>OX388201.1:18090700-23090700 GCA_947578815.1 Epinotia ramella | reverse complement strand
TTGACAAAGTTTTGGAAAGTTGTATTTTTTAGTGGGATATGTGGGTTATGTCCATCCATGAACCAATACCTACTCGAGCAACGACATGTATGAAATAACTGTCTAAAGGGATATAGGAGTGAAAAAAATTCACACACCCTTGCTTCCCTTTAGGGTTGTAGGCTCAGAAAGTATTTGCTACCGCCAAGAACTACAGTCTACACCAATGCTTGAAGTTAGGTAATAGGATTACTTTGGAATTCAACCTGGATAGCGCACAGTTAATGATAAGTCTGTGAGACCAGGGGCCGTAGACGAGGTTACAATCGACAAGCGCTTACGCCAATAGAAAACTAATAAAATGTATGGGAATGACAGATGCCGACGAAACACTTTTCGTTAATATCTGTCATTCCCATACATTTTATTAGTTTTCTATTGGCGTTAGCGCTTGTCGATTGTAACCTTGTCTATGGCCCCTGCACGTCTATCACAGCCATCACAGGAAGGCCCGCGAGATGTGTCGCGGCGAAATAGACGATCCGTATTTTTCTAAGCGTTCTAATTAGAACGAGACGGGTAGTCTATCTCACCGTCCTGTGATGGCCGTTCAGGGAATAGTAATCTACTATTTATTTTATTTTAACTACCTGGCAACCAATATTTTTTTTTTAACATTACCAATATGTTTTCCTTAAAAAAGTTAAAACAAAACTACAAATTTATTTTTTTCAAACATGCAATGAAATATTGACGTTGTGTTCTTCATAATGGGCTTCGATGTGTCAAGTTTCGGGCGCAGCGAGACGAGAGACCCGTAATGGCATTTCATACAAAATCGGAGGCCTAGGCCTGCAAGACGGTCTTTTTTAATTTCCATTCCACAATTTGTGGTACAGCATCTTGGAGTTTTTTTTATTTATTTAATTGCATGTTTGAGAAAAGCACTAAACATAACTCGGCGTGAAAAGGGGCTGCCAACCTCATAACTATCCGACCCCGCTACGCTCGGCTCGGCCGTCTATATGTACTCGGCCGGCAACCCCTTACTTCCCGGCCTCTGTACTAATGTACTATTGTAAACATGTTTAACTAGGTACTAATTCCTAAAATGAATAGAAATGTCAATAGTCAATGACCAAGCGGAACAAATAATGACGAGTTTGTTATCAGTGAAAACGTGTATTCAGAATACTGTGACAAATGTTTCACGCATGAGAAGTGAAAATGGACGTTATCTGACTATTTGTTGACATACGGCCTAGGAAGGTATCTCCCTGTACAGCATCTTTCATGGTTGACTATGATGAAAATAATTGCACCACACTATTATGCAAGCATTACTATGGATGTCTGCGACATATTTATACTTGCAACTCTTGCATATTGCTGGACGACGATTATTGGCTTGGTGGTGTTAATAGAAATCCTCAGGGGCAACTGGTGACAACATTTTATGGTTTTTATTCAAATTCAAGTTAGGAGTGCCCAAGAAACCTACTTCCTCACGAAAAGAGAAAGCGGCTCTATTCGAAAACTAGATAAACAGGTATTTATTTATCAACATAATTAATTGTCATCTACAGTAATATACCAAACATGACATAGAAATAGGAACACATTCGATTTTGAATAACTATTGGAATTACAAACAGTGTGGGTAAGTAATTAAGTCATTTTTAAACCGGAACTATAATTATATGGTACATAGCGATAGCGCCCGGCTGTGGCTAAGAATCTGAGCTCTGGAGTTCAGTAGAGGTCAAGAGAAGTTCCTGGTCCAGAATATTATTGATAATATTGGTAAAGAAAGAAAGAAAGAAAGAAAGAAAGATATATTTATTCACAAACACACAGGACACACATATTAAATAATAAAATAAACAAGAAAAGCACATAAAACATGAAAAAAAAGTGTGTCTGCGGCAGTGAACCGGACACTGGCACTGGTAAGTACCTATCTTCTATTTATAACATTTTTTTTTCAAAAAAAAACAGCGTTTAAGCCGAAGAATAATATCTTGTGATGGAAAGTAATACATACAAGAAAGTTATGTGTGTGGTTATGTCCTTATCAAATTACGTGCATAAATGAAAAGGAACTGTGTCCACATTGACAGCGGGAAAGGCTTCGGGAAGAGCAATGCATAGATGGTACAAGTTATAAGCAACATAATTGCTATCGTCATTCTCAGACCTACGACAGAAAGAGCAGAGACACGATAGTTTGTCAATTATGTCACATATCTAAAAAAAAGCAACTAAACATCGTCAATGCCTGCCCCGCTGTTCTGCAAATTGTTTTAACGTCACCTCCCTGTTCACCCGCAAATATAGTTTGACGCCGCGATTCGTAATAGATCAGCGTAATCAAAGGTCTGGTTTGGTTACGCGTGATGGGTGAGGTGGTGCAAAATAGAGCATTCCGGATAACAGCCCCCCCTATTCTGTAACTTGTTTTAAGCTCACCTCAACGCTCACCCACAAATATACCTTGACGCCGCGCGATGCGCGATTCATAGTAAATAAGCGTAGGTGAGCACGAGCGCTTAAAGAATAACAGCCCTGTGCAATTCACCCGGACGCGGTTGGTTGACACTTATCGTACCGCGGCCGGCACTGTACCACGGCAATGACACGCAAACGTAACGACTCTTACTAGACGAAATAACTCGTGCTATGCGGTCTACCGAAGAAGATTAAGGTCGATGTAAGAATGTATTTTACGCATTTTCATGTTGTATTACACGGTTTTCCTGTGACGTTAGCTTGGGCGTGTATAGAAGCGGGAGCACGTTACACATTAAAATGAAATTGAGATGCATGACATATGTCTCGAATCGGCCCCTAGTTGCAACAGCTACGCTTCAGCTCGTGCCTCGAAGTGAAATCGCCGCACACCTCTCGGAACGGCCCGCTCGTAAAACTGCGTCGATCATAAAAATATTTGATTAGCCGCGTCGCACTCCACACCGCGCCAATCCGCCATGCTGAAACTTTTATTAGGTACGCGTCATGTGAATTATTCAGTGCAAACGCAATTTGCAAGGCGCAATGAGGCGCTATGAAAGCGACGGTGAAAATTGAGCGCAGAAATGTCATGATTAGACGCAGTCTAGGAAATTATATTGACATTTGTAAAGTTCAATGACAGCTTTCAACCGCCTGGAATTGTAATTTATTCATCATAAGTATCATAACTGCTTTGAAATCTTTAAAATAGCAACAATATTGAATATTCATGTTCATTGCTCTAAGAAAGCCTACTTTTATATCGGAAGAAAGTTTTCTTCGCAATATCATGGTGTGATTAATATGGAATCAAATACGAGGTGCTCTTATCATTTTACATAAGAGAAAAATATGATAAAGAGATTTCGAAAGAAAGTTAATACGACGAAACATGAAACAAATGAAATAAGAAGCACACAAAGTAAAGAACAAAATGCATATTATGATCAAAAAAGGTTTAAGCATAATATATAATATATTAATATATTCTTCCTCATTATGGAATTCTAAATAGGACTTTATTACCAATTTTATTTTCATTTGACATGTGTACCTATACATTTTTGAAATAATTTAACTCTTTGACTGGCTTTGTCAACATAAATAAATTAGAATTAATTATATTTAATCTAATATTAACTTTTTGACGTTTAATGTATTTGTGCATTATAAATAAATGAGTATGAGTATGAGAGTATAATGTGCGTAGCATGCAGCTCATACCTTCTATCCAACGGTAAATACTAATATAGGTATGTGAAAAGGAAATCCGTCAACACTGAAAACCAACTAGGTAGGTATACCTACTCGTAATTCCATCTTCTTAGGGACATACAGCCAGACAGTTAATAAAAAACAAAAGCACTTAACAGGGATCCCTATGATCAAAACCGTACGTGATACAGACTAAAACTGAAGGATATCACCGAATGTTCAGTAAACAACATACGTTACCCACCCCACTTATATGTGTCCACCTGTATACTTTTCACTTTATGTGCTCGTATTTAAACATACATAGGGCCTTTTACAAACGAGTATGATACGATACGACTGTTGTGTTTGATGAAATGCTTTTACTAAAGAGGAATAAGATTGACATAACTTCACAATCATCTGAACCTAAACGAATACCACCTACGAGCTCCCATTGCTTCTTCCGGACTCTTAAATTATTTGCGAGGAGAGTCACTCCCGTCCACCTTCAGAAGCAAATTACAGCATTGAAGATGATTATTCGATGATGATGATGAAGATGATTGCGGCCGTTCCAGGAGACCATCGCGTGTGCTGATTTCTGGCCGAAAGGTGTCGTGTTTCGTCGGTTCCGGGGCAACCTACCAAATCCAACACCCGAGATGTCGGAACAACGGGGCCACGCCGTTTCGCCGTCAAAATAAATATTGTTCGGTTCATGACGCATTGGTGTAAACTGTAATGTTATGTAACCTGTTTTTCAATAAATAAATAAATAAATAAATAAATAAATTATGAGCCACTAGAAGAAGAAGAGACATCTGATACAGAGCCTACAACACGACACCTGACCCCGTATCATGGTCGGCCTTATCACGCGATAAGTGACAAGATAGGAGCGTGGTCTCGTTCTATCGAACGGTGTCAGCCAGTGACGGACGCTCTATCGTGTCACTTATCGTGTGATAAAGGCCGAACATGATAGAGTTCAACACGATTTTTAACCTCCAACCGTTCCAACGCAAATAGAGGGTTGTTATAATTTTGACGTGTCTGTGTGTCTGTCTGTGCCATCGTAGCTTCTGTCGATGCAACTTATGTGGGAAGCTGTATCCGATGCACCACCAATGCAGCCCACCGTATACCTATCGCGTCATCGGGAACCAATCAGAGACGATATCACGACATCTACGGGCTACGTGATTGGCCGATGATTTTGCCACGGAGCAAGGCGGGGACCGCTCTGGGCATTCGCCATTCGCCTCATCATTCATGCACGCATATGTGCCTTTTTACTTTATTTCCATATTTTCGGTAGATAAACGTGTAACTACTGTACTGTTAAATACTTAATTTTAGTAGTAGTTTATGGAAGACTAGTCTTCTACATTATTGCTGCTGATCCTACTCCAAAGAAGAGCTACACGCCGAACCACAGCCATATCCTCGCGCGGACAGCTTCTAAAAGAATGGACCCATTTCAATGCGCTTTTTTGTCCGAAAGCTGACGTGATCGAGATCTTTCAACCTTTTTTCAACCCGTCACTTTCTTTCCGTTCAGCCGGTTTTGAGATATTGAACTTTGAAATGAAAATGTCGGGGGTTTTAAATTTTTCTTAATTGTTAATTATTGGAACCAAGTTCGTTATCACGCCTGACAGTCGTGACACTTCGATGGAATTTTGAGCGGCGCGGCAGTGGAAGCGGTGTACGGTGTACCATTATGTGTAGCAGTGTGCGTGGGAGCGAGAAATCGGAGCGCGGCCTCTCAGCTCTGCCCGTATTGTGCACCGCTATCACCACCGCCGCCGCTTGAAGTAATTTCCGAGCCTTGAGCAAAGAGTATTGTAATATAGAGGAGAAAGAGTGGCAACTCTATCGTCAAATGTGCATGTATGGACGGCGGTGCTGCCCCTGTACGGCTGTTGAAGAACTAATAGTGACGTCTAGATATATAGCTATATATAGGCATGTATAATAAAGCTGCAGTACTACTCTATACATACGCATCTATAGTAATGTACATTGCGGTATGAAAATATAACCAAACATTGTAAGCTTGTATCGATTTTATTGACGCTTTAAAAATGTACTTGGTATAGAGTATATCTATCGAAGAAAGTGAATGAATGTAAATAGTTATTTACGATACAAGTGCCGAAAATAGGAAATTCGCAACGAGTGGTGATAAATTAAAACACGATCGAAGGGAGTGTTTTAAATCGACACGAGTTGCGAATTACCTATTCGCACGTGTATCGTACAACGTTTTACTGTACATATGGCTCTTTAAAGTTTCGACATATGCACGGAAAGTGCTCTTTTCCGCACTAGTGCGGGAAAGTAGCACCATATGTACTGTAAATTAATAAATGTTATTGACCCGAATTAATAAAGTCGAAAAAAGTGTATAGTAAGTATATTTAACACTACGCGTCAATAAATCGACACAAACTTTACAACGTCTAATTAAAATTGCATACCGTATTGCCCATGCTATAGATGCGCATAAATAAATATTAACTTCTTGCTTCAACAATAACGATACCAAACTTACCACAATATACAATTAATATCCGGGCTATAAAGTCCGCATACTAAGTAATCCTTCATCGCAAATTTCTCAACGACATCAAACTATTATGTTAATTTCATGTCATTAAAACTGTAATATTCATTTAAACTATGAATATTACTTAATGAAAACTGGGTCATTTTCTTCATTGTGATTTTTTTTATTATTAGGGAAAAGAAATAAGACAAATAAAATACGTGATTTCGTTCATTTTTTTATTGACTTATGTGTATTGTGATACACTTGTGCAGCTTTTTTTACAATATCGTCTCCCTCATAATTAATCTTACCATCTAAAATCCTATTTACTGTTCTGCACCAACTGTAAATAATTATGTTGATAGTTGTATTTAATAAACAGTCTTTCAACTTATCTTTATGACTCTCACAGTTCATAAAAGAAAAATCAACAAATAAATCTATAAAAGCAATGATACGTTCTTTAATATTCTTTTTGTAACATTCACTATTGAGGAAAGCAATTGTTGTTTTTTGTATATCATGGAAACAAGCTACTAGGCAATCAGAGGGATAAGTAAGCCATTCTCGATCTTTTTCATATTCTTTGGCCCGTATGAACCTATATTTTGCATTCTTTGAATCGCCTACTAGCTTGCTCTTACATTTTTTACACCCTTTAGATACTTTTTGTAAACATTTTGTCAACGCCCATCCACAGACATAGGTTCTTTGATCATCCCCAGAATCAGCTACAGTACTTTGCATGACATCCAGAGGCTGATCGATTACTATGTCTTGGGGTTGCGAGGGAGCATTACCGGTATCTTTGTGTTTTATAAAAAAGGATAATGATTGTAAACACTTATTCGAGTCTTTTTCGCAATTGGAGTGGACTGAGTGATCACTGCTTATATTATTTAATAACAGAGTTTTAAATGCTCCCTCGAACCCCATTCAGTTGGGTGCCACATTTCGTGCACCCAAACTGCGAATGCTGCCAAAAAAGTTTTCGAGTGGGTCCTGGTTGAAATTGCGTGTCAGCATTGAATCCAAACAATATTTTTTGGACAACAATTGCCACAAGGATTTAAAACCCTCAATAGTTTTAATAAAATTATTGACCGTTGGTACATTCTTGACTAATTTTGACCCGTCACCTCTTATAACTATGAATTTAATCGATTTTAGTAATTTGATAGCCTCTTGCCAGAGCTCATGGTGGGGAGAGTTCCTTTTAACGGCCGCTCTGTACTTTTTGCCGCGTGGCACTGAGAAGCTCGAAGCATTGAGGGAGTCGAACAATTTATCAATTAATATTAAAAATGGTATGACATCTAAACATGCTTGCGGTAAATCGCCTCTCGCCACCAAGTTGTCTGTAGCAACAGCCATACTGTGACTGAGCACTTGGACGGCATGTTTTACTCTCATTTTTTTTATTCTTGTGGGATCAACATGTTCCCTCGTTATTTTCGGTAACAACCGCAACTCACCATGAGCCCTGTCAGCGGCAAAAATTTGTTGGAAATATTCCCACTTCACATTTTTCGTTCCATTTTGATCCTTATAAATGATATCTTTATTTAGCAAATTATTTCTTATTCCTTTTATCAGATGTGGAACGTCAAAAAGAGGGATTATTTCCTGATCATTTATAACTATTACATCATTTTTCCACTCTTTACCTTCATTAAAATAATTCTTCTTAGCTTCTAAAATTAAATTGTTAACACAACTCGAATTTGGCGAGCCCTGGTCACAAACGGTTGCTACTATTTTGAGACCAGTAGCTTGCACTTCGGTAGCTACCTCTTTTAAAATTTCCTTAAGTCTCGGTGTCGACAACCGTTGTGTGAAATAATATGCGACTGGCTGTTTGAAATTTTTCTTCACACCTTTCACCATAAACACCAAGGCATGATTTGCAAAATGTTTTGATTTTGCTTTTCCTAAATTTTCGAAACCTACAAGATCGTCTGTGTACGGGTTATAAAATATTTGCGGATAAATCGACATCTCGTCAAATATTAAAGTACACAGACGATCTTGTGGCTGCATTTTGGAAACTGTTGTTTTTAATTCATTAAATATAATTGGGTTAATGCCTGGTTGCATTTTCACTTGCGCCAATAATTGCATAATGCATTTTTCAGCTGTCGAAGACGCATTTTGTAATTTTTAACTTTTTGCCGCAATCTGCTAATCTCATTTTGCTTACGTCGCACTTTTCTTGCGCAGTCCTGGGAACTTTTTTCTCGTAAAAACTCGAAGGTTTTTTCTGTAAATCAAAAAAATAACATTATATTAGACAGAGGAGAGAAGGCAATAATAATATTAATATATCGGGTATGTTATGATTTGTATAAAAACAATTTGTATAATTTTATTTCCTATATACATATAGCCCGACGAGCCGCTATTTGACCCTAAGATAGTCTCGCTGTAAAGGGCATAATATATGCCAATAATACACATACGTCATGTATAGTCAAGACACTGTCTATCGGCTTGGTGTTGTTTGTTGAATGTAACAATTCTGTGCTTTATAATAAATAAAGATTTAAAGTTTTTTATGCATAGTACATAAAACAAGCATATTTAAAATAATAAGATCGTAAGCAGTTGCTCTAGTATTAAACCGTGTCGCAGCTATTTACGCCCACCTCGGGACATAGGGAGAATTATTATTTTAGTTTCTTCGGTTTCGGTTAATACTGGTTTGCACGCCCTATTCACAGCTAAGGAACATTATGTCAATAAATATTTTAATATTAGGGGACAATCTTACACAAATCAACCTAGTCCCATAGTAAGCTCAGTAAGGCTTGTGTCATGGGTACTAGACGACGATATATATAATAGAATAAAAATACTTAAATACATAGAAAAACTTCCATGACTCAGAAACAAATATTCATGCTCATCACACAAATATTTGCCCTTACCGGGATTCGAACCCGGGCCCTCCGGCTTCCTAGGCAGGGTCACTACCAACTATGTAGGCTACAGAGGTCGTCAATATTTCATTGCATGTATAAAAGAGTATTATTTTCTCACCTGCGTCAAACTTCGTGCGTGGTGCTCGATATTGGGACATATCAGTTGCAGTTAGACAAGTTGTTTCTGAAGATCCAGATGGTAATGGAATTTCGGTTGGCTCAACTGCAAGTCTTGACGGCCCCGGTAGATTCGTTATGTCCATTAATGGTACAGATTGGAGACTTCCTCGTAGGGGATTTGTATAGCAATGGTCTGCTTGCTTGAGGCAAGGACAGGGGGGGCACACTTATATATGTCATCACTTTTCATAGTCGACAGCGACCTCAGACGCCTGGTAATGAACTAAAATGGCAGCCATATTGTATGGATTTGTCAAAGTTGTCATCGCCATTGTAAACCCTGACGCTCTGTTGTTTGGATGTTTATGCGCTTTCTTTTCGAGGTTATCTCTTGTTATTGCAAAAGTTATTGTTAATTTGTTAGTTGTTTTTATTTTTCTTTAACGTTGTTATTGTTGTGTTTTGTTTCTTGTTAAGTTTTATTTGTTTTCAAGTGTTGTTTGAACATGAGTCAAATTCCGAAAAGATATTGTGTTTTTGGCTGTGACTTTCTGGGTAAGTAGTATCTCTTATTATTACACTATTTAGATTATATTTAACTCACGCCGATAAGCCCGAATACCTGATTCTGGACTCTTTCTTTAAAAGCTTATTAGCCAGTTCAAAAAAATACCACGCCAAGCATATACGAAAATTTAAATACAGCAAGTGGGCTGGACTAAAGCAAAGGGGGCACAAACACTTATACACACATAATAACATCACTGATGATTTTTTTTCTAAGTGTTTGTTCCCCCCCTTTGCTGTAGGCGGACACTCGCACGATTAAAAGGAAACCGAAAAATACGTCGTATTTACTTCGCGTGGTATTTTTCTGAACTGGCTAATAAGCTTTGTGCAAATCTATCAAACTGTTTGGTCTGTAGCCCATGAAATATAATTATTCTTGTCTATAAACATACATGAATTGAAGCCATACACTTGAAAAGCACTACTTCTGAGACAGTCGGGTAAAAATACAATGTTAAGCTGCAGTGCCATTTTCTCGCACTATCTGTCTCTCTTATTAGAAAACTTAGAAAGAGACGTATAGTGCGAGAAAAAATCGAGAGAGCTCATGTGCCGTCTTGTGATAGCCGTGCAGATTTAGTACTTAAACAAGTTGGTAACACCAACTTCCTAATAAGTAACTAAATACTTTTTTCATGGTTGTGATCCATTTTGTACATGTCCTATTTTCTATGTACTGTTGTGGTATCTAGTTAAAAACCAATTTTCTTCTTGTTTACACATCTTTAAGAATAGGCATAGTTATAAATTGGTTGTCTTACAAATACAAATTTATACAGTGCTGTCGGTCATAAACAGAATAAGAAGTGTTGTGAATAATCACTTTCTTATTAAGCCATTATTTCTTGTGTGCGAATGTTGAGTAACACTACAAGTCATATTAATATTTTGGACTTATCTATCTATCACTATCGCCAAGAGCTCCAAAGTGGTATTTTTGTATAAGAGACTAGCTACCGGCATGGCTTCGTTCGTGTATTGCAAAGTCAAACCCGCGGGACTAAATATAGCCTATGTCCATTCAGTAAGTCATTCTATACACAGGTGAAAGAAGTTTTGAAATTGTGTAAGGGGTCCCCGGGTGGTGTTGGGTTAGCATAGCATCACCTCCTTTCTTCCTGTGGGTGTCATAAGAGTCGACTAAGGGAACAGGGTTGAAGTGTGTTGTGGGTGATGGGCTAGCAACCTTTCACTGCAATGTCACATTTTGTCCATCTTTTATATCCACATTTATGCTAAAAGTGGCGCTGGAACATAAGTTTCATGTGCTCTGCCTAAAGGAATAAAGGCGTGAATGTATGTATGTATGTATGAATATAATTGGTTCCGGTGGTTACCCCCTACTTACAAACTTAAAACCTACAATCTCGCAGACTGCATTATTAATATTAGTATATCAATCAATCATTCATTTGTTTATTTGTAGAACATAGGTGTACTGTACAAAGTGATTAAATACATTATGGGATCCACTTTGTCTTGCCAATATAAATGATATATAATATCGTAACATGACTGGCGAAATAAAACAAACAAATTAATTATTTTAGTTTTGTAGGCATGAAACATTTACCCTTAAAATTTGTGTGAGTATACATACAGTATGGCATAGGAAAAAAATATGCAGCGAAAAATGAGAATGGTAAACTTATCATTAATATTATTCAGGTTGTTTTGTGTACAAAAAGTAATTTTCCTTAAATTACTTAAATATTGATTGAAGATTTGCAGTAATTGTAGCAGAAAGAATAGCATACACAGATGACTATAATCAGCAAATTAATATTTATTATAACTGATGCTGTATGATATGTATGAGAGATCATAACGAAAGAAGTATGTAAGGTAAGGACCATATTAATCTAGCACTGACTGGTAGTAGTAGTAGCCTAGTACCGACTATGATGACCGGTTTAGCCTAGTGGGTAGTAACTAGTGGTCCTGCCTACGATGTTGACGCCCTGGGTTCCAATTCCAGTAAGGGCAAATATTTGTGTGATGAGGTGTGCATGAATATTTGTTTCCGAGTCTTGGATGTTTGACAATACAAATACTCTTTATTGCACACCTCAATAGTAATATAGAAAACAGTATAAGTACAGAAAACAGCGACTCTAAGAACAAAAGCAAACACCAGGCTGTCCTTTCGCTAAAGAGTGATCAATTCCAGACAACCTTTGGGTAGTGGAGAGAAACTAAAAAGTCATAACTAGGTGTTTTCTATGTATTTTAAGCTTTTATACTCATCTAGTCATTATTATATATAACACAAGCCTAATTGAACTTAATATTCGATTTGTTTAAGATTTTCCCTTAATCTTTGTTTATTTATGTGACGCTTTTTTATCTCTACCTACCCCAGTTGGATATGGGCTTGAGTATATGTATGTACTCTGCAAAAAATAATAAATAACATGTATTTCATTATGTTTCAGTCACATTCTGTGTACCAGTACATCGGTTTCCTAACCCGGAAAAAAAACCTGCTGTTTTTGATGCTTGGGTGTCAGTGGTTGGAGACAAACTCAAAGAAACTGACCGTATGAAAATATACAAGTCTAAAAGGCTGTGTGATCATCATTTTGATCCCAGTGACAAGATGTCAGTAGATCGGATAAAGCCTTCAGCAATACCATCAGTGAATTTACATCGTAAGTATAATTAATTTAATCTTAACATTTTTATGGTGCAAAGAAATTACAATGGTCAATAGTTATCCAAATTCTTTGGCAAATATTCGTGTTGCATCCCTTTTGTTTTCTACTTCAAATACAGCTAAGGGAAGAGCCTGCATCAAAATGTTAAAATGCCAATAATTTATTTTACTCTTTACACCGTAGCTCTGCCAGCCTTTTTTGTGAAATGCGAGGAAAGCCGCCGACAGTAGGTAATAAATAATAATAATACAAAGAGGTAAAGTTAGTAAGTTTTTGACTATGTAGGTTTGTGTGTAACGGTAATTTCTGAAGCAAACTACTGATCCTATTTATATAACTTTTATGTGAGCAGGGTATGGAATTTCTTCAAAAATATATGTTAACAATATTGCAATTTTGTGTTCCAGGTATACAGCAAGGATATACTACTTTTTTACAAGCAGACCATTGCTATACAAATCCCCTACGAGGAAGTCTCCAATCTGTACCATTAATGGACATAACGAATCTACCGGGGCCGTCAAGACTTGCAGTTGAGCCAACCGAAATTCCATTACCATCTGGATCTTCAGAAACAACTTGTCTAACTGCAACTGATATGTCCCAATATCGAGCACCACGCACGAAGTTTGACGCAGGTGAGAAAATAATACTCTTTTATACATGCAATGAAATATTGACGACCTCTGTAGCCTACATAGTTGGTAGTGACCCTGCCTAGGAAGCCCGGGTTCGAATCCCGGTAAGGGCAAATATTTGTGTGATGAGCATGAATATTTGTTTCTGAGTCATGGAAGTTTTTCTATGTATTTAAGTATTTTTATTCTATTATATATATCGTCGTCTAGTACCCATGACACAAGCCTTACTGAGCTTACTATGGGACTAGGTTGATTTGTGTAAGATTGTCCTTTAATATTAAAATATTTATTGACATAATGTTCCTTAGCTGTGAATAGGGCGTGCAACCGAAACCGAAGAAACTAAAATAATAATTCTCCCTATGTCCCGAGGTGGGCGTAAATAGCTGCGACACGGTTTAATACTAGAGCAACTGCTTACGATCTTATTATTTTAAATATGCTTGTTTTATGTACTATGCATAAAAAACTTTAAATCTTTATTTATTATAAAGCACAGAATTGTTACATTCAACAAACAACACCAAGCCGATAGACAGTGTCTTGACTATACATGACGTATGTGTATTATTGCCATATATTATGCCCTTTACAGCGAGACTATCTTACATTCAACAAACAACACCAAGCCGATAGACAGTGTCTTGACTATACATGACGTATGTGTATTATTGCCATATATTATGCCCTTTACAGCGAGACTATCTTACATTCAACAAACAACACCAAGCCGATAGACAGTGTCTTGACTATACATGACGTATGTGTATTATTGCCATATATTATGCCCTTTACAGCGAGACTATCTTACATTCAACAAACAACACCAAGCCGATAGACAGTGTCTTGACTATACATGACGTATGTGTATTATTGCCATATATTATGCCCTTTACAGCGAGACTATCTTACATTCAACAAACAACACCAAGCCGATAGACAGTGTCTTGACTATACATGACGTATGTGTATTATTGCCATATATTATGCCCTTTACAGCGAGACTATCTTACATTCAACAAACAACACCAAGCCGATAGACAGTGTCTTGACTATACATGACGTATGTGTATTATTGCCATATATTATGCCCTTTACAGCGAGACTATCTTACATTCAACAAACAACACCAAGCCGATAGACAGTGTCTTGACTATACATGACGTATGTGTATTATTGCCATATATTATGCCCTTTACAGCGAGACTATCTTACATTCAACAAACAACACCAAGCCGATAGACAGTGTCTTGACTATACATGACGTATGTGTATTATTGCCATATATTATGCCCTTTACAGCGAGACTATCTTACATTCAACAAACAACACCAAGCCGATAGACAGTGTCTTGACTATACATGACGTATGTGTATTATTGCCATATATTATGCCCTTTACAGCGAGACTATCTTACATTCAACAAACAACACCAAGCCGATAGACAGTGTCTTGACTATACATGACGTATGTGTATTATTGCCATATATTATGCCCTTTACAGCGAGACTATCTTACATTCAACAAACAACACCAAGCCGATAGACAGTGTCTTGACTATACATGACGTATGTGTATTATTGCCATATATTATGCCCTTTACAGCGAGACTATCTTACATTCAACAAACAACACCAAGCCGATAGACAGTGTCTTGACTATACATGACGTATGTGTATTATTGCCATATATTATGCCCTTTACAGCGAGACTATCTTACATTCAACAAACAACACCAAGCTGATAGACAGTGTCTTGACTATACATGACGTATGTGTATTATTGCCATATATTATGCCCTTTACAGCGAGACTATCTTACATTCAACAAACAACACCAAGCCGATAGACAGTGTCTTGACTATACATGACGTATGTGTATTATTGCCATATATTATGCCCTTTACAGCGAGACTATCTTACATTCAACAAACTACACCAAACCGATAGACAGTGTCTTGACTATACATGACCTATGTGTATTATTGCCATATATTATGCCCTTTACAGCGAGACTATCTTACATTCAACAAACAACACCAAGCCGATAGACAGTGTCTTGACTATACATGACGTATGTGTATTATTGCCATATATTATGCCCTTTACAGCGAGACTATCTTACATTCAACAAACAACACCAAGCCGATAGACAGTGTCTTGACTATACATGACGTATGTGTATTATTGCCATATATTATGCCCTTTACAGCGAGACTATCTTACATTCAACAAACAACACCAAGCCGATAGACAGTGTCTTGACTATACATGACGTATGTGTATTATTGCCATATATTATGCCCTTTACAGCGAGACTATCTTACATTCAACAAACAACACCAAGCCGATAGACAGTGTCTTGACTATACATGACGTATGTGTATTATTGCCATATATTATGCCCTTTACAGCGAGACTATCTTACATTCAACAAACAACACCAAACCGATAGACAGTGTCTTGACTATACATGACCTATGTGTATTATTGCCATATATTATGCCCTTTACAGCGAGACTATCTTACATTCAACAAACAACACCAAGCCGATAGACAGTGTCTTGACTATACATGACGTATGTGTATTATTGCCATATATTATGCCCTTTACAGCGAGACTATCTTACATTCAACAAACAACACCAAGCCGATAGACAGTGTCTTGACTATACATGGCGTATGTGTATTATTGCCATATATTATGCCCTTTACAGCGAGACTATCTTACATTCAACAAACAACACCAAGCCGATAGACAGTGTCTTGACTATACATGACGTATGTGTATTATTGCCATATATTATGCCCTTTACAGCGAGACTATCTTAGGGTCAAATAGCGGCTCGTCGGGCTATATGTATATAGGAAATAAAATTATAGAAATTGTTTTTATACAAATCATAACATACCCGATATATTAATATTATTATTGCCTTCTCTCCTCTGTCTAATATAATGTTATTTTTTTGATTTACAGAAAAAACCTTCGAGTTTTTACGAGAAAAAAGTTCCCAGGACTGCGCAAGAAAAGTGCGACGTAAGCAAAATGAGATTAGCAGATTGCGGCAAAAAGTTAAAATTACAAAATGCGTCTTCGACAGCTGAAAAATGCATCATTAAAAACAGATTTTGAAAAGCTGACACGAAATATGCCGAAATCATCCAAAATATTTACGAGGATGCAATTCATGGAAGGGCATAAGAAAAAAAAAGGCCATAGATTTACATTGGATGAAAAAATATTATCCTTGTCATTGTACAAAAAAAGCCCTAAAGCTTACTCTTTGATGAGTAAATATTTTACCTTGCCGTCCAGGAAGGTGCTCAAAACATTATTGGCCCAAGTGAAAATGCAACCAGGCATTAACCCAATTATATTTAATGAATTAAAAACAACAGTTTCCAAAATGCAGCCACAAGATCGTCTGTGTACTTTAATATTTGACGAGATGTCGATTTATCCGCAAATATTTTATAACCCGTACACAGACGATCTTGTAGGTTTCGAAAATTTAGGAAAAGCAAAATCAAAACATTTTGCAAATCATGCCTTGGTGTTTATGGTGAAAGGTGTGAAGAAAAATTTCAAACAGCCAGTCGCATATTATTTCACACAACGGTTGTCGACACCGAGACTTAAGGAAATTTTAAAAGAGGTAGCTACCGAAGTGCAAGCTACTGGTCTCAAAATAGTAGCAACCGTTTGTGACCAGGGCTCGCCAAATTCGAGTTGTGTTAACAATTTAATTTTAGAAGCTAAGAAGAATTATTTTAATGAAGGTAAAGAGTGGAAAAATGATGTAATAGTTATAAATGATCAGGAAATAATCCCTCTTTTTGACGTTCCACATCTGATAAAAGGAATAAGAAATAATTTGCTAAATAAAGATATCATTTATAAGGATCAAAATGGAACGAAAAATGTGAAGTGGGAATATTTCCAACAAATTTTTGCCGCTGACAGGGCTCATGGTGAGTTGCGGTTGTTACCGAAAATAACGAGGGAACATGTTGATCCCACAAGAATAAAAAAAATGAGAGTAAAACATGCCGTCCAAGTGCTCAGTCACAGTATGGCTGTTGCTACAGACAACTTGGTGGCGAGAGGCGATTTACCGCAAGCATGTTTAGATGTCATACCATTTTTAATATTAATTGATAAATTGTTCGACTCCCTCAATGCTTCGAGCTTCTCAGTGCCACGCGGCAAAAAGTACAGAGCGGCCGTTAAAAGGAACTCTCCCCACCATGAGCTCTGGCAAGAGGCTATCAAATTACTAAAATCGATTAAATTCATAGTTATAAGAGGTGACGGGTCAAAATTAGTCAAGAATGTACCAACGGTCAATAATTTTATTAAAACTATTGAGGGTTTTAAATCCTTGTGGCAATTGTTGTCCAAAAAATATTGTTTGGATTCAATGCTGACACGCAATTTCAACCAGGACCCACTCGAAAACTTTTTTGGCAGCATTCGCAGTTTGGGTGCACGAAATGTTGCACCCAACTGCATGGGGTTCGAGGGAGCATTTAAAACTCTGTTATTAAATAATATAAGCAGTGATCACTCAGTCCACTCCAATTGCGAAAAAGACTCGAATAAGTGTTTACAATCATTATCCTTTTTTATAAAACACAAAGATACCGGTAATGCTCCCTCGCAACCCCAAGACATAGTAATCGATCAGCCTCTGGATGTCATGCAAAGTACTGTAGCTGATTCTGGGGATGATCAAAGAACCTATGTCTGTGGATGGGCGTTGACAAAATGTTTACAAAAAGTATCTAAAGGGTGTAAAAAATGTAAGAGCAAGCTAGTAGGCGATTCAAAGAATGCAAAATATAGGTTCATACGGGCCAAAGAATATGAAAAAGATCGAGAATGGCTTACTTATCCCTCTGATTGCCTAGTAGCTTGTTTCCATGATATACAAAAAACAACAATTGCTTTCCTCAATAGTGAATGTTACAAAAAGAATATTAAAGAACGTATCATTGCTTTTATAGATTTATTTGTTGATTTTTCTTTTATGAACTGTGAGAGTCATAAAGATAAGTTGAAAGACTGTTTATTAAATACAACTATCAACATAATTATTTACAGTTGGTGCAGAACAGTAAATAGGATTTTAGATGGTAAGATTAATTATGAGGGAGACGATATTGTAAAAAAAGCTGCACAAGTGTATCACAATACACATAAGTCAATAAAAAAATGAACGAAATCACGTATTTTATTTGTCTTATTTCTTTTCCCTAATAATAAAAAAAATCACAATGAAGAAAATGACCCAGTTTTCATTAAGTAATATTCATAGTTTAAATGAATATTACAGTTTTAATGACATGAAATTAACATAATAGTTTGATGTCGTTGAGAAATTTGCGATGAAGGATTACTTAGTATGCGGACTTTATAGCCCGGATATTAATTGTATATTGTGGTAAGTTTGGTATCGTTATTGTTGAAGCAAGAAGTTAATATTTATTTATGCGCATCTATAGCATGGGCAATACAGTATGCAATTTTAATTAGACGTTGTAAAGTTTGTGTCGATTTATTGACGCGTAGTGTTAAATATACTTACTATACACTATATTTTTCGACTTTATTAATTCGGGTCAATAACATTTATTAATTTACAGTACATATTATGGTGCTACTTTCCCGCACTAGTGCGGAAAAGAGCACTTTCCGTGCATATGTCGAAACTTTAAAGAGCCATATGTACAGTAAAACGTTGTACGATACACGTGCGAATAGGTAATTTGCAACTCGTGTCGATTTAAAACACTCCCTTCGATCGTGTTTTAATTTATCACCACTCGTTGCGAATTTCCTATTTTCGGCACTTGTATCGTAAATAACTATTTACATTCATTCACTTTCTTCGATAGATATACTCTATACCAAGTACATTTTTAAAGCGTCAATAAAATCGATACAAGCTTACAATGTTTGGTTATATTTTCATACCGCAATGTACATTACTATAGATGCGTATGTATAGAGTAGTACTGCAGCTTTATTATACATGCCTATATATAGCTATATATCTAGACGTCACTATTAGTTCTTCAACAGCCGTACAGGGGCAGCACCGCCGTCCATACATGCACATTTGACGATAGAGTTGCCACTCTTTCTCCTCTATATTACAATACTCTTTGGGCAAGGAACACACGGAGTGGTGCGGCGCCGCTGGCTGCGGCGGCGCGCGGTAAAATTTTGCATCACAGTGTAAAAAGCCGAAAAAAGTGCAGTGTTCTATACACAAAAAACTTGTTCTTCAGTAAGTTGAGAGCCAAGGGGGTCAAGAAGACTCAAACTTCAATCGATTTGAGGATAAAGATATATGTGTGCATTGTGTCTAGAGATCAATTTGGGTCAACACTTTCGCAAGCCATTACGATATCAATATAGATCCATTGCATTGCCGTCTTAATATTTACCATGCGATGTTTCGAAGCAAATCGTCCTCTTTGTTAAGAAATAATATACCTACCCATGCAGGTCGACTTGTGACCAACTCCATTTTATTTCGGGCAACTTTATCGTTTCTTGTAACCATTTGGTAGTTCTGCTAGTTGAAGTTCCGCAATAGCAACACTGCTATACTACGGGGCATTATAATGAATGTGTAATGGAACAGGTCTGTTGCGCTTTCACTCACACTAATCACGGTAGGTAAGTGCAACGGAGAACGCAACAGAGATGTCCCGTTCCCACATTTTTACGAGCGTTTGATAAGTGGTTACATGATTACATAAAATTCACTCGAATAGAAAATCTAATTGAGTGAATAAAGCAGCCTATATCACTCCGGGTTATACTATTTAGCGCATTTGCAGATGGAATCTCATCAGCAGGGCCATCACAGGTCCCGCTAGCTGTGGCGTCCGTCTCTTCCTAAGCGTTCTAATTAGAAAGAGACACATAGTCTATCTCGCCGCGACGCACGCCGTCCTGTGCAAATGCAAATCGTTGCTGAATCGTACGTTGGCATTGTAAAACGGCCTTTTGCTAGCCAACCACGTGATGCCGATTCCACGCTGGTTCGGTGTCCGTGGAAAAATAATCAATGTGGAATTTATCGGAAATTGAAACTGATAGCTGAATTAAGCCTTTGGATTACCCACAATCTCTCATATTAAAAGTTAATTACGAGCTTTATTTTTTTATTATTGACTTGTCTGCTGGTTTGAGCTCTGTTTGCGATGTAAATATTTCCCTAAGAACAATTAATGACTCCAGATTACTTGTCATAGAAATAAGTAAATTGTAAAAATAACTGAACAAAAAAAAAAGACCGGATTGTTCTCCGGGAGTGCCGGCAGAAGTGAAAACTCAATAACATTGTAACAGTTTTTCGATCAGGTCACGTGACATCTTACGGTGTCACCCTAAAAATGAATTTGACGCAAATTTATAAACAATTATCAATTGTTTAGGCGGACGGCCCGCGGGCGCGTTGGGTGCGACGGGCCCAACGCGCCGCCGCGGCGCAACGGTTGCGGGGTCAGGCGCGCCGACGGGCGGCGGCAAACACAATACCAATTTGTTTTTGCCGTTGGTAAATATTTTTCTAAGCTTTATCTCTTTAGAAATAACGCCCAAATTCGAACTATATTCGAATTTTTACAATAGCAAAACGGTGAAGGACGCGTTGGTATTATTACAAATTTATTTGCAGAATATGCTATTGCAAAAAGTGCATAACGGCTTTATACTCTTACGAATAGCGTTCAGTTTTGAATGAAGTCGAATCGGCTATCAGCAAAAAGTGACCTCCTTCACATCTGACGTCACAAAACTCTGTCGCGTATTTAACAATTTTTCCCCATCCCAAAAAGTGCTCAGCGCCGCTAAAGAAGTTTTCACTTAAAAAAAAAGACCGGGTTGCACTCCGGGAGTGCCGGCAGAAGTGAAAATTCAATAACATTGTAACAGTTTTTCGATCAGGTCACGTGACATCTTACGGTGTCACCCTAAAAATGAATTTGACGCAAATTTATAAAGATTTATCGGACGGCCCGCGGGCGCGTTGGGTGCGACGGGCCAATACCAATTTGTTTTTGCCATTGCCAAATATTTTTCAAAGCTTTATCTCTTTAGGAATAACGTCTAAATTCGAACTATTCGAATTTGCACAGCAGACGGCGGTGGCGACCAAAATATCAATTTGTTTTTGCCGTTGGTAAATATTTTTCTAAGCTTTCTCTTTCGGAATAACGCCCAAATTCGAACTATTCGAATTTTCTCAATAGCAAAACGGTGAAGGACGCGTTGGAATTATTACAAATTTATTTGCAGAATATACTATTGCAAAAAGTGTTTAACGGCTTTATACTCTTACGAATAGCGTTCAGTTTTGAATGAAGTTGAATCGGCTAGCAGCAAAAAGTGACCTCCTTCACATCTGACGTCACAAAACTCTGCCGCGTATTTAACAATTTTTCCCCATCCCAAAAAGTGTTCAGCGCCGCTAAAGAAGTTTTCACTTCAAAAATACCAATTTAGATTCCCAATGCCTACTTATATATTACGTCGTCCCACTGCTGGGCACAGGCCTCCTCTCATGGATGAGAGGGCAGTAGTCCCCACGCTTGCCCCCTGCGGGTTGGGGACTTCACATACACCTTTGAATTTCTTCGTGGATGTATGCAGGTTTCCTCACGATGTTTTTCCTTCACCGAAAAGCTAACGGTAAAATATCAAATGATATTCCGTAGGTACATCAGTTCCGAAAAACTACTATCTACTAAACTACCGTAGCTTAAGGTCAACCAAAATTAAGGAATGTCTTCAACAAAAACTGACAATTAAAAACTTCCTAAATAAAATAAAAATAGTTGAAATCAAAGTTGTATTAGGGCATGGGCTTTTAACACAAACTACCTACTTATCTATGCTAAGAGACTGAACAACGTCTTGACACAAACTTCCCAAGAAAGGTAGTTATTTAAGGCGATCAAAAGATGCATATTCATTACGCTACAATTGGTCAATGCTCCCAAGTAGAGTTCACAACAAAGTTAGATGCCGCTGCCTTAAGATTTATCGTAGGTAGGAAGCACTTTACCAACTCTGCTACCGCTACCGCACGTGAATGAAACTTTGATGCCTCAGCGAGCTCCTAGTAAACGAGTATTATAAAAGTGTAAGTAGTGTAAGTAAGTAAGTGTGTAAACACTTTTATAATACTGAGTAGTAGAGTAGCCAAATATTTCGTAACACACCCATTCTTACAGTAATAAAGACGTGTACCGAAATATTTGACTACCTTGGCTGCTACTAACTATATTACGCTGACTGTACTTAATGTTTAGTGAGTGTAAGTGACTTCTCTTGGGCCCGGTTTTATAAAGATGCGTTAATCAAATGTTTAGTTTCCGATATAAGGTTAACCTTTGATTTATTTACCATCTTAAATAAATTGATACTTTTTCGTATGTTTTCATAAAATTGAGTGGCTCTGGGAGCTGTAGAAACGCGAAAAATACACTTTTTTCTAAAAAAAAATAGTAACTGAATCAAAACAAAAAAGTAGGTTAGTACCGAACATGCTCACTAATGTTTACGAGAATCAATTGAGAAATGCGAATTCTAGAGGAGAACAGCGGGACAGCGGAGATCTGGACATATACAAACGAATTTCGGCCCAAGCTGAAGCTTAGAATGATTCGTATGATTCGTACGACCAATCGGTACCATAGCACACAAATTTGACATTTCGAATCGACGAATACCGTTGCGACAGAAGTAAACTATTTCACTAGCATATTAGCGCATCATAACTTATTGTGTGTCGGGCGAACGGGTAAGTGCCGTGGGTTTCATGACGTTTGCGCCCATTTTCTCGCTAACGTTAACTATACGAGCTATCGAGTTAACGATTGCGATTAAAGTAAACGTATAAGTGACTCATGGTACAACTTTTTTTTAGTTATATGAGTGACCGCCAGGGGGCGGTGTATAGATTCTCCATACCTACTAATAATTTACGCAGTCGCTTGCGCCTATAGTAAACGCTACTCACTGCAAACTCACACTAAGCGTACTGATCCCAGAAAGTAATATGTGATATCTGGATGGAGCCTTATCAACGAGAACCGTCGAAGCGTGACAGTCATTTGAGAAAATATGAGCATAATATAGCAATAGTCGCGGTTAACGGATGGGAGCAAAATAGCGGCGATAGCACAATTTACTAGAGGAAATTGTTATGCCAATGGCATCAGAAGCGAACAGCTTAACGTCAATCTATCAATTGTCGGTGGTCCAACTTGTAACGCATATGGGTCGCAAGATATCAGTAATCTGGCCTCAGTCTATTTGGAGGCTTTTCAGAAGTAAATAAGTAAGTACGTTCTAATTCTTTCAGCCGTGAACACGTTTACACTAATATAATTAATATTTTGGATAAACGCTATGAAACGATAATTAAAAATTACCTCAAGAATCATGATAACTAAATAAAACATATATGAAAAAATTACAAAATATGATTATGATGGGTAATAAAGAACGTAGTCAACCTCTCGTGGAATGGGTCGTTAACATATTTTTAATGGTCAAAATTACTTAATTGAAGTCCAGATATTTGGCAGGATTGAACCAACAATAACAGTTTGTTATTTATAAAATCAATATTCCAAGGTTAACTTAAATTAAATAGATATTAATGTTTCGCTAATTTGCACAATATCTAAAACTTATTGTGTAATCAAAAATAAAAATCTCATAAAAAATATTCCGTGTATAAAATAGGCCATGGGGCCGATATTTGACTTTCGAGCGCTAGAAAATTAAATATCAGTAAATACAATTATAGCGTCAAAATTGTAGGTACAGTTGCCATCAGATATGAGCGGTAAAAGTGCTCGAAAATGTCTGAACACGTCTCTAATGCTTTGACAATAGAGACGTGTTAAGATGTTTGTGAACACTTTGGCCGCTCCGATTTATCTGATGGCGGCTGCACTTACTTTCTGGTGATAGAATTGAATATGAGTGGTCAACGTCAATACCTCGTACCTTTTGTTTTTAAATTTTCTATCGCTATTTCAAAATAGCATTTCATCATTTTTGACAGTTTTCTAGTAGTCGAGAGTTCGAAAGTCAAATATCGCCCACCACGTCTGGAAACTCATCCATAAAAAGTTGTGAGATATTACGTTGAAGCCAAGTCAGGCATTCTTATTAATCTTAATTTGCTTGCTTAGTGAAAAATATGTGACTGAACGCAGATAGTAATAATATTTTCCCATTAACTTTGTATGGAAATTCTATTTTACTAACCGCAAATCACGTTTGTATAGTTTTCTAATGCATTGTACACCTAACACTAACCGCATGCAAAATTCCAAATTTGTAGGTCTGCTTTAAAAACCTTATAATTTTGATGATCGGTCAGTCAGTCAGTGACAAAAGTGAGGAGCATTGACCTGCAACTATTCTTAAACTGCTGGTTTGAATCCAATGTAATTTGGAAAGATATGCCTTAGGTCACTGCAAATTGAGGCTTCGACGAAAATGGGCCAAATGGCTCCGAGAAAAGGAGTAGGTACGGCTGGACCTTTTTGTGGTCTTTTGCTCGACTTCGCGGGGCCTCAGATTGGAAAAATCATACGATTCCTTATTTTTTCAAACTTGACCAAATATATTTACTACGTTATACATATCCATGTCCAGATCTTGAAGCGTCATTCGGTCTCTTTGATTGCGATCTAAGCCCTTGTGCCGAGAACCTGTCGACCCCACGTACGCTCATGCCTTGTAGCCATTGGGCCATGCTAATCTGCGTAGTTGATATAAAACAGTAGGAAAACACAGTACAAGGTTGAAACGTCATTGCTTATGATATTCTGTGCGTAATTTGAGTTCTGCCTCTTCTAGCTTATAGCTCTCTAGCTTTCACACAATAAATGCCACGTTATCCACGTTAATCACCTGACCCCGATCACCCAGGGGAATTAGCGGCAATTATTTGAAATCCAACTAGGAAAAAATGATAATGTTCGGTTGTGGCGCTTCGCCGAACGCTACCGCGTCACGCTCGCTTCGCCCGCTTTGCTCGCGCGCTGTAGGGTCGCAGTTCACCTAACAACCTAACCGTTTTTTCCCCTGGGGAATCAGGCTAGGGGATTAACGTGGACAACAGCATAAATGCAGGTCTCTCACTCTAACACAGTCAGTATATCCTTGGGAGCTCTGGCGACCTTCTTCACCACCAGAAAGACAACAACAAGAATTTAATTCGCACAGTATGGAGGAGACAGGAGTCGCTCAGTGAGGGAAGCGACTGCTGGGCAGCATTAATGTGCTGGTTAGCATCACCAATTTGTTTTGGTTAGCACAGCCGCTGTACTAACGTACTTTTCACACATGCCATACATATGGTTTATCTTCAGTCGTAATAGTGTAGCGTCTCATTTAGCAACAGAATTAATACAAAAATGCTTAACGTCCATTCGAGTGCGAGAGTATATTAATGTCTAATATATTTACTGTAACAATAGGTACTTGAAATGAATAATAAATCTCAACGAAACCAGTGTTTTCGATCAATTACGTGGCACTGATCATATACTGATGTTTATCGTCAAAATATAAAAACATTCAAGAACGTTACGAATTATCATACAATAAATAAATATTAGGGGACAATCTTAAGCCTGCTGTACACACTGGGCCAACGTTGGCGCGTGAGCGTGAGCAGAAGGCAGCTATGCGTTAGAGGGAGAGGGCTATAATTCGATCTCTTTCGTTTACATAGCTGCATCCTGCTCAGGCGCCAACGTTGGCCCAATGTGTACAGCCAGCGTTACACAAATCGAACTAGCCCCACAGTAAGCTCAGTAAGGCTCGTGTTGTGGGTAAGTACCTAACCAACGATATATTTCATAGATATTAATACCTTGTAGCAGCAAATTCAATCTCAAATGCTAAACCGTGCGTAAAGACCATACTTGCTACTCTTTGGTAAAGACTTATCAAGTGTCATTTTAAATTTTCAAAAAATCATTTGTCTTAACGCGTGTTAGATAAAATACGATATTACTCTGCATATCCTATTTCTGACACGTTGCCCTAACAGCATTTTAAGCATGTTAAAGTAGTGGCTGTGAGAGATTAGGGTAATAACAACTTAAGAAATAAGGAGGACAAAAAAAAATGGCAATTAAACTCACAATACAGGCCTTTAAAAAAAAAACGAAAACTGGCCTGCATTTCGAATATTATGTATTATAATTATTGAACCTGCCTACAAAATTTCACGAGAATTCGTTGAGAAATGCGACCTGGCCCCGTATCATGGTCGGCCGTATCACGCGATAAGTGACAAGATAGAGCGCACGTCTCGTTCTATCGAACGGTGGCAGCCAGTGACGGACGCTCTATTTTGTCACTTATCCTGGGCTGTTAATCTTTACGCGCTCATGCGCCTCACCCCACCCGTCTGCCCAACGAAACTAGACCTCTACCTACGCTTAGTTACTACGAATCGCGAGTCAAGATATATTTGTTGGTGAGCATTGAGGTGAGCTTAAAACGAGTTACAGAAAAGCGGGGTTGTGGAGAAGAACAGCCCGACAGCCGGACATTACGAAAGAATGTTTGCCGAAGCTGAAACGAAGAACTTCGTTCGCTTCGCTCGCTCGTTCAACTAGACAAAACAGGGAACTACTGTCAGAGAATTTTACTGTGTTAGAGACTCGTCTGGGAATGGTCGCGTAGTAACGTCAAGTGCTCATTCAGCCGGAAACGTTTGACGAGAGCACTTCCTTTACATCATTCGAACACTCGCATTATCAACCGATCTCGAGCGTTGCGAGACAATACAATACAAATACTCTTTATTTCACACCTCACACAAACAAAGCAGTTTCTAACTGCTATTCTAACTGTTTGTGTGAGAAACAATACAATAACATAGACGATAAAGGTATAGACAGCAGGCGGTTTTATAGCTGAAGAGCGATCTCTTCCAGACAACCTTTGGACTACTATTCTGCCCCCTCAAGGAGAAAAACCCTAAGTGACAAAAAGTAAGTTTGGGGATAAATCCAAAAAACTTTACACTTGCGTTCAATTGGTTTTATTTATGTACAAAGCTGAAAGTTGTGTTTGTTTATTAATTGGTCTAGGTAACTTGAAAAACTTTACTTAATGGTTTATTTAACTTGTCAAAGTTTTAATATTGATAAAAACCACGAACTAACAAGATATACCTATTTTTTTAGCTCTCCCTATTCGGTATGGCGGCAAGATGTGGGCCTGATTGCATTTTTAGCTTCTGCTCATGGAACAGCAGATCTTGTCACTAACATCTTTTCACTTAATGGTGACAATTTCTCGGTTCCATGTCTGCAAGACAATGGGACGATTTGTGGAGCAAACACACTTACGACTCCTTACTGTCCAATGCCTCAGGCGTAGACCTGGCGCTCCTCAAGGCACTCGCGCAACCGGAATCAGAGGAACATGGTTGCACGTGCACGCGATACCATCAGCCCAACTTGGCACTTTTCTCGAGAACAACTCGCTGCGAATAGCGACAGCCCTTAGGTTGGGTGCTAAAGTGTGCGAGGCCCACCGACGCCGCTGCGGGGCAATGGTGGGTACCAATGCCGCTGCGGGGCAATGGTGGGTGAAAATGGTCACCGCGGGCTAAGTTGCCAAAGGTGTGCAGGACGATTCACGAGGCATCACGCCACCAACGAAATTATTCGGCGAGCCATGGTTCCAGCCAATAACTATGCCGTGCCTGTTGGACCCACCGGGCTTCAGCCGTACAAGTGGCAAAAGACCGGACGGCCTTACGCTGGTTCCATGGCGGAGGGGGCGCTGCCTTTTATGGGATGCTACTTGCTTAAGCACTTTCGCAGCATCGCATTTGAGGCAGACCTCACGTTGTACCGGCTCAGCGGCGGAGGCTGCGGCCAAGATGAAGCAAACTACATACTCCGCCTTGGAGTCGGTGTACGACTTTGTTCTGGTAGCCATAGAAACGGCGGGACCCTGGGGCTCGGAGGCCCGCCGACTATTTAAAGAGTTAGGCCGGCGCTTACACGACAGGGGCTGTGACCCCCGCTCCGGGTCGTACTTGATGGTTCAACAGGTCTCCATCGCCGTTCAGCGGGGTAACGCTGTGGGCATCATGGGGACCTTTGAGCCGGGTGCGATGCGGGGTGGGGAGCATTAGTTTATATTTATCTTCATAATTATATTTTTTTTATCTTTGATAATTACTTACCCTTATCTAGCACAGCCACTACTTTAACATGCTTAATATGCTGTAAGGGCAACGTTTCAGAAATAGGATCTGCAGAGTAATATCGTATTTTATCGAATGCGCGTTAAGACAAACTAACTCAACTCCATATAACGCCAAGATAGATTTAGTAATATTGTTCATGCACCGTTTTGTTGAAATAGCGTTATTTTTACAAGCTTTTATTTAACTTGCACTGTTCGTGTGTAAATAATACGTAAGTAACTATGTTGTCCATTAAAATTTGAAACCCATTTTTCAGGCATGGCTATTGCCTGATATGGGTGCGCTGGCAATCGATTGAGCAGATATTTGGCATATTTACGTGTTTCGACTCGTTGAAACCCTTTCAACAAGTAGTTGATGGTGAGGTTGATATAAAATATTAGTTAATAATTTATTGGCGCATCTAACTCAATAAGTTTATTTGGTATTTTTCCAGTAAGTTGCAAAGTTTGGAATTTCGGGACTGGCCATACTTTAGTCCCGGAAGCAAACCCTACAAATAAACAAGTTTTTATAGGTATACGTAGATGTATATTAGCAAAGAGCCAAAGGCAGTGAACGCTTAATGAGCTTCCGCTGGCCAGCAATATAAAGATTGCGTACAAATCGGTAAGCTTCATAAGTGTGTAGCTATCTCAACTTCCCCGGGGGCCATTGGTGCAGAATATTTATTGTAATTATACAGTGTTACAGTCTGAAAGCGTCCATTGTTGCAGTTTACCAGTGACGGCAGCGATGTCGGCCGCGGTTTGTGTTTGGATGGATGATCGATTTGAGTGGTTTACTGAATGAGCGCTTCTTTGGAAGACGTTTAAAGGTGTTGATTCAGTTGTTGAACTGTGTTAGAGGCTTTCGGGCGGCTTGAGTGCTAATATTTAAGTAGCCCTCTCAAATAACAAAAAGTCTATTGAGTTTGCATCTTTTATCAGCCATTCAAAGCCTAATCACATTCACAGCACAGGTTTATAATTCAAATGTTGGTAATTCACACTATTCACTGGTATTTTTTTTACGTAATCTGAATAAAAGAATATCTAAGAAGGTGGTTTTATTCAACTATCTTTAAGACAATATTATAGGTACTCTCATCATCATCATCATATCAGCCGAAAGACGTCCACTGCTGGACATAGGCCTCCCCCAAAGAGTGCCAAAGTGACCGCTCCTGCGCCACCCGCATCCAGCGGACTCCCGCAACCTTTACCAGGTCATCAGTCCACCTTGTCGGGGGCCTACCCACGCCGCCCCTTCCGGTACGTGGTCGCCACTCGAGAACCTTTCCGCCCCAACGGCCATCGGTTCTACGTGCTATGTGCTGCGCCCACTGCCACTTAAGTTTAGCGATCCGGAGGGCCACACCTGCGCATACTGCGGACAGCCTCATTTCTGATGCGATCACGCAGAGCAACCCCCAACATGGTCCTCTCCATTGCCCTTTGGGTGACTTTAAGCCTTCTTATGAGGCCCATAGTAAGCGACCACGTTTTAGTGCCATTTTAGGTCATCACTGGCAACACACACTGGTCAAAGACTCTCGTCTTGAGACACTGAGGAATATTGGACGAAAAAAAATGTGCCGTATAGCTTCCCGAACGCTGCCCAGCCGAGTCGGATTCGGCGATTCAGCTCTTTCTCGAAGTTGGACCTACCTAACTAGATAGTCTGTCCTAGGTATACATAATCGTCTACAACTTCGAGAGTAAAGTGTCCGATTGTAATGGGAGTTGGTACTACATGGGCATTTGACATGATCTTCGTCTTATCCGTGTTAATTCTTAGACCAACTCGCTCGGAAGCTTTACTGAGGTCATCGAGCATCGTACTTAAGTCCTCCATGGTCCCAGCCAAGAAGGTACCTACTCTCGCGAATTGATATTTACCACAGATAACTTCTATTGACACGACACCACGCTAGCACAGTCACAGTGTCTGTTCTGTTGGTTTGTAGACTGCGGCGCAGCCAAGTGCCCGGAACTGCATTACCGTTAACTACTTTCCTTATATTTCGCTATTGGCGTTTGCTCTTCGACTGCAGCGCTACAATTTTGTAGGTAGCTTTACCTGGGTTACAAGCAGCGGTCTGTTCAATAGCTGCCGAGCTCTGAAACACTCAGTCGATTATTTATGGCTTGAGATTTACTTTTACTTTTGTTAACTTTATTTCTTTATTTGGTAGCTTAATCGGTGCAACATGTGCCATGTCTCCATTACACACATCAACTTTCAGCTTAATCGGATACCGGCCAGTGTCTAAACAGTTATTTTATTTTTAAAGGACAGCTTACTGATTTGTATTCCAAGAATACAAGTTAAACAAAACCTTTTAAAAATATTTACCTAATAAACAGTGTACCAAGTTACCTTAGTTTTTTCTTATCAGAACACGATACCTGTTATGCCCTTGATCGGATCACACCCCATTTTTGGTACACTCCGTATATTGCAATGACTTTGTGTCGTGCTGAAGGCACTAGTAACTTGTAAAAAAATATGTATCTGCCTATTTATGTGTACAGACTTCTTCTAGAGACGTGGTCGAACTGACTTCTATGATACCGAAATAAATACTTTTGAGAAACATAACCATAGGTACGTCAAGTAAGTGGTAACGCCCTAAAATTGGATTCTGAGATATATAACCGATGGGATTTTCTAGCACTGACAGGCAGCGTGACGGTAGGTAGACCAAAGCGTAAAAGATTGGTGGCCACTTACAGCGAAAAGAAGCGTTGGTCGTCCACCAGCTTGATGGGTGGACGACGACGTAAAAAAGACCGTTGGTCATTCCTGGATGGGGATAAGTGGCGTACGCGAAGAGAGGCATTTATGCTCAGCAGTGGATGACTACAGGCTGATAATGATGAATGACGATGGTGAAACACAAATGGAAGCATTGAACGACGAACACGACGAAACTGCGAAGAGACAATAATCTTTCTGACTAGAAGTGATGGAGTGCAATAAAAAAACATTGATTAGGTGATCTGAAGATCTTAACATAGAGTTTACTATAAAATTTCACTTGAATTGTCCTAGTTATCGATAAGTGAATATCGATAGCTTTTTAGTGGCTAATAAATCTTTTAACAAGTGAGTAGTTATTCTCTTAAAATCCCACTAACGATAAATAACAAAAGCCGAAACTGAATATCGCTGCGTTTAGTTTCGGCTTTTAGTTGCCGTCTCTATTTGGAGCTAAGGGATTTCGAATACAAATTGGTTTAGTTATAAAACTGTGAGCTGTATGCATATTTTGCGGTCCCCTGTGCACTCTTTAGTGAAGTTTTACGTGCTCTATTGACTACTAGTTGTATTACGGGCTTGCAACACGTAAACCAATTTGGGATTTGGTTTACATTTTATACTTCACGCTGGGGAGAATAAAAACTTTCATGCTTCTAAATCGTATTCAGCAGAGGGTTTTAAATTTTGATACCGCGTTTTATTGAAATATTTTCTTGTAATCGCAGATTTTGAGCGCTTAGAGAATATACTACGAGAGCACTGATTCGTCAAGAGCAACTTTTATATTCGTGTATTCGTAATATTAAAGAAAATATAGCAGATTTTCTATACAACTACCTAGGCGTTGATTACGAGTATGTAATTTCTCGAGCTTCTTGTTGTCCGTAGGCCTGAACCATGGGTAAGGTCAATAACCTGCCTACTCACAATTTAGTGACCCGTTGGCACAGTGTGACCACTGACGTCACATGCTGCTGGCTTTGCCATGTCAACTACAAAAAGATTGGATGACCGGTTTGTTAACGGTAAAAGAAAATTTGTCATTCAACATCTTGTATATATTATTATTATTATCCTCCTAGCGTTCTTCCCAGTTGTGCCCTAAAGGAGCCCGGGGTCCGCTTTGACACCTAATCCCAAGATTGGCATAGGCACTGGTTTTACGAAAGGGACTGCCATCTGATCTTTCAACCCATAGGGAAAACTATAGACCTTATTGGGATTAGACCGGTTTCCTCATGATGTTTTCCTTCACCAAATAACGGTAAATATTCCGTACAGAAATTCCGAAAAAATCATTAGTACGAGCCGGGATTCAAACCCACGACCACCGCTTGACAGCCGCATGCCTGAACCACTAGGCTACCGTTGCTGAAGCAGCAATTGTATGTATTATATTTCTCTTAAATTTTAACCGTTTCACCATTTTATACAGCGTTGGACAACAGCGGTTCTAGTACTGATGACCACTGACAGAGGGCCGAAAATATAGAAACTAGATGTTTTTTGGCCGGGTACCAATGGGCGTAAAACCGGTTATTGTGCTGTAAGAAGGTTATTGTACTAAGTCAACAAAGAACCCTTATAGTTTCGCCGTGTCCGTCTGTCTGCCCGTCCGTCCGTCCGTCTGCGGCTTAGCTCAGTGTCCCTTACTACTAGAAAGCTGTAATTTGGCATGGGTATATAACTCAATCACGTCGTCAAAATGGCAAAAGTTCGTTTATTTGATTGGAATTTCCCTATACATAAAGTGGGTTATTACCAGAGATCGGAAAAATTTGCGACATTGTTTGCAATTATGTGGACATGACTCCAAAATCAATCAAAATGTTATTCAGTTAATTAATTTTTTACTTGACATATAATTTGATTCCTAGTCAATAAATACAAAAGTTTGTTAAAGTATAGGTTTATTAAAAAAATATATCAGTATTTTTTTCAAATTTTTTTCTAGTGTAAGTAATCGTGTCAGTTTAAAATCGTTATTTATTTATTATATATAAATATTTACGAAAACGATACCCATTTTAAATACGAACCTTTTGCTAATAATTATTTATGTAATTCATCGTCGTCGTAACGTCATTTTTTTTAAGTTATTATACGTGCTTATAAGCACTTTATAAATAAACTATTATCTCCAATAATTCAAATTATCTTTCAATGAATAATTAATTAACATTTTGATTAATTTTGGAGTCATGTCCACATAATTGCAAACAATGTCGCAAATTTTTCCGATCTCTGGTTATTACTGTCATGTGTCCGGCCCTCTATCGGGTACATAGTTACTACTGGGTATATGAATCATATTTATTTTAACATCAGTCAACAGAAACATTGAAGAATTCTCTTTTGTTGTGAATCTTACACTAAATCCGTTATCGGCCGAATATAAATCGGTGTAGATTTATGTAAAAGAATCGGAGCGCGACACTACTAAAACCACGATCTTCCGATGTCGGCTGAAGAAGTACTGTACGAGCTTCGATTCTTTCACATACATTTGATTCGATCGATCGGGCGAGTTCGGCCGACGACGCCCGGCCAATATTTGGCCGATAACAGATAAATTAAGTGTACCTACGTGAGCCGTAATGATGATCATGCGTACCTAATAGTAACTGTTCTAACCTGTGGCTCCGCATAAAAAAATAACAATTTACAACGCCAAGAGCGAACGATTGGGTAAATGACTACCTTAAGGCACTTGACTGTCCCACCGCCCGCGAGTAGCGAGTACTCTCATAGTAATTCTTACTCGCGCGAGTAAAAGCGAGTAAGAATTACTTTGAGAGTACTCGCTACTCGCTGGCGGTGGGACAAGTGCCATAATAACTGGATGTTTAATGTTTATCATAGCAAATGTTTGCCTAAAGTATATAAAAAACAATCGTCCTAATTTCTACGCTACAAGTTCCGTTGTAGCGTGAAGTTAGTGTATGTTTCGTCTAAATGTTTATTTTGTTGTTATTTATTAATATTCTTTAATTTTATACCTACAACTGTAATATGGCACACTTATGACAAAAAACTTTTTTCGTTTTTTTTTCTGTATATATCTTCAATAGTTTGCATACCTAGTGGCATACCTACCTTTAAAGCATTTGGAACAGTAATAATAGCAGCAGTAATAGTAGATATAAGTATATCCAGTATAAGTACATTAGGTACCTTCCAACCGATACGATTTCAAACATAATAAATTGCTATATCACAAGAAATGGGAATGAACATAAATAAATACATTGATATCCTAGGTATATTACATAAAAAAGTAAACCTAAAGAAATAAAATAAAGTTTATTTATGCTTAATCCATTTTCTTGGTCAAAATGAGCGGTAACAATCCCATTTGTGACCACTGAGGACAGATTGAATCATTCTTTCCCAGTTGTCGCCAGTGGTAACAAATGGGAATTATTATCTCCCAGTTGTCGCCAGTGGTAAAAAATGGAAATGATTATCTGCCAGTTGTCTTCAGTGGTAAGAGATGGGAATATTGCCAATTTAGTCCCAGGGGTAACAAAAAGGCGGGAACAAAATAGAAATAGCTCACAAGACGGCATGCGAGCTGTCTTGTGCTAACCGTGCACAACATACTTTACTACATGAATATCTTCATTACACGGCTGTTTTCATTCGGTAAATTTGCAGCTTTTAATTACTCATTCCTTTCAATCCCGACATTATTTACGTAAAATTTATGTAAAATTAATTAAAATGGCTTTTTAAACAGTGTATTGTTAAAGAAATTAATTTATGGAGTTATTGATATACTTACCTAAATATGTAAATATGCCCGTTCATATTATTAACTGACAAAATATAAATACTTTAAACTGAGCATACCGGTAGCCTTATTGCAAAATCTAACGGACTGCTATTGGTTACTGGTTTGAGTGACAAAAAGCTAACAATGGTCATCAAAGTAATCGAAGCCGACTCCAACGGAATGTCTACATTTATAATAATTGAGAAAAGTTTACATGCCTATAAAAACACACATTATCAAATGAGTCGCCCCGTGTCATTCCAAAAAAAATAGGTAAAAAAAATATTCCAGGAAAATAGAGACCTAACTTTGGATTTATTATATCCTGAATTTTTTGAGCAATCATGTTTCGATTAAATCAGATAAAGAAACATAATAGTCAAGAATCATATATCTGAAACTCACTCCTTGTTTCCGAATCTAGTCAGAAAGGCGTTTCAAAGAACTCGATAATTTTCAATTCACGCTCGTAAGGTGTATGACAAGTAGCCAACTTGGATTGTGTCGGCGTGGAACGGCAAATTATCTCGACTGTTAGGCTGCAGTCTGGACGCCAGCGGGCAGCGGGGCGACAAGCGGCTGCCCATACATTAAAGTCGCTGGAATGTATGAACTTTCGCTCGTCGCCCCGCTGCCCGCTGGCGTCCAATCCGCGGCCTGAGGGGCTATACCCACTATATACTCGTACAAGTACTGTGTATATCATATTGTTTATGTCTTAGTTGACGATGTCATGATTAGAATGCGCAGCAGAAGGGCATCGCTTATCAATTTAGTACGTTTGGATGTTTGCAAAATAATGTCGCAAAAAATGCCTAAATGGATTTGGAAGAAATTGGCACCCAGACCGACCTATAGGTTACATTATATACCGGAAATACGTTTTCCAAGGGTATATTAGCATGAAAGTTTTACATGAGAATTCAAGTGCAATACCTGTACTGTATGACTGTGTTATAGATTACTATGCGTAGGTATTATAAGCCCTTCAAGCCATAAGTAACACATTGCCGAGTGTACGCCTAATGGTACGACTTCAAACTTAGCAATAGTAATTTAGCACGACGGGAGCCCAAACTACGAAGATCATGAAATAGTACCTTCATTATTAATCATGATTTACTTACTTCGACAAAAGCCGTTAACTTTATACTTTCTACTTACTTATATTTATGACCTCTCTAAAAGTTAATTCAAGTTTCTAACTAATTTATATTTTAATTGTTAAATTTTTGGGGTGGTATTTGGGGTACGTTATATATAAGTATTGAAGCACAGTAATTTTCTAATTGAATTTACTTTTTATTATTTACAAGATTAACAAAATAACAAAGTATAAAAAATAACAAACAACACAACGACTAAAATGAGGCTTTATCTAAAACCCGTACATATCTAGGAAAAATATCACAGCTCAGCTTTGGTATGAGATCAGTGCTTTCCGTGATGGAAACCCCAGTCTTTCCCGTCGTGGTGACCACCTTTCTTACCATGGTCGTGGTGGTGGTGATGATGTTCTTCGTGGCCGTGGTGACCCTTGTGTCCTTTATGATCTTCATCGTGATGATGCTTATCGTGATGTCCGTGCTTTCCGTGATGATGTTCGTGATGTCCGTGCTCGTGATGTCCGCCCTTCTTGTGGTCTCCGCCGTGCTTCTCGTGATGTCCATGGTGTTTGCCGTGCTTGTGGTGCTTGCCCTCATCATGATGGTCATCGTAGAAGTGATGATCCTTATGGAAGTGATCCTTATGGTATTTCTTGTGGTAACCATCGGTTTTCTCGCCTTTATCGTGATGTTTCTTGTGTCCGTGCTTGCCACCCTTGTGATGGTGTCCATGTTCGTGATGGTGGCCGTGATGTTCGTGTTCATCGTGATGTTTCTTGTGTCCTCCGCCATGTTCCTCGTGATGACCCTCATGATGATGTTTCCCGTGGTCACCGTGGTCGCCTTTATGATGATGATGATGTCCTTTATGTCCTTTGTGTCCCTTTTCTCCATGTTCATGATGGTGGTGGGCATGGTGTTCCTTGCCACCACCGGATTCATGGTGATGGTCCTTGCTCTCGGCGGGAACCAGATCCTGAGGCTGGTCTATTTCCCTGGCGCACGCCGCCGCAAGGCAGACTAGTGCAACTGCTACAACCAACTTCATTGTTGGTCGAGTTTGCTTTGTGATTGATGATTGTTATTTTACCTATTTATAGTCTCCAATGAGATGAAGAAAGCGTTCCGCAACTCAGGGACAAGGTTCAGTTGCACACTCTGCCGAGCGTTGGAGCGTTACAGACTGCAATTGTATTGTTTGATTTATTTGTGTTGCACTCATTGGCCATTTAATAATATGTTGACATTAATATGACTTTAAATTCAGCATGGCATTTATTGTACTGATAAACTAGACTGTCTGATCTTCATAGTATTTGCTTATTTATGATAACTATGTTACTTAAATAGGATTTAAATACTATTTTAAATTCATCATGACAATTAATTATTTACTTACTTACTATAGGAGCTCCAGAAGATTAGATCACTTCATTTTTTGTTCAGATTTTATGACGTGGGCCAATTTTACGCGTCAGAACAAAAACGTGCGATAAACGGTACCCAGCCGATTACAGTATAAATGATTTTTTACTCATCTACCTACGTATTTTCAAGGTGCGTAAGTGTGTTTTGTTCTACTTAATAGACTCGACTCCAGTATAATCACATAATCAGCTTACAGGCCAAGTTCATTTCCTAAATTTACCCTCCCGGTAATCGAATCCGGATCAACAAATTACGAGCAGAGTTAACGTTCTAATCTGGTGCCTGATAAATATTGACTTCAACTTAAATATGATTGTATCGGTTGCTTGAATGTTTGTGTCAAAATTCTGATTGTCTTTAATTTAACAAAAAAAAGTGAATAAGAATGTTAATACTGCAACAAATTCCAGCAGGACCTGCATGACTGCACATGCACTACACAATGAATTTATGTAATAAGAATAAGAAATTAATGCATCACATTATTTAAAATGTTATCTTAACTCCTGTTAAAATTTGATTAGCAATATTATTGAGATGTAGACGAGTAAGCAATTTTTTTTTTATTCTGTTAAATAAAATCCGATACATGTTTTTATTGCTAATTGTGCTTTTTTACGGTTCCGTAGTCAACAAGGAACGCATATTTCGCCATGTCCGTCTGTCCGTCCGTCTGCGGCTTAGCTCAGTGACCCTTATTATTAGAAAGCTGTAATTCGACATGAATGAATCTTGTTTTTTTTTAGGGAACCTCCCCTAGTTTTTTTTACAGTGTCATTGGGGTGTTCCAGTGAGCCCAAGCCCGACGGATTTTTGTCATGGCCATCTTCGGTTTCCATCATCGGATCAGCTTGGTGGTGTCATAATATTGCATTGCCACCAAACTTACATATGTATGCCAAATATCACTTCAATTGGATGCTGGCAAGTGACTGAAATGTTTTTCAAATTTTGAAGGACAAATTAGTTAATATAAAGCTTGTAATAAATAATTAGAACCTGAGCGCTTTATTACAAAAAACTACTGAAATACACACGGACGGACACTAAACTGATTCCATAAGTGACCTTTTTCAACAGACAAACCTCAAACAAACTCGGCGGACCATTGCTGGGGTATGATATCTGAATAGTAGGCATAAATTTACTTACGTAATAAAGTAATGGTTTTTAATTAATGTATAAAATTTCACAATTTAAGAGCCCGTCTAATGTCTGATGAAGCTTTATCAATATAACCTGAATAGGGGAGACGGTAGAAGCTCGCTTCGACGCTTAGCTAACGTACCGAAATTAGTAAATGCAAAATTTTATCGAATTTTGTCGAATTTTAAAATAAGTATCTATTCAACTGTCACGCTGTCCGGCTGTTCTCATCTACAGGTCAAATTTCTCAACCGATTCTCAAGAAATTATGTGAGCAGGTTCGAAAATTATATTGTTTTTTTTTGTCAATAACTTTTTGGAAATAAAAAAGAAGAGGCTCGCGAGTTCTACAGCTTACGGAGCCTACTGGCTCGTATTGCTTCCTTTTAAGTTTGGCTATGGCCAGATTAACATAAAATACATTTTGCCCACCGAATTTACGACCGCGAACCCTAACCTAACACATTGAATCAATTGTTTGCGGAGGGGGCAGCGGTGTCTCCTGACATTTTTCCGCGGCTGCATAAAAGGAGCAATTTCACTGCATCATCCTGTCGAAATTTAATCAAAACAACAATAGGGTTTGCCTTTTTCCAGCGTTTTGTTGTTTCATTTTCTTTTCTGTCAAACTTGAATGCTTTCAAATATAAAGAACAATTTAAAATCATAATAAAATGTATTGTTCGTTTTCTCATTTTTATTCTAGCGAACTGATACCTATTCAATGATAGTTCATAAAATCCGTTAATGTTCATGTTTTATTTATAACGCATGTCTAGTGCTCGTTCTATATAAATAGCTCATCCCTTAGGACACATTGGCCCTTTTTTTTATCTGAGATAAAATATTGTCAATTGTATTATTTATATTGTCACCTTCGGCTGTTCAGAACGTAAAACGCAGCGGAGTACCAAATGAAGCCACAAATTTACTTTTGATTGATCGAACTTGTTGGTTTACTAATTGTTTATCAGTAAGGTACCTAAAGATATAGGTACATACAGACATACATTCTTTCAAAATTATATCTAAAACCACTTTTTGATATTCACTTTAAAATAAATGTAAGTATCTATAGATATTAGTTATCAACATGAGATAATGGGATCTTTATTTTGGAATCGTATTGCAGTTTGTTAATTTTCCATTTAGCTAAAAGCATTAAAAGCGAAAAGGATGAATAAGTGTGTTAAGTAATTAGCCCTCTGGTCCGAGGATGTTCTCCTTTCGCAAAAAGTAAGAACGGATTGCGACAAAGTTCCTACCCCAGGCGTCGACACACGTAGAGCATAATCCTTTCTATCCCGAAATTCAGTGCGATTTATAAGAATAAGGCCCCGACAAAGAGGCTTTAGACGACCCTTCAGGGACGACCCCTGAAGTTTTCAACTAGGCAAATATTTTTAAGTTGTAAAACTAAATGTTTGCATATGCTAGTAGCACTTAGAAACTTTTGAGAATGTTCGATAAGGTGCTTCAAGAGTTTTTATTATTGGATATTTTAGACATATTTTTGGTGAAACTTCGAGTCTGTTATTTGAGATGAAGCCTAAATTATTTATGAAAGGCTTTCAGACAGTGTTAATACGGCTGACACTAAAAGCGTCATGAAAACTGTATTGAATAACGGGATGGTTTTAATGTTCAGATCAGTCTTACTTTTATTAAGATTTTTATGAAAAATAAAAGACTTGCTGGTTGCGATTATGCATGTCGCAAAATATATCCCCCCGTCCACTGTGATAAGAATTACAGAACAGTAGGATGAAAATTTTACATATTTGCACTCTATATAACACATACCAACACATACACATATGTAAGCACCTCAAATATAATATAAATGTAAATAATGTATAGTGCCAATATCACCACTGTTTTAATTTAGGAATCGATTTATTTATTATTATAATTTTTAATACTTACAACAAAAATACCTATCAATGTGGGAACTTGGAATTGCTTGACTTGCATAATTTTATGATGCTTAAAAAACTTGAACACCCGCCCTTAAAGTCGTAGTCTCCAAGCAATCCCTGACTTCCCAGACTCTGTGATAATGTATACGCCATTTTTATCCTACATCTTACTCATTGCCACCGAAACACAATATTTCAGAACCCAAAACTCAACTTTCTAAAGTAGCTTTGGCATTCTAATATAACTTCTAATTCCATTATCCGTAAAGTCCAATAAAAGAACGAGAGAAAAGTCGTCAACTCAACAGAATTGTAAATAGAGATATGTCGCGGGTTCAAGCTCTGATTTGTCACGTCTTATCTCAGGGCACTCTTCCTCTCGTTTCGGATAAATCATTCGTACCATTCGTGACGGATTCCGAATACGTCTCGGCCCCACCTCGCACCCCTCTAGGGCGAACTACAGCGGAATATTCTAACAGTATGACAGTGCGTAAAATAGAGCATAGTCGGTAGCGCCGTTTGTGTCAAATCACAAGTAAATTGACACAAACGCGGGTCGACGGCGCGCTTAATAAACGCAGCTCGCAGTCTGCATTAGGCCCTTAGGCAAAGACAGTCTTACCGATCGATCCTCGTAGTTGGCAATATATAGATACGTCGTTCATGTATCTGTAAATAAACAATGAATGGTTTATTTTTCTTAATTTACGCTTGTTTTATTCTATTTAATGAAATAGATAAGCATCATAGTTGTGTAAGCGTATGGAAATTATATTTTTGAATTACAGTTTTCCGTTAAAGAGACTGTCGAAATCATGACACATTCTGACGGTTATTTGTATGATGTTTGGCAGTTTGTAACAATATGATCGAATGGAGGTTTTAAGTGCCCAAAATTATAATTGAGTATGTGTGATTCAGCGTATACCTGCTGATGTGAACGTTTTACTGTGAATAGGGAGAAATAAGTTTTCTGTGACACCACTTATTACCTACCTCTGAATGCTGGGGTGAGAACACACAAGACCGTTTTTGCTTTAAGTAGTAAAAGTGATTTTACTGATGTGTTATGGGTATATAAACATTTACCTAAGAAAAAAGTATCGCATTTTGTAGTCATTTTATTCAGGTCAGTATTATGGTCCCGGAAATCAGTTCTCAGTTCTCGTTACGCTGCCACTTACGCGCTGTTAAGGTAAACATAGTCTACCAGTATCAAAGGTAAGTATGTGCTATATATAAGTAAGTAAGTAAGTATGATGTTTGCATTAATCACGTGACAAATATATTATGATTTTTGACTCTTTCATTAGACACTTCCTTACACCGCTTGCTAAAAAGTGACGGATACTTTATCATGTCGTTTCATTTGATATCCCTTATCATAATGCCTTGTTGGAATAGAAGGTTATCTGAAAAGTTTGCATTGTGAACGCCACCTTAGCAACTGTTCTTCTATGTTCTTGGTTTTATCGCCGCGATGGCAATGGATTGATTCCCAACTGCGCGGTAAAAGGAATCCATTAGGTGCTTTTTATTAGAAACTCTCGTTCGCAGTGGACCGCATATAAATTGCTACATTGTCATGGGTCCAAGTGGTAAGAAGGTCATATTTTACTACTTTTTTATACTTATATTTTATACCTTTCGACTCAATATTCTTAAAATCTTTTATTCGGGTTTTATATGCAGAGATAGCTGGCTCAGGACAGGGCGATGCTCTATTATATCGTGAATAAAATCCATTTCATGTAGATCCAAACCGGTAAAAAAACAATTCCATGTAAAAAGAAGCCAAGTATCGAAACTCTTCCACCGTAAAAAGTTGTGAGATATTTCTTAGAGCCAAGTCTCAGACATTAATCTGTAATTTGATAGCTAAATAAAATTCTACAACTTGGCAATCACACAACTTTACTGCATTTATGGATTTTTGCATACCTAAAACTGTTAGTATTGTGTGATTGCCAAGTCACAAAATTTTATTTAGCTAGCAAATAAAGATGAATAAGAATGCCCGAGACTTGGCTCTACGATATATATCACAACTTTTTACGGTTGAAGAGTTTCGAGACTTGCCCTCTTTTTTACATGGAATGTTTTTATTGGACCTCACTTCGTTTTGTAGGTTATTGTGTTATCAATACATACAAATTATTAATGAAGTCCCATTCACTGCAAATGTAACTTTGTAATCCTATATATTTATGCAGTTGGTTATCTAGAAAACTGGACCGAAATTGCAAAATATTTTAGTTTTTCTTTGATTTATACACTAACTACTAATTGTATTCTAAATGTGAAGCTTCTGTGTCTGCTAGAAGTGTCTTAGAGTTTTAACGATCGGTCGCAGTCAGTGACTGAGTGACAAAATTAAGAAATTTTGACTGGTTATAAATCTTAAACTACTGGTTTAAATTGAATGGATTTTGGAATATACTGTGTTTATACAATGCCTGCTTGGTAACTGAAAATTCAGGCTTCTATTTCGTTTTATCCACAACGAAGTTATAGGGGGATCGAAAAAGGCCTGAACTGCTTCCAGAAAAGGATGGTATGGCCGTGCCGCTGTTTTGCTCGACTTGGCGGGCACTACCGTGACCCCAGATATTTCTTAATATTAAATAGAATTTATTAGTTCAAAACAAATCGGTGATATTATAAAAATCGAAGCAAAGTTTTTGACAAACTACATACGCTCGGCTATGTTATTGGATTTAACATTAGATATTTTTGATATTACGACTTTCTGCTCCAGTGTTTTTAAAATGGGGTAAGTAATTGTTCTTTTTTTTTTCAATATAAAGTGTAAGTTCCTGACCGTAAGTTTTAGTTAGCAGAAGCGTCAACTAACAACGTTATAATATCCAATCAAAGTAGTAGTTTAAACCCGCGACCTGTGTGTTGGAAGTTGTAAGCAGCGGTTGTAAGTTTATATTTCAGTAGGTTGTATATAATACGAATTATGTACAATATTTGTCACCGTAAATTTGTCAGAACCGTTAACTTATGGCGGGCTATACTCTCACGGGTAAGGTAGTGACAGTTACGATAGTATATGGTAGTTGGGCTTTTTTCAAATGAAAATGAATGAAATGAAAATTTTATTATATAGTAACAATTGTTACAGGTCATTGTGTCACGTGTAAATTAGGTTTATACATCATACATTTTTATGTACATCTATATATTATTATCATTATCATAATAATTTTCTTTATAATATTATTCTTTATTTTCAAATTGTCAGTGGCATGCTGTAAAATTCGTCATAGTTATAAAACATGTTGTTCAGAAGTCACTTTTTCAGTCTTGATTTGAAACCTGTGATGGAAGCTGCATTTCTGATGGTATCAGGCAATCGGTTATAAATTGGTGGTCCGAGGCTATAGACCGACTTACCTGACTTCGCAAGTCTTTGTTTCTCAACCACCAGCCTGTCTCCGTGCCTATTGCTCCGCAGGGGATATCTGGAGTTCGTGCCCTTGCATTTGAAATTGCCGAGGTTTTCGTGTGTGAAGATTGCCACTCGGTATATCAGCATGGATGGCAGGGGCATAATTTGGAACTCCAGAAATAACTCCCGTGCCGGAGCGTCGGCCGGTTTGCCGGCCATGCCGCGAACAGCCCTCTTCTGCATGGAGAACACGCGGTACCAGTCGGCGGCTCGAGCCCACAACTCAACGCCGTACGTCAGCACCGAGTGGACCGTCGCGAAGTAACACTCTCGCACGGCGCCAGCGCCGGCGCAGCTCGAAGCATGCGCGCCCCAGCCGACCGCATACTTCGTTTATGTGCTTCTCCCACGTTAAAGCACTGCCGAGGTGGAACCCGAGCAAGCGTGTGCAGTGCAGGACACCTGGGCTGTTATTCACTACGCGCTAATGCGACTCACCCCGCCGGTCACCCGTCACGAAACTAGAGCTCTACCTACGCTTAGTTACTACGCATCGCGGTGTCAAGATATATTCGTGGGTGAGCGTTGAGGTGAGCTTAAAACAAGTTACAGAATAGTAGGGGGGCTGCTGTAGAGGGGCATCGCCCGCGCACACTCGCAGGCTCTCACCGGGGTGACCATTTAATTTAACCGCCATTACACAGGTCTTCTCTTTATTTAGCGCTAGTCCAAAAAAAATGTACATAACTTTTTTTTTTCAGATTTCGTTTTTTTTTTGGTTTTTCTTACTCAGAATCGTTGTTAGCACACTATCGATCCTCATACAAGAAAAAAAGTGTGAAAAATTTCCATTCCAGATCGTCACATTTTTGTATGCAGTCTTTTTTTATTTATATGGTCGTGACGCACTGGAAGAACAAACTTACATAGTAAAATCTGGGACACTTTTTTTCTTGCATGACGATCAATAGTGTCAACGATTCTGAGTAAGAAAAACCAAAAAAAAACGAAATCAGAAAAAAAAAGGTTTGTACTCTTTTTTTTAAAAACGCCCAGTTGATTATCTTATGAGTAAGATTATTAAAGTGACGGTGTTCAATATGTTATTTTTAGTGATATAATATTTCAAAGGCATTTCGAGATGAAAAAAACCGGCCAAGTGCGAGTCGGACTCGCGCACCGAGGGTTCCGTACAAACCTATAACAAGCAAAAGTTGTAGTATGTTTGGAAATAAGAAATGAAAATGGAATCCGTAACATTACAATGTGGAAAGCTGGGGGAGCATAAATTTAAACAGGGTCTCTTTATCAATTTAGAAATCCTTAAAAAAAAAGTTACATTACCACATCATTTATTTTATAATATAACTGAAATACCTACACTAAATTTGCAGCAGCCTGGCAAAACTTTTTTTATCAAAGTTGTTTATTTACAAAGTTTTTAGTCACTATCTTTTTATAAATCCGGTTCAAAAATACTATTTAACTATTAAATTTAAAACATTTGAACCAGATCTTTAAATGGTGACAGAAAAAGGTATGAATAGTACCACATTGAACATTGAAGTTCGAAAAAACGTTATCTATAGTTGTACTACTTCGTGTAGTGCTAGTGCTTATTAACGGAAACATGTTTATGGATGAAAAATATGTGGAAATGCCATTTTGGGGAGTCATTCTAAAATCGATATCGAAGTCTCCCACAACAATCACACGGGAACACGAGGTATACCAATTGGGGTTGCTGCCGTATATTGTTGCATTTATGCGTTCAATTGCAACATTAATTTGACATTGTGGTGACAGTTTGATAACTGTCACCACAATGATCAGAGTGATCTCTGACATCAAACATTTCAAAATGCAAGCATTCACAATGGCCGTTTGCAGTACCTGGGTTATTTAAAAAATATCTTGTACATGATGCATCTGTGATGGCATCCTTTAGATAGCGATGTACATAAGCGATAGATCCCCAACCTGGATTTGCATTAGATATACGAGTAGCTGGACCATCTACTCTGCACACCTCATAAAACCATCAAGTTCAAAAGTGTCACTACTACATCCCCAGGTTTCAACAAACAATGCTGCATGGGAGGAATGAATAATAGGATCTACAATGATGTCTGAAAAGTGTTTGCGTAATGATTGCACATTATGAAATACAATTTGAATTGCATTATCTTCAGGTGATTGCAAAAATTTAAAATATGATACCAATTCGTTTTGCTCTAGTCTTTTCATTTCTATACCTACTAACAGCACTCGATTCTGATATTTCAGAGGGAGAGTTAAATCTATCTGAATTCACGACCAATACCCTTGAGATTACCTACTCAGTTTGAAATTATGCGACTTAAGTATATTGCTATTTCTTATGATTGCGTGGACATAAAAGTTTCGTTTTGCTACAGCTGAAAGGTATTATAGACTTGAGTATTTGATATGAATTTCAATTTAATACCTCTACGCGTTTACGAGGAAAAAGGTAGTAAGTTTTAATAAAAAAAAAAAATTGTATGATTTTACTAAAAAGTCTACTTTTCGTATTTTTTCCTTTGTCTGTACTATATGAAGTTTCTTCGTGCCAAGTTTCAAGTTTCTGTGTTAACGGGAAGTGCCCTTTAGGTTTTGAGTTTCTTGCGAGTACTCAGTTTCAAAATATGCGACTTAAATTGCTATTTCTTTTGATTGCGTTGACATAAAAGTTTGGTTTTGCTACACCTTAAAGTTCCTATAGCCGTGAGTATTTGACATGAATTTTAGTTTAATACCTCCACACGTTTACGAGGAAAAAGGTATTATGTTTAAAATATTAAAAAAAAAAAATTTGTGTGATCTTACTAAAAATGACTACATTTCGTAATTTTTCCTTTGTCTGTGTTATATGACGTTGCTTCGTGCCAAATTTCAAGTTTCAGGAAGTACCCCGTAGGTTTTGCGAGTGTCGAAAAACTCTAAAATTTGCAGCATAAACGACTGTATCTTTTGATTGCGTTGGTTTTTAAGTTTGTTTTTTTCACAGCTCCAAGGGACAATATACCTGAGTATTTGATATAAATTTCAGCTTGATACCTCTACACGTTCCTGAGAAAAATGGTCTTGACAGACAGACAGACAGACAGACAGACGGACAACAAAGTTATCCTATAAGGGTTCCGTACCTCAAAAGGAAAAAACAGTTCCGTTTTTTTCTTTTGAGGTACGGAACCCTAAAAATTAAGGAGTATTAGTTAAATTTGCATGATAATGTCGGCTCCAGTGGAGGACTGTGCTGGTATCTGCGGCCCTGGTCGGTAAACTGTTGCAGCTTGTTAATTTCTTGTCTTATCAATAATATGAGTTCACCTAGAACAGCAGTTTTCCAGGTGCACACTACCACATGCAGCAGAATAGAGCACTTACATAACAAAAGTAATAATTAATCATGAAATTATTGATATAAGGCACCACCTTAATGCTAATTGTTGATACCAAAGGTTCACCTCTGTTGTTTGGACATAAGATTGAAAGTAGTATCGGGCATAGGGAGCACATCTTAGTTCGTTTTTAGGGTTCCGTAGTCAACAAGGAACCCTTATAGTTTCGCCATGTCCGTCTGTCCGTCCGTCTTCGGCCAGCTCACTAACCATTACTACTAGATAACTGTAATTCGGCATGTGTATATAAATCAATGTATACGAAAGTTTTTGACCAGTGTATATTGCCAGTGATGACGTATGGCACGGAAACGTGGTCGCTTACTATGGGCCTCATAAGAAGGCTCAAAGTCATCCAAAGGGCTATGTTGGGAGTTTCTCTGCGCAATCGCATCAGAAATGAGGCTATCCGCAGCAGAACCAAGGTAACCGATATAGCCCTCCGAATAGCGATTCACCACTCGAGAACCTTTCCGCCCCAACGGCCATCGGTTCTACGTGCTATCTGCCACTTAAGTTTAGCGAAACCTAAGTGGCAGTGGGCGGGGCATATAGCACGTATAACCGATGGCCGTTGGGCCGGAAAGGTTCTCGAGTGGCGACCACGTACCGGAAGGCGCAGCGTAGGCAGGCCTCCCACAAGGTGGACTGATGACCTGGTAAAGGTCGCGGGAGTCCGCTGGATTCGGGTGGCGCAGGACCAGTCATTGTGGCACTCTTTGGGGGAGGCCTATGTCCAGCAGTGACGTCTTTCGGCTGATATGATGATATAAATTAATCACGCGGACAAAACAGTAGAGTAATATCTTGAAAAAAAATTTTTTGGTGTACCTCCCCTACACCTAAACCCAACACTGCGCGTGGCCCGAAACGCACTTGGCCGCTTTTTTGATTAATCATATTAAAAGTCCAGCATAAACTCATCAACAACGGAAATAGGTATACTTCCTAAACGAACGCCCAAAAACGTCACAAAAATAAACCTACAAAAGGGGGATGCAAAAACTTGGGACTGTATTTTCTTGATAGCCGAATCCCTTTCTTCCACACCATAAAACTTTTATACAGGAGGTGACGTCCCTAAAGTATAGTTTCCGTGGCGTTTGGGAATGATAAAAAAACTTTTAAACTTTGCGAATGACTGAACTGTATTAAGGTACGCATTTTTTATAAGTCGACTTTATAAACGAGTTTGTGAAGAAGAACCGACGTGAAGGGCTACTTAAAAACGGTGTGGATAAAAAGGGCTTAACATACGTCTGCAAGTTATGAACGTTTCTATTGAGTTTACACATTGATTTAGTATATAGAACAAATCAATGAGTTTACACATTGATTTAGTGTTTAAAGTGGCCGTCAATAGAATTTGCTAACTATGTAAACAAACAATGTATTGAAATTGACATTTAATGTCAATTTCAGTATGACGGTTTGTTTACATAGTTAGCAAATTCTATTGACGGCCACATTACAAGATAATACCATCAAAGCGTTTAGCGAATATCAAAGTAACTTTTATCAAATAGCATATGTTGATGGCTACTGCTCCAATATAATCGCCTAATATCAAATTCGATTATTTGGCTTGTGAACGTAGTCGAGCTACATGCACAAATACAACTGAGAACCTATATAGGTTTCTTTTAAAAATAACTACATATAGGTTTTTTTTTACATTAGTATGGAGCGTTGGCTGACTGAGGCGACCTGCTCCATACAAAAGTTTAAAAAAACGGGGCAAAAAAATAACTTACCTTTTTCTTATCAGAACACGTTGCCTGTTATGCCCTTAAACGGTTTTGCGTTATTATTTTAACACGTATATTGTAATAAAGAAAGATCCGTTCTGCAGGGCTAGCACAACTAACGCTGCGAAGCGACGCGAGACGAGAAAATATACCAACCTCTTTCTATTTCCTCAGTGCGAGTGAGAAAAGAGTTGCGACGCAGCTTGGCAGTAAGTTGTGCTAGTCCCCCAGGTCGACAGTATAAGATTGTGTACTTTTGACAGCTGTAGGGAGCTAAAACCCGATTGAGACTTATAAAACAAACTCAAACTGAAAGCAACTCGAGTTCCATAAGTCACCTAACAATTTACCATACTGCGTCATAAAAACAACAACACATATTCTTATTACTTCAAACTTTTCCATTTACAGAGTTCACACATTGCGGTAAGTACGGAAGTTTTTTATAAAGTCCGATGTAATAAGGTATTACGAAGGCCTGAGTTTTTGTGTTGTCGGCATCAGAAATTGAATAAAACTTCAGTGGTTATTTACTCGTAACATCCCTCGTATGGCCCAAGCTTAATATGGTAAATGCTACGTTCTAAAAATAAATCTTTATAAATATCTATTTTAATAAGCAATTCACAAAACAAGTATAACGACTAGCTCACTGTAATAGGCCAGGTGTTAAGGATATCACTGGCCTGAACCGATCCTCCATAAACCAAAAGTCCTTTCTAACTCGTACCTACATCGTAGAATTCAGTAATTAGTAAATGTAAGCGTCAAAAAACATTGTCCATTATATCACCGGACAAAATTAGTGTTGCGTGCAACGTGACTGACCATCCTGGTGGAGGTATTACTTAATAAAGACCAAGTGCGGGTAGTTCGGAAAACCCGCGCCGCAAGAAGTTGTTGATACCCGCTTAAAGCCAGTCGTCCCGTGACCAAAAATGTTGAGGCAAATCCGAAACGTCGGAAAACCTCGGAGAGGTAAATAAATAAGTTAATTATACGTGAATAAGTCCCGTTTAGTAAAATAAAAACTGTAGGTGTTAGGGACCTACATTGATTGATTAGGCCGTGTAAATAGGCAATTTAAACTATGCCGTAATGAGCGGTGCGGAGCTGAAGGGAGACTCAAGGCTAGGTTACGCCGTAGAATGAAATTTAAAAGAAAAATCTTAATTTAATTCTTAATATTAATTTTGTTAAGCTGAAACTGCTTACCTTAAGGTTTTTGGTGTGCCGCTTGAAGCGGGCGGGCGAGGAGTTCGAGCAGACGATTATTATCAATAGTCCTGCGGTCAGGAAGAAGCACAAACACTATATTTGTTCACAATATAATAGCGATGAAACTTATTTCGCAGTGACAGACGTATGGAAAATTATTGACAGACTAAACTATTTTTTTCTTCTGACGTATATATTAGGCGGTGTAAGCAGTTTCAGCAGCTTTTAAGAAAGGAGGCCTAAAGGGATTTTGCTCTGACGGCGTAACCATTGGTTTTACAACGCAACAAATCCTCAAATCAATAAAGGGTCGGCAATGGGCTTGTCATCGGTATCTGCTGGTTAGCAGGTATAGATTGATGGTTATCAAGCAGGTTGTATGCTTGTTTGCCTCTGTCATAGTACTTATTAAAAGTTTGGAAAATCTAATGGATACACAAAAGAAGCGATGGTGTAGTAATTTTGAATAATCAATAATGCTAATAATTACACGGTTCAACTCACGTATTAAATAAATGTCACTACGGGCGACATATTTGAAAGAAAGAAAGATAAACATTTATTCGTGACACACACAAAACGACAAACAATTAGTAAAAATACAAAAATAACACGTCACGAAATGGTCCCTCAGCATGGTGCTGGCGGTTGCCAGCGCAGGTCTTCCGTTGGAAACATTGGTAAACCATTGCATTAAAATAAAAATATGAAAAATTACAATAATAACAACAACAATAAGACAGGCAATCAATTGAAAAAATAAAATATAAAACAGAAAATAAACTAATAAAAGAGAGATATGGCAAGGCTTACAAGTAATAATGCAGAAGTGAGTATATATACGGGGATATAAAAAAGGAAGCAGGCCAATAACTATAATGATATGCAGCTAGTGTCCATATAATTTTCTTCATTGAGCTGGTGTTTAAAAATACTTATAAGTCTTGAGTTTACTTCGAAAGCTATGTACCTATATTTTGCAGTTTCGTTTTTTAAATTCGATTTTAGTAATCAATTAGATTACTTTTTATTCCAAATCATAAAAACATTAAAAATTACAGTGTGTAATTACAATAAATTTGTGAGTTGTGTTTACTTCAATATAACTTTAAATGAATCTGTTTACACACACAGGGTCACAGGTTTATTTAATCCACATGTTGAATTTCGTAGAAATGCCTTATTGTATTTTACCGTTTTCCTATGGCGTAAACCAAACGAAATGCTTTTACCGGAAATACGATTTCCAAAGTATTATTAGGTTACGCTGGACTTAATAACAATAACAGGTTGTGGTGATGCGCAAAAATGGAATATAGTTTTATTGGTTCCTGGAGTTTTTTTGCCGTGCATTGTTTTGCAAATAGGAACATACCTACATATGCGGAGTCGAACGTTTATAACATAGGTACCTAGCTACCTTTGTTTCTGACGTACCTACAGTTATTGTCTAGCTAGGTCCACCCCCTTGCATCAGCGGAAAGTATTTTTGAATACGGCCAATTTAGACACGTTATCCACGTTAATCCCCTAGCCTGATCCCCCAGGGGAATTAGCGGCAATTATTTTATATTCAACTAGGAAAAAATGATAATGTTCGGTTATGGCGCTTCGCCGGACGCTACCGCGTCACGCTCGCTTCGCTCGCTCGGCTCGCGCGCTGTAGAGTCGCAGTTCAACTAACAACCTAACCGTTTTTTTCCCCTGGGGGATCAGGCTAGGGGATTAACGTGGACAACAGCAATTTAGAACTTAACTCCAGGTTGTCAAAATTATACGCATTAATTTTGAAATAAACTCTATTCAGTTTAATGGATTTGATGACGCAAAACTAACGAAGTAAGCTAAGAGGCTCTGATGAACGTATCTCTCAGATTGCATTCGATAAAACAATATCCGGATACTGTTTAATTGATAATGGTATTTTATTTTATTTTCTTTTCTTTATTGGGGAAAAAACAAAAATATAAATATACAGTTACTAGCTTCCGCCCACGACTTTGTATGCGTGGAACCGGGATAAGAACTATCCAGTCTTTACACTATCTCCGTTCAAAATTTCATCAAAATGGTTTGAGCCGTTTAAGCGTGATTGAGTAACAAACATTCAAACTATCGCATTTATAATATTACTAGGTTCTGCCCGCGACTTCGTCCGCGTGGAATTCGTTTAATATTGTAGCTCCTTACAAACTTTCGCCCCCTTAGACGATGATTCCCGAAATAAAAAGTAATACTCGTATGTTAATCCAGGTTATACACTATATGGATACCAAAATTCATGTTAAGCCGTTTAGCCGTTTTTGCGTGTTTGAGGTCCAAACTTTAGCATTCATAATATTAGTAGGATTTGCAAAAAATCCTGCGACACGACTCGCTTGACAGACTCTAACAGGCATAAGTTTAATGAATAAGGTTAATTCACGATTTTCGCTACGGTGGTAGAATTGCGCTGAAGTTTACCAACAAAGCGATGCGAAAGTTTGGATAGGTAAACAATTTATGAGTTTTATGTCGGATTCCATACTGATGCAATTTGTTCAAGAGTAATAGTTTGTGACTTATGACATCAAAGGCTTTTGATAGGTCACGTTAAATGCCGGCCATTTTGTTCCTCTCATCCATCCCGGTAACATTACAGTCAAATATTTTGTGTGCAGCAGTGGTTGTACATTCCTTTGCGGTACGTATATTGGCTGTCGGTAAGTAGGTCATTTACCTCAAGATGCATCATTAAACGAGAAGATAGAATAGGCACTATTTTTGATACGATTGGCACTATAATATACAAAGTGGACAAAAATGGGGTATGAACCGATCAAGGGTTTAACAGGTATCGTGTTCTGATAAGAAAAAACAGAAAAAAAAAATGTTGACTCGATTTTTTTTTTTACATTTCTATGGAGCTTGTCGTCCCAGTCGGTCAGTCCATACACAGGTAAAAAAAAATGGCATCAAAAAATTTTTTTTTCTGTTTTTTTCTTATCAGAACACGATACCTGTTGAGCCCTTGATCGGTTCACACCCCATTTTTGGTACACCCTGTATACTAATTTCCTTCAGATTCTCCTTATTATGTCTCTGACAACGTCAACGAATTTTCACATTTATAATATCAGTGTGATGTGATATAGTGGGAGTAGGATATAATATTAGTAGGATTTACAAAAGAAAAATAAATTATACTTAAATATTTAAAATCTATTTCCTAAGGCATTCCCACTGGGAGGTTTATACACAATTTTTAAAATAGTCACAATGCCAGCGGAACAAAACAAGGAACAGCTTAAGTTACGTCATTTATTAATAATCTATTTATAGATCTATAAGCCCTAGCCCAGCCTATGTCCAGCAGTGGACTTCTTTTGTTTGTTTGCGGAAAAATACAAACTTCAACCCCCTAATGTAAAGGGTGGGGGGTGATTTACTAAAGATCCTGAATAAGTATTTTATTATTTATAGCAAGGAGTCTCTATATACATTCTCAGACCCCTAGCATCAAAATTTGTTTGTGTTGTGTTTTTCCCCTACTTTAAGGGGTTAGGGGCAGAAGTTCTAATTTTTTGAATTATTTTGTTGATTGTGTACTAATACTAGCTTACATACAAAATTTCAGCTTTCTAGGACTTCAGGAAGTACCCTAGACGTTTTGATGATCAACATCAGTCAGTGAGTCAGTGACCAAATCGGCGTTTTTTAGATATTAATACAATTTTAAGTATAAAAGCTATGTTACTGACACTTTATATGTTTAATAAGTCCACTAATGATATCATATCCCGAGAATTTTGTTTATCTGGTATAATCCAAACCCAAGTTACGAGGGTTCAAAAAAGCGAAGAACCGCTTCGAGAAAAGGGAGGTAGTGCCCTTGCGTTGCGCTTCGCTTGGCTCGTCTTGGCGGGGGCACTGCCGTGCCTCCAGATACGAAATGAGTGTTTTTTTAGACAATGTTTAAAAAAATCATACAAAATTAAGAATTGTTTCAAAATCCGGTGAACCAAATTGGAGATAAAAGATTGAAGAACCGATAGCCGTTTGATTTATAATTCTATCTGTAGTGCAAAAGTAGGAGATACGATTCAAAACTTGTCAAAAATCGATGAAAACCTCGGGTAGCCCGTTAAGTACAATACATTCAATTTTTTTTTTAGTTTCACTACAAACTACTGTATAATAACACTTAATATAAAAAAGATGCCCCCCCTTTTTGTGAAGTTTACTAAATTATTTTTTTATTATTATGATAGCACAATAATGTGTAAAATCCATAAATTTTAACACTAAAATAGAAAGTAAGAAATAAATATATTTATTAGGTGTGACACAGATATTAAATATACATGTTTTTATGCAATATAATTTATCAATAATACTACTAGCTGTCTGCGAAGGGTGTGAACTATGGGTTTCGGACTAAGAAGATGGGCCTAACAAGTTCACCATAGTCTTTACTTTCAATCTGCGGAAATAGAATTCTAATATTTTTGGTCTTCTATACAAATATTATAAAGAAGTAAGTTTGGCAATATTTAGAACTAGCTTCTGCCCGCGACTCCGTCCGCGTGGAACTCGTTTATATCGCGCAGCTCCATACAAACTTTTACCCCCCCATTTCATCCCTTTAGAGGATGATTTCGGGGATAAAAACTATCCTATATCCTTCCCCGAGACTCAAACTATCTCGATACCAAAATTTCATCGCAATCGGTTCAGCGGTTTAAGCGTGAAGAGGTAACAGACAGACAGACAGACAGACAGACACACTTTCGCATTTATAATATTAAGTACTAGCTTCTGCCCGCGACTCCGTCCGCGTGGAACTCGTTTATATCGTAGCTCCATACAAACTTTCACCCCCCACTTCATCCCCTTGGGGGATGATTTCCGGGATAAAAACTATCCTATATCCTTCCCCAGGACTCAAACTATCTCTATACCAAATTTCATCCAAATCGGTTCAGCGGTTTAAGCGTGAAGAGGTAACAGACAGACAGACAGACACACTTTCGCATTTATAATATTATTATGGATGGATGGAAGTATGGATCTACTTACAAAGTAAACGCGGGCAACACCGCGGGAATAGTATAATTATAAAAAAAACATGAACAAATGTCATGATGACCTATACAGGGTGGCTCATTCAGAGCGGTCAGTATGGGAAAGTCTGAAACTATAAGATATACGAAGATCTGTTCTTAGGAACCATGTCATCGATTTTAGTAACAAGAAAAACTGCATTCATACATTTAAAAAAAACTTGTACTCAGCTTGGGAATCGAACCCGGTCGCTTTGAAAAAAAAAAAACTTACACTATTTCTATTTAGATATCGATTGTGTAGGTCTTCAGCAGTAAATGTTTCTATGGAACATGATGTCTAAAATGAATAAAAGCCATTGCGGCACAGCAGAAGCGGGAGCGTATTTTGCAAAATGCTTCCTTTTTCATTCAAGATTACGACGTAACTATTAGTATTTATTCAAAAACTGATAACGTCATTAAATAATCATTTCTTAACCTCTTAATAATTTTTAAAAAATAAATTTCGGCGCGCGGTATCTGTGCAGCGTGATTTATACGTCTTTTAAAAAAATATACATATTTAACGGCATCGTAGGTCCTATAGTTAGGATTATTTTTTTATGGGTTAACATAAAGTTATAATTTGCTGTCATATTATTTTTAGGACAAAATAAAAGTACAATTTGCGGTAAAAAAATATAATGTAATCGTGTTTTCACCAAAAAAATTAAGAAAACTCGGAAGGTTATCAACTTTTTAAAATGAATCTTTGATTTTCAATCATGTCAGCCCCTCGTAAAAGATCTGGTGATGTGAATTGTAATCATTCATGTACCTAATGATTCTTGTTTACTGTAAAATTGAGAACCGAAACGACACTTCTCACTGCAAAATTTGAAAAAGTCTCCCAAGAAAACTCATTTATTTTAGGTTAAGAAACAAAAAATTAAAATTTGAACCATGTTAGCCCCTAGTTTAAGAGATAATTATTTAAGTACGTTATCAGTTTTTGAATAAATACTAATAGTTACGTCGTAATCTTGAATGAAAAAGCAAGCATTTTGCAAAATACGCTCGTTTTAGGCGTAAGGACCCTTAAGCGACCTGCGGCAGCGGTTTTCTAATTCATTGCGCGTGCTCCCAACTAACTACAGTGCGTTGCGCGTCTCGACCGCGCAATGAACAGATAAAACGCTGCCACAGGTCGCTTAAGACCAAAGTCGTGGCCAAGGCGTAACCCGGTAACGGCTACACCGATTTGTGCCGTTATTTACCGCGGTACACTCGTTATTTTCATCTGTCAAAATAATGGCACCGAGATCCTCACTCGAGCTCGAATTGCCCATTTATCTGCGCCCAAGTACCTCTGGATTTGACGTGGTACGATACAAAGTACTAGGGATGTGCGGTGTTTCCGTGTGTTTACCGACAATAAAAATAAAACACAAATTAACATTTTATTATTCATACATTTTTATCTACCATAAATCTAATTGGCATCCTTGGTAGATAGGCAACATAAAACAAAAGACAATTTACCTACATTTACTATTGGTGAATTAAAAAAAAAAAAAATGTTTTAGACTAAGTGTAAATAAAAAATAAATTTAACGTACCTACTTGAGATTAAGCCCCATATTGTAAATTAAAAATATCAATGCAATTATAAAACTGTCAACATTGATGAAAGTACTTCAAGCTTCTGATATACCTATTTTGGTTTCGATGGAGACAATAAGGCATAAAATAATCTCTCCACATCGTGAACGTACCTAACTTTCCATGCCTTTGTCGCGTCTCTATTAACATCCGTTTTTCAACTTCTAAAATTGTAAATGCGCGGAAGGCTCATTTAGCTAAGCCATACACGTGTTGACAAATTAAATTATTTAAAGCCTATGTTCCCGGTAAAATATGAGACTCATAAAATGTTAGGTAAGTACATCGTTATGTTTTTTAGCATTTGTGATAAAGCGATGTCATATATCTTACGTTGCATTTATCAGGATTAAAATTTGTGATAATTTGTACGACCTTCCTCTGAGAGAGTATAGCCATCGTCGTATTACGTATTATGTGGGTACGTCGTTTTAATAATGTGGATCTACTTAAATATTATCAAGTAAAACTTGATAGGTTACTATCGAAACTATTTAGTTTATAATATACAGAGTGGGTGCCATACGATGAGCAACGGCGCCGTGGTCGCAACGGCGAACTGAGGCTCTAGTATAAGTTTTACCGAAACAAAACGTTACGACCGCGTTTGCGTTTAGCTGTCAAATCCCATACGAATTGAGGGTAAAACGCAAACGCGATCGTAAAGTATTGTTTCGGTAAAACTTATACTAGAGCCTCAGGGCGTCTTTCAATGCGACTGACCAGAGTTGGCAATAAATGGGGATAGTTGGATATCTAGTGGGACACTAAGTACAAACGCCAACACCTTATTACAATGCACATATAGTGCTCAGATGGTCAGTTATTAGCCGTGTTGTCAATAGTACATCGGCTCAGAAAAAAAAATATTATAATATACTTACCTCCTAATGTTTTCGAGGACTTAGATCATTCTCCTACTCAAATTTGACTAACGCAATTCATTATTTCATCAACATAATGTATTTTTCTGTAAAAGAAACACACCAAAAATTTCTATTTATGAGGCCTATTTTTTTGAAGAAGGTAAACAAATATTATCATTATAGATAAGGTGCAATCCTCAGGATTATTAGAACTGACATTGCTGTCATCCTAAATAAATTTTATAGTAAAGGGTTGACAGCCTATGAAATTGTTTGTGCCCGCTGACCAACTTAAGATGGCCTTGAAGGTGTTTCCATTTACAAAGAATTTATTCTAAGGGAAAATGAATTGGGTGTCTAAGTATAATGGTCGTAATAGTTTATAGAAAACGATACAATAAAGGTCTTGATAGAGGGTTTGATTGGGGGAACGAGACAGTTGACAATTAGTAAGGTTTTAAACAGTTAGATGACTTTAATTGGTGCTAACCTATTTACAATTTGCTACTTTGTATACATCCATACTCTATAGGTACTTAATATTATAAATGCGATCCGATGATCTGTCCGTCTGTCTGTTAACTTTTTACGCTTAAACCGTTGAACCGATTGTTATGAAATTTGGTATGGAGATAGTTTTCATCTCGGGAAAGGATAAAGGATGGTTTGTATCCCCTACGTAAGTGGTAAAATCGTGGCCAGAAGCTTAGTATAAAATAAATCCAATACCTACGTGTATACAGGCTGTTCGGGATAACGATGTAGTATCTTAAGGTGATAGTGGTATATTAGGAAGAGATTGAACCTTAGATGTCTTAGTCCAATCTGTGAGTCTTTTTTAATCGAGTTTAAAAAAAAAACAATTCGTCAAAATGTGGTCCTATATAAATTAATTAAATACAAAGTATGAAATAAATTGAATTTATTTATGCTTTATTAACATCGCAATTGATTGATGAAATAAAAAATATCACCCTAATATTTTTATGATTTTGTAGGTCACCATGAGTGATGTCTACTAAAAAACCAACAATTGAATAAATAAACTTGATTTATTTTATACTTTGTTTTAAATAAAAAAAACATGTAAATTTTTGGTACTAAACATTTTGAAAAATAATAAAATACCTACAGATTGTACCTATTACGACATGTAAGGTTCAAACTTTTCCTAATTGTCCAGTATATTACCGCCTTAAGTTCCTACATCGTTATCCTGAACACCCTGTATAAGTGTAGTGCTTTTAGAACACCTAAAACTTTCAAGCACGTCTTAAGTTAAAACCACTCGCAGGCCTCGCAGCTATCAATCCAAACAAACTTTACGTAATAATAAGCTTCAGCGCATTTCTGTCAACCTATTTTACCTAAGCATAGGTACTTGATAGGTACCTTCTTACTTAGTTTACCAAGAAACTCTTTATTCTAAAAAAAAAGACCGGGTTGCACTCCGGGAGTGCCGGCAGAAGTGACATCTTACGGTCACGTCACCTGTGGCGAGTTTAACAATTTTTCCCCATCAAAAAAAGCGCACAGCGCCGCTAAAGAAGTTTTCACTTCAAAAAATGCATAATTAAAATTATCTTTCTTCAACTCTTTGTAGTATCGATTCAAAAACGTTACGCATAATAGAGCCTCCAATCCAAGAGTAATATTTCAAGGAGCACAGGTGTCCGGAGACACGGGACCCTCGTCAAAAAGCGATTACCTTCCGACACGTCGAGTTTTGTACTCTTATAATATAACCCTTTTGTTAACCGACGTTAGAAACGGATAGTACGATTCGATGCTATGTAATTGGACTCTGATGGCGGTTTGGACGCAGTCGTTTTATGTTGACGAGATGACTATATGACACGTGTTTGTAAATCCTTTAACGCCTTAACCCTAGAAATCAGTATAGACATCCAAAACTTTTGCAACAAATTACAACATCACCAATCAACCGACTATTTCGTTAGGCAACTCCATTTTTCATTTGCTTGTATCAATAATTGTTTATACCCAATATAATAATTTATACCTCAAGAAAAACTGACTCTAACTTTGTAGTTCGCCATGCCACACATATGCCATTATCACATATCCTTCGCACTTCACGATATGAACTCCTTTCCGATATATTAGCAAATGCAGTGGTTACTACAGCGAATAGCCAAGTCGTTTTATATGATATTCTACTAAAGTTGCTTAAAAACAAATCATTTACTCGATAGAAACTAGACAACCTGAAATGTAAAAGTACCTATACCTAATATTTGCTTCAATTTTTACACGCACCTTATTTGTTATTGGTAATGTTATGTTAAAAGTTATAAACTAGATATCTTGGTAATTAAAGAATGCTTGTAATATTTCCAGCAGATGAAGGTCAATATGCTCTATATAATAATATATCACCTACTACAATTCTATTTTGAGCACAAACGCCAGTCACAGAAACTTTCCCTCGTAAGCTTAGACGTGTCTTCATGGTCTCGCCCTAAGTGCACAGTGAAGTCTTATATAAAATGTATCACGTGTCTTGCCTTGTCTTCACGGAGAATTGTTCAAATATGTGACATTTCAAATATTTAATTATTTGCTTTCACTTCATTGATTTAGTACCTACTAAATCAATGTTTCACTTCAATTAATTAATGAGAATGAATTACTTTTTTTCAATCGTCAATTCGAAAAAATATCACGTAGGTACTTATGATTTCGTGTAGACAAATAGTGTTCTTTGTAGATTAATTTACATTGATATATACAATGATACATACTTTTGAATTAAACTTACACCTTGGCAATCGTGTTTGCTGATTAATTTACGAGATTTAGTAAATGTTTCAATGTTTCTTAAAACTGAAGAAAAGATTGAGATCAATTAAGTTGTAATGAGGTTGGTTAAATCTAATTAATCCACTCCTTGATCCTATTGAATTCTAAAACACGATTAAACGCACAATGACGATGGATTACAGACTTTTAGTACCTAGTATTTTGGATTAATTTATTTATTTAATATAAATCGTTTAGGTCAGATCATTTTATAAAAACACGGCTGCATAAAACTTTTTTCAATAGTTATTGAGTACCTACCTACAAAATTTTGTCAAGTTCCCAAATACAATCAAAGAAAATTACATAACTATTCAAGACACTTCGCACTATAATAATTGCCAGAGTTATTTACTAAGTACCTCCCTTGTGATCTAGAACTAACACAATAAATGCATTATAGGGACTAGCTGTGTCTTGTAGCATAAATATTGTATAAGATTAATCAAATAAGCTTAGGGTGTCTGAGAGAAAGCACACTTAACCGAATTAGGACTATTCAATCTGAATAATGTTGGTATTACCATGTATATTTGGTAAGTACTATTTACTTCCAAGGTTTAGCATGCTACAAGTTGTGACGTGACAAGTTTAAACTTAAGATGCGAGGAGCTACGATACATTCATATGTTTGTGTTAATGTTTTTATACAATACCATTCGAACTAGTTTTTAAACAGGAACATGCATGGAAGCACCTACAATTAAACGACATACGTTTATAGACAAAACTTGTGAAATTAAATGATTTTTCGAAAAACCCAACTGCTTTGTAGGGTTCCGTAGTCAACAAGGAACCCTTATAGTTACAACACGTCCGAAAAAAGTAGAATAAAAGCTTGATAAAAAGTTTTTTTACGGTAGGTGCCTCCCCTACACCTAAAGTGGGGATGTAATTTTTTTCTCGTTTACTTATGTGTGGTATCGTTGGATAGCTTATTCAAAACTATTACGGGTTTTAAAAACCATTTTCAACTCAGTGATTCATTTGCGAGATATTGTGCTATAAGACCCTAATTTTTGTTCGAGCCATGTGTCCCCCCTGCCCCTGCCGGCTAAATGGCTATTACTGGGGACGTGAAATAAATCGTGGCAGTAGTACATAAAATGTACTAAGAAAGGCCAACTTTCCTACAAATTCGGCCGATGCATCCGCGCCATTTACCTAGTTGGCGCGCGCGTGTCGATGTAATTACACGACACGCACTTGGCCGATTTTATTAACAAATATTATAGCCAATGTCAACGACCTTATATGTCGAAATCCGTCAGTACCTACACATTGGCTCAACGTTGGCGCGTGAGCAGAATGCAGCTATGCGTTAGAGAAAGAGGGCTATAATTCGATCTCATTAGTTAACATAGCTGCATCCTGCTCACGCGCCAACGTTGGGCCAATGTGTACTGCCGGCAAAACGGTTTAGGCTGCAGGGCGTTCCAAAGAATAAGACATACACACATACATACATACGTACGGCCGTACCGAAGTACTCCGGGACGATAATTAATGCATATTTTAGTATGTATACTTTTAGTTCTTTATCTTTTTTTTTTATTATGATTTATAATAATTTTAATTTTGTTTTTTTTTTTTTAAATTTATTATTATTTACACTTTTTAGCAATAAGTTGATGGTTCACTATACATATTATAGCAACACTACCTACGTTATCAATTTTAACATGACGAAACTATCCTATCTTATTCGTATGTAGGCAAAAAAAATACATCGCTGTTTTCGTAGTAGGTACTCAGGCGAATTATTGCTACTTATGGTGTAGGTACATAAATATGTATGCCAATCGCTTGGTAAGCGTGTCAGCATAGATAACAAACATTTTAACCAGGGTAGGGTCATATTAATTTACTTTCACCGACAGTTACTCGTAAAAAATATTAGTAGATCGGTGATTAAAATAATACCTACAATGTGTATAGAATAGCGTATTGAAAAACTTTCCAAAGGCCAAATTTATACACAAGTAAGTTGAAATTGTTCACTGCTACCTTACCTATATGAAATCAATTAATTAGGTAGGTACGGTTGAGTATCGTTATTACAACATGTTCAGAGTTGTTTCGATGTTTAGGATACAGGTTGTAGGAAATAGAGAAAATAATTTTGTATCTATGTGACTTATTGAAGTTTTTTTTATGATTAATTATGTAGGTACTTCGTATTAATGAATTTAATCCGTTTATTATCCCTTTATAGGCGATTTTAAGGAACGCAGTTTGTTTGAGCGTAACCACTTGGACTAGACACTGACTAAACATTTGTGAATGAGTCATACGAATGTTCACCGGACACTATCGTAAATATATATATATATATATATATATATATATATATATATATTGTTTATTTAAATGCAAATTATACGAGCATACTGTACCCCTTCAGAAAATAAATACTCAGGTATTCACTGGATTAATTAATTCTAATATTTGATTTGGTTGTCTTTTGCATGTATGTTGGTAAAAAGTGAAGGGGCAAGTATATCATTAATAGTTTTCGAGAGCTCGGTTGTTTGTAGTTTTTCTACGCTAATTCATATAAGTAGTTAACTGTGGTCCGAAAAACGCATGGAGTAAAAATCGGATGTAATACGAATTCTTATTTAAAACCACAAAATCAACACGAAAAAAAGGAACAAAAAGTTAGTTGTTGTCTAATTTGGTAGTATAGGTAGTAGGTACCTTTACCGAACTAAACTTTTGCAATGAAGGGCGGAACTTTTTTATTTTCACTTTATTTTAGGTAACATGGTAAAAGTTTGAGTAGGTACACGAGCAGTTGTAATGTTTCAGTTTTTTTTTTGTTTAAAATATAATTAAGTGAACATAATTATATGTTAAATGGGTACCTAATATATATAAAAAAATTATATACAATGAGTTGGGTAGTATGATATTCGTTGTTATTTTATCCACCACCTGTATCCGGTACAAAGGTATGTTGTTGATTCACTTCATTTAACCTTAAAATAAACAACTCTCCGAACTTCTACGAATTCCAAATTTAGGTTCATGCATGAATACACGTACGAAACAAATTGAAATGCCCGCCTAATTGTGTACGAATTCGTACAAAACGGTTAAGCGTTACAACTAATTTGATTAAAACACTGTGTAAAAGCGATACATATTTTTTCTTGTGTTTTTTAGAAAGAATCAAATACCTACTTGGTAAAAATACAATAGTTTTTTTGTATATTTATTCTTAACATATTTTAACATATTTTTTTTTGTAAAAAATAGTGCACGATTGGATTGGAATTATTGATGTGTGCAATATTTATGCCTGCTGATACTGTATTTTTTACAGACGATATGTAATTTATAGTAAAAAGACATTATACAAACAAGGTGTTAAAAAACAAAACTATGTCACAGTAAGATTGTGAACACCGTCAGTTTATAATCTCACTCGCGATATTATAAACTGTGGAAAAATTGTGAACTCCCAAAACTATTTACAATTTAACGCATTATTTTTCGTTAGATAATAATCTGTCGAGTAGAAACCGTCAAATGTTCATCTGATGGTGTATTGTAGGCAGTAGGGAACAGGGGCTTTTAGGCAAAACCGACTCGGATCACGGATAGGTTAGAATACGGAACTCTGATGGTCTTCGAGGCTATTTTTTTTTATAAAAGAGCGGAAAAACTATCAATACGAGCCCTCATTTACAATTTGACGGTTTCGCGTCGACAGATTATAATTTACCGAAAATCAACCCGTTAAATTGTAATTAGTACGTTACGGATCACAATCTTTCGATAGTTTATAATCTCGCGAGTAATATTGTAATCTAACGGCATTTATAACATAACGGTGACATATACATATATAACTTTCACCTTGTTTCTTTTTCACCATGTAGGAACTTTGCACATAGTTAGGTAGTCAATTCTAACTTTATTTATGTTGTTTATTGTCAATTATCCCCAAAATCATTTTATTCCCAAAGCAATATGAATTAATTGAACGTCGACTTTAAATTTTCTTTTTTACAAACGTTGAAGAACGAGCTATGAATACTCTTCCTAAACCACCGCAATTAATGCTTTCGACATCAATAATAAAGGTTCGTAATGATTCCAACCGTTCAGCGCGACCAACTGTTCAGGCGGTAACTGGAATGAGTTCGGGTCCAGACAGGACAATTCTCTGTACACATCGTTTTTTAGATGATGTATTTCTGTTGCCGCTGTAACAACAAATACTAAAAAATCGGCCAAGTGCGAGTCGGAGTCGGGCTCCCGTACAAGACATGATTTTTTTGCCGTTTTTATAGATAATGGTACGCAACCCTTCGTGCGCGAGTCTGACTCGCACTTGGCCGGTTTTTTTTTTGTTCCGAGTTTCACACCAAAAAACTGCTCCAACACTATTAGACCCAGGTAATTCTAATGTTTTATATTCACTGATTATTCAATAAATAAACAACCAATTCATCAGGCAATTGTTTTATTCATTTACATTAAATCAGTAAGTACTTTTATTTTATCACTTCTGATGTTTTAAGATAGTGCAGTTTTAATATATAATGTCAGTCACGGAAACTTACAGGGATCATTCTAATCATGTCTTTCTTATGTTATGAATGATAGGCTTGTCGTCACACGGAAAAGGATTAATGTATGTTTACAGCTACTGCGACACTAACACGGTTTACCAAACTATTTATATACGAGACTGTGTACGTGTGTAACCCTTATGTAAAGGGCCTTATGAATTCGACATTCTCGACTGTTTATACACCGTGGGCCCGCATAACCCGACAGACTTTAAAAAAAAAAGGTTATCGAATGGTTAGTCGTAATCGAAATACGCTCAGTTATCGCATTATCAATTTATTTTCTAAAATTCAGGCTTTGCAAATACTCCATGTAAAAACTTTAAACAGTCATACGTCACTCTCCGTCAATTCATGAAAACACTTTAATTAATTGAATTTATATGTTCTCGAAAATAATAAGGTAACAAAACCGATGTTGATATTACATCATTTGCTTATAATACCGTCAGGACAAAGCGAACCCCGGGCTCGTTTGAGCTTGAGCACTACCGGGGAAAACGCTTGAAGGAACAGATGGTTAATGTTGGTCACTCGGGCCCAAATCTATATAAATACTACTCAAAAGAAAAAAGGGGCCACAGTAGGGGTTAGTGATCGTTACCTGAAAATGATATTAAACAGTAATATATATTTTCTCCAGCTATTACACTTAAACACCAGCATGAAAGAGGTTGGATACTGAAAGATGCGGGGACATAATTGGATTTAACAATAAAATGTAAAAATGTATAGGAGGATTAGTCTCTAGCACATGTTCAAGACATTTTTCGCAATACTTGAAAAAATCGAGTATCCCGTCTACGGAGAACGACTCTACTTGTCCATAGCCAGTTATTCCTCGCCCCGTTTGTCCCACATTGTTCCAGCTCTAATTAACTCGCAGTCAATAGCAGCGCCTCCAGACGCAACAGAAGCTTGCGCCCAATTACTCGCATATTAATTTTGCAATAACAAAGCGGTGTACTTATTGGAAAAGGAAATTTAATATTACTTGAAAAATGTTTGATTTAATTTGATCACGCGTAAAAGGCATACATGTTATTAAAAAAATGACTTGTGATAAGGAATTAAATGGAAGGAATTGCCGTCTAGCATCCAGTAACTGCTAATCGTATTTTATTGTTTATTTTATTTTTTAATTATATTGATTTCTTTAACACTCCTATATGTTTTAGGTAGTAAACATAGCCGTTTTAAAAAACGATGGCTGATCTCATGCCTAATTTGGCAATTTAAATGTATGATTCGATAAAGAGGTCTTCGATAAAAAAAATATCTTAACAAGGTAAAACTAAACGGCGTTATTCAAGGTAATCGCTAATTAAAAACACGACTCCAAGTTCTCAAGTATTCTCCAGACGTCCAGACAAGCCAAGTACCTACCCTAACCCCGAAACGGATTGGTTTTAATCAAATCCACGTACAAGATTGATCTCGCAAACAAGGTAAGCGTAGAAAAAGGGCCACAGTTTGTTAACGTAAAACGGGAGTTAACTACGGAACCCGGATCAGGTAAACGTGCAGAATTAATCACACCTCGACGGAAGGGATCGTACGCTAGTCAGCGCTTATTCTGGCGTGGCTAGGGAATTGGCGATATAGCCTTAATTTAATGTGTACTAACTAAATATATTCTTCAACTAACCTGAGTGAATGATTAATCACAAAAAATTCAAGCCATTCATAATATGAGTATAATTTCAATCAAGGGCTTGAATTTTCTTTTCCCTTTTAAAAAAAACGAAACAAGTGACTGTGAACTGGACAACTCGCAAGCTTGTCTTTTTATTAAACAATTGTTTTTTTATTTTTTTTTATTTTAGTAAACTGATTTGTCAAAAAAGCTACATAGGTAGTTATTAAACTGCTCACAACATTTCATGAGAATCAGTTGAGAAATGCGACCAGAGGGGCAACCGCGAAACGAAAACGAACTCGAACTCGTTTGTCGCTCGAACTAGCAAGTGCGACGGAGAAGGAGATACACGAACGAAGTTCGTTTTCGTTTCGCGGTAGGCCCTCTGTAGAGGAAAACAGCCGAACATCTGGACATTAAGAACGAATTTTGGCCCAAGCTTAAGCGGAGAACTTGATTCGATCCGCTCGTTCAGTATTTCGTTAGCCAAATTTCCTTTGGTCATCATTTTTAGGCATTGAAACTGACTGCAATGTTTCTTATTATAAACATACCTACATAATTATGTATGTTATAACATACCTTATGGTCTAACATTCGGTCAGAATTATAAACCCTTAGGGTGAGTATTCACCTGAGCTGAGCGAGGTTGCGAGGCGGTGAGCGAGAAAAAAACCCACTAATTGCGTGGCTGACTGCACTCGCACATCGCTTCCTATTGGTCCATTTTTTCCCGTTCACCGCCTCGCCACCTCGCACATGTTTTATTTCATGCGAACCAATTTTTTCGAATTTGAACTTTCGTGACATAAGGTGGACTGTTTTTTTTTTTTCCAATGGTACCATTTCCAAACTTTTTGAAAAATGGTATTAATCAAGTTTAGTAACATTATCTATGAACAAATAGTTGGGCTACGCTATTTCTCTAGCCCCAAACAATAGTCATTCGCCCGAACCTTTTCTCAGTCAAGATAGATCCTCATTCAATTATCTAAATGAAATCCGGATCAGTCTCGTGATCGCAACGTTAACGCAATTTGTGAAGTCCGGTGAAGCTGCCCGTAGATTATAAGTAATTTAATAAGTCACATGTAGAGGGAAAGCTTAAAGCTTGAGAGCGCCGATAGAGATAGTTGGCATACTTCCCTTTAATGTGGAAATTTGGTTCAAAGATATTTTATACTTTTGAACCTTTTTCAGGATTCATCATTCATGTCATTTAAATAGCAATTTACAAACATTTTTATAGCACACCTAGCCACAATTGCGCAATTATCGCCCCCATACACGGAAATCCCTCTGCCTGGGGCGTAAATTTTTTTTCATCACACTTGCTCGAAAAGGGCTTCATAATGCGCAGACATACAGTGCTGTAATAGCTCACAGGCGTAATGGGATTTTTCTTAAATTGTATCTGTCACTCATGCGGCAGTTACAGAGCAAAGAGGTTTTTATATCAAATACGATGTCTGAAAACGTATTTATAAATAAATTTAAACTTAAAAAACTACTTAAACATGTTTAACTGAATTATTTACAGATTTAATATGTAGTTATTTAGTGTCAATGTAAAATGTTTTTAAGTGTTTTCAAACCGTGGCTGTATACCGAAGGGTCTTTGCCATACGCGCCTCACGTCAAATTCAACAAAATGGACGACTGACATGTTGCAGTTTTTATTACGATTTGTATTAATTTCATCTAAAATGTATTTGTTTCCTCGCAAATGTGATGAAAAACATTGTGTATAACACGGGCGTAAGAATATTGCAAACGCGAGTCATCAAAAGCCCTCCGCCTTCGGCGTCGGGCTTCTGTTAGACTCTTGTTCGCAATATTCCACTTCCGCCCCTCGTTAAACAATGTACTATTACGTCACTGGGCGGCAAGTGAGATTTACCGCCCACGGTCGCAGCGGCAAGTCTCACTTTACACCCATGAGGAGACGTAAAATTGTGTACGCACCACGGGCGGTAATTCGTAAAGCCCCATCTCGCATATTTATGGACTCACAAACACCAGCGATCTGGGGCATTCACGCACCGCGGGAGATAGATAAAACCTTAGAACACATATTAATCGCCCTTACTGGCCGGGTGTTATAATTGCGATTTAACATTTCGTAGGTATTCTTTGTTTTACCGCCTTAGGTGAGTAATGTACCTACTATTAACATAGGTTTCATACAAGAATATTTTTTTATGTTATACACATATAATAGAGTAAACATCGCAATGGCGGTAACTAGGCTTAATCAAACAGCCGATCGCAGCCTACATACCTGCACCGTACTTACATACGTACAAGCTTTAAGCTCGCAGCGGAAGCGAGCGGCACGAGCGCCGGAAGTCGCTGGTGTACACCGGATATGACGTACAAATTCCTGATTTCCGCCCAACGATGCTTATATTTTTGTTTATAGATTCACCGCATACCTAAGATGAACTGTTGATATTATTTTTGAAAAACCTCCATGTTTTGATTTTGTGTTGTGAGAACAAGTATATAACAAGTAGTAGTATTCAGATAACTTTCCTTTAACATAATTACATTACATTAGTAGGTATCGCAGTAGTTGGAAAAACGGCCCATACGATACATAAAAATGACAATTCGTTTAATATTTCCTTGCAATTCTTCGAAGTAGGTTAGTAATGTCTTATCGTTTGCGTATTTTTTTCACTGGAGTTACATTTGGTTGAGTTATTCCCAGAATACGTACTTACCTATTTTATTTTGCCATGAATAAGTGAAACGTACATGGTTGCCACAAGCAAGTGAGTGGTTATAGCTTATAACCATTCAAAAAGTCCATTTTACACGCAAGAGAATTCTTGAAATTGAGTGGTTCTGGCGATTACTCAACAGATACAAACTTACTCAAAGCTACTATCTCACCGAATTTTCATCTTTATAATATTAGAATAGATAAGCAGTCCCCGCCCACACAGCGGCAGTAATCAGGGTTTAGTGGGAAGTTTTGAAGGAAAGGCTTCTGTATAAAAAGCTGCAATATCCGGTGACGATTCTGTGACGTGGCGAGTAATTGCCACCAATAAGAACAGTCGGGCAGTAGTGGCACGTAAGCACTAGTACAGACTGGAGATCGAGGATATAAATCTGGGAGATCTCTTGTTTAGGTATCACGGAGCGAGGAAAACTTGGTTCGTAAACTGCGATGTGGAAGACAAGAGGGAACATTGGAGTAATGAAATACTGTAGAATAAGCCCTGGTTCCCACTACATATGTCGTCTGTCGGGACGATTTTTTATCGTGTGTCGTAGCGTAGCGGCAGAACATTTCATATGAAGCTGTTCACACTTGTCGGACACCAATGTGTATGAGGCGACGACACACGATAAAAAATCGTCCCGACAGACGACATAGTGAGAACGGGGGGTAAGTTGGAAATTACTTCACCGACAAGAGCCAAGATCTTAAATATATGATGACTCTACGTGGTATATTTTCCTCGTTCATGCAAAAAAAAAACCATTACCTAAAATTAAAGTGTGTTGGACTAGGTATGACAGTGTAAAATGAATTTTATATACTCGCTCCGGGAGTCAAATTAAATCTGGCAAGTGGTGTCAGTATGGAAGAATTTTCTAACACTGCTTAAATCGATAACGCGGTGCTGGATAGTAAATATAAAAGTGCGAAGTAGCAGTTTCGACAATTCGTTTTTTTGGAGGAAGGATATTTTTTTCAACATTTTCTCGTAACCTGGCTCTTATTACGCTTTTAGGCTCATGATCCTGGGAATTAAACACGCGTGTTTTATAACATTACGACACACATATTTTGTGGATATATCCCGATTAAGACATGTTGGCACCTTGCAGCAAGGTGTGTATGAAGGAATACATTGCATTCATAAACTAACCGGGTTGAACAGACTTTTTTTCATACTCGGCAAATTGATTCTTACTCGACTAAACAAGTTAAAACCATGATATTCTCGTCGAAAAGTTTAAGTAACTAAAATGTTTTATTTTCAAAAATACAGGTACACAATACAAGTACAAGTACACAAGGTACACTAGACAGCATAAGTGCATGGCCAAATCGCAAACTGCGGCGCTACCACGAACTTCGAAAGTCGAAGTTCGTAATACATGCATCCCTGTCACTCGAGTAAGGGAGTGCGATAGAGATGGAAACACCCGAACTTCGACTTTCGAAGTTCGTGGTAGCGCCGCTGTTTCCCTTGACGCGCTCGCTAACGCCATCTATGTGCACGACGTGTAATATCATAATAGATGTAAATGTAAACCTCAGAGGATTAGCAAGGTTTCACTAGATGGCGTTGTTAACACAGATGGAAACAAAAACGAATTGCTGGTCTTGGATATAATTATATTTTCTTGGGTTATTATTTTTCCTATATTATATTGTCAAGTAATCTTGCCAACGCATTATAGATCGATAATGGCGGTATTATGACGCAATTTGGAATGTGTTTTCTGTTTATGTGCTACCTTTGTGCATTTATTTTTCTTCCGATTCACTACCAGTGCATTTCCAAACAATTCCAAAAGGGACAATCAACTTTTAAGTGTACACTCAATGAAAATTTGAGTTTTTAATTTTATTTGTTTTTTTTTTATATTTCAAAATTTTTGCTGTAGATAATTATTTATATTTTAAGAATTCATATAGAGCAGAACGATTTAATTAAATAAAATAGTAAATTTGACTCCGAAGTCCACATGACTCTAGTTAACATAGTCCCTTGGACAACTAACTAAATTGACTTCTGAACCATTTGAAATTCAGTGAAATTGTAAACCGTCACTTTATTCTCACTAAATATAGGATGGATTGCAATTTATCTTCCATAAATAAATGACGCGACTTTTAATTTATAAGTTATTACCAATAATATTGTCTCCTGGACAACGACAAACTTTAAATGTAACAAACTTTTCATTTAACTTGTTAAATAATAATTAATACGTGATATTTAACACTTTATGAATTCACTTTTAATTGTTACATTCATATTTGAAAATTTTGTAAACCTTACTGTTTTTTTTAAGTAAAAATGACGATAATGTGTCTTTAGGAGACAGGGACAAAATGGTTGTCCAGTGGACATATACGGTTGTCCATAGGACATACTCGGGAGTCCAAAGGAGATACTAGGATTGAAATCGCCTGTATTTGTTATTTTTATGTAAAAAAAAAACAACTATATGATAATAATTATCAGTTTTATTATACCTATTTTTTAACGAACTTAGCACTGAAAGAAAAAGTATTGCTTTATGCTGATTCTATCATTATTGTCCTATGGACAACCAAAATGTCCCACGGACAACGGTTTTGGTTGTCCAAGTGACTGGTTGTCCGAGTGACATTTATCAGTATTTGCGCTTCCTGGTAATAATATTGATATTTTGAATTAGGTCTTACGCGCAGTGAAAAATATAGATTAAATAGAATACATTTCACTTTAATTTACTACGATATATCAAATTTTTACGTTTTTGTGCTGGTTGTCCGGTAGACACACAAAAAAGCCACCCACTTTCTCAAAACGCACTCGGCCGACTGACGCCGCGGCAAAGATGAAATCAAAATAGCGGCTGGATGAGTGTTGTCACCAAATCAATCGACTTGTTCTCAAGGCACTGATCACGCCATCTATGTTTTGCTTTCGGGACGTTTTTACCGTTGTCCGGTGGAAGTCAGGATAATAAAATATAATAGGGACCAAAATGAACATGCAAAAAACTCGTTAAAATTATGAAGCAAACAAAAATCTATATGCTAGCATCATAGTAGACATTGTAATGAATCATTATGTACAAGCGTAATTAATTGCCATATAGTATTTTTTTGTATAAAGTAATGTTTCATTGCACTAAGCTACTGGGGGACAAACGAAAAAACACTACATCAGATGTTTTGTCACATGGACAACCATTAAAATTCCAGTTTAATAGTGATTTATTTAAAATAATTTACTCGTATGTTTGCTTAATAATAAGATAAATGCGACATATGCCAACGAACTACTTAATTTTCTCTAGAACTGCGATTATTGGTCAGGGACAAAACATAGTACTTACAGGACCAATAAAAGTTGATTGACCCAAAAACACTTCTTCCCCAACATTTTTTTCGTTTGGTGCGAGATTTGAACCCGCGACTCTCAAGCTAGGTCGACAGTTACTTGCCTTGTTAGCCACTCGACCATCGGTTCAATTGACTAGGCAGTTGAAATTCATCATAAGTTTATTTTGCTGCTCAGATATTAATCCATTACGACAACGATTCGTATAATAATTGAATAGGGGAAGACGAATGATTCAAAACTACCATACTTATTCGTTTTTATCACAAAGATGTTTTATGTTCGTTCGTAGGCCACTTAAGTTCTGTTATTCATATTTTGTTCTGGATATCATGAATATTAAAACTAGTTTTCGATGTAATATTGATCTAGTTAAAAGGTCACAAATATTTGCGATACATAACGAAGCTACAGCAACTGATCTAAACGTAAGTAGTTATTTTTACACGTTTATGGTATAATTATCTACTAACCAGTACTAAACTATCATACATTTTTCTGATGATTTATTTACAAATAATATCGTTACAGCTCAAAAATGTTGAGCAAAAGGAAACGTCTCTGCTACACCGACAAAGAACGGCCACCAGCCATGGTAATGGAATACAAGGAAAATGATTTTGAATCGACAAGTTATTTCGTTGATTTATTGCACACAAGTGTGGACTGTTCGTCGTGTCTCCAAAACGACGAGGGTTTAGACTATCATGGGCATGCTGTTAAACCCTTGCTTACAGAGAAGCACATAAAACAGCAATAGGACACTGCAATGCAATTTGGACAGTGGACTTATTGTCATTTTTAGTGATGAGAAGTGTTTAAATCTATTCTCAAGGAGTTATAAGTTCACGTTCAGTGATCACGTAGTGCCTAACATGGAATATGGTGGTATACCTAACTGTGAACATGTAGGGTTTGAAGAAAGACAGACCGGGTTATATATAAACAAATGACGAAAGTAAACTATAAGTAGAATATTGTTTTCATCATGTTTTTTTATCCCTATAGATACTATTATGTGTTAAGTTAAGTTAAGGAGAATTATTATTAAACAACATAATCATTTTGTTATTTAACGAGATCGAGTGACATAGATAACCGTGGAAGCCTACCTTTATAATCTATGAAATATACGGTCGTCTAGTATCAATAATAAAAGCCTTAGTGAACTGTAAGATTGTCCCGTATTTTTTATTTTTTTAAATGTCATTAACACAAATGGCGGGTTTATTTACTTATTTCAAAGCTCACTCATACATTTGGCAATAAACACAGAATGCGTTCGCCGGATATATATGTTATTATGATAAGTTATCCGGGTTATGACCCGGTCTGAAATTATTAATAAAATTGTCAATAGGTATTATTTTTATTGGGGTAAAGGTTTAATCTTTTTCCGATTTTCGGAAATTAAACTTAAGCTATAACCTCGATGAAATGTTAGAAAGTGGCTAATTCACTAATAAACAAAAACTTCTGTTAACAGTGTTGCAGTTTCCTACTGAATAAATAAATATATTTTAAAATGAAAAGTTTTTTGAATTATTTAATTGTATTTAATGACTGTTATTTATATAAAAAAATCTCCTTTTGGCTGTGTAAAATAGTGTAAAAAACAGAAATGATAAAAAAACAAAAAAGGCAGTCAGCACAATGTCAATGGTTTATCAAGCGTAAGTATGTGTGTGCTTTATAGTGTATGCTTATAAGTATTTCAACTGTGAAATATTTTATACTCGTACCTAAACGATTAGGTAGATGACAGTTGTCACACTCAAATACGGTTACAGGAGATTAACCCTTGCTAAACTTGTTAATAATCGTACTCGCATCACAAGATAATTTATTGGTGATTACAGGAGTCTAATATTAATAGTGAATTTACTTATATTCGTCTATATCTAAAGAGTTTAGCCAGCAGCGCCATCTAGTTTATTTTGTGCGCACGACATGAAACCATATCCAGCTGTAGATGTCAAACGATGCAAGCGAAGCGAGACCGTAAGGTGTCCATGCATTAATGCAGCCGATAGTACATATACGTATTGAATACAAAAATATTTATTTTATTTTGTTTAGGCTGTTTAGAGATTTCATTTAGATTAGTCTCGCACTTGAGCGCGCGCTGCGCTAACAACACGAAAAAATTGTTACGCGCTATTATAGGTAATTTCACAAATATTTGGACAGATTGGTGAAAAGAAAATTGATAAGTAAATAGAAATGACGATAATTAATATGTGTCAGTACCTGTTGCCATCAATAACAAAGTAATATAACTTAGGGCTCTTTGGAGCCTATAATATTTTAATCTTATTAGAAATAGTCGACCAACTTAATATGTACTTAGGAAGGCCAACTTTCGTACAAATTCGGTCGACACAACCGCACCATTAAGTTAACGCGCGCTTGTTGATGTAACTAAGATAGACATGCCACTACGGAACCCTACACTGTACGTGGCCCGACGCGTACTTAGCCCATTTTTTATAATATATTTTGGATCAATTGATCAATTGACGATATACATAAATTATACACCTGTTCATGAGAACAGGAAAATTACCTTTATACCTATATATGAATATAAAGGTAATTTTGTCCGTGAATAGGGTTGCGTCGCCCACAATTTTTAGGGTTCCGTACCCAAAGGAAGACTCCGCTCCGTCTGTCTTGTCTGTCGGTCTGTCTGTCCGTCTGTCACCAGGCTGTATCTCATGAACCGTGATAGTTAAACAGTAGAAATTTTGATGTACATATTTCTGTTGCCGCTATATTAACAAACAGAATAAAATAAATATTTAAGGGGGCTCCCATAGAACAAACGTGGTTTTTTTTGCTGATTTTATGGATAACGGCCCCTTCGTGCGCGAGTCCGACTCGCACTTGGCCGGTTTTTCTTCTTTGCTCTTTGCTTTATGCACAGTAAAACTCTAAAACTCCCATATAAATAGACATCGTTAGCGTAGGGGTGTTAATTAATCCTATATTCTTCCTCCTTGGGATTAAAGAACCAATGAGGCTTGCGCTGCTGGCGGCACTCGCTAGACATTATATTTTAAAAAGGCGTTAGTAAAGGAAGAGCGAATGGCTTTCAGAAGAGACGTTGGAAATGTGAAGTTAAACCTGTAATTACAGTCTGTGAAATACGGCTACGTAAATGCAATTGCAATCGGAAATTTGTTTAATTGCGAATTATTTTTGAATAAAAAAGGAGAAGATATTGTAATTTTTTTGAATTCGCAGATTCAAACGTCCGTTGGCATATTTCCTAGTAGTGTTGTGACAAATGCATACAAGAGACGAAATACTTTTAACCACTTTTTGGACGCATTTCCCTAATATTAAAATATCCTAAATACGAGTATTGTGTTATTAAACCTACTAAGATGAATGATTTATTTGTTTTAATTTGTGCATTGTTTTTGTGTCTATCACTTTGTGCAGAGAGTTAGTAAATACTTATTTGTCGTGTCCGATAATTTATGAATAAAAAGCATTCTAACATGGTAACGTTACTCTTACTTGTCATAAGATCAACACATCTTAATTAGCTTACTCATATCATCTTAAACGAAGAATTTGATCGAATTTTAATTGCAATCTTTCTTCCTATCTGGAATCTGGGCCTACTTAAGCATATTAAGCGACTTGGGCATGGCGTTTTATTTTATGCTGTTGAGATATACCCGTTAGAAAATTAACAGGACGTAGACGAGACAAAGTGTTAGCGCATAATATTATTCGTCATCGACTGAGCCACAAACGTTGGTAATACGTTTTAATATACTTAGATAATAGAGATTGTAGTGTTATTAGTAAAACGCAACACACACACATTTGACATCCCCCATCTAAAAATTCTATCATTTCTGACACAAGTTGTAATGAAAGCAATATCTTAACCTAATTTATTTTTCTCAAACATGCAAAGAAATATTGACGTTGTGTTTTTCATTAATGGGCTTCGAAGTGTCACGTTTCAGGCACAGCGAGACGAGAGACCCGTAATGGCATTTGATACAAAATTGAAGGCCTGCAACATGGTCTTTTTTAATTTCCATTCCACAATTTCTGGCACAGGATCACAGCGTTCAGCCATGAAAATTAAAGTTTGATTTCTTGGAGTTTTTTTTAATTTATTTCATTGCACGTTTGAGAAAAGCACTATACATACCTCGGCGTTAAATGGGGTTGCCAGCCTCATAACTATCCGACCTCGCTACGCTCGGCCGTCTATATGTACTCGGCCGGCAACCCCTCACTTCCTGGCCTCTGTAGTAATGCACTATTATTATCTCGTTCATTTACTGGATCGTATCGGTTTCAGCAACATTATCGGAGTACAATACACGATCGAGCGCGAAATATATCTGTCTGCCACATGATAAGTTACCAGCAATTTATCACAGGTAGCTGTCATACTCAAACCACTACTGGATGTAGCAAATTTCGCTATCTATAGTAATTTTAGGTAGTTTTGCAATGCCAAGTGTAAGTACTTACTTGTGAATTTAGGTTTGGGTTGTTAACACGACTGTGATACTTTTGATAATGGCATTAAAATTAAGACTTATGGTTGCCTCGAAAAATTTAATGTAAATTTTCAAGTGAATGCTATCTAAATTGTAAAGATTGAAGCGCAGTTGTGCGATTTTCACATTGTGTCTGGATTGCAGTTGAGAGCACTCTGACTCAGAGAAAACCTTATCAGCCCCCAGTGAAACGTATCAAGTGCCAAGTGAAACCCAGTGACTTTCACCTTTTTAGCACGGTAGAAATATTACAGGTTAATTTGCACCGGAATCATGAACTAAGTACAGAACACTCGTATAACAAAGTTAACGAACCGCGAATGGGTGGCCAGGAATAGCCCGGAATGGAGCATTGCAACAATCGCGCGAAACGCAGTCATTTGGGTATGGCTTAAGTAAAAAGATCCTGTTGTCTTTCTTTATTTACTTTCCTTTAAATGCATCCATGCCTCCAAAGGCAGGATGAATTGATGATCTTTTCGGCTGCAGGCAGAGTACGTATATTTCAATTCTGTTGAAATTCTGTCATAAATCAATTTCATAACTACTTTTTCTGATATTATTTTATATGATGTATTATTTAACGTAATACAGTTTACTACATGTCATAACTACTTGAAAAGGGATTTTTTTCTGATTTATTAAAATTTTGGTCTTGATGTTTTAAATATAATATTTCAATGTAATTTACTGACTTTGCAATTGAAAGAAAGTTATTTTGGATAGTGATTTTAACACTCTGTAGCCCCTTTGGAGACAAATCCCAGTATGCCAATACCTCGAATCCGATAAAATTGTTGATGATGTTGTTTTTTGGCATATCCCTTCAAATCAAACACATAATATTATGTCAATAAATATTAGTAAAAAGAAAGACTTTCTTGCAAAGATTCAGTTCATTTCGACAAATGGAGGTGAGTGGAAATCGTCTTGTCAGATTTGAAAACATTGTTACATAACATAATATAATATACATACTTCTTTGGTACAGGTGAAGTTAATATAATGCTTGTAGGAAAGAGATAGATGGCTTTCACTTGCACCGCGTTTGAACCGAATCTAACCGCGCCATTTGTATAAAGTTACGCCGCTAAAGTTTGAGCGAATTATTCATTGCCATTGAGGATAACCTAGGCGTGTCATAAATCCGCGGCTATGCGTAATGCAGGATGGATATTTGCGGTACAGTAAACTTTGCTAAATATTAATTTGTGTTAATTATATTTTGAATCATTCAGTAAATAATTTGAATAATAATGTTTACTAGAAAATTGGTTATTTTACCTGATACTGGGGCATCAGGGGACTGAATGCGATAGACAGCAAATAAGGTAAAATACACATACATACTGACTGTAGTATATATATTTGCACACTTTAGATGTTCACTAATCAGACACAATTTCAGGCACCTGATATTTTCAAATTTCATCAAATTTCAAATCATCATCATATCAGCCGACAGACGTCCACTGCTGGACATAGGCCTCCCCCAGCGAGTGCCAAAGTGACCGGTCCTGCGTCACCTGCATCCAGCGGACTCCCGCAACCTTTACCAGGCCATCAGTCCACCTTGTGGGGGGCCTAATACCCACGCCGCGCCTTCCGGTACGTGGTCGCCACTCGAGAACCTTTCCGCCCCAACGGCCATCGGTTCTACGTGCTATGTGCCCCGCCCACTGCCACTTAAGTTTAGCGATTCGGAGGGCCATATCGGTTACCTTGTTTCTGCTGCGTATAGCCTCATTTCTGATGCGATCACGCAGAGAAACTCCCAACATGGCCCTCTCCATTGCCCTTTGGGTGACTATGAGCCTTCTTATGAGGCCATAGTAAGCGACCACGTTTCAGTGCCATATGTCATCACTGGCAACACATATTGGTCAAAGTCTCTCGTCTTGAGACATTTTAATATTCACTTCGAAAATATTAGGTGCCTGAAATGGCGTCTCATTAATAATTAATTTACAGACGTTATCTTTAGATTTCGTACGATGCATTGGATTCTAAATTAAAGTATTAGCGTTAAATACAATTTATACGAAAACATAACGCGTTAAACCCTAAATTCGTTATGTTGAATACGTTAGTCACTTCAATAGTGCCGTCCAAGTTAGCCCCGGGATACCTATTCTAATTGCACGAAAGTCGCACGTAGTAACTTGTAAACTAAACTTCCCTAAGATTGTCTCTTAGAGGGACGTCAACGAACTGAGCTTGGGGTTATATTATGCAAGTTAGGTTTCATGCACTAGTTTGTACTATACGGTAGGTGCATAGGTTTACACTGTGCGAAATCGTTGCAAGTAAATGGGTTGTTAAATTTGAACTTTTTAATTATCAGTCCCTGCTGCATTTGCGCATTGAATTTACAAAAACGTTTTACATTCAAACTACTATTATTACTATTTACTATTTCACGGTTCTCGTGCATAACAAAATGTATTTTGTAGAACAAGCGTAAGTCTCATTCTAATAAAAAAACTAGAAACGCGGTTACTCCTTCCATTACATTTTACAAGTCAATTGGAAACCTAGGTAGAGGGCCCATTGTGACCATCTACCTAGGTTTCCAATTGACTAAGCACAATAGGAAAAATAGGTATAGATATTATTAAAATCCTATACAAATGTATCGCGGCGAATCTTCCTCCCTAAGTCGGCTTTATAACCTTAAAACGTAAAATTGTACTAAAGTGACAGCTGTCATAGACATCAAGATTCGCCACGAATTGTGTTGTGTAAGTGTTCTCAATAAAAGGCGAGCGGCGAGCGTGGTTCATAAAAGAACTGAAGACAAAACAAATTTGCTGGCACTTGCCGTATTTTAAAGGCCTCCAAACACCGGTCGCGGTTGCGGCGCGAACGCGGGTCGGGCGCAGGCCTGCGCAAGTTGTAAAACATTGAAACTACACTTCAAACACACATCAAACGCGGTCCGAACGCGGGCCCGCGGCGCTAAGTTACAACTCGGGCAGCGTGGCCGCGGGTCGTGCGCGGCGCGGGTCGGGCGTGGCGCGGGTCGGGCGTGGCGCGGGTCGGGCGTGGCGCGGGTCGGGCGCGGCGCGGGTCGGTCCCGGCGCGGGTGGGAAGCGAAGCGATTCAAGCGCAGTGCTTGAGCGGTGATAGTTGTGTGGAGGCCTTGGTTGTAAGATAAATTAAGAAACGCTTTAAATTTGAAACACTTATGAGCAGTTAAATTTTAATGCTTTTACACTTACAGTAGGAATACTTTTAATGAGGTATAAATAGTCAAGTCATGCCATACTACAAATCCGCACTTTACTGAACATATTTGCTACGATATTAAAATGGATCAAAACTTTCCTAGAATTTATTTTGCTCCAGCTGCTCAGAAATAATTACATATTTTAGTAACCACCTTTTAAAATGTTAAAGTTAAGGACACGTTCACTTTCATAAGCCCTAAGGTTCAACATTTTACATTTTATTTGATATTTATACATTGTTCTTTAAGCATTAAACTAAGTTGAACTCGGGATAATTTGTTACACCTGGAGAACTGCTATAAAACATGAAGAGTGAATAGAGAATTTGCAATGTTGATTTTAGTCGTTTAAAGCCACAGTATTTAAGCCTGTCGCACACTAGTCTAACTACTGAATGTTCACGGTTTCTGGATTTGGCCATAGTCGATTTGGTTAACACGTCAAGGTTACTTGGCACAGAGGTAAGTTATCAAGACGGCCAAAAAATGTTGCACTAGATGGCGCTGTATCAGTAAGTTCCCAGGTTCATAAATTATATAAGTATCGGCTTAACTGTGACCCCGCTTATGCAACAATAGCTACCGACTCGTTTATTGCGAGTTTTTATACGTTTTATAATTTATACGTACTTTTATAATTTATTAGTATTATAGGTGTCAAAAGGACGGATCGGGTCCGAAACAATACACTGCGCACTGCGCTCCAAAACACGCACAGCTGATGTGGGTACAAAAACTGCCAGGATCAAGTGGGACGTGACGGGCGACGCAGACGGAGATGGCAGGACGACCTGCGACGCTACCACGAAAATCGAATCTCGAAGTTAGCATATCTCTGTCTCTGTCGCTTTAGTACCATAAACCATAAGTGTGATAGAGACGGAGGTATACGAACTTCGAGATTACATTTTCGTGTTAATAGCTCTGTATGTATTCCTCAGCAATTGGGCGGAAGAGGCACCTCGTAGGGGCGCAAGGAGATCACGGGGAGAGGCCCAGAAGAGGGACACTCAATGGGCTCACAAAAAATGTGCTAATAGTATCCACTTTACTATTAAATGTTAATATTTCTGAAATGATTATACTGATGTCCAAGTTTCTACTTGGCTAACGATGCCATATGAAATTTCATATCAAAAGTAAAGTTAGCGATAGCCCTAAGCATCCTAGGATGATAGTCTCATAAATTAGAGCTCGCTGGCCCGGGCAACTTTAATAAGACACCACCTGTCGCCGTGGCAGATCTACTCTTAATTGCTGTTCAAAATTTTAGTAAGTCGCTGCAGCTAGTGATGTGCTCCGACCTAAAGTTTATCTAGGATGTTTTAATACTCATACTCATACTCATTAATTAATAATACCTGATTTGGCAATCATGTTATGCGTTGAAAGGATACAACGACAAACCTAAAAAAACTTATACAATTGACTCGGTGAATACCTACTCCACTAATGATTTTGTAATTGTTTTGCATGTATGTTATCGGTTAGTCTATCGTCATTTCATTAGGTAGGTACCATTTTTAACTATTACTACTTAGGGTAAGTTGGCCTAAAATCATATTTCATCCATTAAAAAATATTAGTTAGAATGCAAAGCGACGAACCACCATACACCTAACTAAATATCAGTAGATGAGTAGATAGGTATATCTGTAGTGTAGTTATTTTAAAACTATTAAATTATGAAGATCATTAATCACTGTAAACTGTCAACAAGTTATGACGTGATGTATGATCTCCCCCATTGTTTTATGAGTTTTTAATTAAATTTTCATTCATGAAAGCACTATCTGTAATCGATTTTGTTTCATGTACATTTTGGAATCATTTTTTTCGTTCTAAGGAGAGGGGGCGTTTTCTTAGGCTTTGGGCGGTAGGTTATATGAGGTACCTAGACTACTCAAAACTCAACATAAAAAAAACTTCGTCGTGCAAAAAAAAATAAAACAGGTCCGACGAAAGTTATGAAAAATCGCAAAATTTCTAATACAGACTCATTTTATACTTGATGAAAGGTGCTCTTGATCTGCCCACCCATTGGTAAGCATCAATGAAGTGTACAAGACGATTTCAAGCAGTCCATTAAATGAACGAAGTAATATTGCGGTAGTTTTTTTCAATCGTAGATCCACGCTGAATAATTCCGTCCATCCATTTTAGCGGCCCATGATCAGATAAGCCGGGTCACACGGCGGGGACAAATGTGGCAGTTACTCACCAGCCGAGATTTCTTATAACGCCGCCATTACGACACTGTACACCCACCTTAATGTTGTCATGAAGTTAATGGTATGGTTATTTGTTTTCAGGTTTTTGACGGTTATCTGAGAAGAGATATTAAATATTTGGAAAGGTAACTCTAAAATATTCGCTTTACCGTAGGATATACGTTAGTAAAATATTTATTACGATTCTGCCCTCGACTCCGTCCGCGTGTAACTCGTTTATATCATAGCTTCATACAAATTTGTACGCCATTTTTTTAATTTCACCCTAGGGGATGATTTCCGGGATAAAAATTATCCTATGTCCTTCTCCGGGATCCCTTCAAACTATCTCCATTTCCATCTCAATCAGCAGTTTAAGCGCGAAGAGGTAACATACAGACACAGAGACAGACAGACAGACAGACACACTTTCGCATATAATATTAGTATGAATACACATATTGAAAAACTTAATAGTACCTAGATTGTATTACTAGGTAGTAAAATGTTATATCGTGACGGGGGTGACTGATTGAATCCAGAATACGTAACGTGGAATCCTGAGCGTAGTGAGGGATTCAAGCAACGTCGCACGAGGTATAAATAATTTTGCTACCGCGTAATACACTGTTATTTTCACTCCTTCCATGATAATTAAAAAAACTCTATAATTACAGTAAAGATACAAATATTATTAGACGGCCGCAAGGATTGGTATTTTTGAATGGTCTTAATATATTCGTCCTGGACGACAAACATCTTCTTATCCTTTTCAGTTTTAATATTAACCTTTACTAGTTATACATTTTTATGTGTCTGAATGTATTTGTGTGTCAACGGTAATTTTTAATAGCCAGCAACTCTAAAGATACAAAAAACAATGTTTTACCTGACAACAAGGTTTAATATAAGTAGATATTTCAAAAGGATGACTTCGTCATACAGACATAGTGAAACTAGAAGGGTTCCTAGGGAACAGTTTGACTACGGAACCTTCAGAAAGAGCAAACCATTACAACTAAATGGATTGAAATCTATCGGTAGGTATTTATTTACTTACTGTAACGGGCGAGAAAACTGTGATTAGGCGCCTAAGTAGGTATTTATTTGAATGTTGTTGTTCATTCTGACTCTTACATTAGACGAGGATTATAATAGTCCAAAGAGTAGAAGCCTGCTTATATTTCTGAAAAACGATATTGCACCTTTACTATTCTTCCATGCGGTGTGATATTAGGCGTTCAAATATTTTGCTTTGCTTTTTGCAGACAGAACACTGTTACTGACGTTTCTTGCTTCCATTCTCTCCTCTGGCCTCTTGCTTCGTAGGCAGGGTCACTACCAATTAGGCTAAAGCCGTCGTCGAAATTTACACTTGAACTGGATGAAATCATCATTTTAAATGGAATGAGTATATGAACTGCTTTTACGTGCTTATCATTAGTGACGAATGTTTTTTTTTATTAAAAAAATACGTAGTTATGTTTCGCGGGCTTTTTGTTCCATTGTCTTAAACTTCTAATATCAATATATTAGTAATCATATTATATGAAATACTCAAACATTGTTTGAAATAACATGTGGCTATTAGAAAGTAGTTTCAATAAATCTATATTTTTATTTAAGTATAAGCGTTCAAGGAAGACAATATATGAGACCCTAAACGCTACACGAAGAAAAAAGCGCGGTATTTAAAAACGCTAAAGTGTATCCTTAAACACGCTACGGAAATTACATATTGTCTCTGGCCTCGCTCTGGCCCACAGTGTTTTTTAGAATAATGTTTTTTAAAGCTTTCGAGCTTCTTATTTTTGTTGTTTTGTTTTCTTCTTTGAGCTTTTGCTCCCTTGGACAAAAAAGATAGATTGAAAAACGACGCAGAGGGATCAAAAACAAGTTTTGCTCCCTATAAACGGGCTAAAACAGACTTGTTTTCGAATAGAAGGAGTGAACAGGTGAATTAAAGACTTAGCAATCTGAATGGATCAGGGAGGGAAAATAAAATTAGAGACAATGTGTGTGCGTGGTCCGTCACGCCTTCGTAGTGTAATTTGTCGATAAGTAATACATTTATAATCATACCCTGTATCATTGCCGGAAAATAACCCATCAGATTTTTTCGTGAAAAGTATACAAAGGTTGACAAAGTTGCGTTCTTCTCTTCTCAACCATTGCAAAACAATTAATCTAGGCTAATGTTATTCAATAAATGCGAAAGTAACTCTGTAAAGCGTTTATAGGCACTGCGCCTGCGAGAGGTTTAATAGTTAGTAACAGCAAATATGCTATGCGATTTTGTGCTTACAGGCGTAATATTAAAACTCTAAAACGGTTTACGGGATGGGAGACCTATACGCGGACAGTGTCACGCGCAAAAGCTAGTATTCTAATAAGAGAAATCAGTTATTCAACATTCAAAGTAAACGTCTGGACCTTTCCAAACGCCGTGATTATTAATACGAATTCATTGACGCGGTAACGAAATACATTTCATCGCACGATCAGATAAAACATCAGAAAGTAAACTCAGTAAGAATTTCGTTTGTTCGAGTAACAAATGATTTTGTATAGGTGTAGGTATTTTTGAAGTCTTCACTTCTTTAGCGGCGCTGTGCACTTTTTGGGATGGAGAAAAATTGTTAAACTCTCCACAGCGGCGCTACCACGAACTTCGAAAGTAGAAGTTCGGGTATTTCCATCTCTATCGCACTCCCATACTCGAGTGACAGGGATGCATGTATTACGAACTTCGACTTTCGAAGTTCGTGGTAGCGCCGCAGGTGTCGGAGCGCAGGAGGTCACGTGACCGTAAGATTTAGTGTTGCCAGATGCAGAATACAAAAAGCGGGAGCTGCGCTTTCAAAACGCGGATTTTTAAGATTTTTAAATGAAAATACGGATTTGCGGAATACGTTTATAGGTTTTTTTGATGTAAGTAAAACGTACGGGGCTTGGGGAGTAGGGGGGGAAGTTTTTTTTATTTTTTTTGTAAAATTAAAATTATGCAAGTTTTCACTTCTGCCGGCACTCCCAGAGTGCAACCGGGTCTTTTTTTTCATTAAAATGTACCTTACTCCAGATAAGATTACAAAAATCGTGCCTTAACCGTAATGCGATTCTAACATTCCACACAGCCCAAGTTTCCCTCTCTAGAACTTATGTCTGACATTATTTTAGATTAGATTAAGTTTTCGTTTAGACTAAAGTACCCCCTGAGTGATAAAAATATAAATTAGCACAGACACAACAGGAATGTTCCGGCCCCATGACGGGCCCCTAAAGCCCCGACAAGATTGAATCGTGTAACGCCGGTATCAATTCGTCGAACACGATGAAGTTTCCAATTGAAAAGTTAAATGCAAAGGGATGCCGTTATCGGTATTATCTATCTCGACACCGGGCAATTTTTCCTTATGTTCCGTGAACGTAACAAATTATCATTCGATTTGAATACTCGGAAGATGTTGTTTACTGATTTTGGTGAAAATTCTGGTTTAAAGTTGAGAGTTTTCTGGGGTTAATTATTGCTAATAATAATGAAAAAATGGAAAAGCGGTCGATATCACGACAGCAGGCAACACGACCTGGATGTGCCGAGGCACCGTCTTGCGAAAGCGGCTAATAGTCTGCACGTTTTGGGCCCGCAAATATATAATAAAATCCCTGCTACCATTAAATGTAGCAAGACGCGCTTAGGTTTTACCCTAAAACTAAAATCACTCCTATTACAAAAGGCCTACTATTCCGTTTCTGAATTCCTATCTGAATGAAATTAAAAAATATCGTTAATATGTATAATTGTGTGTTGGTGTCCATTAGTGCCGAATTTTTTTATCTTTATTTTATTTTTTAAATTATGTTTTTAATTTTTAATTGTAGATATAAATTTTTATTGACGTAAATTAATTTATATGAATTCTTATAGTTTATTGTAAGACTTATATGACTATCTGTAATTCTGTACCTACTACCGTTCTCTATATTGACAATGTATGACCAATACTGAATAAATAATATGAATATGAATATGAATATAATCGTAACTGAATACATTTGATGACTGCTAAACACTAATTACCTCCATCTACAGGAGCTTTTTCATTGAGTTGTGCACTTTAACAACAGGGATAAGTTCGCCTTTGTACCGATTTAACTTTTTTTTGTCTGTATTTTTACCTGTGTCTTGTGTACAATAAAGTATTTACATACATACATACTTTATTAATAATGTGTGAATTACACTTAAGTCGCTGCATTAGGAGAGATTTAAGTGCAATTAAAGAAACAAATAGTTATTTACGATACAAGTGCTGAAAATGGGAAATTCGCAACAAGTGGTGATAAATTAAAACACGACCGAAGGGAGTGTTTTAAATCGACACGAGTTGCGAATTACCTATTCGCACGTGTATCGTACAACGTTTTACTGTACATATGGCTCTTTAAAGTTTCGACATAATGCACGAAAAGTGCTCTTTTCCGCACTAGTGCGGGAAAGTAGCACCATATGTACTGTAATAGTTATTTATGCTACAAGTGTGGAAAGTAGGTGATTTCCGACGAGTGTCATTTTTATACATGAGCGAGTGAAGCGAGCGAATGTATAATTCGACACGAGTCGGAAATCATCTTTACGCGCGTGTATCATACAACGTTTTACTATGCCTTGTGTGAGGAAATGTTGAAATGTCGGTTTAAAATAGATAGGTTAAAATTGCAGAACCTAGGTAGATTGTACCTACTTATTATCTGGAACTGCATTTAACAACTTCTCCACATCTTTTGCTATCAAGCTTATTCACTTAAAAGTTAAAACCATTGTATTGTGGTTTTGGCACACAATTAATTTTGAGTACTTAACTCAATTTATTAAACAACAAAAAGACGCTGTACCGTCGTAGTTATAAGAAGCATACGGACACTATTGAAACGCAATAAATCATTATTATTATTGATTACTCACTTTCACTCAACATTTTTAACATATTTACCTACATAAAATAACTCCAAAGTAAACAACAATCACAACAATGGCGGGCTTTTTAGATACATGCGCGCCATGCGCGGTCAACATATGCGCATTGCGCATGTGCAAGTCGCCATACTGTCGTATTGCAAAAGGCATAAGAAAGATATGCGTTCAGCCGAACACATTTAAGTGAATATTTTAATTTATTTATTGACCAAATTCAAAATTCAAAAAGATTAATAAATCATTTTATAAATTATTAGCATTTATGTACCTTTTGTACGAAAGAAAACGTGTAATTGAAATATTTGTAAAACTTTTCTCGAGTAATAAAAACTCTTTGTGTCGGGCTGACGATCGACTTGAAAATTAAAAAAAAAATTGAAAAGTAAAAAGCACTAGTGCGAAAAACTGCCACTTTCCGCACGATTTTGTTGCTTGGAAAACGCTCTTTTCGAGCACATGCATTGTAATAGTTATTTATGCTACAAGTGTGGAAAGTAGGTGATTTCCGACTAGTGTCATTTTTATACATGAGCGAGTGAAGCGAGCGAATGTATAATTCGACACGAGTCGGAAATCATCTTTACGCGCGTGTATCATACAACTTTTTACTATGCCTTGTGTGAGGAAATATATTAAATGTTGAAATGTCGGTTTAAAATAGATAGGTTAGAATTGAAGAACCTAGGTAGTTGTCAGGACCTACTTATACCCTGGAACTGCATTTAACAACTTCTCCTCATCTTTTGCTGTCAATCTTATTAACTTAAAAGTTAAAACCATTGTATTGTGGTTTTGAAACACTATTAATTTTGAGTAAGTAACTCAATATATTAAACAACGAAAAGACGCTGTACCGTCGAAGTTCTATGAATCATACTGACACTATTGAAACGCAATTAATCATTATTATTATTGATTACTCACTTTCAGTCGTCATTTAAACATATTTACATAAAATAACTCCAAAGTAAACAACAATCACAGCAATGGCGGACTTTTTAGTTTTAAATACATGCGCGGTCAACATATGCGCATTGCGCAAGTGCAAGTCGCCATACTGTCTTATCGCAAAAGGCATAAGAAAGATATGCGTTCAGCCAAACATATTAAGTGAATATTTAAAATTAAGTACTTAATTTATTGACCAAATTCAAAATTCATAAAGATTAATAAATCATTTTATACATTATTAGTATTTATGTACCTTTTATATTAAAGTAAACGTGTAATTGAAATATTTGTAAAACTTTTCTCGAGTAATAAAAACTCTTTGCGTCGGGCTGACGACGGACATAAAAATTAAAAAAAAATTGAAAAGTAAAAAGCACTAGTGCGAAAAAGTGGCACTTTCCGCACGATTTGGGTGCTTGGAAAACGCTTTTTTCGAGCACATGCATTGTAAAATAATAAACGATATGATACAGAGAAAGAATATAATGGAAAAATAAACCATGTTCGTCTGTAGCCCCCGACAGGATTCGAACCTGCGAATAAATAATAAATAAATATTAGGGGTCAACCTTACACAAATCGACCTAGTCCCAAACTAAACAAAGCTTGTAATATGGGTACTAGACGACGATACACATACTTATATAGATAAATAAATACTTAAATACATGGAAAACATCCATGACTCAGGAACAAAAAAATATTCGTGCTCATCACACAAATAAATGCCCTTACCGGGATTCGAACCCAGGACCTCTTGCTTCGTAGGCAGGGTCAATACCAACTAGGCTAAAGCGGTCGTCAATGGTGTTTAACACACACCATACTACGAGTACAGTATGATGAAACTATCTAAAATACGTACTTATTGAGCGAGCGAGTGAAGCAAACGCAGTTCTCTATTTTACCTTGGGAGAAATTATTTGCATGTCCGACTGTTCGGCTGTTTGCTCTGCAGGGGCTCTAGTATAAGTTTTACCGAAACAAAACGTTACGACCGCGTTCGCGTTTAGCTGTTAAATCCCATACAAACGAGGGTAAAACGCAAACGCGATCGTAAAGTTTTGTTTCGGTAAAACTTACACTAGAGCCTCAGATCGCATTTCTTAACCGATTCTCGTGAAGTTTTGTGTACAGGTTCGATGATTAGATAGACTTTTTTTTTTTTTTTTCAATGACACTGGCGGGTTCTACAGCTTACAGAGCCACTACTTTTAAAGGAATGCAACATTGAGTAGACGTTATTGGCGATCCCCTTGATTTGTTCATCCATGGTTCTCGGTCGGTTATTAATTCGTTATACCAAGCTTTAATTACGTAGGTAAGTACGTATGAACACTATGGACCTGCTACTCGTAGATACTTTCGCCATATATGAAAAATCGATGCCAATTTGCAATTGCAGAAAAAAACAAAATTATGCGAACAATAACTATATAGGTACTCGAAAAGATCCGTCAATAAAATGTGTTTTTTTTTACGATGTCAGATTGTGATGAACCTATTGGAGTATAAAAAAGTGTCTGCTGTTTTTGAGTGTCCAAAATGCTGTGTGACATATTCAATGAATTCAAAAAGTTTTTTTTCTATAATATGCTATAAGTTATAGTAGCCGTGCCGTACCTACACACACTAAACCTAGTGTCCGAATTTGTTAATGCATGTTTTTGTGTCTTGTGCAAGTATATTAATTAGGTCAATAACCCTTATAATAATATGTACTATATAAATATATATAACTTATAGCGTCTTCTATTTTTGAAGTCGGTTAAAAACATGTAAGAATGTGACGTCACATTCAAAAAGGTTCATTCTGACGTTAAATATTGAAAAACGACAGGCATCTGGCGGTGACCGCCCTAATTTTACCCTCATATAACTTATCTCGGTGAGCTTTATTATTTTCATTAGCGCTCGGGGTGATCCAAACAAAATTGAAGCCCGAAATGATGTGCCACGCGTGCCTTATCTCGATTTAGTAAATATTAAAGGAGGGACAGGTGGATTTACTTTGGAAGCAGAGCCAAAATGAAATTGTAAAGTTAAAGGGTTTCGGGACAAAGTGGCGTTTGAACGAAGGTTTTTAGATTTAGGTACCTTTGTGATGCAAATTGCAGAGCTTGTACCTACACACAATTAATGACGTTAGGACAGTTCTGAATATTATTCGCATTGTTTTTAATAAAATAATATTTTGTTAGTTTTTTTTATGAAAAAATTGTCAAAATATTATCATAACTAGCCCGAAGCCAATCGATGTTTTCTCTAGAACAACGTCAGCTACAACTACTCTCCAGTATTAGGTTAAGTAAATGCCTATACTTAGCTGAAGTTTAACTTTATTGTTTAAGATTAAAATTAGAGCAAACATATATAAATTTATCCCGTTTAATTGTATTACGTATCCTTTCCCTTTAATTCGTTTCACCCTGTCTGTCGCAAACGTTTTTGCGTTATAAGCAGACAAACAAGTTAATGAAGATATTTTAATGTTCACTCATTTGCACTCATAAATTATAGGAGTACCTAAATTTTGTAGCATTTCCGGTGCAGCATGGTTTCACAGTATCGTTCGTTAACACGGAATTGGTAGAGATAACCTACCAAAAACATTACATGTAAAGTGATGCCAAGACTCCATAGCTCATACAGCTTTCAGCGTGAAAAAGATATCAGATCGAAATTAGTGCCAAGCTTCCTACTCCACACGGCGTAACTCTACTACTACCAGCCACGCTCTACAAATTCTACATCTTGGCTCACTTTATATGTAATGTTTTTGGTGGGATCTCATTCCTTTTTGTAAGGTAATTTCTAAAGAAATGAATGGGAAAACCCATACAAACTTCCATCCCCTAATTTAAAGACTGGGGGGTGATTGACTTACTAAAGATCCTGAAATACGTATTTTATTATTTATAACAAGGAGTCCCTATATAAACTTTCAGAGCCCTAGCATCAAAATTTGCGGAAGTCTCATACAAAGTTCCATCCCCTACTATGAGGGGTTGGGGGGTAGAAGTTCCATTTCTTGAATTATTTTGTTGATTGTGTACTAATACTAGCTTACATACCAAATTTCAGCTTTCTAGGACTTCAGGATCAACATCAGTGACGAAATCGGCGTTTTTTAGATATCAATAAAATCTTAAGTATTATGCTGCTATGTTACTGAAACTTTATATGTCCAAAGTCCACTATTGACATCATATCCCGATAATTTTGTTTATCTGGTATAATCCAAACCCAAGTTACGAGGGTTCAAAAAACCGACGAACCGCTTCGAGAAAAGGTAGGTAGTGCCCTTGCGTTGCGCTTCGCTTGGCTCGTCTTGGCGGGGGCACTGCCGTGCCCCCAGATATTAAAATGATATTAATTAAGGTTAATATTAGTGTAATTAACAGTAATTAAGTGTTACGATTGAAATTGATTAGGTATACCAATTCCGTTAACAACTCAACGTTTTCAAGACCGCCTGTTGTTTTCCCTGTCCCTCTGTATCTCTGTATTCCTTTGTACCTGCTTTATCTGTGTGAGATATGCAATATAGAGTATCTGTATTTCTATTGTACGGCACAAAAACTGCTACAATATTTGCTTTGAACTTATAAGAGTAGAAACATCTAAACGAAACGTTCATGTTCTAACGAACTTTTTAATTTATAATGATCATGAATAGTTAAGATTCACGAGAAATATGGTCAAGTTAGATTTCCATCAAAACGTTTATAATTGTGGATACATGCCGCATACACGAATTGTCTTCGTAGCAGGTATACTTTCATGTTTTATGTTCTGTATTGTATTCTCGAAGTGAGTTATATTAATCTTATACTTAATACAATAAAAGTTATCTGTATTTGTTTTCTTTGAATAGTTATTTTCTTACCTTTAAATACATTCGTAACTTACAAAACTAACTCAGTTTTCTGCCAAAACTGAAGGAGCTCTTATAAGTAACTTTTCCGGGGTTTTCTTTAGATTTATGATAAAAACTTGGTCCATTTCTCATTTTTTCCACTCCCGCCCGTTTTCTACGAACGATTATCATTTTCGTATTTTTTTCAGGCGCAAACCAAAGTTTCTTTTGACAGACACTCGCATTACGTTTGCGACCCTTCTCTAAAAATAAAAACTTTTCTCTTTCGTAGCGTGTATTTAGTTGATAAGTTAAATATATTATTTTCGTCCATATTATAAAAGCACGAACATATTACACGGTTGAATTGGAAACAAAAAATTCATATTCGACATTAAACCATCATATCGATGTTTTTTTTTTAAATAAAATATGAACACTTTGCTCATGAGGTGCGACACGACGAACATTATTCCAATAGGGTTTATTTGACCCGTCTTAATTCAATACACAATGACCATACCATTTCTTAATAAAAACCATCGTTATTTTTAGTAGTTTGAGATCGAGAATTATCACACCTCAAAAATCAAGTTACTATAATATTTCTAAAACTAGGTATTTAAATTAATCTTAACAATATAAAACCACAAATAAAGCGACTAGGTAAGACCTTCGTTGTACGATTTGAACTTGAACGTATCGCTGGATTTGTCTATAGAGAAGTCGTTACTTCAGTTCTTCTTAAATCCGGCACATTAAGAGTAAAATGTCTATTACAATTACAAGCTAAAGGGCCACCTAGTTCGGTTTTGGCTACACAAATATTTGGCGATCTGAATTTTTCTTCTGATTTCTCAATTTTTTTACTTTTGGATATTGAGTGTTTTGTATAAATTACGCCTTTATCTTCGTTGACAGCGTCGACTTTTGGTAGGAATCCATTCTTAAGATTAAGAGATTTGTCGTAAGGGTGTATTGGTGTTACCCAATCTTCATTATAAATTTCGTTCGTTTTCTGTATTGTTTGTGGAAAGTTTGTTTCGGAGTTGTGTTCGGTTGTAATTCGTTGTGACATCCACACGTATCGTGCCATGGGTTCTTCTGGACCCCAAAGTCTCGATGATCTGAAGGAAGATGCTATTTTCTGTAAAAAGATAGAACTCGTTGTAAAAAAACAAACAAAAATAGATCGACAACGTATTGCATATTGAAATCTATTTGTCTAAACCACAAACAACTAAAAACAATCTGAATTATTGCAGAAATCATTTCTTATAGAAAAACTTACCGAAATCAGATTAAATTGTTCCTCTTTAGCCACGGCTACGGCCGCCATAATTACAAGAACGATCAGTATACCCACGAAGACGCCACTCAACGGCCAAAGGGACATGCTTTGATCCCAAGTAGTACTGAGCAGGACACGCAGCCACCACCCCGAGACGCCGACGATTAGCATTGGTGTCAAAGCCCACGCTGCTATCCAAATCCAAGGTAATTTTGTGCCAGTCAGGAATTCTATATCAAATCTTAAATAGTGCCAACCTGAAAATAATAGTACATTAGGTACTACAGAGGCCGGGAAGTAAGGGGTTGCCTAGTTGGGTTGGATAGTTATGAGGCTGGCAACCCCTTTTCACGCCGAGGTATGTATAGAGCTTTTCTCCAACATGCAATGAAATAAATGAAAAAACTCCAAGAAATCAAACTTTAATTTTCATGCATGAACGCAGTGATCCTGTGCCACAAATTGTGAAATGGAAATAAAAAAAACCGGCCAAGTGCGAGTTAGACTCGCGCACGAAGGGTTCCGTACCATTATCTATAAAAACAGTAAATATAAAAAGTTAGTTGCATGGGAGGCCACCTTAAATATTTATTGTATTTTGTTTTTAGTATTTATTGTTATAGCGGCAACAGAAATACATAATTTGTGAAAATTTCAACTGTCTAGCTGTCGCGGTTCTTGAGATACAGCCTGAATAAAAAAAAGTTTGTTGTATGGGAGCCCCCCTTAAATATTTATTTTATTTTGTTTTTCGTATTTGTTGTTAAAACGGCAACAGAAATACATAATCTGTGAAAATTTCAACTGTCTAGCTATCGTGGTTCTTGAGATACAGCCTGGCGACAGACAAACGGACGGACAGCGAAGTCTTAGTAATAGGGTTCCGTTTTTACCTTTTGGGTACGGAACCCTAAAAAGACTATCTTGCCGGCCTATGCCTCCAATTTTGTATGAAATGCCATTACGGGTCTCTCGTTTCGCTGCGCCCGAAACGTGAAACTTCGAAGCCCATTATGAAGAACACAACGTCAATATTTTATTGCATGTTTGAGAAAATATAATTGTAAATATCCAGTTATTTTCATAATTAAAAAACATGTATACCTAAGTAAATAAAGTATACTCTAAGGAAATTATACATGTATAGTTTAACTTTAGCCATAAAAAATTGCTACGCCCTTAAAGGATTCCCATGTACAGTCGACGTCAAAGATATATTTACACTTTTTTACCAACTCGAATGCGGCCGCTAACAATTAGTATGCAAACGCGTTCGATTAGGTAAAAAAGTGTAAATATATCTTTGACGTCGACTGTACCTACTGTAAGATTTTACCACCTTATGTAAGCATGATTTTGCAATAAATATATATGAGTATAAGTATGAGGCCAAGACTGCAAATCTGATTACAAAAAAAAACTGTGTGGTATCGAGTTATAAAATAATTGTACTCGCGTTGTAAGAGTCGACTACGGAAATAGGGCTCAATTTGTTATGGGCAATGCGCTACCAACCAGACACTTCAATTTCACATTTTGTTTCTCTCTAAACCCACTATTGCTAGATTTGGCACTGAAACTTGAGTTTCAAGTACTCTGCATTTATTTTGGAATACAGGCGTGAGATTTTTACATCATAAAAAAGTTAAGTTTGTTTGTCCTGTGTCCTGTGTATTCCAAAAAATATTACGCCAGAATACAGAATCGACTTGCCGAATAGCCACATGCTATAATGATTACATTTACCTACATTCTTGTTGAACGCGGGTGAAGTCGAGGGGACAGCAGTTTGGTAATACAACATAAAATATTCGCCACTTCAGTCACGTCAAAATATCAGTCAAAAAGAGTCAAACACCGTTATTATACGTTCCTAACAAAAGTATGCCTTACGGAAACTAAGTAAATATAGTTAATATAGTTACCATAAATAAACACAAATCCTACGATCTCCACAGCAGTCGTGAACGCGGCTAGTACCGGTACCACGAGTTCATCCAGAACCGTGGCCACCTTTAGACCTTTAATCAGTACAGCGATGGTTAGCGCGGTGCCCACGGTCGACGATGCCGTGGCAATCAGTCGCCAGTGGTCGTTGAATGAACGGCACAACTTGGAGAACACCGGGAAGAGAAGTAGCAACTGTAATTGTTCAATAATTCAATATTACAAACACGAAACACACAAGTTTTAGCATTAGCACGCATTAGGTAAGTACCTACATATTCAGGTGTGGAGGCTTTTGGAATTTATATTGCGTTAGCTCAATGAATTCCTACTTAATAAAATAAGCTACCTACAAAATTAAATGGGTTGGCTATCTACTAAATTACTTAAACACTACATTTTTGGTTTGAGGTCTCATTGCTGACTTTATTTTTTGCACTTATTATTTTTAGTTATTCTCTAGTTACTACACAGATGCATTACATTAACACATGACTCTAACATACGTGTATGTTCTTTATTTATTTATTAAGGTTTGCCAACAGGTACCATCAGCAAAGAAAGTGGTCTACCACTTTTGGACCTTATTTTGCATGCAATAGAGTCGAAAAGTGGTAGACCACTTTATTGACTGACTGTACAATACTATGAAACAAACATAAACAATATTCTTAAACTATGTCTTGCTTGACTTTGAACATGAATCCAATTACTGGCATACAACTTGCCTTACAATAATTATAACACGCTTACTTTTTGCAAGTAACTAAATCTTTCAGCCACCACACATCGCTGCTCATAAGATAAGATAAGATAAGATACTATCCTTTTGCTAAGTGGGTAGCTAAAAGATTTATAATAAACTAAATAATTTCATAAGAAAACAAACCCAGTAGTACCTAAACTGTTCTTAATTTATGATGTAGGTGTACGTAAAATAATTAAGTAAAAAGAAAACAAGCTGTTTTCAGTTTTTTTTGTGTGTCAAAAGTAGACAATAGAGTGCATACGTCACAGTACTTTAAGCCGTGGCAGCCACTTGCCTCATGTGCTACCCCACACAAATACCTACCCTATATAGAGTAAAATTAAAAAAAGTCACAAATAGACCGGGTTTTTTTTTTATCCAAATCTTGCGTAACGTTTAGGACAACCCATACATATTTTGTGTTCGTATGCATATAGGTACCTACATATATATTTATCTCATAGGTTTTAGTATCTATCTTTTTAATAAAAAATGTCAAGTGCGTGTCGGGTCACGCGCAGTGTAGGGTTCCGTAGTTGCCTGTTTTGACACATCCACACGCGCGACGCGCGCAACTAACTAACTGGTGCGGTTGCGTCGGGCAAAATTGACCAAAAGTTGGCCTTTCTAAGTACATTTTACGTTGGTCGACTATTATTACTCGGCAACTAGTTTTGCCAACTAAACCGTGATACTCGTAGTTTTCCTTTTAAATTAATTATAACATGAACTACTGCCACAAATTGTTCATGTAGTAGCCATTCAGCCGGCAGGAGGGAACGGGGAACGACGATGACACTTTACTCGAACCAAAATCAGGGCTTTAAAGCCCAATATCTCGCGAACGGATCACTATGTTGAAAAATTGTTTTAAAAAAACCCATAATATTTCTTAACAAGCTATCCAACGATTCCCCACACTATGGGTTTAACGAAAAAAAAACATACGTCATTACTTTACTTGTAGGTACTTACCCTAAAAAAATGGCGTGATTGATATATACAGATGCCAAACTACAGTTTTCTAGTAAGTAGTAAGGGTTACTGAGCTAAGCCGCAGACGGACATGGCGAAACCAATAAGGGTTTCTTGTTGACTACGGAACCCTAACAGACAGACCCAAACAGGCTTGACGGATCTTGACAATGTGCCAATTTGTTATGAAACAATTTGCCTCCTCGTGATTGATGTCAAAATGAACAAAGTTTTATTACAATCCGGGGAAAATAAAGAAAAATCCAACTTACCACTGTGATAATTCCAGACACGACCACAGCTCCAAATGCTAATAACGGCCACTCCTTACTTCGTTTTTCTGTCACTGATGATTGGTATATTACTACTAAAATTGATACAAAACTTGTATCTTTTGTGCCACCTCCACCGATTGACTCCCATAAAAATACCCAAAGCCATCCGGTTATTAAATTAATTACTATTATCATTATCGATGTCCTGAAATAAGTAAAACATGAAAATAATATTAGGAAATACTTGATTAGGTAATTTGTTCAGATGGGAAAATAATGTTATTATATACTCGTACATAGTTGGTTGAGTAATTCTACGAAATAGTAGTAAAAAAGACACGTACACGTTCTTGTTTTATTCACTCATATTTTGACTTAATTGTGCTTTAGTTCAATATTAAGTCTTTGGACATTTTGAAAAAAAGCGGCCAAGTGCGTGACGGACCACGCACAACGAAAGGTTCCGTGCCTATTAAAAAGGTCGTATCGTTACTGAAATCTCTGGCACTTACGTCATTTTCTTTAAAGAAGGTAGTTTTTTAGAAATATCTCAAAAACCTTTAAACCGATCTTGTTCAAAACAATTTTTGCTGAACGAATCTAATAAGCCCTATGTCCATGTTTTTTTTTATATTTTTAAAATACACCGTTCAAAAATTAGAGGGGGGGTTTTTTTTATATTTTTATTTTAGTGACTTTCGGGGCGATTATCTCCGACTCTATTCACTAAATCAAAAAAGTTGTTGAGAAACTTTATATTTTTTTTTGAAAGGCCTAGCGATTGATGTGCCACACGTGGGCATTCAATAATTTTTTTTTTTGACTTTCAGTTGTATGTATGGAGTGCACCCCTAAAACATTTTTTTTTTGTAATTTAATTACAAAACTATTTAGCGGCTAACAAAATACACCTATCCTTATAATTATATTCAAATACACCTTATAGTTTTCGAGTAAAATGCCTGTTACATACGGACGGACAGACAGACAGACAGACAGACATGACGAATCTATAAGGGTTCCGTTTTTTGCCATTTGGCTACGGAACCCTAAAAATGATGCCTACCCAATTAGCGTGAGTTGTTATACAAAAAATAATTCAGCATCGGCGCCTATGAAATAACGCTTTGCCCATTAATTTTTTGATAGTTTTTCTTGTGGCCGAATGAGAGGTCGATCGCTTTTTTAACTGAGACGGAATCTGTGACCAGAAAGTCCCGGGGAGAGACAATAAAGGGTACCGTAACGACTGCTCCCGTGCCGTCTCAGTTAAGCGTTCGACCTGCGGTAAGCTGTGGTTCCGCTAGCTGCACTAGTGAACACATTTCGACCTTCCTAGAAGTATACATTGATGTTTGTCATTTTGTTGATGGTAGTAGTTTAATGTAATGCGTCTACTTATTATTGGGTACTAGTAAAATAATATAATAATTTGTAGGTATTTACAGATGTGAGATGACTCATTACATTTTTATCATTAAAATTGACGAACATGGTAGAAATTCCTGTAATCTTTAACATTTAAGTATGCAAATTTATATTGTTATTTTTATCGCGTCAATCTAATAATTATCTCTTTATTAAATTAAAATAATAATTATGCTAACTAACTGGTTAGAAAAATATAGTTCTTAACGAAACCAATTATTTTATTAAATATTTGTTTCGTGTTAATTTGACGTGGAACTTACCACGATGAAATTTTAAACGATATCATCAGACATAGAAGTTTTTGTGGCAATAATGACAATTAACTAGGGACTTCCTTCCGATATCAAAGTTATCGATAACTGTTTTTATTTCCAAGTGACGTTTCATAGTAGAAATTGAGTTCATCCGGAAGTGGAAATTAAATTATTTGCTGATCACTACCTATCGAATGATAACATATGTATTACCAGGGTTTTATTACTAAACGTGTTTCTTACACAAAAAAGGTTCCTGTTCCTATTGTTATTCGATCCAACCGATATCCATACAAAGAAAACTAAAACCATGAATGCCTTGTGCAACAAAGTCCAATTCAGTTAAATTGTATGACATTGAGTATATAAATACTTTGTAATATTATATTTCTTAGCTAAGAAGCCACTCTCACATTTTGTACAATTTAGGTACAGCAAAGATCCACATTTACGTAAATATATCAGCAGAATTTTTCGACCAAGAATTAATACCTAAAAAACACCACGACAGTGTTTTATTTATACGCGGCACTTTTTGCACGTAAAATGTTTTCCATTATTTAGTCTCACTGATTAAATATGATAACTGGTATCTTTCTTTATCGACTTGTACGAATTTTTTACTGTTATAATATGCGTCTTGCATATTCACAATATAGCCTACGTATGTAAGAAGGAAGTACAATTTATCGATAAATTAATATCGTAGGAAAGTCCCTAGGACAATTTTATTCGTGCCACTTAAAGTACTATGTCTGGATATCATAATGACGTCTGAAACACACGACGATGATAGTTGATTTGCAGAATGTTCAAAACACTTACCACCGGACATCAGAATGTCTATATACAGTCCCTCCAGCACTTATTAAGTATCCACCAGCCACTTGCGTCGACAGCAGGGCTTGGACCATCGCACTGTGCCAAATGAAAGGCTGTGATAAGGCGTCCCATTGCTCGCAATTTTCGAGCACAGAAAACAGGACGTCTCCGTTGGACAGAAATGTACAGAGTACTATGGCAGTTATTAATGTAATGGGCCCTAAGATGCTGAGTGACACTTTAAGTGACTTTCGGAGACGATACAATCTGAAATGAAAATAACTTAATTTAAGAAATACAAACAAAGCAACGAAATATGAAGTTACTTTTAACGTCGGTAATTATAAGTTGAATAATAATTTATAGCTAAAACTCGACAAATTGGTACCTACTTCGCTATAATAAAGGCTACATGAATGGAATCTCAAATAAATGCATGAGTTATTAAAGAAAGTACCGGAACCCCTATATTCGTGGTCAGTACCTATCTTTAAGCATTTCCGTCAATTCTTCATGGATCATCACTGCATTTCCGTAGGACATAGATCACAATAGGACGGACCAATGTCTTTCAATTATAAAAATAATTGTACAAATCGGTTCAAAAAATACAGCGTTCTGACAAACATATACACGGTGGAATTTAATCGGTGATCAGGAATCCAAAAATCTTAGTTATCAATCTACACAGAAACCAATACGTGAGATCTCGCGCAATATAGCTCACAATCTAATTAATCACACTTAATTAACATCGGTAAAATGTACACTGACTGAATAAATGGACACCCTACTTTTATTGAAGGGAAGTTACTCGTAACGTCGACAGATCAGACGATTTGAAGCAATTTGTTATGAATTTGACAATGACAAATTGACAGCTTATTGCTCATTTATGTTTTAAGTTTCTATGGCTGATAGTTTGAAAAGAGGTATTAAACTTTTCAGACTAAACCATTAGTAGGGTGACAATAAATTTTAATTAATATTTAATTTCAACTTAAAAATTTGTTATGATAAAAAAAAAACTTGGTTCCACTTAAGTACTACATAAACGTGACCGCCATCGATTACTGAATTAGAAAAATGGGTTCCTGTTCACCGATTAAATTCCACCGTGTATACACCCTTTTTTAAATCGTATACTTAGTTCGTTAAATTTTGCTTGTAGTATTAAGAGTCATAGTAATAAATAATTAATAAAGTCAAATGTAATTTGTCCTTAACTAACTATTCTTCATTATCAGTTCCAAAGGATATAATACCCCACAGGTTTCGTCTCCTAGTAGGCACAGTTAAACATTCTACAGACAATCATTTTAATTCACCTTTAATAAATGTTTTGGTAGCTACATTAAAGCAAAATATACTGTCGCAATTTTCGCCTTGCTCTACGCAGGTGACTTAGAACCCTCGTTAGCAATAAAATAACAATGATATTACTCACAAAATGGGCACGAAGAACCATAAAATAAATATAATTATGGCCATTATCCCGAGGTACTGCGGGTACATTGTAAATGGCGCCAAAAATGTTGAACTGAAATAAAAAAACGATACAGGTTAAGGCGTCATTAAATTAGAGTGGAAATGGTTAACGGTCTATTTGCAGTAATTTATGTGAGATAATAGTAGATTACTGCAGAGGCCGTGAAGTAAGGGATTGCTGGACGAGATTGGGGTAGACGGCCGAGTCGTAGACGAGGCCGAATACAACGAGTCCAGCAATCCCTGTTCCGGCCGAGGATTGTATAGTACTTTTCTCAAACGATGTGAGGAAATATTAAAATTAAAATAAATACTAGGTAATCAATTAAATATTAGGTAATTTGCGCCTTTTTTATTTTTTAAACATGCCATTTGAACAAGCCGTTCGAGCACCATGTTTAACCGCACATAAAGTATAGTACCATAGATTTTTTTTATTTTTTTTATGAAGCAAGTATGCTTACAGTGTCTAGTGGTAGTTGGCAGTATGTAAATTTTCCTTTGTCAGTTTAATATTAGTAAGCAAATTTAAAAAGTTAGAGTAGCGGACAATAATGGTTTTTCTTAGGGTTTTCATACATTACTTCTTGGCGTAAGGCCAAGAAGTAATGTAGGGAGCCATAAACAAGAAACTTCACGTCTTCATTTCGTGATATTAACGCGTATATTTCCGAGCATGTTTGAGAAAATGTAATTAAGTTGGTAGATTTTAAAAGTGACGCATAATATTATATTTTCGTACGTGACGTCTTAACTGATTTAATACCATACAAGAAAAAACCGGCCAAGAGCGTGTCGGGCCACGCTCAGTGTAGGGTTCCGTAGTTTTTGTAATTTTTTTCAAAAACTATTCAACCTATCAAGTTCAAAATAATTTTCCTAGAAAGTTTTTATAAAATTTTACTTTTGAGATTTTTTTCATATTTCTAAAACTTATGGTACAAAAGTTAGAGGGGGTGGCACAAATTTCTTTTTACTTCTGGAGCGATTATCTCCGAAAATATTAACATTATCAAAAAATATTTTAGCAAACCCCTTTTCATTTTCAAATACCTATTTAACAATATATCACACGTTAGGGTTGAAATGAAAAAAAAAAACACTCCTCACGTTACGTATAGGTGAGGTACCCTAATAAAAAAAAAATTTCACTTTTTATTTTACCACTTTGTCGGCGTGATTGATATACATATTAATATTAAATTTCAGCTTTCTAGTGCTAACGGTTACTGAGATTATCCGCGGACGGACGGACAGACAAAGCGAAACTATAAGGGTTCCTAGTCGACTACGGAACTCTAAAAAACGTATGTCTGGATAAAACATACACGAACACATACCATACAAAGTTACTTTAAGCCTTAGCCAGGCGGTGATCACATAGCGACCACATAGCAATTATTTTTTTCTAGACGAGCTGATGTAATATAAGGAACACAAAATGTCATTATTGTATTGTCTATGAAATAGGTGATTTCCGAACGCAAAGAAAGTCTTTGTATCGGAACGTTTTCTTTTGACATTTTAGTTGTCAAATTCAAACGGCGGGATTTTGTCAGTTTCCATTTTTATAAATGGAATTATGCCGAAAATAAATACGGTAAGTACTATGTATTGTAATTTTTGGGTAGTGTATAAGTTACATATGCGTGTAGTATGTGATGATTTATTACAGTTATGGCTTCTTTTTAGTAATTCGCGTTATACGTATGTGGTCCCTATATGACCTCTGCCCGTTTGAATACAGTACATGTGGTCCGTATATGGCCACGGCCCTGCAGAGTATATACACGACTTTTAAGGGCAAGAATATTGTTTTAAATGAACCGCTAAGAGCCCGTATATAATATTTCGCCAACTTTGCCGATTTTGCTGAACTTTGTGAAGTGTGTTTAAATGAAACATTAGCGTCCATATCAGTTTTATGCATAATATGCAATACATGAAACGATTTTTCTTTTTCGATTTTGAACTATTTGCCTCAATCCCCGGACTATTTAGAAATGTTTGCTTTTAATGGGTATCTTTAGTTCACTTCTTTATTTTTCTATTGACAAGATACCGTGTTGAAAAAAATACTGTGTGGCTATTCATAGTCTTTTGTTGAGTAAATGGAGCACTTTTTTTCAAATTCCATATTTTATTTTTTACACAATGTTTGTTTTAGCCATACAAATTTAAGACAATATAGACGAACTATAGCCATTGTTTTTGCTTATAATAAAACATTCTCATAAAAAAATATGTTTGTTTTATTATGCCAACAATTTATTGTAAGGACGTAGCTTAACCTTAATAGTCGGGCATATTGCTAGCAGGGCAGTGGCCACATATGGACCACATGCATTTTCGGTAACGGGCAGTGGGCATATGTGGACCACAGGCTTAAAAAATAAAATAGTAATAATAAAAAAAACAAGAAATCATATTTTTTTCCACGCTGTTATTTACCATAATCAGTATTCAAAAGTAGATAAATCGCTAGGCCTGGCTAAGGGTTAAATATTGAAATTAATAAAATTGAAAAGCAAAATGTCTCTAAAAAGCAAAAATCCGCGGTCAGTCGAACAACCAGTGAAGCGTGAAAACTTACTTGAAACATTCGGACGCGTTCATTTTGTTTTCATAGCCGTGCTGTAAAACAGAAACAAATAAATTATTCATCTGGTAATTTAAATTTTCGAATGAGCAACGAAGAGACTTTTGAAACTTGATCGCTGTGCATGAAATTGCAAATTGGCTACAAACTGTTGTGTATTTTTATTTGTCATACCCGACTACATTTAGTTTTGTATTACCCGATTTGTTACGAATTTATACTCGTTTATCATTTCATATGCGGTATTTCCATGCGAGTATTTTTGTTTTTATTGCTTTTGTTTTGTACAAACAAATGATCTGTGCTTTTATGCGGGTAAAATGAACTGAACAAAGTACAGTTTTCTTATTCAGTCAACGTTTGTTACGCTTTTCAGCGGCTATAAGCTTAGTTATAAGTGGCATAATAAGGTAGCTACTTACTGGAGTTATTTGCAGCTTCGTGCAATCTTTCAAAGGGAAGGACCCTTTCCCGATCCAGATCAGGTATGCTGCTGATAAAGCTACATACATCATGGTGTATATACAACAAATGTATGATGTTATTACTTTCAGGTGGCCCACACCTGTAAATACAGAAAAAATGTGAGTATGCAAATGCGGTGACAAAGCTGGAGGATATCCAAGTGGTTTTACTCAGAAAAAAATAATAAAAAAATGACCCAAACTAAGCAAAGCTTGTACTATGGGTACTTGACGACTCGTGCTCATTGCACAAATAAATGTCCTTACCGGTATTCGAACCCGGGACCTCAGGCTTCGTAGGCAGGGTCACTACCAACTAAGGCTATAGATGTCGTCAATTTATGAGCTTGTACGGCTATACTTAACTACTAATATATTGAAACACTAATATGTATTATTATTTTATATTATAAAAAGACAAACTCTGCAACATTGTAGGTATCTTTGTAAGTTTGTATACAGGGAGTAATATCCGAAACCATATATCGGTTTCAAAAATTGTTTCAGCTGTTTATAAACTGGACTCTGGAGGGTCAAAGGATATATTTTATTCCGCGGGTTTACCTACGTTATTTGGAATATACGGGCAAAGCCGAACGGACTAGTCTCTACTTCTATACTTATACAATAATATTGTGAAGAGGAATTAGTCTGTGACATATTGTAGCTTTGTAAGTCTTTATGTGCGGGGTAATCTCTAGAACTACACATCCGATGTCAAACATTATTTCACCCGTATAATTATTCTACTAAAAAAGGCATTTCGAATGAAAAATTTAAGTATTTAGTAGGCAATAAAGTCAAAATTATGTAACCAAAATAAATTCTTAGAGAAAACTTTTTGAAAGTCAGTGGTTAAACAATAATAGTAGTTTTTGCAACTGATACATAATCAGAGGAAATTATGTACAGTTGCATACACTACTTTATCTACACACATATCATAAGTAGGTACTCTACGATGGGTTCAGAATTCGTAAGGAAATGAATAAGGCTCTTTTTTCCAGCGTTTGCTTTACAATTACCTTAAATTTATTTTGTGACAATATTTGGTCAGGTAGTTTATTGTAGTAGCGTGTACAGAGACCCAATGACTTTGAAACTCTAGTTGAAATTGCTGATAGGTAACTTTAATTTATTCCTAGTATTTCTATCATGAATGTCACAACCTCTTCGAAATAACGCTTGGTATTTTCTTACGTACATAATATATTCGTACATATATTGACTTGGCACGGTCATAATTCAAATTTTTTAACACCTCTCTAAGAGAGTCACGTCGTTTCAAACTGTATATGACGCGAATTTCTCGTTTTTTGTAGAAGAAAAATTAACTCGACATCAGCTGCTCTTCCATATAGTAACATGCCATAACACATAATATTTTATCCCCCAGTCTGCCTGGGCAAGGCCTGGGCTCTTTGTCATACGCGGATAGAGTCGGGCACAGCTGATAAAGTTGAATTGTAATATTGTGCCAGAGATACCACGATTTATTTGTTATACATAAATTTACCAGAGTTGAGAGTAGATGTTCGACGAGTTATGCACAATGCCACAATAAAAAGTGGCAGTTATCTCTTTTTACAACAATTAGCACTCAATAAATAAATTGTTTTCTTAAAAAGTAGTAATTAGTTAACAGTAATTTTATAAAATGTGACCGTACTACGGAACTGCTCTCCATACACCGACCTTGTCCTGCTGATTGAGCTGGCCCACCGCGTGCTGCAGCCGCGTGCCGTGCTTCAATTATACATTTACTTCTCAATAAAGGAACTGCTCTTGATACCCCGCCCGGGTACTGCTGACTGAGCTGGCCCACCGCGAGCTGCAGCAGACTCACCGGCGGTGCCGCCAGCACCTGCCACGCAGTGTGCACCACCAGGTGCCGTTACCTCTCAATATAGGAACTGCTCTCCATACCCCGACCAGGTCCTGTTGGCTGAGCTGGCCCACCGCGAGCTGCAGCAGGCTCGCCAGCGGTGCCCCCAGCTGCAGCAGGCTCACCGGCGATGCTGCCAGCACCTGTCACGCTGAGTGCACCACGAGGTGCCGTGCTTCAATTATACATTTACCTCTTAATATAGGAACTGCTCTCCATACCCCGACCGGGTCCTGTTGGCTAAGCTGGCCCACCGCGAGCTGCAGCAGGATCACCGGCGGTGCCGCCGGCACCTGTCACGCTGAGTGCACCACCAGGTGCCGTGTTTCAACTATACATTTACCTCTTAATATAGGTACTGCTCTCCATACCCCGACCGGGTCCTGTTGGCTGAGCTGGCCCACCGCGAGCTGCAGCAGGCTCGCAGGCAGTGCTGCCAGCACCAGCCACGCCGAGTACACCACCAGGTACGGTAGTGTTCCATGCCTGAACGCCTCGCGCGGGAGACGCACGAAATTGAACAGCGACAGCGATATGGCGATCGTACATAGTTGCGTTTTGATGAAGTCTAAAGATGACTTTATAACCTGGAACATTTTTTAAAATGATAAGGATATTGGACATCGAAGGAACATAACGTGCTGATTTGGCTTTTACTGTCTTAGTAGCTCCAATTTATTACATGATATACATCGACTTTTTCTGATATGTTTATTAAGTTTTTTCAGAATATGATGGATTATTTAGTTTAGTTTATGTGTAAACTATAACCTAAATACCTTCCTAAGTCTATAACTGTTTATTATATGACAAAGGTACATTTTATTTTAATTAGTTTAATATTAATAAAGTAAGTAAGTATTTATCTTAATAAAGCGAAATTACTTGAAAAATTATACAATTCAATTACTTAATTTTATAATACCTACATATATATTATAATGATATTTGATAAATTTCAACGAAAATTATGCCATAGGTTGGCAAGCTATCAAACAAGTTACTATCGAAATTTTAATGATTTAAGTAGTAGTAGAGTCAAAAGGTATTTTAATTCTACATTTTAATTTTAATTTCAGAAGACCTCTCTGCCTAGAACATGAAAAAACTTAATTCTTGATGGAATTTGATCATATCTAAAGCATCTGTTCATATGCACGCTAGTCACGTAAATGAAAATAAGGCCCCACGTGATATCGTTAGCCGCGGAAACGCACACTCACGGTGACTCTTCATTATACTTCCATTGATCATTTTATATCAAAGAAATGCCTCAATTTTCTTTTCCAGGATTGATTACGTACTTTGCATGAGAACATGCCCGTTTTGTCAATGTAATTCTCTTCATCTTTCGAGTGCCTTTGTGTTTGGAGTAACGTAAATATAGCTTCATAATTGTTATTTTATTTTATACAGATCCGTAGTAGGTAGGTTTAACCAATTCTAATATTCAAAAAACTTCAAAAAATAATGAATGTCTTACGACTTTGTTATTATTAAGTTGGTATGTTACGGGTAATCTCTTATTATTCATCCGATTTTACCTGCTTAAAGAATCAGTGGACCTTCGGGACCCTACTATAATAATAATAATAATATGTGATAGTTTGGATGTTTGGATGCTTGGATGTTTAGATGTTTGTTACTCAATCACGCTTAAACGGCTCAACCGATTTGCATTAAATTTTGCATGTAGATAGCTTATAGCCTGGATTAATATATAAGAAGTTTTTATCCCGGGGCCACGCTGACGAAGACGCGGGGGGAAGCTAGTGACCCATAAACTTTATGTCATGCCACGGCTTCGCCTGCGTTTTTGTCACGCGCAAGCGGGGCCACTTAGGCAGCTAGTTTAGGAATCTATCGTCGTAGTCAGAAAAAAAAAGTTTATTTTTCATTTTATTTATTTAGAAACACAAACAGTCGCTTAAACAAATATATAAGGGGTACACATAGAGTACCAACAGACATAATGCTAAAGACCTGGAGGTTCATTAATATTATGATAATAGTGTTAACAAAAAAGGAATCTTAATCTTGCAACTAAAAATGAATGTAGACATTTTTCGGTTAGAATACCTACAAGAAGATCTGAAGAGTAACATTTACATTAGGTAATTATAATACTCCTGGAAGGACTAAGAAAATAACTTACATTTTACTAACAATTTGATACTTAACAATGATTAATGAAAAGGATCAATATCGATCAGATACTTATTATAAAAACTAGGGACTCGCCTGAAAAAAGTATGCCGTGAGTAATTTTTGCGAGCAAAGCAGGCCCCGTAGCATGGATGGCGTTATCACGCGATAAGTGACAGGATAGAGCTTCCGTCCCTGGCTGACACCGTTCGATAGAACGAGACGACGCGCCTATCCTGTCACTTATCGCGTGATAACGCCATCCATGCTACGGGGCCTGATATGGAATAGAGATCTAGGACGTAAGGGGTGACGCGGGCAACTAAAAGTAACCAATTCTAAGAGGTTCGGACAATGTATCACACCTTTTAGAATTTTTAACAAAAACATCACATCTAAAAACTGTCTCCGGCTATGTTTTAGATATATTATATTATAAAAATTCCAAAGGTTTTATTGTAAAGCTTGTAAATAGTTAAAGTAGGTACCTTCTTTCGCTAGTTCAAATAGGTTCTTAAATATGTTAATATAATATGTGTTGCATCAACTTACTATTACAGACTTGGCGCCTGTCTGTTTTACCGACGGTACAAAAATTCAAAAGAATTAGCTGGAGAAGCTTTTGACCCTCTTTCCCCAATGTTACTCACCTTACAGACCGATCAACATTAAATATGGCGCCGGCAGCTGTCATCCCATAAAAACTTTCCATACATTCAGATTTTAACGAACACCGCTCACGTTTACAGACGGTTTGATGCAAACCACCTTATGACAAGCAGAATGGCATGGCAGCCTCTCCGTTTCAGAGGCGGAGGTCAGGTCATTTCGTACCTAATTAAGGATGTTACTTATTACGCTACGAGCTATACTTTTAAGTATAAGTCGACTGCTTAACTGAGACGGAGCGGGAGGATAGCGGACGATGACGACCTTTTGATGTCTACTTCACGTCTGTCACGTAGACGGTAGCCCTATAAATCGAGATTCTAGTATTCATTTTAACACATTGCAATCGGTAAAGAAGAAAGGTACGAATTTAGTTGGTTCAACATAGGACGCAACAAAGGTTAATATAATATTTTATGTATACACATTAGAGCTTAAGCGTAAAGGAGTATTTTTTTATTTGTTTTGTATTGGTTTTTATGTTTAGTTTTGGTTTAAAGACTTTGTGTTTATTTTATTATGTACTATTTCCCAAATGCCATGCCATCTAGTCCAAATGCTGGCTTCTCTGACATCACATCAGCGTTACAGAATATGTCCTCTGGCCGCTCCGTGACATTAAGCTGAGTGCAAGTCCTTTAGTGCAAGTTACTTAAACTGCACTTTTATTTGTGTACAGTTTTTGCACTAATAAATTATTTTCTTTATTTCTTTGGGTGTCCCGTTTACACATTTTATGACCCCGCGCGCAGCGAACGTTTGAATTGATAATAGATGTGTATCGTGAACTATTAAACTCATGCAAGGAACGACTAAGTGATCCATCCAAGAAACTATAAAAACTGTAAACGCAAATATTTAGTAGCATACCGTCCGCGCCCCATTGTCTTGCAAGGCGGTGTTTGGAAAATGAGCAGTGTAAGAATGTGAATTGTTGTCCACGGTTATGTTTAGTAAAAATTCAAACAATTACGTCGTTCTCGTAAATTTTACTCCCTTAGGCAACCAATATTTTCCTCCCTTGCAACCCATAACATAAAGAATTAAGGATGAACATTTCGGGTCAATTTTCATACGCACTCTTTTCGGGTAACCTAACTGGAGAACAATATGTGTCATTAGTCACCTTATTAAAAAGATTTCAACTGAATAAATGCTCATACCTAAGTAATTAGAGATCCCTCAAATGGATAAGTTCGTCTTTGTTCATCACTTATCTTTTTGTCAATTGTTTACTGTGCTAATTTTGTACAATAAGAGTTATGCTACTACTACTATTATTTCAGGTGATTAATTCGCCCTAAAATTATATTATTTGCTTGTAAAACTGAATATCTTAGCCGTAACAAACAATAACAGTTAGTTGGGCAATGTTGATTGTCTTTCAATGACTTAATAAAAATCGTTTCACTCATATAATCGTTTATTCCTGAAGCCAGACGTAAAAAGATATGTTCATCTTTTATATACGTAGGTATTTACCAAGTATTCTGCAAAACGGCTACCGGAAACGATGCAATGCTAAAAGGAGATTACTGGCCAACTCGGACACATTTTGTAACGAGTTCTTGGAACATACAAGCAACTCACAGAAAAGTGAAAAATCCTTTTTACCTAGAAACGGACTTAAGCACGCCAGAAAAATAAATGAAATATCAACAAACCTAATGGCGTAGTAACTGATGACTTTACCGAGATAGGTTGTTAGCTAGCTAGCGTGTCAGACGATTTAACATGATATAGTCTATCATACTAAGGTACCAATATGTAAAAAAAAACAAAAGTGACACTCAATTAACCCACACCTACTGACATAACCATTGGACCATCCAATTAACCTTCGAGTCACATGTCATCTAATTAGATCTTGCATCTGATAGTGCTTTTCTAACTGATAGCATAATTTATAACCTTAAAACGTGGTAGTAAAATGTACTGTTCAGTTTTCAACGTGCCTACTGTCTACTTTGTTTTTTATTAACTATGTGTATATCGAGTAAAAAATCTAGAAAAATTATGAAATCCTGTTCGAAATAGAGAATTATTCATGTCAATTAATGATAATTAGTAGGTAAAAGGGTACCGAAGTGTACGACAACGTATTCTTCACACCACGCGTACGTAAAGCCCACCTGGATAGAATTTGGGCACCATAAACTAGGGAAGCTTGTAATTCAGGAGCTCTGACGTTTTTAGGGTCAGAAACATGACAACGGTGACTCGTGACACAGGGAAAGATCGAGGGCACCAGACCGCGAGGCAGGTCACCAATGAGATAGGCAGACCAGATTAAAGCTGCAGTAGATGCATCACTACACGCAAGTATAAGGAAGGCGACTGTCAGGGAGGAATGGCGGCGTGTTGTGGAGCCTGCTACCAACACCTGAAATGATGACCACGACCACTCTGTCAAAAATGAAACGACGAAGAACAAGAACATGACAACGCGTCATTAGATGTATGATGGTAATAAATTTGTTGAACTGCAACTAAATACCATGCCAAAAATTACGCATCGTGAACGGTGACGCTTACTCAACGCAAATAATAAATACAGGGTAAGTAAAGTGTCTATGACTGTTATTTTCTACCTAAAAACGAGCTAGGCGACAGTCGAGCACGATGGCACAAAATACCAACTCACGCATCCGTAAGATATAAGGTGTTTTGTGATGAAAAAGCCCTCTATACCTAAGCCTTCAATTAAAAGTATCTACCATTAATTGAAGCATTTTTTGTTACCGAATTTTGCTTACTTATTTAGAAACTTGAACAAATATTTTCATTCTCTCTTCAATACTCCGTAGAAATAGTAATAAAAATATAAACTACAGACAGCAGAGCCACGGACTATTAAATACACGTATAATTACAGCCGACGGTGGCTATTATGCGTCAGATTCCGAAGAAAAGGAAAACCAGCGGGCAATTAAAACAATTACGTGAAATACACCTTCATAGTTTTATGAGTGACGTTCGTCCACTGGGCAAGCTGGTTGCTCTATACAATGTTGTAATTTTGAATAAGGGAGTTTTAAATGGTCGTAATAATATTGTTTTTAAAGTTTCGGATATGGAATACACATGGAATACACTTTAAAGTGTTGACATTTTTGAAGGTGGATAGTTTATAGGCATTGTAATCACATTATAATCATGAGCCTGAATAAAATTGATTAACTCATATCATAAGTATTTTTTAAGTGTCAACAGAATTATACAACTATGTTGTGAATTACAGAGATGTCATGTATTTACAATCCCACTATATAATAAGCCTCCCACTTAAATAACACACACAAAGTAAACATTCATCTATGAACAAAAGTCATTAATTTATAACTACGTATACAAAATACTAGTAAGATAAGCAAACGAAGATAGATTAATGCATTATCATATTTAAACCGAGACAACCTAAAGTCCAAATCGTTGTCATAAAGTCTATTTTACACGGTACGTAATTGACACCTGAATAATTGTAATGATTAGCATCGCATGCTAGCGTAGCTATCTTAATTTAAAAAAGTCACATCTATATATGAGGTTCCTATGAAGATACGGCTTATTAGTCTAAGCATGACAACTCCGACCTTTGTTAAAGACTTGATTAGGTCGCCATGCAACCTAGGTATGTACCTGTCAGTTTGTACTTGCCGTCTAAAGCAGCTTGGCAGGCCCCAAAAACAGGATAATTACCTATTTAAAAAGAATATTGGTCATTATTTTTACTGAACGGGACTTAATTGCGTATAATAGGCATGATGCCTCATGTTCAAATTGATAACGTAGTGTCCAAAGTTTTAAAACGGGGCATGTTCTGTCCTTTTTTCGCAAAACGCAACTTCATATGAAACGATGACGCTTGAAGATTCTGACATCACTAATAGACGGCAATGTGCCGCGCCCCATCGTGTCCGGCGCGCGACGCGTAACGTGACGTCACACACTGTTTGCGTTTTCTCTCTCTAACAAGCAATATTAAAACGGTTGTAGCTTCGTAATTCTTGGAGATATCTAAATGGGATTTTCGTCACTAGGGATATTTTTTTGCCTTCTTTATTTTGGAATAATTATTATTTTCAATTCTACATTGCACACGTATATGATATGACTACTTTATGTCAAAGTGACATTGCTTTAATTCGCGGCGGCGAGGACTAGGACGTTTACCTCAATGATTATATTGATTATAGACGATTCGACGTGTTGAATGCAGGTCCCTTTCTTTTATCTTAGGGCTTTCTCGTGAGCTTTGGCGATCTTACTCACGTCCAGAAACACAACACATATCTACAGAGCAAGTGCTGGTAAGTACCACGACGGTGGTTTTGAGTAAGTACTCAGTAGGGCTGCCCCAATAACTAATAAGAGAGAGATAATATTCAGCTTGACTTATCCATACTATACCATACTATATACTATCCATACTATACTATATACTAATATTATAAATGCGAAAGTGTGTCTGTCTGTCTGTCTGTTACCTCTTCACGCCTAAACCGCTGAACTGATTTGGATGAAATTTGGTATAGAGATAGTTTGAGTTCTGGGAAAGGACATAGAATAGTTTTTATCCCGGAAATCATCCCCCAAGGGGATGAAGTGGGGGGCGAAAGTTTGTATGTAGCTACGATATAAACGAGTTCCACGCGGACGGAGTCGCGGGCAGAAGCTAGTAATCCATACTAATATTATAAATGCGAAAGTGTGTCTGTCTGTCTGTCTGTCTGTCTGTCTGTCTGTCTGTCTGTCTGTTACCTCTTCACGCTTAAACCGCTGAACCGATTGCGATGAAATTTGGTATGGAGATAGTTTGAATCCCGGGGAAGGACATAGGATAATTTTCATCCTGGAAATCACCCCCTAAGGGGATGAAATGGGGGGTTGAAGTTTGTATGGAGCTGCGATATAAACGATTTCCACGCGGACGGAGTCGCGGGCAGAAGCTAGTAATATTATAAATGCGAAAGTGTGTCTGTCTGTCTGTCTGTCACCTCTTCACGCTTAAACCGCTGAACCGATTTGAATTAAATTTGGTATAGAGATAGTTTGAGTCCTGGGGAAGGACATAGGATAGTTTTTATCCCGGAAATCATCCCCCGAGGGGGTGAAATGGAGGGGTGAAAGTTTGTATGGAGCTGCGATATAAACAATTTCCACGCGGACGGAGTCGCGGGCAGAAGCTAGTAATGTATAATTATGTATAATCAGGATATTTTTTTGCTGTCACGCTTTTCTGTTACTGACGTAAGTTGAAATAATTATGCACATGTTTTATTGTTTGTGAGGTTGAAACAACGACGTTTTTTTATTCTTGAACCTTGCAACTTTTTCTGTTGTTTTTTCGCTCCTTATAAATCAAAATGTATTCCCAACAAAATATCAAAGTTAGATATATAATTATAAATGGCAAAAATAATATTCTTACTGAGTAGTATAATTATTTTATTGTAAGGTTACAAGCAATTGCTGTTTACATATCATGGAAAATGGCAGAGGAAACATTTAACGTTGAAATGAAATAGGTGTATTATTTTATTAGTACACATCAATTGATAGGTTCCTGCAATGCCGACCCGAAACCATATTGATCATCAATTGTGCTGTCATTTTTGTGAAAAATATGGGAAAATACAGTTACCAGTTTACAAGTAACACCCCGTTCACACTGCGTCCGTTTCCGTGTCCGGGAGGCATCCGTCTCTTTCGCACTCGGGCGAAACATCGCAAGCGAGAAAAAGAGGGATGCCTCCCGGACACGGAAACGGACGCAGTGTGAACGGGGTGTTAGAGTTTAAAATCAATTGCAGGTTACTTTGCATCTTTAAAAAAATTGAATCATATGAATAACTTTCTATGTGTTTTTTTTGCTGATGAGAAAATCTCTCAAATGATCAAAACATTTTCCATTCATTCATTTTTACTCCTTTGAAGAGTATACCTATTGATCTGTAATCCTTCGGACCTTGTCGCTATCATTTCACTGTCAACGAAACAGTCTTCAACTTCCTTCCTACAAATAGCTCGCAATTCTGCACGCTACGAACTCAACAGTTACATTAAAATCAACTTTAAGCCAACAAGTTAAGGTTTATTGGATAATACAACAGAAAAATGTAGGTCGGAAATGTTGCATTTGTTTGTTTTCTTAGGAAAGTTATGTTTTTTTAGGTTATGTAATAGACTTAGTATTGTATTGTAGGTAAGTTTGATTACGAGCAATGTATTTGAGTAGGTAAATAATTTATCAAGTTCCGAGGAAAATACAAGTATAATTTAGTTACCGGCACGTTATATCTATTTATTCATTTATTATTTTATTTCCTTTGTAATGCCCATTATGCTCAGAAAGTGTACCATTTCCGCACGAGTGCGAGAAACATACTTTTGCCCAAGATATCACAATAATGACACATATATTATATTTGTATATCAACAATAAAAAAAAACACACAATGATTTCAGCGTACTTTGAAAATTTAAATGAATTAAGCGGCCTTTAGACATGGCTGTAGCGTGCCAACAGGGGGAGGGGAGATAAACCTCAGTCATCAGAGGCCGCTTTACACCCAATTTCAAGTCTATTTCGGACCTTTCCACCGTTTCCTGCATACCAGCCTTACATTGCATAAATGCATCAATTTTTTATTCAATAAATACACTGGATATTTTAAAATTTAAATCGATGGCATAAGTAGTTAATGCGATATTTAGCGACGTGGCAGCCTGACAGACCTGTAATATTATAGAGAAAGTAGACTGCGTGACGTATTTAGGAGTTAAAATAGATAGTAGTTTTTCCTGGTCTCATCACATCGACTATATTTGTGATAAACTAAGAATGTTGTTGGGTAAATTTTACCATCTCAGTTATAGAGTTCCCATAGGTACATTAAAATGCTTGTATTTTGCAATGGTAGACTCTATACTAGGGTATGCTCTTGATTGTAAGGCCTTACATTTAAAACTTATTTAGATAAACTAGAATCCCTGCAATTAAGATTTTTAAAACTTCTCGTGCCTAAAAAGATTAAAAATAACTGTAATAATGACTACCGAAAACTGTATAAAATTTGTAAAATTCTTCCCGTTTCTCTAAAACATAAATATATTTTGGCAATCAATAACCACGGCAACCAGGAGCATAATCTGTATAGAACTACGCACCACGGTACGAGATAGGTGTCCGTGGGTAAATTTGATGTCCCTAGAGTTAAAAACTGTTTTGGAGATAGAACTTTAAAAAAACGCCTGCCATATATTCTAAATAGCCTTCCCGAGGACATCCGACTCGAACTTAATATACATATTTTTAAAAGAAAATTTAAAAAATATTTATTAGATATACTACCTTAGACATTATTGTATAAGTGTCGAACTACCTAACCTACTCGTAGGTATTTATTGTAAAATTGTACTTTTTATAAAAGTCTCCCTGCAGACAAACTGTATTAAACAGTTTTGCAGGGCTTTTGTTTTATATGTAGTTAGCTTAATAAAAAAAAATAAAAAAAAAGACAGTTGTACAATAAGGTTTCATTTGTCTCTTATTGGTACGGAAGCCGAAAATACATTTAAGTTCATGTTTTAGTTAATTTTTTGTGTTTAAAAAAAAATATTGAATAGGTAGGTTTATAATTCTTCATAGTTGTTCCGTCACTAGGTACCATCATATATAATATAAGTTCATAATCATAAGTTGACGCAAAACTTGACTAAGTATGTGTATTTTTGTAAACTGTCAAAATCAATTATTTTTAGAAACAAACAACCCCAAACTATAATTTCTATAGTTTAATGTAGTTTTATTCCTGTCACGGTTCGTATATATATTAAGTATCTATAGCTAGATGCAGATGGTATAACTAAGATAAAACTGGCATGTTTGGGCTCATTGAAATACTCTCAACGAATATTTGTGCAAAAAAGTAGAGTTGGCAATAAAGGCTTGTTCCAAAAATGCTTTTTTTGTCAATAACTTATTATTAATCTTATGTATTATCTTGAACTAAAAAGTTTCTAAAGTATGTCAGAACCCTAAGAAAGTCCCTTCTAGACATATTATTAAAGAGGATTAAACATAAAAAAGTGGCACATAAGCCTGGCTTAATAAGGTAGGCTGGGTTTATCATAGTTCCTTGTTATAAAGTTAATAGGTAATGCTTTTAGACCCCAGTTATGCCCAGCTGCCTTTCGTTTATGTATATTATAAAAACGGATGAAATGATTTGTGACCCATGCTACTAATAATAACAATGATAAATAAATTCACAAAGCCGTTGCACAATTATTTACTCGTTTTTACTGTGCAGGATGCTTTTTACACTGGAAAATTAAGAATCCTTTTTTGACGTTGTATCTTGCAAGATAGATAGGTACGTATTTATTATATTTTTGCAATATTATATCTATTAATTAATTTATATACTAATTATTATTATATTTATATTGTATGATTATTACCTACTGAATAAACGATATGATATGATATGATATGATATTTTTTTACTGCAGATCATTAAGTTATATGTGCACGATAGTGTTTATTTTGTTAAGAAAACTGTTAAATTAAAAATAAAAGTGCTTCTGAAAGAGCCACGGTCGAGAAGACAACGTAAGTGACATAATATTATTATAGGTCAACGCCCGGACACCTTTAATATAGGGTTCTCAGATCTTGCCCTAAATACGTGTCACGCTCTGCCTGTTCCGACTCCCGACCCTTTGTGTTTTTCAATCTAACGATTTCGTGTTAAATCGAATGAGCAGATTCCATGTTATCGTCCTGATACAGACACGAAAAAATGGGAAACAACAATTTACAATTAATGATACAATGACTATGAAAGCTTTCTTAAATTATTTTCTGAAATCATTTAAAAATATAGGTATTGGCCACGCATGTAAGTTTTTTTTAATAAACTGATTTATCCTCTTTGCAAATAAAGTATATAGAGCGCCTATTTTCTACCATTGCGTACGGTTCTTGTGTTGTTTTTATTTATTTTGATGAACAATAATTAGTTATTTACGATACAAGTGCCGAAAATAGGAAATTCGCAACGAGAGGTGATAAATTAAAACACGACCGAAGCGAGTGTTTAAAATCGACACGAGTTGCAAATTACCTATTCGCACGTGTATCGTACAACGTTTTACTGTACATTATGGCTCTTTAGTCTCGACATATGCACGGAAAGTGCTCTTTCCGCACTAGTGCGGGAAAGTAGCACCATATGTACTGTAAAGAATATTAGTATTGTACTGTAATGACGGTATGAATAGAAAACTAGAAATAATCAATTTTCACGATTGGCCAGCCAAGCATCGAATGGTCCTAGCTGTTTCAATTAATACATAATATATTTCCAATTTCGAGCCGTAAATATTGTTTTTCTCTTATATATATAAATATATGCTCCCTAACGATTAAAAAATATATCACTATATTTTAAATAAATAGTTGTCAATTATTTTCCACTAAATAATTCCGTAGACCTGAGAATATTTATTTCTCAAACATCTGATACACCAACCAAGATTTAGTGTAAGGCAGCATATTAATGTTGCACACCGCAATATGAGATTTAAATAATCTCCTCCATCATTACGTCATACATAATGCAGAGGGTACGAGGCTTCCCAACCGTGTCCAAGTATTAGCGAGGATACTAGATATTCCTCAGAACCTTAACCCCCACATGTAACTTAACATCGTAAAGGCGTGAATAAATGAGTTAATAGTAGCTTTGTGCATATTTTTTTTTTCAGCTTCAGTATTTATAGACTCTTGTGATCCCTGGATCTAACGATACCTCAATCAATCAAAATAATTAATAGTTTAAAAAACACTAGAAAAACACGCTTTAACCTAATCGTGGTCAAAGTTCAGACATCTATGCTGTACCATGGTTGCAATAAAGAATTATGAATTATGAAGTTCATTACAATACTTTTCTAACAAATCCAAACAAAGCTATGATACGATGTTCCATCATGAAGTTCAAGTTCATATCTTCCGGCTCCATCATCAGATCAGTTCGACAGTACCACATTATTGTGTTGTCATCAGAACTACATACAGCTGCCAATTTTCATGACGCTACGATTCTTGGAAGATGGTTAAATTAGTTACCTTAGGTTCCATTACATAGTTAGTTACTAACAGGTCGACCTAATAAAAGCGTGTTAATAAAAATACAGCGAAGACGTCACTACCGCTGTAATTGTACCGCACAGAGCAAGCCATCGTATTTAACCTTGAACTAGACCCCACTTTTGATAACTTTAAAGTCCTTACACGACTTCCCTACACGATTATTGTTCACACAAAAAGAGCTACTTCACACCAATTGACAAAAACACTTAACAGTCACTTAACGTAATTTTATTGACAGAAGGTTCAAGGTCACCAAACCTACCCTGCCGTTCCTGGAAGCTCGCCCTTGGCATCCATTGCTGCGATCCGAGGTGTATCTTTCACATAGCCATGGAGCCACTGCCATATAAAAACAATTGTATGAACCACGGTTGAAAACAAGAGACGATCGCGCGCATGCGCCTTGCCCGTAAAACTGAATTACTGACAAGGAAGGTGTGTTTAATAGAGATGGACGTGCTGATATAGTGACCGTTGTCGATGATGTGGAGATTAAAGTAGTGCTCCTGGTACCTCTCCTAGAACCTATTAGAGTGACATATTTACTTCTTCCATTTCCTCTAATTAAATATACATTAGATTAATTTGAAAACCTAGATTTTCCTGTAACTTTGCTCGGAAATCGTTGCTAAGCCCTTCTACTCCTTAGACATAAAATTTAAATGTAATAGTTTTACCTTTTCTTACAACCACAAATGTCAAAATGACAGATTAATACATACGAATTATAGCGGCATTTAAGCTAAAATATATCGCCCAATCGAATATTATCATTTTGTTATTTATGACAAAAGCGATATACGAGTAATATTATTGTAAATTTTTGTTATGTTTACCGAAACATCTAAAAATGTTTTGTCAACCCTTGAAAATGTCGGTTTGCCGAAGTTAATCTGTATGTCTGGTCTGGTTATAATGTATCAACAGAAATAGAAAATAAACAAGACCGGGTTGCACTCCGGGAGTGCCGGCAGAAGAGAAAACTTAATAACATTGTAACAGTTTTTCGATCAGGTCACGTGACATCTTACGGTGTCACCCTAAAAATGATTTTCGCGCAAATTTATAAACAATTATCAATGATTTAGGCGGATGGGCCGCGGGCGCGTTGGGTGCGACGGGCCGCCTTGCCCGCCGCCGGCGGCGAACAAAATACCAATTTGTTTTTGCCATTGCCAAATATTTTTCAAAGCTTTATCTCTTTAGGAATAACGTCCAAATTCGAACTATTCGAATTTGCTCAATAGCAAAACGGTGAAGGACGCGTGAACAAAATTACAAATTAATTTGCAAAATATGCTAATGCAAAAAGTGTTTAACGGGTTTATACTCTTACGAATAGCGTTCAGTTTTGAATGAAAATTACGAATCGGCTAGCAGCAAAATATAAAAGTTTGTGACCTCCTTCACATCTGACGTCACAAAAATCTGTCGCGTATTTAACAATTTTTCCCCATCCCAAAAAGTGCTCAGCGCGCCGCTTAAGAAGTTTCTACTTCAAAAATCGCTGTAAATTCACACTACCAATATGATCTTTGCATAGCTTCCTCATGTTCCTTCCGCTCGCGGAAGTTAACGTTATCGACTTTTCCCCACACTAGCGCCGCGAGCGCACCGCCACGCTACAGCGCGTGCGGTACTAGTTGGTTATGGAAATAAAGAGTAATTTATCAAAGCGTTTATTTCCATTTGGTCACCTAATTGAAAAGAAACCTTACATTTGAGACGCAAGGTCTATTATTGAACTAATTGACGAAGAGATCTAGGACCTTTCACGAAACAATTCTTCAATAAATGAACCTGCCGCGATGAGTAAAATAAAAACATGGGTTAATTACAGAGCCACTGACCACTTTAACTTTAACTTAAGGTTTAAGATGCGAAATGAGAACGAACTTTCTTTCGCATTGCGTTCAGTTTATTGTGTTTAACAAAGTATTCAAAGGCCAGTTACCAAAATACACGTAAAAGTTAACGTACCGCTTATCATCTGGCGGGCGATGTGCTTGTTTTTTCTAAAGTGGTATTTGAAAAAGGTGAAAATGTTAGCCTTTATGTTGTTTATCGATAAAGAATGATACGGTTTTCTCTGTATTATTATTGATTTTAAGACATTTTATTAGATCAGAACTTTCATGACATTTTACTTATAACAAGAGTAACACAAGTGCTTAAGAAGATACTTGATTTCTGCATATTTATCGCTAAATCTATATACGTATATACACTCGCGGTCAAAGAAACCGGGTCAGTGACGAAAACCTCAATATTTTGTAAATCGTTGGTCGTATCTGCATGAAACTAACTCTGTTTTATAGAGAATTTAATATCCTTCTAAATCCAACCTTCAATGTTCTACGTAGTAACTGGAAAAAGGTTTAATTGAAAAAAAAAGACCAATTGGGTACTTATTTGAAATTGCGTTCGTTTTACTTTTGCTTGTTTTTAAGCAATTATTTTCAATCTGTCAAAGAACTATGATAAAAGGCTGTCATTGTTTTATTTTGTGGTCATTCTTGAATGTCTATCATGCCGCTAACACGAGATGAATGTACTCGTATCATCACTATGTTAGAAGAAGGAAGAAGTCAGAGGTATACAGCGAGAAGAACAGGTGTGTCACTTTCTACAGTGCAGCGAGTCCTCCAACGTTACCTACAAACTGGGCAGAACCTTAGAAGACCAGGAACCGGCAAAACAAGATGTACTACAGCTAGAGAAGATCGATTTATTGTTACAACCATGCTCCGAAATCGGCACCTCACAGCAGTTGAAGTGAAAAATCAGCTTTTAGAGACCCGAAGGGACGGCATCAGCGAGCGGACTGTCAGGCGGCGGCTCAAAGAAGCAAATTTGACCCCACATAGGCCGGCCAATGGCCCAAAACTTGAAAGAATACATCGAACAGCAAGACGACTTTATGCCCGCGATCACAGATACTGGGGTGACGAAGATTGGGCAAGAATTTTGTTTTCCGATGAATCCAGATTTATGCTCTATGCAAATGACGGGCGGCAAAGAGTTTACAGACGGCCTGGTGAACGTTTTATTCCAGCATGTTTTGAGGAAAAAGTGGCGTTCGGCGGTGGGTCAGCCATGGTTTGGGCTGGAATCTCTTCAGAGAGTCGCTCGGAGTTAGTTTTAATAGAAAATGGATCATTAACGAGTGCAAGATATGTATAAGAGATTCTTAATGAGCATGTCGGCCCATACTTAATTAATATGGGTGGAAATTCTATGTTTATGCATGACAACGCCAGGCCACACACAGCTCAAATTGTCAGAGATTATTTTTTGGAGGTTGGTATCAACTGTATGAACTGGCCCTCGAGGAGTCCGGACTTAAATCCGATTGAGCATGTATGGGACGAGCTTGGGAGGCGTGTAAGAGCTCGAAACCCCGCCCCAGCTACACTTAGAGACCTGAAACAGGCGTTAGTGGAAGAATGGGACAATATCCCGCAAGAACGCATAAAGAACTTAATAAACAGCATGCCGAATCGTCTAGAAGCTCTAAGAAGAGCCCGAGGAGGCAATACGAAGTATTAATTTTTATTTTTTGTGTTGTATGTGAAGTACCTACTGCTTATTTTTGTACGTAAAATTGGTTGATTTTTTGTTTCCTATGTAATTTTATTAAACAAAAGAATTACGATTCCACCATTTGATGTTATTTAATTCAGTATAAAATTATCTAAAATATGCAGTTTAATTCATGTCCCTAGCTTTATTATTTTAGGAGATATTACAAATTTTCGTACTGACCCGGTTTCTTTGACCGCGAGTGTATAAAAGAAGACTTCCTGACTGATTCATCACCGTACAGCCGAAACTACTGAGGCTAGAAACTTGAAATTTTCACCAGAACTTTCTTTTATGACGTATGCAAGGGATAAGACGGGATTTTTGGAAATTCCATCCCTAAGGGGGTTAAATGGGGGTGCAAAGTTTGTATCGGAGAAACATTATTTTTTGAACTAGAGACTTGAAACTTTGTAGGAAGATTACTTATTAAGTAACAAAAAAGTACTTTCAGCGTTTTAGAAAATTTTACCCCTAATAGGGTTAAATAGGGGCGCAACGTTTGTATGAGGGGAACTTTATTTTTTGAGCTAGAAACATGAAACTTTGTAGAAAGATTACTTATTAGAATAAGTGCAAAAAAAATTGTCAGCGTTTTAGAAAATTTCACCATTAAGGGGGTTAAATAGGGATGCAAAGTTTGTATGAGGGAAACTATTCCTTTTGAGCTATAAACTTGAAACTTTGTAGACAGATTACTTATTTGAATACAAAAAAATAACTTTAAGCGTTTTAGAAAAGTTCACCCCTAGGGGGTTAAAAAGGGAGGAATAGTTTGTATGGAATAACTTTGTTTTTGAGCTAGAGACATACAATTTTGTAGAAAGATTACTAATTAAAATATAAACGAGTACTTCCAGTGTTTTAGAAACGTCTATCCCAAAGGGGATTGAAATGGGGTGCAAGGTTTGGAAGAAAAACACTCTTTTTTCAGTTTGAGACTTAAAACGTTGTTTAAAGATTTCTTAACATTACAAAAAAAAGTTCTTTCAGCATTTTGGAAAAGTTCCACCCCTAAGGGGGTTAAAGCGGGATTCAAGGTTTATATGGAGACCAAGAAAATGTTATAGTAAGAGATTTGTAACTTCGGTCTTAGCCTGGATGTTAAAAGACTACAAAACTGATTTCAGAGTTTATTGAAATTCATCCCCCATAGGGGTTGAAGGGGGTTTAAAGTTTGCACGGAGAGCAAGCATTTTTAAAGTAAGAGATTTGTAACTTCTGTTTTAGACTGTTTGAAATTGATTCCATAAGGAGTTAAAAACGTTCACCCCCTAAATGGGCTAAAAGTAGTTGGATATTTGTACGGGGAACAAGACAATTTTAAAGTAAGGGATCTGTAACTTCGGTTTAAGACTAGCCCCTTTATCCATAAAACTTAAAATGCCTCTGCTAAATAAAATGTGATTTGTCCCTTTCTTACGAACACAAATGTCAAAGTGACAGATAAGGACAAACGAATTTTAACGCCATTTTAGTTAAAACAGGCTTAGATATCGGTCGTTTATGAATACGGCCGTAGGAAACTAATAACAGCGTTTCTTAAAATTCATCCTCTAAGGAGGTTAGAAAGGTTTGGAAGTATGTATGAGGAACAAGTAAATTTTGAAGTGAGGGAATTCTTAGGTCATACAAACTATAATAGCTTCCGCCCGCAACTTCGTCAGCGTGGAACCGAGATAAAAACTATTCTTTATTTTAGTACAGGCTATAATTTATCTTGATGCAAAATTTCATTCAAATCGGTTGAGCCGTTTAAGCGTGATTGAGTGAGAAACATCTAAACATCCAAACTCTCGCATTTATAATATTAGTTAGGATGGTCAGCCATTTATTAGTCAATATACATAATCCGACTGCTAGCAGAAAAGTAGGTTAGGTTAAGTTAGAACTGCGATGCTCCCAGAACCGAAAAGAAGGTAATGTTTCATTTAACCTGCGGATTATTTTGATAATTTAAAAAGTTCGTGTTGGATGATCTATATCTAATTTATTCTCTAACACCGTCAAATGGGGACGGCGGATGGAGAAAAGTTCTACGTCTTTTAGCATTAGATAAGTTTGCTTTCAAAACTATACCTAGGTCGCCCGGACTAACGTGAGTAAAACTGCTGGACGGAGATAGGTAAAAACTTCCAGGAATGTAGCTTTTATTAATACATTATGAAACAATATACAATTTAAGCAGAAACGTCTGTGGAGATATTTATAATTGTAAAAACGGAGTTATCCATTTAAATTTAAACTAATGAACCCATCGCACTGTTGCCTTTTACGCTTAATCCCTGAACGAATTTAGATGAAATTTTTCGTACAGATAATTTGAGGTCGGCGATAATTAAGGTTCCGCCTACAGTCATTTTTCTAAGACGGTAAAAAGTTTTACGCGGACGAAGTCGCGGGCAACAGCTAGTACTTATATAAATCTATAAGTAAATCTAAACTGGAGCCATCAAATACGTTACAAAACGGTACTTACATTCTAACTCCGCAATTAAATTAGCATTTGAAAGTAAATATGTAGTACTTACGAAGCATGACACTATATTATGTTATGTCATATAAACACATAAGTGGGACACGTCGGCCGGCTAGGTATCACTTAATTTATAATCTTACTAGTAAATCCATCTGAATAATTCTAATTCTTCTAATTGTCTTTTGTTTTGTAAAATGTGCATAAAATTTGATTAAGTAAAAGTTCCTAGTGCCATCAGTCCTATAATGGTGAGGATCGTGTTATATCGATTACCTATCATTTTGCTTATAATTAACAAGTTGTAAAACGTAATCTAACGAGCGATAGACCCCACACCATGGGTTTAACGAGAAAACAAATTACATCCCAACTTTAGGTGTAGGGAAGGTACCCCAAAAAAGATTTTTCCAAGATTTTATTCTTATGTTTTGTCGGCGTGATTGATTTTAACCCATGCCGAATTACAGTTTTCTAGGAGTATTGGTTACTGAGCTGAGGACGGACGACCAGACGGACATGGCGAAATTATAAGGGTTCCTTGTCGACTACGGAACCTTAAAAAAGAAAGGTTCGCAAGTTCTACAGCTCACAAAGCCACTAGTTAGACGACCGCTTTAGCTTAGTTGGTAGTGACCCTGCCTACGAAGCAAGAGGTCCTGGGTTCGAATCCCGGTAAGGGCATTTATTTGTGTGATGAACACGAATATTTGTTCCTGAGTCATGGATGTTTTCTATATATTCAAGTATTTATTTATATATATAAGTATGTTTATCGTCGTCTAGTACCCATAGTACAAGTTTTGCTTAGTTTGGGACTAGGTCGATTTGTGCAAGATTGTCCACTAATATTTATTATTTATAGTTTAAATAAATAACTTGTTGGTTGGTGCAGCCTGGTTTGAACGATGATAACATACGTTTTATACTTATTTAGATGTATGTGGCCATATAACTGATAGATCACTGACCATAACGTAATGGGATCGTGGGGCCATTCACGTAAACATAACTTTATTCATCTTCACTGTCCATGGTTCCGGAACGTAAACGCTTATTTTGTAGATAAAACTTTTATATTGGGTTTGGAGAAAAATATATATACAGGGTGGAAACGATACGAAGATGATCTCACTAGATTATTTCTAAACTATACAATATATCGAAAAACTTTTTACTGATCCTGAAAGTGCTCCACGAGCTCTATCAAACGGTATCAATAGTAGAGTACAGAATAAACTGAATCGATCCGAAAATTCAATGTTTGCAGCTTCCATACATTTAGTACAGCCACAGAGATACTATTTTATCATTTATGTAGGTATTTGAAAATATATTATTTATGCACTTATTAATAACTAGATTTGTATTTTATCTGTATCAATAATTGCGTTAGGTATTGGCTTTACTTGCTATGGTATTATCAAGAGATGAATGCCGTGTGGCTGTTGTACTAAATGCATGGAAGCTGGAAACATTCTTTCGTTTATTTTGTAACCTACATATTATTGATACCGTTTGATAGAGCTCGTGAAGCACTTTCAGGATCAGTAACCAGTTTTTCTATATCTTGTATAGTTTAGAAATAATCGAGTGAGATCACTTATCGTTTCCACCGTGTATACAGTAAATAAATCGACACATGTGATAATTCAATTGCCCATTTGTTTTTGGCTCTTCATAAAACGTAAAATGAAAATAAAAACAATGCGAGTGATCTTGAGATTTCAATTTAGTCAAAAAAACAAAAAATAAAATGTTGATTATTTGTTAATTTGTTATACGCCGTAATTTAATAACGAAATATGAATTGAATTATCTAAATCATTTAAAACGAATAGCTGCTATTTCAATATTAAATATAATATATAAAAGATTGTTTAGTTTAGTATGCGACATGATTAACTGAAACAGCCATGAGAGTTATATTTAATATTTGTAGTTTCAACCTGTCCTATCATAGAGTGAGTCACAATTCAACATATTATGTTAAGCATCTGTTTAAATAAAGTACTCATACGACATCGCAAACAGCTCATGTAATAGTACATTACGTACCTAGGGCGGTGAATTCGTGAATGCCCCAGATCGCAGGTGTTTGTGGCCCGAACCGAAGGTGAGGGCCATAAATATGCGATCTGGGGCTTTACGAATTACCGCCCGTGGTGCGTACACAATTTTACGTCTTCTCCTGGGTGTGAAGGGAGATTTGCCGCTGCGCCCGTGGGCGGTAAGTCTCACTTACCGCCCGGAGTGACATAAAAGAAACATTACATTATATATCGGGCGGTATCTCTATCCCTTTCGCACAGTAGCGAGACGGATAGAAATAACGGACGGACGGTTGAACTAGCTGTAGAACTTGCGAACCTTTCTTTTTTAGGGTTCCGTAGTCGACAAGGAACCCTTATAATTTCGCCATGTCCGTAGCGTTGTTGGTAGTGAGAGAGATACCTACCGACCGCGCCGCGCACGACCCGCGCCGCGCCTGATCCGCGCCGCGCCCTACTCGCACCGCGCACGACCCGGGCCCGTCCCGCGCCACGCACGACCCGCGTTCGGTGTGTGGAGGCCTTAAAAGGATACACTCGCCTTTATAATTTGTAGTTCAATGTGTAATAGGCAAGCTGCTCGCGCGGCTTCGCCCGCGTATTGCCAAGAATGCAAGTAAACCCGCGGAATATAGTATAACCTAAAAGTCCAAAAGTCCATTCTACACGCAGTTGAAATAAATTTTGAAATTAGAAAATCATTAGTGCAGGTTCGGCGGGGGTTTTACTTATAACTAATGTTTGTTTTGAGGTACTGTTCAGTTACACATGCTGTTTAGTAGCACGAAAGCATGCTAGTTTCGAGCAAATAGCATGTGTAAATGTAATGTTGCTAGTAAGTAGCATGCTATTTGTATCTGGGGGCACGGTAGTGCCCCCGCCAAGTCGAGTAAAACAGCGGCACGGCCGTACCTTCCTTTTCTCGAAGCAGTTCAGGCCATTTTCGACCCCCTATAACTTCGTTGCGGATAAAATTAGAAGCCTGAATTTTCAGAAACCAAGCACGCATTGTATAAACACGATATACATATTTCAAATTTCATTCAATTTGAATCAGAGGTTTGAGATTTATAACTAGTCAAAGTTTCTTAATTTTGTCACTCACTGACTCACCGATCATCAAAAGTCTAAGGCACTTCTAGCAGACATAGAAGCTTTAAATTTGAAATACATTAGTGTTTAGTGTATAAATTAACAGGAAACTAAAAAAAAATGATATTTTAGTCCAGTTTTCTAGATACACAAACTGCATAAATAACTTTGTAAACACATATAATCATATACGATTACAAAGTTATATTTGCAGCGAATGGGACAAAAAATTAAAAAGCTAGAATGGGACTGCATTCATAATTCGTATGTATTGATAACACAATACGTCGTACAAAAAGAAGTGAGATCCCATAAAAAAACATTCCATGTAAAAAAGAGGCCAAGTCTCGAAACTCTTCCACCGCAAAAAGTTGTGAGATATTTCGTAGAGCCAAATCTCAGGCATTCTTTAATCTTTATTTTCATGCTTCGTGAAAGAGTTTCGAGAATAAGAGAAATACGAATTTAGAATATTACCAAAAACCACAGGACAAATAACGTGTAAGTCTAATAACAACATAGACTTAACATCGAAAATGCCCAAAGAAGATGTTGACGAATACCGAAATGAGCCGGAATAAGAAATAGACAAACAACAAAGATTACCAAAGTTGATATAGTCGACCCTCGAAAGTGACGAAGGAAGAATGGGTGACGAAAGCAGAACGGGACGAATTTAAGAACTTGACAAAAAACGATTGAGACGAGCCAAGAGTATACCAATTTTATATAGCAAGCAAATAAAGATTAATAAGAGTGCCCGAGACTTGGCTCTACGAAATATCTCACAACTTTTTACGGTGGAAGAGTTTCGAGACTTGGCCTCTTTTTTACATAGAATGTTTTTTATGGGATTTAAATAACATGTCATACGGAAACTTCTCTTTTTCAAACGACTCCTCGGTTTAATCATATTTTCTACAACAGCCATGAAAAAATTAGGTCATTTAAAGATAATCCAGGTACAGTTTTATCGCTATGCTATAAATTTTGTTGTCTTTTCACGTATCAATGGTGTCCCTCCTCATACAAGTCTGTTGTCATTGTAGACATAAAATATTTATAGAGCTCGTAATGTCTTCAGAAACCTTGAAATGTTATAATAGCTGGACAAATTTAACTTTGCTGTTGGAATAACTATGGAATTATAATGGTTTCATGCAAGAGGCAGTACGATGTTAATACACAGTGGCGCTATGAATGTAAAAATAAGTTGGTTTTACTATATTTCATGATCACCGGCTGATCTTTTTATGAATGTCGGTCAGAGTAAAGAGTTATAGTACGATAGTTAAAAAAAGAATATAATATTAACAAATATAAATTTAGAATCTCGTTCTATTTTCGCCAAATGCAAGTTAAAAATGGTTATTTCGCAAGAATTTGAAGAAACTAGTTTTGCTAATAAACAGATGATATCATTAATATTTTGTTATGACAGACATTAGAATTTATTTTTAAAATACCAATAACAAAGTTACAACAATGAAGACTATTTAACATCTTGTACATCAATTTAGTTTTGTATTACTTATTGTATTTTAACTTTTCAATGCACAAATTATGAACTAAATGGCCATGGAAACGTGCTGACAAATTCACAAGCAAACAAATTACCCGTAAGCATTGACGTTTGTTCACAGGTCGTATGGAAAACGTTAGCACCATTGTTCAAAATGTTATCATTATATCATTATTTAAATTCACCTAGTCCATGACGCTCACCTTTCAAAATACAACTTTAAGTTCATAGCAATAAGGTTCACCAAAACGAACTTTCCCTGTGATCTGTAACCTCCAGTAATAACTAATTACGTACGTTAATGTATGACGTAATGACAATGACATGTCTGACACGGCTTATCGTCTGATCACTGTTTACCCACTAATTGATTTGGACAGCGTAGGATTACTAATGATATCGGTTTCGAATAAGGTGTCAAATTATGTCATTGAAATTGAATTAGTAATAAATAAGTGGTGTTGAATATTAATTCTCAGTAGAGTTACTTAGTCGATGAAACTAAGTCACATTTCTAAAGTTTTAGATCTCCTCAAAAATATGAAAATCGAATTGAGCTGAAATGAAAATCATGCTAACAGGTTTCATGTTATTACGCACTAAAAGCCCTAAAAGCGATACATAAAGGCGCTAAGTGATAACGTAATGTATTATCTCCATGAATGATGTTGCCAAGTCACCCAATTACGAATGCCGTATCTACTATTACTAAACCTAAAAACAAATGTGAATTAACAGACGTTTTATTCAACATGTATCTTAAACATTTAGATAGCTAACCTTTGTGACATAAAATTACGTTTGTGACATAACGCTTGCATCAACTTATGTCTTCTAGCTCTAAAATGATAATCTTAATAATCGATTCGTAGCGCATGAGCCAGCATCTGTTTTATGCAAAACAATATTTTTACCGTTAACCCAAAAAGGGCAAATTCCACCCTTTTTATTCTAAATGATATTTTATTAGGTGAGATCGAACATGAGTTACTCGTTCGGGTCTACTACGCCTGGGGGGGCTTCGTGAAAGCCTTCCTAAATGTTTTATCTTTTACAATGTAACACTTTAATGGAACATTGAGTTAGGGTAAAAAGGTTATTAAAAAGATCGTAGCTCTCATTTTATGGGTTTCATATGTCATTGCGTACGAGTTTGCAGATTAAGGAAAACCACGAAGATTTTGACAACATAAAAAAACTTAATTTAGTCTACAACGTAGCGAAGCAGTAAGGTTAAACGACGAGATATTTGTCCTTAAAACACGGCGATAGCAGCTGTACCAAGAAACTAGTAGTAAAACAAGTAGGAAATCTAAGGTCGTGACGTCACAAGGTCGCTTCATTCACAGGCGATTATAATAGATGCTGTTCGCGGCAGTATGACAATCACGATTGTTATTTAACAGGTCTTTATACGTTGTGATGTGGTTAGGTACACCTTATCCCACATATATTTATTATACTTACAATCTTTTTACTATATACGGTTCGGTTACTCCCAGGTGATCGCCGAGTAAAAAATTAGGCAGTAGAAAATCAAGCTACATACATCTATACCATCGAACCGAATTAATAAAATCTGCTTCTATGAAGACATAGGCGGCGGTAAATGACGCGTGGTCAACACTTGTAACATTTAAGCGCACCACCGCCGTGTCAGTCACTCATTTCTTGTCCGGTAATGTAAACAGTGATTCGTACGCGGACAAAACGCGCGAAGTGTGCATATTTTGACGGTCGTTGGATTCGTTTTCATAACATTTTTGTTTTTCATTTGTAGTTACAACTTAGCGCATATGCAACGTAGAATATTTTATACCCTTTATGGATCCGACAGCTTGTTCTGCGTGGGCTAAATCCCGGGGTGGTTTTTGTCGTAACAATAAACCGATTTTAACACGCGTATATACTACATATACTACAACTACATAAATGTAATTTATAACAAATGTAGACACAGCTAAAATGTATAACGGGTTCCTACCTGCACAATCGTAACAGTACATTGTGATACAAATGAGTCGTTGATAATTACATCAGAGGCGGAATTGTTCACACGAGCCGCAGGTGAGCGTGATAAGAGAGCCGAGGATGTAGATAAGTAATTATCAAATATCGCGTGAGGCGTTTCATACGACGTTTTTCAACACATTTTGCAAGGAAAAAATCCTTTTCATAAGATGAAAATTTTATAGGCCTGTCAACTTATTTTCTTTTCTTAATGATGGCAACAGGTTATTACTCACATATTGTACATACCTACATCGTCAAGAATTTCCAGTGGCGTCGATTATCACTTTTCTAGTCACCAAAAGTCAACATTTTTTATAATAACCAAACACGCATTACAGTAGAATTATTTGGGGTTTACCACTGACAGATAGTTTGCCTTCATTTAATTTTCAACTTTAACCTCATACAAATTAAGTAGTTATTTCTAAATCGGTAGACGTGGGTAACAATATTCTGAAAATTGCTTTATTTGTATGACATTAAATCCTAATAATTGATTTAAAAACTGATATTTTTTAATCCAGGGGCTAAAATGTAAAAAATTTTTCATTTCCTCTTTCTAAACCTTAACACATTCACTGCCAACAGTCGCTACGCGCTACGCTCGTAGCCGATCTCGTGGTTTTTCTCGTATGTAGCGGAAAGCGACTACGCCGTTTCCTGGCAAAATTTGAATAAGACCGCTAGGCGGGTTCACGCCTAGCGGTCTTATTCAAATTTTGCAGTGAGAAGTGTCGTCTTTGTACGAGGGGCTGATATGATTGAAAATCAAAGATTCATTTAAACAAAAACACCTTTCGAGCTTTTTAATTTTTTTGGTGATAACAGGATATATTTTGTTACCGCAAATTGTACTTTTAATTTGCCCTAAAAATAATATTATAGCAAACGGTTACTTTAAGTTAACCCATACTAAAAATATCATAGCTATAGGACCTATATCATCATCATCCTCCTAGCGACGTTATTCTCGGTTGTGCCCCTAAAGGAGCCTAAGGTCTGCTTTGACACCTAATCCCAAGATTTGGCATAGGCACTATTTTTACGAAAGCAACTGCCATCTGACCTTCCAACCTAGAGGGAAAACTAGACCTTATTGGGATTAGACCGGTAACTATAGGACCTACGTTGCCGTACATTTATATTTGTTTAGAATACCTTTAAATAAATCGAAGCCGTGCGCTTAGTCTCCGCCGATTTTTTTTAAAGAAATGGTTAGAGTATAAGAAATAATTATAGTACCTACGTTATCAGTTTTTAAATAAACTAGCGACCCGCCTCGGCTTCACAGGGGTAGTATATTATACATATAAACCTGCCTCTCGAATCACTCTATCTATTAAAAAAACCGCATCAAAATACGTTGTGTATTTTCAAAGATCTAAGCATACATAGGGACAGACAGCGGGAAGCGACTTTGTTTTATACTATGTAGTGATACTAATAGTTACGTCGTAATTTTGAATAAAAAAGGAAGCATTTCGCAAAATACGCTCGTCTGTAGGAGTAAGGACTCTTGAAGAGTTTGGAGTCCGGACTGTTCATGCTTGCAAGGGGGTCCTTAAACACTAGTGTTGTTATTATTATTATTATCGTATTGACGAGAGATCATTCTGATCTTGACACGTTTTATTGTTATTGACCCTGTACATCCCTGACAATATTAATATGTTCCTTTTTTAGGGTTCCGTAGCCAAATGGCAAAAATGGAATTAAGGATTCGTCATGTCTGTCCGTCCGTATGTCGCAGGCATTTTACTCAAAAACTATTAGGTGTATTTTATTAGCCGCTATATAGTTTGGTAACTATATTACAAAAAAAAATTTTTTAGGGGTGCACTCCATACATAAAACTAAAGGTCAAAAATTTTTTTTTCATTGCAAACCCACGTGTGGCACATAAATCGATAGGCCTGTCAAAATAAATATAAGGTTTCTGACCAATTATTTTGATTAAGTGAATAGAGTCGGAGATAATCGCCCCGAAAGTCACTAAAATTGTGTGTCCCCCCCCCCCCCCGCCCTCTAATTTTAGAACCGTCTATTTTAAAAATATAAAAAAAATCATGGACATAGGGCCTATTAAATTCTTTCATCAAAAAATGTTTTAAACAAGATCCGATTAAAGGTTTTTGAGATATTTCTAAAAAAATGCCTTCCTTAAAGAAAAGGAAGTAAGTTCCATAAGCTTTCAGTAACGATACGACCTTTTTAATAGGCACGGAACCCTTCGTTTTGCGTGGTCCGACACGCACTTTGCCGCTTTTTTTTGTTTTGTTTTGACGTTTAGAGACCGTATACATCTCTACGAACATTAGAATAACTATTAATTGTATTTGGACACTCAGAGACCTTATACATACATCTCTGGAATACAGAATTAATATCATTAACTTCTTGCTAATGCTGAAACAGACCTTATATCGAATGCAATGGTCATATTTTGCAATTTTGTTTTGTTTTCATTAACTTAGTGACATTTAGTTTGTCAACCGTTTATATCGGTCCTTAATCTGCAAATTTTAGATTATTATTGTGTAAGATTATTATTATTTTATTGTAAATTACCGTTTGACATGTAAAAGTGCCCTTGTGGCCTATGAATAATTAATTTTCGTTTTGATTTTGATTTAATATTTGGATGTCTTCACGGTAAACAGAGACCTCCATACCCGTTCGAAAGTTAAGCGATTAGGTAAACATGTTGATACCTACACTGGCCAGACACTTTAACCTGCGGAGCTGAGATTGATGTCATTTTATCAATTTTATTATCATCGTGCATAAGACATCTGTCACTCTCGCACTCGCATTCTTGTTAGAACGTGACGAACGTGTTATCGAGAGCGATCAGTGATCAAACCTGAACCATCTTAGGCCCGCCAAGTTACATCGAAAACAACTCATTTTCGAGTTATTTACCACTTCAATCACAAAACAAAGGCTCGATAAAATCCGATTAGGTATCTTAAATCAACTTATCCAAAAGTAATGGAAAGCGAACGCCAACGTCGCAATAAATGTTGCCAGACAAAACAGGGCAAATATTTTTAAATCGATCCAACGAACGTTGTCCACGGAGAAAGTTAAGTAAGTGCACCACCTGAATACAAATTTTACAACATTGATTCACAACGGCAACCACCAATCCAATCGAAAACTTTTCCACGGCTACCGGATAACCCTTGGATTTAATCCATTGGTAATACGAAAATTGATGTAAAAGGTTCACCCACACGGGCGTCCTACACGAAATCCCGTGGTCCATACAAAGTGTACAACCTCGGAAAGATTTTCAGATTTTCCGCCAGAATCACGGCCGCAACAGGCGACGATCGAAAATGAAGCGTGTTGCTCGACCAAAAGGTTTAAATTAAATGGCCCACTAGATTATTGGAAGCAATTCCGTTCAGAAAGAACTATGGTACGTGATCCGTGTGCAAGATCACCGACGCGCGTGTGAGGGGCTAAAAAGTAGGGGGGGTAAATTTATCGACAGGTTATTTACCTTTTCATAAAAAATCGAATATGAGGGTAGAATAAAAAATATATTATTAGTGCCGGGCAAGCATAATCATAAAGATTGGGATTTAAAACACCTGCATTTGCTTGGCTTGTTGCCTAAAATCCGAGTAACTTGTGAAAAATATGCAAAGTTTGTATTAAACATAAGTTGCAAGGAAAGATAAACGCCGCCGTCGGACTTAGCGAATTCAGAATGTTAAATTATGTCATTTAATTTACTAAATCCTATAACATAGGAGTACATTGTGTGACATACAATTTAATGTCAATTTGTATTAATTATAACTATAATGTCACATCACAAGTTTAAAAATAAATATAAGAAATAAAATACATCAAAAATCTATTCAAGCTACATTCACACGTTTAAAATTAATTATAAAACATCACAGGTACAATAAAAAAAGACCGGGTTGCACTCCGGGAGTGCCGGCAGAAGTGAAAACTCAATAACATTGTAACAGTTTTTCGATCAGGTCACGTGACATCTTACGGTGTCACCCTAAAAATGAATTTGACGCAAATTTATAAACAATTATCAATTATTTACTTGAGTACGACGGGCCCAACGCGCCACCGCGGCGCAACGGTGCCAGGAGTCCGGCGCGCCGACGGGCGGCGGCAAACACAATACCAATTTGTTTTTGCCATTGCCAAATATTTTTCAAAGCTCTTTATGAATAACGTCTAAATTTGAACTATTCGAATTTGCAAGAACAGCAGATGGCGGTGCACGGTGGCGACCAAAATATCAATTTGTTTTTGCCGTTGATAAATATTTTTCTAAGCTTTATCTCTTTAGGAATAACGCCCAAATTCGAACTATTCTAATTTTCTCAATAGCAAAACGGTAAAGGACGCGTTGGTATTATTACAAATTTATTTGCAGAATATGCTATTGCAAAAAGTGTTTAACGGTATTATACTCTTACGAATAGCGTTCAGTTTTGAATGAAGTCGAATCATCAAAAAGCAGCCAGACACACTTTCGCATTTATAATATTAGTATGGATGGATATAGTATATAGTATGGATATGGATATTATAAGTATATAGTATACATAGTATAATAGTACCTATATAGTATGGATAAACTAATGAAAAATAAAAGTAGACGGTTTTGCCAGTTCACAATATTTTCTCGACAGTTTATAATATCGCTAAGAAGATAACGGAACTTTGGATCGGATGGATTTGGATAGAACATTATCTGACGGTAACAGATAACGATAAATATTACATTTCTTACGTAAATATTTTACTCGACCAAGTTCGGTGGCTGGTCTTCTATTATAAATTATAATCCTATGAAGCTTCATCTCCTTATATTGTTCGTTTGATCTTCTAAGCAAATTATACCTAAAAACATATTTAACTTTATCCAATTACGACAAAATTAATTGAATCCTCCAAATTGATCCAAACAAATACAAGTCACGAAATCACAAAACACGTGTAGACTTTAAATTTAATTTAAAATTTTGATTATTGTTGAAAAGTTGAATCATAATTGAGGAAATTTTATTAATTAATCGTTTTGTTATTTGATCGTCTGTGTTACGTTTTATTACATTGAAAATAACTTAGAAAGACAAGCATAAAAATAAATTAAAACAAACTTATTAATTACTTCAGTTAGCGACCACCTAAACTAAGAGGGTCATGCCAAAAGAAGTTCAGTAACTCCATGGTCATTTGAATGATACTGGCAAGTTATACACCATTGTAAAGGCTGGTTATTTGCTTATAAAGTAAAAAATGGAACACTTGGAAAATCTTAGTATATATATATATATATATATATTCTAGTTGAATTTGGGGGGAATTGCAACAATGGAAATCACGCTCACGCTTTAAAAAAGGTTTAAATCCTCAAGAGTGTTTTGAGTCACGACTTCTAGTGAGTCTGCGTGTTCACGTGCAACTGTTTTTGATTGGTTTGCTGAATTTAAAAGAAGAATGCTTTGAAGATGAGACGAAGACAGGACGGCCGCCAACCACAGTCACTCAAGAAATGCTGTGGAAAAAATATTCGTGCGAACCGACGAATTACATATGTAGAGCTCGAGCGTGAACTGGGCATTGGATCAGCAGCATTGCAAACTATCATTCATGATCAACTGTTCCTTCATAAGAGTTGTTCAAGATGGGTGCCGCACAAACTCACCGATTTGCAGAAAGACCGTCGCGTGGATGCAAATTTATAATACATAAATTCGACGCTGGCAAGAAAAAAAACGTTTATGATATACCGACAGGTGACGAAACATGGCTATATAACTACGATCCTGAAACAAAGCAACAGTCCACAGTATAGTGCTTTAAAGGTGAGCCGACTCCAACAAAATGTCGCCGAGCACGAAATACACAGAAACAAATGGTTGCCTCATTTTTCTGCAAGACATATTGCTACGATAGTGCTAGAAAATCAAAGGACAGTTAATTCAGAATGGTATGTGACAGTTTGTGCCTCAAGAGTGTTGTCAGCTTGGTGTTTCGTGACAAGCGGCCGAAGTCTGGAACCCAGCACCTGCTCTGGCACCACGACAACGCTGCCCCGCACACTAGACACCGCTGGAACACTTGACTATTTCAGTTCAAAAAACGTTACTATTCTGCCCCACCCGCCATGCATATTTCCCTGATTTAGCACGCTGTGATTTTTCCCTTTTTTCAAAAATTTTGATAAAAGGAAAGCGATTTGAGAACCACCGAACTGGCTGCGTATAATTATGAAATTTCTGAGGTGTCTAAAGAAGAGTGGTCATCAGTATTTTCCAAGTGGTTTAAAAGACGGATGGAAAAGTGTATACGTGTTCACGGTGAATACTTCGAAAAAATAGATAACTCTAATAAAGAATAAACTCTTTAACTTTTGAGTATCTAATTTCTTTTGGCATGACTCTCGTACAAGGTTTTTTTGTAATATACATAATGTAATATTACGAGCTTAAAAAGCAATCGGAGTATGTATGCAGTTATTGTAATGGAATCTACTAAGCAAAACGATAATATTTCCTTTTCGTCCACCAACAGGTCTAAGAGTTCGCAAACCAGGGCACTATATTGGATGGCCAACTGGCGCAAAGACCTAATTGTTTGAAGTATTGTATAGTTTTCCGGGAATAATAAATGTAGTACTCAGTAAACTCATACTAAATATCGTACTAGTTATGCACCATTTGTAATAACTGTGCTTAGGCCAGATTCGACCAAACAGCAATAAGGACTTCATCGGAGGATAAACGACAAAAATGTATGGGATAATCTCAGAATACACTATTACGATTAAGTATGTCGAAATCGCTCTTAGTATGTTTAACTTTTTATTCCATTCGAAATGGAATTAAATTCTGTTCTGTTACATACATCGGACAAAGGTTTACGAAGCTATTGAATAATCCTTAGGTTTACTATTGCGATTCATTACAATACAATATTCAAGGAAAAAACTAGTAACAGTTTACAGTACCCCTGAAAATGGAGTGTTAATAAATTAGAAACCTTGCACAATAGCCCACACGATACACTATCAACTATTGATTAAGCTCTAAATGGGCACCTGATAACATCTCACGTTTGAGACGTATTGTCTCTAATCCCTTTGTGCGGGAACTTCGGGATTGTTCTTAGCGGAATTAATAGAACTTCGTACGAGCCCCGGAGCCCTATTGTACCCTGATTTATCGCTGAAGAACAATGATAAATCAAATCGAAATTGCCCCAGCGAGCACTCTTCAAGCTTTACTTGGTGTGGATTACCTCGCACGTATCCAATGCATTTAACTTATCTTGATAGTGAGTTCGAGGTTGTTGTAAAATATGGTTTAGTAAGAAAGCTAAGGCGCTATTTTCATACTTCCTTTTGTAATTTACAATTTCATTTCTATAATTTTTGTTTGTAAGTGCTTGTCCTAACCTTTTTTTTTTTGAAATAAAAAAACGTTTAAAAGACCTTAAAATAAAGATCCGCTAAACTGCAAAGCACTTTACCTTTATTTATAACGAAACAAATGATTTAATTAAATACTTTTTTGTTTCGTATTATTTTTAACGAGGAAGTTACCCCGGTCATTTTTTAAGCGATATGATACAAAGAGAAAGAATATAATGGAAAAATAAACCATCTTCGTCTGTAGCCCCCGACAGGATTCGAACCTGCGACCTTTCTATTAACGCTAGACTGCTCTACCAATTGAGCTACGAGGACAGTGACGGAAGTTGTATACTTGTCAATTACATTCCCGCTAAGACTAGCGCCCTCTCTGTATCCTTTTGAAAGACTTATTCACAGCCTTGGCACCACTTTAATAGGCGAGCTATGCGCCCGCTCCATCCCAATCGAACCACATCAGGTAGTTTCGGATTAGCGAGAGAGATGACGCTGGTGTACATTATATAACCTTTATAACGAAACAAATTATTTAATTAAATATTTTTTTGTTTCGCGTTATATTTAACGAGGAAGTTACCCTGATCATTTTTTAAACGATATAAGGGTGTCTCTCTCTTATATGATTTTGCAAAGCACTTTGTTGGTGATGCGCTCACTTAACCTATATGATACATACTCGTACTTTAGTGGGTACAAATACTATACTATGAATTCATGGAAATAGACGCTTGAGCTTAGGAGGCTTAGGAGAAGGTTCATTAGGATGAACCCTTTACCTAAGTGCTCATCGCATGACTTGGACCTGCTCCGCTGTTCTGTAACTTGTTTTAACCTCACCCAATTCGTCACCCACTAATATATATTGACGCCGCGATTCGTAGTAACTAAGCGTTATCAGAGGTCTAGTTTCGTTTGGCGTGACCGGTGAGGTAAGGCGAATTATCGCGTACAGGATAACAGCCCTGCATTCAGCGGCAGCCAAAACTATGAAGTAAATCTGATTATCTGAGACTCACGATCGTACACATCCGAAAGGTAGACCGCAGCAATACAAGTTTAATCTATTCTCAACTCAATACGTTTTAGAGCTGAACCCTTGGTCGTTACTATTTGTCTATGTGACGTAATATGTGACACAAGTCAAAAACCAGTCGAAAACATTTGACCAACTTCTAAACAAAATAAGAAGCAGCATCACAAAACATATCAGTCAAAACGAACGCAGCAGTACTAGGAACAAATGACGCAACAAAACGTCAACACCCTCTTAAAGCATTTATAAATTGAAACACAATTATTTCCAAGTCTTGTTAATACCGCTAAGCTAATGAATTAGTTGAAATGTTCGCACGCAAGATACTGGCATTATGTGACAAAAAGCACTCGTGTGAGAGGGCTTATCTTGAATGAACATTCTCCCTCGTGTAGAGACACCCTTATTGTAATGGGAGACAGTTTTCGTGTTTAAATGGGTTAAGAATTAATATGTTTTAGGCCATCAGATAACATACTGCAATTATCCTTACAGAGAGATCGATATTTAGTTCGACTTTGGTACTTGGTAGTAGTTAGGTTTGGTTAGGTTTAGTAGTTAGGTAGGTTTCTTTTATTGAAGTGAAAACTTCTTTAGCGGCGCTGTGCACTTTTTGTGATGAGGAAAAATTGTTAAACTCGCCACAGGTCACGTGACCGTAAGATGTCACGTGACCGTGAGATTCGAGAGATACTCGCAACAGGTCACGTGACACCCTTTTCACGAAACAAATTATTTAATTGAATATTTTTGTTTCGTGTTATTTTTAACGAGGAAGTTACCCCGATCATTTTATAAACGATATGATACAGAGAAAGAATATAATGGAAAAATAAACCATCTTCGTCTGTAGCCCCCGACAGGATTCGAACCTGCGACCTTTCTATTAACGCTAGACTGCTCTACCAACTGAGCTACGAGGACAGTGACGCAAGTTGTAAATTTTTCCACTATATTCCCGCTAAGACTAGCGCCCTCTCTGTATCGAGTTATAGACTTGTTTCACAGTCTTGGCACCACTCTAATGGGCGAGCTGTGCGCTCGCTCCATTCTAATCGAACCACATCAGGTAGTTTCGGACTTAGCGAGAGAGATGGCGCTGGTGTACATTATACCCTTTTCACGAAACAAATTATTTAATTGAATATTTTTGTTTCGTGTTATTTTTAACGAGGAAGTTACCCCGATCATTTTATAAACGATATGATACAGAGAAAGAATATAATGGAAAAATAAACCATCTTCGTCTGTAGCCCCCGACAGGATTCGAACCTGCGACCTTTCTATATATGTGTAAGAAAATAGATATGTAAGTTCCACTTCAAAATTTGCAAATCTAATTTGACCATCTTCCCGTAGTCCCATTGAGTTAAAATGTTGTGCACGTCTGTAAATCTGATGGATGACTATGCAACACTGTGGTGGGTACTACGAGTATCAGGCGGGTTTGGCTGGAGATGGAGGTTGAATATGGAAAGTTCGAAATTACAGATGAAATGAAAACAAATGATGTCGTGTAGGGCTCGTTTGAATCGCTTTGACAAGGTAATCGCATTGTAATAGTACATTATTGCCGTGGCCGGGAAGGAGGCAATTGTAGGCTGAGTATTTGTTTAAACGGACGAGCTTGCGAGTCCGTTTAATTATAATACGAAGCCTGCAATTGCCATTCCGGCTGAGGCTAATATAGTGCTTTTCTCAAAAATGAGGGAATAAAAAATACTAAATTTATATAAACTTTAAATATCGTTGCACAACGTGAAAATATTTACGATTTCCCGCCGTTTTTTTTTTAAACAGAATCTTAAGTGTATTTCTCCACTAAAAAAACGCAAACTATTTGAGACACATAGAAAAACGTCGTGTTTGCAACAGAAAAATACGAGTTGAATTGGCTGAATACGAGCTGTGCCGTCTTTTATATGCCAGTTTCTACTTTAAAAAAAAATTGGTACTCGACAAATAGGTAAAGGAATTTATATATAACATTCCAGGCGGCCTGCAATGTTTTTTATTTTTTAATTTAGATCTGTCCTTAAACAATACACTTTACCTTCCAATATGTAGCGAGTTACGTTCACTTTGCGGGCCATTTTTGAGAAAAATAAATTTAGTCGGCAACAACTTGTGATGCCCATAAAATTAAAATATTGACAAAACCCATTTTTATTAGGGTTCCGTAGTTAACAAGGAACCCTTATAGTTTCGCCATGTCCACCCGTCTGTCTATCTGTCTGTCTGTCTGTCTGTCTGTCTGTCTGTCTGTCTGTCCGTCTTCGGCTTAGCTCAGTAACCCTTACAATTACTATTTTTCAACTCAGTTATGCGTTTGCGAGATAATGGGATTTAATGCCCTAATTTTTGTTCGAGTCATGTGTCCCCCCCCCTGCCGGCTAAATGGCTACTACTGGGGACGTGAAAAATTCGTGGCAGTAGTACATATAATGAATTTAAAAGGAAAACTATCACAGTTAAGTAGACATAACTAGTTAACGAGTAGTAGACATAACTAGTTAACTGATAAGTAATGCACTTAATTTCGGTTGCATATACATTGTCATTGGAATTTGAACCTTTTACCGTGGATGGTAGAGTTGCTTTTTCACGGCACGGTGCTTCTTGCGCGCGCGGCCAGTTGTGATGTGCGGCTTTATGCTGTCGGAGATTTTCGTAATTATTTTACGTAATTAACCTGTTGCTGCTAATAATTTGCGATCTGCGGTTCGATTACTGTGACAGACGGGCAACTACGGAACCCTACCCTGCGCGTGGCCCGACACGCACTTGGCCGCTTTTTTCCTCTATATTAGTTAATATGCATTCGTAAATAACGAAGAGGAAATTTTAAAGCCATCGTAAGATACACACTTTGATAGATATTTAAAAGTCTCATTAGTACGGTACGGTTCAATTGACGTGGACGTGTGACTCATATTATAACGGACTGACGGACAGAAAAGCTGAGTCTTAGGTATTGGTATATTTGTGTACGGAACCTTGCAATTATTTTTCATACGTAATTGTAGTTATAACTATTTATGACAAATATTTTTTAGGGCGTTACATTATGAATTGTGGCTAGAAAAAACAGTATACTAGAAGAATTACGAGAAGAGCAAAACATTTTTTTAAATAATCATTTAAATATTTTGTAATTACTAAGAACTTGACCATGTTCTTCGAGAAACTATGGAAACTAAACTAATCCTGGCCACTAAGCGTATATACCACGACAATTCCATTCATACTTTACACCTTGCCTCAATCTTCTCTCAACTAGACATAGTCTAAAACCAAACTTGCCAATTAGGAGCAAGGCCAATCAGTCCGGATTTGGAGTCCACGAGTCTCCGTAACTTAATAACCGGAGGCCGCGAATTCCTATAATTTCTCCTCAGTGTTTGTTAGAAAGCTTGTTAAGAGAGCATGGCCCTGCAGGGGTGTAAATTTTACCAACTACCCCCTAAGGGTGAAGCCACAAAATTGGCCCGAGTTTACAGTATTGTTTTACTTTATCCTTCCTCTTTTTACGTTCTAGGTTTATATTTTACAGATTTAGATTCAGAAAAAATATTCAACTATGGTCAATGCATTACATTTTATTGAAGTTTTATTACAAGGCTCGTCGTTACTTAATTTTCAACACAATTGCTCGTAAAGTACCTCTTATTGTGTCGCTTTTAGGCTCATAATCCTGGATATTAAACACGCGTGTTTTATAACATTGCGATACTTGTGTGTTATGGTTATATCCCGATTAAGTCACGTTGTCACCTTGCAGCAAGATGCATGCATGCACACGGTGCATTCTTAAATTAACCGGGTTGTACAGAATGTACAGCTTTTTTTTAATTCTCGGCAAATGGATTCTTACTCGACTAAACAAATAAAATCCTTTTTGTTAATTAATTGACTATTTCTTTTTGGATATGATATAAAAACGTTTAATTTAGTAAAACTATTCACTTTTGATAACATTTTACACGAATTAATAAAGATAACATTTTAAAACGAAATTATTTATACTATTTTGTATTGGCTGTTTAGAGATTTCATCTAATGCGGCACTGCGCAAACTTCACGAAAAAAAAAATGTTGCGCGCCATGTATAGCATGTATAGGTTATTTCACAGATATTTGTAAACATTGTTATAATGCGTGTTTGGTTATTAACAAAAATGTTGACTCATTGTGACTAGAAAAGTGATGAAAATAATGGACGCCACTGGAAATTCTTGACGATGTATACAACATGTGAGTCAAAACCTGTTGACATCAATAAGTAAAGAAACTAACTTGGCAGGCCTATCAAATTTTCATCTTATGAAAAGGATTTATTCCTTGCAAAATGTGTTGAAAAACTTCGTATCGTATGAAACGCGTGAGCTTTGATAATTACATCCTCGGCCCTCTTGTCACGCTCGCGTGATAATTCCGCCTCTGATGTAATTATCAACATACCTCACTGGTATCACAATGTACTATTGTAGTTTATGTACCGGTTTATTCAAATTTTAAAGAAATATTCAATATTGCCATAAAATATTCACTTTGATGAGATTCAAATATCACCCAGATACGCGGACAGTCAGTGCGGGCTTACGGTTTTCTTTTATTTTTACAAAAAATCTGTTTTATGTTTTTAAAGTCTGCACGGAAAAATCACTGAATCAATATTTTTTTCAAAATTATGGCAAGGGATATTTCAAAATTTTGCCTGGGTAATCTTATTTTTTTGATAATTTTTATCAATGCTATTTAATCTAATTCAGCCCAACGACAATATCTCGCTATAGCATCTCAGTATTTCCAGTCATATAGCTCTGTCTTCTATAGGTTGACTTAACATAGTGGTAACTCCTGAATACACGCCGGTAGTGGAAAAAAGAATATAGCAAAATCTACATGTGGTATACCACGACATTTCGTTATCTATAAGCAGGAGTATTCGAATTACTCTAAAAATAACAACGTTATCTAAAATGGTGTTAGAAAGCAAGTTTTCTGTTATAGGAAGAAGAAATGCGACGTGTGTTGATTTTTGCTCACCTCTCGTACTCTGCAAAAGTTCTCGTGAGAAACGTCAAAAGCCATTAATAATATATTTTTAGTTGCAAATTAAGAAACTATTACTATAAGCCTGAAATATCACGTCATCCAGGACTGATCGAGGTTTAAACTTTGTAATATGATCGAAAATCACGAAAATTTGCCATCATTTCAATGTCAATGAAGCATTGACATAATAAAATGTTTAATGTTTGGCAAACGCGCCAGTTCATAAAAACATAATGTATACTTAAAAATCTATAAACACCATACTTAAGTTACATCTTCGATCGGTTTTTTCTATTCCCGATCATTTTGACGACCGGTTAGCCTAGTGGGTAGTGACGCTGCCTACGAAGCGGAAGGTCCTGGGTTCGAATCCCGGTAAGGGCAAATATTTGTGTGATGAGCAAGAATATTTGTGTCTGAGTCATGGAAGTTTTCTATGTATTTAAGTATTTATATCTATTACATATATCGTCGTCTAGTACCCATAACACAAGCCTTAATGAGCTTACTATGGGACTAGGTCGATTTGTGTAAAATTGCCCTCTAATATTTATTATTATTATTATTATTTCAGTGTACCCCTCGCATATAGCGCTACCAACGATAATAAAATTGCTGTCTTTGAGGAACGAATATATTGTATGACATTACAATTGTCTTTGATTTCGACCATATTTGTATGTAGTTGCCAGTTTATACGTGGCGAATTGCGGTTACATAGGAGCAATGAAACAGGTACTCGTGCAATCGAATATCCAAACATTGTGACCCCTTTTCATTGCTATTCCATGAGTACATTTATGAGCGCCTACACATTACGAGCAAGTTCTAGAACCACTCATTGAGAAAAAACGTATAGCTCACGTGAATCTCTTAAATAACCATAGGGACCCCTGTCAAACAGGCTAAATACAAGGCATACAAAGCTGAAGTACAACGCATCAGCCGCAGTTGCGCCAATGAGTTCTGGGTCAAACTATGCCAGTCGATATATATACAACACTGCAGGGATATAGATGACTTCAGGGGCATAAAGTCTGCAATCGGTCCACCTAAAAGAAAACGTGCGCAATCAAAAATCTCTCTGGAAATCCAATTACTGACAAAGAGAAGAATTTAAAAGATGGGCACAACACTATTCAAGATTGTACTCCCAAGAGGTGCTATATGCGCCGATGCTCTGGCCAACCTTATTTATTTATTTATTTATTTATTGACAAATACATTTACGTGACATTACAGCAAAAACCAATGCGTCACGAAACTAAAAACAACAAATAATACTATTTAGGCGACGAAACAGCGTGGCCCCGTTGCATCGTCATCTCCGGTGTAGGATTCGGCAGATTGCCCCGGAACCGGCGAAACACGACACCCTTCGGCCACCTTGCTTCTAGATCCGTGGTGACTGAACTGGACGATCCCCCTACAGCCGATGAATTCCTAGACGCTCTCCTGAGTCTGAAACTGGGTAAAAGCACAGGTCTTGACAACTTACCTGCTGAACTGGTGAAACTCGGCTGTGTTTCTTCTCCCCTGTACGCTCTTTTCCTGCGATGTTGGGATGATGGGCTATTCCACAAGATATGAGAGATGCCAACATAATCACCCTGTTTAAAAACAAAGGAGATAGAGGCGACTGTAATAACTACAGGGGTATATCTTTATTAAGTATTGTAGGAATGGCATTTGCAAAAGTTGTTTTACGAAGGCTGAAAATTCTCGCCTCCCAAATTTACCCTGAATCATAATGCGGGTTAAGACCTGGTCGTTCTACCGCCGACATGATATTCACCCTTCGACAGCTCCATCAGAAATGCCGCGAACATCGTGTGCCGCTATATATGGCATTTTCGATCTTAATAAGGCTTTCGATACTTTGAGTAGGCAAGGCGTGGAAGGCATCCTATTCTGATCAAAACTTCATACAGAAGTTTTGATCAGAATAGGATGCCTTCCAAAACTCCTATTACTCATACAATCCTTCCACGGTAACATGAACGGCTCAGTTATATTTGATGGAGAGAAATCCGCATCCTTCGGTGTTAACCGCGGAGTAAGACAAGGCTGTGTATTGGCACCCACCCTTTTCGGAATATTCTTCTCCGCACTGCTTCTTACTGCGTTTGAAAATTGCAGCGCCGGAATACACCTGCATACAAGAAGAGACGGAAAGTTGTATAGCATCAAATAAGTCGAAAAATGAGCGTCTAGACCTAATTGCTAGAGAACTTCTGTATGCAGATGATGCTGTGCTAGTTGCGAACTCAGAAGGCGACCTTCAGGAGCTGATGGCGAGATTTGGTCGCAGGTCGCTTGCCGCATGTTTTCTATGAGCGTGAACACGAAGAAGACTGTCGTCATGGTGCAGGGCACAGTTCAGCTTCCTAAAATGAATAATAATAATAATAATAAAAAGTATTTATTGCACTCCACCACAAAGTATACAGTTTACAGTCATTAATATTAGGGTTATTATGTGTATGTCGGGTCACCAGGTCTCCAGCCCTCAGATATCTATAACAACAATCTTGGAAACCGATTATACAATCCAGTATAAGCCTATTATACTATTATATTGTGTGTGTGTGTGTGTATGTTTGTGCATGTGTGTTCATAGTGCTACATAAATACATTATTTAGGCAGATAACTGCCAGCGCTTATGAGATTGGGATCAACAGTCTTTCAGTATGACTATAATCGAGACTGAGCAGCCACTTGGTGATAGTTTTCTTGCATTGGTTGATTAATAGTGAGTAAATAAAAAGATCATTATTAGCTTTATTATATAGGAAACCTCCTAGGAATCCAAAGAATCTTTGCGCAAACCTAGTGTTCAATTTTATGGGGGGACAGATCAAATCTTTACGGCGCTTGCTAATTTGTTTTTTAGAATCGTACGTTAACGTTGTTTTTTTTTGTAAGACGTACAGGATAAAGAGTTGTCTAACAGTTAAGACCTACATTTTTTATAGAGATCGGTAGTGGGGTAAAGAAATGGAAGGAACATGCTTACCTTAAGAATACTTCTCTGTGCCCTTTCAAGTTTGAGTAAGTGCGTTTTGTGTGCGCCTCCCCAAGACGAGATGCAGGACAGGATTGATTGACTCAAAGCAAAGTAAACCATTTTTATTACATTCGTATCGGCAATGTGTCGTAGGTTCTTGAAAATAAATATAAGCTTACGTGTTCTAGTTGTAAGTAGGTCAATATGGTGATGGAAGTTCAGGTTACTATCCAGTACGATCCCAAGGTATTTGACATGTGGGGTTTTTTCTAACACCATACAGCGACAATTGTGGGGGTCGAGATTAAGACATGTGTGGGCTATTAGAGATAGGGGGGCAGGGTTCATGGAATTGTAATTTTTAGTAGAGAATGTTACATATTTAGTTTTGAGAACATTGAGTGATAGCACATTGTTTGACAGCCAATTTAAAACTACATTCAGGCCATTCTGTGCGTGCTGGAAGGACACGTTCCATGAGTTTCCATGAAAGACTAGGGCAATGTCATCGGCGAAGGAAACAACCTTGCCATTTGTTAATTGCAGTTGACACAGGTCATTAATGTAGGCGAGAAAAAGTGTAGGGCCCAGAATGCTGCCCTGCGGTACACCATGTGTCACGTTTAGCTATTCACTGGTATAGTTTCCTATTTTCACGCGCTGTGTACGACCTGACAGGTAGCTCTCGAACAGCTGCAGCTGGACACCCCGGATACCAAGTCTATTTAGTTTGGATATAAGGATGGGGACAGACACCGTGTCAAAGGCTTTTGCGAGATCAAGAAATACTGCTAGGGTTTTCCGTTTCTTATCAAGGTTGGTCACTATAAAGTCTATAGGACTATACAGCTACCAACGTAGACGTAGATGCGGCAATCCATAGGCTCCTAAGCGCTGCAACAATGGCTGAACAATGGCACTGTGGCCAATGATGACACATTGAAGGCATTACCCGGAATGGTACCGGTACTTAGGACATAAGGTAAGATGTTTTCCGCTATTTTAGTGGCCACGCTGTCCCCTAAGCGCTGTCTAATAAATTAGCCCTCGCTATTGTGTGGCTCACTCACTGGCAGACTTATTTACCTTATTGCGCCATGCGCCGCCAGTTGGCCAGGATTCAGAACTTGATTGTCTTTCTTCAGGCCTTATGTAATGCAATAGTTATATATGCATATAGTCTGTTTCATATCGCCCACTTAGCATGAAAATTGTCGAGTGGCATCAAGCTAGTTTACAGAAGTCGGTGAAGGACATTCAGCGCTGCTTCAACGAAATTCAGGAACTGGAAAAATTCTGCAAATGTTTTCGTAACTACATCTCAGAATAGTAGTGGAGGCCATTTACCCTTTGTGCTATGTCATACATAGGTAACCCTATACTGTGTACTTTATGATTTGATAAATCTGAAACAATGAGCATGAGCTTTCTTTATAATTCAAATCCTGCGACACTCTACAATACGACGGCTGTGCTATCTTAAACGTGTGAACACTTACAAGGTAAGGTACAAATCCAAAATCAAAAACAAACGCATTTACGGCACTGCGCTGCAAGCATGACAAATTAATAGGGGTGTAGATCCAAAATGTATTATTCCTTCAAAAAAAAAGCCTAATGACGAAACTCCCATTCAAATATCTTAAAAAAATACGAAGATACAACCGTTTTAATGTTGCTTGTTAGAGAGAAAACGTTAGCAGATCGTGACGTCACGATCCTCGAGCGTCATAGTAAAGACAATCATTTAATATGAAGGTGCGTTTTGCGTAAAAGGGGCAGAACTGTAAGCGGAATTGACTGCTATTAGGGAGCAAATATCATCGACTTGAGAGTGCATGCTAAGTCGGGAAGGTGAAATTATACAAATGAAACAAACATAGTGATTGAATTACTTACTGATTATATTGATATTCTTTCACTTTGTCAACTTACCATTGAGACGGTATTCATTAATAGTATTTGACTTCTCCCTGGTTAAAACAAGACTGCCTGCACCTCTAGTGGAACTAACCCATTACCGTTACTTTTCCCTGTTGCTTGTTAGAGAGAAAACGTTAGCAGATCGTGACGTCACGATCCTTAAGCGTCATAGTAAATGACCATCGTTTAATATGAAGGTGCGTTTTGCGGAAAAGGGACAGAACTGTAAGCGGAATTGGCTGCTATTAGGGAGCAAATATCATCGACTTGAGAGTGCATGCTAAGTCGGGAAGGTGAAATTATACAAATGAAACAAACATAGTGATTGAATTACTTACTGATTATATTGATATTCCTTCACTTTGTCAACTGACCATTGAGACGGTATTCATTAATAGTATTTGATTTCTCCCTGGTTAAAACAAGACTGCCTGCACCTCTAGTGGAACCAAGTTGCCACTCCATTACCGTTACTTTTCCCGCCATTACTGTCGACCAATCAGACTGCTGCAGGAACGCTCCACAGCTCTGATTGGTCGATCGTTCCAAACTGTCAGTCTTGGTTTAATCCAAGTTTAGTCATAGTTTATCCTTATTTATGAATGAATGAATGAATGAAAGCATTTATTTCGGATAAATTTTACAAAATACATCCATAATATTACGTATGTTAGTAATCACTTATCTTAGGTGTGTTAGTAGAAAGTATTTAAATTATAATTACAATTAACATGCAAGCACAGCAAATAGGTCCCATTTTTTTATTTTATTGTGATGCGTTTTAGAAAAGAGTACCCTTTACAAAAAATAGAGCTGATTAAATATTCTATAAAATGCCGTATATATTTTTGCGGCTCAGATAAGTGAGAAAACTAAATACTTAACGACAAGTCATTCACGGCTATTATGAGAAAAATCCCCTAAACTGGTCATATATGTAGTTTCATTGTATAACGAAAGTTTGATGTATCAATGCTCTGAAATGATAAACTAATAAACTCGCCCTTAATTATTACTTCCCTCCGCCAGGTGTTTGTTTGCGATTTAGATAAGTAAAGCGAGCGAAGGGTAGGGGCGGTAATTTCAGATTCTGCTCGAATGGACGTTATTATTCTAATCTTTACAGCCCGTGTAGCAATCTCAGGCCATTTTATGCCAAAATTAGTAGTTTTGGCATGTATTCATGCATGTCAAGTGTACCTAGCTTTTGTTTGTTTTTATTACGACATAAGTACCTCATAAAACCTGTGTAAGTAACGTGTTTACAGAATTATTGGCATTGCAACAATCAATTATAAAATATCAATGTTCTCAATGTGGTAAAAAGATACGATACTTATTAAGTTATGAATATGTTTGCCAACTCGAGATACATTGCTGGCTCAACCAGCCAAGGTGGTTGCTGAGCAGCATCATCGTTAACACAACACTGGACGTCGAATAGCCATTGTCAGGTGACAATTGTCAAGTTGATAAAATAAGGGTCTGGTGAAGGTTGCGGGAGGGAGTATCTTGCCGTTCTCATGCCGCGAGAACGGCAAGATACCCAGTTTCGTTCCTTTGGGGCCTAAGTCCCATAGTGGAAGTCGTTTGGCTGGTAGGATGATGATGAACTTGTTCTGCAAATGTATACAAGATTTATACAATTTCGTAGACCAGAAGTCGCAAACATGTACATATTTGATAAAGTAACAGCGCTTAATACTAAAATAATATTATCAGACGTTTGTAGAGGCGCTCCCATCGACTCGCAAAGTCAGTCCTCTGCAAAATTTAATCCCGGATAAAGAGTATCGTTCCCGCTATGCCCGGGTATACTCGGCTAGACTGTACCGGGCTTATATCCGCCAAGTGGTCACGTGGGGGATTTGGCAATTTGCTTCAAAAATACTTTTTACAATTGCCTTGGTAAATGTCGGCTTTTTAGCTAAATAATTCGTGTGATGGTGGGGTGCTGGCTGCTACTGATTCAAATTTGTATACCTATGCACAACCATGACGTCGAAACCAAAGTCAAAGTATTTATTTGTATGGCATAGGTTACAATAGGTGTTAAACTTTGGTAAATAGTTATACATATATCAGTATGCCTTACCAGAAGGTACATACAAATGGCATTAATAATTTAACATGCAGCATGCTTAGTCTACTACGAGTAAGTTCAATAAACTTTTGTCTTAGGTTAATGTTAATAGCAACGTGAGCGAACCTCAAAATAGTCCCTTCTAAATTCGTCAATGGAATAATACGCCTTATTTGCTAGGAAAGCTAAGAAGTGTTTTTTGAATAATTTATTAAAAATCTCGATGCCATTCCGAATCCACTTTTCGAGAATAAGGCAGTTTTAGATTGAGTGGAGTTAATTTTTCCCCAATGACGCGATCTACTGAAACTGGCGAATTGACTAATATTGTATTTGACATAACACGAAATTTCGTAAATATTAGCAAGGCAAAGTTAAAATACTTAATCTAATGACGTGTGGTTTACATATTTCGGTGGATGGGATACCGCAAACTGCACGATTACATTTCTTCTGATTTATGTAAACAATCTCTCGACCACTTGAGTTGCCCCAAAATATAATTCCGTACCGTAATGTCGAAGTGACATACGCGTGATATTCTGGAAGGACGGCTGCTGACTGATTACCTATTTTACTTAAGCAAACATTAGTCTATAGATTTAACTCCTCCTATTTTTGTTTTAACTCCAAATAACTTTATAATTTCTGGAGCAAGAGTCATCAGTCATCGGCGAGAGGGACCACGTTCCATGGATGGAAAATGGCCTGATGCAGTGTGAAGACCTTGCGTAAAAAAAATGCATTTAAAAACTTTCCAGTATTCCAATTTAAATAATACAAAAACTCTATGATTTGTTTCAGTAACAGCTCGGGTCATGGCAACCATATAACGCCTATGACTTGTCGCATTTATAATAGCTCCATTTGACAAATCATAACCGCGATTTGTCAAATGGCGCTATTAGAAATGCAATAAGTCGTATGAAGATGCATATAGAAACTTCAGGATATAATATAATGAGCTGTCCAAAAAAAAGTCCACTATCGCTTCAGTCATATGTATAAAAAAAAATGTCAGAATAAAATGTGAGTAAATAATAATCTTTTATTAAATTTATGACCATTATGAATAAGTCTTGCGAGCTTGGAGGTTTCGCGGATATCGGAAAGCAAACAGAACTTTACTCCATGTGATTTTAATCGACGAACTTGTGGGGTTTTATGTGGGGTATTTAGTTTAAACGACTCCGATACGTCACCGATGAATTATTACGATACTTAGTTTAAAATTATATCCTATCAAAATTTTCAACAAGCTTCAAAAATCGAAACAATTTTATTTTAAACGGTGGGTGTATTACTGCCTTTATTCGTTTTTTGAATGACATTAGTAGTCTTAGTACACGGTTTTTAAGCAATATTCATGGGCATCGAATGCTTTTTATCTATTAAAGAGGCTTTAATTATCAATCATAATTTAACTAGCTTCAAATATTTATGAAAGTGTGGCTGTTTACCGCCATTGCTGATTTTTGACTTTTTAGCCCTGGGGCCTAAAACGCATTACTTTCATCCTGCTACTTATTTTTACAATGACCTACTTTCCTCACTATGAGAAGTAAAAAGAGCGCGTGGCTGTATGTGTGCGTGTGTGGATTGTGTTGCAGTGACACCGCAATCGTCGTTACAATACAAGGCACATAAATCACATATTGCCACGCGCAAAGATGAGTTGAACTATTTATAAATGCATAATTACTTAATCATAACCAGATAAATATTTGAATTACTACTAGTAACAAAAATTTTATGTGTAAAAAACACAAAATATTGCAAGGCGACGATACGGTGCCGATGTCGGAGCGGGGTTGATAAGTGTGCGTCCTTTAAACACAAAAAATTATATTAGTTTACATTTCAGAATAAATTATGGACCGTAAATCGTGCTTATTATGAGGTACTTAAATTAGAAAAAAAAATGAATCTAAGTAAGTTCACCAACACTTGAAAAACATAACCACCGCTTTTTCCTCACTTGGAAATAGTTACTTACCGCCGTTACCAACAGGTAGAATACGTGCGGAGATCGCATCGTGTAAAAGCACCTTAATTATATAACTTCAGAACATACCGACCCAGCAATTAAAACTTTCATCTTTGCGATGTAAATATTTTACAAATCGGCAACAGATCTCTTAGCTATGATGTACCAGTTTGATATTAAAAATTAATTAATAAAATATATTCACTTATATCCCAAAACATATAGGTACCTATATTTTAAATAAAATTTAAAATTCATGGTTATTTGCGGAATTTAAAATATGTAGCAGATGTTATATTTATTACGCATAAATAAGTTTGACTATGCAATTAACAGAATTGAAACTTTGACTATTTACATGCGTACAGAGTGCCGAAGACCATCGGACACATCATCTACTGCTATGAAGCTAGAATACATCGGTGAGTATCTTAGGCGATCTAATATATAATCCAAGATGTTACCTAAATACTCATCGGTAGATGTCGCGTTCTGACAAATGGACATAGTTTATCACATTTTTACTTCTTTACATAGGTATATATATAAAGATTGGACTTCAAGTTTTCAGTAAGTACCTCTGCATGTAAGTAAGTATTTATGTTACTTTATTTACTACACGACAATGAGTTACAAAGGCAATTTATCGCAAATTAACATGAAATAAACTGTTTGTATCGTTTTCAACTTTGCATGTACAATCTATTTACGTCATATATATGTTTACACTGTAAGTTATCATCATATCAGCCAAAAGACGTCCACTGCTTGACAAGGCCTCCCCCAAAGAGTGCGCAGGACCGGTTATTGGACCGATCCTGCGCCGCCCGCCTCCAGCGGACTCCCGCGACCTTTACCAGGTCATTAGTCCATTTTGTGCGGGTCTACCCACGCTGCGCCTTCCGGTACGTGGTCGCCACTGTTATACCTTATTCCAAATAGAAAAATGTTCAAAAAACATTTCACAGATTTTTTTTTATTAAGATCTTTCTTGCGTGCACCCTAAATTCAAAAACATCTTTAAAAAACAAATAACCGCGTACCCGACCCCATTACCGCGCTAGTGAAATTTTTAACCAGTAAATTTAAACTTATTTTCATAGAAAAAGGGGTTTCAAACATTTATTAGGGCGATAAATTTAAAGAACATTATTTACTCAAAGCCTGGTAGACGTTAAAGACCGTTTAGGAAGCAAGCGGGCGGGGATGTACGAAATGAATTTATGTCTAGGGCGAAAGGTCTGATTTTGAATCGGTTTGAAATGTGAATCAGGAAATGGAGACAATTTTATGATTATATTTTTTATATGTCATTTAACGTTGCAGGTACATATTAATATAAAGATCAATACACAAAGAAAAATAAATCACGCACACTATAGCGGTCTGCTACGCTAAGGAAGCGCTTTCCGCGTTTCGATCTTTAGATCAATCAGTACACTAAAAATTATGAAAGAAACTTATGTTACAAGTAGTAAATTGAATAGATATATTATATATTCTTAATAAAGTAACCCTGTCTGTGTGTCTGACCTTTTCACTGCTAAACTACTGAACCAATTCAAATCTCAAACCTCTACATAAGTACATAAGCTACTTTATTTTTGGGATCCACCCCAAGGAGGGAGGGAGGTATAGGGATTCACACTGACCGATTCTCACGCGGACGGAGCAGCAGACACAGCTTATTATAACTAGTAAGTTTCTGTAAAAAAAAACATTTTTAGTACAAGCTTTTATTGCCGACTGTACTTTTCTGGTATACCATCATCAACTACTCATTGAGACGATTCTAGCGAGCACAAACTCAACGGGGTTACGTCGGTTAAGTACTGAATTCCTATGGCCACCTTCTGTCTCCATCCTCAGATCAGCTCGATGGTACCATAACATTAAATTGTCATCCAAACTATACTCTTATACCCAAAATTTCAGCTCAATCGGTAACCGGGAAGTGGGTCAAATTTAACTCGCAAGATTTGTCCCATACTAACAGGGCAAGTTAAATAATATTTTTTATAAATATTGTAAAAGTAATATTTATAAAAAATAAAGGTAGCCGTAGAATTTTGTATGAAAAATTATCAACATGATTGCAGAATACTCGATGAAACATCAACTAGTACAAATTAAATATGTATACCTATATTACCTACCTACTTAAACTAAACGATCAATTTCGCGTCTAATACTATTACCAAAACGCATTTACGCACATTTTAGCATTTGGTGCTTAGTTCAATATACGTTAGGTCCAATGTAGTATTGATCTTATTATGGTTCATGTAGGTACATGTTAGTTAGTTATATTGTCATCGCCACTCTAAACAGATGAACCATTTTAAGTGCAGCTTTTTTTTACATCGATAGTCGTGTAAGAGATATGGAGATGGATAAGCTATGTTGTTCGTGTTGGAGGGGTATTAAATTATTATTTATCTACGCACATATCATTAGTACTCTAAAATGCGTTCAGAAACCGTAGGAAATGATCAGCATTATTACAACCAATTTTACTATGAGAACTTTCTTGTCTGTGGTAGTAGGTAAAATCTGTACTGTAATGTCATTACAGTACAGATTTTTGTAAGGTTATGAGTTTAAATTTGGAACAGCTGTCAAAACTCAAGTGGGTCTCTATTCTAGTATCCATAGATATTAAAACGTTATCGATGCGAAACGTCAATTCAGTATGTTTTTTAATATAAACCGCACGACATTTGATCAAGAGTGACATGAGAATAGGGACTTCATTCGTTTGTCTATGATTAAAAAAACATTCGTCTTGACGTAGGATTGAATTGCCGCCATTACTGTTGTCATTTCTTTGTTGGTTTTTGCTGTGACGAAAGTAGAATTGTGAAAAGTTATTTGTAATTCACATTTTAGTTGAAAATATGAGTAGTAGTGACTCCGAGAACGATATGAACACTTCGCCGGATATCGTAAATGCAGCAATGATTGCAACAAATATATTTTACAGGTAGCACTATAGTAGCAATGCAGGTGCATTTTTGCATTTTCCTACGGCTTCTGAACCCATCTTAGAGTACTTGTGATATGTGTTTAGATATTTTAAGGCCTCTGATTATGTATCAGTTGCATAAACTACTATTAGATTCTTCCATAGATCTATCTAATCAAAAACATCGCTATAAAGACATCCTTTAACTTCCCGATAAGTATTTTTTCTACTCATGTACCGTTATCTGTCATTTATATAGGCTTTAACTCAAATACAATGACACCGAAAATAAGTCGTCGTAAAACTCTATGCTCTATAGCCCATAAACGCACTGTTTAGTGTAGTTTTATGGTTCATACAGTTTTCATAAAAGCACTGTTTACCACGATATCAAATCATCTAACTTTTTTTAAATCGGCTGCTATTGCAGTGGTACCAACTTCATAAGCATTTTTTTCGAAATATAACGTTTTTATTTATGATTTAACATTTGTATATTATAAATTATTTACTAAAATAATAATAAATCATCATCCATTGTTTGTTAATTAACATGTTTTATAAATTCTTGGTATTAATATTTATAATATTTAATAAACAGTTCGGATTCAGTTCGGGTCCGGATTCGGTTTGGTACGGATGGCAGGTGCAAACCAATTAAAAACAAAACAAACCATAAACAAGAGGTATCATATTTCTTATTTCCTACCAAAATACAGTTCAAAATTAAAAGACGAAGATGATAAACTATAACTCCTAAACTATTAAGATTTGTTTGTGAAGACAAAAGTGTACTTTCCTTTTAAAATGGTCAAAGGAATTAATTACTGCACTTCTTAAGAAATTGCGTGAGTAGCATAATAACGAGAAGAAAACTTGCTACCTGAATAATCTAAATGATGCAATTTATTTCAAATTGCTCGTAGAAAAAGTATTGTATGCAACGGTGTATAACTAGTCTAAAAACGCTCGTGGCGTCTTTAATTGCCATGTTCGCCAAGGCTCGCATCGCAACCCACGACACTCGCGTTTTAAGACCCTTCTTATAAACAGTTGCATAATAGTATTTTTCACAATCGTGTTATAATAGAGAGCTTTTTAGTCGAGTACCGTGATTAGGCCACGAAGCTTGCTGAGTGGCCTAAGTAAGGTACGAGATTAAAAAGCTTGATTATGACACTATTGTGAACAATACTTTTTGTACGAGTTTATTAAAATTAATAATTTAAGTCATTAATACGAGTATATAAGAAAACTTAATATCGTATGTAGGTACTATATTGTCTAGTTCGACTATTGTAAAGGCTCTTTGACTTTTCAGGTAGCAAGGTAAGTGTGGCTTCCTTTGCCATATTAGTCACTGTCACTACTCATTTTCTTAGTTTTTATTTTAACGTTTTAAGTTTAACTTTGAAAAGAAAAGTTTACACATCACACCACCGGCGTTCGTAATGTTGCAGTACTGTGCTGTGATTGTCTAAGTACTAGCCAATCACAAAACGTAGTTTTTTTTTAATTTTTATGCCCTGGATACAGCAGCAAGTTTAAGTAGATTTTTGACAGATGACGCGACGCTACTACGTTCTGAAACGCCATAGATTGGCAATCTTGTACCGGATCGAGTCTCCTTAAACAAGGACACATTATTGAAATACGAAGTTCTATTTTCATTTTTTTTTCGGTTGTCTATAGCGTATCGAAATAATTATTTCGATGGTCCATAGAGCATAAACTTTCTCATCAGAATAAAAGTATTCCATTGCGTTATGGTTTGCGAAGTTCTAATTTAAAGATTATAGTCGACGAGTATAAAAAATACTATCTGAGTTCTGCCATTAATACTTGAAATTAAATGGGATATCATAAGAGATATGAAAAAATTCAGATTAAACTTTTCTTCGTAGGTATAGTTGCGCAAATACCCATTGAGCGGTGAAGTGGCCGAGTGCTGCGCCATTTTGCGATTCGTTGACAAGAGGATAATCGTTTCTGGAACCGGTCCCCGCATTACTGGGATTAAAAGTATAATAATATTCAAGTATCACAATTACCAAGTGCATAATGTCACTTTGCATTTTCTTTTGGGTGTCTTAATAGGTTTTTTGGTCTACAGTCTCCTAATGTCCCCCCGCACCCTTTAGTTACCATCTTCCACCTGAAATCTGCGCATAGATGGACGTATTTAACTAGGTACGTTATTTTGTTTATCGTTTTGTGGATTTTTTTCCCATAAGTAGGTGCCTAATTACTAATATACATATATTATAGAGGTATAAGTATATTATATAAATACGAATGAATGTTAAAAAATTAGCCTAATTCTTTAAACATTTTTAACGTATACGTATACGATTGCCTACATTTATATTTGATCATCATCATCATCCGCCTAGCGTTATTCCCGGTTCTGCCCTTAAATGAGCTCGGGGTCCACTTGTGACACCTAATCCCAAGATTGGGCATAGGCACTAGTTGTACGAAAGCGACTGCCATCGGACCTTACAACCCAGAGGGAAAACTAGACCTTATTGGGATTAGACCGGTTTCCTCACGATGTTTTTCTTCACCGAAAAGCTAACGGTAAATATCCCGTACAAAAGTTCCAAAAAACTCATTGCTACGAGCCGGGATTCGTACCCATGGCCTCCGCTTGACAGCCGCATGCCCGAACCGTAGCTTGCTACATTTATATTTGATATATGACGTTATATAATAAATAATTACAGATATAAAAACGTTTTGTGCCCTTTTCAAATTTCTTTGGTGCTTATTTCTTCGGATTTCATGGCATTGAGTTCCAAAGAAATTAGATTTGTCCAAAGAAAATATGTAATGATAGAGGATAAAAACCTTAGGATACCCGTTTTAGGTGTGTATTTTAATGTTTTGTACTTTTTGCCCACGATACTTACGAAATATTTTTAGAAAACTTATATTTAGATGAAAATCTGACGGAATTAATTTACTGAAAGGAACGTTTGGGCCATAATTGCTTCATGTTATTCCTCTTTTTGTTTACATCATTAAATATAATACCATGTTTTCACTGCTCTTTTTTTCATTCAATTAAATGTTGGATTTCTATTAAAAATTACATTATTTATATGTCGCATTTTATAAGTTCTATGGCGTCTATTTCATATGTATCTCTAATTTCTCTGGTATATTTTCTATGTTCTTTGGAGCAGTCCTAATTTCTTTGGAAATCGATATTTTAAACTGCTAACCTTAAAAACTCCTTTAGATAATTAAGGCAGAATAACATATTTTTACATAAATTAAAGTCCTTAACAAGGTATGTACCTATATGTATATATTTCATTAATTAAGGGAATATCTATAAAAAAATGCGCCATAGAAATGAGAAAATCTAAACCCAAATCTGATATTCATCCCTTTACACTAGACTCGTGTCTTAACTAGAAGTGCCTTGTTGACCATCTATGCAATAGACTGAGCAGTGCTGTCTTGGCCTTAAAAAAACAAAAGCCGTTACTGTCCACCAATTCTTTAAGGTCCGTTTATTTTTCTCATTTCCATTCATTGATGTCTTATGGTACAGTAATATGGGGTGATTCTACAGATGCTAAGCGAATATTTTTACTTCTATACGCGCACTTCTGTTGCTGGCCGGAGTGTAACAAAGGCATTCTTGCAAGAAGCTATTTGTAATTCACCAGATTATAACCCATTACTCCCTTTACTTGTTCGGAGTACTTATGTTTGTGAGGAATAATCTTCAGATGTTCAAACGGGTCGAGGGAAACGGGAAAACTTATTCGATCCACAGGCAGACTTCGGACAGCTCCGCGTCGCATGGCACTTCCGGAAAAAAATGCGCGCGTGATAGGACCGACTTATAACGAGCATATATACACGCTAAACACTTTTTTTCATGTTTTATGTGCTTTTCTTGTTTATTTTATTATTTAATATGTGTGTCCTGTGTGTTTGTGAATAAATATATCTTTCTTCTTTCTTTCTTTCTAAATTAAAAAACGAATCATCTGAGGCTCTAGTATAGGTTTTACCGAAACAAACCGTTACGACCGCGTATGCGTTTAGCTGTCTAATCCCATACAAATTGAGGGTAAAACGCAAACTCGATCGTAAAGTTTTGTATCGGTAAAACTTATACTAGAGAGCCTCTGACGAAGCATTCAGACGCCGACTTAAAATATTTTTAATGGAAAATAGAAAATATTTTTTTATTGTTTTAGGTACTTTATGAAAATGAAATAATATGTTTGGCATTGTATAATAATATTGTTTTATATTTGTATTGGATATATTTTAATGTACTTATAGTTCAAGCAATGACGCGTAATTTAATGTCGGAGAGGCAACCGGGTGGCTCGCGGTATTTGAGCTCCCGAAGTGTTGTGGAACCGCCCTGTGCTACCCGAACTGAGCCAAGTGTGACTGTGACTGGTTCGGAAATAACAAGGGGGTGGTAAAAAAAAAATTGTCACGATGCAACCGATTGAAACGCGGTAGCCTGAAAGTGTGTACTCTGTTATAATGCAATTTTTATGCCATCCCTCCTAGTGCGACCGGATCCGAGTAAGCGAGCAAAGAAAAAAAAAATATGTTTGAATGTAGTTCCAATGTTTTTTTTTAAATACAATGTAGTCTTCTTTCAGTAAAATTTCCTATCTTCAACATTTAAGGTACTTTCCCTCCGTGTGGCAAAGTTTTGGGACACCCTGTACACATATGTATGAAGTCGTAAATACCGGTGAATTGTACAGCAACTAGAGACTCCGCACCGTGCCTAACACGAAATTTCCGCGAAAATTGTCCATGGCAATTGATTGCAAAATCTTTTATTGCGCGTATTCCAATTTGACGAATTTCGCGTTTGTAAGGGTGGCCACAGCGGGATGAAATTTCATGGGAGAGGGATGGCATTTGTGCATAACTATCATTTATCACATCAAACAAGACTCGAAAAACAAATGCCATCCGATTTCAATGATTTTAAGTGCATTTTTCCTAAGTTCTCGTCCACCGCCATTTTTTTCTGGCTTCCAACTCTGACGGCTCGATAACGAACCGGCCAGGACGGATGGCATTTTTTTTACAGTGTCTGTATGTGATGAAGAACAAGCATGCCAATTTTCAAGCGGTTGCCGGCCAAATTTGTTCATTTTTTTTTCTTCGCTCGCTTACTCGGTTCCGGTCGCACTAGGAGGGATGGCAAAAAAAAACATTAAATAAACAGCGTACACACTTTCAGTCACAGTTGGCTCAGTTCGGGTTGCACAGGGCGGGCGGTTCCACAACACTTCGGGAGCTGAAATACCGCGAACCATCCGGTTGCCTCTCGGACATTGAATTACCCGTCATTGCTCTGAATATTAGTGTGATTGTTATGCACAATTTTGACGAACTTTTTAAGGATGGCTTATTTTAGTATAAATGAACTTCTATATTGACATTAATCATTTTTAATATTTAATTCTTATATTAATTCAAATTTATATTGTAGTTTTGTATTATGAAATAAAGAAATCGAATCTAATCTATTTGTCTTAGCACTCAACGCCGAAATCGTTAAAGATATATGAGCAAAGATGATAATCAGGCACGGAAGTGGGGCCCAGTTCTGAGTGTCAGTGTTTCGCAATTTAGCGTGTACTGACTTGGCAATGATCCAAACCGGACCTACTGAAACACGGAGGACAAGGCTCATATATTATTTCAACGCGTACTAAAGTGATATCGTGTAGAAAATGTAAGTACAGTGATGTAAAATTTCACATCTGCTTGGTGAAGTGTAGAGTGCGAAAATAATTATTTTGAGGACGACGTGCTCAATGTAAGATAAATTTTCGTGTGGAGTCCAATCATCCAAGTCACATAAAAAGTTTTATAATGAAACGTCAAAGTTCCTTACTTAAAATCTTCCTTTATTCTAAAATAATCATGAAAATGTATATTACCACATCGTGTCCCATTGGTACCGGAGTTACAGTTAATGGCACTATGCATTTTCAAACGACATAGTTTTAAGTTACATATGCAAACCCGCAGCGCGAGTTTTGAACATAAAATTGTATTAAAAAAGAAGTAATGTGAAAAATATTGTGGTGTACCTAAACAAAGTTTTTCTATAATGGTTGTTGCTGCCCAGGCCCTTGTAGTATTTATCTAACAGAGGTCTGGCTGTTCGCCAAAACAACGCTGGGCATGTTATTATTTGTACTTCAAAACAAAACACTAGCTCTTTACATCTTAGACTAAATATCAATTTATGATGGGTCGTATCTGCATTACCTACTTTGCGAGATTTAGCAGTGTAAACCTTGTCAAATCAATGAGTTTAATTAACAGGTTGAGTAACCATTCGAGGAGAGGAGGGGAGTGTCAGCAACGTCATGACAACACATAACTCGTTCTGTTCATCATCATCATCACCACTATCGTCATCATCATCATCATCATCATCGCCACCACCATTATCAACATCATCATCATCATCATCACCACCATCGTCATCATCATCATCACCATCGCCATCATCATCATCATCGTCACCATCATCATCATCAGCATCAGCATCATCAGCATCATCATTGCCATCATCAGCATCATCATCATTATCATCAGCATCGTCATCATCATCATCATCATCATCATCATCATCATCATAATCATCAGCATTGTCATCATCAGCATCATCATCATTATCATCATCATTATCATCATCATCATCATCGTCACCATCATCAGCATCATCATCGCCACCACCATTATCATCATCATCATCATCATCGTCATCATCATCAGCATCATATAACATATCAGCCATTTTAAGACCAGTTCTTAATTTAGCTGCATAGGAGCTTTTCCGTCCCTCGTTGTGGCATCACGTAAGCCTGTCCTGAGTACCATAGCTCCATGCCTCGGCCCGACATATTATGAGCGACTACCCCCAGCCCCCCTAGCACACTAGGTTTTATGTCCGACATAAGGGCATTTCTATCTACCGTTGTACCCCAGTTGAATTGAAGAGTGCCAAATATAATTTTAGGTTTTTGCTATTCTTATAACTAATTCTAAGAGTAAATATATTCTAGTTTACTAAAAACTAAAGAGATTCGCTATATTTATAGGATAAACACGTTAAAATAATTATTTAATAGGACGAGGGAGGTTTTTGATGGTCCGTTTGGTTACAATTTATTTTGCATGTAGTTAACAAGAGACGTACCTAAACTAAATGTTTTACCCTTTATTGAATATAGTTATAATCAAATAAACTAAAAACAATTAAAAAAACACAATTTAGAGCAAGCTTTTCACATAAAATGGAATCTCAGGCAGTTTGGTTACGGTTTAGGTCCAAACCGTACTTAATGTTTGAGTTATTTGAATAATCATTGGCATTATTGTTAAGTGATAAAAAACAAAAGGTAGACCTAAAAATAACATTTAGTTATTATCCAAAAGAATAAATAATTAAGCTTCCAATCTCTGTAAAATCGCGAAAATCTGTTCTAAAATCAAGGGGACATTCTCCAAATGGACACCTATGTAACTCAATGGACAAAGTAAAGACGAGATCACAATAGTCATCAACTTGCACAAAATACTCATTAAATAACAAGGTGCTTTGATTAATCAAAAATTAAAGTACTTACCTACTGACATTCTAGAGTAACATCACAACATAGCATATTTAACATATTTTAAAAACATAGTATGACTACCAAGGTATTTTGTTACCAATACAGATACGTATTTTGGTATGCCACATTTATAAATTATAAAACATAAAGAAACGAAAATGTATGTACTTTACATGCACATTAAGATATATGATTAGATTGATAGTAAACTCAAATATGCTCAAAATGCCCCACTCAATTCTATCCAATCGCTCAATAATAAGGCTTCAAGATATTATATAATCTTTAAGCCTTATTGTTTATTAAAAAAAGACAGGTGAAATGGTGGTGGTCATGTTACTCAAAACGCCAGTTTAGGTTTAAAAACCTTACTGCAATTTTGACGAATGTGATCCAATGAAAATTAACATTTAAAAGGAAATAATTTGTATTTTTTTTTAAACCGGTTTGTCTGAACTGAATATAAGTTTTGACAAGTCTACAGTTTAAAGCGCCTTAAAAACTTACGAAATAAATCGTACAGACAAAGTCACAGGAAAAACTATCTATACTCAATGTGCATGCGACTTTACCGTGTCCGTTGGTTACGTTTGCAAGTCCGGTTATAGGTTACGCGACAAATCGTTACCAAACGGTCGTAACGACTTCCGTGAAGCTGAATTAAATCTGTTAGCGACGCGCTCATTTCATACCCGATTTCTAGTTACCTACCTATTTGTATTATGTATGTCTAGCTATAAGTTCATACTTAACTGCATTTTTTGCTAACGCCCCACCGCCGGCCTAGTCAGTCTGCATGCATCCGCTGACAGAGCCGCGCGTTACCGGGTTAACATATTTTGTCTCTGTCTATCTGTACCTACCAAGTATTAATTCTCATCCACATTAAACACTGTGTAAAATCTCCCTGCGTTTACTTCACCATCAAGACCTCAACCATCAGCTTCAGTTGGTCTTCGAGCCAGATCTGTTGGATGATACGCACGCCTATAATGGTGAAGACACGGAGTACCGTGCGCAAGGAGCGTCTTGACACCGCAGGTCAAGCTACAGGTAATAATGTTCAAGATGAACAAGGAAGTTGGAATGCTCCAGAAACGCCGATGAATACGCAACACGTTTCGGACCTAATGGCGGGTAGCAGTGTAAAACCCGAGCCACGCCCTGCGCGCTCACATACTCCAGCTAAATCTAGGTCCTCGGCATCGTCTCTCGAGGCACGTAAGAAGAGATTAGCCCTGGAAGCTGAAAAGCGAAAGGCCGAAATACGGATGCAACTTATCGACAAAGAGCTAGAGGCAGACCTAGCCGACTTAGAGGAAGAGGAGGAAGCATACAGTTCACAAAGTAAGGAAGATTGTGCACGCAAGATTGAGAACTGGATGGAAAAGAGCCAGCTGGAATTAGATAAGCCACAGATACCTACCGCCGACGAGCCTATTGCCGGTACATCACAAGACACGGTCCAGATGCTCGCCGATACGGTCCAGAAGCTAGCTGCAGCCTCTGTCCAGAACAAACCCAACGCCAATTTATTGAGCCGCATTTGTACTCCCCGCGACTTACCCGAGTTCGCCGGCGACCCATTGGAATGGCTGCAATTTAAAAGGGCGTATCACGAATCTACCGAAGTGTGCGATTTTAAACCCAAAGAAAATCTCTGGAGACTACGCAAATGTCTGCGTGGAGCTGCCAAAGATGCGGTCTCAGCTCTGCTTATCAGTGCAACCTCGCCTGAACGCGTCATGGAGACGCTGGAGCTACGATTTGGTAATCCAGACCTCATCATTTCCAAGCTTATGCAGGACATCAAGAAGATTCAGCCACTGTCTCAAGAGTACCAGAGGGATATAGTCCAATTTTCTGTAAAGGTACAGAACTTCGTGGAAGCCGTAAGGTCAGTAGGACGCGAAGAATACCTACAAGGCATAGGTGTAGTAAACCTGGTTTTATCTAAATTGCCTACATTATTGTTATCGAAGTGGTCGGATTATAGTTTTCCTGTTATAAAAACTGGCAAGAAGTCACGATTGGATATTTTAACAGATTTCTTGAATACGGAAGCTATACGTATATCTACTACTTCTAACATTTATACAAGCGGTTATCTTGCCGATCAAAGCAAAAGTAAATACCATGATAGGTACGCGCGACCACAAACAGTTTTATTGCAAGCTGAGCAGAATACCGAAGATAAGTGCAATTTCTGCCGCGGATACATACACAAATTATCCGAATGCAAGCAATTTAAAAAGGCACTCAGGAAAGTACGTTGGCAATATGTGAAACGTAACGGCATTTGTTATAAGTGCCTGGATTCTCGCCACAGTCGGGAACACTGCCCGGCGCCGGTATGTACTAAGGATAGCTGCGGTCAAGGTCATCACCCGTTACTCCACTTCAATGTAAACAACGGCGCGCGACGATTAACGGAGCGCGCTTCGCCAGGTGAGGTGCCGATCACGTCAACGGGGCCTGGAGTGTCTGCGGAGCCCCTGGCGGGGCCTACCGCCGTCACCGATCCAGCTACAGAGGCGGTCACTAACGTAAACGCTAGTAGTTGCAAAGTTTTACTTAAAGTGCTACCTATACGTGTGCATACGGCTACCGGTGAAGCGATAAACACTTATGCGTTACTCGACGACGGTTCAACTGTTACAATGTTAAGTGCCGATTTAGCTTCGCGAGCTGGACTAGTTGGACATCGGGAAATAATGCGAGTACATGGACCATGGGGCGATAACGCGATAACGTGTGACAGTGCGGTATTGAATTTAGAACTCTCTGGAACGGACAATAAGGTTCATTCTATTAGGGCAAGAAGTGTATCCGAATTAAATTTACCGTTGCATAACTTGTCTGTTGTTGATTGCATTCAATATACTCACTTAAGAGATATTATGAGTTCTATGTGTGATATCGATGTTAAACCAGAAATTCTTATTGGCCAGGATAACTATCACTTGTTGTTGCCACTTAAAGTCATTTTGGGTAATAGAAATGAGCCGTCAGCTACACTCACCCCGTTAGGATGGTGCATACATGGTAACTTACGTATGGCGGGAGCGGCGCGCGGCGCAACGGTGCTGTTCGTGAGCGAGGGAGGCCGCGAGCAGCAGGAGCTGCGGGACCTGCACGAGGAGGTGCTGCGCGGGTTCGCGTTGGACGCTATCGGCGTGACAGGTAAGCCGCGGCAGAACGCTGACGACGAGCGCGCAGTCGAACAGCTGGAGCGAACTGCTCAGCTGGTCGACGGGCGCTGGCACGTCGGTCTACCCTGGTCGGACCCCGACTGTGCGATGCCAGACTCTTATCCCAGTGCCCTTACGAGGCTCAGAGGGATCGAGAAGAAAATGAGTCGGGATCCCAGTTACGCTCATAGGTACTCTGAACGTGTTGATCATTTGTTTAGCAATGGCTTCGCTTCGGAACTGACAGACACTCAACGCACTCAAAGAACGTGGTACTTAGCTCATTTTGGCGTTGAAAACGTAAATAAAAAAAAAATAAGGCTAGTTTTTGATGCAGCAAATAGAACAGAAGGGTTCTGTTTAAATGATTATCTTCTTAAGGGTCCGGACTATTTGAACTCGCTGCTCGGCATCATGCTGCGGTTTCGAGAACACAAGGTAGGAGTCACGGGCGATTTAAAAGATATGTTTTTAAGGGTCAAAATATTACCTCAGGATCAGGATGCCCTACGCTTCTTGTGGAGAAGCAACCCCACCGAACCAGTAAAAACATATGTGATGACATCCTTAATATTTGGCGCAAAGTGTTCACCGTTTGTTGCTCAATTTATAAAAAATAAGAACGCTTTGCGGTATGAGTCATCGATGCCCGCCGCGGTCGACGCGATAGTTAACTCACATTATATGGATGATTATATACAGAGCCTGCCGGATGAAGCCACGGCAATACAGATGGTTAAGGATGTCACCGACATACACAAAAGTGGTGGTTTTGAGATGCGAAACTTGAATAGTAATAGCCTCGTGGTACTCGATAACATCCCAAAAGAGACCTTAGGGACGGCCGCCGTTAAGTTCAAAGTCGGTCAGCAGTTTGAGGGCGAGCGAGCACTTGGGCTTTTATGGTATCCAGGTGAGGACGAATTAGGTTTTGACGTTTCTTTAAAACGCATTCCAGACAGTATAATTCGACATAAACAAAGGCCGACAAAGCGAGTTATGTTACGTGTGGTCATGTCAATATTTGATGTATTTGGTTTTTTGTCGCCCTTTACGATACAGGGTCGAATTATGCTGCAGGATACATGGCGGTTATCTCTAGGTTGGGATGACGAGATTCCAAATGATATTTATGCTTCATGGTGTGACTGGGTGGAGCTACTAAAGGTAATAGGTAATGTGCGCATTCCTAGATGCTACCAGCGCATCGCAACAAGTGCGTGCGGGACGGAGGATGGGGCGGCCGCCTCGCACAGCGGCGTAGCACTTGTAGCTGATGCTACGAGAATGACGCAATCAAGCGCCTACGCCGCGATCGACTCCTCGAGACTTGCTACGGGTGCTACGCCCGCGCTGACGAATAACAGTATAATACCTACTATTTGTTATAATAACTTAGAACTACATATTTTTTGTGATTCGTCTACAAAGGCTATGTGCGCGGTAGCATACTGGCGCTGGATTAACAATGGTAAAGTTAATGTCACATTCATAGCCAGTAAGTGCAGAGTGACCCCGGTAAAACAGCTGACGGTACCTCGTTCTGAACTCCAGGCAGCTTTACTTGGTGCGCGCTTGGCGGACACCATTCAGAGGGAGCATAGACTGACCGCTACGCGCCGCTATTTTTGGTGTGACTCGACAACCGTGCTCCACTGGTTGAATAATAATACCCGCACTTACAAGGCATTTGAAGCGAACCGGTTGGGCGAAATTGACGAGCTCACAAACATATCGGAATGGCGATATGTACCTACGAAGTTAAATGTAGCTGATATCGCTACAAGGGAGGTATTCAATTATGAATCCTTTTTGAACGAGTGGTTTAAGGGTCCACAGTTTTTATACTCGCATGAAAGGTCCTGGCCGCTCAACTTTTTGGAACCTGAAACAAACGATGTGTTTTCTGGTTATGTTAATATAAGTGAAAATACAAATGTCACTTGTAACTTACCTATTCCAGATCCGGAGCGATTCTCCTCCTGGCTTCGGTTGCTTAGGTCTGCTGCTGCTGTCCTTAAATTTATCTGCAGATGTAGGAAGCTCACCTGTGATGACAGCACGCTGATGGCGCAGGCGGAGCGGCTGCTGCTTCGACAAGCACAGGCGGACTCGTTCGGCACTGAAATAGCTGAAATAAAAAAGGGTAAATATGTGCATCGTGATAGTAGGCTGTTGAATTTGTCTCCATATTTAGACGAGGAGGGTCTCTTGCGCGTGGGCGGCCGCATCGACGCCGTGTCGGACGTGTCGCTGGAAACAAAGAGGCCCGTGATCCTCGACGGGCGGCACCCGCTGGTGCGGCTACTGGTGCGGCATCGGCACGTGAAGGCCGCCCACGGGAACCAGGAGACTGTAGTCAACGATCTAAAGCAGGAATATTGGTTGCTGAGATTACGTCCTACTGTTAAGTATGTTGTATCGCGTTGCATGCTTTGCAGATTACGCAAAGCCAAGCCGAGAGCGCCCAGAATGGGTGACTTACCTACAGCGCGTCTGGCTCATCACCAGCGTGTGTTCGCTTACTGCGGAATAGACTTATTTGGCCCAATGGAAGTCGTGGTGGGCAGACGCCGCGAAAAACGGTATGGAGTTTTATTTACCTGTCTTACCATTCGAGCCATTCATATCGAAGTCGTACATTCTCTTACGACTGACTCCCTGATAATGGCGCTGCGGAGAATGGCATCCAGGCGTGGTTGGCCCACCCATTATTTCTCAGATAATGGTACAAATCTGCGAGGTGCTCACACAGAGTTAAAGCGCTCAATGCAGGAGATTAACAATGAGGCCTTGAAGTCAGAAGCGAGCAACAACCGCGCTCAATGGACTTTTCTCCCGCCTAGAAGTCCACACTGGGGCGGCGCGTGGGAAAGGCTGATTCGCTCCGTCAAGACATCTCTAGGCGTTATCCTTAGAGAGCGCGCACCAAGGGACGAAGTGTTGCTGACCTTACTGGCCGAGGTCGAAAATATTGTAAACGGCCGCCCTTTGACTCACGTGTCGGTCGAACCAGGCAGTTCTGAGGCATTAACTCCAAACCACTTTTTATTAGGGTCCTCGACCAATTTACCCACAGCTGGCGAGTTTGATGACTCTGATCTATATCTGAGGAAATGGTGGCGAACTGCTCAAAGGCTCGCTGACATGTACTGGCGCCGTTGGATGAAGGAATACCTTCCTCTGCTGCTACCTCGCAAGAAGTGGCAGCAAGAACAGCCACCCCTACGCGAGGGTGACCTCGTTCTGATCGCGGACCCGGGGTTACCGCGAAACGTGTGGCCACGAGGTATTGTTAAAACGATTTTTCCAGGTCGAGACGGGCGAGTGAGGGTCGTCGAAGTCTCCACCCCGAGCGGCGTGCTGCGCCGGGCCGCGGCTCGCGTCGCTCCCGTGCCAATAGTAGAATAGTGCTTCGCACTAGGGGTGGGCTATGTTAGCGACGCGCTCATTTCATACCCGATTTCTAGTTACCTACCTATTTGTATTATGTATGTCTAGCTATAAGTTCATACTTAACTGCATTTTTTGCTAACGCCCCACCGCCGGCCTAGTCAGTCTGCATGCATCCGCTGACAGAGCCGCGCGTTACCGGGTTAACATATTTTGTCTCTGTCTATCTGTACCTACCAAGTATTAATTCTCATCCACATTAAACACTGTGTAAAATCTCCCTGCGTTTACTTCACCATCAAGACCTCAACCATCAGCTTCAAAATCTATTCAAAACAATACAAAACTAACCGCAATTTTCAACCTATGTAATTAACAAATAACTGCTTGAAACACGGTTTTATTCTATATAAATATAATTTTAGTTACTTAACGTTTAAACCGCATAAACAGCGAAACCAACCGGACAAAAAAAATGATAAAATTACTAGTGACACACTCTAGCACGCCACGACAGTCGCGATTTGACTGTTCAAAATCAAATTTGACGTTACAAGCTCTGTATATGGTCACAGCGTTGCCAGGATCAAAAATCACCTAAATCGTTGGTAAAAATATTTCGCTAAGACTGCGAAAATTGCGTAACCAACCTGGACTACGTCCAAATTGCGATTTCGTGGGGACAACGTTTTAATCTAAATTCAACCCTAATACTGATGTTATAAAAGCTATTATTCATCAAAATCGCATTGCCTAAAGCATAAACTTTACCAGAAATATTTTACTTGGTGTTACCGCTTTAGAAAAATATGCGTAAAATGCCCTTCTAAAATGGAACTTTGTGAAGGGGACAGTATGGCGCCACGATTTTACCATATTTAAAAACTAGATTTTAGGCAGGAAACAAGAGTTTTATTCTGAATTTAACTTAATAAACGATGCGACTATTTAATATAGTTTACGGAAACGCAACATTTAACTGGATAAATCAACATCTTATGAGTAAATCGCAAAAAAAAACAAGGGGACATCCAAAAAAGTGGAGGGTACAACGGTAGATAGAAATGCCCATAAAGCATTTGTCCCTCTTGCACTCGCATATTGGCCAGAATGGGACGAATGCTTTATGTCCGACATAAAACCTAGTGTGCTAGGGGGGCAGAACTAAAAAACTAAACATCTGACATAAAAAATTTAAGTCGACTGAGAAACTTTTTATTGAAATATCCGCTCGTATATATACAGGGTGGCTCATTCAGAGCGGTCAGTATGGGAAAGTCTGAAACTATAAGATATACGAAGATCTGTTCTTAGGAACCATGTCATGGATTTTAGTAACAAGAAAAACTGCATTATGGGGTTAAATAGGGGTGCAAAGTTTGTATGGGGGAAACTTTTTTTTTGAGCTAGAAACTTGAAACTTTGTAGAAAGATTACTTATTAGAATACAAAAAAAGAACTGTCAGCGTTTTAGAAAATTCCACCCCTAAGGGGGTTAAAAAAGGGTTCGAAGTTTGTATAGAGAGCAAGACATTTGTAAAGTACGAGATTGTAATAATCACATAACATCATATATCAGCTAAAAGATGTTTACTGCTGGATGTTTAGGCTTCCCCCTAGAGTGCCAAAATGATCATCATCATCATCGTCATCATCATCACCGTCATCATCATCATCGTCATCATCATCGTCATCATCATCATATCAGCTAAAAGATGTTTACTGCTGGACATAGGCTTTCCCCTAGAGTGCCACAATGACCGATCCTGCGGCACCCTCACTCATCCAGCGGTCTCCTGCGACCTTTACCAGGTCATCAGTCCATTTTATGGAGGAGTCTACCCGCGCTGCGCCTGCTCGTACGTGGTCGCCATTCGAGAACCTTTCCGCCCCAACGGCCATCATTAGATATATGTAAATTATAAACGGGTTCACGTCACATACATAATAAAACATCAGGCCAGTGATCCCAAAAGGGGTAGGCAGAGCAAATTATATGTTTTAAGAGCACTGCGTCCTCACAGTCCTCACCTAGGTGTCATTCCGTGCATTGCGGCCGATCGCAACCGCGCGCGATACATTGCCGCATCAGCCGCGCGCGTCAGTCGCACACAATCGATTGCACCTTTAAACAACGCCATCTAGTAAAACTGTTGACATTAGCCTTCTTCATATTTTCCCAGTGTATGGTAGCTATGTAAACACAGATATTGGATATTTATCTAAAAGGAGGCTTCAGGACAGCGCTGGTTCTAAATATGAAACTGTTGCCAGGCAGCTAAACAGGCGTTGTAACCTGAATTGTCCCTTTGATCACTTTGTCCCGCCTGATCGTATTTCAAGCATGTTTTACCTTCATACATGGCTGTGCAATTAGGGTACCTACGGGTAATAGATTCTCACGTGCGGGTATATATTAATTGGTGCTCGTGTTTTGGGACATTATAGGTACCTACATACCGTCGGGTAACTTTGATATATGAGACGACTTTAATATTTCGGTTTTATTTCTCCATACAGAAAGAAGGAAAAAAATATGCCTAGTGACGAAAATCCCATTCCAATATCCCAAAAAAATACGAAGCTACAACCGTTTTAATATTGCTTGTTAGAGAGACTAAATGACAATCGTTGCATAAGGTGTGTGCGGAGAAGGGACAGAATATACCCCCCCTCTTAAAACTTTGGACACTTAAAACTGTGTAAATAATTAATCCATGCTTTATTTTTTTCTGCATTTGACAATATTTTTAATCCCTTTTGGAGAAAATTCAACATTATTGGTTATTTCATTTGGTGTCTTCACTCCTATTCGGTTACCCCTGTCTATGGTACAGTCGATGTCAAATATATGTTTACACTTTTGCATCTTATTTCATTGTAATCCATATCCTACTAATATTATAAATGCGAAAGTGTTTCTGCCTATTTTATTTTATTTATTTTCTTTATTTTAATTTCGTCTTAGACTAGGTTTTTACAATAATTATATCTAAAAAGTAAAATATAAAACTATACATACAAAACATAAAATCATTATAAAAACCTAACCTAGGGTGCAGCCGGTAGCGAGGCGTGGTCTAAGCTACCGGCGGTCAGGGCGACAGAGACAGGAACCTCCTGACTATACGCGCAGTATCCAGGAGTACCGCCTTCTGTATCTGACCCTTGATCCAGCCGCCTAGCGAGAGTCTCTTGAGGTGATGGTCGAGACTCTTCGCTATTAAACCGTTCGCCGAAACGACTATCGGGACGATGATCGTCGAATCAACATCCCACATGGCGGTTACCTCGTGAGCCAGGTCTAGGTACTTGCTGGCTTTGTCCTTCTCGGCCTTCAAGAGGTTCTCGTCATGGGGGATGGTGATGTCGACGAGCACTGCCTGGCGTTTCGATCGATCTGTCAGCACGATATCAGGCCTATTGGCTAGAATAGTCCTGTCCGTGATCACAGATCGATCCCAATAGAGCGTGGCACGACCATTTTCGAGAACTGGTGCAGGTGTGTACTTATAGTAAGGCACTTCGGAGGCCACAAGACCGTATAGTAGAGCAAGTTGCTGGTGAATAATTCTGGCTACAAGGTTATGTCTGTGCAAGTACTCGCCGTTAGCAAGATGACCACAACCGGAGATAATATGCCTGAGTGACTCCCCGGGACGGCGGCATGCCCGACAAATGTCGACCGTACCGTCCTTCAGGATATACCTCCGGTAATTGTTCGTCATGATAACTTCGTCCGCAATTGCACAGACAAAACCTTCGGTTTCCCCGAAGAGATCCCCGAAACGTAGCCAGTTCACCGACGCGAGCAGATCTACATCGGGCCCTGTGAGGGCCTTGTAGAACCGCCCGTGTAGCTCCTTGCTCCTCCATACCGCCCTGCGGTCCTCGGCGCTCATTACTTTAAGCCTGCGCCAGTTCTCGTTTGCCAAGGAGAGCGGGGTGAAGTTTCCGTCTACTGCTACTACGTCGCGATGCATCCCACACTCGTTGTTTAGGAAATAATCCCTGAGGCTGCACACCTCGCGGTTGTGGAGATCTTTGGCATTTAAAAAGCCTCGACCTCCATACTTCCGCGAGATGTACAGTCTCATAACAGACGAGCGTGGGTGTAGCATGCGATGCGCAGTAAGCAGTACTCGGACTCTTCGGTCCAGGGCATCCAGCTCAGTCTGGGTCCACCTTAGTACGCCAAAGGAGTAAGTAAGCAAGGGCATCACCCAGGCGTTGAAGGCGCGCACCTTGTTGCCGCCCGACAAAAGACTATTAAGTACTTTGGTCAGGCGACAAAAGAAGCGCTCCTTCACCGCCCGCTTTACGCCCTCACCCTCAATACCCAATGACTGTGACATACCAAGATACTTATAGGTTTCTGCTTCGGAGATAGATTTGAGGGTCATTGTCTCAGAAAGTTGCAAATTTGTTGAATTTACAACTTTCCCCCGCTGTACATGCATGACCGCACACTTATCGACACCAAATTCCATTTTGATGGCGCTACTGAAGACTTCTGTTGTTTTCAGTAGTTCCAACAGGTCATGTGCATTCGGTGCAAATAGCTTAAGGTCATCCATATAGAGCAGATGAGAAATGGCCTCACTCTCTCTCCGAAGCCGGCAACCTAGCCCTGAATCCTTCAGCAGGGTGCTAAGCGGATTCAATGCTAGGCAGAACCACAAAGGACTCAGACTGTCGCCCTGGAAGATCCCACGTTCAATCCTTATAGAGTCTTGCAGACCAGACGGGCAATCTCCTCCCCCCGGTTGACGAAGGACTGTGGTCCACTGCCCCATGCAAGCGCCTAAGAAGGATCTCAGAACTGCATCAACTTTATACAACTCTAAGATCCTCCTCAGCCATGAATGAGGCACCGAATCATAGGCCTTCTTATAGTCAATCCAGGCGGCCGAGAGGGCCCCTTTGTTCCGCCGGACTCGTTGGCAAATGGTCATGTCTATGAGGAGGAGCTCTTTAGTACCACGAGACCCAACCCTACATCCATTTTGAGCAGGGGCCAAAACGTTGTTTGCAACGATGTGTGCGTTAATTTTTGCTCTCAAAATGGATGTAAGGAGCTTGTACAGCGTAGGCAAGCACGTGATGGGTCTGTAGTTTTTCGCTTCCGTGGTACTACCGGACTTATAGAGCAGGGAGGTGATACCAGTTGTCAAGAAAGATGGCAGGGAACCGAACTCAAGCGCTCGCTGGAACTGCGTTGCCAAACGCAAGTGTGAGCATCGAAACCATTTCACCCAGAAGTTGTGTAATCCATCCGGTCCAGGACTTTTCCAGTTCGGCGCCAAACGGATGGCACAACTAACGTCTTCGGGGCTAACGGTAACAGTCCCCATGGGTTCGATGAACTCACACTCACGTTCAACAACACTCATCCACTCGCCTTCGGTGTGTTCGACTGGCACCGACCAGATACTACGCCAGAAGTCAACCATCGCAGTAGCATCCGGCTGCCGCCCGTCGGACACACGAAGGTCGGCTCCCTCCCACTTTCGGTATACCTTCCTTTGATCGCTCTGGAAAAGGCGATTCTGCTGGTATCGGTCCACACGCTCTCTGTAGCGGCGAATACGGCCTGCCCATGCATAGACTTTCTGCTTCAGAAAGTCAATACGCTCTGTGACACAGGCCATGTAGTCGCGGGGCCTGATACCAGTTCCCGCGAAGGCCTGGTTCACAAAGCGCATTACTCGGGGGCGGTTGTTGCCCCCCCTGAAGCAGATCAGCTTTGCAATGAGAGTCCTAAACGTATTGATACGGCACTCAATCCGTACTTGCCATGCAGGGACACCCCCGGTGGTCCTAGGTGCACGGTCAGCGTCCGGAAACTTGACGCGAGCAACACGGCACGCCGCGATGGCCCCGCAGTACATGATTGAGTGTGTATCAAGTAAGTCTTCACTAGCCCGTATATAGGGATCTAGCAGACCGTTTAGAGCTCCCATTAACGCTAGATTGCGTCTATTTACGGGCAGGCGTGGTAATCGTGGCCTAGTGTTGCTTGTGGAACGATACCCCGTAATCGCATCTTCCAGAGCCCTCCTCAGTTGCTCATTGGTCTGGCTACTCACGCTCTGATTCGCACAGTCCTCCTCGTCGGCACTGGGCTCAACCCGCGGTGCCCCCGGTGCCAGGTCGGGTGCGGGCACCGGAGTCTGCAACGTAGCGGGTGGATCCCGCGCCGAAGCAGAGGCGGCACGAGCAGAGAGTGCTTCCAGGCGTAACCGATCAAGTGTGGCGTCATCCAACCGCTTGTGCCGCTGGATGACGCGCACTTGATCCGATAGACGCTGCGCAGACACGGTGACGGCCGGCTCAAGCGCCTGAAACAGAGGCAGCATCCGGACACGGTACGCGGACAGATTAGTTCCTCCCTCTGTCGCCCCATAGTAGGCGCGCATGCAGTTTTCGTTGATCGATTGTGACCACTGCATGCGGCGCACTGTACCACCGGTAGCGGGAGCCGTGGGCGGAGCAGGATGCCCCGCAGGCCCCAAGCGTGCCGGCAGCGGAGGCCGCCCGCGCCGCGCAGGTGGTCGTGGCGGCGGCGGCGGCGACCCGCACTCGTCACTTGAACTGCTGCTGGTGTCGGCTGCGGTTTCAAACTCGTCGCCCGACGATGATGTGCTGGATGACGGAGGTGGAGGGTGTGCTTGTGGTTCCGCTTCTTGTGTTTTGCGTGCTCTTGATCTTGTTATCATCGTGGATGTTTATGTCACTTATGATATACTTCAAAATCGGTCTTCAATTGTAGCCAAAAGTGGGCTAAAACAAGATTTTCCATCTTGCCCTTCGTATTTATGCTACGGCGGTGTAAAATTGAGCCATTTTGGTACGAATAAACATAAAAATATGAAATTGTAAAATAAGATATCAAAAAGCACGACTGACGTGACAGCGGTCAAGTTTTTTTTTTTTTTTTTTTTTATTTATTTATTATTACTAAACAATGGGATACAAAACTTAATCTAATACATGTTCCTGCAAAACTGTTTTAACAGTTTGTCTGCAGGTACGAGTCAGCCTGTCTGTCTGCCTGTCTGTCTGTCTGTCTGTTACCTCTTCACGCTTAAACCGCTGAACCGATTTGGTATAGAGATAGTTTGAGTCATGTGGAAGGACATAGGATAGATTTTATCCCGGAAATCATCCCCCAAGGGAATGAAGTGGGGGATGAAAGTTTATATGGAGCTACGATATAAACGAGGGGCGGATGGAGTCGCGGGCAGAAGCTAGTATTTGTAATAAGGCGAAAACCGTACCACTTTAATAAAACTACTCTATTCATTTGCTATTTAGTCTTGACGTCAGCAGTCAAGTTACATTATCATAAAATATCAATAAAATAAAAAGTTTTTAATCTGCTTGATTTTTAGTTCCTAATATAGCGCTTATAGCTGACGACCGGTTAGCCTAGTGGGGAGTGACACTGCCTACGAAGCTCCTTCCTTTTGTTTCCAACACTATGTTATTTGGCAAAAAAAAATATTCTCACATTGACGCCTTTCGATTGGTATGACAAAGCTACTTAAGATATTTTTTTTCTCGTGTAGCGGGTTCGATTCCCGGTTTAACCATGAAATTATTTAAAATGCAATTCAACTTGTTTTTTTAAATCGAAATGGCCTTCTTTCAGTAAGATGTTCATTTACAATAATTAAGGTACTTTTCCTCCAATGACGCGAATTTTTTTTTCCATGCATTTTTTTTCTAAAAAAATTAAAAAAGTATGAATGCAACTTTACTAAGTTTTAAAACTAAAATTAAGTCTTCTTTCAGCAAAATATGCTATCTGTGATATTTAAGGTACTTTCCCTCCATGTGGCATCGCCGTGGGACGCCCTGTATATATCGTCGTCTAGTACCCATAACACAAGCCTTAATGAGCGTACTATGGGACTAGGTCGATTTATGTAAGATTGTCCCCTAATATTTATTTATTTATTTATTTATAGCTTAAAACACTACGTTATCTTTTGTATGAAACTTACTCGTCGTATATCTTGGCCAAAAGATATTGTTCTTTTAAAACTTACACGAAATACAACAAATTTCCAGTACATATCTATGACACTTAACAGGGATTGATGTTGGGAATAAAGTAGTCGTTCATCGACACCGACTTGGCATCTAGCCAGATAAACACAGTAATCACGAATTGTCCGTCAATTTTAAACCTTAACTTTAACCAATCAAGGTTTAAAATATGTATGAATTGAAGGAATTATGAATGAATGAGTGAAGCTATTTTGAAATTAATGGTGCATCACACTGTCAAGAAAATGGCAACGAAAACATTATATGGGTTTATGCAAATAATTGATTGCAATCTTTTCTTATACCGAAATTACATATATTGCAGGGGATAATCTATTTTCATAAGATAAGCAATGGATGCCTGGAACAAGTCAAGTTCCTTACAGGGCAGGCGCAGGGGGTGAATAGGCTATTGCTAAACCAGTGAGCTTTTTATCTTATCTTCTGTCGTCGCTTACCATCAGGTGAGACTAGAGTCAAACACTGGACAGTCCTTTATAAAAAAAAACATAAAGCCAACACAACTGACGCCCCGACGCGAGACGATATAATCTACTCTTCCCTTTTTTACTTAAGAGGAAGCCTACCTGCGATTTCCCATACAAACGCTTTTCAAATAAGATCAATATTATCAATATCTATGCCGCTATGTTTTGCTTTTTTGGATATATTTATTTAAAAGAAACTTACAGTGCCTTGAAATACGCAAAAACGGCTTAATTGAATTGGCTGCCAAAAAAGGCGCACTATACAAATATAACAACAAATATCAAAAATATCAAAACATAGCGGCGTAGATTATTTCTTCTTCTTGCAGTTACCAAAATTTTATAATGATTGGTTGCGTTTTGGAGGAGGAAACAGTCGAGAGCGAAACCTCGATTTTCGAGTTTTTTGCATGGGATTTTTAGTCCGAGCTGCAGTTGTCCTTATCGCACGAATTGGTCCTCCCGCCCACAGCAGCGCGACAGAAACATTGCGTCAAAAATTCGAGATTTGAAAAGTTGCTCAGCTAGGCATTGCTCTTAAACAATTTAAGGCAGACAGGAGTCGCTGATTCACGCGAGGCCACAACATGTGACGCGATTTGTCAGCAAGATGTGCTAGATGTCCGCTCGGGTATCATTATGTAACCTCATATGTACATATTTTTCTTAATCGAAGTTCAATATCCTGGCATAGCAAGCAGACTTGCCTTTTATTTTTAAAGAGCAAAATTAGTGTGTTTGTTTTTCCGTCACTCTTAAATAATACGCAAAAATAGATTCTGATTAAAATGTTTCGCAACGTCTCAATTTGGAATTCTCTTCCGGAAACTTACACCAAGATTCATGTACGACCATTTAAGGTAAGAGAGAACAGTCTTCTTCTGGGTGAGCGTGATCTATATTAGAGCAGGCAGGACTGAGGTCATAAAAGCACTTTTTATAAAAATCAGGATAATACTATTTTTTTTTAACATAAAAGCCTGTTCAGTGATTAACCCTGTTATCACTTTATGGTAAGCGACGACCGAGCCTAAGATGGATACAATAGGCATGATGCCTCATGTTCAAATTGATAACGTAGTGATGCTAAATGGATAGTAAACCATCAAATTATCGTAATAAATTATCAAATATAATTAAAATCATAAAAGGATATGAACCTTGAAAGTTTAGAAAAAATGCATTTTTTTTTAATTGTCCAAGAGTAAATTAAAAGCTACCAATAGAATCCTTACGCTTTTCTAGAAACAAAATTGTATAACAACTATGTACTTAAACGCAGTATTTCGCGACCGAAACAACAATTTACCTGATTTTCCATACTACGATTAGTACAAATGTACAAATGTGACGTCACACTTGTATAGACACACAGTATGAAGCGTTTTCAGGTGCCGCCAGCGAGGTCAATCTTTATCTCAAATTTTTAGGTATTTATGTTCTTTAATTGTAGTTGCTCCCATACAAACATTTGTTCCTCTCCAAAAACTGGTTCAAATGACATCACAAAAAAATCTTATTCATCATCCCTGTTATGGTCCGCTTATACAACGTGTTAATAAAATAACGCAAAACCTGAAAACAGTTTGTTCAGAATCGAGAGTAGAATGCGAAAAAAATAAAAAATAAAATTTTTGACGCGATTTATTTTTTACATTTGTATGGAGCAGGTCGCCCCAGTCGGCCAACACTCCATACAAATGTAAAAAATAAATCTTATCGAAACTTTTATTTATTATATTTTTCGCATTCTACTCTCGATTCTGAACAAACTGTTTTCAGGTTTTGCGTTATTTTATTAACACGTTGTATAGACAAAAATATTACCGAGGTCAGTGAATTACTACCCAGTTATGAAATTAATTTTATAATTGTTCCCTTCAATATCCTAGGCATACCACAATGCCTATCAATGCATATTCTGTAGACAACGGTACTGATAGCTTATATGGAGCAGCGGTCGTGGGGCTTCACAATGGGCAAGTGGAGCGTTTGCTGACACGGTTTGTGTTGGCTAGCCTACTTAAGATGGAACCTACTTTGCAGCAATGAGCGTGATTTCATGCAGCCTAGGCATCTCTATTAGATTCAATTATTGTAATTACAATCAAAATGATGAGTCAGTTTGTTACTGCGTGGCAGTTAAAGGGTCATAATAGTCGCCATTTTACATGTCTTAAATTAATATGGTCATTATAGCGGCAAATTAAGGAAGAATTTCAAATTATTTTATACAATCCTTATTCTTGCCGTGACGTAAAAACGAATAGAGAGAGATAAACTAAGACGGGTTTATGTAGGTAGTAGACAATTTTTTGCCAGACATACAAATGTCAGGATAAGACTGATACCCGATACCGTAGAAGGCACAACGCAAAAATGTAGAGTTACATAGCTGACGCAAAACAAAGGAACGAAATATTGCCCCGAACATTAAAATACCATTTTAATAAAAAAAAATATTCTAGTTAGGTACAGTCAGCATCACATAGTAAGTAGCAGTCAAAGTAGCCAAATATATCGTAACACTTCCTTATTCCTTTGGCTGCTACTAACTACCTATATATGATGCTGACTGTACCTGAAAAAACGTATTCAATTGTTTAAATTTAAATTTTACAAACCGTACGAAGATTTTTTACACCAAGCTGTTAGAATCAAAGTTATCATTTCTTATTTACCGTGTGCAACACAAAAGATGCATGCCATTTGTACGGGAACAGAATCTTGTATTTTTTTCAATTCTATCAATATATACTATAACACGTCTAACAAACTTTATTATTATTATGATAAAGAGCCTATGGTGTCCCACTTCTGGGCAAAGGCCTCCCCCCTCCGTTACAAGCACTTTTCGTTTTGTATGATATTTTTTAATCCAGCATCCTTATCCTTACTAATATTATAGTGTGTGTGTTTGTATGTTTGTCCTTCTTTCACGTCGCAACGAAGCGTCATATTGATGTGATTTTTTGTATAGAGATAGTTAAGAAGCTGGAGAGTGACATAGGCTACTTTTTCCAGTGGGAAAACATCTAATTCCCACGGGAAAATTCAATATTTTCCTATGACCTCGCGGGCGAAGCCGCGGGCATCAGCTAGTGTTAAAATAAAGTATTAGTCATGGCTGTTTTATTATGTTTTTCGGTTTTTAGGTAATATGATTGACTAAATGAAACAATAATAACATAAAGTTTTGTAATGTGGTAATGCAGTTCGAGAAACGTTTTTCATGGAAAGTTCACGTTGTCGTTCCTCCTACAAGAAGAGGTTTGTGAACACCTATGTCGGAGGTATAGGCACCTGAATTGTTGTTCCTTTTGCGGGAGTATTCTTATTTTTTTGACACTTATCCATATCCATACATCCACACTATAATACTTATACTTCCATACTATAATACTTATTACTTATATGTATATATATATATATATATTACACACTTTCGCATTTATAATATTAGTATGGATAAATGTTACTTCAATGTCTTTTTCACAAAAAAAAATTGTAATAGAGTATTTTTTTTGTATTGTACCTATGTGTTTCTCGTAATTCACCCAATATTACAAGTAGACAATCAAAACAACTAACTTTAAATAGAAATTGAAAAACGGACACCAGTATAAAGAATGGACCAAGATCATATTATTTATTTAACAGACCTAGATTTATGTTCATTTCCAGTGTTAGTAATGTACGATACAAAAGTAGGTATTAAAGTTGAGTATTTATTCAACTCGAGTATCAAGTAAGTACTGAAAATTCTTGTCTAAAATTTCTTAATTGTAAAAGTTAATTTGCGAGACCAGACTCGATGAAACTTAATTTATTGGAATTTCATTTAACCAACTTTTGTATTTCTTGATAATTGAGAACATCGAAACATACCGTTCAATCAATTTCATTCTCGTTTGACTTCGGCTTAAGAATACAAGAACTGACTTGGCAAAAAGTATTAAATGAGTTGAAAACATTAACCATAGTGATAACCAGATTATGACTTTAATCTGTTTCTCACGTTCGCTTGTCTTTATTGAGATCCATAATATATCCAATATCAAAGTTGTTTTATTGATACTAGTATGTTCACCATATCTTTTATTCCATTACCAAAACATTTCAGCTTCGACAGCTTTAGCTATAGTAGAAAAAGCGGTAAAATTGTAGAGAAAGTAATACTATTATGTTGAGAGGTTCAAGCTAAAGGGCGTACTTTTTATATTGCATCATACCTATTTGTATCTTAAAAATATATGAGCTACATTTTTTTCATCATTTTATTTTAACAAACTTAACAAAATATGTAAAATATTTAAATATATATATTATATTGAAAGTCGCATATTAGTTATTGTCAGTCTAAAAGGGCGTACAGAGGACTTGGGAACCATAATTACATATAATAATGTTTAGTCTCCAATATTAGCAGGCCTAAAAAGGTGGTAACGACTATTTCTCAGTAGGGTGCACCAAAATGTGTCACACGATATACGACTATTATTAACTTTTAATCTTTACGTCACACCTGGCCAAAAAGTTGACATTATCGCCCGCTACACATCATATAACTTATAAGCTGCACTCAAGACACTACGACGATAAATTCTCACGACGTATGTTAAGAATAATTTCATCAATAGCATTTAGCCCAGCAAACACTTCACATATGCATGATTTACATATTTACGCCATAATAGATGACAGAAACAATAATGTTTGTTGAAGCAACCCAAGTTTATTACTATAGGTAGAAACTTGAAGAATAAAAATGTTCAAACTGTACCCAGAAAGTTTAACCATTCATAGTGTCCTAAAACACTACACCAACATAATACTGCAACATTTGCGGTTACAATTACAACACCGATCCTAGGTAAAACACAATTTGTTTACCATACAATCCGAACGATTGTCCGGCCATCGGCCGATGTGTTCAATTATTAAAATGGTATCGATTTTGGTCTTTCGATTCAGCTGCTCTTTACCCTTGTTAATATCTGGGGTACACTGAGTGCAAGGAATCTCCCGTCTATTCTAATAGAAAAATTATAATAATTATTAATTCACGATATGATACAGAGAAAGAATATAATGGAAAAATAAACCATCTTCGTCTGTAGCCCCCGACAGGATTCGAACCTGCGACCTTTCTATTAACGCTAGACTGCTCTACCAACTGAGCTACGAGGACAGTGACGCAAGTTGTAAATTTTTCCACTATATTCCCGCTAAGACTAGCGCCCTCTCTGTATCGAGTTATAGACTTGTTTCACAGTATGTATCATATCGTTTATAAAATGATCGGGGTAACTTCCTCGTTAAAAAATAACACGAAACAAAAATATTCAATTAAATAATTTGTTTCGTGAAAAGGGTATAATTATTAATTCCTTTAATTTATCTCTTATGCGTTTTGTTATTGTTCATTAAAATAAACAGTTTTGTAAAGATAATTATATTTCCAAACAACAACAAAAACATGCTATGTTAAGTGTAATTAATACAGTAGAATTAGATACATAGTTGGTAGTACATACAATATATTCATTGATTGCTACGCCGATAGCCTACGGCTTGTTAGAGGAAAACCACTTTAGTAGAGTAAAAGTTGAGTTTAATCCGTGAATACGTATCGTGAGTACAGCTGGTCTATTAGGAGCCTAGCAACCGTCATATAAGCCAATACAACGACAACACGTCTTATATTAGCTTTTATACAGCCAGTATACATATAGTTTACATGCAGGTTCTAACACCACCCCTTAAACTGTATGTTCATACTACATGTACTAACTACTACATCACTATGCACTACCTAAGCATGAAAAAGTCTTTTACAAAACGTTGATACTTTTCAGTACTCAAAGGCTTTGTCAAAGCATCCGCCAGCATCTCGTTGGTACACATATATTTCACTGCCAATACACTATTTTCAACTATTTCGCGGATAAAATGATGTCTGACATCAATATGCTTAGTTCTTGCATGATACATATGGTTTTCAGACAATTTGATTGCAGATTGGTTGTCATTCCAAACTACTATTTTGACATCCAACCCCAAACACTCTTTCATGAATGATTTTATGAACAATGCCTCTTTGCACGCATCGGATAACGCCATATATTCTGCTTCCGTGCTGGAAAGAGCCACCGTACGCTGTTTACGACTCTCCCACGAAACTAGAGAATTGCCCAATTTAAATATGTAACCAGTATAAGATCGACGATCGACTACACTAGCCGCCCAGTCTGCGTCCGCTGACCCAGTCACGTCTAACCCGCCCTTCTCATAGGTGATGCCGTAGTCCATTGTACCCTTAAGGTATCGAAGCACACGCTTTGCCGCTTTCCAATGAGTTTCCGAGTAGCAATCGTTAAACTGGCTTAACATACTCACAGCATGTGAAATATCAGGACGCGAACAGACTGCGATATACTGTAGGCAACCAATCAGGTTTCTGTATTCATAGCCTCCATTCTTCTCAGATTTTGTAAGTTTCAGTCCAACTTCCATCGGTGTTTTAGCCGGTTTGCATTCAGTCATTTTGAACCTCTCTAAAACTTTCCTAATATAAGCAGACTGATCAAGAACGATCTTTCCATCTTCACGATGGATGTGTATACCAAGTATACTTTTCGCAGGCCCAAGATCCTTCATAACAAATTGCTTCATTATCTCCTCTTTTACCGCCTTCTTTTCAGTTTGACTGTTGCTTAGTAACAAAATGTCATCAACATAAAGACCGAGGATAACAAGTCCGTTTTTGCTAGATCTGACGTAAACACACGGCTCGGACGCTAGTCGTTCAAATTTCAGCTTCTTGACAAGCGCGTCGTTTATCTTCTCGTTCCATGATCTGCTGGCTTGTTTTAATCCGTATACAGCTTTAAGCAAACGGTAAGCCTTTCCTTTGCTGTTTTCCACGTCAAAGCCTTCAGGAATTTCCATATAAACGACTTCCTTCAAGTCACCATTTAGAAATGCTGTCTTGACGTCCATATGATCCACTTCCATGTCATATTCAGCCGCCAGTGCCAAAAGTAATCTTATTGTAGAGTATCTCACGACAGGTGAGAACGTTTCAAAATAATCTACTCCATATTTTTGTGTAAAACCCTTTGCAACCAGTCGAGCCTTGTATTGTAAGAGCTCTCCGTTCAGTCCTCTCTTCTTCTTGAAAATCCACTTGCACTTAACTGGTTTCTTTCCCTTCGGTAAGTCCACAAGTTCGAGACATTTATTATCCAAGAAAGACTGATATTCATCCCGCATCGCTGCCTTCCACTGCGCAGACTCCGGACCGTCGAGTGCCTCGCGATCGGTAGATGGTGTTTCCGCGTCGCTACTCGCGTCGGTCGTGAGTGCCGACAAGTAAGAGTCCTCAAACTCGCTCCGTCCTCTCGATTCCTCAGAATCCCAAGATGACAAACCAGGAACGTAGTCGACATCTGAAGTGCTGGATTCTTCATTATCGGTATCATCTGCGTCATGGATCAGCACCTCGTGAGGCTCTTGTGATCCGTCAACTGGTTCTGCCGTCTGCTCTTCTAAATTTTCAGATTCATTACTAATGATCACATATGGAGTCGGCTCGTTGACCACAGGTTGCTCAACTGTATCCTTGAAGTATTTGTTCTCTACAAACACAACATTGCGCGAAGTTATACATTTAGTCGGATATGCGGGGTCTACAAGTCGATATCCCTTCGTATTCTCGCAGTAACCAATGAAGATATACTTCTTACATTTCGGGTCTAACTTCTTTCGTCCCTCTACGACAGAATATGCCACACAGCCAAAAATTCGTAAATGGTTCAAGTTTACCTTAGATCCCGACCACTTCTCCTCAGGAGTAGCACCCAACACAGCCTTGGTTGGCGATCTATTTTTCAAGTAAACCGCAGTGTGCATCGCCTCTGCCCAGTATTTTTGTTCTAAGCCAGCACCCTGTAACATACACCGTGCAGCCTCAACAATCGTGCGGTTCCCTCGTTCCACTACGCCATTCTGAGGTGAAGAGTGAGGAACAGTCCTCTGGTGTACAATACCATGCTGGTTCAAAAAAGCGTCAAATTGTTTATTAACAAATTCCCCTCCCCCATCTGTCCTCAAAGCCTTAATTGTTTTATTGGTTTGATTCTCGACGAGAGATTTGAATTGCTTGAATTTATCAAAAACTTCATTCTTTGTTTTAATAAAATAACAAAAAGTTTTCCTTGAAAAATCATCTATAAACAGTAGCATGTAGCGAGATCCACCAAACGAAGTTTGCGGCATAGGCCCGCACACGTCACTGTGTATGAGTCCCAAGACTTCAGTCGCCCTAGTAAACGATTTCTTTGGAAAAGGTAATTTTGTTGTTTTCCCTTCTATGCACGAAATACATTGTTTATACTCAGAGTTATTAAAGTCAATGCCATTCGCCATACCTGTTTTCAGTAGATTCATGCTCCTACAGTTCAAATGTCCCAATCGCTGATGCCATACATCTTGAGACACAACACGCCCAGTCCCCACGTTCGCCGCAACATGGTCAGCGGACGCAAACTCAGACGATTTTGGTTTACTACGCGTCGAAAGCGTTTCTAATTTGTAAAGCCCATTTTCACGTTTTGCATTGGCAAACAAAACATCTCCAAAATAAATGTTACAAAAATCAGAACAAAATACAACTCGAAAACCTTTTGACGTCAAAACGTTGACAGATATCAAATTACATGACAAGTTAGGAATAAAAACTACACTGCTTAAAGTTTTTATACCGTCTTTAACATGCAGTTCGGTACTGCCGCAACCTGCACTGACAAGTTTTTCACCGTTCGCCACCGTGACTTCCAAGGTTGTATCCACCACGAAGTCGTCGAGTATGTCCTTCCTGTTGCAAAAATGGCGCGATGCCCCGCTATCGATGTACCAGGAATCCTCCTGCACGTCCACCGACAGCGCGCTCATCATATTTGCCTTTTCTTCAGCGACGGGATCCTTCGACTTCTTATTCTCTGGACAGTACTTGGAAATGTGGCCCAGCTTCTTGCAGCGGTAACATTTGACAGGTTTATCATGCCGTTTCATCACCATCACGGAATCACTGCTCGTGTCCGTTCCGTTGGTCCGACGTTGTTGTTCTTGCAACAACTTTTGTTTCACCAGCTCGCTCGACATTTTTACGTTGCAATTCTCCAATGCCATTATCAGTGGGTCATAGTCGGGTGTGAGCCCACTTAGCATTATTACAGCTAAAAATTCGTCGATCAAGGGAGCTTCGATATCCGTCAATTGTTGTGAGATATCATTTATCTTCGTAAGGTAGGGTTCCATACCAGAATACTCCTGGAGTTTCATTCCGAACAGCTGTCGCATTAACCCAAGTCTTCGACTAAGACCTCTGTCTTCATACGCAGTCTGAAGACTTTTCCACGCCTCCCATGCGGTAGTGGTATTCCGCACGTGGGTGATAGCCACAGGGTTTATGCTCAAACAAATGCGAGCTAGAGCCTTCTGCTGCTTCTTTTTATCATCGCAATCAGGCTTCACGCCGTCCTTGCTCTCAATGCACTCCCACAAATCCTCCTGGATTAGGACCATTTTCATTAGAAATTTCCACGATCCGTAGTTACCCATGCCGTTCAATTTTTCCATGGTAGTAACAATAGCCGCCCCTGTGCTGGACGTCGCCATTTGGGATAACTTCGTGCACACGATTTATTTTTCGATAAAAAGAATTTACACAGCACACATAGCTTCGCTACTCACTTTACCTAAGCGAATGCTACCATGTTAGAGGAAAACCACTTTAGTAGAGTAAAAGTTGAGTTTAATCCGTGAATACGTATCGTGAGTACAGCTGGTCTATTAGGAGCCTAGCAACCGTCATATAAGCCAATACAACGACAACACGTCTTATATTAGCTTTTATACAGCCAGTATACATATAGTTTACATGCAGGTTCTAACACGGCTTGCTTCGTAGCTGAAACTGAGGCTTTCGTAGACCGTCGCAGACCTTTTGTTGTCGACATTCAAAATAATAATAAACGTTAAAAATAGAACAAGGATCCTGTTTGTTGGAAACCAAACCAAAAACAGATAATTAATGAGTCACAATTTTACTAAATGAATTAACAATATGCAGCAATTCATACGAACTTCGTTCGTTTTCAGATTACATTAGCACAGAACCCATATTTTGTAACTGCGTTCAATGTACACCAACCTAATAAACAATATTGATTCATTGTTGCCAGGACGAATGGGAAAACAACAGTGTCATTCAATAGCGGTATTAACGTTACCTCTGCGGCCACCCCAAAACGGAACCAGTTGTTTACCCAGCGCTACTAATGATAAAGCTTCACACTCACTCACCTAAGAGGATAACAAAGACTTGTAACAAACTATAATTCACGTTGTTCGATGAAGTCTACCCAAAGAGACTTACTTATTAATGTAATGCGGGCTTATTAGGATAAATTGTTTAATTATCATGTAATTACCATCTTATAATATCTTTCTTATATCTATATCGCTATCGACGGCTTTGTTGAATAAAATTTTAAAAAATTTAAACATTTCTGGTTGACTATAATGATAATAGCCAAGTCAATCTTTTTTTTTATAAAATCTGTCTCACTAGATTAAAAAGAACACACTATAACAGAAAAATGTGCTCAAATGGTGAAAAATAGTGTATTGATGTGTGTTGGTAGGACATCTGTCGCCCGCGCAAGCTCTGACACGTTAGCCATGTCGTGCCTGCATTGTGAGCATGTGCAAGGGCGACCTATATCATAACATTATCATATCAATCAGTAAATATCTCGAGTCAAATATACCTCTATTTTACAAAACAAAAACTTTGTGAAAACTCTCAGGAACATCAGATCCATTTCAATCATCCGAGTCTCTAATGTACTTAGCAGACATCTTGTGATGAAAGGGATGATCACGTTACGAGTATTTGTCGAACGTACGTTAGAAGAACATCAACTGTCATTTACGCTTACGAAATGTGACATTTAGATCTACCTGACGCACGTACAAAGCAATGCTTGATCAACTATTGCTATTAGAAGATGTCTCGTATCGTAGGGATACCTATTGCTATTACCGAGAAGATGTCTCGTATCGTAGGGATACCTATTGCCTGTTATTTACCTAGAAGATGTCTAAGCGAGCTAAAGCTAGAATTCTTTCAGACATGATACCAATATAACAATACAACAAATTATCTTCTCGTGTTAATTTAATCCTCACGCGCCTCATTCGAGGCTGTAGTTTATTTTTATTGTTTGCATGTTGTTGGCTTTTTATTTGAATACCACCTATGTTCTCAGTTCTTTTTACTTACAGATATATTAATGGGTATATTATGTTTAAGGAAACATGTTAATTTATGTTCTAAATACTATCTACGCATATTCTACCTATACTATTCTTCATTTGTATGTTTCTGTATTATCTCCAAACAATTATTTATAAATAACACCAACCGACAGCAGGGAGTAGAATGCCACAATTATTTTGTAAAATGTTACAATGTGATTTTATTATAAGTATATACATGTATGTATGTATCAGGTATCAATCTGTATTTCAAAATTAAGACCTATTTTAAGAATTAAATCATTATTTACAGGCATCATAATTTCATAATCCGCGATCATGTAGTAACAGTAGGTGTGTTGTCAATAGAGCCGGCCACTTTATCCTTAATTAAATAATGTATCTAGCATTTTTTTATGTATATGGACCCAGAAAATAAATGATTCTGAATGAATAAGAAAAAATCAAGTATGTATTATCTTAACGAGGCCGATAGTCGACGAAACCAAATCAAAGCTCACACAAAAATATCCCAAATTGCCGTCCAATCGCACCGCTGCGAAAACACCGAATATTTTTCCAAGTGTTTATCTGTTTACTCATCGACTTTGAAACTGGTCGGTTTCAACAACAAACGGCCGAATGTCACCCGCCATTGGCAGGAATTCAAATTTAGAATAATCGTCATCTATAAAAATGAAGACGATTGGCTGTCTAATAGCTTTTTCCACCGTTCGCGTTCTATCGATAAACGTGTTTGATGCGTCCGTAGTCTATGAAAATAAATTGTTTATAGTACAGGGTGAATATCTAACGGCCGGTCAGTTGTCAGTTACTAGTGGGTACGAGCGCGCGACTTGCTTTTAATATTGTTTTGCCGCGTATGTATAAAAGTTTTCGTGAGTTTTGCTGTTCCTGTTCTGTTTTACGCAACACGTGGTTTAAAGTTCCGCACTATTGGGATGATTAGTGCCGAGGTTTATCAAATTAGTAGTTAGTGTAGTGTATGTGTTTTGTGAGCACTGACTGTGGATGTGGTTCCGTACAGTGAGAGGTAAGTTAATTAAAGCTTATAATGAAGAACTTTCTGAAATTTTCAGTGGCTACGTAGTAAATGAAAATTGGTAAAAGGGGGAGGTATTAACTCAACATTGAAGGCGAGCGCATAATGATGGCTTACGTTTGCATTTTCTTTACCGTTTGTAATAAAAGTATTGGTTTTAAATAACTTTCTTGGAAATAAATACGGTTTTAGATTGATTAGGAATTTAAATTTTTCCTGAATTACACACGATTGATATTTTTAATTATTTTAGCTTATCATTATTTTTCCCAATTGAAAAAAATATCTACTTCTAATATCAGAAAATACCTTTTGGTTGTTATTATTTTGCTTTTAATTGAACAGGTACCGAAGTAACTATAAAAATCAATTAATTAAGAATATTTTTAAGAAGATTTCAATATACACATAGTAACTCCGCCTATATACGTCCCACTGTCGGGCACAGGCCGTAGTCCCCACGCTGGCCCAGTGCGGGTTGGGGCTTCACATACACTTTTGAATTTCTTCATGGATGGTTTCCTGAAGATGTTTTTTCCTTCACCGAAAAGCTAACGGTAAATATCCGTTTGACAGCCGCATGCCTGAACCGCTAGGCTACCGCAGCTTGTACACATAATCCGTACATACTGAACGTACAAGAATCTGGCATTAAACACTTCGCAATACAATTTAATTTCAATGTATTTCACATGCTCGTTTGACCCGTTAGCTTGCCTCGCGCGGAATATGCAAATCATATTAAACACCAATTGAAATGAGAAATTTAGGTACCTAAGTCTTAGACTGACATATTTATTTTTCTTAGGTCGAGTATATCGCCTTTTGGAATAACTTGTAACTACCATAAATACCCTATTCACTGTTTAGTGTAAGCAGGTCAGTATATTTTTATCACTAGCGATCGATGCGTCCAGTCTGACCCGGTGAGTTATCAGCGTGGGGCATAGGTCAACGCATTTCTGCGCGTGCGTCGCTATCGCATTCCTTGATCGATGTAGCATGTCTTGCGAGGTGTAAAAGGCGTATATACGCTAGCGAGACGACCTTTAAAAGTCATTTAGATACGTATCGGGCATATACGTCATAGAACATAAGCTACCAACATGGCCAGTAGAAATTATCGACAATCGTTGAAGCAGACGAGAGGTCTAGAATGGGAACACTGTTTGGGCGTAGCGTGGGGTGCCCTGTGGCTCGCTGCACTGATGACCATTCATAAGGGTAAACGATCCGATGCATTTTTCTTTTCTTTCCTTTTTGTGTTATTGGATGTTAAAAAAAATTAATACATTATTATTCATACTAATTAAACGTTATTTGATACCCGTGAATACAAAAGATGCGCATTTTTTGTTGAAAATATTACGTGATTATATTTTTGTATACAGGGAAAGGGGCATACGTCAGGGTGTGTATCCCTCGCTTTATATTATATTTGTTTTAAAAGGGCCTCTGCACTGTTGGCTTCGGCCCCACGTGACCTTAGTTTCCATCGCAGCACATTGTTGCACTGCAATAGTCTTTGCACCTGGTGGGGACCATCACCGGGTGTATCATGTTGTGCGCTCGGAGATGGTATCCGCCGTGTGTATCTCTCGCTTTATATTATACTTGTTTTAAAGGGCCTCTATGCTGTTGGCTTCGGCCCCACACATAGCCAATAACTATACGTATACGTAAAATTTTTCCCACTGAGAATGGGCGTTTTCCACCATGCCACTGTCACATAGCCTTTCCACTTCACCACATGAACTGTTTTCAGATAGCAAATTCAGTAGTACAGCAAAAAGCCAAGTCATTTTATACGGATCGATGATTATTTGAGAAGTTCTGTCGATTTCGCAGGGATGCCATACTTAACTCTAGTTTCTCATCAGCAGTTTCACTTCACAATATGTATTTTGACTAGTATTAGTTGCTAAGTCAACGAAATTTCTTCGGGATTTGTGTAGTACCTACCTACATTATTGAGGAGTTCCATATGCATAGTTATTTCACCAAATGTGTGGTTTCAGAGAGCTTATGTATGCCAAAAGTTTGGTGTTATGCCGGCTGTACACATTGGCCCAATGTTGGCGCGTGAGCAGGATGCAGCTTTGTAAACTAATGAGATCGAATTATAGCCCTCTTTCTCTAAGGCATAGCTGCATCCTGCTCACGCGCCAACGTTGTGCAAATGTGTACAGCCGGCTTTATGGTAACTACTTACAGAAAATACCGAGATTGCCATATGCGTGTCTATAATATTTCAGAAGTTCCCTTATTTTCTCCTGGATTCCCTCATCAAATCTTCACTTAATACCTACATTCGAACAAAAACAGCACTATCAAAATTGGCTGCATAGTAAAGAATGTAAAGATATATATATAGCGCTGATAAAAAAAGAACAACCAAACATGCAGACGAACTGAGGACCTCGTTCCTTCAATTGAAGTCGGTTAGTAAAATTCTCCATTGTGTGTCGATATAGAATTAAGAAATCATCTTAATATATGTGTAAATTAGACTTTTTAAGAATCTGAGTCTCATGATACAATTCAAAAACGTATAAACGTGAAAAGGTTCACTATCCCTAATTTGCCGCACCTGCTGGGTACGTGGTACTACTGCCAAAACAAAATATTCTCAAATAAACGCTGCATCTTTTTCGCCCGTGTGATGTCGGATTAGAATTTCACCACCCCATGGGTGTCGTAAAAGTCGACTAAGGGAGCAGGGTTGAAGTGTGTTGTGGGCGATGGGCTAGCAACCTATCACTGCAATATCACATTTTGTCACTTCACATCACACAAACACTGCTACCTATTTAATATAAGTATAAAAAACTAAATTTAACACTGCTATTGAAAGCTACTCAATATGTTAAAAACCACCGCATAATTATCTTTCACGCAATTCGTCAAGAAGTTTACGAGATGTTCGTAGTGACACAGCGGAGGCGTCTCACATTGCAGTCCCGAAATATAATTATTCGAGGTCGCACCCACATGTTCACATTTTATTTTGCTCCTGCAGTTTAATGATGCAATATATTCGCACGGAATCGCTTGTTTTGCAGCCGGGTTCCGTGAAATTTGTGGGTTTGTTTGTCTTTCAGAGTCTACAATTTGAATTGGATTCGTGCTTTAACTCGTACTTACCTTGATGTGCGATATATAGGGCAAAACAATTTGTTCTCTGTCTGGTTGAATGTTGACTTGTAAAAGTGCCATTACGAGTACCTAATACGGCCATTTCATCACTATCACTACATAGTATAAACAAAGTCGCTTCCCGTCGCTGTCTGTCCCTATGTATGCTTAGATATTTAAAACTACGCAACGGATTTTGATGCGGTTTTTTTTAATAGATAGAGTGATTCAAGAGGAAGGTTTATATGTATAATATAGTACCTGTGCGAAGCCGGAGCGGGTCGCTAGTGCAGAATAAAATTCATTTATTTCATGTTTCACGGCTTAACTCACGAAAGATTACAAATTATGTTTGTATAAAATTGATTCGGTATAAAATGGTTTTATTGACTGTTTACTAATCATTATAAATTACTATCAGCTGTATTTGGACCGGCGGCTATCACAAGACGAGAGAGCACGCGCGCTGCTCTCTCGATTTTTCTCGCAATATACGTCTCTTTCTAAGTTTTCTATGTTAAGTGAGAGACGGATAGTGCGAGAAAAATCGAGAGAACTCGCGCGCCGTCTGCATGCAGCTGTTACCCAACTAAGTTACAGAAACCACGCTCGATTCAGCGAATGTTTATACTTCTTCCTTGTATTTTGCCTACTACCTAAGTTATGCTTCTTTACCAACACCAAAGTCTTATATCACACTGAGAAACATCACTTCATCAGTAGATAGTTGTTTTGGATTTATTAATAAGACCAGTCAATAAGTACTGATTTTGTTTTGGCATATGGACATAGGATGTCGTTAGGTAGCATATTTTTGTATTTCTATACAAAAGTATGCTAAGTACCTACAAGTTACTACTTTTACGTGAAAAATATAAATATATAAATATTTGCGGACAAATAATATCTTATATAAATCGACCTAGTCCCAAACTAAGCCAAGCTTATAAAAAGGATACTAGACGACAATAAACATACATTATATAAATAATGTGCAAGAATATGGTGAATTTAGCTTTGTGTGTGGATTGTAGGTACGTAGATATTATGTATACGGAACCAATTTTACATAAAACTGTCCGTAGCTCAATTTAAAAATGTGTTTGCAGTAAGCATAAGAACAAGTGGTTGTTCATACTAAATAACAAAGAACTTGGCACTTGCATACAAGCATTTAATTTCACCAGTGTTCACAAACAACTTTAAATATAATATAAATGAAAGTTAATTCGTTTCAATTAGATTACACATGAATTTCCTTTTTACTCGGAGGAGGTTGCAAATTATCCATTTTAGGTACTTATTTATACTTGTACCCGTAAGTACTTATGACGTAAATTGGCATTGCTTATCAAAATAACAAAGAAAATATTTAATTGCATATATTAAATTAAAGTGATAAAGTCTATTCTATTGTTTGTAAATAAATAAATAAATAGTAGTCTGATCGTCCATCATTGACGAGCAAAATTGATTTTGTCAAAACACAGCATATTCCGTCTATTAGCCATCATCAATAATAATTCCTAACAACAACTTATACAATCTGTTAAAAAGTGCAATCCTTATATGTAGGTAATAGGTACATTTATTTGATAGCGTGTAAGCTGAAGCCTCGATTAAATTCCACTTTTTTACTACTAGGAAAAAATAACCCTTTCCTTATTTTTTCTCTAATACTTTTGCCGCCAGGACAAAGCTTGAAATGACAAAATATTTACTTCCGCACCTCACGGCCTGCAAATTGGTTTTTTGCTGTGCTATCATATGAATGGAAGCAACACATTGTTCACAAAGCATATGATTAGAGGCCAACTTTACGTATGTACATTTTTTCGGCGGCGACATGTAACATATCCTTGGTCTTCCCCTTCCTCGCTTGCCTTCTACTTTGCCTTCTATGATGTTAGCAATAAAATGGTCATGTCGTTTAAGGTGACCAATCATTTTCCCTCGCCTATTCTCTATACTTTTTATAAGTTTCCTTTTCTCTCCTACTCTTCTCAGCACTTCTTCATTTGTAATTTTTTCCGTCCTGCTAATTTTCTCCATTCTACGCCAACACAATATTTCCAATGCTTCTAAATATTCATTATCTCTTTGAGTCATGGTCCACGCTTCACAACCATAAAACGCTATGCTCCATTAAAGGTTTTCAGAACTTACGTATCGAATTTGGTTAATAAACAAACATTGCGAAGAAATTCAAAGGTGTACTTGAAGTCCGCAACAAGCACTGGACCAGCGCAGTAAGAGTACTTCCTTGGTGGATGAGAGGGAACAGGCAGTAGACGAGAGGATGCCTGTGCCCAGCAGTGGGACTACATGATGGATATAGGCTGATTGTTATAATGACGATTGTTTATTTTAGTGACCACCTATTTTTAACTATCCCTTAGACCCAGGTATAAGTCTAACGTCGTTATATGAAATCGGTTAAGTATCTGGATCGAGTCCAAAACAATTAGTGCAGCGGGACTATAATGCCTGGAATTGGGCGAAACACTCTAAATTCTGTTAGTTCCGTCTAGTTTAACGTTGGCACTTGATTATTTGGTTAGCGGTTTAACTAACTCTTCTTTGACTTGTAGAGTAGATAGCGTGAGTTTCAGTTTCAGTAAAGAAAGAGCAAATCAGTTTTGGTTGGTTCTTCTAAGCCAAACTCTATGTATAATTAATTAATTATAAAAGACATAGGAACTATTTAAAGACAGATATATTAAATGATATCGCTACCAGGAATCAAATTAGGTATGCACAATTCATCTATCTAATTATCAAATTCAGTTTGCTCCCAGCACGCTTGTTATAGACCACATAGAGAAGAAAGCTTTAATAACCTTATTCTAAAAACACTGTGGGCCAGAGCGAGGCCAGAGACAATGTGTAATTTCAGTAGCGTGTTTAAGGAGAGACTTTCATTGCGCGTTATTAAATACCGCGCTTTTTTCTTCGTATAGCGCTTCAGGTCTCATATATTGTCATCTTTGAACGCTTTTGAATATTAACATGCTCAATAAATAAAAATATGGATTTATTGATACTACTTTCTAATAGCTACATGTTATTTCAAACAATGTTTATAATGTGATTGATTACTAATAATAATAATATAATAATAATAAATAGCTTTATTTCGGACCATTTTTTTTTTTTTATACATCCATATGTTGTTAGTATAACTTAACCTAGGTATATTACAGTGATTAATTACTTATATCTAAATTTCGCGATTGCCTTGATTTGACCGATCCAGTGCGCCAACATAGGGCAGTCGTACCTGTCAGCAATGACATTCAGAATGCTGTTGGAACTTTCCCTTAATCGGCTCAGCATCGAGACGATTTTCTTGCGCATAATCGCTTGAAAACCGTCCGTGCGGGCCTCAGCGAACATAAGCGAGGCGCTACACCACCGAGGTAGTCCCATCAGCACTCTGAATGCGTTGTTATATTGCACGCGCAGGGCATTATAGGCTCTTTTGGTATATTTCACCCACAGGCTGCTCGAGTAGAAGGACTGGCTAAAGGCCTTAAATAGCGTGATTTTCACTTCAGTGGAGCATCGAGCAAACCTGCGGGCCAACATATTTGACCGTACTGCTAATGCCCTGCGCTCACGTTCAATGTCAAGGTCATCTCTCTGATCGTGGGTTATAATGTGACCCAGATATTTAAATTTATCCACAACAGCCAGCGGGGTACCCTGCAGTACAACATTGGGTATAAGGGTTCTTTTGTTCCTTGCTGGCCTAAACACCATAACCTCACTCTTCCTGGGGTTATACTGCAGTCCATGTTCCCCCGCATAAGCTTCACACACCGCTAGCAGCTTCCTCAGGGCACTGATCGACGGACTCAGCAGCACCATGTCATCGGCATAACTTATGTTGTTTACACTCACACCATCTATATAACAGCCCGTATGCATGCTGCTGAGTCCGACCAACAGCTCGTTCACATAGAGATTGAACAGCCTGGGGGAGGTGAGCCCTCCCTGCCTAACCCCACACTCAAGCCTATACTCTGAGGACAGCCTATCAGCCCATCTCACCTGGTTTACCTGATTTTGGTACCAGTGTTTAAGAATAGCCACCACCTCCGCCGGAGTGCCTGTTTCCTCTAGCTTTCTCCACAAGATGTCATATTCCACTCTGTCGAAAGCTTTTGACAAGTCGAGGAAACATGCATATACCGGCGTTTTCCTTCGCGTATAATACCCAACCGTATGCTTGAGACATAAGATGGCACTTTCTGTGGATAGACCGCTTCTGAAGCCGAATTGTGTATCCTGTATCTTTAGGTGCCTTTCCAGTATTGAGTCCAGCATACGGTCGAGTATTTTCGCAGCTGTTGTAGCAAGTGAGATTGGCCGATAGTTATCCCGGTTTGACAGGTCACCCGTTTTATTTTTCGCTATCGGTACCACCAGAGTCCTCATGAAAGCTTCCGGCAGATAAGAGTGGCTCAGACACAAGCTAAGAAACATGGCCAGTACCCGGGGCAAGTGAACACCAGCAAATTTGAAATGCTCTATGCTGAGACTGTCATGCCCCGGGGACTTCCCTCTTTTCATTTTTTTTATTGCTGTGGCAACCTCCTTAGCTGTAAAGGTAGTCCCGGACCTAACAGACTCTCCACCCCGCCCCTGCCCCGCATCACGGCCAGCGATCAGAGATTTGACCCTAAAATGGTCCTTAAACACTTCTGCAATCTCAACCGTGTCACACTTATCCCCCACGCTCACAGGCAGGCCAGACTTCACATCCATTTTCCTCGTACCTTTCCAAAACTGTTTAAAGTCCCCATCTTTGTGGGCCAAGGCTAACCTATCCATCTTTAATTGGTCTTGCCTATCCTGGCACCACTTCAATTTGGACTTAAACAGCTTTTTGCTGTCGTACATTAGGCTATACCATCGTCCCCGTGATGGTTTACCCATTAACACCCATTGTTGAAAATGAAGCCGGGCCTCCCCATGTGCTTCTGCAACATACTTGTTCCAGCCGGCCACATAACCGCCCTTACGGCGTTTACGACATGCGTACGACATAACGGCTGCCTGTGTAAGTATCCTAATTACCTCGTTATACATACTATTTAAAACGAGAAAGTGCTCACGGTCGTTACATGTCTCACTATGATTACAACAGGTACTTAAGCTTTGCGGGAAGTCCATGCCTCTCAGCCCACTATTACATAGTTCGCGATACTCTTCTATCTGCTCTTCAGTACGCACCCCCCAGATTACTTTATTATTTAATGTTATAGGCGGTACATACACAGGAGTTAACATATTCATGCTGCACTCTATAAGCATAGGAAAATGGTCAGACCAATATACATCGTACATGATTGAAACATTGTTTATGGTTTCCCACGCGCATTTAGTTACTAGACAATGGTCCAACCATCTCCTACACCCATGCACATCACTAACATATGTGTAAGTATCGGAGTTCACACCTAACATTTCGACATCCGCACAGCACCACTGATTATCCGCACAGAAATTCATCAGTTCATTAAAAAACAATTCATTTATATGAGCGTTAAAATCCCCTAAAGCATAGACTGCTTGCACGTCACCGTTTTCGACAATGGTAGTGTTCATCACACTTAGGCACTCCGTAAATAAGGGCAGGTTTTCTTGCGAGTTTGTAGGCATATAAATACACATTACTAAGAATATATTGTTATTAGACCTCACCCTTATCGCCGCCACTCGGTCACTACCACAGTCAACAACTGACACCGACTGGAACGCACTCTTACGCCATAATATTCCCACTCCACCATATGGCCTGCCTTTGACAATTCCCTCTGATGCATCCATCGCTGATTTGCCCGTCCAACCAAACTCAGCATCTACCGTACCCAGCAGAGGCAAATCAAAAGGAAAAAGCCATGTTTCCGATAAGGCCACAATATCCGCCTCACGACACAGCATCCTCACACCGTCAATGGCCCGTTTAAGAGACCTACAGTTATAGGAAACCATTTTACAGTTGCTTGCCATTTCTATTATTTTGATGTCCCGTTAACTCGTTCCCTTTTTCAACATTTGTTTTAAATGTGATGAAGCGCCTGAACCTTATTCCGCTGGGCCATAAACTATCGTTAAGATACATATTCAGCTTAGATTGATTCACATACATTTTGTACGAACTATAGCCCTTATCCTTCTTCATTGACAGTTTCCATAACGCAGGCCTTTCGTGCGTCTTCTCATAAATATAATCCGTTATATCATACTCGGTTACATCTTTATGTACGTTTGAAATAAACACCGGCACCATACTTTCCGCGGCTTTGAACTTTGCATCGGCCTTCTGGCTCGCTTTACCCGTATTTCCGACAAATCGGTTACTTTTACGACGTTTTTTAGATTTTGGCATCTCCCAAACCTCTTTAATGTCGTTGCTATTCAATTCAGCCTCTTTTTTTAACATATCTGCATACAAGGTTTCATTCCCGCCACTGTTTACAACTAATGATCTATATTCCAAGTCTTGACTATTAGTTACTAAGCTCGCCTCATGGTCAAGGCCGCTTACCCGGTCGCCCGGTTCCTTATCAGTCAACTGCACCTGCGCCGGCCGCATTGCGCTCATGTGCGGGAGCGAGACGGGTGATACACTTGCCGCTTTATGGGTGTGAGCGGGCCCGCACTCATCCGTCGGCTGCTCCTGCGCCTCGCGTTGCAGTTCATGTGTAGGTTGGAGTATGACGGGTGACATACCCGCAGATTTTTGCGTGAGAGTAGGACTGCACGTATGCACGGGGTTATTGACTTCGCTCTCGGTCAACGCACCCGCTTCGCTATTAAAAGTTAAGCCGTAAGGACCGCTATCGTACACATATGCACCTCTTCTCGTATTCACAAAAGTAGCTGGTGTCTGCGCAGTGTTTTGTGCAATATTCAGTCCTTGCAAATCGTCCCTCAGTAATTGAAGATGTTCTCGCGTCACGTATGTTTCCTTAATGTCCCGTACCTGTGATTGCAGTACCACTAAGTCCTTTAGCAACCTGGTAACATCAACGTGATCGAAATGAACCGGCGGCAATTTGTGCAGGTCTTTTGCCACAAATATCGGTGTATTTTCAGGATCCGTATTATCAAAAATTTCTATAATATCTTCCATGTCCCGTTGGGCTTTATCTTTCCTTCTTAATACAATTTTTCCACTTTTTGGCACCGCATCGAACAATAACTTTTTTGCCACACTTATTTCGTCCTCCGAAAAACCTGTTATACACACTCTTATCAGGCTTTCGTTGTCCATCACCTCTAACTTGTTCTGAATAAACGCCAACACTTCATTTATAATAATGTTACACGACGAGCACTTAACGATCTTCGTCGAGACCGCCATTTTCGCAGTAAGAGATGACTCATTACACACGCTCGCACCTGACAGCGCTCGCGCAACGACTGATATATTGATAATTGATATAAATATATTGATATAAGAAGTTTAAGACCATGGAACAAAAAGCCCGCGAAACATACCTACGAATTAAAAAAAAAAAAAAAACTGGTGTCAATAATGACAAGCACGTAAAAGCAGTTCCTATACTAAAATTTTCAATTTACAATGATGATTTCATCCAGTTCAAGTGAAAATGATGCGAGTTTGTTAAAATGGAAGCAAACAACGTCTTTAACAATGTTCTGCCTGCAAAAAGCAAATCAAAATATTTGAACGCCTATTATGCAACCGCCTGGAAGAATAGTAAAGGTGCAATATCGTTTTCGAGAACTATTCGAAATGTAAGCAGCCTTCGATCTTTGGACTCCTTGGAGTATTATATTCAACGATTAAAGTTCGAGTCAGCGAACAACGACATTCAAATAAATACCTGCTTAGGCGCCTAATCACAGTTTTCTGGCCGTAACAGTAAGTAAATAAATAACTACCGATACATTGAAATCCATTTAGTTGTTATGGTTTGCTCTTTCTGAAGGTTCCGTAGTCTAACTATTCCGTAGGAACCCTTATAGTTTCGCTATGTCTGTATAACAAAGCCATCCTTTTGAAATACCTACTTAAGTATATTAAACCTTGGTCTTGGGTAAATATTGCTTTTTGCAGGTGGCATTATACTTCGGAGTTGCGGGCTATTCAAAATTACTGACGATGTACATGAACATTCGGACACATACATAATTATATGCATTACTAGTAAAGGTTAATATTAAAACTAAAACGGATAAGATCATGTCGTCCAGGATGAATGTGATCATTGAACAAGTGAAATTAAAAGATTTTTCAAAAAACCCAACTGCTTTTCTCAAATTCCATAGCCTAAATATGTCACTCCCACGATTAAGAGGAATCCAACGACACCTCATATGTCGAAATCCGTCGAACGGTTTAGGCTGCAGGGCGTACCAAAGAATAAGGTCACATACATACATACATACGCTCGAAAAACATAACCCTCCTCTCCTTCGGCAGTCGGGTAAAAATACCAATCCGTGCGGCCGTCCAATGATATTGGTATCTTTTTCATTAAATATTTAATGTAATTATCGTGTTTTTCTAATGGAAGGAGTGAAAAGAAGAGTGTACACGGTAGCAAAATTATTTTATACCTCGGGCGACGTTGCTAGAATCCCTCACTACGCTCAGGACTCCACTATTCTGGACTCCTTTCCTTCGTTCTGGATTCAATAAGTAGGGTGACTTACAATATAAAATTTTGCTCCCTATAGTAATACAATCTACTATTTTCAGTCTTAGTTACACAATTTTTATGTACATGTTTTGATATTTTTTTATCTGAGTAATAAAAATCTTATAGGATCTCTTAGTACAATGATTCAATTATAAACTTTCCATTTCAAAAACGAGTTTCAAAAGTATATGTCACAAAACATTTGAAGTGAAACAGTATAACTTTGTGTTTAAAATATAACCCTGACAAGTCTCAGCTGCTCAAGTTCCCAGAGTAATTTGTAAAGTATCCATCTACAAAGTGGGTATCGATTTTATGAACTAGGCTGAGATATTTACGCCGTCTTCAGTTGTTACATCAGTTATGAAATTACACGCCACTAGATTCCATCTCTACAAATAGGAAAAATGTGTATAGAAATATTACCAAAGTAATGATTATGAAATAATTCGGTAGAAAATTTTCGTTTTGCATTTTAGGTAGGTAGATAGCTATTTTCATTTGCGAAAACCACCTGAGCTGCGCTTCAGTACCTCGAGTCCCATCAACCCTCCAAAGCTGTTGTTGTATAGAACACGGATGGCATTGAGTGACCGTTTAGTGTAATAGTTCGTCCACGGGCTGCACGTTGTAAAAATATTAGTAAAATGTCATGACTTTTCAAGTCTCCTGGACATTCCCATTACGGCAAACCTGCGTGACAGCGTGTTACATCAAACTGCCAAAACCCTGCCTTTTTTCTGAAATCCGCATCGTCTTGGAGTTTCTTGGTGACCTATTGCCCAAGGTACATAAAATGTGACACTATTAAGAGGAGTCCTGACTAGGACGACATATCCAAAGCTGTGCGTGCGGGCTGCTTTTAAACTATTTTTTTTATAAAACTAAATAATAATTTAATCACCTTTGTCTTATCAGTGCAGTCCTTTTTCTTAATTTAATTTCAGATAAACTTTTCTGTCTCACCCTGATATTTATTTATTTCACTATCATACAACGTGTTCATTTTCATTGGTATCTACGTAACTAGCTAATATACAGAATGTAATTAGACATAAGGTCAAAAACATCCACTTTTCTACTGAATTGTACAAGCTTTTATATGTAAATTGGCATGTACGTAAAATTTCCAAGAGACAATAATTAAGTAGGTACCCTCATATTGTTCCAGGAATCAGAAACTGGAACTCTTTAAAAACAAAGGCTTAATATGATGAAAACGACACCACTCATTACGTATTTAATGTCGAAAATTGCTATATGCTACATGTTTTGAACGGAGTACGTGAGTGACCCGTTTTAATTATCCTACTAATATTATTGATGCGAAAGTTTGAATGTTTAGATGTTTGGATGTTTGTTACTCAATCACGCTTCAACGGCTCAACCGATTTGGATAAAATTTTGCACGAAAATAGTTTATAGCCTGGATTAAAATATAGGATAGTTTTTATCCCGGGTCCACGCAGACGAAGTGGACGGGCGGAAGCTAGTATTTTAATATGTCTGATTCATGCGGGAGTTTTCAATATATATAACATTTTTTTTTATAATGTTATATGTTTTATGTGCCAAATTCACTGCCAAGAACCCCTAGGCGCTACGCTGGCCGATCCCGTGGTTTTCTTCGTCTGTAGTAGATGGCGACTACGGCGTAGGCACCCTTTTGGCGGGTTCCTGGCAGTGAAAGTGCTAGGCTATCATGTTCATTATTATTATTTATTATCCATTCGACATGGCAGCCCTAGTACGTGTTATGAGACGGCAATAGCCTATCAATATCTTATTCTACGTCTCCGTAGAAAATTACCATACAGCGATGTGGGTCGATAACGTTCAATTGTTGATGAGGCCGGCAGTTACTTGGAAACGGTGGCACAACGCACTGACCGATCGTTATGGATGCCACGCTTATCCATCGATTGGTAAAGTCATTAGTTTTATTTGAGGACATTGTATATTCAATGGCTAATTCGCTGTATTGTATTGGATACAAGGTGATATCGAAGAAGAGATCAGACGTGGCCGTTTCCAACTATATAATAATTTGTATGGTCGGAATAGTACATTGTTTAACGAGGAGCGTAAGTGGAATATTGCGAACAAGAGTCTATCAGAAGCCCGACGCCGAAGGCGGAGGGCTTTTGATGACTCGAGTTTGCAATATTCTTACGCCCGTGTTATACACAATGTTTTTCATCACATTTGCGAGGAAACAAATTCATTTTAGATGAAAGGAATACAAATCGTAATAAAAACTGCAACATGTCAGTCGTCCATTTTGTTGAATTTGACGTGAGGCGCGTATGGCAAAGACCCTTCGGTATACAGCCACGATTTGAAAACACTTAAAAATATTTTACATAGACACTAAATAACTACTTACATATTAAATCTGTAAATAATTCAGTTAAACATGTTTAAGTAGTTTTTTAAGTTTAAATTTATTTATAAGTACGTTTTCAGACATCGTATTTGATATAAAACCTCTTTGCTTTGTAACTGCCGCATGAATGACAGATACAATTTAAGAAAAAAACCATTACGCCCGTGGGCGTAACACAGGCTATTACAGCTCTGTATGTCTGCGCATTATGAAGCCCTTTTCAAGCAAGTGTGATGAAAACGGAATTTACATGAAAAATAAAAGGATAAGAGTGTAAAACCTCATGCACAAATTACCACATTTGTAAATTATATTAACCCTGTTTCACTTGTGATTATAAATTTATACCAATTTACTCAAATGACAACCGATTCTAAAAAATAGTAAAATATCAAATCAGCCTATATACGTCCCACTGCTGGGCACAGGCCTCCTCTCACGGATGAGAGGGAAAGGGCAGTAGTCCCCACGCTGGCCCACTGCGGGTTGGGGACTTCACATACAACTTTGAATTTCTTCGTGGATGTGTGCAGGTTTCCTCACGATGTTTTTCCATCACCGAAAACCTAATGGTAAAACTTGTACCATCGATACTAAGCGACGATATTATGTACATACTTATATAGTAAAATAAATACTTGCATAAGTACATAAATAGTAAACATCTATGACTCAGAAACAAATGTTCGTGTTCATTACCAGAGGCCGGAATTCTCGTGGCACTTTCGAGCTGTCATAGGGACTTCTCATTTATCTACTTCCGATATTCATATTATATCGATACATTATATAACACAACATATTAAATAAGATTGAAAGTAGAGGTAAACAACAGGTGGTCTTATCGCTAAATATATAATATATGCAACCAAACGAAAAGAATGAAAAGTTAACATTGTCACATTTAATCAGTTCAGTTCAGTGTTTTATCAATTTCATGTTCAAAGTCTGTTTTAGTGCCACCAAGTGTTTCAACATTAGTTTCTCTATAAAAGAAATAGATAGTCATATTTTTTTGTCAAATGATCTAGTTTTAAATTACTTTTTTTACAGTAAAATGTATCGATATAATAGGAATATCGGAAGTCGATAAATGAGAAGTCCCTATGACAGCTCGAAAGTGCCACGAGAATTCCGGCCTCTGTTCATCACACAAATAAAATGCCCTTATTTAGGTTAAGGTGGTCGTCGCAGTACTCGCACATCACTATTATTATTATTAAAAGAAAAAGTCGTAGAACGTAAATAAATGTCCACATATCGAAAATCAAAACGAAATATTAGACTATGTAGGTACTAGAAAAAAATATTCTAAATAAAAAAATATATTCTTGAAAATATTCTTTGAATTATTGAAAATACAGTATGCCAAAGTTTGGATGTTTGTTACTAAATCACGCAAAAAGGGCCGATCGGATTAAGTTGAATTTAATTAAACAAATAGAATACTTTTTATCTCCAGCAAAAGACCAACATAAGGAAGTCAACGCGAACGAGATTTGAGTTCCTCGCCTTGTTGGATAAAATCACAATAATTATATGACATGGCGGGAATGGCAATTCGTGGAATCATAATTATTAATAAGTAATTATTTAGTAATCTACTTAGTCACGAATTACTTTGTCCCAGCGTCTGTAATACCTAACAGTACCGGTGCGTGAAAATTTTCGATGGGCAACCCGGAACAACAATAAATAGTTCTGAAAGAGTATAGAGTATATTACTACAGGCTTGCCTAAAATACATTTAAAGCAAGCCCGTGGGAATCGGTTTGTATGGGAGCTTCGCCATTGATATACATATACCTCATGTACCGTAAAACGGGGTGAGTAGGGACAAAACTGACATTCAAACCTCGATAACATAAAATTTTCATGATTTAGGTAGTTCCATTTCATAACTTTAACGATAAACACGAAATCCCACCTCAACCCGTAGTCCCTCGTAGTTGGGGTGAGATGGGTTTTCATACAAAGGTGATTTTGAAAGATTGTTGGATCGATTTTTTTTATTATGAGTATTACTATAGCTCCATTTTAAATTGGAATACATTATTTAGGTAACAGTAGCCTTAAAATCCCTTCTCACCCCCTTTCATCCCTTCTTTCCCCATTCATAACCCAACTCTCCTCGCGATCCCTACTCACCCCATTTTACGGTACTATAATAATAGCCGTTAAGAATTTGAAAAATGAATATCCATATCGAAACTAGGTTCCTTTGATGCCAGGTTTTCTACATTACCCTCTTGCCATCTGATTAAGTACTTATATCGCTTTGCTTGCGATACACACATTTTTTCGACGATGCAAGAATAAGGATAAGATTTTTTTAACTATTTAGCACACAAAACACGAAAAAAAGAAAATACAATCAAAAAGGTTACGCATCATATATAATGTGCTAAATGGGAGCCTCACTCAGCATATGCAGCAGCAGTGATATCATCACGGGGGCCGTGACGCTGGTTTTCAGTGAGAGCCCCAAGAATAAATAAAACTAAAACTAAACTAGATAATCATTTTTATAATTTTTAGGCACCTGTATGTTTAAAAAGTGTAAGGCATGATTCTTTGCCTTTGATTTACCCCGTCTACCGTGAATACTAAGCGCCGCCATTCAAGACTGATGGTGATGGCCATTTAAGACAAGGTTGTGTTTTTATTAATGCAAAAGTCAATGCTTGTCAGGATGAATGTAGAATTAAGAGTTCGATCACGTACCTCTGCTCGATTCGAACTGGGCTAATATTTTTTGTATCAATTTCCAAGAAAGTGTATTAAAATCACGGAGTTATTGACTTCAGTGTTAAGGCGAAGCATTTATTTCCAGATATTTTATTTTTATTTTTGTAGGATTCTTCCATATCTATTTGTAATGCAGCGAGAAAGGTAAATCAGAAGTCGGAAGTTGGTTATAACAAATAAAATGTAAATGGCCTTACGCCGCCAGAAACTTTTTACACTAATAGTAATATCACACTTCAGGTTTATATGCAACCTACAAAATCAATGCTAACATTATTATAATGCTAAAATGTGTCCGTTTGTCTGATTGTAACTTTATGATTATGACGATGCCAATATTTTTTGCAATTATCAGTTGTTTACCATAGTAAGATAATAATATTAAGTATGTATATACCAGCTTCAGAAAATAACGGCATATTGCGCTATTACGCGGAAAGATGAATGAGACTATTTTGCTGGAGCAGTATTCAATATTCTTCGTGACACAATGAATGATTGCGATGTTACTTTCTATATACATATCAGATCTCTCCTTAAGTGCACACGTCAAGGCGCAGAAACAACAGATACATATGTATATATATATGATCTAAAAGCCTTTTTCTGTAGTTCCAAATATATGAATTAGGAGAAGACAAGGTACGTAATGGACCCGATTCTACAGTGGCCTCTAAACTTCCTAATTTTATTTAGGTGTCGCTAAAACACTTTGCTATTCTATGAGCAGCTGTCATAATCCAATGACAGCGCTAATTTGAATCGGACGTTTCTTATTTTAGGCGGTCTATACAACTTACTTAGCTGCCTAAATGCTATTCTAAATATGTCGTTTTTAATGTGCCGCCTAAATTATGTCTAAATATTAGACAATTTAATTTTAGGCTAGTTAAGCCATGTGCACGTAGAATCGGGTCCATTGTCTGATTTAAATAATTCTAAGATTAACAGTGGCAACAAGTTTATACGTAGGTAGGTATCTAATTGAAGTAAAAAAAGCGGCCAAGTGCGTGTCGGACCACGCAAAACGAGGGTTCCGTGCCTATTAAAAAGGTCGTATCGTTACTGAAATCTTATGGCACTTACGTCCTTTTCTTTAAGGAAGGCAGTTTTTTTGAAATATCTTACAAACCTTTGAACCGATCTTGTTCAAAATAATTTTCGCTGTAAGAATTTAATAAGTCCTTTGTCCATGATTTTTTTCATATTTTTAAAATACACGGTTCAAAAATTAGAGGGGGGTGGACACAATTTTAGTGACTTTCGGGGCGATTATCTCGGACTCCATTCACTTAATCAAAAAAATTGCTGAGAAACCTTATATTTATTTTAAATGGCCTATCGATTGATGTGCCACACGTGGGCTTGCAATGAAAAAACAAATTTTCACTTTCAGTTTTATGTGCACCCCTAAAAAAATTTGATTGAAGTAATTTAATTACAAAACTATGTAGCGGCTAACAAAATACACCTATCCTCAAAATTTTATTCAAATACACCTTATAGTTTTCGAGTAAAATGCCTGTGACATACGGACGGACAGACAGGCAGACAGACATGACGAATCTATAAGGTTCCGTTTTTTGCCATTTGGCTACGGAACCCTAAAAACATCATACGGTAACTTTTACAAGCGTTTATATACTTTCACCTGGTATGCTGTCATTCCCACAACTTTTTTTATTTTTAAGATTACACACAATTTTTTGAATTTCATAGCAGTCTACGATGCTGTTACAAACTCGATTCGATACGGATTTGTAACCATTATTATGAGAAGCACCTATGGTATTTAGGTTTACAAAATAATTATTAAATACTTCAGCTATTTCGGAAGATATAAGAAACATCGAAAGTCAACAAGAATGTCGATTGCACAATCTCTTAAATAGGTACCCTATAATATGACCCATAAAAACATTCCATGTAAAAAGAGACCAAGTCTCCAAACTCTTCCACCGTGAAAAGTTGTGACATATTTCGTAGAGCCAAGTCTCAGGCATTCTTATCATTTGATTCTTTATTTGCTAGCTAAATAAAATGGCCGAGTTATTTGACGTCAAAGTAGGAATTTGGAATCCAAAAATGAGGCAAAACCGAATCAGAGCACCTCACCATCCACGTGGTTTTGTCTGCGCGCGGAGAAATTTAGATCAATAGTGACTTCCCGTAACTCCGGCGCTGCGAGAACAGCAGCCCTTCCGCCCTTGCGTGACAAAGCACGGTCACTTCGGTCGGCTCCGCAGCTTCGGCTTACTGGTCGCCTTCAGCGGCGGGCGAGGGCTGCTGTCCCTCCGCTCCTCCGTTCTCTTTTATAAACACTAGGGATAGGGCAGACAAAACCACGTGGATGGTGGGGTGCTCCAATTCGGTTTTGGATCATTTTTGGACACCAAATTCCTACTTTTAGGTCAAATATCTCGGCCATTTTTATATTTGAGAAAAGTTTTTCCTACCTTTTATACCTACTGTTACTGTTGATACTGGTAGAAGATTAGGTTAAGGCAGCTAGAGAAAGGGGGGGCTCGGTGGGCAAAGCCCCCCGCAGTAAAAAAACAACATATAATTTTAACGATGGTATTATTTTGTAGGTTAGGTTAGGGTTAGCTTGTGTCCCAGCGGACATAGGCACGCCGCGAAGCGGGGTGACGTCGAAACGCTGGCGGTTCGGTTAGGTTTAGGTTAGGTAATAATAAATAATAATAAATAAATAAAGCACAACTTTAATAATTTTACCAGTGGTTTGACAGTAGACCATATGATGTTAGTTATTTTGATGGTTCAAAGTTTTACTTTTCGATTATTTGGGCGTCGCCATTTCAAAGGTCGATATATTGTCATTCGAAATTTTATTATATCGCCTGCATAGTTATTGATATTTTGTACTTTCGATATTTTAACCGTTCGGCATTTGTATTTTAGACCAATTAGACGTCGATATAATAACATTAAATATTTCGATCGTTCGATATTTCGTTTTTCGATATTTTGTACTTCGATGTTTTCACTGTCGATAATTCAATTTTCGATGTTCTAATACGTACCCAATTAAGTATGTTACACTGATACGATTTTAATATATGTATCAGTTTCACGCAGACAAGTCGCTGTCTTTTGCCATTTATTATTAAATTAGCATGCAAAATAACTTCGGTTTTCATAAAACGGATTTTTAATGTCACAAATTCCCATCGTTTTCTACCCCCCCTTAAGTGCTCTTTCACAATATTATTTATTCATGAACAATTTGCGATGCAATCAGGTCAGATATGAGGCTCTCACAATGTCAAAATAAGATTTGACTTTGATAAAATGCGATTAGCAACTTCTTGGTACGTGCATGATTCAAATTAAGGTTTTTAGATGTTTAAACTTTATAACGGTAGATAATAGTATTTGTCTGCGACGTTGTCCGCGTGAACTTTCATACCTATCAATTCATATCCAATTCCTTTTTTGGGATAATAGCTTTCGGTATAAAAAGTAACGTCCGTTCAGCTGTTATGCGTGATTGAGCAACAAACATCTAATCACCATTACTTAGTATTTTATGTTGTGTTATGTGTAAGTATAATACAGTTTTTGTTTTCGGCGAAAACTTACCTAAAGAGCAGTTTACTGACCAAGAATGGAATTTGACAAGAAGCAAGGAAATAAACCTACAATACAAGCAAAGGAATAGCATCGCGTTTACGTCCGACATTAGGCATTCGTTACTCTCATACTATTTAAACTATAAGTGAAGGACTTGCTAATGAAAGCTTGAAGTCCAACATAAACACAATCATACTAGCTAGGTTAGACACAAATTTTGGACAAGCGAAAGGGCAATTTCATTCATCATCTTTCAAAGGGATGATCTAGCCGTGGTTTGAAAGTTGTAGATTGTCGATTTAAGGGCTTTAAAGCCTAATTTTTGGTTGAACTCTGAATCCGCATAAACGGCATCGCCTCTTCTATAAATTCTATGCGATAAAAACATATTATATATAAACATAAGCTTTTAACTATTGCCCACTGAAAAGACGATTTTTGTTTTACTGACTGACAATGACCCTTCTATGGATATTTTACGGATTTTGTATTGTAATGGAACACATTATTATATTTCGTAGGACAGCTTAATATAAAAACAACCGTTAGTAAACTTTATCCATGTCGGCGCCGACGGCAACCATCGGTAGTATTTAACTAAAAATATATTAATACTGAACGAATTGTATAAAAAAAGGGGCTTAGTATTTAGTTTCTCCTACTTACCTGTTCTTAGTTTTTTTCTTCTTGATGCTAATTATTTATTCGTATTATATTACTTCTTATCACACCACAGCCTATTCACCAATTTCAACTCGTAAATATTCACCAAAACAAGACAGACACTTAGACAAATTTTCACTTATACCTACTAAACAAATATCGGAAAAATGCAGCAAGGTAAACAAATTAAAGTATGACACGATGATCACTACGTTTGCATGTTTGACATACCAATACTGACATTTGGTAGCAAATCCATGGAGGTACTACGGATTTGTACCTATGTGTCTTTGGGCATTACAAAGTCGTTCCACCGAAGCTATAAGGAGTTCTAATACTACTAATTGTAAAAAAAAAAACATTCTGATTATTCACCGCGTTGGTTCGCTTCAGCCTTTGGAAACTCTCATAGAATGAAAAAATGTACGGGAAAGTTCACGCATCTTAGCCAACCTAACAAAACACAGAACTTTTGCACCTTATTACAAGGCAATAAAGTGCACTCATTTTTTCTTTACGTTGGTAGTAGACATAAGAGAATCCTAAAACAATGTATGAAGTTCCGCCTCTTAAAACGTAGTGGTTATATTCTCTTTGGTCCACTTCGACGTGGATTGAGCAAAGAGTATAATAAGTATATTTATGTAAAGAGTGGCAACACTAAGAAATTACTGGTCCCACAGCCGCCTAGCAGAGAGTGGATTGAACTGCTCTGACGCACGCATGCGTGCAGCGTGCACGCTTCACATACACACTAACGCACACATACATATTCACGCACCACGCACACACGTCTACAAAAATTGTATTCTCTGTTTTGACTTTGAAGCCTACAATGCGAGTATCAAAGTTAGGAAGAAAACGTTTCTAAAACATGATATAAATCACATTTTAGTTACCTAAGTACGCTTCCCTTCATACTTTGCCAGTCACATTGTAGGTTTCAGAATAATCATTAATCACACAACTATGAAATGGATCTGAAAAGTGAAACATGCAACATTCATAAAAGTATTTATTCAACTTAACAAATAACAAATTATGTAACAAGAACTTAACAAAGCACAACCTTTTTAACAAAAAACTCGAGACAAGGACGAGATTTAGCTTCAAAACTTTAGATTAAATCTCCTGGACCAGATTTAACAAATCCACGTACAGCCGATCTACACTGCATATTACTCAACCTCAAACTATTTACTGCACACATAATACCTAGATATTATTTTTATAAATAGATACTGTGGCTAAAACTATTCTTGATTTTATTTAAATATGATTTAAATTTGTTTTCATTCAATGTTTTTATATACAATACATTGACATTTATTTACTGACTGACACATAGGTATGTATACTTCATCTAAAACCACAAAGGCCGAACAACAAACACAATTCCATATTAATGAGATATTTGTTCATTTTCAGTTAAATAAAATGTATACTTAATAAATTTTATCTCAAAACATAAAAATATATTTTAATTCATTTCAAAATCTTAAAGTTTATTGTCGTGGGTCTATTGTACTGACATCTATTTCCATTTTCTGTCAACAACATTAAATACAGCGATCCGCTTCGCCAGAGATGTCACTACTTTCCATACAATCAATCGGCGTGTCGCCTCTTTTCTAAGTTTCCAGCCCCTGGGATTGAGGCTAAAGCTGCGTCTGATGCGCCAATGTTTTCGATGTTTTTAAATATGTAACATGTTATTACGGCAAACAAATAGGGTATTGATGTGATTGGCAAAACATTTTTGACGTTTAAAAACCACGAAAACATGGCGCAGAGGACGCAGATTTACATGTCAGAACGAACACGAACGTTAACTACTAAAAAAAATGTTGACTACAGTTTTACAACTGTAAGGGTCACCGCACACTTCGGGTTCTCTGATACAGGCTTGTATCAGTGAGCTGGATCTGGGAACCTAATACGTAATGTAAGCCAAAGTTCTTCGCATGCATTACCTATGTACGAGTATTCTCTGACACCGTTTGAGAGCTCAGGGCACTTATTGCCATCAGTGAGCTCCGTCAACGGTTTTTGAATTGATCGGCCACTTGTAAAAACAGTCGACGCTCTAATGTCAAAATATGTGTCAATGTCAGGGAAAAGGTACCTTATTCTAGTTGGCTGATGAACTCATACAAAATGCCTCGATTCACGGCGTAGTAAACAATAAACCATTTATTTCAGGCATCTAAGGCCCATAGTTATAAATACCTTAAAGACTACTAACATACACACAATACAATTCATTAAAAACGTTCTTTATTTAGACGACGAATCAGCGTGGTTCCGTTGCGTCGTCAAGTCGTGTAGAATTCGGTAGGTTGCCCCGGAACCGCCAAAACATCCTTCGGCCAGAAGTCAGCACACGCGATGGTCTCCTGCAGCGGTGGCCGTGGCACGCGCACCGCAAATGAGCTGAAGTGTACGTAGTGGCGCGAACGCAGCTGGAAAACCCTCAGCGAATAGCCAGTCCTCTGGTGAATACGAGTATACTCCATCATATCATATCATATTTTAGGTGAGGTAGGGCACAGCGAAATGTCATCCCGCATGAATGTGGAGCAGCCCAACTGGGGAAGTACCTCCGCCTTGCAGAAGACCACAGCCATAATAACACTACTATACTTGCTCTGTAGTAGTGTTATGTTCCTGGAGGTGAGCAAGGTCGCCAGAGCTCCCGAGGATGCGTTGTGTTAAGAGCGAGGGAATTTGTTCCTTCAGCTGTCAACACGGCGAATCCTCAAACATCAAGGGTCGGTAACGCCCATGTTACTCTTTTGGAGTTGCATGCGTCTATAGGCTGCGGTGTCCGCTTACCATCAGGCGGGCCGTACGCTTGTTTGCCACCGTCGTTCTATTAAAAAAAATAAAAAAAAATATCATCAGACGTGGCGGAAGGCGAATAGCGCGTTACTCGGTGTGTAATAATGGCAAAAGCGCCAACGACAAAAAGGTATATTTACCGTAATCGTATACAGGATGTTAACGGGGTCATGATCCGGAATGACAAAAAGCGAATAAGATGATCATACTGAACAACCTTTCCCATGGGACCAACCACGAAATCGCAAAAAAAAAAGAGCCAATTAAGAGTTAACTGTGAGTTAACTGCGATTTAATTGAGAGTTAATGTATGGAATACCTGTTTTTTTTTTTGCGATTTCGTGGTTGGTCCCATGGGAAAGGTTGTTCAGTATGATCATCTTATTCGCTTTTTGTCATTCCGGATCATGACCCCGTTAACATCCTGTATATGCACACTGAAATTTTAAACTGTGTCAGAAAATCTGCTGTAGGTACCCACTCGCACCCAGAGCCCGATACCGGAAGTGTACTGCAGGCCTTACTCCAAGCTAAGCTAAGTACATAAAACCTCTTTTATTGTAAACACTGGTCACTATGACATTTAATGTAAGTTTAAGAACCACCCTGACGTACGTCATTAGTTTCAGTCGTGAGATAAATGGCCGAGCAATGTGACTAAAATTTTTGTAAATCTTTTGTGTTGTGTGTTTTTATATATTATATGTAGTATTTTGATTTAAAATCTCTTTTGAGATAGTGCGAAATTTTAGTGTTAACATCGTACAGGTGACGTGAGGCTTCCAAGAGTATTCTGTCCTATTTGGATCATATAACAAATATTCGTCGTATAAAGGTAATATTGAAAGTATTGAAACATATTTCATTATACTTGTCTTATTTTACTCATAGCAAAATCATACGGTCATGAAACAAGTTTTTGTAAGTAATTTTCTTAGAATCTCTATTCTCTCTTCTATTCTTAAATTGTATTTTTTTTGTAGTACATTCATTAGCAATGTAGGTCCTAGTGAGAACTGTTTAGGACTTAGATGCATGTCCTTAGTATATAAAGAATACTGTATTTTTTCTTTTGTACATCTAGGTCTGTTTGTTCTCCAAATAAATAAATAAAAAATAAATAAATCAATACTTTAATTATGTTGGCACCTGGTCTGGTCTATCTGTTTTCAGTGTAGTAGTGCATCTGTTTTCATTAATCAGATAGTGCTTCGTACACATCAGAGATAAATTGTTCAAGTATTTAAATTAAAAATAGGATTAAAAAAAATAACCTTTGAAATAAATTAAGGATAATTATTATCTGCGAAAAATCAAATTTATACAAAATATTGTAATTTTTGATCATATCGCTATCTTAGAATTCGAAGTTTTTCCTTTTAGATCCTTTCACCTAGAGAAAAACGTCATGATTATTTGCCGATCCGCTGATCTGTTATGATTATGAATGAATGCATTTAACTTATCCTACTAATATTATAAATGCAAAAGTTTAGATGTTTGTTACTCCTATCACGCAAAAACCGCTAAAAGGATTGAGATGAAATTTGGTATGGAGATAGCTTAAGCCTTGGATTACAAAACAGGATAGTTTTTATCCCGGGTCCATGCAGACGAAGTCGCGGGCGGAAGCTAGTTTTCCATAAATAATACCACTAAACTTGGTCAATCCATTTGGAAACTTCATAATATAGACAACCGACGTACAGACTGGCGTCAAAATATAACACCTCTTTTTACGTCCGGTGTATACTACAATTATAATAATGAAACTGATGACTACCACTTGCCGGTTTAAATAACTCGTTGACAACAAATTTATGTACATTTCTTAATAGTATCAAGCACTTGAAAACTAAATAAAATATGTTTGGGTTTGTTTTATTTTATCGTTAACTTCTATCAATACAAGAGTATAGAAACATTGCACCTACCGTTTTATTTTCAAAGTAGCTAATTCAAAGCAATTTCTATTATGCCTACATTTTGCACCTTTTCAAAGACGACTCATTAACTTTCTTCTAAACAAATTCCAAATTATACCAGTCGAAACGTCAAGCTCGTTTATAACTGATTATAATCTTCTAATCGTTTTTGTAAAGAAAAGTGATGACAGATGTTTCCTGGGATCAAATAATGAAATTAATGAATAAAGAGGCAAAGCAAATCACCCTCTGGCGAGAAGTTGAGTTTAGCTGATACGGTGCGATTCACTTTTTTAGGGTGAGGTTAGACGAGGCAGGTGAGCGGTTGCGAGATGGAAATCGATAACATTTAATAATTATTTTATTATCTTTATGTTCCCAAGTTATATAATCTTAAATTAAATAAATGTAGTTGGTTGTAATATTAAGATGTGGTTTAGTTATAGAGAACAAAATATAAATGTCACTCACAGGCTTTCCATTGCTAAAAAGTAGCTCGTGATACTTCTTGGCTCTTTTGTAAATTAACTGTACAAAAGAGTTCGCACTAAAAAGGAATCGCTAAAATCAAAGATCCTAATTTAACGTTAAACTAATACATTGTTTTTCAATTATTAGTCATTCATTCTAGTAGGTAATAAATAATGTTTTCTTGTATGTACACAATTCTGAATATAGTCAGTTTTTTTTTAAATCATTCGTGTTTTTTGGGACCACGATGTTTAGCCTATACCTATACTCTACACCATACATGCCTATACGATACATGCCTATTGCTCTTTAGCACGATAGTATTTTCTTCCCCAAAAATCAGCCACTAATCGCACTAGTGCGGAAAAGAGCACTTTTTGTGCATATGTCGAAACTTTAAAGAGCCATATGTACAGTAAAACGTTGTACGATACACATGCGAATAGGTAATTCGCAAATCGTGTCGATTTAAAACACTCCCTTCGGTCGTGTTTTAATTTATCACCACTCGTTGCAAATTTCCTATTTTCGGCACTTGTATCGTAAATAACTATTACGTACATCCATCGCGAGTATTAGGTAATTCATAGTTATATCAAAAATATGACTTAATCCGCTTCGCTTACGTCCCCGGCCGTAGCTTAACCCCTGCGCTTATACAGGGTGATTACCGTACGCTAGTGTCAGCGTTTCTGGCTCATCTCTCGTTAGGGCGCGGATGTACGGGGTTATAACGACGTATGTCTTGGAACAAAAACGACCTCTGTTCTAGCCCGGAGCTGATTTTCAGAATTTATATTTTATATTTGTACCTGTATGTAAGTCATAAGAATCATATCATTATTTATAATATAAGGTGGATTTATAGTGTAAATAAGCTGCTAGTATAGGAAAAAGTAAGATTCGTCGTTGATATGATATAAGAATTATAATAAGTAGACAACTTCAAAAAACTGTATGTGTACCATAGTAACGTGTATCATTACATTCATTACTGCCTACACACATTTGGTGATATAAATGGCAATAAGGAGCACCTGTAAGCCAATGCAAGCGTATATCAATATATAACAGTTTAAATTCTCAGCTTCTTTTTAGCAAAAATGGACAGTATTATTACTATGCTTACAGGCTTTAAGTTAGTCCGCCTAAGTAACTGTAGTAATAATACTCATTGAGTGGAGCTTTTTCGACTGGCTGCCGCGCTGAAGCGGTAAGCCGATTAAAAACCCCGATGAGACTTATATGTCTTTACACACTGATCACTGGACTGACAAACTTTTTTATATGCAAAAATAAGCTGATTTCGTAAATTAAAAAACCATGGTCATATTCAAGTGGGACTGGGCCGGCCACGTCTATTGCATGCATCCAAACAGGTGGGTTGATATACCTACCAAGTGGGTGCCACATGACGGGCGACGCAGACGGGGCCGACCTAGACGGAGATGGCGGGACGACCTGGATGTATTCTTCAGCAATTGGGCGGAAGAGGCACCTAGGGAGGGTAGGCACGCATCCCCTAGGGGTCGGTCTTAGGACCCACATTAGGGAATGTCGGGTTCGACTGGCTCCTAAGGGGGCCAGTCCTGCCGGGAATGAAGGTGCTGGCCTATGCTGACGACACGCTTGTTACTTGCCGGAGGTCCTCTTACGAAGAGGCAGCGAGGAGAGCCACGATAGGAACGTCATGAATAGTGGATCGGATACACCAGCTAGGTCTCAAGGTGTCCCTCCCAAAGACCGAAGCCCTGTTTTTTCATGGTCCGAGAAGGGGACCTCCCCGCCATGCCGGAATCAGGGTGAACGGGGAGGTCGTGGCGGTCAAGGCTCGGATGAGGTACCTGGGCCTTACTTTAGATGGACGGTGGCACTTCGGAGCACATTTTACCAACCTCGCTCCGAAACTGATGTCCACTGCTGCCGCCCTTAGTCGGTTGCTGCCCAACGTGGGGGAACCCAATGCCACGTGTAGGCGTTTGTATTGCGGAGTTATACGGAGCATGGCCTTATATGGGGCGCCTATATGGGCCGACGGTCTCTCAGCAGCCAACAAGACACTACTCCGTAGGCCGCTGAGGGCGATTTCGCTTAGGGCGGTCCGTGAATACCGGACGGTGTCTTATACTGCTGCGACGACGTTAGCTGCGGACCTCCCTTGGGACCTGGCAGCGCAGGTCCTAGCTGGGGTCCACCAATACAAGGCTGCGAAAAGAGTGGCAGGGGAATCCCCTGACTGGGAAGGGATGAAGCGCGCCCGGGCTTCGGCACTGGCCAATTCGCTACGCCAATGGCAGGAGGAGCTGGCATCAGCAGAATTTGGCCTTTCGACGGTGGCGAGCGATACTGCCTCATCTGGAGCGCTGGGCCGACAGGCGACATGGAACGTTGACGTTCCACATGGTGCAGATACTTTCTGACCATGGATGCTTTGGTAAGTATCTGCATCGCATAGGGAGAGAGGCAACCCCCTGTTGTCACGGGTGTGGCGCGCCTGTCGACACAGCGCTTCAAACTCTGGAAGAGTGAACCGTGTGGAGGCCTCAGCGGACCACGTTACAGGCGGTAATAGGGGCAAACCTCTCACTGTCGAGTGTCATCAACGCCATGCTCAACAGCGAGGAGGAGTAGAGAGCGATGGCCTGTTTCTGTGACAACGTAATGTCACAAAAAGAGGCTGCGGAGCGGGCTCGCGAAAACGATCCCCTCGCGGATCCGCTTCGCCGACGACGGACTGGAGGCAGCGCCAGCTAGGCGCTATGCGCATCTGTTGCTTCCGCCGTAGCAGAACTATGCAGGGAGTCGGGGCAATCCCTGTTAACAAAGATCCCACAGGACTGGAGGCGCTCGCTTAGCTGACGCCTCGAAATGTCTGCGGCCTGCTACTGTGGGCCGCCCGCCGGGACATACGCAGTTGAATGCCAAGAGCGATCCTGCGACGCCCCCCTTACAAGTCGGAGCCGGATGTCGTTGGTGGTTTTAGACGGTAGTCCAGTTTCAGTTAGTCCGTCATACCCGTCCTGCCTCCCCGGATAGGACGGGATGCGTAAACGCATTTCCCCAACGTAAAAAAAAAAGGGTAGGGACGCATGAATATAACGGGGATTGTCATAAGTCAAGAATTATTCGATGGACGTCAGAAACCCGAAACCAGCAAATTATGTTGGTTCTGATGCCACAATTATAATCTTTATCTATTGTACGTGAGCTGTAAAATGGTGGTATGGAATGATTATTAGAAATCCTTCCTACTTATGAGAGAACAACTTGCTATATTTAATGCGTTTTGACGTAATCATTTGGTTATTTAAACAACTATTGTGAAGTAAATTATCAATTAATGCTTCAAAAGCTTTACATTAGCAAATCTTTAAATACTTGAATTCTGTGTGTCCCATCTATAAGGCAATGTGAGCTCCTAGCGAGGCGATGCCGTGTTTTCTATATCGCATAATTTGCCAGCCTGCTGCAGGAGGAAGACTTGGCAATTAATTCAGTAAGCTTCTTACGTTTAGGCTCATTTGGTAATTAATTATGAAACTCGCACAACGGGGTAGTTTCTTGTAAAGAAAACTCTTCAAGTCTATTCTTTGATTTATTTACCACATAAGATCTTGGACTCCAGCACTAAAGACCACCAGGCTGCCCTGTCCAATTACGTTTTCGTCGAGTCGACTGACCGGAGTACGTGAACGTCCGGTCCGGTCTTTTCGGGCTTCATCACCCCACCGGTGCCAAGGATGCCCAAACAGGTCTTCGTCTTCGACCACCTGAGTACGTTCATGAAACTGCATGAACATCACCCATTATTGAAGTCTTGAGGACAATTTAAAATTGATAATCTACAACGCTTTGGATTGAGTCTGCATGCATGAAGCTACCAAAAATAAAAATTACTAAGAACGGAAGTTTGCGTCAAAAAAGATTTTGTCATAATTTCCAACGTTCAGATATTATCATCATTTATTTTAAACGCATGTACATAAAGTATTTCAATTATTTTCTGTCTTTGCAGGTGTTCGATAGTCGACAAACTGGCGCATATAAGTAAGTGTGTATATTTAGTTTTAGTTCAATACTTAAAAATTGTTCAAATATCCCCACTAACAGCCCTAGGTGGTAGTAAACATCGCAGAACATTTTATTCTTTAGAATTTTAACATTTCGTTTTGTTAAAAATATATAGAAGCTATTCGGTATGCTTAAACTTATGATATAAGTAAGAAAGGGCCCGTCATATTATATAATTCTTAAACGCATAAATGTAGACATAACAATATTCTTGAAGCCTTTAAAATACAGGCCATCACTTAAAATGTTACATAAAATTTTCACATAGGCATATAAAATACTATCTTCCCACCGCGATTTCGTCTGCGTGGACACGGGATAAAATTATCCTTTATTTTAATACAGGCTACAAACTATCTTCGTGCAAAATTTCATCCAAATCGGTTGAGCCGTTAAAGCGTCATTGAGTTACAAACATACAAACATCTAAACTGTTCTAGCACATCAAATAATATGTTATATATAACATATTATTTGATGTGCTAGAACAGTTTATGCACCATATTTCAAAGACCGTGGACGGGCTCGGCTAATTGGACGAAATCGGCACCATATTTCAAAGACCGTGGACGGGCTCGGCTAATTGGACGAAATCGGCTCGATAGAAAATAATTGCAAAGATTGGTCTTAAAATCACATTAAACGGTTCTATGTCTTTATTTTTTCGACGTATGGGTCTGCAATTTAAAACATGAAGTCAACATATTCATACCTAAACCGTTAACGAGTTAACGTTCAATATTTATGTAATATTATCTCCAAAAACCGGGCCGCCCAGTAACACTCGCTCTCGCTTACTCCGATACAAATAGACAGTGTGCGCGCTATCCAAAATCCTCAAGGGCATTTTGGTGTTGACAGCGTCTTAAGATTTTTCCTGTTTGTGTTTGCTTGAGTGAGCCAAGACAATTTATAGAACATGGCTGTCGTCCACCTGCTCGGGAACTGCCTGACACCTATGTTTTCTAGATTAGGGACTTATTTTTACATTACGTTTGTTTTGAGTTATTTTATATGTATGGATGTATTTCACCTAACTACAGTCACTAATCTCGTCATAATTATTTTAACGTCATGCACCCACGCGAAGACCGCAACGCATGCAATTATTTGTTACACATATTTTATTGAACTCAATTTAATTAATCATGATTGACCTAGTCTAACACAACTGCAGATGCTGACACTGTAGTTATGTATACCTAAAGTAATTTCAATAGGCGATTTGTTAAACGATATAATACAGAGAAAGAATATAATGGAAAAATAAACCATCTTCGTCTGTAGCTCCCGACAGGACGCATAGCTCGCCCATTAGAGTGGTGCCAAGACTGTGAAACAAGTCTATAACTCGATACAGAGAGGGCGCTAGTCTCAGCGGGAATATAGTGGAAAAATATACAACTTCCGTCACTGTCCTCGTAGCTCAGTTGGTAGAGCAGTCTAACGTTAATAGAAAGGTCGCAGGTTCGAATCCTGTCGGGGGCTACAGACCAAGATGGTTTATTTTTCCATTATATTCTTTCTCTGTATCATATCGTTTATAAAATGATCGGGGTAACTTCCTCGTTAAAAAATAACACGAAACAAAAATATTTAATTACATAATTTGTTTCGTGAAAAGGGTAGGCGATTTGTTGTTATGAATATACTTAACGTTTAAATTTGAATACTTTAAACGTTAAGTATATTCATAATTTTATTAGATATTAGTTAACTATCTTCTATATTAAAAATGTTTATAAATGTACGATAATATAATAGTTATATCTTTCTTGTGCACAAATCGCACTAATTAGTTTATATAGTAGATTGTATGACAAGGATCTAAATTAAGCCATATTACCACGAGATGGTTATTTTCCCCAATGAACTTCGACTGCGAGAAAATAGTAAAAACAAAGATTATCCATCCACAATCAACAATAATACCAAAGCGAAAAGATTTTTTAATTACGTGCCATTTTTATTTAATAAACTGCTCTGACACAGATATAAAATATTGACACTACGAAAAAACGCCTCTGACCGTCTAATAGCCGCGTCCAAACGGCCGAACGCGGCTGACAGCAGTCTATCCCGCTTAAGACGCTGTCAACACCAAAATGCCCTTGGGGAATTGCATAGCGCGCACACTGTCTATTTGTATCGGAGTAAACGAGAGCGAGTGTTACTGGGCGGCCCGGTTTTTGAAGATAATATAATATGTATGCAGTCAACCTCGCTTGAACGTTTGGACGCTGCTATAATCGGTCAGAGGCGTTTAATTTTTTAATTATTGTGATTTAGGGAATAAAAAACACCTAATGTTTGAAATGAATTCTGTTTCCTGATTGGTTGATTTTAATGAATAGCTGTATTCTGGTTAGTTGATAGCAAATAGTAATGTTTTTTTTTAAGAGTTGTGATTGGTTGATGTAATAAGGTGAACTGTGTTGATTGGCCAAATTAAAATGTTTTATAAATCATAAATATGTCTACATATTTTCCCTAGGGGCTAAAAATGTACTACTTGAGGCCGCCCGCTTGCTAGCTAAGCTAAGCCTAATATGAACCACTTTTTGAGCATGAGAAGTGAAAAATATTATCTTAGTTCAGACGCATGTAATACGCAAGCACAAAGTTAACTTAACAATAAGGTTTTTCAATAAATTATTATCATTATTATTATATTTATGAAACCTGTCTTTTGTACTCTGCAACATAGTTCCTCCACCCCTGCATACTGCCGTATTAGCTAGGAGTCACGCCAATTTGCTGTGCCTGTGCCCATTTTTATCGATGTACACGGGAGCGGAACGTTGATCACGTTAAAATTAAAGGGTTCTTTACCGTTTTACGACGAAACTCTAAAAAGATACCTTTATTCCCTTCATGACCCATAGCCGTGAGACATCGTGTATTTCATCAAAAATAATTAGTCCGTAGGTTCCAAAACAAATTTTAAACCGATTTTAACATTTGACATTATGTTAAAAAAGCAACATTCATAAACTGCCATTTTCAATTAAATTTCCCTCAACGTACATAAAACCTTAAAATGAAAGCTCTCCGAATGTTGCCCCACAAATATTGATTCATGCCCAAAGTTCGGATGCACAATTGTACAATACGGTACAAGACAATGGTTTGCTCAGATGAACAGTTCATTTATTCAACTCTAGACGCAGACTTCACTGGAAAGTCATTGTTGTTCCGTACCGTTTGTTCGCGTTCAGTTGTATTGAAATTCTTAGGAGCGTCATTGAGTTTGTTTTGTTTTATAAGGGCGGTTTTTTTATGGAACGTGTCTTAAATATGTAACTTGTGTATGATTTTACTGGTTATAGTGTCTGATAAAGTGCTTAGTTGCTTACTAAGACCATAAAATACTGTGATGTTCATACATTTATTTAGATAAACTGACAACTTTTAAATCATTGTCCACGAAAATTGTGTTAGTGTCTAAAGCGCTTACTAACAACTGGTTCTCAATCTGACACATACGTTTCGAGCGCTCTATACGGATTGAAAAATATAATAACTCAAATAGAATTAGAGCGCGCGAAACAGGTTGAAAACAACTGGAAAATAGAAACCTATACGTGTCAGATTCAGTCCCTGACACATGCTGCTTTGCTACCTGTACTAACTAACAAAAAAGTTAAATACCTATATAATTTCCCATTAAATGTCCTCATAAATCTTTGCATAACTGTACCTAACTAATAAACAGTGCGACGATCGTTTTCATTCTTATCTTCAAAATTTGTTTTTATTTTTTGCATTTCACCCTATTAACCCCAAAGAAAAAGTTTGCGACAAGTCATTGCCACCCCAAGCGATTCTCACTTTGGCAACACCTGATATCCTTATTTTTTCCACCCCTTCAGAGCATTTTTTTTTCAAGGAAATGTAATTTTGCTTGCAACTTTTCACTTACGTAGCGTAGAAGTTTACCGGGCCCCGGCTAAGTTTAGATTATTTTGAAAAGTTTTTTGGAGTTCTTCCATATACCAAGATGTGATTCGCATTCATTCCAATCTACTTTAAGCTGCTAAAAAGTTGACACATTTGTAAGAAAATATCTGTGTAGTAAGTAAACTTTTATGTTTAATTTCTGTATTGTGTGAGTTAGCTCGTTATTACGATATTTTATTAAGCTAGACGGCAAGGCTATATTAGCTATACCGTCATATTAGCCCTACAATGGAGACGAGAGATTCCTGCCGAATCGTAGTCGAAAAAATGGACAGTCGACAATGAAAGCGTGTTCCAAAATGAAAATGATGACAGGAAATATTCATAAGTTGTTTTATCCAGAACTTATACAGGGGTATTCCCAAAATTCAATACGACATAAAAATACTAAATATACTCTAAAAATATTAAAAAAACACAGTGCACAACCTAGAAAAGCAATATGTGTTGGGTTCTCGCAAGGCATTGCTGCCTGATCCTTATTTACAGTGGAGTAAATTACACGCCGCCGAGATTGATAGTTCCAGTCACTGCACCGAGTTTTGTGTATAGAAATAGTAAAAGTGCAAACGGGCTTTCACCTGAAAGTGTACCCTTTGCCATTTTTCTCAGAATTTTGATTTTTATGGGTTTTCCTGCTCAGAATCGTGTGTTCTCTTGAATCTGATATTTTACAAATTTATCTTTTAGTACATTTTTAGGTTTACACTTTGTGACGGTCCATGCAAAAATGTATGAAATAATGCTTTTCTCTATCAGAATCTAGCAAGTGCTCATGATTCGGTGTAAGAGAAACCTAGACTTTCCGAAATCTGAGTCAAAAAAAACTAAAGATACTCTTCTGAGTGAAACGCCCAACGACTTACTTTGAAAAACCACGACCCGCTACGGTGGGTGGTCTGCTTGAAGGTGCTCCGCGTTTTCCCATGTTATCGGCTACGAGCGTAGCGCTACGAAATTGTTGGCACTGAATGTGTTAGTTTTTCTACCATTAATAGCTACGCGCTACGGTCGTAGCCGATCCCGTGGTTTTTCTCGTATATAGCGGAAAGCGACTACGGCGTAGGCGCCTGCTAGGTCCTGGCAGTGAAAATGTTAAACTTATAGAAATTGCATTTATAATACCGGAAATGATGCAAATAAAACATTAGAAATACGAAATTTAATATAAGGTGCACCGGAACATATGTACCGAACGTCATCGGGTATTTGTTTTCTATATGGGCATATCAGTCCAGGGTCATTGTCAATGAATTGGTAATTTGATTTTAAAAGGTTTTTTTTAGTGCAACGTTCAATATATTTTCAAACAGAGTATTGAGTTTGTTCACTAAGTTTGTTCGATAGTAAAAAATCCTTTATTTTTAACGGTGTAATATTTAGTTGGATTTGTATGGTTTTCTTTCGTTATCGAAAAACATTTTTGTATCTTTTCGACAGTTAAATTATTTGGAAGGCCTTGTCAAGTTAATTGTAAGTAAAGTGACAAAACTTGTAATGTAATTTGTCATACACTTTTATTTAAAGTTCCAAATCATCATCATCATATCAGCCGAAAGAAGTCCACTGATGAACATAGGCCTCCCCCAAAGAGTGCCAAAGTGACCGGTTCTGCGCCACCCGCATCGGCGCAGAACCGCGCAGAACCCCGCGGACTCCAGCAACCTTTACCAGGTCATCAGTCCACCTTGCGGGGGGCCTACCCACGCCGCGCCTTCCGGTACGTGGTCGCCTTTCTGGAACCTTTCCGCCCCAACGGCCATCGGTTCTACGTGTTATGTGCCCCACCCACTGCCACTTAAGTTTAGGGATTCGGAGGGCTATATATCTAGCGATGAAAATTACATGAAAGATACATGTATCTTTCAAAACCCCCTGTATTTTTCAATAAAATACAGTATCTTTCCTTGCGCATCTCCGATTGAATCTTTCGCAAGTTTACGTTTTTTACTTGTAAAATACATTGCATTTTTCGCAATATTATATTAAATCATGAATAGTGACTCGGAATGTATTGGCTCTCATACAAACAGGTGACTTTTCATTCCGCTCAGACTATATTTCGATATCAGTTAACTAAAGAGGTTGAAATTATCAATTATGACGAAATACTTATAAATTGGAATCGTTAATCTATGCCTTATGTGACGTGTGAACGTGAAGTCAATTTTGCGTCAAAGGCATGACAAGAAGTAATAAGTGCGGGCCCTGATATATATATTAAATAAACATGTGTAAAATACACAGTATAAAACAGGTATTATACGTGTATGATTGTATTTGTCAGACAAACGTCAGTTTTGTTTTTTTCGAAAGTTACATGTGTTTTATAGGAAAGATACAAAGTTTCGAAAAAAACCACATGAATCTTTCGCCATTTTTATCGCTAGCTATATCGGTGACCTTGGTTCTGCTGCGGATAGCCTCATTTCTGATGCGATCACTCTGAGAAACTCCATTGCCCATAGCCCTTTGGGTGACTTCTTATAAGGCCTAAGTTCCAAATAATTTGTTTTAATTATCGCAGAGTTTCATGCTCTTATTGCTAAAGCCATTAATGGCTTATTTACAGCTAAAGTTCGGACTAACTATTTACTATATACACCTACTTACATTGCATTCTCATATCTATTTTACTAAACGAGATTTAAGCACATTTAATTAACTAATTTATTTACCTCTCTGAAGTTTAGTAAAAATATAGTGTGTGAATCGTGAAAGTTTAAACAAATATGTATACTTTCATTCCGTTTACTGTAACGCTGATGAACAATAACAAATCTATCACTAGGTTATTACAAGGCGTAATCATAGTTGTTACTTGACCTATAATATTTGTTTACATCTTTGGTTGATTTAGGGTTGGATAAGTATAAATCTTGTATGTGTTTTGGGAGGCTATTTATTATTTTTGGAAGCATTTATTGATTTGTTCTCATGCCGTAAACGTTTTTAATTTTTAGTAAACAAATGTGTGTGTATTGGATAAACTCCTTAGCCTATTGTTAAGTTGAATGAATCAACTTGGTAATGAAATTATATTCTTCTTTGAGTATAGAAAGTTTGACCATGTTTTGCACGGGAAGAACGTTGCAATATCGGAAAAGGTAAAAATTGTCATAATTAGATATTTTTATATTTTTCGGTATAATATTTTTTTTAATTGTTTTCTGCAGATTAAATATATTGGCTAGATTGGTTTTGTACGATTGTCCATAGCTGCTGAGACCGTATCGTATAACCGAATCGGCTAATGCTAGTTATAACATTCTTAAGGTGTTGTATGGGATCCTATATTTCAGGATATTTAATCTTCCTAGAAATGATCTAAGTTTATTGCATACATATTCAGTGTGCGGTTGCCAGTTAAATCAAAAGTCAATCAATAAGGCAATGTACATATGTTCCTTTACAAAATCGATACTAGGACAGTCGCAGTTATTGCGTTGCAAATGTAGGCAACTGTGGGCATGTGCTTTAATTACCGAAATGTGAATAAGATGACTTGTTGTGTGAGGAATGGATGTGCATAGCTTTAGTTTTATCGGTATTTTGGATTAGACCGACATTTATTTATTGATTTATTGGTTCAAAAGAAATTACACAGCATTACAGTAGGTAATACTATACCACTGGTATCCACTGCGAAATTTAGGACAGAAAGTACACATAAAAACAATCTTAATAACTGAGGACGGACGGTCATCCATTGCCTCACAAAGATTTTTGCATTTCTCACAAATGAGCCTCTGGTCTTTTTAAAGTTGGCCTTTATTTTATTAATATAATAACGATTTTTAATTTTATTTAAACATTTATTTGTGTTATTTCGGTAGGTATTTATTATATTTATTTATTTATTCCGTACTGTCTTTTCGAAGATTTCACGGTTCTAAATACACGTATTTGCCATACGAAAAATAAATAAATATATTACTCTGTTAAGTAAGTTTTTAGGGTCAGACTTCCATATTTCGAAAAGTTCAGTTCGTCACGCTGTGCGCTGCGCTTTCGGCATCCATCACATCGCGTATTACATTTCGGCCTTCCCGCCGGCGGGGACGTCCACCGCGAGATCGCGACAACACAGACACACATACAGTCCCTATTCGTCCCGGTACCGCCGCATGAGTCAGTCCGACCCCAAGTCGGGCCTAGCTAGTTTCTTGCTGACTTGCTAGGTTTCAGCGAACCAGCGATAAAACTCCCAGTAGTTAGACACCACTCACACCCCAGATTCGGTTGATACCGGTCAACCAATCTCACTGGAGCGCAAACGCATAGAGTATTCCAGTGCTTAAACTTCCCCGCGTGGTTGTGCCGGAGGCTTCTCCTGGATTCTCCCCAAGCTACCCTCCAACCACGCGATTCGACCGCTATATTGGGTCCGTCCTATTATAGCAACAGTCAGGTTCCAAAAAAAAAACAGCAAATTGTGTCAGCCGAATCCTCCCGCAGAAGCAAGCAACTAGTAAGAAGAAGTACCCAGGAAGCACATACAGACAGTAATAGGAAAGTTAGGAAAGTTATTTAGGGCAGTGAAAGGGCAGTTTAAATAAGTCAAAGTTTGAATATATACGTTTTATTAGATACCAGTTTGTTTATCTTTCACCCTTGGTTAGGGAAACCCTCGGGCAACACAAGGGCCCCGACCTTACAACTCGGGAGTCGTGCCCGGGAGCTATCGTGAGCTGCAGCAGGGATCGGGTGGGCCGCCAGGATTATGTTCCGGGTCGTTCCTGTGAGCAGACTGTTACGTGGCTGTAGAGTGGCACACGTCGACGCTCTAAGCGTGTGAACCAGCGCAGCCGGCGCAACAAGGTCGCCCCGGCGTGAGGCAAGGCGACGCGTCGGCCACAAACTTCTTCACATGTTTTGTTGTCAAGCTTACTCAATAATGCCTGCTGTACACACTGGGCCAACGTTGGCGCGTGAGCAGAAGGCAGCTATGCGTTAGAGGGAGAAGGCTATAATTCGATCTCTTTCTTTTACATAGCTGCCTCCTGCTCACGCGCCAACGTTGGCCCAATGTGTACAGCCGGCATAAAAGTTAAAACCGTTGTATTGTGGTATTGGAACGCAATTAATTTTGAGTAATGTTGGAAGATACTAAACATAATCATACACAGTCCTGGACGAAAATAAAACGTCATGGTTACTTCCACATGCTCACCGTGTGGCGCTACTATCAATGCCAATTTTGCGCTTTAACATTCACAGTTGTCGTTAACTTACTTGCTAGCTATTAAACCGTTTTTATTATTCTATTCGGAGTATTATTTCCTCAGGTTATGGGCCGTCCCATATACTCATAATAGAACTGAGGTTAAGAAATTTAATAGTAGGAAAGACAAGTAATTCGCGAAATAATCCGTTCCGGGAACAATGGCTACGTCCAACCTTCAAATTGAGAAGTTAGCCGGCCGGGAAAATTATTCGACGTGGAAGTTTGCAGTAAAGTCATACCTAGAACACGAAGAATTGTGGGAATGTGTTGATCCGGGAAATCAAATCGATTCCAAGAAAGATATTAAGGCCAAGTCGAAGATCATTTTGTTGGTTGCACCGATAAACTATGTTCACATCGAAAATGCAAAGTCATCCAAGGAAGTATGGATAAACCTTCAAAATGCTTTTGAGGACTCCGGGTTGTCAAGAAAAGTAGGCTTACTTCGAGATCTAATCAACACTTCACTGGATAGTTGTTCTAGTATAGAAGATTATGTGAATAAAATTATGAGTACTGCATACAAGTTACGAAATATTGGATTCGAAGTTGGGGATGAATGGCTGGGAACACTCATGTTGGCAGGTTTACCGGACAATTATAAACCTATGATCATGGGTCTGGAAAGTTCTGGCATAAAAATATCATCCGACTTTATAAAGACAAAACTTTTACAGGAAGTGAAAGTTTCCGAGTCAACAGCTTTTTTCACAAAAGGAAGAACTCCCTCTAGTCACTATTCTAAGCCAAAAGGAAAAGGTCCACGCTGTTTTAATTGTAACAAATATGGACATTTCAAAAATCAGTGCACGGCGAAGAAGTCTAATCAAAATCATAATAGCTATTCAGCAGTTTTTTCAGCTTACAGCGCAATCAATCAGGATGATTGGTATATCGATTCAGGAGCAACAATGCATATGAAGAGATCTACAGAAGGGATGTATGATTTACAACCACCTCCGATCCAAAAGATAATGGTGGCAAACAGCGAAGCCGTCTCTGTACAAAAAATGGGTAAAGTAAACATTCAAACAAATTTATGTAAAGATGGATGCCCTATTCAGGTGAGAAATGTTTTACTTATTCCTGAACTGAGTGCAAACCTGTTATCAGTCGGTCAATTAACAAAGAACGGCTGTAAAGTAGAATTCACTGATATGGGTTGTAACATATTTGATACTCACAAGAATCTCATAGCAACAGCACGACTAACCAATAATATGTATAGACTCAATACTGTTACTGGCAATGCATATGCTGCTACATGTGAAAGCAAGGCAGATATAGTTACATGGCACAAAAGGATGGCGCATTTAAATATGGCTGATGTGAAGAGGTTAGAGTCGTGTGCTGAAGGCATAACCATTACCAATAAACAGACTGAAACAGTATGTAAACCTTGTTGCGAGGCTAAACAGACCCGATTACCGTTTCCACAATCCGGTTCTAGAGCAAATGCATTGCTGGAAATAATACATACAGACTTGTGCGGTCCGATGGAGACATCATCAGCTGGTGGTGCAAGATACTTCATTACATTCATCGATGATTATTCCCGCAAAGTATATGTATATTTTCTGAAGAATAAAATGGATATTAAATCGGTCTTTCAGAAGTTTAAGGAAGAGGTAGAAAATGAGTTGGAAAAAAAGATAAAAATAGTGAGAAGCGATGGTGGAAAAGAATATTGTAATAAAGAGTTTTCTGATTTCTTAGCAGCTTCCGGCATCAGACACCAGACCAGCACTCCATACACACCTCAACAGAACGGTTTGGCTGAGATTAAAAACCGCTCTCTGGTGGAACGTGCAAAATGCATGTTATTTGAAGCAAAGCTGAAGAAATCATTGTGGGCGGAGGCAGTTGCTTGTGCGGCATATATTATCAACAGGTCACCTTCAAGAGTTTTGGATGAGGTAACACCATACGAGAAGTGGACTGGTAAGAAACCTAACATTTCACACCTTAAGGTATTCGGTGCAAAAGCCATGGTACATATTCCAAAACAAAAACGTCTGAAATGGGACCGTAAATCACAAGAATTAATTTTCGTTGGTTACTGTGATAATACAAAAGGGTATAGGTTATTAAATCCTAGTAATGGCAAGGCTGTGATTAGCAGGGATGTCATATTTATTGAAAATGATGTAAGTGATATTACACAGACACCCACACCAAAGCCACAGCTTATTACAGTCCCACTGAGTTCAGACTTACAACAGACTAATGAAATAATATCTGTTGATGATAGCATTGACTGTTCTCAAGCAGAAATACAAGATGAGACTTTATCACTATCCAGTTCTGATGCATCCTTTGACAGCTGTGTGATGAATACAAACAATGATGAAACTTATTATCCCAGCGGTACAGACAGCAATGTCAGCTTTGAGCGAAGTAATATCACTTTGAGATCTCACCAGAAACACGACGTACCAGGAAATAATTTCATGTGTTCTCAGTTTTCAGATCCACTGACTGTTGAGGAAGCGTTGTCAAGTTCTAATGCTCAACAATGGAAAGTTGCAATGGACGAGGAGTATCAGTCCTTGTTAGAAAACAATACATGGGAAATGACTTCTCTTCCATCCGGCAAGCGTCCCATACCATGTAAGTGGGTGTTCAAAACAAAGACAAATGAAAATGGAGAGATAGTAAAGCACAAAGCAAGGCTTGTAATTAAAGGATGCTCACAAAAACCAGGAATAGACTACACAGAAGTATTCTCACCAGTTGTAAGGTATGCTTCTTTAAGATATTTATTTGCCTTGGCGGCAAAGCATGATTTGGACATAAATCAAATGGATGCAGTATCAGCATTTCTTCAAGGCGAAATAGAGGAGGAGATTTATATGATGCAACCACCCATGTATGGCAATAGTGATCAAGTATGTCGCTTAAAAAAATCGTTATACGGTTTGAAACAGGCCAGCAGGCAATGGAACAAGAAAATTGATTTCACACTTAAAGAAATGGGTCTCTCACAGTCAAAATTGGACCCTTGTATTTATCACAAAGTTACAAATGACACCAATATGTTTTTTATGGCCATTTATGTCGATGACCTAATATTGTTCACAAATAATCAACAAACAAAAAACTATTTCAAGGAAGAGCTACATAAAAAATTTAAAATTAAGGATTTTGGAGATATAACTTATTGCATTGGGATACATGTGGAGAGAGACAGGCCCAAAGGCGTTATTTACTTAGATCAGCGAAAGTACATACAAGAAGTTTTGACTAGATTTGGAATGTCAGATTGCAAAAATGTTCAAACACCTATAGATATGAATACAAAAATTAAAGAAAGTTCTGAAGATGCGGAAATCCTTCAAGATGTTCCTTATCAGGAAGTAATTGGATGTCTGTTATATATATCACAAATAACTAGACCAGATGTCAGTTATGTAATAAATATGTTAAGCAAATATAACAACAAGCCAGAAATGCAACATTGGGTTGCTCTGAAGCGTGTCATGCGCTATTTGAAAGGCACTCAAGATTATAGACTAAGCTTTAATCAAAACACAGAGGAAACAATGGCTCATGGTTACTGCGATGCAGACTGGGCAAACTCAGCTGATGACCGGCGCTCTTGTACTGGTTATGCATTCTTGTTCCAGGGAGGAGCAATTAGCTGGAACTCTAGACGTCAGCCTACCGTTGCACTGTCCACAACGGAGGCCGAGTACATGTCTCTATCGTCATGCGTACAAGAGGCAATGTGGCTGAAACAATTTCAAGAAAGTCTCTGGCCACAGCTCAAGGATGAAGCTTTAATCATTTACAGTGATAATCAAAGCTCTATAAAACTTTCAGGTTCTGATGGATATCGTTCTAGGACGAAGCATATCGACGTGAGGCACCATTTTGTCCGCGATAAAGTACTTGGAGGGGCCATTGAAGTTCGCTACGTACAAACGGATAAGATGATTGCTGATGCCCTAACGAAACCAACTTCGCACTCAAAACTGGTTTTCTGTTCGTCTAACATGGGATTATGTTTAAGGGAGGATGTTGGAAGATACTAAACATAATCATACACAGTCCTGGACGAAAATAAAACGTCATGGTTACTTCCACATGCTCACCGTGTGGCGCTACTATCAATGCCAATTTTGCGCTTTAACATTCACAGTTGTCGTTAACTTACTTGCTAGCTATTAAACCGTTTTTATTATTCTATTCGGAGTATTATTTCCTCAAGTAACTCTATTTGTTCTACAACAAAAGAATTACAGTCGTAGTTCTAAGAAAGAAACTGACACTATTAAAACGCAATAATAAATTATTATTATTGATTAGTCACTTTCACTCGACATTTTTAACAAATTCACACTGTAAAACCCCAAAATAAACGACAATGGCGGGCTTTTTTTTAAATACATGCGCGCTCAACATAATATGTATCTATTACAGCGCATGTGCACATCGCCGCTAATTAGCCCCCGCTATCGCGAAAGGCATATGCAAGCTATGTGTTCAGCCAAACACATGAAGTGAATATTTAAATTTATTAAAATAAAATGGAAAAGTAAAAAGCACTAGTACGGAAAAGTGTAACTTTCCGCACGATTTGGTAGCATGAAAAACGCTCTTTTCGAGAACATGCATTGTAAATGTTTTTACAATGCATGTGCTCGAAAAGAGCGTTTTCCAAGCACTAAAATCGTGCTGAAAGTGCCACTTTTTCGCACTAGTGCTTTTTACTTTTCAATTTTTTTTTAATTTTCAAGTTCGTCGTCAACCCGACACAAAGAGTTTTTATTACTCGAGAAAAGTTTTACAAATATTTCAATTACACGTTTTCTTTCATATAAAAGGTACATAAATACTAATAACGTTTAAAATTATTTATTAATGTTTATGAATTTTGAATTTGGTCAATAAATAAATTAATTTTTAATATTCATTTAATGTGTTTGGCTGAACGCATATCTTTCTTATGCCTTTTACAATACGACAGTATGGCGGCTTGCACATGCGCAATGCGCATATTTGACCGCGCATGTATCTAAAAGCCCGCCATTGTTGTTTATTGTGAGTTTTGTGTAGTTATTTTATGTAAGTAAATATGTTAAAAAGGTCGAGTGAAAGTGAGTAATCAATTATAATAATGATTTATTGCGTTTCAATAGTGTCAGTATGTTTCTTATAGAACTACGACGGTACAGCGTCTTTTTGTTGTTTAATATAATATTGAGTTACTCAAAATTAATTGTGTTCCAAAACCACAGTACAATGGTTTTAACTTTTAAGTGATTATTCACTTAAAAGCTGCTGCCAAGCTGCAAGCTGCTTGACAGCAAAAGATGTGAAGAAGTTGTTAAATGCAATTCCAGATAATAAGTAGGTTCGTGACAATCTACCTGGGTTCTTCAATTTTAACCTAGATCTATTTTAAACCAACATTTCAACATTTAATATATTTCCTCACACAAGGCATAGTAAAATGTTGTATGATACACGCGCGTAAAGATGATTTCCGACTCGTGACGAATTATACATTCGCTCGCTTCACTCGCTCATGTATAAAAATGACACTCTTCGGAAATCACCTACTTTCCACACTTGTAGCATAAATAACTATTTTCGGCAGTAACTTTTATCACACCAAACATCACGAAACATAATCGGATATAGTTAAAAGAAATAAATTGACTTTTTAGACTCTTTGGACGGTTTTAAGACATTTTCTATTTATAAGAATCAAGAAATTAGGAAAATGTATGCGCAAATCCTAAGAGTTAATTAAAATCTAGAGTAATTAAATACTCTTACGGTGTAACTAAGTATTAAGTTAGTTAGTATCATCATTGCCTTGTACTCTATGATAATCTGATCAAAACAGCGTCTATGTCATGGTGGTGCGGCACTTGCGTTCATGACTTTACAGTACATAATGGTGCTACTTTCCCGCACTAGTGCGGAAAGAGCACATTCCGTGCATATGTCGAAACTTTAAAGAACCATATGTACAGTAAAACGTTGTACGATACACGTGCGAATAGGTAATTCGCAACTCGTGTCGATTTAAAACACTCCCTGCGGTCGTGTTTTAATATATCACCACTCGTTGCTGTTTTCCTATTTTCGGCACTTGTATCGTAAATAACTATTATAAACCATAACCATCATATCCCTTAAAACTTCGATACCAACAACCGGCTAATCGGGTTCTCTGCTCGTATCGAGTGTTTGCTACAAAAAGGAAAACCAATGCACTGTTATCAATTGCGCTGTACGAAAAGTTTGCCAGTGTTCAACAATTCACCCTTTAGGAGTACCATCATGATATTCATGATAATGATATATTTTTTAATTAATTGATATATATTATTATCTTGAACATAATTTCGAAATAAACTTTTGTGTAGTGATAAATAATATAGAGCGACACTCACTCACTCATCATCTCTCTTAAAAATCGATTCACTCTCATATCGACATTCCACATCACTATTTTTTTTTCAAGAAACCATACAAGGGAACTCGGTGAAGCCCCATGGTGCAGGCTTTGTAAAGAGTTACAAAAATACCGTAACCTTTCAAGTTACTATGTTAATTGAGGTGTCTATGAGGTGGAACAGTATTGTATATGTAGGTATAGCACGCAAATATGCATATACAGCAGATTAAGCACAGGAGATGATTAATTATTAAACAAAATATTTTATTATTTCATAAGAAAATAAAGCATTTCATTTATATTATACTTATAAAAACATTTTCATAGAAATACGATATGATGGTTTTAAGGGTTCCGTAGTCAACAAAGAACCCTTATAGTTTCGCCACGTCCGTCTGTCCGTCCGTCTTCGGCTTAGCTCAGTAACCATTACTACTAGAAAACTGTGATTCGGCATGGGTATATCAATCACGCCGACAAAACGGTACAATAAAGTCTTGAATTTTTTTTTTAAAGTGGATTATTATATGAATAACTTGTACTGTACCCCACAAACTAGTGAAACAATTTGTGAGGCTGCACGTTCCAGAAGTTCCACGAATGGCTCTTAGACCTCGTACGCGCCCGCTTTTAGCAGTGCCTCCGGCTCGCACTGTGTTGCACAGGAACTCGCCGCACCTCCGCGCCCTGCCCTGCTTGCGTGGCGATGGACAACTGTGTGTAGGGAGTGTATGAAGTTTTGTGAGATGAAGTATGATAGTCTTTCTAGTGAACGTATTTGATTATTATTATTATTGCTTTGTGCCTTTAAATTGATGTTTCGTTTCACAGTGTATTAGACTTAAGTAACCTGGAATGCTGTGTAAATATTTAAACAAATATATATATCGTTTCTTGAGTAAAATGAATTTAGCATACACACATAAAATACTTTGTCGCCGCCTAAAAAAATATATTTCCTTTGCCCTTACAATGGCCCTGCAAACCACTACGCTAGGTTTTTTCGGCAAATCTTGGGAACCGTTACTCTTTTTACGTAAAAAATTCATAACCGAATATTGTAGGTAGTTCGAAACCAGGTCTCAATTGGGCGATACATTTTAGTGAAACGAGTCTCTTTGATGCCCTCAGGACATGTGATCAGCATCGTTGTCCTATGAAAACATCACTTTGGATCGTTCACGTCGTTCCTGAAAACCGGCTTTGCCTCAATAACTTTGTGCATTAATAATAAGTCCTCTATATTGCTAGGTAGGAATCTTTTGAATTTCCAGGGTATTTTCCACATTCAATTACGTAAAAACTAATTTCCTCAATATATCTCCAGTAAAAGGAAAATCACTCGATTGCTGCATAAACGTCTGTCTGGCGGACTGAACAAGCCATCAATTTCAATAAAATAAGTAACTGAGCGAGACAAAAAAACAGTAATCAATCATTTGGATGGGGCGTCAATTCGGTTGAGGGAGGCAGGCGCGAGAGCCGTTTAACGAATTACTATTACTTTGTATGTGTTGTTTTATGAAGAGGTATTATGGCTTCCGCACACTTTTTTAAGGATATTATTTGTGTCTTCGTGACAAGTTTCGAATTTATATGTTTTTTAATATGTTTTTTTACATTCTTACAACTTTTTGTAGTCCCAAGAAGAAAGTTTTTTATGGGATATGTTATACGAGTCGCTTTACTTCAAACTCGGGTAAATCCAATTCTGTCATTTTTTTAGATTTTGGTATACTTTATATAAGAAAGTAAAAAAAACTAGATTTGTTACAATTTTATCGGTTAAGTATAATTCCGTGTTGTTTTTGAGAAAAATACAGTTAAGTAAAATCATAATATTTAATCAAAATCAGATAAATCCTATAGATAATAAGACAGTTTTTTTTTTCAAATCTAGATAAATCTAGGTCTGTTAAATCAAAAGCATACCCCAAGCAACAAAATTATCCCAGAGTGCGTATTTTATAGACCTACAGCACTAATAACTCTCTCTTAATGGTTCTAGTAGGTGCTACCATGCTTATAATAGCATACGTGAAGTTTGTTTGCGCTTCTAGTACATCTGTTCTTATAGCTTAACTTATAATCGCTAATAGGCTTAAATTAACGGCACAATATAAGCTAAGGTGTCCTATTAAGGTATTGGAAAGGCGGAAACGCGCTTGAGACTATTCACTCTGGTAAGCAATACTTATTATTGACTACAAGAAGCAATATAAAACCGTTATAAGTAAAGTATGCTTATAAGAGCAACAAATATAACCAAACGTACTGGAAACCATTTGCACTTTTTACTTACACTTATAAGGGTTTATAAGTCTACTTTGTGGATCCTTTATAAGTAAATTAGTTCTTTAAGTGCTTATTCTAAGAAAAAATGTAGTTGTTCTTATTAAGCATTATCGAATGCTGCTATAATCGTAATGTGTTTATAAAGGTTTAATAAATTACCATTATTATCCAAAATAATCTTCGTGAAGCCCGTAAAGGAGTACAATCGTTCCTAATGGTCTTGCTAATTCTATTATGGTCTCATCACGGACATGTTGAATATCTGGTGCTAATTTTATAACAGGCAAAGAACGTATCACATAAATTGACGCGGGTTCCGCACAAGATAGTGACAATGGAAATTCATGACATAATGTCATCGATGTTTCTAGAGAAAGCGATTTAGATTAGACCACGAAGAGAGTGTTAGCGATGAATCTTAACACGATGACGAAAGTGATATTAAAGGCTATTCCATTTAAAAATACGTACTAGGAAAAATTATTGTATAACACTTTTGGAATCAAAAAGATGTCCTGTCTCAAGACGCCTCAACGCTTCTTGACTTAAATAAAAATAAGACAAAAGACATTTAAAAAATCTGATTATGGTGCATTTAAATTATTGTGGAACCCTAATTCCTAACAGTATGGCGATATTGTAGTTCTGGTGAAGTACCATTTGCTCCTATAGAGGGATGGTAACTTTCTTCAAAATGCTTGCTCTAAAACATGGTGACTTTTGATTATATTTCTTATTGCAACCTAATTCATTTTAAATACAACTTATTAAATAAGCTGGTTTCAAGAAGCGCGTAAAAAATTAGATTAAAAACATAATATGCTTCACCGAAAATATACGTTCGCATGAGAATGCACGTACCGTCAACTGCTTCAACTTTGCCAACTGGCTACAACTATGCCCGTTTTCATAAACTGCGACTTCTACCAAGCCGTTATTCATTTTTTAACTTCTATGAATGGGAGAAATGCCGTCTTTCACCTGGCAATCCAATTCCATTTTTTTTTGTGGCAACACTGACAGTTTCGATGTCAGTCGCTATAAACGTAAGCAAAACAGCCACGTGTTTTCTAGTGTTCCTCCAAAACTTTTCCCACTTGTGCAAAAATATCAAAGATAGCTTCGCGGAGAGTATTCGTATGGTAAGTAATAATGCTCTTCTTGATGATTAACCTTATTCTACTTGTAAATGTAATGAGTTACGGCTTATACAATGACAGGCAATGTTGTGAAGCGTTTTTAGAGCATACATGCTACAAATTTGCCTAGGGCTAGGGTTGCCTCTATTTACGTGAGTAACTACGTGAAAATAGAAAGTAAAAAACGGGTACGGATTTTTGTGCGAAGTAACTACCTTTAGTATTTTAATTACAAGAACTTCCAGTTTCCTTTCTTGTCACGTCGTCGCGGAAAGGATGGACAGTCCTGTCCTTACTAATTGGATGACTGTGCATGTGCATTCTAATGACCATTTTGTATTTAACTAACTTAGGTAATTAATTTCTTGATACTAACATAATTTCTGTAACTTTTTTTGTGTTTATATGGATAATAATAATTTCATTTCATTTTTTATTATTCTTAAATGAGTGAGGGGAGGGCCAATTGTTTGGACAATACCCAGTAAGCCTGGTTAGTCGGTAGTTAGCCATACAAACTGAAGAAGTGGAAAAATTTCCGTTATGACACCAAAATTAACCATAGAATTTGTATGGTTATTTTCTTGTCACAACGGAAAACTTTTAGAGTGAATTTAATTGTGTGAGTTATGCTGGCCAAGAATTTGGTCCTTGCCCAAATCTTATATATTTAACTTCTCTAATTAGTAAGTATAATCTATATTTATTGTATGTTTTACTAGGTACTTTAAATATGGGGAAGAAAAGCAGACGAAAAGAGGGAGCCAGGCGATATGCAGATTACTCTGAGGAAACCCTAAAACTTGCCGTGGACTTAGTAAAATCGAAATCACTTACGTCGTATGAAGCCGAAAAGCAATTTAAATTCCGCGGCGCACAATTTTAAATCACTGCAAAAATAAGCACGAGAAAGCTGTAGGTCGACCAAACGAACTCGCAGTAGAAGAAGAAAGTCATATTGCAGATGTAGTAGAACTTGCGGGAAAGTTCGGTTGTCCCCTATCGATGCTTGATTTGCGTCTAGTGGTTCATAATTATATAATAAAGAGCGGAAGAAATGATCTATTCAATGGCAAAATGCCTGGTGAACGATGGGCTCGTAGCTTTTTGGAGCGACACCAATTTTCTATACGAGCTACGCAAAACATCAAACGTAGTCGTGCCGCAAAAACAGTGGATGAAATGATCACGTTTTTTGACCATCTAAAGGTATCGATCAAGGACGTTCCATGTCAAAACATCCTAAACTTTGACGAAACAAACTTAAGCGACGATCCTGGGTCATCAAAATTAGCCTTCAAAAGAGGGACCAAACACCCGGAACGGGTATTAAACTCGAGTAAAACGGCTATCTCCATCATGTTTAGCGTAGTAGATTTTGGTTTCTTCCTACGAATTTCGTAGTTCGTTGTGTTGAAAACACTGCAATTGTATTAAAATAGAAGAAAATACATTTTTACCACGAATGTTTTTTTAATTAAAGATTAATCGCCAAACATCTCACCGGTCTGAAATAAAAGTGATAATTCTATGTGTACCACTGGTTCACTGTTACCCACCTAGTCTTTTTTATTTTTTCCTATTTGGCACAACCCTAATTATTCTCAAAAGTTACTATGGAGGAAGACGGAAAAGTTATTGGACACGACACAACTTTGCCTACTTGACAAATAAAATGTTTAATGATGGTTTAGTGATTATTGTCGACTTCCAGGCATTGATCTAACGGTGATAAGTTAAAAAATCGGATCCCTTTGTAAATATGCCTATATTATTTCAAATAATCCACTAGGCAATGTTGAAGCTTTTGGCCACAATTTTGCCTGCCACTTCGACAGCTTCTACAAGCAAAATAAAGAGCATTTTAGCCATTATGAACCTTAAAATAAGTGACTTATGGTCCAAATTGGCTTCAATACAAAATAAATGCACAGATAACGTAAACGTTAATACGGTATTTAAAAAAAATATTAATTTCCGTGCAATGTTGCAGCAGTTGACGGTACATCTTATATTTATATTATGAAAGACTTAACATAATAAATACTTTTATTAGGAAAATGGCTTACCTTGCTTAAGTTTTTTATACAATGTAGGGAACAACTCACAACACAGGAACACAAAATTCACAACTGTTTTTGGAAAAGCTTGTAACAGAAATATGGAGCACGTTATACTCTTGTTTGGTTTTGTAAGGCGCTTATAGTGAGCTTCGCGGGAGCAAATAGTTTTGCGAAGTCGAAATATAAGTCTACTATTGGCTTAATTGGTTGGTCACTAATTCCACTATTAGGCTTTATTAGGACAAGTACGCCTATAAATTGGGCCCTTTTCCGTGGTTATAAGCGCTTACTATCCCGTTATAGTCCTGATAATATGTGGTTCTAGGACAATTACCAAGCCACTTTTTGTTACTTGGGACGAATCCACACTGAGTTTTTTCAAAGATAGATATATTGCAAAATATTATATCTAATGAAAGTAACTCCAATCTAAATTTTAGTTTTTGTAAAGAATGGATGGTTTTAATGCTGAATTTGCCGAATAGAGTCGCTTTCTTTAATGCTTCAGCCATAATAAAAAAATACTAAATATCTTTCAAATCACCGAATTAACGTTATTATCACTTTTTTTTCATATATTTCCCAAATGGTTAGAGTGGATTTATCTGAGTTTGAAGTTAAGCGACACATACCGACGTATCACTAAAATATTGTGGAGAATTATAAAACAGTCGAATAAAAAAAAACTTAGCGATTGATGATATGGACATACTGTTTTAATAACTTGAGCGGTATGAATTTGAGTAAGCGAAAAATTATCTAAACTAACGACGAATATTGATTTATAATAATAGAACGAGCTTACAAAAAGTGGGTTGTGATTAATCCATTTCAGATATTAAAATTCTATCCGTGCGACTACATTACTAAGTGAGCGACTAGAAATAGCTCGCGGATAGGTTAGAAGACAAAAGCTCAGCTTTGTTCCCGCTTTCGTCTTCGAGGTTATTTTTTTGTATATAAGAGCGGAATAAACCCCTGCTCATTATAGTATTTTTCAAAGTGGCTTTTGTATTCGAAACACTTCATTTAAGATAAAATGCTGCTCAGTATAAAAAAAAAACATTTGCCAAATATTGAAAAAATGCAAGACGTAACGTTGACACACAAACAAATATTAGGTCGCTTAAATATTATGAAGCTTCTCATTTTGTATTTTAACTCAAATGAATGTTTATAAGTTGCTGTTCTGTTGATTTCTCGTCACTCGCAGTCAGTCGCTCACTTAGTAATACTATAACGTAAATTAATTATTTTTGACACTTAAAACTTTAATTTACTTACTCGTTTAAATATTATTATTATACTCCCAAGTACCATTTCGAGAAGAGTTTCATTTGAGGTAGATATTACACACATTACACGTTTATGCACTTCGCATACACGTGTAGGTATTTATGAGTTTCGAAAATTTTATATTACTGTCAGGCTTTCACACAAGTATTCGGAGTTATCGACGTTTTGTTATCAATATACGGATAAATTAGAAATGGCGATTACCGGGGCACGTTCTATTGAGCGGCCGAGCAAAATACCGTACCACTGGCAAAGGCAATCAATACAATATGCCTCACAAATATAGCTGCGACGAAATATAGTAATCGACAAGGAGCTGCACTTGTTCCACTTTTGTTGTGATCTGTATACGAATTTTGTTACAGCCGGCAATGTATTTTAAAGCAAACAGTGTCACTGTAACACAGTGAAATATTATCATTTTTAGAGTTGTAGCAAAAACGTAAAACAATAACTCTCATTGTGCGTCTCTGTCCATCGTCTGTGAGATCGTTATTTTTCTCAGGAACTACTTATGCTATCAATTTGGAACAAAACCTAACCCATGTGTACCTAAGGAAAATGAACGACTTTAAACATAGATGTTTTTATTTTCTACGAAAAATAGGAATGTGTTGGGTCTCAACAGTCGAGGTCTATTAATAAAAACAATAAACAAATAGGTATCCTATGAAAGGGCTGATTTGCAAATCCTAGCAACTATGGTTATGAAATGATAACAATGATTAAGATTATTATTACAGGAAAAATAAAACTATAAATCTATCTAGGAAGTATTTTTTTAAAACATTTTGAAAGTTTAAATACATGCTAAGTTTCACTTGTACGAATTTTCTCTTTTACGAATTTGTAATATATTTTTACAGATTACTAATAATAACCTAATACTAAATGTTCCTGCCTTCTCTATATCTACTCGTATTCCTAGCTTGGAGTGTAACTATGAAATAGATACCGCTCTGTTTAACAAACAATAAAGGAACAATAGGCCTAAATATTTGCCCTGGCAACGATCCCGTATTGTCCAATCGTAAATATCACAGATAAGCTTCCAATGGTCTTTTATATAAAATAAAGTATTATGAGTGTTATATTTGTGGACGTGATCTATATTGGGACGATAAAAAAATTATAAATCTGTTATGTTGGTTTTTTTCTCCCTCACAGTGAATAAACAGTAGAATTGCAACTTAAACAATTTCAAACTATACCTGGTGAGTACCAAGTTACATTTGGGAACTTACGTAAGGTCTGGGGAATATGATAAAAAAACTATAAAGACGTGATCGTACCCCTCGCTTTTTTACATTTCTTCTTCAATACTTTTACAATCTTTTATTATTTTAATGATATTGGCCAATACTCGACTACAACGTCTCGTTACCGAATATCCTCTGGTAGTCCTTATTGCGTTGCCATAACCTGTAAAAGAATTAACACACAATTATACTCTTTTTCGTTGTTTGACACCTTGGCGTTTCCGGTTCTCCGCCATTATTCAGTAAACGCGGCTTACGGCCGTAAAACTGCACGCACGATCGCGACCCGCGCACCCGGCGCGACAAGCCGACCGGGAAATTGATTCAAAAATATCCGCACAAATTGAATAGTCGGAGGGGGGTGCCTTAGGGTACGTAATGGGTTTTGTTTCGGATTATTTCGATTAACGTGTGTGTTTTCGGTAAGTTCTTAAGATATCGGACGAGATGGATACCTACATATTTCATTCATAAACGTTCATCAAATTTAGCCAGAATGCCGTTAAATTCGTTTCTGTTTATCACCTTTGAGTTTGTGGGAAAAGGGCAAAACACAGAAACAGAATTTTGTAAAGTTTTATGAGCACCTAAGAAGGATTCAGTGTTTTAGATTGCCTCGGCGGGTAATTCATTGTTTACTTCGTAATCATAGTTATCATATGTGCTGCTATCAAAATTAAACTTTGTTATAAGTTTATTAAAAAACAAATGAGCACATTTCGATGTGAAACCGCTTGAAGTTATTGAAATCCAACATCAATGGATACCATTACCCGAGAAGTTCCTTTATAATACTGGTGTACCCCTCAGGCTAATATACCTGATCAATCCTGAGCTATACAGATAAAACTATGAAATGTTATATAACAAACATAAGTGTTCCCGTGGCAAAATCTGGAACTAGCATTCAACCTGCTAGCTTTACCTCTATCCCTGGGTAGTGGCGACATTGTTAGTGGCATGTTGAGGTTTGCAACGTTTTACACCCTCAAGCAGAGAGCATATTGACAGTCCCTATACCACCCCACGTCTCAAGCGAAGGGGAGTAAAATCAATACACTTTTCCAAATTCAAAACGCGTCGTTAACGTTTTTTGATGCAAAAATGCCACAGTAAAGTAGGGTGTGTAAACAAGTTTTAAAAGCTAGGCATATTTTTGATTTTATGAATTGATTATGGTTTTGTGGGAACGATAATCCGCTATATTTATTGCTTGTTATCGACCGTTGCACACACGTTTTTTTTTTCTCTTTTAAAGGGAGTTGCAATTTAAGTTAATACCTATTTAAATATTCATATTGAAACTGAAGAGTAATTGTAAAGGTAATTGAGTTATCCGGCTCATGAATTTTTCCTCGTAGGTAATTAATTATTATTAAATATCTGTTATTTATTCACCTTGATTTTCGTTACTTTTTGATCCATGTTTTTTTTAACTAATATATTTCAGGGCCTAGTAGTAAATGGCCATGCGCAATATTTAACTAAGTATTGACTTTTATTATTTACCGTTTTTATATTCGTGTTACACTCCGAAAACTCCTGGTAAATATAATGTAAAAATACCCAAATTATTATACGGAAACTAACTTATACAAACCGAACTATTCACATTGTCGTATGGGTACTTGACGACTATATATTCAATAGGTATTTATAAATGCTTAAATACATGGAAAGCATTTAAGACTCAGACACAAATATTCATGCTTATCACACAAATATTTAACCTGGCTGGGGTTTGAACCAAGGACCGTCAGCTTGGTATAATGCATTATTAGCAGGGTCCCCACTAGGTTTAACCAGTCGTCAAAATGATAAATAATACTTAATAAAAGTTTCAAATTTGTTGCAGTTTCACTACTGCAAGCTTTAACAAATCTGTGATTTGAAAATTGCCATTGCTTCTTTTGCAAATTTAATTTGTCGTGCCCTTTGATAGCAACGAAGAAGCCAAAAATATTATATTCTAACATTACTGAAACTTGTAGGGGTACCTATCTTATAGGCATTATATTATAAGGTTATAAAGGCAGTATTATCAGAACAAATTAAAAATCGTCCTGGGGAGATTTCACAATACGCGGGTCAAGCTTAGCAGGTACAGTTGTCAAGCAAAAGTGTGGTTGACTTAAAACACAGTATTAATATTCATATAAATTTAAAGATCCAGCACCAAGTACCTTCTTCATGAAATTCAAGTTGAATGTTTAATGTTTGTGATTCAATTGGTTGGAATTTGTTTTTGATTGGTGCCTGGATCATTTCAAAATTAAATATTTACTCATGAAAGCTATTAAAAAGAATCCGAAATATCTGTGACACACACGGACCAATGCATAAAAATAGCCGTTTATCAATTCGTATATATTTGGTGTTGACTGTACTGAGGGAATCATAACAATAGGGTGCCCCTTCTACAGGCCTCTCTATAGATTCGTTCGGTATTGGAATTCTACTACAAAGGGTTGGTCATCCTTTTCACCGGCTTCTATAACTATGCGTTACCAACGCACACATCAACAGTTCTTTGTAGCGGAATAATGAAGCCCCAACTTAATGAAATTTTTTGAAGGGATTAAATGGAAAATACATATCGTATATTTAGTAAGGTAGGTACAAAGGTTTTTGCTGCTTTAGTTAAACAAGCCTAAGATACGAATAGAGGTGACTTTAACTATATATATTCACTCTCTCTATACAATTTTATGTACCCACATTGTATTACACATCCGCTGGATGCAGGTGGCGCGGGACCGGTCACTTTGGCACTCTTTGGGAGAGGCCTATGTCCAGCAGTGGGCGTCTTTCGGCTGATATGATGATGATGATGATGATGACATTGTATTAACTTGGTGATTTGCTATATTACTTGCTCTTTAGCAATTACGAGTCACTTGTACGAAAGTGTACCAAAATACCTTAATAAAATAAGTATTTTATATTATCGAAGATTGTATCTGTTCTAAAATACTTGCCTGCCAGCTTCCAAAATCCAACTCAAACAAGAATTCCGAAACGAGTCACTATCTCCCATAAGAGCCACTTCTGTCTAGCCGTTTCCTCTCCGGTGGGGCTTAAAAAGGGGGTTTACAACAATGGCTCTCCTGATACAAAGGTACTTATCTATGGCTGAAGCATACAGATCATTAGGACATCTGAAAAATATATTCGAACTCTAAAAAATATATTACTATTTACTCGCCAAACTTTTAACAATAATTTACTTTAAAAACAAAGTTTTAACCGACTTCAATTTGGGTCATTGTCATAACCCAAAAAAAAACTGTTCATACGAATTATACAAGAAACTTTTAATAATTGCGTATCAATTTTACATCATAATAATACAGTAAAGGAAACGTACTAGACCATAACTGTAACACTACACTATAAATTTATGAATTTTTACTTTAAACTACCGCCATGTAACGAATTGTCCACTCCGGTGGACTGTTCGGATTCTACCTTTCAATAGAATGTAGCTTTTAATAAATACGTGTTATTTATTATTTTACAAAAAAATTATATTTTCCTAATCTACGTATGTTTTCCATTTAACGTTAAAAGTATTAAAAAAAATGATAGATATAAAACTCACTTTTTGCATCATTTAATCTTGTTACAACATTTTTTGTCTTTCCGGTGGACATTACTTTCGATACTGACTAAAATGAAGTAAATGTCAAATGATGGAACGAAACGTAAAATTGAACGCAGCCAATATCGTAGTATCCCTGTCAGAGGCCATTTTGCCGCGACTCGTGCGCAGAAAACGTTGTTGTTGTACTAAGAAAAATATTTAGTGGTGTCAAAGTTGAGTTGTCTTTCCGGTTACTACTGTATTTTGGTAAGTAAATCACTATAAATACATCAAACATTCATTATAACTAGTTAAACAATGAAACTTTATGAATATCCCTTGGCTTTTGACATAACCTATAAACGGCGCAAGGTGTGAATGATTTTGCAAAAATAGTCCATTCGGTGGACATCTTTTTGGTGGAACTTTTGTCCACCGAAACGACAGATGTCCACCGAATGAATTTTTTTCTTGAATGTTGGTTATTTAATTATTATAACTTATAAATCTGCTTCAGATTACTGATGTTTTTATCAGTTAAAGACTAACGACCTATTTTTGTTTCATTTTCGCTTTATTTTTATGAGTAAATATGTTTTAAACCACCACTTCCCTCACACCTTTGTACACCATGTCGACTTGTAGTTAATGTAGTTATCCATACTCGTAGCTATATACTATAAGTTAACATTATAATGATTGGTACGTGTAATGCATTTCTAACGACATGGGAAATAATATTTTTTCATAAGCACGCTCGTTTTCCCTATGCAAATTTATTTACTAACAAAATCTCCTGCTCTTCCTTTGCACAGCTTTACTTTCTTTTCGTTTGTGTGCATTGCTTGTTGTGATTTTACAGACGATGGCGAAAACAAGAAGTAAACTTACTGATAACCAGAAAAAAAAACGACGCCGTGAGCAAAAAACACTGAGTATGAAGAAGGCACGTGAAAAACTTAAACAGGATCCAGAAGCCTTGGAAGAAAAGCGAAGAAAGGACAGAGAATATTACTATCGGAAGAAAGCCGAAGGGAAAATAAAAACTGTAGAAGATTTACCAGATGTGCAAAAAAAGCTTTTGAGGAGGAAATGGAGAGAGGATGCAAGAAGACGCAGAGAAAAAGTCAAAATACAAAAAGAAGCTGAAAAGTACATTGCACGCGAAACGCCGCCCTCGAGTCCACCTATAGTATCTTCAGTATCATCAAGAGCTGAAATGGGTGCACGTATTGCAGTGAGAAACAGAAGAAGGTTGAAAGCAGAGAATGTTTTACTGAAAAAGAAGTTGATGAGTTTAGAATGTAAATTTGCTAAGTACAGAATGCGACTACACAGATTAAAGAACAAGAAACAAAAGGATGCAAATGAAGCACAAAAAAAGAAAAGGAATGAAGGTTCTAAGAAGGACAAGGTATTGAGAGATAATATACAGCAATATTTGCTTAGCGATGAATCAATTCGTCTTACATCTGGCAAAAAAGAAACAATAACACGCAATAAACAAAAAAAACAAATCAGATTTCTCAACGACTCCCTTATAAATCTGCATAAAAAATATGTGGTTCAGACAGGCAAAACCATATCCTACAAAACTTTTTGCAAGCACAGACCATTTTGGGTATTAGATCCTAAAGCTGTAGCACGCGAGACTTGTTTGTGTGTGACTCATACTAACATGGACTATGTTGCAAAGGCACTTAGAAACGCACGAGTAATTAATGAAAATACTGCTATGGCAATAAGCAAGTCGATTTGTTGCACAAACATGACTGAAAACTGTCTCGAAAGAACATGCACTGAATGCAAACAAAAGAAAATTGTGTTCAATGACTACAACCCAAAAGACACAATAAAATACGAACGCTGGGTCACTAAAAAGGTATGCGAAACAGTCAAAGGACAAAAAAAAATGTGTCAGAAGACTGTTAAAGAAATCGTCTGCACATCCAAACGTCAATTAGTCAACCATTTGCTGGATAATATAGAACGTTTTATGCAACATACTTGCAATGTACTGCATCAACATGCTAGTGTCAAAAACATTAAAGTTGCTATGTCTGAGAACGAGGGTTTATTGCATGTTGACTTCTCAGAGAATTATAATTGCAAGTATGTCACTGAAATACAATCAGCACATTTCGGCGGTTCAAAAGCTCAGCTGTCACTGCACACAAGCGTTTTTTATTATGTGGACGTTACTACGGAAGAGAATCGACTCGTCACAAAATCATTTTGTACCGTGAGTGAGATTAGGAATCACGATCCTGTTTACATTTGTATTCATTTGAAGCCTATTATAGCCTCAATGAAGACCCTTGTTCCAAATTTGAAACGGATGCATATTTTGAGTGACGGACCTTCAACTCAGTACAGAAACAAGACGATGTTCCACCTAATTGCTGCTTACTTGAGCGAGGAGACCAAGGTAGATGACATAATCTGGCATTACAGTGAGAGTGGACACGGAAAAGGAGCCCCTGATGGCGTGGGTGGATGTCTTAAGCGTACGGCTGATAAGCACGTCGCTCAAGGAAACGATGTCCATAATTTGGATGCCTTCATGGAGTGTGTTCTTCAAAACTGTAAAGGCATTGAAGTCATTAGAGTAGATGAGACGCACATGGAGTCTATTGAAAGTAAAATAAAAAACAGCAAAATTACGCCATTTCGTGGAACTATTAAAGTCCATCAGGTTACTTGGAGTCGCTGTGAACCAATGATGCTTCAGTTTCGTAGGTTGAGTTGTATGAAATGTAGTCCAGAAAATACTTGTATACATTACGGTTTAGGTAGCAAAAAACTTGACATAGCACTATGTCCCAGACCACTCCAAAATAATGTCCCAACTCTATCAAGTTCAGTCTTGACGACTCCTCTGCAAAGTCCTACTCGGAATGACACACCAGTTCCCGCCGAGAGGATGAATTCACCGACTCCAACCTTGACTCCTATGCACAGTCCAGTGGCAAGCCGATGGTCCAGTCCAATTGCGAGTGGCTCGATGCAGCAACCATTGAAAATTGGCGAGCGCAGTCCATCACTGCTGATTGGAGATAATATCCATAAGCGCATACAATTTTCGGACGTATATTCGGACAGCTCAGATTCGTCAACGTCAAAACCAGAGGAACCAGTAATCCCCCTTTCACTGGCTAAACGGATTGACCGCTTCTGGTCTTCTGACAACGAAGACATATTTTGACCACCGAAATGAATTGTCTTTTCGGTAGACAGACATAAAACATTTTTTATTTACTTTTTGAATGCTTTTAACTGATTGATTTGTTTGTGATTATGTGAAGATAGCATTAACGTTATTTTTGTTCGAGATGTTAATCACTTTTTGTTTTGTTTTTTATTCAATAATTAACATTTTAGTCCACTCGGTGGACATATTAATCTTTTCGGTGAAACCGAAATGTTGTTATTTCCTTATAAATCGCCTTTATCGAATTATTGATCTCAGACTGATACTCACTTTTGTTGTAAAGTAAAGTAAGAGTCATAATATACCTTTGATTTTTATAAATTACGTGTTTAATTTTTTCGCAAAAAAAAACCCGAAGCTTGACAATAACCCATTTAGTACTCCGCCAAGCCACGAGGACATTTCCACATTTCTTTTCAAATTTACCACATGAACTGATTTCCGAGAGCAAATGCGTTTTTAGAGAAAAAAACCGAATCGCTGTATGTGGGCCAATAATATTTGAGGACTTCCTTCGATTCCACAAGGATAACCTTTGGAACTTCATTAGTTGCTATTTCAACGGAATCTTATCAGAATCTGTGATATACTTTAGTACTTTTAAGTAGGTACCTACATAATTGAGGAATTCCATAAGTCATCTGTGGTCTTCATCATCAATTCCACTCCACCAAATTTATGATTTCCGGGTGTAAATACACGAATTATAATAGAAAATACCAAAATCACTATACGCGTGCCTAATATAATTGAGGAGTTCCCTCAATTCCTCATGGATCCCATCATCCAACTGTTTTTTTTTTAAATGGGACCTACCTGGAAGCATATACAAACAAACAAAAAAAAATTACGAATCGGCTCAATCGGTTCTGAGGTAACAAACATTGAAAAAAAGGTACTGAAAAACATCCCTTAGATTATATTCCAAAATCATTTGATACACTTTTGTTCGTTTTTTTAAATCTCTTACTCCTAGCAGCACAAACGTCATGTTAGCTTTGCAAATAAAGATAACCCTTAGTATTATCGATTGTCAACAGCAATTTAGACAATAGTACTCGAATCAAATTCCTAGACTGTACAACATATTGTCCTGTAATCCACAACTATATACAACGTGTTACATAATACCATATGAAAATAAAAACTTTATATCTCCTTCTTCTACCTAGCGTTATCCCGGCCTTCGCCAGGGTCCGTCATTTACCTCTCACAGAAAATTAGATAAAATATAAATACTTTCTGGGTTGTCGTCTCTTTAGATTTACGTTTTCAGGGTTGCGATTTAATGATGATTATTTTAAATTTTATACAATTTCTTCTTTTTCGTGGACGGCTGTTTTCAAATATTGCAAATAGACTCCAAGGGACCTTTAAACTCCCTTTTATATTTAGGGGTATTATTGTAACACCCTGTATGACTGAACAAAGCGCTAAAAATATGTGACTTAACTAGAGTTATGTGGGCGTGTCAGATATTTTTGCGTCCTTTGTCTAGTCAGATTGATGCAGGTGACTGTAAATCGCTACTGAATAATGATGAAAACTACAAGCATATGACAAAACATACAAGAGTTCTTGTAGTATTATGTCACGTGATAAAAGTTATAAAAGAACCTTCAAGTTAACTTTAGCTTTTCATCATTAGTGTAATATATCATGCAGACGTATTGTAATCTTAGGTACAAAGGTAAAGGATAGGGCTTTGCATGAACGACGTTTCCAATTAGGGGATATTTATTGGGGATCTAGCATTAAGCTCCCATTACGGGGTTCAATGTTACATGAAAATAATTACCTTTCTGTGAATTTATTGCGAACAATTTTTCACTTGTAACGATTTGTAGTATAATATATTTCATATATGCATTCAATATATCTTTGTGGACTGTACTATAACTACCTTTTTAAATTTCATAACAATACTAACACTGACCTTGGTTATTACGAGTATGTGATACATAATATTTACAAGTGGTTTGCTGCTCGGCTGCTCTACGTAGGAGAAATCAAGTAACTCAGTTCAAATTTTTCAAGAGGGTGAAAAAGTTAATTTGTAATTTAATAGTACCTATTAATAGCAATAGTACATTGTTTAACGAGGGGCGTAAGTGGAATATTGCGAACAAGAGTCTATCAGAAGCCCGACGCCGAAGGCGGAGGGCTTTTGATGACTCGAGTTTGCAATGTTCTTACGCCCGTGTTAAACACAATGTTTTTCATCACATTTGCGAGGAAATAAATACATTTTAGATGAAATGAATACAAATCGTAATAAAAACTGCAACATGTCAGTCGTCCATTTTGTTGAATTTGACGTGAGGCGCGTATGGCAAAGACCCTTCGGTATACAGCCACGATTTGAAAACACTTAAAAACATTTTACATAGACACTAAATAACTACATATTAAATCTGTAAATAATTCAGTTAAACATGTTTAAGTAGTTTTTTAAGTTTAAATTTATTTATAAATACGTTTTCAGACATGGTATTTGATATAAAACCTCTTTGCTTTGTAACTGCCGCATGAGTGACAGATACAATTGAAGAAAAAAACCATTACGCCCGTGGGCGTAACACAGGCTGTTACAGCTCTGTATGTCTGCGCATTATGAAGCCCTTTTCGAGCAAGTGTGATGAAAAATTTATTTAAAGCAATATAAGTGCATTAAGAATGGTAAATCCAATCTACCGGGTTTGTTTTATTTTTAGCGTATTTTGATTTTGTAAAGAAAAAATAGTTTCCTGCGTAGAACGGAAGCACATAATCCAAATAACTCTCTATATAAAAACAAGTATCTTGAGATACTTGAGTTTAGCTTAGGCACTGCAACTGCGATACCTCATTAAATGCAAGTAAGTATCAAGTTAAATAAGTTATTTACGATTTTAGTCAATATTTAACCCTTCCATCCGCCTGTGCCAGTAAAATTGTATTATTTAACAAATTGTTCATTTGTCAACGTCCAGCTTTTCAGTAGCTGCCTAATACATTATCTCGAGAAAATTATAAACGTACGAGTAGACGTTTTTCAAGAAAGAGACTCCAAAAAGTCAATAGCTTTTTTTGAGTTACTTGATTTCTGCGTAGGGCAGCCGAGATACTTGTTAGGGTTCCGTAGCCAAATGGCAAAAAACGGAACCCTTATAGATTCGTCATGTCTGTCTGTCTGTCTGTCTGTCCGTCCGTATGTCACAGGCATTTTACTCGAAAACTATAAAGTGTGTTTGAATATAGATTTGATGATAGGTGTATTTTGTTACCTGCTACATAGTTTTGTAATTAAATTACTAAAAAAAAATTTTTTTTGGGGAGCACTCCATACATAAAACTGAACGTCAAAAAGTTTTTTTTCATTGCAAGCCCACGTGTGGCACATCAATCGATAGGCCTTTGAAAATAAATATACTTAAGGTTTCTTAGCAATTTATTGATTTAGTGAATAGAGTCGGAGATAATCGCCCCGAAAGTCACTAAAATTGTGTCCCCACCCCCTCTCATTTTTGAACCGTGTACTTTAAAAATATTAACTTATTAAATTCTTTCAGCGAAAATTGTTTTGAACAAGATCGGTTCAAAGGTTTTTAAGATATTTCAAAAAAACTGCCTTCCTTAAAGAAAAGTAAGTGTCATAAGATTTCAGTAACGGTACGACCTGTTTAATAGGCACGGAACCCTTCGTTGTGCGTGGTCCGACACGCACTTGGCCGCTTTTTATTTTAAGAGCCTTTTTAACATCCTTTATCCTCATCTATATTTATTTATCTTCATCCTTTTTATCTTGTCAACGATGAAACCAAAGTCTTCTAAAACCATTTGATTTTCAAATGTCTCACATTGATATGCTTGTTTTTAGCGTAGATATGGTCAACATACTTGAATTCAGCGTAGATTAAGACAGCAAAAAACATACTTAAATATTAAGATTATCAATTACTCTGAAAATAGGAGGCTCAAAAGAAAAGGTTAGCGAAGGGTGGATGCCTTTTAAGGTTCTTTTTCCAAAAATCAAAAAAAACTAAAATTTTAAAAAATAATTCTCGGATTCTGCATAGGGCAGCCGCCCTAATCATGTACTCGTTTCAAAAGAAAAACTCTGTGTCTTGGCAACCTCTCAACCGATTTGGCTCATGTTCGAACTTAAAAATATATTTATATCAATTGTTTATCTACATACCAAATTTCAAAACGTTCAAATCAATGATACTCGAGTTACCGTCGAACAATAATTTATACATACATAAATATAGATACACATATATTATACAAATAACGGATTGTTTTAGAAGAAAATAGCTCACTTCGCAAAAATAGTACCGTTATTTAACTATTGACAGACAACGCACGACCTAAGCTGCTGAAAATTCATTTTTAATTACAAAGGGTAAAGGTGCGTTATAATAAGCAAAGATTTTTTTTAATTGAACCCTTAAGAGAGTTACATTAGAGATGAAACATAATATAGAAACCTTTTATTTTCAAAGGTAATTAATTTATCTATGCAAGGTGAGCTTCGGCTTCGTTTTTCACGGGTTTTGGACTTAAATGCATACATTTTAGTTTCCTCGTCTTTAGCAACAATGTTATGAAGAAATGTAATAAGCATCTTGAGTAAATCCACCCTCAGCATGATAAAATCAGGGTTAAGTTAATACCGAGACATCGTACAAAATTCAGCCTAGATACGAAACCATTTATTTTTAAACAGACGGGAATGAAACTTCTGTAATGGACAATGAGAGGTATTAGTAAATATTTAAGGTTTCTCCAACAGACTCAGCAAATAATTATAACGTAGCAATGCCGATGCCGGTGGTCAATGTTTAATCCATTACCAGCGCCTAAATTTGCCTATGTCTTATCTAATATTTTCATCGATAAGCAAAAGGGAAAATTTGTTGATTCTTACTTCATCTGATGATACGATTTTTGACTAACCCATTTCTATGAGAATGTGTGAATGAAGAAAATGATCTTCAATCTATGTAGCAGACTCATGAACACCTTAATAAAACTTACCAATAAACGTGAAACCAAATCGAATCCCCGCGATCCAAGAATATTACTTTGAGGCAAATTTACACAGTTCGATCCGACTCATAACCCATCTGTATTCAGTTCACGGAGCGCGACACCGATGATTACCTACCGTCTTTATGCTAATACCGCATTTCGAAATTCACTTGGCGTTGATTTTTCTTAGCTCCATGACTTTTGGAACAATAGGCGATTTCTTTAGCGTTATTATTGCGATAACTTTTCAATATTATTTATTTATTTGTGTTAAAGTTTTATGTGAAAGAAAGCTCAAAAATGTTGATCCTAAACGTGGAGAGAAGATAATGGAAACAGCTCAATGCCGTAGGTATTTTAATTAAACAATAAAATCGATTTGGTCTTTTATTCTTGTAACTTTTTTGAATAAGTAATATTACACACTCAGCGTTTTGTGCTGTGCACGACAGGGCTAAACAGTAATAAAATAAATTGTTTAAACCCGGGATAGGAAACAATTTTTTATACCGAAGCGCAATTTAATTTTTAACCCTCTTGCCGTACTTGTTGTAATTAAATCTTCCAAGATTTTCCTTAAGATAGTAGGGGACTAGAAAATAATGGAATCGACATAAAAGCTCAGCAACGAAATTTTGTCGTGTATTAAAAGAAGCAGGTCGCAGCAAAAAGCTTTGTATTAAATTATCACAAAGACGTGTCAAGACCGAATTAATATTTCATAGTATTTCGTAAGGATTGTTGTATATATGAAAAATATATGGAATTAATTTATGTTAGTGTAGCGTATTTTGTTTATGTTTGAGCTTTCATTTCATTTATTTCGATTTAATTTTCAATGTTATGTAAGACCTGGTTACTAATTGTTTTTAACCCGGCAGGAATGTGGTGTCCAAATGTTGCAAAGAGTATATGGCTGGCACATATACTGACTCCAAAAACTTAAATATCCAACAGATCCTATTTTACAGAATGTGTTTTTCTGTAATAAGTAACACTGTTGTCCAACAATAATGAAACGCCTGAATTTTATAGTATTTTATGCAACTGTTGTATAAGAAGCGAGTATCGTGGGTTTGATCGCAATTAAAGACGCCACGAGCGTTTTTAGACCAGTTATACACCGTTGCATACAATACTTTTTCTACAATAATAGCATTGTTAATACTTTTCAGGCAGCAAGTTTTCTATTCGTTCATTTGCTACTCACGATTTTTTTTTCAGAAGTGCCTTTTATTAATATCTTCGACCATTTTAAAAGGAACGTACACTTTTGTCTTTGGTAACCTATCGAAGTTTCGAAAAACACTTCCCCGATTTTCACTTGTCCGAAAACGGTTAACCGAATTCTAATAATCCATATACTTTGTTTACCATATTTGTTTTGAAACTTCGCTGGTTTATTTTCCCACATTATCGTTTTCCCGAAAATCAATAACCAGAAGAACGCCAACGATTGCCAACTTTATTATTTGACAACCGATTTGTTAACCACCTTTTCATAATTCCGATGCTACGTAAAATCTAAATCTCATTTCCCCTAATATCATTTTACCGCCACGATTAAAAAAAATACGATACGAAAATAAACTTTTGCTAATGTGGTAAGTGGGTTAGGTTAGATTTAAAACTGTGACCTTACAAAATAAACAATTGATAGAAAAGGGGCTTAGATTAGGTCAAAACATTTAAGCAACTAGAGTGCTGCACGAGTTCTTAAAAAGATCAAAAAGGGGGGCTTGAGGGGCGAAGCCCCCCGCAGTAAAAAAACAACAAACATGGTCGTAACAATGGTATTATTTGTAGGTTAGGTGAGGGTTAGCTTGTGTCCCTTAGAGCGGAAATAGGCACGTCGACACGCTGGCGGTTAGGTTAGGTTTAGGATAGGTCTAATAATTAAATGAATATAACAATGCATCGATGAATTGCATCGGCATGTTACAATTTCGATCTTTTGATATAGCCGGATAATAATATTTCGGACTTAATACTTTTCGGCACCAAAAACTAGTTGAACAAAAATTCGGCCAACTAATAAAAAGGGAAACATTTTCGGGATTTTAATATTCGGAATTACGATTTTCAAGCTTATGATAGGTAACCCTGTATTTAGGGTGGGAAATCAGAAATATGCTATATGTTTTTCATGCTTTGTTTTGTTTTTAATTTGTTTGCACTTGCCATACGAACCAAACAGAATCCGGACCCAAAACGAATTCGAACTGTTTTTTTTATAAATAATAGGCCTACCATGAATTTATATAACATTTAAATGAACACACAATTGATGATGATTTATTATAATTTTAGTAAATAATGTATAATATACTAAATGTTAAATCGTAAATAAAATCTTTTATTTCGAAATATTTGTTAATTAAGTTGATACCACTGCAATATAGAAGCCGATTAAAAATAGGTGAGTAAAATATATACAGGTAAAAAGACGAGTTTTTTTTTTTTTTTTTTTTTATGATATAGGAGGCAAACGAGCAGACGGATCACCTGATGGTAAGCGATTACCGCCGCCCATGGACACTTGCAACACCAGAGGTGTTGTGAGTGCGTTGCCGGCCTTTAAGATGGGAGTACGCTCTTTTCTTGAAGGTTTGAAGGTCGTATCGGTCCGGAAATACCGCAGGCGACAATCCATTCCACAGTTTAGCAGTGCGAGGCAGGAAGTTTCTGGAGAAGCGCACAGTTGAGGACTGCCAACCATCTAAGTGGTGAGGATGGTAATGTTGTCGCGTTGGACGATGGCGAAAAGAAGCGGCAGGGATTAATCCGAACAATTCCTCGGAGCACTCCCCGTTATACATGCGATAGAAAATGCAGAGAGAGGCCACATCTCTACGCAGCGCCAAGGGGTCAAGCCGAACCGAAATATGCTCGCTGTCGACAATTCGAGTTGCTCGTCGTTGGATGCGATCCAGAGGGAGAAGCTGGTATTGGGGTGCCCCTGCCCATAGATGAGAACAGTATTCCATGTGTGGACGGACCTGCGACTTATAAAGCTGCAGGCGGTGGGCCGGTGTGAAATACTGTCTCGATCTATTGAGCACACCGAGCTTTTTTGAGGCTAATTTGGCCTTACCCTCTAAATGGCCGCGGAACTGGACTTCACTCGAAATGTCGACGCCAAGGATTCCGATACTGGCTGCGGCAGTCAGGGGAGTGCTCTCAAAACAAGGTGACACGTCGAACTTTAACTTTTTTGCGGTAAACGCGCAAACCTGTGTCTTGGTAGGGTTAAAACGGACTAAGTTAAGTCGACCCCATTCAGAGATTGCACTTAGGGAAGTCTCAATTTCAGACACAAGTTTGTTCCGGTTCTCGATGACGATTTCCCGAGAGATATTGGTACGGCCGGTGTAAGAGGCATCACCTGTACTATCATCAGCATAACAATGAATTCCGCTGATTTGCAGCATTTCATTGATATGCATAAGGAATAGCGTGGGCGATAGCACACAACCTTGGGGGACACCAGCATGGAGAGTAACGCTAACAAACTCATAAACTGAAAAAAAACTTCATATGTTTCTAAAGAACATTTAGGTACTTATTTTAGTAACTCGATATACTCCACAGGTACTTACGTATCGTTTTGCCATATACGTATTTTTACCCGACAACGTCAGAAGGAGGGGGTTATAACGATATTTCTTTTTCTTTTTTAGTTCTCAGATGAAAGCAAAGCCTAAGTTTTTATTAAACTCTGATATCTACAGGTTTTTGAGTTTAAATTTACAAAATGAAACAGAAATTATGACTGAAAATCAATAATAACAGAATTGAATTTCGTCGCGAAAAGTGTACTCTGGCTATGTCGTAGGGTATTAGGTACCCGAGCAAGGTTAAAAAGCATGATCTGCGAGTATTGTAATGACATTGCGACAACCTTTCTATTCTCATCCTCATCTCTTTATGTCCAGCTACTCTAGGCAACAAATCTTGAATCTCATAATAAAAAAAAACTCAAAATAGGTCGGATACATCACACCTGACCACACTCCCGCCGGATTAATAAACTTTAAATCGATACGTACAAAAAAAACTATGTACATAATTTACATTTATGTTAAATTAGGTAATTTGTTGATTTATAAAATCCCCGCCGCCAGACACCGCCTAAGTTGGAATCAATTACTTATAAAAAAAACCACTATCGCAGTTAAAAAAAATACCCTCCCACGGTTATAGGGAATCATGTGCGAAAAACAATCAAGCCGTTTTGTAAGTAATGTTTAGGATATTATAAACGAAAATTTGTTGTTAACCAACGTTTAATCGTTATTTTTTAATCCTAAACCGTTATTTTAACTAAAGATGATTTTGAAATACCTATTTATAAACGATATGACATAGTTCGTCGACTTTTTTTTCTTCTTTTTAACAATATGGCGTATGGTGGCCGGTGTTTTGAATTTTGATTAAGTACTTATTCTCTTGTGTTCAGTGTCACCCGCAAGAATAAAACAAATAATTCTTCGCCTCTGATTTTGCCCCATAGTTTAATTCGTTTTTTAACGGCTACCTGTGAGCAAAATATTAGGTACATGCCGCCTAAAGCCAGTAAAACTACCAATTCATATATGATCTTCAAAACACGATAGGCCTGCAATCCCTTTATGCTTAACAAATGCGTTTATAACCGCCATTTTTATTTGCTCACGATTCAATTCTGGTTGTAAACAAACGTGGAGTCGAGGCCGGGGAAAAAAGTAATGCGTTCTTGGTTTAACTCCGCTGTATCGCTGAAGGGACGTTACAGTGTTTGGAAATTGAAAGTACCTAAGACCTTTAGTGTGTGCAAGGCAGTATATCGAATTGATTCGAATCCCTCATACCTGCCAGTCACACGGGCACGTGCGATAACGCCGAAAGACGCGGGAATATAAAAGTTTTTGAATCCCGAGAGTGTTTAGTCGAATGGTTTTAGGGTACCGCTGAAGAAATAAGCAACTTTAGCTCGCGATAACTTTGAAAGTTATCGAAGACGGCGTGGCGTAGAATATGTTTATTTTCAGAATCAGTAAGTATGGCAAATTCAAAATTTATTGCATATTTTTTATAACATAAATAAAATTGCCTTATGTTTTTATATAGCCTGGAATTAGATTTTTCTTTTAAGTCATACATAATAAAAACATTGTAGTAGCAGAAAAGTTAGGGGTTATTATCTATCAGGGTACACTTAACTAGGATGGAAATATTGAGGTATCAAAATCTGGTAAAAAACATATCCATCTAACATATCTAAAAATTTCAAAGGCTGATAATATACGAGAAAGCGTAAAATGATCACAACGATCAAACCAATCAAATGAAATGGACGATCCATAAAATGATCATTTGAAAATAAATTACTCCGTCGTTGAAGGCGTTGTGTCAAAGCGGAATTGAGAGTAAACTGAAAACATCATTATTCATCGACTGAGAAATATTATGTAGCGAGATAGATGGGCCCATCAAATATTCGTTAGGGTAGGCCCAGCCCTCCTTACTCATAGAATGTAAAGCGAGATCCACACGCACGCCTGAACGCTCGAGTTCATTAAATGTCAGTAAAAGAATCATTTTAATTCAAGGGTTTTGATGAATACATTAACTTGGCAGTACTTGTGATCATATGAGAGTGGGAGGGTTTGAGTAAGTAAGTTTGTAAGTTTGGTTGTACAGGGTAATCTCCGGAACTACTAATCCGAGTTCAAGATTTTTTTGAGTGTACAGAATATAACTTTCTGGATTAACATCGGCTGTTTTATTGTATCCCATGTATGTATTAGTGAGGTAGGGCACAGCGAAATGTCATCCTGCTCGAATTTGGAGCTGCCCAACTGGGGAAGTACCTCCGCATTGCAGAAGACCACAGCCATAATAAATAATAAAATAAAAAAATTAAGCTGTTTATTGCACTTAGAAAAGGACTTAATTCTACGTTACATCTATAGTTGCAATCTTTTACATTTAAGATTTTATAAACTATGATGTGGAGGGGGAAGCCCCCCATAAGATAAGACATTGTTTTTATACGTTCTATATATATATACTATACTTAGTTATTTATTATATCTTATGTATTTTATGTTTAGTACTTACGATACTTCTATATTTGTGAGTGTTTTCTTCACTTTATTTTGGTTCTGTTTGGCTTTTCTAATATGTTATCTATAACTTGACTAGGGAAGCTATTTAGTATACAAGGTACGTATCTATTGTATATACTACTGCTCGAAACATCGAGGTAAATACATACAATTAATTATTCGCAATTAAGTCTCGCTATATAAAAAATTGTGCCTTAACTAATTGTAGTATTGTATGTTCACGCATCTTAAACGAATTGTTTAAAAATGCTTTATCTAAGCGAAAAAATATGTAATAAGCATTTTTAATTATGCAAAATCTGTTATTGACATCTAACCTGCCTCCCTTTCTCCCTCCATTATCTAAGGGAGCGATATTTGCAAAATAATGAAAGATGTTTAGGACAGAAGATGATTATTTATTACAATCCTACTAATCTTAGTATTTAATGGAACACAGCATCGGTAGCCAAGCCAATACACACAGCAAATTATGTGGGTCATATGGACCAGTGAAGGTAATGTTAGGTTATAATATGCTTTATAGAATATTCTGGTAACTTACAAAAATGTCTTGAAATATTTATTTCATTCTTATTACTCGTATATTGAAAAATCACAAAAAAATATAAAACCGGAAGCCATTACCTGACTTTGGTATCGCAAATCATTCGTAATCACTAGCTCACTCGCCATAAAACTAAACGAGCGCCATTTTTGAAAATGACGAAAAATCTGCTGGAAACCATTAGGGGTCCGATTATCAATTCCACTCGGTCGCTAGTTGGTTGTCAATATTCATTTAGGCGGTGACCGCAGTGCGCGTGATTTGTCGTTCGGCCAGAGCCCGCCACTCTAGTGATGGGCTACTAATGTTCGAATAGAGAACAGGGGCTCACCTCGATTTTGCCTTGACAATATAGTTACTTAGACCAAGAAAACAAGATAGACGGAGCATGACGAACAACCAAGTTTTGTGCAATTTTGTTCTTGGTCTGAGTATAGTTATCGGTAAAACATTAAATACCTACCTAAATGTGGGTATCCAATGTCGAGTTTAAACTGATCCAACAAACAACCATTCTTATACTTAGGTTTGAATTTTCGCTATGAAAACTTGACAGACTAGACTGAGCGTCTGTTCTTGGGCTTAGTCTAAATAAGCCACAATCAGTTTTGAATGTAAAAAATTGTAGACAAAATCGTGCACAAAACAAAATAGTCTTCAATTCCGTTACCGAGGAAAACCACGGGATCGGCCACGATTCATGGCAGTTAATAAAAGGTTTTAAAGAAATTTAATGTATTTTTTAATGTATTGTTGAACAACTTGATTTCATTTATTTATTCAGGTTCTTAGAAGTAATAAATATAAAATAATAGAAAACACCGGTGACGCCCATCACTAACCCGTAAAAGGGAGTTGCCGTGATCCGAATTCGAAATCACGTCGTATTCGCTAAAGGGTGCCGGTGGTGTCGAAAATAGTTTGTTATTAATTTGCCATTAGTCTGCGTACGCGTCTCTAGGGGACCGGACATCAAGACAAATATCATAGTTTATATCTGTCTTATAGCAAGTCCATTAGCAGTGGGGCAGTGGGTTGAGTGAGCGAGTACTTACCAACACGACGCTAGTTTAATTTTCGTTTTCATGTGCAGGATAATGCCGTTTCACAGTTAGACTAATTCACTGCCACTATTTCATTGTAATATGTAGGTATACTTTTGAAATACTAGTATTACGACCTCTGTAGCCTAGTTGGTAGTGACCCTGCCTTCGAAGCCGGAGGTACCGCGGGTTCGAATCCCGGTAAGGACATTTTATTTGTGTGATGATCATGAACATTTGTACCTGAGTCATGGATGTTTTCTATGTTCTTATTTAATTATTTATTTATCTATATAAGTATGTATATCGTTGTCTAGTACCCTAGTACAAGGTTTGCTTAGTTTGGGACTAGATTGAAATTTGTGTAAGATTGTAATATATATATATACCTATATGTTTTCAATATAAATAACTATCGGTTATTATAATATGCGCAGTCCTAGGTTCCTAGTCGTATATTACAAGGAATCAAAACTGCTGTATGAAATAATATTGTTACGCAATACGAGAATAATGTTTTACAGTTCATCCTTACATATTTACTAATGGCGAGAGAAAACCGATATTGATTCCTATTACAAGTGAGTTCTTACATTTTATCTATGTCCCGAAACTTTGAACATAGAATTTTCCTCCGGGATAATAGAGTTGAGTTTTTCTTTTATGGTTCTAGACAACATTTTGGTGCAATGGTCACCTCTGATTGTCTAGAGGTCGACGTAAGAATTTGCAGATAACGTATCTACACAGCTTACAAAATTGACAGAATATTCATCCTCAAAGGCTTATCTTTTTTAACAACTTCAAAAAAACCGAAGGGTTATGAGCCGATGCGTACAATTTTTTTTCTGTTTAAGAATATGCTTCCAGCTTCTACTTAAATCCATTTTTTTTTCAAAAATACAGTTGGATGATTGCATCAATAAGTAATTAAGGGAACTCCTCAAATATATTAGGCACGCATGTAGTAATTTCGGTATTTTCTCTAATAACTCGTGTATTTTACACCCATAAATCACAAATGCGCTGAAGTGTAACTGATGATGAAGACGACAAATATCTCCTGCAACTCTCCATGATGTACTTAAAACTATAAAAGTACGTCACAGATTCTGATATGATTCCGTTGAAATAGCAACTAATGAAGTGCAGTCTCAAAATCACCTTTCTTGATCAATCGACGGAACTCCTGAAATATTATCGGCCCTCATACAGCGTTTTTTTTTAGTTATTATCAATGTTCTTGCGGTAAAATGGTAAGGAAATGTGGAAATGTTCAATTGGCTTGGCGGATCACTGAATTGAAGTCGGTTAAAACTTTGTTTTGAAAGTAAACTATTAATTAATAAGTTAAAAGTAAAAAAAAACAAATGCACGGTCTTTTTCTCAATAAATATGGAAAAAGGTACTCAATGGAGTTCAAATAGGCAAATAGGCAATATGCTTCGTTACGGCCAAACACACCAGATTACACATCTTAAACCGACAACGCTCATTAGCTTTGTGGGTTTTTTTTACTTAAGGGGGAAATTCATTGGCAATTTTAATTTTAATTGTAACGTCACATGGCCAATATTTGCTGGCATAACATTAGGATTTCTGACGATACATCTCAGCGTATTTAGTAGTTCTATCGGCACAGAATGAATTCGCATCATGAATCCTGAAAAGATTACAATCCTTTTTGGGGCAGTCATTTAAAAAAAAACGTACAGAGGTACATAGTAGGTAACCATGTCAAATCCTTACGTCCACAGTAAGTGACACGGCCAGTATGCGCTGTTGTTCGGTAAACGTAATTCAGGCCGGAGCGGGCTGCGCTCAAATTACACAGACATTCGGACACTTGACAAATTTAGTGCGTGACTCGAGGGCCGAGAGTTATATCTAATGTCAAAAGATCGACCTCGGCACGAGATTAACCTTTGGGGTGATATTTTTCTTTTTATTTCCTCTAAGTATATTGCCTATTAGAGGATTATGGAGGGTGAGGACCAAATTCTTGGCCAGTAGTTTGGTCATTTTACGAAAGTTGTACACTCGACTTTTTTCTTTAATTTTGATATAATTGGGTTTTTTCTACTCAGAATCGAGAGCACTTTCGAACCTAATAGGAGAAAAATAGTGTCCCAAGATTTTTTATTCCATTCCGTTACAGTTTCCATACTAAACTTATGGTGGTAACGGAACGGAAAACCGAAAATTATATGTACATTTTGGACAGTTTTTTTCTCCTATTTGGTTAAAAATTTACCATAGAATTGTATGGCTAATTTTTGTGTCATAACGGAACTTTTTAACTACCGATGAACCAGGCTAACTACTGGCCAAGAATTTGGTCCTCACCCATACCTTAAATATGCAGTATTTTTCGATATAGTTTGTCATTTAAGTAGGTGCCAAGGGTTAAAGTCCTTTAATGGGCACAAAGGTATCTAGTTTTTCATAGAATTTGATCCCTACCACATAGAAATAAAGTTCATTCATGTTAGGACAAATCTAAGGTAATGAATGTATGCATAACTTAGTTACCTGAGGTGGAATTCGGGAGGATTTCCCTGTATTATTTTTATTTAATTTGGTGGTCATTTTACGTTTATTAATTTGACATTATTTTTATTTCAGATTTTTCGCAGTTCATGGGTGACATGGAGATCCAGGACTTCAAAATAATGGCTGGAGAAAATGACAGGTTAGTCATAGATTAATTACTATCAACAGTACTTAACTTTCAATAATGTTGATACGAGTAAGTTTATAACTTTTGAAAGTTAATTGATGTGTTTTGAAACTAATGGCTAAATAAGTGTTAATGATAATACAATTATTACTGAGGGAAACCAAATACGTTTAAAAACTAAAACAGTAAGTCACAAGTGTAATTAAAAGATTACTCAAGAAACCTAACTGCTTCTTTAGAAATCTTACGAGTATTATAGTCTAGGTCACTTCCACAATTAATAGGAATCCAACAATACAAGAAGAAGATCGGTCTTCTTTTACAATTAAGGTTCAGTTTTGCCTGGCCTTACAGCATCAATACAACAGCAACGTAGAATCCCAAAAGTGCGGTTAAGTTTTCCTTCCATTAGGACTTTTTATTCCGAGGTAAATCGAGCAATGATTCGGCAAAAACTAATAGGGATGGGATCTTGTACATCCATAATAATATATAACTTACGGAGAACATTTTATTAACTATTTTGGTACAGTCAGGGGTATTAATATACGAACATAAGTAACGACACAAATATCTGTACACGCCTTTATGACGTTGACAAATAGAGTCATGTACAGACATTTATTTCCTTATATATGTACAGTCAGCGTCATATAGTTAGTAGCAGCCAGAGTAGCCAAATATTTCGTAACACACCCTTAATCTTACAGTAATAAAGATGAGTATTGAAATATTTGGCTACCTTGGCTGCTACTTACTATATGACGCTGACTGTAAGTACATTAATAATTTAATACCCCTTACTGTACCATAATAGTAACCAAAATGTTCGGTACACGTCTTTATTACTGTAAGAATAAGGGTGTGTTACGAAATATTTGTCTACTCTGGCTGCTACTACTATATGACGCTGACTGTACGAGTGTAGTGGCTCAACTTTCCAAAAACTGAATTCATAAAAAAATCTACGAACGAATTGATCCTGCTAACTTTCACAAGAATCGGTTAAGAAATGCGACCTGTGGAGGAGAAGAGCTGGACAGCCCGACATCCGGATATACGAAAGCATTCTGGCCCAATCAGAAAACAGAACTTGTTTCGCCCGCTCGTTCAATAAGTGTCAATCAGTGACACTCATAAACTTGGTAAGTGACATAAAAAGACCTCGGAACAACATGACCTGGTAAAAACACTTCAATCAACATAAAAGGCGGAGTCTCACGTGCGACATCAAAATACCGTAATATGGATTTGACTGTAATACTTATAGATAAGTAACTTTCATAACATCGTAAAATGTTATCACGGTTACTTCAAATTTAAACTCAAAATATTCCGTCTAAAGCATATTTTGCAACACCATGTTTGTTATAGTCAAGAGCGTAAGTTAATTTAAGGGCGCGTTGTAAAACCCCCTCGTCCTCGCGTGAGACTCTCGCCATTCAACCGTCCTGCATCATCCATCTTGTTTCTTTTTTCTCCCCAATTTTGCGTTCGTCAAAGTGCAATATCATCAAATCACTGTAAAAGAAGTACCATGATTTGGAGGGATAAAATATTACAACAGAGGTTTCTGGCAGACGGGTTGTTTGTACCGGGACACAGTGGGAGCTAGTGTTGATTGATATGTTTTTCACTTCATGTCATGATTTTTCGCTTTCATGTAGTTGTATTATTAAAAAAGATTGTTGGAGAATAAAGTCTTTCAATAGGTCTTAAATAAAATAAAAAGATAGTCATTCAATCAAAACCAGTTTAAAAATATATGGAATTGAACCTGAATTACTTAAACACAAAATCGTATACTTAAGTGACTGCAAAATTATAGATCCGTACTAAAAAAACCTAACCTTGCCACTTATCTGTTAGCTGTTCATTTACGAGTATTATAGATATATCGAAACCTATAAGAACTAAAATAGAATACAAATCTGTCAATATTTTGATCTTTCTATCGTATCAACCCCTGTACAACCAACCCACGGAATCTTTGCCGAGTCACTCAAAGCGTATTTCATGCTACGTCGGCCAGCGAAATGATATTGTCGGGAATATGATTTGAGAAACATATGGATTTAATACATACATAAATGTATCTATTGAGAGCGTTTGAAGCATTTTTATGTTGCTGATTGCCATCTTGATGTTTTAAGCTGATTAGAAATTGTGCACAGGATTCGAAAAAAAAACGCTGGTTCATTCGGGGCCATGAGAGTGACCAGAAGTGGCATCGTGACAGAAGTTGATGACTTTCTTGAAACGAAAATCGGAAGGGGTCATAGCTAATAAAGCTCAAAAGTTCTCATCGGACTATTTAAGGCGATGCATTGGAAATTATCGCGTGCTTTGAAACGCCGTTCTGACTAGATTAAGAAACAATAAGGTCTGATTTTCAGATATATGATTCTTGACTATAATATGATTGTTTATCTGATTTTATAAATACATGATTGCTTAAAAGTTGGGTCTGTATTTTCCTTTTTTTACTCAGCCTACTCAAATGATACATTATTTTACGACACAATCAAGTTAATACTATAGTATTTTATCTCATCTAAAATCTCACTTTATGAAATTTAAATTAAACTTCACTAAGTTAGGTATTTATCGAAATTTGTCCAAAAAAGCCACTCCCGAAGAGTGTTACATCTCTTTTCCTCATGCGCGGTAGGCATCAGCGTGTCTCTGTCTAGGGGGCGTGTTCGACTCAAATCAAGGCATCCCCAAGGCGAATAACGGTATTTTTTTTGTTATATTGGTTTTAGGTTAGGTCATTACACTTTATTTTTATCAATTTAATGATATTCAGACTTCAATTAATCCAATGATTTAACGGTAATTACGAAAATTAAAGGAGAATGACAAGGTTTAGACCAAGTACTGTCCACAATGTAAATACCTGTAAGTGGTTCCTTGGGTAACATTATATTTAAATATTAGAAAAAACTACGTCCCACAGCTAGGCACGGGCCTCTTATCATATATGGCGTCCCCACGCTAGCCTTCGACGGGTTTGGGACTTCGACCTTTAAATTCTACATAGATGTAGGCAGGTCGCCTCACCATGGTTTTCTTTACTTGAAAAGCTAATTGAGTGCTACACAAGTTCTGAAAAACTCATTGGTACAGGCCAGGATTCGGCCCTCGACCGCAGCCGCCGCCGCCATTTGGTAGCCTTTGAGCCGCTAAGTTACCATAACTTATAGACTCTATGATGTTGTTGCATGTCAAGACGACAGTCTTAGTATTATGAACTCGTAAACTTTGGCACCGTCTGCCAAGTACTTGCAGCCATTTCACGACTGACATACTTAGGTTTACTATCTCTATGAATAAAGGGCTAAATTATGCCATTTGTTTCGTACTGTTGTCCCATGACGTAAATATACCTTACAAATTTTGACCGAAAGTGAATTTTTTTTTTCTTGGTCAGCACAACTTTCTCGACCTGCTGCCATGCATTTTATCATGTTGTCATGAGACGTAGGTATATCGGGAGTAGGCTTACGGTCTATTGGTGTACGATTTTCCCATCCTCTGTTTACCCTTTGATTTTAGGTACACAACCGTTCTGTGGAAATAATTATAAAACTCACATTAACTCGTGACCTCCAGAATGAATATTAGGATACGGTTACATTATATTTGATGAGGACAACTGAGATCTGGATGATTTTGATATCATGATCCGTAATGACAAAAAGTGGTCATATCAAACAACTTTTCCTATCTGAGCAACCACGAAATTGCGAAAAATTAAGAGCCAATTAAGAGATAACTGCAAGTTGATTGAGAGTTAATGTCGTAACAAAAGTCTGTTTTTTCATGACATGGTATTTTGATCCAATGGAGTGATACTTTGATCAACATGAAAACCTCAAATAGAAATGTCACATAAAAAAATAACAATGTGAGCAGTTAGCTGAAACTAACAACATGCTCATAGGATCATGTTTAATTAAATGCATAAGAAAGCGGGAGTCCGCTGGATGCGGGTGGCGCAGGACCGGTCATTGTGGCACTCTTTTGGGGAGGCCTATGTCCAGCAGTGGACGTCTTTCGGCTGATATGATGATGACGATGATGATTATAAGAAAGCGGTAGACAGGGCAATGCGTCAGGGCCAATGTTACTCCCCAAGGCCAAAATGTATCCCACATTGAAGGTATGCAGTTGAACGCTTTTCTCGTGTCATTTATTTTTTACATAATTATTAGTAAGCCGTATCGAAATACTCGTAATGCGAGCTCGCACACCGCCCGGCAAACTATTGCGTTTTTAAAAGAGCAAAACGTCGAAATTCTGGAACACCCGCCGTACAGTCCAGACTTAAGCCCTAACGATTTTTTTACTTTTCCAAAAATCAAGCAACGACTTCGTGGTCAACGGTACCAGACGCCTGAAGAAGCGGTTGAGTCATACAAAACGGCCATTTTGGAGACCCCGACTTCGGACTGGAATAAGTGTTTCGAAAACTGGTTCGATCGAATGAAAAAGTGTATTACATATCACGGTGATTACTTTGAAAAACAATAAATACCATTTAACACTTAAATTGTCTTTAGATTTTCCAAACGACACAACTTAAAAGGCAGCCCGAGGGCTGCCTTTTAAGTTCTGTCGTTTGCAAACCTCCCGTGATTGCATAAAAAATAACTAGTGTCACGTTAAAATATTTGAATTTAGAATTCGAAAACAAAAGAATGACTCGAAATCGGCCCAACCGTTTTAGTACAGCGTTCGTTCAAAGTTGACAAGTCAGTTGTGAAAATGGAAATTTCGAAGGAAAATTTACGTGCGATAATTTTTTACAACTTCAAAAGGGGCTTAACGCGACTTCAGTGCTTCGAAGAGTTGACTACGGTTTTCAATGATAAAGCACCATGCCTTCGGACTGTGGAACGCTGGTATTTAGAATTTCAACGTGGTTGCTCTAGTCTTGGTGATAGACATCGTGAAGGTCGACCAAAAATAGCCGTAACCCAGGAGAACATTGATGCTGTACGGCAACTGATCATCGAAGATCGCCATGCGACATACCGTGAGATAGAAGCTTCCTTAAGTATTTCAGGGACCAGTGTTCACAGTATTTTGCATGATCACTTAGGCGTAAAAAAGTTGATCTCACGCTGGATACCACATTTACTCAGTGAAGACCAAAAAACGGCTCGCGTTCGATGGTGTCGCAAAACTCTGCGGCAATTCAACCGAGGAAACTCGAAACATGTTTACGACATTATCAGTGGTGACGAATCTTGGATATATGCCTACGATCCCGATTCTAAACAGCAGTCGACTGTTTGGGTGTTCCAAGATGAGCCAAAACCGACCAAAGTAATACGCTCACGGAGCACTTCGAAAAAAATGGTCGCCACGTTTGTGGCGAAAAGTGGCCACGTTGCCACCATCGTGCTCGAGGATCGTAAAACGGTTAATGCTGACTGGTATACCACTGTCTGTTTACCAGAAGTCATCGGCGAGTTTCGAAAAAATAACCCAAGACGTCGTATAAGACTGCACCACGATAATGCGAGCTCGCACACCGCCCGGCAAACTATTGCGTTTTTAAAAGAGCAAAACGTCGAAATTCTGGAACACCCGCCGTACAGCCCTAACGATTTTTTTACTTTTCCAAAAATCAAGCAACGACTTCGTGGTCAACGGTACCAGACGCCTGAAGAAGCGGTTGAGGCATACAAAACGGCCATTTTGGAGACCCCGACTTCGGACTGGAATAAGTGTTTCGAAAACTGGTTCGATCGAATGAAAAAGTGTATTACATATCACGGTGATTACTTTGAAAAACAATAAATACCATTTAACACTTAAATTGTCTTTAGTTTTTCCAAACGACACAACTTAAAAGGCAGCCCTCGTATCGTGGTACAGTCTTATACGACGTCTTGGGTTATTTTTTCGAAACTCGCCGATGACTTCTGGTAAACAGACAGTGGTATACCAGTCAGCATTAACCGTTTTACGATCCTCGAGCACGATGGTGGCAACGTGGCCACTTTTCGCCACAAACGTGGCGACCATTTTTTTCGAAGTGCTCCGTGAGCGTATTACTTTGGTCGGTTTTGACTCATCTTGGAACACCCAAACAGTCGACTGCTGTTTAGAATCGGGATCGTAGGCATATATCCAAGATTCGTCACCACTGATAATGTCGTAAACATGTTTCGAGTTTCCTCGGTTGAATTGCCGCAGGGTTTTGCGACACCATCGAACGCGAGCCGTTTTTTGGTCTTCACTGAGTAAATGTGGTATCCAGCGTGAGATCAACTTTTTTACGCCTAAGTGATCATGCAAAATACTGTGAACACTGGTCCCTGAAATACTTAAGGAAGCTTCTATCTCACGGTATGTCGCATGGCGATCTTCGATGATCAGTTGCCGTACAGCATCAATGTTCTCCTGGGTTACGGCTGTTTTTGGTCGACCTTCACGATGTCTATCACCAAGACTAGAGCAACCACGTTGAAATTCTAAATACCAGCGTTCCACAGTCCGAAGGCATGGTGCTTTATCATTGAAAACCGTAGTCAACTCTTCGAAGCACTGAAGTCGCGTTAAGCCCCTTTTGAAGTTGTAAAAAATTATCGCACGTAAATTTTCCTTCGAAATTTCCATTTTCACAACTGACTTGTCAACTTTGAACGAACGCTGTACTAAAACGGTTGGGCCGATTTCGAGTCATTCTTTTGTTTTCGAATTCTAAATTCAAATATTTTAACGTGACACTAGTTCTTTTTTATGCAATCACGGGAGGGTTGCAAACGACAGAACTTAAAAGGCAGCCCTCGTAGCCTAGTACCCTTAGTGTCATTGTGCGTTCACGTAGGCATCAAGCGCTGCTCGCTTGGGCAGAAGATCACGCCTGACCGTACAATGTCTATTATTGTTTAGGTGTGGATGTGTCCGTACAAGAGATGGGCGGAAAGCGGGATAGTTTGTAAGCCATGACAGAAGTCAACCACTTCTATATAATAAATAAATAATAATAATAAATATTAGGGGACATACTTGCACAAATCGACCTAGTCCGGTAGTAAGCTCATTAAGAGGAATGCTTACCTGCGACTTTCCCATACAAACGCTCTCGACTGTTTCCTTTCTGGTTTTTGAACATAGAGCAGTGAATTTTTCAAATAAGATCAATATTATCAATATCTATGCCGCTATGTTTTGCTTTTTTGGATATATTTATTTTAAAGAAACTTACAGTGCCTTGAAAATCGCAAAAACGGCTTAATTGAATTGGCTGCCAAAAAAGGCGCAGTATACAAATATAACAACAAATATCAAAAATTTCAAAACATAGATGCGTAGATTATTTCTTCTTCTTGCAGTTCCCAAATTTTTTTAATGATTGGTTGCGTTTTGGAGGAGGAAACAGTCGAGAGCGAAACCTCGATTTTTGAGTTTTTTGCATGGGATTTTTAGTCCGAGCTGCAGTTGTCCTTATCGCACGAATTGGTCCTCCCGCCCACAGCACCGCGACAGAAACATTGCGTCAAAAATTCGAGATTTGAAAAGTTGCTCAGCTAGGCATTGCTCTTAAGGCTTGTGTTATGGGTACTAGATGACGATATATATAATAGATATAAATACTTAAATACATAGAAAACTTCCACGACTCGGAAACAAATATTCATGCTCATCACACAAATATTTGCCCTTACCGGGATTCGAACCCAGGACCTTCAACTTCGTAGGCAGCGTCACTACCCACTAGGCTAATCGGTCGTCGGAACATTATTATTCTTCTTGCTTATTTTTTTGCTTCTTAACAATGCTTGCTAGGCCTATAAATAAGTAGTAATCTTTATAACCAGGCTCAGAGTGATATATCACGTACATATGGCTGATTTAAATTATACTTTATTTCGTACGGATAAGGCTGTCAATCGGTTCCTATTTTGAAGTGTCGGCCTGTTTAAAGATTAAAACTATTTAAGTACTGATTAACGGAGACAAAAAGTTAAATCGAGTTTTATCTTGAACTTGTTATATCTTCAAGTGAATTTCTAATCATGGTGTAGTGACTATCAACAGTTCTTCCTTGTTTCATAAAGTTCTTTGCTCCTAGCTGCAATTATAACTGTATCTCATAGCAGTGATAAATACAACTTGGCAAGTGTAGTTTTGATCTATTTAAAGACTAATGTTCGTACAACTTAAATCTTTGTTACATCAACTATTGGTATTTTTTTGCTATAATCATATACTTAAAGTAAACATTTCCATGTTTACGTAAGTTGTCAATCAATGCTAGCAGTTAAATTTAAATACCAGTAAAAAAAAATGGTACGGTAGGCTTTTGTTGTCGACTGTACTTTTTTGCACATTCTTCGGCCACCCGCTGAGAGGGTTCCAATGAGCCAAAACACGACGGCTTTACCTTTTGTGGTTTAGGAGTTGCTATGACCACTTCCCGTCTCCATCATCAGGTCAGCTTGGTGGTACAGTCAGCATCAAAAGTAACTACGCAAACGAAGACGTCAAAAGTCTTTATTAAAAGGGAATAAGAGCTTCTGACGTCTTCGATTGCGCAGTTACTTTTGATGCTGGCTGTACTATAATATTGCGTTCTCGTCATATTTACATTAGTACCTATGCAGTATACAAAATTTCAGCTCAATGGGATGATATTACCTGCTTTAAAATTCAGTTGCAAGATGTCGTCTCTTGTCATCAGTGTCATCACCAATACAGGCAATCTAGGCTTAAATATATGGCAAGAATGTACTATTGTTATGCAGCACAAAAATGTTGGAAACTGTTGATATTTTTGCAATGAAATTAGAATAGCCAAATCGCGAACTGTTATCTAGTGTGTTGCCAAGGTTTGATGACAGCATCAGCATACAAAATTGGTTGCCATTGACTGAATGATACATTTACAAGTGGCCAGTTTATTGACAGTTGAATTGGGTACACAAATTAAACGATATGATACAGAGACAGAATATAATGGAAAAATAAACCATCTTCGTCTGTAGCCCCCGACAGGATTCGAACCTGCGACCTTTCTATTAACGCTAGACTGCTCTACCAACTGAGCTACGAGGACAGTGACGCAAGTTGTATAATTTTCCACTATATTCCCTCTAAGACTAGCGCCCTCTCTGTATCGAATTATAGACTTGTTTCACAGTCTTGGCACCACTCTAATGGGCGAGCTATGCGCTCGCTCCATTCTAATCGAACCACATCAGGTAGTTTCGGACTTAGCGAGAGAGATGGCGCTGGTGTACATTATACCCTTTTCACGAAACAAATCGGGGTAACTTCCTGGTTAAAAATAACACGAAACAAAAAATATTTAATTCAATAATTTGTTTCGTGAAAAGGGGGTACACAAATTATTTAAAATGCCCAGTTACCAAATGGAAATGTTGTAAGTATTTACATTTTTAATTAGCTAGTTTTAATATAACTTAAGCATGTTAAAGTTAATTAGTTAGTCTACTTAACTTGTCGACTAATGCAATGAAGGATAAAATGTCACTTCCCACTGCGAACTGGCAATGACAGCCGGCTGTGTCTATCGTTTGGCTATTGACAGTTATTAATGGATCGCAGCCGCAGCAAAATGATACATTTTCTCGCGACTCCATTAGGTTAGAATAACCTCTCAATATAGTTTTGCCATATAATGGAACATTTTGAGACGTATAATTAAATTGATGGTTCTTATTCTAAAATAAGAATTGTGCAGTTGAATTATTTTCATAACGATAACAGAAGAATTCTATTATATGAACATACACTTCAAATTCGATTTTCTAATTTTAAAGGTACCTAAATAAAGGTATTTAGTAAAAAGTGTAAAGCTTGCTCCTCACAATAGGTCATCATGGCCTCAGGACAGGACGCAGTTATTTGGTAGAATGAGAGGTATACACAATTATGTTTTCCTCACTTTATCGTATAATTGTGTTCTATATGGTGGGTTATTGTGTGCAGCAGGCTTAAGAAGATAAATATTCTTTGTGCATAAAATGTCAATATACTGCAGGCCATTTTGCTAAGACCGTTTAAAATTGGCGCGACGGTTTCCTCACGGTTATGTTCGACATTGAACGTTGAGAGGGTTAAAACATCTCGATAAGGAGTTAAAAACTCTTGCTAAATATATTTGAAGTTGGTTTGGAAATTATAAATGTTCTAGTGTAAATACACTCAAAGTCCGAATCCTTAATAAACTACAAGTTTTTTATATTATTTACACTGGAACATTAATACTACCTACTAAAAGTTTTAGAGACCGAATCTCTAATAGAACCATTTTAACAATAATAAAATATTGATTTGGTAATTTATTTATAGGTATTTACATTTATTTTACTTTCTTAAATTGAGAAATGGGTAGATTTTAAAAGCAAATGTTTGTTTCTAGTACTTAAGTAAAAAATGAAAAAAAAATCATGTTTCAATTCGTTAATTATACTTACTGCGTGGACTCCCTCTCGAATTATATGTTTTTAATTTGTTTTATTTATTTATGGAGCTGCGATCCATTTTATAATAAGTTCAATTTCTTTTGAAGATTTTCAACAGACTATATTTATCCATAAGCACTATAGTAGGGCTAAAATAAGCCATATTTTCACGATAAGGTTATTAATATTTGGTAATATGGCTTTTAGACCAGAGTTATACACTCTATATTTCACTTAGACTGCGAGAAAATAGTGAAAACAAAGATTATCCAACCACAATCAATAATAAATTCCACAGCGAAAAGATAAAGCGAGATAGACAGCAGTGTATCCCGCTCAATCTAATAGCTTATGCCATGTTTGCAGTCAACCACGCTTGAACGTTTGGACGCGGCTACAGACTGTCACAGGCGTTTTTAGGGTTCCGTAGTCAACAAGGAACCCTTATAGTTTCGCCATGTCCGTCTGGCCGTCCGTCCGTCCGTCTGTCCGTCCATCTTCGGCTTAGCTCATTAACCAATTTAACCATTAGGTACTACTAGAAAACTGTAATTCGGCATGGGTATTATATAAATCAATCACGCCGACAAAACAGATTTTTGGGGTACTTTCCTTAAGTGGGGACGTATTTTTTTTTTCGTCAAAACCATAATAGTGGGGTTTATCGTTGGACAGCTTGTTCAAAAATATTATGGATTTCTTAAAACGATTTTTCAAATTAGTGATTCGTTAGCGTGATATTGGTCTTTAAAGCCCAAATGTATGTTCGAGTCATGTCCCCAGTCAAGTTTTAAAAACCATAAAAATTTGTATGCATATTTTCCCTAGGGGCTACATGTATAGCCTAATATGACACACTTTTCCAGCATGAGAAGTTTAATAGTACCTACATAACTACAGCGGGGCTAGCACAACTGACGCCGCGCCGCGACGCGAGTCGAGAAAGATCTACCCTCCTCTTTCTAATTTGCACGGTGCGAGTGAGATAAGAGACGCTCAGTCACGTGAGAAGCGACAGAGCAGCAAGTAGTGCTAGACGTACAGAGGCCGGGAAGTAAGGTGTACGGTGTGCAGAGTACATATAGACGGCCGAGCGTAGCGAGATCGGATAGTTATGAGGCTGGCAACCCCTTTTCACGCCGAGGTATGTACGGTGCTTTTCTCAAACATGCAATGAAATAGATTAAAAAAAAAACTCCAAGAAATCAAACTTTAATTTTCATGGTTGAACGCCGTGATCCTGTGCCACAAATTGTGGAATGGAATTTAAAAAGACCACCTATCAGGCCGAGGCCTCCAATTTTGTATGAAATGCCATTACGGGTCTCTCTTCTCGCTGCGCCCGAAACGTGACACTTCGAAGCCCATTATAAAGAACACAACGTCAATATTTCATTGCATGTTTGAGAAAAATATTTTGTAACTACGCTTCCGTCTGCAATCTACACCTAACCTGGATAAATGACGCTCTCATCCCTCCAGCCTGGCACTACTTATGTACAATAAGTTGCTATTATACCTCGGACCAGCGTATAAATTATACCCTATGCAAAAACGGTGCGGTATAGTCTTTGTCAGAAAGCGTAACAAACATCCAAACATCCTAACATACTTTATGTTTATAATTTTATTATATTGCGTATAGAAAGTTATTCATTGACGATCGACTGCCAATACTGAATTATAATACCATTTAAGTTCAATGAAGATATTATAATCCCGTTACTTTGTCCGCCTGTTTATTGAATAACTCCAAAGCTAGCGGCAAAAAGTTTTACAACATGCAGGGGTCAAAAACTTTGAAATAGAAGAAGCGCTATCTCGCACAATACACCGTACGAAAGATACAATATGCAGTCTCAGGGCCAGACGGAATAAGAAGACAAAATATCGCAGTCTTCTAGTACTCCAGTCGGGTCCTTATATTCCTCCAGTCTCATAAATAAAGTTGTCGAGGGCCACCCTTCTGACTTTGCAAACGCGGCAAGACGTGCTATTCAAAACGATTTCAAGACTCGAAATAAACTCTTACCGTCTTTTTCGAATCAGTTATGTTCAGACGGGATGGCAATAATCTAGTTTGAGGTTCAGAAAACACGGAACTTTCGAGTGACAAAGTTCGTTGGTGATTTGTTTTATTGTTGCTTTGGCGAGGTTAGACAGAGCATGGAGCAGTTCAATGCCATAAAACATTATGTTTGTTGATGTTGCAAAAATACAGATGTCCTAAATAGAATTATGCAGTACTTAATGGGTACGGATTCTCTATCGACTTTTACAAAGGAACACGATGTAGTCTGAAATAACGTGTAGGTAAAAGGCATTTTATGAAAGGCAGTTTTTTATTTACTCTTACGAAAAAGAAACTTGTTATAATGATTAGTGCTGCGAAAAGTTAGAGTACCGTGGTTTACCAAGATTTTTTTTTTGTGAATTACAAAAAGCTATTTTTTTTTCGCCTACATAGGTACCTACCGTTTTGTTATTATTATCATAGGTATCAATATAAACACCTAAAGCAAGAATCATCTGTAAAAGTCCTGACAGTATCCTGTCAATCAATCTCCATCAATGCACGGCAGGCAGGCAACTATTTCAATAGCAGGTTCGTTAGTAACGCCGACATGGACCTCAATTTGGTACATTCCTTCGTATCCTAACACATTTCAATGTATAACCAGCCCTTGATTCCACGCTTACGTGGCAGAATGAGGACGGTAAACATATTTAAATACGGTTGGGATGCAAAAGTGATGAACTGAATTAGCACCCTGGCCCCATCTGACGGGGCACTGTCAACGCCGATAGTAATTTAGATCAAATGACGCGACATCTGAAACTGAAATTTAATAGTGCCTTTCGCCCGATACGTATCGTATGCGACAGTACAAATAAACGTGTAAATAATGTTAGCAAAAGCTTGTATTTTCTAGCATGAAAATATTATACTTAACTAAAAGAAATACTTTAATTTCATTAGCGTTGTGGATTTTACAGTATCTATTTGGCTCGGGTCAAGTCTCCATTCCCATAAAAAAACATTCTATGTAAAAAAAGGGCCAAGTCTCGAAATTCTTCCACCGTAACGTAACAAATAAAGATTAATATGAATGCCTGAGACTTGGCTGTACGAAATATCTCACAACTTTTTACGGTGGTAGAGTTTCGAGACTTGGCCTCTTTTTCACATGGAATGTTATTTATGGGATCTCACTTCTTTTGGTAAGTTATTGTGTTATCAATACTTACATACAAATTATGAATGCAGTCCCATTCTTGCTTTTTCATTTTTTGTCCCATTCACGGCAAATGTAACTTTGTGATCTTATATATTTATAGGGAAAAATAATAAAACTGGAACGAAATTGCAAAATATATTATTTTTTCCTTGATTTTTACACTTAATACTAATTGTATTCTAAATTTAAAAGAAGCTTCTATGTCTGCTAGAAGTGCCTTAAGTTATGATGATCGGTCAGTCAGTGAGTGAGTGAGTGACAGAATTAATAAACTTTGACTAGTTATAATTCTTAAAATATTGTGTTTAGACAATGTCTGCTTGGTTACAGAAAATTCAGACTTCTAGTTTTATCCACAACGAAATTATAGGGGGGGGTCAAAAATGGCCTGAACTGCTTCGAGAAAAGGATGGTACGGCCGTGTCGCTGTGTTGCTCGACTTGGCGGGGGCGTTGCCGTGCCCCCAGATTATTATTCTGAGGGTCAAGTGTATTAGAGAATTACCAATGTACTTACTTTAAAAAGTTAAATCGATGTCGATCAACTTTGTTATGCATATGATCGTTTTTAATCGTTCCATTAAACCGGGTGTGCCGAAAGCTTGTTTGCCACCGAAGAGGTGTAAAAAAAAAAACATAATTACATATGAGAGATTTTATGTACTTACATTATTACTTCTACTTCTACGTAGCGTTATCCTGGGCTTTGCCAGGGTCCGCTTTGCTACTCGCTTTCCTCCACTTTGCATTATCCTGGGCGTCTTCTTTTGTGAGACCGTGATTTTATGTAATTGATTTATTAAAAAAAAGCGGCCAAGTGCGTGTCAGACAACGCACAACAAGGGTTCCGTGCCTTTTAAAAAGGTCGTATCGGTACTGAAATCCTATGGCACTTACGTCTTTTTCTCTAAGGAAGGCAGTTTTTTAGTAATATCTCGAAAACCTTTGAACCGATCTTGTTCAAAACAATTTTCGCTGATAGAATTTAACAAGCCCTATGTCGATGATTTTTTTTCATATTTTTAAAATACATGGTTCAGAAATTAGAGGGGGGGGACACAATTTTAGTGACTTTCGGGGCGATTATCTCCGGCTGTATTCACTTAATCAAAAAACATGCTGAGAAACCTTAAATTTATTTTGAAAGGCCTATCGATTGATGTGCCACACGTGGGCTTGCAATGAAATTTCTTTTTTTGACTTTCAGTTTTTTGTATGGAGTGCACCCCTAAAAAAACTTTATTTTGTAATTTAATTACAAAACTATGTAGCGGTTAACCAAATACACCTTATAGTTTTCGAGTAAAATGCCTGTGACATACGGACGGACAGACAGACAGACAGACAGACATGACGAATCTACAGGATGTTAACGGGGTCATGATCCGGAATGACAAAAAGCGAATAAGATGATCATACTGAACAACCTTTCCCATGGGACCAACCACGAAATCGGAACCCTAATATAAAAGATTCATATAATGGCATTCTCAACTAATCAACAAAACGAATAGTCCAGGATTTACTTGTGTCTCCCTAGTGACATTTTAATGAGGATACAATAACGTATATTGCGATGTAGTGAGGATATAACAAATATTACTGTCGAAGATAATATGGCTCCAACAAATAATTAGGACAAGGAATGCCCCTCTCTGCCTCCCTCTCGTCAGGGGGTACGGAATGACATTTAGGCGCCCTCCTGTCACAAGAATTAAGATGGTAGAACAACCATAACTGTTATGATTACATTGCATGCTGTTACAATAATAATTGGCTACTAGTTTTCACAGAATAATAACCGCTACCGCATGTTAAAAGAGAGCATGAGAAGCATTTGTTGAATATATAGTACATTACTACAGAGGCCGGGAAGTAAGGGGTTGCCGGCCGAGTTCGTCTATATGTACTAGTATGTATAGTGCTTTTCTCAAACATGCAATGAAATAAATTAAAAAAATTCCAAGAAATCAAACTTTAATTTTCATGGCTGAATGCCGTGATCCTGTGCCACAAATTGTGCAATAGAAATTATAAAAAACCATCTTGCAGGCCTATGCCTCCAATTTTGTATGAAATGCCATTACGGGTATCTCGTCTCGCTGCGCCCGAAACGTGACACTTTGAAGACCATTATGAAGAACACAACGTCAATATTTCATTGCATGTTTGAGAAAAGTTTATCTTTTTATTTTTTATAAGTTTCTACTAAAGTACTGTCTTGACTACCGCAATGAAAATGCTTTCACTTTTTATGGCTTTTAGGCAAAGTGTAGTATTTTTGGCACTTGTATTTAAATATTATAATCTTAATGTTATAAATGCGAAAGTTTGGATATTTGAATGTTTAGGTATTTGGATGTTTGTTACTAAATCACGCTAAAACGGCTAAAAGGGTTGAGATGAATTTAAGTATGATACAGTGTATAGTCTAGATTAACAAATAGAATACTTTTTATCCCGGGAATGATCCACCAAGGGGGCGAACTGGGGGGCGAAATTATGTATGTAACTACGATTTTAACGAGTTCCACGAGGATGAAGTCGCGGGCTTGCTAGTTAACATTAAAAAGGGAGTCATTATTGATATTTTACCTTTTGAGAGACTACTACACACACCTCAACCCTTCTAACTACTATGAACAAAAGCCGCGCATGCATCAATAAATAGGTCGGAATTTTCGCGTCAAAACAAAAGACTGTCGTCGCAACCTGGGTAGGGTTACAAAGATTTTTCATCAACGTCGATAATCATTATTTACCTACATTTTAAAAACTCGTACAGATGTTTTTTTTATTTCTTGTAATCTTTCGTGACATTGCAATTAAAATATGTGTTAGAAGTGGTTAATTACGGGATTGTTTTATTAGTGTTGTTTCATCTAAGACTTAATAATATTTAAGCAACAAAGATGTGAATCTTTTCTTGATATAACTGTACCACCTAATGGTTATTTACTCCTATCACAAAACAGATAAAATTCCACGTGCTGTGTGTACTGATTTGGACTTCGAAGAAGAAATTGAACCTAAAACCTATTCATATAATTTTATTTCATTTTACAAGGACGTAAGATAAGTAATATTTTTTTCCGGGAGAAAAACTATTCTATGTCCTTTCCCGGGATTCAAACTATCTCCATACCAAATTTCATCTCAATCGGTACATATACCCCATATACAAACTTTGCACCCCTATTTAACCCACTTAGGGGTGGTGGGTTTTTCCAAAACCCTCAAATTACTTTTCTTATATTGTAATAAGGAGTCCATGCACGAAGTTTCAAGTCTCTCACTTCAAATTTTACTCCATCCCCATACAAACTTACAACCCCCTTTCCCTCTTAGTCAATCCCTTCTTAGTGGGTACTTGCGTTATATAAACTACCTATTGTGAAAAAAAACAGCTTTTTAGGTCCAAGGGTTTGGTCTGGGCGTTGATTTAAGTCGGTCAGTCAGTCAGCACTTTTAAATAATATAGTACATATTATCAGAACGTGAAACCGAAATAAATAATGATCACTTATGAGTGTTGGGATGTCGTTGGAAATGAAGTAATCAAAACTTGGATTTTGAGCCGTTTTGGGTTAGCATACCATTGATACTCAGAAGTGGTAATTAATTAGTTAATAACAATGAAAAGCCGTAATGTACACCAATACCAATTAGTACGCTAACTATAACAAAATTATAAACGTCCGAATTATTCGACGTCGGGCAGCGTTAATTAGGTAAATTAGTTTTAGTTCGTGTAAAATCTCGCGACAAATCCCAAGTTTGAAGAGTGAGCCTCCTGTACGTGAGCAATTTTACTAATGCAGCTCCGTTAGTTTTGCTATGGAGCTATCGAGAACACAGTGATTAAAAACTAGCGATCATAGTTGTTTAAAACCCCTTATGACAATAACTGATATAGTGTCTATTCGATCAAGTAAGAATAGGGTTTATTCCCAGATATTAGCCCATACATTTTCCACGTTTAAACATCAGACTAGGTAATTATTTATTCTTTGTCGTGCTTTAAGCCTTTGTCCTGCAATGGACGTCTTCCAGCTGAAATGATAGTGCTGAATTGTTTATTCCAGTTGTTCAAATCCGGAAATTACTTTGAAATATTTTGGAAGTTAAAGGGAAAAAATATTTTTAATACAGTTGCTCAAAAAGTGCTACTTTACGTAGCTGTTTAGCGCGCGGAAAGTTGGTTTTCGCGAACTAGTGCTTTTCACTTTTCCCACTCAATACTTGTACAAATTGTACCATTAATTATTATGTCAATAAAAAATTAATAAAATAGAACTGTATTAAAAAAATAGACTTTTGAACAACTTCATTACTTTTCAACTGTATTACAATGATGTTACAGAATGATGATATTGATGATAATATAAAAGTTTCGTATTCCTTACTTGTAGTTTTTCTTATTTTTTTTGCAACTGTATTTAAAAACGTCGTTCGATACACGTGCGGAAATGTCATTCTTCACTCGTCCCGAGTCTTGCCACTCTGCCTGCATTGCCATATCTCGGTACTCGTGCGTAATGACATACTTTCCGAACGAGCATCGAAATGTACTATTAACACACTTGTACTTTTAGTATATCATCACTAGAGCGGGTAAAGTTTCTTGCTAAGTTTTCATAACAATGGCATGAGATTAAAATTTTAGCTTTATTCCCTACGCCTGTTATTGTTTTTAAATCATCTTCATTTCCGCTATTAAATGCACAGTATTCATCCCCTAAACCGTTGGAGCCTCTCTCTTTGCTTTCTCGCATCATATTTGCACTTTTCATTACAGTTCATAAAAACCATGCATACACCATTAATAAAAACTGGTTGGATTAATATTGTGCGTTCCGAGCGAAAAAAAAAACACAAATATTATTAACTTATTTTTTTTTGTAGTTTAATTTATTTGCGCGAAGGTACTCGTATCCTGGTTCTTTACAACGCACATTTATTTAGTAATATTTTATTTATTTATTAGGCACACAAAACAGATAATATTCATAGATTATAGAAAACAAATCAAGGGTTTTGGTTAAAAATGCCATGTATGCACAGATTGTTTACAAATAAGAACGAGCGAAAACTATCCTAAAAATACACTGAAATACTACATAACAATATGTATATAAGGTGGTTCGACGACCATACAAAACGTCTTTTGAGATTCGCAGGCTAATGGCGTGATATTTTAAGAAACTTATGTAACAATCTTTTATAAATTAGCTTTCCATTTTCGCGAAATTCCCCATTTCCTAGAACAAACTTGTATAAACTAGAATAATTTAAGAATAATCGATTTTTCAAAGTATCACGTGACAAACTTATTTCTCAAATTACTCTAGTTTATACAAATTTATTCTAGGAAAGGAGGAATTTTGCGCAAATTGAAAGCCTATTTATGAAAGTGTGTTACGTAATTTTCTTAAAATATCACGCCGTTAGCATGCGAATGTCAAAAATCGTTTTGTATAGTCGTCGCAATGCAAACTAGATCATAATCGTAAGTATGGTTACATTTTTACGTACATGAGCAGAAACTTGACTTGACAAAAACAAAAGAAACACATAAAAATTAAAACACTGATGACAACATTAACACATTAATGAGTGACAGCGTTTTTTTACTGTTTACCTACCGTCGTCTACAGTCGACTAACTTTAATGTGATTTGATCTTTGCCTATTAATATCTTAACGTGTAGGACATTGGTCAGTCATGCACAACAAGATACGCGCAAAATAAAAAAATATGAACTTATATAAGGGCATTTCTATCTACCGTTGTACCCTCCACTTTTTTGGATGTCCCCTTGTATTTTTGCGATTTACTCATAAGATGTTGATTTTATCCAGTTAAATGTTGCGTTTCCGTAAACTATATTAAATCGTCGCATCGTTTATTAAGTTAAATTCAGAATAAAACGCTTGTTTCCTGCCTAAAATCTAGTTTTCAAATATGGTAAAATCGTGCCGCCATACTGTCCCCTTCACAAAGTTCCATTTTTGAAGGGCATTTTACGCATATTTTTCTAAAGCGGTAACACCAAGTAAAACATTTCTGGTAAAGTTTATGCTTTAGGCAATGCGTTTTTGATGAATAATAGCTTTTATAACATCAGTATTAGGGTTGAATTTAGATTAAAACGTTGTCCCCAAGAAATCGCGATTTGGACATAGTCCAGGTTGGTTACGCAATTTTCGCAGTTTTAGCGAAATATTTTTACCAACGATTTAGGTGATTTTTGATCCTGGCAACGCTGTGACCATATACAGAGCTTGTAACGTCAAATTTGATTTTAAACAGTCGAATCGCGACCGTCGTGGCGTGCTAGAGTGTGTCACTAGTAATTTTATCAAATTTTTTGTCCGGTTGGTTTCACTGTTTATGCGGTTTAAACGTTAAGTAACTAAAATTATATTTATATAGAATAAAACCGTGTTTTAAGCAGTTATTTGTTAATAACATAGGTTGAAAATTGCGGTTAGTTTTGTATTGTTTTGAATAGATTTAATTCAGCTTCACGGAAGTCGTTACGACCGTTTGGTAACGATTTGTCGCGTAACCTATAACCGGACTTGCAAACGTAACCAACGGACACGGTAAAGTCGCATGCACATTGAGTATAGATAGTTTTTCCTGTGACTTTGTCTGTACGATTTATTTCGTAAGTTTTTAAGGCGCTTTAAACTGTAGACTTGTCAAAACTTATCTTCAGTTCAGACAAACCGGTTCAAAAAAAATACAAATTATTTCCTTTTAAATGTTAGTTTTCATTAGATCACATTCGTCAAAATTGCAGTATGGTTAATAAAACTAAACTGGCGTTTTGAGTTACATGGCCACCACCATTTCACCTGTCTTTTTTTATAAACAATAAGGCTTAAAGATTATACACGGTGGAATTTAATCGGTGATCATGAATCCAAAAATCTTAATTATCAATCTACACAGAAACCAACACGTGAGATCTCGTGCAATATAGCTCACAATCGAATTAATCACACTTAATTAACATCGGTAAAATGTACACTGACTGAATAAATGGACACCCTACTTTTATTGAAGGGAAGTTACTCGTAAGTGTACATACGTCAAGTGCTTGCTGGCTTTGGCGGGAAACTAGACAGATCAGACGATTTGAAGCAATTTGTTATGAATTTGACAATGACAAATTGACAGCTTATTGCTCATTTATGTTTTAAGTTTCTATGGCTGATAGTTTGAAAAGAGGTATTAAACTTTTCAGACTAAACCTTTAGTAGGGTGACAATAAATTTTAATTAAAATTTAATTTCAACTTAAACATTAGTTATGATAAAAAAAAACTTGGTTCCACTTAAGTACTACATAAACGTGACCGCCATCGATTACTGAATTAGAAAAATGGGTTCCTGTTCACCGATTAAATTCCACCGTGTATAATATCTTTAAGCCTTATTATTGAGCGATTGGATAGAATTGAGTGGGGCATTTTGAGCATATTTGAGTTTACTATCAATCTAATCATATATCTTAATGTGCATGTAAAGTCCATACATTTTCGTTTCTTTATGTTTTATAATTTATAAATGTGGCATACCAAAGGTAGCTCTCGCATAATCTCATGATAACACGTACCTGTATTGGTAGCAAAATACCTTGGTAGTCATACTATGTTTTTAAAATATTTTAAATATGCTATGTTGTGATGTTACTCTAGAATGTCAGTAGGTACTTTAATTTTTGATTAATCAAAGCACCTTCTTATTTATTGAGTATTTTGTGCAAGTTTATGACTATTGTGATCGCGTCCTTACTTTGTCCATTGAGTTACATAGGTGTCCATTTGGAGAATGTCCCCTTGATTTTAGAACAGATTTTCGCGATTTTACAGAGATTGGAAGCTTAATTATTTATTATTTTGGATAATAACTAAATGTTATTTATAGGTCTACCTTTTGTTTTTCATCACTTAACAATAATGCCAATGATTATTCAAATAACTCAAACATTAAGTACGGTTTGGACCTAAACCGTAACCAAACTGCCTGAGATTCCATTTTATGTGAAAGGTTTTATCTAAATTCAGTTTTTTTTTATTGTTTTTAGTTTATTTGATTATAACTATATTCAATAAAGGATAAAACATTTAGTTTAGGTACGTCTCTTATTAACTACATGCAAAATAAATTGTAACCAAACGGACCATCAAAAACCTCCCTCGTCCTATTAAATAATTATTTTAACGTGTTTATCCTATAAATATAGCGAATCTCTTTAGTTTTTAGTAAAATAGAATATATTTACTCCTAGAATTAGTTATAAGAATAGCAAAAACCTAAAATTATATTTGACACTCTTCAATTCAACTGGGGTACAACGGTAGATAGAAATGCCCATAAAAGCAGTTACACAGGGCGACATTTTGTAGCGCTACAAACGCTATAACATGTGAGTTTGACAGGTTATTTTTACTAAACGAGACTTAATCAAGTATAATTAACGGGACTTATTCCCAAGGATAGGACAAACGCCCGTCATTTTGAAAACTTAACCCTGTTCTGTACAGTAGAGACTTCCTAATGATATTTTTTTTTTTTAGAAGTTTACTCAAAATATTATAATATATTATAATATTTATTATTCTTTTCCATTGGCGAAAGTGATTTATCGCCTTAATCATCGTCATTTGAATAATTTGTCACTGGAAACATATAAATTATGGTACTTAAAATAAATTTATAAAACATTACTTTTGTCCTTTGTTTTGTATTGTCACGAATAAACTATTCTTATTCCTATTTAGTAGCTAATTTTTTTTATTAATATAAGGAAGTCCCTACTGTACAGAACAGGGTTAAGTTTTCAAAATGACGGGCGTTTGTCCTATCCTTGCTTATTCCCAACGTTTCGGATGTGTCACATCGCAAAATCCTTGGTCACGGGACGACTGGCTTAAGCGGGGTGTCAACATCTTCTAACTACCCGCAGTTGGTCTTTATCACACACACACACGGGAGACACACTTTTTTTCATGTTTTATGTGCTTTTCTTGTTTATTTTATTACTAGCTTCTGCCCGCGACTCCGTCCGCGTGGAAATCGTTTATATCGCAGCTCCATACAAACTTCAACCCCCCATTTCATCCCCTTAGGGGGTGATTTCCAGGATGAAAACTATCCTATGTCCTTCCCCGGGATTCAAACTATCTCCATACCAAATTTCATCGCAATCGGTTCAGCGGTTTAAGCGTGAAGAGGTAACAGACAGACAGACAGACAGACAGACAGACAGACACACTTTCGCATTTATAATATTAGTATGGATTATGGATGATGTATTGGTTATGGATTAATTTATAAATAGCTTATTTTTCTGTGTAAGATATAATATATTATCAATTAAATAGTTACCCAGCGACAGAATGCGACAAAACAGACATCAAAAAAATTATAAATTAACTCATGATATCAGCCGAAAGACTTCCACTGCTGGACATAGGCCTCCCCCAAAGTGTGCCAAAGTGACCGGTCCTGCGCCACCCGCATCCAGCGGACTCCAGCAACCTTTACCAGGTCATCAGTCCACCTTGCCTAATACTACTTGGGGGGCCTACCCACGCCGCGCCTTCCGGTACGTGGACGGACGCCACTCGAGAACCTTTCCGCCCCAACGGCCATCGGTTCTACGTGCTATGTTGCCCCGCCCACTGCCACTTAAGTTTAGCGATTCGGAGGGCTATATCGGTTACCTTGGTTCTGCTGCGGATAAATTAACTAGCTTCTGAAAAGTCAAATAATATTAATAAATATTTGTCTTATTTTGGTTCATTTACATTTGATCTATAATATTTAAGATAAATCATACAAAAAAAGACAATGCATGCTTCATTTAAATCTACAAAATCACTTCCAAAAATTTTAAATAAAGTCTGTAGTTACGGAGATTACACCCTAAATACAAAATCACATTTCTCCGACTGTACGTACCTCTTTATTATTAGTAGGTATAGACTTGCATACACCCATTCAGTTTCAAAACACATATGTACATTCCTAACCTCCGGGACGGCGGAAGAAAAAAAGAAAGATATATTTATTCACAAACACACAGGACACACATATTAAATAATAAAATAAATTTAATATGTGTGTCCTGTGTGTTTGTGAATAAATATATCTTTCTTTTTTTCTTTCTTCTTTCTTTATCAACTACTTGTTCACTAGGGTTGTCACCCGGATAACGTGACACACAACACTAATAATGTCCGGTGATATATTGGACGGTGGTTTTGACACTTGCATTTACTAATGGCTGGATTCCACGGAGATGAAATGATAAAACCGTCATCCCGGTTCAAATAACGATGTTTTCTGTTTGTTTCAAAAAGTCGCCGTATGTAACCGCTCCTACTGTACACTCGAATATCAGCATTTATTATAGGCTAATAGACAGTTCTCATGTCTTCGCCTCAAGATTTATATATTTAAACGAAGGGAGTTGCCCTGCAACGTTCGGACTTATTCGCAGCCAGCTCATCGGTATTGTAGAAAGAGAAAAAAAATATTTTTCTCCTTCTACGGCACCGGTCCCTGCAACCTCATTCTTGTCCGTGCGCACGGCTACTATCAAGTAGATACTAAGTTTTTCGATTTCAAATTTTAAATAGTTTCAATCACAATGCTCAAAAGAAAAGCATGCTCAGAAGAGGAACGATGGAAAGTATGAAGCTAAATTAAGGAAAAATCGACACAAATTGTTTATTCGAGTGACGTAGAAATGGAACCTAGTGAGTATTGTTTTTTTTTTATAAAGTGATATGCTGATTGCACTATTTAATTACTCCTCGATCTAACACGAGATGTTCGAGATGGTAACCGTTATTATTTGAAAATTGAAGATTACGGGCCAGGGGACCCTCAACCGGCAGCACAGGACCCGGAACCGGTGCCAGGACCATCGTCGGCGCCGACGGAGCCTGCAGAACCTGTGCAGCAAGTTGAAATAATCCCGTCGCCAACACAAATTGAACCTGAAGTAATCGATCCCGAATTACTTCAAGCCTTAGGTGATTTCGTTCCGTAGGCGGTTGAATGGGGCGAAGACATCAACGACAATTTGTCAAAAATTTGGTTGCCTATTTTAAAGAATGGGCTCAAAAAAGAGGATAAAAAAGAACTTTTAAAAAATATTTGCTCCCAAAAAACTGTCCGCAATCTAAATCGCCCATCCTTATCCTGAGATAGCTGCTGCAGTTTTGGTAGAAAATTCAAGAAATCGGGATATGCGGACACAGTTAGGCTGTGTTTTGTCGATGCTTGGGAAAATAACTACGGGTATGCTAAGGAAATCTTTAGATACTTAGGAGACCCTTAAGTTATTGAGCGATGCTTCAAAAATAGTGGCCGATTCCCATTTCACTGAAACTGAAACGAGACGCGCTTTAATAACGCCAATGCTTGAAAAAAGTTTTGTTGATCCCTTTAAAGATCACAAGAGACATTCGCATTTATTTGGCGATAAACTCGGCGAGGTTGTCAAATATTCTAGAGGGGTTTAAAAAACTTGTTAGCTCATTCAGGCCGCTACAAGCACGGCTTCTTCTAGTTTAAACTGGAGGGCCCCACCGCCCCGTCCATTTCAGCGCAACTCGAGAACGCCGGTAAACCGCAGCGGTGGGCCGCGAGTCCCCGCGCCCCCGCAGACACCGGCGCGCCGCCGCCCGTTCGCGCCGCCGCCGCCGACGTCGCGCGTGGCGCCAGCGCCGCCAGCGCTCCCAGCGTGTCGGAACTACGCAGCGCCCACGGCTCGCAGACATTATGGTGGCCATACACCATGCTTCCTATCGTCCAATTGGCATGACGCTACCGATTGGATCACTTAGAAGTGTGGGAGTGGGTTGGAATGACTCATGCCAATCCACTCCCACACACGGTCAGTTCTAATGACAAAGTTGTCTTAGATGCAATTGTGGGATATAAAATTCCTTTTGCTAGCGAGCCATTTCAATAACCCAACACTTTACCAAAGTTGTCACTATCAAAGGATGATCATGATCTAGTTAAAGATGAGAATGAGAATTTAATAAAATTATGGCTATAAAACGATCCTATCCTAATCAATTTATTTCTAGTATTTTCCTTACTCAGAAAAATCCTTTGCTGGTTATTTGGTTACACTCACAGCCCGGCTATCAATTATGGTTGGTTTTCGCTCCGGAAAGAGCTAGCATTATGAAAAAATTATTAAGATTATGACAAGTCTATGAATATTTCAGGTAACTTACATGATGGTTTGTTATGGTGGAAAAATAACATATTAACTGCATTTAAATCCTTAGAGGTGAATGATTATAAACTAGAGATTTTCACGGACGCTTCTTTGAAAGGTTGGAGATCTTCTTGTAATGATGAACACATTGGTGGTTCTTAGAGTAAAGATGAGTCTAATCAGCATATAAATTACCTGGAATTACTGGCAGCTTATTTCGTTCTTAAATCATTTGCTAAAGAATTAAATAACTGTAATATTCTGCTACGAATTGATAACACCACTGCGATTGAGTACATTAATAAAATGGGTGGAGTACAACATGTGCATTTAAATAATATTGCAAACCAAATTTGGACTTGGTGTGAAAACCGCAATATACATATATTTGCATCCTATATTAAGTCGTGTGAAAATACCGATGCAGATCGGGAATCTAGAAACATCGACGACGATAATGCCTTTTCGCAAATAGTAAGAAAATTTGGCAGACCCGAGATTGATCTGTTTGCGTCCAGGGTAAATGCAAAATGTACGAATTACATTTACTGGAAAAGATATCCTTATGCATTCAACATCGATGCTTTTACAGTGAAGTAGAATCATTTTCATTACTACGTATTTCCGCCATTTTCATAAATTTTAAAAATGGTACAAAATATTGTCCGTGAACAAGCAACTGGAATCGTAGTACCACTATGGCCGTCACAGCCATGGTTCTCCGATTGTCGGTGTAACTATAATCTTTTCTCCAAATAAAACATCATTCATCGTCTAATTTCAGGGAGGTACATCCAATGCATCAACGCCTTTCCCTGGCTGCGAACATCTTGTCAGGCAGGCGTTCGCTAGGCGGCAAGTACCAGAGTCAGCACTAACGGTAATGCTGTCATCGTTGTGTCAAAATACTGTGCCCCAATATTCTTCGAGCCTAAAACTTTGGTGGCATTACTGTAATAGAAATGGCATTGAAGCACTGGATATTCAAGTATATGACGTATTAGATTTTTTAACGGAGTGCTAAAGGAAAGGGTCTTCGTATTACCCCTAACAACCATCGCTCGGCTTTATCACTTATTTGCCAAAATAATATGACTCAAGACGACCGTATTAGACCGACAAAGGCGTATTTAAATTAAGACCGACCTTCCCCAAGTACTCTGTCACTTGGGATCCAAATGTAGTCAGTATTAGGTATTTATTACCTAATATTAGTAATTTCTACCCTAATGAGATTGAGAAACGTTCTCAGTAAGAAGTTAGTGGTATTATTAGCGTTAGCAACAGGGCAGAGATGTCAAACACTATCGCTGATTAGGATTCCTAACATGAATGTGATGGATGAACGAATTGTTATACATATTAAAGATTTAGTTAAAACATCTGGCGTTGGCAGAAAACAGCCCATCTTAGAATTACCTTTTTTCCATCTAAAGCCTAGTGTATGTCGAAAGTATTGATCGATTACTTAAAAAAAACATCCGCAATTAGACCATTAAATGAGGACAAACTTATTTTAACTTCAAGAAGCCCTTATCATGGAATAACATCAGAAACTGTAGCACGTTGGATTAAGCAAACTTTGTTATGGCGTTGGTAGAAAACAGCCCATCTGAGTATTACAGTCGCATCATATAGTTAGTAGCAGCCAAAGTAGCCAAATATATCAGAACACGTCTTTATTACTATAGGAGTAAGGAAGTGTTACGATATATTTGGCTACTTTGGCTGCTACTATACTAACTATGTGATGCTGACTGTACCTTTTTCCATCTAAGGCCTAGTGTATGACCGGCGAAAGTATTGATCGATTACTTAAAAAAACATCCGCAATTAGACCATTAAATGAGGACAAACTTATTTTAACTTCAAGAAGCCCTTATCATGGAATAACATCAGAAACTGTAGCATGTTGGATTAAGCAAATTGCTAGCCAGTGGTATCGACACTAACATATTTAGTGCACATAGCACTCGTCACTCTTCTACTTCAGCTGCTGAAAGAGCGGGCGTTAGTGTCGATATCATTAGGAAGACAGCAGGTTGTTCTAACCAATCTTTGGTTTTTGCAAACTTTTATTAACTTCATATTGTAGAACCCGTCTCTAACTTTGCTACTGCATTATTTAACTGAGTAGTGATTAAATTAAACAATTAAGTAACTATACGATATATTGGTCGATTACATAAACATGACATAATAATATAAACAAATAAAAATGGTTGATTTTCTTTATTGTTTTGTATTCCTTTCTATAATACTTCAATATTGTTTGGCTCTGAACATCTACCTTCGTTTAAATATATAAATCTTGAGGCGAAGACATGACGATTAGATGATCAAACGAACTTACCTGAAGTGAAGTTCTATCTTAATTGTCATGTCTTCGATGAAAGATTTAAGTCTCTCCCTCCCATATATCAACCTTTTAGAATGTTGAAGTTGTCTCTGAAAAGAATGAGGATGCAGGGACTGGTGCCGTAGAAGGAGAAAGATCATTTTTTTCTCTTTCTACGATACCGATGAACTGGGTGCGAATAAGTCCGAACGTTGCCGGGCAACTACCTTCGTTTAAATATATAAATCTTTCGTCGTAGAGATCGAACTTCACTTAGGTAAGTTCGTTTGATCATCTAATTATAGTGGACTTCTAATACCAACTTACAACCTCACAGACTTTTCCTCTTTAAAATGTTGGTATAAAGTAATGAAGAGACTTTAGGCACTGATATAAACAGCATTTAATGACAGTTTCATGTCCACTTCGTCCGATCTTGTTTTATATTATTCATTTTAGTTTTATAAAAATAACATGATACGCCATACAAATCTGCGTTCAGCTAGAATTCCCTACTGAAAGTCTCAAAGCAATTTTAGAGCTCCAAAGAAACGAAGTTATTTCATTTGTGACGTTCCATCGGTGATATTCTAGATTTTTCTATGCTTAGACCGATATTAAAGTACTTAGGTACACATTTTAATTTACATATATTACGTGCGACGATGTCCGTTATGCATATGAAAAATTTAATTTTGAATAGTATTAAGTAGGTATCAATTATGAAGAACATTGAATTGAATATGATTAGAAAAGGGAGTCTTGATTTCGAAATAACAAATCTGAAGAATGTGTTTTGCTTTGAATAATTATTTCCTGATATTATTCTTTACTGCTATTATTAAGACGGCGATTTATAATGATAAATCATGTTTTCTATGTCTATTTTGTTACAGAATATTGTATCATAGAATATTTTAATACGAAAAAAAATTATTGTCCGTCAAATTAAACATCAATAATATCTGTCAAACAATAAATTTATCACTGATTTTTATTATGTTTCAACTTGCTATGAGTTTAACTAGTATAGATTATTCATCAGCGAACAAAGTTCTAATGCGTCAGTTTGGGCCGAAAAATCGTTTGTCCGGTGTCCGTTGTCACGCTGTCCAGCTTCTACTCTACAGAGGCTCTAGTATAAGTTTTACCGAAACAAAACGTTACGACCGCGTTCGCGTTTAGCTGTCAAATCCCACACAAATTGAGGGTAAAACGCAGACGCGATCGTAAAGTTTTGTTTCGGTTAAACTTATACTAGAGCCTCTGGTCGCATTTCTCAACCGATTCTCGTGTTATTTAGTGAATAGGTCCGATAAAATGATATATAATTTTTGTCGAGTCATGACAAGAAAAAAAAAGTAAAACGAAAGGCTAGCGATTTCTACAGCTCACGAGCCACTAGTTTATATATTTACAAAATATATGTTTAATACACTGAAAAAACTAAACTATTACACATCATACTCATCCTCCTGGCGTTATTCCCGGTTGAGCCCCTAAAGGAGCCCGGGGTCCCCTTTGACGCATAACCCCTAGATTTGGCATAGGCACTAGTTTTACGAAAGCGACTGCCATCTGACCTTCCAACCCAGAGGGAAAAATAGACCCTATTGGGATTAGACCGGTTTCCTCGCGATGTTTTACACATACACACTATTAAACTATTACACATACAAGACAAAAATAAATCCATACTATATAATATTATAAATGCGAAAGTGTATGAGTTTGTTTGTTTGTATGTTTGTCCCTCTTTCAAGGCAAAACAGAGCGACGAATTGACATGATTTTTTAATTGGAGATAGTTGAAGGGATGGAGAGTAACATAGGATAGTTTTTATCCCCGTAATCATCCCGTAAGGGGGTGAAATGGGAGGGTAAAAGTTTGTATGGAGCTGCGATATAAACGAGTTCCACGCGGACGGAGTCGCGGGCAGAAGCTAGTAAATGTATAAATATATAAGTAAAATATGATTCGTCCTTATTCAAACAGGTGCCTAGAAAAGTAAATGAATACTTTCAGATAAAGAAACAAAACTGCGTCGGTGATTTTGGAAACATTTCAATTTGGAAACATTTTTATACAGTGCTTACATTTTTTTGATAAAAATATTTTCATCCATAACGTATACGTTGGATATTTAGCCGCGTTAGCAAGAGTGCACCGGGTCGATAACCAATCAGCCAGGTCCCGGCATCGGTAGAATTACCTGGGCTGATTAGGTGCCGGCTAAGCACCCGACAGATACCCAGACGGTCAATAAACTGGCTGCAGTTTCTTATTATTTGGTATTATATCTAAAATCGATATTATTTTGTTGATAAAAATCTTTGTAACTATTTAACGTAAGTAACGTAATCAGAGGTCAACACAACAATCCATTGCTTGAAACAGTAAGGAACACTCTGGCACTAGGACGAATCTATTTGACTGATGCAACAAACCCGGCACAGGAGTTTTCTTTTACCGGTAGGTAAGTACTTGTACTATTTGAAAGAGAGAGCGAGCGAATGAACTTCTCAGTTTCAGTTTGGGCATAAATGCGTTCGTATGTCTGTACGGATGTCCGGATGTCGGGCTGTCGGGCTGTTCTCATCTAAAGGGCGCATTTTTCAACCGATGTTTGTGGAAGCTTTTATTAAAGACAGACTTGCGTGGACTACGTCTTACAAATTTTCATTTCATTGCGGGTCAACCAGGTAGGAGTGTTTAATCTGGACCTGATTTCTGGTCAGTATTTTCAAGAGGGCAGTTCAACGATGGGTATTCAAATTGCTGAAAATCTTTTGGGCCTTCTGTGGAAAAGGTATTCCTTAACCATTTATCTATTGAAGTTTAAGTCAGCATTATTGTAATTGCTCGGTTGAACTGATTTATTGCTAAGTGCGGAATATTCTAAATTCTTAAAAACAATCCTCCTGTAAAAAATGTCTAAGATACGTTATGTCATGAAGTCAAAGAAATGGTTTCTTCCCAAATCAAGACAAAACAAAGGTTCCTACAATATGTATCAACATACTTGCAACAAATATTTATTTTAAATTTCATGTGTTTTTTATACCAAAAGAGTATACGTATTCTATTTAGTACATCTATGAACGACGAAAAACGCCCAGCTACCGCTAAAGATGTGAAGATTAGACTTAATTCCGGATTTGATATTCGTCGTGTTGCTCTGATTAACAGATTAGATTAGAAAACAGACCAAAGGCCCCCGTAATCTTCTGTACTTACCTAAATCTAAAAATAGCATTGTCAATATTATTACGTAACGTTCAAAAACTTGTAGCTCGAGCTGCAGTCGTCCCCTATTTTCTCCTTCAAGTAAATACATTTTCTAACATAGAAGAACAGAGAGTTTGACTACGCTCCTATGTTTCGATTATTTAACTTTTTTAACATTTGATATTATGTGTAGGTTGGGGAGTTTAAATAAGAACTGGCAGGTTAAGGTTAACTAAAGTGATGTAAAAGTCACGTCCAACCTGTCGGTTTTGTTATTAAATGCATGCGATTAACATTGACTGTCGGTTTTGTTACTAAACGTAACTATCAGTTTAAGGGACATCAATTAATTAATATGCCCGGCTATGGTAAAGTTAGGATATTTTAAGCTTTATTTAAGCGGCTCCAGTTCATGAATCAAATCATGAATTGAAACAAGACATATGAGCAGCAGGAAATAAGGGCCTACCGCGGCTCAAAATTCAAGTCTTTGTACGAGTAAGAACCGCGCCAGCTTAAATTAACGTAATTAGCAAAAAGTCTCGTATTAAATATAGTTTATTATAGGTAAATTTCATGTGTAAGTTTCAACTAGCGTTTTTATTTAACATTACCGTAAGCTTGTTTACCACGTGAGTGGCAAACAAGCTTACGGCCCACCTGATGGTAAGCGGTTACCGTAGCCTATGGAGGCTTGCAAATCCAGGGGTGTGTTACATGCGCGTTGCCCGTTAAGAATGTTTTCTTTTGAAGAAACCCGTAATGTAGTCCCTCAGGAAAACCTCGGCAGAGAGACTCATTCTTACTTTATGGTTATTATGCGATAACATAAAGTTCATATCGATAGTAAATGGAGCTAATATTTTCACAAAGCGAACTGGGCCTGGCCTACCTCGTGTTAATATTTTTCAAATATCACATAAAAACATGGTATTATATAACAATTGCGAATATTTCATTGAATCTGATTTCCAAAAACATATTTTAATTAAGAATGGAAGCACCACCTAGCTAGCTAGTAGAAACAATTATTATGTAAAACTTGAAGCAATAAGAAACTTTAAAATAAGTATGTCTTGAGACTTTCATTAAATAAGTTAACTTTTTTAATAGGTAAGTATATGCAATTTTTATTATTTATATTTTAGATATCATAAAGTGCGTACAAGGAAAAGGAAAGGAAAAGGAAAATCATACAATGTGTGCAAAGGTAGAGGATGTGCTGTAACCCACATTTATTTATTTATAAGACATCATTTTTCAAAAATGTCTCCTTTATCATAAACCTAAATTTTTCATTCCATTTATTCAAACACTCAAGTGTAAAATAAGTTGGCGGCTACAAAAACATTCACCTTTAGTAACGTCAGGCTCTCTATCGTCCGTAATGTAGGAGCGGTGTGAGGTAATGGAATAAAAACATAAAGAGCATTAGAGGTACGTGGAGGCCACAGCGTAAGTCCGAAACGTGGCGGCACGAAACAGGCTTTTTTGTTCGGTGCGTAAGTTACAGCATAATAGTAAATTCTAATACTCTTGCCTAGGTTTGTTTCTTTATACAATACTTTAGTTTTTCTATGACGAACAATGGTAATTCCAGTATCGCAAAGTTTGTTTTATTCTAGTTATCACAATCAGTTACATTTTGTTTAGAATTACTAATAAAATCTGCATATTGGTTTATTTTTTTTATTCTACTGTTACTCTATTTACTCATCTCATTTTATGCATTAATCAGAGAAGTCGAATGGTTATTGGAAAAGTTCCTTTTTATTCGAAGAGTTTTTAATCAGTGAAAGTTGGATACTGTCCAATTATATCTCTGACGAGACTTTGCAAGGCTTTTTTATCAAGGTTTCATATTGATGTTTGATAAAATCGGAAAAGAAATGAATAAATAGGTGAATGTGATGAATGAACTATGTAAATACCGCAGTCTTAAATCATTCTGAGATCACAGACAAAGGGCATAGCCGGGTAAGTATGGCAAAACTGCCCTTAGCGAAAAAAATAATTTCCTTTTACTGGATTATTACCCTTTAAATATGTAGTGCTTTCACCGAAAATAAAGCCTCAAATCCTTCAGGTTAAGAAAAAAAACGCATAAAAAGAAATAACATTTTTATTTTTTTTTGGCCAAAGTACTTATCCGATTTCTTTGTAATTCGGATATGTTGTAAGCAACATTAAGATCGCTTTTTAGAAAATATAAAATAATTATTTTTAGAAAAAAAAAACAAATAAAAACGAGATAACAATTTTCTAAAAAAAAAAAAAAATAGGTACGAGATTGCGACAATTACCGAATTTGTGTATTTTATGTAGAATTTAATAATCTTTAACATATATTTTTTTTAATTACTAAAATCGGGATTAACGATGTGAAAAATTCGAATTTGTGACAACCCTTTCTCTTCATACTCTCTCAACTCAACTTATAGTGCAAAACCAAGTTGACAATTAAGTATATTTGTAACACAATCTTAACGAATTTGAATTTAGAACGTGACGTTTTGCACTATAAGTTGCTTTTGTGGCTATAGATACGGCTAAGGGGTAAGCGCGAATTTTTAAAATTGTTGATAATATGTATACACGACCTTATTGCCCCTTTGTTAAGGTAGTGTACCTATATTTAACATACATATTACCTCATTACCTATTACAACAAAACCTGAGTTAAATAATACACACTGTAAATATTAAATTCATAACTTTTACATTTCATTAAGGCCCGCACTCAGCACAATAAGTCGCGTTCCAAATTCAAAATGCATTGGGATTGTTGGGAATACAACTTCACAGTGTAATACGTAGAAGTTATATCTTGTTTGAAGTAATGTATGGGATGTTACAAATTCGAATTTTTCACATCGTTAATCCCGATTTTAGTAATTAAAAAAAATATATGTTAAAGATTATTAAATTCTACATAAAATACACAAATTCGGTAATTGTCGCAATCTCGTACCTATTTTTTTTTTTTTTTAGAAAATTGTTATCTCGTTTTTATTTGTTTTTTTTTTCTAAAAATAATTATTTTATTTTTTCTAAAAAGCGATCTTAATGTTGCTTACAACATATCCGAATTACAAAGAAATCGGATAAGTACTTTGGCCAAAAAAAAAAAAAAATGTTATTTCTTTTTATGCGTTTTTTTTCTTAACCTGAAGGATTTGAGGCTTTATTTTCGGTGAAAGCACTACATATTTAAAGGGTAATAATCCAGTAAAAGGAAATTATTTTTTTCGCTAAGGGCAGTTTTGCCATACTTACCCGGCTATGCCCTTTCAACTGAATCCTTGGAAGTAATAATATCGTATACTTTGATATTCTTTTATTCCAATGAAAACGCAGTAAAGTAAATTTAGCCGTTATGAATAGGTACGTATGAAACTTTTGGAATGAGAAGTTTAAAAATTACTACTAATTACGAAAAAAACAATTCGCCAGTTATTCGATTGAAACAGCATTTCATTATTTAAACAGCGTACACACTTTTAGGCAATCGCTGTTTCAATGAGCTGCCTCTCGACATCAAAAATATTTCTCATATTTTTTTTTATTTCCGCCCCAGTCCATGTTGGCTCAGTTTGGGTTGCACAGGGCGGTTCCTTGGCTCAGTTTGGGTTGCACAGTGCGGTTCCACAACACTTCAGGGAGCTCCAATACCGCGAGTTACAAAAATATTTTTCATATTCTTTTTTATTTCCGCCTCAGTCCATGTAGGCTCAGTTTGGGTTGCACAGGGCGGTTCCACAACATTTCAGGGAGCTCCAATACCAGGAGTCACAAAAATATTTTTCATATTTTTTTTATTTCCGCCCCAGTCCATGTTGGCTCAGTTCGGGCTGCACAGGGCGGTTCCACAACATTTCAGGGAGCTCCAATACCGCGAGTCACAAAAATATTTTTCATATTTTTTTTATTTTCGCCCCAGTCCATGTTGGCTCAGTTTGGGTTGCACAGGGTGGTGCCACAACACCTTAGAGAGCTCCAATACCGCGAGTCACAAAAATATTTTTCATATTTTTTTTTATTTCCGCCCTAGTCCATGTTGGCTCAGTTCGGGCTGCACAGGGCGGTTCCACAACACTTCAGGGAGCTCCAATACCGCGAGTCACAAAAATATTTTTCATATTTTTTATTATTTCCGCCCCAGTCCATGTTGGCTCAGTTTGGGTTGCACAGGGCGGTTCCACAACACTTCAGGGAGCTCCAATACCGCGAGTCACAAAATTATTTTACATATTTTTTTTATTTCCGCTCCAGTCCATGTTGGATCAGTTTGGGTTGCACAGGGCGGTTCCACAACACTTCAGGGAGCTCCAATACCGCGAGCCATCCGTTTGCCTCTTGGACACTGCAACTAAGCGTCATTGCTCTGAATATACGCTCTGAAGGTATTTGATATTACCAGCGATCTATTCACTGCCGTGAAGACACAAACATTATGTGTCAATTGTATTGTATTTCTACTCCATTTGTCTCTGTGTCTTTTGAGTAGTGAATAAATGTCTTCTTTCTTTCTTTCTTCTTTATATTACGTTCCTGGTGGTGAGCGACGTCGCCAGAGCTCCCGCGGATGCATGCATTGAGAGTGAGGGCCTGCATTTGTATCTAGCTTTCAACACACACAATAAAACAAACATCCATAGGTTACACTAATTACAGTAACTGGTAACCATCAGGCAGGCCTTGTGATTGTTTATCCACACAACTTTTTAGCCTCAAGTTTAATAAAAATAATCAATATTGTTACAGGGAAAGATGTTTGAATGATGAATCAATGCGAATGATAAACGAGCACAGTAATTAGGCCTAAGTTTTGTACAATTACTTGCTTACCCAGCATCCTATCAATTTGTACCTGTCAAGATTGAAATTATGGTGCGATAAATTCCAATGGCGCTACGGGTCCATTAAACGACATGTCCCCCCTAGTGTACACCTGAGCCGGCCGGTATTGAACGGGTAAAGGCCAGTTTACATGAATCATAGCGACGTGAGGTTATAGAAATGCATTCATTACTGATCATTTACGTACCAGGATGTATTGGAGCTCATGGGGTAGTCTAAGTAGGTGTTTATTGATTAATAACTTGCCCTTACATATTCCGACTGGGATTGAATTTAATTCGCGTATTTGAAATTATTTGGCAAATTATTTTATTTTTTGTAAAATTGTGGACTTTTCTGATCCTATTTGTTATAGCTTCCCTATAATATAAAAAGATAGACATAATTTTTAGAATTCAGAAATAATAGTAGATGTTACGTATCAAGTTATTTTATTAAGATGAAAATCCCCTAGACAATGATGCTATTCTGCATAAAATATAATTTGGTTTATGCATATTGAAAATGTGACCGAAGCCCTGTTCTTCTGTACTCCGTAGTAAATCAAGCGTTTAATCGCCTGACGACTGCAATCGGGGAATACGGTGTCCCCATTGGTTATTATCCCATGGGATAGTAGTGGTTGTAATGTCTGATTGGTCGGTGTGAAAATTTGCTGATGGATGTGCATTTGGGAATGATTGATGCTGTGTGAACAACACTTTGATGCATCCGATGTAATTGTGTAATGGGAGATAGCTTTCAACATCATTGTATAGATGTAATAAAGATGTTCATTGTCTACTGGCGAGTATTTGTAGGCAGTGAGTCTTTCAGAGCGAACGACTTTGGTTGGCCTATGTTTTACGAAATGTTTTTTAATGATTGGAACGATTTTTGAAACTGCCTTATAAATAAGGACTACTTTCCTAACACATTCACTGCCATCCCTGCCAGTGCAACGCGTGATGTCGGTAACGTATTTTAGTAAAATAAACTATAATTTTGGCATGTTGATACATATACGTTTTGAGGACACCGCATGTGTTTATACCTACTACTCAGAAGAGTAAACTAACAACTGAACCAGCAAACTCATTGTCACAATGTAGTAGGACAAGATCATCTCCATTCACATCTTTTTTAATGTTTTCCATGGGGTGAAACGAATCTAGTTACCAATCGTAACTTATAATGCTAGCCTTCAGTTTAACAAACTCCTCCTTCATAATATTCAATTTACATTACACCGAACATTTTCATTATGTGCATCGGAATCGCATCTTGTATTCGTAGGCAACGCCGCAGCAACTGACTCAATTTGATCACGATAACTGCGTTCCAACTGTCGCACGGTAACCGCGGCCCGCTCGCTATCCAAGTCACGGACTGCTGCGGCGTCACTGGTAGCGGCAGGCCTGAATTTGTGAATTCTATCAAAAACAAAAGATTTACTTTTTAGATCTATTTTTCATTTAGATAAACTGTTAGAGCAGCATTTAATAGCTGCATGCATGGCACTGTTTCGTTCAGTTATTAAAATAATGGCTCGGAATATTGTTCGTTTAATTCGTCAGGGTCTTATGGTACCTACCTACCATAGTTTTCGGAGTTTACGGCGGTGCTTTTGTATAATTTAATTGTTGTGATGTTTTCGTAAGATTTATTACCTAGGATTCCATTCGATGAAACAACAAAAGTGATCAGGTCGCCATGACGTAGGATGGCATTAAAACAAGTCCACCTTTCATTGTCATTTGTCAAATTCAAATGACATAACGCCTTTTACTGATTTTATTGAAACTTGCTTCTGACACTGGTTATTTTAGTAAATTATTTACTCGTAAGTGTAACGTTGAAATAAAGTTTTACCAAGATGACAGCTGTCACATACAAAAGTGTAGTTTCCAACATTAGTTTTATAAGTATTTATAAGTACAGTCGATATTGTCTCGAAATCCTGGGGACTGTGATGAAATTTGGTACGAATGTTCGTTGGAAGCCCTGTTTCCGTCTCCTAAAAGGTTAGTCAATATCGACTGTACTATTAACTCAGCACGATTACCGCTATTAGACGCTCCCTACCCTTCACAGAGACCGCGGACAGAGTTCACTAAGAGGTGTTTGTATTGAAATTGATTTATGGAAATTTGCAGAGGACGCGTCTCTTGCCGAGACTTGGCGCGGCGGCGGTTAAAACGAACGATATTTTGCAAGCTTCCAATAATATCATTCCGGACCGCAATCCACCACCTGCGACCAGTTAGCCCCTTTTCAAAAGCGATAAGCATGATTTTGTGCTAAAACAAACCGGCAATTTAATAAAAACATTGCCTCATTTAATAGACCAGCAGATACTTTTTGTATTAGTACAAACTCTAAATACATTTATTCTGTTTCATGGATTCTTCTTCAAGTCGAAATACAACGTATGATACAGATCTATTATCGTATAACTTAGAGAATTAGGGCACAACGTAATGCCATCGTGCTCATGTTTCGAGCTGCCCGATCTTCCTGAAAACCACAGCCGCAGTAGCGCGTCAATAATGTGGCGTTGTTCCTGGCGATGAATAAGGTCGTTAGAGCTCCCTAGGTTGCGTGTTGAGAGTAAGAGATCTGAATTGTCTCTACTTGCCGACACAATGCATTCTCAAATCAATAAAGGGTTGATAGCGCGCTTGTGACTCATCTGGACTCTCAAGAGTCAATAGGGATCGGCCATATCACCACGGCACGGCGTCGCTAACGTATAACGGCGCGGCACGGCGCCATAAAAAGCCACGTTGCCGTGTCGTGCAAATTACACGGTACCGTGACGTATCTACACTAATATTATATAGAGGAAATATTTGATTCTTTGTTTGTATTGAATAGGCGCCGAAACTACTAGACCGATTTGAAAAATTATTTTACCATTAGAAGCCGACATTATCCCTGACGAACATAGGCTACTTTTTACCGCGGGAAAATGCTTCATTCCTATGGGAAAACGGGTAATCCGTGCGAAGCCGGGCCGGGCAGCTAGTTAAATATATAATTATTATGCACGCGCACGGTCAGTGGTAGGGAATGTTATCACGATCTTGCGAGATCACCAGTGAATTTTCGAGATACAATCTCGCTGGCGGAAAACCTCTGTCGAGATCTTGAACGAGGTTTCATTACTTAGTGCATGTAATTAATAAGTCCTCGGGAGCGAACAAAATGCTTCTTATGAAATAATTTTAAAATTATTGCAGTGAGATGGTAAAAAGAATTCGTTCTTTTTGCCAAATTTAGATTATTGATTGAAAAGATATTCTGTTTTCATTCCAAAATATTGCTGCATTCATTTAAAGTACATAAGTAGATAATAGCCATTAAATTATTAACGGTGTCATCGAAATTATTGAAACGAATCTTGAACTCATACTTTCACGCGAGATCCCCAATTGTCGGTGAGATTAAACACTCCTTTCGGTTTCGATTTCGGTTCACAGGAAATCATTGTACGTACATGTTAACGTAAATAAGAATCCATCCAACACGAAAATCATCGTAAAACAAATAAATTTGGTAAAAGTTTAGATAATTACGGGCCGGCATGAAGTTGGCGGACAAAAGGGTCTATTGTTTTATATTTATATCGCCCTCTAAGAATAAAGGGCTGCGTAATTTAGGCCGCCCGAGGGACGGAGCAACATGCGGGCGCGTACGTCAGAATTTACCTGGCCTTTATACGGACGTACAGTCGGTTGTGGATAGCTACATATCCATTACACTTTTGAACAATCAGAAATTTATTGGTAGACAAATTATTTTACATTTCAGGATATCTTCTTCTTCTGTGCCTGTTCCCACGTTAGGTGGGGTCGGCTCTCCTAATTAATCGGCGCCAAGTCGCTCGGTCTTGGGTTGTCGGGTCTGGTAATTGTTCCTTTTTCAAAAGCCGGGTCATGCTGGTCCACCATGTAGAAGGGGGGCGGCCTCTGCCTCTTTTACGTTCCGGGATGTTTAAGGCCTTTATGACAGCGTAGTCATCTTAGGTGCCTGTCTAGAACAATCCCTACACCGTTTTGTTTGTTGTCTATTCCATGGTAGGCCAGCTGGTACCCCTGTCCTAGGTCTCTGGATTTTGACCCTTTCCAGCGCGTCTCCTGTATACAGCAGATGTTTATGTTCCTCCTTTTCAGGGTCTCCGCGAGTTCTTGTCCACGTCCTGTAAGCGATCCCAGATTCCACGTTGCTATCCTAAGCTGGTGTATTGACTGCGAACCTTGATTTTGATTTTTGTCACATTGGTCGTCGCTTGGGGGGAACGCCCTAGCATTTTTCGCATTAATCGAGTTCGCGTCGCTTGAGGGGTACGCCCTAGTTTTATACTTATTTCTTTTGCTTTTGACTTTCATAATTAGGAGAAGTTTTGTTTTGGCTATTAAGTTTTACGGCCGGTTGCCACCTGACGCCAAGGCTGTAACCAACCTCAGGGTGTGAGCGACGTCGTTGACCCGCTAGGAGCTCATCCGCCGCCATCTCTTCTGCGTGCCCCAGCCTAGGTACGCAGCACTGCCACGGCCTCGACTCTGAATATGTCGGAGAAGCCCGGGGCAGGGGTTTTTTCACAGAGTGTCCTTCTCTGGCCTTGTTGGTCCGCGGGAGGTATTTTATTTCCCTCCTACCCTATGGAGGTTTGACCCTCCATCGAGCATCCCCCTATCCGCCACCTGGGGACGCGTCCTCTAGGGAATCAGGCTACCCCGAGGAACAATAATTTACATTTCAGGATATAAAGTAGTAAAAAGCTGAACTAAAGACGTAGACAATAATATATATGCAATCTTATTCTGTGAGAGTTCCCGCCGCATATTATAATCCTCCGCATGCTATCCATACTGTTAAAGGGTATGGATAAATCAAATCCAAGTTGTTGACCTAGCACAATAAACCTGCAACAAAACAATAACATACCTACCTAGCTTAAAAAAGTCACAACAGATTAAGATTTAAAGCGTTACGCAATCGACCAACTGGGTCGATTGCGTAACGCTTTAAACGTCCGTCAGGTAGATCAATGTCCTTTTTTGTATATCACATTTTGAGTCTTAGGCCGGCCCTAGACCTACAATAACTGCACAATATTTTTATGGCGCAATATAATTGAACTACCCCTTGCGATCAAACGATCAATATTATCACGCGCAATAAATTTGATGCGTCCTCGTGGCGGCTAAACATAGTCTAAAAAATATTGTGGAATACTGTTCCTAGACGTTACAAAAAAAAAGATGGTGCAATAAAAATTTAACTTGCTCAAACTTTTGTTTAATTATTGCGCAATCTTCAATACTAACCCTAAATGGTCAAAAACATTGCACAATTCGTTATTTTGTGCAATTTAATTGATCGTTAAGGCCGGCCTTATGTCTTGCATTGCAGCAATATTGCCCAATCTTCATAGAAGCATATCAATTATTTCGATCAATTGGGAACAAGGGACATTGTAGTCATTCATCTAGTACTGCAGTATCCCCTCGGGTTCAATCTGAGACATACGGTTTTAATGTGTCAACGATCTACCTCATGTATGCTTCAGACCCACCCAGGAAAGGGACTGCCTCGTGCACGGTAGACTATCCGCCTCTTTCTAATGAGAACATTTGGAAAGAGACGGATGGCTTATCTCGCGCGCGCAATGTTGTGCTAGCCGTGTAGGATTGACAAAATATAGACATTCATACTCCAATAAACAAAACAAAGACTAACGAATAGGACTGAAGATTTTAAGAGTGAAGAAGATTAAATTTATCACAATTCGAATTGTTTTTTTGTATCCTTGAATATTTGTCTTATAAACAGAATCAACCTTAAATACCTTTTTAATCGCATCAATTTATATAAATATGTTATTCTTAGTAACAGTGGGTCGATCATAACTTGTGATGAATAGTTAGTTTTGAAGCTCACTGTACAAAAACAGAAGCCATTTCGTGAGCGCAGGATCTCAGCGATTTACATACACAAGTAAACACATATAAAACAAGGTGCACATGTACAAAACTCCTTCGGGATTTCTCGCCCAAGGTCCGACCGCTAACGACCGCCGTATATTACAGTGCTTAGTGAAGGGGTTATTTTAATGATGTAATAGGTCGAGATTTTGTAACCCATTGATTACACTTTTGGGGAGTTTTAACGAGTGCTTAGAGCACTTGACGTTGTAAAGGATCGTCAGACCACTCGACAAACAACACGCTTCCACGTGTGCCGAGCTAATATGTCAGAACGAGTGCTCGCAATACAAATACCAACACAAACTAACAAAGTAGCTCTATGAGCTGTGGAAATAACAAGGCCGACATTTTTTTTTTCATGAATTGAATTGCCAAAAAATACTACATACTTACTCATCGAATTTGCTCACAAATTTTCACGAGACTCCGTTGAGAACTGCGGCCTGTACAGAAGAACAGCCGGACATCCGCCGGACAGACATACCAAAGCATTTTTGCCCAATTCGATACGGAAACTTTATTCGCTTCGCTCGCTCGTTCAATAAGTGTAAGCAAAACTCATCATCTATAGGTAGGTACCTATAGGTGATAAGTTTTGCTTACACATAGAATGGGTCTAAAAGAAGATTCTTAGTTACTAAGCAGTAGTAACAAAGCTTTTGTAAACCCAGCAAGGTAGAATGCACTTCCATAGGTAACCTGGGTGTTAGAGAATCCGATTGAATCTTATATACATACTCCCTAATTGTTCTCAGGAATTGGTCAAGGACAATAGGAACGGTATGAATTAGAACGTACATACATTGAACGGGAAACCTTTAATGTAACAGGGATAGTGTGTGAATGGTGGCTGAGCGGATCACTAGGGGTGTCACTGCTTTAGGTGAGTTACAATTTGACACAATTTAACATGTCCAAAGCGCCCTTTTGGCTCATTTGCAGAATAAATAATAGAGTTTTGATTTGACAAATATTTTATCAATAAAACTGACCGTCTCATAATGGTACAAGGCATTATTTATCACTGCAATAAGTATAAAGAAAGCAGGGTCACAGAACGTAGATACATTCATTTGTATCAATATAACTTTGTTATTCTCAGGGAAGAGGGACCTTGCTACGGTTGCATGAGTCATTATCAACGAATAACGATGTGTTGTCCAAATACTACAAATGTGTAAGCGCCAAACGCTAAGGTCTCTTGATATTGTCATATTTGTAGTACTGAGGAAAGTTTATCTAACACTATTCAAGGAAGTTCATTACATTCTAATATTTGGTTCAACCCTACACATTATTCGGCTCACAAAGCACGGGGCAGTTATCATCGAGCTCAAGCCCAATTGGTCGGTACATGGCACATAACACGCTGTGACGGACGCATAGATGAAAATACACCTAATCTGACATTCTGACGTTTAATCTACGCATTGCCATTTGCGTTGACATAGGGTTTCCCGTTTTTGGTAAACTAATCAAGCAACCATTTACATTAACGCTTTTTGAGTACCATAAACCCGCTAGGTGGGCGACCTGCTCGTAGGCGATTTCTTCGTTGAAGCGCGTCCAGCATAACGCGCGTTGATAAAGACACCATGTAATAAAATCGGGCCTCTTTAAATGCTAATGCGCGTTATGATTGTGAAAAAAGCGCGCATTGAATGCTGCACCAACGCATGTTCCTTGAAGCGGTCCTTCAAGGTCACAGGTACGAGTAGTCTTCCGATTTGGATGAGCGCGCATTGTTAAAGCGTTGCGATGTACTTTCGCTTGTACATACATGCAATTAATTGTATTTGTTCATTTTCATTGGTGACTCTTAGCTCGTATGGGATCATATGTCATTGCGCGCATATGGCATATGGGTTATGTTGCATTTCTGCGACGCAATTATCGCACGACAAAAAATCGAAGTGCGCGCCTGGCCTTATATTTCTTGCTATTGTCATGTTTCTAAAACTGACAAAACGGCACGGTTATTAAACAACAATGTTCAATACTTCGAATTACAGCAGGTGGTCGGTATCAGTATTTTGTTTCGGCTTATTGTGCAGGTGGGCGCTGTAAAATTTACAGCAAAAGTTTGTATAATACTCGCCATGTCATGGACTACTTTTTTATACTTTATTTAAAAACACACTCAACGTGTTTTAAACGACACTAAAATAGCTAAAATCTAGACACATGTATAATATAACATTTCATTTTACCCACTGATGTGATAAAGTAATTGTAAGTTAATTCTAACCAAACTATTATGAATCTAAGTAATTTCGTTTTAGTGCCCATTCAACCGGAGGAAGCGAGAGTATAATAGTTACAAGATTAGTACGTACAAATGTTTAATCTCCGAATACGTCTTTATTCCAGTTTGGTAAAATCGGCCCTTATCATTACGTATTGATTAAATTAAAACGATTTCAAACACAGAAATATATTACAAAAAAATAGAAAAAGGGACCGCTTCGTCATCAATTTAGGGGATAATTTCATTTTACAGACCACCTCGCAATAATAACCCGCTTCGCAAAAATACGTAAAAAGCTAACGATTAGGTAATGTTATATTTTTATTGGAAAAAATGTAAACCACCAAATGCCGAACTGTTATTACAGCATCAGTAGAAATTTAATGACCAGTAAATAAATTACACGTTTTCAAGTAATGCCATATCAAAGAAAAAAAACACCAAGGAATCGAATTTAAATTTCGTGAGACATGTCTTAAATACTACTAATAAATCCACAGTTAAACTCACGTATTAAATGTCACCGCAGGCGACATGTTTCGAACTCTACGGGAGTGCTTATTCAGGATGAGAAATCCAAGCAACATTGCCGCGAAAACACTCATTCCAAAGAAGAACTCATATATAATTAGAAATACTAAATTTGACATAATGCCGACTATCCATAGATACAGGATATTTTGTGCTCTATATCGTTACGTACCTCAAAAACTAATTACGAAAATAAAATAAAAAAAAACCTGGAATATATCAGTATCCAAAACCGAATCAGAGCACCTTCACGTGGTCTTGTCTGCCCTACCCCAAGAGTGTATGTATATATTTATTTATCTCAGGCAACGAAGCCCATATTTACAATTACCTTACAGACTAACATACATATCAATGTATAAAACTTATAAGTGTAGCACAATATCACGATAAGTCGGCGACGCGCGGCACAGTATGTGAGTTTCTGGCGGGAGCCTGGGTGGAGAGGGCACAGACTTTCACTTCACAATGGTATAAAAGCAATGAGCTAAACTAAAGAAGTATTTTGACTGATTTTAACATAGCTGAGGGGCTAGCACGCTAAGTTTTATGTCGGACATAAAGAATTCGTCCCATTCTGGTCAATAAGCGAGTGCAAGAGGGACAAATGCTTTATGTCGCACATAAAACCTAGTGTGCTAGGGGGGGGGCTGGGTCATGCAGAGGTTTAGGTCCGCGTCTTTCACGTAGGTATACATTGTCAAAGTGAAGCTACAAGGCCTTATTTCTGGTTGGACTCTTAATCCGCATAAACCACGTCTCCTGTTATATATTTTCATGCGATGAAAACATTATTTATATGCAAACGAGCTCTCAACTATTGACCACAGGAATGAAGACTTTTGTTTTAATCACTCTGTACGACTCAGCTATCAACCCAACCAGCAAAAACTAGTTGTATAAAGGTCCATAGAACGTATCGTAAACTCCATTTGGTGTCAGTCATCAGTGCTATAAGAGGCATAAGAACTGCTACATACCCCCGATTTGGTGTAATTATATTTCCATTCTGTGATATAGTAGAACTGATAGGGATTGTTAATCAAACAACGACATCTTGGGAAGTGTTTATTTTAATAATCTCCTTCTCGCTCATACATATACATTGTCTTAATGTTTCTCTCTCTGTCATGCTAACTGGGCTATTAACTATTGAGTTCCTATTACGGTTCGACCTATGGTAGACTTTGCCCTTACATGCCCTTTGAAATTTAAATTTAAATTAATATTATATTGATTTACTTTTTAATTTCACATTTCCCTTACATGCTATTATTTCAAAACTAACAATTTTATTGAGTTACCTTGACTACTATTTACTTTATTATTATTATTATTACATTATAGGGCAGGCCTGAAACTGAAACTATTTTACTGATTATACAATTCAAAAATTGCTATGTGTAGTTAATCTGAACATTACACTCCTTACTGTAGGTATTTATCTTATTTTAAAATTTATACCTGTGTGATTCTATAACCTTATCTTATCCTTAAATCTAAAAGCAATATTAATGTACAGCACTTCTTTTTTTTGTATTTTTATTTTTTGTTCTTTGTTAAAGCAATATTTACAGCTTACTTAGTTTTATTTACATTTGTTATGCATAAAAGACATATTTACAGCTTAGTTATCTACTGTCAGTTTTTATTTTATGTCTCATGTCGGCGCTGTTCATAGTTATAACTACTGTTTGTGAAAAAAAATCATGCAAATCTTAGTACTAAGTCATCCTAATCTAAATATTTTATTTTACTACTTTATGTCGGCACTAGTTACATATTTTGTAAATAAAGTTCATGCAATATATATATTTTTTTGTTATTTCATTTCATCCTAAACCTACTATACACTTCTTTGTACACTTATATCTAGGTATGTACATATTTATAGCAAAATCTCTGTATATACACTTTCTGGCGCTTCGCAATAATTCTGTTCTTTACTTTCTATTTTTTTTTTTTTTTTTACATTCTTTATGCTGATTTACTTTAAGAGAAAACTGAGTGAAAATAATTATTTAAAATACAATTAACTTTTGCTAGTATTAGTGAATAAAGGTTTAATGCAAAATTGATATCTAAGACATTTCAGTACATAGATTGTAAATTAACATGGCTTAAAAAAAATGTCAAATCTGGTAATTAAAAGGGTGTCAAATCCGGTTAAACATCATACTTGGTTGGCTTCCTTGTGATGCGGCCTCTACCCGTCACATATGTACTTTGGGTGTGAGTTTCCATGGCGTCATCCTCGGGGCTGTCATCACTATGGTTGAGTTGGTTGTCATCATCTGGCTGGTCATCACAATGGCTATTATTTACTGAAAAAGCTGAAAAGGAATCTAAAGATGGTGGTTTGGATAATGATTTTAATGCTTGTACATGTACTATTCTTTTCTTTGACGGTTGTTTGACATTTTGTATTTCGTAACAAACTGAACCGACTTTTCTGATTATCTGATATGGACCTTTATACTTAGGTGTAAGTTTGTTATCTTGGGGTTGTGCCCATTCATATAAAACATAGTCATTTTCTTGAAAGTTGTGTTCTAATCTTCTGAGGTCAAATTTTGATTTGTTTTTGTAATTCTTTTCCTGTATATTTTGAATTGCTATTTCTCTGGCTTCTGCTAAATATTCCAACTGATGTGTCCGTTCTGTATCATTCTGTACTGTACCTATGTGTATTTCATTTGGTGGTATTCGGGGGTGATAACCATGTAACAAATAAAATGGTGAAAATCCAGTGGTCTTCTGTTTGGCTGTGTTGATAGCTAATAGTGTGTTGGGTAATAGCTGATCCCATTCTTTTTCTTGTTCTAATGCCATCTTAGTCAATGTTGATATTATGGTTGCATTAGCCCTTTCGACTAAACCGTTGGATTGTGCTGTATAAGGAGTTGTCGGTAGATGTTCAATTCCATACTTGCCGAAGAAATTTTGTGTTGCTTTGCTCATAAAGCAAGGGGCTTTGTCTGATATATAAGTAAGTGGTGGGCCATACATGTATATTAAATCATTTTCTATAGTATTCATTACATCTTCTGCGGATAATGAACATGTAGGCTTTGCCATGACATATCTTGTCGCATGATCAATGTGTACTAGCATGTAAATGTTTCCTGATCCGGTTTGAGGCAGATTTACAATGTGATCTGCTGATATTATATCCATCGGTGAGCTTGGTATCGGTCTGTTACCCATGAGCCCGTATGCTAATGTTGTTCTTCTATTGGTGGTTGCACAAACTAGACATGATTTTGTGTAACTTTTGACATCTTTGTGCATCGTTTTCCACCAGTACTTCAGTTTTATTCTTGATAATGTTGTTTTAAAATCCAAATGTCCACTGTCATCATGTGTCAATTTTAGTATTGTTGATCTTAAGTTTTGTGGCACAACAATTTTGTCTTTGTTGTATAGATCTTCATTGTTGACATACAATAAAATACCATCTTCTAATTTGTATTTTTGTCTTATTTGTTTCAAATGGTGAGTAATTGGATTTTGTTGCAATTTTGAGGTTATTAACTTGATGTAGTCGTCTTTACTTTGAGCTTGCTTCAACTTGTCTTCGTTAGTTGTAATTATCATCATACATATGTCTTCTATAGGGTATCGAGATAGATGATCTGCGATACAATTTTGCTTTCCAGGTCGATGAATTGGTGTGAAATCGAATGGTGCCAAGTCTACGACGTATCTTGCAAATTTTCGGTTTAATTTCGATTTGTTTACTACATATGCGGTCGTATAACTGTCTGTTATTAATGTGAACTTCACTCCAAGCAAATATATTCTAAATTTTTGCACAATTGCCCAATGTACGGCCGTAACTTCTAATTCATTTATGTGGTATCTCGTTTCTGCGTCCTTCAAACCTCGACTGGCATATTCAATTACTTTTTTCTCTCCGTTTTGTATTTGAATGAGACAAGCACCGATTCCTTGATATGAACTGTCAGTTTCCACTATTGTTTCTGAATCTCGCTGAAAATAAGCCAATATAGGGGACGATGTTATCAATGTCTTCAGTGATACAAACGCGTTTTGTTGGTTATCTGTCAAAGTCAATTTGTTTTTCTTGTTTTGTTGTTTTTGCTCTATGGTCAAGTCATTATTTTTTCTTAGAAGTTCGTTCAAGGGTTTGGCGATTATTGCATAGTTATTTATGTATTTTCTGAATGTGTTGGCGAATCCTAGAAATGATCTTATTTCCGTCATTGATGATAATGTTTCGTATTTTTCTACTGCAGCAGTACGTTTTGGATCTGGTTTCTCTTGTTTGTAACCAACAATTCTACCAAATAATGGCAATTCGGTTGTCAAAAATATACACTTTTCTTTGTTTAATTTTAACTTTTTTTCTCGTGTCGCAATAAAGATTTGTTCTAGTATATGGAGCACTTGATCAATTGAATTGGCACCTCCGGAAATGTCATCATAATATAACCTTACACCTTGGTCGTATAAGTGGCCATATGTGAGGTTAATGACCCTGGACATAACAGCTGGACCTCCGACCAAACCATACATTACTCTCATAAATTCTATATGATGGTCTTGTGTGATAACAGCTGTTTTATAAATATCCTCTTCCTTGATTTTAATATTATGGTATGCGTGATAGATATCGAGTTTGAATTTGTACATAAATTTCGAAATCACGTTTATAATATCTTCCATTCTGTCTATAGGTTGGACATTGGTTTCTGTTATTGGATTTATAGTTCTAGAGTAGTCCACAACAGGTCTGAAAGGCGTTGTGCTATGGAATGGCTGTTCTACAACGAACATTGGAGCTGCATAAGGCGAATTCGAATGTCTACATACTTTTTGTTCTATCCATTGTTCAATCGTTTTTCTAAGGAAGTCACGTTCTGGCTCTGGAAGTCTATATGGTTTACATTTAATTGGTTTTTTATGTTGTAGTTTTATTTCCAATTCTATGTCTTGAAATTCACCGATGTCATTGTTACTGCTTTTAAAAATGTCTGAATACTGTTCTACTAGTTTCAAAACCTTGTCATTGTCTTCATTTGTGATTACTATTTCTTGTTCATTGTTCGGCCCTGTAGTTATACAACAAGCTATGGCAGTGTCATTTTGTACCGTATTTGGGAAATATTCTGTATGTGAGGGTGTAATTATACATATTTTGCCATCTGGTTCATGTATTATTCTGGCATAAACTGCATGTTGCCAATCCTTTCCAATTATCATTTCTACGGGTAAATTGTCACAAATTGCTACTTGTGGCATAACATAATCTATTTTTCCCACTTGTACTCGCGCTGACATCCATCCAATAGGCGTGAACATGTTTCCTGCTACTTTGTATGATCCTTTCTGCCATGGGTACACCTGTAGGTCACTGGGTAGTACTTTCTTGTCCACTAATGTGATCACCGAACCAGAATCTGGGAGTGCATTTACTTGTATGCTGCCATTCACTGTAACTGGAATCAATGTCACACTGGGTTCATTACATTGTATACAATTTACTTGTTTATTTACTGGTTTCTCTCTAAATGTTGAACTTTTTGTATTTGTTGATGTACTTGGGGTCTCATGATAGTTATGCTGTGGTCTCATATTTTTTTCTTTGGGGTCATTTGATTTGTATGTCTGTGGTTGCATTGTGCAATTGTATGAAATGTGTCCCTTTTGTTTGCAACGAAAACATGTTTGTTCTTCAATTTTGTCTGTGCCTGGATTATATTTTGATATGAAAGTGCTTCTATTCTTGTCAAAATTTTGTTTACTCACAGTGTCCCGATGCTCAGAAACCTTACTTTGTACCTTCCTGATGCTGTCAATCGCTGTTGCATGTGTGATGAGTTCCTCGACATTCTTACAGCAATGCGTTGCTAAAGGCGTTGACCACCGTATGTCCTGTACTCCTTCCAAGATTAGGGATACTCGATCTGGTTCTGGAATGACACTGGGTGACTTTTCAAGCATGGCATTTTTGACATAAATATATTCAGTTATGGTTTCAGTTAAACGAAGTGTTCGTTTACTTTGATATTGTATGAATTCAGCAAATGACATCCTAATTTTAAATCTATCAACTATCTGGTTTTTCCATTCAGCCCATGTTTCCATTTTTTTTCCACTAACAGTATTCCAATTATAAGCAGGACCTCTTAGTCGCATAGATGCATTTACCATCGTTAAGTTATCAGACCAATTAGCTAAAGCAGCAATACGTTCAACTTGTCTAACCCATTCCGACGCATTTTCAGAGCGGTTCCCTCCAAAAAGCGGTATAGCGTTGCTGGTGTCACTAGTCGAAAAGACTTGAAAAGTTGGTGACATCTTGTGAGCTATTATTTCTTGTGTCTGAGCTAACTGAGTTAAAACGTCTGTCAAGGTTGCATTATCACTATTATGATCGTTGTAATCATTAGGCGCAGACGTACCTGTATTTGGAATATGTGGATTTGGAATTCTTTGTGTTTGAAGTTCGCGAATTTGGTGCCTCATGGTTTCTATTTCCAAAATTTGAGATGCTCGACGTACCTTTTCCTGTTGTAGTGCTTCCATCGTTCCATCCGATATTTTAGCCCTGTTATCCTGTATAATCCTTGTGATTAGGTCTTGTTTTATTCCACTCGTTGGCAAATATCGAAATGCTAGTTCTTCCCTTAATTGCGTTACCGTGTGATTTTGAAAGCTTTCGTCTTCTGTTCCGTCCATTATATTGATTATTCAACCTGAAAAACCTGAAATTATCCGTTGGATAGTATCTAAACGTGATACTCGCGATTATACGTATCGCGTGCTCTTCGCATAAATCGTATGCGCAACGATGCAATCCGTGTGGATCCGTTTCAATTCTCGATATTTACTCAAAACTTTAATTTCATTACGTTTTTGGACTTCAGAAATGAATAAAATTTACTTGATTTTTCGTTTATCTCACTTTTTAACTATATATTTTATTAATTTGGCCGAGCGCCATGATAGGGATTGTTAATCAAACAACGACATCTTGGGAAGTGTTTATTTTAATAATCTCCTTCTCGCTCATACATATACATTGTCTTAATGTTTCTCTCTCTGTCATGCTAACTGGGCTATTAACTATTGAGTTCCTATTACGGTTCGACCTATGGTAGACTTTGCCCTTACAGAACTATAACAGTGTCAAGCAGAACGATTTGGGTCTATAGAATGGATGTAATGGTGAAGCATATGTCAATTTGTTGATATAAGGGATATCGTGACACTTCTATAGGGCTGTTTTGTACTGTAGTAGATTCTGGGTTCACAGTTATATCTTTTATCTCCATAGTGTCCAGTGTCAAGCGGAACGATTTGGGTCTATAAAGTGGATATAATGGTGGCGCATATGTCAATTTCATTATATACGGGACATCGTGACGCAACTATTGTGCTTTTTTGTACTGAAGTAGACTTCGTGTTACCTTTAGTATTCATTTCACATCCACTAGTGCAGCGATAGTGCTACTTGGTAACAAAAAGAGTTTTATGTGTCTAAAATCAAAAGGACTCCAAACAAATATTATAGTGGTAAGTAAGAATTTATTTACTTGATTTATATTATGAATCAGTCGTCCCATATTAAGTACAAAACGACATGCGGACGCAATTTTATTGTTAGACTAGTATTCATTTTATGAAGGATTTTCAATGCGCCATCGTTTTATTGAGTATTCAGTTAATTATTTTAATAAATTAATAATGTAATGTACCATTATCATTGCTCATAACCCAAGAAGTAACTCCGACGCTCTTATCAGCTAACTATAGTACCCATGACAAGATTTTCGCCGCCATTATGGTTCAAATTAAGGTTCCTTCCATGACATAAAAATAGTCGTCACTCTTTGAAGACAGTGGTAATCAATCGAAATACTAGGTACAAATACTTTTGTCATAATTTGAGTTCAAAACATTTTTAAACTTGTAAGGCCTCTTGAGTATTTTTTTTGTAATTTAAAGTTAAATAATACATTTAAAAGATCTTAAGTTGTGCCTGCCGATGCCGTGACACGTATTCCCCGATGGTAATAGTTATTTCTGTATTAAGAAGCGTTCGTCGATCTTTAGGCAATGTATTCGGTATCGATTATTTATTATTTGTATTAATTAAACTCTTGGTTGCTTTGTGGGAAATACTGATATGAATGGCCCAGTTTTTGACATCATTGCGTATTTGCCGGTTTTTTTTCATCTATTAAATTAGAGTATGAAGCTTCTGAACTGCTATGGAAAACACCACTTGAGTCTTCGTCTGAAATTTTGCCAATAGGGTCCTTGTCAGTTCACGACTTATTTTGTACGGAACCACATTCAGTATTTTTCGTCTCGACTTTGAGACAAAGGACAAGACAAGAGGTTGTCACAAAGTTATATAAAGGTAGCATATGTTTACCTTTACTTGTCATTTTTATCTTATAAAGGATACTAAAACTCTTTTTCAACGCTAGTGTGTTATATAAAGGACCAATTAAAACTCTTATAGAACGGTTCTGTCATATAAAAGAATTTTCGTGACAGCTACATCTATGAGATCTTAAAAGGGATTTGAAAACTATTAAAACCCTGTAAAGCCATATAGACCTATCCTGAAACTCGACTATGTAACAAAAGCGCTCTATTAAAGTGTCGTTGTGACCCCTATAGTTCCACGTACTATAACAGTAATCTGTAAAACCACAATACCACCATTTCCCCCTATTGTTGAATCCTAATCACTGATATAACGCAATGACTATAGAAGTTTGCAGGGTACCTTAATTGCGCCAAACAGTTGCATAATGGCGATGTAAAACACTCCTATAAAGTAATATGGCTCTGTAGCGGTCAGGTCACAGCCTACTATAGTACCTGTCCATAATGGTTCTATAAAATGGTGATGTAAACCTTTACTTCAAATGGTAATAAGACAGTTTGGCTCTATAAGCTTAAAGAGCAAAAAGGTATAGCCTAGCGCTTTTACACAACAAGCTGTCACAGCTAACACTTTAATACGACGTTTATACAAGCTGTTTGGGATATAAGTTTAAGTTATAGGACAATTTTGCTGGTTGGGAAGACAACCGCAAATGAAAAAGTTACGTATTTTGTGTTTAGTTATGATACTGATACGATTTACTGCGAAACGAGTTTCTTAATCATTAATATAGAATAGTACGACGAACAAAATATTTTACACTTAAGAGTCCTTACTCCTACAGACGAGCATATTTTAAATAATCATTTCAAGTCACTAGGGGCTAAAAAAGGTAAAATTTTCATTTTCACTTTCATAACATAAAATTTAAATGAATTTTCTTGGGAGTCTTTTTCAAATTTTGCAGTGAGAAGTGTCGTTTCGTTCTCAATTTTGCAGTTTACAAGAATCATATGGTACATGAATGATTACAATTCAATTCATCATATCTTGTACGAGGGGCTGACATGATTGAAAAATAAAGATTCGTTTAAAAAATATATAAAATACCTTCCGAGTATTTTTATCTTTTTTAACGCAAATTGTACTTATCGTTTGCCCTAAAAATAATATAATAGCAAATTGTAACTTTATGTTAACCCAGTAAAAGATAATCATAACTATAGAAGAACCTACCTTGCCGTAAATTTATATTTTTTTAAAGCCTTATGAATCACGCTGCACCGACGCCGCACGCTTAATCTCCGCCGAAATTTTTATTTAAGAAATAATTCTAATAGAGTTTAAGTACATTCTCAGTTTTTGAATAAAAGCTAATAGTTACGTCGTAATCTTGAATGAAAAAGGAAGCGTTTTGCTAAATACTCTCGTCTAGGAGTAAGGACTCTTAAGTACGTTCTCTACGAAATGATTATTCGACTAAATCACATTTCTGTGTATAAAATGTAGGTGATGATTGTGATGAATGATGATTCTATGAAAAGTTATTACTAGAACTCAATTAATGTCTGTTAAACAATATTCTACAAAAAAACGATTGTTTAGCAACTCAAAATTATATGAAATTTATTTCTTGTTGTTTCTGTGAAAAAAAATATGGTTAACATTTTATGTCTGCTAAACTATGGTAAACCTTTTTAGTGGCCTGGTATTGTTGTTTTACCCTATGTAATGACAGGTGTCTGTAATTATTTTTATTTTGGATTTATTGGATTTACTTGCTCAGGAGCATGTAATAATATTATTGAATGAGCGAGCGAAGCGAAGGAAGCTCTATGCTTCAGCTTGTATGTAGAAATCTGAATTTTCGGAGCCAAACATTCCTACCTGTCAGAGACAACAGGTTTTAATCGACATCGATAATTGCATGGTTATGCTAATAACTCTATTAAAATAAATGCTTATATGTATTAATAACTATTAAGTAATAGTGAATTTTTACCTGTTAAACGTAATACATTCTAATTATATCGTGTTCTAGCTTTATGTAAAATTAAGTCAAATAATAATAACAAGAAGTCACATAATATACACAAATATAAACACGCGTCTCTTAAGCTGGTAGCGCGCATTTTGTCTCGCGATATAGACAGCGTTCGTGTGCCTTTTGTGGAAAATGCTTTAACCGAGTGGTCAGTTCGTTGTACTAGTGGTGAGCGACCTGAAAAACTAGAGGTGCAGAGATCGTGGGATGACATTTTGAGTCGGCAAACTTATAACGAGTTGCTAGAGGGTGCTTCGGGGGTGGAGTTAGCTCGTCTTAAGGCCGCAGTTGAGCCCGAATCAGGAGCTTGGTTGCATGCATTGCCTTCATCGCACTTGGGAACCTTATTAGATGATGATTCTCTGCGGATTGGCGCTGCTTTGAGGCTTGGGTGCAAAGTTTGTGAGCCACACCTTTGCGTCTGTGGGGTGATGGTGGAGTCTAATGGGCATCATGGGCTAAGTTGTGTACGAAGCGCTGGTAGGTTCTCTCGGCACCATACCATCAATGATATTGTTCGTCGGGCTATGGTGTCGGCAAGTGTACCCTGCGTTTTGGAGCCCCAGGGTTTGAGTCGGACGGATGGGAAGAGGCCAGACGGTCTTACGCTGGTTCCTTGGGAGAAAGGGCGTAGTTTGTTGTGGGATGCGACTTGTGTTAGCACCTTCGCGGTGTCGCATCTTGCCCAAACAACGCGGGTGGCGGGCGGTGCTGCAGAAAATGCAGCAAGGCACAAGCACGCCAAATATTCAAACTTGGAACCGGTCTATGACTTCGTCCCTCTTGCTGTCGAAACGGCGGGTCCTTGGTGTGTCGAAGCGAAAGGTTTTATACAGGCCTTGGGGAAACGTTTGCGAGATAGGGGTTGTGACCCAAGATCTGGTGCGTACTTGGTGCAACGTATTTCTTTGGCTGTCCAACGCGGCAATGCGGCGAGTATTTTTGGGACGTTTGCGCCAGGAACGTATCTCGCAGGACGATAGGGTTGGATCTATACTGATGTGGTGTGTATGTGTATGTATACACTGAGAAAAAAATATTGCTGCATGCAACAATAAAACTTTAATAGGGGAGAGCCGACGCAGGTGTTTGTTTGCCACAACAAAGTTTTTATTGTCAAGCCTAACCTTGTCCTTATAACAACAATAGCGACAATATATGCTGCAACAATAAAACTTTAACGGGGGAGAGCCGACAGTGTTATAGTTGCCACAACAAAGTTCGTATTGCCATGCCGAAGATTGTCCTTGCAACAACATGAACATTGCCAAAGAAAAAAAAATAACTTAAAGGCCATAACTATTCTAAATTTGCTGTTCCAACAATGTTAATTCACACCTCTAGCTTTTCTCGTTTTGCTCTTGTAGCAATATTGCTTTGTGATTTACCTACTCTCCTTTTGCTCCTACAGCAACGTTACTTTGTATCCTTACCTATTCTCTTTTTGCTCCCTCAGCAACATAACTTTGTGCTTTACCTACTCTCCTTTTGCTCCTACAGCAACGTTACTTTGTATCCTTACCTATTCTCTTTTTGCTCCCTCAGCAACATAACTTTGTGCTTTACCTACTCTCCTTTTGCTCCCATAGCAACGTAACTTTGTATCCTTACCTATTCTCTTTTTGCTCCCTCAGCAACATAACTTTGTGCTTTACTTACTTTCATTTTGCTCCCTCAGCAACGTAACTTTGTTTCCTTACCTATTCTCAGTTTGCTCCCTCAGCAACGTAACTTTGTACCCGTACCTATTCTCATTTTGCTCCCTCAGCAACGTAACTTTGTACCCGTACCTATTCTCATTTTGCTCCCTCAGCAACGTAACTTTGTACCCGTACCTATTCTCATTTTGCTCCCTCAGCAACGTAACTTTGTACCCGTACCTATTCTCATTTTGCTCCCTCAGCAACGTAACTTTGTACCCGTACCTATTCTCATTTTGCTCCCTTAGCAACGTAACTTTGTACCCGTACCTATTCTCATTTTGCTCCCGCAGCAATATTACTTTGTGCTTTACCTACTCTCCTTTTGCTCCCTCAGCAATGAAACCTTGTACCCGTACGTATTCTCATTTTGCTTTCCCAGCAATTTAACGTTGTGCCTGTACCAACCTATTCATTCTCCTTTTAATTTCCCAGCAATTTAACTATGTGCCCGTAACCGACCTTATATTGCTTCCTCAACAATTTAACTTTTTTCTCGTACCTAATTTATTCACCTGTGTCATGTCGATCCAGCGGGTCCTGAACTCCTGACTTGCTGGGGCGATGAAACCAATACCAATTGATAGATATTTTGAATGAGATACACGCGATTCTTTGCGATTCATTCAAATATCTTAAATATCTATCAATTATTATAGGTTTCATCGCCCTAAGTAATAGCATATTAGGACTCGCTGGAAAAGTTAAATTGTTGAGGAAGGAATAAAAGGAGTGTAGGTCGGTACGGGCACATAGTTAACCTGCTGGAATACTAAAAGAAGAATGAATGGGTGGTACAGGTATAACGTTATATTACTGGGAAAGCCAAATGAGAATAGGTTGATTTGGTACAGGCACAGTGCTGGGAAAGCAAAAGGAGAACAGGTTGGTACAAGCACAAACTTATATTCCTAGGAAAGCAAGAGAAGAATAGGGTTGGTGTAAAGTATATTGCTGAAAAGGCAAAAGTAAGTAGAAATAGGTTGGTACAGGCACAAAAGTTACATTGCTAGAAAAGTACGACATATGAGCGGCATAAATAAATATCGTCACTAAAATGTGTCTATATAAACTTGTAGGTTAGTTGATCACGATCAGGTTTAAGCCCGTCACACATATAACTAATATAATATCTATAATATACCTTTATATACAGGTTATCCCACAAACAAACGATAATTCTTCGACAGCTGATAAGAGCAGCTAAAAAATTCTATCGATTTATCCCCCATGCCCGGGTATGTTCCGTGATTTGTAGTATTTTCAGTTTTTAAAACCATTTACGGATCAAAATGATCAATATCTCCGAAAAAACTAAAAACCGCGGAACGTACATATATAGGGTGGGGGAAGAATTAAATCGATAGCTTTTTAGCTGCCCTTATCAGGTGTCGACGGATTATCTAGGGTTACGGGACAAATGAAAGAGACCACACAGAGAGCTATGATATACATAAGCTATCGTAAGATATTCAATTCAATTCAATCATTTAATTCACAAAAACACTTTTATTATACGTCGTAATGCTTAGGTATTTGTATGACGGGCTTTATGAGATGTAGAGTTAAGTATAAAAACAAGTCAAAAAAAGTATTATAGGTAGGTATATATTTATTAACAATTTTCTAAAGACAAAAAAAACATTTTCATTCATAAAGAGCGACTTCGGTGACTGATGTTGGCGTCGTCGGATATACCTACTTGTCAAGTGTTCAAACCGCGAAGGCGTAATTACGTCAGGCATCCCAAGATACCATGGAGCCATGGATGAAATATCGGGCAGCGCGGCGGAGTCGGTGAAGGCCGAGCCCACGACACAGGCGCCGGGCGGGCGCCGCGCACACGGCGCGGAGCCGCACGCGCCGCGCCTGCCAGCGCGCCAGCCGCAGCGACATGCCCAGCCCCGAGCCCGCCGCGTCGCTCAGCGCGCCGCACCAGCTGAGCGATAGACCGCGATCCCTGACGAATAAACAAAAACGTACTAAATAGCGACATCAAAATTCACCGTTTTATTCTGTACAGTCGACCGCATTAAGATCTCCAAATGCAAAGCGAAAAAAAATATCTACGAAGGTCCTGCCGGCCCTTGAAATAAAGTCGTGATAGAAATGTATGTGTGCTTTGTGGTGATAGATATTAATGCCCATGACTTTACTAAATATACGCTAATAGTCAGCTTAATTAGAATTTGCAGTACAATTATACCGTTGTGCCATTAGTACGGGTATACGTTTTTTATATTAACCAGAAGTATGTCTCCTTTAATGACCTGCCACAATATTGAACAGTTTAAATTTATATTTAACGATCGTAGGTGTTAATTACAGAAAAACCAATTTCAAATAGAAATATAATTAGGTACAGATACAGAACTCGGTAAGGTTGTATGTCGAGCGAATAATTAATATACCTTAACAAATACAGGAATAAGAATGATGAAACTTACCTATCATCCCTTGGCAAAAGGTGCCCTAAGGCATTTTCTTCCAGAAGACTTGGAGATCACTCACTTTACTTAACACACAACGCGCACATTCCGTGTCAAAGAACTACTGGACTGAATTGAGAGAGGAGACACAGTCGCTAGCAACACTTTGTTGTTCGGGTAACTAACGTTGTTAAATGATATAAGTACACAAGTTAATCCGCTAACAACATTGACGTTGTCATCTGATTGTTGAATTTAAATATTGTTATATGATCAAGATATCCATAGCTTCGGGTACTATAAATATTGGACGTTGTTAAATGATATAACTATATAGATTAATACGCTCACAACGGTGACGTTCTCATCATATCAATGCTTTGAAACTTTGTTATATGATCTAGGTGTCCATAGCTACGGGCACAATAATATTCGACGTTGTTAAATGATCCAAGTATATAAGTTATTACGCTAACAACGGTGACGTTGTCATCATATTAAGTCTTTAAAACATTGTTATATGATCTAAGTGCCCCAATACAATGCTGCAGGTACAATAAGTATTTGACGTTGTTAAATGATATAAGTACATAAGTTAATAAGCTAACAACGCTGTCGTTGTCATCGTATCAATGCTTTTAAACTTTGTTAAATGATCAAGGTACCCATAGCTGCAGGTACTATAAATATTGGACGTTGTTAAATGATATAACTATATAAATTAATACGCTCACAATGGTGACGTTGTCATCATATCAATGCTTTGAAACTTTGTTATATGATCTAAGTGCCCATAGCTGCAGGTACAATAAATATTCGACGTTGTTAAATGATATAAGTACACAAGTTAAAACGCTAACAACGCTGACGTTGTCATCGTATCAAAGCTTTTAAACATTGTTATATGATCAAGATATCCATAGCTGCAGGTACTATACATATGGGACGTTGTTAAATGATATAAGTACATAAGTTAATACGCCAACAACGCTGACGTTGTCATCGTATCAATGCCTTTAAACATTGTTATGTGATATAGGGTCCATAGCTGCAGGTACAATAAATATTCGACGTTGTTAAATGATATAGGTACACAAGTTAATACGCTAACAAAGCTGACGTTGTCGTCGTATCAATGCTTTTAAACATTGTTATATGATATATAGGGTACATAGCTGCAGGTACAATAAATATTCGACGTTGTTAAATGATATAAGTACATAAGTTAATACGCTAACAACGCTGACGTTGTCATCTAATCAATGCTTTTAAACATTGTTATATGATATAGGGTACATAGCTGCAGGTACAATAAATATTCGACGTTGTTAAATGATGTAAGTACACAAGTTAATACGCTAACAACGGTGACGTTGTTATCGTATCAATGCTTTTAAACATTGTTATATGATATAGGGTACATAGCTGCAGGTACAATAAATATTCGACGTTGTTAAATGATGTAAGTACACAAGTTAATACGCTAACAACGGTGACGTTGTTATCGTATCAATGCTTTTAAACATTGTTATATGATATAGGGTACATAGCTGCAGGTACAATAAATATTCGACGTTGTTAAATGATATAAGTACTTAAGTTAATACGCTAACAACGGTGACGTTGTTATCGGTATCAATGCTTTTAAACATTGTTATATGATATAGGGTACATAGCTGCAGGTACAATAAATATTCGACGTTGTTAAATGATATAAGTACATAAGTTAATACGCTAACAACGCTGACGTTGTCATCTAATCAATGCTTTTAAACATTGTTATATGATATAGGGTACATAGCTGCAGGTACAATAAATATTCGACGTTGTTAAATGATGTAAGTACACAAGTTAATACGCTAACAACGGTGACGTTGTTATCGTATCAATGCTTTTAAACATTGTTATATGATATAGGGTACATAGCTGCAGGTACAATAAATATTCGACGTTGTTAAATGATATAAGTACTTAAGTTAATACGCTAACAACGCTGACGTTGTCATCTAATCAATGCTTTAAAACATTGTTATATGATATAGGGTACATAGCTGCAGGTACAATACATATTCGACGTTGTTAAATGATGTAAGTATATAAGTTAATACGCTAACAACGCTGACGTTGTCATCTAATCAATGCTTTTAAACATTGTTATATGATATAGGGTACATAGCTGCAGGTACAATAAATATTCGACGTTGTTAAATGATATAAGTACATAAGTTAATACGCTTACAGCGCTGAAGTTGTCATCTAATCAATGCTTTAAAACATTGTTGTATGATCTAGGTGTCCATAGCTGCAGGTACAATAAATATTTGACGTTGTTAAATGAACATGAAATCTATAGTTGCAGGCACACTAAATATTCGACAATAAAAAGATTGTAGCAGGCAATAAGCATGATTAGTTGCTGTAGCAAAATAGTTTAGTTGCAGTAAATATAAACACGTGACAAAGCGTTTATTGTACTTTGTCAGCCTTTTTTTTTCTCAGTGTATGTATTATAGTTTTAGTTGACGATGCGTGTTGCGGATTGTGTGTTGTATTTATATTTTACTGACGAAACCTGTGGTGGATGCATTATCTGTGGAATGACGTAACCTGCGCTGTGGATCTTGATGGTATGTAGTGGTTCAGTTTTATTCTTTTTTGTGTTTGTTTTTCCTGAATAAATTTCTAATAAATAAACAAATATAAACAATATTGTGGTAAAAATATCATATTACTTACTAGCTTCTACCCGCGACTCCGTCCGCGTGGAAATCGTTTGTATCGCAGCTCCATACAAACTTCAACCCCCCATTTCATCCCCTTAGAGGGTGATTTCCAGGATAAAAACTATCCTATGTCCTTCCCCGGGATTCAAACTATCTCCATACCAAATTTCATCGCAATCGGTTCAGCGGTTTAAGCGTGAAGAGGTAACAGACAGACAGACAGACAGACAGACAGACACACTTTCGCATTTATAATATTAGTATGGATTATCAAAGTAATGATAGTCAAGAAAACCATACTTCATCTGCGCCATTACCTATACGAAAAGAAATAATGTTTCGGTCGGCCATTTTAATACTAAATGCAAAATAGTATCCATGAGAAAGAGTCCCAGTCACTTGTGCTTGTGTCTTATATAAGTGCGACAGAGACGAAAATATTTGAACCTCTAATTTAGATTTTAGGAGGATTGCAAAAAAAAATGCATTGTCAAGGCCCTAATTTAATCTACGCTACTATGTATTTTTTTATGAAATCATTCTTATATTGGTAACATGGCATGTTACATGGCTCATGGATCATGCAGTCAAATTGAAATTAATTTTTTATACGTTTAATCGGCAAGCTAATCAATCATAATACTAAAGTTAAATAAATGAGATTTGGTTTTGTTTTGTAACTTAAGTGTTTATCATCGCTAACACACAAAATAAAGAAAACTATTTATGTTCAGTTATAAGTATATATTATGTGCAGCGCCATAACCATCAAACTGCTTACTTCAGTTTTGCGCAATTATTGTATTAATACGAATATGATTTTTTCTTACGTGAATAAAATTTTAATAATAATAACGGTTTCTAGCAGGTGTATTACATCACATTCCAAAGGGCCTCTACGTGTTGGATCTATATCCCCACGCACGTCTTCCAAATGACCGGGGTTCGCCCCCTGAATTTCAATCGGAGATAGATAATAATAGTAAATTTGTCACAATGAAGTTAAGTGTGTAAAAATTGAAATCCGCCTGTCCCGGCCATCACTAGTCCGGTCTTGAATAATTTATGGTCCGCGGGCCGCAAGTAATTTGAACAAATTATAACGGCCGACGGGCAATTACTCGCAAGCCGGGGTGTCAGAGGAAAAATCGTCCCCTTGCATGGCACGTTTTTAATCAGGGCCGACTGTGATTCCTTGCGGGGATTAATTGCGTCCGTGTATTGGAGGGCGCTTTTATTGGCATGACTGATGGCGCAAAAACGTCGGACACTCTGATTGCAATGATGTCATCAAGTGAAGGTACGCCCACACCGCTGCTCAAAATACGCTAACGCACCGTAAACGCAGCAAAATGTATGAAGAATACGTGACGCATTCGACACGTCAACGCGTATACGCAGCGTTACGCACCGGTGTGGTCGCTCCCTAAGCTGATTTCCTGGTCAGTTTTACCTGTAATATCTGACAAGCCGCGCAAAAAATAGCCGACATCCAATAATGCCTATAAAGTGATACAACATAGTACATTAATGATATGTCAGATATATTTGTGCGCTTTATCCTGTCAGACAATCCTTGCAATTCGTGCATTACCATATACATTATATACCCAAAGGTTGTCTGGAAGAGATCGCTCTAAAGCGATAAGACCGCCTGTTGCTACCTGTATTTATTGACTATACTTTTGTAACATGTTTTTCTTATATGGTGGTGCAATAAATAATATATTATTATTATTATTATATACGTATACTATACTAGCTTCTGCCCGCGACTCCGTCCGCGAGGAACTCGTTTATGTCGCAGCTCCATACAAACTTTTACCCCCCCATTTCACCCCCTTAGGGGATGATTACGGGGATAAAAACGCCTATGTTACTCTCCATCCCTTCAACTATCTCCACTTACAAAATCACGTCAATTCGTCGCTCCGTTTTGCCGTGAAAGACGGACAAACAAACAAACAAACAAACACACATATACACTTTCGCATTTATAATATTAGTATGGATGTATATGTGTGCTTCTCTGTGTCATTGTAGCTCTCATACGGATGAACTGATACGGTGCGGTGTTTTCTAATCGAAATTCTTGTCGTCGAGATGGTTCATCCTTTTGTGTAGGGGTGTTAATTTTTGATGAGCCTCACGCAAAAATCCACTGGATGGACGACAGACATTCTGTAATTTGTATTATAACGATTCGTTTTTTAATGTTAAAAACTCATCGCAATTGTGATAAAAAACATTGTGTGTGAGAATTTAAAGAAAACAAAGAATTTTACATTGCACTATGTAGGTACTTTAGTATAATTATTCTCGTTGGTAAATATTTTGTTTATTGTATCATCGGAAAACATATCAGTACCATGAGACGGAAATCATCAGCCTTATTTACCAATCAAATACAAAAGCCTGTAAATCTGTCGCACTCGATATTGGGCTACCAATATTTATAGATGGATTACCACCAGGAACTCGTATCTAAACGAACCATAAGATTATAATATGATACCATAACTTACACAAGATTAGGTACGATTTTGAATGAAGGTGACCTACTTCCCTTTGGTTTGGTATTTGAATAATTTCGGTCCAGCTCTTTCTGGTTCTACAAAGCTGCGGAAATGAACCTGGGTACCCTAATTAGGTACATTCAGAGGAAGGTACGTGCACAAAGAATATACATAAGCATAACGTGATGGTATAAGTACTTTTTCTCAAAAATGATCGGCAAAGTTGACTTTATTGGTAAAAAATCAGGACGTAAAGTGCCTGGTTTATAATTAGTCAAAAATTCAAAAATTAAAAACCTTGCCGGCTCGATTTTGCTCGACAACAATGTTGCATACAAATGCCATTATTTGTCGTTATTACTGATGAGCCGACGGAAGGTTTCCTATATTGCGAAATGTTTCTGCAATTTAACATAGGAAAATTTCGGAAAATTTCTTCATTTTTGTATGGGAATTGAAACTTTACATTTCCAACATGGAAATTTCCTTAATTCCTTGTGAAACTTTCTAGAAATTTCCGAGAACTTTTCCAACTTTTTGGAAACTTTACGCAATTTGCACATCACTAGTCGTGATACAAACTTAAAAAAAAAATTAAACGGCCATATAAATAAAAGGCATAGGTCCCTATACAGCCAAAACGGAAAATCAGTAGCTGTCTTATCGCCACTTTTTAGTTGTCTCAAATAACTTATGGCGTTTTCGGAAGACAAATACACTTAAGTACTATAAAAAAAACTAAAGCAATGCAAAAAATATTCTGTTTTTACATACAGTGGCTAGGTGGTTTTTTCGGAAAATATAGAAAATTGACGTGAAAATTATTCCAGATTTAAAAGAAGCTGCAAGCTCGGTTATTGATAATTTGTTCCCTGCAAAGCCAAAAGACAAATATCTAAAGGCGTACGACCATTTCATGAAGTCACGAGAAAAAAAGCATACCTTATCATTTTCAGAAAGTATATTTTTGTTTTCTTACAAGATTTTTAAGAAAAGCACTATATTTGTCTCAGCCGCGAGGGCAATTGCTGGCTTGGAATTAAATTAACCGGACTCCCAAGGTCGTCCGTTTAAAATTAATACTCAGCCAGCAATTGCCTACTTCCCTTGCTTCGACAATAATGTAGTTTTATCAGTAACCGTGTCTGTTATTGTGAATTTCTTGTGACTGAAGCATCAGTGGTAAATGGTGGTCCTACACATATAGGTGTGTATGTGTAGTGATAATACATTATAACATAGGTGTAATATGAATGTATTATCACTAGCAGAGTTACTTGGTGTAGTGAGTGCAGAGTTGGCATAGTGTTTTTTATTAGGGTTTGATAATTAATTACACGTGCAAATCTGTTACGTCACCCAAATTTATTTTCCCATATACCCCCCCTTCCCCCACCTCCCCACACATTTACAAATGCACCCCTTTTCATCAAGAGGAATTCCATAACGTATGACGGCATGAAATAACTCAATGCCGAATGTACATTCTGCCCCTTTGAATGAAGACAAAGAAATTCGAATTCAGTGAATATTCCGGCATTTGTATCAATATTACGCGCAACAGCGCTCCGCAAAATCGATCCAAATGATTTAATTCCTATCCAAATACGCGGCAGGTTGACAAAATTACTTCAATTTATTCTCGTTGGGTTTCCTTGTTACAAATTTAATTCCTGATTAATTGCGGTAGACCGATGATCTTCAGGCATCAGATTGAAAAATCAATCAGTGTCACTCCGTTGATTATCTGGAACAAATACCTTGTTACTTGAATACAATGAATATTTATCCTTTTAGGTTCGGTTTTATAAAGATCCAGGAGTGTTAATGTCAGTGAAGAATGACAAATTTAATGTTCTACGGAAGTATGTAGATATAAAAGTTTTATTGTGAAGCTAATGCAGATTTTTTTGTACAGCCGCAATATGCTGTTGTATTGCGAGTAGTAGTTAATGCTAAATTAATCATCCCTTATTTCTGGAACACTTGTTATTTGTAAACAATATGATACAGAGAGAAATAATATAATGGAAAAATAAACCGTCTTCGTCTGTAGCCCCCGGCAGGACTCGAACACCTGCGATCGTATTGCCGGTAGAGTACTTTGAAACAAAATATTTTAATAAATAATTTGATTTGTTAAGAAAGTACTTGTTATTCGTATAATTATTTGAGAAACGTCGCTAAGTAATACGTTAAAAGTTGGAGCTAAGTTTAGTAATTGGGTGGATCAATTATTTTCTGTCACTAGTTGCCAAGGTTACGTCTCCTAAGTCACTTTTTAAAACTGCGATTCATAGGTTTTAAATCACCAAATATGGGGCTTTCTTGTCATGTTCGACCCCTTTTTGTATGGACCATTTTCTAGGCACGTTAAAAGTTGATATTGTAACAAATTTTCTAAGAAACTCTGTTAATTTGTCTCTTTATTATTTAATCGTATGGCATACATTATTTTGGCCTTTAAAGTTTGTCACTCTTTAGTACCACCCACGTCCAGGGTTGTGGTAGGTAGCTCCTGCGGACGCGAGTAACATTTGTCTCTTGGCTAACGGGACAGAATAACAACAATAAATAGTTGATCGATGCAATAGGGGTGTAGACACCAAATAAATAACCAATAATGTTGAATTTTTCCGAAACATACAAAAAGTAAAGCAGGGGATTAAGTAATCACAAAGTTATAAATGTCCAAATTAATTCTGTCCCTTTGCGCAAGACGCACCTTCGTATTAAACGATTGTCATATACTATGAAGTGAGTACATTGAGCGTTTTCTCTCTCTAACAAGCAATATTAAAACGGTTGTACCTTCGTAATTCTTTGAGATATCTGAATGGGATTTTCGTCAAGAGGCATTTTTTTTTCCTTTCTTTTTGAGTAATAATAAATGTTGACTTAGTATTATATTAGTTTATTGCTATGCACTTACGGTTGAGTCGCTTTCGATATAAGTGTATTCAATGTTTACAATTAAAATATGTACAATTCAAATACTCTTTACTGCACACCTCAAAGCATGAATTAAATACAGGACATAAAAACTTAAAAATATAGGTTAAGAGGCCTTCAAGACCTAATTTGGTGAAATTGATGTTATTTAAGCAGTTTTTGAAGAAAAACTGTTTGTTCTAGCACATCAAATATGTTAATATTCACCATGTTTCAAAGACCTTGGACGGGCTCGATACATAATTGGACGAAATCGGCTCGATGGAAAATAATTGCAAAGATTGGTCTTAAAATCACATTAAACGGTTCTATGTCTTTATTTTTTTGACGTATGGGTCTGCAATTAAAAACATAAAATCAACATATTCATGCCTGAACCGCTAACGAGTCATATTTCACAAATAATCCACCCTTTTTTTATTTCAATATTTATGTAAAAACCGGGCCGCCCAGTAACATTCGCTCTCGTTTACTCCGATACAAATAGGCAGAGTGCGCGCTATCCAAAATCCTCAAGGGCATTTTGGTGTTGACAGCGTCTTAACAACAGTTTATTCTAGTACCGGAATCTTCTATGATGACTAAAAATTGTAACAGAGTTCTGGTTATTTATTTGTATTTTTGTCTCACTATAATGATACTTACATCAAACGGACACTGCTAGCACACACACACACACACACGTACAGTCAGTGACAGCGACGCGTCCACAGCACTCGTTTGTAATCGATCGGCAGTCATCAATCACCCGTGTCGTCGCATACTGGTGCCAGTGCCACAGTAAATAGAGTACCGACAGGGTGAGACCAAGAACCAGCAACTGCTTATAAGGGCCTGGTTTCACATTGATTAGTGATTAGTGTGAGTCCATACAAAAGCTACTCGCAGCAAACTCGCAGCAAATGTATGAACTCGCACTAATCACTAATCAAAGTGAATACAGGCCTTTACTGTTTGTTACCAATACCATAGGATGGGGTACCATCATCAAAAATGAAAATTGACTCCTTATTCAAAACACTTACTGCTATGAAATCCTACTGCGCCACTACAGTCGACGGCTTTTGTGCGTTTTATTAGCGACTGTCCAACGTGATGAACGCATTATCCGTCCGTGTGAGAGGTCATTAAAACGGCGACACTATACTATCTACTCAAAATACGTCATTCATTCTTGACAGCGGACAGACATTGGGTCAATCCATTAAAAGCTGTACTTCTAGGGATGGTTTATAAAGTCCTTTTTTCGTACGGAAAATTGTCAAAATTAATAAAATGCCCACAAATGTAGTTTATCTACGTAATAAAAAAATGCCTACCTAATGCATAGTATCATACATTTTTTACGACAAATGCTTAACGTAGAGTAGAGTAACTAAAAGTTAGCATTCAAAATGCACCGAAACATACCTTACCAGCCATTACTAAAAACGAATTTTAAACCTGTAATTATGCGTTTTTCTCGGAGCTTTACTTCAGGAAGTTAGTTTGTTTTTGCATTATGAGGACAAAATACGTTTGATGAGGGAGATATTTACTTAATTAGCACGTGTCTCAGGGTGATCTAGGTTAAAAACGTGGTACAGATGGTTGAATTCTATTGCAGTAAATCGTTATTTTTATTCAACTTTGTTTGTGTTGTGCTTCAAAACTGTATGCTAAATTGCTGCTTTATCGTTCTTATGTTATTAAAGTAATTTGTAAATCCAATATTAACATAGTCTAATCCTATATATGTATATTCTTAGCCTCGCGCTACTTTTTACGTACCCAGTATATATATTACAAGCAATTACTACTAATCTAAGCTAATCTCTCTTCATGGACATAACTATCAGCAGCATACCATATTCACTTTAATTAATTATATTACCAAAATAGACTGATTGAAACTGGAATATGTTAGGCGTTCAAAGTATAGTTACAGTAATTAGTCCAGTGTGTTTCTTATGTTAAGTTTAATAAAACAGAAATATCATTTTATGGAAAGAAATATTGAAGCCTCGTCAAAAATAGCATGTAAATTGATAAACATATTTTTTCACCAACGCCAGTTTGCCGGAATGAGGGTCGCCCGGTGAAAGCATTTTCCACGATGACATTGTCAATTTATTTTTTCACTCAACACGTTGAATAAATTGCTCTTTTTGACAAGTCACGGCGTATGATGACATGTTCAAGGCCCGATTTAACCTGTGACAGGGTATTATTAAAATCATCTCGTAATCTTGAATTCTATGGGGCTGGGGAAAGTGTCGTTTAATAGGAATTTTGTAAGCCAGTTGAGTATTCATACCTTACGGTACGGTAAACGCCTTGTATATAAATGGTATTTTGTTGAGATAAAATGCGTTTTACTTGTCGGCTTGTGAACAATTCACGGGGTTTAATCAGATTGATCATGAACGTGTTTGTTGGCGTTTTTATCATGTTTGCTTTCAATAACACACAATAATGCAGATAAAAATGAGCCTCCAGAGTGCCCCACTGCTGGGCAAAGGCCAGTTTCCTCTTGATTTCCGCTGGCAAATCTTTCGCAATCGTTGCGAAATGCGTCGAGGTCCCCCCCGCCATCCTCGTCTCGGCCTGCCACGTCGTCGCTGCCCATCGTGTGGCATCCACACTATGGCTATTTTGGCCCACCTCTGTATCTACTCTCTCTGTACTCTGTACCTCTGGCCAGCTTCGCGGTCTTAACTCCAACGTAGGGAATGCAGGTTTGAGCACTGAATAGAGTTTCGGACAAGGTCGATCCGTTTCACTCCCAGCATGCTACGCTCCATAGCCCTTCTTCTGTGCCTCGGTGAATAACCATGTTTGGGCACAAATTAAGTTACGAGTATATGGTAATAAAATATATTTTATTAATTTCAGTATAGGTACCTACACATTACTGCTTCTCTCTCTACACTAGGCAGAAAATAGGTTTTTTCCTTTTTTAGGTTTCCGTAGTCTACAAGAAACCCTTATTATTTCGCTATGTCCGTCTGTCCGTCTGTCCATCCGTCCGTCCGTCGAGGCTTAGCCCAGTGACCCTTACTACTAGAAAGCTGTAATTCGGCATGAGTATATAAATCAATCACGCCGACATAATAAAACTTGTTTTTATATTCTCCTTAAACATATGGTGTGGGGTATCGTTGGATAGCTTGTTTAAAAATAAGAAAGGTCTTTAAAAATCCTTTTTCAATTCAGGTTTGCGTGATATCGGGCTTTAAAACCCAAAATTTTTTAGTCATTTTCCGGCCCTCTGCTGGCTAAATGGTAACTATTCGGTATATGAAAAAAAAAATGGCAGTACCTAAATAATCTTGGTCCGACACGCACTTGGCTGATTTAATTCTAGGGAATGTTCACCTTACTGTTGCAAAAATAGTGTTAAGTAATATGTTATATTATACTACTCAAATTTAAAAAGTTTAACATCATAATTATTGTTCTGCCGCAGCGGACTGAATGTGTTTTTTACCTTTCAATATTCTGTTTTGCCTCGGAAACATAATTCTTTCCCTTCTGTTTATTTTTTTAATATCATAGTCTAAGACCTAATGCCCAAACAAAACCCTTGTTATTTAAACCTGCATTTAATGTTCCTATCCAAATAATAGTTTAATTATTTTTTTGGTCTTTGACTTTAAATAAACTGCTCGTAATGTCAATAACCTCCTGAGTCCCTGAGTCCGTTTTAAAGGCCAAAATCGAACCATGTTTAAAGACCGAGCACCAAAAAATAAAGTTATTCATAAACGCCGAGTGTCCGTTATAACGCCCCTAATGTTTCGCGCTTAAAATCGGGCGATAGTGGCGTGATCCTGAGAACCAATCGGTATCCTCCAATCCGGCATATATCTATCTCGCTTTAGCAAAAACTATTGCATAGAAAACAGGAATATTCCGGTCAGTGCGACGCCACGAGTCCAGCAAGATGTCGCGTCGTGCAGGTGGATGTAAGTTCAATCCCAAATTTTTCGCTCAATCCTGTGTGTGTTGGTCTGTTTTTTTATGTATTTACTGAGTATTTTGTATGGTTATTATTATTCCGTTACTATTTTTGTTGTAAATATGATATTTTAAGTACAATTACAAGTTAAATTCGTTTGACCTTTGTAAAGCCCTCTCGGACTATGTTAATAGTATAGTTCGCCATGTTTCTGCCGTTTTAAAGGACTCTCGGTTAATGTCAATTGTTCTAAAGTATTAACTTTGTAAGACAACTATTGTGATTGTATTGTGAGAAGTACACTGATTTTGCTGACATTTTTATATTGAATAAGATTTTAGAAGTACGTTTGTTATGTTTTTTCCAACAGAATGGTTCTGTGTTTTTAATTATTTTAGATTACAATACCATTTTAACAATTATTTGCATTTTATTTAATTGTTTAAATATATACCCGATTCCATACAATATGACCAATATTAGCCATATTAATTACATAATCTTAGTCGTATAAAAGCCGAGAGGCGTTTATAAAGCCCAAATAACTTACAAATAAAATTATGCTTAAAGTATTCCTCATAGAGTATATAATCAACTTTGTTCCAACGAAAACCCGAGAAACTCATTTTAGACCTTAGAGTAAGCGACAGAAAGTTCAGGACTCAACGCTGTTTTCTTTATAAAGGACTCTCGGCTTTTATGCGAGTGTACTCATTTTTTTAACCAGGACTCAGGAGGATAATCCAATTACCTACATTTTACCACTCTATATATAAAGAACAATAAACCAACAGTAATAACGAGGTGTACACGCAAAAATTGCTGGATAATTATATTCTGCAGATTACTTAAATAATCTCTTACTAGCTGTTCGTGAATACTGCAAATTCAACCTTTACAGCTATGCAACAAAGTCGAATGCGTAACTTTATCATTTTATGATTTAGGAAATTACGATATTTACCCTTAATACCCCGTCGCTAGCTCACTAATAGGGGACGCACTTCAAAGCGTCTGGTTGCCTAGCGACTGCGCCGCCATAGCGTGTCGCCTTTATTTAAACCTTAGGTAGTTAATGCTTAATTATATTTTTTAACTCCTGAACTGTTGTCTGTCATTATACAGGCACTGACTCAAATACAGTGCCACCGATAATGAGTCGGAGAAAAATTAATTCTATTAGGCTCATAAAAGCACAGTTTAACGTGTTTTGATGGTTCATACATTTCTCATAACAGCACTGTTTACCACGATATAAATATCTAACTTTTTTAAATTTAATGTAATTTTAGGTGCGTTTCAGTCAACTTTTTTAAATTAATAACATTGCTGCTTACTCCACGAAAGAAAGCATACTCCAAACGATGCAATTTGTTACCCCAACTAGCTATAGGTAGAATGATAGGTAAGTTTTGATGTCTTTTTCCAACTATAGCAAGTTGGTATGATAAATTGCTAGGTGTGTAATGGTCTTAAACCATAGATAGATAAGTTTAGTATCTCTCATTAGTTTGTTGACAGATATTGAAAATTCACTTGTTTGCCGCTAGTTTCTCCTCTTGTCGTTTTGTTTCTTTTCGTTTGATTTCATTAAATGTGTGTGTGCAGTTTTGTGTAACTGAATATTAATAAGTGAACAAGGAAATATGGATGACGTTGACGATGAAATGCATTGTACGCCCGAACAGACAGAAGAATGTGAATTCCAAAGTGACGAAATAAGTGACAGAAACATTGTTGCCTGCAAAATCTCGGCACTTTTTCAATAAGTCGTAGAATATTTACATGGCGTGGTAGTTCTAAAATAAAGCTAAATCACTATATATCGCCGAACACTATTAATTGAATTTCATAATGCAGGTAAAATTGAAGCCGTATTCGCTGTGATCGTGTACCTAATCCAAATTAAAGTCAACTACAAATATATACCACCAGACCAACATTTCTAAGTATCTGAAGTTGTCGTGAATGGTCATGATTCACGATAGTATTTACATTGATGTTAATAATCATGACTCAAACAGCCAATTTATTTCATGTAGCAACACCCACAAGCAATCATGTTTATTTATTTATTTAAGGATCACCAACAGATAATACAATAATATGCTAAAATACTAACCTGGTACCAAAATCATTGTAAGATGCTTAGCCACTAAAGGGCACCACAGCTCACACACGTGTTTTATTAAGAATAAATACCAAAAAAGAGCAATATTACAAAAAACTAAAAAATGATATGTTTATAACAATGTTGTCGGGAAGGCGGATAGTCAGAGTTCCTAACGGCTATATTGCGAAAGAATACCTAGTTAAGTACAGATTTGTAGTGTTAGATTTGGAGGAAAACCAGGGTGAGATCTTTCCATAATCACTTTCGATGCTTCCTATGATATTGTAACGATTTGGTTCATTTACGCGTGTGTTCAAGTGCTTACACAGCTCGGACGATGGTTGTTTATGATATGATGTATTTATGTGGGTAATTATTTGAGGTGTAAGATAAATGTTACAGAAATAAAAACACACATTTTGATGTGGTCTGTTTTATTTTGAACATAAGGATATGTACAGATAGGATGCTTTATATTATAAGAGATCGATAAAGTTTATTTTGGTTAAAAAAAGCAAAAATCCAATTTTAACGGTAACAAAAATGAGCACCGAGACCACGAAAAAGAACATTTTGTTTATTTTAAAATCTTATAATTGTACTATTTGAATGAAAATCCGATCATAATGAGAAAACGAATAAGCATTATTTAATTAATCAGGTATCAACAGAAATAGACAATCGATATCTATATCAAAAAAAAATTAAAACTTAACCACGAAAATGACGACTTCAAATTGTCATTTTTGTAACCTTTTAAATACTATCTAGAAATTATTTAATTAAAGTACGATTAATAACTTCAACTCACAAACCAAAACAGCTTTTAATACCTTTTATACCTTCTAGGTAAAAACAGGATAACATTTTTTTCTAAAACAAACTACAAAAGACGGCATAACGGCATAAACGATTACACTATAAAAAGCAGAAAAGCCTATAAAAGTGTTCTGAATTTTTTCTACTTGTAGGGAAAATCATCTTTTTCGTGGTCTTTAATCAGTTTCGTGGCCCATAGCACCACGAAAATGATGACCACGAAATTGAAAAGTTATTACTTTCGCGGCTCTGCAGTAAATATCCTAAAGGTTTGAAGCAAATGAAATCAATATTGAATAACTTAGCTGCAAATGACACAGCACCAGTAAAACATTATATTTATTTACCCAATACTCACCAAGTCGCAACCGTAACGAAAATGACGCTCGATTTTTGACGCAAATCTAACTTGAACCTTTATTACATTAATTATAGATAAATAACTATGGCTTGCGATAAACATTATACGTCATAAATATTGACGCAGTCTTATTTTCAAAGTTGCTTATAGTTAAAAAGGATTTAGAGGAGGTTTGACCTCTTTTTTTGTTAAAAATATTACTTAATAAGTGTGGCTACGAAAATGATGGTGTATTTTGGAACAACGGGAAATGTAGAAAAAAATAGTCTTATCAATGTCCTAATTTTTTTATGTTTGCATGCATGGAATATCATATTATGAACATTCAATCCATGTTTTAAACAGCAAGTTTTTCTATACCTTGTATTTTTTACAATACTACAAAGTAGTCAGGGATAATCCGAACCTGACCACGTAACTGACTTTTGTGCAGAAAATTTTAGTCATTGTGGAAAAAAAATTAAAATAGAATAAAATGTATTTACCACAAGTTTCAGTGATAATATCCTAAGCAACTTAAAAACAATAAACGATATAATTCTAATTTTATAACTGAAAATTTGAGTCTGAACACAATTGAACCTCTCGAAATAATAACCCATGTGCGTCCACAGGTCTTATTCTATTTAGGAGGCGTGACGGTAGATCATGACTATGAATAAGGTTTTCCTACAGGTCACGTACATGCGATGAAACAGTTCTTAGTTGAGGAGTTCCTTAGTGTAAGAGGATTAGTAACAAGTGTAACAACAGGGTCTCAGGGTCGATAGTCTCAGCCTCAGGCCATATCGTCATCAATCAAGGGTGCACCCGGATAATTATAACTGGAACAATAGCATGTGAATTGGTACAGTATCAGTTGTGTGATAAGGAATGTTTATAAGGGGAGGTTGGTGGACATTCTCGGGGACGAAAGGTCCCCTCCCCACACCTCATATGGAGCTGGTACGCTCGAGGCGGCAGCCCATACGTCAGATATAAAGGATTCCGCAAGCTGTAAGGGTAGGTTCATAGTTCCATATATGATGATACAGATACCTAAGCTAGAGTGCTACAGGTTCATTCGGGGCCATGAGAGTGACCAGAAGTGGCATCGTGACAGAAGTTGATGGCTTTCTTGAAACGAAAATCGGAAGGGGTCATAGCTAATAAAGCTCAAAAGTTCTCATCGGACTATTTAAGGCGGTGCATTGGAAATTATCGCGTGCTTTGAAAGGCCGTTCTGACTAGATTAAGAAACAATAAGGTCTGATTTTTCAAATATGATTGTTTATCTGATTTTATCGATACATGATTGCTTAAAATTTCCTCTATAAAAAAAGTCCCTCTTCTCTTCAATTCTTACCTTAACTTGTAAAAACATATTTCCAACATATAAGGCATTTAATATACTAGTTTTTAACAGGCATCTGAGAGTATGTGAAAAAGAGTAACCCTGCAAGATACAAAATAGCACCTTAAAATTTCCTCTATAAAAAAATATTCCAAAGTTAGGTCTGTATCTTCCTTTTTTTACTCAGCCTACTCAAAAGATACATTATTTTACGACACAATCAACTTAATACTATAGTATTTTATCTCATCTAAAATCTCACTTAATGAAAACATCAGCGTGTCTCTGTCTAAGGGGCGTGTTCGACTCAAATCAAGGCATCCCCTTAAACAAATTTATCGGCGAAGTCACTGGTCAATCTTTTGACCAAGGTGAGTTTAAATTGACAAATGTGAAAGACTCTCATGAAGACTTTGCTGATTGTTTATGTTATGAATACAAAAAACAGGATCAATCGTACATTTGCAGTGACGGGAAAATATTATCATATTTGGGAGACATATTTAGATCTACGCCCAAATCCTTGTAATTATCCGAATATACTCATAAGATATTTAATATATCGGCATCAATTAATTTGGTCAAATGCGAAAACTTGTGGCAAGTTACTTGAATTTACTAAATCCTGTATGCTATACATTGCATCCTGAGAACTTTGGCCACATTGTTGGTGGATGCCGAAGGCGATATAATTGCTTTGAAAAGACATGGGGGTCGACCACTATAGCAGGAAGTTATATTGATAATTATTTACAAAGCAGAATTAAGGTATCTAATCTACCTACTCGCATCCACCATAGATAAGAAAGAATTACCACAGCAGAATGCAAAAATCCCCACAGCTTGTAATAGACCTGAGAATTAAACCTTTTGTAATAAATATTCCTTCAACTTCCACTGCTACACAAGGGAGAATGACTGATACCATCCCACTCATGGCCGCCATTGCTAATATAGAATCACCTGATGAACCTACATGTGAATATGAACCATCTGAAGTAAATAATCCCTTAACTTCCACTACTAGACAATAATGTTCCAGAAAAACAAAGGGCCATTCATTTTCATTATCACAAGTAATTAAACAAAATTCTGATGTCTATATAAATTGACATTACCGTTATACAAAATGTGCACATCCGTTTTCATAAATAAACTAAGGATAGGTACCTACATAGCATTATTTTGCTTTAATTCAAAGTAGTCGTAGAAAAACTATTGTATGCAACGGTGTGTAACTGGTCTAATTCACTCGTGGCGTCTTTTACCCACGCCGCTCACGTGTTCAGATCCTCCTTATACAACAGTTCCTTTCCTTATATGCGTTCAAAAACTGGCAGGTAATGATCAGCATTTTATCTCAATCAGAATTATAATAATTACCTATTATCCCATGTTTGATACTTTGTAAAATTGTTTTTATTACATTTAGATTTATATAATTAGTACCTACAGTGATGAACATCAAATTTTGAATAAAAATAATTTAGAAATTTGGTTTTTGAGTAAAAAAAACTATGCACATGCGTTACAGTGAGTGAGTTTAATTTGCTGCCATTGCCAGCGATATAAAAATAAGTAAGTATGTTTATTTCGTGCTTAATAAAGAAGCGGAATAAGGATATATATTAGTAATAGAAATCAAACAAACATTTATTTTTGGTTAAATATAGAAAACTCCCGTAAGTCTCAGACATATTTAAATCATCATATTAATATCCAGCACCACGGATAACGACCACGTATTGGTTCAAAACATGTTGAGCAGTATTCGACCTCAAAGACATGAGTGACCCGTTTCATTATATTTTGAGTATCGGCGGTGTTCTTCTATATCTCTATAGGTATCGCGCCACCTAGTTTCCATAATCCTTAACGCGATTGTAACATATCTGAGCCATAGCCATGGTATCGCAAGGGGAACGCGGGGGCGAGGTCTATTAAAACGATCGTGTCTGGCGGAGTTTAGAAAAAAATGAATATGGAACGACCATCGACAAGAATTTTTAATGAAAAATGCCGCGACGGCATGGGACTGGATCTAGTTATTCTAATCTTACTCTTTTTGACGTAGTTTGGTTTACATATTCCAATAATTCCATAAAATTGTTTCGTCGCAAAGTTAATGGAACTAGTATAGAAAGAAAGACAAGAAATAAAGGTGAATTGATTCACAATCACACAGGACACACGTATTAAACAATGAAAAAAATACACACAAAACATGAAACAAGTGTGTTTCTGAGGCACTGATCCGGATACTGGCTCAGCATTAGCATTAGGTATGCTGTGGTGACAGACACCTGCAACGCAGATTTTCAGCCAGCACCGGTGATGACTCGCGAAAAATGATAATATTTTAATATACCTATACAATTCTTATGAGAATATTATCTTAAACCTTATTATTGGGATAGGCCAGTGAGAAATACACATAAATACGAAGTATGTGTATTTCTCACTGGCCTATCCCAATAATAATTGTACAGTCGACGTAAAAGAGATGTTCAAATTTTTCGCCTAATCTTCTCAGTTAATTGTCGCCTGTTGTTGCCTTGTATTAATGTTTTATGTTTTGTTTATAGTTTTTTTTCTCTTTGTGGTGCACAATAAAGTATATATTTATTATTATTATTAAATGATTTTGAGTTATTTAAGTGAAATTTGGAAAGTAGACATATCGCAGACAAAGCAATACCTAAATGTATCTATGTAACGTTGTTAATTGAAGTGACATTAAGTGAAGACTACAATATAATCGTAATTTCTTGACGTCGTTAAAAACTGATCGGCTACAACGCTTCCTAATAAATAACAAGCCAATACATACAATACAACAAGTGGCGACTATTTGGTATGATGCCTGCACAGTGCACAGCGTAGGTACTTTTCGTTAGGTCTGGCGCAAACAAAATAATTTTATCAGCTAAACGTAAAAACTAAGAAAATCGTATTTTTAATTTACAAAAGCAAGTTCAAAATATTTATGTCGGAAGTGTACATATTTTTGGTAAGTAACAATAAAAAACACTTAGTAAACTACGTTAGTGGACACAATTACAATTATAAATAAATATTAATTTAGGGCTAAAAAAAAAATGTGCAGCCTAGATTTCCCGCTTCCCATTCACATCGAGTTGCATCCAGTGGTGCTGGAACGGGCAATCCAGCCTACCGGCCAGCAAGCGTAGGAGGCTATTGGAGCTGGCGCACACGCCTCGCATCAGCGTGAGAGCCATCAGTCCTGGCCTCCGCAAACAATACCTGATGCACTGTAGTAGCGCGGTAGCCCCATCAGCATCCTAAACGCGTTGTTGTACTGTACCCTTAGGGTACTAATGGAATATCTGACCCACAGACTGCCGTTTAGAAGCTCTGACAGTATGCCTTAAAAAGTGCTACTTTAACTCGCTTCATATTATTACGAGTAAAGTAAGTAGGTACACTTTATATAAAATGAATGTATACGAAAATGCGTTTATGTCAAGATCGCGATTTTAGCTACCATACAGAAACATGTAAACAAGACGACTATCCGTCTTGTTTACATGTTTCTGTTCATTCCGATTTGGAGGCATGAAAGTAGGGATACGAGGGGCGTCTGAAAAGTTCTAAGCCTAAGATAGAAAAAAACAATTTACAAAAATGAACTCGTGTTTATTTTTCAATATAGTCTCCTCCTAAATCAATGCATTTTTTACATTTTTTATACAGTGCTTTTAGGCCATTAAAAAAATAATCTTTATTTTGCCCTTCAAAATGCTCCTGTACAGCCGCCTTCATCTCTTCGTCACTTCTAAATCGCTTTCCCCTCAACTCTTTCTTCAAATTATTGAATAGAAAATAATCGCTTGGGGCTAGATCTGGGCTGTAGGGTGGGTGGTCAATTTCCTCAAAACCAACTTCCTTCAGAGCACGCCTCGCAACATTAGCGGTGTGAACGGGTGCGTTGTCTTGCAAAAACAAAATGCCTTTCCTTAGTTTACCCCGCCTTTTCTCAACTATGGCTTGTCGCACCTGTCTTATTAGATTTGCATAATAAGTTCCGTTTATCGTAGAGCCTTTTTCTAAATAATCGATTAAAAGAATGCCATCACAGTCCCAAAATACCGTAGCCATTAACTTAGAGGCCGACTTTTGCACTTTAAATTTCTTCGGCGGCCTTTCACCCTTTTCAATCCACTGCATCCACTCAGACTTACACTCCGGATCATACTGTCTGATCCATGTTTCATCAACAGTTACTATTCGGGAACAAACTTCATCTAAATCATCTTCGCACAATTCTAAAAACGCCCGAGAAGTTTCCACACGACGTACTTTATCGAAGGCCGTTAGCATTTTCGGTACCCAACGAGCACTCACTTTACTCATGTACAAATGTTCATGTAAAATTTATCCGACTCTTTCTTTACTAATACCTAAGACCTCAGCTATTTGCCAAACCTTAATTCTTCTATCTTCTAATACCAGCTTTTTGACTTTTGCTACGTTTTCTTCGGTCACTACCGATATTGGCCGTCCTGAGCGGGGGTCGTCTTCGATCGATTCCCGTCCGAGTTTAAATAAGCGACTCCACTTTTTGACTGTGGCATAAGAAGGCCCAGAATCACCGTAAATAATAGCCATTTCCTCAAAAATACACTGCGGTGATTTGTCACTTTTTGTAAGGAATTTAATTACAGCACGGTGCTCAATTTTCGTAATATTCGTTGGTAATTCACACATGATGTACTTTTCCGTTGAATATCTCGAAACAGAATAATAAAAACGTGACATGTTATTTTTTTATAATTTGTTTTTAAATGGCCTTTCTAGTGGCCAGTATCATAAACGCATATATAACCTCGAAATACCTTAGGCTTAGAACTTTTCAGACGCCCCTCGTATCTTAATGATAAGACCCGGAAATCACATTTTGAAAATCAAATCAGGCCCCCAATTCTGTTTAGCATATTTTTTGATTCAAAATAGTAATTAATTATTTTAAGTTTTTAGAACAACATTTCATACATTTGTATCTGTGTGATGATTAAAATACTTACCTATATTGAAAACATCATTTTCTTGATCCATTTTTATTACATTACATTGATCACTAACGGCCATTCCCAATAATCAATCCACGGATAGTTTTCCTTACCAGCAGTTACATTTTTACAGATTACCCATAGAAAATGTGTTAAAATGTAACTGCTGTTAAGGAAAACTATCCGTGGATTGATTATTGGGAATGGCCGTAAGTGCACTGGGCTAATTACCACTACAAACAATGATTATACCATCATTTACAAAGTTGGAAAGGGAACAATACTTTATCATCCCCACATCAAACCAAGCATCGTAATAGCACCCGCTGTTAGAGATGGGTAGGGGTGGGTAAATACCGGGTAAATACCCGGTATTTACCCAATGCACCCGGTAAATACCCGTATTTACCCAAATTGGTGGGTATAAACTATTTCGACTGGATTTTATCAAAAAGTGACATTTTAGGGCTGAGTTTTTTTTAATGAAATGTTCAAAGCCTTTTGAACTACTTTTGTCATTATGAAATATCCATTATGATGCATAGTTTATGAATATTTTTTTTTATTATCCAAAATACCACATGTATTTTTTTCCGAAATTAGATAAAGTAAAGGTCCAGCAACTACTAGAACAGCCTAAACAAAATTTAAGAACAATATTGAAGTAGTGTTGCCATCTACTTATTGTGCAAGAAATATTTAAAAAAAACTCTAAAAAAGGATTTTTTGTAGTTTGTAAAGTCTAATTATTGTGTATAAGTATGTTAGATGACCATAATTACTAAACTAGGTACATACTATGTCATTTTGAGTAAATGCGTGCAGCTTGGCAAAAAAGTCTATATACCGAGCAACTTTTTTTCGACCCTGGTAACTTCGTTAAACTTGTCTTATGCTCTTATGCTAGTAGACGTATTGTAATCTGTTATTATTTTCCTGTAGGTATTTATTCAATTTCGCGGATTTATTAGCATTGAAATGGAACAAAAATTCCAAACAACGAGCAAGACAATACTCAGTTCCGCTCGGAAAGTAACTTATTATGTTTACAAGCGACATCATGCGCAATATAAAATCAGAATCATTTGTCGGGATTTGACAATGTTTATAGAAGAACTGCTGAAATTACAGGGTTTTATTTATTGTAGACTACTTATAAGTGTTATATTATCAATGATTATATTAATATTATTTATTCCTTACGCTACAATTACAGTAAATTGATAATTTTCGTCTTGTTTACATAGTAAGTTTTAGAGGTTATGTTTACATAAAACAAGCTTGGTACTTGCAATAAATTTGATGAGTTTTTATTAAGTGTAATTGTTAGAAAGTAGAATATTTGGAGAAGTAAGAAACTGGATATTGTACTATTTAATAAAATTGGTAAACAACACTTGAATGAAAATGACTAGCATTCTGTCCACTTTTAAACATTCGATTGTGAGTTTGTATGTCTATACCAATATGTATTTGATTGTAATTCTTCTAAATTCGGATCCAAATAAAAATAAATGTCCTAGTAAACAGTGAAGTATCAAAATCTCTAGGTCCAACTATTCGTGTTGCCATATTAGCGATAGTGGCGCCCCTATTATTTTCTAGACTTTTTTGCCAGACTATAGGATGCTTGGTTTTATGGAAAGCAAATAAATAGAATACTCGAGTAAAATTCACATGGTGGCACTTAGTTAATAATAATATTGACTAATTTGTGTTTTACATTAGTGAAGTCACTAACAGGTAGCGATGTCGCGATCGTGCTACCTGCGACGCGCGAATATTTCACTGCGTCCGACCAGCTCAATAAATGGTTATCGGTTGCCTGGTTGAGACGGCTACGGCTATTGTGCGTTAAGTGCCACGTGTGGATATTTGACCCGTGCTTTAAATATGAATTTTGTTTTGTTTTGTTTGTGGTAAAAGCTTTAGATTGAATTTTATTTGGATTGGCGGTACATAAAATAATATAATATACTAACCTAAAACTTTTATTTTTCCATCCCTAAGTTATTTCAAACTAACTTAGTAATTGATACACTTCTTTCTGAGCTCGGATGCATGTAAATACAAACATTTAATTTTATTTTTTATTTATTTTATTAACAACATGCATAATTTCAATAAGAACAACGTTTATACTTTCCTATATAACTTAAAAACATTTTCATTATGATATTTTGCAAAAAATATCCATCGAAAGAGTTTATACCCACCTTTTTGGGAAGAAACGGGTAAATACGGGTAGATAGGGTAAATACCGGGTAAATACCCGGTATTTACCCATGGGTTTTTGCCCACTACCCATCTCTACCCGCTGTCAATAATATTATGTTCTCACCCCTCCCCTACAGTTTCTACAGAATCGAACGAAATAATCAATTTAATGTGCTCCCTGAGCATATATTTTAAACAAATAGAGGGCTTTATTCATTTCCTAAAGAATGCAATAATTACTGCATCAAATCGATTCTTGACCACCCCAACATTTTGTGAAACCAAAACAGCATTTGATTTCTAAACTTTGTTAGAATACTTAAGAGTGCAGTGACCCCTACTTTCCAACCCTTTTATTACGAGTGAGATAAATATCGCAAGCTGATAAGTTGCTTAAAAGAAATCTAAATATATTGTAACACAATGTAACATTTTTTTTTTATTTATTATGTTTCCAAGTTTCCACTATGTAGCCAAGTCACGCTGAAACCATTAAAAGATATCAACGTGCTTAGGACATTCCAATTAGTAAAAAAGTAATTTTCATTCATTGGTTTATGCATTTTTTACTATTTACTTTCTTGACTATCGCACACATCTGCAAGCCTGCACATTGCCTTAGCGAGTACTCGTTACAAAATAATGGCGGCGACGCACCGTGCACCGATCTGCGCTATACATTATTCATTGCCCCGTCGGCGCGCGTCGACCGCTGAGACCCGCAACACCTGTCGCTCCCGCGAGCAGTGTACATCGTGCTCGGGAGATTCTCATTTGGCTGAGTGCATACAATATTGACTTGATGCACTAGTTGTTTTGTTCTCTGGTGTTGACATTAAATTCCCCTACTTCAGACTTATTAATATATATTGTCCAGAGGTTCCTGCCCAAAGAAATAACTTACGTTAAAATTATTGTTATAGCTTGTATAGAAGAGTATACTCGTACAATCTATAAAAATTTGCTGACAGGACAAGAGTCCTGTCTGCAAATAACTAAGCTAAGTAATATTTTTGTATTTGCAGGCAACCCGTTACGAAATGCTAACCCGATTCTTGTCTTTAGCTATAACTTATGAGTTCCGTGATGATTTCCTTCTAACCATGTAAATATGAATAGGGTTTTCGTTGAATTGTTTTTTTTTGAAGTGAAAACTTCTTTAGCAGCGCTGTGCACTTTTTGTGATGGGGATTTTTTTTAAACTCGCTACAGGTCACGTGACCGTAAGAGGTCACGTGACCGTAAGATGTCACGTGACCGTCAGATTCGAGAGATACTCGCAACAGGTCACGTGACCGTAAGATGTCACGTGATCGTAAAGTTCGACAGATTGAAAATTCGTAAGACAGACATGTAACCTGATCGAAAAACTGTTATTATGTCATTGAGTTTTCACTTCTGCCGGCACTCCCGGAGTGCAACACCGTAGTTTTTTTTTTAATGTAGTGGTACACATTTCGCTGACACTAACCATTCACACAATGCCCATTTCCCTGCGCAGACACTCATTTAGACGGACTTTCGTTTCGTATGGACCAACAAGGTTTCAAGATTGACGTGTTGTAACTTCAACTAATTTGGATCCAATTTCAGAATTATTATTTTGCCATTTTTAAACAGTGTCTGAATCATTATCGATGTCTCGTTCTCGTTCAGACACTTGAGTAAGTCAGTCGGTCAATGTGATTAAGATGCATTAATATTAAACTGAGATCGGAATTGAAATAAACTTATATTAAATGATATTGTTATAAAATGCTTTCTTTATACGCTAGTTTGATCATTATTCACATACATTTCCGAACCACATAAAATACCAATATATTATACATGTGTCGTTACACTAACGCACAAATTCACGTACAGCACTACGATACTGTCGTTTTTATTTTGAACATTAAAGATATGCTGTTACAGTGACTCATAAACAAAATGATCCCATTCTAGATCGTTGATAAGGCGCGCTGACATTGTACTACGAGTCCAAATGCAAAAGAGTTCGTCTAGTCACTTGCATAGCGACAAATAAAATCAAATCTTTAATTACCGCTGGAATGTTAATCTTCCAAATAGCTAACAAATCTAAATATAAGCATTGGTGACAATGTTGACGAACATAGTTTTTCTTTATATATTAATATCGGGCTGATATTGTACATAGCAAGATAATTAATCATTTTTATTTTGATGTCGCACAAGCAAGTTCGTTTCACACTAATCGGTGCAAAATAGTTCGTCAAGGAAGTAAAGTAAGTAATTAGTGCTTTAAGAATCTATTTAAAAACATATTATTAAAATAGTTTTTATATTCAATATCGAACGCGGTAAACCAATTTCGCAAGACGTTCAAAAAGTTATAATTTTAAGCAGTAAATCAGGAAAATCTGCGTAAAATAAGGCTCAAGACCTTCACTTAGCGAGTGAGTAGACCTATACAATCTATTATCCAGCATTACAAAAAAGTGGATGTGTATCAAACTTGAAGAAAACTGGTCGCCCACGCATCACAACACCAGTCAAGTTTCTTTCCTGACTCATAATCTGGGGATAGATTATGTCAGCTCAAGGTGTGGGTCGGCTGCAGTTTATAGACGGCACTGTGAATGCTCCTAAGTACCAAGAAATCTTAAAGACGACCTCATAGCCTTTAATTCGCAGTTAACAACATGACAACAAGTTTGTTTTCCAACGAGATGGTGCTTCTTGCCATACTGCCAAGAGAGCACGAAGGCTTGGATACATAACACTGCAGAATTGGCCACCTAGCAGCCCAGATTTGTCTCCGATCGAGACGTTGTTTAATATACTCTGCAAAATGTGCGGCGTTTGTTGACACAATGCCACAAGGAATTATAGCCATCATCAAGAGGAAAAGCGACACTACCCATTGGTAGACGAATTATTTTGCACTGTGTTACTAGCAGACGAACTATTTTCCTTCGATTCCTTAAGTTAATTAATGTATTTTACTGTACATATGGTGCTACTTTCCCGCACAAGTGCGGAAAAGAGCACTTTTCGTGCATATGTCGAAACTTTAAAGAGCCATATGTACAGTAAAACGTTGTACGATACACGTGCGAATAGGTAATTCGCAACTCGTGTCGATTTAAAACACTCCCTTCGGTCGTGTTTTAATTTATCACCACTCGTTGCGAATTTCCTATTTTCGGCACTTGTATCGTAAATAACTAATTTTACAGTTAATAACAGGAATATGTACTTTTACTGATATACTTATATAAAATAAAAATACATTATTTTTTTGAATATTTAACGGTGTTCATTGCTTTAATTATTTATTGAACTCGATATTTGTAGTCTAAAAATCTGTTCATTATAAGTTAATAGACGAACTCTTTTGCATTTGGGCTCGTAGTACCTAATAATACCTTTTTACTATTCCGATTCCAATCGTTAGATATTTTTGACAATGGTTAATGGTTCTTTTGTTATAACTATTATGTACTTATCGTTTATTTTATCGACACGGTTTTTCAAGATTCTTATTCCTTTTTAAAACAGCCGTGGTGGTAGTACCTAAATATTGACATCATTTTATTGAAAGCTCGTCTGATAATCAATTTTTAAAATAAAGTTAATATTATTTTAGCGGAATTATTTATTGGAACAGTAATAACAGAAGCCTATCATTACTGTTACAATAAATAATTCCGGAAATACAATATTATTAAAAAAAATACAATTTCGAATATTGATGGTGCCAAACATTTCATTTTCACTAAATGGGATTTAATCGCGTATAATAGTAATATGGAACCTCAATAAATGTTTTTTTTTACTCTAGGTATCGTAAGCTGTTTTAACTTACGTCAAAATATACACAAAATAAATAATGAATTCAACCTGTTTTTTACAAGTTATAATATCGCCCCAAAGACATCGAAATAATCAATATTAGCCCAAAATGTGATTTTGTTATTATTTCCAAGAGCTTGTGCTTTCTTATAATACGTGATAATACTTGTAAGACCTATTTATTGATATTGACCAGTCATCACGATTCGTCGTCAAAGACTGGCTTAGCCCGGATTTGACCTATCTAATGCCCGGAATACACGAGGCTAGTTTTTCAAGCCAGTATAGTAAGCTAGTTATCTCCGTCTCTATTGCGTGTGTTCCATCGTGTATTCCGGGCATGAGACGGAGATAACTAGCTTACTATCCTAGCTTGAAAAACTAGCCTCGTGTAGCCCGGGCATAAAACAAGGTTATTATTTGAGGTTTAAAATAAAATTATTGTATGGACTAAGATTAAATGAAATTATTCCTATTTGGTCGCATTTATACTTAACTCACTTCCACAAATGGGTAAAAAACTACTAAATACTAAATATACCTATCGCAGGATACCGAATTATCTGATCAGCTGTTCAGTCCAATCAAGACAGAAATTTCGATAGACCTTATTTTCAAAGTGGGTCTTCCCTAGTTGAACAGCTTATCCCACGTAAACATATTCATCAAATACTCGTAACATCGAAAATTCGGCCCGCTGCCGTTACTGAAGTGGGTAAACGTGGACCATTGACAACAACGATTGCATTCGATTAGGACGTTATCAGAAAAAAAGTATCCCTCGTTTATCAACTATTTGTGTTTCTTACTTTTTACCGACCGGTTAGCCTAGTGGGTGAAAGTGACACTGCCTACGAAGCTGAAGGTCCTAGGTTCGAATCCCGGTAAGGGCAAATATTTGTGTGATGAGCATGAATATTTGTTTCTGAATCATGGAAGTTTTTCTATGTATTTAAGTATTTATATTATTTTATATCTATTATATATATCGTCGTCTGTCGTCGTTATGGGTATAACACAAGCCTTACTGAGCTTACTATGGGACTAGGTCGATTTGTGTATGATTGTCCCCTAATATTTATTTATTTATTTATTTTTCCACTTGTGTGAAAACATTAGATAGATAGATAGATAGATATCATTTATTATCAAAACTGTGTACATAAGATCTCATGTCATACATTAAAAGGTGTCAACAGTTTGCCCGACGTACAATATTTGAACTTAAAATTAAACTTAATTGTAATTGAATTGTTAAAATATAGGTAGGTAGGTGCTCTTGAGGAGTGTTAGAAAATAAAGGCATATGTTTAACGGACCACCAGATATAGTAAAATATGAACACAAAAAAAATACTTTTGACGACCAAAAATAGTAACTGAGCACCTAATTTTTTTCACCATTTTAATGTGAAATTATAACCTAAATAATAACATCTTACTATCCTATTTAAAGAAAATGTCTCCTAATTAATCATTGCTAAGACATAAATAGTAAATGATCACCAAAATGTTACCACCATTTTTATGTTAAATGAAAACCAAATTATAACATCTTACTATCCTATTAAAGAAAATGTGTCCCAACTAATCATTGCTAACCCAAAAATAGTTAATGAGGGCCAAGATTTAATCACCATTTTTATGTTAATTGATAACCAAATTATAACATCTTACTATCCTATTAAAGAAAATGTCTCCCAACTAATCATTGCTAACCCAAAACTAACTCAGTCTCCCGCCCTCCGCCCGGGCTCCCGCCAGAAACTTGCTTCGTCGGCCCTTCGTTTCACGTGCGCACTCGACCTACGCTCCGCTCGGGAGGTCGCCGGCTCGCTTCGCTCGCCACCTCCCCCCACTCGCTTCGTTTCGGCCTCGTGCACCCGCTCAGCTCAGGACCTCCTTCGCAAGCTTCTGTCTCCGCGGGCTTTTATATACACTCTAGGGGTAAGACAGACAAGACCACGTGGAAGTGGGGTACGCTGATTCGGGTTTTGGTAGCTATTTTTACCTTTCGATCGCTATAAACAAGGAATCATTTAAGTTACTAGAAAATGTTTACTAACCTGATACCTCTTCATATTCCCTAAATTCGCGGCGCGGGCAGGGCGACGGAGTTGAGTGGCAAGTACTACTTTATTTGGTAATATGCATACATTTTATGGCAATCATAGTGACTTATTTAGGTAGACATATTGTAATAATTTCTTCGCTAAGATTAGGTGCTCAGTTACTAAATTTGGTAATCATTTACTAAATTTGATCTTTGAATACAATTTAATTGTGCAGTCGTTACTAAAACAGGTAGTACCATTGTAATGGTAGAATTCTTTTTTTGGTGTTCAGTACATTTTTTTGGTAAGAAAGCTTGAGGGTATCAAAGTATTTTCTGGTGGTCATTATATTTGTTCCCGAAAATAAAGCTACCATGGGTCTGAAAAGACAAATATAATAATCGAGAAATTCCAAGGCTTCAAAAATAAGTGTAGGTGGGTGTATTGATGTGCCGACAGAAAGTTTCCTATACTTATTGCGAAATGCTTCTGCAATTTACCATAGGAAAATTTCGGAAATTTTCTTCATTTTTGTATGGGAATTGAAATTTTCCATTTCCAACATGGAAATTTCCTTAATTCCTTGTGAAACTTTCTAGAAATTTCGGAGAACTTTTCCAACTTTTTGGAAACTTTCCGCAATTTGCACATCACTAGGTGGGTGGATATTTTTTTTCCGTCACTAGATTGCCATGGTTACATCTCCTGGGTCACTTATTAAACTGCGATTGTATGGTTTTTTTTTTCACCAAATGTGGGGGAGGGGGTGGTTTCTTGTCATGTTCGAGCACTTTTTGTATGGACCATCTTCTGAACATGTTAGAAGTCCATATTGTACCAATTTTTTCTATGAAACTTCCAAATTGTCTCCTGGCTAACGGGAAAGGATAACAACAAGAAATAGTTGATTGACCCAGGTACAAGGATGGGTATAGAAATAGTTGATTGACCCAGGTACAAGGATGGGTACACGAATAGTTTCCTAATTCAGTAATCGATGGCGGTCACGTTTATGTAGTACTTAAGTGGAACCAAGTTTTTTTTTATCATAACTAATTTTTAAGTTGAAATTAAATTTTAATTAAAATTTATTGTCACCCTACTAATGGTTTAGTCTGAAAAGTTTAATACATCTTTTCAAACTATCAGCCATAGAAACTTAAAACATAAATGAGCAAAAAGCTGTCAATTTGTGATTGTCAAATTCATAACAAATTGCTTCAAATCGTCTGATCTGTCTAGTTTCCCGCCAAAGCCAGCAAGCACTTGACGTATGTACACTTACGAGTAACTTCCCTTCAATAAAAGTAGGGTGTCCATTTATTCAGTCAGTGTACATTTTACCGATGTTAATTAAGTGTGATTAATTAGATTGTGAGCTATATTGCACGAGATCTCACGTATTGGTTTCTGTGTAGATTGATAATTAAGATTTTTGGATTCCTGATCACCGATTAAATTCCACCGTGTATAGTCGACAAAACAACCAATATTTAATATTTGACTGTTGAGTAAATATGTTAATATTGCGTTCCTGAGATTAAAGCCTTAACAACCCGTGCTTAAATAATTTAATCTAGTCATCCGTAATTACTTTATGATAGTATCGTAATAAGTTAATAACGTTACGGGCGCTCCCGAAAACGACAAAATAACGTTATCGTTAATCAATTAATATTACGGGGTAGCGGGATTTATTAAATACCGCGGCATGGCAACGGGAGCGGATCCTGATGTAATTAACTAGTTTTGTTGGTATTTTTTTATTAAGCATACATAATATTCACCATCCCGGTTTATTTCGTAGATATATATTTAAGATGGAATAAATTATAATAATCAAGAGAAAATCGTATATAAGAAGATCAGGTCCCACCATGTTATATCATTAGGTACGAGGTAGTTAGGTACACTTGTACGGATCTAAAAACAATACCTAATGGTGTAATGGTAATCTAAGATTACTTATTGTACGCTCAATAGAAAATGGAACCGTACATTCCACACAACGGTCCGGGCGTATTATGTTGACTTTATTTGTGTTTTTTTTTCAAATCTTAAGCTCAGAATGTTTTATCGGCCTTTAGAATTGTAACAGGTTTGACCTTACCTGAGTACCAATTGTTTGAAAGAAAATACTTGTTAGTGGACCTGTTTCCCAACACTTTTTGTGGTTTTCTTACAGATCTTAGTGTATGTGATCTTAGTGTGTGTGGGAGACCTCAGTGAGGTAAATAAATAAGTTAATTATACGCGATTAAGTACCATTTAGTATAAATTAATGTATGCAAACAACCAAAAATCAGGTGGTAGTAGTTCAATGAAATTGTTAGCGGTGCAAAATAATGGCCCCACACTATTATGAAAGATTATAATATTTGTGTTGCCCAAAGCTAACGAACGACCCCAGTGAGGTAAATTGCGACTAATAATACAACTTGTACTAAGTTATCGTTGATGTCATTCACATGAAATTCACTTTTAGGGTTGCTTTAAGACACAACGTAATGATTATTAAAATTAAAATGATCCCTCGCCTTCAATTGATAACCTTAAGGTTTTGGCGGGGATGCGAAACAAAGAAAGGGCCCGCAGGGCGGGCGGGGGTACTCTAGGCGGGCGGCCGGCAGTAACCGTCCGGCTACCGGCGAGAGCGATCCTGCCGCCTTCCCTTGCGCGCACAACACGACCCAGTGATAGTGTTATTGTGTCTATATTAACAAAGAAACGAAGATCATCAATTAAAATCGAATTGTAGAAGTAAGTTAATTCGAAGTGAGCGTTGCGATATTCCAGAGCAAAACGTGTATGGCGTCGTTTTAGAGTGTCGGTGTTTCTGGTTTAGAATGGTGAGTTTTAGCTAATAAAAAATACGTTTACATGTTTATTTGTGCCTAATACGTTTTTTGTTTTTAATATGAACATATTAAGGCTTATTCAGATTATTCAGATCACAAATGTATTGAATAAAACCTTAGATTTACAACGGCGAACACAGCTTACACCTGCTAACCTGCTATATGTAAACTGTAGTATGCTCAGTAATGTTCTCCCATGTTGCATCTTCCACGATAAATCATACATTTTACCAAATAAGTGATGTGTTTTTCCAACAAAACAGTCATAATTCAGATTCTACTTGAAACAATCCAGTGGATTAAGCTAAGGTGTAGTCGTGAAATAACATACAGCAACGAACAAAAAACTTAAAAATCGGAAACATAAATGTAATCAATAAGTACATTGACCCCCGGCAGCTTAGGCCACCTGTCAAATGAAGTTTAAACGTGATCAACACGCAAGGCATCGGAAAAGTTGTTTACGGTGTCAGATCTCTAGCTTCTATTTTCGCACCGTTCTGATGTAAATCGTATATAAATTAGATTAGTAACCTGGCATGGCATGTGCACTTTCATATTTGGCTACATAACTATGTGAAACGGGTGGCAACCTTACCAATACAATTCACATTAAATGAATATTTTATCGATACTGGCTGGCATAGGACAACAACTTAATAATTGGTCTTTCACCGTAAATGTAAAATATTACCGTGAAACACAAATCCGTAAAAGCAAAATATAGGTATAGCTTTATATATTTAGTTTTTTATTCGTTTAGTTCAATGTGATTGTGGCAGATATTCTACTAATCATACATAAAAACGGATTTAGGATTTAAATTTAGGGAGTTTTATTACTTTAAAAACACTCTTTGAGTTAAATAACAGTAAATTACTTCGTAGAACAAAATATTAAATTACTTAAAACTTGATTACTGGAAAGCTTTTGTAACGTTAAATAATTATGTCTGGCGTGACTTTGTAATTTTAGCTCATTCAATTTTGATAATAATCTGACTAGGCTGGGAAAGATTTGCTTGTATTGTAGATGAGGGATATTAATGGTTTTATGTTCAAACTGTATAAAAATAGTGATTTTTGATTTAGGTGAAACAAACGAAAAAGAAACGAGAGATAGGAGGAGGATGAAACGAATCACGTTGATGCATGATATCAACCCAGACTGTAATTTAGCTGCAGAAAATAGTGACTATGAGCAATGTTAATAAAAGCATTTAGGAACTTTATCAAGGATCGCTTTTGAGTTACGTAATTACATTTCTGACCACGTCGGTGTAATTACAAAATCAAAATCTTTTTATGTGACACACACAAATTTTAGATTCAAGGTCTATGTAGAATATAAAAAAACCGCCAAGAGCTGCCTGCCTGTCTGTCTTAGTTACATCGACGTGCGGTGCGGTTGCGTCGGCCGAATTTGTACGAAAATCGGCCTTTCCAAGTACACATTAAGTTGGTCGACTATTATTCGGTAACTACTTATGCCTACTTGTCCGTGATAGTTTTCTTTTTAAATTCATTATATGTACTACTACCACGATTTATTTCACTTCCCCAGTAGTAGCCATTTAGCCACATGACTTGAAACAAAAATTAGGGCTTTAAAGCCTATTATCTCGCAAACTAATCACTGATTTGTAAAATGGTTTTAGAAATCCCATAATATTTTTGAACGGGCTATACAACGATACCCGGCATCATGGGTTTAACGAGAAATTTTTTTTTTAGATTATATTGTACTGTTTTGTTGGCGTGAACGATTTATACCCATGTCGAATTACAGTTTTCTAGTAGTAATGGTTACTGAGCTAAGCTGAGGACGGATGGACAGACGAACATGGCGAAACTATAAGGGTTCCTTGTTGACTACGGAACCCTAAAAACGCCATCAGAAGTGCTTTATGGTTCCTGTACCCATTACATTGGAGAAAAGGCAATTTCATTATTTATAATTAATTTAATTCTTAGAGCTTACATAACGGAGGAGCCTTATAATACGTATTTAAGTACAAAAAGGTCTGCCGAATTTTGCGGTGGGGGTAAAGAAATAATACATGCTAAAGATTACTCACTTATTCAAAAACGATCTGTTTATTTAGACACACACATTTTGAAAAAGGACAACACATTCTCCTTTTGATGCACAAAAACACAATATTATTACACATGGAAAGACTTCGTAGAATAGAAACATGGTTTAAATGGCAGTGTGATCGGTTCAACCATTAGGGCGAGGTTTGGGTCGGTAAATAAGGTCGATAATTCTATCGATATTTGCACAAACATATACAATTTTAGTATACATTATTATGAGCATTTTAATAGGATATTTTAACTCAATTGTATATTGAAATAATACAATAACGAAAAAATGTAACGATTTTTATTAATCTTTATTAACAATTTTACATTTCAATTAACTAAATACATATAAAATAGTGAGAAGTATTATATTAGGTACAGTAGAACCCACTTGATAATCTCTTTTTCGAATAAATTGTGTTCATTTGTCAATTTTGCAGATTGTTAGTGAATCATACTTATTATCGAAAATTATTGATTTCATCGACACTATCTCTACTTCCGAGTCTCGGGACACTGATCTTTCGTTTTAGATAATCCTTGCAAATATTATTATTAACAGTATTCCCATTGAAATTGGTTAATTTTTACAAAACATGAAAACGAAGTCTCGTGGGGAGTGCAAAGTTTTTACTGATTTTAATTAATCAATGCTAATATTATTAAATTATTATAGACTCTTTTTAAAATACCATTATAGTATTTTATGCAACTGTTGTATAAGTAGGGTCTTAAAACGCGAGTGTCGTGAGTTGCAATGCGAGCGTTGGCGAGCATCGCAATTAAGGACGCCACGACACGAGTGTTTTAAGACCAAGTTATACACCGTTGCATACAATACTTTTTCTACGACTAATTATAAATAAATAGCATTTGACTTTTCAGGCATTAAGTTTTCCGTTCTATTACTACTCACGCAATTTCTTCAGCGGTGCAGTTATTTTCTTCTTCGTCCATTTTAAAAGGAACGTACACATTTTTCTTCACTTCACAAACACTAATAACATCTTAATAAGTTATTAATAACGAATAGTTATCATATTTCGTCTTTTAATTTTGAACTGGAACTTTGGTGGGAAATTAGAAATATGACACATTGACACCTCTTGTTTATGGTCTGTTTTTAATTTCCTTGCACTTGCCATCCGAACCAAACTGAATCTGGTCCGAACTGAATCGGATCGGTTTATATTTACAAATAATACCAATAATTGGTAAAATATGTATATTAACACACAATACATGATCATTAATTTTTATTTTAGTAATTAATAATATTACCACTGCTATATAGCGGCCGATTAAAAAAAAGTTCATCAAAGTACCCTAAACAGTGCGTTTATGGGCCATAGAGCATAGAGTTTTCGACGACTTATTATAGGTGTCATGGTATTTGAGCTAAAGCCTATATAAATGACAGATAACGGTATAGGAGTAGAAAAAGTTAATTACTGAAAGGCTACTACAGTAGTAAGTCTAAGTTCAGATTCAATAAACCTATATGATCGGATTGGCGGGGCGGCGCCCTATGTTACGGGAACAACGCAAAACGTGACACGCTGTCCTTCAAAATCGACCCCATGAACTTGGAAAAGCAATCTCAGGACCGAGACCTTTGGAGAAAGACAATTTATGGAGGTGTGACACTACACGATATCGCCTGGTTTGACCTCTTGTCCCACAAACGAACATTGAGGCACCAGCGCGCTGCTGCGCCTTCAACGGCGCTATGTATGACGTTTACATGTCATATATATGTGTGCGTCACTGTCGCTCTCGTACTGGCCTGACAAGCCATGCACGTAAGTGCCGCACTTTAATGGACGCTGCTTAAATCATCTTTTATAGAGCAATGATGATGATGGTGATATGGTCGGGTTGATCGGTTTCATCTGCAATGCATATTATACTAGTAACATATGCGAAGTCGTACAACGTCGAACAGTTCAAATCTAAACTACATACAGCAAATCAAGATTGCAATTTCTATTCCCAGATGAGTATCGTCTGAAACGCCTATTCCGCCGCTACACTGTCTGCATTGTTCTTGCCCGGTTCCGTCGCGTCCTTAAAACAATCTCGAAGTGATACTGAAGCGTATTGTTGGCTGGCTTCAGAAATGATGCGGGGTCTTTTCTCTCATACTTGGGTTTCATGCTTTATAGAGATCCACGCCGTGACAAAAATAGCTGTAGTCGTTATAAACGACGAATTATCCAAACATTTTTAATTAGTAATAATGCTAATAATTACACGGTTCAATCACGTATAGGTCACAACGGGCGACATGTTTCGAACTCTTCGAAAGTTCTTCTTCAGCTGTGTGAGTGTTTTCGCGGCGGTGTCGCTTGAATCACAAATCGAATGAACCGCATATTTCAACATGTCTCACGAAAGTTTAATTTCAATAATACATTTGTGTTACTATTTTTGACAAAACGTTAGTTGTGTAGCATATATTGGTTTAATTGAATCTGATGAATTAACTATTGTTGGCGCTTGATTTTATTTACTAGAAAGGTTTTAAAAATGCGTTTTTTTTACCTAATGGATGTTAATTGCATCAACCGATTCGATACAGTAAAAGTAAGCCCGCTTGCAGAGACTTTGGCCTAGTCCACTAGCGGAGAAGCTAGCAGTTAGATACTCCGCCATGCTACTCCCTAAACGGTAGGTATTTTTATTATATAACACCGCACGGAACATTAATTATTATTTCCTCCCCCTGCGAGAAACATTCGTGATTATGATTACACAATAATGTAATGTAAAATTTGTTACCCATGTGAAAAACCTGAATTAACCTCAGCAATTACACGTGACTCGATCGGTATGGTTAATGACATTCCTGTACAATAATGGTTAATTAGACTCCATGGTAGTTAAATTTCAAAAGCTGAGTACAAAAATCTTTTACACGTGACGAGTGTTGGCTCCAACCCCAGCTCTTGTTATTACGAAAGCAAAAACACGTTTTTATAATAGACATGTTGTGTTTACACCGCAGCACAATATTTAACAAACTGTGCAAGCGGGTTCTCATTAAAGAACAATTAATGAGGGTAGGACAAAAACCGCGGGCCCCGCCAACTAATTGATGTAGTCATGCGTTTTATTTGAGTACATGCTTGTAAAAGGCCGTTATTTTGCTAGATTTAATAAAGTATGCAAAGCTGTAGTCTGCGACAGGTACTATAATTTATAAATATTACCCTTGGGTACCTCTAAAGTTTTCAATGTTTAAGTGTTTCAATCTAGTGAAATCAAGTCATTAGGTATTTACCGTGGTGTATTTGTATTTTCATAGTTTCAAATACTGGTCACCCAGATTTCTTTTTTCGGAACACTTAAATAAATGAAATATTTTATATAGACAGCTGTTTTCACGCCATCGCCATTGCTGGCGACGGCAACCCTAACTACATGCGGGCGTGAGCCGTGATATGACTTGCCAAGCCGAAGTTACTCTTAAACAATCGCTCGGTCGAGATTTTTATGGCCGAGGTCTATGAGACAAGCTTCTTCAAAATGCTTGATAGACGTTTTGATACAAAAGCGCCATTCTATGCTCAACACGGCAAGCTGAGGTAGTGGCTGATCTTTCATGAGCAAAACTCCATGCCAGATATCTTACAACGACGTAGTACTTCCGTGTTAGCATGCGATCTTGCCACTTTATTCTCAGAATAGAGCGTAAGAACCGTGTCCAGCAAGCAAATGTCGTCATTTTACAGACACACCAGGTTTCTAAAGCACACAAGAGTACCGGAGGTACCATGATCATCACATTTCAGAAAAAAAAATATAAATCTTGTGACAAAGATTAAGGGTGGGCCGGTCAACTCCCTCACACACGTGGTTAACACACCCACTTGTGTGAGGGAGCAACACACTCAAGCAACGCACTCAATCACCCACTCGCCGTCCATCCGGCGACAACCCAACATAAGCACGTTGCGCACGACGATGGCAGGGCGACGCAGCGCTAGCCACGAGGAGGCTCCCGTCAAAAATCAACGAAATTTAGTAGTTTTCATTTCGACACTCGTCCTCGGTTTATTGAAGCTAGCTTTGCAGGTGCAGATATGGGAAAGTTTGATTCCTGTTTAACATTTTTGATATTGAATAACTTAAAAAATGTTAATACAGAATTAATTATCCATTTTTAAAGAAAGGTCTGTAAAAATACAAAACCCAAACAAAATACAAAACAAAACACTTCATCCTCATTAAAACTTTTATACACCCGAAATTCATACCTACTCATACTCGTACATACTGAACTTACCTATAATTTTGATATGCGTTTTTATAATCTTACTAATTAACACAAAAGTTATGGCCAGAAAACCAGTTTTTTGGCCTAAAATTTATCCACTTTGATGCCAAATATCTCGAAAACAATGAACTTTGAAGTAAATATGGGAAACTATATTGCTTAAAGCCGTTGTTGTTAATATAATAAGCTACAAAAAACTATAGAAAACTAAGGCATTCAGATCGAAGGTCATTGGCGTATGGGAGCCCCTTACGGTGCTAGCTGAAAATCAGCGCTGCAGGTGTCTGACACCGCAGCATAATGCTGAGCCAGTGTCCGGTTCACTGCCGCAGAGACACACTTGTTTCATTTTTTATCTGTTCTTTGATTATTTTATTGTTTAATATGTGTGTCCTGTGTGTTTGTGAATAAATGTATCTTTCTTTCTTTCTTTCTTTTAACGTTTAAAATAGGCTACCTCGCCCGCTCGCCACAAGCACAGCGCGATGTACACGTCGAGAGGACGTCACGTAACGTTATGAACGCCCGTTAGGTAGATCCAACTGTCATTTTTCCATACAAAAATTGACATTTAGATCTATCTAACGCACGTACACTGCGTTACGTGATCGACCTGCAGATATAAGTGGGGCGACGGCGAATCGCTCAAGTGCCTTTAGCTTGTAGCCGTTACAGAGTTATCTCTCATGACTCATCTCTCATCTCTCACTTATAATAAATCTCTAAATTAAAAAAAGAATCAGCCAGTATCAAACTAAGCATTGTTGTGTCCCGAATGATCTCAGCTTCCCATGAACGGAAAAATATGTAACTTTTTTCATAAGTACATTGTTACTCTAGCTTCCGTATAGCATAGTTTTTATCCGACTGCGACGAATAATTAATTTTCGAAAACATTTGACCACATTAAATTATTAATTTCTTCTGCTTGAAATCGTAGCCGCCATATCTGTCAACTGTCAGTGACGTCAAAATGGCGGGCTAGCCATAACTATCCATAACTATTTATATCCGGTGGTTGTGATAGACCTTCACAAAACGCATAGTAAATTCTAAAGCATAAAAAAATAATCGATTCTGATATGGAAGCTTATATGCGCTAAATTCATATTGAGGCGTAATTTCAATAAATGTATCAACAAATTTCAACAAAATAATAACGTCAAACGTCAAAAGTCTGACTCTTCCTTTTTTTCTTAATGGCATGGCACAGCGATGTTCTCTCGTTCAGCCATAAAGTCTATTTGAGTTTCTGCAAGATTACACGCTGAGTATTTGTCACGATACTACACGGCTATAACAAAACGGCGCGCGAGCTCTCTCGATTTTTGGGGCACTATACGTCTCTTTCTAAGTTGTCTAATAAGAGAGAGACGGATAGTTCGAGAAAAATCGAGAGAGCTCGCACGCCGTCTTGTGATAGCCGTGCTGGTTTGTCAGTATTTATATTTATCAGCAATAAACAGTATGTATTAAATCAGCACATCTATCTTGGGACGGTCGCGTCATATACTCTCGATTTTTCTCGCACTATACCTCTTGTTCTAAGTGTTCTTATAAGAGAGATACAGATAGTGCGAGAAAAATCGAGAGAGCTCGCGCGCCGTCGCGTGATAGCCGTGCTGTATAGAACGGGAATTTTATAAACATTAATTATAAACCGCGTCAGTATTAAGGCGGTATTATAACTTCGTACTTCACGCCTTCAAGTTGACATTCAGCCAATATACAGGAAAATACTTTTATCATAAAGCCTGCAATGCAACACACATTTCATTAATAGGGTGTATACATGTCATGATTTGTCAGCCTCAATTTATCAGTAGCTGACTAATTGCTATCGTCTGGAGGCATGTTGCGCTGCTGATCCAACTGTCAAACGAGTTGTACTGAGAAATTGCATGCACATGTGGTCGGATTGTTACCCTATGCGCGCACGAAGCAACTTTGTCGCCGGCGACAGTACATCTGTGTCTTTTGCACGCTCGAAGTGAGAAAAAGAGAGATGTACTCTCGCCGGCGACAAAGTTGCTCGTGCGCGCCTACCCTTACATCTGTAAGCTACACCCAATTATGACTTCGACATGTTGTACAGTAGAATTATTTGGGGTTTACCACAGACAGATAGTTTGCCTGCATTTAATTTTCAACTTTAACCTCATACAAATTAAGTAGTTATTTCTAAATCGGTAGACGTTGGTAACAGTATTCTGAAAATTGCTTTATTTGTATGACATTAAAGTTGAAAATTAAATGAAAGCAAACTATCTGTCAGTGGTTAACTAACAGTAATCGTACTGTACTGACAAATTGGGGTAAAATCACATAATCTGTATACCCCATCAGCTGGCAATGGCGGGAACATACACAAGATTTGGCAGAATGTGATGGTGCGATCTGAAATGAAATGAAATGAAAAAATGAAAAGAAATGAAATCTGATTTATTTGCGTTAAGTGTGGTTATATAAAGCTCACATGAGATGTCAAGATGTGAAGTTGTCCAAAACACTTAGCTTATTCCAGCATACATAAATTACGACGTCACAAACTTATTACATTCAATTTAAACCTACAATACATTAGATATCAATTTAATTAATGTCATCACGTCAAATTATTATTTCATTCAATTTTATTAATAACATTCAAAAAATTCATTCATTGTATAAAAACAATTTTCTTTTAACCATATAAATAATTATTTTCTGGTTAATGTCGGCAATTGTCTTATTATACTAAGGGCCTGTTTCACAATCGCCGGATAAAGTTATCTGCCAGTTACATTATTGCTATCCTTTTCTCCCGTCATATAAAAGAAAAGTGACAGCCAACATTTATCTGACGGATATGTTTTAACTGGAGATTGTGAAACAGGCCCTAATGGTATGTGATTAAATGTATTTATTTATACACATTGCATGACAATTATTTTTCTCTCGCACTGTGGAGCTGTTAATTTTGCTGGATCACTTATTCCAAGTTTAGAGTTAGTTTTCACACACTGCAACATTGCAATATGAAAAATAAAAACATATTACTTTAATATTTTTACGTCACTCCGGGCGGTAAGTGAGATTTACCGCCCACGGGCGCAGCGGCAAATCTCCCTTCACACCCAGGAGAAGACTTAAAATTGTGTACGCACCACGGGCGGTAATTCGTAAAGCCCCAGATCGCATATTTCGACGGTCCCTATTAAAAGAGTCGGATCTGCAAAACAGCTACTTTTTAGGAGAAGCTGTCAAAGTTTTTGGAAAAAAAATTGTATGGGGAAAATTGATAATTAATGGAATATCGTTACCAAACTTCGAATATTTGCTTATTAGTAGGTTGTTTATTACTAGCCGTTGAGCATACATGTACTTTATCAGCCATTTTTCCAAAAAAATACAAGAACCTCCTATATCACTTTTTTAACCGGAATAGCTTAAGCATCATTTGTCGGAAGTGCCACATACGACATTTTTGTCTGGAAATTGTATACATAATTATGTCGGATGTACCACATCCGACAAAAAAGGTACTCCAAAAAATGTCGTAACTGGCAGAACTGACATTGTTGCACGGAAACTCTTATGTAACAAATTAATACAGAGAAAATTTACTTGATAACTTAACAGGCTGTAAATTACATAAAATACACAACAAAAAACACGCTATACTTTTCCGTGTAAAATAGTAGAATGTGTTATATCCGACACTTTGTACTCACTGTATGTCCCGTAAAAATGTCGGAACTGTCACAACCGACGTTTTTAAATGTCATCTGTTCTTAGATCCGACATTTTTATCTTGGTTTTTACGAAAAGTATTGAGAAAAACTAAAATCTGTGAATGTGGTTTTAAAATTTAGAGTTTTTTACGACCTGAGCCACTGAAAAGCCAAAATCTCAATGTTTGCAGATCCGACTCTTTTAATTGGGACCGTCGATTTATGGCCCTCACGTACTATTAATAATTACCTTTAATAGAAAGGGACACGGACTCGCGTTATCGTTGCAGAACTTACCTAGTGGTTAGGTATAGTTTGGAAAATATAAATTGGCCGTCGGTTGTCTAATTAAAAAGAGATCTTTTGTTCCGCGTAAACACTTACCGGTCAATATTTGAAAGAATTATCTATTATTAATTCCTAAACACATCTTTACCTGAGAGTCGCGAGTCACTCAAGATCATTTCAGTCATCACGTTCTTATTTATTTAATACTAGCTTCTGCCCGCGACTCCGTCCGCGTGGAACTCGTTTATATCGTAGCTCCATACAAACTTTCACCCCCCATTTTAGAGAAGTGGGGGGTTTGAAAGAGACAAAAAGTAGCGTATGTCACTCTCCATCCCTTTAACTATCTCCACTTAAAAAATCACGTAAATTCGTCGCTCCGTTTTGCCGTGAAAGACGGACAAACAAACAAACAAACAAACAAACAAACACACACACTTTCGCATTTATAATATTAGTATGGTTAAACAGTGTTAAAAACATGTAGAGATGAAGATCAATAAACATTTAATGCTGCAGCCTGTGTCCTACCTGTTGGATATATGGCCACAAACATCTACTAAACTTTTACCCCCTTATTCATAAAACTTAAAATACATCTGTTAAATAAAACGAGTATTGTCCCTTTCTTACTCATTTAAATAACAGAGTGACAGATAAAGACAAACAACTTTAAACGGCATTTTAGCTAAAATAGGTTTGTTCAACGTTTTACTTGATAGGTTAAATTAGAACTGCATGTGTCCTATGTCCATGAAAAGAAATGCGTTAACTCCCACCACATTACCATGCGAACGAAGTCGCAGGTACAGCTAGTATATGTTTTAGTCTGCGTTGTAGTACGGAGCTTCATACAAATAATACTCTGAACGGCTCGAGTTGAAGTGTTGCGGGCCGAGGCAATAAATGTGCGTTACCCTAAACATATAGCAACGTCCAATCGGTACGCGTCTTACATGCAATTAGTTTCCTTTCACATGTCAGATAACGCATTTAAATATTCTGGGTGCGTATTAGAATATTATACCAAGTAACGCGTAAAACGCAGGTACTGATACTAGTTTCATTTTCCACATTTTTTTTGTACAATCACAAAATTACTGCAAACTTTTTCAATCAATTGAGCTTCGGTTCTTCACAGAAATGATTATTAACAATGTTTAAACAATATGTAATAACTCACTTTCCATCTACTTCAACAATACGCTGCGCTTGGCGATATTAACAATCGTATTGTTGACGCCTCCGTCAAATTGAGAGGGAAAATTGGACATTTTAATTGTACAGTCATTACAACCCAATAGAGACCAAGGAAGGAAACATGCCTATAGTAAACTGATTGCATTTTAGTATGTCATTGTATATCCTCAAAGTGAAGCAAATTTTTGTCTCACCACTCGCGAATCGAAGCTGGGCAAACAACCCCAACTTAGCTGATTCAACCGAGTAAATCCCGATCGACTCGACAATGCGACGGATCGATACCACATGATAGTGGCGTCACGAGTGTTACGACCAACAGCAACAATATGTAACTTGGTTCGATACCGGGTGACATCGCGTGTCACGTAAAAATCAGATCGTATGACGGTTTTACCGAGAAATAATGTAGGTCGAATGCACTTTACGTCATATATATTTTGTGATGTTATGCTTACACTTTGGTACCTGGTAGGTACCAAAGTGTAAGCATGCTGCGAGCTGTTCGGGTAGCCAGAATTTGGTCCTCACCCGTTCATGGTTGTATTAACATTAAAATACATTACATTAAATAAGTGGTAGAGTACGTACGTATTACTTAAATTGTCATGTCTTTCTCCAGTTGTTTACCTCATTTCGGCTATGGAATTGCTTAATATCTAATCGAAAGTTTCGTAAATGGAAAACGTAAATCCATGGCAGTAATCCCCGCGACCCCACCGGCGTCGGCAAAACAAATTGATCAAGACTGTATTTGGAATTAAAGCCGAATTACTCTGAAAATACACCAAATGAAACACACCAAAAATTAAAAACTCACCATTCTGTGTTACGTATTGTTGGTAATTTGAATTGAGGAGGTTGATATGTACCTAATATTATGATTTCTATAAGTGATTGATGGTATACTCACTCAAGGTTACGTGTACAAATTGAAAAATAATTGTAGTATTTATTTAGGAACAAAATTGACAAGTAATACAAGCATAAATACTTAAGCGTTTAGTACCTAGGCTAAGCCCAGTTTTTATATTAGGTTTTAACATGAAAATAAATATGTGAGAAAGTATTCTGAGAACTATAATCATCTTTAACAATAATATATTTTTTTCAACACAATTGCTCGTAACGTATATCTTATTGTGTCGCTTTTAGGCTCATAATCCTGGATATTAAACACGCGTGTTTTATAACATTACGATACTTGTGTATTATGGTTATATCCCGATTAAGTCACGTTGGAACCTTGCAGCAAGGTGTATGCATGCACAACTTGCAGGCCTATCAAATTTTCATCTTATGAAAAAGAATTTTTCCTCGCAAAATGTGTTGATAAACGTCGTATGAAACGCGTGAGCTTTGATAATTACATCCTCGACTCTCTTATCTCGCTCACCTGCGGCTCGCGTGATAATTCCGCCTCTGATGTGATTATCAACATACCTCACTTCTATCAATGTACCTACTATTTTTATCATGTTTCATAATAAAATAATTCCAATACAAAATGCGAAAGTTTGGATGTTTAGATGTTTAGATGTTTGTTACTCAATCTTCGTTATCCAAAACGGCTCAACCGATTTGGATGAAATTTTGCACGAAGATAGATTTTAGCCTGGATTACAATAAAGAATAGTCTTTATCCCAGTCCACGCAGACGAAGTCGCGGAGGGAAGTTATAGTAATAAAATAATTCTAATACAAAATTAAGTTTCTAAATCGTTGTTGTCTACGTAATCGTTACGGCCGTATTCATAAACGTCATATAAGCCTGTTTTAACTAAAATGGCGTTAAAAATCGTTTGTCCTTATCTGTCACTTTGACATTTGTGTTCGTAAGAAAGGGACAAATCACATTTTATTTAGCAGAGGCATTTTAAGTTTTATGAATAGGGGGGTTAGTCTTTGTTTCACTGAACTTATTACATACCAATGTGACCTTTTAACGTTAGTAATGTCAGACGTTACTAGGTATATTTGTATTAATTATTGCCTTCTTATTAAATTTGTGCCGTAGTTTAATTAGTGACAACTTAATTACTCAATCTAATTGAAAAACAAACGCTTTAAATCTCTTTGTTCATAGGAATTTAATTAAATAATTCTTCATACAAACTAGATCTTGCCATCGTAAATTCGTATATCATTGTGTTCTGTAATTTATATTGATTTTGTAACCATCGTATACGTAAAAACTATGTTAAACGATGTCACATATCTCAGCAATGTATTCAATATTAAGAATTGTAGTCGTATTATGAATGTATCACTGGCCTTAGTTAATGCGTGGCTAGTATGCCAAAATACGCGTAGTTGCATGTTTTTTGTCCTTGTTCTAATAACGTCACGACAAAATTTTAAATTTTAAAATTAATTATCGACTTGGGATACCTATACATATTTTTCTTTTTCTGATCCGTCCTTAGCAGAGTGGTCGTGATGATTGTGAGGCAGGCTTGGAGACTACTATTGCGATGTCTTACCATCTCATCCAATTTATGGCACTTGTGGTACACTAATGAAATTAAGAGCTCATAGTAAACTTTGTCTGGTCAGTCCACTGCATCAGGTGACTAGCGACGTGTTCTAGAGTAAGTAAGTAGTAAGTCCAGTTTACTCTAAGCAACATGGCGTCCAATAGAGGCGCTCCGATTACAAACAACTTCGGAAACGACCTATTACTTATATCGGAAAGGCGCGCCAGTGATTTGAGACGCTGTCAACACCAAAATGCCCTTGAGGATTTTGGATAGCGCGCACACTGTTTATTTGTATCGGAGTAAACGAGAGCGAGTGTTACTGGGCGGCCCGGTTTTTGACGATAATATTACATAAATATTGAAATAAAAAAAGGGTGGATTATTTGTGAAATATGACTCGCTAGCGGTTTAGATATGAATATGTTGACTTCATGTTTTTAATTTCAGACCCATACGTTAAAAAAATAAAGAAATAGAACCGTTTAATGTGATTTTAAGACCAATCTTTGCAATTATTTTCCATCGAGCCGATTTCTTCCAATTATGTATCGAGCCCGTCCACGGTCTTTGAAATATGGTGAATATTAACATATACTCGTATTTTATTTGATGTGCTAGAACAAATAGTTTTTCTTAAAAAACTGCTTAAATAACATCAATTTCACCAAATTAGGTCTTATCAGCCTCTTAATGCAACTGCGACATTTCCTGATGCATAATATAGTAATTAGTCGTAAGTTAAAACTACTATAAGTATGCACCTTTTAAAATGAGTACGGCTGATATTCCGCGTCAACGGATAAAATGCACATGCAGATTTTTACTGATAAATTAAGCTTGTCAGAGCTGGTGATGTGAAAAATAAAGGTATGCGATGTAAATAGTAACAACATTTGGTTGAAAAAATACATTAAGCGGTTAAACATATCCTGCAAAATGTTAAAGACCATTCAATTGCAAAACCAACAACATTTTCATTGAACACGAAACTTTTCCAAAAAGTATTTTCGAACACATTGCATGCCCTTCAAATTCGCACTTCCGATAAGTCTCAAAAAGTTTGCCTGTCCGTTACGTGTTTTTTCCTCGTGCTATACGGTTCAACTTTTTTAATTTGGCTTTTCCATCAGACCACTGCATAGGGGAGTAATACAAGCCAGACTGATTGAGACTAGTCCTGTTGCTATATTTTTATACCGATGATAATATTTTAGTATAGCCTGGGCTATAGCCCTACTAATTATACCACTTATAAAGTACTAGCTTCTGCCCGCGACTCCGTCCGCGTGGAACTCGTTTATATCGCAGGTCCATACAAACTTTCACCCCCCCATTTCACCCTCTCAGGGGATGACTTCCGAGATAAAAACTATCCTATGTCCTTCTCCGGGACTCAAACTATCTCTATACCAAAATTCATCTAAATCGGTTCAGCGGTTTAAGCGTGAAGAGGTAACAGACAGACAGACAGACACACTTTCGCATTTATAATATTAGTCCGGGATAAAAACTATCCTATGTCCTTCCCGGGACTCAAACTATCTCTATACCAAAATTCATCTAAATCGGTTCAGCGGTTTAAGCGTGAAGAGGTAACAGACAGACAGACAGACACACTTTCGCATTTATAATATTAGTATGGATAATTAGTGCATATCATTGAATTATCATTGGATAACCATGGGGAGGTGTTAGTTTTGGGTAAGTTTTGTATACAATTGTTCTGATGTCTAAATTAAATAATTTCACCAAACAACCTCGTTCACATGACACATTAACATAGATTAATAAATATCCATTCAAACCAGAGTAACGTGGATAAGTTCCAAAGCAATTTGCAAAATTTATATTTTTTGAAAATCGCCGAAAGTGAAGTATTAGTTCGGCGGAATCCCGTTACAACACGCTGTAACGTTACAAGTGATGCTTTCAAAATGGATAGAAGTTGTATTTTCCTCCCTAATAGTCACTGTTAATTAAAAATATCCTCATGAAAGGTGTGAAAGCAAAGTGTGCCACTCGGTAAAAAAAATATTTCTATCGGGCGTTATTAACACTTTAATCCATTGTTACGATCAAGATTCTACTTTAGAATCTTTCGCTTCACTCAGGATTCTATTTACCGCTCCCGCTATAAATATATTATTTTGATGTCTTGAAGCACAATCTACTCAATCGGACAACGCTCGCTGGGGAAATCTATCATTCACTGTGGACCTGTTTATTCCTATTACACAGGATTGCCATAAAGTTGAATTTTACTATTAAATACACCGTGATCTTAGATGTTTGACCACTGGAATGCAGGTAAGATTCTGATTTGCCGATAAATACTTAAAAGTGAACGAAGAATCCCAAACCTATATTATTTTTCATCACACTTGCTCGAAAAGGGTTTCATAATGCGCACACATTCAGAGCTGTAATAGCCTGTGTTACGCCCACGGGCGTAATGGTTTTTTTCTTAAATTGTATCTGTCACTCATGCGGCAGTTACAAAGCAAAGAGGTTTTATATCAAATACGATGTCTGAAAACGTATTTATAAATAATTTTAAACTCAAAAAACTACTTAAACATGTTTAACTGAATTATTTACAGATTTAATATGTAGTTATTTAGTGTCTATGTAAAATGTTATTGAGTGTTTTCAAATCGTGGCTGTATAGAGAAGGGTCTTTGCCATACGCGCCTCACGTCAAATTCAACAAAATGGACGACTGGCATGTTGCAGTTTTTATTACGATTTGTATCAATTTTATCTAAAATGCATTTGTTTCCTCGCAAATGTGATGAAAAACATTGTGTATAACACGGGCGTAAGAATATTGCAAACTCGAGTCATCAAAAGCCCTCCGCCTTCGGCGCCGGGCTTCTGATAGACTCTTGTTCGCAATATTCCACTTCCGCCCCTCGTTAAACAATGTACTATTACTATTCCGCTTGATCCCGATAAGTCATCTCACAATCGCTAGTAAACCGTCACATTTTTTACGTAGGTTCGTACCAACTTGCCTATTTTTGAATGCAGTTAATGAAAAAAGCAAAAGTTCTACCGCGAATAGATCTGCACGTTCGTGAGAAGCCGTCTGTAATTGTAAGCGGTGTTCGTTACAATCTAAATGTATGGAAAGTTTGACAAGTTTACGAGTAAGTATATGGAATCACAGCAGACTGTGCCATATATTTAACGTTGATCGGTCTGTAATCTTAAGTATGTACTTACTCTCCTTTAGTGTACAAAGATTTTGTGTCACTTTGTGTAATGCACCCTTCTTGATTGCGATGCTGCCATATGCCAGTATGCGGCCCTTCATATATCTATGACAATAAACAAGAGATATTTTTATTTTGAACGAACTTGACATTGGCGGTCCTCTAGATTTAGTTGTCCGATATTTTTTTTTACAATACGTTTGTTCGTACTTTGTCCAAATACATGGTACATTTAATCACGCACGTTTAAGCATGCGTGAAAGTGACTAATCACGCGCGCCTTTATCCTGCATGTCAAACATGCAATTGTTTTTACTCCGTTTTTAAAAATGTAATTAATCAACTAATGTGCATTTCGATTGCGTGTTTAATTTTCAAGCTTCTAAATACCCCTTAGGGAAATTAATTACGCTTTATATAAACGATCCAAACAATCTGTTTTATAAAAATGAATCACGGTGAATGACTGTTATTTGTGGAGGGGTCTTTAAATTGTTAATGTAGGCGCAGGCGCCTTCTGTGCCTGTTTTGGCTCAGGCTCAGTCGTTACAGATTGATCAATCGTTAATTATGGTTTGAAAAGTCATATAACAAGTAATACTACATACTTACATTTAAACGTACTAATTTGCTTAAGGGGATGCCTTGATTTGAGTCGAACACGCCCCCTAGACAGAGACACGCTGATGCCTTCCGTGCATGAGGAAAAGAGATGTAACACTCTTCGGGAATGGCTTTTTTTGACAAAATTCGATGAATACCTAACTTAGTGAAGTTTTATTTAAATTTCATGAAGTGAGATTTTAGATGAGATAAAACACTATAGTATTCAGTTGATTGTGTCGAAAAATAATGTATCGTTTGAGTAGGCTGAGTAAAATAAGGAAGATACAGACCTAACTTTGTTTTTTTTTTTCTATGGAGGAAATTTTAAGCAATCATGTATCGATAAAATCGGATAAACAATCATATAGTCAAGAATCATATATCTGAAAACCAGACCTTATTGTTTCTTAATCTAGTCAGAACGGCGTTTCAAAGCACGCGATAATTTCCAATGCACCGCCTTAAAAGTCAATCAAAATTGTACATACATTTACTTAAACCCATTGGGCAATATTTTCTAGTAATAAAACTTTATGTAGCTACAAGTGTTACATTTATTTATTTTATGAAACATTAGATAGTTTTTTCCGTAAAATTGTAGAACGTTAAGTAAATGGCTTTGTTAATATAAAAGTCGTCTTATAATTTATATTATTGCCCTCTCAGATAACCATTCGAAAATTACAAAAAGTTCCGAACTGTTTTTCCGAGCGGACTCGCACCAAATATATTTAATCGTATTTACTTTTTATATTTCACTCGACAATCGTATTCCATTATTTGTATAATACTTTGTATGCATGGAACATGTCATATGCTATAAATTACACCGGCGCGGCTGCCTCTGCTAACTGCTATATTAGGTAAAAAGTGAAGTCACACACGCGATTTCAATTTCAGCTCTTTATTTAGCACATTGTGTGGCTTTGAGTCCGTTCCCCAGACCTTAATAAATAAATAACATTTGATTGACGCTTTTTCACACAGATTTATAATGCATGATATCATCTTGTTTATATTTGGAGCAGCTTAAGTAACTGGTGAAGTACTTACAGAAGACGTAGCCATAATAAAATAACACCAAAACTTATTCTGTAGGATGCGCTGAGGGACCTACTCGTACCTTTGTCTCTCGCTGTCAACACAGTGAATTCTCAATATCAATACGACTTGTTTGTCACCATCGTTAAATAAAAGAGCATGGTACCCCATCAGTCATGACATAAAACAGCTATGAGACTAATTAACACGCGCCTTAACGTTCTTACCCTACAAACTAGACACTTGAAACGGACCGAAGGGCAATAAGTTTCTCACCGCCCTCAGTTTGCTATCTTTATTAAATCGTTTAGCTCGGCCGATGTTAACACACGAGGGCGCTCACGTAGAGAGATCTTGATACAATCGCCTCTCCTGTGTGCGGCTGCTGTGGGGTTTTCCCGCGCTTTTTTGGGCAAAAGAAGGGTTGGAAGACCAAAAAAACGATCGGCAGATGACATTGTAGAAGCTGCAAGGAAGAATTGGTGGAATTAAGGCAAAGAAAGAGAGAAATGGAAAAAGATGGGAGAGGCTCTTACCCAAAAGGGATTCATTTCCACCCTATAGACAAAGATATAAGAAAATATAATAACATAAAAAAAAATCTTTACATTTTCCACAGAGATAGTACATATATTGGAATAAAATTGGATCTGAAATTATTATCTACATATATTCAATTCATAGCAATTTGTTACACTGAGCATTAAATATACACCTGCAGCAATTATGCCATTTTCCATTCCGGAGTTTTTCATAATAATAATTATAATATATATATCCGATTTGGGGTACAATGGCAAGCATTGCATTAGTTTATAACCGCCTTTAAAAAAAAGAGGAGGTTCTCAATTTGGTTGTATTATTATAATAATTATTTAACTCCTATTTAAATTCACGGGGCGAACCCCGGTCATTTGGTAGGCGTACGTGGGGATATAGATCCAACACATAGAGGCTGTTTGGAGACGAAGTTTAATATTATTATATTTATTATTATCTTTGTCATTATAAAACTCCGTCATTTATTAGCCGATTCGATTTTTTTTTTGTTTGTGAGTATATGCTTCTAGGTCGGTCCCATTATATGTAATCAAAAATCTATAAAATGGGATCCATTAGGAATTGAGGGAACTCCTCAATTATATTAGGCACGCCTGTAGTGATTTCGCTATTTTCTAATATAACTCTTGTATTTACACCCTGAAATCATGAATTTGGTTAAGTGGAATTGATGATGAAGACCACAGGATGACTTAAGGAATTCCCCACTTATGTACTTAAAACTATAAAAGTACGTCACAGATTCTGATATGATTTTGTTGAAATAGCAACTAATGAAGCGCCAAAGGTGATCCTTGAGGAATCGACGGAAGTCCTCCAATATTATCGACTCACATACAGCGATTTGGTTATTTTCTCTAATAATCAATGCATTTGCTCTCGGCAATCAGTGCATGTGGTAAATTTGAAAAGAAATGTGGAAATGTTTCAATTAATTAATAAATGTGGAATATTTTCATGAACGTGCCAATGTATGGCAACCCTAGCCATAGATAGTCATCTGCGTTTATGGGCATTTGCAAAATATGTGTACAATTACGTATTCAGTTAAGTTAACTTTTTAATTTCAATTTATAAATGCTATGCATACCTGAACACGTTATTTGAATGTGAAATAAGTTCATTGTCATGTAACGTTGTATCCTTAATTTTCGTCACAAGGCTGACACTGGGTGAATTTTTGTGTGACAACTCACGCTAATTGAGTAAGTATACATTAAAAGTCCCTGTAGGTACTGTATCGCGTTTGTATCGCTGCAAAACTCGCCCAGTCGTGCCAAGACAAAACACTGTTACAGTATTTCGTGCTGACATCGATATTTGAGAGCGTTTAAAAAATCTTTACTGACACTGATATATATTTAATATACACACTCACCATTTTGTATCAAAATCATTGAAACACATCCAGCTATTTAGGCACTTACTTCTTAAATTTAGTGATTCGGTTAGATAAAACTGCAACTTATTACTGTATTGCCAAAACAAAACTTCCTATTTTGTAGACCGTTATATTAGCTAAAGATGCAACGTTTTGAAGCAACAATCCCACACAAGATGAACACAAAAAGCGGACAAAACACAATCACGTACGACTTAAATGTCGGTAAAGAAAATAAAGTGAAAAAAAAAACCGGCCAAGTGCGAGTTGGACTCGCGCACGAAGGGTTCCGTACCATTATTTATAAAAACAGCAAAAAAAAAAACACGCGTTTTTTGTATGGGAGCCCCCCTTAAATATTTATTTTATTTTGTTTTTAGTATTTGTTGTTATAACAGCAACCGAAATACATCATGTGTGAAAATTTCAACTGTCTTGCTATCGAGGTTCTTGAGATACAGCCTGGCGACAGACAAAACGGCAAAAAAAACAGGTTTGTTGTATGGGAGCCCCCCTAAAATATTTACTTTATTTTGTTTTAAGTATTTGTTGTTATAGCGGCAACAGAAATACATAATCTGTGAAAATTTCAACTGTCTAGCTATCACGGTTATTGAGATACAGCCTGGTGACAGACAGACGGACGGACAGCGAGATCTTAGTAATGGGGACCCGTTTTTTTTACCCTTTGGGTACGGAACCCTAAAAAATAACAGTTGTGGCGACTTCTTTAAACTAGCCGTTTTAAAGAATCCGTGTATTGCGATGGCTCGGCAGCGCCGTGTGTAACGGCTATAACAGAAGCCTGAGTGCGAATAATGCTACTAATGTCTACGACGCGACGTGTGCTACGCCGCCGCCGTAGCTCCTTGTTTTACATCAGTGTAATGTCAAGTTCTACAAAACACTACGATGGACTTTTTCTAAGATATTGACCGTCACACGAAGACATTGTTATTTAATAATCAAAAAGAATGTACCGAAATTAGTCAACATTTTGAACCCCAGAGTAGATTATTCTCCCGCTCTGTGTTGCAACTTCATCCTAAAATTACCTTTATAATGCCGCAGCCGCAGCCACAATTTGTCCAGCGGTCGTGGCCGCCTAACTCAAAGTATGAAAACCTTGTAAATGTTGTAATAATAATAAAACCAGTGTAACATGAAGGACACCGCGACAGCACGACGGCATGACACCGCAGACCGTAATGCACAGGGACCCCACAAAGACCGGCGGATAACAACTTTCAACTAGTCATATTCCGGTTTTATACGCAATTTGAAATTGAACTGAATTAGTGTGTAGCATAGTTCATTATCCTCTATCAAATTTTGGTAAGATCTGAGCATGGAAAAGCTGTATATATTGGAACTCATGTATTTGCTAAGCAGCAAAGTTGCAACGTATTGCACGTACAAGTACATAATGATAAATATATGTGTATATACTGAACAGATTCCAGATAACGTAAACGTTTTGCAAATGCACTAGGTTCAGAGATTTGTTTTCGTGGTTCTATCCAGGTTTCACCCTTCACATGACAATCGATAACCCTTATTTATTTTAGCAATCTATTTGCCTACCATTTACCGATCGATTGTCAATTTTCCCTAATTGTAAACTAGAACCCATGACTTTGAACGGCCACTCTAAATCCAGTCAGGAAAGACTATAATCGTCTGACGCCACAGTGTCACGGCTGGATGGTTTTGAACGGCGCGCTGCAATTACATTCGGATTAATTGGTCATCGGTAACGGAGCCGTGCGAAACATGTGCTTGTACATTATTACGGCTAATGGACATTACCGAGTTGGGCAAGGTGCACACGTGAAATAATAAAATAAATAAAAACTGTAATTTACCTCGTTATTCAATGGGTTTTGATATCCCTTTAAGCCTAAATAAAAATAACGGACAAGTGCGAGTCATACTCGCCCACCGAGGGTTCCGTACAAAATTACAAATGTATAGTTTTCAAATATTTCCCTGTACTTGTAGTATAAGACGATATTACTTGCCAAATTTCATAGTTGATTTCCGTGTGAGTGTCGAAATAAGTGGCATAAACGGCCGTATATTTTATTTTACGTTAATTTAGAAGATTTATTTTTACACAGCTTCAAAGGAACTGTAAACCAGAGTACATGGTTTTAGTTTCAATTCGATACATCCACGCTTTCCCTAGATAAAGGGTGTTGGCAGACAGACAGACGGGAAACAAAGTGATATGAGGGTTTCGCTGTTTTCCTTTTGAGATACGGAACCCTACAAAAGCATTATCTTGGGCGAAATGAGAGAATCCTCAGAAGGTAGTATTATAGAGAACCCTCGGAAGGTAGTATTAGATTCTTAATGACAGCCACAATTTACACCTAGCCCATTCATCGCCAATGATTCATATAAGAACCATCATTCTACGAGCATTTACAGAGCGGAAAAACATACCTACTTAAGTGCTAGTACGAGTAACAGCCATCTCGGCACTTACCTACTAGGTATCGTTTGCGAATTAAACATATAACTTGTACTGCCATGGTAACGCGGTCAAACGCACCAAACTACGTGATTAATTTTCATCTTCGTTATTAACGTTTCGAATTAGTTCAATGAGTCAAAGTCATGCCGAACTAATTCGTAAACTCGTTTTGAAACGGTACCTTAAAAATAACCGATGAATAAAGGCCTTTAATCCATCGAATAGCAATTAAGCGGGAAGAGCGCCAATAAAAGTGGGCAAGAGTTATAAATTAATCAATCCGTGGATCCCGGCCAACGCGCGTGACCAGCCTTTGGGCTAATTTATTCACGCTGCGTATTCTGATTTATACGTTAAACAGACGAAATAATGAGGTATATTTTGCAGAAAAAACAGCAAACAATTTACTTCATAGAAAAATATCTACATAGACAACGCATTATTTGTTTGAAAGCATCTGTCTAGTGACTTAGCGCCGCTAAATAGTTACCACACATAAATTAAAAAAAAAACACAAAAAAGTCCAAAATATAAATTTTTGTTATGAAACTACTTATCATCCCATGTCGGAAAATATTAGAAAAGGAATCGTTCACAAATTTATGTAAATATTTGCTCTGTACAGCATATTATGCAATTGCACGCAGAGTAGTGCAAATGCACTACCCAAATGGGTAATTAAAATACATCTGTGGGCAAATTTTATGTGTTACAAATTGATTTCTACATCAGTTTTAGTAGTGCTGGTCACCGCCACCGCCACAATTGGTGTATTGATTTGTTCTCTGCTTTGTCAACCTATTTTTGAGAATACTTAGTAAGTTTTTCCAAAAACGCATATTACAACATTTGTTATGTATGCATACCCTACTCGGTGGAATGTTCAAAGTACCAGTAGATTTAATATTGATAAATATTTCTTAAAGGGATTTGAACCCAGGACCTTTTGCTAAACATTAAGCTATACCTTTGGTCAACAGTAACTAACCGGGCTGAGTACTTTAAATTATATAGGTATTGGCGTTTTAATTAATTATTGATTTTTAAAATCCTATTTCCCAATTGGCCAATCATTCTGCTTTTAAAATAAGGTTTTGTAGATAGTTGACCCGCAAATCCAGAACCGTGTTGATAATTTAATATGTACGAATTCTAAATAAAAGCAGACCTGCACCATCTATCCGGCGGTCACTTAAACCTGTAGTCCAGATTTAGCCCTGACCGGGTATCGCACGACGCCGCCGGGGGACAGTTCTAAAAGTGCAACGGACCCACCCCCCACTCTTTATGGGCCATTAGATGCGTTCGCGGGAAATCGTCATTTGCATAAGCGGCTTGCTTCCCTACACGGAGTAATTGCGATCACATGGTTGTGACCAGCTTAACCATAACCCTACGACATCCTTCATGGCTCAGAGTTCACGAAATGTCAGGGAACAGTCCTTGGTATTACAGAGTTCAGGTTAAACTAGTCTGTCCAGGGTAGGTTTAAGTTAGCTACTAGCAATGTTTGCTTGGCACTTAGGTACGCGTAGCTCTTAGAGCTTTTAATCGACGTCCCGAATTTCAATCTGATTTAAATACGGCATTGTTTTGAAGGCTTGTTTGGAATGCAATTTCGAAGTGCAGTAGGTAATTTGCATTCATATGGAGTAAGTGAAGTGTGGACTTAGTGCGCGTACCGACGCCATACTAAAGTTAACGCATCGGTGCGCAGTTGTTTGCCTTGTAAGGTGGAATTCCACACTAACCCACTTATTCATAAAACTTAACTCTTGCGAACACAAATGTCAAAGTGACAGATAAGGACAAACGAATTTTAACGCCATTTTAAAACAGGCTTGTAGAACGTTTATGAATACGGCCGTAAGCATTTAGGTTGCATTCAACTTTACCATATTATACGTAATCTTATTTTGTTGTTAAACAACAACTATCTTAAGGCGCTTGTATACCCTAAATTACAAAGAAAGGTATCCCTAGAGGCATTTTCCTTTGTAAGCGGTTAGACGAAATTCCTTTGAAAGTATTGATAGGTACATATTTTTATGATGAAACGTCGTCTTTTAACGATCAAACTAGTTGGATCTTCTCAATTTTAATATTTATGAGAAAAACAATTAATAATAATAATCTTTAATTAGCTTACAACGATTATCTTCTTAGTCATAGTAGCAATATTTGTCATAGAAAAAAAAAAAATCTTATAATTAGATTTACGAAACGATTTTGCGTTTTAATAACAGTTCCGATTTTTTCGAAACATAATTTCACCGGATCAAGATATACCTCTACATCGAAACAAAGACTCGTAAGCATTAACTCTGACTAATGTCTCCTTGCTAACTGGCTAAAATAAAATTAATAACAGATTTAAAATTAATACCGCTATAATTTTCAGTATAGTACCATCTATTTTCATCAACATCATTAATCAACATGTGGTTATTCATTTATCTTTTACTGCACATCTTTCTTGACGTGTTGGAGATACTGTAGTTCTATCAGTACTTATATTTTGTTATGTTGGTACCTTCTAACACTATTAATTAAGCTGAGTGTAGGAGTATTACTTAAACTGTTACCTACATACGATGGTAACTCACTATTCTATAAATAAAAATATCAAATAAATGTACAGACTTGATGCAATACCATTTGATGCCTCAAATAATACTACATTAAATTATTATACACATTAACACTTACTAAATGTACAGTGCGTATGCACAATGAGTTCGAAACATGTCACCAATAGTATGTAGTTATAACTATAACTTTTAATTGTGATTTTATTAAAATAAATCTTCTCCTTAACTCAATACGGTATTTGACAAAAGTCATATCTGCTTCTTTTTATGAAACTTCAAAAACGCTCCTTTAGTATGGAATTTGTAGGGATTTATACTTACTTAGTTGTGCCGTCAAAATCAAACAACGTCCGTTTTGTTAGTTTTGATGAATTTAAAAATCTTAAAATAGGGAACATAATTGAAAGATTGATACTTTCCGATAATTTTCGGAATGTTTATCTATTACTAATGAAAATTTCTTTTTTCACTGTTGTCAAATACCCTATTCAAAGGTGTATCTGAAGTCTGCAGCAACTATAGCCTTTTTTCTCTCGTCCTAACGAGAAGGCCATAAGAGCCCAGCAGGCTAAGATGAGATAAATATTATCAATATTTTGATGTTTTATGTCTTATTATTATGTAAAATTCATTTTATAATTAATGCTGGGAAAGGACTGGTTCAGGCGAGAGAAATCACTTCTTCAACAAGCCAATATTAAAACCTTGATCCTGCAGAATCCTGCATTGCTTTGTAATCCCTTCGAATTCGAAATTCGATTTTAACCATTTGGAATTTTCGGTTGCGTCCAGTGTACGTATGGCTTTAAGCTCTCTGCACTAGACGCGCTAATTAGAGGGGACACTGATGTATGGCTGCGATGCGCTTTTATTTTATTAAACAGCTACTCATTAAATCTGCTTTTTTTATTCAAGTCTTTTTGTTACATGTCCCATGCTGGCTCTTCTATCGCAAGATAGAAGAGAGCCAGCTTGATTTCCTGGAAAGACATGATCTAACCTAGGTATTTTTTATTTCACATACAACGTTCAGAGTAATCTCGTGTGATTTTACAAAATAACTAGATGAGACGTTTTCTACCACTACACATACCTTCATCCGCAGGCAATACATTGACAATCTTATGTGTTATAAAAGCCATGTATGTCATCCTCGCTTTGTTTGAATTTGGCACTTTGTGATATTACATTGATTGAATGCGTCAAGTACGCTTCGTTTTCTTCGTTTCTATAAAATATGAATCCAGGAATTGCTATTTTCCCGGCTTCTGCCATAAATTGCATTATTTTTCCTGTTTTGAGTATCAGGGTCTCCAGAAAAAAGTACATAGCTTGAAACCCCTACATTTCAGGAGACACAGAAAACTTTTTTTCATTCATGATCTTCTTTTCTTATGACAGGTAAAAGTATATCGAATTAGAATTTCAGTGGTACTATAAAGAAGTTTCCCTGCAGGCACAGATCACTTCTGCATAGATTAATACTTTTATAGTGAACTCTGATAATTTACGAACATGAATTACAAACTGTTATTAAATTATTAATATCAATAACGCCAAAAAATGGTTTTTTTTTTACTAATTCTTTATAAACATACGGAAAGCGTGGACAAATGAGTCGTTCAAGCGTGTCGAGGATTAAAAATTGCCATTTTATTTCTAATTTATAAAGGCAATAGGAAGGGCGTAGCCGCGCGTGTTGGGTGCGTTTTATAGCGCCAGAGGGCGCTAATGACGTCAAATAATTGGTGCTTTAAATGTAAATTGCGACACACGCCAACCCCCGCTTTATTAAATTTTCGCCATAGATTTTCGAACGTCTGCGATTGTGTTTGCAGATTGGCTCATAACGAACGTTTAACGGATTAAAAATGTGTAATAAAAATGTGTAATGTGTAAATACGTTCAAGAAAGTGCACTCGCATTTAGAGTTTAACTTATGTAACCAAAAATGGCACAAGACACGGTTTTAAGTTGTTAATAGATATACCTAATTAAAAGACAGTATGTAATATTTCGGCAAATGGAACCGATTTACTATATAATTGCTGTTGTGATCGGCGATCTATTACGATCTGATTTATTCTCATTAATCATGCGCCCGAACACACACAATCAACGCCGTAATTACATACGCGTCGTCGATTATGCAAAGGTGATTCGATGATTACCACCTCAACTATGTATTAAGATCATCTGCATAGATACGAGCCGATTTGTAAGCGTCTTTGTTGGATCTCTTTACTCTTATACCTAGATACGAGGAGTAAAATGATCGAAACCATAATCGTGGTAGTATCTTGTAACCAGGTACGGTACTAAATAAAATGTTTAGTAACGGATTTAACGTCGTATTGCTCTTCACTGACCCGATATTTGTCACTTTCAACCTTAAGGGGGCTCCCGTCAAAAATCAACGAAATTTAGTAGTTTTCATTTCGACACTCGTCCTCGGTTTATTGAAGCTAGCCTTCCAGGTGCAGATATGGGAAAGTTTGATTCCTGTTTAACATTTTTGATATTGAATAACTTGAAAAATGTTAATACAGAATTAATTATCCATTTTTAAAGAGAGGTCTGTAAAAATACAAAACCCGACACTTCATCCTCATTAAAACTTTTATACACCCGAAACTCATACCTACTCATACATACTGAACTTACCTATATAACGCATATCAAATTTATGCGTTTTTATAATCTTATTATTTAACACAAAAGTTATGGCCAGAAAACCAGTTTTTTGGCCTAAAATTGTTCAACTTTGATGCCAAATATCTCGAAAACAATGGACTTTGAAGTAAATATGGGATACTAAATTGCTTAAAGCCGTTGTCGTTAATATAAAAAGCTACAAAAAACATTAGAAAACTAAGGGATTCAGATCGAAGGTCATTGGCGTATGGAAGCCCCTTAAGGCAAACCAATAGCGGTGAAAAGGTGATATTATGGTGAACCTTATATTTTTTATTTTTATTTTAAGTACTTTTATATTCATATTGTAAAAATTCGAATTTAAAATTGAAAATAAATAATGTTGTTGCGAAGTATTTGATAATGCAGAACACTTCTCAAGTAAAACGTCATATGAAAAAGTGCGTTAAATTCTGTATATTTTTTATCTATTGTTTATTTTGGTGTTATGAATTACAGAATATTTTAAATTATGTGTCCTGTGTGTAAAAGAAGGGGTTGGCTTGCTAAAATAATTAGTTTCTCTGTAAACGTTAGACTTAATTAACACTGAATAAAGTCTAAATCAGAATAGCATTATTTTTTACTGTATACACCATAGTTTTAAAGAGTGTGGCGTGATTCGTATAACGATGTGCGCCCTTTACCTCCAAAAAATCATGCCACGCAGGGACACGCGTGATGCCTGCAGGCGAACTGTGAAAAAGGGGGGAATCAATTAATTAACAATATAACGAAATGACAACCCTATCCAAGTGGTAAAATGTGAGCTGGCAACTCACTGCCCATATTAAAAGGTAGGTATTTCATATATACTATAACATGTGGGAACGGGGTTCCTCTGCCATTGCGCTCTCTGTTGCACTTAGCTGCCATGATTGGTGTAACAGAGAGCGCAACAGAGGTTTCTTTTACCTTATTTTATTTGATACTAATAAGTAATAACGAATGCAATTTTTTCTTTGTCCACCATAGTACTTTTTGTCTGTATTGTCTTCATAACTGTCTTGACTATGGTCCATACTTAGTACCAACTTGATTCTGAGATTAATATAACAACTTTACATAACCTGAGGTCGATTTTTCTGATCAAAGGTGGCAAAGTGGTCGATCAATAAGTATTGTGGCTAACAACCCGGATACATAACTTCATAAAATTATATTGCAATTGGAATTCGAAAACAAAACCTCCGATAAGAAGGTGTTCCGTACTATCGTAATGTTTCAACTTAAATGTTAAATTGTGTACTTGGTAGTTACATACAACAACGGTTACTCAAAATAAGCATAATGTGAAATAAATATTAACCAAACGTTATTTATTTTAAAAGGTCAACAAATGATTTCAGACTACTTCTTATCTGCAATATTTCGTTATCATAATTTTATTCAAAGTAAAGTAGAACTAACTGCCTTTTCGCCGAAAGTAATACTTTCACGTTTTATTTGGATATCTTATCTCATCAAACCTAAAAAGCAATCTCATTTAAGTTCGGTCAAGTGCAAGTCGCACTTGGGAATTGTAACAAAATTTAAGCCGCCGTAGGTTCATGGTCTTCTCTCCCTCTCACTGAGCATAAGCGTGAGCGAGATGGAGGTGCGTGCTCGGAAGTCCGGATATCATATTTTTTAATTTTAATTTTTTGGGCGTTTAAATAAATAAAAAAGTAATCACTGAGTTCTCTCAAACATGATATTGCCGATTTTTAGAAGCAATTTTAATATTTTTAGCTTTTGTGCATAATTTGTTACGAATATTTTATGCGTATTTTAGACCTATGTTGGTGATTTATTTCTATCGAGCGAAATTTGCTTAATCATGTTTCGAATCACTGATCTCGCTGCAGAAAAGCCTCAATATTACTATTCGTATTTTTTTGGAACCATATTTTTATAAACAGACGCATTATATTGTTTCAAAAACTCTGTTCGTTTAACTTCGCTGAACCTACGGCGCCTTAAGCATATACTTACGAATAAATGTTTTTCGTGGCTTTGACTTAGGTACACGTTGACCTTACATGTGATTTTAAGATACTTTAACATAATGCATACCGACTTGAACTTTATTCGACATTTACGATATTACAAATAAAATGATGACAGTAAACCATCTTTTTATTTAGTAAGCAAAATAGTAGGTAAATTTATCGCATAATATTATATTAATTATCGTCAATGTACTATTACTTATACATTGATGATAATAGAAGGGTAAAGACCAATGATATCGAATGTATATAATATATATCTATGGTAAGGACCAAATTCTTCGCCAGTTTAAGGGGCTACCCGAGGTTTTCATCGATTTTTGACAAGTTTTGAATCGTATCTACTACTTTTGCACTACAGATAGAATCATAAATCAAACGGCTATCGGTTCTTCAATCTTTTATCTCCATTTTGACAGACCGGATTTTGAAACAAATTAATACTTAATTTTGTATGATTTTTTTAAACATTGTCTAAAAAAACACTTATTTCGCATCTCTATTGACGTGAAAGATCTAACATATACGAAATCTACAAATTTGGGTTCGTCTATGACGTCTCTAAAAACTGGCAGAGGGTTTTAATTTTAAACCAATTAACACAAAAGTTATGGCCAGAAAACCAGTTTTTTGGCCTAAAATTGTTCAACTTTGATGCCAAATATCTCGAAAACAATGAAGTTTGAAGTAAATATGGGATACTATATTGCTTAAAGCCGTTGTTGTTAATATAATAAGCTACAAAAAACATTAGAAAACTAAGGGATTCAGATCGAAGGTCATTGGCGTATGGGAGCCTCTTAAGGCACTCAATTAAATCTGTGATTTTTCTCTGTTGTAACACGAAAATTAAACATTTCTATGGTTATTTTTTGTGTCACAACGGAACTTTGTCCTTTTTTTCAGTTTGTATGGCTAACTACCGACTAACCAGGCTAACTACAGCCTAAGAGATTGGTCTTCACTAGACATGTGCGCCGCGCCGCCGCGCCGCCGCCGCCGACGATTTTTCCACGCCGCCGCCGCCGATCAAATTGACCGGCGTGAAATCGGCGTGGCGTAATTTCGTTTTTGTTGGAACAGTGTTAATTATTATATGCAATTTATTCAACTCATTTTAATTCTAACGCCGAACAAGGACTCTTTACAGCACATGTGAACTCTGTAATTTTCTACATTGAAGAGTTTGATTTAATTCGCTTCGCAATAAAATAAAAATCGGCAATTCTGCAGCGGGACACGTTCAAACGAAATGAATGCCCTCACGTGGTTAACATTCGTGCTATATACATGCATAATTATAATATTAGTGCGAACATTCTAAAAGTCTAGTCACAAACCTAATTCCATTTTTCAAATCATTCTTTGACTCTTTTATACTCATACAACTCAAAAGTCAATGTAATCTAAAAAAATGAAAATAAAAAACAAGACATGCTACTTATAAAAAAAAATCAAAGCGTATTTTTTAAGCGCATATGATGACTTTTTTAGGTACTACTACTGCAAATCTTACTTTTTTCGTATTTTTTGTTGTGATGTAACCGTGAATACTAGTTTTTGGACATCCTGTAAAATTGGCTCAGGTTGAATAATAGGTAATAATAAATATTAGGAGACAATCTTACACAAATCGACCTAGTCCCATAGTAAGCTCATTAAGGCTTGTGTTATGGGTACTAGACGACGATATATTTAATAGATAGAAATACTTATATACATAGAAAACATCAATGACTCAGAAACAAATATACATGCTCATCACACAAATATTTGCCCTTACCGGGTTTCGAACCCAGGACCTTCAGCTTCGTAGGCAGGGTCACGGGATCTCCTTCATTGGCATACTTTTTTTTAGACTAATATAGTTTCGCATAATTGATTTGGCATAATTTCTATTGGCATAATAGTACTGTCGCATAATAATACTTTGGCCTGCTACTTTGTTTGGCACGCTAATAGCATAATTTCAGTTGAACTAATCTGTATTGGCCGAATGCATATTACGCATACTATTGTTTGGGCTAATAATTATTTGGTATATCTGTCATTATCCATAATTTCTTATCCATAATTTCAGATTTCTAAATGACTAAAACACAGTTTCGTTGTTAGCATGCATTTACACTTTTCGTGGACGCGGATTATTGGGTCGTGCATTATCAGGGCGGATAAAAATGGCTTGTCATAAGCGAACTCTGTCTTAGGTCGGTTAGGTTAGGGTTCACTTGTGTTCCTCGGACCAGAAATAGACACCCCGCACAGCGGGGTGGCGTCGACTCGCTGGAGATTATTAGTCCGCACAGATGACCGTCCCAATGTACATGGATTATCAGGCTGTACATTATTGGGCCGTGCATTATGCTTTCATTGCTTTGTGTAATGCATGATTTTATTTTTTAGGACAAAATTTTTATGCGTTTTGTAATGATGCCAAGTAATTATTATGTCTTTTTGTATTTATGCTATCTGATGTTAGTCTTTGTGATGATTATGCTATTTTCGTTTATTCTTTATAATTTTATGCCTAAAAATTTATGCCATAACATGATTAGGCTTAACGCTAATTCGGCTATAAAAAATTATGCTTTATTATATTATTCCAAATGATTTTATGCGATCCAATAGAGAACCCAGGGTCACTACCCACTAGACAGAACCCAGGACCTTCAGCTTCGTAGGCAGGGTCACTACCCACTAGACAACCGGTCGTCGATTGAGTGAAAAGGTTTGCGACTTTAGCCGACGATAAGGAAATGTGAATTCCTTTCTCTAGCACGTCCATCCTTGAACACGTGACCTAATTTTATAATCGACTGGGTCTAATTCCGGTAACAAAATATTTTTAACTCATTCCATGAAGAAATCTGTTTCCTAATTCCTCTGCGTATACAACAAAGGGCAGATTCCACTGTTATCCCACTACATAAGAAAGACTCTTCCCGTAAATATGACAACTATCGAACGATCTCTTTTATATCCCATGCTGGTAAAGTTCTATTGCACATTCTGAACAAACATTTGGAGTACTACATAAGCAAATCACAATAGAGCAAGCATGCAGTTAAGGGTAGTGGCAGAATAGAGCAGATCCTAAATATCAGGCAGTTAATTCAGAAGAGCAGAGAATTTAAATGGAAATGGCCTTATGCTTCATCGATTACACGAAAGCGTTTGACTAAATAAATTGGCGAAAAATGTTTGAAGTGCTTGGGGAAATGGGTATACCTGAACATCTGTCCTTTTAATATTATTATTTATTATTATTTATAGGTAGAGAGGGTTGATGCAGAGGGCATGGGAACTGCGAGACCTGAGGGGAAAATACGTAACGTTTTGAACGAGCTTTAGGACAATTCAACTGTAATTTTCCAACACAAAAGTTGAAATTTAGATCTACCTGACGCGCGTGCTTTACGTAATCAACCAGCTGGACTTGGTACAAGACATTATGTTATTCTCTATTTTTCTCTATGCCTCTGAAACATGGACATGGAAGCCGCGCGTGAAATCAAAAATAAATGCATTTGTCACATTTTAAATGCATCTATGTGCTGGCCTTAAAATATCCTGCGCATCTGACCGCTCCCGTTAATGGACTAACGCTAGATAGGAGTCGGAGTGGTCGCCAAGGCCGAAAAAGGTCGGACAGATCATCATCATCATCATGTGCTGGCGTAGAATGTCGGGCATCTCATGTTTACAACGCCGATACTCAAGGAGCCTTCGTATTAACACCCAGCTTTCAAATACATGCTTCCAGAGAATGATGACATTCATGGACTACGTGGCTCACCGAGACCAGTCCAGCTTGGAGAAGATGATAATGGTTGGCTGCGTCGAAGGAAAGAGAAATAGAGGCAGAGCTCAAGAAAACAAAGAAGATTATCAAGATCCTGCTTGATATTTTTTTTTAGTATCTTTAGTACAATTACATTTCAGAAAATGTGTCATAAATGAGATATTACGCTATATATAGTTATTTTTCGATACTCCGGGAAAAAAAATCCACGCCGATTTCACGCCGATCACGCCGCCGCCGCCGATCAAAATCCCACCGGACGCCGCCGCCGATGATTTTGCCATCGGCGCACACCTCTAGTCTTCACCCAGAAACAGTTTTATTTTGCCACTCTATAATCTCTTAAATTATACTACCACTTCCATTCGTTACTACGTAAATACTCATGTTTACGGGAAAAAACTCATTAGCTTTATCAAATAAAATGTACGTGTATAGATGTCGAAAAACATCACAGAATATCAAACGACTACGCACTTGTTCGACTCCTACGCTCCAGTAGGTACATGCTATTTAATCAAGCAAAATGACAAATATTTATATTGCACAACAAAACTAACAAGACATCAGAAGATAGGTAACGAGATCGCGGAGTGTAAAAATTATGGTAGGTACCTACTTACTGCTGCAAACTTAGTAGATCAGGCAGTGGTGTCGCTTGTATCTTAAGAAACTCCAAATTTCTATGTATCAATGCTTAGTTTTGATTTTGTACACCGGTAAAAGTAACTTTGTCATCGTACACGAAAACGAGCAGCCCGGTAAACAGCGATACTTTGATGTTTAGATGAGTTCTCGCTTCGACTGTGTTACGAGTCATGTTAGGTTAATGGAGGAATTATTCCAGTTTTGTGGACTAGATTTTAATTACTTTTTTGCTTTGAATTAGTAGTTATTGAAATGAATATATGTATCTTACAACCTTAACGAACAGTATAGAAGCCAATTTATATATTAATTTTAAGGTTGTGATGTTACTTTTATATCGACTATAATAATATAATACTACCACAAACCCATAAACAGCAATAAACAATTACTTACAAATCAATTAATCGTTAACGTTAATCGTACACTATTGCAAAATACTCGTACCTGCCGATCCCATGACATTATGACACCATGTTTTACGTTCTATAAGAAATAAAAAAGTTAAATCATCTTTCAATTACAGGCATTAAATAAAAGTGTGTGACAATGGGCGGTAAAGCTGGAAGTATTTCCGGAAAGCATGCGTTTGCGTGCGATGCGTTTATACTTTATACACATTTTATGGCAACGGGAAATAATAACGGCCTAATGTGTTCCGGATTGAGCCGGCTTACATCAAAATTCAGATAGATTGTGTCTAGGGGAAGCGAATATTATTTTAATAAACAATCTGACAGTTCATCATAATAAATTGTACAGCAATGCCGTTAAGAGATTTTTCACGAACGAGAGTATATTAGAAGCCCGACGCCGAAAGCGGAGGGGCTTTGATGACTCGAGTTTGTAAAATTCTTACCATCGGTGTCACACACGTTATATTTATCAATTTTATCATATTTGCGAATCAAATACATTTTAGGAAAAAATAATACATACCGCATCATTTGTTAAATATGACGTGCGTAAGGCAAAAAACCCTTCGGCACACAACCACGATTTAAATTAAAGTCACTTTTTAAAAACATTACATTATACCCAGACACTTATATTGAAAAAAACATAGGACTTACGAGAATATAAGTACAAAACGCTATAATTCTGATATTTTTTTTGCAAAAAAAAATATTTGAATGGATTTAGAAGTTTGAGTTTTTTTATACCTAGAGAATAAGCAGGTAGTGTGTGTGTCATTACATTATGGCTGCGATTTTTGAGATATACTATAGACGTACAGTCAAGGGCACCAATATGTATACACCACAAAGTCTCAAAAATATGTTCACAGACCTTATTTCTGCAACAATAAGGTTATAGTATACATATTTATGAAACTTTGAGTGAATACATATTGGTGCCCTTGACTGTACTTCCTCATCTGAGCAATTTGCCGATATCCAAATAAGTTGCTATAAATAAAATCAATCGATCACTATTAAAATCAGTTATAGTCATAAATTCATATTTTTACCTAAAAACTAAACCGTGCGAGTACCCTTTCAAATTGAGAGGATGCTTAGGTAAGTCCAAGCGGCGTAAAAATCGCAAATAGCCATAAAAAGCAGGACTTTCAGATCCCATGTCCCGATATGCGTTGTACACGCGTCTGCCGACCCCCCCGAGGCCTAAGGGGGGACTGAGGGGTTTAAGGGGAGGGAGGAGGCACCTGTTGCCTAGCGCAAGGCCTAATCCTCGGAGATGAAATAAATACAACATTGGCTCAGAGTTTCGCGATATTTTGTTGCACGGTATTTTAAGCTAACGGGATGTGTTGGTTCAAGATCGAGTGTGCAGCACACTGTTTGTTTATGGCTGTTTTTGTTTGAGTTATCTGCTAAGCTTCATCTTCAATTTTGTTGATTCACGTGAATTTGCCGGGTATTGATGGAATCAAGTATATGTGGGTAGTACTAGCGGTACCGTATGGTACCATTTATTTATGAGTTTTATTTTCGCGTGATTGGCCGAATTGCGGCGCGTAAGACGGGCTCTCATTGGTGAAAGTTGTTCTAGGAGACCGTCGCTGCCATATTGTTTACCTAAAACAGTTCTTAAAATTGACATCAGTTGCGTTGCGTGTGATTGAAGGTCAAAGTTGGTGCATCGAAAATTTCGCGGAAAAATGTTTACGCCGTTCAAGTAAGTAATGATATTTTGTTTACTAACAGCATGTTATCATGGGACGGCCGCGATATACTCGATTTTTCTCGCACTACACCTCTTGTTCTAAGTTTTCTAATAAGAGAGAGACGGATAGTGCGAGAAAAATCGAGAGAGCTCGCGCGCCGTCGCGTTATAGCCGTGCTGATAAATAACCAATGTTATGGCAAAAACGTTTAATTTAGTAATGTGGCGTTAGGTTAATTTATTTAAAACAGTGCCGGTAGGTATAAATATTATAGCTACCGTGCGTTAAAGTTACTGGTACCGTACGGGATCGCTAGCCGGTTCCCGTGCGGTTTATAAAGTTTAGTTTATGTACCTAGTTTTATTTTTTTGTAATGTGTGAACGTGATTTAACATTATAACGAAATATTATGTAATAATCATATTTAATCGTATTTATCAAGTTTTGTCGTACACGAGGCATTGGCAATTTTAGAGGAAAATGAGGACCTTGAGCCTTTAAAAAATTATATTGAGCCTCCAGATCCTGCCATCGCTTCCGACGAAGATTCAGGCGAAGAAGATGCTGGTCCTTTAATATATAATCTGACCGGCAGACAACTCAACGCCCCGTGCGAAGTTGTATTGCATCAATCGAAGTTGTATTGTAAAAAAAAAAAAAAAAACCTCACGACCGCGTCGGTCATGCCGCAATAAAAATACCGAATCTAGGCAAGATACCAGAGGTTCTATAGATCACGCAGTCGTGGACCGACGTGGATCCGCGAGGACGAGGCCAAGGGCGCAGTATCTAACGCGATATCAAAAACGACCTATTACTGGACGACGTCCGCAAACATCGAGCTATACTCGAACTGACAGCCGTGTAAGTGACTCCATAAGGTACGCTGGTCAAAACCACCTTTGAATCCCGTCTCAGAAGCGACGAAGATGTGCACGCGTACGAGAACTGGCAGGCTCGGTCGAGATTGGAATACTCGAAATGTGATCTGGGATTACCTATGTGCTGCATGCAAAGTAAAGTTTTTTTCTTGTATGAACATCCTGGAGGCTCATTTTATTAAATAAATATGGTTGAACATGTACTATATCGTATTAAGTTGCAACTCTAGAATACTAACTATGTTTGTATCACTTTGCTCATTTAAGCGTATTTCCAAATCGCAGCACGCTTCAGCACGAGCCTAGCGGTCCCATATTGTAACCCACAAACTTTTCATTGCTCAAATTTCGTTACGTATAAAATATAAAAATAAACAACATATTTATAAAACATCACAAAAGTTGGACACCTCAAAAAACTCAGTCTATAATGGGTTTGAACATTATATAATGCCACATCTTTACGCTAACCCATATTTATTATTAAGACCTAACCGCCCAATGCCCTTATACTTCTTAAAAAATCTATGTTACTTTTTTCCATTTTATAACTTATAAATAACTAGCGACCCGCCCCGGCTTCGCACGGGTACTATATTATACATATAAACCTTCCTCTTGAATCACTATCTAATAAAAAAAACCGCATCAAAAGCCGTTGCGTAGTTTTAAAGATCTAAGCATACATAGGGACAGACAGCGGGAAACGACTTTGTTTTATACTACGTAGTGATATAAATCAGCCTTTATACGTCCCACTGCTGGGCACAGGCCTCCTCTCAAGGATGAGAGGGAACGGGCAGTAGTCCCCACGCTTGCCCACTGCGGGTTGGGGACTTCACATAACTCAACTTAACTCATTATAATAGGAGGATGATTAAATTCTTGTAGTTAAACCAAGCGTAAAGCCTCAAATTGGTAAAGTTCGAACAACGCTATACAAATTTGGTAATGAAGGATTGTTTCTGTGATTTTTTTAAGGAGTAACAATTCGTCATTTTAACTAGAATAAGATGTTAAATAATGTTTTTTTTTTAATTGGACCGAACCTTGCTTTTTTACATCAAGAAAAGGCTTGTGATTGTGATAAGCTACCTAGATCGATCTTAGACATAGACAATGTAAACGATAAAAAAAAAATCTATGCCTTTTTTTGTGTAAAAAGTATACTTAAATACAAGAATATTTAAAAGACATTGACATAACATATCATAACATAACTTTTTGAAAAACTTTATTTTAATTATTTTATTTTATTTTATTTGCGTAGTTTGACTATTTGTATGCCTGACTGACATATGTTATGACTATTTGTATGCCTGACTGACATATGTTATGACTATTTGTATGCCTTATGGCGAAGACATAGTGAGACTGTAAAATGTTCATAACACCAGGTCCATCCATTTAGAGGTCCTCTGTATTGTACCTATGTTTTACGAATAAATGATTTGATTGATCGATTGGTAAACAAGAAAATTATTATTAGATAATGAAGACAATGAACAAAGACATGAAAAAAGACATGTAATGAATAAAGAAAACTAAATAATGTATTCGTAAATTAATACATTTTATTTCCATGATTAGAAATTAATAAAAAAATATAACAAGAAACAAACAAATAATTATGAACTCATTAAAACTAAAATAACCTAACTTCCCCAATCATAGAAAGAAGTTTCCGTCCAGCAGTTCCGTGAGCGGCATGGAACGCTGGCGACGTTACCTTTCTGTATTGCCAATGAAGAGCCAAATTGTTGCTATTATTTCCTAATTCAGGTAGTATATAGCCTTATCTGCTTCCATAACATGCTCTTTTAATAAGAGACTTAACTAAAAATACTATAGGTTACCCTACCTTAAATGATGTTTTAAAACGATTGTTATACTCGTATTGAAGAAATGGTACCTAATAGTTATTAATAATATATTTCATTTCGTTATTGCGAATCTTAATATACCTAACCAGCGTTATTTTTGTTTCAGGTATGTGTTAACACTGCTTTGTAAATTCGACCCTGCAAGCTGAGCTAGAGAAACTTTTGATCTATCCTTGGAAAAGTGAGCACAAAATTGATTTATTGTAGGTACACGTATGTCGTATACTTAGTAGGTATAACGGCTGCAGCTTGTTTCACTCCCGTTTGTTTTTCGTCAGTGACATACAAGCATACGGCCTGTCTGATGGTATAAGACACACAGCAGCCTATGGACGCTTGAAACACTAGGGGCGTCCTAAGTGCGATGCCGATCCTTTAAAATTGTATATATATATATATATACTACCGAGCGGCCCCGGCTTCGCACGGGTACTATATTATACATATAAAACTTCCTCTTGAATCACTCTATCTATTAAAAAAAACCGCATCCAAAACCGTTGCGTAGTTTTAAAGATCTAGCCATAGGTACATGTATAGGGACAGATAACGGGAAGCGACTTTGTTTTATAGTATGTAGTGATATAATCTCTCGGGAAAATCTCAGCATCGAGCTCATTCTACAAAAGAGTTTCAGAGGAATTACAGCGCAGCGCACTGACGATTTTATTTAGATGTTTATTAGGATTCGTTGCGTTGATTTCTAGATAAATGCAGGTCCCTAACTTTTAAGACGGCGCATCGTCGGGATCTCTGACGAATCTTACTCGCCAACAGGAACACAACACCAAATACAGTGCAAGAAGTCCTGCTGTCTGATTACGCTCGGTGACAAATCAGTCCACTGTCATCACCAGTTCTGCAGTTAAACGTAATGGCCACAATAGCCAGTATTATTTAATCAAATAGATCAAATACTATAAATCTGCATTGTTGACACTGATCATAAGGCGGTCGTCACACTGCGCCGCATCATCGGACACGTCCGTTGATACGCGAGGCAAGGCCGTAAAATTGGTCTTATTTCGTTACATACAAAACGTAATGAACTTTGCTCAGAGTTTTCATAAAAACTATTTATGCTAGCTTGATGCCTATACTGGTATCTAATATAACGGTATTTTGAGTAGCATTTTAACACCTCAAATTACGATATAACAGACTTTATATTTTTTTGAATTTTAGAAATGTAGCTGTCGACAATATCAGAAGCTCTTCCATACAAAATGAAAATGTAATTTTGTGCCGAAAAACAAAAAAAGATTTAAAAAAAATTGCTAATAGCATTTTCGAGCATATTCAATGTATTTTTCAGCAAGTCACATAGTTTGAGAATGATATATGATATTTCTTACATTGACAACGTAATTAAGCATTAAAATACTACATCATAAAACTTCGCGTAACTGATTCACTAAGCTTTTATATAACACGACGTTTATTACCATTTTTCCCATTAAAAACTATGAATTACGTGGAAGAAATTGATTTAGTAAATTGGCAACACTGTTTACTACCAAGTCTTTTAATAGAGATGTTGGTGTCGGCCATATTTAGTCGCATACGGACCTTCAAAGTTAGTGCACGTCGCTTCAACACCAAAATGTACTGTGGTTTTTAGTGATTTTAAGGTAAGTTTGCATTGTTATTGTATGTAAATAAAGACGACCTAGTAGTTTAATATTTAACGCATGCAAAAAGGCTGTCCGAAGTTGTTTCTTTGTGGTTGTTGACTTACAATGTAGGTTTTATTAAGATTTTGAGGACATTAGGGTCGGTATTATGTAACGATGTAACTGTTTTATGTAACCTTTTATGTAACTTATGTAACATTTCTTGCCGATTTCTGACGTAACGTTACTTATTACACCAGTAAGGCCTATTCCACGGTTGACAACCAACATAAAAAAAAATGATTTGTATATTAAAGATACTTTAAATATTTATTTTTACTAAACGGGACTTAATCGCGTATAATTAACTTATTTATGTACCTCTCTGAGGTCTCCCGACGGCTCGGGCGTGTCGCAACATGCTTGGTCACGGCACAACTGGCTTGAGCGCGTGTGAACATCTTACTGCGCGGGTTTTCCGAACTTCATAAAAAAATAATAAAATTGTTTTATGTTATCTCAGTATATATATATATTATATCTATCTATCTCATATATATATCTCAGTGCAATTTTAAAATAAATAAAATAATAAATAAAACGTACCTATTTAGTTAATTCAACACAATAACTAATATAACTCCATACTATAATTACTCTGAAACCGAAATGTTCAACGATAAAAAATAAGTGTAGGTATCTAAAATCATTGCTCAACAATTTCGAAAGTTAATAATTTAGGATTTTAGGAGAGATAGATAATTGTAAAAATATTATTGTTGTGTTTAGTATGTTAAATGTTGATTGATATTATTGAATTGTATTATGATAACTGTCGAGATAATTACTCGGCTAAGCTTAAAAGTTAAATAGGGTTATTGAAGATAACATGCTTATTGCTTAATATTCGTGAGCCAAACGAATAATTAAAATCACATATTTTAAGTTTTTCAATATATATATATATTTATTAGTTTCACTTCCTTTATGCATAAACCTTTACCTTACTTTTATAATACATTTGTGTAAGTTTATGTAACTATGTTACATATAAGTACAATACTGCTTTTATGTGAATAAGGCCAATTTTACGGCCTTGCCAAGGTGCGGAGCTGCATACAAATTTCGCCGGACGGAGGTGCGTTGCAGTGTGTCGTACCACACGGAATTTATATACAAACTGAGGGACTTGCATACAACGAGAAACGCACAGCTCCGTCCGGAGATGCGTCGCAGTGTGACATCCACCTAACTTCAAATATGGACCTCATTATTATTCTATTGAATAGATTTAATAAATGAAAATCATCTGTAAATAATAGTCCACTGTGGATTGCCTCAAAGAACAAAATCATTTGAATACGATAACCTTCTGTATTGTGCTTGTTCGTGCTCCCGTACAAAAATACTAAAATCGTCTTATGTATAACCTAACCTAACCTACCTTAAATTTATCACTCTTTTGATTTAAAGTTGAGGAGATAGACTAAAGTTAGAAACTATTTATGGTTATTGAACAAACATGCACAGCTTGCACAAAAGAGGAAAAGACATATTTGAATTTTGTGTCTCTTTTACTAATAAGCTTGTTACTTAGCATATATCTGGATTGACCAATAGTAACATCTAGTTTTCATTTAATATACCTATTACAGTAGATTTCGTATGAAACTTTTAGATTACAAAAGAAAAAAAAGTGTTGACTGTTTGCTTACAACTATCAGTCTGACTTTCCATCAAAATATATGAAACCTTGATATTTAACGAATACTAAATTTAGAAACTTTACCACCGTTCAATTTATCTCATAACACGTCCGCGCCACCGGGCGCGCTCCATTAAAATGGTCACTCGACCGGCGCGAGATCTATATTTATTCGGACTGCCCATTCGAATATCGTGGAAATACTCCAGACCTATCATTTTCCCCTCAGTCTAGAAGCAAAATGAACCCTGTGCTGTCCAGCATGAGGTTGAATCTTCAACAATGAGAATAGGCCTGATGGGCAGTTTTCAAAGTTCCCGTTTGGAGCGAATATCTAATTTATGTCGCAGAAAATGAAAACATTCACTCGCTGCAACATCTGAAAACGGAATCGTGTGAAATAGAATCGTGTCAATGTCTGTTAGCGGAAATAGAATGTGGAGCGGCCGGGATGCTTACTTTATATTTATAGAATGTGCTTTGATCGCGAACTTCATTGACATTTCTTGTTATGGTAGTAATAAATACGGAAAAGATAATGAATTTCAAAGTGGTGTTTTTAAAGGCGTCGAAAATTCACGGGGTTCTAGGTTAGGTAGAGCAACATTATCTTTAATTAAACGAATTCATTCAAACTTTTTTGCAGTACCCAAATCGTTCTCATAGCTAATATGCACCCCAATCGCCCCATATCAGTTTGAATCACCATCGGGCCATAAATCTCCCTAAGTGTGACAATACCTCATCGGGTCCGAGCACAAAGCGGGTAACGAGGCGCCGGAAGTGAGCCGCCGGCGCGCGCGCACCTTCCGGCGGGAGGGGGAGGGGCGAGAGGGAGAGTAGTGTATAGACACGATATTTCCGCCTTTAACACAGCGACATGTTAATTTATTTTCTGGGACGTCGATTTTATCAATGCCTAGATCTATCTATGCCAGTGAGAAGTGGGCATAAAGCGAAAATCTATGAATGGACTGTCGATGTCGGTAACAGGAGTGCTAGCGGAGTCACAAATAGATAGTAGTGTATCGTCAGCTTGGAATTGGGTGTTTATCCGAAGCGGCAAGTGTGGGTCCTGCTATATAATATTACAATAAATATCATATTTATTTGGGTGGTTGGATGTTTGTTACTCAATTTCACTTTTTAAACTTCTAAACGAATTTTAGTGAAATCTGGTATTGCGATGATTTATAACTTGGAATAATACCATGATAGAAATATGGGATAAAAGTTGATACAAGTCAGAGGGTGACACTGAAAATGAACATTAAAATTTTATTATAGTTCCCAAAAATATACCCTTGTAATACGAATAGTTCATTCGAAAACTGACTCGTGATTTTGCGAGCTTCTGTGTCTCTAAGTACATAATATATATTGATGGGGCAGACCCCATCAATACCCCAGACCCCAAGAACAGTCAGAACTGGCAGCTTTTTTTTGTGAAAAAACTCTTGCAATGGTTGCTGCAGAACAGAGAGTTTGAGAGTTAAAGGTTTTCTGTCTAGATAGCAATTTGTCAAAAAATATTATTAATAATTATATGATTATATTAAGACACACACATTACGTGTAAATTGTATTGTATTTGTACTCCCTTTGTCTCTGTGTGTCTTTTGCGTAGTGAATAAATGTCTTCTTTCTTTCTTTCTTTCTTTCTTTATTTATATGAGATGGTTTGGCTTATATTTTTAACGGGCCTTTAGAACAGTATATAATTTTATACTATGATTTGTTTTTTCGCTGCCTCTAAAACGCGATATATTTTAATATCTGCAAAGATTATTCAACTATATCGCGTCACATGGGTGTCAACGTGACAAAGAGACAAATAAATCACTGTCAGCACACCATCACGTCTCTATAATCATACCATTACATTCTCAAGAGCAAAATCCACCCTTTAGATTTATGGTCGGCAAGCTTCGCCTACCATCCAAGGATCCCCACTTATATTTTTATCGCTTAACAAGGAAAATATCTTAGTTTTTCCCGCATCTCCCTTATATTACACCTATAATTTACAAGAGCTGGAAGTAATAAAACTTAATGCAAACGCGTCGAGTCGACGATGTTTGTCGGATTCTAGGCAGAAGCATAACATGGCTAAGAATTAAGATTTCCTTTTTGGTTTAATTTCCCCTCCGTCGTCCTGTTTGCTTACCAGTGCGGGAGGTGTGGCGGTTGCTTACCTTTTTGGTTGCAAATCCTGTTGGTGTAATGGGGTAAACACATTAGCTGAGACGGCAGTTGCGATGCGGTTACGCCCCATACGAATCTGCGCACCTGTTGTCTCTTTTCATACAATTTATAGTTTTTAGGGGTCGTAAATCTAAGCTCACTGGGACGTTTTATGTTGGATTTTTTGTGAAAAAACGGTTCAATAAACCTGGATTGGATGGCTTTCAAATCCAATCTACGGACACCAATTTAGTAAAGCCTGACGGACACGCACGAGTGGTTTATTTTGACAAAGTTATATTGTGTTACACTTTCAAAGCGTACATAATATATAAACCAAAAATGGGGTTGGTTTTGATACATAAATTTATACTTGAAAAATATACAATTTTAGTTGTTGCGATAGTTTTGTGTGACAAACTTTATCATTATCATCATTAGAATAAAATAAGTTGCTAAATATGTTACTTTTAATTCTACATTCATGACATTAAACGAGCTCGCCTATAGATACGTCAGTTATAATAAAGTGGTGAATAACAACATATCTAAGTTATATTCGCCATTGCTGAATCTATACCCTAATATAAGAATAAAATTCAGGTTTTTCAGGGTTTTTGATTCATCAAAAACAAGTTTCGACGGTCAAAGTAAAGTCGAAATCTGTGTACAGTCAGCGTCATATAGTTAGTAGCAGCCAAGGTAGCCAAATATTTTGGTACACGTCTTTATTACTGTAAGAATAAGGGTGTGTTACGAAATATTTGGCTACCCTGGCTGCTACTAACTATATGACGCTGACTGTACAATTTTGAATTAACTCCTTGTTACAATAATTAATGCTGATGTTTCCTATATTGACATTGAGGACGATTCATAGTAGCGTGAATCGTACTGGTTAGATTTGATTTCCGCTACCGTAAGGATGTCTGGAAGAAATCGCTCTCTAGCTATAAGAACGCCTGTTAATCGCTTTTACTTGTGTGTTGCGTTTATTATGTTCTGTAGAGTGTTATTTTATTGAGTTGTGCATAAAATAGGTATTGTATTAACTGCACCGCTCGTTGAGTGTCGTAGGTCGAAGACACGAGCAGTTTTATTATGTTTTATTATTTAATTAAACATTATCGTGTTTTGATGGCCGATGTGATATAATATCAGGGAATTAGACTTCTATCAAACGTGGTAAATATTAAAGCTGGTGTTATAGGTAAAAACTTAAGTAAGATCCGTCTTATATTTACGTATGTAGATATGCCCTCTTCGAAAAGACAGTACATAATTAATTGCATATCCAAACAGTTCAAAACTACCTACAAAAGGCACTTTGCTTGAGTATTTATACGTAGTTTTATATTTTTAAAAACTTTGTTGACTTCAGCTGAGTGTGACCCTAACGTGTTCGGCCCTCTGCAATACGTGTGGAGTGAAAATAATTGTTTCCGGCGCTGCTGACGTGGCGTAGCTAGGATAGGGTTGCTGAGTTTATATTATTACATTCGAGAACATTTCACGTTTGCTTCTGAGACCATTATTTAGGGTAGTTAGTGTATATATTTATAGCATCGATCAATCGGTTATTAGCTACGTGGTGCGGTTTTTTACATGTTACACAAAATGAGAATTTAGGCAAATGCAAATGTTTTTATAACGAGTGACATGGCATATTTGTATATCATGGACGTATTTGAAATTAAGATGTTCTTAATTGTTATAATTTTAAAGATCGAAAGAAATTATTTTCAGTAGTATTACTGCTGTAGGGTTGGGTACCCTACGATGTTTTTCTGGCGCATATCTAATATTAAACTTTCTAGATAATCTTGGATAAGTAGGTTTTGTACTCGAAGGTATGTGGACTGCGCTTTAAAATAAATACGACGACGACGGATTATTATTAGATTAGTATTAGGAAAAAAATGCTTCATACTTATATAAATATTTGCTATTAATTTATTTATGAAATTAGGATCAGTCATGATAATCTCAGCCCAAGGTTTCTTCATAATCAACAATTTAATTAACAAACTATTTTGATATTTACGTTTTTGTACTTTTTTATTTTCTTTTTTAATTATGGGTCATATTCATGTTATTTTAAAATAACGGCTTTAAAAGTGACCTCTAACTATTAACCTTTCCTTGCATGTAAGCGAAAGACTGACAACTCTACCCCATTTCACAGCGGAAAATTGTCCTACCGGGTCGTCTTAACGATAAAATCCTAATCGTCGACCCTATGGAGGGACTTTTCCGGTCGGATCGATTGCTTCTATATTAAGAGCTGCATTGTACCAGCCAACTGTGAAGAGCGCGCGTGTGATCGAGTGTATGTTACACATGAGCCATTTTGGTTTTCAAAGTTATACTTAGTTGAAATAGCACGAATGTTTTAGGAAATCAGTAATTCGTACCTAACTTGTTATTGCTCGAGGCGTGGGATTTGTTCGGTTGCGATTCAGCAGTCTCGTTACAAATTTATTACAAAGGGAACTTTCACAAATTCTAAAGCTGCCATGACTTTTCGCTACTACGAAATGGAGTTTGATATTTGCATTTAAGTTTTCAAACAATAGTTTTCAAGGGTATTTAAATCAGGTCTTGTTACATTGTTAACGACTAACATTAAAACATAATTATACATAATAGCCATAGTTTTTTGCGTCCAATTAAACGTAATTGTGAACTAATTAACTTTTTGAAGAATAATCCTTGAAAGCCTCTTTAAGGAAACAATCCGGTTGCCAAGACTCTTGTGCACCCCTTCAAGATAAGGGTTGGGAGTCTGCAGTATTTTACCTGCATCTGACTTGACGTTTTTCGCGTTTAAGAGGAGGGTAAAACAGGGGAACAGATGTTTAAAAGAATGCTGATCGCTGAATTACTAGTGCCACGCAAATAATAGTACTTTTAACATTTCATTTTCCAACCTTCTTCAAAATTTCAGTGGGTACACAATATAGAGAGGTATCCACCATATCAGAACTGCCAATCATACGCGTTCACAAAGGCGAGCCTAAATCAGGCTGTCAGGAGTAACAGTCTCCTGTCACCTCGTCAACAACACAAGGTGTACCATTTAAAACTTTTATATTGTTATGGGTGGAACAGGTTGCTGAGTAACACTAAGTGAAGCTTTATTGATAGGTGACCATTAATAAACCAAACGGTACAACCTTAGTTTTGCCAATTTATTCTTCACATGCATATAAAGTATTTACATACATACATACATACATATTACATTTATCATTCAAGTAAAATAATTTTATTTGATGGTACCGTCAAGTGTAAAAATATGGGTTAATACAGCTTACTCATAAATATGGTTAAACACAACTTACTCATATATGTGGGTAAATACAACTTATTCATAAATATGGGTAAATACAACTTATTCATAAATATGGGTAAATACAACTTATTCATAAATATGGGTACAAGTTACTAATAAATATCTCCCATCGCTCTTATTTCAACGCATTAAGGTTTCATGTTAAGAAATGCGTAAACAAGTGTTATTCTTACGTACTACATAAATCCAATTATGTTTATTATTCACACAGTAATTAAGTTATAGAGTTTTAGTTTTTGCATATTGGACTTGTGAGGCATGTTGTCCAAGAAAATGTATATGATGTAACTACGTTATTTACAAAATCTATTTTCCAACGCAAGGGCTAAAATGTAAATACTTTATTATTATTGCTTTGTCATATAATAAAAGTACACGTATACACAAACTGAATTTCAAGTTAAACCTCTCGTAATATTTTGGTTGAAATTAAAGCCAAATAACCCAACCTATTGGTAAACTCGTACAATTATTGCAATTATGATAAGAGTAAATACTTATTTTCTATAACTATATAACATCTAACGTAATAATTATAATAGTTTACATTGGACGTTCTCATATTGACACATTTTAATTTCTATCCGATGTAACCAAAAAACAAAAAAAGCAGCATAAAAATATGTCAAAACAGAAAACACCTAACCTAACCAGTGCCGTACCTGAAAATACTCAAACGATCCATTTTTCGACGCACAAAGATGAGAAAAGTCCCGTGATTAACTTCATTTCCTCAGGGCACGCGTCTGCCCCGGGCATCTTCGCGCGAATTTATTTCGCCTCATCAAAACGTCAACACGTTGACGTGTATTTTAGGGATTTTAATCGTGGCGCCCCCCACGCTTCGTCCCCCTTAGCCTCAAGCGACAGCGCCCTCTATGTAAATTAAGTGACGGCTCTGTCGTTGTTTTCGCTGCAGATTGACAAGCGGTTTTCATGTTGACTTTTTTTCAGAACACATTTCCTACGTAATGAAACGTTCCTGTTTAGTGACTACATTTTTGTACATTAGAAGTAAAAGCAGAAACATTATGCTACCGAAATTCTAACATTCCGTGCATGTCGTGGGTTGAAATCCCAATTGTGGCGATTAATTTTTAAAATTTTCAGTTAGGTCGGAATTCGGAAAAGTATTATGTAGAGCGGTATAACACACGGCGACTTTATGCAGCGATACAAACGCGCCTTTTCAGGAACGGGCGACTGTCGCGCGACACTAGTCCATCAGCTGTCAAAATCACCTGTATCGCTACTGTAGCGCGGTTGTAGCAGTGCAAAATGTCACCGTGTGTAACCGCTCTAATTATTTATAGCTACGAGTAGCAGTAGGTGTTCCTTTTTTAGGGTTCCGTGCCCAAAGGGTAAAAACGGGACCCTATTTTAGTAATAGTCTTAGTGACTTCGCTGTCCGTCTGTCTGTTACCAGGCTGTACCTCAAGAACCGCGATAGCTACACAGTTGAAATTTTCACAGATGATGTATTTCTGTTGCCGCTATAACAACAAATACTAAAAACAAAATAAAATTAATATTTAAGGGGGGCTCCCATACAACAAACATGTTTTTTTTGCCGTTTTTATAGATAATGGTACGGAACCCTCCATGCGCAAGTCCGACTCGCACTTGGCCGGTTTTTTATTATTTCATTAGTACGGACGCTACGCGCAACCATGCGCAACCATTACCGACGACCGGTTAGCCTAGTGGGTAGTGACGCTGCCTACGAAGCTGAAGGTCTTGGGTTCGAATCCCGGTAAGGGCAAATATTTGTGTGATGACTGATGAGCATGAATATTTTGTTTCTGAGTCATGGAAGTTTTCTATGTATTTAAGTATTTATTTTATATCTATTATATATATCGTCGTCTAGCACCCATAACACAAGCCATAATGAGCTCACTGTGGGACTAGGTCGATTTGTGTAAGATTATCCCCTAATATTTATTTATTTTTATATTTATTTATTACCGTGTGCAACCAAATGACGAATTGCAAGATGCATGTTAAAAATTCCGTTCAATTCCGTTCTGTAATGAAAATATATTTGGACTTATAAAGCTCCATTCAGTAGTTTAATAACCAACAAATTGACTACCTATTTTGTACGCGAAATTAAATCCGCTAATTTTTTTATTACTTTGTAGCGAGATTAACAGCATAATTAATTACTGCAACGATACTTAATCCAATACGTAATACCTTTCTCTTTCCTTTTATTGTTTCTTTTGTTTCTTTCTCGCACTTGCATTATGGCCGACAGTGCTGGGCATTCATTATTCATAATATTTAGTGGCCGGAGCGTTGTAACGAGCAACAAATGGATGAGGTTTGTGGTTCGAACCCGGACTGAGCTTGCCCCAAGGGAAACAGGCCACTGGAATTAGCACAGTAAGTAGGACCAAACGCTTGAGATATATTATGTTGCTATTAAGTGTGTTCATTTGAAAGGTTGAACACATACTTATGACAGCGTTAATCTCAGCTCATATTTTTTAAGTAGGCACATATTCAAATGCATAACTTTGTATTTGTTTTCTTTTTATTTGACTTGAATTTATGTTTGCTTAAAATAAATATTATAATAGGTATCAGCACCAGAGTTGAGGTCACGCACACAACAACATGCTATGTAATGACAGTGGGGTTTTAAGTAAATCTTCTGTTTTCGTGCCGATAGCAACTTCTATCAGCAAACAGCATGATTGACTAAAAGTCTCTCGATGGTCTTTAGTTTTAATGATTTTTGGAAAAAGTATCGCGTGTAAGTAATAGGAATTTTGTAATTTTACATACGCGACAATATAATCATTCATCTCAAATCTCTTGCCGATACCTATATGATATCCTGTGAGGGTACTTTAAACAAAATGGTAAGTCAGGAATTGATTACCAAGTAGTTATTGATTTTTATGAGAAGCTTATTCCGATAGAATGAAATAAAATTTGCACTTTTTAGTGCATACACAAAATTGTAAGAGCGGGAAAAAGTTATCAATACTCAAATTCATGTTATTTTTTCAACAGTCTCACTTACTGTAAATTATTTATTTGTGAAGTCGCCTACTTTTCTATTCTACTCCTCAGAAACAAGAGAATACACACGCCAAAATAACTGTATTCATATGCACACACTGGTTCTCTCTCTACGCCACAACCGGTGTCATTTAATAGCTAGGGCAATCTTTTAAAACTTCTCAAATTTCGTAAACATTTACTTCGTTTATTTTACATTGAAATGTTCATTTTACTGAAAGATTTTGATGATCATCTTAAACATTGCAGCAGTATATTTGAACAAAGGGGCAGAAACTAGTGGGTATACGAAAGAGCAAGCGCTGCCTCACCTCACTAAAAAGACGTATGGCTCTTCAAAATATACTCGTACAAACACTCTTTTAGTGAGCATGGCACCGTGTCTCCTTTTGACGTTCGCTTGTTATTTGCGTACAGTCCATTCTATTTGCTTGAGCCTTTTGATCTAATATAAAACAAAATCATGACTAGAATTTTTTTATTCCGTTTTTCTATAAGTAACCTTGATCCTGCGCTGGTTCGCGTAGCGGCTAATTGCTGAGTTTTATTGTTGATCGCTATATATTGACAGTTTCTTTCTTTAATATAAGTTTATCAGGATGCACAATGGTTCAATTCAAATATTTAAATCAAGAAGCGTTCAGTGAATGAAAGCTGACGCGAAACATTTGCTAAAAGTCTTTCATATTTACTCTGAACTCCGAACAGAAGAAAGGCAACGTCGACGTATAATTTCAAAAATACGAGCCAAAGAATAAGGACGACAAAAAACAAATATATCATATACATAAAAGGTAAGCAGGCTTTTGTGCAACAAATCTTTGTGACGCAGAAAAATATCTCGCATTTCCATGTACAGCGCCGTGGAAGGCGCATTCACATTTATTTAACGTCGCGACTGCTGCGGGTAATTTTCTTAATGCACTTATGTCACATACGAATTTGAATCCGACGAAAAAGGATATTACGTACATTATGTACAGACTGAAAAAGGGTATGATTTAAACGAATAGCAATATATTGTAATTTTGATAAGCCAACATTACTCATTGATTAGGAACGAACGATGCAAACATTAAAAAAATGGTCAGAATTTAATATCTGACCTGTTCTAATTTATTTTGATTAGCAAAATGGTTAGCCATTGTATTGATTGGTGTCCTGACTGCTCAAGATTATTTTGATTAGCCCAAATGGCTAACTGTTATGCTCTCTCTCTCTATCTAACATAGTCATCATCATAGGTCAGTAGTTCTTATCTAACCTAACCTTACCTACTTTTCTGCTAACAGTTTGATTCTGCTAAGGTTGAAGGCTCTATACCTACTAACCCACATTTGTCGTATCAGTTCGGTTATTGTAAGGACCGCAGTACTGACCTAACCTATTCTTCTAGTAGTTTGGTCCTGCGAGGGTTGCAGTAAAGTTCTAATCTAACTTAACCGACATTTCTAATTACTGTTCGGTTCTGTAAGGTTAGCAGTGTTAACCTAACCTGACCTTTTTTCTGCTAGCAGTTCGGTTCTGTCTGTTGACCAAATGGTTTGTTAGCTTATTTTTATTGCAAAGCAATTTTACTAACGGCTAATCAACAACGTTATTTCTTTATTCAGAAAGTTGCAGATTGTTGCGGACTGATATTAGTTAACTACATTCTTGATCGTTTCTAACATTGTTTGCAGATCAAGAGTTGCAGCCTGATTTGATATAAATCAAATCTTTGTACGCTGGTCAAATTATAAGACGAATCACAAAAAAAAATCCTGTGAAAAAGATGTTTCAGAGTTTGTCAGAAATTAAACAATTCAAGTAATTGTGGTAGACAGGTATGTATTATTTCTCGACTTTGATAGATAATTTAAGTCAAACTAGTCAATCATTGTTTATCGGTGGGGTCGACATTCGTGCCATACCTAATTGTAATATCAAACGAAACAGACCGCAGTCTGTGAGAAAGTTTTGCAATAAGGCTGCTGATTTCTTTTTCTGTCTAATTTTGGTTTTACTCCAGGCAAAATACGGTTTTGAAAAACATTGATTTATAACAGCGTTTTTTTGTTGATTTCATTTTAAAATGTTATTCTAAGATGCTGTATTCAAGAATCCGACAAACTTTCCACCCGGAAGTAATTATGTAGATTTAAATAAAGCATGCATTGTCTTTTTCTGTACTTATGATTTAACTTGAATATTACAAAGCAAATGTCGGATTCTGTCGCTGAGTAACTATTTAATTGATAACATTATACGTTACACAGAAAAGATAAGCTATTATAAATTATTTCCAAAATTGATCATTTTTTCATACAAGTTGTCAGTTCATTGACTGGACTATTTCATATTATGTAGTACCTATTCGTGACCATAACTATGGCGCATTCTAAAAACAACTACTTAGTCTCTAAGTTGTTATTTTACAGTGAAAATGTACATAATATATGTAATATCAATAATGATATTACGAATAATAATGAGATGGACATATGAAGTAAAGGACATTAGACACGCAAACAATGCCTTGTTTCTTATCGGATCCTACATCAATTCATTAAATTTAGATAGGTACTCCATTAGATTTATTTTAAACAATTTACGCTTCGTCTACCCAATGAACTAAAACACTAATTGCATTTCACCTTAAGGACGCATTGGAGGGCAATTTTTACTTGCAAACACAAAAAAGCGATTGAACCCTCAGATTTCGTGAGTAAGGTTGAAAATTGAAGTTTCCATTCCCAACCCAAGTGAATGGTTAAGAGCAATTATTTTACTACTCCTGGCGAAGTTCCTGCTAATGGGAGAAATACTTGAAATGTTTGCAATACTGCCTTATAACGGTAAACAATGCTAACAGTCAAGAAAATATTTGAATCAGAAATGGTATGGATAAGTAAAAAACTTCACAGTCTGCTTTCGACGTTGTTGAGATTTTTATTCAGTACAACGTTTTTAGTTAGAATACACAACTAAGGCAACTTTGTTCCTGACATCAATTCCATTGAAAAGAATAATGCATTTCAAACGGTTTATTAACGGGTAGAGGTAGGTACAGTCGCCATCAGATCAGATATATCGGAGCGGCCAAAGTGCTCACAAATATCTGAACACGTCTCTAATGCCTCCACAATAGATACGTGTTCAGATATTTGTGAGCACTTTCGCCGCTCCGATATATCTGATGGCGACTGTACATCAAAAAAATATAACCACGTCATTTATAATGTTGATATGTTTTCGTCCTTAGGTGATCAAGGCATTAAGATATAGGTACCTAAAGAATAGGCTAATTCGGACTTAGAAAATGAAATGAGCTGTCTCATAAAATCAAAAGCTCTGTCTCTGTCTCGAAAAACCATAAAATAGCGAAGCCTAAGTCGCGAAATCATATGCGAAATTTTAAAGAATGTTCCAAATGTTGTATAAAAATCCTTGGAGAATCCTCATTCAAATTGTGAAAAAGCCTTTGGACATGGAGTCGTCATGCCGCGCTGAAACGCCTTGCATAAGTATAATGAGCGGGAGCAATCATCACAATGAATGGGACGCGGTGCTCGGCGAGCTCTCGTCTGAATGCCGTCCTTCACCGCCTCGACGATTCGTTGCGATAGTGCCCATGGTGCTGCTGAGAAACGGACTGTATTTTTATTTTGCACTTCTTTAAGGGTTGTATACACATAACTATCCATACATTAGTACACAAGTGTACCTAAAGTCATTTGGTCTAAGGTTAAGTTTTCGAATTATAGCGTTGTATCTCTTTCAGATGCAGTTTTGTAGATAACTTGTACATACTTACTTTGAGGCTGATTTTTAGCTAAGATTTTATCTCATAGTGAAACCAGACGTGTAGAAGTTCGTTAAATTCATCAAAGCAAAAATGGTTGATGAAATTGAACCACTGCGTAAAACCTGCTATCAATTTTGTTAATATTTAAATACGTGAAGACTATTTTTGGTTGAATAAACATGCATAAACTTGTACACGTAAGCAAGTATGATGGCAAATTTTACGTTATTAGGGAATTCAAATTTCCATTTGGCACATTTTTAAAAATAAGTAGTTAAGAAAAAAGATTGTTCTTCAGAGAACAGTAGAGTAGTATTTGTAATATAGGATTAATTGCAAAAAAAAAAGTACTTAAGGTAGCAGGGTTGAAGTGTGTTGTGATGGGCTAGCTATCACTGCAATATCACATTTTGTCGATGTTTTATACCCGCATTTATGCTAAAAATGGCGCTGGAATATAAGTTTCATGTGCCTACCCTCCCTAGCCTACCCCTTTTGGGAGTAAAGGCGTAAATGTATGTATGTAAAAATTGACGTATTCAGTTCAGCATAACAAAAATACGTAACGTTGTCACCGTACATCGGGCTACTCTTTAATTTGCCTCGCACTCGCCAGCCTGAAAAGATAGGAGGCACCGAGAGCAAGATTCCTCTTTGCTTCATGCACACGACGGATGTCAACGGTTCTAGACCGTCTTTAGTAATCTGCACTTTACCAAGTTTAAAACGTCTTTGGTGAGTGTTGTATTACCAACTTGTTTGTTGGTTGTGTTCACAGGATCCTCAGATATATTGCGTTCCGCAATGAGAGCGGTGTGAATGTCATTAAAAAAGCATTTACACTGAAGTTAAAACAATAAGGAATTTTGTTTTATACGGTAACTACCTACATGAATTTGTTACGCCTGCTGTATTGTAGGTACCTGCTAGAACTATGAATCAGCCCCGGATTTGAATTTGTCAATTTGGTTATTGCGTGAGGACCAAATTATTGGTCCTTCGTCGTTAATTTTTGCTTCTTTTTTGGAGGAGCACTTACGATCTTTTCGTGAGGAAGGCCGTTTTCAGCAATAAGTCATAAACCTTTGTACCGAAGTTGGCGCAATTTTTGTGATTTTTCGGAGCGACTATGTCCGAATATACTATGCACTTAATAAAACGAAAAATTAATAAAAATCTTATTTTTTAAGTGAAAACTTCTTTAGCAGCGCTGTGCACTTTTTGTGATGGGGAAAAAATGTTAAACTCGCAACAGGTCACGTGACCGTAAGATTCGACAGATTGAAAATTTGTAAGACGGACACGTGACCTGATCGAAAAACTGTTACAATGTCATTGAGTTTTCACTTCTGCCGGCACTCCCGGAGTGCAACCCGGTCTTTATTTTTAAAGACCGATATATTGATATACCACATGTTGACCTCATCATCATCATTTATCATATCAGCCGAAAGACGTCCAATGCAGGGCATAGACCTCCCCTAAAGAGTGCTACAATCACCGGTCCTGCACCAACCGCATCCAGCGGACTTCATGTTGACCAACATATAGTGTTTTTATTTACTTTAAGTGTTAGGTTAGGTTAGGTTAGGAGTGCCCCCTCAATTTTATTTTTTTTGCCATTTGATTACACAACAGTGTTGCGGCTAACAAAATACACCTTTAACTACAAATTTAATTCAAAGACATAGTTCTTGAGTACATGACATACGACAGAACAGACGAAACTATAAGGGTTCCTCAAGGGTGTGCTCACGAATCTGTTTAGTAGGGAAATAATATGTCCTTGACCATTGCGTTTTTCACTCGAAAAGGTGTGTTCTAATTCCGAATCATGAACACTCAATGTCCCCATTTTTTTTATTCACTAGGTACGTGTCGTTTTTTCATACATTTTGTTGGCACAGCCACATAGTAGAAACCGAAAAAAATTTAAAGTAGGGAATCATTTAGGGCTACGTAACTTTCTTGTTTGTCTGTCCGTTGGTCAAGACCAGTTTCATGAACGGAACGAAAATCAAATTAATGAATGAATGAATTAGTTAAAATTTTGGTGAGGTAGGGCACAGCGAAATGTCATCCCGCTCGAACTTGGAGCAGCCCAACTGGGGAAGTACCTCTGCCTTGCAAAAGACCACAGCCATAATAACACTACTACTCGCTCTGTAGTAGTGTTGTGATCCTGGAGGTGAGCAAGGTCGCCAGAGCTCCCGAGATCCTCAAACATATCAAGGGTCGGCAACGCCCATGTTACTCCTTTGGAGTTGCATGCGTCTATAGGCTGCGGTGTCCGCCTATCATCAGGCGGGCCGTACGCTTGTTTGCCACGGTCGTTGTATAAAAAAAAAAACACTGAATGGAGTCTTTTAAAGCTGTGCAAAAATCTAAATTCAAAATTAACGCAATCAAAAAATGGCCGTGTATGACGCATATTTTGACGCTCGAATGGGAATCAAAACCAATAGGGTACATCCCGTTCCCATCCCAACAAGTAAATAGGAAAGTCTGAAAACTGTATGTTAATAATGGCATAAAAAATAGGGTCCCCCTTATACAAGGGAATGGATCCAGATTTAAAAGTGAGGCAACTGTATCATGTGGGTTAGGTAAAATGTGAAAGGAATTCAGTAGCACATGCTTAGTTTTCGATTCACAACGAAAAATTTTAAAAATATTTTTTGCCGCGTTTATCTGTGAAGTTTACGTGCAACGACACATGGTATGTACCACCGATTATGTCCCTACATATTTTGAGATCCCTAAGAGGATCCAAACCTATAGGGTAGGTATTTTTCTTTGAGCTACAACTTATTTAAAACCAATAGTGTACTTGTACTGTCAACCATATTTGTACGGAACCCTCGGTGCACGAGTCAAACTCGCACCTGACCGGTTTTTTTATATTAGTATCAATGGTACAGTCACTGGCATCAATATCTGACACGACTCTTATGTCTAATGCCATAAGGACGTGTCAGATATTTTTGCCGGCTTTGTTACGGCAGATATTGATGCCGGTGATTGTACACTAGACAGCATAAGTGCATGGTCAAGTCGCAAACTGTTTCCCTTGACGCGCTTGCTAACGCCATCTATGTGCACGACGTGTAATATCATTATAGATGTAAATGTAAACCTCAGAGGATCGGCATAGTTTCACTAGATGGCGCTGTTAACACAGATGGAAACAAAAACTAATTCCTCATCTTGGATATAATTATATTTTTCTTGGGTTATTATTTTTCCTATATTATACTGTCAAGTAATCTTGCCAACGCATTATCGATCGATAATGGCGGTATTATGACGCAATTTGGAATGTGCTTTCTATTTATGTGCTACCTTTGTGCATTTATTTTTCTTGCGATGTTTCCGATTCACTACTAGTGAATATCCAAACAATTCCAAAAACACTTCTTTCCCAACATTTTTTTCGTTGGGTGCGGGATTTGAACCCGCGACTCTAAAGCTAGGTCGACAGTTACTTGCCTCGTTATCCACTCGACCATCGGTTCAATTGACTAGGCAGTCGAAATTCATCATAAGTTTATTTTGCTGCTCAGATATTAATCCATTACGACTATGATTAGTATAATAATCGATGAGGGTAGACGAATGATTCAAAACTACCATACTTATTCGTTTTTATCACAAAGATGTTACATGTTCGTTCGTAGACCTACTTCAGCTGTGTTATTCATATTTTTTTTGGATATCATGAATATTAAAACTAGTTTTCTATGTAATATTGATCTAGTTAAAAGGTCGCAAATATTTGCGATATATAAAGAAGCTACAGAAACTGATCTAAACGTAAGTCGTTATTTTTACATGTTTGTGATATAATTATCTACTATAAGTAACTACTACTTAACTATCATACATTTTTCTGATGATTTATTTACGTATAATATTGTTGCAGCTAAAAAAAGGTTGAGCAAAAGGAAACGTCTCTGCTACACCGACAAAGAACGGCCACCAGCCATGGTAATGGACTACAAAGAAAATGATTTTGAATCGACAAGGCATTTCGTTGATTTATTGCACACAAGTGTGGACTGTTCGAGGTGTCTCCATAAAGAGGAGGGTTTATACTATCATGGGCATGCTGTTAAACCCTTGCTTACAGAGAAGCACATAAAACAGCAATTTGATACAATTTGGACACTGGACTAAATGTCATGTTTAGTGACGAGAAGTGAGAAGTGTTTAAATCTATTCAAAAGGACAATATAAGTTCACGTTCAGTGATCACGTAGTGCCTAACATGGAATCTGGTGGTATACCTAACTGTGAACATGTAAGGTTTGAAGAAAGACAGACCGGGTTATATATAAACAAGTGACAAAAGTAACATATGAGTAGGATATTGTTTTCATCATGCTTTTTTAACCCTATAGATACTATTAGTAATAGATGTGTTAAGTTAAGGAAAATTATTATTAAACAACATAATCATGTTAATTAACGAGATCGAGTGACATAGATAACCGTGGAATCCTACCATTATAATCTATGAAATATATGGTCGTCTAGTATCAATAATAAAAGCCTTAGTGAACTGTAAGATTGTCCCGTATTTTATTATTATTTTAAATGTCATTAACACAAATGGCGGGTTTATTTACTTACTTAAAAGCTTACTTATAGATTTGGCTAACACCAGAATGCGTTCGCCTGATATATATGTTATCATAACCCGGTCTGAAATTATTAATAAAATTGTCAATAGGTTTTATTTTTATTGGGGTAAAGCTTCAATCTTTTTCCGATTTTCGGAAATGAAACTTAAGCTACATATAACCTCGATAACATGTTAGAAAGTGGCTAATTCACTAATACTATTAACAAAAACTTCTGTTAACAGTGTTGCTGCTAACGGAAGGCCAGAAAACAAGGTTGTAATTTGGCCTATGATATGGCTGTCTGAAGTGAAGAGTGAAAAAGTGAAGTGAATTAAATCCAGTCAACAGGGCCATTTAAGTTTATAGTGTTATAATAATACGCGCCGTCATAATGGTCGCGTAGTTCCTAATATAGAAAAAGTGCAGATGCTGTCGGTCAAAGAGTACGGATTACGTTAAGATTTATATATTCTATAAACCGGGTTATCCTAAATAAATGAAAAATATATATATTGTTTCAGTAGGTAATAGGTATTAATATGCCGTTTGCTTTCTTTTTTATATTCCTTTACTATTTAAAATGTGATATTTCATAAGATCAAACAAGTGTAAGTAACGGTGAAAGACCAAATAAAATTATTATGATTATTTTCAAATCAATAACACAATAATTCATGGTTTGAACGCTCACATATAGGTATAGATATACTATGGCAATTAACACCTTAATGCGTTCTGCTGATTTGAATGTTAGATAACCCGGTTGTAAGTTAATATTGTCAATATTATATTTATTGGGGTGAAGCTTCAATCTTTTTCCAATTATGGAAATGAAACTTAAGCTATTACCTCAATAAAAATGTTACAAAGTTGCTAGGTAACTATTATTATGTAGTATTATAAAATTGCTTTAACAGAACTGTAGTGAACAAAATAAACATATTGAAACATAAAATGCTGTTTTAATTATTTAAGTTATGAATATATAATTTTCTTTATGACTAATATTTGTATATAAAGCACTTTCATCTATAGGAATAGAACAAATATAAAAAGATACAAAAACATAAACCTCCCATTACCTGGGATTCGAACCTCGACAGTTCTAGGCCGCTGAGCCTAGAGAACATGTCTTAATCCATTGAGCTATCTCAACATTATAGGTAATGGTGGAAATATAGCATTCAAATACCAGTGGTATCGCACTTAAATACAGCTATTATAAATTAGCATTTACCAGCCTTGTTAATAGTTATACTAATATGAGAATATTTCTGGTGATAACAAACAGGTGTCAATTTATAGGTATTTAATGTGCCTAGTAATGTGCTTATTTTCTGCGGTATGTCTAAATAGTAGCGCCAACAACGCCATCTAGTTTAATTATTGCGCACCACGTGCAACTATGTGAGCAGCAGACGTCAAACGATGCAAGCGAAACTGAGCCGTAAGGTGTCCATGCATTATTGCAGCCGATAGTACCTGCCTACGATACTGATCAGGAAAAACCCAAAATTTCAAAATTCAGACATAAAATAAAAGGTAGGTGGGTAAGATTTTAAGTGAAAATGTCCAGTCAGGCATTGGGTTTGAATGTACTGTATAAAAACATTCTTTCTTTTTTATCTAGAAAGCAGGTTAATGACAAAAACCATTTCACTACAGTCTCGGAATTGGAATATTTTTTTTCTCAGCGCAATATTTCTCACAATGCTGGTAAGTTGCAGAACTTTCAAAACCATTCTAAGATTCTGTTCTATCTTGAACTTTAACATATAGCTATAAGGTAGAATTTTCTGCTGCACAAGTGAGTGATAATACGATATCGTGGAAGTTATAATTCATAATGGCGAAAGGGGGGGCGTCTTTTGATCGCGCGGTTTTAAACGGAGCTCCTTGGAAATGTAAATAATTTACAGGACTGTGTCTGTGAATCACGGCTCTTTGTTTACAATTGAAATCGTCCGGAGTTTAAAAAATAGGTACTCTTTTTAATTAGCAACGTTAGGTTGTGTAAAATTTAACATCAGCGATAAATCTTGGCATTTACAATACAGAGCAGCATTCTACGCTAAAACATGGTTAGCCGTTTAGACAAAAATTTTGGTTTTTGTGGTTCAAATTATTTATTTCTATAATATTGATATGTAAGTAATACCTTTTTTTAGTAAACAGGACATGTGGTCAGCAGTCTGTCGCTTGCTTCGCTCTAAGCAGATTGGCACACGTTGTACCCCAATAACAAGTAAGATCTTGTTACTATTCACTATTTCATTCAGGTATGAAAATATGGTCGCGACTTGTGAGGTACGACTGCAGAGTGGCATTGGCGTATATTCATACTTCAAAAGCGTGCCGTGCGTATTATCGCATGTGTCCCTCCACGCACTCTAGCTCAAAATCTCTTTAGAGATAACAATACTCACCCTGCCCCCGCAGTATATGACGTTGCTAAATTCGTCATAGACAACATCGACACTTTTCCTTACAAAAAGATAACTCGCACATGGCATGAACTAGTTAGATTTTTATGACTTTTATGAGTTACCACAATAATAATGAATTTTCATATACATATTTATATACTTAAATCTAATTTAATTTAAGAATGATAACATGTAATATTTAGAATATTATTATGACTTATGACTAAATAGTATCTTACATATATTATAAACAATTGACCAGAAATGGGCCTTTAGTTAATCTCATCTGATAATAGCCTTTCACTGCCTTGAACATATCTACTAAGTACATTATATAAGGGTCAATACAAGCAGCGAATTATTTTTGCAGCTTGTCACCTTTATTTTCACATATATTTAATAATTAAATGTTTATTTTAACATCAAAACAACTCCTAAGGAGATTTTTTAATTAAAGGAATAAAATCGCTGGACTTCTTTGTAGTCTGATAATTCGGTCATGACAAAGACTGTCGCTTAGTATTCCGCGGCGGTGCGGTCAGTCAAACGTCTGCTTTTAAATACGCCATCCGCAAGGTTCTCCCTCATACATACGAAATAAGTGGAGGCGGTCACAACTTACAATGGCTGTCACTCATTGTTATTAAACGCTCGCAGTCAAGTGAAACATTACACACACATGTTGAAGCATATTCTTCGTGACCTTTGAAAAGGTTTAAATTACCTGTTGATGAGAGGAAGTCTAAGTGACGTGTTCGGCTTTTAAAATCATTTGAAACTAACTCTTAAATCATTCAATCTACAAGAACGCGCCTCACATTTTTCATTGCATCTTACGTGTCGTTAGGTATACTTTTCGTGGCCTGAACATGTATCTTGAGCACCATCTGAAAATGTAGGAAAAGAACCTTATATGTATGTAGTAAATCTATTCTTAGATAATACAATAGAATTGCTTGCGATATGCGAATTAAAAAGGGTAAGTAATACGAGGTATAAGAACTTATCATATAACAGTCATAATATATACGCTCACTTTGTATAAGATTGTATAGTATAACGTTCACTGCATATAATGAACGAAAGGTACTTATAATTTCAAAATATATATTTTCGTAAAGTATAACATTATTTAGATATAATATCAACTGATATATCGATTAAAGCGCATAATATTCATAAAACCTAACGTTTAAACATATATTATTCAATTAATCTAACATCAAAAAGTATAATGCTAGTATTATATAATCGCCTACAATCATTTTAATAGCAGTAAACGTTTGTAATATACATTTGATGTTTTTTGTTTTACACAGTACGCCAATTATTTTAACCTAACCTAACCGCCAGCAGCGTGTCGACGTCACCCCGCTTCGCGGGGTGCCTATTTCCGCCCTAAGGGACACAAGCTAACCCTAACCTAACCTACAAATAATACCATTGTTACGATTGTTTGTTGTTTTTTTACTGCGGGGGGCTTGGTCCCCCAAGCCCCCTTTATTGGGAGTTTCGCCTCCTCCGTTTCCCCTTTTTCTAGCTGCCCTAACTTAATCTACTATATTATAATCCTTATACGAAAATATACTATGTGTTATGATTGTTATACGTTATGTATGTAATACGAAAATATATTATGTATGTGTGTATGTATGTTTGTAAATTCTTTATTGTACATGGAACAGTACAATAAAGACACACAGACAGACACACAAACAGTATTATGTGTTATGATCGTTATACGTTATGTATGTTATACGAACTGAAATTTGTCAATATCAGTGTTATAGAAAAAAACGTTATATAAAATTAATGTTATGTCAGCTGACCGTTATTCCTTATAAAATTATTGGTTTTGTTTTTATAGCTAACGTTCATTATATCTTGTGAACGTTATTAAAATGAAATTGTAATTATACAGGATGTTAACGGGGTCATGATCCGGAATGACAAAAAGCGAATAAGATGATCATACTGAACAACCTTTCCCATGGGACCAACCACGAAATTGCAAAAAAAAGAGCCAATTAAGAGTTAACTGTGAGTTAACTGCGATTTAATTGAGAGTTAATGTATGGAATACCTGGTTTTTTTTTGCGATTTCGTGGTTGGTCCCATGGGAAAGGTTGTTCAGTATGATCATCTTATTCGCTTTTTGTCATTCCGGATCATGACCCCGTTAACATCCTATATTGCTGTTATATCTCGTGAGACGCACCCAATAAAAAATGTACCAATAAGCACATAATCATAGACAAACATGTATATTATGTCAAACAGTATGTGATTGTTTTTCGCTAGAGCAGTGTTTAATATCTAAATAAACCTTTTGGAAGTTAAGCCTTCTTCTGGCTCGTGACTGGTGGCTTTGCCCGCCCCAGCATAGTTACGGATGTGGACTGGTTCGCCTGAATACTTGTAACTGCTGCTTTCATTGCCGTTTGGTTTGCAAATGCGAGTTCAAAGTTTACTTCGTAACTATGTTAGCATAGTTCATTTACTGACTCTTAGTAAAAATGGCAGCCTCTTTTATTTCTGAGTATAATAATTAAGTAATATTAATTTGTATAAGGTTTTATTAAGGCGGTGCATTGGAAATTATCGCGTGCTTTGAAACGCCATTCTGACTAGATTAAGAAACAATAAGGTCTGATTTTCAGATATATGATTCTTGACTAAGTATATGATTGTTCATCTGATTTTATCGATACATGATTGCATAACATTTCCAAAGTTGGGTCTGTATTTTCCTTTTTTTAATCAGCCTACTTTAAACGATACATTATTTTACGACACAATCAAGTTAATAATATAGTATTTTATCTTATCTAAAATCTCACTTTATGAAATTTAAATAAAACTTCTCTAATTTAGGTATTTATCGATATTTGACCGAAAAAGCCATTCCCGAAGAGTGTTACATCTCTTTTTCTCGTGCGCGGAAGGCATCAGCGTGTCTCTGTCTAGGGGGCGTGTTTGACTCAAATCAAGGCATCCCCTTTAAGTTTCTACTTCAGTTCTAATTCAATTAGCTGTATCCTGCCTAATCAATCAATTTATTATTAAGTTAACAATTATGTTTAGGTAAACTTTAGTGAAGTCAGAAGTCACGACGAATCATTACGTAAAATATAATTTTGTTATCCATATTTGTCCAGTCGATAAACTGACAATTTGTATGGAAATAAAATCTATTTTGGAAATAATTTATACTAGCTGATTTTTTCAATGTAAGGGATATATTAATAATTAAATAGGTATCTAGAGACAAAATCCTACAAAATTTCGGACATCAAATATATGATAACTTGATTGGCTTCTGAAAAGTCTGAATAAATATCTACTAATACATGAACTTATCTTTATTTTGGTTCATTTCATTTGCTCTATAATATTCAAGATAAATCGTACAAGAAAGACAATGAATGCTTCATTTAATATAACTACTTCCGGGTGGGAAGTTTGTTGGAAGCTTGAAGAATTATCTTAAAATAACGTTTTAAAATGAAATAAACAAAATAACGCTGTTATAAGTTAATATATTTCAACATCGTATTTTTCCTCATTGTGAAAGACCCACTTTGTAACGTGAAAGTAACGGTTTCATCAAACTTAAAATCTTTTGTCCATAATAAACCTTAAAAAAATAAAAATATCGTCTAATAATGCATTGAACTATAATTTTAAATATTGTATAATAGAAAAATAAATAGCGCTTAAGAAAAATATAATTATAGCGCTTAAGAATAATAATTTTGATTGTTAAACTAAATAGTTCTAAATTGTTTCATGCAACAGATAGTAACTAAATCCAACAACTGCGATAAATAATTTAAATATTGCAGTTATTCGCTTTATTATTCGACAGTCAAGTCAAATTAAAATAGAGCCACTGTGGTAGTTTGAACAAGTTGACGAATGCCGAGTGGACCCATGGGGCTTTGATTGTACCCTTCAAAAGAAAACAACGTTATCAAGATTTCTCGTGGGAACTGTAGTGAGACACAAGTTTTTAATTCACCTGGAAGATTGAGATTGCCGCCCAGGATACAAATAGAGCCCAATGTTTTGAATGAATGAATGAATGAAAACATTTATTTCAAGTAACCCAGGACTCGTTTTGATGAGGGATAAGAGTATACCATCATCATCGTCATTCCAGAGTATTACTCTGCAGGTCGTGCTTTTTATCACAACGAGAAGAATTTTAAGAACAATTATAGGTTATTTAATGCTGCCCTTATAATTATCCTCATACATGTATAACCTATTCCATATAAGATAAGTCAAATCCTGCTGTAGACGGCACGCGATTACAACGAAAAACCATTTTGAAGAGCAAAAACATTTACTTAGTTTTTTATGTTTGAAAAGCACATAAAATATGAAATAAGTAAAACTAGTAGTATAATATTTTCTTTTGATATCCTCTAGATAAATTGAATAATTGTAAAGATAAATATGTCAGGCTACGATAACTGTGACATGTTCTGAATAGATCATATTATTATTTCGAATTTAACACGTGAACTCAATGATTTACCTACGTGTCTAGTTCACGTTTGTAAATGATCTTAATTACTTGAACTACTTACCGTAGGTACAACATTAAATAAAATTAATTTATAATAGGATCATAAGTCATAACCATTGTTTAAATTAATTATTGACTGGGTAATGTTTTTTTGCGGCGCACACCACCAGACCCTAGACCAAAAGGACACAGCGCCGATTGACGTATGTAATAACTATCTTTATTAAATAATACTGACCCCTGTATTCCTAAAAGAAGGTAGCCAGAGCACATGATTATTTTCTAGAAATTGTTGGTTTTCCGAAAGAAAATTCGATATTACTGTGATAAGTTGCTAGCCAACATCGTCCACAACAAGTACGTTGTGGACGATGTTGGCTAGCAACTTATCACTTACAAGTATTCCAATAGTCGGCTCTTACGAGACCTACTACCAGGTACCTGGGTACCCACCATTCGAAATCAGCAACACAATAAGTAACGAAATATCCTTGATTTCTTGAAGTGGTGTTTTTAATAAATTTCGTACTTTTATTATAACTGAAATTAATTTTAACTTAATTTACTTTTTGCATGACGCTTATAATTTCCACATGATCATTTTGGCTAAAATTTGATTGTAATACCTGTACCTACCATATGTGTTGATTACTCATAGGAATAAGTCAATGTAGATAATAATTATGTACTATCCGCAGACAAAACTTCTTCATAATGGTGTCACTTTAAGTGTTTATATTAAGTGCAAGGAGGCACATACAGTGTTTGAAGTAATGGCAGGGCAGGATAAATACATACGAGAGTATAATCTTTTAGGTGTGACTCGTCTACTCGGACTCCACACCGTGAATGTTTTCATATAAAATGGATACAGAATTTGTAGCCCGTTTTCTGGCTGAAACTGGCGTCGACCACCTCGGCGGTGACGGCAACAAGCCGCCGATTTGAGGGGAGTAATATTTTCTAGAACATGGACCGCGAATGAGTTGATTTAGAGGTTAATCATAACTAAGATAGTAATACTTTTGCCTGTACACTGACCAGGCCTTTAAAACGTTATAAAATGAACCGGAATTATAACGGTATATTTCGTTAGTGTTCGAAAATTACGTTATAACAAAATCAATATTCTCCATAACGATATAAATACCGTAACAGAATGAATAACAGAACGATATATAATAACGTTATAATATCGTTTTAAAATGCGGGCCGCGCGCTACGGCTGCGCCGTTGCCGCTCTGTGCCAATGCCAACATGCCACCACGTGGGCCGTAGCGCGACGTGCGACGTTGCCGTTATGTTGTTCTAGCTTCTAAATCTTATTAATGCTTGTTTACCTCGATCATTTGCAAATTGGTTGTGAATTGTGAATATTTGGTTAGTTGCGACGATAAATGGTGGAATAAAAATGGGACGCAGGAAACGCAACGCTGTCCATAGATTCGTGGACTTGCTCATAAATAAAAAGAAAGAGTGCCAATCTTAATAGCCCCTAGGTATACACTATTACAATATGTAAGAGGGTCAATATTTTTTTATGTTAATTGTTTGTCTCTGCACTAAATCGCAGACTCCCAGTATTAGGACCTATTCCAAACAAGCCCTACGACCGACGGTGTTGCCGTGAGCAAAAAATTATGCATTAGTATGTTGGTATGTGCTTTTGTTCATTAATCGTAATAAAATTAAAATATACTTTTAGTTTCCGACATTTTATTTTATTTTTGATTTAGAGCCATTCCGAAAACGACAAGTTAAATAAAATCTGATTATGAAACCAAAGAATGTGTGAATTTTCGATTTCGGTTCTTCGCCATAATCTGTCTAGATAGGCTCGCGATAGATAGGGGAGACCAAGGACGATTGGTACACAAATATGTATCGATCCTCCTTTTCTTACGATTCATCCTCCTTTTCTAATTAATCCTTAGTCACTAAATATTTATATAAATAACTAGCTGTTGCCAGCGACTTCGTTCGCGTGGAACTTGTTATGGTCTTAGAAAAAATATTGCTATTAAATTATGTTCGGTGCAAGCTATTTATCGCTGTCCCAAACACACTTCTACCATCTTAAAGATATACAAAAACTATCCTATATCCTTCCAAGGGTCTCTAATTATCTGTACGGGAAATTTCATCTAAATCCGTTTAGGAATTAGACCTACGTAAAAGGTAACAGTGCGATGAGTTCGTTAGTTTAAATTGATAAATCTAAATTGAAAACTTCGTTTTTACAAACATAAATATCTTGAGAATCATCAACAGACGTTTTCATACAGTATTAAAGAAAAATATATTTTTATATGTCTACTAAGCTACATTGCTGTTATAATAATAAGTACCCAATGTTGATTAAATCTATTCGATTCTGGGAGCATCGCAGTTCTAACCTAACCTATCCTATAACTGGTAACTGTTCAAATCTGTAAGTCTTACTTTAAAAAAGGTCTTGCTCTCTATACCACCTTCAAACCTTTTAACTCTCTTAGGGGATGAATAAAAAAAACGCGGAAATCGTTTTCTAATCATTAAACAAACGGTCCATAACTTAAGTAATAAATCTATTATTTTAAAAATATCTTGCTCTTCGTATAAATTTTGAACCTCCTAGAAACTTGGGGGATGAATTTCAAAAACATTGAAATGAATTTTTTTGTTTTAAACAAACCGTCTAAAATCGTAGTTACACTAATGTTTTACTTTAAAATTGTCTTGACCCTATACGGCCTTCGAATCCCCTTTAAACACTCTTAGGTGATGAATAAAAAAATCAACTAATCTGCTCTCTATTTTAAGACCAAAATTAAAAAATCTTACTTAAAAAATTACTTTTCCCTCCATATAAACTTTGAAGCCCCATTAACGCCTATAGGGGATGAATTAAAATCTCTCAATTGATTGATTGATTGATTGATTCTGAAATCAGTTTTGTTGTCGTTTAACATACAGACTAAGACTGACATTAGAAATATCTTACTATATTTTCTTGCTCTCCATATAAACCTTGAATACCGTTTTAACACTTTTAACCCCCTTAGGGGTGGTATTTTTCCAAAACGATGAAAGGATTTTTTTTCTAATAAGTAATCGTACCACAAAGTTGCCCATCTCTAGCTCAAAAAAAATGTTTCTCATCCTAATCTTGCATAAGTACCTTTTTAACCCCCTTAGGGATGGAATTTTCTAACACGTTAAAAGTACTAACTGTTTTTCTATTCTAATAGGTAATCTTTCTACAACGTTTCAAATCTCAAGCTCAAAAAAAGTGTTTCTGATACAAACCTTTCACCCCTATTTAACCCCCTTAGGGGTGGAATTTTCTAAAACGCTGACAGTCCTTCTTTGTATTGTATTTAGTAATCTTTCTACAAAGTTTGAAGTTTCTAGTTCAAAAAATAAAGTTCCCTCCATACAAACTTTGCACCTCTATTTAACCGCCTTAGGGATGAAATTTTCTAAAACACAGAAAGTACTTTTTTCTATTCTAATAAGTAATCTTTCTACAAATTTTCAAGTCTCTAGTTCAAAAAATAATGTTTCCCCCATACAAACATTGCACCCCTGTCCCCTACTTAACCCCCTTAGGAGTGGAATTTTCTAAAACGCTGCAAGAACTTTTTATGCATCTTAATAAGTAATCTTCCTTCAAAGTTTCAAGTCTCTAGTTAAAAAAAAAAGTTTCCCTCATACAAACTTTGCACCCCTATTTAACCCCCTTAGGGATGGGATTTCCAAAAATTCCATCTTGTCCCTTCTTTTTAGTCCCAGTAGTTTCGGCTGTGCGTTGATGAATTAGTCAGGAAGTCTTCTTTTACATACCTATATAGATAAATCAAATTTCTCATTCTCTCCACCTCATTTTAAGCATCTTAGCTAACTATCCATCCGTAATGTGCGTGCTGGTGCCATGAGACCGGTTTAATTTATTTAAACTTTGTGACACAATACAAAAAAAAGTATATATGGTGGACTTAATGCCATAAGGCATTCTCTACCAGTCAACCAACGGGCTAAGCAGAAACATTTGATGCAGGCATTTAAATTATTAATAATTTACCATGTTATAACAATGCCATTAATATCTGGGGGCACGGGAGTGCCCCCGCCAAGTCGAGCGCGAAGCAAACACTGCCGTACCATCCTTTACTGGAACCATTTCGCCACATTTTCAGGCCCCTATTTGAGAACCTCTGGATAAGACCAAAATGCAGAAATTTTCGTCAACCAGTAAGCTATAATCACATACTTAAAATCCAAAATTTCAAGTTTGTAGGTCATTTAGTTCCGAAGTTAAGCGAAAGCAAAGTTTCGCATTTATGACACTCACTCACTCATAATCATCAAAATAGAACTAGTACTTCCCATAAACTCAGAGAGCTGAAATTTGGTACAGAGTTAGGGTTTAATGGCCACATAAAGGGAAAACTATAAAAAATTGCTAATTCAAGCCAGTTTTCTAGATACACCAACTGTATACATTACTTTGTAATCCTATACAAATATATAGGATTACAAAGTTACATTTGCAGTGAATGGGAAAATTCAAAAGCTAGAATGGGCCTGCATTCGTAGTTTGTATGTATGGATAACACATTAACCTACAAAAAGAAGTGAGATTCCATAAAAAACACTCCATGTAAAAAAGAGGCCAAGTCTCGAAACTCTTCCACCGTAAAAAGTTGTGAGATATTTCGTAGAGCCAAGTTTCAGGCATTCTTATTAATCTTTATTTGCTTGCTAAATAAAATTTTGTGACTTGGCAATCACACAATACTACATAATTTTAGGTAAGTATGCAAAAATCTATAAATACAGTTAAGTTGTGTGATTGCCACGTTGCAGAATTTTATTTAGCAAACAAAAACATTCCATGTAAAAAAGAGGCCAAGTCTCGAAACTCTTCCACCGTAAAAAGTTGTGAGATATTTCGTAGAGCCAAGTCTTAGGCATTCTTTAATCTTTATTTGCTTGCTAAATAAAATTCTGTAACTTGGCAATCACACAACTTTCCTGCATTAATGGATTTCTGCATACCTAAAGCTATGTAGTATTGTGTGATTGCCAAGTCACAAAATTTTATTTAGCAAGCAAATAAAGATAAAAGAATGCCTGAGACTTGGTTCTACGAAATATTTCACAACTTTTTACGGTGGAAGAGTTTCGAGACTTGACCTCTTTTTTACATGGCATGTTTTTTATGGGATGATGCATTTCCGATTAATGAGGCACAGAGTAGCTAAAGACAATCTGATTTGAAAATTATTAGTCAGGATATTCGTATCAGGCTACAAACCTGCGCCGACAAGCCGAGCAAATCGAAAAATTCTCTATTTTACTATGACGTCGTGCACTCTAACAAACAACCTACGTTACGTAATCACATCGCTTACATTGCACGAGTAGGCTATAATAACGTTATAACATTATTATATCGGTTAAAAAAGTATCGGTTTTATATTAATGGTTTAGATTTATAACGTTATAATGGATATCGCTATACAGCGCGTCAAATATCGTTTTTGAGTATAGCGGTTTTAGGAATAATAACGTTATAAATGATAGCGCTATACGAAAATAGCGCTATTTAAAGGCCTGACACTGACAACAAAATATTTCACTTATGTATTTGTCAAAAGTCCCACGTGAAAATACAACTTAGTCTAATTTATTTAAAAGATAATCGCGCCACCAACAATTACACACGTTCAAAAACGTACATTTTAGGTACTTCTGTAAAAAGATGATATAAAATAAACAGCGAAGAGTGTGAGCTTCATTTTAATAAAGCTTGTATTTGCGTTATAATTTCTGTTTTAAAAGTGCATGTACACGGTTAAGAATTTGTGCACACACAAAATGCGGATGTTGTTTTAAACGCAACGTTTTTGTTTGCCTTGTACATACCATGAAACTTAATTCAAGTATCATCATGCAAGATTATTTTGCCATTTTTTTGGTTCCTGTTTAAATACAACTAAGGTTCATATTCATACTCTTATGGAAAAAGTGCAAAAATATGTATCTATAGATTTAATCCTCTCAGAAATATGTACCCAAAACTTAATCCGCTAATATGAGCGATGGGACATATTTATGAGTAAGTTGTATAACTTGACGAGCTTTGCAAGAAGCGTAAAAAAAATTGTAAACAAAAATTTTTTTGATTAAATTACTTACCAGATTTTTCGACAGATACACTAACTAAAGTGAATATTATTAGAAAAAGTGTTATGTTACTATATGTTTATGACACGACAAATTCACAGGATATACACGCACAATCTCTAATGAGGGTATAATACTAAACAAGTCGGCGCTACCAACATTAAGCGTGTATGAATTTACGGCCAATTACAATGCCGCACAACTTTCCAGACGACATCTATTGCGTACGTGCGCAAACTGGCCGGATTGCAAGTTTCATAATATCTCCAGCACTTAAGATCGATTGGTTGATGGAAAGTTTCTTGGACTATCTGTGCTATAAGATTTTTCTAACTTGATGTTGCTAGCGATTCGTAGTGGTAGTGAAGTAGTAAAACGTTGTTTGAATCTTTAAAAATTAAATTAGTATAGTAACAAAATGGTTCTAAATTTTGGCAGTTCAGCGATTTTGTTGTATAATAATCATATTATAAGGTCAGCATCACCGATTCATGCATTAAAATATATTTTCTCAAACATGCTCGGAAATGTACGCGTTAATATCACGAAATGAAGACATGAAGTTTCTTGTTTATGGCTCCCTACATTACTTCTTGGCCTTACGCCAAGAAGTAATGTATGAAAACCCTAAGTAAAACCATTATTGTCCGCTACTCTAACTTTTTAAATTTGCTTACTAATATTAAACTGACAAAGGAAAATTTACATACTGCCAACCACCACTAGACACTGTAAGCATACTTGCTTCATAAAAAAAATAAAAATAATCTATGGTATTATAGTTTAGGTGCGGTTAAACATGGTGCTCGAACGGCTTGTTCAAATGGCATGTTTAAAAAGTAAAAAAGGCGCAAATTACCCATTATTTAATTGATTACCTAGTATTTATTTTAATTTTAATATTTCCTCACATCGTTTGAGAAAAGTACTATACAACCCTCGGCCGGAACAGGGATTGCTGGACTCGTCGTATTCGGCCTCGTCTACGACTCGGCCGTCTACCCCAATCTCGTCCAGCAATCCCTTACTTCACGGCCTCTGCAGTAATCTACTATTTCTCAAACATGCTCGGAAATGTACGCGTTAATATCACGAAATGAAGACATGAAGTTTCTTGTTTATGGCTCCCTACATTACTGCTTGGCCTTACGCCAAGAAGTAATGTATGAAAACCCTAAGTAAAACCATTATTGTCCGCTACTCTAACTTTTTAAATTTGCTTACTAATATTAAACTGACAAAGGAAAAATTACATACTGCCAACCACCACTAGACTCTGTAAGCATACTTGCTACAATAAAAAAATAAAAAAATCTATGGTACTATACTTATGTGCGGTTAAACATGGTGCTCGAACGGCTTGTTCAAATGGCATGTTTAAAAAATAAAAAAGGCGCAAATGACCTATTATTTAATTGATTACCTTGTATTTATTTTAATTTTAATATTTCCTCACATGGTTTGAGAAAAGTACTATACAATCCTCGGCCGGAACAGGGATTGCTGGACTCGTTGCATCCGGCCTCGTCTACGACTCGGCCGTCTACCCCAATCTCGTCCAGCAATCCCTTACTTCACGGCCTCTGCAGTAATCTACTATTTCCCAAACATGCTCGGAAATGTACGCGTTAATATCACGAAATGAAGACGTGAAGTTTCTTGTTTATGGCTCCCTACATTACTTCTTGGCCTTACGCCAAGAAGTAATGTATGAAAACCCTAAGTAAAACCATTATTGTCCGCTACTCTAACTTTTTAAATTTGCTTACTAATATTAAACTGACAAAGGAAAATTTGCATACTGCCAACCACCACTAGACACTGTAAGCATACTTGCTTAATAAAAAAAATAAAAATAATCTATGGTATTATACTTTATGTGCGGTTAAACATGGTGCTCGAACGGCTTGTTCAAATGGCATGTTTAAAAAATAAAAAATGCGCAAATTAAATATTTCCTCACATCGTTTGAGAAAAGTACTATACAATCCTCGGCCGGAACAGGGATTGCTGGACTCGTTGTATTCGGCCTCGTCTACGACTCGGCCGTCTACCCCAATCTCGTCCAGCAATCCCTTACTTCACGGCCTCTGCAGTAATCTACTATTAATGTGTGTTTGCGATAATTATGTAGTAGGTATGTACATATTCAATAAATACTCGCGCAAAACTTTATTTCAACATTCCGTAAATGAAACTGTGTGTCATTCACACATTGATTTCAATGTACATACACATACATTTATTTCCACCCTTTTCAAAATGCTCATCATGTGATAATAGGCGTAACATTTAATCAAGTTTTAACCCGAGTTGTGTTAAAATCACGATCGTACATTCGAAGTTAATTTGTCGACTGACAATTTGCAGATTCAATTGGGCGAGCGCAATCTGACTAATAATAAACTAATTAAATATTTGAATCGGAGCCAGTATAAAATACACGTTTACGTTTCCGATAGGGTCATTGCTAAAAAAGAAAGTAGATTGTTTTCAGTTTCGTTTTTATAAGATAACAACATTACGTAAATTGAATGTGACTTTATCCCACCCCTACACGTTAAGTGGGGTTTTTTTTTTTCGCTTTTAATTTTAACTCATGGTGTGCGGGGTATCGTTGGATAGTTTGTTTAAAAATATTATGAGTTTCTAAAAAAAATTTCCAACTCGGTGATCCGTTTGCGCGATATCGGGCTTTAAAGCCCTAATTTGTTTGAATGTGCTGTGATTTTATCGACATTTAGCTGTCTATGTATCTAAAAAATCTATCAAACTTATACGATCTCTATCAAAAGTTGCGTTTTCGAAACATGTTTATATTGCTAGCTATACCTTTTTTTATTTATAGCAACAACTCGTTGAGGTGACTCTAGCGACAGGTTTATCATGTGTAATTCCAATGGTCGCTTTACATGTCCATTATCAGACCATCTTGATACTATGCTAATACTATAGTATTGCGTTTTCAATATTAGTAACTATGTCAAATTTCGCCACAATCCGATACCATCAATTGGGACAAATTTCGTTTGCAACTAAGTACCTTATACTAAAAAAGTACTTATCTAAAATATAATAAATAAATAACATGAAAGGCACGGATATGTTTCCATTGTATTTACGTAAGCCATAAAAGCCATCTATGCTTATGATGATGATGAAGTCATATATGCACGGTGGCAAGTTTGTAGGAAAATATATAAATTTTCAACTCTGTAAAGTACCTAATTATTACATTTATTCACAAAAAATTACAAAAGCAATAAAATTTTGCGTAAAACGAAATATCTTCCAGAATTATTGAGATATAAAGAGGTGGCAACCCTAATTTGAAACTCATTTAGTTTAGTTTGAGTATTCTAAATTGAGACCACAATGTATCACAAAACAAATTGTGTGTTCAAATAGAACATACTTAAACTATGATAAATATTGCTACAGGAACTACAAATTATTTGTGGCAAGTTCGAGAATTAGGTACTACTAGGTATATTGCTGATTGCGTTAATTTCTGACGTTAGCGAGATCCAACGTTTTTTTTTAAATAGGTATCTTTTTTCTATATCCCAACTAAAAGGTTACATGAGCTCTGTTTCAACATTCTATCCAACGCCAGACTCGTGAAAATTCCAATAATACCTAACTCGCTTTGAAATTTGAAGGGAATTCGCATCAATTTGGGTTGGCCAATTTCAATAGTATCGAATTCCCAATTTGTTAGTATGGGTGAATAACAAATACGCCGAGCATTGTGGCAAACAAAGGAAATCCAGTAATTTTTTTAACTTACTATTTTGTGGTTATTATACCTGGCCTTATATTTTATCCCAACGCAATTTTAGCATCTAGTAAATCAAACGTTTTTAATTACGTGTTTAGCTAAGAATGACCTGAAAAAAAAATTGGCTTGAAACCAAATAATGAAAGCGGGTGTAAAATATTTAAGGTCAACGCTCAAGTAGATTGGCAATTGATCGTAGTTGATGCCGAAGGGACACACATGACTCGAACAAAAATTAGGGCGTTAAAGCCCAATATTTCGCAAACAAATCACTGATTTGAAAAATAGTTGTAAAAAACCCATATATTTTTATACGAGCTATCCAACGATACCTCACACCATGGGTTTAACGAGAAAAAAAATACATAGGTACCCGCTTTAGGTGTAGGGGAGGTACCCTGATTTTTTTTTTAAAGATTTTATTGTACTGTTTTGTCGGCGTGATTGATTTATATACCCATGCCGAATTACAGTTTTCTAGTAGTAGGGGTTACTGAGCTCAGCCGAGGACGGACAGACGGACATGGCGGAACTATAAGGGTTCCTTGTTGTCTACGGAACCCTAAAAACGAAAGTGATGCCTAAATCTTTACTTATCATCCTTCTCTTTGTTTACTCATTATTTGAATACAACGTCAATATTTGAATGAAGTTTTGACGTTATAGAATACGTCAATACGGCGCAGACGGAGTTCGCTAGTAAATAAATTAGTTTGACAAACGATAGTGTGGCAGAGCACAGGGCAAACAATCACTCCACGCTGACGTACGGTAATTAATCATATTGCAAGAAGCGGGGTGAAATTAGGCCGTAGTATTTGTATCATATGATATGATTTGTAAGAGCAGGGAATGACGCAGACAATACAATAAGGCAGTGAGAAACTTTTTGAAGACAATGTCATTGAAGGTTTTTAATTTAATTATAGACAGGTGCCACAGCGGAATAATATCATCTCATTCATATTTAGAGCATCCAAACTGGGGAAATACCTCCCTTTAACGGAAGACCGCAGTCATAATAAAACCACTTCTTGATCACTTACACGATTCTCACACATTGTTTATACTAAACGGGACTTAATCGCGTATAATCAATCGGTAGGTTACTATTTTGTTGTGTTCCTGTTAATGAGCAAGATTACTAGGGCTACCAAGAATGCGCGTTGTCAGCTGTAGACATAGGACACTCAAATCAATAAAGAATCGGCAACGCACCTGTGATTCCTCTGGAGTCCATAGCCTACGGTATCTGCTTGCCATCAGACAATCCGCGTGCTATTTTCCACTGTAATCGTATATAAAAAACATATGGATTAATATATGGAGCACTTGCAGCCAAAATAACTTTACTCTCTTGTTGGATAAATAACTATATTTACTCACAATGTCTTCTATCCCAGATTTTTGTTCCAAATTCATCGTCAGAACAAAGCATTAAAACATGCCATGCTGGCCGTCCAAATTATCAATTGCTACACAATAGCTTCCTCACTGAGAAACTTTTAATTGGACCGGAATCCCCGTTCCGAAGGCGTTTTAATTAGTAAAATTTCCTATGAACAAGCGGACGCGATATAATTTCCATGCAAATTTAGCGTTTAACTTCTCATAACACAGTAAGTTACTTTGCGAAGACGTATCGGCAGCTCATTTTATGGTAATCAACGAGTTTCAATAGAGATAATGATCGAGTGCGGCTATTGGATTTCTTGAATTGGTTTTAATATAATATAAGTAAGGAAAGACATAAATACCGAGCAATTAATATATCGATAGTCAACTGTCAACTTTAAGAGACGTTATTTATGACCTTTTTACCAATTTATACAAATATCATAAATGCGAAAGTAACAGTGTTTGTCTATAAACAACCACTGGTTTGGTTTCTACTGAACCAAATGTAGTTATATTTGGCAAGTAGTTAACTAAAGTTTTTTTTTAATTCACCCCCTTGGCGTTGAATAAACCCCCCTGTATATATCGAATCTCACGCCGTTAGAGCCGTGGGAGCAGGCCTTACAAACACTTCTGTGTTCTTTCTTTTACCTACTCGTACTATTACAAGTTTATCCTACGAGAAAATTCTCTACAACACCCCTCAAAAGGTTGAACAATAAATTCATTAAGTCAAAGCCAGCTAGTTTACGAACAGCTCTTGAGGCCGTTGTCCACTACACAGAGCTTACTGAAATGACCGACAACGCGCAGGTCATAAAACCTCTATCATAGCCTAGTGTTGACGTAGTGGTTTAATGCCTTTAGCGGAATGTAGTAGCCAGGTAATGCTTTTGAAAATAATATGTGGAGGAAATTAAGTTTTGCATGTTTTTGAGTATATTTGTCTCGTTTTGTTTTTGAGTTGTTCTCAAACATTTCTAACCATTATATGCAAAAAAGCCTGGACACTTTTGACTTAGTACTACACAGAAGCGGTGTTAACATACTTAAAAACTAGTAGCTCTGTGAGCTGAAACCCTCGCGAGACTGTCTTTTATAAAATACCTAAAATAAAATATTTCGAAAAAGCTACAACTACTGTCGCAGATTAACCCTTAGCCCCTAGCAATATGAACACAACTGCACTAACACTACAAATCTAAACTTCAGTGAGAACAATATGCAGTTAGATAACTGAAAAAAATAGAACTTCACTTAATGCGTGCTATTCGTTGCTTATTTATTTTTTGGTTGTTTTATCACTTCAGCGTGCAACTGAATTTACCAAATCTTGTTTTTGCATTTGACATATGTGCATGTTTCATATTTTTGTATCATTCTGACTCGAAGTTATTATTAAAATTGTATTAGTTGCGAGCACTTGATTTGGTTCGTATCGGGACGGCTAGAACCTACCAAATATATATTTTATACTAGCTGTCCACGCAGCTCCGCCTATGTAATACGAAGAACCGGATTGAATTAGCGCCAGTAGGCATCAGTAGCTGCTTTTCTATCTTCAAGTCTTATGCCATACCAATGAAACATTGACGTTATGTTCCTTATACTTGTAATAGGCTGCGAAATATCATGATTCGGTTGCGGTGACACAGGAGGTCCACTAAGGAATTTCATATAAAATTGAATTTTAAATATCAATTTGTGACATGACATCACGGTGTTCAGTCCGTTTAAAAAAAATGGTGGTTTTTTATTCTCTTATTAGCATGTTTAACATAATTATCTCACCAGTCTATATATACTTGGCTGGCAATGCCTATTTTCCCGGCCTCTACAGTAGGTAGTATTATTGTTTTTGATTGTTCCATTTGAGTGCACATTTTTAAGACTGTTAAGAGACGCATTAATACATCTTAGGTTATAAACAATTTATACCAGTTAACATAGCTCGCTCTGATATAGGGAAATAATGTATCGATAGAAAGGTTATATCAAATTAACTACTTTAATACGTTTTAAAACGGATTATTGAGGCTTCCTTTCTTTGCTTAGGGTATTGGAATATGCATAGCTGCGGATCCATTTAAAACATCGAGTTCTATTTAAATTTACTTATCAAAAGATTGTAAGTGCTTTTAGTTCTTATTCTAGCATCCGACCTTTGAACTGAACAAGGTCCATTCAGCTTTCTATCTACATCGGGATGGATATCGGGAATTAATTGAACGAATGATAAGGAAGAGTGTCTGCGAGTTGTTCATGAATATGTATAATAAGGCTAAGTGCTCGCTGTGTAAAAGGTTCTAGTTATTTAGTCCATGGCCATTAAATTGGCGATTTTATTAAAATATTATGAGGAGTCTTTACTGGCTACGTTGGCGTATATTGGAGGTTTCAATTACTGGAGTTTCTGTCATTAGATGTAGTTGGAATTAAAGTAACGAGAAATATTAATAACCGTGGTGATGGACCTGTAACATTATTGTTTTCTATCATATTAACATCAATATCACTCTTGTTATCACTGTTGTTGTCATCTATGCGAGGAAACCTCTGTACGCAGCAGTGGGACGTACTCGTATATAGGCTGATTTATTATTAATTATTATTATCACTCTTGTTAAACATTATTCTCAGACCATATTTTTTACTTATTTTCCAAAAGACACCAGTTCTATGTTCTCGATATTTGGCGCCTGTAATTCCATCCCACTTACATATATACATTCTGCAAACGACAGCAATTGTTGCCGAATCAATAATTCAAACTGAATACTCAGGGTAGAGGTAGGAACCAAATTCCTGGAAGCCTGCCAGACATTATCGGATTCATATAAAAGATGGAAATTGAGGTGAGAATCGTCAACCGTAACGGCCCTGCAAATTGTACAGAACTGATCTGAAACAAAGAAAATTGGATTATTATACGAAAGTTTCTACATTAGAGGCGCCTGGATATACTAGTATGTCTAGAGTTGGTGGTGATTTCGTGACTCGTTTTTGTTTTGCTGCTCCTATTATTTGGTTGTAAATTTTTTAATGACATATAAAAGGGCGGGTTGCACCAACTTACGATTACAACCAGATCAACGTTGAATATAAACTTGTCAAACTTGCCATGCATTCGGATTTGAACGAACGTCACTTTATTTAATCGTATGGCATATATTATTTTGGCCTTTAAAGTTTGTCACTCTTTAACTAGTACCACCCAGGGGACACGTGCAGAGTTGTGGTAGGTAGCTCCTGCGGACGCGAGTAACAGTTGTCCCTCCTTTGTCAAGTGAGTGGGCAACTCGACTGTTAGAAGTTCTTAAGCCGCCCGAAGGCTTCTAACTCGGCTTAACAACTACTGTCATAGACAGCAGCCGGGATCAACTGCTTAGCGTGCCTTCCAAAGCACGGAAACACTCATTTATATTAACCACTTAAACATCAGGCGGTCACCCATCCAAAGACTGACCGCTGCCATCTTTGCTTAACGTGCGTTATCGTTTCCGACTCGCAGGCGCCGCTAGGCTATGAGCGCTTCGACATCACTTACGATTACAGACGGTTTGGTGCCCCCCACCTTAAGGGGTTAAACATAGCGCGCGTATAGGTATTTAAGGGGTTGCATTGGAAATTATCGCGTGCTTTGTAACGCCGTTCTGACTAGATTAAGAAACAATAAGGTCTGATTTTCAGATATATGATTCTTGACTGTATGATTGTTTATCTGATTTAATCGATACATGATTGCCTAAAGTTTCCTCTATAGAAAAAAAACCAAAGTTGGGTCTTTATTTTCTTTTTTTACTCAGCTTACTCAGTTCGTTAATACCATTGTATTTTATTTCATCTAAAATCTCACTTAATGAAATGTAAATAAAACTTCACTAAGTCAGGTATTTATCGAAAATTGTCCAAAAAGCCATTCCCGAAGAGTATTGCATCTCTTTTTCTCGTGCGCGGAAGACATCAGCGTGTCTCTGTCGAGGGGGCGTGGTCGCCTCGAATCTAGGCATCCCCTTACATGTCAAAGCACTGACAAATTCATAGCATCGTTTTACAAAACAACTAGCTTCCACCCGCGACTTCGTCTGCGGTGCGTGGACCTGGGATAAAAACTATCCTATATTTATTATATTACTAGCTTCTGCCCGCGACTCCGTCCGCAGGGAACTCGTTTAAATCGTAGCTCCATACAAACATTAATTTCCCATTTCATCCCCGGGGCGGGAAATTAATGTTAGAGGTTGATTTCCAGGATAAAAACTCTCCTATGTCCTTCCCCCGGATCCAAACTATCTTCATACAATATTCATCGCAATCGGTTCAGCGGTTTAGGCGTGAAGAGGTAACAGGCAGACAGATAGACAGACAGACACACTTTCACATTTATAATGATATGAAATGCATATTATCATGGATGAGTATGGATATATTATTTATATTGTATTATTGTAATCTACACTAAAACTACCTTCGTGCAAAATTTTCATCCAAATCGGTTGAGCCGTTTAAGCGTAAATCGAGTAACAAACGTTCAATCATCTAAACTTCCAAATATCCAAACTTTCGCATTTATAATATTATAGTAGGATGCGGCATACAAAGTTACAAGCTTTTTGTTATCAACTATAAAGCAACTTGTTCATATGTAAGGCTCAACGAACGGAAAAGAGCAGTTTCAGATATACCTATTTATCGTTTCTAAACAAATAGCGGTGACGGCTAGAGAGTAGTAGCATAAATCGGGTAAAATAATAACTGTGTAGTTTCATGCTTTTATAAAAAAATATGTCGATCTTCACTGAATCAGCTTTGTCTTCATGGCCCCACTCCGAAGGGCCGTCTACATCTGCTGTCAATGTTGTGAAATCAGGGGCTTATTAAAATTTTATGCCCTCAACTCCGCTGTGCAAACTTTAATAAGGTAAATTCAAATCTTGAGACGTTGAAATACTCACCTGAATAATTAAAGGTATTGTATTGAGACGGATTGCCGTGAAGTTTGTTTTTAAAGCGTCATCCGGTTGAAGATGTGACAGGCTAAATGAAAACTGAAGAGGTTTTGAATCTGCCTTTGTTAAGCTGCGGCAGTTGTTTTGCTTGAAGTTGTATGGAGAAGTATTATTTTCTTTACGTCTTAGGATTATTACAGCGGTACGATCTCGTATGTAATACTATTCTGTTCCTGTATCTAATACTACCTGTTCTGTGACAGCGGGATAGTTATGTGTACTTTGTAGATTAGCTCACATATTAAACGTCAATTAAGACTCTTAAAAAAACATTAGTGTTTGTAGTTTTATATTTAAGACTAGCTTCTGCCCGCGACTCCGTCCGCGTGGAGCTCGTTTATATCGTATCTCCATATAAACTTTCACCCCCACTTCATCCCCTTGGGGGATGATTTCCGGGATATAAACTATCCTATGTCCTTCCCCAGGATTCAAACTATCTCTATAAGAAATTTCATCCAAATCGGTTCAGCGGTTTAAGCGTGAAGAGGTAACAGACAGACAGACAGACACACTTTCGCATTTATAATATTAGTATGGATGGATATTATAGTGTAAATGTGAATACAATACTATACATCTAAATTAACGTCTCGAAATATTATATTACATGGAAATCCATCCATACTACTATACTATAATACTATAATATAATATATACTATATAATATCCATACTAATATTATAAATGCGAAAGTGTGTCTGTCTGTCTGTTTGTTACCTCTTCACGCTTAAACCGCTGAACCGATTTGGATGAAATTTGGTATAGAGATAGTTTGAGACTTGGGGAAGGACATAGAATAGTTTTTATCCCGGAAATCATCCCCCAAGAGGATGACGTGGGCGTTGAAAGTTTGTATGGAGCTACTATATAAACGATTCCACGCGGACGGAGTCGCGGGCAGAAGCTAGTTCGAAATAAATCTATAATCTTCATCCTAAACTTTAGTGCAAAACAAAAAATTTAACTGGCTTTTTTAACGAGTACCTAGACATAAAATACATTTCTATTCCGTTATACCAAATTTTGTATTACATTATAGGCGCCAAATATGAATATAGGTAGATACAAAGTTTGTCGGTTTATCTGGACCCACAGTGTATTACAACTTTATGAATCACGTTTTTTTTTACAAATATACATTTTCAAATGAAACATCACAGGTGATGCGAAGACACTGATGATGTTGACGATGATTGTAGATTTATTAAGTACAAATTCACATTAATTAGTAGATTGTATGGCAAGGGTCTAAAATAAGCCATATTACCACGAGATGGTTATTTCCCCGAGCGAAGTGAGGGAAAATTGTTCGAGTGGTAGTATGGCTTTTAGACCATAGTTATACACTCTTATTTTCACTGCGAGTAAAAAGTAAAAACAAAGATTATCTATCCACAATCAATAATAAATTACAGGGCGAAAAGCTTGTTCACTTTGGCGGCATGATTTTTTTTATAAACTGTTTTGACACAGATAATAAATATTGACACACAATAAGCGCTACTGACTGCCTTTCTAGGCGCGTCCAAACGGCCAAGCCGGGTGGACAGCATACGTTGCATAAGATAAAGCGAGATAGACAGCCAGCCTATCTCACTTAATCTAATAGCTTATGCCATGTGTGCAGTCAACCATGCTTGAACGTTAGAACGCGGCTATAGATTGTCAGAGGCGTTACTTACTTTATATAATACCTAATGTTTGAAATGATTTCTGTTTCCGGATTCCTGGTTAGTTGATAGCATATACAAATATTTTTTAAAGAGTTGTGATTGGTGGATTTAATACGGTGAACTTTTATTTGGTAAAATTAAAATGTTTTAAAAATCATAAATATGTATGCATATTTTCCTTTAGGGCGACATGTACTACTTTAGCCCCACTTGGTAAGCCTAATATGGCATACTTTTCGAGCATGTGAAGCGAAAAAAGAATTAATTGCTTCAGTCGTCTTTTACTGGTTTTTATTACAGTTTATGAGTTCTTATCCCCAATAATACCATCACAGTTTATTGCCCTGGACGGCAGCGTATATTTACACTCTTAACGAGCATAATATACATCACGTAGCAAACCACAGCTATTCATTTTTAACGCAACCCAACGAAGTGAAAAAGTAAATTGTGCAGTTTATTACATTAGGTTTATTAAAGTAATGGCATCACCAGGCGAGGGAAACTTGTGCGTAAGTACACCAGTATGAGGCGGTGGCATCGCGATATTGCCTACGTGTTTCGGGCCTTAGCACGAGCGGGCTCACAACATTGGCTCTTCTGTATCTACTGTTCACTCGTCATCCTTACATAAATATGAATCGTGAAAATTTAAACGAAAATCTTACTTTGAATGAGCAAGGCCAAAAAACTATACTACATCAATTTCATTATATATTTATAAATTGATATTAGTACGTTGCATTCACTCGCACATCTCTGAACCAATTCCAACATGTGACATCAAGACTTCGAAAACGTGCACCAATATTGATCCCCGATTAATACACGGATTTGAACCTCTGATTTTATGGCCCTAAGCGAAATTTGTATCACTTCAAGTTATCTTAACACATTTTTATATTTTTTTTATTGTAGTGTAATTAAATTAATTAACACTTTTTGATTAACATTAAATCACTTTCCTGTATAAGGCGGTCGCATTAGTCGAAGCAAGTGCGCGCTAAAATGTTATGACAGATGTTGTAGGTGCGTATCTAGAACAAACGTCTTAATGGAAAAGTTTGCAAACGTCTGTTAACTAAAATGTCCAGTCTCTTCCTCTGAAACTCAAAATGTCAAAATGACAGATAAAGACAAACGAAAAATAAAGGCATTTTGCTAAAATTGATTTGATGTACTTTTATGAACAACTGTATAAATGTAGCGCCTTCCAAATTAATTGTTAAGGGGCGGACATAAAAATTCTGAAGACTCGTTTGTCCGAAATCATTAAAATTTCGAACACCATTTTCTACTCTACGAAAATTTGGACTTTGATGATTTATTCGAAAATGACATAGGTTAAGTTAGGTTAGTGTTATATCTTAAAAAACAAAACCATGTTCCTTCAGCGGAACATGGTTTTCGGGATTATGAAATTCTGATAAATATACTATCGGACATATGACTCTTTGGAGTTATGTAGTGTACCCAATTGTAAGCATAAGTCTCGATCCCCTGAGAATGAAACGTTCACCCTTCTATCCGCCAACTTCGTAGCCGTAAACGGTGTCACGTCGAGTTTGCCACATGTCACGGATTTATGCCCTCGTTACCCCTCCGCCCGGTGTGTCGATACTAATTTGATAAGGTCCTACCCCCATTCGTGGCCCGAAATTATTAACGACTAAAACTAACTTCCTTCTAGTTTAGTTTTATCCATCCACTCAGATTATGTAGCTCCTGGATCGTATGAAGTTTGCTCTTTACGAGCTTTTGATGATGATCGATGTACGAGCTGACCTGGTTCTGTAATATTTATTATATTATGCCCGTTCCAACTAGATGTTTGTCATGATGGAATGGTGTTTGTCTAGTCACGTCTGGTGTGACTTTTATTAGGGCATTGTCAAAAAATTGTGTACGTAAATGTTAAACAAATATTAACTGGGTGTAAGTTTTGTGACGAAAATTAAGCATACAAAATGAACTTGTTTCACATTTAAATGACGTGTTTTATGCATTGCTATCATTTATGAATTGAAAGTCAAAATATTTTTCATACAAACTGAATACTTAAAATTGTCGTCACAAAACTGACACTGAGTTAATTTTTGTTTGACGACTCACGCTAATTGGGTACTAATCAAATATATTTGCAAGAAACGTTTACACCGTACTTCACCTTATTCAAAAATTTTACAGGCTGAAAAAAAAAACACTTACTTATTTGTTTTTCTTACCTAGATATACTTTTCTCCATATCACAAACCGAAAAATAAGGCAGCTTAGAATGACATAATATTTTTTTCTACTCCTCTACCGTTATCTGTCATTTATATAGGCTCTAGCTCAAATACAATGACACCGATAATTATGTCGTCGAAAAACTCTATGGCCCATAAACGCACTGTTTAGTGTACTTTTATGGTTCATACATTTTTCATAAAAGCACTGTTTACCACGATGTCAAATCATCTAACTTTTTTTCAATCGGCCGCCATATTGCAGTGGTACCAACTTCATAAGCAAATTTTTCGAAATAAAAAGTTTTGCTATCAAACATTTGTAGAACATAAATTATTTACTAAAATAAAAATTAATGATCATGAATTGTGTGTATACATATTTTACCAATGATTGGTATTATTTATAAATATAAACCGATCCGATTCGGTTCGGATCCGGATTCAGTTTGGTTCGGATGGCAAGTTCAAAGAAATTAAAAACAAAACAGACCATAAACAAGAGGTGTCAATGTGTCATATTTCTAATTTCCCACCAAAGTTCGAATTCACAATTAAAAGACGAAATATGATAACTATTCGTTATTAATAACATATTAAGATTAGATTTGTGTTTGTGAATTGAAGAAAACTGTGTACGTTCCTTTTAAAATGGACGAAGAAGAAAATAACTGCAACGCTGAAGAAATTGCGTGAGTTGTAATAGTACTAACGGAAAAACTACTGCCGAAAAGTCAAATGCTATTTATTTAGAATTAGTCGTAGAAAAAGTATTGTATGCAACGGTGTATAACTTGGTCTTAAAACGCTCGTGGCGTCTTTAATTGCGATGCTCGCCAAGGCTCGCATCGCAACTCACGCCACTCGCGTTTTAAGACCCTACTTATACAACAGTTGCATAAAATACTATTTCATCACACTTGCTCGTAAATAAAGAAAGAAAAAAAGAAAGAAAGAAGGCATTTAAATGGTGGTATTCCATGCATGTATACAGAAGGACAATGGTCTAAATTGTTCCCATGGGAGTTATGGATTTTCATAACTCTCTAGGGAGTTATGAGCTTGTGTATGATCTGATGTGATGGCCACGCGCCGCAAGAATACTACTGTACTGCTCTGTGATTGGTTGAAATATTGAAGCTGCGCGCTCCACTTACGCCCCTCGTTTAAATGATCGTTCGATGCTCTTTTGCGTTATTATAAACGTGTGTCCATCACAGTTGATAAATTCATTATCACCTACAGTTTATTCGGGGTAACGACGGATCGTTGCTCGGGCATAGAAAATCAATGACATAGATATTGCGTCATTACCTACTGTGATGTAGATGAGAAAGTTCAGTTTTTTAAACGAGAGACTGTGAATGGATCCTTCTATATTCTTTTACTAGCCCAGGAACTCGCGCTGTGCATAACTTGGTTACTGAACTTCAAATTTAATATTATATTATTTTTGGGCTGAATTGTATTCATTTCTAAAATCCATCTCTTTCAATCTCAAAGGCTCAAACAATATTTCGTAGAATTTTAATTCTGTTCTGATCTTGTCTAAGCCCAGATTATGGCTGGCACAATTATTGATATTCTTACCTTTAGGCGATTCAAGTAAAGCAATTATAGGGCTACTATTGAACGCCGTCAGCGTTTTGTGAGAGAGCTGTGCAGAGTTGCCTTACCTTATTTTTTTTTTTTTTTTTTTTTTTTTTAATGGCGCTTTCACTCCTTGCGTATTTTGGCAAGGGGTATTTCGCCAATGTCGATGTTTATTGCCTTCCACACGAGAGGGAATAGGTCAGTAAAAAAATTTTGATTGGTGGGCGAGGATAGGACCAGGAACCTAAAACAAATAACACATATTAAAGACAACACAGACATCACAAGACGTTTTTATAATTAAGAGAGAGCGGGAAGTGGGTGACAGAACGTTAGGGGTACCAACATAGGGAAAAGGTGAACAGTCAGTAAGACGGCAAAAAAAATATAAAAGTTTAGGTTATATATAAATTGTGATCTAAAGTTTAATATTATGTTCTTGTATATATTTAATAAGAAGAGCAGTGAGGGGAGTGTCCATAGAAATAAGAACCGATTGGAAGTTGGCGGGTCGCGGAATATTTTTAGGTAGAACATCATATAACGAATAACTGTATCTAGTGCAGCAGAAAAAAATGTGATCCAGGGTGCCATCATCTAGACCGCATTCGCACAATGAATTATCCCGAACCCGAATTTTGGACAAGAACACCGGAGTACAAACATGTCCCAACCGTAAACGACAAATTGTAGAGGTGGCCCATTTACTTGTAGAGCGAAAACGAGAGAACCATGGCTTATATGGAACGATTGGTTGAATATACCCGTAGTGACGTCCTTTCACGTGCCTGGAAGAGTCCCATAACTCCTGCCAAGAATCTCTCAGATTGGAATGAGCGAGAGTCATTAAATCAGACGACTGGATATAGTTCATTGACTGAGAACCAACATTGGTAGCTTCTTTTGCCCACATGTCGGCTTGCTCATTACCTTCAATGCCACAGTGACCAGGAATCCAGGCAAGTATTATTTGAAGTCCCTTCTTTGTACACGAATAAATAGTTTGTTTAATTTTTAAAATTATGGGAAATTTATTTTTTATTTTAAAATGATTGCCTACAATTGTTTGCAGGCAACTTCTGGAATCCGAAAAAATAATAACTTTAGGGATGTTGTGAGATTCTACATAATTGACAGCTTCTAAAATAGCTACTGACTCTCCAGTGAAAACAGATGATTGAGCTGGGCATTTGTGACTAAGGACAATCTTGAATTTGGGGATCCAAGCTGCTACTCCAACGGAACCAGAAGAGTCTAGTTTTGAAGCATCAGTAAATATAGGCAGATAGTCATGCCATTTAGTTAATTTATTATTAAATTTTGAATTTGCTGCAGGATCTCCTTTAAAAATACCTAGATCCAGAATAACTTGTGGTTTATGAACAATACAGTCATAGTCTATTTCGAAAAGAGGGAAAGTGTTAGTAGAGTACACAGGGTATGGGAGGGCCCTAAGTTTTACATAACTGTTAACAGTCCTTGGTGTCTCCTTATTTGTCCAATATGGATTTACATATACCTCCCGGGCTAGGGCTTCTAGACGAGGAATAAGTGGGTGGTTTGACATGGAGCAAGCTTTGAAAATGTATCGGTCAGCCAAAAACTGTCTACGAAGGAAGAGCGGAGGATCTACTGCTTCAACTTGCATGGCATTTTTTGGAGAGGATCTCATAGCCCCAATAATTATCCTAAGACACTTAGCCTGTATCAGGTCAAATTTTTTTAAGGCCATTTTGCTACATGGCTCCCACACCATTGAGCCATAGTCCATCTGGCTGCGAATTAAAGCGTTATACATTAATTTTTGGCAGAATGGGTGAGCACCCCACCAAACTCCAGAAAGGGCTCTAAGAACATTAATACCTTTCTCGCACTTTCCAACTATGTATTCCAGGTGTGGAATACCAGACATTTTGGAATCAAAGATGACACCAAGGAATTTCACAGATTCTTTATTGGGGATAACCTCACCTTCACAGTCAATGTCTGCCGGGGGAACGTTTCTGCTTCTTGTGAATGTGACCGTGCAGCTTTTAGAAGGAGATAGTGACAGACCATGTTCATCCAACCAGTCCTGAAGATAGCTGAGCGCCTCGGAGACTCTTGATGTAGCGGCGTCAACTGACTGGGCGTCAGCATATATACATAAGTCATCAGCATATTGGAGAATATTGCAAAAGGGGGAGACGGATTGCTCAATATCAAATGTGTACAGGTTGTAAAGGATTGGACTCAGAACCGAACCCTGAGGAAGACCTTGCCATAAAGTTAGAGGAGGGGATAGGGAGTTGTCAGAACTAATTTTGATGGTTCTTCCCATAAACAGCTTGCAGACAATTTGAACGATCCTCGCGGGAATGCTCAGCTGGAGCAGTTTAGCTCTGAGCAGTGGAAGCCGAACATTGTCATAAGCAGCAGAGACATCCAAGAAACACCCGACCAGGTGTTTCCTACTAGAAAGAGCAAGCCTAATGTCTGAGGTCAGTATGTTCAAGCTATCCATGGTACTTCTACCTTTCCGGAAACCAAATTGTGAATTAGCTAAAATATTCTTATTTTCCACAAACCATTCTAGTTTATTTTTAATTAAATGTTCAAAAATTTTACAGAGCGTCGAGGAAAGAGCGATTGGGCGATATGATGAAGCTTCCTGAGGGTTCTTTCCTGGTTTAAGGATTGGAACAACGATTTGGTTCTTCCACTCAACCGGGACCTCTCCGGATTCGTAAAACGAATTGAACAAGGACAAGAGGAACTCTTTTGAAAATTGGCTCAATTTAGTTATGAAACTGTATGGAATACCGTCTTCTCCTGGAGAGCTGTTATGAAGTCCATCTAACACCAGTTCTAATTCGGGATAGGAGAAGGGATGGTCTAGGGAGCTAAGGTGGGAAAGGGGAGGAGGGAAAACGCAGGACTCCTCTGGGGCCATCGGAGGGGCCATTTTGTCTGCAAATGCGTCTAACCAGGAAGAATTAGTAGACGATGAACAGGTGGGTCTGAATGAGCCTCTAAATTTTTTAATATTCTTCCATACGAGTGATGGGGGAGTCCTTGGGTGTAATCCTTCGCAAAATCCCTTCCAACCCTTCTTTTTTGTTTTATTAAGGACCCTCTTGGTGCGAGCTGCGATTCTTTGGTACGCTATGAAATCATCCGATCGGCCAGACTCATTGTACCTGCGCTCTGCATTCTCACGATCGGAGACAGCAGTGGTGCATTTAGCGTTCCACCAAGGCGGTGAAGGAATTTTGGAGTTATGCGGCTTTTTCTTGGGAATGTGAGTATCAGCTGCTTCTAATAAAATGCTTTTAAAATGTGAATATTTTTGCCAGGAGTCTAATAGGTTAGAATCAAGTAATTTTAGGCTGTCTTCTACATGAAGTGAAAAACTAGGCCATTCAGCTTTTTCCAACCTATATTTCAGGAGGGGCTCTGGAGCTGGAGATGGGAGTACGGATGTCGGATTGGATATTATGATCGGGAAATGATCACTACCGAAGGATTGATTTAGAACTTGGAGGGAGAGTACACTGGAGAGATTGGGAGAGCATGCAACCAAATCAAGAACTGATCTAGGATCCTGCCCGGGGTACACCCTATGAGTAGGTGTGCCGTCGTTAAGGACTGTAACATTAATGTCATCAAACAAATCAACTAGTAAAGAGGAAAATGCATCACTGTGAGATGAGCCCCAAGAGGTGCTGTGGCAATTGAAGTCACCTAAAATAAGAAGAGGCGGAGAGACCGAGAACAAGATCGTAGAGAGATCTGGAATTATATTTATGTTAGGGTGGGGGATATACAAGGAAATGAAATTTATTCCCATTACATTAGCTGCAACTGCGTTAATGTCCTGGGAGTGGGGAGGAAGAGAAATTTGAGAAAAAGAATAGCGTCTATTAATCAATAACGCACAGCCTGCACGGCCATCGTCACGGTCCTCTCGGAGACATGCGAAGCCGGGGACCCTGAAACGAGAGCCCGGCCTCAGCCATGTCTCCGAGATGGCCACCACAGATAAAGTGTGGTCATTGATAAGACTAATCAAGTCTGTTTTTTTAGGATTAATACTTCGACTATTCCATACCATAAATTTGGCCAGGGGAGCCATTGGAGAAAGAAAGTTTCTCTGTGAGGGTCATCATAAGTGGGGCAACGTCGGGCGGTAAGCAATCGCTCCATTTGGCGATAAAGTTGGTCAGTAGCATGATAAGTAGTTCCAACGTATTGTCATTAGGGGTCTCCTTACCTATGCGCTGGGACAGAGCATAACCATTTGGGACCTGAGAACTAGGGCTTGAGACAATGTTTTGATGAGCATGACGATCGTAGCTCGGAGACAGAGGAGTATGAGCACGCGGATTACGAAACACCGTCTGGCGGTATGAAGTGGAGGCAGGAGACTGGGGGGGAGAGGGACGGACAGGCGACTGGGAGGGATGGCATGAGGACCCTGACTCGGGAGCAAACATAACCTTTGCTACATCAGCATAAGGCCTACGAACAGCAGGGTGACGAGTCAACGCCTCTTGGTAAGAGATGCTGAGCTCAGACATGGTTTTTTTAATTGCCTTTTGTCTGCAGAATTCAGGGCAGCGTTGGTCTGTAGCAAAGTGGCGACCAGAGCAGTATAAACACGTGACATGTTCTGGGGCTATGTTGCAGCTTTCACCGGGATGTTTGTGGGCACATTTGAAGCAGCGAGCATCAGATCGGCATTGGGTCTGTATGTGACCAAACCTCAGACACTTTCTGCACTGAATAGTAGGAAGAACATGTACTTCAACAATTAATGAGGTATAAAAGGCATACACCCTAGAGGGAAGTACTTGTCCTTCGAATGTGGTTACTACCGACTGCGTTGGGACCCATGACGGAGGGCCACCTTCTCTTAACACCTTGCGCTGAAGACGACGGGCTTTAAGAATTCTGCCATTACCTTCCTTGAGGCCTGAAGCTGTAACAAACTCATCCATTGACCATTCAACAGGAACACCCCGTACCAGACCCATACGGGACACTTGGTAGGAGGGAATCGAAGCGGTAAGCTTGTTGCGAATAAGGCACGGGTTATCAATGAGGCTATTTGCTGCTGCAGCTGTTTTCAGCTCAACCGAGACGCGGTTTCTGCCCAGGGACTTAATGCCGTCAATCTTTATGTCTCTTACATTTTCTTTGGACATCGTATGACCAACGTTAATTGGCTGAAGCGAAGTTCCCGAGTTGGGAGACTCTGCATCTCGGGAGACATGGACAATAAATGGGCCAACATCGTCGTTACCATACTTGCGGACCTTGTCCAAATCGGGGTGCTTGTATAGAGTGGCATAACTGGCGGCAGATTCCTGAATCAGCTTTTTTTCTTTAGGCTCTATAGCCTTATCGGACGGCGTCAATTCTGAGGGATTTATGGTACGTTTTGCTGAAAGAATTTGTCTATTATTGTTATCTTGAGAACAGACAATTTCCATAGCGTTTGATGAGTTGATGAAATCCATATCCTTCGGTGAATTGGCGCCGCCCGGATCTGGGGGCTTCTCCTTCTCATTCCCTTCCATTATATCGTTTGGCTAGGCCAAACGAATTGTTATATTATAACCACTAGTGAATCTAAGTATCTAGACTATATTAGTAAACCACCACCTGTAAGTAGAAAAGGATATTTCCAGGATACAGGATATAACCTAAAAATCGACCAGACTCACTCAACGCGCTTCTGTCAATCCCCTTACCTTATTGTCAACTTGTATTAAGCACTACTGTCACAGTGACAGATAAAGACAAATTTATTGAAACGTTATTGGCATACGAGTAGGGGTATGAGGCAAGAAATTCTAGAAAGTTATTAGATTATAATCAATAATCATAGTTTTTTTGAGCGCGCTTGCAGAACCTGCGATGTACCTACGGTGTACCTATGTTAATCCGATTACAATGTACATAATAAATACCTCCTTATCTTCATATGAAGGTTATCCTGGTTGTTTATATATTTTTCTATCTGATCTCTAATATTGGCATCACACTGGATTACAAAATAAAATTTGACCTGGTTCGATTCCCGCCCGTATATGAAAATTTTATGAAAAACTTTGAAGGGAGTTTTTTATCTTTATTCTAAAATCAAACTCACAACCGTGCAAATCTTTGCAGAGTTTTCCTTGCTGACACATTTATTTTCACTGTTTATGGTACTTATGTGGTTTTTTTTCAGTTAATCAACTCATGGTTTGGTTTGTTTTCATTATTCAGAAATATCATAGTGACTCCATTCGAATAAACAAACATTCTTAATTCGCACACAAAGCTGAGCGGCGAAACTTTGATAATCGTCCCCGTATCCGTCACGTAGGGGACAAAGTTAATATAACTGTGCCCAAGTGTTACCGCGGGCGTCGCCGTGGTAACGCCGGGGACACATTGGGTTGTGTGTCATAGTGCTTAACAAATAATAAAATTACCTACTATTAAATTTATAGAATATTTGTTAAGACGCCAATTTCATTTTCCACAAAATTTCGTTTGGTTTTTCTTGGTTCGTTAGCAAAAATGCAAAAAAATCTAAGTACGTGGTATGCAGGTTGAGCATTATTTTAGCCTAAAGATTTAGCGTTTTTGGGCATCACACCAACATGCTGCTCTGCTCAATTATGAAAATGTCACTCAGTTATTGGCCAACACTTTTGCGTGCATGTTAAAATAATCGGACAACGCTCTCGTTATCGGTTCTGGATATATAATTTTTACTAAAGGGGACTAATTCGCGTATAATTAACTTATATTTACCTCACTGAGGTCTCCCGACGTTTCGGATGTGTCTCAATGTTCACGGGACAACACACCCCGTTATTAATTATGACTACTTGCAATATTGCCAAAAATATATGCTTGGTATATTCATGCGAAGTGGCTAGTTTATGGAGCGTGGCCAGTAATAGAAAGAAAGAAAGATTTTTTTTTATTCAAGACGCTAATTAGACTGACAGACTAAACATTTTTGCTTAAAACTATCGCGAAATGTTAATCTAACAAAAGCGTCATAGAAAAGGATTCCACTCAGCTTAATGACAAGGTACCATGTAAATACCTTGACGCTGATCTTCCGTGGATACCCTTACAAAAGAGCACTTCTATCTGCAGCAACATTGATAAAGGATACATTATAGTAAATGACATATAACGATACATAAATATTATTAAATATACACGTACGTCTATAAAAACTAAACCAACCAGCGGACTACAGTGGTTGACCCCTAAGCTGCTATTGCAAGCTGATTACTACTTATTTTTAGAGATGAAATAAAATCGTTTGAATAGGTGAAATTTGTACATAATACTAATAGGCATTTTACTCTTTCATGCTGAGCCCTTTTGTACACCATATACTTACTTGAAATTTTATACTCTGATGACCCCGGTGATTTGTCATTACTTTCGGGCCCGAGTCTGGTTACGATAGTAAACTTAAGAATCCAGTAAACAACACATATAACAGTAGGTACTTGACGAACGTTGTTCGTTAGATTGCATATCGCGGTGTGGTACCAGCGTAATTGCCGAACAATCGTCGAACATTCTTCGCAAACTCTAGAACTACAATTGCATGGAAACTTGACTCAAGTCGGCTTTAAAGTTAAAGCGAGTTCTGTTTTAAATTCCGTCGCTTTTATTGTGTTCTTTAGGGTACATAAATTCTTGCATAGTTCGGAGAAATGCCCGAAGAATTCTGCAGAGAACGCGTCGCAGCCTAGCTGACAAGACTACGTTTAGAGGCTTTGAGTTTCGACCCGGTCCCATACTTTAAATACTCGTGTTATATTTGGTAGTACGTAGAAAAGTAAAGTAGGTGAAGTGCTGAAAACGAAATTTATTATTCTTCCAACAATAAAGACATGTGTAGATAATTTTGACGACTTCGAATACGTCAGCACTTCTCCTGCTGACTTTAAATGTTAGATAGGTTTATTATTATGAAAGATAAATAGATCAATACAATGAAACACAACCTACATTGGGAAAACATAATGAATTGTATTTAGTTTATTTTGACGAGCACTTGAACTATTGGAATAGCGGAATATGCCTAGTAACTGTACGGTTATTACTGTATCGCGTCAGAATTAATGAAGGATGAACTCGTTTTTAGGGTTCCGTACCCAAAGGGTAAAAAACGGGACCCTATTACTGAGACTCCGCTGTCAGTCCGTCTGTCACCGGGCTGTATCTCATGAACCGTGATAGTTAGTTGAAATTTTCACAGATGATGTATTTCTGTTGCCGCTATAACAGCTAAACTAAAAACAGAATAAAATAAATATTAGCTCCCATACCACAAAAGTGATTTTAGCTTCCGTTTTTATAGATAGGTAATGGTACGGAACCCTTCGTGAGCGAGTCCGACTCGCACTTGGCCGGTTTTTACCTATTGACTACTCTACGTTTTTGCAGCAGCCGCTTGTTTTCAGCCTAATGCCACAAACGGCGAGGATGACAAAAGTACTTTTGATTGTGTAAATACCAACTACGGGTCGATACCTGATACTGGATCGGAGCTGGATTGAACCGGATCAACCGTGTTGATTGGATTTCGATCCGGGTTCACTTCTCTAGGCCGGTGCGATGCCCTTTTATGCACTTTGTTTTTACGCGTCCTTTTGTTCGACTGATCATGTTACTGTGCTTGGTCGTTAGGTTTGTTAACAGATGTCACTATAATTGAAATTCAGTATATAAGCTTAAAAAGTTAAGAATGTGCAATTCCAGATCGGAAAAAAGCAAAGTGACATTGTCTGTGCTTATTCAAAAATTGTTCTACGGTCTCCCCCGCCTATCGTAAAAGGCGACTAGAGAGGGGCATTGGCGATGGTGTCATTATATCCTAGAGTCCTGCAAATGACATAGGACAATAGAAGGTGGGCATGAAGTTTTTAGTGAGTAGAAATGAAACTTTCCCGAAAGCTCAATACCTTATTTAAGAGTAAAGTCGAGCGTTTATAATTACTATTTATTATTGCAGATTTTGGTCTTTGCTTTCGTATATATACGTGCTTTTCCTGCCTCACTCTTGACATGTAAGTAAGTATCAAAAAAACGATACATTTCTAGCGTCGTACGGTGATTTATCCGTGCGACGGACAATCATACGATACGACAATTACCGTATGCAGTCAGACATCAACGCATGAAAAACTAACCATGATCTCATACGTTGAAGGGAACGTGTCTGTACAAGACCTGTGAATAGAGAACTATGATCGCATTCAGTTAAAAAAAGAAAACAATCTAATTCTTGAGACATACATAAAAAATCGGATCAAGAATTTACTTCATTGTATCTTCATACAAGGTAGTCGACGGTTTGCCCCGGTCAGCGTTTCAATCGTGATAAACATGTCCGATTCTTTATTGACGCGCGGTCGACCCTGAAGGCAAAGAACAGCCACGCCAGTAACTTGAATATATTTTGGAAGGTAGACATTTAAGGTTGATAATATTAAGATTAAAATCATATAGCAGCAAATAAAGCAACAGAAAATCACTTCTGAAGGATACCTTGACGAAAAACTCACACTAACAAATCTCATTAGCAAATCAGTTTGCTATCTTTTTCACAAAACATGGAATATGGCAATCAAGAAAAAGCTACTAATGTATGCATGGAAACATTGGTAAAAGTTTTCCATACTGAAATATTGAAAAATAAGGTCTTGTGCAATAATCATAATTTTAATTTCATATCCGAAGAACAACTTATGTCACTCTCAGCGAATGATATTTATCATTGGATCAGCGAAAAACATAGTGTAAAAGAGTGAAAACAGGCGTGAATCTGTATGTAAAAATGTGGTAGCTGTTTGCAACCAGTTATATCGTCTACCCAAACCGAGTTTCAATTTGCAGGGACCCCTTTATATGGGGACCGCGATCGATTCACTGATTCAAATAATTAAATTAGTTTCCCAAGTTTTCGGGGAATCCCCGAGTTTTGAGATTTTTGCGGATGGCCTTTGTACTAATACGCTAGAAGGATTAAAAGGAATTAAATTCGAGTTGGTATTTTACCCTTAACTAGAATCGTTTACTTAAACCCGTTGGAATTTAATATCTGTAGATTGTGTTAGTGAAATAACCAAAATAACTCATATTTTGTACGTAAGCGAGTATCGAAAACAATATTTGAAAACAGGCGTATTTTTTCTGAATTCCTTTTTCATCGGGCCAAAACAGAACGCACAAATACAACAAAAAAAGACTAGCCTAGATGATGCGTAGCTGACAGGCACAATCGATTATAGTGATAAAAATCAACTAGAATTATTAGAACTAGATTTTACTTGTATGTTTGGTAGATTGACTGAAATATATATTTTAAACTAATTAGAAATACATAGTACCATCTGATATTTTCAGTGAAAATGCTAGTGATATAGATACATTTGTGCAAAAACTTATCATATAAACATCGATAGCGTTGACTGCTAATTTATCCTCTACACTAACGTTGTACTCAGATCTCTGATAACCCTACCCCAACCGCGCGTCGAAAAGTTGAGTCATCCTGATATTAAACGTGTTTTAGTGCGGTTTGCGCCCGCTTTATTATATTAGCGGCTTGACGCCTCACGAACGTGGCAGGTTAATTAGGAGTTCTGCACTGTCTGTAGGCATTTGCGAGACTGGAAATCAGAATCTTCTAAGACTTTTGCACTAACTCTAAACTTCCGTTAAAAGTAACAAAGTAACATAATAGTCTATGGATTACCTCATCGTTTATTGTTCTACATCTCAAAGTCCTAATTTGATCGGAACATTTTGACATGAAACACATGAAAAACTATTACGGGATTATTTTTGTCATATGGCTAGAAGTTTAAACTCATGTACGAATATATATAATAAGTATAATAACATGGACTACATTTGTCATAAATGTATTTGTAAGCATAAAGACGTCGTTAGTATTCTGTAATTCTGGCACGTCAAAGTTAGTTCACAACACGAGCTTTGTATACATCCCTTAAGTGTAGGGATTTGTGTAATTACCGGATTTGGCTGACTTGTGTATGTCTTATGTTATCGCGTCAGCAATATATTATATCGCTTTAATTGCGGTGAGGTTTAACTTTCCTCATGTGGTGTACAGGAATTTAAAGTATTGGTAGGTAAACTCTTTTGTAAATTGTTTGTGCGTTAGGTATATCACAACGATGATGGGAAACATTTGTGATGATAAATATTTGTTTGACTAGAATTATTTATTGCCTCTTTATTTTCAAGATAGATATATTTCCAATGGTGATTGTGAGAGTGAATGAATTTTCAGAGGGTTTTTATAATGAAAATGATACAAATGACATGTCCTGTCCCGAAATGTTATAACGACAAAGTCATAAGCAGACTGCGACGAAAATTACACTAATTAAAGGAAAAAAACTGGCATACGCGGCGAGTTGCTCCAACCAACTGAGCTATCGCAACCGTCCTCGGTTCAACGATTTTTCAACCAGTTCCCTCTTATTACGCCTTAGGGAGGCGTGTAGATATCTACTTGAAAAACACCGGTTCTGAAACGGTACCAACTTCTCAAATTACATTGAGAAATCGTGAGGTACGACGTACTCTTTTCATTTAATTTATAACTTACAAATTTTCATATTATTCTGCTCCAAACCCATTAACTAGTGTTTCCTTATTTCTTAGATTTAATTTGGTATTTTATAACTCAGGTGAGAAAACATTTAACGACTTTGTTTCTTTGTTCCAGGTAAAACTGTTCAGTTGTTAATCTCCGCGTTTTACTGCCCGGGGAATTAATCCCACAATTTATCCCCCTCATGAGTATGCGAGGGATTCGTATATATTTTCAGAGTAAAAGTTTCCTTTTTGATCGAATTCTGAAGAAATCGCCATCTCGAGAGGAAAAAGTTTTCGCATACAAAATCGAATGTTCTAATGAATGAGTCATGTGAAGTTAGAAGCCATACAAATATATACAAAGGCTGACTTTAAATATATTTGCTACTTTTAAGCGGTTAAAATCATATATAAGCCTACATTTCGTGAGCGAGCGAGCCTTAGCTGTCATGATATCGTTATTAATTGTGTTACTTTGACTCATCCAAACTAATCCTTTTTGTATAAGGTGCACTCGGGTAATTCCGAAAATTACTAATATCTACATTCAAGTCTTGAACGTCATAGGGAGTGTTGCCAGAGCAAATAATTTAGCCGCGTTTAGTAGTTATTAGTAATTTATGGAATAACCCGACTTTCGGTATTACCCGAGTGCACCTTAATACAATTTAACGTTGTGCCAAACAATGCGGTTTAAAAAAGGATAACCTAATTATTTTTCAGCGTTTTCGAGTATTCTCTTACCTCTTAATGGAGGGAAAAGAGGGAATTAAATTATGAAAGTGTTCTGTTTAAGACGGGCAAATATTAAAATGAGGGGATTATGGTGAAACATTTGATGTTTCTAACATTCGAAAAATAATGTTCCAATGCGATTAGAGAATGAGATTAGATTACACTATTCACATTATTTTACACGTATATTCAAACATTGTCTACAGCTGCGGTAATCACAACGTTAAGTACCTACCTACTTCAAGCATTTATCCTTATCTCTTTATCAGGCCAATAGTTGACAGTCTTTTGTACTCATCCATTATTGGCAGTATGTAGTTGCTAAAACGCCTTTGCCAGAAAAAGGGTTAAAGTTATCCACACCAAGGATTCCTTGGTACACGTTTAATCCTTGTTGTGAGTCTATACATAGACAGTGTCTTTTAGATCTTTTATGAATATTATAGTACCATAGAAAACGCTTTATTTATTCACAAATGATACAAATATTTCATTAACTATTACTATTGGCTCTGTGAGCTATAGAACACGCGAGCCTGCCCTTTTCGGGCCAAGCTGAAGCATAGAACTTCGTTCGCTTAACTCGCTCGTTCCATTAAACTTCTCAATCACATAACCAGAATACAAGCAAACTAAAGACAAAAGACTTTACATTTCACCAAGTCACCGCTGTGTTTCAGTCTAAGCATTCATGACTGTTGAAAAAGTTTGATTCTGTTTACCCTACAGCCTGAATGTTAATAGGGGTTGTTATCTCAACGACAGCCTTTTGCTCTTTCATTTTTACGAACGTTCTGTAAACACGGTGGACTTTTTCCTTTACACCATAGGGCTAGGAAAAATCGCAGGAGGACATTGGCGTCGGAAAAGGTGGTTTCAGAAATTACCGATCTCTACCGTGAATCACTAGGAATGTAAACGTAATTTTTAAGTAAATCACCACAACGTAGTTAACTTATTTCCTCCTCTTTCACTCTTTACTAAGAAATAGTTATAAGAAAGAAAGAAAGCACGTTGTTGCTATCTATTACTTGTGTTCTTGTCTTCTTCCTTTTTTTACGATCGCTTTGCTCGTGTCGACCAAAAAAATATATTCATTACATTTCTGCGAATTCTTCCACAAATTCCACGATTAGGGCCATAAAAGTAATGTTCCACATCAACTATCCAAACAAGTAAACAGAGCGCAAAACGGTTTCGCTACATAATGACTGACACGCATTTACATCGGTTCCCATAATGGTGGACATTAGGAACTGTTTCCTCCGGAGAGATAATGTACTGCGAGCGAACTTGTATAACACAACAATTTTGTACTGGAAGTGTTCTTTGTCAACAAACATGATAAATGTTTCTAACTTCGATTGGATCATGTTACAACACAGTTGGCTTTTACCTGAAATATCGCAACGGGTGATAATGAAATATCATGACCTTTCTGTTAAATTTGGGATTGGCGGCTAAGTGAAACACGTTGCTAGGATGACAGATTTATTCCGACTGAACTGTAAGACACTTTATATGCCTACCTACATAGTACATATATAACACCTCCACCTTTAGTTTATACATTCCCAAAGTATTTATTCCTATAAGCAAGTACCTATAACGATCACTGTAGTAACTTCCTATAGTTCGTACAATACATGGGTAAATAACTACTACCGGTTTATACCAGCCTAGTTTAGTACGCTGTATGTAAATGAGCAGGTATCTACGCAGAAATATACCTATATATATACCATAACTCGTTGATATTAATGACATGGTCCAGATAAGAATGGATTTAACAAACATAGTTTAACATTCATTATGTAATAGGTACTGTACAGGTCTATACGGTATAATATCGTAACTCATCAGCGGAAAAAGTTATACTACTTAATAAAGTTCTTAATTATCTGTAGGTACTTAGACAGCTACAGATAAAGTGAGAAAAGCCTTCCCGTCTTAGTCTTTATATCTTGACTTAAGGTTCAATTTTGCGAAGCATGTGTGAGTGTGAAGGGTTTTTTCACTATACCTATGTTATGCTAACATAATTTATATTAATTTATCCTAAATATATCCTCGAAGCCAAATCTGGTTGGGGGTTTACGAGCCCTAGGCGGTATAGGCGCATTGGCCGGAGACAAAGGAGTCCCGGCGGAGGGATCCGGTGATTTTGCCGGGTGTATACTAGGGGTCGCCGTGTGCGCGTCTGGTGATGCGGGCATATCAACAGGTGCCAGCTCAGACTTCTGGTTCAATTCTCCCCTCTCGTAAACACCGGCTCTGCCCTGCCTCGGTTTCTCTGTCTCGGACTGCTCCACTGTTCCCACCATGCCAGGAAATACCAATGAATGTCGCTTGGCTACACTACCTCCCCCTTCATTTAACGTTACCCGCCGACTTTTTAATTGGTCTATATGTCTATGGACCCCGGTTCCGTTGATAGTGCTTACATTATAATCAGTATCGCCGCGCCTGTCAAGTACTGTGCCCGGTAGCCACTTATCGCCGCCGCGGTACTGGCGGACCCACACCGGGTCGCCGACGTGCAGCTCGCGCTCGCGGCCGCCCGCTGCGCGCTGCTGCCGCTCTTGTGCCGCTCGGACGCGATCTCCCCTATCCGGTTTTAAACAATCTAGCCTAGTTCGTAACGACCGTCCTTGTAATAACTTAGATGGACTCTCACCGGTAGTACTATGCTCAGTGTTCCGATACTGCAAAAGGTATCTCCAGAGAGCGGTCTCTGCGTCTAAGTTATCTTTAAATGCTTTTAAAATTACTGCTTTGCATATTTTTACCGCGCTTTCGGCCGCTCCGTTAGAAGCCGGATGGTACGGCGCTGTTAGTACTTGATCTACGCCATTAGATGTTAGAAATTCTTTAAATTCAGCGCTCGAGTACGGAGGCCCATTATCACTGACCACTTGTTTCGGAATACCAAACCTAGACCATAATTCCCTAAGCACCCGTATTACTGACGTCGCTGAGGTACTCTTCATTTTTATGGCTTCGATCCATTTAGAATATGCATCTACTACGATAAAATACGTACTTCCTTGGATCGGGCCAAGAAAATCGATATGTATCCGAGCCCAGGGTCTGTCCAGCCACGCCCACAGGCGAGGCGCGTGCGCCGGCGGCGCGCTGGACGCGGCGGCGCACACGCCACACGAGCGGCACTGCGCCTCGATGGCTTCGTCGAGCCCGGGCCACCATACGTAGCCTCGAGCTAGACTCTTTGTCTTCACGATACCCATGTGTGCCTCATGAAGTTCCCTTAATACCTTTTCCCTACATGAGGCCGGAATGACCACCCTGTGACCCCATAATATGCACCCTAATTCGGTATACAATTCATTTTTCCTATTAAAGTAAGGACCCAACTCTTTAATTTCGCACTCCCTTGGCCAGCCGTCTTTAATAAAACTTAAAACTCTGCTTAAAATGGGATCCGAGCCCGTTGACGCCCTTAATTTATTATAATCTAATAATAAAGCGTCCGTCGCAAAGTGCAAATACGTCTGTTCCGGTATTTGGCCTGCCTCTTCTACCGCCTCGTCCCTGTGTGATTTGATTAATCTGGACAGTGCATCTGCTGTATTTTTGTGAGTTGACACGTATTCGATGTCAAAATCGTACGCGGAAAGTACAATGGCCCAGCGCTGGAGCCGGCTCGCGGCGGTAATCGGCACCCCGCTATTTGGCCCAAATATACTCACCAGTGGCTTGTGGTCCGTGCGGAGTGTAAACCTACGTCCGTATAGGTACTGGTGGAATTTACTAACGGCAAACACTATCGCTAGCGCCTCCTTATGAATTTGGCTGTAGTGCAACTCGTGGGCGGTGAGCGAGCGTGAGGCATAGGCCACGACGCGCTCGCTGCCATCGGCCGTGCGCTGGGCCAGCACGGCCCCAAGGCCGTGCGAGCTTGCGTCGCACGTCACGACCGATTGCTGTGAAAGGTCGAAATGCACTAACACGTCCGTGCCTACCAGTAATCTCTTCACCTGCTTGAAAGCCGCCTCGCGCTGTTTGTCCCAACTCCAGCGTACCCCTTTTTTAACTAACTGGTACAGCGGCTGTAAACATGAACTCAAATTGCGCACGAATTTGCCATAAAAATTTACCATGCCTAAAAAAGAACGCAGTTCGGCCACGTTCTTTGGAGCGCTTAGTTCTACTATAGGTCTGACCTTCTCTGGGTCTACGCTCACGCCCTCCTTATCGACCTTGAATCCCAGGAACGTGACCTCGTCAGCAAGGAATGTGCATTTACTTTTTTTTTAATTTTAGACCGCTACTTTGCAATCTACTAAATACTTCAGCAATTGTCTTTAAATGCGACTCCAAGTCCGCCCCTGTGATTAATATATCATCTAAGAAATTAACGACATTTGGAATCCCTACTAGCAAGGTTTGCATCATCTTCTGGAAAATACCAGGACTTGAAGAAAGTCCAAATACTAAACGATTATATTTAAATAATCCTCGGTGTGTATTAATCACAGTAAAAGACTTCGACGCCTCGTCCAATTCGTACTGATTATACGCATGCGAAAGATCTAACTTCGTAAAGTACGTGTTGTTACTTAAATTTGTAAACAAATCCTCAATCTTCGGAACCGGGTACCTATCGACCAGTAACGTTTTATTTAACGTGATTTTATAATCTGCGCATAACCTTATACCCCCGTCGGCTTTCCTGGCGATGACGAGAGGAGTGGCCCAGTCGGAGTGGTCAACGGGCTCGACGACGCCGGCCGCCAGCATGGCGTCCAGCTCGGCGTCCACGCGCGCGCGCATTGCGTACGGCAGAGGCCGCGCTCGACAAAAAATCGGTTGAGCCCCTTCGCGCACACACAGCGACGCCTGGCCACCCGTGTATCGGCCCAACTCATCCTCGAATAACGGCTTATGCCTGGAAAGTAAATCCGAAATGAAGGTCTCCTTATTTGTAGACTTAACTTTGGACCCGTCACACAATTTAAAGTTGTTTACATTCATGGGAGGTATTTTTATATCTAGCTCGGCGAGCCATTGACGGCCCAGCAAATTAGTGCAACCATTATCAATCACATATAAATCTAAGCGTTTGTTTTTATCACCGTAAGCTACATCTACTTCCAGATACCCTAGTGGCCGAATACTTGATCCATCATAAAATTTCAATAAAAGTTGACATGGGTTCAAAGTACAGTTGTCGAAATTCTGAGAGTACGTTCCGCTACTTATACATGACAATGCTGACCCCGTGTCCACTTCCATAGACAAAACCCGGTTATTTACAACAACAGGAATACACACCGGCTTGTATTGACTTAACGACATCAAATTCATCACGGCTTCCCCGTCCTCTTCTTGCTCGCTCTCCACGAAATCGTTCTGGTCTGCCTCAGCGTCCTGACCCTGCACCCAATGCAAGCCGGACCTGGCACCTCGGGCGCCACCGCGCCAAGGTCGCGCGCGGTTGGCGGGGCGGCGGCCCCCGTCGCCGCGACGAGCTCCGCTGGCATAACTCGTGCCCCCCATCACTTGTGGGCACATCCTGCGTAAATGCCCCCTAATCTTGCACACGTCACACACATATTGGCTAAATTTGCACTCCATCTTCTGATGCCGGGAATCGCCACACGACTCGCATAAACCCCGGCCCGTACCCACCGGTTGAATTTTATGCACTGTCTTTGTGTAATCAGTGCGCTCGCTACTACTGGCCTTATCTCCGATTGCATGTGAATCCCGCTCAGCTGCCTCCAGCGTAGTAGCAATCATAACCGCCTTATTATAAGATAGACTTTCCTCTGCAAACAACCTTTGCCTAACCAAGTCACTATTTACGCCACAAACAAATTGGTCCCTCATATTATCGTCTAAAGTATTACCAAAATCACAATATTTAGATGCTTTCTTTAACTCTGCCATAAAATTTGCCACTGATTGCCCGTTACTTTGACGACACTGACGGAATTTGAATCTTTCGGCGACTACCGACGGTTTGGGCTGTAAATAATTAGCCATGATCTTAATTACTTCCTTGTAGTCGCAATCACATGGTTTCTTTGGGCTGCACAAGTTCACCATCAGCTCGTAGGCTGCATCCCCTATTCCACTTATTAACGTCGGCAGTTTCAAGTTGTCATCCACCTTGTTCACCAAAAAGTACATATCTAGCCGATCACAATACGTCTGCCAATTTCCGGCTTCCACATCGAAACACGCGATATTTCCTACGTTCTTCGCCATCTTCGTTGAACCACCGAACAATGTAGAACCAATAATTTTCATCCCCGTCAGCCAATGTTAAATTTGGGATTGGCGGCTTAGTGAAACACGTTGCTAGGATGACAGATTTATTCCGACTGAACTGTAAGACACTTTATATGCCTACCTACATAGTACATATATAACACTTTCTAACTGTTATGCAGTTTGGCGGTGCCTTAAATTGTTTTAACCAAAAGAATTGTATAATTGTGGAACAATAAATTAATATATAAATACCTTCTGCATGTTGATATTATATATACATTATAACAAATTATTATGCGTGGGTGCACAAAACCGTCTGTAATTGAAAGCGGTGTTCGTTAAAATCTAAGTGTATGGAAAGTTTGACAAGTTTCTATGGAATTAAAGCTGCCGTTGCCATATTAAACGGTGATCGGTCTTCAATCGTAGGTTGGTGCAACCTGGCCTTAATAAACTTATGAGTCCATGTATACATGTAGAAATTATGAACTCAGTCGACCGTTCGGAATGCTTCCGTGACCACTACGACCATTTAGGGTGGGTAATTACCAAAGCATAGTTGTCTTGCCTGACTGGTAGGTGGCCTTTCATTTAGTGAGATTTTAGATGAGATAAAATACTACAGTATTAACTTGATTGTGTCGTTAAATAATGTATTGTTTGAGTAGGCTGAGTTAAAAACGGAAAATAAAGATCCAACTTTGGATTTTTTTTCTATTGAGGAAATGATAGGCAATCATGTATCGATTAAATCAAATAAACAATCATATAGTCAAGAATCATTTATCTGAAAATCAGACCATATTGTTTCTTAATCTAGTCAGAACGGCGTTTCAAAGCGCGCGATAATTCCAATGCAACCCCTTAAATACCTATACGCGCGCTATGTTTCGCGCTTCAATACACCGAACGTATTATCACGCGCTTATTTCGGCGTATTTGCTTGTGTTTAGTCTATGCTTTTACGACCTAAGACACCTACACGTAAACGCGCTTCCAAAACGACGCAAAAAAACGCGTATCTTTAACCGCTGCTCTAAACAATATTACCATGATTTTAAGTCTCAAATTATAAAACATGATTTCAACTACTGTAAGTTTAAAACTTAATACTTTATCCAACATTATTAAAGCTAACATAGTTTTCCTCGGACCAGCGTTATAAATAAGCGCTGCCGCGTCTCTTTTCTTTTAATTAAATCCGGAGTCAAGACGTAAGTTTTCTACCCACCTGAAGCCTTTACGAGCACCACGAGGTTGGGAACTCAGATTCCATCGTCCCTAGGAGAAAATGCATGCGAAGAATCTTGGAATAATTTCATGTTCATTAAACAAGCCAGTTTATACAGGATGTCGTTTTACTTTACCATATAGTGAAAAGAGAATTAATTTTTGTATCAAGCAGTTACGCTGCTTACGAAATTATACATTTTGGTCGCCGGTTCGAATCCGGCTCGGAGCATTTAATTTTTAAATTTTTCCTTTATTTAAAAAAATGTAGTGAAAAGAGTTCAGTCAATAGATAAAAGTGACTTTATCATTTGGTCATTTCCACTCCCTTAGCTGATGAGTAAACGAAATGCTATTTTCGGACCCAGTACTATGTATCATAAATACCTACATAAATAAGTTACAATAAAGTGATGTTACGAAAATTATCTTCACTTTCAGAACAGACACAAAAACTGTGTTCTTTAAAAGCAAAGTAAAGCCGGCTACTTATCCCCTCCGAAGAACTTCGTCAACAAGAAAAAAGTGGCAATTGAGAAGTGACAACGGGCCTTTTTTCATATTCGTTAGGCCCAACTTCCCTCTTAAATTATTACGGTGAAGTTACAAGTCGAGCTTCAACTTTGGGAACGAGAAAAGCGATGTTGTTAAACAGGAGCACAAGTAACTCCGGGGTCATAAAAGACATATGCCCTTTTTGATTAGAATGCGTAAAATGGCAATGTAAAGTTTCCATTTTCCCTGTCAAATTTGCTGCGATGCGGCGGAGGAAGCAGATTGATTGGCTTGGTGCGAGAATTTCGGTTTGAGGTTTCTTTTTGGATTTGGAAATAGAGTTTCTGTTTGTTTGTTTTGCCGTGTTGGTCATAACATGGTTATCTATTTGTTTTTTTTTTTACTTTTGTCCTCAAAGTAGGGTAAACTCGCATTATTTGGTGATACGCCTAATTCGGTGAATAGGTACATGTTTTGAAGCACGCTACCCAATAAAGCTGGCGAATTCACCGAATTAGGCGTATCACCAAATAATGCGAGTTTACCCTATAATCAAAATAACGTAAAACTTGAATGTACTGTCACCAGCATTAGTAACTGCAATGCTCGCTTTGTTGTAGCAGATACTAATGTAACTATGGACTGTACTACATCCAACGTACTTTCAAACGCTCGAAGCCTATTTATCCAAATTCTTTTCACACGCACGCAGACAATAATTTAAACGATCCCGCGCCAACTTCCATTTCCAATCCAAAAAATATATGAAACGCCTGAAAGAACATACCGTGCAAACAAAACGGGTATAGGGGTGCTATTTCGTTCACCAAATATCGTGCGAGATAAATGTGGCCATACGTTACGCACCGCTTTTGAGGTGAAAAGCGTGGGTTGAAAATCTCGAGTCGCATACGGGATTTCCTTACGAGGACTCGCTACATTTGAATGCGGTGTATTAGTGAATGGTGAGATTTATCGTTGCCGGGACGACAGGAGACCTCCGATTTATGGCGGTGCGTGCGAGGATAGTCGCGGCCAACAGTGTTACGCGATTCGTGTTGGTCGCTGTTGGATTTTTTGTATACGAATCTAATGGGAGTAACTATTAATAATATTCATAAAAAAAATATAACTTCAAAATGTTTGAGTTTTTAAGTCTATACAGAGAGTACCATACATGGGGTGTGAACCGATCAAAAGCATAACAGGTATCGCGTTCTGATAAGAAAAAAGTAAAAGAAAAAATTTTTTGAGGCGATATTTTTTTTACATTTGTATGGAGCAGGTCGCTCAGTCAGCCAACCAATGGTATTAAAAAATCGCGTAAAAAGAAATATATATATTTTAGTTTTTTCTTATAAGAACACGATACCTGTTATGCCCTTGATCGGTTCACACCCCATTTTTGGTACACCCTGTATGGGTTTTTACACTGTTAATACACAGCAGGTTATTTACAATAATAGGAGTTCGTATAAACTGATTCACTTTTTTTTGAGATAGAAAAGTGAAATGATTCTAAAATGTGTATATATTGAATACTATTGTTATTGCAATATTTTATTCTCATGTACTTTGTGTGTGTCACTGTACCTTTAGACTTCATTTCCATTATCAGCTTTATCTCAAACTCTAAAAGTTCAAAATCCTTCCTCAAATTCCGTAGTAGGCAAAAAATATAAACTAAAGAAACTCTGAAGAGTTTTCTGATACAAGCGTTTAATGTTGTTTAAATATCAATTTGGCTGTTCTCATCGGGACTGGCTGGTTATTTATCGGGTAGCTTGTTTTCTGTTTGTGTTTTTATGAACTCGATGTGAAACCGCGAAGTAATTTATGTGGGTATTTTGGTTGTTTCAAATGTCATTTTATTGGCTGGTGTTGGACAGGGGTAATTCTCGTTGGTTTTATTAGATGACATGAAGTATATTTACGGGATTTTTTGCTGTAAAAGATTGTTTGTAGGGCAATGATAAGTTGCATGTTGAACCTCCCTCTCATGCCTATATAATCAAGTTGGTAAAGAAATACGGTTTTGTAAGGGCATGTTTTTTTTTAATACTACGACGGTGGCAAACAAGCGTACGGCCCGCCTGATGGTAAGCGGACACCGCAGCCTATAGACGCATGCAACTCCAAAGGAGTAACATGGGCGTTGCCGACCCTTGATATGTTTGAGGATTCGCCGTGTTGACAGATGAAGGAACAAATGTTCGCTGAAGGAATGGATGTTCGATAAATCCAGCGGTGCCACCACAAAATCAAATATCGAAATTTGTATGCATCGATTTTCGTGATGGCACGGAGTATCTACTGCTATTCATTACCTATTGAATTCTACATAAGTGCGTTTCTCATTACACTCGCTGGTATTTAATACGTTTCTATGAAATTGTTACATTTGTCCATGTAGAATAATTATTCATTATAAATCGAGGGCTATATTTCAACTTGATTGTACTTAAACAGGTACAGAATTCATTCAAAAGTATTAAGAGACAGGCTTACCGGTTGCTATAACTGAAAGAGAAAGCTTAGAAACAAATATATATAAGTATGTTTAGACACATATTGACACAAGAAATCCAAATGAAATAAAGGTTATGTTCGAGATATCGTATAATCAAGAATCGCATTTAATATAAACAATACGGCATAACTACCTGGGTCAAAAACATCAAATTTAAATCTTTAACTAATCAAACAGCCACAACACAGACCCTTTTTAGGCTTAATGAAGAAATTGCAAATGAAGGCTCCTTAGAATTTTAAAACAATCTCAAAATCAAGCGGACTTATTATGCAAGTATCGTAGCAGATGCTACGAGCCGCGGGTGCTCGTAGCATAGCTACGGTTAATATACTACGACGCTACGCCATATCGGCTGGCCTATGTTACTTTCCCAAACTTTGACACCATGATTTGCATAGCAGCGGTGCTAACACGGAAATTCACTGGTAACTCTAGATAATTGTTTGGAAGGGAAGTATTTCTGTCATTATTATCTATCATAATAATATTTGCTGATATTCACTACTTTGTATTACTGCCTTCATTAAAACTGCCTTGCATCATTAAAGTGACATCAAAGTACAAAATAAGATTTCTAAACATAATAATTTAATAAATATCTGTTTTATTTTTTATTTTTGACACAAGTTTTGATTTCCAAACAACAACAATCTTTAATTGTCATTTCTCCATGTTTCACCAAATGGCCATAACGGAAGACCAGCGCTGGCCTTGCCAGCATTAGGTTGAGTTGTGTGTTCGTTACAAATATGCATGTGTTTACAATTTGTCGTGATTTTGTTTTATGAATAAATACTTTCTTTCTTTCTTTATTTCTTTCTTTTCTTTTCCTATTGTACCTTTTTGCATAGTCATAAACTACTAGTTGAGTTTTCTATTCTAGTTCCCTCTCACGCACCGGCAAATGTGTTTAAGACTGAGAGACACATGATTTAAATGTTGATTTCACTCGTGGCTAGTGTCTACTACCCTTACCCGTACCAGATGATACGAATGTCTAGTAAATTTATATAAGAAAAAGTCCTACTCCAACTTTAATCTGTACGTATACTTTTTTGGGTAGGTACATCCTGGCAAATCTGGGGGCACGGAAGTTCCCCCGCCAAGTCGAGCAAAACAGCGGCACGGCCGTACCATCCTTTTCTCGAAGCAGTTCAGGCCATTTTCGACCCCCCTATAACTTCGTTGTGGATAAAACTAGAAGCCTGAATTTTCAGTAACCAAGCACGCATTGTATAAACACGATATATTTCAAATTTCATTCAATTTCAACTAGTAGTTTAAGAATTATAAGTAGTCAAAGTTTCTTAATTTTTTCACTCACTGACTGACTCACCGATCATCAAAAGTAAGGCACTTCTAGCAGACATATAAGCTTCAAATTTAGAATACAATTAGTGTATAAATCAAGGGACACCAAAAAAAATGCAATTTTAGTCCGGTTTTCTAGATACACTAACTGCATAAATAATTATGTAATGCCACATAAGCATATAGGATTACAAAGTCATATTTGCAGTGAATGGGTCAAAAAATTAAAAAGCAAGATCGGGAATAATTTGTAAACTGTATTGATAACACAATAACCTACAAAAAGAAGTGAGATCCCATAAAAAACATTCCATGTAAAAATAAAGCCAAGTCTCGAAACTCTTCCACCGTAACAAGTTGTGAGATATTTCGTAGAGCCTCTCGAGTGTCAGGCATTCTTATTAATCTTTATTTGCTAGCTAAATATTTTTTTTTGACTTGGCAATCACACATAGTTTTAGGTATGCAAAAATCCATAAATGCAGTACCTAAAGTTGTGTGATTGCCAAGTTGCAGAATTTTATTTAGCTATTAGCAGCTGAGACTTGGCTCTACGAAATATCTCACAACTTTTTACGGTGGAAGAGTTTCGAGACTTGGCGTTATTTTTACATGGAATGATTTTTATGGGATGTATATTTGTTCCAAGCCTTTCTCCTTTCGAGTGTAGTAACTTGACTCGCGTTTAAATTACTTACGCAATAAGTGAAGAGCCTTTCACATGACTAAAGAATGTCGTTTGCAGCTATCTAGCAAATAACATCCGTAGTTGCATATCTCACTTAAGCAGTTATTTGAAAAATAAACTTTATTCTCAAAGTACTGAGTCGTATTCGCATTTAGGTAATTCTGTGAGATAAGATATATTAACAGCGTAAGAGTTTAATTTAACATGTGAATATGAGACGCTTTGTCAGTGACATAGCGGAGTGGTTTCCTCGTAACTTGTTACTTTGAGATCTTGGCAATTAGCACTTACAGTCTGACAGCTGAGCCGGAAATGTTGGCCCTGTAAACTTCAAATGTCTAAAATATACAATGTAAAGGTGCAAATAGTCCATCCATCTACATCCATCTTGTAGGCACGTAAAATGTTTTTTGCGAATGTTTTAATAGTTTATCCACCCAAAATAGTTGGTCCATCCAAAATAATTGATCCACCCATGTAACAATGTATTCATTATTGTTTTGATACACTGAAGAGCTTTTTTCTACACTTAAAAATACTAGATAATTCACTCTTTTATTTTAGAGGCTCCACAGGTTTTGTCCAAAGTACAAAAAAATACACAGCGGGTATCATCGAAACATTATAATCACAAATTTCCACGGCAATTGGTATAGTCGTCGGCACATACCTACTGGCACAAAATATGCTCAAAAATATCTGGACACGACGTTGTTGACAAGGCGGTAAACGGTTATTGACAAGGCCTCCTCAAATATTTGTGTGCGGAGCATGGGCATTTAGTTATTCTACACTAGCTTCCACCCGCGACTTCGTCTGCGTGAACCCGAAATAAAAACTATTCTATATTTAGGTCCGGGCTATACACTATCTTCGTGCAAAATTTTATCCAGATCTGTTGAGCTGTTTAAGCGTGATTGCGTAACAGACATCCAAACATACAAACTTTTACATTTATAATATTAGCAAGATTCTATATTTTTTAATCGTAATCCGTTAATTTTCATAGTAACACCGTCCTCTGCCTAAACGGTAATAAACTCAGTTGGAGTTCCGTAATTAAATTTATATTCGCAAACTGTAAGAATAGCCCCTTGTTTCATCAGACGTTTTGTTGCCTTAAATACAGCCGCGTCGGCGTAATGAGCCCGTTCGATTCCAAAATAAAATACTAAAATCGTATTTTTTGAAGATTGCTTTAGTTTAATTGAAGATAATGATCCGTATTCGTAATATCGGAAATTTCCTTCATTTAGAAAGGTATGAGATGAAGGCATAATATTTCAGGACTTTGCAAACTGACCTTATAATCAAATAATGTGTAATTTTGTTTACAATCCGAAAGCAATATTTTTATGATGTAGGTAATATTAATATCGGAATTATTGGCACACAAGTTATTACAGTCAAATACCTGCCTCCACAAAGACCGTTACATAAGAATATTCTATAAAATACAAATCCCTGCCACTTCTATCCGTTGAGGCTCGAAGCGTGTTGAGCAAATAGAACGCCCGCAGTATGACGTCTCTCTCAAGTTATGTCTGAAAGGATTTTATTACATCGCTGTTCTCAGCTCGGGGGTACGTGATGGCCGTCTTAAAGGCACGGACATGGATATGTTACGGTTCAATTGAGTCGCCCGAGACTAGGGATGTACAAATAAGGAGGCGCAGGCGAACCGGGGCTTTATTGAAAATAACGTGCGATTGTTGTGACGTGACGTGAGTCTACATAGCACTGTGGTACTTGTTTGCTTGCTTACTGATCAAGGTTACTCCGTATGTTATTGACCATATAATTATTTGCCCTATTTAATAATATTTCCGATAATAACTAATATAAATAGTCGTTTACATTGTATCACAGTTTAATGCAAATATAGCTGCAGAATGAAAATGCACATATTTTCTGTAACTCATTATATTATGAAACGAACTGGAAGTGCGTCGAGTCAAGTATTTAGTTTCAATGCGTACCCCAATAAATAATCAAATAAAGTTCCACAGGGGTATATGAATGCGTGAACAAAAGTAGTCGAAACGGGCTAAGTTAGGCAGTTGGGTCGCGTCGGTAAGTTCCGGCTCATGGTCACATTACGGGACTCTAAAACTATTTAGACACCGACCGGGATGTGTTGTCGTAATGATTGTTCTTAATTCTAGCTATTTCTAAATATTTACTACCATTGGTAAGCCAAGGGTAAAATGATGGGTGCATTAAAATACGACGCCCATAATTTTTAAAATGTTATAATATAAAATATAGGTCATATTTTCTTAAAATATGACCTTATTTTCAGAAATGAAATCTTGTCATATTTTATATTTATTGCAGGTCAGTCTATTCAAAATGTTTACCTACATTCATATACTTTTATAAATTATGAATTTTACTTTTGTCGCAAACATCACGCAGTATTCCTTCAATGGTCCTCTTCACAAAAATCAAGTGATAATTTTCTTAACCTTTCTTAACTTAACTAATTGTATTGATCCACATTGTTAAGTCCTGCTCATCACAAATCATATCAGCAATGTAAATCTTTTGCTCAATGTACAGTGTGTTTGACAAGAGCGTGACCTGTGCATATATATAACTTTTAAGAATATGGCATAGAAAAAGAAGTTACTGGCTGAATATTATGTTTACATGGCTACAATGCTACAAAAAATGCCCAAAGTCCATTTTCAAAAATGAGTGCCGCTTACGCTTCACGTTATGAGGCAGTATTCCTTTGTACACACCCAAAAGGACCCAAAATGTCACGAAATCAAGCTGCTAAGTATATGAAAAAAAGTATGGGTGAGGCGATTTTTGGAGTTTAAAAAAGTTGACGACTTACCAGAACGCCGGAAAACAAAGAAGACCTCCTCTGCAGAGGACAAACGGGTCTTGCAGATGTTTTAAAAAAATCCGCTTCTGTCTTTGCGTTCTGGACAAGAAAAATTGAAGACGAAAGGTTTGAAGAGATCTTTAGACAATCAGAAGGAGTTTGAATGAAAATGGTTTGAAATATCGCAGTACAGTGAAAAAACCACTCCTTACTGAAAAACACATGGAAAAAAGACAATCGTGGGTGAGACAAAACAAAGACATCGGAATAATATTTTTTTTTCCGATGAAGCTTCTTTTTGGGCAGCTAGTTACTCGACTCGGGCTTGGTCTACGGCAGATAATAGAGTTCTCGTGCGAACCGTTAAACACCCGGTAAAGGTACATGTTTGGGGATGCTTCTCGAACCAGGGTTTCGGCCATTTGCACTTGTTCACCGGTACACTGGACGCCCTTAAAATGGCCAAAATTTATAAAAAGGCCTTGTTGCCTTCCGCTAAAAAGATGTTCGCAAAGCACAACGCGTCTCGGATTCTGCAAGAGGATAATGACCCTAAACACCGAAGTCAGTACTGTACTGCATGGAAAACTCAAAATGGCGTCGACGTTTTGGATTGGCCTTCACAATCACCCGACGCCAATCCACTTGAAAATGTTTGGACATGGATGAAGCTTTACGGGGAAAAAATACTGTTAGTGTTTCCTGACTTTATTCGAGAACTGAAGTCCGCGTGGAGGTCTTTACCTCGCAGTTATGCTGACAATTTGGTCAAAAGTATGCCTCAAAGATGCGATTATTGATAACTCAGGAGACTGGACGCCTTATTGAAAATAAAGCATGCATGTGTAATAATAAAACTCTTTAATTATAGTATTGGACATGAAATTCTTACTTTTTTTCTTTAAGTTTTACTGGTCACGCTCTTATCGTACATAGTGTAATTACTCAGTATTCGTTTTCTATGTTCGGTGAGAAACGTTTCAGAAAACATCTGTTTCGTTAGCGGACGTTTCTGTTTAATAAACATTTACTGTTACATTTAGTAGGTTGATTCTTCGCCAAAATCTTAGCCGAGCATCATCTGGATGAAAATTTACATAAAACACAACCTCGTCACCCCCCCGGTGACTCGGACCAATAAATAATAATAACGGAATAACGGAATGCCACGGCGACGGAATTTAATTATTCGCAACAAGTTGCCAGGGATAACAGGATTCGTCGAAATAAATCTAGGGGTAACTTTTGCGACCTCGTACCGCATTCTATGCATCAAGTTAGAAACATCGATTTAGTGATTGTTCAGCTTTTTGGTTTAAGAGATCACGCAATTAACATGTTATGACTAAAAAAATTCATTTACACTAAAATATTTTCCAAAACGAAAACATTTTCATAATTTCAGCTTTCATTAACTCAGTAGTGGTACACGCCGATAAAAACTTAATCACCATAGCATAAAGTCCAATCTAGCGTAATTTAAGCGTCCGGCCGGCTAGGGCTATGCGTGAATTGAAATGTAACTGGATTATGAAACGATTATTGTATTCGTGCGGCTTATAGGTATTTCGACAGTGTAATTTCTGAATGTCGTATACCTCTATTTGCGTTATATCGAGACTATAACCGTATTTTGGGTAACGTAAGGTCACTATTCCAATTACGGATTCGAAAGAGGTACGAGCTTTTGTCGGTTATTCATCGATTCTCCAGGTATGCGGATGTCGAATACCGGTTGGAAATAGGACGCCATGACAGGTGGCTGATAAAGTTAGCCCCGAATTATATTATTTGATGGTTTGACAACTTAACAATGAACGTGTTTTAGACGTAAAAATAAACGTGCAAACGACATTTAGACTATATTTAACTTGCACCGCGTGTGTGTATAAGTTGTCCTTCAAAATTAGCGAATCATTACGATATCCTAACGAGCTGAAATTTTGCTTAAGTTAATGAATGTGCAAAAGGTAAACTTAAATAAGGTAATCTTTTACAAAAACTGATTGTTTTGTTAATACTTTTTTTTATATACTAAAACTGGACATGTTAATGCTCTGTAGTTTTGAAATTGAAACTCAATTCACTATTTTATTCACGCAATGCACGCAAACCAGCAATGAAAAACAGATATATTTTTTTATGAGATAGCTCATAAGAAGTCCAGTTTACTTTCACAATTTTTTTTCTTATTTTATAAAAATGGTCTTCTGATTTCAGCTGGTCGATCACGTAACGCATTGTACGCGCAACGGGTAAATCTAAATGTCACATTTTGTATAGGAAAATGACAGTTCCATTGTCTTACCGCTTCTGGCCGCGACCTTTCCTCCTCTAATTACGTAAGTTTTTAAAAAGGAACGTTTTACTTTTCGAAAATGTAATCATAATTTAACGCAGATAGTTTATCTGATAATCAACATGACGTCTAATAAATAAAAAAATTACATTAGTTTACCTTTTTAATATAATTTCACCAAAATGGACGCGAAATTTTCCTGGAGACTTTAATCATTCTATTTTTAAAACTAATCCGATTTTGATTAGGATTGTCCATTGGCTCATGAAGGTTATTATTAAATAATTAATTTACTTTTCTTTAAATCCTAGCCCTTAACTTAAGGGGCTACCCGAGGTTTTCATTGATTTTTGACAAGTTTTTAATCGTATCTCCTACTTTTGCACTACAGATAGAATTATAAATTAAACGGCTATCGGTTTTTCAATCTTTTATCTCCATTTTGGTCCACCGGATTTTGAAACAAATGAACACATAATTTTGTATGTTTTTTTTAAACATTGTCTAAAAAAACACTTATTTCGTATCTCTATCGACGTGAAAGATCTAACATATACGAAATCTACATATTTGGGTTTGTCTGTGACGTCTCTCAAAACTGGTCCAAGGTTTTCATTTTAAACCAATTAACACAAAAGTTATGGCCAGAAAATCTGTTTTTTGGTCTAAAATTGATCAACTTTGATGCCAAATATCTCGAAAACAATGAACTTTGAAGTAAATATGGGATACTATATTGCTTCAAGCCGTTGTTGTTAATATAATTAGCTACAAAAAACATTAGAAAACTAAGGGATTCAGATCGAAGGACATTGGCGTATGGGAGCCCCTTAATGTTAAGTACGTAATAAATAATGTCTACTTATAGAATACTTGACACGAAGTTCCATTTATTTTCCTGCCCCTTCTGAGAAGAATTGTCATCTGTCTTATGAAAGTACTATAAATAAAAAAACTTTAAATGCGTACCTGTTTAAGGAATTCAGATAATCTACGACAAATAAGGGCATTGTAATAAAAAATATTTATACCCACCGCATTAAAACTCGTCTAGAAAAACTTGGGCAGTTATTTATAATTTTTTCACGTGGAAAAATACCAAACCGTCGAATGGGACGGTCTTGGGCAAATTTATTATGATCTATTGATTCTCCTCTTCTGTTCATAAAGGTTCCTCCTACGGCCCCTCGCGAAAGTTTGCCAGCTCGGAATTATGTCGAGTTCGCTCCCTCGTATAAAAGTTATTTTACTACTCGTCTAAGAGTTTAAGTAAGGCTTGAGGATGGGAGACTAAAATTGGCTGTTTGTGCGTAGGGGCGTCATAATGACGAGGCATTTTAACTCTAAAATTAAGTCACATTCTAGTACTTTGCAGCTGATAACGATGAGGCTACGTCAGAGTGCAACCTCTTCTACGTAGGTATGGACTAATTCAGTGACAATGACATCACAAATGGCGGGGTAGCATACAAACGTATATAATAACTACGCTTTTCCTGCAAATGCCGCCATTATCTAATTTTTAATAGGTGGTGCTTTTAACCACACGACTATCCTTATACACGGTATACCTATACCGAACGGGATTGCTTTATTTCATTACGTTAAATTTATCTGGCTCACTAAAAGCAGTTTTACCTTTAGGTACCCCCACAAATTCTGAACTAACATATGGGTGATATATAAAGGCGTTTAAAAAGTGAATTTAAATTTATCACCGGAATGCTTGTAAATTTCCGCAAATCTTCAGATGCTGAGTTATTGCGGGCACTATTTTACCTTTTCTCGAGGGAATGGCGGAACAGGTACCGGGTTGAATTATATTGTTATGTAGAACGATTGATCGTAGTCTAGGAGTATTTTAAGCGTCGTAGTAGTTTTATACCTATGATCACCGGACGTTATAGGGATAGATATACTTATTATATTACGATATAGGCATGATTTGTTCTCAATTCGCTTCATAAATTGATCGACCGGGTGGTTATACATAGTCAGGCAAACAATAATCCTTACAGAAAAAAATTACACTCTAATATTAATCACGATTAATTTGCTATTAACTGAACGTAATGAATGCACTCATTCACGCGCACATTAAGTAGGTGTATTCGTAATTAGCCTGTAGTATTCGTGAATGGAAAACCAAGCCTCAAACAAGCCGCCAACCGTAAACGACGGCAAACACAATCAAATGAAAATTAAACCGAATACGGAATCAACATAGCGACTTATCATTAATAATTCATTAATCCGTACCGTGCCGACTTAATGACAGCAAAACAGGCTAGTGTTGTGCCGCCGGGAGTCAGATCAGAAGTCAGCCACCGGGGCATTTACCGGTAGCATCATATAAAAAAACCCGTTACAGGTAAAAAAAAACTTCTAACGCCCTTCTTGTACGTAAGTAGCAGCGAAGTGTTCGAATATTTTAAATTGTTAAAATACCATAGCTACGGTTTACAAACTGATTAGTACTGAGCTTTTATGTTATGAAATAAACTAACCAACAGATTGTAGTTTGGTTTCTTCGATTTTGAAGTTATTGAGCCTTTGCGGTTTCATTTCAAAGACAGTATCATAGGTCATCGATTGTGAGAGAAATTGCATTCATCATCATCATTAAATAAATACATAAAACTGTTATTTAGTTATCATGCGAGATGTCTCCAAAAGAAACAACCTTTTCTCAAACATGCTCGGAAATGTACGCGTTAATATCACGAAATGAAGACGTGAAGTTTCTTGTTTATGGCTCCCTACATTACTTCTTGGCCTTACGCCAAGAAGTAATGTATGAAAACCCTAAGTAAAACCATTATTGTCCGCTACTCTAACTTTTTAAATTTGCTTACTAATATTAAACTGACAAAAGAAAATTTACATACTGCCAACCACCACTAGACACTGTAAGCATACTTGCTTCATAGAAAAAATAAAAATAATCTATGGTACTATACTTTATGTGCGGTTAAACATGGTGCTCGAACGGCTTGTTCAAATGGCATGTTTAAAAAATAAAAAAGGCGCAAATTACCTATTATTTAATTGATTACCTAGTATTTATTTTAATTTTAATATTTCCTCACATCGTTTGAGAAAAGTACTATACAATCCTCGGCCGGAACAGGGATTGCTGGACTCGTTGTATCCGGCCTCGTCTACGACTCGGCCGTCTACCCCAGTCTCGTCCAGCAATCCCTTACTTCACGGCCTCTGCAGTAATCTACTATTACTAGCTTATAGACTTTTTAGTAATACTCGTAGTAGGTACCCTAGTATGACAACAACAACTGCCGCTTATTGTTAACACGTCGGTAATACATTACAAACAGCTGATTCCATATTTAAAAACGTCATCATAACGTGCCTAATGTTGACTTTAACATTAAAAGCCGTGCAATAACTTAAGGGCTACACTAGTGATTATGAATGCTTGGAACGTTTTTGTGAATTTTTAGTGCGTTGAGGCGTTTAATGATTCATTTAAGTTGTTGTACTTCTGTTAACGATTGACGCATTAAAGGACATGACTTAATATCTAAAGTGTGGATGGTTTCACAAACATTTCCCTTTAAATATACATTTGCAATTTGTTTTGTGTTCATTTATGCAATAAGTAATTAAATTTCAGGTTTTTAGATTAGTAGAACAGCATTAGCTCTGTCAGTCATATAGTAATAATTAACTAATTTTTATTTTCTTTTGTTTCAGGTGGATGCCATACTATACAGTAGCATTTACCTCCGACAGTGATTATGCACAATATCAGTAAGAATGAATTATCTAACTTATGTAGAATCTTTAGTTCTCAGATCAGTTAGGTACCAGGTTTGCTATACACCTGGTTTCACACACTCTAAAGGATAAAGCAAACGAGTGCAATTTTATAAACTATGTTAGTAACGGTACTCGTTTCAGCTATTGTTGTTCATGACCGTAATCTTCATTGTAGATATTTGAGCATCTACTATCAATTATTCAATGGCAAAATATATAACCAAACCAATTTACCATATAACTCCATAATTAAATATTTATTTCTAAAGATCAAGCATGATCCTATTAACGATTGTTACTTCCTTATTTAATGCCGTGGCGAAGCGACCCATATCTGATCTTGGCCTCTAACACTAAAGACCAGGCGGCTTCTAGTCCAAATGATTTCATCACCGTGTAGTGTATGCAAACTTGTTGAATAAAATGTCTATTATTATTATTATCGTCTTTATTACATTTTCTTCTTAAGGTAGGTTTTTACAATAATTATATAAAAAGTAAAATATAAAACTATACATACAAAACATAAAATCATTATAAAAACCTAACCTAGAGCGAGGCGGGGCCTATGCTGCCGGTGGTTAGGGCGACAGAAACAGGAACCTCCTGACTATCCGCGCAGTAACCAGGAGTACCGCCTTCTGTATCTGACCCTTGATCCAGCCATCTAGCGAGAGTCTCTTGAGGTGATGGTCGAGACTCTTCGCTATTAAACCGTTCGCCGGAACGACTATCGGGACGATGATCGTCGAACAACATCCCACATGGCGGTTACCTCGTGAGCCAGGTCTAGGTACTTGCTGGCTTTGTCCTTCTCAGCCTTCAAGAGGTTCTCGTCATGAGGGATGGTGACGTCGACGAGCACTGCCTGGCGTTTCGATCGATCTGTTAGCACGATATCAGGCCTATTGTCAAGAATAGTCCTGTCTGTGATGACAGATCAATCCCAATAGAGCGTGGCACGACCATTTTCGAGAACTGGCGCAGGTGTGTACTTATAGTAAGGCACTTCGGAGACCACAAGACCGTATAGAAGAGCAAGTTGCTGGTGCTGGTTATTATTATTATTATTATTATCACCCCACCGATATAGTCGAAGAAATATCATTTGCACTGAAACCTCGAACAAATCGGTGCAAATGATATTACGTCAACCATACCTAGGACGACCAGTTGGACGACCCGAGTGCGCTCTCCGGACTGCACGATCGTCACACATAATACGGACTACGTGTCCATTCATAATTGATACACTTGATTAATATTCTCATGTGAGTTTCTGTTAAAATAACTATCAATTTTCATTATTAAAAAAAAAGTATAATTTGATGTGTTAAATTGTACAATGTTAAGTATTTAAAAAATTTGCCGTTTCTTTTGAATTCCCGTTTTATGATGAGCCAGCATGGTACTCAACTGTAATAACAATATCAGACTAAAACGTAGTTAAGCATTTTCAATAATACGTGCACCCAATTAGCGTGAGTTGTTAAACAAAAATTAACTCGGTGTCAGTTTTATTACGAAAACTAAGCATACAAATCATGTGTAAATGAACCTTTTTCACATTTAATTAACGTGTATAGGTATATCGTTCATAAATAAAACAGAGTTTTATACAAACTTTTAAACTTTTTTTTTTAAAATTAGTTTTTATACAAACTGAATGCTTAATTGCCGTTTCAGAACTGACACCGAGTTAATTTTTATTTAACCATTCACGGTATTTGGGTGCACGAATTATTGAAAACACTACACACACTACACACTACAGTGAGCTGCCATTCGTATTATGTCTGTGTTCCGTGCTGGCATTGCTGGCCCCTATCTCACCAACTTGGCAATTGCCATCAGACAATGACAATCACTGTAGTTCTGCAAATAAAGTTGACCTCCGGTTACTAGTTGATCCAGAGGTGTACGCTGAGTGCGGACGGGTGACATTTTGTTAATGAAATATACTTTAAACATCAAAGCAATTTCAAACTAAAAATATATGATTATCATTATTTACAAAATAATGCCCTTTGCGATTACATATCACCTCTAGACTACACAAGGCGAGTAAATTAATGTATAAAATCGTTGAAATGAATTTAATACTAACTTCAGATCGGTATTATGAAAAATGTTATGTATATTCCATCTCGTATTTTTCTCTGACTTTGTTTCTTATATCATATTAAGTTAATTTAAGTTAAGATGACAACCGTTTCTTTGATATTATAATTTTGATTATCCACTATTTGCTTGATACTGTTAATTATAGAGAATTAGGTTAAATCTCATTCCAGTATTTTCATAGTACGACACTTTTACCAAATTTAACCATCAATGTATTAACAGCCCTGTTTATTTAATTAATATTTAACGACAAGAGCATTGCAAATTCAACTCTTTCATAAAGGCTCCAAATACGAAACAAATACGCACACATAAAGCGCGAGACGTTCCAGGAGTTAAAACTACTTGCCATTCGGTGGAAGGACACTCAGAACATTGTTTTAAATGAATATTCATACAAAGACACATTCGACTATATAGTCGCCGCTTGGTCGAATTCGAATTAGGTCGAAACTAAATTCATTACGAATAGTGATTCATAAAAATCACTTGAACCGCTCACAAGCGAGTTGTTGGTTGCAGGGGCTGTCCCCTCGCGGTGTACTGTTTCACAAGGGTTCCGGCCACGCAAATTACACCCTGCGGACCGACCAACATAATTACACTAATTTGTTAACATAGTTAACTTTGGACCTTAGCCTAGTGACGATTTGTGTCATAGGATTTGTAAAATTGTAGTAGAAAATTGAAACATTATGAAGAAACTGTCTACGAATCGATTATTTTTAACCGCGACACAAAAGAGAGGTCCCAACTAATATTTTGGTGTCAGCTAAGGGTTTCATTATAACCTTAACATATATATAAGTGAGTTATAATTATATCAGTTGGAACTAATAGTATTATAGAAAAGTTCATGCATCAAGTGCATGCTCTAACACGTTTTTTACAGGCATTCTAACACTTTAACACTCGGATGGAACCGATATAGGAATGATATACAAGTTATTTTAACGCTAGTGTGCTAGTTGGGGTGTTATAAGTTTAACATGTTTAATTGGTTATCTGTGTTTTTGTCTGTAGCATCGTAGGTCCCGAACGGATAAACCGATTTGAATGCGTGTTTCTCACCTACTTATAACTAGAATATTTACAAGATGAGAGTGAAAAGGCACTATTTAGGTATGCGTGTAACATTCTCGATTTCATCATCACTTACCATCGGGTGCGGTCGTAGTCAAATGCGTATAATAAAAACTCGAAAGTCGGTCGAAATGGTCCTTGACTGTGTTAGTTGTGTCGGGTGTGGTGTTATAAAAAAACAGTGCAACATCTTTATTATTTTGGAGCGGTTAACTCGTCATAATATTTAAACTACTCATACACAAAAACATGTGATCCTTTTGCGAATGGATTTGCATGTGATGAAGTCGTGTGTTTATGTTAATTAATTTGGAAGCCATAAAAGTCCAATCAAATAGCACAAATAGTTCGCCGGCAACCTTACAATGCTGCAACCCGACCTCGAGCACGCAAATGGTATCGGCGCCACAAAATTTCACCCCGAGACGCTTGCTTGATTAATAAAGCGCAGTGCTATGCACAATATATACGTTAGGTACTAGGTTCCTTAATATATTTAATGATACTCAATCACGACAGATTATTAAATAATACAAAAATATAAATGCTTCTTATCCATACATTTGGTCCAATGCGACCAAAACTAGCATTTTAATCTCACAAAACGGATTTTTCATGATTCAGATGATGAAGTGAGGAGAATAGATGTTTACACGTACCTATATTATCTGTGCTAAAGCTATTCTTTTTGTACACACGTCACATCACAGAATGTATGTACATGAAGCTCCTTATAAATGCGAAGAACCCGCAAAAAATCAAAGATGAATATTGTAACAACAGTGCGCCATTCACTAGTCTGTGTCATAACATGCATCATCCTGGCAATATTCGAGGGTGAAGAGGCGATCTCATATTTCTTACATCATTAACTGAACGTGTAAAATTTTGCAAAGCTAGCGAGGCATACGCAAGACTTGAGGCGTATAGGACACAAAAGGTATTCTGAAAAGTTCCGGTTAATGCATACTAAACGTGAAATTTGACGCGTCCCGTTATTAGTGTTTGGTCGTATCACATATTTATTCATTGTGGTTATGCAAGTATTATATTTAATATATAGTTTTTTTTCTAAAGTACATATATACAAGATGATAACTAACATTAACTAAATAAAAAATTAAAACTAAGTAAAATCTAAAAAAAGGGCCTCGTGGCATTGTAGCGAGGATGCTGGCGGCGTTTCCTCGCTGAATTGCAATGCTGATGCGTTACGCGAGAAAGCCGCCAGCTCTTTGGTCACCAGTTACGTCAACCAGACCAGACGTAACGCGATTTCCGCAAATAACTGTTGCGCACTGGGACCCCACGGACCGAGGGTCTCGACGCCAAATGGTATAAAGTCGTACTCTCTGCCGAGGCCTCTATATTTAATGCACCCGCTTTAGAAGTAGTCCGTTGGAGGGACCGTGCCAGTGTGTCTACACAGGTAGGGTCCCACACAAGCATCCGTTCCAAACTTCACGGAACCAGAGACACTCCATCAGGTATTTTGCCATCATCTCTGACAATGCCAGGCGGCTCAAGAAGAGCAGGCACATTGGTGGTGGCAAGAGATTATGTCATTAAGAGTCGCATGTCTTGATCAATCAGGAAAAGATTTTTCAAAGATGGTAGAACCCAGGAGGCAAAGCACCTGTCTACAATTTTTATGCTGGGTGTCAGATAATTGAATTTGAATTTTAAATCAGTATTATATTAGTACAAATTGATGTAAATATTATCTGACTACAGTAAGGGCACGGTAACCTATCGAAGTTTCGAAAAACACTTGCCCGATTTTCACTTGTCCGAAAACGGTTAACCGAATTCTTATAATCCATATACTTTGTTTACCATTCTTTTGAAATGTCGCTGGTTTGTATTCCCACATTATCATTTTCCCGAAACTCCATAACCAGAAGAACGATTGCCAACTTTATTATTTGACAACCGATTTGTTAACCACCTTTTCATAATTCCGATGCTTTTGCTAAGCATTTTCCCTAATCACATTTTACCGCCACGATTTAAAAAACATTCAGATATGCTAAAAACCCTACAGAGGTGCACTTTAAAATTGCGATGCGAAAATAGACTTTTGCTAATAGGTAGGTTAGATTTAAAACTGTGACCTTACAAACTAAACAATTAATAGAAAAAGGGGCTTAGATTAGGTCAAAACATTTGAGCAACTAGAGTGCTGCACGAGTTCTTAAAAAGCCCAAAAAGGGGGCTCGGCGAGCCCCCCTTTTTGGGATTCGCCCCCGCAGTAAAAAAACAACAAATGATCGTAACAATGGTATTATTTGTAGGTTAGGTTAGGGTTAGCTTGTGTCCCTTGGAGCGGAAATAGGCACGTCGACACGCTGGCGGTTAGGTTAGGTTACAAGCTACAATTTCGATCTCTTGATATAGCAGGAAAATAATATTTCGGACTTAACACTTTTCGGCACCAAAAACTAGTTGACAAATGATCCTTCGGAATTTTAATAAGTGTCTATTCGAATCATAAGCGAAATAAAATTGCAACGAACTGAGAATTGGGAAATAATAATATGGGATATGTAATTTCGGGCAAACAAAATTCGGCCAACTAATAAAAAGGGAAACGTTTTCGGGATATTAATATTCGGAATTACGATTTTCACCCAGGGGCACCCACATTACAGCCACTAGTCACTGCCACTTCACCCGCGGCTTGCGGCTCGGACGCGGCCACTAAACGCCCGGTGTCCAACGATGCTATACAAAATTTAGTATGTCATTTTTCCACAGCTTGTGGCAGGCACTAGTGGTTCAATCTGCGGCTGCTCTTAGATATGTCGCTATTTAATTAGTACCGAAGTTTGGATGTTATGATTTTAAACTTTAATTTAATGCCCATATTGCATTTACTTCATTTAAAATAATTATTTAGGTACAAATTTACGAGTATTATATTTCTCACACTTGGTTTAAGATGAGTACGAGTACATTATAAGATAATAAGGGATGTTTTACCATGGAGCAACAAGCATCGATTAATAATAACAGCAGACCATAATTTTCTCTACAAAAAGTCTGACAAAAATGCCAGACAATGGGGAAAACCGCAAAAAAACACTCGCAATGATAAAAGCGAATCTGCCCGCTTTAGGAATAATTTTCAAATTTATACACCTCTTACAGTGCCACCCCGCAGTTTTACATAACAATGCTTCATTTTTCATTTTTGCAATGAAATAAAACTGGGGATAGGCTGACGTTGCCAGGTATGCTTAGAAAATTACAAAATCAAACGAAATGATGATATTGAGAGGGTATTGAATTATGAGCAAAAATTCAAATGAATCTAGCATACTCGATAATTACTCGTACGATCTGAGAAATTTAATAATACCTAGCATTAGCCTGAAACTTTGTCCATGTGCTCTGTCCTACAAACATGCACCCCATCTTTACCCCCGAAACTAAAATAAAAAGCATCACATTTTCCTCTCCGAGATATGGAACCCCTTGTAGGCATTTTAAAAGTAACAAATATTTATCCTGTAGCTTAGTTGTTAAACAAAAATAAACTCGGCGTCAGTTTTGTGACGACATTTAAGTATTTAGATCGAATTAAATTTTATTTTCAATTCACAAATGATGTGCATAAACTTACACGTTATTGAAATGTGAAACGTTCATTTTCAGATAATTTGTATGCTTAATTTGCATCACAAAACTGACACTGAGTTACTTTTTAATTAACAACGCGCGCTAATTGGGTAGGCACACAAATTGTTGAGAATGTCTATTTACATCCTTCGTCTGGATTGTCATTGTGTTTGCTTACAATCATGATTATTATAAATATTACCTATAATATTTAAGTTATACCTATAGGTAATTATATTTCTGTTTGTATTTACTAGTCGTACTTCCGTGTCATTTGATATTACACATCTAGTAATCCATAATATTTCTAAACCTTTAATACGCAAATCCGCTGGCAACAATGGATCAGAGTTTCAAACGTCGATTCCCCTCGAACTCCATCCATAAGATCGGTAAACATCGTATCCCAGCAAAGATTCGTTCAAAGTTCGACTTTAATCGCTGATCTTAAGAACGATCGCTGATGCACCAATAGCAGAATGGTGTACCATCATAGGGATGAAGGGTGTCGTTTATAAAGAGTTGAATGAGACTTACGATCTTTATTCATTTCCTTAGCTGTATGTCTTCCACACGTGTCCCAAAACAATATTTCTAAAAAAACACTCTCTGGGAGGACAGGGGTGGTGCAATGAATTTTGCTTGTCTATTTTGCAATGGTTAATGTTGCATGGTAACAGCGGTTAGGGTAATAGATTTCACAAACAATAAGACTTTATTTATTAAAGTGCCAAAAAAATATTAAACGAATTTTAATTTGATATCTAGCCGTGAAAAACGTCAGCACCTCAACCGAGGCATCGGTTTGCGAGTGTTTTAGATACAGCTAGTTTGGCTGAACTACATATATCATGTCTATTACGCTCTTCATTACCTGCATATAACGATTGATGAATAATGCGCAAGCAAATGACAAAGATAGTAAAGGAACGCCGAAACTTGATTTAATTTATGAAAGTGGATTACTACCATCAATTAAATTAAGCAGCCGCTGCCACCTGCAACCTACGTATAACAAAAACGTAGTTCCGCTCGTCCTGTATCGTTGGCATTACACATAAGTGGATAGTTTCCCGCGAAATATACAGTAACGTATTCGGAATTGAAAATGCACTCCTCTTTATGTTCACTACATTGACACTTCTGACAAGCTACTAATAAAAGTTGTCATGTTTAGACCATCGAGACTTGCAATAAGGAGTTGCCTAGCTTTTATGTAGCCCACTTGCAAGCATGTTAAACAAAACAAGAGCGAATAGGCTGTTACTCAACCAGTGAGCTTCATCTTAGGCTATGTCTTCGCTTACCATCAGGGCAGTTATTCGCTACGCGCTAATGCGGCTCACCCCGCCGGTCACCCGTCACGAAACTTAACCTCTACCTACGCTTAGTTACCATTGCGGGGTCACCATTATATTTGTAGGTGAGAGTTGAGGTGAGCTTAAAATAAGTTACAGAATAGGGGGGCAGGTGAGACTAGGGTCAATCACGGGACAGTCTCTTATAAAAATAATAATGTAAGTGACATAAACGTGATCATGCTAGCTAGGTTGTGTTAAGATTATCATAGGTAGGTAAATACAAGGCCAGCTTACCAAATAAAAAATTGTCATTCAAAAATTTTCTGAAACCCATTTACAAAGCTATTCCCGTTTTCCCAAAAATAATCAGTAGGTCGTAGAAATAATAACTTTTAATGAAAACAGCAGTTCTATTCATAGCAGAGATAATGTAAACTTTTAAAGCAAGTCCGAATGAGAACATTATTCTTCAACATTCGATACCCAACAAAACATCGATCCTACTTGATATCCCTATCACACTGCGATACGTTTGAAAGGGACAGCGTTAGTTTTAAGGGGCTCCCATACGCCAATGACCTTCGATCTGAATCCCTTAGTTTTCTAATGTTTTTTGTAGCATATTACATTAACAACAACGGCTTTAAGCAATATAGTATCCCATATTTACTTCAAAGTTCATTGTTTTCGAGATATTTGGCATCAAAGTTGAACAATTTTAGACCAAAAAACTGGTTTTCTTTTGTGTTAATTAATACGATTATAAAAACGCATATCAAATTTATAGGTAAGTTCAGTATGTATGAGTAGGTATGAGTTTCGGGTGTATAAAGGTTTTAATGAGGATGAAGTGTCGGGTTTTGTATTTTTACAGACCTCTCTTTAGAAATGGATAATTAATTATGTATTAACATTTTTTAAGTTATTCAATATCAAAAATGTTAAACAGGAATCAAACTTCCTCATATCTGCACCTGGAAAGCTAGCTTCAATAAACCGAGGACGAGTGTCGAAATGAAAACTACTAAATTTCGTTGATTTTTGACGGGAGCCCCTTAAGTATTTCAATAGCTTGGCGGTGTAAAGAGGGAGTCGTGTGGGTATTCTCACTCAATCTGTCAATTATCGCCATATACTTGACTGTTACATGCAAAGCTTTCTACATTAACCCCTAAATGCGCTGGTGCTCGTAATGGTATTGAATTACTTTCATCTATTAAATTCTGTTATTCAAGACATTAATTTTGTATTTCTAACTATTGGGACGTTGATGTACATTATTATGTAAAAGGGTAAGTGAATAATATGGCATTGGATCATTCTGTTCACCGTTGAGAGAGTGAAGAAAATTATCGTAAATCCTACTAATATTATAAATGCGAAAGTTTAGATGTTTGGATGTTTAGATGTTTGGATGTTTGTTACTCAATCACGCTTAAACGGCTTAACCGATTTGGATGACATTTTGCACAAAGATAGTTTATTGCCTGGATTAAAATATAGAATAGTTTTTATCCCGGGTCCACGCAGACGAAGTCGCGGGCGGAAGCTAGTAAATTAATAAATATGTAAAATTTTGTAATATGATGCCATTATAAGTAAAGGTACAATTAAATATTATTAGAGACATTATTTTGTATTCATTTTGGAATGTATTTTGATTTGACTTTCATTTATATTATTGTTATTTTTACGGAAATTAAAAATTATCAACGAAATAAAAAAACAAAAAGACCTAAGTTTTACGGCAATTTCATCATTATCATCATAACATATATACATAACATATATTTCGTTGGACAAGTAATGCGATAAGGACAGTAGCACAGTCATACAAACATTTAAAGTATGTAACATTCTTAATATCTAAGTAGAATAAGTAAACTAAACCATACATCTCAGTGAGGACTGTTGAGGAGCTAAATGCATGTTTGTTATGTGGTTTATTAATCTTAAATATTCTGTGCATTTAACTCTGTTGTTCTCCTAATAAATAAAATAAATAAATAAATGAACAGCCGAAAGACGCTGATATAGGCCTCCCCGAAAGAGTACCACAATGACCGGTCCTGCGCCACCCGCATCCGGCGAACCATCGCATTGGCGATGTGGCGACTTGTTTATCATCTTCAATCAGCATAAATTGTACGTTAATATCGGTCCTATTGCGTGGTATCAATTTAAGCGCGTAATCGAAAGTTATACTTTTTATAAATGGAACAACCAAATACTCTGAAATATTTTATTACAAATTTGCTAATTCCAATTTGCAAAATTCCGAATTTCATAATTCCTAAGACTTATATTTTAGTATACACGAAATTTATGTAGCCGAATGTCAAAATTTCGATCTATTTTATAACCGATTTTTATAACTCCGTAGAATGAAAAGCGCGATGTGTCATTGGCCCGAAAAACAGTATTCCGATTATCAATTATCCGAAATTTCATCGCTATTCGGAAATTTGACATTCAGTGAAATAAACTTCGTGTTTTTAATACTCGGAATATTTTATCATAGGAATTATGAAATTCGGATTTTTGAACCCCGGTGGAATAATATAATGCCTACATACAGGGTGAATTCTAAATCGTGAATCGTAACCACGTTTACCGGTAAAGCTACTTAAGACTATTACAGAGCACTAGTGTTAATTACAATTAAGGACCCGCTTAATTAATTATGAACAAAACCAGAAAGTGCGTCCCCACTTGTCATCCGCCTTGGCCACCCTACACGAGTCACGTGACTTGCAACGCAATGTTTACCTAAGTGCAAAGGTTATCTTATCAATATCATGCATTAAATGCATTGTGCAGTTTGTTATTTAAACACTCATAAAATTTTCCTTTAGTTTACTCACATAAAAAAGAAACAGTTTTGCACCATCCTCATAATTAAATTTTGTCTCGGTACCGGCGACTCAGGATACCTTCTTCCGAATAGTTCTTGCGTTTGACCAATTCTGCCAGTCTGAGCGTACCAAGATACCATATCAAACCTTTGTATGTTCGTGTACGGATACGGTGGAGGCATTTTTATACCATTAATCGTAATAAAACTGAATTATTTTATGAGTAAATACGATTTAAATACATAAGTTGACAATGTCGACGATGTTGACATTATTGACAATACATGCCAAAATTCTATCCAGGCAACTTCAATATTAGGAGGTTGGATATCTAATGTTGAAATTTTCATGACAAGTGCGAAACATAAATGTAGGGTGACCACGAGATTTTAAAAATTAGGATAAATCAAATTAAAAGTGGACAAAATAAAAACGTACTTAATTTAGGTTTAAAAGCATTGTAAGTTATTGTTAACTATGTATAGACTTCAAAAAAATATTACGATTCACGATTTAGAATTCACCCTGTATTTCATGTAAAGAGTATTTAAAAAGGCATACGGTTATTTCAAAGTAGTTTCAGACAGACTCGACGACGAGCGAATCGAGGAAGAGTTTTAGACAGAACCGCGGTCCTAACGAGCGAAGCGAGTGTGCCGTGGCAGCGGCCGGCGAAGTGCCAGAACCGAACACTTTTTTACTACCTAACATATACATATTATATAAGTACAATTTATATTCAGTTAAGTTACAATATAAATTTGCATGGTACAAAAAATTACAATTAAATTCAGACAGACTACAGATATGCCCCTGCGGCAGGGTCCCCATTAGACTGGCTGCGTTCCCCCTCTGGATCTCTTCTTATAGTTCAGTGTATTAAAAATCGAAATTTTAATCATCGTAATTGTAACCGTTAGACATTTTTAAATTTCGGTTAGATAATAATCGGATATATATGAAGAATCGCAATATTAGGAAATTCAAAACATTCGGAATTATAAAAATCGGTAGGTATTTAGAAAATTCGTGATTCCGACTTTGGGAGTTTTGTTTTTCGTATTTATGTAGTGTACCTACTCATTATACATTGTTACTATACTTATTATATTTGAAAAGTGAATAATGAAAATATTAGATCACACACATTCATGCCAGATAATATCGAGGTTAAATGCAATAAGTAGGTACTGGCATCGGATCGATATTAACGTGCAATTTAAGCAAGCTCTTACAGTTTCATGTAGTTTCGGGAGCATAGGTTCTCTCACAAAAAACAATATCGATTGACATCACGGAAAACAGTACCGAATCGTGTGAATCAATCTTAAATATAGGTAAGTCAAAGAAAACCGTTTAATTTTAAGGTCAACATTAGGAATGTACTTTGTATATTTACCCTTAAAAAGTCGAAAGTTCTAAGTTCGAAGACTCTTCAAAGTAAAGCCATTTTGTCCAACAGTTTACCCAGCAATAATTCAATTTTATACCAACGAGTACTAGGCTACTATCCGAACCGAGGTGTCGAATAAATAACATTTACCTTATAATTTCATAGCAGCGTTAACATAATTAATGGGCTTAGTCCACCAGCTGCAATTAAAAACCAATGTTCCAGAGCATCGGCACTCCCCTATTTGTACTTGGGGTTCGAAGTGAATAATATATGGCATTGGATCATTCTCTTCGCCGTTGACAGGTGAAGAAAATTATAGTTTGAGATTATCGAGATAGAACGGCCAATTAATGGCAAACTGTCATGTGATTCACAATTTCCAAAGTCTGATTAGATATTTAGGGCTCATAGTAAGTTATTTTACGGGCTAAGTCTTATTGCATAGCCTTATATCTATAAATATATAATATATACATGTATGTTGGATTTTTACGTTATTTTGACTTAACCTACCCAAAATGTAATTGTTTCTCTATGTCAAAAACTAATAATATTCTTACATATTGTATTATTTACTTTCTAACCGCGCGGCTTCGCCCGCTTATTACGGAGTACCTACCCAGATGAAGCCGTGGGATTAAATATAGCCTACGTCAATCGAGTAGGTCCACTCAATACACTGGTCCATTCAATACTATACAAGAGTTTTGTGAAATCTGATTGCAGCTCCGGAGATCACCCCCTACATACAAACTGACAACTTCCCAGACGTCCTCTTTTAATGTTAGGATAGATATCTACCTCCTCGACAGACATACACGTAGATAAAGCCTTTTGTTTCTCTCAATGCAAAGTTGTCTACTCCTTTATGTACCTTTCAGACCGCGCTGCTGTCTGGTAATTAATTTGCTTAGCTCGCGCGGGCCGAGTGGTCATTTATAACGTCAATTACTCGTTTAGGCGCTGCGAATGCGTGACTTATGACGCCGGCGGTGGACGGCTGACCCATTAATCCGCGATGCGGTGCTAAGCGGTGCAATTATTTAGATTGCACGAGCAATCTTTGCTAATATAATTTGGAAACTGATAAGGGACTAAATTTTCAGTGCCTACGTGTTTTTGACTTATGGACACTCTGGGAATCGTTCTAGGTAATCCAAGTCCAAGAACTTTAATACTATCCGCGTGGCTCCGTCCGCGGCCCGCATACTTACCTATTACAAATAACGCAGGTGGATCCGCTGGATAAAATATAGACTTTGTCAATCCAAAGGTCTATTCGATCGGTTTAGCCTAGTGGGTAGTGATCCTGCCAGTAAAGGTGTGTTCGAATCCTGGTATCTAAAGGCAAACATTTGTGTAGAGGATGAATATTAGTTTGTAAGCTTTAGATTCTTGCTATGCATTTATCTTTACATCGTCTTCTGGTACCTATAACACAAGGTTTATTAAGTTTACTATGGCGTTAGTTCGATTTGTGTGTGATTGTCCCTTACTCGTATATATATATTTTTTGACTTCACAACTATTGAAATTCTATTGTGCAAAACACATGAACTAGTATAAGCTTCAGGCAGCCCCAAATTTTCTCATTTGGTTATGTCCGATCTTCAATGAAGTAAGTGCTTTTGAATTAATAAATTTTATATTTTTGTGATATTACAATTGTCATTTTCTTAGCACGAAGTAAACCTTTCATTGATGAAAAACGGCTTCTTTTGAATTAGTGTTTTTAATATTAACTATTGAAATTCCATTGAAATGTAACCAGTAATTGATAAAAGATTTTTTATAACTACATATTACTAATATAATAAGTACTTATATAAGATTTTCCCCCTGTGGTGTCGGGTTAGAATAGCACCACCTCTTTCTTCCTGTGGGTGTCGTAAGAGTCGTACTAAAGGAACAGGGTTTAAGTGTGTTGTGGGCGATGGGCTAACAACCTATCACTGTGATATTACATTTAGCCGATATTTTATAACCACATTTACCAATGCTAAAAGTGGCACTGGAACATACGTTTTATGTGCTCTGCCTACCCTATTGGGAATGAAGGCGTGAATCTATGTATGTATGTATAAGAATTTCTCAGTATGAGGTAAAACGTTATTTTGATCGAAAACAGAATTCCTTTAATATGAACGATTAAACTTCAAATTGCAACAAAAATCGCCGTGTAACCAACCAATGAACAGCGTCCTTAATTTGCACCGTTATACATTGTTATCAGGCTAGCACGGGCGGCTGCATCCGGCGGAAGTCTACACCAAATTGTTGCAAAATGGCGGCTGAGCTTCATTTGTTTACTTATTAAATATCGCTCAAGTCCTTCCGACAAAATTAGGCGATAGCCGGTAACGTCTGTTTTAGTCTAGCATGCTTGCGGAAATAACTAGGTTTTAGATTTGTATTCGTTACATTAACCCTTAGAGATGTCGTATTTGCGTACAAAAAAGTCTGCCGAATTTTGCGGGGGGGTGAAGAATTAGCACATGAAAAAGATTACTCACTAATGCAAAAACGATCTGTATATTTACACACGCACACATTATGAAAAACGAAAACACATTGTCATTTTGATGCACACAAACATATCACACATGGAAAGACTTCGTGGAAACACGGGTTAAGAATACGTTAATGCCAATGTGATCGGCTAAACCTATAGGGCGAGGTTTGATTCGTTAACTAATTTCGATAATTCTATCGATATTTACACAAACGTATACTGAGACTCAATTGGTTACTGAAATAATTGTTAGTGTTAGGCTATAAAATACAATAACGCAAATATATGACGTGTCTATTTATCTTTATTAAAGAAATTACACTTCAATTAACTACACACATACAAAGTAGCGAATAGTATTATATTACAAGACGGTTTCCCGCTTAAGACTGGTTTTATGCCTGGACCGTTAAAAACCAGCTTGTCCGGGTTATAGGAAATTAGGTGGACCCGACATAAACGTTTGTCATTCAATTAATTCCGAAAAGTTTTTCATTTATTTTCTAAAGTAGGTATAAGATGATAACTAACATTAACTAAATTAAATAAAAACTAAGTTAAATCTCAAAAAGGCCCTCGAGGTATTATACCGAGGATGCTGGCGAGATTTCCTCGCTGAATTGCAATGCTGATGCATTGCGCGAGAAAGCTGCCAGCTCCTCGGTCACCAGTCGTCGACCAGACGTTTCGCGATTTCCGCAAATAACTTTTGCGAACTGGGACCCCACGGACCGAGTGTCTCGACGCCAAATGGTATAAAGTTGTACTCTCTGCCGAGGCCTCTACATATACGAGTATTTAATGCGTTTTACATTTTCGGCATTTTCCGCCACTGCACCGTTGTTGTCTAAAGGCGTGTCCGCTGCGCCAAAATAGATTTAACATAAAAATAAAGTAGGTACGGCAAAATCAATTAATTTTCGCCTTTTACTTGGCTGAATTGAGATGCATTAAAAATGTCTCGAACATATGGAACTTGTACGCGCAGGCACCTAATTTGCTTGCCTGCTACATGTGGCGGTCCATTTTTAAGGTTGTTACCCAAAGGGTAAAAACGGGACCCTATTACTAAGACTTCGCTGTGCGTCAGTCTGTCTGTCACCAGGCTCATCTCATCCCAGGCGTATCTCAAGAACCACGATAGCTAGACAGTTGAAATTTTCACAGATGATGTATTTCTGTTGCCGCTATAACAACAAATAAACAAACAACAATTTTGTCTCTGTGTGTCTTTTGCGTAGTGAATAAATGTCTTCTTTCTTTCTTTCTTTCTTTCTTTAAATAAGTACTAAAAACAAAATAAAATAAATATTTAAGGGGGGCTCCCATACAACAAACGTGTTTTTTTTTGCCGTTTTGACTGTCACCAAGCTGTATCTCAAGAACGGCGATAGCTAGACAGTTGAAATTTTCACAGATTATGTATTTCTGTTGCCGCTATAACAACAAATACTAAAAACAAAATAAAATAAATATTGAAGGGGGGCTGGCTCCCATACATCAAACGTGATTTTTTTTGCCGTTTTTATAGATAATGGTACGGAACCCTCCGTGCGCGAGTCCGATTCGTACTTGGCCGGTTTATTTTTTGCCGTTTTGTCTGTCGCCAGGCTGTAGGTCTAGGTATCTCAAGAACCGCGATAGCTAGACAGTTGAAATTTATAATTCATTTATAATTCATTTATTAATTGCATTATATGTTTACAAAAGTTCTTAAAGTAAGTATATGCTCCAATATAAACCCTGTTAGGGCACAGCAATCTTTATAGATACTTAAATGATAACAAATAGTACTCTAATTCATAATATTAACATGTCTTTCAATTATACTACCAAGTTTATCCACATTATTATATTAAATTTAAATGTCAAATTATATTTACACCTATTTTATTACATAATAATAATTATATTACCAAATTTATCTACATTATTAAATATCAAATTTTGATGTCCTTATATTTACACCTATTTTATTTCAAAAAATTCTTTTAAGTTATAGAAGCGATTCTTAATTAAGAAATCTTTTAACATTTTACAAAACATAGTGAATTTTTCTATTTTTCTAATATTGAGGGGAACTCCATTGTATATGTTTACGGCCATATGATGCGTACCGGCTCTGACAATTTGCATTTTGCTCATTGTGTTCGTTAGTTTGTTTCTACTTCTCAGATTGTGATACGCCGTGCTGCAGTTATCTCTATTTTGGTCCAGTATCGTTTTGTTATTTCTTACGAATTTACAAATTTCATAGATGTACATTGAAGTTAGTGTTAATATTTTTAGTTGAGTAAAGTGACATCTGCAACTCTCTGTTTGTTTTATGTTCACTAAGATTCGAATGCACTTTTTCTGAAGTATAAACAGGTTACTGACATGTGTGCTGTTTCCCCACAGAATAATGCCATAATTTAACCAGGCGTGCCCGTAAGCATAATACGCGCTGATTGCAGTTTTTAAATTCGTACAGCTCTTTAATTGATATAGTGCGTAGGTAAATTGCGACAGTTTTCCCGAGATTTTTGCAACATGCTTCTTCCAGTTTAATTCCGAATCTACCTCAATCCCCAGTAATGAACAGGAATTGACTGTCACTAGCTTCTCATTTCCGTAAGAGAATTCAGTGTTGATCGGATTTTTTTGTCGCGGTTTGATCTGTATGAGTTTGGTTTTAAACACATTGAGCTTTAAATTGTGATCATTTAGCCAATGTATAATTTTCCCCATAGTAATATTTAATTGCTGTTTAAAGTGTTCATTGTCATCACATTTGAAAACTACGGTAATGTCATCGGCGTAGAGTATACAGTTATTATCTAGAATCTTTGGCAAATCATTAATGTATAGTAAGAATAGGATACATCCCAGGGTGCTGCCCTGGGGAATTGAGTATTTTACAAGGGATTTTTGTGACCTACAAGTATTCAAACATTTTTGGGTGGCATTATAATTATCTATTTCTACAAACTGCTGTCGCTTTTCAAGGTAAGACTTAAACCACCGATGTGTTAATCCTCTCACTCCTATTCCGTATAATTTATCTAAAAGTACCCTATGTGATACACGGTCATAGGCCTTGCTCATACCAAGCATCATGGCTATTGCGTGCTTTTTAGAATCTATTATATTTAGAATTTCATTTGTAAATCTGTAGAGTGCTGTTGTCGTTGATCTTCGCTTACGAAAACCGTTTTGACTATCGTTATATATGGCATGTTTATCGCAAAAGGAATTAAGGCGGTTTGCCATTGCCGTTTCAAAAATCTTCGAGAACGTGGACAACAATGCAATCGGTCGAAAATCATTTGGATCAGTTGCCCCTTTAGTTTTTGGCACAGGCTTTATAATTGCGGTCTTTAGTAAATCCGGAAAGGTTGCCTCAGCGAATGATTGGTTTATCAAGTAAGTGATAGGTTTTCACAGATTATTTATTTCTGTTGCCGCTATAACAACAAATACTAAAAACAAAATAAAATAAATATTGAAAGGGGGGCCTCCCATACAATAAACTTCTTTCTTTTTACTTACTGTTTTTATAGATAATGGTACGGAACCCTTCGTGCGCGAGTCCGACTCGCACTTGGCCGGTTTTTTTGTTGTTTTAATTCTGGGTCTCGGAAAACTGCAAAGTATACATTTCAAATAAGTTGTGTTCACTCGGAAATTTGTGCAGGTTCTTAGTAAATCATACTTATTATCGATAATTATTGATTATCGACACTACCCTCATCTCTAATTAGAACCCCTAATTAGACTCCTTATAAGGAGTCTCGTGACACTGATCTGTCATTTTAGATAATCCTTGCAAATATTATTATTAACTCTATTGCAATCGCAATTAGGTTAATTTTTACAAAGCTTGAAAACGGAGTCTCGTGGGGAGTGCGTAAATTTAACTAATTTTGATTAATCAATGTTAATGTTATTATAGACTCTTTTTCAAATGCCATTAAGTTATTTCATACAATGCATGAAAACGGAGTCTCGTGGGGAGTATCATGACGTATCCAAGAAAGAATTGTAAATCGATTACATAATCGTTTAATTTGACGTGTCATGAAAATATTTTCATAAAAATAATGTTAAAGCAATACAAAAATACTTACAAATGGAATGTTATACCATATTTTCTAAGCTTGAAGTGGTTGAACGTTTATTACACGTGCTTACAGCACATGCGTGCATTTTTATCATACGTGTTGTCTCTTGCGATGCGATTGTGTGAATGACCATTAGTCGATTGTGAAACTGTCTTTGTATGATTGCAGAGGGGTAAGTTACTGAAAGGCTACTCCAGGTATGTATGCTCTAAACATTAACCAGTACTAGATATTTGACACGAGTTTGGTGTTTTGAATCAACGCTCGCACATTAGTTTGAAAGTATCCGAACATGGGTAAATTCTAGAAAAGATCCGCAATTGACACTGAGTGTAACGTATTTAACTTGGGGCAACCGATAACCTGTTGACGTCTTATATTATTAAAACAGGATAAATCTTCAATCATATCAAAGTTGACTTTCAAAATTTTCTGTTCTTTATACTATGCACTAGAATTGTTGAATATATTTCTAGGACGACCGGACCTAAATAGTGTAACTCAACGTAGTTATCAAAACATAGACCCATAATCACTTTCAATATTTTTTTTCGGTTTCCTAACTCCAACCTACGTTACCAAGTCGACTGAAATTGTTTTTCATGTTATTCATTGATTAAATTGTCTAGCAAAAATAAAAAGTTTTTTTATGAATTTGGAAAACTGGCTAGTAAACGGCTTTTAAACGGATTTGATTTGTTTCGGATATTCGATAAAGCCGCCTGTACACATTGGGCCAACGTTGGCGCGTGAGCAGATGCAGCTATGCGTTAGAGGAAGAGGGCTTTATATCGTTCTCATGCGTTTGCATAGCTGCATCCTGCTCACGCGCCAACGTTGGCCCAATGTGTACAACCGGCATAACAGAAGTACCTAGCCCGTTGCGTAGACAATTATTGTCTATTCTAGTTATCCACTACTGCTCCCAGTAGAAACCTGATATTCGGAATGGCTTGATATTGATAAAACATGATTTATTGATATTGATATTGCATAAAACAAGTGAAGCAGAGAACTGTCGGTTCGCTGAATTGTATTGGTGTAATCGGCTGCTCGTCAATTAATATTGTAACCCCAGGGCCACACTTCGCTCGAATGTTGTTGCCGTCCTTGTCTAACGTATACTATATGTTAGACAAGGATGGCAACAACATCAGGTAAATATTTATATGGAAAATAATACGTCCCGATAACATTCTTCCATGGATTAGCTATTGATATGTATTTTGTTAGTGGTCTGTATTTTTAGTCTTTTTAATAAAAATATAATATATACATAGTACGATCAATATTTTGCGTGGTTTCGAGTTCTTGATGTTTAACATGTAACTCATAATAATGTCATGTCGAAGCATAAACACGGTATCACAAAAGATTAAACTTATATTTAAATAATAAATATGAGGAGATTTAAAATATATAAAGTACACGTCCGTTTAGTCCAAAAAGCTTTGAATATTCTAAGCAAATGCTTTTAATTTTTAATTACGGACAACCTTGTAGATTAAAGAATATTTTCAATCTCGATCCCGTAAATCACAAGTTCAATGGCTACGTTGTGCTCCGTAGCGCCTCTACACGCCGTAGACTCAGTACACTAAGAAGCGTACCACGAAATTTCTAGTTAAACCTTATGTGCTAGTAAATACAGTTCGAAGTTGGAATTATTAGGCAATTCTGCGTAACAATAGAAGGTTTTAAGGTTGAACACAGCCAGCATAACTCTTATGTAATAGACGATAGGGTTCAAGTTTGCGAAGCTGTGGTCTTTGTTGTTGCATCGTAAATAACGGAACACGATAAATGAATAATTAACGATACGGTAACTGTTCCAGGTTCAGGTTGCTAAGGTTTTGTGATTTTATGTGTTCTGAGGGTCTTGTTGTTATTCTGTGTGCTTTATTTATGTGGTTTAGTTTTGTTCCGGATTATGTGCGTGCAAAGTTGCGTAAGTATGCGAAATATGGAATAAAAAATAGTGGGTAAAAACGGGCATGTTTATGATAAATAGTAACCAGCCTTAACTTGATGCTGGCTACAGTTTGTTAATTTCACTAGAGCGCCTGTTTCGGTTCTTGATGCTATACTGGTTAGTTTTTTTTTTACTTACCTGTCAGTATGTCCCACTTCTGGACACAGGGCCCTTTGACTCTGCACCCCAAAATATCTGACCAATCTTTTGTGAATGCGTCCAGGTCACCCCGCCATCTCCGTCTGGGCCTGCCTCGCCGCCTGTGTCCATATTGTCTGTCTAGGTCTAATTTCGTCAAATTCACGCGTCTTCGTGAATTGAATTATCTGTAAGTGTGTAATGCAGCAGTTTCCTCGCAGGCCGACAAACCAGCGCGTCCTGGACAGGTTTAGAGCCGAGCATGTGCTATATCTCGCACTATCTCTCCTACTTTATTAAGGCTATGGGGGCGGTATCACGCATGGCGCACAATGTAACATTGTCACGTTATTTTAAAATAAAAACAGTGTTGGTTACACTGAATTATTATTAAAATACTTTGAATTTCGCAAGTAAACTTATCTTTAGTAATATTTATTTTGTACTGGTCTTTATCCTCAGTTAAGAAGGCAATTTAGAACTTTTACCCGCAGTAATTGTGGGGCTTTCACTTACACAAACCGACGTTTATTTCTCGGAACAAATGACTAAAGGGTTCGTTACAAATCGAAGGGTTCCATGTTCTATGGCTTTGTGTGATATTTGAATCCGATTCCGATTCCAATCTCGTTATACATTGCGGCGACCGTCCACTCGGCTAATTTGCGCTCGCTCACGTCCCAATGAGCTACTGTCTCTGTATCTGCGGACACACAGACGGGTTACATAATGCGTTGCAGCGTGTGATTTGCCTGCTAGTTCAAAGGGATACACGTATATTAGAGTTGCAAGTACACTAACGTGCTAACATAATGTGTAAACGTACGATCTGAGCGCTGTGTCTTTGATGCAATAGCTAGTTAAGTGGTAAGCTTGTTATATAAGTACATACATACATATGTATATGGCAAATAGGTATCTGAGAATGATGTTCTACTGCCTATTTTTTTTTTTCGGTCCTGTTTCTTGTATGTAACAATTCTATCACAGATTCTTTGAAAAAATACGTAAGTAGTAAATATTGTAAATAATACTATATTTTCAATAAATAAAAATAAAAATATTCGTCGTTATCATAATAATATTTTAATCGTAATTACTTCATCTTTAATAATATATAAAGAAAGAAAGTAAGAAAACATTTATTCGAGGACAAAACAATGGGTATAAAAAACAAAACACAGTAACGTAAAAGTAGCAGGGTCCACGAAAAGGCCCCGACTCAGCATGGTGCTAACTTAGAAGGCCAGCGCTGGTCTTCCGTCGGAACCTTTACATGAGTTACCTCCTGAAAGGCAACACAAAACAAATACCTCCGCTAAACATATTTTAAGTAATACATAGGTATCTTAAGTAAAAATAAGCAGTAAAAATAAGTGCGATAGAGATAGAGATATCCGAACTTCGACATTCGAAGTTCGTGGTTATAGCTCAGATTGCAGCGTGTGAACGCGTCGCCAAACTGTGTGTCAGTGTCACTGTCACTGTCACCTTGACAGACCGAACGCAACTTTTATTTCGGATAGTGAATATACGTAAATACAGAAACGAAAAAGAAGTTAAAAATACAATTGTGATGCAGGAAGGAAACTAAAAACGAATACAGTATGGTGCAAAATTAAATATTGAGCGTCACAAGCTAGACTGTACAGACATAAAACGACTGCTTTCTATACAGGTTCAGTTTATAGTATATTGGGTCACTTAATTGGGAGAAGTAATCATGGAAACGACATACAAGAGAAATTTAATTGGTTCAAAAAGTGATTATTAACTTACATGATTACCAAACAAGAATCGAACTTAAGATCTTTTTTTCTCCGTATCGACGAAGCCTTAACTAGCGTGACAACACGCCGCCGGTGCAACACAGTCCTCCATGTAAACAACTTGCTGCGAAATGCAAATCTTGAACGCTGCGCACTTGTTTATGAACACTTTGGACAGCAGACACATATCACGGACACCGTAGGACGCAAGGCTGCAGGGAGGAATTCGATTACGGGTTGACGCGGGAAATATGTGTGTACGCTTAAAAATATGTGCAACAGTTTATATCTTCTTAGACATAAACTGCGCCGCGTTGCACAACAATGCACGTATTCAATTCCACCTGGAATACGATTATATTGCTTCTGTTTGTTATTACAGAAGTTCATGACTTAATATGGAGTTAAATGAATTGACATTGTGTTTTCTTTTTCACCGTTACGTATTGGTATGAACAGATTAGGTATTGGTAAATAATTTAAATCATATCTGTGTTTTCTACTAAATATTAACGTAACGTAACTGACCATACTGTTTGAAATTGTTTACATTCATTCCATTAAGAGCGGGATTACACTGCAATGAACCGGTGCAAAATAAAGCAACGATTTATTCCTTTGAAGAAGAGAAAAAGTGCCTTTTTACAAACATTAGCCAGCAGGTTTTTTAAATAAGTTGGATCAGTATATCATTTTACTGTTTTTTTCTCACTGTTAATACAGTACGTTGCGTAAACTCTGTTTAACGTTGTATATTTTATACAATCATGGTAACAATCTTTTCAACACATTTGCTCGTAGCGTACCTCTTATAACGACACTTACATACATACACAAATACATACATTCACGCCATTATTCCTAAAAGGGGTAGGCAGAGCACATGAAACTTATGTTCCAGCGCCACTATTACCATAAATGTGGGTATAAAAGATCGTCAATTCGAGCCGAACTGACGATCCGATTATATTGCAGTGATAGGTTGCTAGCCCATCGCCCAAAACATACTTCAACCCTGCTCCCTTGGTCGACTTTTACGACACCCACGGGAAGAAAGGGGGTGGTGAAATTCTAACCACACGGGGTACGTCACTTTTAGGCTCATAATCCTGTGTATTAAACACACTTGTTTTATAACATTACGGCACTCGTGTTTTATGGATATATATTATATATGCTGATTAAGACATGTTAGCATCTTGCAGCAAGGTTTATATATGCTTATAGTTTTTTTTTTATTATCGACAAATGGATTCCTACTCGACTAAACAAAATCAATGCTTTTTGTTAATTAATTGATTATTTCATTTTGGATATGATATAGAAACGTTTAATTTAGTAAAACTATTGATAATATGTTACATGAATTATTAAAGATAACATTTTAAAAGGAATTCTTTATTTTATTTTGTATTGGCTGTTCAGAGATGTCATCTAAGTCTGTCTGTCCGGCTTAACACATGCGCACTAACTGCGCAAACTTCACCAAAAAAAATTGTGGCACGCCATTATAGGTAATTTCAGAAATATTTGTAAACATTGTTAATGCGTGTTTGGTTATTATCAAAAATGTTGACTCGTGGTGAATAGAAAAGTTACAAAGAATGGACGCCACTGGAAATTCTTGGCGATGTACATTAAGTGGGTAAAAACCTGTTGCCATCAATAACTAAAGAAACTAACTTAGGACGCCTATAAAATTTTCATCTTAGGAAAAAGGATATTTTCCTCGCAAATGGGTTCAAAAACATCGTATGAAACGCGTGAGCTTTGATAATTACATCCTCGGCTCTCTTATCACGCTCACCTGCGGCTTGAGTGAACAATCCTGCCTCTGATGTAATTATCAACATACCTCACTTGTGTCACAATGTACTATTATCGCACCCTCAATAAAACATCCCACGTCTATCAACAAACGAAGATGACTCATGCGTTTATAATTTTTTACATTATTTATTCCGAAATTGACTGTTTATATTAGTTTTGTTTATCGGTGCAAACAGTTGGCACATTGATTATATAACATGGATTAGAATGCAACAATTAAAACATGATACTATTTATCTCACGAAATCAAGCAGTAGGGTTTATGATTAGAATTGGGAGTTGGTATGGGTATGAATTCACAGCCAACAGATAAAAACTAACATGATTTATTTTTCCACTATTAACACACTCGAAACTATGATCCAAATCAATCAACATCCGCATCTGTCGCAGCCCACAAACTGACAGCGGAGGCACATCGCTCGCCCGGCCCATAAATCCCGGGGTACTAGACAAAACAGCGATTAATACTGCCGTTAGTTTAACGGGTAACCATTTGTTATGACGATATTGCCGTGCTAGCCCGCTTTGATATCCTGTGCTTGTTTTTAAAGTTAAGGAGAAAGTCAGATAGAACTACTCTTCAATATGTAATTATGTTAACTTACAAAAATTGGTGGGGTGTAACGAATGAAATCTAACAGAACGTTTTAACATTCATTTTCTTCATTTCAATTCGAGGTCCAGGCTCCCGTCGCGTTTTCGTAATACTAAGCCTTAGTATTACGAAAACGCGACGGGAGCCTGGACCTCGAATTGCAGTGCAACTAGCACACTGTAATGTTTGATACCTTAGTAACTAAGGTATCAAACGTTACAGTGTGCTAGTAAAGTGTAATCTATAATTCACGCCGTGGGGGTACAGGTATAGGTAATGTTTCAGTATTGCAAGTGTTTTAGAAGGTTTTACTGATCTCTAATATGTATACTTATAATTAGGAAAACTAATTAATTACCACCAATTCGAAATAATGTATTTATGGACATAAATAAAATGTATTCCTTTAAAATCTATCGTCGTAATGCTATCATTTCTAATAGATACGATTAGTAACTATGAAATACAAGCACACTTTGCACTACGGTTAAGGCCGGTTTTAGGTACAGGAGTAATGTCGCTTAAATTACGCCTAAGCGTAAATGCAGCCTAATTGTCCTACTGCCGCGCCAGCGCGTAAAGCACTTTGGGCAAATGAACAATTACACAATGCAACACTATGAGAAGTAAAATCATGGTCTTGTCTGAAAGTATACAGTGGGTACTATAAACAAATAAGAACTTAAATAGCCGGTTTATGTCCCAAAAAGGTTATTTGCCCGTTGGCTGAGCATAAACCAATATTAATTACAAGATTTTTGTACTTATCTAAAACCACTTTTCCGCGTCAAATATTACTATACGCACGCACCTCGCCGCGTAAATCACGTCTAACGGTGTCACGCCGAGTTACGCCCGCCCTGCTCCTCTATGGAATTACGGATGACTTTTATGGAATTTCCACCATATTTCTTTAGTCTTTTCCGTGTTCTGGCAAGAGCCAGAGTCGTAAATTCGTGTTAAGTTTTAAAAGGAGATTGACTTTTTAGTCGAATGCTACGTAAACTGAGCGTGAACTTTTCTGGAAATGTACGAACATATACTATTTTAGTTGTTGGAAGAAGTCTTACTTTGATTTTCATCTTGACCTTTTTTCATATCCTTATGATTAGCAGCGAACAAAAAAATCATAGAAGTCTAAGTAGCGCTGCAAAATCGCCCCACAGAATGGGTGCCATTGCCATTATACGGGTTCGGGGGCGGGGTGTCAAAACCATGCCAGGCAGCCGTTTAGTTCGAACATGCGCATACCGGGTTTTAGGCACGTGTTTGGTTAGAAATTTGTACGGAGCTCGCATTTTATGGTTTTTTCGTTCGCTGATGATATTTTATTCCTGAAAGATTTTCATATCGTAACGTCAGTTGGTGCGAAGGAGATTATGACCTTAGCCAATTACGAATTACTCCGAACGCCGCTAATAATTTACCGACTTGATGAAAAAAGATCGACAAATTTACGACGCTCTCACATTAGGGTGATTCCGTATAAAGTTGGCAAGAAGTGAAAACTCGCAATCGACGCCGGCAATAACACCCAATCTCGCAACTGGAACAGTCGTTGGTAACAAATTGTCGCCTCGCGCTCGCGGGGCCGGTGCGGAATAGGGCAGTTAGGATGGCGAACTTTCGCCATAACCATTATCACTGGCCCGCCCTTCGGCCGGCAAGTCATGAATTGGAAGCGGCTTGATTAGCGGGGGCTCGAGCGGCGGTGTCCAGGGAAGGGAAGGGCGGTATCCACATCTCTGCCAACACTCAAGAATGCTTTGAGCGTTTCACACGATGCCATTAATAAAAAATAGTGTCGGTTGTCGTATTTATCATGGTCAGACTTATCGATCTTCTTACTTGTAAAGATTGACATTACACAATTATCTTACTTTTCTCAAAAATGGCCCGCAAAGTGAACGTAACTCGCTACATATTGGAAGGTAAATTGTATAGTTTAAGGTCAGATCTAAATTAAAAAATAAAAAACATTGCAGGCCGCCTGGAATTTTATATATAAATTTGTCGAGTACCAAATTTTTTTAAGTAGAAACTGGCATATAAAAGACGGCACGGCACAGCTCGTATTCAGCCAATTCAACTCGTATTTTTCTGTTGCAAACACGACGTTTTTGTATGTGTCTCAAATAGTTTGCGTTTTTTTGGTGGAAAAATACACTTCACGAGATTCTGTATAAAAAAAAAACGGCGGGAAATCCTAAATATTTTCACGTTGTGCAACGATATAATTTTTTTTTATACCACGTCGGTGGCAAACAAGCTTACGGCCCACCTGATAGTAAGTGGTTACCGTAGCCTATGGACGCTTGCAACTCCAGGGGTGTTACATGCGCGTTGCCGACGCTTTAAGAATTTATACACTCCTTTTTTGAAGAACCCCATACTGTAGTCCCTCGGGAGAACCTCGGCAGGGAGCTCATTCCACAACCGGAGCGTCCGAGGGAGGAAATTTCTCTGAAACCGTGCGTAAAAAGTTAAAGTTTATATAAATTCAGTATTTTTTATTCCCTCATTTTTGAGAAAAGCACTATATTAGCCTCAGCCGGAATGGCAATTGCAGGCTTCGTATTATAATTAAACGGACTTGCAAGCTCGTACGTTTAAACAAATACTCAGCCTGCAATTGCCTCCTTCCCGGCCACGGCAATAATGTACTATTTCCTTTGTAGTAAAATATTGCAAGTCGGAGGTACAGGAACAACTCTTGTGCTTGTGATCACAGAACGCAGTAAATAAAACCTGAAAGGAGTAATGGTGCCAACGATTCGGCGCTATTATTCTTTCAGTAACGGTCAACATTCAATGTTAGATTAATTACCTAAATAGTTGAGCGACCCTGCCTACAAAATTAGCGGTCCTTGGAAATATATTTTTTTTAAGGTAAAAGCAACCAAGAATACTGATTCATTTACCTACCATGTTACTATTTAGTAACATGTCGTATTAGAGTATTCTTATTTAATATTAGTATTACATGAGTTGACTACTACTAATAATGTTAACCGCACTACGCGGCCATTTGTATAATTTTTTGCTAACGTCGTTCTGTCCCGCATTTTGCTGTCGCGAATGCGTGATTTACTTTGCGATCCATCCGCCTTCTGTCCAAGAATAAATGATTTACGTATCTGCCTTGTAATATTATACAGACACGTATTCATTCGAATCATTTTGCAAACATCTTATGCGCGTATTCAGCTTAACTTACTTTAACCATATATGTATTAAGTTGATAGGATTCATTACAATTAACACGTATTATTTAGGAATTGCTTGGAAAAAATCTATAACATATGAACAAAAGTTGTATGACGCTCACTTTGTTAATATTGACGGGCATAGATATTCGGAGCTCATACTAACGTATCTGACTGACACATTGTCTTGAACACACCTTATCATCCCTCGTTATCTTGTTGATACATCATAGGTATCGATCGCTATCACTTTCAACTTGGACATCCTCCCACTCTTTTCCATTCCTCTCGGCGAAGATTTTTATACTCAGTCCCAGTCCGTTTATTGCTTAAAAGAGTAATTCGGGAGGACGAATCTACATAATGTGGAGAGAAGAGACAAGTTGTTTTTTTTCTGTTTTCGGCCCTGTTGCGTATAGTTTGTAATGTAATCAACCGACTTGGGAATAGAAATGAAGCAACTAACATTAAAGGGACTTAAACGATGAGACAACATGGAGAACGTTTGGCCAGGACTTAGTCGGTGTAAATAATAAATACTGCACTGAATAAATATGTCGTCATATCAGACCCAAAAGGTATCTTGTTTTCTTCATTTGTAGGCAAGTTTGGTTACACTCCGCCTTATCTAACTCTGTTAAGTGTAGTGTGTTAGGTAGGAGCGCGTGAAACATATTGAAATGTAATGAGGGGGGTCGAAATTGACGGCTAAAATAGACCACCAATCTAGTTACTGCGGTACCTCCTTATTACCATCTTTTATGGATTAGAATGTTATATTTATAAGTTAAGTTGTGAGCCGTGAGCCCCAGGGGTCGAATTATTTATCTTGGTAATAAATTCTACTTATGATGGAATGTGTGTGATTTCGTTGAGATATTTTGAGCGTAAGCTGTGATTGATAGGGGATTTGGAGCCTGAAGACGGTAACATTTTGAATATAGGAATTGAAACTTTGTATGCTGATCCATATTTTTCTGTTCTTTCAGGCGTGCATATGATAATTTCGTTATAAGATAGTTAATGTTGTAATACTGCTATTGTTTATTTTCGTTTTAGTTTAGGTGGGAGTTGGTCCGTTGAAAATGAAACAATAACTAATTGCATATTAATTCCACTTTTCCTTTAGTTAAAACAATCAAACACGCCGTACAGTCTGTGAGCTCTTGAAACAGGTTTCGGGTTCAGGTGATATGATTTTGGCATTAGAACGTGTAACTGTAAAGAGACCTTATTCCGAACACAGACCCGAATCCATATATATATCATGACTAATTATATTATCATACTTTATCAAAATTTGTTCCGAACAATGAACAACATGTGCTCAACGAGAAGAATTAGTATTTACTAAAAGCCTTGTATTTATAGCCAATTACTAAAACCGTACTCGGTACCCACTGCCTGTATTCGGATCAGTTCTTTTATAGCACTTGATTACAGTTTGTGCTCTGCCACAGTAATACTCAAACAGTAGTAATGTCTTTGTTTAAACGCTTTTAGATAAAATTGATATGGAGGTAATTTAAGTCTCAGAATATGTCGTATTACCTGTACCCTATATTTCATAAATACTCGTACATATACCCGTTATTTTTACTAAACGGGACTTAGTTGCGTATATTTACATTTATTTATTTACCTATTCGAGGTTACCCGACTTTACGGATGAGTACCGTTTAGTTTAAATCAATATACATATACCCAAAATTTGAATTAAAGTGGCAGTCGCTGAATGCAGGCCCAATATTTGTTACTTCTTATGCTGAAGTTCTGGTTTCAACGATTTTCAGAATCATCTTTTCATGCTGCATTTGATTTGTTCAGAGTTTCTAACACATAAACGTATTTTATGATAAACGCAATAATTGGATTTAGAAATAATACTTGATGCCATTTGGCAAGGTCAAGGTCGTCGCTGCTTTACTGTGTCTAAACCACTGTACCATCTCCCGGGACTGCAATCGTTAATCCCGGGACGATCCCATCCCAGGCACAAACAATACGGTGGGCAATTAATACGACCATTATACTAACGAGGCCCACTATGCGTCGGCCGCTTAGATAGTGAGGGTAAAAAGTTGGAGCGCCTGGATGTAGCTTATGGGTAGTGTGATATTAATGTTGCTGGTTCTGGGGGGCAATCTGAGACGAACGCTTTGCATTCCAATTAGATTTTTTTACCACAACGTTGACCAACAAGCATTCCGCCTGACAAATCGTAAACAGACGCCGTAACCTGTCGGTATTTGTGATTCCCATTTGTCGGACCCAAGTTCGTTGCCGATCTTCGACCACTAAAGCCAAACAGCGCAAACAGCAATCATTTTGATCATTACACATTTTTTTAGAGTACATAACTGTGTAGTATACGTATGCGGATATCAAAACTGGCTAATCAAAAGATGACCTTGAGATTAAAAACTATAGGTTCAAATGCTTATCACGGACCCGTGGCTAATAATCATATTATGATGGGTTAACCAATTTTAACTACATATTTAAGTTGTTAATTAAATGTTAATGAGTATGTAGACTCGAAAATTATTATTACTCCAAAAGAAGTGGTTCAAAACCTAGCAATCAACATCCCCTATTTAACCCCTTAAGAGGGGCAAACGTTTAGTTACCAATAACCCTGGTTAGGTCAAGCAAGATCGAATGTGTATCCGAATTGTATTAATTTATCTATTTTTGTAAGTGATTATTGTATAAGAATAGTAAATGGCAAAAACAAATTCTATCATAAATGTATAGAAATAAAGAGCCGTATTTTTCTTATAAGAATAAAATGGCTGAGCAGAACCGATGCGTACATCATAGTTGACTCGCTGACTAATGAATTTTATTAAACGGGCGGATAAAAATAGGTATATTGAAAAAAAGCTTCGAGTGAGCACCCTTTAGCCTCCTTCATTAACGAGTCACTAATTAAAATTCCATTCATTTGACCGGAAAAAACTCGGCGTTACCCGCGCTGGCAGTCTTGTCTTGAGCAGGGCTGTGCACTCGGGAAATTATTTATTTATTCATTTAAATCAGGCAACAAATTACAAATACCTTAAAGACTAACATACATATGAATATAAACTTATTAATAACTACAAACACACACAATCACTCAACACTACACACAATTACTGCGACGTGTTGCGCAATTTCGTGGTGTCAGGTAACCGACCGCGAAAACGTCGGAACTTGACTCCCTTCGGCCAAAATTCTTCCTTAGTGAAGGTCGATAGATGGTCTGTTGGAACTCTGACCACAAAGGAATTAAAATTCACGTCATGGCGAGACTCCAACCTCACGACCCTCAGGATGAATCCGGTCTTCACGCGCACATACTCTAACTACTTCCTCTGCCTTCGTAGTGTAGTGCACCCGGGACACGTACAGCTGCGTCGAAGGTGTAGCAGGACGCAGCAGGTGATTTGGTCCAGTCGGTGCGGTACCGCACAGATTCCGACAAGTAGGCCTCTTCTTTTCCTCCACCTTGTCGCGTCGCGACTTCTGTTGAGTCGTATGTGGCAGATCCTTGCGAATTATGTATTTACTCGTTTTTTGTAGGGCAACAAATATATTATACTTTATGCTCTTAATTCAATTTTAACTTTTACGAACCTAAAATATTTTTCTCCAATATGCTCGGAGAATAAACAGGAAAGTCGAAGATTAAGCAAGGAGTAAGGCAGGGATGTCCACTCTCACCCCTCATTTTTAATATATTTATAGAACGTGCCATACAGCTAAGTAATAGATTCCGATTTTGGAGGTGTAAAATTTAATGGGAGGAATATTAAATTCATTAGGTTTGCAGACGATATTCGCCGCAGACAATAACCAATTACAGCTGCTAATAACTAAAATGGACACTATTTTTAATCAATTCAGACTTACAATCAATAGTAGTAAAACCAAAACCCTAGTCATCTCTAAACATATAGCAGTACACCGGTCTATAATATTACGATAAGCCAATAGTAAACTAGTGACTCCAGATGCACCAAGGACATTATCCAACGAATGGCAATAGCTAAAAAAGCCTTCAACAACAAAAAACACCTACTTAAGACTCATAGTATATCTAAGAAAACCAAGAAACGTCTAATCAAAGTATATATCTGGAGTATTGCAATGTACGGGAGTGAGACGTGGACGCTGACGCAAAAGGACAGAGAAAGGCTCGAAGCCTTCGAAATGTGGTGCTGGCGGAGGATGGAAAAAGGAAGACAAACGAAGAGGTTTTGACGATGGTAGGAGAGAGCCGATGCTCGCTAAAAACAATAAAAAATAGAAGAGGCAAAATGATCGGAAATCTAATACGGCACGACAGCTTCTTTTTAAACATCTTGGAGGGCAAGATCGAAATAAGGAGAGGTAGAGAAAGGCCCAGACATACTTACACCAGCCAAATAAAAGAGAAAGTGGCTGTCGAGTCATATGAAGACGTGAAGAGGCTGGCCGAGGACAAAAATCAGTGGCGGTTAGTCCACCGACAAGAGCCTAGCTGTTAAATAGATGATGATGATGCTCGGAAATGTTCGCCTTACTGTAGCATAAATAGTTCCTCGTTACTGACGAGCACAAATTTAAAAAGTTAAAAGTCATTACTGTACAGTTTTAGCGGCCAGGAAAGTGTCATGAAATTCAATTACTGTATACTTTTTTACCTTTCATATATTATGTTTTGACTAAGACAAATTATTACATACAGCGAAATGCTCGTACAATTAAAGGCCTAGCAATTTGTCACAACAACTTGCTATAGTTAGACTGGTTAGTAATGTATGGTTGTCTCGGTCCAACTATTGTAGTGTATACCTGTTTGTAGTGTGCTAAGTCTTAGCTAAGCGATCAAAGCAACCTTTTTAAAAATATCTCAAATAGTTATATAGTATATTGTGATTGATTTAATTGTTCTTAGGTTTTTTATGTTTGCCCATTGATACTGGCGCCACGAGTCATGCCGTGTACCTACTTTTAAAAACTAAGTTAGACGGGAACTTAGGTTATTGACATACTATCTGTTTTTAGATTATTCAAAATATTATTTGATTTTCTCACATTCTTGGAGAAAAGCACTATATCTGCCTCGGTGGGAATGGCAATTCGTGAATTCGTATCTACTGTCGGATTCAGCTTCACTTCATCCGATAAAATCAACTCATCCGCGAATTGCTATTTAGTGCATTATTGTTAAAATATACAAATAGCAATGAAAATATGTGCAGTTAAGATTAAATTAAAAGTTATTTTTTAAACCATACTTCACTATCACTACTCACTATCACTATCACTACATAGTATAAAACAAAGTCGCTTCCCGCTGTCTGTCCCTATGTAAGCTTAGATCTGTAAAACTACGCAACGGATTATGGTCACGTTTCTAGTTTCCGTTCCAAACTCACGTGGCTCCCTATCCGTTATCGTCGTAACTCTCACATTATTTCGCTTCTGTTTAGTGTCCTTTTTAACCCTGCAACTCCCCGCTTTCTCAAAGAGCGTTTTAGTTATTTTAATTCTGTTAGATCTTCTAACAATTTGCTATTAACTGTCCCTTCGTCATCTTCGAAATTTTACAGTAGTTTGTTCACTTTTAAGGCTATTCGACTGTGGAACTCTCTCCCTCTTGATATGACAAGCTAAATCTATCTAAAGCTCTAACTTCAAATCTCTTCTTAAAGAACATTATTTGTCTCTCCCCTAACCCTGATTGTCTTACTATTATTATTGGCTGACTGTTTTTGTATTATATATTTTTATTTGTGGTATTTGTATATATGTATGATTGTGTATGTATGTTTATATATAGTGCTATTTATTTATTTAATCTTTATTGCACAAAAGAACAACTAATAGTACAAAAGGCGGACTTAATGCCGTAAGCATTCTCTACCAGTCAACCTTTGGGCAAAGCAGACAAATTGTGGGCGGTGCAACTACAGATATAAACACACATTAAACATACATTTATAGTAAATAATAACAATAGACAAATAAATAAAAATACATACAAATATAAATACCTACATATATAAATACATATATATATATATATATATATTTATGTACGTGTATTAATATAATTATTTTGATTTTTGGCTTATTATCTCTGCACCACCTACTACATAATCTAGTTTTATCTCTTTCTCCGATACCCAAAGGTTGTCTGGAAGAGATCGCTCTTCAGCGATAAGACCACCTGTTGTCTACCTCTACCTACATGTAATTGTATTGTTTCTCTTTTTAACTGCTTTGTTTGTGTGAGGTGTGCAATAAAGAGTATTTGTATTGTATTGTATTGTATGATGCGTTTTTTTTAAAGAGTAATTCAAGAGGAAGGTTTATATGTTTAATATAGTACCCGTGCGAAGCCGGGGCGGGTCGCTACAGGATATAATAAAGCCTGCGTGACTTCCACGGTCACGAAGAATCTAACGACGCTCTTGAAAATACAGGCGCAGCGGGCGGGTTCAGCTGGGGGCTGTAATCGTTAAAAAGGTAGGGCCCACAGAGGCATGACGCTAGGGCGGCACTGGTGCGTTCCGTAGGAGATCCCGGAGCCGTCCGAAATGCGTCGAGGAGGACCATCGGGGGGTTTTTAGTCGGTGCGAGTCCGACATAACCTCCGCGGAGGTATCCATAAAAGATTTTCCTCCCACTTAAAAAAAAAAAATGCTATAGTGCGTACATTATGCACTCATAAAACATTACCCTTCTTTGGCTGCAGTCGGATTAAAATTAACAATACAACCTATAGAAGTTTTCGGATTGAAATGGAGATAATAAATGCCAATCTATGAATTAGAATATCGATGAACTTTTGAAATTGGAGTGAAATGAATAGTCAGGAATTTATAATTTACTAATTGGAAATCAATAAAGCGAAGTTTAAAAGAATTCAGAAAGCTAATTGGGTACTCATTTTTTTTAACTACAGGAACGGAGTTCATGGTACTAGACAGTGACAGCCCTACTTTTACATAGGAAAGAGGATATTTGTAAAACGCTTACCCGTTTTAAGAAGCACGAACCTTATTTGCGGAGAGTTAAAATTTTGCCGGAAATTGCTGATAATACCAAAAGATTTATAAAGGAACTTTTAGAGTCAATATTACTGGTTTAAACTCTTTTAAATATTAGTACGTACCTATATTTGAAACATATAAAAATCCCTCTATAGTATAAGTAAGTTTATATAAGTATAAACATTAGTTTTGATTTTTTTTTTAAGTACTTAACCTAAATATTTACAATGATTCACCGACCTAAAGCGAGTTTTGGTCTTTGACACGATTCGTCACCACTTGTCCCGATCTTTCACTTTTGCCTGCCAGCTCATGGCTAAAAGATTGCACAGATATGATATGCATAGTCTAAAACAACTTGCTGCTCAGTTGTCTCCTGCCTCACTCGCACACATCGGAGGACACCTTATCAATAATCTACGCTTTGCAGATTATTGATCCCACCACCCATGACCATTATCGGCGCTAATGAAACGGAACTAGCCATCCTTCTGCAAAGAGTTCAAATGGTGAGTGTGGAATATGGCCTTCCAATCAATCGAGCCAAAACCAAATGTTTTTAGATCGAGCAGGCTTGCTACAACGAACGGGAGAACTAACCGACTTGGACACGGTGTTTAAAGTCTACCTTAGGTCTCTAATAACCACGGATGGCGACTGTGAGAAAGAGGTGGTTAGAAGATAGCAAAATCAGCGGTGAAGCGGTTAGAGCCAAAGCGCCAAGCGGTTTAATACCCAAATGTGCAAATGGTGCATCCTTCGATTTTGCATGTTTGTTCCGAAATTCACCTATGCTATGCGCTGCAGCCCCATTTGGAAATTTCTAAATTACTCCAAATCCATAGACTCCATGCTTCATCTTCAGCTCCAAAATATCATTAACGTCGAAATCCACGATAGACACACACACCACTCCACTCTACCTATCAGATTCCGAGGCCTTGGTATTTGTCAAATTTCCAGCGTTGCCCTGCCCGCGTTCCTCTCCTCGGCACATGGTACGCTCACCCTCTTAGGCAAAATCCTCAGACCATCACTACGTGCTTGTCCGAGGCAGAGGACGCGTGGAAGATGGCCTGCCCGGGAGTGAACTTGCCAAACAACAAAAATATTCAAAAGATCTGACCAACCTATTTGAAAGCAAGTCCACTCGCATTTGTTGGACTCTTGCTCCACTAGCCAGGAGAAAGCAAGACTCCTGGCTGTGTCAGAAAGGGAGTCCGGCTCATGGATCCATGCTCTTCCATCTACAAAGTACCGGAAACTCCTTGTCTGCAACACCCTGAGATTGGCTGTCGATCTACGCCTGGGGGCCGACATTGTTTCGCCACATCGTTGCCCCTGCGGAATCTTGGTGGGCAGCCTGGGACACCATTACATATTTGAGAGCAGGCGGGGCAGCTGCAGCGGCCGATGCAGCAAAGTTCCGCAAATACATCGGCCTCAAAGACGCTTTTTGCGACTTTTGCTGTTGAAACAATCGGACCCTAGAGCCCATTTGGCCGAATAATTGGTGAGCGCCTCACCAATTATTTGGCCAAATTTAAAAAAAAATGGTCAGAGTATCCGGAGACCATTGATAGGGCTGGCACGTTTCTTGCCCATCGGATCGGCATAGCTATCCAAAGGGGGACGCAGCCAGTCTTATGGGAACCCTTCTGCAGGGATCCGACCTTGGGGACCTTTTTTGATTTAATTTTTATTTAATTTTATTAGGTTTAACTAAACCTAAACAAAAAAAAGACCGGGTGCACTCCGGGAGTGCCGGCAAAAGTGAAAACTCAATAACATTGTAACAGTTTTTCGATCAGGTCACGTGACATCTTACGGTGTCACCCTAAAAATGAATTTGACGCAAATTTATAAACGATGATCAATTATTTAGGCGGACGGCCCGCGGGCGCGTTGGGTGCGACAGGCCTAATGCGCCGCCGCGGCGCAACGGTGCCGGGGTCCGGCGCGCCGACGGGCGGCGGCAAACACAATACCAATTTGTTTTTGCCATTGCCAAATATTTTTCAAAGCTTTATCTCTTTAGGAATAACGTCTAAATTCGAACTATTCGAATTTGCAAGAACAGCAGATGGCGGTGCACGGTGGCGACCAAAATATCTATTTGTTTTTGCCGTTCGTAAATATTTTTCTAAGTTTTATCTCTTTTGGAATAACGCCCAAATTCGAACTATTCGAATTTTCTCAATAGCAAAACGGTGAAGGACGCGTTGGTATTATTACAAATTTATTTGCAGAATATGCTATTGCAAAAAGTGTTTAACGGCTTTATACTCTTACGAATAGCGTTCAGTTTTGAATGAAGTCGAATCGGCTAGCAGCAAAAAGTGACCTCCTTCACATCTGGCGTCACAAAACTCTGTCGCGTATTTAACAATTTTTTCCCCATCCCAAAAAGTGCTCAGCGCCGCTAAAGAAGTTTTCACTTCAAAAATATTAAATAAACTTTTTGTTATTCTATTATTTTTTAAGACATTCACTGCCAAGAATATACGGCGTAGGCGCCCGCTAGGCGGGTTCCTGGCAGTGAAAGTGTTAATTAGTTCTACAAGTGAAATTAGTTTAAATGATGGTTAAAAAGCTATAATACTTTGTAAATATAAGTCTGTGATAAGATGGAATGTAAAACTATACGGAAGAATAAAGAATCTTGGTAAGAAAAGAAGATAAGCAGTTCGAGTAAAAAAATTACACGAACTGCTTACAAGTTCTAGACGTCAGTAAATACATATTATCAATTACTACCTACGGTTAAATTAATTCGGGCAAGGTGTGCCTAGTCCAGCGTGAAACGCGACTGTCACAGTATAAGTTAATTCCTCCGTCGATCGTCAATCTATGAGAAAATTCCCCGCGGATTACGCATTATCCCTCGATATTGGGAAATATCACACAGACTCGTGTAACGGACGAAGCAAGCAATTAATAGAGCCTCGGTCCCTTACGGCCGGAGTAATGAGGAACGCATTGAGGGACTGCTTATTGATAAGGGTCTATATTTTATACGTGATCGTGATCGTTTCCACATGACAAAATAATTGCGGAAGAATCGGTAAAATAGCTATACCTATAGCATCACAGAATAGCTGTGTACTTGTAATATTATCGCAAAATACCAGAAGGTTTGGTTCATCCAAAGAAAAATATTGTTTGTAAACATTAGTATGTAGGTACATAACATTTTTACGTGTACATATTAGAAAGCAATAAGTTATAATATGAAGCTTAACAATGATGTACTAAACCTTATTTGATTTTAGCAAATCGTAGTCTCGAGGGCTTCATATTATGAAACGAATTTTAGTGAGTGGTTTTCATTCGCCATTCTTATATAGGTACAACTTTTAAAATGCTGTCCCTATCAGGACGGTCTAATACAGGCGGGTTTAACGAGTCGATCACAAACTTTTTATAAGAACTACGATTGTGTTAAACGTTCACGTAAGTTAGTAGAATATAGAACTACGTTAAATAATGCTTGCCTAAGCTTTGGTACAAATAGCTAGCACGCGAGTGGGCTTGGCGTACACCTGCAGGACCGATATTTGCACTAATGCGACACGAGTTACATGCACATTTGAACGGCTGAACTGGCTCTCATCCGAACTACGAGTACTAGAATTATTATACTGTCGCTGTATAATGCTCGTAGTAGCATAGTAGACTAGTCCTACTCATTTGAATAGCACTCGCTGCTTTTTGTGGAGTCAACAGTGGACCAGATTGTGGGAATCGAGCAGTCCGCTATTAGAACATCGAAAGTACTATAGATTTTAGTATCACTATCCACTAGTTAATAATCTACTTACGAAGAAATTTAGGAAACATTGTTGTTTTGCATGGCTATTATTTTACCCTACTTTAGAGAAGGAATGTTGGTGTTTTTATAAAACTATTTAATTGTGCATGTCTACATCGAAAGTTATGTCTTTAGAATGCTCTGCTCATTCTCTGGCTCGTATTTTCTCACAGCTGTCATGCAATGTTGTGACGCTCCTACCTACTTAAATGTCTATAAATCTATATATTTCCTATTCTGAACTTAACCTAAAGCCTAGCTGTAATGGTAGCCTACCTGTAGGTGTAGCTAAAGGTAAATAATTAAACAAGTAATGAGGGGAAACAAATCATTATTTATTGCTCATTAAACATTGGAAGTAGTATTTTATGTTGAAGCTAAAGAAACTTTGATTATTTAATCCAATGGAATCAAGCTAGATTTCATAGGATATTCGCTTTGGTTCCTAGACAATACTAACCCAATAACAAAGCGAGTAAAACAATAAGGTTAGTCCCGGCCGAATATATTAGTAAATTTATTAATTTAAGACTCTAATCTAAATCGAATTATCCTAATGCTAGAGAAACTTTTGTTATTTATCCCAACAAATTCAAGCTAGAATTCATTAAGGAATCCACTTTGTCTCCTAGGAATGCTAGTCCAAAAGCAAAGCGGATCAAACGAAAATGGCTAGCTCCGTACCTACTAATAATGAAATGAACACTAATTAGAACTGTAAATTAAACTTGAAAATATTATCCTTGGATCCTAGTCTAAAGTATCCTAACTAAACCTGCCGATAGAATAAAGTCGTGGCTTGCTCTGAAATGGTGGCCAAAGACGCGATCATGTATCTAGTGGAAGGACCCAACGCTGTGTGAAAGTAGAACCAAGTGCTTTTCGAATGATGAGAAGAGGTGACGTACTATGGAAGGAAAAATTACACGTGAATAAAATCATACAATAAATTCATTTACATACCTACAACTTAACTTACATTACTACTTCTGAACAATAAGTTCATAAAACTTATGGTCTAAATATCCACAACTTATTATTGAATAACTCACTTGTCTAAATAAGCTATATATAAATATAACTCGCATCGTTAGATTTTTGTCACTCCTTCGAAGAAGTTCGTTCAATGATGTACAATTTAAAATATTAAGATTTTGATGATCATGATGATTTTGAGTGATGACGTTGAAATACAGAAATAAATAATAGTTGACTTCCGGTTCGTCCTAGATATTGCTAAGGCGGAAGCGTGATAGGTCCAACGAACGATCCAACAAGACCCAAAGGCACCTTTATAGTCGAAAGATTAATAGATATACGACAATGCACAACGGGCATTTAACCACCATCTCGCTCACACCATTATTATTGAAGATTCCATACCATAATTCCTCGGTAAAAACGTAAAACTCGAAACGTTGCTATTTAACTTTCATAATATGTAGTATTCAGATATTAACGGGACGCTGTCTACCCATAATAACTAATATACTCCCGGGCGGAAACACGTTAACTCATCTTAAACATTTACCTAACAAAAGGAGTATTGTATAAGGTAGCCCAATAATAATAATATAATAATATTCCACACTCATGGCTGCTAATAACGCACCAGTGGTACTGAACCGAGATACTCAATCACGAATGTTTACTACCCAGAGTATGCCGATTTACTGAAGCATCTCGCGAATCATAGATAAAATGCTTAATCCAGGAACTAACCGTACTAAAATAACTAAATCCTAATATATTAGGATATTACGGCACCAATCGTACACAATACACTAGATTAACTAAATAAAAGTTCTCTTAATAGTAAGAAAACTGCATACTAATGACGCACTCATGAATGTCGGTAGATACAAAGTTACAACACCGATCCACACTTGAAATACACACGCGGCAATCCGTAATTTATGCAATCAAACAACAATCATTGCTAATGATTAGATATGATAATGTTGGAAATAGACACTGACTAACCACACACTCTGGTAGATTAAGGTAAAGTTAAATTAAAATCCTACCAGGGATTGGGCTCGCTGAATCCACCCAATTTACCAAATCAGCCGAAGATGTTGCTCGAAGGGAGACCTCGTAGCTCCGCAACCCGCAGGAAGACTCTGCCTGAAGATCTGCCTGGCCCGTCGCTGCCTCGAAGGAAGATGGAGTCTCGCCCCGCGTCCCGTGTGAAGTGATGTGTTGCTCCGTCCGTGTCCCGTGAATAAGTGAACGCTTCCCCGTCGCGCTGCCTTAACAAACTTGCCGACACCAGAGCCACTGTAACATGAACTCCCAACCGATAAAAGTCCTTATGATCATTGCTATAGCGTATCTAAACGCATGCGCCCCCCCCCTACTACGTTATTGCCGTCTCGAATAATCTCGCTATTTCACCGGTAGGTTTTGGCGACACGATGTCTGCCGTCCATCTAACAAGTGAAAACCTGTCGAAACGAAGCATCTGTTCCCGCTATATGATGATATTCAATGCCTAGGCTACCATCTTCTACCAATTCAAACTACACGTTACTTTACATAAAACAAATATGTGCTTAATGAATTATATTTGCTTTATTGTACAGATTAAAAGCATTCACTGGAAACAATAGACCTCGACCTATTCAATCCCAAAATATGTGGATCCTACAGATGTTTATTTTAACGAATTATTTTAAATCATTATTAATTACAACTCTAAGAATATTTCTATAATATAACAACATTCACTAAAGCCCTATTAAAACCATCATAATTAAATATCAGTCCCAATGAAAACGGCTACCCATTTAAATCGAGCAATTCCTACGCTAAAATCGAGGCAGGCGTTCAGAACTGTCTCATTCTGCCCCATGATAATGCACAGCGAGAAATCTAAGATTTCAAACGTAGCATTATCACAATATTATTATACCACATAACAGTTGACAAGGAATTGCGACCTCTCTGTGAAACCCTGTATTTCACAAAAACATATAATCCTTAACCTGCTGTCCTCACATGGTATTGAAACAATATAACACTAATTGAAGACCGAATCCACTCGCTGTGTTAATTACTTAACTCCCAGTGGAAAACCGACAAAATTTCAACCCCTTAACTTGGAAAATTTCAATTTGTTGATATATCAATCCCTCCAACAAGTGCATATTAAGGTGTGATATGTGTTTAACCATTACGTTGTTTGACAGTGATTTAGCATAAAAACTATATACAATCATTCAATATATTACCTCAAACCTCCGAAATCCTTCAGGCATTCGTTGATTCAAGTTAGACCACATATCTCGGTCGATAATATGCAAAACCTTCCCACTTAACAAGAAAACGTCTCTCCAGGCCGCCTCTACTCGCCAAGAGTACCAGGTTGTGAGTCTGATAGACATACGTAATCCGATGTTACAATATCACCCTGTGCCCCCAAATTCCTTCAGGCTATTGTTGACCCAGGTTAGACCACATATCTCGGTCGATGATACCGCAAAACCTCTCCCAACGAATAGAAGGCCTCTGGTTTACGTTAATAACCACAATATCAAACAATTTCATGGAGAATGTTTCAACTTGACTGAGATATCCGACTTCAGACCGCTTTCATACAGATGGCAAAAAGTCCAAACTACTGGGTACTTTGGGTTACCCCTTGAATGCCCTGACAGCACTATCAAAACATTTTTTTGACAATGATAAGGATAATACCGCCAAAACACCAAGCAAAGAGAAAACTATAACAATTGTCGATCGCGTTTTGCAAACTATGCCCAACATGGCCCTGTTGCATACAGTCAAATTCGTAGTGCTAAGTGTGATCCCGATGTTCCGTGACATCCTTGGGGAACCCGACTACATGCGTCAACACCTGTCTAGCAATGCTAAAAAAATGTTATATCTACTCTATTATACGTTTGGAATTACTTTATAGACAAAAATCGCAACACTCTGCCATCGCGCATAAATAACAGCCTTACTAAAATTATATTAAAATAAACAAGGTTCATTGAACCTTTCACACAATTGCAACTATGACTTCCAAATGAATTAGGAATAAAAAAATAACAGCCCAGGTGGCCTAAAATATTTCTATTATCAGAAATATAAATCATTTCAAAATGACTGTTCGTTGACAAATCATTCTGAAGAAATTGGTGTCGGAAATACCTTTTTCAAGAAGAGATGTGTCGGAAGATGATAAGCTTAGCTTCTTGTGGAGTATAATGTCACGACGGTCAGTCACACAATGGACTTTGTCATAAAAATTGACTGTAACCTAACCATCTATAACCGTGGAGACACTGGTGTAAATATTTTTGGAGAGGCCAAATACCAACAAACCTAGATTGTACCTTGAATCTCGACCAATTGGTAGAAGTCCATTCTTAACTCACATATTCCCTCTCAAGGATTTCTCTTGCTCCGATTCATACATCTCTTTCATACCTGTACACACTAATCATACTTTCACAAACAGATTATTTTAACCCATTTCCTTTCGCTCGATTTAGACCAATTAGTCGAACTCGACAGTACAATCACATTAAAATTAATGCTTTTTCCAAGTTATTACACTAAGTGAATCGACATGTATATTTTAAGTACATTATATGTAATCAAAATTATACATTTTGAAACAATACGATACGAAGCAAGATAAAAAAAAATGATACCCACGATGCAAAATATATTTTACTCTAATTTCCATACGAAAATTTTGATGTTTTACCATCACGATTTCCATATTATAAAAAAAACTTCTTATTTCTTTATTAACAGAAACAAGTTCCCCGATAAATCTCGCTCATACCTACAACCCTACACACACAGTGAACCGACCCGGCCTTCATCCGCTTGTAAATTATAAAAAGACAGCAAGTCAACCTTACGTTACCCTCTTAACCTAAACTGCAAATATATAATTTTAAACCACGCCCCTTTTAAGAATTTCCCAATAGTCTAACTGCCCCCCATTTTTAAAACTTACATGACTTTATCACCATATTATTTTTCGTAACACCGCTTATCCAGCAAATACCAAAATCTGTACAATATACAATTCATTAAATATTAACTTCCTACAAGTATACTCTTAAATCTACGAAGTCCTAATACTAAAATTTACCGATTTACGTAGGGTCCTGACCACTAGACGATCACGGCCAACCTGACAAAATACCTACACATCCCTACAATTGATACCTACTCAGAAAATGATGGAAAATGTATTCCATTTCCAACAAATGCTAATATATCGTCGTGACGCCGTCGCCCTTGACTCAAATTTGAACTCAAGTTCAAAACCTACGACCACAAACAAATTAGTCGAATCTGATATTAATATTAATATGACATCCTAAACTCCAATATACCTATTGTTGAAAGAAAATGTAAAATAAAATTAATGTCTAAGTAAACTAACTCAGAAAGAAAACATCGTGAACTCCTACTATCTACACGAAATAATAAAAAATAATCCGCTTTTGTAAACCTATGCTATTGCTCCCGCTAATCTTCAACTATCCCCTTCATAATTGCAAACATATTTAAATACCAACTCACATCTTGTTTACAACCTCATGAGATGTTCATACTCAAATTCCAACCTATATTACGAATGATACCATCTTAATTTGATAAATTCATCAACTGAATAAGTACGTGTGAACGCAAAACATACGATTGAGGACAAATGACTAGCGAGCGAGTACGACGTGTGTATGAGTGAACGAGAAAGAAATATATAGGTACGCGCAAACATTGCATAGATGACAACGATTAAATTACTTACCTACGATTACCTATTTATCCGCGATTACTCTTACTTATTATGAACACCATAATTAAACATACGCGTTGCCGAAACTTATCTAAACCCGTAATTGCCACCCAATTATAAGTCCGAATGACCTATAATATTATTAACCATACTATCTACATGACCATCAGAAAATGTCACACAAAATCTACAGCATCCATACATACATACATACATTAACTTTACCATTTATAGTATATATACCATTTATTTTACGGTTACGAGTACCGAAAATCATGACATAAAACTGTTCCCATTTTTCCATTGTTATATATAGTACCGCTGGCCTATATCACCCTCCTACATTGGCGCGAAATTAAACTATCTATGGTAACCTCCCTATGTAGAACTAAATCATCAAGTTACTACAGTAATTAACCTTTTGATTGTGACAAAACGAAAGATATTGTTTATGTCGTAAAATTGACAGCTACGTGGTTGCGAACAGAGTAGATTATCCTGTATTTTTTATTCGCTATGCTCTAATGCGGCTCACCCAGTCGGTCACCTGTCACGAAACTAGACCTTCTACCTACACTTAGTTACTACGCCTCGCGGTGTCAAAATATATTTGCGCGTGAACATTAAGACGAGCCTAAAACAAGTTACAGATAGGGCCGTATTCTAGTACAAGTACTATTTCTTTATTCGATGTTACGACCTAATATCAACAATAATAATAATAATCATTACCTGAACTACATAGGTAAAATACTTAGGTAGATACCCAACTGCATCACTCAAGTGAGACCTCAAGTCAAACATGGGTTAGGTACCTACAATTCCTAGCACGCTGCTTCCCGGAATGTGAACTAAAACTCACGTAAATACTTGTGATATTCTAACACTAAAATTTTTAATGATCAAGTCCGATACCATTATCTTATATCTAGTGCCTCGGTGAGCTGTAGAATACACGAACAAGTCTTATGACAAAATCTCTTTTATTCTACAACCTAAAATCATTAACATCTAAAATTTGTGCACAAAATTTCTCGATTAAAAAAAAACGCTACTTGCAGAGGAGAACAGACAGACAGACATCCGAACACATTATATAATCGCCAAGTTGAAGAACTTCGTTCGCTTCGCTGGCCTGTTTTAATACAATCGGACGGACCGACGTACGGACACCCGGATATACGATGTAATCTTTGGCTAAGCCAAGTCGGAAAATTTCGTTCGCTCCGCTCACTTGTTCAAATACTCTTCGTAAGTATTATAAATCCTACAAGCTCTAAACTAAAAGTAAAATACCTAAAACATGTGTGTCACAAAATGTTCATGGAACTAATTTCTTAAATTTACCTGCAAAACAGCTTTTACCACAATGGTGGCAAACAACCCATCGGCCTGCCTAGCTCACCATCCACTAACTCTTTCATCCTGAAGCCAATTTAATTTCCTACAACGTACAATATTTAATTTATCTTCATACAAGCGATACCTTTTTTGAATAAATATTGTTTACACTTCTCGGAAAAGCTTGAACGATTTCGATGAAATCTGCAATACAGCGGTCTTTGCGTCCGAAAATCGATTTAACCAAGTCCTATATATCAACACAACCAAATTTTTACAATCGATTCTTTTATAAATTCGCTGCTACTTAAAGCAGGTACCTAACAACCGTTAATTGACCGTGTCAAATCTCAAATAACTACCGATAATTACATCTGTCCTACAGAGCCGTATGAAAATAATAGTAGGTACACCCTATGTTTAAAACCATTGATGTGAAATTTGGTCTAAAATGCGGAAATGCAACGCAAATACCTATACTGGAACCTCGAGTGGCGCGATCTTTATACCCCTCAGCTAGACTCACTCAGACTAATACTCAATAAATCCTTTCATTCATAATTTATTGCACTAAATTGCAAGAAAATGGCGAATACCTACATAAATAGCCGCTATAATCAGTTATTAATTACTATTAATCACTTTCCCCAAGCACGACTAAATACCATACTTACTTATTTGAGTCGGCAGCCGGATTACGTCAAAATTTCCCATTCAAAAAGTAACTATCACGCAAATCACAAGATTCAAAATCCTATAACAATTTTATAATTGTCGACCACATTAAATAATTCTATCATACTTAGTTATACCTATAACTTAAAAATTACGAGTATAAATAACGAACACACATAAATACTTATCTATTACTGTATCTGATCAAAGTCTTTACGTATAAGTCAAAGTTCAAACTTGACCCCTAACTCCCGCGTTTCGAAAGCAAACATCTGCCGTCTCTTTCTTTCTCCCTCAACCGACTATAAGGCGCCGAATCATGCGTTCGCCATTTTGAAGTTTTATGCGACTAAATTAAATAGTCAAATTTTACTATCATGCAACTTCTATAAGTAGCATCTTAAATTTGATCACGTTTTCCCTCAGTTTATTTTGACACAATGCGCGCGAACTATTGTCTGCTAGTATTTGGCTTTTAAATGAAGTTATTTCGTTGTTCCTTAACTATTCAACTACCTGTTAATGTTTAAAGCAGTGATACGCGTAGTTGAATGCAGTGATAAGCAGTGATAGTGAGAGTTGTGTGTGAAATAAGTGATGTTTTCATAGCTAGGATCATAAAAGGATTGCATTATGAATTGGGGATTTGGAAGCGAATATCCGATTCGGAACCGATAACAGGTATTGTCCCTCAATGATGACTTTCTTGACACTATTTCAGCTTTAAATAACCTATACGTATCTAAAAATTGAAACTCCTTGCGTGCTATACAAGTTTGTACGTACCTACGTAACTTACACGTTGCATTATGACGTGAAATCCTTTGATATTTTCCGATATTCATAATCTACCATAACTATACGACCCGTAGTATTACCTTAATGACTTACTTCCTAACTAGACGTTCGCGGCCTAACCAAATCTACACTAAATCGTTATGCCGTAAAGTGGATTGACCCTGATGAAATAGGTACTTACCTACTTACTTACTAAATAGATATTTGACCTAATTATACTAGCACATACCTCATTATATGTTGTACCAAATCACAAACAACGATAATTATGAATACCGTTTCCTAACGACTATTTAGGTATTTTCTCTACCAAAATCTCATTCAAAATAAACAATTACACACCGAACCTTACTTTTACAATAATGTATTGATATAAGAAAACAAATAGGCAACCTAATACAAAAATATGCACCTATACTTGAATTTAAACGGAACCGTGACGTGAAAATACCTAATGTACCTACGTTTTACTTGTAACAGGGGTACGCAACTGGCCCTCGCGGGTAAATGGCACGCCATATTTAAGATCTTAAATTATGAGAAAATCGATATATTTGTACACTAATAATAATATTAGGGTGAAAGATTTCCTAATTTCATATATATAAATCAATAACTATCCTTCTTATTTAAACGGAGACGATTCTTACTAAAATTACTTCAAGTTGATACAACTTATCTCAAAAATTCCAAAATCTAATCTACCTCCTATTAATTAACTTAAGAACCACATACCTAGCATGATAGATCAAACTCTAGGTTAGTTAGTCTAAACTACCTAAACTTCTAACTATACAACTACTTCTAGTGTATTTTCACATAAAATTAAGAATCATAGCAATTTTGCAAAGACCTGATAGTAACTTTAGATCTAAATAGATGTCTCTTAAAAGTTGATGACATTTATCTACTACCTATAACTACCAACAATAAACCTAAACCTTAACGAAAAGGTTGTCGATCTCCGATTCAAATGGCAAACTTTGCATTACAAAATTAAATAAGTGATTTGAATTAATTATAAGCGTAAATAGAGGGCGCATAAATAATTAAATATTAGCTAGATGCAACATAGATAGTTATTAAAATATTTAGATAGTTAAGTAGGTACCTAAAATATAAACAAAGTATGCCTAAACATTATCGCGAACACGCACGCGGCGCGACGGCGCGAGCGGCCAGTGTGGGGGCACACGGCACGGATAGACTCTATCTGCCCCCCAACTTCATACATTTGGCGTAGGCACTAATTTTATCTAACCCTTTACGCAATTACACACTTGGTCACGACTAAGCGAATGAAACACGACCTCCCCCGGCACAGGAGAACCCGATCTGCCCCCCAGTTCTACAAGTTTTACGTCGGAACTAGTTTTGCCTTTATAAGATTAACAACCCCAATTTTTATACCCAAATCAATGACGATCCTATGCATAATTATAACGAGACGTAGTTCGACAATAACAAGGCAAAATTTAACCGTTTCACTACCTTTTACGTAAAAAACGACACAAACATAATATCCCTGAAAACAATATCATTATCAAGAAAAGCAAATTAAACCATACCCTCTCACCATTCTACCCATTTAGCGGCAACAAAATGTGGGTCAAGTGACCCACTACAGAACAAGCTGCAATAAAACAATTAGTTAACCCTCACACAGTACGGGTGACGGTAAAAGTAAAACATTAAACCTAGCCCAGAGCAAGCCACGATTAAAAAAAAGAATTTAACCCTAAATTCCCTGATCCTACAGTCACCGACTTATCCCGGTAACAGCCATAAAAATGACTGTCCTGGTCGAGGCACAAAAATGTGACGCTCCTACCTACTTAAATGTCTATAAATCTATATATTTCCTATTCTGAACTTAACCTAAAGCCTAGCTGTAATGGTAGCCTACCTGTAGGTGTAGCTAAAGGTAAATAATTAAACAAGTAATGAGGGGAAACAAATCATTATTTATTGCTCATTAAACATTGGAAGTAGTATTTTATGTTGAAGCTAAAGAAACTTTGATTATTTAATCCAATGGAATCAAGCTAGATTTCATAGGATATTCGCTTTGGTTCCTAGACAATACTAACCCAATAACAAAGCGAGTAAAACAATAAGGTTAGTCCCGGCCGAATATATTAGTAAATTTATTAATTTAAGACTCTAATCTAAATCGAATTATCCTAATGCTAGAGAAACTTTTGTTATTTATCCCAACAAATTCAAGCTAGAATTCATTAAGGAATCCACTTTGTCTCCTAGGAATGCTAGTCCAAAAGCAAAGCGGATCAAACGAAAATGGCTAGCTCCGTACCTACTAATAATGAAATGAACACTAATTAGAACTGTAAATTAAACTTGAAAATATTATCCTTGGATCCTAGTCTAAAGTATCCTAACTAAACCTGCCGATAGAATAAAGTCGTGGCTTGCTCTGAAATGGTGGCCAAAGACGCGATCATGTATCTAGTGGAAGGACCCAACGCTGTGTGAAAGTAGAACCAAGTGCTTTTCGAATGATGAGAAGAGGTGACGTACTATGGAAGGAAAAATTACACGTGAATAAAATCATACAATAAATTCATTTACATACCTACAACTTAACTTACATTACTACTTCTGAACAATAAGTTCATAAAACTTATGGTCTAAATATCCACAACTTATTATTGAATAACTCACTTGTCTAAATAAGCTATATATAAATATAACTCGCATCGTTAGATTTTTGTCACTCCTTCGAAGAAGTTCGTTCAATGATGTACAATTTAAAATATTAAGATTTTGATGATCATGATGATTTTGAGTGATGACGTTGAAATACAGAAATAAATAATAGTTGACTTCCGGTTCGTCCTAGATATTGCTAAGGCGGAAGCGTGATAGGTCCAACGAACGATCCAACAAGACCCAAAGGCACCTTTATAGTCGAAAGATTAATAGATATACGACAATGCACAACGGGCATTTAACCACCATCTCGCTCACACCATTATTATTGAAGATTCCATACCATAATTCCTCGGTAAAAACGTAAAACTCGAAACGTTGCTATTTAACTTTCATAATATGTAGTATTCAGATATTAACGGGACGCTGTCTACCCATAATAACTAATATACTCCCGGGCGGAAACACGTTAACTCATCTTAAACATTTACCTAACAAAAGGAGTATTGTATAAGGTAGCCCAATAATAATAATATAATAATATTCCACACTCATGGCTGCTAATAACGCACCAGTGGTACTGAACCGAGATACTCAATCACGAATGTTTACTACCCAGAGTATGCCGATTTACTGAAGCATCTCGCGAATCATAGATAAAATGCTTAATCCAGGAACTAACCGTACTAAAATAACTAAATCCTAATATATTAGGATATTACGGCACCAATCGTACACAATACACTAGATTAACTAAATAAAAGTTCTCTTAATAGTAAGAAAACTGCATACTAATGACGCACTCATGAATGTCGGTAGATACAAAGTTACAACACCGATCCACACTTGAAATACACACGCGGCAATCCGTAATTTATGCAATCAAACAACAATCATTGCTAATGATTAGATATGATAATGTTGGAAATAGACACTGACTAACCACACACTCTGGTAGATTAAGGTAAAGTTAAATTAAAATCCTACCAGGGATTGGGCTCGCTGAATCCACCCAATTTACCAAATCAGCCGAAGATGTTGCTCGAAGGGAGACCTCGTAGCTCCGCAACCCGCAGGAAGACTCTGCCTGAAGATCTGCCTGGCCCGTCGCTGCCTCGAAGGAAGATGGAGTCTCGCCCCGCGTCCCGTGTGAAGTGATGTGTTGCTCCGTCCGTGTCCCGTGAATAAGTGAACGCTTCCCCGTCGCGCTGCCTTAACAAACTTGCCGACACCAGAGCCACTGTAACATGAACTCCCAACCGATAAAAGTCCTTATGATCATTGCTATAGCGTATCTAAACGCATGCGCCCCCCCCCTACTACGTTATTGCCGTCTCGAATAATCTCGCTATTTCACCGGTAGGTTTTGGCGACACGATGTCTGCCGTCCATCTAACAAGTGAAAACCTGTCGAAACGAAGCATCTGTTCCCGCTATATGATGATATTCAATGCCTAGGCTACCATCTTCTACCAATTCAAACTACACGTTACTTTACATAAAACAAATATGTGCTTAATGAATTATATTTGCTTTATTGTACAGATTAAAAGCATTCACTGGAAACAATAGACCTCGACCTATTCAATCCCAAAATATGTGGATCCTACAGATGTTTATTTTAACGAATTATTTTAAATCATTATTAATTACAACTCTAAGAATATTTCTATAATATAACAACATTCACTAAAGCCCTATTAAAACCATCATAATTAAATATCAGTCCCAATGAAAACGGCTACCCATTTAAATCGAGCAATTCCTACGCTAAAATCGAGGCAGGCGTTCAGAACTGTCTCAATGTCACGTTAAAATTTTCTACATTGTAGCGATTTATAACAAGAAGAAGTGGTTTTAATATTACTTTTTCTCTGTTTGTGAAGGATTAAGTAGATACTGATTAGACCAAAGCTTAGACGCAAAGTAAAATTGCAGAACGTTCGAAGATCTGAAATATACATTTTGGTTTGCAAATAATTTTATATATAATTTTCGTTTACAATATTGTTACGCTTCCGTTTAAAAGTATGAACGTCTTTGAAGTGTCTGTCTTCGGTTGTTAACGTCCAATTAATTTTGATCCAATAATAAATTAATTTCGAACTCCAAGTAACGCAATTTCGAACGTTTGATGACGGTAAATATTTCGGTTGTAAAGGCGCAGACAGACTGCTGGTAAATTTAATAGTCCATGAGACACATAGATAAAGTTTATGTATAAAGCGAGGTAGCCTTAGGCCGGTTTTTGGTATTTGCGATTTAATTTTCTATTCTCTCGATAGAAAATAAATTCGGAAACTATTAGCCTGAGCATATCGTTAACTTTTCTATTGGAATATATACCCACATAATTCTTATACTAACCTACTCACTATAATGCTGCTAATTACATGCCTAAAAACGTCATGTAACATTGAAAACCACGTATAATAAACAAAGTAAGCACGACACAGTTTAGTCGAAAGGTTAATTCTCCGCAAACTCTGCTCTTTATGACGTCCAATCTGGCACAACGCCAACGCAAATGGACGCGTTTGCGTTATTACTTGCATTTAATATTATTGCAGCGTTGTTAAGACCGCGTTGCGTCACGGTTTGATGCTCAGGACTTGGCTGGTTTGCGTTAAGTCTACCATCAAATTAAAATTACATCAATTGTGATTTATTGACTAACCATCACTAGAACATATCAAATACTAAACACGTATATGTAATTTCAAGATCAACGACAGTGGAAACAAACAGTATAAATTCTTAAAACACTTTTACATGTGAACATGTCGAGATTATGATTTAAATCGAAAAGTGACTCGTTAACTGGAAACGCAATTTCAGCGGATGGATTCTGACACTTTACAAAACTAAGTCCGCAATTAATACAAGCATAATTGTAATAAAAGGTATGCTTGATAATCCCAATTAAACTGAGTTTGACAGCCGCAAGCAAACCGAACGGGTTTTAGTAAAAGTTTAGTAATCTAGCTCCGCCCTAAGCCTACCTGCGCAGGAACAAATAACTTAATTAATCCAGTTGAGATCGTTACCGAGTTGACAAATGAGCTCAAAGAACGATCAATTAGAACTTAGTTCGTCGACTCAGCTTGATATTTCAGAATGAATGTTTTGAATTTTGTAATTTAGGGCAAAGTTAGTTTTCACTTCATTCGGTTAGACTATCTCAGTAGTGCAAGTAGTGGATTCTTAAATGACAATCGACAAGTACCTAATGTTGGAAGCGCAGACTGCAAACTGACTGCATGAACAATTTTACATCGAATTAATTGGTATTGCATGTATTTTAATTTGTAACTTACATCTATTTACCATTAAAGTACCAATTTAATAAAACAATTACGGATTTTATTGCAAATATTATGCAATATCTGTTATTTAGTTAGACACGCTGGACAAAAGCACCAATTTTTTTTAGGTACTCGTTAGCTACATAGCTTTAAGTTTTCGATAGGAACCAACTCCTCCGTCGGCCATCTTTTTTTTACGGCGGTAATTTTGGAATTATATTATATATGTATACAGGGTGTTTTTCTGAATTTCCTTGAACTTCGGCATATTGCAGAGTCCATTCACCGAAAAAAAGTAGCATAATTAGTTTTTCAAAAAAAAAAAAATATTTTTTTTTCGATTTTCATACAAAATAATTAAATTTAGCATTAACGGTTATTGTACGAGTTAATGAAAAGTTAGTGTCAAATGTGATAATGTTCAAATGACATCACATGACATGCACGTCAAAAAACCGTTTACACTGGTTAAAGTTGCATAACTGATTAAATTAAAATGTTGAATATCTTGATAACAGGAAGAGTTAAGATACTGGTGTCTTGGAGAAATTACCTTTATTTGACCTAAGCTATGCCCCCTTTCAATTAACGGAAATTGGCGGGAACACGTGTATAATCTCGATTTCTAAATCACGTAATTTCACAAACTTGGTGTCCAAATAGGAATTCCCTCGTTTGGCCGAATAACGTTTTGTCTAACAACTTATAGTATATTGTTTGTCTAAACTCAATTTGTATAATTTAATTTTTCATAATAATTGTATGTTCGAAATACGTTTACCCTAACTGACGATTGTCATAACTCTTGTTTTGCCGAATATTATTTGATCTAATAGTCACTTTGTCGATTCTTATCTAAACTAATCATCACATTGCCGAATAACCTTTTTACTTAGTTTTTTTTGTCTAATACCAAAAATTATAATATTTACTTGTTAAAAAGTACTAATTGTACAAAAGACGGTTAACCATTGTTATACTTACTAACTTTTTGCCTAATTTCGGTCCGAGATATTGTATTTTATATGCATTGGAGACACATGTAACAAAATCGAATAGGAGCACCCCAATATCCACGTGGTCTTGTCTGCCCTACCCCTAGAGTGTATATAAAAAGCCGAAGGCGCGGAGGGAGAGTGCTTTGTCACGCGAGGGCGAAAGGGCTGCTCTCCGCGCAGCGCGAGTCCTGTCACTGTCCAACTAACTACTATGAAGTTTCTGGTTACCCTTTGCCGCATCGACCTGTCGTATGCTGCTGCTGTCTGCGTTCGGGTTTCAATTTGTACCTTAGTCAGTGTAGGTACGACGACGAGCGAAGCGAGGAGGAGTGTTAGATAGAACCGCGTCCCTTAGTGCGCGAACCGAGTGAGCGAAGCGAGCGTTACTCGGCAGCGGCCGGCAAAGCGCCAGAAAATATTTTTTTAAGAATTTACTGAGCGTTAGCGTATATTCAAAACCTACATTAGTTTCTGGCGACGGTCCGAGCGGAGGGCGGGGAGTGATTAGACAAAATGAAGTTTTGCGAAATGTATGTTAGACAAAATGTAATTATGTCAGTAACACTGTATACAAATAACAAATACGATTATACAATATAAAAATTTGGTAAAATTAAATTAGGCATAATATAATTAGATGAATCGAGTATTAAGTATACAAATTGATTTTTGCACAATTAAAAATAAAACGAGCTATTATGTGAAACAAGATTAGTCTAAATAAAATTAGGCGAACCGAAATTAGGAAAAACGTTGTTCCGCCAAGCAAAGGTAATCCGTCTAAATATACATATTTTTAAGAGTCGAGTTCCCAAAGGATACCAAACGGCACCCTGTTACGAAATTGGTAACTGTGGTTACCGCAAGCGAGTAGATAATATACCTATAATTTAAATGACCACCATAAAAAAGATAACTGACGGAGGAGCTGGTTCCTATCAAAAACTTAAAGCTACCTAACTAGTACCTGAAAAAAGTGGTGCGTTTGTCCGGCATGTCCACATTTACGACAATTTGTTCTAGCAATCTGCCCCACTAAGTACTCGTGGTTAAATAAACGTAGTCTCTGTCAAAAAACATTGAAGAAACTACTCACACTACCGACGAATTTCTAAATAAGTACAGACTAATTTAAATCGTTTTATTTAAGGGATAATAAGGTAGTACGGGAGTCCGCTGGACGCGGGTGGCGCTGGACCGGCCACTTTGGCCTCATTTGTGTCAATATTATCTTATATCTATGTATAATATATCGATGCTTATCTAAAACAACTCTGTATCTCAAAAACTGTGTTTTTTCAGGGCAGAGGTTTAAAAAAATCCCAAAAAAGATATTGTTATATTTTTTTATTAAGATAACCAATTTAAAATCTTCTTTTAGTCACAGTTTCCTCTGTCATCCAGTTATTTAAACTCAAGAGAATAAAAAGAAAACAACAAAAAACTACACAAAAAAAACTCAAAAATGTACTACAGTTTAGAGTTGTGACATGATATTTATATACTTTGGATAAGTTTTTATGTGTACTAACGTCTCAATAGAAAATAATACAAAAAAATATTATTTTCTTATGAATAATAGTGTATTATTCGTCTTTAAGACAAACGTATATATAAAATATTAAAAGAATACTGACTTATTTTGCTTTGTTTCTCAAATATTCTTTTTTAATATGGACAATAATGGCCTTAAACGAAATACATCACAATAATACTTAAACTATATAGACAATAACGGTAATAGTTTAGTTTACAACACTTGGTATGGATGTAAATTAGTAACTCTTTTTTAAAGATTCAAATATTCAAAGATAATATATTATTATGGACTTTAAGGCTCCATAAAAATGTTTTGCACGCCTGCACGCAGGCTGAATGCACTGGACGATTATGTTGTATTTTTAAGAACTATGTAACTGCATTCCGAGCAAAATAAAAATATTTGAATCTTTGAAATCTTTGAACCTCGTGGGGGGCCTAGCTACGATGCGCGATCCGGTACGTGGTCACATCTCGAGAACCTTTCCGCCCCAACGGCCATCGCTTCTACGTGCAATGTGCCCAGCCCATTGCCACTTAAGTTTAGCGATTTGGAGGGCTATATCGGTTACCTTGGTTTTGCTGCGGTAGCCTCATTTCTGATGCGATTGCGCAGAGAAACTCCCAGCATAGCCCTCTCCATTGCTCTTTGGGTGACTTTGAGCCTTCTTATGGGGAACCGTCTACGTTTCCGTGTCATACGTCATCACACAGTGAGGTAGTGGCAACACACACTGGTCAAAGACTCTCGTCTTGAGACATTGCGAAGTATTGGACGAAAAGATGTGCCGTAGGTTCCCGAATGCTGCCCAGCCGAGTAGGACTCTTACTCAAAGTTGGACCTATCTAACTTGAAAGTCTGAAGAAGTCTTGAAAGTGTCCGATTGACACCTTTGTCTTATCCATGTTCATCCTTAGACCAACTCGCTCGGAGGCTTTACTAAGGTCATCGAGCATAGTACTCAAGTCCTCCATGGTCTCAGCCAAGACTACTATATCATCAGCAAACCAAAGGTAATTAATGTACTCAACGTTGATGTTGATGCCTAGCCTTCTCCAGTCTAGAGTCTTGAAAACGTCCTCCATTGCAGCGGTGTACAGTTTTGGGGAAATAACATTCACTTGCCTAACACGCCGCTGTAGCGGAATACGTTTCAAGCTCCGATCCTGGAGTGGGACTGACATAGTGACGTTCTTGTACAAACACTTCAGTACTTCGATATAGCGGCAGTCCACTTTTCACCGCTGGAGAGACTGTAGTACAGCCCAGGTTTCGATTGAATCGAAAGCTTTCTCCACGAACGCTAAGCAGAGAGGCAAGTTTTACTTTCCAGTCTTCTGTATAACCTGGCGGAGCGTATGAATGTGGTCTACGGTACTAAAACCTCTTCGAAAACCGGCTTATTCGGGAGGCTGGAAGTCACTAAGCCTGCATGCGAGGCGATTCGTAATGACTCTTGAAAACAGCTTGCAAACATGGCTCAGAAGTGAGATGGGTCGGTAATTCTTCAGCAGGGTTTTGTTCCCCTTTTTGAAGAACAGCACGCCTTACCTCTGTTCCACGCCTTTGGCGTTCTCCCTTCCAGTAGGACGGTGTCGAACAACTTCTGAAGGGTCGTAAGGATCGGTTTTCTACCCGCCGTCATGAGTTTGGCTGTAATTCCGTCTTCACCGGGTGCCTTGTTGTTCTTAAGCTGTTTCAGAGCCATTCTAATCTCGTACAGGCTGATGTCCGGGATGTCGTCGGTAAAGTGTCGGGTTGGTCTAGCTAGGGTCTTCCGCCAGACCAACTTTGGGTCTGCGAGTTGACGTGTATACGATATGTATGACGTGTAAAAACGCACTCACTCCAAAGCTCAGGTTTGGAAAAAACGACTCTCCAGTTTTTTACCTTGCGAGCTGGCTCTGCCCAATAGAATCGATCGAGATCTCGTGCGAACACATTAGAGCCCTTATTTCGCTCGATGGCCTCTTCAATACGGTTCGTAGTGAATTGGCGCAGATCGCGGGTAAGGGGCTTGGAGATCTGTTTATTTAGCTGCCGGTATAAAGTCGCATCGTTTGAAGACTGCAGAATCATTTCACTCCTTTCCTTCATGAGCTTCTGAGTGGAGCTAGAGAGCCTTTGTGTTCTGATGGCCCGCTGGGCCTCGAAGAACATAGACCCAGTGGCACGGACAGGTTCCACAAAACCTAGGCAATCGAAACGGTTTTTGAGTTCCAGCTGAAAGCTCTTGGGGTCACCCAAAGGGCAATGGAGAGGGCTATGCCGGGAGTTTCTCTGCGCGATCGCATCAGAAATGAGGCTGCCCGCAGCAAAACCAAAGCAGTTCGCGTGTTCATTTCTATAACCAAAGTATAATATAGTCAACTGAATGAGTTACTGAATCTTTGACACAAATTCAGCCACGAAAGTGAGGCAGGACAAACCCTTAAATAGTGTCCATAATAAAAATATAATTATTATTGTTATTATACCACTTTTTATACAAAAATCTGGCTGTGACAGACGGACAGCCTCCGAGTGATCGCATAAAAGTGTTCCGTTGGACCAATTTTGGTACGGAACACTAAAAAGAGACGCACACGAGTAATTGAAGTCCCCATGTACATGGAGCATGTAGTAGATATGTATCTTATACTTATCTTTTTTGATATTACAAAATAAATAAATATTAGAGGTTAATCTTACACAAATCGAACTAGGCCCATAGCTAAGCTCAATAAGGCTTGTGTTGTATATTATTATTTTAATTGATATAAATACATAAATACCGAGCAAATACCTTTTTTGCAATACATATAACATTTTAATAAGTTTATCATCCTGCTGCTTATCTATTTATAGTGGTTTTTCTCGTTTTGAATCAAGAAACTAAATGCATATTTATGATGAACATAGTCCAAATTCGTATAGTATACCAATAATGAAGTAAATCTTATGTAGTATAGGGGCTTATTTTGCTTACATGAACAAGTCAACTTTCCATATTTTCGTGAATACTCGTTTATTTGTGGTTAAGTCAAAACATCGGTACTTACTGTTTAACGGAAAGTGTCCCATCCATGAATAATCCTATATTGCAAAAAATTTCGCTAGTGTTCCACTGAGCTATTTCGCGTAATGCCGCTGTTGTACAAACAAATTGATGTGTTTTAACGAATTATTTGGGGATGTGCCGGTAGTCAACAAAAAAACGTGGTGACGGCGTCGATCACTATGGCTCATCTGGCCTACGGACGGTCTTCCAGATAAAATGACGTCGACACCCCACCAATGGCATAACGGCACAACGCTGCCACGGTGGCAATTTTTTGAATTAGAACACGGGAGTCTTAGTCACGATAAACTTTAACGTGTTCTGCGTCTAGTCTTATACTTAGTAGCAAAACGGATTATTTCGCGATACTGACTTGTTTTAGATAAGCGTCGATATATCTGTACAGGACCCTATTTTCAATGTCATAAAGGCTTGTACAGTTATATTAATGCCCCCGACTGTACAACCTAAATTGCATGCCTAACTACCAAAATAAGGCTGTCATGCATACTTCGCAAGAACAATAAGATTATGTGTCTATTCAGCATTGTATAACACGTTATATTTGTTTACTATCCTATCATTTCCACCAAAGCCCAAATTATTGAAATATGGCATGGCATGTCCTTGAATTCATAACTACGAATACTTTTCCATACAGAACACAATTTTTACAGAATACTCAACATACTGACGCTCCCTGTTACAATTTTATCGCGTGTAGGTAATAATGATACAAAATCCATACATCACTCATAAACTTGCCAATATTGAGTGAATTTTCCTTCAAACTTTATCAATTTTCGGGTATAGCAGCCCTGAAGCTGTCATTTATGAAAATTCGTACAAAATTCCACTTTATACGTATACTTTAAGAGTTAGATTACAGTGTGGAAATTTGGTTATATGATGCAGGCACGTGACCAGTAAAGTTCTACTTATTATGTTATGGAAGTTATGATCGAGCTCGTACATCTGTATTAGCTCGTTATAGTGCTTTTTAAATTATGTGGACGGTGACCCCTGTAACACGGTACCTACTATATATATATATGACGACCGGTTAGCCTAGTGGGTAGTCACGCTGCCTACGAAGCTGAAGGTCCTGGGTTCGAATCCCGGTAAGGGCAAATATTTGTGGACGAGCATGAATATTTTTTTCTGAGTCATGGAAGTTTTTTTATGTATTGAAGTATTTATATCTATTATATATATCGTCGTCTAATACCCATAACACAAGCCTTAATGAGCTTACTATGGGACAAGGTCGATTTGTGTAAGATTGTCCCCTAATTTTTATTATTTATTTATTATATAACCGTTGGCTTATTATAATTACAGAGATCGGAAAAATTTGCGACATTGTTTGCAATTATGTGGACATGACTCCAAAATTAATCAAAATGTTAATTAATTATTCATTGAAAGATAATTTGAATAATTGGAGATAATAGTTTATTTATAAAGTGCTTATAAGCACGTATATACTATAATAATTTAAAAAAAAATGACGTTAAGACGACGATGAATTACATAAATAATTATTAGCAAAAGGTTCGTATTTAAAATGGATATCGTTTCCGTAAATATTTATATATAATAAATAAATAACGATTTTAAACTGACACGATTACTTACACTAGAAAAAAATTTGAAAAAAATACAGATTTTTTTTTTAATAAACCTATACTTTAACAAACTTTTGTATTTATTGACTAGGAATCAAATTATATGTCAAGTAAAAAATTAATTAACTGAATAACATTTTGATTGATTTTGGAGTCATGTCCACATAATTGCAAACAATGTCGCAAATTTTTCCGATCTCTGATAATTACATATGTTTGTATTCTATCAGACTCATTTAATATTCCAGCGTCATTATCTAAATTAAACTATGCAATACCGGAAAATATCGCGAGTGGAGCGGAGATGTTTTAATTTTGATGAATACGAGTATACTAGTCCCTGGGTATCACTGTACTCAAGCAGTTTTAAAACAATGTGACCTGTATCAAATATATTGATTCAAGGGTGATTTTATAATATGTGTTTATATCTGCTCTTCAAGTTATTTATGGACTCACAACGAATTCGTATGGTTAAGACGATTTCAAAGATTACACTCTCGAAAGCTTCCCTGAAGCACCATCACCTACTTGTCTATCGAATGTTTACTAAGGCTGTAATTTTAACACCTATTTATCCCTAAAACTAGCTGACCTAACATACACAAATACATAAAAAATAAACTGAGCTGAGTCCAGCTAACTTTAAATGAATTTTTATTTTTTGAATAATATGGTCAGTTACGCTACAAAAAATATTTGGATTCCTTTCGACCACCGTGAATGTATTAGATACTCGTTAACAGAAGTGAAGTAAAAGCTTAAAGCAATTATAAATTAAACTCATTATATCCATCGAGGAAACTCAAATATGTTAACGCAGTTAAATCGAGCGCACAGAAAACTTACAGAGCAATGTGTAAAACAAGTACAAGTAGATAGTTAACTATATTGCATGTATTCTTATACCCAGAGAAAAGTTTTAATGGGATTCTTTCGGCGCGGAAGCTGTGTCACTTGCCCGACAAGTTATTATTTTTTAATGGACTGAGGAAAGTAATCGACCATTTAAAAAGTTATGATAGTGGCTTTGTTCACAATTATACGGCGTATTTAGTCTGAAGTAAGTCTGTTAAGAGAGTTGAGTGTTACGCTATTGGTCGTTTTACCTGAAAGTCACCAACAACTGGACAGCTGATGCAAAAGTTGGTTGCAGCCGTGTCTAGAGAAATAACACTCTTTTGTCGTGTTGCAGTCTTTTGATCGTTGAAGTGGCCTCCAATATCGTCATTCACACCAATTACGGAAAACTTGCAGTGTAAGAGTTAATAGATATAAAAAAGAGAAAGTAAATTACGGCTTGAGTATTCGTAGTAGTTGTACTTGTGCGTCTTATTCTGAATTTTACTTTTCTTGTACGATCGGTAAAATTAATTTGATTGAAGGAAAATTAAAAAGAATTCGTTCTCAAAAAAACATATGATTTCTTAGATATTATAATTAAAATTGACCATGTTATATGGATTTCAAAGACAACAGTGTTTCGCTATGAAATAAAATATTTAGTACAAAGTCAATCTAAGCTACATTTATTTCCGATACCAATTTTGCGCCGTGTAAACGTGTATGTATTCAAATATTTTTTGGTAACATCATATGACATTTTACAAAATTAGCACGAAATCCCTAAGACGTACCGCTTTCGAGGTCAAGCAGTGCTACGTGTGCTACGCCATAGTCTGTAGCATGTTGCGTAGCGTAATTTGCGCCTAGACGCATGAAACACACAACACTTGTCATGCCTTGACTACATATGTTAATATTGTTGTAATTATGATTATTGGAATGTTAAGCAATGAAATGGTATGTAATTAGATTAAACTAAATATAATGATTTTTGCTACGCCCTCTCAGGCTCATACGAAACTCATGTACCTATTATAAGATCTGTACAACTATGGATGCAATAAATAAATAAATGTACCTAAAATAACATAATCCCAAGCGTCGTTTTTGTTTTATTGGAGCTAGCATCGTGAATTTGATAAAAGTCTCGAAATAAATAAAAACACGTTAAAAAAAAATATGTAAATGGAGTTAATCTCCCGGCTTGTCATATATGACATAATATTTGGAGGTAACCAGCGGGTAAAAACGGAAACGCTCACTAATTAGCTTACCTGACTAGAATGTGATGAGCAGATGAGATTCATTGCGTGAGCTAATGAGCATACTATTGAGTTAAACCATTTTATTATCATTTCCTCCGAGTATAATGTCAAATTTTTATACTCATCTAATTTCCATTGACTACTGAGTGCTTCAGTGTTATTCTTGTGAGCTCTCTAACGGATTTCTATCGGCTCTCAGTTACCGGTCGTGCGTCGTGCATCATCGTTGAACATTGCCGAACATTGCCGGAGATGGCCGACTTTTTGCCGCTCGGCTCGTCTACAAATCCTGGATGAGGAAGTCGCTTAATCCTTATGAGCACATAGGGCTGGCACCTTTTGATGCTTACATTATGATACTAGTAAGGGGCTAGTCTACTTTTGCCAACTTTATGTTTCAATCTGTGCGAGATTGATTTTTATTGCCAGATTATCCCGCGTAATATCCACATACAAACATTGTCTGATTGGTTCCTGGCGGGAAGGCTTCCGCTCTGAACAAACTAACAAACTATTAATTTGTTTTGATATTAAAATCTCGTCCATTGTGATATCATAAACTGAGCTGGGCGATTATATTGTTGATGGGTACATATTTATTTTAATAAGAGGGTGTTGTAATAGTATTTTATGCAACTTTTGTATAAGTAGGGTCTAAAAACGCGAGTAGCGTGAGTTGCGATGCGAGCCTTGGCGAGCATCGCAATTAAAGACGCCACGAGCGTTTTAAGACCAAGTTATACACCGTTGCATACAATACTTTTTCTACGACTAATTCTAAATAAATAGCATTTGACTTTTCGGCAGTAGTTTTTCCGTTAGTTCTATTACTACTCACGCAATTTCTTCAGCGGTGCAGTTATTTTCTTCTTCGTTCATTTTAAAAGGAACCTACACAGTTTTCTTCAATTTACAAACACGAATCAAATCTTAATAAGTTATTAATAACGAATAGTTAATAAGTGTCTATTTCGTCTTTTAATTGTGAATTGGAACTTTGGTGGGAAATTAGAAATATGACACATTGACACCTCTTGTTTATGGTCTGTTTTGTTTTTAATTTCCTTGAACTTGCCATCCGAACCAAACTGAACCCGGCTCCGAACCGAATCGGATCGGTTTATATTTATAAATAATACTAATAATTGATAAAATACGTATACACACAATTCATGATCATTTATTTTTATTTTAGTAAATAATTTATGTTCTACAAATGTTTGATAGTAAAACTTTTTATTTCGAAAATATTTGCTTATGAAGTTGGTCGGATGTATGAACCATAAAAGTACACTAAACAGTGCGTTTATGGGCCATAAAGCAAAGAGTTTTTCGACGACATATTATCGGTGTCATTGTATTTGAGCTAGAGCCTACTCGTATATAAATGACAGATAACGGTAGAGAAGTAGAAAAAATATTTTTTTGTTAAGGATTTGATCATAGGCTATTCATCCGTAAATGCGTGAAATAACGCGTTTTATAACTGCGTTTTCATAACTTGGTTAGGCCGTAAAAAATAATGCTTTTTTTTACCGATATCTGCTTGTGTGTTAAATTTAGATGGCGTATAAAGTATCAGAAATGGACCAAAAACCTTAATTCTGACGGCCTTAAAACCAACTATCGTTTTTCTATTTCTGTACCGTTATCTGCCATTGACACCGAAAATTTATATTTTTTGCTAATAAACAGATAACATGTGTACAGTACAGTGTACTACTATGCACAACAGCGTGGTGCAAAGCAATTAAGTGTTATTACACAAAACGATGTGTATTTATCCCACTGAATATTCAGCACAGTTCATGAGTGAAGTCGGCAGCCCTAGCTCCAGCGAGGCGGGATCGGGATAAGCAACTTTTCCTCGGCACTTTGTCTCAACCTGTGAACAATGTCCAATGAGGTGCGGTTTTTGCTCACTCGTCTCGGTTATTCTTGCCGCGGCCAACCTCCCGTTTTGTGATTGAGTTTAGATAGATTTTTCCTTAAGATTCGTTTATGTACGTATTACAATTGACCTTACTCTTTTGATTTTTCTTGACTTAAAACCAAATATATTGATTAAATACTAGTAAATTGATGCATTTTTTTATTTAAGTTTCATTGCTTATTGCAAAAAGAGTATATATCGAGGTCATTTGGAGCATCAGACCCCCCCGTAGCTGCACAGTTGTTGCCGGATATTAAAATCTGCCAAAATTTACAATCGAAATCCTGAAATTTGTAGTATTTTAGGAGGACTTCCGTTAATAAGTTCTAGTGCTTCTAGTTAAATAATACAAAAGATATCAGATAAGTTAATATGAGCTGAAAAATCCAAGTTACAAAACGGAAGTTGGTCTCCGTCTTATCAACAGCACTGCATGGCATACATTTTAAAATTCCCCCGCAGTCCCAAGACACAAGTCCCAGCTAGCCCGTTCAAACTGTGCTTAGACTAACGCTCAAAATTTACATAAACGCAGCCATAGTCGCCAGTCGCCGCGGGCCGAATCTAACTTGAGTTTAAACAACGATTTAAAGACACTTAACTGCAGCACTGTATCGCTAAATCGCAACGGTGTATATCGAGGCACTCGTGGAGTGGAAATACACGGGATGGTTTAGTGAACGGTGCCGCGACGGCTCAAGTTGCGTGCAACAGTGACACAGGGTTATAATCCTGCAATTGATTCAGATTCGAATTCACATTTCTTAATTATCATAATTTTACAAGAAAATCATAACAAGGATAAGTAGGGTAGTGTAGGGGTAGGGATAAGTTCGCCTTTGTACTTTGATCTATTGTGTAACATGTATATTCTTTAACCTGTTATTGTGTACAATAAAGTGCTTACATACATACAAATCATTGTACAATGAATATATTATACAAGATAATAATGTTAAAATTTGATGACTTGTCAGTTACAATAGATGTGTATAGATTGGGTAAATAATTCTTATTATTCGTAAATAATTGAAATTAATAATGTCTAATGTCAGATTTATTATTTACTATCGTATTAAATAAAGTAGTTAAAGCAAACATATTGGAATCCCTAATATGAAATAAATGGCTATGATTCGTCCATAACTTAGCAGACCTTAGACATATATAAATGTCATAACGTACTGAGAAATCTCTCAATAAGTCACAACGTATCGCTTAAAAAAGGAGTAAAAACGGCACAGCAATCTCGCTCGAGATATACCCTTTTTATTTGACTATAGGCAAACTTAGCCATCCCTCCCAAATATGTTTCAGCTAAACTCTTGACGGTCACTGGCATAACAGCTAAAAATAATTAGCATCTGCTTCTTTACTTTTAAATAAGTTAAGTCGGGCTACAAACATTTCAAGACGCTTATGTAGTTGCTAATCTAAAGATAAACTTAAAAGTGACGTGTTTAATCAAGCCCCCAAACTCCTCGTCTCATGATATCAACAGACTAATGATGCAGCACTTCTTCTTCTTTTAATTAAACATCTAACTCGTCATTTATCACAAAGCTTGCGACATCGTCTTGAATATTCCTTGCCGTATCCCGAACATAAAGTTTATTTTAAAGAAACTGCAACTTGCACCACATACTAAGCGTAATGAAAGTCTCATGTGTAAACATAAGAACGGGCACGTCTTAAATTTCATCACGTAAATTTGTTGAAACGGCAAGCTCCCAAGCCGCAATATAGCCGGCAGGTGTGCAAGTTGAAATTGTTTCGCCGGTCCAATGTAAATATTAGTTAATTAAGTGTAAACCGAGAGAAGCAGTTAGCCGAGCACCTCGGCTGTTTGACTTGAGATCGAGTTTAAAAACCAAAGCCAACAGAACAGCCTTCTGCCTTAAACTTGGCTTGTCTGGACTCGAGATTAAATTTTTCCAGTGACATTTGACGTTGTTCTTTCTTTTAATTCGTGGCTTAGCGGATTTTAATAATTCTTTAATAATAGAACTAGTTCATTATATCCACGTGTTTGCCGATCATGGGTGTTATTTAGGAATTTAATGACTTCCACGTGAACAAGAATTTTACACATAGATTTATTGTAAATAACTAAAAAATATAATTATATTTTCATAGATTCATGATGATTTAAAATCGGTTTCTTGGAGGAGTATGTAGGTACGGAATTTCACTTGATACGATCCTGTTATATCTCTCTTTCTCTCACTCTCTCTCTCTTGTTCTTCCCATATCGTAGTTATATCATCGTGTTTCTCTATGTCTGTGTTACGGATACGTTCGTAAAATTAAACAAACTTGACATTTATGGTAGATAGTCCAACTCAACTCTAAATGCGTCCATCATGTCCATGGAAAAAAGACCTTACCATTACATGCGGCTTTTTCCTCAAAGCCCCTTTGTAGTATATTAAGGACCCTACTAGGTTTATAATACAAGGGTTTAAGTGACTCTGCAATGGCACGCGACAAAGAGTGTCAGGAGGGGTCAGGTCAAGTTAGCGTCTCGGTTCGCCTCCCCCTAGATTTTAGATTAAATTTTTGCAGTTTCATTTCCTTGGAGTTTTCAACAACTAAATGAAGTTCCCGTTTTAGTTTTATGCAACCGTTTTATAAAGTTACAAGTAACGCGAAAGTATTCGTAAAAGTTATCGTTATGACTACGATGATAAATTATTTGTGTACTCCTCTATGCTAATGCTAATACTCAACAAATTAATTTATAATTTTGTAAAATTCGACAACAGCGTTTTTAAAAGCGGCTCTAACAATATCGATGACATAAACAACTACATAGAATTTTTCACGAACGGAGCTAAATACCTCTAGTTGTAATTAAGGGGCTCCCATACGCCAATGAGCTTCGATCTGAATCCCTTAGTTTTCTAATGGTTTTTGTAGCTTATTATATTAACAACAACGGCTTTAAGCAATATAGTATTCCATATTTACTTCAAAGTTCATTGTTTTCGAGATATTTGGCATCAAAGTTGAACAATTTTAGGCCAAAAAACTGGTTTTCTGGCCATAACTTTTGTGTTAATTAGTATGATTATAAAAACGCATATTAAAATTATAGGTAAGTTCAGTATGTAAGAGTAGGTATGAGTTTCGGGTGTATAAAAGTTCTAATGAGGATGAGGTGTCGGGTTTTGTATTTTTACAGACCTTTCTTTAAAAATGGATAATTAATTCTGTATTAACATTTTTCAAGTTATTCAATATCAAAAATGTTAACAGGAATCAAACTTTCCCATATCTGCACCTGGAAAGCTAGCTTCAATAAACCGAGAACAAGTGTCGAAATGAAAACTACTAAATTTCGTTGATATCTGACGGGAGCCCCTTAATATAGCAAACAATATGTTTCAAAATGAGCACCATAAGTTATAGCATAGTTTATGGGACTAAAAATACCCCAGGCAAAGAACTTTTCAATGACAATAATTTTCCAACCATCTTTACCTACACGGTCCTGAACAAACAAATCAAACATGTTCTTAGCAGTCTAGATCCTAGTAACGTCTAACTTACGAGTACACCGAGTATAAAAAGTTAAATGTGCATAGTGAGTGTTCCACTTGCCATAATTTATTACCATATTCAGTAAATACGTCGCTGTTTCTTCATCCGTGTACGTCACAAACTGTTATTGTATTGAGCTTTTACAGCAGATTGGATGTTGTGACTTACTTGTAAGGACGTCAGATACTGAATAGAAGCATAGAGCTTTCATGAACGAGTGGCACGTACAGCGACGTGTGGCATCGCAAACTCTCTAAATAAATATATATTAGGGGACAATCTCACACAAGTTGAACTAGTAAGCTCAATACGGCTTGTGGTACGGGTACTAAATAGTGTTACGGGTACTAAGTAGACGACGGTATATTTAATAGATATAATTATTGAAATATGTACATACCTATAAAACATACAAGACTCGGATAAAATATTTATGGTCATCACGCAAATATTTGCCCTTGCCGGTATTTTAACCCAGGACCGTCAGATTCTTAGGCAGCGTGACTACCCACTAGGTTAACCGGTCGTCCGGTCGTCTTATACTTCGCTATATGTTTGTGATTTCACGTGTTCTGTCACTTGTGTCGCGACGGTCAACGCCACTCTCGCTTGGCCATACACGCCTTAGGTACAGGAATAACTTTAAGTGATTATGCATTATAGATATAATCATTACATTAGGTATATGTATAACATAAACCACCGTTACAACGATTCTATGATTATAGTAGTACTAATATTTGTTCACCTACATATAAATCACGATTCAATATCGTTTACATAGCCCTGAATAACCTGCCATGTACAAATTACAGACGACAGAAATAAATCATTAAAACGAGTTATTTCAAATGCATTGGAAATAGGCAGGAATTGACAAAAAGCCCCGCAATGGGCCAGGTCAACAGTGAGCGGGCTGTCAAATATTGAATTTGCTCTCGTCCTGAAAAGGTCGAAAAGGGACAAAAAGTTTCGGTAGGTACCTACATTAGACCTTTTTGCCAAACTTTGGGAGATTTTTTCGGATTTAAAATTGATTTAATAATGATTTATTTTATTTTGCATTTGACGCGCACATTTCTGGTGATACAAGTAAACAACAATTTGGCCCGGCTTAAAGAAGTGTATGCATTTTGATTGAAATATGTTGATAAAAATGAACATTTTGTGATACAAATAAGTAATTACATTAAATTACATTTTGCCAAGTTCACAGATGATGCAAGCAATCCTGTTGGTGTAAAAAACAAGGAGGACATAGTTATTGTTGCATCCCCTTTCACTCCTTTTATCTGAAGCTGCTGGACATCACACCATTGCAGAATTTTAATCAAACTCAAATAGGTATTTATTCTATAAGTAAGGGCTATTTTATATCGCTAGAATTCTACTAACGCTTTGCATTTTCGCACTAAACTGTTTTGTGATAAAATGAGACTTAACTTAGTTACAGTTAGTAGTTATTTCCGTGATAAATCTGTCGGAGACTCGCGGTGGACTCGAATCGTCTGAGCCTAACCGCCCCCCTAACCTGTAGATTGCCCGCATAAAGTATACCGCGCGCACAGTGTGACAGGAAGCAGTACGTTACAAGGCCTGACATAATTAGCTAAAAAGATAATAATATCATACTAGCATGTACGTATAATTAAAACTATCACAGTACACAGTACCTATACGCAATCAGTATTCGATTATTAAAATAAAGCATAAAAAATACTTTATTACAAATGAGACTATTGGTTAAAGACACAATACATATTAAATAAAAATTATAAACTAAGACTAACCACTGAGAGAATAATAAGAAAAGTAAAACTAGAAAATAACGTAACAGCATAGAAAACCAAGAAAGAAAATTAAATTTAAAATATTTTTTATGACCGGCTCCCACCTGGTCCAGACGTGCCATAAATACTGGCTGCATTGCCCCGCTGAACTGCCACCGATATTTGTTGGACCAGGTAAGAGCCAGAACGAGGGTCGCAGCCCTCGTCTCTTAGACGCAAACCCAGCTCCAAAACAAGCCTCCTGTCCTCCGAACACCAATGACCAGCCGTCTCGATTGCGACCGGAACAAAGTCGTACGCCGATTCAAGGTGGGCGTATTTCCCATGTTTTAGTTTAGCCGCATTTTCCGCGGCCGCACCTGCTATCCTCATGGTGTGGGAAAGGTGAGTGGGTGCAAATGTGCTCACACAGGTTGCATCCCATAGCAGGCAGCGGCCTTTTGCCCAGGGGATCAGCGTAAGACCATCCGGTCTCTTGCCATCGGTACGGCTTAGCCCTTGGGGCTCCAGAACGCAAGGAATGCTTGCCGAGACCATGACGCGGCGTCATATCCAAAGAGAAATAGTCAATTAATTATAATAGTACATTACGTACCTAGGGCGGTGAATTCGTGAATGGCCCAGATCGATATGCGATGATATATGCGATCTGGGGCTTTACGAATTACCGCCCGCGGTGAGTACACAATTTTACGTCTTCACCTGGCCACAATGCGAGTTTTACCGTACTCGCAGCGTGCAGTAAAACTTGCATTATGGCCAGGTGTGACGTAATAGTATTTTATGCAACTGTTATACAACAGGGTCTCAGGTAGGGTCTTAAAACGCGAGTGTCGTGAGTTGCGATGCGAGCCTTGGCGAGCATCGCAATTAAAGACGCCACGAGCGTTTTAAGACCAAGTTATACACCATTGCATACAATACTTTTTCTACGACTAATTCTAAATAATTAGCATTTGTCTTTTCAGGCAGTAAGTTTTCCGTTAGTCCTATTACTACTCAAGAAATTTCTTCAGCGGTGCAGTTATTTTCTTCTTCGTCCATTTTAAAAGGAACGTACCTACACTGTTTTCTTCACTTCACAAACACGAATAAAATGTTAATAAGTTATTATTGTTATTAATAACGAATAATTATCATATTTCGTCTTTTAATTTTGAATTGGAACTTTGGTGGGAAATTAGATATATGACACATTGACACCTCTTGTTTATGGTCTGTTTTGTTTTTAATTTCCTTGAACTTGCCATCCGAACCAAACTGAATCCGGATCCGAACCGAATCGGATTGGTTTATATTTATAAATAATACCAATAATTGGTAGAATATGTATACACATAATACATGATCATTTATTTTTATTTTAGTAAATAATTGATGTTCTACAAATGTTTGATAGTAAAACTTTTTATATCGAAAAATTTGCTTATGAATTTGGTACCACTGCAATATGGCGGCCTATAAAAAAAAAGTTAGATGATTTGACATCGTGGTAAACAGTGCTTTTATGAAAAATGTATGAACCATAAAAGTACACTAAACAGTGCGTTTATGGGCCATAGAGCATAGAGTTTTTCGACGACTTATTATCGGTGTCATTGTATTTGAGCTAGAGCCTATATAAATGACAGATAACGGTACAGGAGTAGAAAAACTAAATAACAATTACAGCACCATTGCGTTATGAAATGAAAGTAGGCAATAGTACATTGTGGTACAAGTGAGCTATGTTAACAATACAATAACATCAGAGGCGGGATTGTTCACGCGAGCCGCAGGTGAACGTGATAAGAGAGAGAGCCGAGGATGTAATTATCAAAGCTCACGCGTTTCATACGACGTTTTTCAGCACATTTGCGAGGAAAAAATCCTTTTCATTTGATAAAATTGTATTGTTTCCTAAGTTATTTTCTATTGATGGCAACAGGTTTATCCTCACATATCGCCAAGAATTTCCAGTGGCGTCAATTCTATTTATCACTTTTCTATTCACCACGAGTCAACATTTTTGATAATAACCAAACACGCATTAACAATGTTTACAAATATTTGTGAAATTACTTATAATGGCTCGCAAGAGTCGCAACAATTTTTTTCGTCAAGTTTGCGCAGTGCGCGCGCAGGTGATAGCATTAGAATAAATCTCTAAACAGCCAATACAAAATAAAATAAATATGTTCGTTTTTAAATGTTATTTTTATTAATCCGTGTAAAATCTTAGCAAATGTGAATAGTTTTACTAAATTAAACGTTTATACTATGTCATATCCAAAAAGAAATAGTCAATTAATTATGCAATATATTTAATTCGTTTAGTCGAGTGAGAATCCATTTGCCGAGAATTATACAAAAAAGCTGCCCATTCTGTAGGTACAACCCGGTTAATTTAAGAATGCATCGTGCTTATGCATACATCTTCCTGCAAGGTGCCAAAGTGTCTTAATCAGGATATAACCATAAAACACGAGATTACACAGTGATTGTGATTTATTACCGAACTATGAATGACTTACTACAGTTAACTTATTTATTTATGAGATCGGATATAAGTTTTTCCTCGGCCGCAAGCCGCAGATGAGATTTTATTTAAAAACATATTGATACTTTATCAAACTACTACTTTATAAAAACTACTATTACTACTACTACTACTACTACTACTACTACTACTACTACTACTACTACTACTTTATTAATTTTTAAATAAAACAAATAATAAAAAATACTTGTAAAGAAATTCACCAAACTATCTTTCAAGATTAAAAGTCAAAATTGTACACGTATGAACCGTAATCAGCGAAAGCTACCTAGTCAATGGAGGCTAAGGTTATCATAGTGTTCTGATGCAGTTGGTTACATGCATTTCTGATGTAGTTTTTTTTTCAAAAGGAAGTGTTATAAAGATCTTCGCATTAAACCTCTGTTGACAAACAGTGACCTCCAAAAAGCTGGTCACCTCTTTTGTTGTGACAGTCCGGTCTCACTGTTCACACCCTTGCTATCCTGCGGCGAGGATCTAGTGCTGGCTTCGTCGCCTCCGCAATTATTCAACAAATTAGGAGCACCCGACCTCTGCCGGCGTACATTCGCCGCGGAAACGTAATTTCCTACCCGCAATGTTTTCCTGCCGCCAGCGTTACCCCCCCGCTTACCCGCGAACGCCTCTCTTGGCCCGTGCCCCCGTCTTGCCTTGCAACGGATATAATGTTGATACAGAAAGGTCGCGGCTGTATGATTGAATTGACTCGCGCCTGATTGGTTGAAGCGTATTTTTTTTGTTTCTTTTATTTTTTGTTTGCAAGGGTATGAATATGCGACACCTAGGGGAAACAAATATATCACACATCTTAGTTGCTATATATTTGACGTTTTTAAGACTTTAAGCGTTAAATCGATGTTTAAAGTACAAGGTTCAGAAGTAAGGGAGTTATTATACAAATACTATTTATTGCACTTCCCAACTAAATGAAATGCTTATAGAAATTATATAAACCCAAAAGTAGAGGCAAATCACAGGCAGTTACATTGGTAAAGAGGAATCTCTTTCAAACATAATAAATATACTGTGGATCGTAAAAATATTCCATTCATTAATGTAATGTCTTCGTAATTTCGTCAAAGTTGTGCCCTCGGCGTCGTATTATTTTACGCATTGAGTGTCTGACAGGCAATTACAGGACAAAGTTGGTATGATTCGCGCAAGTAAACAAGTAATTATCAGTTCAATACTGAATCTGGGTTATTTCCCTAGCGACTTTAATTGGTAGATATTTTTACGGTGGAAAATCAAATCAGGGTGGTTAATTTATCATGATTTATTGTAGCACTCTACTAGAGTATAGGTATTAAGTGAGTTGGATAAATGAGCCATTCCGCATGGCCTGTCTGGGGATTATCTTTGACTAGCTGATGCCCGCGGCTTCGCCTGCGTGGTTATAGGAAAATGTAACATATTGAATTTTCCCGTGGGAATTAGATGTTTTCCCGCTGGAAAAAGTAGCCTATGTCACTCTCCAGCTTCTAAACTATCTCCATACAAAAATCTGATCAACAATACGACGCCGGTGCGACGTGAAAGAAGGACAAACATACAAACACACACGCATTTATAATATTAGTAAGGATAAGGAAGTAAGGATATGATATCTGAAGAAATTTTATAAGTCGTTATTTATATAAATATTCACAGACTGGTAGTCTGTGAATATTTTTATTTTTATCAAAGAGCCGAATCGTTGGCTATTCCTACTTCTTGAATTAAATAAGTTAGCAGGGAGATCATATCAACCCAAATGATGACTGAACCTTGACACCAGCGTAATTTTAAAAAGAAACCGTGATTGGCGCGATTGTCTAGTAGGAAACGGGAACAGCCAAATCCAAATTTATCGGTGACAAACTCAGCACAGGGGCATAAATATCTATGGATAATATGTAGAAATAAATACGTATGGCGTTATTCATTTAGTTAAAATACGTTTATCTTTATCTGTCAATTGGACATTTATAAATGTGCAAAAATTACAAAACACATTTTAACTAATTAAGAGCGTAAGGCTATAATTCTCACTCTTGAAAGAGTAGCTGCGGCTGTGATCATGTCACGGTCGATTTTTGTTCCACCATAGCTCTTGCAATGCGTCGCCATGAGGCTCTGTTTTCGGCGGATTAATTACATAATATAAAATTGTAGTCATAAATCAAAATATTATTTTCAAACCATTATGTATTGTGTCAATTTCCATTTCACTGAACAATGATTGTCATACTATTTATCTGGCCAAAAGTTTAGGACAATAGTTATGATCTATTGATATTCACTGAATTGTATCTATGAAAATAAGCATGACTAGTTTTGAATAGACTTCACGAGCTGTGAACATTGAATGCTCATTATTGTATAAAACTATCGAGTTGAAACGAGCTCAAATAAAACTAATCGTCGTCAGCCATGACGATTAGTAAATACCGGCCTCTGACAAGTTATTAAGAATAATTCGATTATTAATGTTTTAGATTACTGACTGAATAAATACAAATTAAAGGTGGAACTCAGAAATACAATGAATGTTTTTTTTTGCATAGTTTGGTTGAATTATTTACATCATTGCAATTTTTTAGTTTCGTAAAGATAAATTGTATAAATTTTATGTTTTCCTGCCGTACCATTCGATTAGAGTTTTTATGTGTCATTCAAATTACATTATCATTATGGTCGTTTAAAAAAAAATACCAAGTATTTTTACTTTGACGACAATTTTTTACCTTATATTATATCACTACGAAAGAGATCGACTAGCTGTCAGTAAATGTATTCCTGGTACATTACATTTATTATGCAAGCGCTTCATTTTCTCCAACTAAATACTTATTCATTGTTTAACACATCGCATCAACCTTTCAAAAACTTGTCCAGTGCGAAAGCACCGCTTCGCGACTTTGAAATTTTGAAATCCAAAACAAAATAACTGCTGAAGAGAAACAGGCTGAAGTTGGACGAATGAAAATTAATGAAATTCCCCACTAGGAGGACGGTCGGTTTACAAAGGCAGTGTCCGAGCTCAGTTTTACAACGCCGAGTTAAATTCGCCGGATGAGGCGTAATTACGCTATTGAGGCGTTTTTTGGCGGTGTGTCACCGAAATGGAGCTGGACAGTGGAGAGCCCTCGATAATCAAGCTGGCCACAATTAATGCTACGTCCGTCTGGTATTGAGGCTGCTTATGTTTTTCTACGTAAGTTCGTAACACTAGCTGCCCGGCCCGGCTTCGCACGGATTACCCGTGTTCCCGTAAGAATGAAGCATTTTCCCGCGGTAAAAAGTAGCCTATGTTCATCAGGGATAATGTCGGCTTCTAATGGTAAAAGATTTTTTCAATTCGGTCCAGTAGTTTCGGAGCCTATTCAATACAAACAAACAAACAATCAAATCTTTCCTCTTTATAATATTAGTGTAGACTAGCGACTTGTCAAACATTTGTAGAAACCTTAATTACTAAAACCTAATAGAACAATCTGCCAAATTCGACGAGCCATTGAAATTGCAATTTATTATTATTTATACACCTTAACTTAACACAATATGAAAATCTAGCTTTTTTATACCTATTTTATTTATTTATTTATTTATTATTAGGCACAGTAACAACATACAAATCATAAGGTAGTTTATACAAAAGTTACATAGCAATATCTTGCTAAATTTGTACATCCATAACAACCGTGCACAACATCTAAATACACTCATCGAATATTTACTGGTTTTTTTTTCAAGGCTGTTTAAGTCGGGATACAACTTTATGCTTAAATGTAATAAAACTGTGTTGGTAAATGTCCAGATCTTTGTTAATATCATTAACACACACAGGCAGCACATTATACAGGGAGCACATTTGCGGGATTGGACTATGGTGTGGTACATTATTTGGGTTGTTCTACAAACTAAGGACGAAAATGAGTCCGATTCCGGCCCGACGATTTTTTTTCATTATGGTTACAAAATATAGTTTATCATAAAGATTACATGGTCTTTTAGCCCATGTTAAGTAGAACAGACAAAATATTCAAAAATATCAGAGTTATGGCAATTTTAAGAAATCAAGCAGCAGGAAACTGAGATTGTGACCAGGAGACTGAGGATTTAAACAAATATCAATCAAAATCAACGTTTATTTAATAATAAATTCACAAATAAGAACTATGCTTCTAACCATTAGTTTGTAATATGTCCTTTTGAACTTTTTCTTTCCTTAATATCTTTTCATTTTTCTTTTTTGTTTACACATTAATAGTACCTTCAAAATTTCTTTTTCGAGTTCTAGCTTTCCGTTCATCACTTATTTGCTGTTCTGGCTTTGGAAAAAGAGTACTTGGGTCAATTTCCAAATCAGGCATAGTAGCCAAAACTTCTGGATTTTCTAAATTTAATGTAAGGTCGCTTGCAATGCTGATGTCATCAGTCTCATTTCGTAATTCTTGTGCAACCGTGTTGATACATCTCGGACTTCTATTTTCATATAATAGTTTTGTATTGAGTTCGAGCTCAGGCAAATACAAAATAATAAAGAAAATTGTATATAATATAAATAGACATAGGCACATGTTTTAAATGTACGTTTACGTTGTATTTATCTTTTTCTGATATTTTCAAACGATTATACGAATTGCAATGCTTAGTTCAGTGATCATACTTATTAGTTATAGATAAATTTATTATTTGAACTAGCTAACTGCTTTATTATTTTGACTTCATAGTATATAGCAGAAAAAGTAACATATGATGTTGAACAAAAATTATATTTCAATATAAACACTCAGGATCCTGCATTTTTCTCAGTATCCTGGCTATTTATTTGACAGGATCCTGAGACCAGGTTCCTGAGAATTTCGGAATAATATTTAAAAATAACGTCTATTTATAACATTCAACCAAAATCAAGCAGCATTAAGCCTTCGTGTAAGCAATTTATACATCAAAATGCTACAATTACCATATTACCACATGAATTTCGTAATTAAATATCTTACCAGGATTCTGTGAGCTCGACTGATTATGACGCGACTTCCTCCATCAAATGTGCCGGGCAGACTAAGCAACACACTGGGTGCAAAACGATAGGTGGTATTCTTTGTCTCTTTCGTACCGGCAATGAACTCGGCTAAACGTCAAGGTCGCGCGGCTAATAGAATATTGAATATTCGCTTATTTAACATTGGGCAGGATCCTGATATAAAACTGTTGGGACAACTTCTGGACAAAGTTTTTATAATGTTTTTGTTACAATAAATTAGTAATATGTCACCTAGGTAACAATAATAATAGGATGTCATTTATATTGGTTTAACTTATGGGCTCAATGTAGTAGAAAATAAATAATATTGCACATTAGATTCAATTTTGCTCGTGGGACACTCCAGGATCCTGGGAATTTGACGCTTTGAGTATTTTTTTTCCTAAGATAATATATTAGTATGTAAATTATTTTTAGAGACTAGGTAGATATAGGTATGGTAAACAATATGTTATGAAAATAAACTTGGTTGTAACAATTTTTTCATGACATTTTAGCTGAGCTGTCGAAAATTCCTTACTTTGTAGAACTACCCATTTGTAGATTTTAGATTCCAAGCTAAGGTTAAGGGATCAGGTGACGAAATACCTTCTAAATACAATTTTACACAATTACGAGTATGTTGTTTAATAATATGCTGTTTCAGTAGGCAGATGTAAAAAAAAATATTTTTCGCTCAACTTTTGTTAGAATTTAGTTCTAACAAAGTATATAGTTCAGGCGGTTGTTGCCTATAAAAAAAAATCTCATAATTTTGCAATGCATTCCCTTTCATGATCATTATATTTATGGAAGACTGTTGACACCCTGTAATGAGGTCTCTTCTATCATGTTTAATTCCATCCTAGTGCCTAGCTTCGCGGTATGCTCCACTTGGCACCGCCAACTTTGCCTCTCAACAACTTTGTACTGACCCAACTATGAAAGAGTATAGTGTAAATAATTGCTTCAAACAACCATCACGAGCAGCGGCTGCGCTTGTTTTAATAACTCAAGCTTCAAGTTGTATTGCGTCTTTAGCCGTCTTTGCACATGGTTCAGCAAAATACTTGCAAAGTCGATGTAAAACACAATTTAACCTCTTATAAGGCGGAGGGATCTATATTCCCACCATGAATAAACCTTATTTGTATGTGATGGGTTTCAATTATTTGAAAAACCAGATGCCTTTATGTCCGTTAAATGGTTAAGAGTGCTTATTTGTCTCATTTACTTGTTTCGCGATTCTCAATGCTCTCTAGCTAGGGCTTGCTCCACTTAGCACGATGAGTTTCGCGCTTCAGCAGCTTTATTGGTACGAACGAACGAAACGAACTACTTACAACAATAATCTGTGTGCGGTTGACAACCTGATCCGATTCTCTTCACCATTCATATCATATATATATATATATATTACATTGTAAAAATCATGTACATATCAATTAAGGTCTTACATTGCAATAGTCAGTCCATGACGCCCTGTTAGGGCACACAACATTAACTTACGATACTTACAACTAAATACCTAATATATCAATTGAACACTTTTAAATATGTAGTAAATAATAAATTTAATAAGAACATTTAAAAAAAAAAAAAAACAATTCGTTAATTATGAAAACAATTCAAATTATCATCGCTAAGAAAGTCCTTTACAGAATAATAACAATTACTAATTAATAATTTCTTTAATTTATTTTTAAATAAAGTGGTAGTAGGTACTTGTTTCATTACATTGGGGATTTTATTATATATTACAATGCATTTATAATGGGGACTGTTTCTATACATGGCTAAGTTTGTTTTTGGTAACATTAGTTTGTTCCTATATTGTGATCTAGTATTCTCTTTTTCTTTTTTAAATTCAAATAAATGTATGTTTTCGCGGACGAATAAGGCAGCATCCATTATATAAATACAGGGTAGTGTAAGAAGTTTGTGTTCAATAAAATGTGGCCGGCAACTATTAGGGATACGCACATTTGCTAAAATACGGATACATTTTTCTGCATTACAAACAATTGTCGGGCTTCGGTGCTGTCTCCCCATAGAACCACACCGTAACGTAGCCACGCGTGCGCATAAGCGTAATGTTCACCCCTTGTTATACAGCAAGCGCTGTAAATATCAAAGCAGGGCCCAAATCGGACTTATAATAAGAAAACAAACAGATTTAAAACATACTGAAGACACATTGACAATAGTCACAGAATATACCTACAGCATTTGAGGGTTCCGTGGTCAACAAGGAACCCTTATGGGTAAGGCCGTTGAGATTATCATTTATAACACAAAAATAACACAATCACTTTTGTGATACCGTAACACAAATATAACACAAAAGTAACACTATTTTTTGTAAAGGTTGTTTCATAATAGTATTAAAATAGCGGGTAAGGAAAAAATATCATTTTTTTTACGTATGTTAATGTATTTATAATGACAACATTTTAGAATACGTGATCGATCGGTATTTGACTAAATCAGTATTTTTTATGATGATCTGTTTTTATAAAAAAAAGAATTTCATTTTCTGTATAAAAAACAGATCATCATAAAAAAATACGACAAATTGAGCATTATTCCTAGGAAACAAAAAAGTTTTCAGAATTATTGCAAACAAAAGAAATTAAAAATATATGTCAAGTAGAAACTAAATGATTCATGAGTTCACGTGGTTGTCTGAAATAAACGAATTTTATTTTATTTTATTTATTTATTTAATAAAAATCACATTCATCAAAGGCAATTGAGCATGGCGTCTTAGTTTAAAGAATTCTCGCAAACATAAAATAATTTAAAAATATATTTCAAGTAGAAACTAAATGATTCATAAGTTCACGTGGTTGTCTGAAATAAACGAATTTTATTTTATTTTATTTATTTATTTAATAAAAATCACATTCATCAAAGGTAATTGAGCATGGCGTCTTAGTTTAAAGAATTCTCGCAAACATAAAAGAATTTAAAAATATATTTGAAGTAGAAACTAAATGATTCATAAGTTCAATCACTTTGAGCTTGAGGCCTGAATCACACTAGCGCTGGCTGCGATGGCGGTCAGTAGCAAATTTGACAAAAGCTGTCAAAATTACTATTGACCGCCACCGCAGGCCGCACCAGTCTATGAGAGGCTTCACATTACGAGCTGACATTTTAAATTCAATGGCAGCATTTTAATAAAAAATCACATTCATCAAAGGCACTTGAGCATAGCTCTTAGTAACAAACAATAAAGTTTCATTGCGTCTTGCAAACGTAAAAAGAATACGAAAAAATACAATATCAACTAAGAACTAAATTATTAACGAGATCAATCAGTTTGGGCTCATAACTTATATAACTTATATTGGAAGATGATTGAACTTATTCATTTAGTTTCTACTTGAAATATTTTTCATAATTATTTTATGTTTGCAAGAATTTTTTAAACTTACTTGTGCCTATTAATAAGTTTTAAGAATTCTCGTAAACATAAAAGAATTTAATAAAATATTTCAAGTAGAAACTAAATGATTCATAAGTTCAATCACCGAGCTCAAGGCCTGAATCACACCAGTCTATGAGAGGCTTCACATTACGAGCTGACATTTTAAATTCAATGGCAGCATTTTAATAAAAATCACTTTCATCAAAGGCAATTGAGCATAGCTCTTAGTAACAAACAATAAAGTTTCATTGCGTCTTGCAAACGTAAAAAGAATACCAAAAAATACAATATCAACTAAGAACCAAATAATTAACGAGATCAATCAGTTTGGGCTCATAACTTATATTGGAAGATGATTGAACTTATTCGTTTAGTTTCTACTTGAAATATTTTTCTTAATTCTTTTATGTTTGCTAGAATTTTTTAAACTTACTTGTGCCTATTAATAAGTTTTAAGAATTCTCGCAAACATAAAATAATTTAATAAAATATTTCAAGTAGAAACTAAATGATTCATAAGTTCAATCACCGAGCTCAAGGCCTGAATCACACCAGTCTATGAGAGGCTTCACATTACGAGCTGACATTTTAAATTCAATGGCAGCATTTTAATAAAAATCACTTTCATCAAAGGCAATTGAGCATAGCTCTTAGTAACAAACAATAAAGTTTCATTGCGTCTTGCAAACGTAAAAATAATACCAAAAAATACAATATCAACTAAGAACTAAATAATTAACGAGATCAATCAGTTTGGGCTCATAACTTATATTGGAAGATGATTGAACTTATTCATTTAGTTTCTACTTGAAATATTTTTCATAATTATTTTATTTTTGCAAGATTTTTTAAAACTTACTTGTGCCTATTAATAAGTTTTAAGAATTCTCGCAAACATAAAATAATTTCATAAAATATTTCAAGTAGAAACTAAATGATTCATAAGTTCAATCACTTTGAGCTCAAGGCCTGAATCACACTAGCGCGGCCTGCGATGGCGGTCAATAGCAAATTTGACAAAAGCTGTCAAAATTACTATTGACCGCCACCGCAGGCTGCACCAGTCTATGAGAGGCTTCACATTAAGAGCCATCATTTTAAATTCAATGGAAGCCTATTAATAAAATTAACAAAATCAACAAAAATCTTTAAAAGTACCCGTTGTCACCATCGTCTTCTAAGAAATATTCTTTTGCATTCTGAAGTATTAAATTTACACGTTTAACTACTGAATTACGAGGTACGACATCTATATCTAGTTTCTTCGTCACTACGAATTTCAAGTCAGGGTTCTTCACAGTCTTCAGAAAACGTATTTTATACTGCGCATCGTCATGCTTATCCAGAATCTGAGTTATAAATCCTATGTAATACTTCCATTGTTTTCTTTGGTAGTATCGGACTACGACAGTTTCATCAATTTTAAAATCAAATTCTCTCGCAGTCTCTTCTAAATCATCTTCCTCTCTTTGACGGTCGTCTGAAGTAATAGTCTTTTCAGTTTCTTTTTTATCAGTCTCTGTTTGTTTTCCGTCTTCTGTCATTAGACAGTTTTTTAAATCAGTCAGCGACCTTAACGTTTCATTTTTATTCTTCTTACATTCATCCAAAGTGTCAGTCTTTTCTTTTGCTACTTCATCAGTCATACCTAATTTTCCGTCTTTCTTTATTGTACAGTCGCTTAAAGTTTTAGTGATTTTCGTTTCCTCTTTCTCAATCGAGGTGCTTGACTTTTCGTGTTCGAAAATATTCGTTTTTTCTATGTCTATTGTCTCGAAATCGCTTAATCTTCCATCTTTTTTCATTATACAATCAGTCTCAGGTTTCATGTTTTCGCCTCGCTCAGCCAACAAAGTTAATTTTTCATCATTATTTTTCTTTTGATAATCTACATAGTTTTCTTTTTCAGTTACTGTGATTTTTCGTTCTTCGTTAAATATGTTACACGTACTTAAATCAAAATAGGCCATATTTTCTGCACTGTTGCGTATTTCAGACAAAGGAGTCACTATTTTGCCGTCTTCAATACTTAATTCGTCTATTCCAGTTATCTTGCGATCTTGTATACTTGTTTGCATGCCATGTTTCGTCAAACTTGTTTGTGTATATGCTTTTGAAACATCATTTGAATTTTGAATAGCTGGTTGTATAATAACTGCCGACAGGATATTAACTTTCTTATTAGGATCTACGCGCGGTCGAAGGATGCCAGTATTTTCATCAAGCTCATATTGCATGTTTTCATCGGAATTTACGTCTGAACTCATTGAAATATCAGACAGAAAACCGGATGCATCACTTTCAGCATATTCAACGTGAGTATTTGTATCTTCTTCTGTCGATGAGCTGGAATTCCTATGATGTCGCTTAGCTTTCTTCAAATGTGATTTTTCTCGATCATTTTTATTTGTATCACGACTATTCTGTCGTTTCCTATTGCGTTGAGTGTTGTTTTTATTTGACATACTTGTTGTAAAATCATGGTATACAGGAGAATGGCACTCACAATTTCCACTAGCATCTTTGCAGAAGCAACTGAGATCTCTGTACATTAATTTGTATTTTTCGCAGGTTGTCAGTTGATGGATCTTCATAGTTCCAGGTATAGCTGTCAACTTTCCAACTACCAACGCATCTAAAGGTTTAATTTCTTCAGCCGGTACATAAAAGATCTTAATAGTCGTGTCTGTCGAGAGTAAAGCATAATATGCAGCCTGTGCGTCGGGTATATCTTGTCCCTGGGCTATTTTCAAATCAAGGGTACGTTTAATTGCTCCTCCAACGCCATCCGCTGCGCCTTTTCCGTGAGCGGCTTCGAAAAACGACCAGGTAGCATAATTGAAGCCATAATCGTAAATATTTTGGCTAAAAAGATAAAAATTCTTTTTTTGTCGGTATTGTGTTGTGGGTCCGTCTGAGAAGAAATGAATAACATTTATGTTTGGGTGAGCATTTTTGACAAAACTTAAAACCGGATCTAAATGTGCCCATATCGATTCTGGGTTGTGTTGGTTATCGGGCGAAATAGAACAAAACGATATGGGCTTTTCGTGTTTCAGATAAAGCACACCCGTATGTAAGGTTATTTGATCTTTCACAAAATGCGTAGCCTGCACTTCTTTATTATGCTTGCATGTATAGTTCTCGGAAAAGTCAATGTGAATCATGACTTCCTCATTTTTCAAGTTTTTAATGCAGGTCTTGTACTGATCATATTGAAAATAGAAGTTGAAGACGTGCTTTTTGAAAGCATTTATATTATTATTGAATATTTCTAATAGTTCCTTCAGTGTACCTTCCTTCTTAATTTTCATCATTTTCTTCGATTTCTTTATATTTTCATCTTTGCCATATTCATATTCTTTTAGGGCCCATACCGACCAAACCACTTCTTTTTCTGGATCTTTGTCACCGGCATCTATTATTTTTGTGCAGCATTCAGTACAATCGTCGTACATGCAATTTTTTGATTTAAAATTGCATACTAAGTCTGATACTAAGTCATTTAGGTTATTACTTTGCAGCAAACCAATTGATTTCAACTCATCTACAATAAATTGCATGTTGGAGTGCTTTATGCATGCACAGGTGTCGCAATCTTTGATATTCGGGGGTAACACATAAAAAGGGCGATATTTCTTGAATGTACTAAAGCTCAGTGCTCCTTCTTCTGCGACATATTTCCGATGTAATCTTTTTAGGCTGTCCAGTAAATATCTTTTTTGGCACTTCACCTTCTTATATGTTCTGTACTCTTTCTTGCCCGCCGTTATTCGGCTGACGTCATCTCTATTATAGAACGATATGATTTTCTTTTGTAGTTCATGCTCTTTCTTTCCGCGTTTTTTGCGTGCTTCGTAGATGCCCATTCGTATACCTAAAGAATTATTCCATTCAGTACTTTGTTTATATTTTTTTATAATATCATTGTTCACGATTCTTTTTATAATATTCTTGTCTGTGTTGGTCGAGTTTTTGTATTCGGATTTAAATGACTCTTTCAGTACATCATATGCTATTAACCTCTTCTTTATTTCTTCTTTCTTTGGTGTTTCTACATTGGGAATGGTTTCATTTAAAAATGTAGCTACACTTTTAGTTGGTGTGAATTCAGAAGTCTGTTTATTATGTGGTGCAGATGTCTCATTTAGTTCTTTATCTTTCAGTTTGATCATAATAGTTTCATAATGTCTGTCCATCCTTTCTATTATCTTTTTTTGAATTTGAACTTTTTTTTGAAGAGTTCGAAACCCTTTGATCACAGAGTTTAAAGTTTTTCGCAAATTTTTAACGTCATTGTGATATTTGTATTCACATCTACGTTGCATTGAGCGGTCAATTTGGTGAACTGTAATATTAGAGCCAGAAGGACTTGGACAAGGAGGTTCTGCGGCTTCTTGTGGTGTTAATGTCTCATTTTTTTTAGCTTCTCTCCTATTTCGTCTTAACTCTTCTTTTTGTTCTTCGGTATAACTAGCTTGTTTTTTCCTATATTGACGTAGAGTTCTTTCATTGTTCTTTTTTCTTTGCTCATTAAATTTTACAGGATTATTATTTTTTAATTTTTCTCTGTAGTTTTTTTGTCTTTCCGCAGGAGTTAACGGCATTTTCTAGGGAAAAATAAAACGATCCATTTTAATTCGAACTAGTTTTACATCGGTTTTTCCATAATTTTTGCATTAGGTTAATAACAATAAAGTCCTACGCCTACCACTGTTTTTTTTATATATTAATCTCGGAGTAAGTCTTATTCCAAGTTTGGTCTAATGCGGCCTGAGCAGTAAGGGTAAATATTTGTGTGGTGAGCATTGAATATTTGTTTCTGAGTCTTGAATGTTTTCTATGTATTTAAGTATTTATATCTATTAAATATAGCGTCGTCTAGTATCCATAACACATGGCTTTATTGAGCTTACTATAGGGCTAGTTCGATTTGTGTAAGATTGTCCCCTAAAATTAATTTATTATATTATTATTTATTTATTTATCACAAACTTTGATTATTTTTTATCCAGATAACATCCCAACACAAAGCAAACAGTAAACCCCTTAACTATATTATATATATATATATATATATATATGTATATGGTTTTACCATTTCCATCCATTTGTATGCCACAGCCTCCGTTTTTCAAAGTAATAAAATTATAAAAACTGAAGTGCTATACTTATACTCTTACCTTAGGATATTATATCTTAGGATAAATTGCTTAGGCTGCACTTGACCAAACTTGGAAAGGAATCGGCGAAATGTTTAATTCTAGACACTAGTCAGTGCATGAAAATGCCGCACGCGTCAGTCGCAGACTTCGGAAACGTTGCCATGCATTTTCATACAGTAGTGTCACATGCCGCGCATGAGTCGCACGCGATAGAACGCGCGCGGCTGCGATAGCCGCGATTCACGGAATTGTATAATAGAAGACCTAATTCAAGTTTGATCGAATGCGGCATCACTGGTGTACATCGTCCTGTGAGAACCTAAACTGTCTAATTACACGTAATAGTAGGTACATGAAAACTCGACCTTATTTCTACGTTGACACAGTTGATATTTGTTTTTTTTTGCAAATGCACTAAATAGTGAGTTTTGGTTGTCACCCGACGACCATACTGTAAGAATAATACGTTTACAGTTTAAACTTTAGACTGTAAGTACTATTCAAAATAACAATTCGAATAAATCTCACGATAATATGAAAATGTTTTTCTTTACTATTACAGTATTCTCAATCTGCATGACTCTTTACACTTGTTTTGTGTTACTGAACACAAAAATTTGTATTATGCATAACACAAAACTAACACAAAACGCCATAATATAACACAAAACCAGTTTTTTACAAACGTTTTAGGTTATAAAACCAAATTAAGTCACACTAGACGCAAATGTACATGTTTCATGTAAGCTTTAAACATAAACGAAAACAACCATAGTAAAGTGAACTTCTGAAACGCTTACTTACTTGAGATATTCATGAACACAAATTCTGACGAAAATATGCGACTCACTTTCTACTTTTCTCATAGACAAACTAAAAATGGCAGTTTCTTTTTTTTAACATTGATTGACAGCTTACGGTGTTGCTGTGCCAAAATACGTTTTTCCCCAGTTTTCTGTTAATATTTAGGGGTAATTATGCATAACACAAAAATTTGTGTTACGAAAGCCAAAACTCTGCCCACTAATCTAAAGACTTATAAAATACGCAAAACAAAGTATTTAAACACCGTTCTTGGTCTTACAGAAAGTAATGTGTCTCACCTTTCAAACGTATTTAAACGTTTTTTTCTAAATGTTTAAATATGAAAATAATTCGTAGTTGAAAAGTACTCGGAAAAAAGCGACACGTCATTTTCGACCAAAATTAGGGGGGTTTGATGAACATAAATGCAAGTATTTTATAGAAACAACAACTTTTATTCAGTTTGCGAAATGGGGAAACAAGCTCAATAATTGCTTTATAGGATTAACTAACAACAACGTCAGTAGTGCTTACATATTTGGAGAAAACGTGCTGGAAAGTTTTGTTCCGACCAAAACTGACAATGTCGGCGGCCTTACCCTTATATGTAGTTTGACCTGTCCGCCCGTGACTTAGCTCAGTAACCCTTCGCTACTGCTAGAAAGCTATAATTTGACTTCGGTACACAAATCAATCACGCCAACAAAGTAGTAAAATACATATTCCCGCTTGATAAGCATAATATGACGCACTTTACAAGCATGAGAATTGAAAAATTATGAAAATTGTGTTTAAGGGTACGTACCCTCCCCTATACGTAAAGGGGTCGTTTTCTTTTCCAGGTTAAACCCATGATGCTGGTGTCTTAGCCTTTTCTGGTGGTTTATTTAGCTCGTCCAAAAATATTGTGGTACTCTAAAAACTACTAATTATGTGGAAAAAAATACGTCTGATTAATTAGTAGTTTTAAGTAACAACATAATGAATTTCAAAGGAAACTATCGCAGCTACGTAACCAGTACTGGTCAATGAGTCGACAATCTTAAAAAAGTTCTTGGAAAAACAAACTTCCATACAAATTGCATTGAGCATGACTGCTTGTCAATTGTGTCAAACAGGTAGTAAATATAACTTTCTAAAATATAAAAATGAAATCATAACATCCTTAATGAATAACAACTGAAATAAAAAGATTTGTCGAAAAACATAATTGCGTTTTTACAAATATTATAACCTATGTAGTGATGTGCAAATTGCGGAAAGTTTCCAAAAAGTTGGAAAAGTTCTCGGAAATTTCTAGAAAGTTTCACAAGGAATTAAGGAAATTTCCATGTTGGAAATGGAAAGTTTCAATTCCCATACAAAAATGAAGAAAATTTCCGAAGTTTTCCTATGTTAAATTGCAGAAACATTTCGCAATATAGGAAACTTTCCGTCGGCACATCAGTAAACCTATGTCACTCCTACGATTTAGAGGAGTCCAACGACAATAAATACATACATACATACATATACATAAGGTTGAAAAACATAACCCGCCACTCCTTCGGCAGTCGGGTAAAAACAATGTTTACGTTCGCGGGCCACGCAACCGCAACGTTAAGCGGGCGAGTCGTTGTTGGCGCGGGCGTCACCGCGCGTTTATCAAAATAACAAACCGAGCGGCAGCCGCCCAGTTTTGGATTTAACATTTCCATAACTTCTAACAAAATGCCCCCTTTTAGGTTTAGCACGTACTGCGATTAATCGTAAGCGGTACCGCAAAAATTGCAACGTACGATACATATGCGTCACAAGAACCCGCGCTTGCGATTTATCTCAGTTCCGGATTTTAGAAACGTAACCTGCTGCTACATTTGGATTTGCGGTTTCAAAACGCCCGTTTTTATAACCTCAGTGCGTGCTAAGCCTTAAGTGCACAACTGATTACGCGTTGCGTAGTGTTCCTACACTGTGCGTTTTCCGACACACTCTTGGCCGGGTTTTTAAATGGAGTAAGAACACTATTATAGTTTATGGATAGTCGTTGTATATCTAGGTATAGATCGTAGTTGAAGCTTTATTAGACTTAGTTAAATTACAGTTAGGTATTATTACATAATAAAAGGGCAATGTCATGCCCTTAATGTCAAAACAAAACGAATTTTAAGGTTCACTTCGAAGTTTTAATTCAACCCGTCAAGCTCTTCGTTTGCAATTAATTTGTTTTAAAAGCCAGCAACAATCAGCAATATTTTAATTTACGACGGTTTTATCGTACATTCGTGACTCTGAAACTGGGTTAAAGAGAATTGAATAATTTCTAACTAAAAAAGACCGGGTTGTAACAGTTTTTCGATCAGGTCACGTGACATCGTACGGTGTCACCCTAAAAATGAATTTGACGCAAATTGACCACGGACGGCCCGCGGGCGCGTTGGGTGCGACGGGTCCAACGCGCCGCCGCGGCGCAACGGTGCCGGGGTCCGGCGCGCCGACGGGCGGCGGCAAACACAATACCAATTTGTTTTTGCCATTGCCAAATATTTTTCTAAGCTTTATCTCTTTAGGAATAACGCCCAAATTCGAACCATTCGAATTTTCTCAATAGCAAAACGGTGAAGGACGCGTTGGTATTATTACAAATTTATTTGCAGAATATGCTATTGCAAAAAGTGTTTAACGGCTTTATACTCTTACGAAAAGCGTTCAGTTTTGAATGAAGTCGAATCGGCTAGCAGCAAAAAGTGACCTCCTTCACATCTGACGTCACAAAACTCTGTCGCGTATTTAACAATTTTTCCCCATCCCAAAAAGTGCTCAGCACCGCTAAAGAAGTTTTCACTTAAAAAAAAACACTTTAAACTGAAACTCCTGACAAAAGAAAATAACCAAAGTGAAACCGAAGAGACTCATTCATATTTTTAGTTCCGTACCTCAAAAAGAAAAAACGGAACCCTTATAGGATCACTTTGTTGTCCGTCTGTCTGTCTGTCAAGACTCTTTATTTCGAGAACGCGTGGGAGGTCATCATCATCATCATCATATCAGCCAAAAGACGTCCACTGCTGGACATAGGCCTCCCCCAAAGAGTGCCAAAGCGACCGGTCCTGCGCCACCCGCGTCCAGCGGACTCCCGCAACCTTTACCAGGCCATCAGTCCACCTTGTCGCGGGCCTACCCACGCCGCACCTTCCGGTGCGTGGGAGGTATCGAGTTGAAATTAAAGCCATATCATATACTCAGGTCTACAGGTCCCTTGAAGCTGTGAAACATCAAACTTCTAAGTTAACGTAAAACCAAACCCTTAGTTGATTACATTGTTAGTACTTACCTATTATTATCTATGGAAGAGCGGGGCCTCCCAATACAGGCATTGTTTGCTTACCGGGCGGCTCCATCCCTTATATTATAAATGTACATTGTTGATTACGAAATAAAGAATTTTTGTATTTTTTTTTGTATTTTTTGTAAAAAAAAGATAAGGTCGTTTATGCCGCCAAAAACGAATATTTCGACACACTCAAGGGAATCAAAATTTATAGCGTACTTTTCTTTCTTGACTGAAATAAACACAAAGATGGGCTGGATATAGACTGATTTATTATTTCTAAAATGTACCCACATCAACACATATTTATAAATACACTACATCTCCCTTCTCATGAATCGTTTACGCTAAAGTACAATGATGTCATATAAAAAAGAGGTACGGTAGTTATATACGTTGTCTAAATATATGAAAATGTGTGTTTAAAAATGGCCAACAAATCTGACAGCTGAGACACGTTTATACGTTTTAGTGTGCAACTTTTGGAGGGCTTATAAAAATATGCTCTTTTTTATACATAAGTAACTTGATCGTACGGTCAGCTTTAATATACCTGCACATACAATTTTGAATCTTATTGCTTCGACAAGAGTGCCAGAAAGCATGTAAAATTAAGTAGGTACGTAACCGTACGACACTCAAATAAAGATTTTAAGTCGCAATAGGTCGTTTAGAGTCGATCTATGTATATACAACTCAATTTGAAGTTTTTTTGAGTTAGGTCAGTTCCGTTCTAAAGGTGCGACATATCATCCCCATCATGCAAAATATTTGCATACTTATTTATTATGTTCCTATTAACAAAATATTTATGGTTGAAATTGCTTGAAACGAACATGAACTTAGTTACATTGTCCTTGAAGTAGGAACCTTCTCGTTGAGATCGTAGGGTCGGTTTTTGATTCACAAACACACAGAACACACATATTAAATAATAAAATAAACAAAAAACAGATAAAACATAAACCAGTGTGTCTCTGCGGCAGTGAATTCAAAGCCAATTGTAAATCATCTATAGGTACGTAACACTATTTTCAGGAAAGCTCCTGATAATATTTATGATATGAACAGCACTATTCTCGAGTTTTCAGAAGCAGTGCGAGCAAAAAAAGTTGCATTTTTGTTTTTATTTAACGTAGCTTTACTGACTGGTCAGAGAATATATAGCACTCTCTAATTGAAAGTAAACCACGCTAAACCCATTGAATTGGGTATTTTATTTGCATGGTTGTGTTTGCTTTATTTCGATTACATATTTATTTTGGTTCTAATACGGATTGCTGTTTGGATTGGTGTTCAGTTTATATTCAAAACTGTGAGAATAATTACAAACTATGAGAAAAATATTTTTTTACAGAGGTCTAACTCTTCTGAAATTTCAGACATACATGAAGTGACCTCTAAAAACAAAAACATGAGAAAAAACAACGAGAGTATTTTTTAAATACAATCAACAGCTCACACAATAAAAAGTCACGTTGATCGTGACACAGAAATGTACCTAAGTAAATACAAACCACTACAATCATTAGATATTAGCCCGTAAAATAAAGTTGTTTAAATAAAGATATCTATAACCTTCGTAATTCATGGCTACATACTGACAAACTATGGGATATTTCAATGTTGTTGTAATTGAAATATGAGAATTTTATTTAAATCATTATTTATAACGTTGCGAGAAACTCATAGGTGTTTATGAAGCTTCAAACACGCACTAGCCCACTCGCTCTCATCCTAGGGAGAGGAGGCTTGTACCCAGTTGTTGTGGACACACACATATATATATATATATATATATAGGCAGGCTAAGGACAACATAGAAAAACGGTAAAATTCCCTAAGCAAAATCAAGTACAACTCGAATAAATTGGATACTTTATCTCCGGTTAATACTGACGCTGCGCTGATTGCACAAGTTGTTTTCTATATACAACCTCGCCCTATCAGGGCTTTAGTGCCTTTGTTCTTTGTCGTCTGTAACGGCAATCCTTGGCCGGTGTTTCATCCGTGATTTTTGAAAGTACCGGACATGTTGCCACTTTGATGTCTCTGTCATTCTGATTTTGAAACACAGAGACATAAAAGTGGGGACATATCCCCTTATAGTAATGTTGTAGATGGAAAACCGGCCCTGGGATAAACAGGTCGTGCAGCTATTAGGCCTTCTTGAGAACAACCTGCTTGTATAAAAGCAGTTTCAACTGATGGCTGAACATTGTTAAGAAAATGTTAGTATTCCAAAGAGTTTTTTAAACTTTAGGATTTAATAACATGATGTCCCTCTGGGTTGGAAGGTCAGATGGCAGTCGCTTTCGTAAAACTAGTGCATATGCCAAATCTTGGGATTAGGTGTCAAAGCGGACCCCGGGCTCCTTTAGAGGCATTAACGGGAATAACGCTAGGAGTATGATGATGAGGATTTAATAACATGAAGTTAATATTTTTTTGATTTATTGCACTCAAAGTATTACCAACTCATAAACATCCACCATAATATTCATGATGGTCTTGAAACAAACTTAAGGTGGTTCGCTTTCCATACAATACGTTATTTGACATTCGCAGGCTAACGGCGTTTTTTAATGAAAGTTGAAATTCCCCCTTTCCTTGAATAAACTTGTATATAAACTAGAATAATTTGAGATATTAGTTTGTGACGTCATACTTTGGGAAAATCATTTTTCTCAAATTATTCTAACATACAAGTTTATTCAAGGAAAGGGGGAATTTCGCGCAAATAGAAAGCCAATTTATGAAAGTTAATCAGATAAGTTTCTTAAAAAATCACGCAGTTAGGTAGCCTATAAATATCAAATAACGTTTTCTATGGAAAGCGAACCACCTTAACCTAACGTAGTGAACTAAAAGTTGGTCTTAGAAGTAACTTAATAGCTTCAAATAAATGAGCCATATTTGTAAAATTTACGTATGGGAAATTAATAAATTGCAAAACGAATAATTTAAGAAAAAACGTGACAGTAGGCAATATCATGTAATTATAAGGGCGCTTTCACGTTTCTTTTACTTTGTTTAAGCAGATAAACAAAAGGTGACTCATGGTATTGCTTTAGTTTTGATACTTCTCTTTTTCATAACCATGTAACACCAAAATTAAACTTCGACCTTATTGTAATGTATTCAAATTCATTTTAAATATGCATTCGGTGTGCTTCTTTAATGATATGTACGGGTATAACGGGTCACGTAAATAGACAATTTGATAGAAATAGGTAACATTCAAGTATTTTTAAATAATGTCTTCAAGGTCAATCAACCGTCAACCCATCAAGCTCAGCAGACTACAGACGACAAAAATTCTCCAACAGCATTATGGTAATCGACCCCTTCGCATTTTATTAATGAACTAAGGAGAACGAAACAGTCGAGGATCGATCGCAAATCGTCCGCAGTGCTATTCGTGAACATAAATTGGCAGGTTTTTTTTTATTGAACACGCCAAATCGTCAAAGTCACGAAACCCCCCTGCACCCCCTGCAGGCATGCTTGGAGCAAAATGTATGGAATTTTATTTCGCCCGACGTTAATGCGACATGAAATGAATTTCCGACGAATCAGAGCTGAAAGATCGTGGTTATTTATTTGTGGCAGAGAAAGGATTATTAGAATCCCGCACTGCAATATTTTGTGAGTCAATATAAAGGCACAACACAACGACGACCGCCGGTTTAGCCTAATAGTTGGTAGTGACTCTGCCTACGAAGCTAGAGGTCCCGGGTTCGAATCCCAGTAAGGGCATTTATTTGTGCGGTGAGCGGGCATTTTCAATAACACACATAGTCACAAAACTGACACTGAGTAAATTATTATTTAACAACTGACGCTAATTGGGTACACGAACCCAATTAGCGTCAGTTGTTAAATAAAAATTTACTCAGTGTCAGTTTTGTGACGACAATTAAGAATGAGTTTCTATAAGAAGTTACTTTTTCTTTTCAATTTAGAAATGATATGCGTATACACTTTATTTAAATGTGAAATAAGTACATTTTCACATATTTTGTATGCTTATTTCGATGTGGTTGCCGAGTTATAGGCGATGGTACTATTGACCCGTGGTACTATTGACCCCGGTCTACGAATATATTTATTATTTATGTGGTTTACTGTATAAATTACCGTTCACAAATTGACGAATATTTTAATAGCGTGCAACTGTAACTTCAGTTTTTTTTTTATAATTTTTTAAATTCGATACTTGAAAACAAAATTCACATATTATTTATAACAAAAGACAGCAATAAATTAAAAGTAATTTAAATCGGAAAGTATTATTATTAAAGTATACACTTATGTTATATTGCTATATATGTCTAAATTACTTTTACTACTCATGGATTGTGTAACGATATTATAGAAACAACCATAATATTATCAAATGTATCTTCTTTCACGGGCGCCATCAGAAGGAAATGTTACACTCTGTTTAACCGGTAACATTACGGATTCCAAGAAAGTATAACGAATAAAAATACATGCAAAAATATTTGGCTCGGCAACAGGATCGCTGTTGGCGTGCCTCCGCGGTATTAAGCACCGATTTATCATAACTGGACCGCTGGGTCGGATTTAAACGAAGTTTTTTTTATTTCATAAAACAGCATTCATGCTGCAGTCTATGGGCAGGATGCGCAGCTCTTATGCTGCTCTCTTAGTAAAGAAATAGCTGTAAACAATTACGAATCGTAGCGTATGTATCCTAATAATTTAACTAGTTTTTTTATATCGTATCTTGCGACTTAACACGTCCTCAACAATACGTTCAACACTGAATAAAAGCATCCAAATGCCTCATCACACGCAACGAACCTAAATGGAAATATCACTAGAGAACGATAGAGCAATATTTTTCAACTTTGTAGCGGAAATTGCACACAGAGGCACGACTCATATATGTGAGAATAAATAGCAGACTATTCCTTTGATATTAGATTAGCCAAACGCTAGCACATGGCTACAGGGGTGATCCCCATATATTTTAATTTGGCCCAGGTATTTATTTGATATGTACATAATCAACGAGACTCTTCCAATTAAACGACCGATCGAAGCGAACGAAGTTCTCTGTTTCTGCCTCGATAAAAAGTATTTCGTATGTCGGGCGTGTGTCCGGCTGTTCTCCTCGACAGGTCACATTCTCACAGTTCAATAATAGGGGTGTAGACTCGAGAATTAGTATTACTCCAAACGAAAGAAGGCAAAAAAATATGCCTAGGGACGAAAATCCCATTCAGATATCTCAATGAATTACGAAATTTTCAGATATCTCAAAAAATTTAAACTTTTGCGTTGATTCTTTCTCCATTTGACTACTTTTTTTATCCTTTTTCGAGAAAATACGACATTATTGATTACTTTATTGACGACCGGTTAGTCTAGTGGGTAGTGACGCTGCCTACGAAGCTGAAGGTCCTGGGTTCGAATCCTGGTAAGGGCAAATATTTGTGTGATGAGCATGAATATTTGTTTCTGAGTCATGGAAGTATTCTATGTATTTAAGCCTTTATTGAGCTTACTATGGGACTAGGTCGATTTGTGTAAGATTGTCCCCTAATATTTATTTATTTATTTATTTATATAGTTTGCAAGCATATAATATATGTAAGTAGTACGTACCTACTTAACTTTTGGACCAGCGCCAAGCGTTAATGAGGTGTTCGTATCCTTTTTTTACGTTTTGTTGGTTCAAATTATAGTAGGTACATGAATATAAATAAATCTGTTATGTAGCCGCCGTGGAACATTTCATGATAATCGTATTTTATTTAGGAATGTACATTGATATATAGAGAGGGTATTTTTACCCTGTTCATCAGTGTACACAACTTATAAAACGACATTGTAAGGCCTTAAATCATACGCCTGCGGAGGAAATATTGCTAATCATGTTGACCTAAAAATATTGCTAATACTTTCATAAAGGCGTTTTTGATTCAGATATGTATATATATGGACGTTCGAATATGAAGATTTGGCAAGTTATTCCCACTTGATTCAAGGTGTAGTGTCGAATGACCTAGTGCCGTGTGCTCTAAACTTAAGAGAGATATAGTCTACAACTTCACTGACCAGGCTTCTTGACAAGTGCCTACCAGTCGGTTGCATGGCATTGCATGGCAGACGCGGTAAGGGCTAAAATGTGTCTCGTTTGAAATCAATTATTTATATAAGTACCTACACTGCAATAGCTACAAATACATTGCTTCTTAATCCCTTAAAACTTATTCAAATGTGCCACATTTCTGGAATATCGCAACGCTCTGATAAAGGGAAGCAATCCAAGGATTGTATTCCTAATCCAAAAAGTTTCGCAGCATAACAGTGAGAACCAGCACTATTATATCTTATAAAGCAATGAAAGAATGTTCCAAACATGCTTAACTCGGACAGGACGATAACCCCATCGTGCTCAAGTTGTGAACATTTCAAAAAAAGTGAATCAGTGTGAGTGTTGTGAGTGTCAGGTTGCGATGAGGCGGGGGGCGGGAGTGCCCCCGCGCCTCTTATCAGTTGATAAGGCGTCGTGGCGGCCCGAGGCAAGCGAGGTATCGGCAAACGTGGTGAAGTCTTCAGGGTGACCAGGCTGCTTGGACCTAAGCGGCCGCCGCCCGCAATGCTGCATTCACTTAACGCTTTGGCGGGCAAGATCTCGCCGGGCGGCGGCCTCGATACAAACGCGAACCGACATTCGCACCCCAACAGGAACCACAAGGCGTCATCGCCTTCTGCACCGTACTCGAAGCCCAAGTAAGTGAAAATGGTTCTATCTCTCGCAAATTCAGTTCTTTTTTGTGTCATTAATCGTCTCTTTTAGCGTCATGTACTGACTGATTCACAATTACATCCCTCCTGTTCCTGGAGAGTAAAGACACCGGAGCCTACTTTTTGGCTTTGATGTATCGATATGCCTAGCGGATTCAACTCAATTTTGGCCTACCTAAGTGGTGCTGTAAATACACCATCCAGTACCTACTTACTTTATTCTCTGAATAAAATTTAAAGAAATATAAGACTCTGCCAGAGTGAACTGTCACTGTATGTCGCTGTTCCTAGTATATTTTGTGTAACTTTCCAGCAGCAACCTTACCTTAATACTTAAGTATTTTGTCCACAACCGTGACTATTTTTATTTTTAAAGAGAAATTTATTGTAGGTTTCAAAACATTTTACATGACGCTTGTAAGGTATTGAGTACATAGATAAATTAGTGATTCTATTGAATGAAATGAAACTTTTCTTTGAACGTTTGAATTTTTTTAAAAGGTCCTCCTTCGTTCTATTCTTTAAGAAATAATTCAGATCAACTTTAACTAGACAGAAATAAGGACATAACTTGAGGTATACTACCTAAATTGTCTGGATAAATCTGGGGATAAACTATTTTCTTTATTTGGTCAAATTGACACTAAATCATTTTAAGTACCTACTAACCGATTAAGTAAAGAAATACTTAAAATTGTAATTAAATATTTTGCATAATTATGAGACTTGACTAGAGTTTTGAGTACATTCAACGAGAAAAAATTTCACTGTTCGTATCAAATTAGGTTATGCGTCAGAATTAATTTTAAGTGGTAATGATACCAACAAATACATTTATTCTTATTCCTTCTCAATTAGATTTTATTGACGCGAGCACAGTGCCGCAGGTTTCATAATACCAGTTATAGATTAATATTGTATTAACACAAATATTTGCGAGTCAGGGATCTATTCCATGTTAGGTAGGCTTGCGAACGCTCTCAAGCCACCTATGATAAATGATGCTTTGGAACATAACTGAAGTAATATCGAACGTGCAAGATGAGATTCATTATAACTAGTACCTATCATTGAAATAGGAATATACGATCTAAAATTATTACATACAAAATATTGCAAACGATCTAACAAAATTAATCTCAGAAATAACAGAACGCCTCAGCTTGTATAGTTGCGTGAAAAGAACTTATCATTTTAGGAAAACACGAAAGTACCAAAAGACTAGCCTGCGGTGTCTACAGACAAGTTTTACTGGTTATTTGGTTTCAGGGCTGCTTGTCTAAAAAGATTGATGTAGGTATTCATTTCTGACGTCTTAATTCGTTGCCTTCGAAACAGTGCTTCGCGGTTTACCATTATTACGAACATAAAGAAGATTTTCCAATTGTTGCCCATATCTCATAGTATTTTACTTACCGGCCTTACCGTACCTTTATTTACCGTCTCATATCCCTTTGTCTATCTATGGGTTTGGTATCAAATCAAAACATGAAAATCGAATGATAATGCAATCCTCGGGAAATCGGGCAAGTGCTGTAATATTATAACCCGACACCGTGAGGTGTTCGTTTTATTTTCTTCACAACTTGATCATATCATGTTTTGTGACTAAACGTAGCGTATCATCTAGAATCATATAGATTGGATGAAACTATTTTAATAAAAACGGTGCGATGCCGCGGAACTTATATTTACGGACACTATCAGATAAGATAATGTGTCAGGTCGGCTAGTCAAGCGTGTGGCCGAAATGCGGGCGATGATGCTCGTGTGATGTCATGCTGTGACGTCAGTTCAAACGCTAGCTTGATTTGTAGACAAAACGAATTCTTTGACAGTAGACATCAACAAAACTGCCACTGCCTACGAATCTGAAGGTTCCGGGATTAGAAGATTGCCAATGGGGGCATTTATTTGTATGATAAGCACGAATGATGGATGTCAAAGCCTTGCTTGCTTGTGCCTGTGTCCTTTATAATAACGCTAGGAGGATAATGAGGATGATGATGAAGCACGAATAGTTATTCGTCGCTTACTACCCTTATACTTCCCCCTTCCCTTATCGCTTACTACTGCACTTATACTCGTAATACTAATCGCTACTACTCGCTTTACTTAGTTTGGAATTAAGCTTAGCCTAATATTTAATTGTTTATAAATCCATATCTATACTAATCCTATGGGACTAGGTCGATTTGTGTAAGATTGTCCCCTAATATTTATTTATAAAAAAAATAAAAAAAAAATAAAAGAAAACCATGTCCATATCTATAAATAATCTGAACCGATTGAGATGAAATTTAGTATAAATATAGATGGGATCCCGGGGAAGGACATAGGATAGTTTTTATCCCGGAAACCATACCCGGAGGGGGTGAAATTGGGGATGAAAGTTTGTATGGTGCTACGATATAAACGAGTTCCACGCGGACGGAGTCGCGTGCAGAAGATTGTAGTTTATAAAGGGTGACTGTGAGGTTGCAGTTTGGTATGCTTGTATCCCCTGCATACAGACTTTGGTAATCTCCCCAACCACACATCATCCTACATGTTATTGTATTGTTTCTCTTTTTAACTGCTTTGTTTGTGTGAGGTGTGCAATAAAGAGTATTTGTATTGTATTGTATTGTATCAGATTTTTTAACTCTTTCACCTCAAGAAGATATTGATATCCAGCCAGTCGAGTCGTCCACACCAGTCGTCCTGTGACCAATGATGTTGTGGCACATGCCAACCTTTGGGAACCTCGAAGACGCGATTAATTCACGTTTAGTAAAAATAATTCTTTCACGGACAGCGGTTTCATGTTAAAGGTAAACGTTGTATTTACCTATCTTAAAATAGCTTTCCGATCATTTCAAAAGTAGTGTAGTGAGCAATTGGGGTGTAGAATATAATAGAATAAAATAACCAATAATGTTGAATTTTCCCGAAAAAGGATTAAAAATATTAGCAAACGGAGAAAAGAGTAAAGGGGATTAAGTAATCACAAAGTTATAAGTGTCCAAAGTTTTAAGAGGGGGTATATTATGTCCCTTTTCCGCAAAACGCACCTTCATAAGAAACGATTGTCATTTACTTTGACGCTTGCAGATGGTGACGTCACCATCTGCAAGCGTCTTCTCTCTCTAAAAAGCAATATTAAAACGGTTGTTCCTTTGTAATTCTCTGGGATCTGAATGGGATTTTCGTCACTAGGCATATTTTTACACCCGCATTGTGAAATATCAAATGATAAAATTTCTTGTCATCTATTTTGTATCTTTCAATACCTAACCATAATCAGCAACGCTGGATACCTACTAACACATTTAAGGCGGACGACCATGGGTCAGGTCTCTACGAGCGATTAGCAGCTACATTCAGGATTTAAGCTGCTACGAGGTATGGCGTAGCACACGGACCATTACTCAGCCTCGAATAGGTTAAGAAGTAACATCTGTGACTGAGTTGAAATTAGAATAATTTGAACTAATGATACGGATATTTACATAGTACTCAGTAAGTAGATAGGTAGTATTTCCTGCGTTGGCCAGGTATTTGCCTCTAGTTGTTGACACAGCAAACCCACAAATATGAAGGGTCGGCAACGCTCCTCTGGAGTTGCAGCCGTCCATACGCTTCGGTGTCGTCTTAACATCGGGCTGGCCGTGGGCTAGTTTGCCTCTGTCGTGGCATAAATGCGGGATAGTAAATAAGAAAATAAATTAAATTTTATGAACGTATACCACAGATGTAGTTTCCGAACACACGCCCGGCGCCCCGCCCCTTTTAAAAAATTGCGCGCCGTTAAATTGTTTCACATTTTATTAGGTACATCATTCTTAATTCTTGCGGTATTGAAATTAGTTTTAAATTAAAAAACTACTGCGATAAATAAATTATTTATCTAACCAGTTAGGAAATATACATATATATATTGTAGTGAAGTCAGTGACGAAGGCAGAATTTTAACAACAGTACGGCTAGTTTTTGGTGTGCTCGCGAGACACGTAATATGCTAATGTGTGCTTTTGTCTATTTCTAGCGCAACGCGCAACTAAAATTAATGATAAATATTTCAAAAATAGCTCGAAAATATGAATGAAATCTGTAAATTTTTATAATAATACGGTTAGTTTTTAGTGATGTGTTACTGCCACGCGAGACTCGTATAGATACTAAAATATCCACTGGTTTCTCGCGCCTTTCTAGTACTTACTAACGGCGCGGCGCTGATGATTTAAAACAAGCAGTAACGAACGCCTAATTAAGTTTCCTTCCTGAATAATCACGAGACGAATAGGTACGTGATACTATGATATATTTATTAATATAGATCTGTTCTCACTGCTGAGGTGAAAAGTTGTATGTGTTACTTGAGAGGAAAGTATTTTCATCTCGTGCTTTTGAGTCCCTCACTGCGCTCAAGATTTATACTTTGAATCACGAGCGTGGCAAGTTTCTTTCTGAAGAGACGAGAGAGAAGAATTCTAGAATCTTTCGCTTCCTCAGGACTCAAAATCAGCACTCGCAGCAAAAAAAAACTTTGCTCTCTTGTAGCACAAATAACATTTACAAAGCTATAAAGTCGTAAAGGAAATTAATATAGACACGTTACACCCACCTGCTACCAAGCTACTAATCCTACGATTCGTTACATTTGATTAAATTTCTCACAATCGCAATATACTAAAACCCGAGGTTTCTCACAACACAAAAAAACATTGGGTACGAATAATAATATTATAACATTTCATCATATTGCAATTTATTTTATAACTTTTGATTTAAATTCGGTTGTTCTTTCGGATGACACAGCTATGACTAAAAGAGCAAACTAACGATCTCATCGACATCATCCGTTTTCTTGTCGAAAAACGTTTTGGAAGTACAAGAAAATATGGACATGTTCGTTTAGTCTAAACCAACTAAGGGCGGGTTGCACAAACTTACGATTGCAGATTGATGAACGTAAAATATGACGCCAATAGCTGTCATTCCGTAGGAACTTGACAAACTTTCCATACATTCAGATTTTAACGAACTTGTGCAAACTACAAGAAAACTGTTATTCTAAAGTTATTCATATTTAAAAGTTACACATCTGCTTGTCGTGACAAAAGGAAAATAAAATTACTATTTAATTAACCAATGCACAGTTGGGTAATGTTTTTGACACCCTTATTTGAGCAGAGGGTGGACGGTTGGAGGCGATTGTTTTTTTTTCATTTACTTTAACGCAACCCCGTTTCAAACTGTCACCATTTTTAAATATTTTTAAGCGAAGCACGCTGCAATTTAAGTATTTTTTTTTTTTCGTTTCGTACCGACGCAACATATTTCGACAGCAGTTTGCAGAAATTTTGTTCAATAATCGCGAATATCCTTTGTGTTATTATTATTAACATCGGCAGCATGACAATTGCGTTGTGGTTGTGTTGGAGATTTATTGAAAATAGTAAGTTTAGTCGCATTATCTAACGGTATAGTAGGGTCCCCTGCCCCGTGCCTAGCTCGTAAACCAATGTTTGCTCATGATTCGTCCACGGCAAACACGGGGTGAGTCAGCCCGTCAAATGTACAGTCAGGCGCGTGTTGCGGGGAGATAATAACGTTAACCGTTATCAAGAGAAGCCGAAGAAGGGTCACTAGTTACCACCTACCACGTTTAACCCTCTGACCGATAAGTAACCCAGTCAAACATTGATTATACACATCTAATAATATGCGGCCTGAAAAACTCAAAACGGCTTGGTTTATTTTTAACTAAAATTAATTTATGGGACATCTTTCTTTTGCAAGGTGGGTTAGGGCAGAAAGTAATCTCTTATTGTTGGACTAGATTCCTGGATGGTCCCTTTCGGGTGTCATTTAACCAAGTGGGATCTTTTGTGCAATGGGTTCTTGCCCTACTATGAGGGGCACACTGAAATGATCGGGAATAGAAAAAATCGATCGAAGATGTAACTTAACTATGTTTTTTTACGGTTTTTAAGTATAAATTATGTTGATATGAGCGCTTTTGCCTAACATAAAACATTTTATTAAGTCAATGATTGAAGGCTGAAGTCGACATTAAAATGATAGCAAATTTTCGTGCTTTTCTGCCGTATTACAAAGTTCAAACCTCGATCAGTCCCGGATAACGTGATATTTCGGCCTTATAGTAATAGTTTCCTAATTGGTAACTAAAAAATATCTTTCACCGGAACTTTTGTAGGGTAGGTGAGCAGAAATCAACAGAAGTCGCATTTCTTCTTCGTATAAAATATGAGGGAACGCAAAAGGAAACTAACTTTAAAACACCATTTTTGAAGTGAAAACTTCTTTAGCGGCGCTGAGCACTTTTTGGGATAGGGAAAAATTGTTAAATACGCGACAGAGTTTTGTGACGTGGGATGTTAAGGAGGTCACTTTTTGCTGCTAGCCGATTCAACTTCATTCAAAACTGAACGCCATTCGTAAGAGTATAAAGCCGTTAAACACTTTTGCAATAGCATATTCTGCAAATAAATTTGTAATAATACCAACGAGTCCTTCACCGTTTTGCTATTGAAAAAATTCGAATAGTTCGAATTTGGGCGTTATTCCTAAAGAGATAAAGCTTAGAAAAATATTTACCGGGTGCCTGGCGTATCGTATAATGTTGATCGTCCTAAAAATTTTTGTTCGAGAATGTTTGGCATAATGTTGAGTGGCATACTACTTATTTAGCCTATTCATTTTTGCGCATACACATTTCAAAGTTCTAAAGTATGTTTATCCTAATATTGATTACTCGAACATCGAATTACCTAAAAAGTAATAGTCCTAATTTTCATTGTCATAGTAATTCTTTTGTCTATTATTAAATTAGCTGAAATTACACCACCTATACTATTTTTTTCCTAAATTTTATACTATATGTAAACTCTGAGCAGACCCGACCTACATCTAGATGCCTTATGTCCCTCAGAGCAGAAATCCGTCGACGTGAGGGCGGGTCATAGGTTATTCAAGTATAAGGCAATTTTCAGCAGAGACAACCTTCATTTACGTCAATTAGATAGGTTCGTTAGTTGCCTTTTGTCCCACAGAGCAGAAATAGACACCCCGCACAGCGGGGGAGCGTCGACTCGCCGCACGGCTATCAAACAACACACATAAGCGAACTCAGTTTTAGGTCGGTTAGGGTTAGGGTTCACTTGTGTCCCTCAGACCAGAAATAGACATCCCGCGCAGCGGGGTGGCGTCGACTCGCCGCACGGATATTAAACAACACACACAAGCGAACTCCCTTTTAGGTCGGTTAGGTTAGGGTTCACTTGTGTCCCTCAGAGCAGAAATAGGGGCCCAGCGAACCGGGGCTCCGTCGACATGAGGGCGGGTCATAAGTAATTTAAGTAATAAGTAGGCAATTCTGACCAGATCCAACCTGCATTTAGATTCGGACAATAAATATTTAGGACAATCGATATATATGCGTAGCAAAATGTATGCACAACATTTTTAGAACATTACATTTTAGTAACATCAAAGTTATGCACATCAATCATTCTAAAAAAAAAACTTCGACACAATAAACATTCGGACAATAAATATTTAGGACAATCGATATTAGGAACAACAATTTCGGCAAATAAAAAATATGCACAACAATTTTTATGCCATACGTTATTCGGCATAAAGTTGGTATGCGACAAAATAATAGGACCAACAATTTTATGCCATCCGATTTACCAACGGCAAAAAATAGTTATTTAAGATACAAGTGCCGAAAATAGGAAATTCGCAACGAGTGGTGATAAATTAAAACACGACCGAAGGGAGTGTTTTAAATCGACACGAGTTGCGAATTACCTATTCGCACGTGTATCGTACAACGTTTTACTGTACATATGGCTCTTTCAAGTTTCGACATATGCACGAAAAGTGCTCTTTTTCGCACTAGTGCGGGAAAGTAGCACCATATGTACTGTAAACAAATTGATATTTTGGTCGCCACCGCCATCTGCTGTGCAAATTCGAATAGTTCGAATTTAGACGTTATTCCTAAAGAAATAAAGCTTTGAAAAATATTTCGCAATGGCAAAAACAAATTGGTATTGTGTTTGCCGCCGCCTGTCGGCGCGCCGGACCCCGGCACCGTTGCGCCGCGGCGGCGCGTTGGGCCCGTCGCACCCAACGCGCCCGCGTGCCGTCCGCCTAAATAATTGATAATTGTTTATAAATTTGCGTCAAATTTATTTTTAGGGTGACACCGTAAGATGTCACGTGACCTGATCGAAAAACTGTTACAATGTTATTGAGTTTTCACTTCTGCCGGCACTCCCGGAGTGCAACCCGGTCTTTTTTTTTTTGTGTTTTTCGTTGTTCTTTTTAGAGTCATTCGAATAGGTACCTACTTATAGATAACGAAATGTCGTGGTATACCACATGTAGATTATACTATATAATTTTTTTCCACTACCGGGATGTATTCAGGAATCACCACTGTTTTTAGTCGACCTATAGAAGTTTGAGCTAGGTCTGGAAATACTGAGATGTTAGCGAAATATTATGGTTGGGATGGATTGAAGTAAAAATCATCAAAAGAATAAGCTTACCCAGGTAAAATTTTAAACCCTTGTGACAGTATTGAAAAAAATATTGACTCAGTGATTTTTCCGTGCAAAATCTCGATCATTGCAGACTTTAAAAATATAAACGGATTTTTAGTAAAAATTAAACACTTTTTCATAATTATTTGAATGCCATTATGGTTTCAAGTCAAATGTTAAAGTCATAAAAGAAGATTTTCAGGTAACTTAGTCCTAATTTATTCATTCCCGATCATTTCGGTGTGCCCATCGTACCTACTTGCCTTGGTTGAAATAATATCGTTTTCATTTATTTAGCATTTACTACAAGTTCCTAAATACACATTCTAGGTTATTTCTTTTTTCCACTCAATAAGAAACAGCACACTGGGTGAACCCCACCCGCTGCAACTTGCAACTAACACTGAAGTTTGTGTGGTGGATTAGTACTAGTCCCGGCCCCAGGCTGGGATAAAAGCACGTCTTACCTGTGTTGTAAACTTACAGTGAGGTTATAACATTCTAACACACCAGTGTTAGTGTAAAGCCGCGTTTGGGCACAGGCGACATGTTGCGTGTCACAACGCGCACGCTGTTAGGCAACTAAGTATAACGTTTTCACAGTTATTACTATGGTTATAGCTAGGTATATTTTCCCTTAAAGTAACTCGACGCCGTATATAGATTCCAAAAAAACTACCCATGGGTTGCCATAAAAATGAAATAGTTTTGCATCGGTAAGTTTTTACTTTTCTAAATTATGTACCTACGTATGTTATTTATTTATACATCATTGTAAAGTTAAAATTAAATGCAACCGCCTCAATAAATAATCTTATGTAAATATTAATTTCAAAAATAGATATTTGATTGAAACTGTTTTGTAGAAGAAAAGTTCATGTTACTGTGGTAATACTTCAGGTTTTAACAACATTTGGTAACTATTAATATTCTCATAATGTGCGTAAATCTTTTTGATATGGACATAGTAATATTGACAACAAATCACGTGTAGCAAAGTAGTGTGTATGAATGTCTGTATGTTTGTCAGTCAATCTCGTAAAAACGGCTCAATTAACTGTGATGAATTTTGGCACATGGATAGTTTAAAACCAAACCATGAAACAGAATGTGTAGAATACTTTTTATATCTGAAGTAATTCCCAAAGGATTAACATGTCTGGTATTTTATATTGAGTACTTGGGAGTAGTGCTTTGTACATAGACACATTGATGTACCAAGCCGAGATGTGTTAGGCGATGAATGCATAGAAAACATCAAAAACATAGGATACACATTCACATTCACATCTCAGTACGAGTAACAACGAAATAATATATTATTATCCATGGGTTAGTTACATCTGGAAAGTCACAATGACAATGACATTTGTGACAGTAACATTCGGTCATCTTTGGTAGCTTTTTTGGAATCTAAATACGGCGTTGAGTTTAGTATATTTTTAATTTTGATCTATAAGAAAACAAAATGTAAAATGAAAGACACATTGTTAACCTATGAATTGCATTATTTGAATAATTATTTATTTATTAACAGCGCATGTTATTATTATTTAGCCTTTTTCCAAAAATAAAGGAAATTTGTTATTTTTCACGTAACGTAACGCTGTAAGATGAAGTATGTAGGACTTAATCTTGAATAAAAAACATTCAATTTGATACCAAACCCGTCTCGGTATCAATGTTTCCCGCTCACATACACGTATACGCGTACCTATGTAAGAGGTGACGCAGGAATCGAAACGTTTCACGTACGATTTCAATATGTCAAAAATGTGTTCCAAGATGGGATTCCTGTTAGGAATTACCTGATTTGAATGCAATTTGGGCTTTGGCTAAACAGCGATAAAATCATTATTATTTAGTTACTTTAACAATTACAGAACTGCATATTTCTTAGCGAGGGTACTTCGCTCGTCTGCCCCCGTAGGCAGGCTAGCAAAAGAACTACCCACGCTTTAAGAAAATAAATGTACACGTCGTTCTTATTTCAATGCGTGTAAAGTTCACTTCAAAGTGTTTGGACATGCCGGTGTGAATGTATAACGCCAGTATTCCACTTGTAGTTGTTCGCGGCTGTTGATCGAGTTTGATAGTGATCCTGATAAGAGCTGTTATCAGGCGATATGTATGCGTTTATCAGTGATAGCGTGATGGCAAACAAGTGCGAGCATGGCGTGTGGCACCGTAGTTTTTCTAGAACAATGAGGTACCCATTTGATGCAATTTGTTACGAAATTTTGAGGTTAGAGTTTGCTTCTTATTAACCTTGTTTATTGTGTCACAACGATGAATCCAGACTTGTAATACTTCTTTAAATATACTCTATTCGAATGTAAAAGTGTCACTCTTAACGTTGCTGTTTAATCTTCAATTATTTACCGTCGTTTCCAGTATTAGTCTATTTTTGGCACAATTTATAGTGAATCTAATGGCACCTAATAAGCAGACAGTACTAAGATTAATTCAATATGAACATAATTCATAAATAAAGATAAATTTCAGGCTCTCTTTATAATTTCTAAGATATAACATATTTAATCTCGGTATCATAATAACACAGAAAGAAACCTCTCGCTTTATCCTTTACTGTTAAACGAGCAATATTTGTTTATAGAGATATACATATATATATATTTGTAATCACGTTCTTGAAAACGGCTCTAACAATTTCAATGAAATTTGGAATGTAGTGGTTTACGGGGGCGAAAAATGGAGCTAGATCCTATACTATTAAACGATAAATATTTGTATATATATTTGTAATCAGGTTCTCGAAAACGGCTCTAACGATTTCAACGAAATTTGGAATGAAGGGGTTTGGGGGGGCGAAAAATCGATCTAGCTGGGTCTCGTGTCTGGGAAAAAATCTTTCTTTCCATATTTTCTCTATTTTGACCTGCTTCAGCTTGGTCTCCCAGCGACTATACCTAACATATAAAAACAGGCTCATCATTGTCGGTTTACATTCCCAGCCTACTTTTATCACATATCGGATTCAAGTATCATCAAGTGTAGCTTTGTTTACATAGACTCCTTATCATTTATACATATATCTAGGTTATCTGGTTCGGTTATGCGATCCTTTTAGAAAGGTATAAAGTACCCTGAATGTTTCCAGATAATTGAAATATGTAATATAATACATACATACATTCACGCCTTTACCATGAAAGGGGTAGGCAGATCCCATGAAACTTGTGTTCCAGTACCACTTTCAGCATAAATGTGTGTATAAAAGATCGACAAAATGTGATATCGCGTGTAATATATATAGCTGAAAGGCAATTATTTTCGCGGACACATTCCATTTTGTGAAAAGCTACGGTAGCCTAGTGGTTCAGGCATGCCGCTGTCAAGCGGCTGTCGTGGGTTCAAATCTCGGCTCATACCAATGAGTTTTTAGAACTTATGGACGGAATATTTACCGTTAGCTTTCGGTGATGGAAAACATCGTGAGGAAACCGGTCTAATCCCAATAGGGTCTAGTTTTCCCTCTGGGTTGGAAAGTCAGATGGCAGTTGCTTCGTTAAACTAGTGCCTATGCCAAATCTTGGGATTACGCGTCAAAGCGAACCCCGGGCTCCTCTAGTGCACAACCGGGAATAACGCTAGGAGGATGATGATGACATTCCATTTCGTTGTCTAATGACGAAAGGTAGTCGTGATAAGACCGGGATATATATTGTTTGAGAGCTCTTATCAACGAATCGGTTTTGGTTAGTTAAGCAAATAAGGCCTAATAAATAGACGGAATCTATCAATCTATCTGCTTTCTTGTCAGATAGCTCATCTATACCGAAGTACTAATATTACAAAGAGGAAAAGTCAGTGAGAATGACCGCTTATCTGATTTCAAAAATGATTCCACATGTGTATACTTATAGAATTATAATATTAATGTACAATTTGATCTAATAACATACAATATACTCCATTTAAACCATCTATTGAAATGCTATATTTTTGTAACAATAAATAAAATTTAATAAACAATGAGTTCAGTTAATGCAGGTATAACTTCACATGCATATATTATTTAGTATAATTTTGTTGTTCAAATGCATCTGTGATAGATGACTAAGTAATTTTATTTCTTTCAAACTCGATATTAGAATAAATAATGCTTCTCAAATGAGCCTGAAAATATATCTAATCAAATCAGATATACTATAACCTTTTGCTTCATACTCAGGATTTTCCTGAAGTTATTAGCTACATTTCTGGCACAAATGAAACCCGATAAGCCGCCTTGGGAAAACGAACTTATTTCTTCTATTACAGGAATCTGTGGGGAAATTCTGACTTGTCAACATACTTGGATATTTATTACTTATCAAATATGAAAGGTCACCTTTATTATTTATTTGAAATATCACTGTACTTGTTTTCAATCACTTTTATTTAACGACTCGTAACTATTTCAAGAAAATGTTTCAAGTCCACATTGTACAGATTGTATTGTGTTGTACAGACGAGGAGGCGATCTAGCTAAATCAAATTTTTGGGGAAATTCGTTTCTCCCTGTTTTAATTATTACAATCGAGGTAAGGCTTGCATGACTCGTTTATCTTTATAAAAAAAATACCGTCCGTGTCACACACTTATTTTTAGTCACATTTGCGAGGCAACAAATAAAATTTACTCCGTTATATTTTTTACACATAAAATAAATTGCTACATTTTTGCATCAATTTAATCGAAATATAATTGGGTCCATCTGGCACAAAAATACGAAAACAAATCAAAACAAATAAAATTGGTCATACCAGACCCACTTAATTTATCAATGCAGTAAATTAATTGAAATAGCGACATAATTATTTATACGCATGCATATAATGTACAAAAAAAAAACCTAAAAGATCCTTTGTGATTTCAGCTCCTCTATCATTTTGCACTATTAAAACCACTTGCGTTGCATTAGTACATCTAATACTTCTCCTTTTAAAAGTTTCAATTTTGACGATTTTTATGGACACCTTACTCAAATTTTACTAACGTAATCCACTAGTTTTTTTATATTGAAACAAACAGACAACATGAAAAAAAATATCTATCTGGCGGGACTCGAACCCCATGCCTTTCGCGAGCAGGAGTGCTGTACTCTCGCAATATTTTTTTTATATTGATATGCTTTTATTATTTGTATAATTTTATCGCTCGCCGTCGGCAGAGCATTCATCCTCACACCCTGAAACCTAAATTGCCGCGTTCCGTACGGTTTTAGAAAAAAATCCTCCATCGGGACGCTCCGGTTGTGGAATGAGCCCTGCCAAGGTTTTCCCGAGGGACTACAGTATGGGGTTTTCCAAAAAAATAGTGTATAAATTCTTAAAGGGTCGGCAACGTGCCTGTAACACCCCTGGAGTTACAAGCGTCCATAGGCTACGGAACCCTAAAAAACGTAGTACGTCCGCATAACAATGCTATATGTTAGGTAATACATGCACCAAAGTTATTAGTTACCTATACATATAAAAGAGGGAAAAGGTATTTGTTTTTTATTCTTCGTCATAAATCGAAAATACATCATAAAAATAGTAAAAAAACTGTTTAAGCTTGTTCCAATGAAGCCTTTTCATTCGATACCCCACATGACAGGTTAACTCACTTCAATATATGGGTCTGGTTCCTTGCATAAAGACCCTGTTTTTTTTTGTGATTTAATTAAAAATGTATAGTTTTCAGACTTCCCCTCGTACTTGAAGACGATATTAAATTACTTGCCAAATTTCATAGTTTTAGGTCAACGGAAAGAACCTACCCTATAAATTGTGATTCCCTTGAGTGTCGAAATATACGTTTTTTGTGGCATAAACGGCCGTATTTTTTTTTTACGTTAACTTAGAAGATTTTTTCACAGATTCAAGGTATTGTAGAGCTGAGTATATATGGTTTTAATTTCAACTCGATACCTTCAGGCGTTCCCGAGATAAAGGGTCTTGACAGACAGACGGCATAAACGGCCGTATTTTTTTGTACAGTCAGCGTCATATAGTTAGTAGCAGCCAAGGTAGCCAAATATTTCGGTGCACGTCTTTATTACTGTAAGAATAAGGGTGTGTTACGAAATATTTGGCTACTCTGGCTGCTACTAACTATATGACGCTGACTGTACGACTTATAAGTTTGATTTTTTCACACCTCATAGTTATTGTAGACCCGAGTACATGGTTTTAATTTCAACTCTATACCTCTAGGCATTCCTGAGATAAAGGGTCTTGACACACAGACAGAATAACCAACTGTATTTTTTTTCTACGTTAACTTAGATAAAGGGCTCCAGTCATACCTGTACGACACTCATACAAAAATGTACCAGGTGTTTATTTTGTGTTTCTGCATTGTTCCAGTGGGATGAGCATGATCAACAACAACAGCACAAGCATCAACAACAACAACAATGAGGACGAGAAGGCAGACATGCCTGACCCCGACTACATTAAGGTACCCGTATTCGAAGTCAAAATGTGCCCACAATGTAAACAAATCATATCACCCTATTAATCCGCACTTAATCATGAAACGTGATCATTGTGTGGTAATCATCAAACGTGATCTGTCAAGTAATACTTACAAATGTGTGTACATTTTCGGCCACACCAAACCGCGCGTGTTATGCTGGCACTTCGCGGTATTGACCCAAATATTAGTATTGCATCTTTTTCCCTCCTACGGCAAATAAAAGAGAGGCAATCACGCTACGCCAAGTGAAGTGCCAGCTTAATACACTTGTTCAAGAAGAGGGTAAATAACCCACAAAACTTACGTGTTTAACGTAAAATAAGGAAGTGGCAATGATCTTGTATTATGCCAGGGTTCCCGATCATAACGTTACTTACACACATGTCTGTGCTCAATTTAAAACGATCTGTTAGCAATAGCGTATATTAGTATAGCGCTAGTATGAAGATGACAATATCATTTCTCTATATTTTAATCTACAACCATAAGTGGCACTGAACAATTTATTTCTTATGCTCTGCCTACCCCTTTTAAGAATGCAGGCGTGATGTTATATTAGGTTGTACACAAGCTTATAAATAGGACCACATGTAATAAAAAAACGAATTTAAGTAAACAACCAGACGTTCAAACAACAAAGTTTGGATAGGCAGGTGTTTTGAATGGGACGCTTTTATTTAATGCATTGGCATCGTTTTATTAAATTGAACGCGGCTGTCGTGTTAGTGGGACATCGTGTGTGAATTGACCGACGAATACGTGATGAAGGTACTCGTTTGCCTAGGCTGGTTTTCCGTGTTTTATGGATCAAATAGATGGCATATTCAATGACCTGGCTTACAACATAGAAGGTTGATCTCCATCAGCGCCATCGTAACAGGGAAGCATTTTAGCACGTCTATTATGCGACGCCCGCGACATACCTCTCGATTATTCTCGCACTATATCTCAAAAAAAAAACCCATTGTAAATTCAAATCCTTTCGATGTAGCATAATAATAACGAAATCAGCTGGTTAGGCCCATTGCCACTACTTTCACGTTATGACGAATTTAGAGTGTTTACTACACACGAAGATGTGTTTTAATAGTAGTTTATGCAACTGATACATAATCAGAGTCCTTAAAATAAGAGTGTGGTTTTATGAAACGAGCGCCAGCGAGTTTCATAATAGGATCACACGAGTGTTTTAAGGCTAAATTATGTACGTTGCATACACTACTTTATCTACACACATATCATAAGTACTCTAAGATGGGTTCAGAAGCCGTAGGAAAATGACCCGCATTGCTACTATAGTGCTACCTGTAAAATATCTTTGTTGCAATCGTGGTTGCATTTACGATATCCGTCGGAGTGTGCATATCGTTTTCGGAGTCACTACTACTCATATTTTCAACTAAAATGTGAATTACAAACAACTTTTCACAATTCTACTTTCGTAACAGCAAAAACCAACAAAGAAATGACAACAGTAATGGCGGCAATTCGATCCTACGTCAAGACGAATATTTTTTTAAATCATAGACAAACGAATGAAGTCCCTATTCTCATGTCACTCTTGATCAAATGTCGTGCGGTTTATATTAAAAAAAACATACTGAATTGACGTTTCGCATCGATAACTGTTTTAATATCTATGGATAATAGAATAGAGACCCATTTGAGTTTTGATAGCTGTTCCAAATTTAAACTCATAACCTTACAAAAATCTGTACTGTAATGTTATTACAGTACAGATTTTACCTACTACCACAGACAAGAAAGTTCTTATAGTAAAATTGGTTGTAATAATGCTGGTCATTTCCTACGGTTTCTGAACGCATTTTAGAGCACTAATGATATGTGCGTAGATAAAGTCAGTTAGCTACTATTAGTAGCACGTGCACTTAAATAAAATGAATAATAAATATAAAAAATGGATGCCTAGACTAATAAATATGCTTAAGGCTACAGGCTTAATTTAATCCCGCTGCCGAATTCAGCTGGCGAACTCCACCCGCAGCTGCTCCATATAAAGAGTATACGAGTATACACAGTCAGGTAGACTGAATTCCGCCTGTATGGGGCGGGCCTATAACAGTTAAGAATTTAAGAATCCAACGTTCCAGATGTTTGTCGGGCAAGTCCCGCGGAGTATGGACGAGAACGACCTGCGGATAATGTTCGAGGAGTTTGGCCGCGTGCACCAGATCAACGTGCTGCGGGACAAGATCACCGGCGCGAGCAAAGGTAAGCTCTCATTCAATACAGATAAGGTCTACAATTCGTCACCCCAGTAACATAGACAGTTTTTTTTCCGTGGATTAGTTGGTCAAAATGCATATTAATGGTCAAGCGCCATAGTGACGTGACTTAGGCTATACTATGTAGTCGCTTCGCTGATTATTCAGCGGTGAAACTGCAATTATAGTCAAAATAACGGCCAAGCACAGCGCGGTAACTGGTGTAACTCCGACCTCAGACTACGATTTTTTTTCCGATTCTAGTGGCCTGTGTTACGTGTAGCCTGCGCTCTGCGAAAGCAGTTTTGTGAATAGAAATTCAGGACAGGGTATTAGTTAAGATAATCACTCAAACTTAGTAAAATCTGTTGATATAATCAGCGACAGTGATAGGGTACAGTACATGGTGAGAAATCCAACCAACCCACCAAACGACGCAACGGACGTGACCAAGCGGACCCGTTTGTATTTTCTAGCAAATTCTGTGAATGCATTTACGAGCGACATATGTTTTTAGCAAATAGTCAGCAGAAAAGTAATATTTCCTAAGAATTTCATAATAATGAATAATTCTCTTCATTCTGAATTAGAAGATAATGAACTTTTTCTTCGAAAGGAAGACATTATAATTACTCTGTAACAATTTCAAAATTTCCTACTACATTTTTTCTTTTAACTGTTTCCTGATGCTTGAAAACTTTTAAAATTACCTTAATTGTTTCGAACGACATTAATCGTCACAAGTTTTGAAAGGTTTTGTAGGTAGGTATATTAATTGTCTAGAAAAAATGCTTTATTAATGTCGGGGTAGAGGTATTCACGTCGTCTTTTGTTCCCGTTGACAAAGGTCCGTACGTTTCGTGTTGACATTTTTGTTTTGCTCCGTTGAATGTCTTCGGTTAGAGAGTTCCTTTTGTTAGTCCTCATGCAAATATGGACCCTTTTGTCGAGAGAAACTCTATAGGGAACCGTTTAGGTGTTTATTTTAATATTGTACTCGTTTTGTGTTGCTTTTGCTAATAATGTGATGTACAGAGCTGTGAATACCAAGCAACTACATTCTATTTGGTATCTCATTGCGATGCAAACGAGCTTGCTTGCTTAGCTAATAAGCTACAAATACAACCGTTTGACATTTTCGTCAAGATTTAAGTACTGAAACTATACTGACGGTACGCTGAATTAATAAATGCGTGCCTCAATTTGATAGCATAATTTAATATTAAGCCCTATTTAAATTAAAATAAAATTTAAAAATTGTATGCTCCGGATAGCCAGCGTTATTGCTTAATATAAAATCACTGCAACGTGTGTACATTTTCAATATTGGATCTTTCATTAAAGGTGAACTATGTATAATATACAAGGATAGGACAAACGCCCGTCATTTTGAAAACTTAACCCTGTTCTGTACAGTAGACTTCCTTAAATTAATAAAAAAAATTAGGTACTAAATAAGAATAAGAATAGTTTATTCGTGACAATACAAAACAAAGGACAAAAGTAATGTTTTATAAATTTATTTTAAGTACCATAATTTATATGTTTCCAGTGACAAATTATTCAAATGACGATGATTAAGGCGATAAATCACTTTCGCCAATGGAAAAGAATGACCACAATTTTTTCCAAATTTTAAAATAAAAATTAATTAATAATTATTTAATTTTCATTTTAAATATCATTAGGAAGTCTCTACTGTACAGAACAGGGTTAAGTTTTCAAAATGACGGGCGTTTGTCCTATCCTTGATAATATATATACTATATCCATACAACTAATAGAACAAAACATTTTTAAGTCTCTCAGTACAAAATATTTACTAATTATTATATTTAACATAATAATGGCTGTGCAAGTTTGACGTCAATTACATTAGAAAGGCGTGTATCGGCCGGAATCAAGTATAGATCCCCATTACCGGGGCACGCCATGCCGTGCGCTACTAGCGGCGGCGTAACCATTTCGGAAATTAACCACCTTGTACGTAGTTTCAAGGGATATTATTCCGCTTTCAGGGATTCGTGTTTAAAAACAGACCGAACCCTGCGTGCGTGCTTTCTACTAGAGCTTAGCAAAGTTTCCATAAAAGTAACACCATAATAGAAAATTACTTGAAAAATTGCCATATTAGATTACATGGTTCTCGTTCTAGACGCGATTCAATAAAATGTATATTACTTCAATTAAATTCGCACAAGTCAAGTAGATTGTACCATAGGCATAGAAGCGACCGGAGAGATGCACAACGGTCTCCGTCCACTTTAACTTGCGATGAACTCCAGATTGCATCTGAACCACGCCAATAGACATCTGCCTGAAACAGTTATTACGATTTAAATGCCTCAAAATGACTTTTGACTGTACGTAAAAATGTCTCATGGTTACCCATGTGACGTGATGGAAGAGTTTTCATGTAAAAACGAACTTTCCTAAAATACGTTTGGCATAGTGCAAGAAATGCGATAGCACGAGTTTCGCATCACTGTCAATCCTTAATTAACAATCAAATTTCAGAGCAGTCACAGTTATACAGGCCTCGTGAAATACAAGCTTATGTCAATGTCATAAGGGCTTTGACTGGAAAAAACTTGTTTTAACTTTAACTTTAACATTTTAGATTCGCTAATAAAATCCTTTCCGTAATAAATATCAAACAGGATCATCATTCACATATCATATTGGAAACGAGGATCGGTATTTCGTGGAAAAAAATATACACGCACAGTTTCAGCATTCGTTTAGATGTCTGTTTTATTTAAAGACTGCAAACCTATAACTGAAAATACTGGGCCTTGCCTGATAATCACATCATAATAAAATTTAAGCGTCAACTTCAGAGTTCACCTGATTGAATTAAATAGGCCTCATTTCATGTAGGTACGACTCGCTCTACGACATACGAAGCCATACCATAGATAATAGAAACCCCGCCCTCATAAGAATCAAGGTAAAATGTGTCGCCAAGTAAGCTCATAAAATTGTTAACCTTTTCTTGGCCTCACCGATTGACCTGCCCCCAGGCACAAAAGGCGCTCTGGGTTATTCGAGCGACTAATCCCACTGAAACTGGGAAATATATTTATAAAGTCGGTATCTTTTGCATGGAGGCAGTAAGAATTTACTCTATGAAAGAGACGAAAAATATAATTATATTTTGGCGTGAATCTTGTAAACCAAAGAAAGTTGGATTTATATTTACAAATAAAACATCCTAACATCTTTTTATCTAATAAATACTATCATATAACTTCAAGTAATATTTACCTCATTCGTAAAGCTTTCCTTAGGTATATATCATACGTATATATCACTAAATCGTAATGCCTCAAAGATTGTTATTTTTTTTTTATTACATTTATTATCTGTATTTTAACAGGTCTAAAATTATAAGTATAAGAGTCAGTATGCACTTACCTTGTGTTTTGTTTTTCTTTTTTTATTGAATGTGATATTTGAGTTATTTCAGCATCATCATCATCATCATAAGACTTAATCGTCTGAAAATAGTGTGTGGATTATGTTACAATTTGACTAAGGTATGCATATGCATACCTACTCAATCTCAAAAACTGGAAAATTAAAATCTCTTCGTTCTAAAAAAGTATCAGCTTTCGAAACGTTACGGCATGGTCCGGTAACCGGAAGACATAGACGTCTGCAACTTTACAGGGCTGCGCTTACCCCTTTCGATTTTATGTGTGTACAGCTCCGTATATTCCAAAATCACTCACGCAAAGTTTAAAAGTGAACACGTTAAATTAAAGCTCTTTAAAAACATTAAACGTATACCTATTTTGCGTAAGAGGCCCGTTAAAACCCATGTCGTACGGCATAGCAGTTTGCGTAGGTACGGCTAATGTTTTGGTATCCTTTTCTTGTTCCGCTATCCGAATGAAAAAGAGTGAGGGTACCTATATGGACTAATTTTCCGTTACGTTGATAATAATAACCATTATATGTAGCTTATACCGTACCGTCTTTGTTTTTTTTTGAACCTGTGCGATTCGACTTGTTTTATGACAGCTCGTGACCTGGAATCAGTTTTTGAACTAAGTGACGATGTCATTGGCCACTGTCAAATTCAAGTCGTAGAAAATTGAAGTGAACTTATGACTTTGGTCATTTGACTATATAGATGTCATGGACTGTCAAAAGACAATGTCGGATCGCGGTCTGGCAGTGATGTAACGTAGGCGATGTGTCCGTGCGGTGTGTGTCATGTTATGTACGCGTGCGCTTCTGTTCCAGGGTGCTGTTTTGTGACGTTTTTCACACGCAAAGCGGCGCTGAAAGCGCAAGACGCTTTGCACAATATCAAAACATTGAGCGGGGTAAGTGCGTTTCATGTTGTTTCCTATCTACTGTCTGTGGAACGGACGGGAATTATGTTGATGCAATTGTTTCTTTACTTTTTGATGTTCCATGTACACAAACCGCAGCAGGGCCCACTCCAAAACAACCTGTAATTTGTATTACTAGTGGAGCTTCTTTTAAACTCAGTTTACTTACAAGAATGAGTACCTAGTAGTTGTGTAGTACTCGCACATGTTACAAGCTGTTGTATAATGGGCCCCAGGTTGAGCCTGCGGGTATGATTATATTATTTCCGCTCCACAGATACGTTAACCTCGTACGGCCAGAACAATGTTTTGTCGATTACTATTTTTAATAGGAACTGTTGCATATGTTGGGCCTTATGAGTAAGAAGTTGGTACCTATTTCTGTATACAGTGACTTCACTATACATAATATATGTAACGCAGCCGAATATTATGCTGTCGATATACCAAGTACTTTGGGCTTATTTATACCAATATCGAAATCATATTTTTCTTAATATTAACTCTGTGTGTGCAGTATAAATAAGTGTCTACCTTATACTGAAGGCACAATGCTGTATACAGAAATATTCTTACTTCTACGTATAACAGTATATTCGAAAAGATTATATTATTTCCATTTGAATAATCTTTTTGAATAACGTTACGTGTTTTTTGTATAAATAATAAATATATGTCTAGTTTGTGCAAATTATTTCTAATATATATTAGACCTAGTCAGTACTCGGTAGTATGATAGTTAGTAGTATGGGTTTTATTTCTATAAAAAGTAGTCGATCTTGCTACAAATAATAAACTGTATTCTTAGAGTTGTAGATCATCCTCTTATCTATGTCAAAATCTATAAAGGGCACAAAATTATAGAAATTGAGTTGTATTATTATAACTAAGTATTCCAACATTTTACTAAACAATAGTGAAGCCTACTTACTATAAAAAGCAACTGAATATGCACATAACGCTCCATGTAACAGGGTTGAAATGTACTGTGTACGATGGAATCGCAATAGCATCTTAATAAGTACTACAATGTCAAATTTCCTATTAATTACTGATAATTGCTAATAGTGGCAATGGAAAAATTTCATATACTCTGGGCTTTTGGGCACCCAGACCTGAGTTTATGTTATATGTTATGCAATTCTGTCCTCACGTCACTTCACCGATGGAAAATCGTATTATGGCTATATAGCTATTTTATTCCGACACAGCCTTTAACTAAGAGACTCCTGCTCATGACAGACTCAACCGCGTTCAACGAGATTGTATCGTGTAGCCGTCGCTTAACCCAAGATTGATTCAAAACCACTGAATTAAATCAAAAGATTACTTAGGCGTAAGATGAACTTGAGACTAGAAATTTGAAAATAACTTTTAATTAAGAAGAGAGGCTAACGGCGATTTAGGCAAAAATTTCGCGTGCAACGCGCGATGCAACGGTTCTAGTAGAGTGACATTAGTGCGCTGTTAAACCATTAATCGTTTGCACATAATTTTCTCACATTCAATCACAATTTTCAACATAGCATATGTTATGATCCTAATTATAAGTAAATTAATTTCGCAAATCAAATCAAATTTTCGGTATGAGAGCAGATGTCAACATGGAGTACACCACCCGATTTTTTTCTCTTCAAGGGGTTATAAAACAGTTTATAAATACTAGGATGAAACTAGCACGGGACCGGGATAAGTGGCGTACTCGAAGAGAGGCTTATGCTCAGCAGATGGCGATTACAGGCTGAAAATGATGATGATGATGAAACGTAATATATGTAATATGCCTAAATCTATAGCAATCATTTGCAATCAATGTAGAGGAGATTCGCTGAGCCTCCAGTGAAACGAGGTACCTACAGCAATAATTAAGGGATTATTGCCTTTACTTAGACCGGTCACCTTAATCGCAATATCTGCATCAACAAAACGCTTTTCACAATTTTTTTATTAACACGCGTACTGTGAAAATAGTGGTTAACAATTACTTGGCCAACACCTTTCTTTGAGAGTATCTTATCAATACATTTTTGTCCCTTTAGTGGAATCTTTTTGATCTTAAATTGAAATATCCTCTTCTGAGAAAAGTAGTTTCCGTCTCTTTTGAAGTTTTCTTAGTTCCCGTCCTTTGATCATTGGCAATGCCAATTAATCTGGATTCTCAACATGTGTCAGAGGTCACATGGATTGGATACTCTGAGTTTTTGCTATGAACTCCTGATATTTACGTTACATTCCTGGATTAACATTCTCTGTAGGTAGCAGACAAAGAGTTCATAGTTACTTAGGTGCTTCTCAAAACATTATACCTATTATGTTAAAAATTCGAGCCATCACTTTAGATTTCTTAAATTCAGATCATAATAAAGACACTAATGTCACTTTGGAACACTATTTCATAAAAAATATATTTACTAGTCGCGACGTTCACGTTCACTAACACTTTCAAGTGTTAGTTTTAAGTAATTAATTTAATTAATTTAATATGCATTCGGATAAATATAGTACTGTGCTCAGGAAAATCTCGTTAAAATGGGCCATACATGCCTACGACACGTGGATTATGCCCGTTTCTCTCAACACCGTAATAGCCCCCCACGTATCGCGGTATTCGCGGGAACGTATCAATGCCACGCCGAATTGTTATCGAATACAATGGAATTACCGATTCTTTCTGCAGCGCGTGCCTTACCCTGCCCGACGCAGAGTCAATAAAAAAGCAGTAGGGGAAGGGCTTAGGTATCGCAAAGTTCCATTGGTGCCTACTGGACTGTAAGCGGCCTCTTCAGTGTGCTTTAAGACGTTCATTTTAAGTATTATTTGAATAGGTGAACAATTAAGTCATTTGGCACTATCCGATATGGAGCTCACAATACAGAAATTTAACAATATAATCAATCATTGATATCAAATGATTCAGTGGTTACATTTCAAAGAAGCCGGTGGTCTGATTATTGTCTAAAGCCAATTATCAGTGTAGGCACTAGTTTTTGTAGAAGTGGCTGCCAATAGCCTTTTACGCATCTGATATTTCATCTGAGTCCAAGTGTTCAATATTATTGTTTGAAACAAAAGTTAACCTACTGCGCTTAAATGCGCTACGGCATCTTCATCTCGTGATAATTCAATTCCATTATATTATCGGAGTTTTCTCTCTCGATTGATTCCGATCTTCTCGGGAGTGGCAGGTAGGCGCCATCTTGGATACAAGATGAAATACACATTGGATTGATATATTGTTTAGTACTTATAAATACCAATATTTTAAATTGCAATTTTCTATTGTGGTTCATATACACAAAGATTAAGCCAGGTTCTTTTTTGATAGCTTTTGTCGAGTTGTCCGGTATTATAATAATATTCATCAAACCACGATTGATCATTACAAGGTATGTATAATTAAATTGTCTTGTTATTGTCCAACTATCAAACGAATGATTTATATCCACTTCAAATCGCCGAAATGGTGTAATTAACTTAACTGAAACTGAAACTAAATAAAATACCTTCAACAAAAAATATTGTAGATTCCCGGAATGAATTGCTCGGTCATATAAAATGTTATATTATGTAGTTATTAAGTTACTTAGTTTCAATATGATGTCTAAACTGAAAAATTAACATTATCCAAAGCTCAGAATATAATGATGGAATATAATGTGTAGCTGCCATTAATATGATATATCATATATTGTAAACCGAAAATAAACGGCAAACGCTGTCTTGTGTAAAGCCGTGTGCAAGCAAACTTCCTTAACACTATAGGTTCTCTATGCTGCCGTCTAAACGTCAGTCGTTCACGCCTGTTAATAGCTAGGGAACTTTATCGCGTCCGATCGGGAAGCGGCCAATTAGCGCAGCACGGTACACGGGAAGGCTTTTTAAATTAAAGACTTGCCAGAGTCTTTGTTTAGACGTCGCTCTAGACGTTAATACTTATTAGCCCCGGTACGATTTTTCCACCACGGCTGGACCCCGTTTCCTTACAACTCTTACAAGGCAAGGCAAATCGGTTCTTAGCTTAGCTTCTCCAATTTGAATGGCAACATAGCTTAGTCCTGGTGGAAGCAGTGTCACGATTACTGGTCTTATTGTAGGTACGTATGTTTAAAACCAGAGCATTTCAGAACGATTTACCTAATGATTACAATACAACGATAACATTATTATATTTCTTATTAGGGTTCGGTACCAAAAAGGCAAAAAAGGAACCCTTACGGTGTGACTCTGCCCGTCTGCCCGTCGGTCTTTCACAACGTTACTTATGGTATCGTTTTAAATTACAGGAATTACTTATGGTATCGTTTTAAAATTTACAATAGTTGTAAACGAGTCTAATGCACGTGTATGGAAAATGAAAAATAAACTTGTAATTTATTTCCTATTAAAAATTAAGGACATGAGGGGGGCAAAAATTCTAAGTCTAGTAGTTAGGTCAAGTGGGGTATCAAATAAACATTTTAAAATAGTTATTTTTTTATTCTGAAATTTCGATTTATTAAAGAAAAAAATACTATGAGTGAGGGGGTTACTGAGTCGCATGCGACGCTACTCGACAGCAAGTTGTGCCAAGCCTACTGACTTACTGAGCCAGCGCCTCAAACACAAAACCCCCTCAAGCTAGACAACATTAGATTTCCGATCTTTCAGGTAACGCGTCTCTATCGGTTTTTGAGCTGTGAGTTTTTCGTCAACGTCACAACTGTGAATTTTAAGAAGTTTTAACTCCTGAACTATGCATACGACGTAACTAAACATAAACGATTATCGTTCCCCAGTGCCCGACTGACTGAGACTCGCTCAGGAACGAAAGTTTACGATAGAAACTTGAATGGCCACGTTCGTTGAATGCAGTCGCTGACGGCACATAATTTTGTTAATGGAATACTTGCGACATGCCGGTGCGAAGTTATTGCAACCTATATTATCTTGTAAAATCGGAATTCTCATTCCTTAACTTTACGGATGTTGCGTATGTTTAATTTGTGACGTTGTTACGTTACAAATACCAAAAAACCCCACGGTGGCCCTTTAGTTCGCACGAAATTCCAATCGCCGTAGTTAAGACAGCCTGTTGTTTGCCGCTGATCTCATATTTGCTGTTTTTTGTACTAACTACTACTGTTGTGTATAGTTGTATTATGTTGTAACTATAAAAATCAGTGTTATTCGGCAATATTTCGACGCATCACCAAACTTCATTAGACATCTGCACCCGCAGAGTCGGACTCTAAGCTTAGTTATTTACTAAATGTTTTGCCACCCGTGTGGTGGCGGGTTAGAATTTCACCACCCCCTTACTTCCCGTAGGTGTCGTAAAAGTCGACTAAGGGACCAGGGTTGAAGTGTGTTGTGGGCGATGGGCTAGCAACCTATCACTGCAATATCACATTTTGTCGATCTTTTATACCCACAGTTATGCTAAAAGTGGCGCTGGAACATACGTTTCATGTGCTCTGCCTACCCCTTTTGGGAATAAAGGCGTGAATGTATGTATGTATGTATGTTTTGCCTTATTTTAATTCGCTCATATAATCGAAAGAAAAAATGTTAAAGCCAGCTGGCCAGTCGTATTTAATAATGACTTAATATTTCCAAAGCACACCCGCGATTGTCATAAAAATTAATTTCCATGCTTAAACTAAATTGCGTCTTCTTACTCAGCTAGTTTATTTCACATTGTAGGTAATTACTTAAAACACAAAAAAAATAACTAAGTAGTGAACCTGAAAACGATAGACCTCTCTAATAAAGCCAGTCAATTACTTAAGAACGCGGAGCCCCGTCATAAATCCGCTATCGATCACAGGTCACGTGGTTTCGCAGGGTTGGCGCGTAATCGTTTGCTGAACAGGGGCTAATTAATTGTATCGTGGGCGTATGCTTATTAATAGCCCACCTTTGGAGGAAGACATTGTGTGAAGGCTTGATACCACGTGAATCTCATGGTTCGATTTATACCAGCGCGTTGTTGCGCCTCCTACAAAGCCGTGTATGACAGTTGCTCGTCATATACGTCATACCATGCTTTTGCTTCCGTTTTCGCCGTACGTAGTACTCAGGAGACGTATGAAAGTGCGGCCAATTATGGACACTGCTTAAATTATTTTTTGCTTAAAAAAATTGTAGAATGATATTTGTGTATAGTTTATAGTTTCTAGTTTACTTAAGGAACACAATATCTCTCGGGGTACCGCTGTAGCATTATTTTGTAAGTCTAAAGCAATATAATATCGAGCTTCTAATACGCTTGTAGCTGACATGAAACATACGGCCTTTGTCCCATGAGGAATCGGTTGTTTACTTGGAGCATATTTGGGCATAATATGTGTTTCTCAAACATGCAATGAATTATTGACGTTGTGGCTTTTACAATAAGCTTTGTAGTTTCACATTTCGGGCACGGTGAGACGAAAACGGTGGTGAAAATTAACGGTTTTTAATTTCATTGTATGTTTCCGAGAAGCACTTTACATACCTCGGCGTGAAAAGAGATTGCCAGCGGTGTCCCTGTTTGGTGTATATCTACTAGGCCGGCAATCCCTGTTTTTCCGGCCTCTGCGTACTACTAATCGCAATTTTAGTACACAGGCGTTATATTAGCCTCACATCATCGTCAGTTCAACTTGAAAGGTCCAGATTATTGTCATCATCCTCCTAGCGTCTTTCCCGGTAGTGCTCAAACGAGCCCGGGTTCCACTTTGGCACCTCATCCCAAGATTTAGTGTAGGCACTAGTTTTACGAAATCGACTGCCATCTGACATTCCAACCCAGAGGGAAAACATAAAGAAAAAGGGTCCAGAGGGAAAGGTGCAGATTCTTATATTGATTATTATTAATACACACATGCAAAGTTTCAAATCGTTACCGCTGATGGAAATGAGAAAGTTAGATTTGATTACATCGTCGTTTCATATATATTGTACGTTCATATTTAATAAGAATTCAATATCATCATTCTCCTAACGTTATTCCCGGTTGTGCCCCTAAAGGAGCCCGGGGTCGGCATTGACAACTAATCTCAAGATTTGGCATAGGTACTAATTTTACGAAAGCGAATGCCATCCGACCTTTCAACCCAGAAAAAAGAAACTAATAACTCGATCTATATTCAATAAGAATTCGATATAAACCTTGTAATAATGTGTATACAACTGTATAACTCTCCGATCATAACAATTGTAAGATTTTCTGAGCAGAAATAATATGTATGAGAAATTTTCGCGAAATTACTATTTATATATTAATTTTGGTGTTTCTATATTTTTCATGTAATTACCTTAGTAATTGTCACTTATTCAGATTGCAGCATAATTTGATGCCATTAATTTAACTTGGCGATAACCCATTAATAAACTGTTTTGATAACCCGTTACCCCAATGTAAATCAAGTCTTCCAGACACGTCTACGCGAGTGTTGTTAAATAAAAATCCGTAAAAGAAAAATGTAGCTAAGCCACTATTTTCTCTTTGTTTTCCTGAGTGCTCGCATAAACTGCATTACTCAGGGCTGGCAGCCCTACAGCAATACAGCACGCGTATTGGCACCAGATTGATTTATTACTGTGCCACTACTACGCTGGCCGTGCGCTGACAATATATGCGGCTTATTTATTTATTACATTAGATACACGGTATAATTGAGTAGGTAATATTAAAAGCCAGCCGTCGTCAGTGACGTCAGACGAAATCGCACGGCTTCACTTGACATGTCGTGCGTGCGTAATAATAACTATGAAATCTCGTGTCGCGTGATGTTGCCAGAAGGCAGTCTCTTGACGTAAAGTTTTGTATATTTTCGTTTTGATATTTAGAGACCTTTTACACCTCTAAAACCATGGCGAATCTTTACATCTCCATTATCGCGGTAAATGTGGGTCCAGGTATTGGTCTATGTTTTCATTGTTGCTGTGTATTTATGCCACTTAATGATGCCATTGGTAATTAATTATATTTTCTCAAACATGCAATGATATATTGACGTTGTGTTCTTCATAATGGGCTTCGAAGTGTCACGTTTCGGGCGCAGCGAGACGAGAGGTCCGTAATGGCATTTCATACAAAATTGTAGGCCTAGGCCTGCAAGATGGTCTTTTTTAATTTCCATTCCACAATTTGTGGCACAGCATCACGGTATTCAGCCATGAAAATTAAAGTTTGATTTCTTGGAGTTTTTTTTTATTTATTTCATTGTATGTTTAAGAAAAGCACTATATATACCTCGGCGTGAAAAAGGGTTGCCTGCAGCCTCGTTACTATCCGTCTTTATGTCTCGGCCGGCAACCCCTTGTAATTTACTTTAAAAACAAAGTGTTAACCGACTTAAAATCAGTACCCAAATCACTTCAAGTGTGCCTATAAAATTTGAAGAGTTCCATTGATTTCTCTAGGATCCCATCATCAGATCCTGACTTGTTGACCACGGCACCTAGGAAGGATACCCGTTCTAATAAAATATGTTCCCTGATTACTCAAAAAGTCCAGAAGTTTTCGAGTAATCGGGGAACATAAAAAGATAACGACGAATTGAGAACCTCCTCCATTTTTGAAGTCGGTTAAAAAGAGCCTTTGAGACCTACTACTTGCAAAATGAATATTTGACCCAAAAATTTGTCAAAGTCGCGCGATTCCGCCTAAAGTTCCCGACGACACGGCTCGCGAGACGTTGGTCTCCTAGCGAATGACTGGCTTCAGACTTCCTCAACTACAGCAACGTGTGAATGCTACACAAACTTACGTATAAGTTCCATACAATTATATCTAAAATGTTATAAACTGTACAATGGGAGGTACTGGGAGTTGTCGTTTGATAATGAATTGCTTCAGTGCATTGTTAACTGTACGGATAATTACTCATACGTTCTACGCTTTCTCGTAGCACAGCCACAGCGTAGCACGTTGAACAACAACATTCGACACCTCCCACCCTGCCTCGCATACCTAAGAAAGGTACTTCGAAAGAAGCCTTGCAGCTTGGAAGATGTAACTATACGAGCTTGTGCAGCTAGGACCTGCTTCGTAGAACTTGTTGCGTTAACTAACTTTCAAATGCAACCAAAATTCTCAGTTGCGTTGCTATTGAAATACCAAGTTTTTTAACAACGTAGGTATTTTGTAAATTACTGGAGTTTGAGGTGTAGTTTGTTAATGATTTTGATTGTGAAAACTGGCGTCCATCCACCTCTCTAGGCCGGTGTTTTCATCTTCTTACGTGGGTGATGAAGATTTCTATTATGAAAGATATTAATGCTCAATTCTTATACGGTCAAGTTTAACTTTTATAAGACTTAAATATATCTACTACGAGTAATATACCTACCTTAACAGCTAAGTATAGGTACTTTTTAGTGCAACACATACTTGGTATTTAAGTATCGGACAAACGCCCCACTTTTTGAAAACATAACCCTGTTCCGTACAGCAGAGACTTCCTTATGATGTTAGGATATAATATTTTATATTGATTGTTATTAACACGTTTACACAAAATATCTAGTAAGACTAGATACTAGTAGAAAATTTGGAAATGAAAGGGTCGTTATTAACAATATACCTAAGGAACTCTCTGTTGAGCGGAACAGGGTTATTTTTTCGAAAATGAAGGGTGTTTGTCCGATCCTTGGATTAATCATAATATATTCAATATAATGAACAACGACTAATAATTTAGTGGCAGTTTATTAAACTGAACCCAAGCACGCTAGCCTCGAAGTTTCTAACTATACAGCCGAGATCACCGTCAGCCGGGCGTTCTACAATGGTATAACTCTAAACACTGCATCTCATCTAGAGGGCGGACAAAGCGGCAGTTTCTATTCTGCCTCCATTGTAGACCCGTCGGTCCGTGCTGCGCTCAATTTGTAGTACACGACAACACTGAGTCAGACGATCCACAGTACATAGTTTAATATAAGTTACCGCTGGTCAGTGAATATTAGATATTAGAACTTACTGATTGTTTTTGTATTGTGTTATCCGCCTGTATAATTGAGATAATGGGAAATCAATACATTATGTGTTTTAGTTTAGAGATGTAATAGGACTTAAACGTTACATGCATGACAAATTACGTTCTAACGCTCTCGAGGCCACGCACCGCTACGTAGCGCTCTGTAGCGGATATCGCACGAACAGGCATGATTAATATTGAGTCATTGGCTCTCAGTGCGTCGAAGAAAGCTTTGGTGTGCTTTGCTGTCATGTTACCAGTAGCGTATCATTTATTTCTGCTCAAATATACACGAGAACCGTTAAGGCGGTACATTGGAAGTTATCACGTGCTTTGAAACGCCGTTCTGACTAGATTACGAAACAATAAGGTCTGATTTTCAGAATTATGATTCTTGACTATATGTTGTTTATCTGATTTAATCGATACATGAATCCAAAGTTGGGTCGGTATTTTCCTTTTTTTACTCAGCCTACTCAAACGATACATTATTTAATGACACAATCAAGTTAATACTATAGTATTTTATCTCATCTAAAATCTCACTTAATGAAATATAAATAAAACTTCACTAACGTAGGTATTTATCTAAATTTGTTCAAAAAAGCCATTCCCGAAGCGTGTTACATCTCTTTTTCTCGTGCGCGGAAGGCATAAGCGTGTCTCTATCTAGAGGGCGTGGTCGACTCGAATCAAGGCATCCCCTTAAATCATATAAATAACTACTACTGAGTACTGATACGATTACAAGCTACTGCGTCACCAATGTAGACTGTGACGCGGGCGACAAAGCGTCTACATTGTTTACGGCGCACTAAGAGCTGCTTCACGCTTGCTTCTTCGGTTTGTGAATGAAATCCATCCAACACCCACGACTCGTAATCTGACCCTTACTCCCTGTGAATGATAATCTTCCGTGGGAGCAAACGCGTCGGGTAGGCATGCATAGATTAAAGCTATTGTTTCGTAGTTTCAATATTCTGACGGCGATAGGAACGTAGAAACTACAATAAGAGCACACTTCTTAATAATAGTATTTTACTTCAACGCAGGAATATTATTAATATTTATTTTACTTCAGTTCTTAATTTAACCGGAATTTGAACCCTGGATCATCAGCTTCGCAGAAAGGGTTACTACTCACTAGCCTGAAGCAGTCGTCAAACTTTATTTCTAAAGCTAGTTTTCCTTGTATTGCCGATTCCAAATAAATCCAGCAACACATTTTGCCGGCTTTCAAACAAATCCTGTAAAGGCGATTCGTCCCGCCCCTCGAGGATTTGCCTTTTTTAGTTTTAACCCCGGATTACACCGAACATACATGTAGCCGTGAGGATCGCTCTGCGTACACCTGCGTACGTTTGAGGTTGGAACTTGGAACAACGCTTAAACCGGGGATTACACATGTGCGTATGCATGTATTTACTGGATAAATAATACAAGTGGTAAGCTTCACAGTATTTTTAAATGTCATCGAACCCTGCAGATGTATTTGATAGGAACGTTCACATTCGCAGGGATCCATGTAGGTGGAAAATGCCATATGATCATATCACCACCGGCTCTGTCAGGGGTCTTATGTATAGCACATCTAATTTAATCTTAATTCAGTGTCCTTGCATGAAAGAGGTGTTTCAATTTCAAAAGATTCTTGCAAAAGATTCATTGCATCCGACCGACTGACGTCTGAAACAGTTGTTTAACCAGTAACATCGTTGCAAATAATTTTTCGTATCGATCTGATAAAAAAATTGCTTTACTTCTCATGTAAATACGTCCATTGACTTTGTGAATTGGTTGAATATAGTATTTATTTATTTATTGTATATTTGCGATATATATATTACATATGATAGTGTGTATTATATTTTATATTGTATATTTATTATATATATTGGCATGTTTTTCTTTGTCTGGAATTAATACCTTTAGCTTTTGTTTTTATTTTATCTGTGTGTTTTTGTACACGGTATAAGTTTGCCTATCTCGTTCTACCTACCTTCCTCTCAATTGCTAAAAGGTTAGCCGGAAGAGATCCCTTATAGGGATAAGTTCGCCTTTGTACTTTGATCTATTGTGTGACATGTATATTCTCTAAGCTGTTATTGTGTACAATTAAGTGGTAACATACATACATACATACATACGTCTGCAAAGCATGTTTAACACACACACGATAGCACTTTTTTGGGTGTGTGAGCGTTAGCGATAAAGATTTGAAGTAAATATGTCTATTATCTTGATCATGTTGATTAACAAGAGTAGGTTACCACCATCACACTCGTAAAAACTTCACAGCGCAAGGCGGTAGCCCTACGCACGTCTCCCCGTCAATACAATATTAATACCGATTTATCTCTAACGATTTCGATGAGTGTACACCCCACTGAAGTGGGGGACGAAAATACAACGGGCAAAGCTAGTTTTTTCGAGTAATTACTGTGAAGTTAGTTATAGCAAAGCTACCCACCTGGACGTAAGGAATGAATGACATGGGGCTATTTCGGGCAACATTGATGTACACATTTTAACCAATATAATAAGTTGGTAGCATATCGGTTTTATGTAACGATGTCTCTTTGGAGTTCTCGCCGGAGTGACAGAAGATAGAACAAAGATTTTTATTATGCGCAACCATGCTTTCACCCAGGGTCTTCCTCCAATGCTCTCGGTCTTCTGAAAATTATCATCAGTGGCATTGTACATCTATTTAAAACCAGACCGGGTTGCACTCCGGGAGTGCCGGTAGAAGTGAAAATTTGAATAATTTCAATTTTGCAAATCCGTTTGGGAGCTACGATACCACAGACAGATACACAGACACGTTAAAATTATAACACCCCTCTCTTTGCGTCGGGGGTTAAAAATAAATACGCGCGGTTCGTCGCGTTCAAGTCGGCAGCGGCGGTGGATCACAGCACGACGCACGTGTGCACGCGCGCGCGGTGCCGGCCCTCGACTGACTGGCGGCCCGGGGCCGAGCGAGCGATAGGGTTCTAACACTAAAAGCGTTCAGCGCCGCTAAAGAAGTTTTCACTTCAAAAATATTTAAGCAATGTTTTGCACATCATTGACTTGTCCAATATGCGGTCGTAGGCGTGCTGAGTGCTAGACTTAAATCATATTTTCATAGATGTACAACGGCAGTGATGATGTTGTAATGATGACCACGGCTTTATTTCCAAACTGTACATGTAAATATACCTAGTCCACTCGTCGCATGAAAGCGCCGCCTTGTAATTATATACTCAATGATGTAGGTTCGCGATGTGAGCTAATTAGTCAATTAGGCACTATGTGCCTCGCGCGTGTGGTTAGTGTCGCGTGGGTCAATAACCTTTAGTTACTAGGTTAAATAAAAAAAAACATTCCGTATCTGTATCATTTATTAGTCAGCTAAATCAAAAAAAACTAAATAGTAAGTAAGTAGTGGTTGAATTTCAGTAATTAACTATAACTGGCATCTAATTATTAGGTACGCCAGCAGGTTTTGGTAAAGTTAAGTATGTACCTTATACTTAGTTTAATGTGTAAACTGTTTACAGGTCGATTTCACGGGAGCTGGCGCGGTAAATATATGAAACTGTAATTAATTATATAAACATTACGCGCCAGCTCTTGTGAATCGACCTGTACCTACTGTTGATCAACATTCGTAGACGTGGCGAAATTGGAAAAAAAATAAGCCCACACATGGTTAATAACGTAGCACTTCACTGCCGAGAACCCGGCTTGCGGGGGGGCGCCTACGCCGTAGGCGCTTTCCGCTACTTAGCAGGAAAACCACGGGATTGGCTACGAGCGTAGCGCGTAGCAATACTAGGCAGTAAATATCATGTAATGTGTAACTTTTCGCAACAAGTAAATTCTCGCATGAAATTTTGTTAAGCACCGATACAACAAGTACAGTCAGCATCATATAGTTAGTAGCAGCCAAAGCTGCCAAATATATCGCAACACGTCTTTATTACCGAGGTGTAAGGCGATGTTACGATATATTTGGGTACTTTGGCTGCTCCTAACTATATGAAGCTGACTGTACCTATCTAAGAAACGAAAATCTGAATATCAAATCTCGGTTAACTAATTCTGAAGTCGGTCGAAGTTAGGGAGGCCTCAGAATTGATCCTGCCCAATATGACGCTCCTTTTAACATAAATCAAGGAAACTTTGCTTATGTTAATTGTTAAAATATACTTGTTTAACATAATTATTCCAGAGTCTCGCTAAAACATGCTAGTTACAGGAGGTCGAAGTAAAACGAAATATTTAATATTCTTATCTTTACTTATAAAAGTACTAAAAGTTTGGAGGTAAGCTACTTATAACACAAATAAAATCTTGTTACAAATACAATCGAACAGGGGCGAAATTTTACTTATTTTAATGGCCGTTCATGGCATGGCGGCACCGTGTTGATGGACAAGATGGCCTATATCAAACAAGTGAAATCAAATGATTTTTCGAAAAACCCGACTGTTTTTTTCCAAATATTATTATAGCCTATGAGATATCAATATCAATATTTATATTCCTTATTTTTCACTTTATCATTATATGTCCATAATAATGTTAATGTCCATAATAATGTTATGTTGTGTGTGTTGTACCTGTGACATTTCATTCAATTAATATTCATTATTTGACGATCATTAAATAAATTCGTGTAAATTAGCTTAAAGTTAACTTATAATGTAATAGTACATTGTGATACAAGTGAGGTATGTTGACAATCACACCAGAGGCGGAATTATCACGCGAGCCGCAGGTGAGCGTGATAAGAGAGCCGAGGATGTACCTAATTATCAAAGCTCACGCGTTTCATACGACGTTTTTCTAAACTGAAATGATGAAATGAAAATTTGATACGCCTGCGAAGTTATTTTCTTTACTTATTGATGTCAACAGGTTTTTACTCACATGTTGTATACATCGTCAAGAATTTCCAGTGGCGTCCATTACTTTGATCACTTTTCTAGTCACCACGAGTCAACATTTTTGTTAATAACCAAACACGCATTAACAATGTTTACAAATATCTGTGAAATAACCTATAATGGCGCGCAACAGATCGCACATTAGATCAAAGCTCTAAACAGCCAATACAAAATAAAATAATTATTTTATTTTTAAAATGTTATCTTTATTAATTCATGTAAAATGTTATCAAAAGTCAATAGTTTTACTAAATTAAACGTTTCTATATCATATCCAAAAATAAATAGTCAATTAATTAACAAAAAGGATTTTATTTGTTTAGTCGAGTAAGAATCCATTTGCCATAAATAAAAATAAAAAGCTGTACATTCTGTACAACCCGGTTAACTTAAGAATGCACCGTGAGCATGCATACATCTTGCTGCAAGGTGCCAACGTCACTAATTCGGGTTATAACCATAACACACAAGTATCGTAATGTTATAAAACACGCGTGTTTAATATCCAGGATTATGAGCCTAAAAGCGACACAATAAGAGGTATGTTACGAGCAACTGTGTTAAAATTTTATTTTAGGAAATAAAGAAATCTAAATCTAAATCTATGTCACCAATAAAGATACTGATACTGATACTCCTACGATTAAGAAGAATCAAACAACACCTCATATGTCGAAATCCGTCAAACGGTGCATGCCAAAGAATAAGACATACACATATACATACATACACTCGAAAAACTTAACCCTCCTTTCCTTCGGCAGTCAGGTAAATACTATACCGAAGTTCATGCTAATCACGTAGAGTATACTTATAGAATGTAATGTAGTGTAGTGTGTAATATGTAGTGTGCCAATACGAACAAAACTCGTAACAGTCCACTAGTAAAATATTTTCTTGTATTCATGGATTGCGAATGTAGTCAATGATAATAATCTAATAAAATCTCGTACTAAAATATCTAAAACGGTATAATTGTCAATTTTTGTAGTATAAATAGGTATACGGAATCTATAATTGGGTACTTACATCCGGGTCCTTTTTACGATTCTTACTTACAAAAAGGTAGGAAATTTGTGACGATATTGCTTTACACCCGTGTAGACCTTAATAAAATTCAGAATTTTCATACGAAATCGTAACTCAAAATTATCTCCCTTTACAATAAAATTAATTGCCCAAATCGCATTAGGACCTGAGCTGTGACGTCATAAAATGCGTACGTCAGGAGGGCAGGCGGAATCTCTTATAAGTCACACATATTATAATACTTGCGTTATCATACTATGCTTTTACGATAATAATTAGTACTATAATTATGTTTAGTCAGCTGGATTCAAAATTTCAGATAGATTATCTGGAACTCTAAGTACAAATTTTGTAGGAGTAGGTAGAGTTTGCAAGAATTCGTGCCAGAAGCAAATTAAGAACAAAGTATATATTTGACTAATGAAGTATGTCTTAATTTCTATACTTACTAAAATTCACAAATCGAATCCAATTACGAATTTAATTAATGACGCGTACTTTTAATACCTATTCAATAGCAGGCGAATCCCCGGGGTTTTGAAGTCATTCTCGGCTCACGATTATCTCACGTGAAGATAGCGGAAACCGCGAGAACTTTGAACAGACAAAACTGATCACTATAATTGTATTACGTGTCCAACAAAAGTTAACTGTGATCATCATCTCTTTTAACAATATTTGCTGCGACGACACTAACGAAAAAAAAACGCCTTTTAGAGGGCTAAAGTGGCCTTTAAGGAGAGAGGAGTGCGTGAGAGTGCAGTTAGTGCACTGCATTTAGCCTGGTCTAAAAGCCGCTTAATTTTATGCCTCAAATATTGTCACCAAGTTCGCCATGTCACCTGTAACACATAAATCCCATGCGAGTACATCACATTTTATAGCCATCTCAAACGTTACGCACCGGTATCGATTCGGTGATAAATCTGAATATTCATTTAGGATTTATTACCCGTCATGCCATTTTTAGGGGCCTCTTGTATAGGTAATAACATTTTACGAGTTCAGTTGTAAGAGAAAGGTGTGCTCAAATTAACTTACTCCTACACATGTAACGCCAATCAAATTATGTTGTTAAATATTTTAGTCTAATGTGAAAACAAAGGAATTATATGACACTACCGTATGTACACCTTTACCTATAATAAAGTAACATTGAAGTAATACCTCAAGTTTGTGCAGAAGGTATAACTAAGCATAGATCCAGGTAGGAGAGGCTCACTTCCAGTGGACACTTCCAACATACTAATATTTGATTGAAATCATACTAGTTTGTGAATTTTTCTGATCAGATTCTCAAGCAAAAGCGCACTAACCCACGAGCCACCAATTTTCAGATTTTAGTGGTACGTTCCGAAATTGAGCTTCAAGATAATCTACAGTTACATCGCGTTATAACAATAGGTCCCTGATTACTTAATGCTAACATTTTCCTTCTGTTTTATAAAATGCGAGCTATAAAACTTTACGGCCTATTATATATTTAACAATTGAAACAAAAGAATCCGGTTAGAGTCACCATGACCTTGTGCCGTAATGGCGCCGTTAAAGGTTAACTGCGCAGGATTACGAGTCTCGGCGCAGGTGCTAAAGAAGCTGTGGTCTTGCGCGCCGCGCCGCGTTCTTAACGACACTGATGTGAGGTGAATATCTTCGAACGTAACGTTTTATTTTAACCTCTAAATTATTAAAAAAACAATTTATTTCAACTTTACTCACCAATGGTTTCAGTTAAAAAGACGAGCTTTTATTGAAGATTATACTTTTTTTCAACTAGTCAAAATAATACTCATGATAAACAGTAGCTGCAATGCATCGTGGCAGCCGTCACCAAGAGTTTACTTCGATATTTGCAAAAGCATTTAACATATTATATGCGATTAAACGTAACTGACGAACACCTTTTACCAAATAACTTGTTAATTAACTAAACCAATAAACTCTATTCATTCTCCACACGTATTCCCAAGAAACTTATTTTAATATTAAACTTTATTAAACAATCAAAGTTGCGCGAAGTTGGTCAAAGTTACGTCTGGAACGAGCCGAAGTGCAAATCACGCTTAACTATGCCAAGTTGTGATCAGGCCTTAATAAACATATCAACCAATCGTAGAATATGAGGGGGTGGGGAAGGGTATTCTGTTAGGTTCGGGACGAGTGTGCTAGGCCAGCACTGCGAAGGAGATATTTTGAAATGATTGAATTTTACGTCACACCTGGCCATAATGCGAGTTTTACCGCTCGCTGCGCGTACGCTATAACTCGCATTGTGGCCAGGTGAAGACGTAAAATTGTGTACTCACCACGGGCGGCAATTGGTAAAGCCCCAGATCGCATATTTATGGCTCTCGCCTCCGGTTCGGGCCACAAACACCTGCAATCTGGGCCATAATAATAATAGAAGAATAATTTATTGATATATTATTTTACAGACGTATGCCATACGATAAAAAAACAAAAAAAAACAGACGTTACTGTAACCTAAAATGTAATATTAAGGGACAAATAGGGATTTGAATCCAACCGTCAGCTTGGCAGGCAGCGTCACTAGCCACTAAGGCTCATCTGGTCGTTAGATACCCCTGTTTTTTTAGAAGTTGGTTGAAAAATTACCCATCGAAATGTCCCTTGTCAGGTCCTGATACATCGCAGTCGCCCCCGGTAAGACAGCGGGGGCGCCCCCATTATGAAATATGAGGGTCACATCTCGGGATACTGGGATTACGGGGGCCGGCGCTAATCTCTAGCTGACTCCGCCAAAATTGCTCATCTCCTGACAATAGAGTTACAAATTCGATCGCACCTGCTCATCGGTGCGAAATTAGAAAAGTTTAATCCAGAATCGACCCCCGCTTAGGTTTAAGAAGATAATGGAATATAAGCTTAGAATTGCGTCGTCTTTTTTATTTTGACGATGTTGGCGATACAATCTAATCTAATTTTGGGTATTCTAAGGATATATTCGTGGACTGATGAATGAGCAAATTGGTTATTTGAGATAAATCTGACATCTGCTTATAACTAAGAATTATTTTCAATAAACGCATTCAGGTATCTGTGGACGATAGCCTAAAATCAATGGCCATATAACGAAAATGCACTTACAATCGCCGATCATTGAAAAAAACACGAATGTAATAAAACTGCAGTTATTGATTTGTTAAACAAACATAATTCAGTAATATGCGTTGGAAATTCGTTACATTCCTCGGACGCACTGTGTATAACGTAACATAAGCCGAAAATCTTATTAAAACAACCGCATTGAACGGTGTAGCACGAGTTATTGGTTATCCGGGCCCGATCACCCGGGCGAACCGGGCGAAATGATGTATGACCGGATAAGACAATGTAGCGAAAAGGCACCACCCGGGTCGACCTTTCAATTTCCTTGAGTGTCCGGACTGTCCAGCCCCGAGTCAATATTGCGGTCTTTATTTCTTTGTCTACAGGACCGTGATGAGTTCTTCGGTCTTTAATGCTGAGGTGCGCTTGTGGGAAAACTTATTGTTACGAGTGTATGCTATTCGGCTTGAATGTTTTTGCAAACTATTTTCTTCTATTAGGCACAAATTCGTGGTTTTATTATTTTGGCAGAATATTGCTTGACCTAGTTTTTCCTCGTACTGTAGAGACTTTTAAACACATAGTCAGTCAAATCATATTATCCATACCTACTAATATTATAAATGTGAAAGTGTGTCTGTCTGACTGTCTGGCTGTTATCTCTTCACGCTTAAACCGCTGGACCGATTGTGATGAAATTTGGTACAGAGACAGTTTTTATCCCGGAAATCATCCCCTAATGGAGGGTGAAAGTTTGTATGGATCTACGAAATAAACGAGTACCCATTTCTGGAAAAACTGTGAGCGAGACCATGAACATATTGATACGATCTGAAAGACAATTTCAGCATCTGTAATTTCGTATTTTTTCGGGAAAATAAGATAACGTTTTCACTTATTTCAAGCCTTGTAAACCTACCGCCCTCAATACGCCCGCGCCGCCCTTACTTTAGAACAAATGGAAATGTAAGGATTATGAAAAGGTGTTCGGGAAATTCAAAACAATTTTAAATTTTCTATATCGTGTATTTCCTCCTCTAACTAACCGACATGCACGCATGCAATTTTTCATTAAACAGACGAGTTTGTGAAGGATATCTTCAGGAATGCCCGGGATACTCTTCTTCGATTGCAGTTTTCAGTTGGTGCAACGTCCCGCTGACTAAGCCCTGTTTGTAACAGAGCAACGACTTGGGCGGCTTCAGTCAGGGTGGTATCCATTTTCCATGGGAGCTTTGACGTTTAACGGTGCGGGGAACTGTTCAGGAAGACTTGTCGTACACAAATGATGTGAAACAATGAAAATTATTGCTTTTATGCCTAATGAGAGGAGCCCAATCAGTATGTGAGCTAATGAACCGCTTGGAGGGGGGCAAAGATTATAGTCAACGCCCACAATTTCGTGGCGAATTAATCCCCACTACCGAAAAATGCCTCATTTGATAAGCGGAAGGCATATCTTTCAAACGGTATAAAAAAACATACTATTTGCGGCTGTTAGGGTTCCGTAGTCAACAAGGAACCCTTATAGTTTCGCCATGTCCGTCCGTCTGTCTGTCTGTCTTCGGCTTAGCTCAGTAACCATAACTCCTAGAAAACTGTAAATCGGCTTGAATAATATTGAATATATAAATCAATTACGCCGACGAAACGGTACTAACTAAGACAGACAGGCAACTTCCGTAGTTCCTAAAACCTTCGTAAAACCTATGCTGCGCGTGGCCCGACACGCGCTTGGCCGGTTTTTTATTGTAGATTCGTGGTTCCATGGGAAATAATATTATACATAAGTTACGCTGTTCATTTGGTGAAGTATACACTTTTTCCTTGAGCATCGTTGAGCGAATTATTGATCTATGTTCGACCTTTAACTGTATAAATTATAACTTTATCTTAAATGCTAACGACGCCTGTGTCCCAAAGATAGTTAGCTACTCAAGCCTACGTATAATTTGTGCGCTAAATAAATGCAAGAGAATCTTTTTTGACCCTCGCTAGTCCTACGATTTCGTTGTCCCAAACCCTAGTAAAGTTATATGATACAGAGAAAGTATATAATGGAAAAATAAACCATCTTCGTCTGTATATAAAAAGGATCGGGGTAACTTCCTCGTTAAAAATAACACGAAAACAAAAATATTTAATTCAATAATTTGTTTCGTGATTAAGGGCCTAGTAAAGTTTTTTAAAGATAGTATTTATACTTACCCTTTTTATAGCTATCATTTTGATTTTTTAGGACTGTCATAAATGTGATTAACCAATTCAATATGTTTCTTTTATTCCAAAATGTTGAGCAAAAATGATTCCAAATAAAATAAATGAAGTACCTGGTCTAATGCAATAAATTCCAATCGTACGTAATTTTTTTTCTCAAACAATTTTGGTGACTGATGGCTTTTAAATAAGTTTATCCCTCTATTTACTGACAAGTAGAAATAATCATTTAAAAAAATACAAGTGTTGGGGTGCTTACGAGTATAGGCAGTTTTCTCGATAATATTCGTATGTGTAGGTAATAGAAACTTACCGGGTTTTCATCCTGCGCAACCTTACTACACGCCATTTGTGATATTCGGCCGTGCCGACGACGTCCACCCGGGTATGATTGATGACCGACCAAGTGGTCCGGATAAGACAATGTACCGGAAGGAATGACCGGACCGCTGGCCGGTACAAACTGTCCGGTTTATTTCTACGTGTGCTTTCTCGAACTCGCCTCCTACCTATAAGTTGTACTGAAACCTGAACGTTATAGAGTAACGTATAAGGCTTCTATTAAATTGTATTGTTGAGTAAAATGCGACCTTGTAAACTCATGCAGCCTATTTGCCCGGTCAAGCTGCCTGCTATATGATGCGAGATAATGAACGTATAGAGGAAATGTTTTTTCAATATACTCCATGAGACTAATTTAGTATTGCGTGGTCAGTACTAGTTAGAGACAAGGACATGTTTACTGACTCGGGCAGAAATGTCAGGATAGATTCAGTAAACATCAAAAAAAAAGGTTGTTTTAGGAGTGATATTAGGAATAACTTTTTAGTGTTCGATTGACATAAAATTTACTACGTACTCGTATCTATTAAACATGAAGATAATGTTTGCGTACCGTATATTAAGCAACATGACGTGCTAGTACGTACCTGTATGCCGACGTGATATGAAACCCCCTTGAATATTATCGACGAAAGTTAATTGGGATTTGAATAACACTCACATTATTATTCCCCGAATCCCAACTCCAGTCGCCTTCGGAGTGAAGTTTACTATTTATTACCTAATTACCTTAAGGCGTTCCCGCAGTCGTTCGAGGCGTATTGGAAACTGGTATAATAGCTCCAGCGTACGCGGGTGCTACTAACTTCACACTCTACCAGTTACGAGTTACATCTTCGCTCTAGTCGAACACTGCGATGATATTAGTCTTTACAAGCGTTAGATGTGATCTTACTTTCGACAAGTGTAACATGATATCTTAAATTATATTATTTCCCCCCGTAGCTCCTCGAAATGCCTGAGATGCGTGGAGGGCGGGTGGCTCATGTTACAGTGGCGCATGCTACATAGATATTTCGCTATATCTGTTTCCAATTGAAGTCGGTTCACGTATCTTCGGATTGAAATCGTGGTCTATCGGTTTACAACGAGTTTTCATGGCGGTGTATCGGAGCCCGGTAGATATTTTACTCCGTTCGGTCGGGTCTTAGAATTATTTCTGCGTTTGTAAGGCGATCGAAGGAGATTGCATTTTTCTATTATACATTGCATCAAGCACGTTTCCATTTCGGTTTCATGATCAATTCGTGATGTGTTGCGGGAAATTAATGTGCAGAATAAAGTAATAGCCTTTAAAAATCTAAGTTTTCAAGAGGTCGTCAATCATTTGTTTATGTTGGTATTGCATTTAATGCTTAAATAGATATGTTATTCGCATTTCTATATTCGAATAAAACGTACGGATTGTACGGAATGCCTATATTCTCTACAAGAGTTCATGGGTTATTAGTTTATTAGTCATGGTTGCAAAGAATAAATGATTTATGATGAAAAATTCTACTATTAACAGCGCACGTAATATACGAGTGTACAAAGTATTGACGTCCATATATTACATGTTAGGGGCGTGCACGCGGGTGGACAAACGTGGTACCGTCTTCTTTTGTGCACAGCCCGGATAATACTCCACTGTACCTACATACTGAGACCGGCCAGTATATTTGAATAGACACCCGGCACTCCCTGCTGTATGTTTGTATCTGAGTATATTAAACGTGACCATTTCTAAAAAAAAATACAAAATATAATCCAGTAACCTTGTCGCCTAAAAGTACGAGGTACAGTCGACTACAAAGATGTATCCATACGATGTTACAAAAATATTTATACATAGACTTTACTACCATGGTAATAAGAAATACATACATAACTTTGTAACATTAAAAAACATACGTATCTTTGTAGTCGACTGTACTTTGCGTCAAATCCGGTAGTCCTGATTTTTCGCAGACTTGATTATGATGTTGGCCCAATGAATAATCTAAGTTCCTCACCTCGAGCGCTGAACGCGACTTTGTCAAAAATCTAAAATACCGCGAAAACCCTAAAGGACTAGTTTTTGATAATACCTTCTCAGGACGTTCTTAAAGAAGTGTAGACCCAATTGTTTTCGATATAAAGCTTTTCAAAATTCATATTTTTTTCGAACTGCGCAACACTAGCACACTCCGTCGGGGCTAAGTGGAACTTCATCCCACTAGAGTTGGGTACTATAAAAAAAAAGCGGCCAAGTGCGTGTCGGACTACGCACAACGACAGGTACTGAAATCTTATGACACTTACGTCCTTTTCTTTAAAGAAGGCAGTTTTTTTGAAATATCTCAAAAAACTTTGTACCGATCTTGTTCAAAAAAAAATTAGCTGAAAGAATTTAACAAGCCCTATGTCCATGATTTTTTTCATATTTTTAAAAGACACGGTCAAAAATTAGAGGGGGGGGACACAAGTTTAGTCACTTTCGGGGCGATTATCTCCGACTCTATTCACTTAATCAAAAAAAATGCTGAGAAACCTTATATTTATTTCGAAAGGCCTATCGATTGATTTGCCACACGTGGGCATCAATGAATTTTTTGACTTTCAGTTTTATGTATGGAGTGCACCCCTAAAAAAATTTTTTTTTTGTAATTTAATTACAAAACTTTGTAGCGGCTAACAAAATACACCTATCCTCAAAATTTTATTCAAATACACCTTATAGTTTTCGAGTAAAATGCCTGTGACATACGGACGGACAGACAGACAGACAGACAGACATGACGAATCCATAAGGGTTCCGTTTTTTGCCATTTGCCTACGGAACCCTAAAAAGGGGAATTATAAAACAATCGAATAAAAAAAACTTATCGATTGAGGATGACATACTGTTTTAATAACTTGAGCGGTATGAATTTGAGTAAGCGAAAAAATAACTAAACTAACGATGAATATTGATTAATCATAAAATCCAGAACGAGCTTACAAAAAGTGGGTTGTGATTAATCCATTTCAGATATTAAATTCTATCCGTGCGACCACATTACTAAGCGAGCGACTAGATATACAGAGAAGTGGGAACAGGGACTTAGTGGCAAAACCGACTCTTCGACTTCGAGGTTATTTTTTTTATAAAAGAGCGGAAAAACCTCTGCTCATTATAGTATTTTTCAAAGTGGTTTTTGTATCCGAAACACTTCATTTAAGATAAAATGCCGCTCAGTATAAAAAAACAACATTAGCCAAATATTGACAAAAATGCAGGACTTACGTGTTGGTACTCAAACAAATATTAGGTCGCTCAAATACTATGAACCTTCTCGTTTTGTATTTTAAGTAACTCAAATTAATGTTTGTAAGTTGCTCTGCTGCTGTTCTGTTGATTTCTCGTCACTCGTGGTCGGTCGCTCACTTAGTAATACTATAATAACGTAAGTTAATTATTTTTGCCATTTAAACCTTTAATTTACAGTCACTCGCTTAAATACTACCCTAAATTTCGATTTTTTTTAAAGTTGCGTTTGGCGCTTTAGGTCATAAATTTGGATTATTCGTTGGGCCAAAATAATCAACAAGTCTGCAAAAAATCAGAACTACCGGAGTTGACGCAAGCTCTACATGTATAGGTACAGTTACTGGACTATTAAGACTTGTTTTTTAGTTTACTACCTTTTACTCCTTAACTTTAAAAAAAAATGCTGAAGTGATCGTAACAAGTTTAGGCTTGGGACTTTTAGTAGCACACCGTTGTTCTAGAATCCATGGAGTCGCAATACTAGTAAGGAATAGAAAGTATATAAACATTAGTAATTCTGGCTATACGTTTGAGTACTTACATTAAAACTTTTGGGTTCCATGTTACTTTCTCGCGGAACGATTATCGCGCTTGATTAAGTTCGTCGTCAGTCTGTATCCAAGTTTGTATCGCATTTTTTTTTTCACTACAGTTGTTTTGATTAAATAAATAAATAAATATTTGCGGACAATCTTACACAAATCGACCTAGTCCCAAACTAAGCAAAGCTCGTACTATGGGCACTAGACGATGACATATATAGAAATAAATACTTAAATACATTGAAAACATCCATGACTCAGAAACAAATATTCATCATCAGCTCATCACACAAATAAAAGGTCGCGGGAGTCTGCTGGATGCGGGAGGCACAGGACCGGTCATTGTGGCACTCTTTGGGGGAGGCCTATCTCCAGCAGTGGACGTCTTTCGGGTGATATGATGATGATGATGATGATGATGATGATGATGATGATGATGAAGTGTGAAACATCATTAATGCGAATATTAAGGCCAGTTTATACATAAGTCTAAATCTAACGCAACCACAATATTTTTGGACACTTTGAAGTATACATAGAGCTCTAAGCCTACCCACCTCTACCTTAGGATATCGGATTACCTACCTATTCAACTCTTAAGTTGGTAGGTGTAGGTACGACGACGAGCGAAGCATGGAAGAGTGTTAGGAAGAACCGCGACCCTACAGCGTGCGAACCAAGCGAGCGAAGCGAGCGTGCCACTGCCACAGTAGCGAACGGCGAAGCGCCAGAACTGTTTTTTTTTTATTTATTGACTAAGAGCTGTTTCCCACTGACGTCCGGTTTTTAGCGGGTACGGTTTTCTGCAGGATCCGGATCAGTGGGAAAGAGCTCTTATTCTTTATATTACTTTTGCAAGGGATCTTGCGTGGAAATACTTATCTTCCTCCGCCTCCATGATTAATTCGTTATACAAACAGAGTGAGATATCAGCGCTCGACCAGGCATACCCACAATTAAGAAATTTAATCACAATAACGTTCCGATATACGCTCCATTAAATGATGTATTAATATTAATGATATGAGTTCCAATACCTCTACAAAATAGCAATATAATATCTGTGATGACGTTATGAGTCGAAATTTTCGAGAAATTAATTAGGTACAATTAATTAAAAAAAATTATGAACACTAAAATTATGAAGAGTGATGAGCATGATCATAAAGCGGTATTACTAGAAAAAATTGTCCGTAAAAGTGTATATGAGCCAATTATGGACCCGTCAATTGTAAAAGATGTTCTCTTTAATATCACTACACAAGCATAATAAGATTCTGACAAAAATGTTATTTTTGATACAAGCTTTTATTGCCAACTTTTCTGTATACCGTCATCAACTACTCGTTGAGACGATTCTAACGAGCCCAAACTCAACGGGGTTACGTCTGTTAAATCCTGAATTCCCATGGCTACCTGCTGAAAGAAGATATCTGCTTGATTTGAGAATTGAGTTGCAAGATTCCTCCCGAACAAACATAGATACAACACATATATTGCAAGTTAATAAAAATACTTGTGGCATGTGAAGGAAAACAACGTCAGGAAACAGGTAGATCCTTTGGTAAACCGGCAGGCCCAATAAGGTCTAGTTTTTCCTCCGGGTTGGTGAGGTGACAGTTGCTTTCCTAAAAGTGCCTAGGTCAAATCTTGGGATTAGGCGCCAAAGCGGACCCAAGGTCCTGTACTTTTATGCTACCTGGATAACGCTAGGATGATGATGATGATACTTGATCAACATTATTACGCCAACCCTCCGTTCCGTCCAACTTGTGACTGAGGCTGGATTCGACTAACTAAACAGTCAAAATTATACTTGTGTTGTAATAAACTCTAATACCATGGTCGAATTGACACTGAGAGTGTATACTGTAATAACTCTCTGCTCTCTAGTGGTTATATTTCTACGTAATTTTATCTAAAAACACGAGTAAAATAAACCCTAACAAGTTAATTAAGTACCTACATCCCAACGAGGTCAGTTAAGTGGCCGCGTAAGAACGGAATGAGGGTTTCGAGTCTCAAAGGGGTGAAGTTATTTGTGAAATGTCCTACCCACTTGGGCGTCGTATGGGACTATTCTTACTGATAAGAATTCGGTCAAGTGCGAGTGTCAGTCCGTGTGAAGGGGTCGGTCGGTTTACGTGTTGAACGTGTACAGCTCAATGCGAGAATTTGACTATACATCTTAAATAGTTTACTACATTTTAAAGTTTTCATTAAGAAAAGTTAGTCGAACTATAATGCACATCTAAAATCAAACTGTACATTGTACAAGACTACAAGTAGTATTTGAAAATATATACACTACGTTCAATTCCATTTAGCGTAACTAAATAAATCGTTATTTTGTTGCCTAGATAAAAAAATAACAATAGAGTTGTTCGTTATGTATGTAGAATAATGAATCCTTAGATATTATTGTGTCGGATGGACTACGTTTTGAAAATGCAAAAAAGCCTACATTTTTCCTAAATACAGTAAATCGCGGTACCCTGGCAGGCCTAATCGAACCGAATGAAACGCGCAGGACGCGGACCTTCTCAAACGAATTAAAAAGGGCACGCTCGGCTCTTTCATTATTGGCATTCCAGCTGAGGGTCGTAATATCTGGAGTGTTTAATACTAGCTGGCTTACGTTTTTGCTATGCGAACAATTTTTTGGCCAACTATGCAGATGGGATAAATAATCTATTTACGTTTTCTGTGTATTCCGTGTGTTACTGTTATAGAAATTAATAATTTAAAAAACAACTTTTTAGCATTTCTTCGATGTAGCTACGGTTCTCCACATGACTATACTGTAGGTCCAAAATATACATGTAAGATTGAGTTTGCCTACTCATTGAGAAAATAGTATAGTTGACACATTGGAATCGCTATAACAATACTTGGCAGGCAAGTTAACGCCAGGAACGTCACGTTAAACGTTTATGCGCCCATTTGTTGGCATCGCACGTGAGGCTGTAAAGCTGTGCATTCACGGGCCGACTATCTGATTCCAGTCATTCCTATGTTGCTTGGCACTTTTGGTGATAGTAACATCACGTGCGTAATTTCGTTAACTGCTGTAGTGTGTTGCAAAATATGAAATTAAATTTAGTAAGCCTGCGAATAGGTTATACGAAAACGATTGATCATAAATTAATTGCATAAACCTACATCTTTTTACAAGCTTTATATTAACTTCCCCTGTTAGTATGGGACAAATCTTGCAAGTTAAGTTTGACCCACTTCCCGGTGACCGATTGAACTGAACTTTTGGGTACCTATAAGTATAGTTTGGATGACAATTCAATATTATGGTACCATCGAGCTGATCTGATGATGGAGACAGAAGGTGGCCATGGGAATTCAGTACTTAACCTACGTAATCCCGTTGAGTTTTGGTTCGTTAGAATCGTCTCAATGAGTAGTTGATGATGGTATACAGAAAAGTACAGTCGGCAATAAAAGCTTGTACCAAAAATGATTTTTTTGACAGAAACTTATTATCCTTACTAATATTATAAGTAAATGCGAAAGTGTGTGTCTTTGTATGTTTGTCCTTCTTTCACGTCGCAACGGAGCGTCGTATTGATGAGATTTTTTTTGCAGATAGTTTAGAAGCTGGAGAGTGACATAGGCTTACTTTTTCCAGCGGGAAAACATCTAATTCCCACGGGAACTAGTATATAAGAAGGCTCGGAGCAATTGTTCGCTTTTATTTCCTCTCATTTGAAATTTTGGTAGGTATGTTTATACAACTGTTTGGATCCAGAGGCACACTATACGATAAATTATATGCACAAAGTCCTCCATAAATATTCTTAATGGTAGACTGTATCAACGTTATTAAATTGAGCTGCATCAACAACACGATAACGTAATGTTAATATGGTGATTATTACTGTTTTGTAGCCAGTGAACCTTCCTGTTTACTTTCCGGTGACCCTTACTGAAAAGGGCATGATTACAGGATACGTAAACAGGTGTTCAATGTGCAAACAATTTAGTGGATACGAAGCTCAAAACAAAAAAGCTCCGTTGGCAACTTTAGAAGTTCATTCCCTTCGTCCGCTCCATTAGTTTGGGACGATTTTTCCGACCCTCTAACTTCTGGCCCTTCGCTGGTTTACCGTCAAAAATAAACATGCTCCGAGGAGATTGTAGTTAAAATTTTAAATACAATGGAAAGCTCGTTTAACGGTTTGTGGCAAAGTCGGTTATTCTCATATGCATAAAATTGTATGGGTTGAGTTCAAAAAGTAGGACCAATGTTAGCTAGTGTAAGTTGATAATGCAATGCGATGAAGTTGAAAAAGTTACATTTTGCGAGAGAAAATAACCATACATTTTTATAGTTTTAATTTAAACTTGTAAAACAGTAACAAAATTGTATTTCAAGAAATGAGTAGGTATTTATCATTTACAGTGCAGATTACGTAACACAGGTTGTAATAAATTTTTGTACCGATATTTTTCCCGAATATAGTGTTAGCGTTTTTAGTCTAAGAAAATTAAGCCGAGTATGGGCAATCAGGGGAAATAATTCGTGTAGTTTTGTAAATTGGTACAATTATACCTTGTGGTGTCCAGATAAACATACTAAAAGTCCTCGAGGGTGTTCCTCCTGTTCTGAGGTGAGGGGGGGTTGAAGGTACCTTCTTGCAGATTTTCGTACATATCTCGAATATCTGTACGAATAGCGTTATAATTACTTCAAACAAAAGTTTCTACATAAAATTTCCTACAAAATTGGTCATAATTATTTTTACTCTACAATCAATACCTTGGGAGCTACAGGGTGTTATTCGAGATATGTACGAAAATCTGAAAAAAGGTACCTTCAACCCCCTCTACACCCTCAGCACAGCCCCCACCCTCGAGGACTTTTAGTATGTTTATCTGGACACCACAAGGTATAATTGTACCAATTTACAAAACTACACGAATAATTTCCCCTGATTTTATTAATTTGCTTGACGTATTTAGGTATTTATGGTCCCGCGGTCGAATTGTTTTCAATGCATGATAATTTTCATTATAATGTAAACAGTTCGGCGGTGGAGTACCTATTTCACATATCGATAACTATTATGTATTGTACTAGCCGTCATATAGGTAATAATTGGCTTAATTATTCACCACTGAAATAGTTGGTATAACTAGTGAGGATTTATGCAATTTAATTATTGACCTAATCATATTTCATTGACCTATATCAGTTTATGGCAGGCGTGTTAGGTTTTTAAAATCTTCTGTATTGCTCAGAACTTACTATGCCAGAGTGCAATTTTGCACATTTATGTGAATCAAATGATCATGCAATATTAGAGGTGGCGGAGCTAATTTGGTGATAAAAATCAACAGGCACCACGGCAAAGCAACTTACAACCAAGTGACTGTGCAAAAAACCTACGTATAGTAATAAATAGTTTGCCTTAGAAATGTTTGTATTCATAGAAAATTAAGTAGGTACTTATGTAGGTACCTACTGGGTGCGCCAAAGTTCATATAAAATTGCAACTTCGATTATTGGATTTCAGAAATTTTTTCTCATACAATTTTATCTCATAATGATCACTATTCATAATTGTTTGTGCTTATAGCTATCGTAACCGGATTGTCTTTATTCATAATGTTATTCAAAATAAGTATCTCTGTTACTACTATCTATGTGTGTATACTTTTATATCATAACGATTTTTAGCAATATAGTTTAATATCATATTTATTTATAACCGTTCTTTATTAATACAACATTTAGCAATAACTACTAGTATGTTTAGAAATAAATATGATATTAAACTATATTGCTAAAAATCGTTATGATATAAAAGTATACACACATAGATAGTAGTAACAGAGATACTTATGTTGAATAACATTATGAATAAAGACAATCCGGTTACGAAAGCTATAAGCACAAATAATGGTTCTCTATTGTATGGGCAAAAATCATTTCCCAAAGTGTCACTTCCCAAAAAACTTTTCCCAAATATTCATTTGGCAAAAAATCACTAGTCAAATTATTGTTTCGCATTTTATCACTTGGCATTATCTCCTATGGCAAAATATTACTTCGCAAATTATTGTTTGGCAAAGTTTTATATAGTCAAGTTTCATTTAGTCAAACATATTATTTGGCATAACATTCGTTTTCCAAATTATTACATGGCATACGATTTATATATCCTAATTGTGCCTATTTCCGCTCTAAGGGACACAAGTGAACCCTAACCTAACCTACTTATAATTTTATTTCTCAAATTATTGTGTCTATTTTTGCCGTTGATGAAAGATGGCCGTTATTAAGTTTAAAAAAAACACGGTTTGTTAAACTTTTCTTATATCAAAATGTGTACTGATAAAATATAAATTAAAGTATGTTATGTTTTGCATTTGTTTGTCTTTTCATTTTAGTTTGTAGTAAAAACAAAATATTTGCCAAAGTTATGCTATGTGAAGTGTGCGAAATGAAAATTTGAGCAAATGTTTTGTTTGGAAAACAATATTAGCCCAAACAAAGTGTTTGCTAAATAAACTTTTGTCTTAATAACATTTGACAAGGCAAAATGATGCCAGATGATATTTTGACCAAATGAACAATTTGCGAAACAAAAATGTGCTATTTGTTCGTTTGGGAAATGAAACTACTGCCATAAGTTTTGTGGGAAGTGAAATTTGGCGAAAAATATTTTGCCGAAACGGCAGGACCCCATAAAGAACACTCTGAGATCAACTAATGCCAAGATAGTTGTGTATAAGTTCAAGTAGGCAGTACTAGTAGGGAACAGGGAATTAGTGGCAAAACCGACTCAGATCGCGGATAGGTTAGAAGACGGAAGACGGACGGACGGTCTTCGAGGTTATTTTTTTTTATAAGAGAGCGGAAAAACTTTGCAAAAAAATATTAAATACACTCGAATATGAAGGAAACTGTGATGAAAAACCAAATTATGAGTTCAAGTCTTTTCTTAGTAATGACATTATGAAGAAACATTTTATGAAAACTGTTCGTTATGAGTTCCGATGATAGTTACAGAAATTTAGGAACATAAAAGATAGGAAGAAAAAAAATATGAAGAGTGATGATTATGATTACAAAGCAGTATTACTAGAAAAAATCGACACATCAAGTTTATATGAGCCAATATGCACCCGTACCTACTACATACATAGATATCGTCTGAAAGTATTATCAACAGATGATGTATGAGTCGAATGAAACGTAAGATAAATTAAAATATACGAATTTAGTAAAACAAGGCCTGTTTACTGACAACAACGCGCATTACAGGCGATCGTGTTTATTTGCTTTCGAAATAGAAAAAGCATTTTAATTCTATAAAAAATATAGGTCCAGCACTGTTAGCACAAGATGGCGCGCGAGCTCTCTTAAGCTCTCTCGCACTATCCGTTTCTTTCTTACTTTTAAGCTCGAGAGAGCTCGCGCGCGGCGCGCTGTCATGTGCTAACCTTGCTGGAAATCACCAAATGATCTGTGATTTGCTAAAAATACAACAAATTAGAACATATTAATTTACAAACGGTACGTTAGCACACAAATTCTAAAAACGTCAGTACCTACTATTAGAAATAGGAGTAATGTCAGTTATGTATCAACGTCCTGCCACGCCGACTAAATCCACCCGTCTTGTAATCGGCCGCGCCGCGGCCGGGACAATGCGGCACTCATTGTAATTGCCGAGCGCTTCCGCGGCCACCTCCCGGCGGGATTGACACGACACTAAAATGGAGGCTAGATGTCACTTTACATTTATTGGATATACCTATTTCATATTTATCATGAGCGTTTTCTAGAGATATTTTTATTCGTTTTAGTGTCTCGACTCGACGTCTACACACAAATATATTGGTCGTCAGAATTGCTGGTCCGTTACGATAATTTTTCGGCTCAGATCAGTGACCATGATATTTTTATTTATTTACTAGATTACTAATGAAAACTTTCACAATGACGTTCAAAGAAATAAGTTGTGTTTTTAGTACCTGTTTAACGCACTAAAAAAGTTATTATTACGGATATTATACATATAACAATACTGCACCGTTTTACGAGAAACGTAGATAAGTCTAGAAGTTTCGTTTATCTCGCAGTTGTAACAAGTACCTTTCCGATCGCCGCGTGCCATCTTAATTTTTTTCCAACGTCCCCCTGTGAGTATGATAAGCCTAAAAGGCCCTTTGATTTCAGACCCTTCCTATTTTTTCTTCAGATTTTCGCTCACCTTTGAGGGGACTAACGATTCGAAGCCCAAGTCAAAGCCTTCCAGTTTTGACCGCGATCATACTACAAAGGTATCATTGCCCTTTATGTTCTTAGGTTTACATGTGCGTAGATATACGTTCTGTATACATATTTCTATACTTCAATCCTTTGAGTTTGCAGACCATTATTTCGTCCCTGGGTGTGGCTTTTTTTACGTCTCGAGACCCTTTTCAATACGGGGTTGATTGGAAGATTCCGGAATTTGTGGACACGGCTTTGCTTTTGAAGTATAATGTCAATTATTTAGGTCAGTGGATAAATCCAGTTACGAAACTATTGTTTTATTGACGTTTGTCACAATATTTTGTTCAGGCTTTATGTACGGATAGCTCTAAAAATAAATAACCAATGTTCAACTTTATTCTACCAACATACGTTCGTAAACGTATACATATTTATAGACGTGACTCTACTATAAATTATACTCAGTTTCATCCCTTTAGGGGATAATTTTCGGTTTAAATAGTATCTTATAATACTCGTACGTGCAGCTGATCCACACATCAAATATCCAAGCAAACATCAAAACATCTGAACTTCCATATTTTATATAACATATTATAAAGTAGGATTTTATAATCTTTCTTTCTCATCATTCTACCTTTGAAAAGCCTTAAAGAGTGTATATAAATTGCATAATACCAGACTCGCCCTTGAGGATATTGTCTTTAGTTTTTATTAAAAATCAACAGTGATCGAGTGTTTATCTTATCATCCCGCGCAACAATATTTTCCTGGCCGAGAATCGAAAAACGGCGCAGTTAGAAACAGTGTTTGCATTTTGCTATGAAATATCAATGTACGGTCGAGGAAATTGAATGTTTGGCACATGTCAACTCTATTAGAATGACGTTAAGGTCCAAAAGTGCTAAACATTCAATTTCCTCGACTGTACATTCGAGTTCGAAAATACGTACCTAAATACACAAAGTAATCAAAATGCTTGAACATGACGTTACTGTTAATATAGGGGTATATATTATTTTGGCCGAAAGGAGTCAAGTTCCGACGTTTTCTGTATGAAACGTGTAGTGATGGACAAGATGATGTAGTGTATGGACAATCCCATATCTATGTTATTTATGAACTGGACTGGCGCTGAAAAATACCAGACGCTCTAAAATTAAACAATTGGTTGTGTAGGGTCTAATAGTTTATTAAACCTTACATGTACGAACGTTATATGTTAATGTTGGGTTGTTATGTTGATCGGAACGATATCTTAAGTAAAAGATGCAACCGTCCTGGTTGAGTACCTTTATTGCACTAAAATAACAAAGTAATAAAATGTATTAGTTAAACAGCGTAATGACGCACGCTCGGGTGCATCGTAAGCTTAATATTAAAATGTCGAGTGTGCTCGTACAGGTTGCATCTGATAGTTTTGAACGCCTTCCAGGTTTCCAGGTCCTGTTAAATATACATGCAAGTAACTCTACATACATATCTTAGGGAATCAATTTTACTGCTGCAATTCATTAAGAATAGTCATAGGCAAGCAATCCATTGACACGACACTCCTGCGACAGCACTCAAAGCAATCATAAAACGGTACGCGAGATCACATGTACGATCCGTAGGCGTCTTTTTTAACTACGTATCATCAGCGTCAACGTAGTTCCATTTCGTTTTACTAAGGTCCAAGTACCTCACGGCACGTATCCACCAAAGCTGTGTGAGGTACCTAGCGGAGCATTTTGCGAAGAAAAGCCACCAACCAAAAGGAAGAGTTCGGGGAGGGAACCAGCAATGTAACTGGTGGATTTTTTCCTCGCACATCGCATCGCTCTGATAACTCTGGTGGACACTCACCATTGATCTGTCTATAATGTCAATAAAGTCGAGGGATGAAAATCTTCGCCACTTTTCGACTCTATTACAATGTTGTAATGATTCAAGTTAGACGAACTCTTTTATTCTGGACTGTAATGCTTCAATCAGAGGATAATGAAATTCACAAAGCCTACCTAATAGAATCTTAATAAAACTTAACGCATACATTGGTTTATTGAGCTGCTAGTTCAATTAACTCATGAGTTATGTTCTCGAATATGTAGTTTATTCAGTGAATGGGTTTAGTGGGATCCCGCGGTTTCATAATTAAAACTTTATCGCCTCCCAATTGTTGACCGGGTTCATTTAAATGCACAAAAAAGTTTGTTTGTTCTGTGCATATGTACCGAATAAGTTAAACTCGTACGGTTTTGACTGACGAATTACCTACTAATATTATATAGTGGAATACTAGTCTGATTTAATCAAGCTTCTAAATTGAACTTTGAGTTGCATATAAATAAAATAAGGGTACGATCGATAGGCTAGTTTTCTATTGTTAACATCTAAGATATGTCGTGTTTGTTATTCGGTAAAGAAGAATTCCGGTAGTTTTTAAGCAAAATTAAAAGTACTAGTCGATGCGCCTTTTTTTCTGATACATAATATAAAGCAACTGAATTTTGGAAAAAATATCAGTTACGTCATTTTACCTTACACCGACAGAAATGAACCCAAACACGACTGGTAATTGAGGAGTTCATATGGCTACTTACCTTCCGCATCACCTTACCAGCTTTAATTGTACCATAATATTGCATTGACATCCAAACTAAGAGTGTAATGCAAAATTGCAGAACAATCGGTTCAATATAACAAATTCCCCGTTTAGGTACGCCAAACGTGCCTTAATGTGGCCATTTCTTTCTATCGCTTGCAACGCACTCTTTCGGAGGCGGAGCCTTAGAGCTAGGGTTGCCGCCAGTTCGACCTATTAAATTATACATTAGTATAATAGTGTATTTTACTAACGATATTAAGATTATTCTTTATTTACTAAGGATCACCCAACTACACAAAAGCTGTGCGATTTGCCGTTAGTTTATGACATCAAAATTGAGCGTAAACAATATGTTATGTTGTAATGAAAACAAAATTCATAGGTAACTATTCTAAAATAGACTTCAATGTTCATCCTGAAGTCTACCTATATTGTTTGCTTCGCGATTAGTTTGATAGGTTACGTAGAAGAGTACTATCGACAACAAAGCTAACTGACCATTGGTGCACCTTAAGTGCATTGTAATAAGGTTCTATATAAACACAGGATGGTCAGTTAACAGTGTTGTCGTTTGTACCTATATATGTAAAACAATTATATATTATAAGAATACTAGCTTCTGCCCACGACTCCGTCTGCGTGGAACTCGTTTATATCGTAGCTCCATACAAACTTTCACCCCCCACTTCATTCCCTTGGAGGATGATTTCCGGGATAAAAACTATCCTATGTCCTTCCCCAGGACTCAAACTATCTCTATACCAAATTTCATCCAAATCGGTTCAGCGGTTTAAGCGTGAAGACGTAACAGACAGACAGACAGACAGACACACTTTCGCATTTATAATATTAGTATGGATAGTATGGATGGATTAGTATGGATGTAGGTATCGAGTACAGAATCACACATTTCGTTATCCTTCTCCGACCGTCCCGATGGCAGCGAGAAAAACGGAATGATCCGAATTTTTGTCGTTATTCTTGCAACCCGCTGCGATACAGTATGTTTTAGCTTTTTTTGGTTTACGCATATTTTCGAGGTGAAAGACGATGCAAAGCGCGAACGCGTGCTTTCGGTAGAGCGCGCGGCAACCACTAATAGACCGTTTCAAGACGGCTGGCCGGCATGTAACTTATAGCGGCGCGACGAAATCAGAGAATGAACCGCCTCTGTCGTGGTACTCGTATCCTTATTTCAAGGTTGGGTTGGCGTCGAAATACAGTTTGTCTTATTGTTATCTAACTAGTCCTAAGTCAGCGCTTATCTCTTCTTTGCATAGCTATCGCAAACGCAGAACATGGCCCGTCTTGACTCGATTGGCGAACCAACAGCACTAAAGTCATCCTTATTTGCATAAGTGATACATCGGAAAGGGGCTTGGTTGTTTAGTCATATATGTGACGTTTTGTACTATGGGAACTAAGAAATATTAAAATAGATTATAATAATTTCTTGAAAAAAACTCTTATTGCTAATGTGACATTGCGATTGCTCTTCTTCATATTACGTACATTCTTATATGAACTTAGTATTATAATCCTATCATAGAAAAACATCTAAATCAAAGTTTCACGCCTTTATCCCTAAAAGGGGTAGGCAAAGCACATGAAACCTGTGTTCCAGTACCACTTTTAGCATAAATGAGGGTATATAAGATCGATAAAATGTGATATCGCAGTGACAGGTTGCTAGCCCATCGCCCACAACACACTTCAACCCTGTTCCCTTAGACGACTCTTACGACACCCATAGGAAGAAAAGGATTTATATTATACTCATATTTTATTATATTACATATTTTATTTTATTATACATATTTATTCACACTACCCACTCTTTACTCACACCTGTATCTAGAATACACTGTAAGTTAACCACTAAGTTAAATGTGTCAATGGCATCTGTCGAAGTTAGCGCATGTCAATATTAGTTTTGTTGGCAGCTACAGTAACTGCTAACTTTGTGGCTCCTGCCACGGCAGAGTATACGCGGCATCAAATACTAATGTAACGTAGCATTCCCGGAGCTCAATAATACCCGGACATAGGTACCATAAAAGATAAAAGCTTGCTGTCAGTTTTCCTTCACACAAACTTATATCGTTGGTGCCCAACAGTTAAATCATATTTCACTTGAGTGCTGAATCAAATATTTATAATACAATACCTTCCATTATTTTTGCCGCGTTTGTACATATGTACTCGTATATAGGCTACACCAAAATAATCGGAAATGGATTAGTTGGGACTAAGTTACCCGAAAAACTTCTTTTGTGACGTTAACACCGACCTTTGAAAAGCTAAATTAATTATGAAAAATGGTTTATTTGTTACTAAAAGTCTGTTTACATTTGCTTATTTTTTGATGATGTTTACTTAAATGTTATCTAGTCGTAGTCGTTAAGCCGAGTTGGAGGCCTTCGGGCGGCTTAAGAACTTCTAACAGTCGAGTTGCCCACTCACTTGACAAAGGGGGGACAACTGTTACTCGCGTCCGCAGGAGCTACCTACCACAACCCGTGTCCCCTGGGTGGTACTAAAGAGTGACAAACTTTAAAAGGTCAAAAATAATATATGCCATACGATTAAAATAAAATGAAATCTAATCTAGCCCAACGACAATATATCGCTAGCATCTCAGTATTTCCAGACGTAACTCTATCTTCTATAGGTCAAATAAAAACAGTGGTAACTCGTGAATACATCCCGGTTGTGGAAAAAAAAATATAGCTTATCTCTACACACACACGAACAACGTTAATTACCACCCATTAAAATGTTTTTTGAAATTTAGTTTCCTTTTACGTTCCCTCATATTTTATACGGAGAAGAAATGAGACTTGTATTGATTTTTGCTCGATCTTATATACACCAAAGTTCTGTCGAGTGACGTCAAAAACCATTAAATATATATTTTTAGTTACAAACTAAGAAACTATTATTTGAAGTCTGAAATATCACTTTGTCCGGGACTGAACAAGGTTTGAACTTTGTAATAATAAAAGCACTAAGTTATGTTATCATTTCAATATCAACTTCAGCCTAGAATCATTGACTTAATAAAAACGTTTTATATTATGCAAAAGCGCACAAATATCAACATAATGTATGCTTAAAAAATCAATCCCATGAAAAACATTCCATGTAAAAAAGAGACCAAGTCTCGAAACTCTTCCTCCGGTCAATCCGTTCAGTTCCTTCAAGAGTTTCGAGACTTTGCCTCTTTTTTACATGGAATGTTATTTATGGAATCTCACGTTTTGTTGTAGGTTATTGTGTTATCAATACATACAAATTATGAATGCAATCCCATTCTTACTTTTTTTTTTTTTTTGTATAGCTACGGTAGCCTAGTGGATAGCTACGGTAGCCTAGTGGTTCAAGCATGCGGCTGTCAAGCGGCGGTCGTGGGTTCGAATCCCGGCTCGTACCAATGAGTTTTTCGGAACTTATGTACGGAATATTTACCGTTAGCTTTTCGGTGAAGGAAAACATCGTGAGGAAACCGGTCTAATCCCAATAGTTTTCCCTCTGGGTTGGAAGGTCAGATGGCAGTCGCTTTCGTAAAACTAGCGCCTATGCCAAATCTTGGGATTAGGTGTCAAAGCGGACCCCGGGCTCCTTTAGGGGCATAACCGGGAACAACGCTAGGAGAATGATGAATCCCAGTCTTACTTTTTCATTTTTTGTCCCATTCACTGCAAATGTAAAATCCTATATATTTATATGGGATTACAAAGTTATTTATGCAGTAGGTGTATCTAGAAAACTGGACCGAAATTGCAAAATAATTTAATTTTCCCTTGATTTATACACTAAACGCTAATTGAATTATAAATTTAAAGCATCTATGCCTGCTAGAAGTGCTTTAGACTTTTGATGATGGATGAGTGATCAGTGTCAAAACTAAGAAACTTTGACTAGTTATAATTCTTAAACTACTAGCTCAAATTAAAAGAAATTTGATATATACCGTGTTTATACAATGCCTGCTTGGTTACGGAAAATTCAGGCTTCTAGTTTTATACACAAAGAAGTTATTGGGGGGTCGAAAATGCCCTGAACTGCTTCGAGAAAAGCATGGTACGGCCGTGCCGCTGTTTTGCTAGACTTGGCGCGGGCACTGCCGTGCCCCCAGATTAACCATAATTAAGTTACACTTTCGATCAGGGTTTTGTATTCTTGATCATTTCGGTGTAGCCCTCGTAACCTGGGTTTAGTAAAATTGCTTACTAGGTGGCTGGCTTGGGCAAGTTAAACCAGGCTTAGCTTGGTTTGGTTCGACTTGGCTTAACACGTCCACTGCGTAAGTGACAAATCGTTAATTTCGCACACCACGAAGGTCTTTGTGATTGATGACAAAATTCAGCTAATTAGATGAGGGGCGGTTTCTACTCAATCCGTAGATATGGATCGAGTAGAAACCGCAATCGAATATAATACCTTACTTACCATAAGTTTCTCACAAGAGAGGTACCCCAAAATGGTCAAAAAACGGTAGTAAGTAGTTAAAAAAAATCCGTTAATCCGTTGGGACACAAAAATTTACTGTAGAATTGTATGGCAATTTTTTGTGTCACAACGGAACTTTTTAACTACTACCGATTAACCAGGCTAACTACTGGCCAAGAAGTTGGTCCTCATCTTAATGTTTGTTAATATTGTCTATTTATAAACAAAGGGCTGGGTAACTTTTTTAAGGCGTATTAGAAAGAAAGAAAGAAAGAAAATAAGTTTATTTCGCAAAAATACAGAATACAACAATATTTTTAAGTACTTATACATTACATTAGTTTAGCTACTAGCTTTATAACTTAGACAATTATTGTGGATCCTGGGGTTGGACTACTCTCGTGATATAAACTTGTTATAACGTGGGTTATTTTACCAGCCATATGGACTGGTTAAAGAACCAGTTCACGTGTACAAGCAATATGACAGGCGCGTCATGATTCATGAATGGGTTACAATACTCGCGAAATTTTCCAATCCTACGACCAAGTGCAAGTTATAAAATAAAACACCAAACTCATCGAACTGAATAAATATCCTTAGTGTAATAATTATAACAACACATAGTCTAAAGCTAAACTAAACTCATTACTCAATAAGACGCCTCGTCCGTCCGCGCCGCTCAGAAATAAACTAGGCGTTGAGAGATTGGACTAGTCCACCTGACCAGACCGTAATGGAGTTGACATACATATGTTTTGGGGAGGACGAAACATTCAAAATAGCACATTTGTTTAATGGGAAACTAGCTTTTGCCGGCGACTTCATCTGCGTCAATTCCCGTAGTGACAATATTTTTCCAGCCACCTAGCGATAAGGAGTTTGTCGAGACTTTTCGCTATTATGTTGTTCGCTGAAACGAACGACCATCTCGACAGCTTTATTATATTTTTAAGGATAACAAAGAAGTCATGAAATCTTCCTGTTAAATAGCTAATAGGAAATAAAATGAAAACTTCAAAACGAATGATATTATCGAAACGTATTCGACATTCGTAATGTATGATAAAACCAACAAAACTATTTTAACAGGTAAAATTATAATTTGACGTCAATACCAATTATTGAGTGAGGTTTAAGTACTACAAATAACCATGAGGTTTTTTCCAATATAAATATATACTGACGTTTATTTAAATTAAGTTCTTCTGTACGGGAGTTGTGTGATAATATGTATTTACTTAGTACACTTACTTAAATGTACACACAAATGCTTATTTTTGATTTGCCTAGTTTTGATTTGACTTGCAGTGTCTGTGTGATAGTTTGTTGGATAGGTATTTAGGTTAATTCTTGCAATTCTATTATTAATATTTAAACTTAAACTTTTCAATGTTCTATCGGTTAAAATTTGTACACTGGTTTAAGTTAGATGACAAAGCTATATTCTGGGACATAAAGCTGGTCTGATGATGAACACATAAGGTTGCCATAGCATCTCCTAAACTGGACATACTTAGATATATTCACTCAGAGGCAATGAAAACGGGTCACTTCCCATGGATTACTTTACAAAGTGACCCGTTTTCATTGCCTCTGAGGTAGCGTACCTTCATAGTTCACATTGGGAGTTACACTCAGAGGCAATGAAAACGGGTCACTTTGTAAAGTAATCCATGGGAAGTGACCCGTTTTCATTGCCCCTGAGTGTAGAATCCTCAATGAGTAGTTGAACAGTGTACAAAAAAAACGTAGAATAAAAAATGACGCTTTAGGCTTTAGACTGAAAGTTATTTTAATGATTTGAAATGATCGTAATATTCATACCGTGACTTTAAAATTAAAGCCTTTAATTTTGTATCGCAGCGTCTATCCCTTTACCTTTGTTTTGATCAGTTAATCTCAACATCTGAAGTCTGAAGATACTCCAAAACATCAATCGATCGACTGTTTACTGTTTGCTTTCAGTCACCCGGCTTTGTTTACGAATTAATTAAATAGTTTAATTTGTTTACTGACTTCCTTAGGGTTGACAATAATATTAAATATGTAATTAAATAACCAAGACCTGTTGTGATTAGATATCGACATTGATGGTGGCCAATCGTAATTTTGAGTTATTTCGAATGTATTTTTTTGTAATAGGCACTAGTATTCAGAACACGAAAAAATATTTCACACACACTATCTTTATAGGGTTTATTGACTGTATTTGATTTTCATAAATATCCTCAGTACTTTACAATACTGTCTCGCTGTTTGCATGCATAACCTCCAGCTAAAAGGAGATTAAATCCTTCCTTTTTCGCTAGAGAGTGTTTTAATGCAGACCTTTTTCATCAGTAGGCGCTTAATATGTAGTCCATTAAGTTTTCAAGAATCGACAACCCTATTATAATATTTTCCAGTACGAGTGTAAAGCTGACAGCGAAAACTATTTTTTTACCTCTTTTAAACATAAGTGTTCATAATTTGTGTGTTATGACTTATGTATGATACTTATAATATCCATCCAGCGAATCGTGGATTTTTTGGACACCGTTAACACTTTCACGGCCAATATGAGTAGGTCTAAAAGCTGTGACCGTTATTCTTGTTGCCCCAGCAAATCAAAAACGATCAATATAACTATACATATTTGCAAATAATTATGCTATTCAAAATATACCAAACTGTATAAAATATATCGGTTATAAGCGCCATGTGCACCTATGGGTTAGGCCAGAATATAGCTCTACTTGACACTCATCATCATCAAAGGCACTTCGTAGCGTAGATGACGTTTCAATTGATTTGGTCCTGTCTGATTACATTTGTGGTTAGTGTATAATAATCAAAGTAGTGTATATAGTTTCTTACTCCGAGTCACCAATTACATGCTCTGAAGTGTTCACTTCTCTTCAGCTTGTAACTTGTGCCTTGATATCAAATCATACATGTGCACACAACATCGGTGGGCGATTTGACGCGTCATCGGATAGGGCCTGTTTTATTATTAAAATTAAATTAGCCGATCAACATGTTAGTAGACCTAATATTATAGCTATCGATTAGGTATTGAATTATCGCATTCTGAACGCATTTCCACACTTGCTTCGACATGAATATAACAAACGCTATATTAGTATAACACAAAATGCTCATATATTAAGGTCCCTGTGCCAAAATGAATAAAACACGAGTATAGTTTGGTCATGCCTGCTTGCTTAGTCAGTTCGACTCTCTGTCTATCTCACAGTCATTCTACTCGAAACTCGTAGCCGCATCAAAACTATGGAACAATAAAAAACGGGAGTGCCGGCAGAAGTGAATACTCAATAACATTGTAACAGTTTTTCGATCAGGTCACGTGACATCTTACGGTGTCACCCTAAAAATGAATTTGACGCAAATTTATAAACAATTATCAATTATTTAGGCGGATGGGCCGCGGGCGAGTTGGGTGCGAGGGGCCGCCGGCTCGCCCGTCGGCGCGCCGACGGGCGGCGGCAAACACAATACCAATTTGTTTTTGCCATTGCCAAATATTTTTCAAAGCTTTATGTCTTTAGGAATAACGTCTAAATTCGAACTATTCGAATTTGCAAGAACAGCAGACGGCTGTGGCGACCAAAATATCAATTTGTTTTTGCCGTTGGTAAATATTGTTCTAAGCTTTATCTCTTTAGGAATAACGTCCAAATTCGTACTATTCGAATTTTCTCAGTAGAGAAACGGTGAAGGACGCGTTGGTATTATTACAAATTTATTTGCAGAATATGCTATTGCAAAAAGTGTTTAACGGCTTTATACTCTTACAAATAGCGTTCAGTTTTGAATGAAGTCGAACCGGCTAGCAGCAAAAAGTGACCTCCTTCACATCTGACGTCACAAAACTCTGTCGCGTATTTAACAATTTTTCCCCATCCCAAAAAGTGCTCAGCGCCGCTAAAGAAGTTTTCACTTCAAAAATGTAGATGGAGAAACCTCGCAGTCTTACATTGCCTATCACGTTCGTAATGTTTTGAGTTTCTCATAAAAATACGCTATTTTGTTTCCGACCTGATGGTGCTTTGACCGGTTGTGTCAATTGAACTCGACTGATGTTTTATTGTATATGTTCTACTAGCTTTTGCGCGCGACTCCGACGGCGTGGAACTTGTTTATATCGCCGCTCCATACAAACTTCCCCCCGTATTTTTTGATCGCCTTGTTCAATCATAAAATCATAATATATTATTGAAGGTGACTGTGTATCGTCGTTCTGCGTAGTTAATACTGTACTGTAGTTTCAGTACTTTTTTAAGTTTCACATTTTTTGTCTTTACGTTTTTTATATTTTTGTATCTTTACAGATGCACCATCCAATCCAGATGAAGCCAGCAGACAGTGAAAATAGAAATGGTAAGTGAGCCTTCGTATTCTTGCAAGATAGTTCTTTACCTTTCTTAAAAGTTTGAAGTGACATTAAAATAAGTAGGTAATAAAAAAAACTTTTAAGCAAATAAAGATTGCAGCAAGGGCAGAATTATTTATTTATCGTAGGCTAATTATGTTTCTCAACTTCAAAGATGTACAGTTTTCAAGTACGCTATCGCATCTTTGGTAATAAAACTTCATATAATACCATATCTATACATATAGGGCATGCTCAAGGGTACCTAATCAATAAAATCAAGTTAACCAACAATATCCTTGATACTCAAAGGTACTTGAATATTCTTATAGTTTAATTAAAAACCCCTTCTTATACTGCACCAAATATTATGTTTAAATAAGGAAAAGCTCATTGTATACAAAATACCTAGTTTTAATATGCGGTTTTAAGTTTATCAATTAAATAGCTGAATTTCCTACTAAAGTGTCAGTATGTGTAGTTAATCAATTTAAACTGCTTATTTTGCCTGTGTTGGTTGATTGTTGATAACGCCTAACGTTTACTGTGTGACAAATCGATTTCGTACTATCGCTAACTATCGAGTTACTTGCCTGGCAATGGTTGACAAACGGTATCCCCAGAGTATTTGCAATATTTAAACGAAAATAACTCTTATTTAGGAGCAATATGTGCACGGATGCGATTTGCCTAGCGTACGGAGACGCACGTGGGGAGAATATAATGCGACATACGCACATATGTGTCTTGCAAAACAGTTGTCATATTCTGATGACGGGATTGTAAGAAAACGTGAACTTAATTGTGACCCATAATTTTATTTGTTAAAGCTAGAATACTCGCTTTGCTTTAACTTAATTAAAAGCCATGTAGTCAAAAAACACGTTCCTATTTTTTATTTTTTTTATGGAGTAGCGTTATCTTTTCTTTCTGGGAAGATGCTCATTCTTTTAGTTTCGTAACATAATTAATATTCTGTAATCATATGCAAATACGTGGCCATAAAATATTTATAGCTCATTTTATTGTATACGCATCACATTCACGCTTACAAGGAATTAACGTGGTTGATGGCCGGCAACGAAACAGTTACACTAGCGTAGTCGTTAAAGCGTATATCGTATTTGTAAGGAAGATTATAATTGATTGTATAATTTTCCAAGCAAAACACAAGAATATTCCCCAGTCTAGTACAGTCAATTGCAGTAAGTATTCTCTGGCAAAACAAGATGCACAAATATCACCTCTGTTTGACCTTATGGTTGACTGGTAGAGAATGCCATTTGGCATTTAGTCCGCCATTTGTACATTATTTTGGTTGTGTGCAGTAAAGTTTAAATAAATAAATATCAACACGAGTCACTTGAGTGTGAGTGTGACAGAATTTAAAGGTGTGGTGGCTCTCGCGCGCGTCGTGTCTCATTTTAATTCAAGTGACTGCGCCATACAATGTCTTCCAATTTTAGTAAATTGCAATTTTCCTTATAACATTAAATTTACCCGAATAGTTCAAATAGTGCGCTCAATAGTTTTAGTACCATTCAGAACAGAATAAGTCCAACCGTATTCTATTTATACACACACCTAACGGATTAGTTCTCAATTCGTTTGACCATCAATCGTGCTAGTCAATAAATTGAGTGGTATGTATAGTGTGTAGTTCTGTAGTCACCATTTGTTAGTATGTAGAATCATTAGCTTTACTTGGGCTGGATTTGACCAAACCCGAATAAGAACTTAGACTGAGATGAAACGTCATAATCGTGGGTATGGGCTAATCTTGGAATGAACTCTATTCTTGTTTAAAATTATATTTTTGTGTTTTATGACGCGTTTAAATTATATTATAATAGCCTACATAACTACATATGTACATATTCTCTTCATAACTTATTGACAACAATGATTCGAATAAATATTTGTATTTGTACTTTTTTGGTCGAACTTATAGAAGAACTTTTAATGTTATATTTACATACATCATACGTACAATTGTCGATATGATCTACAAAGGTACTATTTAATTATATCCATGACAGTTTTTAGTCATTATTCAATGTCAATACAAAAGTAACAGAAACACACCAATTTGGCCCTAAACTATTGGTTAATAGTAATACTAGGAAAGCATTTATCAACATATTGATAATATTGTAGAGCTGTATGCAGTTTGGATATTGAGCCGCCACTGATGCTCAGATAAATAATGTTTTTTTTTTCCATAGTCACTTTCAGCAAAGGCTATGGAAGATAACCACGTCAGCTTCAATAAGCCCCAGGCCACCTCGTTCAACACTGTATATATTTCCTCAGTGATTATTGCAATTGATTCGAGTATTGTAAAGCAATAGCGTTTTAATTAATTAGTATCACGTTATTCTTGAATGATTCAAGATTATTCACAGTAGTGTTTATTATATATATTAACTATAATCTTCTACAGTTGTAATGGTACGAGTAGATGAACGAGTTTCATAGGATTTTGAACTTAACTGTCTGAAAAACATAACTTGGAAGTAGATTAGCAAAACTGCCAGATGTACATTTTGAAATTCGAACCTTCTGTCTAGAACAGAAGTCATAGATTTCATTAATCATTTTTGTGGGTCCGATCCTTTTCCCAGAATTGAGTCCTGTTTCTTCGTACTGACATAGCAAAGTAAAGTTATATATGGCACTATCACCAGCACTTAAGTCGATTATGTATTTTCACGCCAAATGGATCAGTAAGTAGAAGTAGGGCAGACTTATACTTCCAATATTGGTGTACAATGTGATTTCAAAGTAGCATACAGGTCACGAATACGATTCTTAAACTCGTAATTCGTTAGTTATGTATAAAGGGCGGCTGACGAATGCAACCAACGAAATGAATGAACCAATAAAATGTCGAGTACATGATGTTGAATGATATACCGAAATAAACATACTAAATGTGATGGAAAGTGAACAACTCTCCGATCTATCTGTAGATGTAGAGTTCATTATCTTTGAGTATTTACAGGTAAAATAAATGTCTAAATCTTGAAATTATGAAGGAATATAAATATTTACTATTATATATCGCCTTCCATCATTGCTTCAATGCATATCCTGACCATATTCGTTATTTACACTACGGTTTGCACCCTCGGTCAAAATCTCTCACACTAGCTTCCCGCGCGGCTCCGCCTCAGGATAAATATATCCTGTATTCGTTCAGAAGGTCCATTCTAAATACCGGTGAAAGGTTTTTTAAGTAGTTCCAGAGATTGCCCCCTACACACCAACTTAAATTTTGCAAACTAACAAACTGCTGCTTGATTATATTAGCATTAGCATTAGGTATATACACGTAGATACAAGTGGTATTTCGTGCAAGGTTTCCTTTACAACATTGAGATATACATTCTAAAGAATCAACAGATAAATGTTTCGTGTAGCGCGTAGCCACTTCGGTTTTTAGCCCTCAATCGACGGTTTAATGCCGAAGTGTAAACAAGCCAACAGGAGTTCTACGGAAGCAACAATGACGTCACGAACATAAATCGGGTATAGGTCGGGATCACACCTGGAGCTGTGAAAACCGTGTCAGACGGCCGGCTCGTTAGTGTCGTAAAAGGGGGGACGGGTACGGGGGGTTTGGTGACAAGGAAGAATGACTGATCGTCCGTCAGCGCGCGCGCACCTCGTGTACCGGCGCGCTAGTAGTTGCCCGGCCGCGGTTGAATGCAGACGTGTAACGTCATGTGGTGTAGTGCATGTGAAGTGAAGTGAAGGATGCGCGGTGACACGGGCGGCGCGCGCGGTAAGGCGGGCGCGGGCCGGTCCAACGGCGGCTACCCGCCTATCAGTGCCGCCTACTGGCTGCCCCCCTCGAACCCGACCCCCTACCATGTGCCAGGTTCGACCACGCATCGACGTACTTCAAATTGTTTCAAAACCTTTGATGTCTGAATCATCCGATTGTTCTTTTCGAAGTGGTATGCCGATACCCGTACCTATTTTGGATGCCGTGTAGACGTTATTTTGTTGATAAAGGTTACATTTTTCACTGTGAAAAAATTTCACATTGAATCTGCAGTGTTTTCCATGTGGCGTGTTGTGAATTTACTGTACTGTGTGATATTATGTCTCTCGCAAAGACAAAAACTTTGCTATATATTATGTTACATTACACTTAACTACATTAGATTTTCCCCATTGTATTCCGTGACTAATAATGAGCGTTAATTATCCTTGTAATTATTCTGTCACGTCCAATGGAGTCGTTATCGCCATGGTGCAATATTTAACGCGGCTGGGGCTTTCGCTTTGCTTCTGAAATCGATTTCTCCTAACATTTTTTTTGTTTTAAAATCGAAATCGCGTTGACATTGACCGATTTCGCGCGACGAAACAATCAGCGATTTAAACAACACCGCGAAATTACGTGAATACTTTAAATGCCATCAAATACCTAACAATTGTCAACGCTTGCTTCGTACAAATACATTATTGTACGTAGTAATTTATCGAGACAGCGGCGTGGCGGCGTCCGATTTAATGTTTATTTAATAAGTTTTCGGTTGTGTTTTCCATTCTCAGTTTTACTGCTTCATGATACTGACACCAATATAAAATTCGAAGTGATTGCGAAAGTACTTTATGGGCGTAATTCAACATTGTATAGCCACAGAATGTCTCTGATAACAAATTCCCTGTTTAGGTACGCTAAACGTGCCTAACTGTGGCCATCTCTTTCTATAGCATGCAACGCGCTCTTTCGGAGACGGAGCCTTAGAGCTAGGGTTGCCTACCTGCTCGACCTATTCAATTATACGATTTATACGTTACTATAATAGTGTATTTTACTTACGATGTTACGATTCTTTATGTACTAAGGATTATCCAACTACACAAAGGCTGTGTATTTTGCCTTTAGGTTATGACATCAAAATTGTATGTTTCTGGAAAATGTAAGACGGAGACACAACTGGGGTACCTATATGTGTAATGTAAAGAAAAATTGGTTTTGAAAATTCTATATGTATAAAACCAGTATAAATAGATGACGCGGCGCCAGCGGCGGTACCGAAAGGGATAGTAGTAGGTACTAATCGTTCATAGCGGGTAGTCTAAGAGGGTAGCAGGCGTGTTACTTTACTTTGAATGGCCTAAAACCGATCATAGCGTTTCTTTGCATGAATCCATTTTCAAAGTACTTGTCAACTGAACTGAAAAAATAGAATTCGTATTTCATATTTTTTAAATAATGTACATATTAATAGCTGAAAAGAATATTATTTTTAATTTAACATTTTTTACCCTATTTAACCAACTACGCGACGCAAAGGAGGGTAATGTGTTTGTTTACTAGTTTATGTATGTATGTTCGTATGTTTATTGTATGTTTTATCATGTGATTTCGTTACAAATATTCACATAAAGCTGAATGAAAGAATTCTCTGCAAAACAACTAGATAAGATATATAGTGAGAGATATAATATAGTCTGCATTACAGTATGCCCAAAACTCAGAGATTGCTAGTGGCTAGTGACATTTCAAGCTTACACAAAAGTAGTCATATTATAGTCATGTCAAGAACTCTCTTTAAAACAAGATGAGTCGCTCCCCCGTAGGTCTTATATATTTGAAAACTACTAGTACTAGTAATCTGTAATGATCATAAATTATAAACTTTCTAATGAAGGCTGCACGGCTGTAATCTGATCTTGGTTGTTAATTTATTTTAGGTATATTATATATATTGTAATTCGATCGTTGCCAAAGTATTGTTAAGTTTTACAGTTTCGTTATTCAAGAAGAATTCAAGTCTTCTAGTGTATTGCTATACCTATAGTTCTAAGAAAAACAAATTTAAATAGTATCATTTTATACAGCTCATCGCGTGTTCATATTCGGGAACGAATAGCTAACATAATTATTTCGGAGACAGAGGAGGCTAGTCTCGGGGCGTGCAATGATATCGTATTGTGCAATCTGGAAACTGAGCATATTTTCCACACATTTTACTGGGCTCCGACATCGTTGCCGGATTCTACACCGATATCGTACTGGATAATGTGAACACGCTCTTAAGGTATAGTAAGGCACTGTACGATAGAGATAGCGCGAGTCTAGCACGGTCATAGCTGATGGAAAACATCGAACCGTATAGTATTTAAATTGTTTGTACTACACACTAATAGTCAGCAAACGCTGATTCCTTTACCTATAGTCGTAATTTCGTGCCTTTGTACTCTCGGTGTTTTCTTTACGACGCTCTTTCTTTACGAATCTTGTCACTTATCGGGTGATAAGGCTGACCATGATACGGGGTCAGGTCATCAGTACACAGTGGGGTCTACCCATGCTGCGTCTTCCGGTAAGTGGTCGCCATTCGAGAACCTTTCCGCCCCAGCGGTCATCGGTTGTGTTCCGCACCCACTGCCACTTAAGTTTAATCCTTTTTAGCGTCAGATAAAAATGGTATATAAATACTATATTATCATGACCTCGTAAAGGCATATCCCTTTATTTGATCATGAACTAAAAGCGATCGTACAGAATCAGTTACTTACATTATTCACCTAGGGCGGTAAAACATAGAATGTCACCTATATTTGACCCGAGGCGATTAATATGCGATCTGAATCTTTCCTTATTCCGAGCGTGGTGAGTTCAAAATTGTACGTTCCCGATTGGCCAGTAAGTAGTATTGTTTACGGTCAGGTGTGACGCGAATACTTATATTATGTTTTTAGACCCAGTCGCAGCTTGCCGCCTATGCTAGCGTGATCCGTCTAATCTTGGCAACGTCTGATTAATGTCTCGATGCATTCTAATGTAGTTAACGCGCTGGAGAATCCGTCTGCGCAAACACAGGTACGCTAGAGCCGAAATAGAAGCGCCTTTTCTTATTGTGCTCGAATGCCGTGTACACAGGCATCTGGACACTTCTTATTGCAATCCAATAAGCGTCGAGGCGTGTGCGGAAGACAATTTTAAATATAAATTAGATTGACTTTAATTTACAAAGCATAACCTTCGCTCCAACCCCAAACTAGTTTGTTTTTGTCCACGGGAGAGAATTTAGAAACGAAAAGTTTATTGATAAATAGGTCTTGCCATCCCTTCGGCCTCGTACGTAACCACCTTTCGTAACTGGTTGCAGAAGAAGAAAAAGATATCACTGCACTTACATAATACATACATACTTGATGTGTATTATTATTAACTTATTATGTCCAAAAGTTTTCCTTGATTTCACAATCATTCCGCATTATGAATATTTTCAGAATACGAGATGTGTATGTATGTTTTCAAGAAAATAGCATAGTATTAACTGTCCTGTGGGATACTACATTGACATTTCTCACATAGGACGGTAAAACAAAGAGTGTCCCAGATAGCAGGTGTTTGAAGCCCGAGCAAAAGGTCAGTGGCGAGTACAAAATTGTACGTCTCCTCCAGGCCAGGAAGTGGGACTTCGGTAATTGCCACTTTACGGCCAGTGACCTTAAAAATATTCCGTAAGTAATATTAAAAATTACAAATACGTGATAAACTTATCATGCTGCAACTGTCTTTTCCACCGCATTTCCAGCCGTAACAATAAATCAGATTATTACGAAGCCTTGTCAATCTGGGTCCAATTTTTCCCGGCTGTCTTTTCCGGCCACTTTTCCTCCATTTGGCAGGTCCCAACGGGCGCCTTGTTGGTTATTTATAATGATCAGTTGTCCCAATCATGTTTCAATAGGACTTCAATCTTCTTAATTATGATTTATTTCCTGTTCCGACATAACAGTATAAAATATTAAAATCGATAAGTCTCTAAGGTTAGTTCAATAGTAATTGTTATAAGAATGTTAGTGGTTGTACGTTATTTCATAGACTACATTTTTATAGAATTTCGTTTCACATAAATTGATTCTCATAGTATTATTTCATAGAATAGTCATTTCGCTGACTGTAGAATTTTTAACCATAGATTTTTGTGGCAAAGAAAATGTAATTCTTCGATATTTCTGTTCACAGAATTTCAAATCACATATTTTTTATACTTATATTATTCAGTTTATGCAAAACTTATTGCCAAGAAAATAGTTTTATAGATTTTTTTTCTCATAAACTGAGTTCCCAGATTATCGTTTCATCGAATCATCGATTCGCAGAATACTAACTATGTAGAAATTTTAATTACAGTTTTTTGTTGTATGTAAAGATTTTTTTTATTGCGATATTCATATTATGAACCTTCAAATCATATTACAATATTTATCCGTTTAGTATTGATACTAACGTAATTAATAAGTAAAACCATTTTATTGAGTGGTACGTGGTGAGTGATTTGTTTTTAACTACTATGAATTCTATTTAACAACAACTTTTAAGCAACTTTTTATGTAGAATCATGTTACATTGTGTAAATGGAGCAAGTAATTAAAGTATTATTAAAAGCTGTCGGTTCTGGCGCTTCGCCGGCCGCTGCCGCGGCACGCTCGCTTCACTCGCTTGGCTCGCGCGCTGTAAGGTCGCGGTTCTACCTAACACTACTCCTCGCTTCGCTCGTCGTTGTACCTACACGGACCTGCCTTAGAGTAGAATAAGTAGAAATCGTTTTCGATGTAATAAAAAAAATGTGTAGTCAAAATAATTCAAACAATGATTGTATCTATAATGTTTATAACTGAAAAAGTTAGTTATTAAAATTCATTCAATCGTGTTTCTGTGAAATATGTTTCTTTCTAGTAAAGAAGCGGTGAAACAACAATATCCGAAATAAAAATACAAGAAATTAAAGGAATTTCTGTGAAACGAATTTTTATGAATTTTATGTTTACGAAACAAATATATACCTAAGATGTATATACCTACAGTGTGATAAGTCTGTTGTTTAAAAAAAAGTAATTGAATAGTATTTATGAGAAATAATGTTTCGTTCAAGTACTTAAATGGAACTTGAAACAATAATATTCGAACTAAAAATACAAGAACCAAATATATTATATGAAACATTTTCTGCGAAACAAAATTCTATGAAATTTCTGTCTGTAAAACAAGGGATCACCGAATGTTAATTAATCAATATCAATACTTTCAAATATCTTTCCTTTAAGATAGTCGACATATAAAAGATCCCCATAAATAAATAAAGAGGTATTAATCCGTTTAGATCCATGTTTTATTTTTAAAACGACAACGATTGTGTAGGTTTCGTACGACGAATGAGTATCATGAGTCAGCAAAAACGGTGCTAGTACCTATAATAACAATATATATACGTCTCAGTTTCAAACACCTACTAAAATATAGGTTTTTTTTTTTGAAGTGGTACAATTAAATCTATTTTCGAAATTCATACGGTAGCGCTGCGGCGGCGGCCGGTCTCAGGAAACCCCATGAGGGTAATTAATTTTCTTATTACGGTATAATGGCTGCAAGCTTATTTTGCGCCAGTGCGAAAGATAATTAATCTGGTCTCTAATGATGTAACAACAGGTAGGACACCAACATATCATCAAGGAATACCGAGATTTAGGTATTAATTTATCTTTTCCATTCCTGCCAGATGAGGGGATGGGAACTTTCAATACGTACAAGCCAAAACTAAGTCCAGAAATCTATATGTATTTATTACTAAAATGGGGCTGAATGGAAGAAAATGCCCAACGGTGGGCGCATACACGCTGTAAAAGAAGATGACATGCTACTCATAATGGGTATTAAATCCTTCATTTGACTTGAGCAATGATCAGTATACACTGACTCTGACAGAAACGTAAAATGTTTAATCCTTCAGCATTGTCAGTGTCAAAACATCCGAAAGGTTAAGCCATCCGTAACGTGTGCGAGTGTTAATATAATACGATAATAAAGGACCGGTAATTTTTTTTAGTTTCTGTATGATCATCATTCATTTTCATGCCACCAATTCGGTTGTCATGGCTCAGGCATCTCGCAATACAAATATTTACGCCGCGGTGGCTCCTGCATCGCGATTGAAACGGGCATTGAAAAGAGTCTGGCCGTAAACAGTACGCTCATCAAGAATACTGCCGGGTGAAACCATCGCGAATCGACGTGCTAAGGTACGAGTTCAGTGAATTTAGCGGTGAGAGTGAAGTATACACTTAAATAGTAATAATATACCTACAAACATTTCTTCGAATTGGTTAAAGAACAGTCCCAAATCTCGTAGACTATAGTGGGGAAAGTACCTTTGGAGCGTGTTTATGTAGCTTTTGACAGATAACAAAACGTAAAACGCTCATTATACAAAAAGGTCACATATGAATTGATATGATGTATATCTGTTGCCGCTATAACAACAAATACTAAAAAACACAATAAAATAAGTATTTAAGAACTTTAAAAAAATTGCTTGTTGCCTTCGTCAGGCGCTGGGTCTCAAACTGTATGAGAAAACTAAAATGCGACTCGCACTTGACCAAAATTCTACTTGATAATTATTACTTAACGTTATTATGATGCCCGTTAAAAAAATATATATTATTATTTAAATTAAATAAAGTTGTTTTGCATGTTGCACTTTCCTCGCTACAGTGAGGTGAAAAGTTTTACACGGTTGCAAATGTATTTTACTTCTCGTGTGTTGAAACACTCGCTACGCTCAGAATTCTATTTTAGAACTATAGCATCCTTTCGCTTGCTCGTGTTTCAATTCTACACTCGCGGGTAAAATACAACTTTGCACCCTTGTGTAACAAATAACTATTCTTAGGTTATTCACACATACACACACACACTCACTCCGCTGGCTCAGCGACCCGAAGTGGATCTTGGCCTCCGATACGAGTTGGCGCCAGCGCGCCCTGTTCTCTGCGATCTCCTCCCAGTTTTCTGCGTGCAGGGCGCGAAGATCTTTCTCAACCTCGTCCCTCCAACGATATCTAGGCCGACCAACCGGTCTTCGGCCGCTCGGCCGTCCTACGTAGGCTCTCTTTACCGCCCTGTCTACTGGCATTCTCTCAAGGTGTCCAAGCCAGCGGAGTCTTGCAGATTTGATTTCTCCTATGGTGTTGGGCTCGGACACCATATCCTCCAGTTCTTGGTTTTTGCGGATTCTCCAGCTACTATCTTCCCTTTGCACTGTGCCCAAGATCTTCCGAAATATCTTCCGTTCGGCAACAAGTAGCTTGTTTTCTTCCTTTAGTGTCAGTGTCCACGAATCGCAAGCATACATTAGGACCGGTCTAATGACAGCTTTGTAGATGCGAATTTTAGTTTTCCGGCGCATCATCTTCGACACTAACACTTTGTGAAGTCCCGCCGCACACCTTAGACCACCCTGGATACGAGATTCAATTTCCTCTTCTCTGTCGTTGGTATCAGTTATCACGCAGCCCAGGTATTTGAATCTCTCAACTCCTTTATATGAGACACCGTTTACATCCAGGTTTCTTCTGGGCTCTAAAATGTTTCTATACCTCAGCATATGTACAGTCAGCATCACATAATTAGTAGCAGCCAAAGTAGGCAAATATATCGTAACACTTCCTTATTCCTATAGTAATAAAGACGTGTTCCGATATATTTGGCTACTTTGGCTGCTACTAACTATATGATGCTGACTGTACATATTCCGTCTTCTCTTTATTGATCCTGAGACCCACCGTTATGGCTTCATCTGCCAGAGCCTTTGCCTTCTCTGCTACAGCCGCGCTGTTTTCTCCCAGCAATGCAAGGTCGTCTGCGTACCCAATGATCTTGTGTTGGCCGTTTAACACTACTCGGTCTTCTAGAATTTCTACTTTTCTGATGATGTATTCGAGTATCAGGTTAAACAGCATGGGTGACAACGCATCGCCCTGCTTAAGACCAGTGATGACACCAAACTCGTCCGTCAACTCTCCCGCTACTTTTACCCGCAACTTACTGACACCAGTAGCAACAGTAATCATTCTTACGAGTTTGTCGGGGATCTTGAAGCTTCTGAGAATAGAGAAGAGTGACTGTCTGTCTATACTGTCATAGGCTTTAGCAAAGTCAACGAAGAGGGAGTGTATTCCTTGCGCATATTCCCACTTCTTCTCCATGAGTTCACACATAGGGATGCGTAAATTCGAGGATCAGCCAAATAGGAATAGGTGGAGCAAAAATAGTATTGTACGTAGGTATACGTTGTAATAATTGACATGAGTAAACGCATCACAAGGCATTTCATTACAGTTGTTTAAAGTTTCGTGGCATTGAGAGCATCAATCACCAGCACATTTCCGAACAGTATCGTGAAAAGCTAATTTTCACGCCACTGCTCGGAAATGTGGCAAAAGATGGTCAGAATTCAGGCTTCAAAGCTTGGGTTAGTTGGACATCGCACGAACAGGCCAACTATGAGTTCAAACAACAGCAGCGATTCGCTCAATCTCAGGCCCCCCCGGCACGCGCCGGGCCGCGCTTATTATGATAATTCCACAAAACTCATTTTCTTAAAATTATGAATGACGTGTCTGCTAATAAAATAGCTCTAATCTGTTTAAATGTAGAAATTTGTCATCATAGTCAAGTCTTTGATACCTACGTAATAAGTTAAAGTTTTTATTATTTTCACCATGTCGACTTTGTTATATATTATGTACTGCTATGTGAGATTCAACTCACCACTGAGGCACAAAAGTTACAAACTTCGTACCCATCGCATTTAGTTCTGTTTAAATGGAACACCCATGGTAAGTATAACAACACAGGTACTCTCTTCCGAGACTCGCGAACCACGTGACTGACACAAGCCTACGTCATCATGCTGTTAAATGCCCTTTGATGGCGTAGGCTTGTGTCAGTCACGTGGTTCGCGAGTCTCGGAAGAGAGTACCTGTGTTGTTATACCATGTGAACACCCATAACATTACAGTGACAAGGAGATCGCCTTAGTATAACTACTAAGCATAGCAGCATCTAACGATGCATTTACCTATACTGCTATGGCCGATTTACAAGCACTAAACGAGAACTATATTATGATTATAACTCCATTCATGGTGGATCATTATCCGCGAAGGCTGCGCGCGCACTGTTTGAACAAGTGCAGTTGCGCAAGCGGCGGGTACAATGGTTACTAAGAACGAGGTACGACTAAACGATTAGCGTTGGGTTACTCAGGTCGTGGGTTTAGCCGATAAAAACATCGACATTTCTGTCTACCAGGTAGTGCGCCTCCTTTTTTATATGTAGTTAGGAACTGTGACTAGAGCTTCACAGTCGGGCATACGCTTTACTTATAAGTACATCAACTGACATTAGACATTAGCTTTCATAACGGACGCACTCGCAAAACAACGTCGTAAGTTTTCAGTTTCTGTCGTTTCCTTTGCCAGCGCTATCCGACCGCGAAAGTAGCGCACACTGTTTCATCCTATGCCTCACTAAGCGCATGCAACCACTAAATTCCGGCAACGAAACCATTCCCCAACCCTCAGCTTGTTTATAGCCAAATACGGACGAGAATTTAGTACAGGTAATATAAACGGCAAATATTCGTCTTTCTTTGACGTGAAACGGACCTTTCTCCGTTTATTCACGGTCGAAATTCGAATGCAATGGTGATAAGGTGCAATCGACATTTTCGATATAGATTGCGGGCTGTAAATCGACGAGCAGTCGTAAGCCACGAGGCAAGCCAGTCGTGTACTTGTAACAATTTAAATCTGGGTAAAATTTTGATGCCATGCGACGCGACGCTTAGTGAAACGGAGTGTAGGGGTGTCGATGTGGTGCAAAGTTGGGTATACCTGTAATATTATTAATATATAAACTAACTTAGCACAGAACAAAGTCAGTGAACACTAGGCAATATATTGGGCCCTACCTAGCAGATAGTTTTGTTTTCACAATACGTTTAGATGTATACGTTTCTAACCAGTTTTTTTTTTGAAATATATGTTAGTATATTAATTGTATTTATATGGTTTGGAAGAATACTTTATAATTTCAATATTTCCCGCCAAGTTTAAGTTAAATATACCTACGCTTATAAAATTACACCGTAATATTTACTTCTGATCTAAGTCAATTATTCCTACACGCACATAAATTAAATATCGTATGTATTAGATTAGTGTAGTGTTCACTTAATTGGCCCGTTCTATAGGTATATCTGTGTTGCTACACATTTCTTAGGTCGACAGCACACCACCACTCCCGGCAACGGTCGGACAAGTACTGCCCCCACTCCGGTCATCGTGACGTACGCGCACGAGATAAGGATAGCAATACACTACAATTAGTACCCAAAAGTGCAAGCGGGTGGACGTTCTCATCCCACCAAATATACATGTTGATGTTATCAAGAATAAGGGTCCTACTGTTTACAGAATAGTAAGGCAAGAGCTCTAAGCTCCTTTTTAGCCAGGAAAAAATACAAGAGTTGGCGGATTTGACTAGCAGAGTCAACCCTAATTGTATTCATTGGTGAGAGTCGTTCGGTTGCCTATATCACTTCGCTCTATCACAATAACTTAACTGCCAAACGTGAATTAACATAACGATCTAATACCAAGTACTTACTTACAGTTTTTTTTTTTTATAAATACCTATTTAAATTGACCTTAACTCGATATTTTCAATACCTAACTAATAACGATTCATTTCGGTGAAACATATTTCAGGGCCAAAATCCTTAGATTGGTTATTATATCCAAATGATGTCAGCATTACAAATGCATGTACCATCTATTGCTTAAAATAAGTACATATAATGTTGATTCGGGAAACTAGGGCCAAATAATATTTCGTTTTCCGACCGTAGATATTAAACGCTATATTGCTAATTTAGTTGCTAGTTTGCTATTAAAGCTTGTCATTTACATCGTTTACTAATTAGTATAAATTGTAATTTAATACATTGCGCGATGTCGGTAACGAGAATTCGAATGTTCAATTAACATAATATAATATGTATTATTCTAATCAAGACTTCATAGCTTTATTTACCTTTAGTCTACGTTACGTTGTGCATAGCATATTTGTTCTCCAAAAGCTATATTGACCCAACAAAAGTGGTGGTATCTGAAAAGTTACAAAAGGCTCTACATTATTGACATTCAAAAAAAAATATTGACATCATCATCCTCCTAGCGTTATTCCCGGTAATGCCCCTAAAGGAGCCCGGGGTCCGCTTTGACACCTATTCCCAAGATTTGGCATAGGCACTAGTTCGACGTAAAATACATAAATAAACTCACGCCTATAATGCCAGAAAAGGGTAGGCAGAGCTCATCAAATATAATTTACCCACTTTTAGTCATTGTTTATATAAAGATGGATAAATGTGATAATTATTGCAAAGATAGGTTGCCAGCCCATCACCCACAAACCACTCCAACGCTTCCTAGGGTTGACTATTAGTACCCACGGAAAGAAAGGGCTCGTGCTATTGTAACCCGATACCAGACGGGACGGGAGTCGTCAAAGATATGTTTAGACTTTTGCACCTTTTTCAAGACAGATTTCTATAGGTAACCATTGGTTTCTGGACTTGCAAATGGTTACTGTACACCTAATAAGGTGAGTTATCATCAGTTGATCGTAACTTTTGTAGCATTTTTGGTGCAGCGTAGTGTTGTTAACGGAATTGGTATAAAGAATTTCAATCCTAATGCCTAATTAGCGTTAATAACGTTAATATTAACCTTAATTAACCATTTTGATTGATATTGTCTATACCAATTTCGTTAACAATACTACGCTGCACCAAAAATGCTACAAAAGTAACGATCACTGGTTATCCTATCATATATAAGTACCTAAAGATAAGGCAACTAACCATTTTAAAAGTTTACTAGGCAGTATTTCGTGTTTAATATTACAAAAACAAAAGTATTTTAATGGCCATAAATTATAATAAAGGCTTTTCATTTGTGTCATTCATTTTATAATGACTTTTAAATTACGGATTCAATCAGCATCACCTTTGTGGCACATATTTAAGTAAAATTTTATAGTACCGCTCATTATAAAATTGCTGAGATCGAATAAGTTTCTTGGCGTTGCGTGTTCGCGTTTCGTGATTGCCTCTCTTTCATTTGCCGTAGGAAGGAAAACGATGAAACACGAATATTTGGGCAAATACCTCGAAGTGCAGAATAATTTTTGGTATATGCTTTTATTGCCGACTTTGTTCACTTACTTACTCACCTCACAATTTTAACTTGCTTAGTAATGTTAAAACCATTTTGTATTTATAGAATTTGATTAACCACGAAAACTGTTTGGCACAACACACCTGGATCGTTAATTGGGGCTACTCCCAGTTAGTAGTGCTCTCAATACTGTCGAGGGTATGGACTCCTGGGAAAAATCTTCGACGGAATCACCGTTTATGCGCGTTTGTGTCGATACACGTGATTCGATACAAAAGCGCGTCGATGGCGCGTTTAAAAAACGCAATGAACATAGGCCCTTAGGGATGCGGACTACTGGGAAAAACCTACCCACTCGTACCAAATCTGTCCAAAATAATTTCGGTAACGCTGTAATTCCTTCCATGTGCCGAATTATGCAAATCTTAATTCGACTCGTTGTACGCGTAGTTCCGTCTGGCCCCATGTCCGGAACAGGCGGGGACAGCCCGGAACAGGAGTATCGGAACAACCGAAACATTGGCCGTAACACTCGCCCGGAACAAGCCCACTTGTCTCGGTCTTGAATACATTACCATGTTTATTAAGTCGCAGGCTGCAGTGTTAACTCGATCCCAAATATTCTACAAATTTGGTTGGAGTTTCATAAATAGTATTCAAAGTATAAACGAATCATTCTCATCTCATGCTTTCGTAGGCCAACTCAACTTTTTAAAGTATTATTAAAAGTGACACATCATAAATAATAGTCAACGTGCACGCGTCACGGTCAGTTTAAAAATGATTAACTTTGAACATTTAATAATGAATGTTTTGTCATTTCCTTAATTCTTGCTTCATATTTTAGTGTCATATGAACGTATATTTTGACTAGCTATATGTTAATATGTTTTGAATTGCTTAAATCAAAGTACGATTCAACTGTATAAGTATATTTTTGATGTTTGTATTTTAATAACGTAGAACTTTTCCTCAAGTATAAAAGGGTCACTTAGTTTTAAGGATGTATCAGCTCAATTCATATTTAATATCATTTCTGCGAGTAAATATTATAGATTGCTGAACAAACAAAAATACTTATATACGGCCATTACCTCCGGGTGGATACTGAACTTATAAATTTCATTCCTTCACATTCCGGGCAGAGCAAACACCGCCAGCGCTGTGCCAACAATATCGCAGCAATACCGGCTGATAAGGCGCATCGGGCCGGTTTTAAGGGTGCCTCCCAAGAGTTTTATCCACAGAGAAATGTAAACGGACCGGCCCGGAAGCCGGCTTGATAAGGATCTCGAGATCGTCTTCCGATCGCTGTCGCCGGCAGGCTCTCAAATAGGGACTTCTCCGGGAACTTTCGCGACTCGTGTGGTGACACATTTCAGGTGTTAACTATTTTTTTTTTATATCGTTGAAGGGTTGTTGGTACGAAAGCTGCTGCCTTATTTACTATACCCCGCTGATCTACTATAATAATACTCTAATGATGTATATTATGTAACCAGTTAGATATACACTCGAAAAGTGAAGCAGTAAAAAATTGTCTATGCTAACAATCCTTAGCCTTCGCATAGTTCGCTGAAAAGTTCTGCGACGTAGGTGGCGGCGCAGGCGACGTGATTGCTTAAGTTTCGCGAGATGAGACGCTTCTTGCTTTGACACTTGACATCTTGTTTTATGTCACTTGTACAGTATAGCGCTTTCTGCATTGCTGGCTGAGGTTAGTACTTTGACAAAGTGTCGCTGCCTAATTATTATAAATGCGGTGTATTCAATAATAATAAGTAAGTATGCGGAAGCATTTTTAAACTTTACTCTTTCATTGGCTAATGATACACTTCCAGAAACTGACACGTTTGCCTTGCTATGAGGTAATTTTATAAAAATCGAGCGGGAGAGAAGCAATACTACGAAGAGATAATTTAGAACTGAAGTGCGTGTAAAAAGAGGATGAGGATCTCAATTTTTTGGAGCTTTTTAATTGACATCAGGTTTTAGGAGCATATAGTGAAGGTTTATTCTGGAACTTCAACGTCTCTGAAAACAGACATGCAGGTATTAAGGTCACTCAAGGAAATTAAGACAAGCCGTGTTCGCGGTACAAAGATGTCTCCAAGCTAGACGGAGACTTTTGTTCCAAACTCAATTAAAAGTTGTGCTCGCCGGCCACGGTTAGAACTGTTAGAAGGTCGTTACTGAGTTTTGGAATACGGACGCAGACAGATCTGGCTCCAAAGTGGATTCCGGCCCGTTTGTTGTGTGACGTTTTAACTCGAGTGCTGCAGTATTTGCCTGAAGATTGAGAGTTAAGATTGGTGTTTAGTAGTACCTACAGATGCAGTTGGAATTTACATTGAGTACCAAGAATAAGTAGTCTTATCGTTGAACTAGTAAGTACTGTCGTTCTTTAAATAGGTCATTATTTCCCCTGTACTCGTAATCCTCTTCGTTTCTCATTTTCCAGTTTAAAGCATATCGGCAATTTGGATAATTGATAAGTAAAGTCACTTTCAATTATCCCACACGTTATTTCCATAGAGAACGTTAAGAACATTTCGACTGAAATTGTCAATACCAATTCAATGGAAAACCACTACGTTTCCGTGAAAATGACAGAAAAAAATCATTATACGAGTACTGCAAACCAAGTTACTAAACCGCTAAGAAACATCAAATTCAATATTTATTTTCATTCATCGGTATTGTTGATGATCTAATGTCCGAATAGAGATACCATATAAAATAATCAATAATGTTGAATTTTCTCGAAAAAGGATTAAAACCTAAGATTAAAACTAAAGTCACATGGAGAAAAAAGTAACACAAAGTTAGGTATAAGTATCCAAAGTTATACGTAAGGGTATACTCTGTCCCTCGTCCACATAATGCACCTTCACATGAAACGATTGACATTAATTTACTATGACGCTCCAGTCACGGGTCTCGAGCCTTTTCTCACTCTATTAATTTACTATGACGCTCCAGTCACAGATCTCGAGCCTTTTCTCACTCTATTAATTTACTATGACGCTCCAGTCACAGATCTCGAGCCTTATCTCACTCTATTAATTTACTATGACGCTCCAGTCACAGATCTCGAGCCTTTTCTTACTCTATTAATTTACTATGACGCTCCAGTCATGGGTCTCGAGCCTTTTCTCACTCTATTAATTTACTATGACGCTCCACTCACAGATCTCGAGCCTTTTCTCACTCTATTAATTTACTATGACGCTCCAGTCACGGGTCTCGAGCCTTTTCTCACTCTATTAATTTACTATGACGCTCCAGTCACAGATCTCGAGCCTTTTCTCACTCTATTAATTTACTATGACGCTCCAGTCACAGATCTCGAGCCTTTTCTCACTCTATTAATTTACTATGACGCTCCAGTCACGGGTCTCGAGCCTTTTCTCACTCTATTAATTTACTATGACGCTCCAGTCACAGATCTCGAGCCTTTTCTCACTCTATTAATTTACTATGACGCTCCAGTCACGGGTCTCGAGCCCTTTCTCACTCTATTAATTTACTATGACGCTCCAGTCACAGATCTCGAGCCTTTTCTCACTCTATTAATTTACTATGACGCTCCAGTCACAGATCTCGAGCCTTTTCTCACTCTATTAATTTACTATGACGCTCCAGTCACAGATCTCGAGCCTTTTCTCACTCTATTAATTTACTATGACGCTCCAGTCACGGGTCTCGAGCCTTTTCTCACTCTATTAAGCAATATAAAAACGGTTGTATCTTCGTAAGTTTTTGAGATATTTGAATAGGATTTTTGTCATTGGGCATATTGTTTTGCCTTGTTTCTTTTGAAGTAAAAATACAATTTGTAAGTAAGTAAGTGTTTTATCTGTTAATAGGTTACAGAGTGGTGGTGTAAAAGGTTTAGTGTGGCGCTGGGTTTCGCCGGTAGGCATACAAATTTTAATTTTATCATGAAATTGGCAATCATATGCTTGCATTTGCATCACAGTGCTTAAATATAAATATGTCCCGGATATACATTAAATTTGTCATCCTCCTCCTCCGTAAAGGAGACCGGGTCCGCTTTGACACCTAATCCCAATTTGGCACAGGCACTAATTTTACGAAAGCGACTGCCATCTGACCTTCCAACCCAGAGGGAAACTAGACCTTATTGGGATAAGACCGGTTTCCTCACGATGTTTTTCTTCACCGAAAAGCTAACGGTAAATATTCCGTACATAAGTTCCGAAAAACTCATTGGTACGAGCCGGGGTTCGAACACACGACCGCCGCTTGACAGCCGCATGCATTAAACATTCAATTCGTAATTAATATTATAAAATAGGACAAGTGAGGTATGTTGATAATTACAACAGAGGCGGAATTGAGATGAGCGTGATAAGAGAGCCGAGGATGTAATTATCAAAGCTCACGCGTTTCATGCGACGTTTCTCATCTCAACAGATTTTGCGAGGAAAAAATCCTTTTAATAAGATGAAAATTTTATACGCCTGCCAAGCTATTTTCTTTACTTTTTTTCCTCACATATTGTACATCGCCAAGAAATTCCAGTGGTGTCCATTCTATTTATCACTTTTCTAGTCACCACGAGTCAACATTTTTGATAATAACCAAACACGCATTAACAATGTTTACAAATATTTGTGAAATAACCTATAATGGCGCGCAACAGTTTTTTTTCGTGAAGTTTGCGCAGTGCACGCGCATGTGAAGACAGCCACACTTAGATGAAATCTGTAAACAGCCAATACAAAATAAAATGAATATTTTCGTTTTAAATTGTTATCTTTATTAATTCATGTAAAATATTATCAAAAGTAACTATAATAAAAGTATATAAAAGTAAAAATAGTTTTACTAAATTAAACGTTTCTATATCATAACCAAAAAGAAATTGTCAATTAATTAACAAAAAGGATTTAATTTGTTTAATCAAGTAAGAATCCATTTGCCGAGAATTAAATAAAAAGCACGTCTAGCACACGACGGCCGCGACATACTCTCGATTTTGATCGCACTATACCTCTTGTTCTAAGTGGTCTAATAAGTGAGAGACGGATAGTGCGAGATAAATCGAGAGAGACACTGTACAACCCGCGTTATTTAAGAATGCACCGTGTTCATGCATACATCTTGCTGCAAGGTGCCAACGTGACTTAATCGGGATATAACCATACCACACAAGTGTCGTAATGTTATAAAAAACGCGTGATTAATACTTAGGGTTATGAGCCTAAAAGAGATATAATAAGAGGTACATTACGAGCAAATGTGTTGAAAACAAAATAACAACATATTACAATAATCTTTATCTACGCACATATCAACAATTTGTCCGCATCTCAGTCTGTCAAGGAATATAACAGATTTGTCAATGAGTATTTTACATAAATTATTTTTAAATGTCTTGAGTGGTGCCAGTATTAGAGGAGGTTGGTTGGGTCCCCAACCCTTTTGTATAAATCATGAATCATGATGGGTAGAGATGAATAAAGTACATAGCTACTTTTTACGCGTTCTCGGCATCTGAATTGTATTGCAAGATCCGTAAACAATTGAAAAAGGCCCGAGGCGACTCGAGAGTTGAAAAGTGCACTGTCCACCGGCGTTGTCATATATTCTGTTCTGTTTAGAACTTAAAGCCGTATGCGAACTCTATCAAAGCCGAAGTCAGTTGTCGAGGACGTGGCCGGCCGTCGGAAGTATCTGCTTTAAAAATTTAACAGTTTTGAGAACCACGACAGTATAGTCGACTGATCCTTGCCAGTAAATATATTATTCACCAAAAAGAATAAGAATAAGATAAAGACGTAGACGTAACATCAATGGCAGGGTTAATCCTAAGTCGTGAACAGAAATATGACTGTGTTTCTTACTGTTTAACTTTAGTTTAAACATGTGGACGTGACAATAGGGAAAAATATGTAAACGTTGTTTATTACTTCGTTAATTTTAAAATATGTTTTAAATTTACCGAGTCTCATGGTCACCTTAATTGCTACGTTAAACTGTTACTGTAATGGCCGCTGTACATATTGGGCCAACGTTGACGCGTGAGCAGATGCAGCTATGCGTTAGAGGAAGAGGCTTTATATCGTTCTCATGCGTTTGTATAGCTGCATCCTGCTCACGCGCCAACGTTGGCCCAATGTGTACAGCCGGCTTAAGCTACACACCAAGCCTTGTCGAATAGTGTGAGCATAAGGTTAGTGTTTGTGCTATTGAAAATTATTATCAATAAAGTTCAATTGTTTGCTTCTACAGTTAATGCATTGAATTTGCCTTAAAGTACTGCTATAGAAACAAACATTTATTTTTACGACTTAGGTTTCATCCTGTATATTAGGGGTATAGTGGTTCAGTGTCGGATCCACCCAGTCGGCTTATTGGCGGAGGATTCCCTAGATAAAATCACTGATGCTCACAAACTGTCTCCAGTGGCTCCTCATAGCTGTTTGCACGCAGCTGCCACACCCCGGGCAACCACGTTGACTGATGGGCGAGAGAGGCGGTGAACCTGGTAGAGGGGGGTTTGGATGCTTGAACCCTTGCTTGCAAGCCTTGTGGTCACTCCCCGTTTAGTGCATAGTGCCTGCCTTGGCTAAAAATATCAGTCCACTTCCGGTGGCGAGGCATCTAGGCAGTTGTGGATGGCCTGAACGGTTAGGAATAGTGGTCTTGTTATCGCTGCCCAGATACAGCATCTCTACTCTGCTCCGATCGTATCCGTTCCATTTGGTCAAACGGGGTAGAGACGAGAGGGTGCGCCGGTGTTTGCGCACTAGAATAATAACGGACTGTTTCTGGATATTGGCTATATTATTTAGTACTGCAAATGTGCTATTCTTGTACCGCAACGGCAACCCGATAGCAATCTAAATAAACGACCATCGATATCAATTAGACTAATGCCCGTTTTATAAAAATCCGTTACATCCTATATGGGTTAGTAATCTAAAAAAATGCGAGTTTATCTGCAATTTGGTCTGACAGATTTTTATAAAACCGGGCGAAAGTTTCTATTCGAATTTACTTATGGTTAGTAACGCTACATCATCGATCGAAAATCTGAAGTAGCAACCGGCTAATACTGTTGTTGCAGTATGTATCAAATAATCAAATGATTACATTAATATTTATAATTTTTATGTCGAATATTACGGCAGTTTAAAAAATGGCCGTGAAATGGCTCACTAACAACAACGGTAACAACTTGTAATATATAAGTAAGTAAATACCTTTTATGTCTAGACAGATAGTACAGACAATATTAAGAATAATATTCTATAAAATATTTTAATTTAAATTTTATTTTGTATAACGTATTAAAATGGTGTGAAATTTATACCTATACTCGTATAGACAACCGCCAATGTCGTTGTACTTCAATCAGGACGGTGTAATGAAATATGACAGATACCTTCTTCAGATTACAAATATTCGAAATTCTCTTTACAAATATTCGCCGCAACAGCATTTTATAGATAATATTGACAGTGCATCCGGGCTGAAAATCAAACGTAAACATCGTGAAGAATCAGATTTTCAGATGCGGTGGAAACCGATGGCTTTGTCGTCTTTTATCGGGAAATAAAAACAAACATTTCGAACTAAAATGCACTTGACTCGTTGCAACAAAGAACGGTGGAAGTGTCACAGTTCGGTACCGAGATACGATTTGAAACGAATGAGCATGTACAGGCATGGCATGATCCGCTATTGCACGAATTTGCCGACGTAGCGTAGTAGGACGTCGGGACTTGATACTGATATTGCCAGTTACTTTACAAGTTGTTGTACGGTCAAAGAGATGTTTATATTATTCGCCCTACGACAATGGAATAAAGTTCAACAGTGTAAACATATATTTGACGTAACAACATGTAAACAAAATAACTGAAAAGTAAGAAGACTAAGACGCACCAACCAAAAAATAATAATGTATATATTTATTTACATAATCCAATCATTAGAACAAAAGATAGGCTAGGTTAGTTAGGCAGCAAATGGCACTGAATTAATAATTCCAATTTGGTGGTAAAGGTACCTGCAACCTATACCTACACTAGTTTTTGTCATATATTCTGTTCTGTTTAGTAACAGTGGTGGTCTATGTTGCCTTTTTAAGTTTTAGACCGAAAAAGCGAACAGGATTAAAAAATGGATTTTTATTAAAAAATACTGTAGGGAATCGATTCTACTTTCAATTGTGATCAAATGATTAATTTACACCTTGTACAATGAACGTTACCTTATCTTTGTTAATTTGATATTAGATATTACAAACCAAAGCTGTAAACGTCTAGATTACACCCGTCCTGAATTTGACTCTTAATCGACAAATCCATCGTTTGATGTGGTGTACCAGAGGGGTGGATAATTATTATTATTATTTATTTATTATTTAAGTAAAGCACTTTACAATGACTTAAAATTAAATACAAAGTCCCACAAAACTGTTTGCACAGTTTGACTGTGGGATCCATGGGTCTATATAATTTGAGGTAGTCTTAATGATAATGAGTCTATATAATTAGTAAAGTCTTAAGAAGTAAGAACAGCTTTAAATGATGTTGTATAAAGTGGATAGGTAACTAGATATAAGTTATTAGGTATTTAAGTATTTAAATACTGTCGAGATAGTGTTTCAACAGGGCTCTTTTAAATTTATTTTTGTTTTTCTCTTGTCTAATAGCCGCAGGTAAAGCATTAAGCAAATTGTTAATTGTTGGTGTTGTTATTGTTTTATATGTATTACAGTACAGCCACTAAGGGTTACAGCCACTAGTCCTTCATGTACCGAGTATATACTTGCTTGGCAGACTGGTACACAACCCACGACTTAAATCGCTGACGATTGGTAGTAAATCTGAGAGACCGCACCGATAAAAAAACTTTTACTTCTACGAAACGGGACTTAATATCCATACTAATATTATAAATGCGAAAGTGTATATGTGTGTTTGTTTGTTTGTTTGTTTGTCCGTATTTCACGGCAAAACGGAGCGACGAATTGACGTGATTTTTTAAGTGGAGATAGTTGAAGGGATGGCGAGTAACATAGTACAGTTTTTATCCCCGTAATCATCCCCTAAGGGGGTGAAATGGGGGGGTAAAAGTATGTATGGAGCTGCGATATAAACGAGTTCCACGCGGACGGAGTCGCGGGCAGAAGCTAGTAATTAAATACATGCGAAACGCCTGATTAACTAAATAAATCTAAACATACACGATTAAGATCCTTTTAGTAAGACTAATGAGTGAAAATCGTGGAAGTTTCAATTACATTTAAAGGTTACGCCAAACGACTTAAACTGTTGAACTAGTAGTTACATAAAATCATTTTTCAATCAGTTTTATTTATTAGGTAACAATTGAGTTACATTAGGAAACGTCGGTCAAGTGTCAAAACACTCCATCATCTAGTCCAGTCCCTAATAGTAGTTTATGCAACCGATACATAATCAGTGGTCTTAAAACATGAGTGTGGTTTTATGAAACGAGCGTCAGCGAGTTCCATAATAGGATCGCACGAGTGTTTTAAGGCCAAATTATGTAGAGTTTCATACACTACTTTAACTACACACATATCATAATTACTCTAAGATGGCTTCAGAAGCCGTAGGAAAATGACCTGCATTGCTGCTATAGTGCTATACCTGTAAAATATCTTTGTTGCAATCGTGGCTGCATTTACTATATCCGGCGGAGTGTGCATATCGTTCTCGGAGTCACTACTACTCATATTTTCACCTAAAATGTGAGTTACAAACCACTTTTCACAATTCTACTTTCGTAACAGGAAAAAACCAACAAAGAAATGACAACAGTAATGGCGGCAATTCGATCCTACGTCAAGACGAATGTTTTTTTGAAGTGAAAACTTGCGGCGCTGAGCACTTTTTGGGATGGGGAAAAATTGTTAAATACGCGACAGAGTTTTGTGACGTCAGATGTGAAGGAGGTCAGTTTTTGCTGCTAGCCGATTCGACTTCATTCAAAACTGAACGCTATTCGTAAGAGTATAAAGCCGTTAAACACTTTTTGCAATAGCATATTCTGCAAATAAATTGGTAATTTTAACCAACGCGTCCTTCACCGTTTTGCTAATGAGAAAATTCGAATAGTTCGAATTTGGGCGTTATTCTTAAAGAGATGAAGCTTAGAAAAATATTTACCAACGGCAAAAACAAATTGATATTTTGGTCGCCACCGCCGTCTGCTGTTCTTGTAAATTCGAATAGTTCGAATTTAGACGTTATTCCTAAAGAGATAAAGCTTTGAAAAATATTTGGCAATGGCAAAAACAAATTGGTATCGTGTTTGCCGCCGCCCGTCGGTGCGCCGACGGGCGAGCCGGCGGCCCGTCGCACCCAACGCGCCCGCGGCCCGTCCGCCTAAATAATTGATAATTGTTTATAAATTTGCGTCAAATTCATTTTTAGGGTGACACCGTAAGATGTCACGTGACCTGATCGAAAAACTGTTACAATGTTTTTGAGTTTTCACTTCTGCCGGCACTCCCGGAGTGCAACCCGGTCTTTTTTTTATCATAGACAAACGAATGAAGTCTCTATTCTCATGTCACTCGAGATCAAATATCGTGCGGATTATATTAAAAAAACATACTGAATTGACGTTTCGCATCGATAACTGTTTTAATATCTATGAATACTAGAATAGAGACCCATATGAGTTTTGACCGGTGTTCCAAATTTAAACTCTTAACCTTACAAAAATCTGTACTGTAATAACATTACAGTACAGATTTTACCTACTACCACAGACAAGAAAGTTCTCATAGTAAAATTGGTTGTAATAATGCTGGTCATTTCCTATGGTTTCTGAACGCATTTAAGAGCACTAATGATATGTGCGCAGATAAAATACATAGTACCTATGTTTACCACTTCTGTACAAATACAATTATTATTAGTACTCCATATTATAACTTTATCAACTGATTTGTTACATCTCTGCGATGTAATGGTAATTGAGATTACATTTAGCACAGATCATGGGCTACATACTGAAAAGAGTTACTATCGTATTAAAATTTAATTAGAATCATATTGATTGGTGCGCTCTCGCCTGCAGAAGTGCGAAGCTAAACGTGTAACAGCCTTACCCCTCCAACCAATGCGAGTCGCGACTAATCTCAATACGTTAATAACTCGTTCTGGGATTGGGTCCCTGAGCGACTGATCCTCGAGGACGTGTTTTATTGTGTCATTAGCACCGGTAATGTCGTTGCGTATATCCACCGACAACTATTAATAATGCTGCAGAAAGGCGAATGCATCTAGTTCGTTCTAACTTACACTGTATTAAATCATCACGTTTTTTTAGTGTCAATATGATACATTTTGTAAACGGCTCCTAAAACTCATTACACTCTTTACTAACAATGTTATGCAAGCTGGTAATAAAATCTGGCAACTATAAGGCGATAAAGATAGCAAAAACCATCGTTAGTGCATGCACCTAGCTTGATGTTGGCCTAATGTGTTTCAAATCGTTACCTTCTGCAAGCGAGTGTGTCGGTTTTTCACAAACACGCACTGTAATACCGTATTTTCATTTACCTAATAATCGATCGCGAAAAATTTCAATTCAAGTTCAACTAATATAATAAATCAGCCTATATACGTCCGGACGTATATAGGCTGATTTCTATCTATGTAGATCTATCACCTGACTCCGTAGCATGGACGGCCTTATCACACGATAAGTGACAAGATAGAGCGTCCGTCACTGGCTGACACCGTTCGATAGAACGAGACGGACGCTCTATCTTGTCACTTATCGCGTGATAAGGCCGACCATAATACGAGGTCTGAGATCTATCACCAACTGACATAGTCGACAAAAGAGGGTCAGAAGACTGAAGTTCGGTGAAACAAGTCGAGGACAGTGATTTTACGGTCTAATTTGCGAGTGTGTTCTCGATCGTAATTCCAATGGGTAAGGAAATAGAATCCAAGATTTTGGCACCATATGTTAATATTTCGTCCCACTGCTAGGCACAGGCCTCCTCTCGTGGATGAAGTTCAACTAAGTACCTTTTATGTGTTTTAATGTAAAATGATTAGCATATGGGTGAATATCCCCGAGAGATGTGCAAAGGTGCTTGACAGCTAGATGTCAAATACTATATATAAACAAAGCTTCGCACATGTCTGGTGGATATTCACCCTTCAACAGTCTTCCTATAACATTTTCCTTAGTCAATGTTACTTCTTGGTACTATTCATATTATTATTAACCCTTTGGAAGCAATTCTTCACGCACGAAATGCGCCAAGTAATTTTGCATAGGAATTTGAATATGAACCTTAGTTGACACCATGAAGGTGAATTTGACAGCGCACGCCATAACACCTAATCGTGTTTTTTGGCGCCGTGGGCACGACAACACGCAACGCTTTAATTAAGGACTTCTTGGCGTCCAGTTAAGTTTGTGTTAAAGAATAAAATCATATTTACGTTAAGGATCAAATCACAAAAGGTGACCTATTCAATTTCACACATCTAAGCACGCACACTCGCACACGGTATTTAGCATAGAAATATGAAGAAGTCGCGTCGGCGCATAAGTTTGCAAGATAATTTACTGGCGAATAGTTATTTAAATTAGTCTAAAACCTAGCTCTTACAGCAACATTTGAATTCTAAGCTTATTGCGTGTTAGTAATCAGAATAAAATAGCGTAACACATAAAATTCATAGTTTTTAAGACTATTTTGTTTATTATACACTCGTTGTTGAATTTTGTTACTTTGATGCTACTTATATTCTAGCATATAAATGAGCCTTGTAACACTATTAGAGTAGGTAAACGATGAGTACGTGTTTAAGTACTAAATACATTTTAAATTTCATGCAAAATATCTACATAGATTGTACAATGGGTTTCGTATTTTTATATCGGCCAATGTATGATATCGTATTCATATTGCGAGGATTGGTTGGTGATCCACTTCGCCACGTCTGGCCGTGAGTTGGTCTGTCCACTTAGCACTGTCGTACTTAGTTGTATTAGTATTAGTATGCTACTGATATGCAAGGAGCCTACTTATTTAGTGACGGTACAGTCGTCGAGAGTGTATTAGTTATTTATGAACTATAAAATGTAAGTTGTAATTATGCATAATATTGTTTGTTACATCATTTATAACTAGTATGATGATGATGACTGCACAGGTCAGATTAGCCATAACTGCTATTTATAAGTAATTGTGTGGTTTAGTTGGATATGATGTCAAGTTAATTTATAATGGTATAAATTGTAATAAATCTGCCAACATGCAACTTGTAATGCTTGTAATAATCTGATATTGAGCTTTGTGAAACACATTTGCAGTTGTCCTATGAATATCTGGAATAAACTAAGAGCCTTGTCAAATGAAATCTTCGTACGCTTCAGTGAATGTAAATAAGTGTTTCAAAGTCTTCATTGACATATTTTTTCTTTATATATTTGATCAATATTTATGTGTTTCTATTTGCATGCTTTACGTGTGTATGATTTTTAATTTATTGAAACTTTATTGCACAAAACAGAAATGTAGAAATAGTGAGCTTAATGCCAAATGGCATTCTCTACCAGCCAACGATTGGGCTAAACAGAGATTATCATTGTCGTGAAATATTGTAAGCTATATGGAATAAAACCTTCGATCAGAGGTCTTTGAGTCGACGTATTGACATGATATTCGCAGGATATTTGTCGCCCCCGCGCCGCACGCCCACGCTGACCTGTCACAACTCGCAACAAATATCATACCAATATGATATCAATACGTGTAGTCCAGTAGACCGATAGTAATATTCCGATTGATTCGCGGCAGGGTGCACAGTGGGCTGAAAATCGGCTTTCATACACATAGGAATCGAAGTTAACATTTTAAAGTTTTTTTGCTTGAAATGGCACTTGCCATTATAATGCTACATTATGATTTGGCACGAAAACTTATGTTATATTTTATTTTCGGAAAAAAATGTATGGAGTTGGAACGAAAAAACGGTTTTTTTTTCACGTAAGTATTTTTAATATATTTTTATCGTTCAGACGACTTACTTTAAAAATAAAAGTCAGAATATTGTATATTTCGCCCTTTCAATAAAGGATGGGTCATTGTTAATCAAATTTTCAGTATTACTTTTGTATTTTTTTTTTATTTATTTAAAAAAAAACAAATATACAGAACTATAAAGAAAAACAAATAATAAATAAGTAAAGTATAAAAATAACACCATAACCTTACAATATTTATTTACTCTCAATTTATCCTTCTTTATCACTATCTTCTGAATCTAATTGTCACAATTTCGATAAAAAACAAAATATAATAAGTAGATGTTAACAGTTGCGTACAAGAATTTGTCGTGACTTTGTCATATAGATGTTCGATGCTATTATTGTTGTGTTGTAATGATGGTGCTTTAATCGCCAGTGACCCTTCTATTATGCTATTTGCTTATCAGAACTCTTTACTGGATCTTGCTAAGGCGTATTACAACTTATTACGAATTTTTGCTATGATCATTATCATTACTAATTGATGCAATTTCATAATTACTTATGTCCTTTAGATATCGTGATTCCTCATTACCGCAGAAAAAATAAATAAGACGAGTTATATTTTAAGACGTATCACGACCTCCTCCTCTTCCTTTTGGTTTTATTTCAATGTATTATTTTACATAATTTGAGCAAATTAGATGCAAAACAAAAAAAAACTGTATTCCACCTTTAAAGTAGGTCAGGGTTGAGAAAATTCAATAAAAAAAACCGCACAGCTACGACTGAAATATGTAGTAGATCAAAAAATCAGGAATAATCAGTAGTAAGTATAACTGGCTGTCAGGATTATTATTTTTTGCGGTTCCTGAGATATCCAGTTTTTTCATTCCACATAAGTTTTCGTGCCATATCATGCCAGGATCATAATTTAGCATAATACTCGTAATTGTAAGTGCCATTTCAATTTCGATTCCTATGTCAATGAAACCCGATTTTCAGCCCACTGTGGGGCCATGCGCTCGTGAAGCCTGCCGAGCCGAGCCGGTGCATCTACCGGATAATTCACCTATTAAACATCGCTGGCGAGGCTCCCACACAAACGATTAATCCAGACTAATCCAATTAAACATATATTATCACTATTTGGTTGACTGATGCAATACCAAGGTAACAATGTGCGTTATTATTTATTATATACCTAAAACACAGTGACATTTACACAGTATAATTTTAATACCGACTTATGTATATTATAAATGTGAAAGTTTGGATGTTAGGATTAGTGATGTGCAAATTGCGGAAAGTTTCCAAAAAGTTGAAAAAGTTCTCGGATATTTCTACAAAGTTTCACAAGGAATTAAGGAAATTTCCATGTTGGAAATGGAAAGTTTCAATTCCTATACAAAAATGAAGAAAATTTCCGAAATTTTCCTATGTTAAATTGCAGAAACATTTCGCAATATAGGAAACTTTCCGTCGGCACATCAGTAGTTAGGATGATTAGATGTTTGTTCATGAATCACGTTGAATCACGCTTAAACGGCTCAAGCGATTTGAATGAAATTTTGTACGAAGACAGTTTATAACCTGGATTATATAGTATATTTAGGATATATTTTTATTCCGGGTCCACGCAGACCAAGTCGCGGGTGGAAGCTAGTATTTAATATTAATTTAAATGTAAAAAAACTCGTTTATTTGGGTTCAATCATTGTGTTTAAAAAAGAGACGGCTGGAACCTTCTAGTAAGTATGGGTAATGGATTACTAAAGTATGGCCAAAAAACTTTTCCCAAAGTATCACATCCCAAACTATTTTGCTCAAATTATCATTAGGCAAAGAATCATTAGTGATCATAACTTATCGCAATCTTACAGATCTTCTTCTTCTTCGTCGTTTCACTCTTGACAGAGTGGTCGTGGTCATCATTTCAGGTGTTGGTAGCAAGCTTCACAACACGCCGCCATTCGTCTCTGACAGTCGCCTTCCTTATGCTTGCGTGTAGTGATGCATCTACTGCAGCTTTTATCTGGTCTGTCCATCTCATTGGTGACCTGCCTCGCGGTCTGGTGCCCTCGACTTTTCCCGGGATCACGAGTCGCTCGATAGCTTCGTCTCCTCGACGACATACTTGCCCGAAAAACTTTAGGATACAAAACTGCAGGACTGATGATAGACGCTGCTTGATGCCGAGTTCCTTCAGTATGGACTCATTGGTACGAAATTCAGTCCAAGATACCCTAAGCATTTTCCTCCAGCACCACATTTCTAGAGCGTCTAACTTCCTTCGCTCTACTTCACTTAGCGTTCACGCCTCTGCAGCGTAGAGAAAAATGGGGAACACAAGCGATCGATCAAGCCGAATTTTCGTTGCTCTATTAATGTTGCGGTTATAAATTTTAATAAGTTACCATATTCTTATTTGGCAAATTATTATTTAAAAAATAATGACTTGGCCATGTTTCATTTTATCGTGTATCATTATATCAATGATACATGATAAAATGCATCGTTTGGCATAACAATCGCTTCCCAAAATATTGCTTGGCAGCGTTTATAATGAACTGTGGATAGAACATCAATTTGTACTCGATCTCATTCCAGAATATTCATATAATATAACAACCAAAACCTATAAGAGACATAAAGTCTAACTTAATGACTGTATGAGTATTGTATTATTTAGTTCGATTACTACACCAACCCTCTGGACAATTGTAGGTACTTACAGAATATGTAATGTAAGTAAGTATTACTAAAAGCAAATCGGTTCTGGCGCTTCACCCGCCGCTACCGCGGCACGCTCGGCTCGCACGCTGTATGGTCGCGGTTCTACCTAACACTCCTCCTCGCTTCGCTCGTCATCGTACCTTAGACCTTCCTTAAGGTAGATTATGCTATAAGTTGAGTATGCGAAGTGACTATTTCAATAAACATTTTGTTAATAAATCTTATAAGCCACCGGAAAACGTTTGCTTAATAAACAATTATCATATTAAAACTTGAGAAAGTAAAATGATGCCAAATCATAATTTGACCAAATGAATAAAATGCGAAGTGTAAATGTGCTAAAGATTCGCTTCGGAAATAAAACTACTGCAATAAGTTGAATGGGAAGTGAAATTTGGCGGGTAATACTTGTAATACTTGTGAGATCGCTCCTCCAGCATCAATTTCAGGGTATAGTTACCACAACAAATAACAACTAGCGCTTGTTATAAATTAATGGTAGCAATGACAAGTAATGCTGTGTTAATTTTCATTACTTTATAAAATAATTAAGGCCTAATTTAATAAGGCGTCAACAACCACAATCCTTAATCCGAACTCCACTGCAACACAAGCGTACGGCTCGCCTGATGATAAGCGGACACCGCAGCCTATAGACGCATGCAACTCCAAAGGAGTAACATGGGCGTTGCCGACCCTTGATATGATTGAGGATTCGCCGTGTTGACAGCTGAAGGAACAAATTCCCTCGCTCGAATCACGCACCCACGGGAGCTCTGGCGACCTTGCTCACCTCCAGGAAGTAGTATTATGGCTGTGGGTGTCTGCAAGGCGGAGGTACTTCCCCAGTTGGGCTGCTCCACATTCGAGCGGGAGGGGGGTGTATGTAGATGAGAAGTAACGTCGAGTAAGCAATTAAATAAATTGATCGCCCTCCCCAATAATTGCCTCTATCGTGCATAATTGGCCGTCGAGCTTTTTACCGGGAACTAGTTCCGAGCTCTTAGCGCTTTTGTCCGATGAGCTTTAGTCAAAGGCTTTGTTAATTAACAATTAGCTACGCGTGTTGCGGATAGCTGAAATTATTCACCTGCATTACATCGGTTTGTTGATTAACACATTAGGTATATGTCTATATATTTAAAATGATTAACCGCTGATTGATTATTTATGCCCGGATTTTTTTTTTAATAGCTTAGGTAATTTTGTTTTTAGTTTATAATTAAAGGCCCGTTGATGTTTTAGTCGCTCTTGGTCACTAAGAGAGCATTAAATAATTCACTAAACCTACTCTGTTACGTACTTGTAATTAGCAAAATATAAATGAGAGTAATCAAGTATTTAATAAATAAATGTTCTGTAAGAAAATAATCGGTTTTTATTTCAAATATGTATTTGGAACCACAAAGTAAAATTCGCCATTTTTGAGGCGTTACTATTGGAATTTGTATCTAAGTAAAAAGTACCAGTAATACAAAAGTACTCTTTGACGTGTGTGGAGGCGAGAATTACTTATAAACGGATTGAATACGTATATAATGTTGGTTAGGGGTTGGTACCATTTTTAATTATTTCTGATGCAAGTTTTCTTCAATCCATACTAATATTATAAATGCAAAAGTGTATGTATGTGTTTGTTTGTCCGTCTTTCACGGCAAAACGGAGCGACGAATTGACGTGATTTTTTAAGTGGAGATAAGTAGTTGAAGGGATGGAGAGTAACATAGGATAGTTTTTATCCCCGTAATCATCCCCTAAGGGGGTGAAATGGGGGGATAAAATTTTGTATGGAGCTGCGATATAAACGAGTTCCACGCGGACGGAGTCGCGGGCAGAAGCTAGTTATTTATAAAAGCGGTAACCCTTTTGTGTAGACCAGTACTTACGAAGTAACGTACAGTGAGTGCGTGCACGGACACTTGGCAAGGCTGCGCTAATCATAACAGAAGGCTTGTTTTATGTATGATGTTGATGTATGTATAAATGCATGTGTGTTGGTATCGGTACGCGAGCCTTTTGTGGACACATAAGATGTGCTCGATAAAAATTATGTGTATGACCATGTCATCACAAACGATATTCTACTGGTATATCTGTAACAATCTGCATAGAATGTACAAACAACAAGTTCAGGTTTTAAAATATTGAAGCTTTAAATTTATTTATATTTGCGCGAGAAAAACTTGTAAGACTTCATTTCATGAACTTGAAAATGACTACCTAGCTATTTTGTTTCAATGTCAGACACACGAGAGTAAAAACAATTAACACGTCGTCTAAAACAAAAGAATACAAAACAGGCTTATTAACATAACAAATACCTTATACAGTAAAAATCCAGCAGTTAAGTAACCACACTATTAACTGCATAGGCCACAATCTTTCACAACTGGAACGCGACAATACCGTCAACCTTCAGTTCCATTACTTCTTTAACAACTCGCATAAATAACTAGTCTCTTGACAGGTGATCAATGGACGTCGAATTTGAAATATCGTTGTTGCATTCGCTTAAGCTGCGGTGTTTCGTAATGCGACCTTGTTGACGGTTTCCACGAAGCTAGTCTGTGAGGTTGAGGACAATGCGATAATAGTTTAGTATTTCTGTCCACTTGGTTAATAATAACACTGTAATACTACACACACAAGACTACAACTACAGACCCCGCACCGTGCCTCCCACGCGAAAATTGTCCTTGGCAATTGATTGCAAAACCTTTTATTGCGCGTATCCCAATTTGACGAGTTTCGCGTTTGTAAGGGTGGCCACAGCGGGATGAAATTTCATGGGAGAGGGATGGCATTTGTGCATTATCATTTATCACATCATACAAGACTCGCAAAACAAATGCCACCCGATTTCAATGATTTGAAGTGCATTTTTCCTAAGTTCTCGTCCACCACCATTTTTTTCCGGCTTGCAACTCTGACGGATCGATAACCGCCCGGCCGGGAAGGATGGTATTTTTTTTTCCAGGGTCTGTATGTGATGAACAAGCATGCCAATTTTGAAGCGGTTGCCTAACTATTTTTTTTTTCTTCGCTCGCCTACAGGGCTCCGGTCACACTAGGAGGGATGGCATAAAAGTTTCATTATATAAACAGCGTACACACTTTCAAGCAACCGCTGTTTCATCCGGTTGCCTCGCGATATTATTTTTTTTACACCCCCCCTCCTTTTTCCGAACCAGTCACAGTTGGTTCATTTCGGATTGCACAGAGCAGTTCCACATCACTTCGGATGCTCAAATACCGCGAGCCATCCGGTTGCCTCTCCGACATTGAATTACGCGTCATTGCTCTGAATAATCTATATATATAAAAGAAGAAGTCCTGAATGACTGACTCATCAACGCACAGCCGAAACTAATAAATAATGTTAGAGAGTTGATTTTTGCACAGTAGGTTACTTTTATAACGTGGGCTAGGGTTAAGAAAGGATTTTTGGAAATACCTCCCCTAAGGGGGTTAAATAGGGGTGCAAAGTTTGTATGGGGGAAACATTATTTTTAGAACTAGACTTAAAACTTTCTAGAAAGATTAATTATTAGATTACAAAAAAAAAACTGCGTTTTAGAAAATTTCACCCCCAATGGGGTTAAAATACAAAAAAAGTAATTTCAGCGTTTAAGAAAATTCTATCCCTACGGGGGTTAAAAAAGGTTGAAGGTTTTGTATGGGGAACACTGGATTTTTTAGCAAAAGACTTGCAACTTTGTACAGATCACTTATTAGAATACAAATAAAGTACTTTTGAGCGTTTTAGAAAATTCCACCCCTAAGTGGGTTAAAAAGGAGTGCAAGGTTTGTATGGGGGAAACTTTATTTTTTTAGCTAGAGACTTAAAACTTTGTAGAAAGATTACTTATCAAAAAACCCCTAAGGGGGTAAAAAGGGGTGCAAGGTTTCTATGCAGGAAACTTTGTTTTTTTAGCTAGAGACTTGAAACTTTGTAGAAATATTACTTATTAAAAAAAAACAGCGATTTAGAAAATTATTTTCCTACTTAGAAAATTCTACCCCTAACAGGGTTAAATTGTCATCCCTTAAGCAAGCAAAATAAGGGTTGATTATACCTTTTGCTATTCGTCAGCAGGTGGCATTAGGGTAGCAAATGAATTTAATTATTCCTTAAGGGATTTGCCACACTGGACGCGTTCTGCGGTCTGCGGTCAGGTCTCCCATACAAAATTGTAGGGAAGACCTGACCGCAGACCGCAGACCGCAGAACACGTCCAGGAATTGCATATCAGTGTCTGCCACTGTTTGAAATGTAATATGTCTAGACCATTTTAACTAAGAATAAAATTCACTTACCTAAGTATTTTAATATCTTTGTCATCATGCATGTTGCATGCGTATATGTATAGGCTGCGGTGTCCGCTTACCATCAGGCGGGCCGTACGCTTGTTTGCCACCGTCGTTTTATAAAATAAAAAATCAAAAATCTACGCGGACGAAGTCGCGGGCGACCGCTAGTATGATATAAAGTTAATTTCTTCTAATGTACAGTTAGCATACAATTTTTTGGTAGACTCTTGTTATTAAGCAGACCTTTAAAACGTTATGAAAATAAAAAGCGATATCATAACGTTATATTACGTTGTTGTTGAACATTTTCGTTATAACAAAATCAGTATGCGCCATAACGATACAAATATCATAACAGAATGAATCGAGAGTCGATAAAGTTATAATATTGTTTTAAAATACAAGCCGCGCTGTCGAAAGGGCGGAACCACAAGTGCGAAAAAAACACACTACCACGTTATTAAGCTATTATATCGCTTAAGCAAGTATCGTTATATATAATATTGTTTTACATTATAACGTTATAATGGATACCGCTATACAGCGCGCAAAATATCGCTGTGAGTATAACGCTTTTTTGGAATAATAACGTTATAAACGATAGCGCTATGCGTTATTTAAAGGCCTATATTAGGAAGAACCACTACCCTATAGCGCGCGAGCTGAGCGAGCGAAGCGAGCGCGCCGCTGCAGCGGCCGGCAAAGCGCCAGAACCGAACACTTATTTACTACCTAATACTTACACATATAATATAAGTATAATTGGCAAAGTGTCATATTTAGTATTTACTTTATTGGCGTAACCAATCTGTTGTAATAAAACCAATATATATTAATACTACTTGATCGTTATGTTCTATAACTTGTATATAACATGAGAATTATACCATATTATGGTTACAATAAATAAGGGTTATACCAGACAACAGTTATACAAAATAAACATAGGTATATATTTTGAAATTATACCAAACGTTTATTATACTGTACTAGTTTTTAGTACTACTATTTATATCAAATGTTATTATACTAAATGAAAATATATTATTTATTTTTATACCCATCATTGAATCAGATCGAATTTTGATGTTGGCTTGAGCTATCACCAAATGTGCAAGAGCGAGGCGTCCTTAATTCTTTATACCTATCTAGTCGAATGGAAGAAAATGATTTGTCACCATATGTTTCGGTCACACAGCGTTGAAAAAGCCTTTTAAAGTATCGTTTACTGAGTGGGTAATTACCGTGTTAAATAAAAAGATATATTTATTTTCTGAATTGTCGAAAAATTCAAATTTCATGGTTTGTAACAAATGAACAATTGATTTTGAATCTAATTACAATGAATAATTCACCTTGTCACCTTCATACTTCGGCTGGTTTGATTGAATGACGCGAAAATAAATACCTACTTGATCTCTGACGCCGTTTAGCCCTGTCCTGTGTTCTGCCGGCCTTCATTTTTCAGTGTTGCCTAATCATTGTGACTAAAGTGACTTTGACTTAAGCCCTGCGAACTCTAAACTATGAACTGAAAACCATAGTAGGTAATATAATAAGTATTGTATCGGTGAGTTGACGCAATTTACCAGGAATGGATCGGCTCGATAGTGACCGAAAAGTATGGATCGCTCAATCTTGTCAGAAGCAACCCCTTCTTATATGTTCCCAACGTTTCATTAGTCATTGACTGTAAATTGTAAAATGGCGCTGACGTCATCATTATGATTACAATGGTAGAGTTAGTTCGCGAACGTGATTAGCCAAATTTTAGATGTCTCATTGATATCACAAAATTAACCACATAGTGACTTAATGCATTTCGATTATCAAAGTTTGACAGATTGGCGCGAATATTTCCGCGAAGCCATAAAATCGGTTGAAATCGCCGGGTTGTAAACAACGCCAATCATAGCCCAAATAGGTATTCATATTACCGTGACTTACTATTTTGACTCGCTGCTTTACAAATAAAGTATTTACTTAGAGCCTTATCACACTTGCGATTTGCGAGCGTGTTTTCTATATAATTATCAGTCGCGGCGAACACGCTGCGTGATCGCCTTCATACAAAATACGCTTGGAAATCGCAAGTGTGATAAGGCTCTATAAAAGAAGAAGAAAATGATAATATATATATAAATAAAATTAAGCAGTTGTTATTAGTTAAGTCATACTATACTGTAAACGAATTTTTCAATGACAAATTATAATCCAATAGTATCTATAAATCCTTTGTTCTTGTAAATATAATAATTTAATATTTTACTATTACATAATATTAACTGGCAAATGACATTGTATTTAATTTTTTTTGAAATATATATCACTTCATATTTTAAGGATATCATTGATGTTGTAAATAATGGCATATCGGTATTGTAAATAATAATAATAATATTGCAGTGCCCAACAGGGTTCACAAAGCTCTAGCTTATAAGTTTATTATCACCTGTACAACTACTTTGTGAAATTGCAATAAAATATTGAGTATTGAGTATTGGGCTCTTACCCGTAACGATTCCTTCTATTCACTTACCCTTACAGCTACAAACTACCTTACATCACAGACGCTACACATACCTACACGTGCATTCTTATCAATATTTAATTGGCTTGCTAATTGAAGATCAATACGGCCATGTTGCCGCTCTGTGGTGAAAAGAGCGTATTTACACTAGACTATGAGTTGCCCATGAGTCCTATTTAATCAGTGCACCGCACGAGTGAACTTTGCACGGAGTGCATTCTTTGCCGATGCCAAAAAAAGACGCTGTTAGAAACAAACGAATCAATAGTAGGGATTAAGAACTCGGACTTTCTTCATGGTATGTTTGACGGTTTCTGGGAGCATAATAGGTATTTCCTTCTATCAAATAAATTATCTATTTACTGTCTATGTTGGCTATTACTAAATCTGTGATTCATGCTTTTTAGAGTTCCGTAGTCAACAAAAGCTACAGGGATAGTTTCGCCATGTCCGTCTGTTTGTCCGCGGCTAACTCGGAGATTTATTACTATTAGCTGTAATTTGGCATCGTTATACATTTGAATAAAACTGGAAAAATCGGGACATGTCCAAAAACAAACATTTTCGAATAATAATACCCTAAACATTACAATGAAACAAAGGGAGGATGCAAAAAAACTCTATCGGCAATAGACATAAAGACGTTCCCCGTGTCAAGGGAGAGAAATAGACAAGACGTTTATGTCTCGTAGAAATCCATCCGACCGCGGCGCGACCGTCCGGCCGGTGATTGATAATGATCATAGAGTAAATGCATTTGCTTTATTACGAGCTCTAGTGATGGGATTTATGGTCCTTGCCAATCTAATATAATTGTTAATGATTATTTTTATAATGAATAAGTCTGGGAAGTTTTGTAATACTAAATCTATAATATCCTTTGTTTTATGGCCATTGCCTGCGATTTCAATCAATTGTCTATCTTTATAACCTAAATGTGTGAAAAACACGGAAAAAGTCGGGATTGAAAAGAAAGATTAGACTTATTTCATTACTGGACTGACCCGGCAGCATCGACTTCTATTTTAATCTGCCGTAGTCCATAACAGTCTCCAATCTATATCAGACGGTCCTTCGACTACTTAGGTTTATATCGAAAATAAATTGGTTAAGTAACTCTTTTTTGTCCATGTTTTAAAAGTCACGTGTGGTAAAGATAGACGGTCGCAAAATAAACTGCAAAAGCGGCCAGTATCCGACCGCGCATCGCGCCACACTCATTAAACAAACACATATGTAGCATTATTTATTTCACTAATCCTATTGTCTCTAGACATTAAAAAAATACATTATGACGCATAGGTCATTAGCGGGACAGCAGCTTAAATAAACTGGCTATTTTTCGGTGAGCTCTTTATTGTTTGTTGTTGCTAGTTTTTGGAAGCTCATCTTATAAAGGTGGTTAGTATAAATAGGGATGTCAGTTAACAGTGTCGGTTCCTGAATGCCGATGCAGGAGTAATGTGGGAGCGTGTCAATCCCCACCTGCAAACAAACGCCTAGATCTGAGTATTGCTTAGCTAGTTATTTCTGTTCTGAATAAAATTAACTTTGGAAACTAAACACGTGGAAAAGTAAATGTTCGTAAAACGAAAATATCTCAAAAATAGAACCTTCCTAACTAGTTCCAACGCATATTTATTTGATTTATATGCACGTAACTAAGAAGTACATAATTCAATAACTCCGACTATTGAGTTTTTTTTATATTTTGAAGTTTTACTTATACCGAGTTTTTTAATCCTACGGATGTCATAGGAATGTATAAAGCACAATCTATTAGGATTATACAGACTCTATTAGTGCTGAGACAACTAGAAGCTACTTATAAGGCGAAATAATATTTAGGTGCTTATGTACAGAAATTATTGACAGCATGAATTATTTTCAGAAAATCAATATTTTGGCAAAGCTTTATAAAGCCCAGCAATTGTAGATTGCATATTAAAGCGATTCCGACTATCTTCCGACCCTGGGGAGCCCTCATGAATGTATCGACGCGGCCCGGGAATCAAATGAACCGATAAGTAGGTAACTCAAGGTTGCTTGTTATGTGCATAAATTTGCCATAATGCGGTTAAATGTATTCCGGGGGAAGGATGGAAGGATATTTCACATTTTTACAGCGTTGTTTTCCGAACTAAAATAAAGGCTTGGGTACGCGTGGTGGCCATGGTTTGAATTTGTTTTGCAGAATTTTCCCTACCAAGAATGTCCACGCATCCTAGTTGTTTTAATAAGTTAGTTGATATTTTTTGTGCAATGCTTATCAGAAGGCTTCCTGCATTTTTTTTTTTCGATAGTTCTAGCCCTATTCTAGCACTAGCACACTAGCACAGTGTTTAATTGTTATTTTTTTTTGTTACTATTCGCATTTTTTGTTTGTTTTTATTATTTAGTTGCAAATAAGGTAATCAAAAATCATCAACATCAACTCTATTACAGCCTAAACCTACAAGTAAATAAAAAAGAGACTAAAGTCTATCATTTACTCTCTTGTTTAACTTTCTTAATCAACAATAATGTAAGTAACATGTTTTTTGAAAAATGTCTTACAATGCAAAGCAATTTTTATTTAAATGTAACTGATTTGAATCGGAATACAAGTTAAGTACATCCTAATGTTTATTTTTTGAAATATCTAATGAGGTCGTTGGTGTTTTAATGAGTTCCGGAACAATATGTAGTTTTTTTGTTCTAATAAATACAAAACGAACAGGGGAATCAATGCAGTATTTATGTTAATTCCTTTTTTGTTATGTCGAAGATACAATAATACGTTAACGTAGTAATACAAAATCGAAACTTGCGTACGGTACTAGATACCAACACGAAATTGAATGAAAAGATACTATAAACTATAAGTAAAGCGTCCTGGTTAGGCATAATACAATGTCAACGCCATTAGATTGAATAGTGTTCTAATTATCTAATAGGTATTTAGGTAACTTGGTTAAGCAATAAAAACGCATCGTAAGCCGCTCGTAAAATTATGCTTAGGTACCTAATTCTAAGATTTTTTTTTCTCAAATGTGTTTTACATATTATTTTTCCAAATAAAATACACCTAATGAAAATGTTACTTAACAATAGGAATTCACTCCATTATCACTTTGTCTTTTAATATGTAAGGCTTCTGGATGTCGGAGATTTACCGCTACAACGGACCATATTTCAAGTCTTGAAAAAACACTTACACCAAATGACAAATGGCCAGAGATTATTGCGATATCATATAGCGTCTAATATTTTCTATGGCGAAGACAAATTAATGCTATTAGAGTCCGGCCACCATTCTCCCGAATAGCATTGTCGTCCTACAGGCGCAACGGTAATGCACGGGGGGGTAATAATTCACTATTTCCCACTTGGGGGGAGGCCCCACGGTTTAATATAGGCAATAACGCAACTTTTCTGCCCCAGTGTAATTTCGTTTCTGAATTATAAGTCCATTAATCACGATCACAGTATTGATGCGGAATGTAGAATTTTCGAAAAAGTTTGCAGTTTTTCCAGCGACGGCTATTATTTTATTTTTATGGCATTTTTGACGCCTTTTCCGGTTCGAGTTTGTTATGGTAACTTTTTCCCGTTGTTGCCATTGTGTGGTTCAACGAAATATCGTCAAGTAAAAACGTGCTAAATTATATTAGTAGGTATGTAAGTGAAATTGATTTGTTTTAAAACGTAAAATTTAGTTCTTTTTACATGTAAATCTGTTTATACTTACCTACGTACCTAATAAATTCAAAAGCCCACTGATTAAAATACCATTAATTTGACATATACACAGTTGCAAAAATTATTAAGATAAGAGGGTGTGTAATGATGGGTATAGAAATAAATGATATAATTTCATTCAATACAAAGTATATCTATAATTATATAATTCTAATATCTAGTCTACTTAATCTAGTATAATTTTAAAGTGTATATATCAGCTTGGTACTGCCAATAAAGTAAAGAAAGTATAGCAAACATTACGCTTTGCAAATTGTACTCATATAGTATCAGTATTCGGCGGTAAAAAACTGTTCGGTTCTGGCGCTTCGCCGGCCGCTACCGCGGCACGCTCGCTTCGCTCGCTCTTCTCGCGCACTCTAAGGTTACGTTTCTACCTAACACTCCTCCTCGCTTCGCTCGTCGTCGTACCTACACCGACTGCCTTAGTGTCTAACAAAAACTATTATGCTAACTGTACATTAGAAGAAATTAACATTATATCATATGTTCATTATAGGAAATATGTATTAGACTTAAAGTATGTTATATTAAATGTTATTACATCGAATGATCATTATAAAGCGTGGGACGGAACGATGGACTTTCCCGCTAGAGGCCCATTAGTGCTAACAATTTTCCAAATAAACTATGTTAATATTTCTGACCGTTTCCAAGTTAGAGTTCATCAAACGTTTGTGCAAAAATCTGCATATTGCAACTCTAACGGAGAATAAGGTCCATGCCATCACTGGTAAACAATATTTTGAGGAATGACGGGTATTGCTGTCACCGGAAAGTCGAATTTTGCTTGAACCTTGAATAACAGTTACAAAGATGAATTAGGGTAGGCGCTATCATTTAAATGTATTTTTTAAATTAGAATTTTTTGTTTGCAGTATTTGTGTAATCATTACTATTCGATTCTACTGCCCGGGAGTCTCTTGTTTTGTCGACAAACTTTTCATCGAATTTTATTTCGTCGAAAACGTTTCAAGTAACATTTAGTTCACGAATTATTGTTTGGTGTAATTTTATTTCATGACCAGATCATTCCAATTTTTATTATTTCATAGAATAACTGCGCAGGGAATATTATTTGGCAAATGATTCATTTTGTATGAATTTTAAATGGCAGAATAACAAAAGAACTAATTTCATTTGCTCGAAATTTTATTACAACATTACAAAAACAAACAACAACTGATAACAGGGGTTTAACTAGAGTAGGGCAGGCAAAAAAAGGGGGCTCGGGGGGCCAAGCTCCCCGCAGGAAAATAAACGAACACCCGCAACAATTATTATAAGTAGGTTAGGTTAGGGTTCACTTGTGTCCCTCAGAGCGGAAATTGACACGCTGGCGGAGGTTAGGTCAAAATAATTGCCATAGATATATGTTTATGCCAACTATTTTAATTTTAAATAATAATCCTTTTAATAATTTGTTTGTTAATTAAAAATACTTGAAACAATAAATCACAAAACGTTTTCCATGACATAATTCAACTATTTAATGAATCATCCGACTGGTAAAAATACACAATTTAAAATTACTTGCAATGACCATTCCACGAACTGAATTGTCGACGAAATGAAAATACATGAAACGTTGACTTTGAAGTGAAATTCGACGAAGTGAATGTCGACAATTTGATGATAAACCCTACTGGGGAGTCTCTTGTTTTGTCGACAAACTTTTCATCGAATTTTATTTCATCGAAAACGTTTCAAGTAACATTTAGTTCACGAATTATTGTTTGGTGTAATTTTATTTCATGACCAGATCATTCCAATTTTTATTATTTCATAGAATAACTGCTCAGGGAATATTATTTGGCAAATGATTCATTTTGTATGAATTTTAAATGGCAGAATAACAAAAGAACTAATTTCATTTGCTCGAAATTTTATTACAACATTACAAAAACAAACAACAACTGATAACAGGGGTTTAACTAGAGTAGGGCAGGCAAAAAAAGGGGGCTCGGGGGGCCAAGCTCCCCGCAGGAAAATAAACGAACAACCGCAACAATTATTATAAGTAGGTTAGGTTAGGGTTCACTTGTGTCCCTCAGAGCGGAAATTGACACGCTGGCGGAGGTTAGGTCAAAATAATTGCCATAGATATATGTTTATGCCAACTATTTTAATTTTAAATAATAATCCTTTTAATAATTTGTTTGTTAATTAAAAATACTTGAAACAATAAATCACAAAACTATTTAATGAATCATCCGACTGGTAAAAATACACAATTTAAAATTACTTGCAATGACCATTCCACGAACTGAATTGTCGACGAAATGAAAACCCTCATATGACAATATACATATTTTCTTAAAGGCTCATCATCGCATCGCATCGTTACGCACCCAAGATAAGGTCATCGTAGTTTACGCCGTTTACGAGCAAGTTTGATAAAAAAAGTTAAATAATTTTCTGTCATATTATTATGACCTTCTTTAGTTTTTATTATTATAGTTATATTGACGTACAGAATTTCGACGCAATAAAATATAGCTATAGTTTTTTTATCCGGCTTATACAAAAAACGATTGAGTTGTACTAGTTATTACAGCAAGTATTTCGTGCTAGCTTCTAGTAGTTCAGCATCAAAGGCGCAATGTTTTGTTATGACGCCAGCTTACCTCGCAGCAAACTGCATAGGTAGCATATTACAAGTATATCGCCGGCGTGTAGGTATCACGTGCACGGGGCCAACTAACTTCTCTAAGATCTCGTGCTAAAAACAACCTTCCATTAAACGTCTAAGGTATTATTTCCATCATACATCAGACACAATCTTGCGAAAGTTATCTCTCAAGTCACTGTTTTGTATACTCCTTCCGTGTGCTCCGTTCTAGCTCGATAATAATTTTGAAGCGAATGTTACTTTATTCCAAGGATGTGAGATTTACATTTCCATACCTACCTGACTAAATCATCAACGGCGAGAATTATTCCTCTATTCAGTGCTTTGTTTATATAAGATGTTCATGTCAATTATTGCTAGCATTGACACCGATACTCATTCAAGGGTGTCGTTGCGCAGAATTCACTTGATTGAATGAAATCAAAAGACGTTGACGATTCTGTGGATGAATGCTTCTTTACGATTATTGAATGTGCACTTATGACGACCGGTTAGCCTAGCTGCCTACAAAGCTGAAGGTCCTGGGTTCGAATCCCGATACAAGCAAATATTTGTGTAACGACCATTTGTGTCTGAGTCTTGCACGTTATCCACGTTAATCACCTGACCCCGATCACCCAGGGGAATTATATTATATTCAACTAGGAAAAAATGATAATGTTCGGTTATGGTGCTTCGCCGGACGCTACCGCGTCACGCTCGCTTCGCTCGCTCGGCTCGCGCGCTGTAGGGTCGCAGTTCACCTAACAACCTAACCGTTTTTTTCCCTTGGGGGATCAGGCTAGGGGATTAACGTGGATAACAGCGAGTCTTGGATGTTTTCTATGTATATAAGTATTTATATCTATTAAATATATCGTCATCTAGTACCCATAACACAATCCTTATTGAGCTTACTATGGGACTAGTTCGATTGTTTAATATTGTCCTCTAATATTTGTTTATTTATTTATGTTAAATACGGTAATGGGTCATTTTCAGTCAGTAAAACAAAAATCGTCTTTCAGTGGGCAATGGGCTTATGTTTATATAGAATATGTTTTTATTTTATCGCATAGAATTATAGAAGAGGCGACGCCGTTTATGCGGATTCAGAGTTCAACCAAAAATTAGGCTATAAATTTGTTGGCAATGTCCACCGAAAAGACGCATCCACCTGGACCGTCGCCTCAACTTCCACAAACATATCAAGACCGTTAGAGACAGAGCCGCGTTCATAACAGGCCGTCTCCGTATTATCATCTGTAAAGCATCCAAACTGTCCCTTAGGAACAAACTTACTCTATACAAAGCCTGCATCAGACCTGTCTTTGCCTACGCTGCATCGGTATTCGCACACGCATCCAAGCCCAAACTAAAGACCCTGCAAATTTTACAAAACAAGTACCTGCGCAGAGCAGCGCAGGCGCCCTGGTACATCCGCAACACGGATCTACACAAAGACCTCCACATCCCTTCAGTCCGGTACCACATGAAGATGCTATCCAAGCATCTTCATGCTGGTGCCGAAGCCCATTCGAACCCTCTCATAAAAGCCTTCGCGTGCTACACCCCGTCCAAATCAGCGCCACTACTCAAGAGAAGACCTAAAAACGCTCTCTTGGATAGTGACGATGACATTACCTTGGCCCACGAGGAAGAAATCCGACTGGCCAAGGAACTTCTTATCAGAAAAAAGGCTGAAAGAACCCAACGAATCAATCAATATCTGGCACTTGTTGGCACTGACCCATCTGTTTTACCTTCCTCTTCCATAGCACAGGTTAGAGTGCCTCACAGGCCTCACTCACGCCGAGGTAGACCCCCAAGGTCACCGCCACACTACCCCTGGATTCCCTTTCCAAGGGATCCCATAAATTCCATGTCGGCAAGTCCTCCTCCCCCTGCGTCGGGGAGCAACGATGCCACCCAATCTGTAGCCAATCAGAGAAGTCCTCCCCCTGTGCTGGGGAGCGTCAATTTAGATATAAGCCAAGCCATCACAATCATGTCACCTGTAAGGGGTAGTGACGCCATAATATGTACTGAAGACCCACTGACCCCTAAGGTCAGTGGGCATTAGAAATAAGACCTAGATTAAGCTAATTTTATATACTTTTTGCTGGTTGCCCCTCTGGCCAATTACGCACAAGCCATTTCCAAGCAAAAGGGTCCTCTGCGAAGGCCCGGCTTGCAGTTAACCATTCAAAAAAAAAAAAAAAAAAAAAAAAACCGAAAAGACGCGAACCTAAATCTGACAGTGACCTTCAAACAAATGTATTAATTATCAATGACTAAATAGTAGTTAGTTTTACCCAACAGCGATGTTGACTGATAGTTAAATCAAACGTCAAAAACTTTCTGTTAGTAAGATGTTTATAGGAATTATAGAGAAATAGAATCGGTGCAGGTGATGTCACGATTTTTTTACTATTGTCAACTACGGTATTGTTTTATGCCATTATTATCTGTAAAATGCTCGTAAAATGTTTATTTTTCTCTTGATATTCAAATGGTAACCTATGTTTAACTTTGTTTCAGGTATGTATTAATGGATTTTCACATCGTTTATTGCGAATATTTGTAAGTACCTACGACTTACGCTGATGATACATTCGACAGGTAAACCAAGCTGGACATACTAGCATGCTCAAAATTATCTTGACACCGAGTCAGCGTTAAGATATTTTTGATAGCGATAGTTGTGAGGACAATTTTTAGTCAGATTAGGACGAATACTACGAGCAGCTACTAAGTTTCGTTTCTTTGTTGAGTTATGTAACAAAGCAATAAATCCCAGTAAATTTATGCAAAAAAACTCTCTTACTTTTTTTGACCGTTTCTTTACATACAAATTATCACCGATATAACTATTGATTATATGCAAAACGCTTCTAATTTTATTAATATTATGCAACTATAATAATAAGTAATCTTGGTTTTTCTTGGCACAAGCAAGGCTCATTCATGGTGTTTATATAGACGTCCAGGTATACGCAGTGTTTCGTCAGCGCGTCGTCGCAGATGCGATCCGTCATACTCATACGACGCCTCTCAGCGCGTGTCATTCGATCCACTCACACAACGTTACGAGTGCGGGTCATGTGAGCATTATGCTCTAGATGATAAAACCCACTTTCATGTTATCAGCTGATAGATTGGTTTTAAAATGCCGCATTGTTTTCATAGTGGATTTTGTCAAGCATTTTAATGTGTTAAGGTCTCAATTTCTAAAGTATGTTTATCGAGATCTGTTATATAGCGGAGTACATTGGTGTTGACATTCTGACAATACGTTATTTTACTTAAATTTTAAAACATTAACTCTTAAGTTTTGTTACACAATTTATAGAATACATAAAATATAGTAATACGTACTTAAGTTTCAATAATTATAAGAGTGCAATAGTTCTCTTTTATATTAGTAAGTAAGACGGCGAAAGCAATAGAAGACGGCCACTGCTGGACATAGGCCTCCCCCAAAGAGCGCCAAAATGGCCGGTCCTGCGCCATCCGCATCCAGCGGACTCCCGCGACTTTTACCAGGTCATCAGTCCACCTTGTGGAGGGGTCTACCCACGCTGCGCCTTCTGGTACGTGGTCGCCACTCGAGAACCTTTCCGACCCAACGGTCATCGGTTCTACGTGCAATGTATCTACGCCCACTGTGGCAGTGGGCGTAACTTAAGTGGCTTAAGTTTCGCGATTCGGAGAGATATATCAGTTACCTTTGTTCTGCTGAGGATAGCGTCCTTTCTGATGCGATCACGCAGAGATCACCTTCAGTTATTAATTATTCAGAGATTTTACCTGATTTTCGCTAAAAAAATGCGAAGCGTCAGACAGCATCATATACGACCCAATATTTCATTGCGTGACATCCTAAACACCGGATGTTACGATTCTCATCCGTCAAAAGCCGACCGGATGTGGCCGAGCGGCTCCGGCGTAGCTCGGCTTTCTTCGGACGTGTTCGTATATGTTCAGCATTTAGTGTGGACGGTTTGTCTGATAGCTGTTATTAGGGCAGTGGACGCGGGTCAAGTTTCGATTAATGAAGGGCTAGCGTGCGGACACAGTCGGCTTTTTCTGATCTACTTATTTGGGTATTACCTTATGCCTTATCCTTATTTTTACATGACTGTATTTGTAATCTCTTACAATAAAATATCTCGAGGAGGCCTGCTTTAAAATTAGTTTTTTCTTTATTTTAGGCACAACCGAAATAAAAATTCAGATACCACCTACAAATTTTAATGTGATCTGTATCTACAATTTTACACGTTATTATGAGTTTCTGTCGTTTTTATCTTCATTTAATCGATTCTCACTAGGTTCAAGCGGTATGAGTTTTTGGTAGTTATAAGGTTGTCTAAGTTAAAAGTATTCGTCTCTGGCATTTAGATAGTTACAATCTGAACAATTCTACATATATCACCGATGTATCGTATTGCATTCCACTAACGACGAATGAACCTAACTATATTAGGTAATGATTGCGAGGGTTTCTTTTTCAGTTGTAAGGTATGAAACCGTGGTCACACCGACCTGCTATTTCAAGTGCGTTCAATCTCAATGATTGTTAATGCCAAGATGGGCGTGACTGCTCCGACGTTGATGGATAGAGGCTCCGCCAAACACCCGGCAGCGATTGTGTTTATTAAAACGTTTTCGTTGATGGAAGAATAGTGGAAAATTTCAGGAAGTGGAGCGATGTAATCTTTAAGTCTCCATGTAGCGCTCTAGTCGACAGGTGGCTTTCACTACGGTTTCCGAATTTTATTAGATTTTATTGCAGCAGTTTATATATGGAAAATCAAGATGGCTCTGTTGGACTGAAGTTTACCCATCCTGACTGTAAAAATGTGATCCTGCTTTTGACGAGAAGCTCCCGGTGAGGCTTACTTTAAGGACGCTAATACTATAAACTAAAAGTACCTCGCTAGAACGCCGAAGTGCCGTGCCGCAGTGCTTATACTATACAACTCTTGTACGAGTACATAAGAATTCTGTGATTTTATGTTTAAAAAATTATAGTCTCTAGGATTGCATATATTTAGATATATTTAGATTTTATTTAGATATTTTTAACCCGGTTTGTGTTATTCAGTCGGCAAGGAATGTTGGTAACCGTATCGCGTTGCAACAACGCAATACAATGCGCGCGCCGGACGCACTCTGCAGCAAATATGCAAACGCAAGCTTTCTTGCACGCGCCTGGCATATTTTCCAATGTTTATTTAAACTGAACTATTTGAATCGTTTTTATTTTCTTGGTTCCGTAGTCACCTTTCGTAAAATGCTTACCTTTTTACCCTTTTTACCTTTTTATACCTACTCCTACGAACATTAGACCCGCCGAGATAAAACGTATTGCGCAAAAAGTGTTTACGGTTTAAAATGAAAACAACTAGCTTTGATACATAGTAGGTCCCTTGGTAAATTAAATAACAAATACCTCTTGCACCAGAATTCTATTGGATTTTTTACATTTTCAGAGTTTTCTTATCATCCAGATATAATGGATCCTCTAAAAGAGGGCACCCGACATATAAATAACTGGTGTGTGTGAAATGTGAAGGACTTTTCTTCAGAAGTTCAAATGAAGAAAGCTAGTGCGGAATTCCTGAACAGTCGAGATTCCAAGAGTTTCTGTCCCCTTTGCACGTGTGGAATCCGAATAAGAAGGACAGTAAGGTGCATCCAAGGGTTTCCAAGTGGTCCATTTGCCAACTAGCACTTACATCTACACTAATATTACATATTAATATAAACAGGAAAAGTATGTGAGATCGTGAGGTTTGTAAGTTTGTATGTAAACCCTGAAACCACTAATCCGATTTCAACAACTCTTTCACGTTATATAAAAGATAAATTTTATGTCGCGGGTTGCGTGCGTTATTTGCTTCATAATGTTTGATTATGCGACGTAAACGAGGCATTAGGATTTTGCTTTCTTCTTGATATTATTGTGAATTAGAGTGAGGTTTTAATATCTTAAAGTCCAAAATTACTTATCTTTGTACAAGTAGGCACCACCTACTCACGTATGACAAGCAAATGTTCAGACAACCAACATATTTATCACCACCGCGCACATTAGACATATATACAAGACATCAAACACAGGTTATAACACTTACAAAGCATTATCATATAACCTAACTGTAATAAAACCATAAAAAATATAAAATAACCCAACCATAATCTGTTCTTAATATTTGGTAACCTATAAGGATCTTTGGGACACTTTTATTTCTCTACAGTACATTGTTCTAATTTTTAAATAGTACGTGAATACTTGATGAAATATTTATAATGCACAACACGAGTCTTTTATAAGTATGGAATGCTGAAGTTTGATTGCATGAAAGAGAAGAAATACTCAAGGCTAGCCGTTCCGAGTCTCAGCCACTCGAGACAGTTTTGTGTGATTTATTATTAGTGGTCTATTTATATACTTTCACACTCCTCCTATAACAAGCATGCGGTTTTATTTATAAACAATAATGTTGGTATTGTATTGTGTAATGTCGTCACTTCATTCTTATATTACTGTTTGTTTAAGTGTGGAAGAAGCGGTTTAAAATTATATCAATATAAACATTACCTTGATCGCTACGTCAAATACGTCATAAAGTCCGTCGACACCGTTGGTCCTATGATGCGAATATGTCCGTTGTTGACGTCCAAAAATGTACGTCTTCATAAAGTAGGCTACATTTAAATATTGGGTTTGCATCCGTAGTACTAATGCTAAGCAACGTTCAAAAATTTCATTTCAGTCAATTTCTTTTTTTTTTTTTACCAAAATGGCTCTCGCCTGCATTTCGCAAACTCGAGTCATCAAAGCCTTCCGCGTTCTAATAGACTCTCGTTCGTAAAACATCTCTTATTTTCGTTATAGAAAAAATAATTATCGTCATAAATTAATAATTAACGTGACATCAGTTTAACTCTCGGGGATCGACAAAAAAGTTGTAGCAAAATGTACCTATATTTTGAATTTTTGATACATTTGTTTTAATACTTATCGAACCAATAAATATAGGTAAATGTTCTTGTTCTTATTTCTATAACTGTCGTAGGTAGCTATCAAATTAAAGTCAAATTGGGTTGTACCTATTTGAATGGAGTGGAATTAATTGTACGGTTAATTTCAACGACGACTAATACATTTTGTCCAGGCGGCTGAATTCGGGCTGCAAATTCGGTAGCGATATTTGAATCCGTTTCCAATTTAGTGTAAATTATAAAAAGTAATTCTTTAATTTATACCACGATCATAACTCATTCAGTTGTTAGGTTTTGACCAACAAGTTAGTCTGCCACTACTGAGAGGTCTTGGAATTATAGCTTGCTAATATTTAATTTATTCTTATTTAATAATCAATAATATTGAATTATCTCGTAAAAGGATTAATAATTTATGTAGTCACATTGACAAAAAAGTAACACAAAACTATAAATAATCACAAAGTTATAAGTGTCCAAAGTGTTAAAAGGGGGTAAACTCTATCCCTTTTCCACAAAACGCATCTTCACATGAAACGATTGACCTTTACTATGACTTACTCTTATGGCCGCTGTAGGTACACTACACAAGCGTTTTTTCTCTCTCTCTATCAAGCAATATTAAAACTGTGGTAACTTCGTAATTGTTTGATATACTTGAGTAGGATTTTCGTATGCCATATTTGTATGCCTTCTTTCTTTTAGAAAAGAGAAATAATAAAATCCCCAACCCTATTGATTCTAGTAATAATTAAATAAATTAAAACATTCAGAACACCCCTGATACAACACCCACCAACCACCATCTCGACAAACAAGACGTTTAATAAAAAAAACCGCACTATGATCAGTTCATTATTTTGGAAGCTACGACGCCACAGACAGATATACAGATACAAATGTTAAACTTATAACAACCCTCATTTAGTTGGGGGTAATTAGCCTATAAACATATAATATGAGAGTTAAAATTAACCTAATTATACTCGTACTTTTACATTAATTGGGAAAGCATGTAATTGCTTCAGTACGAATCCAGACAGGTCGTCAGCTCAGTTTATTTAACGTAATGCTAGTTTTGCCACGCTAGCGAATCTCCTTCAGTCGACATTTTACTTTTAAAACGAATTTCAGTTTATGTACTTACTTTCCTAGGTCAGCTTTGTTTTACATTCTTGCCACGTTACACTTACTAAATACCAAGTGTAAGTACGTTTTTCTATATGAATAATGGCTCTGTGCACTTACTAATGCCACTCGAAGGTGTATGTCACCACTCGACACGGATGCCTATCGCCGGGTTATTGATCCTGGCCGTTTGTTTAAAATTCCTTGCGCGCGCGCCGCGTCCGGCGCGACCTCACGAGTGGGAGCTTTCGATTTGTTTAAAAAATATATTATTGTCTTTGGTAGGTATTCCGTGGTATGTCTGGTAACGCTTAGTACAGAGAAGAATGTCAACGTTATTTTCAACTAGACGGTAGCATAATTCAATATAATGCATGCCTACTAATAAATGTATCGTAGGTGCCTTTGCCTTTAGCCGCTGAATGATGTATGAGACCCACCACCGCCTCAATAAGCTCTCCGATTTAGGATAGGAGCGGCACTCGGTAAACCTATTTTGCATCCGACACTTAGCTAAATTGGCTCAATTAACAAGCATCCATGCCGGCCCCGCGCATCCGCAAACGACCAAATTAGTTACCTACACCTACGTTGAGTGAAAAAAAAGTTGGCAAGCAACGAAAAACAGAAGCTGGTCATTCATGAGATTTTAGGTTTAACACACACAGGAAGTTTAGTGTACGTTATGTTTTCACGTTTCACTACCACTGACGATAATGAGTTAAATAGTGTTGATGCAAAAAACCAATGCAAAGACGGGAAAGTGTGTTCGTAAATAATACATACGTACCTGTTTCGTTATTTGTTATTTAGGTGCCTATACTTAAAAGAAAATTGCTAATCTCAGCACCGTCTTGAAGTAGCTAAACAGAAGAAATGCGTCACCAATGTTTTTTTTGCACTATTAAAGATGAAATCTGAAAATATTTTCGAAGCTGTTGCGAAGTGCTTGTATTATCAAGGAAATATTTGCAACAGCGGTTTCAGTAGCGTCAGTCCACACAGATATTTTGTATGGCACTGGGTCATTCCCAAGAAACGCATTTCGGCGTATGTAATATTATGACTTGTAATTGCAATTAAAATCGGTGAAAATACTATTACCAGGTACCGACGATAGATTCTGAATCAGTCAAAATACTCCACTTGGCCACTGGATATCGCGGTTAATATTGTTAGATAGCGTTTTCTCGAGAATCGGTTTACTGAGATTTTCATACATTAACTCAAAATAAGTTTCCTTGATTTTGGCATTATTTTCACCTTCTTCTCTGTGATATGCCGAACTTCAAATACCAAAGCCAGTCTTAAACCAGAATAATTACATGAGGACGGTGGCTACTAGTGTCCACAAATCACATCCATTGCGTAATTAATTAACAGGAAGTCATTGCATCATCACGTTGATTCATTCCGTGCGAAATTGTATTGTAATGAATTACTTAGGCGCAAAGGATTGACACTCTATGATGGGTCGTGAGTCTGGGACACTTTGCGAGATTCAACAATAGCATAACCTTATTACGACGTAGGTCTCATATTGACTCAACATATTAACTGGTTAATTAACCAACCACTCGACCCAGGTGAGACACGTCATGACAAGGCTATGTCATTGTTCAATCGCACGGTGTCCGAAACCTAGCACAAATCGACCTACCTTAGCTTACCTTCCAACGGCTAAGGAGTAATTATTGAAAACTACTAGCACGAACGTGAAATTACCGGCACATAGTCCAGCATTACTGGCACACCGGAAAATTACTTCGCCCAGGGTAAAATTACATGCGCCTAAAGTCAGGGGTTATGGATTTAATTTTCATTAAGTGCACAGGTCGGTTCTCCGTGACCACATGTAGTTGCGGCCTTTGTGACAGGTGCCTAACGCTGTTTCAGCTATCCAAAAGATCTATGTGTACGTGTGTCAAGCGGCAAATTGTGAATTGACTAAATCAACAATGGGGCATTTGGGTCATTGTCACTCATTAAAACAAAAAGCGTCTTTTCAGAGTTCAATAGGTAAGGGCTTATGTTTATGTATGTATAGTATGTTATTATCGCATATAATTATAGAAGAGGTTTATTCAACCAAAAATTAGGCTTTATAGTCTAACAATTTTAACTTTGGCAATGTGAACAGAAGAGACGCGGACCTAAATCTGGAAATGACCCATTTAGGGTATATGCATACAAAGACATACGGACGGACCTATCCCAGCTATAAAAATGTTACAGGATTACAAAGACTATTGATTTTACTATATACATCCTCATTTTGCTTAAGTATATCTCTCTTCTTCATTTTTTTGATATGAAGGCAATTCAATTATTCTATGTAGTTTACATAAGCATACAAAACAAAATAAGGGCCACTTAAATTTTTCTAATTTATTGTTTATTATGGGACATAAACTGATTGATAAGTGGTTAATTAATGATGTGCCGCATCCTTCAGAATCCAACCTCTTTGTCTATTAGCTGGAGAAAATATGTTTCACTGTTTAATTTAGTTAATATAATTTTGACTTAACGATCACCATACTTGTGGCCCCTATTTTCTTTTGAGTAGTATATTCCTGATGCAGGTATTGCATACTTAATAAGAAGCCCCAACCTTGTAATATGCATATCACTGTGTTCCTACGGAAATAAATATATTTTCATATCATAGTAATAAGGTAGGTAGCTACGAAGACACTGAAGTATTGTTATATTTCCAAAAGTTTCGGACACTTCTAATCGTTGCTTGATTTCTGATTGCCATCCTGAGAAGGACATATCGGCTTAAGGTGGTTCGATTTCCATACAAAACGTTATTTGACATTCACAGGCTAACGGCGTGATTTTTTAAGAAACCTATGTAAGTAACTTTCACAAATTAGCTTTCCATTTGCGCGAAATTCCCCCTTACCTTGAATAAACTTGTATAAACTAGAATAATATGAGAAAAACGGTTTTCCCAAAGTATGACGTCACAAACTAATATCTCAAATTATTCTAGTTTATACATGATGATCTTATTTAACAAATGTTCAAATAAGAGCCTACATACTAGCCCCAATATTTAATGACTTATAACATTCAATTGTTTTGTGACTACACAAATATGCCCCAAAACAGGTGCAGTATGGAAAGTGAGTCGAAACGTTCTTGACACCTAAATACACGAATGATCTGGTAGTAGTTTCTAATTGGTACGATGTTACAATTGAACGAGGCAGAAGCCGAGGCAATTAGCCCCATGCTACAGTCCATGCACACGAAGCACCTTTCACACGTCGGCATATGACGTTGCGCTTTCATGGTTTGGCTACCAAGAATCCAAGTGGCAAGTGGCAATTGGGAAGCTTGGTGCTGAATGTGTCAAGAGCATGAAGCTAGTATAAAGAGAGCATCTACTAACAAATCTTGACAAATAAAATTGAACTCACTAGACAGTTTTTGAGTTAATCATATTCATTTCATGATCAATGAGTTTTATTTTTCTTTACAGTACACACGTACGCATAGAAAACGAAAATAAAATCACTCATTTTATCATCAAAGGTATACGCGTTTTTCTTAGCACATTCTACCTGTGTAAATAAATAGATTTCACTTTGGCAGTACAATGTACAATACGAGCAAAACCCCTGAATTCAAATATGTTTAATTTCATTAGGTACAGCCTGTTAACTACCTACATTTTTCATCGTTTCGACTGAAAGGACTTATTGAATCAATAATTTGCTATTTGTTCGTGTGTGTGCTAGCGTTTGGACTCTTGCTATAGAATATGAATTGGAAAACTTAATGCATAAAATCATCACTATCTACGGATAACAACGGCATACCATCTATCATACTTACTTCGTACTCATGACACGTCTAAGGAATTGTATGAAAAGCTATAGTTTCGAGTGAATCGCTGTAACCACAATGGTCATTGTCATATTGTTACCAGGCCTTGACCTTCTTTGCAGCTATTGCTAACAGTTTACTTTTGTATTCTCGTATCTTACTCGATAACAAATATTGCAATACCAACCTAAAGTAACGCCAACAACGTTTTTGTTTAGCGTGGTTTTCATCTTTACCTCTTTGCGTACTTAAACCATTTACGTACTTTGAGAAGTTCGTATGATGCTTCTTTGAATACTTGCAAAAGCAACCTTGTCTTATGCTAAATATAGTGTTCATTTCAAAAGATGATATATAATATACCTACAAGGTTCATTACGTATGCAAATTATTATACAAACGTAAGTTCTTAAGAAACTTTATTATTTATACCTACTAGACGGTTTTACTTAAATTAAATAAACATTAAAGTATACTAACAACTGCAAATTTTACTTTACATTTACACAATGGTTGTCGGCATTTCAATGCATATACATATTCCAAAAACACGACGTTACTATGAATTTCATAATCATTTCCTTTTCGACAGTCATTGTCAAAATACGTTCAGCTCTGAGTATAACTACCATGACGTTAAAATTATTACGAAAATGAGCTTGACCAGTTGAACAAAAATAATATTCCCAAATTTTGTTCTGTAATGTATGTTGTATACCTACGACATTTAAACAATACATATACCGTAAGCAAGTATGTTTGTTAGCTTGGAATGTCACGCCTTGGAGATACAGCAAACATTCATGTACATATTATATGTTACGGGTCAAGTTTCAAATCGCGTTGGGCCATAATGAAGATAATCCATAATATTGAACTAAACTATTCTGAATTTTCTGCGTTATAATTGTTTAATGGTAGGTATACAGGTCGATTGCTGGCGCGTAATGTCTATGAAATTAATGACAGTTTCATATATTTTCCGCGCTCTCGTGAATCGACCTGTAATTATAGGTCAACTATGTATTGTCATGTGTAGAGTAATGTCGCAGTGCCAGATCATTCAACTGCATTTTCTTACTTTTAGTTTCCGGTAAGCAGCAGGCACTTAATAAATCAAAAAATGCCTGAGAATGTCGGGCCCACCACCGAGACCTAGGCGTCCATTCCCGACAGTTAATCGTTAAGCGTAATCTTCTTCTTTATAAATATGCCCGCGCGGTTTCGCCCGCGTGTTGCAAAGAACACAGGGAAACCCGCGGGTTAAAATATAGCATATAAAGGCCATCCAGAAAGTCTATTCTACATGTCGGTGAAAGATTTTTTGAAAACGGATAAGCGGTTCCTGAGCTTACCCAAAACATACAAACTTACAAAGCTACATCTCACAGACGTTTTGCATTACTAGCGAGTAGCGACCCGCCCCGGCTTCGCACGGGTACTATATCATACATATAAACTTTCCTCTTGAATCACTCTATCTATAAAAAAAAACGCATCAAAATCTGTTGCGTAGTTTTAAAGATCTAAGCATACATAGGGACAGACAGCGGGAAGCGACTTTGTTTTATACTATGTAGTGATAGTAGTTATAGAATACTGTTGTCCCTAAGGAGACTTATGAGTTCGTTAGTTTAAATTGCTAGATTTATTTTTGAAAACTCCGTTTTTACAAACATAAATAAATATCTTAAGAATCATCAACAGACGTTACAGCTTACATTTTTCATAAAGTATTAAAGATATTTTTTTATGTCTACTAAGCTAGAGTAGTAGCTGTCATCTCATCTATATATGTATAAACTTGTCATAAAACAGATTTTAACGGAATTGTACGTGTCATTTACGATTACCGCCAGTTTGTAGGTAGGTACTAACCATTACGTCTCTCCTGTATTTTCGCACATTACCAATGACGGGTATTAGACGTATATAGGTAGCGACACACGTGGTTGGGTACATGCGGCCATGCAGTAGTGTGCCCACCACGGTCTGACACGCGTAAATATGTGTTTACCTGAAATTACGGATGTGTTTGGATTTGGGTCAACAGGTCATGTGTTTCGAGATTACTGTTGGCTTCGTTGTAGCCACATTCGGAATCTGAGGAATTCCGTAGGTACCAACAAGCTTAACACGTCCTTATGCCACTACAGAAACTGTAACAGTATAATAGGCATGGTGCGTCATGTTCAAATTGATAACGTAGTGATGCTAAATGGATAATAAACCATCAAATTAAAAAAAAAAAAAAAACATAAAAAGATATTAAACCTTGAAAGTTTAGAAAAAATATGCATTTTTTTTATTGTCCAAGAGTAAATTTAAAGCTACCAATAGAATCCTTACGCTTTTATAAAAACAAAATTGTATGATAACTATGTATTTCGCGATCAAAACAACAATTTACCTGATTTTCCATACAACGATTAGTGTACAAATGTGACGTCATACTTGTGTGTCTATTAGTATGAAGCGTTTTGCGCTGCCGCCAGTGAGGTCAATTTTTGTCTCAAATTTTTGGGTATTTATGTTCTTTAATTGTTGCTCCCATACAAACATTTGTTCCTCTCCAAAAACTGGTTCGAATTATTATATAATTATATATATATATATTATTATTATATTATTATTATTAATTATTATTAATTATTATATTGTGACAAAAGTTCATTATTTTTCGAAACATGTTATATTTAGTAACCGGGTTGATGTGATTTTTGCAGAAGTAAACGTCATCATCATGATAAACCTAAGAGCCTTGTTGGTGGAATCGCCATTCTGTACTTCTCTCTGCCACTGTTTTTGAGCTCTTGATACGGCATTACATTAACTTTCTCTTTAGCTTGATCCATAAACGCACGTCTTAGTCGTTGAAGGAAACGTATATTAACAAAATTACGTTATTATACAAAATTATTCTGAATTTAATATTTAAGTTTACCTAACATCATTTCATGATCAACTTTGCCTTCTACAAAAAGATGATTTAGCGGTGTCCGTCAAAGTGCGGTGTGTATACAAGAACGACAGCGGTGTCCTATGTTTCATATACCTATGAGAAGTAAACTGTACCTGTGCAATAGTTAATAAACCAAACAACGTCTCACTCTAAACGCATATACCTTCTCCGTTCTGTCGTGGGTAATACAATAACACGCTCAACATTCAATTTCCGAAAATGCATGACTCAGACCATCATATTTTTGCGACACTCCATCTCATCAACTTTAACTGTATCTACCCTGTTTATATCGCCGCGAGCATAGCAACAGGAATCGAGTGCAGATTCCTTCTTCCTCACGACGTTCAAACGGACATCTCACATGTCGGCGTTCGTCAAAACTAGGGTCGTCGCTATCTCTATTTCTTAAACTCTTTCCGTTTCTGAAGACTGCCCATTAACAGGCACTCCTTAATTACTCGTAGTACCTATAGGTAGTACGCGCCAGTATATGATGAGCGAGCAGGACTCAAAATGCGCCCTCAAATGGCATATAAGTAAAAACGGAAACTGTATCTATTCTTACGAAGTCTATCATGAATCGTGAGTCCATAGATCTATTTCTAGGTTTTAGTTAATGCATATTACTTAATTGTCTTTCTGGTTCATAAATTAAAGTCACATAATTATAAAATAGTTTCAATTGGATTGATGTTTAAGATACCTACTTAGATAAAAATAAATTTGAAGCGACAACCCTGTCTTTGGCCTCAGCCAGTATCGTTTATTGGAGGTGCGAAGTCAGCATAACAGCTGCATTGTTAGCGCTCCTATGTGACACACACACCACATTGACCAAACCGTCGCAATTGGGAAGATGCAGCTATAAAATGTTCCATTACTTTGTGACCAAAATGTTGAAAAAACACAAAATAATAGTTACTGAAACGTTTTTACTTGAGTTTATACCAATTTCAAACAATAATCACGATTTGAAGTAATGTGAAACGGAACGTATTTTAATCCAACAATCAGCGTCTGGTGACGTCACTCCTGTCAAAAGTCAAAACTTAGGCAACTCTATAACATCTAGGGACGAACCACGGACAAACAAATATGGCGAGTGACACACATGAGTGACGTCACACGAACTGAAGATCCGCGAAAGTTTAAATTGTCAGTTTGTAACAGGAATTTTTGACTATAAATTATATAGTATTTTAATTTTTTAATACTTTCGTGGTCTATTCTACATACGATTCTTTCAAATGAAAGCAAAAATGTAAATATTGCATCTTCCCTATTCACATAACATACGGGTGACTCGTAACGCGATTCCCTAACAGCTCAAAATATATCCGAGTTATTTATTAATGAGAGGAACACAATTGAATACATCATTTTTAGGGTTCCGTAGTCAACAAGGAACCCTTATAGTTTCGCCATGTCCGTCTGTCCGTCTGTTCGTCTGTCTGTCTGTCTGTCTGTCTGTCTGTCTGTCCGTCTTCGGCTTAGCTCAGTAACCATTACAATTAGAAAACTGTAATTCGGCATGGGTTTATAAATCAATCACGCTGACAAAACAGTACAATAAAATCATGAAAAAATTTTTTTTAGGGTACCTTTCCTCACACCTAAAGTGGGGATGTAATTTTTTTTTCTCGTTAAACCCATGGTGTGGGGTATCGTTGGATAGTTCGTTCAAAACTATTATGGGTATCCTAAAACCATTTTTGAAATCAGTGATTTGTTTGCGAGATATTGGGCTTTACAGCCCTAATTTTTGTTCGAGTCATGTCCCCCCCCCCCCCGCCCCTGCCGGCTATTGGCTGGCTATGGATGTGAAAAAATCGTGGTAGTAGTACATATAATGAATTTAAAAGGAAAACTATCACGGACAAGAAGGCATAAGTAGTTACCGAGTAACAGTCGACGAACTTAATGTGTACTTGGAAAGGCCAATTGTACAAATTCGGTCGACGCAACCGCACCGCACGTCGATGTAACTAAGACAAGCAACTACGGAACCCTACACTGTGCGTGGCCCGGCACGCACTTGGCCGGTTTTTATGTTACTGAAAACGATAATGATAAACCAATAACGTAATCTCAAAAAATACTATTTAAAAATGAACCGACTTCAACCACTTTCAAAATCACCATTCGTTTATAACTAACTAGCTTCCGCCCGCGACTTCGTCTGCGTGGACCCTGGATAAAAACTACCCTATAATTTAATCCTGATTATAAAATATCTTCCTACAAAATTTCATCCAAATCGGTTGAGCCGTTTATGCGTGATTGAGTAACAAACATCTAAACATCCAAACATCCAAACTTTCGCATTTATAATATTAGTAGGATTTATAAGATCTCAACATTTTACCGTAATTGTTTGTTATGCTAAAATGAGATTAAAAATAATTATTCTAATGACGAATCTCGAATTCAGAGCACCATTAGGAAGGAAATTCGAACATAATTGAGACAAATCGAAAATCCTGGGACGAAAAGTTCCGGCAATTTTCTATGGCAATCATCTTTAATTGGAGTATAAGCTAAAAGCATAATTATTTTTATGGGTGTAAATTGAACTTTCAAAACATTGGGGAAAGGATCATGGTTAAATTTCCAAAGAATGCTGCTGATATTAGAGATAAGTATACTTAAATAAATAAAATAATTCGACTCCACCTCACAAGTACCATCGTACCATTTGCATAACAATGGCACAGATTATATACCTAAAATGGTAAAAAGTATGTACATTCGACGTCAAAAAATATGCGTTATTTAGACACAGACATAGAAAAGTTTTATTTAACGTCACATCTTATACATGCAGTGTACAAATCAGACGTAAGATTACACTTAAAAAATATTAATTCGAGGCATAACAATGTCTGATGCTAAAAAGGGGCTAGACTCAGCATAACACATGTTGCAGTGAGTACCTGCACCGCAACACCTGGTGTTCAGTCTCACCCTTACATATAATATCCTTTACCCGTAAAATATATGTCGGAACAGAAATACAATGTATATGGTATGTGATTAATGTATTTCGATTATAAGTAAGACCCAAAAGTATAAGTTTATGACGTTGACCGTACGTACAAATCGCATAATGTGGCTCTAATAATACTAAATGGGACATTCAGTAATTTAATTACCGAATCAATCACTGGTCCCTAACCACATACCTTTCTGAACAGCAATATATATAATAAATTGACAGGTTAAATGTGCCCTCGGCACTTTGACCCCCTGAATATTTCATGGACCCTTCCTGCGCGCTGGGGACTGATACCTACCCTTATGTCCTGTATCAAATTTGCCTATCGAATTATGCGACCTTTATAACTTAGTACCCTGTAGGACGCGTACGATTAGATACAGTTTTGCTTTAGGAATCATTAATTTAATAACTATAAACTGTAATTGGATTCAAAATATTATTTATTATTATTACAAAAATATATAATAAGATGAACTTAACAGAAAGGAAGTCATTTTTAACATTAAATACCACTAAAATAATTGCACGATCTAATTAAGTTTGAAACTAACGCCTACTGTCAAACAAAACGGTCAGGTCTATTTCAAAATGACAGTCGAAATTGACTGACGTCGCTGTCGAACTTTCGCAGTTAACTTACAGTTTCTCATTAATAACTTAAATGGCGAAAATATAGCTTCACGCCGGATTATGTTCCTCGGTAAAGTAACTTAGAATCATAAGAAGTGAAGGAATTCCGAGAGAATTTACGTACCAATTTTATATCAGAGTATTAGTATACATGGAATTTATGCGCAGAACAAGTAGATATTAAATTAAAATGCAAAATGTAAAAGGTCTGATTGAGCCCCTCACATTGCGTCTAGTTGTACACCCTTCTAACTTCAAAGCCGTTCAAGTTTAACTTTAATCGTGAAATGGAAGATATTTGATATTCTCCACCGAGGTAATTAGAATTACAATCGCATAGCTTTAAAAAGCCCTTAACTTACTTCATTACGATGTTGTCAAGGCAACGCTAATCCTTATACGATAAGGCTGAATTTCGAGTGGAGGCTGAAAATCTATTTATAAACTTACTTCTAAAACATTAAGACAGGTAGCACTTAAATTATCTAACTGACATTTATTAGACTTGACGGTCATATTATGGATGTCAAGAGATACCACAGCATAAAATTACCTAGCTTACTGTAACTATAATCTTATTCATGACTAGACTTTCAAGCATATTTGCAAGAAGAATATCAATTTACCAAATTATAAAATCCTATTATTTTATGTAAAAATTAAAAATCTCAATTGGAACCTTTCTTTGTTGTTAAGCCTTTCTCCAGCGTCAAAAAAAAAAGGGTAGCCGCTTGAGCCAAAGTAGTCTAAAAAAAACACTTTCCCTTAGGTTTAGCTTCCATTATATTGCAAACATTTAATATATTTTTCTCAAACATGCAATGAAATATTGAAGTTGTGTTCTTCATAATGGGCTTCGAAGTGTCACGTTTCGGGCGCAGCGAGACGAGAGACCCATAATGGCATTTCATTCAAAATTGGAGGCCTGCAAGATGGTCTTTTTTAATTTCCATTCTACAATTTGTGGCACAGGATCAAGGCGTTCAGCCAGGAAAATTAAAGTTTGATTTCTTGGAGTTTTTTTAATTTATTTTATTGCATGTTTGAGAAAAGCACTATACATACCTCGGCGTGAAAAGGGGTTGGGGGGCTTACTTCCCGGCCTCTGTAGTAATGTACTATTATAACTAATTATCGGCATTTTCAACCAAACAGAAACACGGCGCAAAATATGCCGTAGCCGTAACAGTTTAAGTTTAATCTTTGTTTGGTTCAGCAATTAAACATGTACAATCCCAGGAGATAATAACTCACAGCTGCTCGGCTTTCCTCGGCTATCGTCGGCTTTTGTCGACAGTTTTCGTTTTTGCCCTGAACGTATGTCACTCCTGGGAACTGTGCTGGTATTCGCAACGCTTGCCAATAACTCGCCTGAAGCGAACCAGTTCAAGTCTGGCCTCAAATTACGCGAATTTATTGAGAATATCTGCGTTAAGATAGACTAGGAGTGATTGGTGAGGTGAGTTGAGACAGTTTGTGAATAGCACAGCTGCATTAAAGTGCACCTTTCAGCGCTCGAACGCTTATTGCGCTGAAAGGTGATAATCATAACGTCCAAATAGATGTAAGCATTTGTCAAGCTTAGTAGAGCTGGAGCTAGAGCTTAAACGGCAACTAGTTCATATTAGTTCTCCGACCTTTGAAACATATCTGCTGTGCCACGATGATTTAATTGTAGGCCCACTGTGGAACGAGCTCTTTAAGACTTTTTTTTTACAACGACAGTGTATTAGAAGTAGCCGAAGGGCGTTAAGGTCTTAGATGATTCGAGTTTGTTAGACTCTTACAGTTCGTGTCAGACACACTGTTTTTTATCATATTATTTATTTAAAATAAAAAAATGTGACAAGATAATTAACCCCTTACGCCCCCAAATTTAATAACAAAATCGTGAGTTCCACCGACGTTTGCGACTTGTAGAGTAAATATGCCTGCGAAAATGAGAAAAACAGCATTAGAAATGGTGCATTTCATAATCTATATTGCAAGATACATGGTTTAATCATTTATTTCCTGTATTGTAGTGGGGCTCATTTCCAGAGCGCAATATTAACGTGTAACGTAGCATTTGCTTTTATTGCTATCACCTAATCAAGTAAACCGTACTGTCTTTTCGAAGATCTCACGGTTCTAAATACACTGATTTGCCATACGATGATTAAATAAATAAATCAAGTAGTTTTCCGAATGTTATTATATTTGAGAAAATAATGAGGAATAATTAATAGTTCAGTATGGTAAATTTATAAAATAATGTCTGAAACAATTACGAATTAAATTTACTGCAATGCATTATCTTCCATATATCGCTGCCTACTAACAGTCCTAACTTACTATTACTCCAGGCAAAATACGGTTTTGAAAAACATTAATTTATAATAGCGTTTTTTTTGTTGATTTCATTTGAAAATGTTATTCTAAGATGATTTAGTCAAGAATCCGACAAACTTTCCACCCGGAAGTAATTATGTAGATTTAAATGAAGCATGCATTATCTTTTTTTGTACGATTTATCTTGAATACTATAGAGCAAATGTAAATGAACCAAAATAAAGACAAAAACATTTATTAATATTTTTACTGACTTTTCAGAAGCCAGTTAACTTATCATTTTTTCGATGTCTGAAATTTTGTCGGATTTTGCCGCTGGGTAACTATTTAATTGATAATATATCCGTTACACATAAAAAAAAAGCTATTATAAATTATTTCCAAAATTGACATTTTTTCCATACAAGTTGTCAGTTCATTGCCTGGACTATATGTGCTTTGCACTTACCCACAACGCGACCGACATGCCGCACTGTCGATGGTGATGCTCCACGCAATAATGTATTTATGCCGAACAATAAAGGCTTATTTGGAAATTGAACAATAAACTCAGTTTTGTTATTCATTTATTAATTCATAAAATTACACAAAAATGCGTTGCATGAATACTGAATCTACTTAATTGAGACACGGCTCTTTGTTCCACTCCAGTCGTTTAATTTGTCACAATACAGAAACATAATTAAGTTTTTGCAAGCGCCGCAGCAATTTCAGGCGTGGAGGAGTTGGCTCCATAGTTTGTTTATTTTCAGTCTTAATTAAGTGTTGATTTTTACATTAAGTTGCACGATCACAGATGACACGGCCACCGTAATTCAATCTTGCCTAAGTTGCAAATTTAGTTTTACTCGAATATTACGTGAAAAGATATCAACTCGGGAATATTACTGTATACAGCTGACGTCAAAGTATTTACACTTTTGCACCTCCTCAATCCATTGACATAAGTACGAGTAGTAAGCACATCTTTAACGTCGAACTTTATAAATTCCCTTGGCCACGATTTTTTAAAAATACATATCTACTTGTGTTCCGGGGCTCACAAAAGAAGACGCCCAGGATCGTGCAAAGTGGAGGAAAGCGAGTAGGAAAGTAGCAGGTGGTAGTAGTAGGTTTGCCAGAGCAAAGGCCGGGATAACGCTAGGTAGAAGAAAACATACCTATACTTGTGTTTATAAGTACTGTTTCATTTGACCAAATGAGAATAAAAGTGCATTCCTAATCAGACCATACCATTCCACTTTTATACTCAGATTAAATCCGAAAATGTTGTTGTCCAATCATTCTTACATTAGGTACTTACTGTAAAAACGATTTAGCATTACTCAAATATGTACACGTTAGTACGCAATGCGAGTTATGTAAGTATTTGCATTAGGTAGGCTTTTAATTTGCATGTTTTCCTACTCGCACGATCGATAAACAATAGTCTATTTTCTCCTAAGACTAAATACCTACTGTTTCCTACGCAAATTAGGTGGTATTAGCGATTTTGGCAAAGCTTCGAAATCCTAATGAAAATCGAGAAATGTGAATGTTTTACATTGCATTACCATTTATGTCTGTCACGCTGTCAATAGTTTCAATGCAACTTGATTCTCTTAAGTTTCATAGAATGTGTGATGACAACTGTTACATATTTTTAACAACTTGAAAGCATAAAAAAGAAGAAAGCGAGATATTTTTCAAATCTTCTACGTAAAGTGTGAAATTTCATGATAGGTTTGAAACAGAACATTTTAGTTAGATTTATAAACCACATTGCATCTTGCATCGTCCTATTTGTTATTAAAATTCTATCCAAGCACAATCTGTTTTACGTGCCGTAATAAAAAGAAGAATAACTTTCAAACGTTCCTATTCCTGTCAATGTAATTTGTGCAAAATTGAAACTTAAATTTTTCGAGAGAAAGTCGAATTTGCTACTGCACGACTCGATTAGATTTCTGCTTGGGCAAGTTATCACTCGAAAAGTGTGTTCGGGGCACTCGTTTGCGATAGAAATGTAAGTGCTGAATCGCAAACGCAAACTGCGCCATGCAATACAACAAACGCGCTTGCAAGTGAATGGTACCTAGTTTCATTTGTGTGTTGTATAAATAAATTCAAGCTTGTAAAAATACGAGTATTGTCCAGTGAAAATCGCTTACAATACAGGACTTTACTTTCTGAGAGTCAGCTTTTATTGCGATTGAAAAAATGCAGCGGAATATAATACTTTTCAATTACCCGCTCACTGATGCACCAGACATGCTACGCTCAAAGTGCCAGGAGTCATCGCAATAACGATCATGGACCTCTCCGTAGGTATAATGAAAATACCCTTGTCGAAACCTTTTTTAAAAGCCCGTTTAGGTTTAATCTTATTTCAATGTCATAAAGACTTTGACAAGTAAAAACTTCTCACTTTATATCTTTATCTGATTCAGAGGTAAATCATTATCTTCCGATCTTGAGACGCTCTGCGTTACACAACTTTGATTACTTAAATCGATCGAGTGTAGCTGAAGCAAATGCGAAAAAAAGCGGCCAAGTGCGTGTCGGACCACGCACAACGAAGGGTTCCGTGCCTATTAAAAAGGTCGTACTGAAATCTTATGGCACTTACGTCATTTTCTTTAAGGAAGGCAGTTTTTTAGAAATATCTCGAAAACCTTTGAACCGATCTTGTTCAAAACCATTTTCGCTGAAAGAATTTAATAAGCCCTATGTCCATGATTTTTTTCATATTTTTAAAATACACGGTTCAAAAATTAGAGGGGAGGACACAATTTTAGTGACTATAGGTTATAGGTTGTATATTATAGTTATATATATATATCGATTGATGTGCCACACGTAGACTTGCAATGAAAAAAAAAGTTTTGGCTTTTAGTTTAAGTATCTAATGCACCCCTAAAAATTATTATTTTTTGTAATTTTATTACAAAACTATGTAGCGGCTAACAAAATACACCTATCCTCAAAAGTTTAGTCAAATACACCTTACAGTTTTCGAGTAAAGTGCCTGTGACATACGGACGGACAGACAGACAGACATGACGAATCCATAAGGGTTCCGTTTTTTGCCATTTGGCTACGGAACTCTAAAAACTACAATATACAGGCAGCACATTGACATTGGATCTTCTCGTTTACAAGCAGCCCGCTATGTCAGCACTATGAGCTTGGGGTCGATTGGCGCATACGTTGAGCATTCGCTTTTATGCGCGCTCGCTGCCACATACGTTGTGCTAATATGTCAAACGGGACACGCGAAACTTATTAGAATGTGATTGGGATGTGACAGAGATGAACCGAATAGAGAATGCATGCATAGCGTAATTGGATGAAGACCGGCGACGGCGCTGATCCCGCGGTCTCGGAGGATAATGTGATTAGTTGGTCAGGTGTGATGTGCACTCTCATTGTTCTGATATGGGCTCGCTCCTCGGCTTGACCCCGTACCCCGTACGAACGATGTCGAGCGTCGACTGCAATTTACATGCAGTAGAAACATCCAGCTGCGACAGTTATTTGTTTAAATCCGGATGTTATACGGCGGTAGGTTTCAGAACTGGATAAGACAACTGCGCCCAATATGTAGTAATTTACATTTATTACATTATCTCTAAAAAAACAACTTAAATTAACCAGCCTTTACCTAACTTAAGAGCGATAGGTCAGATACGAGTACGGTTCGTACAAGGATAACGAGTACCCAACTTCTGGAATGAGTCCATTTTACAATTACTATATCAGGCTGATCATTTTCTCCAATTTAATATATACAGGGTGATTCAGGAGACATGAGCAGGATCAACCCTACGGATTCAATAGTTTATAAGCTACTCAGTCGTACCAGCATTGGTAAGATTAACGTGAATTTTTTTTTAGTTGTGTAGGGTGACCATGATTTATTGTGAATGAAACTTGTACACAAAATGTAAAAAAAAACTGTGTGGGCGTTTAACTTAATTACGATGGTAAAAGATCCATTAACATTAACTGTATGTGTAGGGTTGATCCTGCTCACGTCTCCTGAATCACCCTGTATATAAAGATAATAGGTTGGTAGTTAGGTTCTAACATAAGCAACAACTCTATGCAGAGTAGTGTTATATTTATAAACAAGAAAATTATCTCCCTATAAAATTCTATGTATAACTAGCTATCACCTACAACTTCGTACGGAAGTTTCGACGAAATGTGTTTAGTAGTTTTTTTACGATTATGAGGAACGTACATCGTCACAGACTTTTACGTTAATAGTATTATTCTGAAGTATACCCAGCCATACCCGGGTACCTACAGAATTGCGCCGCCCCGATAACGTATCTAACCTAGGTATCGGGAGGGCTTAATTGGGATTGACCTCCATCGAGCCAGTTCTGACAAGAGGCGTCGCGTTGACGTATACTCGGGACTTGAATAAGTTATACATATTCTAACTCTGATGAATTTCACATATCATTTTCACTAAACTGGACTTAATCGCGTATTATATTTATTTGCCCTGACGTTTCGGAGGTATTGCCACATCTTAGGTCCCGAGAAAATTGGCGAGAGCGGGTATCGACATCATCTAGCTGTACGGTTTTTGAACTCCCCGCACTTGGTCCTTGGCAATCACTTGTACACTAAGTTTGTCACTCGTCTAACACAAAATAAGTACCCAATATTCACGATATCCGACGATACTTTTGGCGCATGCATTTATTGATTCCTAGATTCCACGAAAATTAAAAAACCTGGATAATTACGATGTTTCCTTTTGTACTTCAACAATTTCACGTTCTTTTTCCAGTCCAGCGGTTTGGTCCTGGCAATCAATAATAATGTATAACAATTCGTCATCAATAAAACTAGCGCTGGTACTACAACTACCGTCAGTTCCACTCCACTATCATGTGTTTTGATGAGTATGAGGTTTGACGCAGTTGTGGTAGACATACATGTAGATGCGGTAATTCCCCATTCACCCATCAGTGTGTTTGTTTGTTCTTATGTTTGGCGTGCTAGCTTGGTTGCGGTTTTTGAAATAATAAAGTAATAAAGTACATTTTGTCTTGAGTGCCTTTACGCGCATATTCTTTAACTTAATTAATAGTTCTAAAATAATCTTATGTAAATAATTATGATGTAAAATAAATCTTATGCACCTACAATTTAGGTAAACGTTTACCCTCCAGCACGTCTATCATGGGACGGCCGCGACATACTCTCGATTTCTCTCTTTCTTTCTAAGTGTTCTAATAAGAAAGAGACGGATAGTGCGAGAAAAATCGAGAGAGCTCGCGCGCCGTCGCGTAATAGCCGTGCTGGATAGCGTAAACTCTTACCATTACACTAAACGGAATAGGGGCGACGGAGCGACAAATGAAATGGAAAGCTGTGATGTCACTGTTTAATTTTCTCACGCGTTTGTGCGAATCGCACCTCGCTGCGCTGGCACATCGACATGGGTTCAATGAAAGGGAAATGTTTTCTTTTTTGTTCGAAAATAACCTTGTCACAATCCTTTCTTATCTTTATTAAAATAATAGTTTTATTATAACTTTAAAATAATAATAATATATTATTTTCTCCAGTACCCAAAGGATTTCTGGGTTCGTTCGAGCGCCAATAGTTCGAGGCTGCAATGGGTGGCTTTCCCCGAGTTAAACACTCTACTTTTCTATTACTAAACTTTAATATTTTCAGAATCAGTCAGATCCTATGGAACCCATTTTAAAAGCGTTTGTGTATGGACCATTTGGGCGGGAACTGTTGACAGATTTTAATAATGTTTGTGTGTGGTCCATTTCCTGGGCGCCCTTTCGAAGCGGTTATATCAAAAAACTAATTTTAATTGTTTTTTGGATGAAAAATTACATTATTAAATGTATTTATATGTATATACTCGTATATACAGTGTGGAAGTCTAATACAAGCAAATAATTAAATCAGGTATAGGATTAAGTACCGTAATCATGAATTAACAGGACTTTTTAAGTTAGACTTAATTTAAAGCATGTAAATAATTTTTGAAAAAATATCAAGCAGCAATGTAATGCACACAGCTAATACACCACGTAACAACTGTCAAAAAGTCTGACAAGTACCTACCTGTCAATCAGCTTTAGTAAAGTGATGCTGCGTAATGAGTGCTTTACACTGCGGGCTGAATTATTTTGTATGGAATTTTTTTTTGGCGTAATTTAGGATAAAAACTAACTAAATACTCGTCTTAGGATCTTTATTAACCACCGTATAATTATTTGCTTGTATTAGACTTCCACACTGTATAGGTAAGTACTTATAAACAAGCTTCAAAAATCAATGCAATTTTATGGAAGTGTGGCAGTACGAGTATAGGTTTTAACCATTGTTATTTTTTTAATGACTATATGATGCGGTTCGGAAGCGGTCACATTGAACTATGAACACTTAAAAAATATTTCAATGAATTCAAATAGCAATAAATAGTCATATAAGAATTAATTTATAATCAATGTTTAAAAAAATAACGTATGATTGTCAACCAGTCGTATGATTGTCAATTTTTTGAAACTGTGGCAGTAGAGGTTTCTGCCATTGCTTTTTTTATTTTTTATTACTTTTCAGCCCTAGGGGCGACATGCCTCACTTTCAACCCGCTGTTTAGATAAACAATTACCTACTTTCAGAGTATGAGAGATGAAAAAGGTTTATAACTTCTAATTTTCAACATACTGAATAGCCCCCAACAAAATATATTTAGCCATAAAATTAAAAATAAACCCTAAATCGAATTCGCTAAGGTTTACGATTAAAAGTACAATTTATAATACATCCCGGTACAAGAAAAGTAACTGCTAGTCGGAACAGCCTCAAACCTTAGGGAAAATCCGTCTACTGGCATTTAAAAAAAACATATTTCAATAACCTGAATTATTAGCTATTTAACACAAATATCCTCAAAAAGTTAACCTATTCCACTAAGTTTATTCAAATGTTCATTCCAGGAAATAGCTACCAGCAGCACAACAACTACTTTTTCACATCATAAAATCAACAAAACATTTCTCGCCAACAAACTGTTTTGTCAGTTTGGCAAGTATATTTGAATATGTGAAATGTAGGTACATTAACAAAACTATGTTAATATCCTTATAAAAGTCACAATATGCAATATATATCATAAATGGTGGAATGATTATTACAATAGACTTCAGATAAACTATGAGTTATTTCATAATTATTTATTTTGCGTGTCGTCCCTATAATGTGTTACAACTCCATATCCACTGTCCTGTATTCATCGGCATTGCTCGATGAATATATACGACTTTGAACCTGGAACAGTTAACCCGAACCTGATCTAATCGAATCCTGTCTATGTATATTCATATTGCATATTATGAATTGTATAAGGACATTAACGTAAAACAACTTTATGTTAATGTCCTTATAAAATTCACATCACATATTTAAAGTCAAATATATACTCGCCAAACTGACAGAACAGTTTGTTGACGAGAAATGTTTTGTTATTTTTATGATGTGAAAAAGTAGTTGTTGTGTGCTGCTGGTAGCTATTTCCTGGTATTCCATACGGGCATTCAATCCATATGAGAAAGTACATATCAAATACATTAGAAAATATTTAAATCAAAAATATGTAGAGCGAGTAGGTACTAGATATATAAATCAGTAAAGACCATTAAACTAAAATATGTTCTGACGAACCATGATGTTGATTTTGTCTCTTCCCAATACATACTCATAGAAATTATATCCCATAAAAAAACATTCCATGTAAAAAAGAGGCCAAGTCTCGAAACTCTTCCACCGTAAAAAGTTGTGAGATATTTGGTTTTTAGATTTAGTTGATTAGACAATAGGTACTTTAAAATAATAGGTAACCTAGAAATAAAATAAACTGTATTTTAACATAATTGTAGTTTTTTAAATAGAATTACGAGTGGGTTGTGTTTAAGAAACTCAAGTCATTTAGAAATTTACTGGGTCGTAATAAAAGTGGTTTAAAATTACATTTGTCATCGCAATTAATTTCCGGACCAAACAAATTTCTAAAATGTGAATCAGTTATAGAAGAATACGTATTGTTTCGTTCCGTAACACGGCAGTATACTAACACCATTACGACTTCAATGGAAAAACGAACGTTAGGACGTCATCTAATACGCGTGTACTGTATGTACACTGTTATGAGTTATTACACAATTATTATCATGTTACACGGAATGTAACATCTTAATTTCCGCGCGTGCGTTTTCACGAGTGTGTTCCATTATGCCTCCTAAATTTCTCCCATTTTAGGCATTCGACTGCCGAGTTCTTTTATTGTGTTTGGTATCTTTACACGCCAAAGGACGACAATGAAATGAAATGTAGCGTCTTTTCACAGGTAACGATTTTTGCGTCGATTCGTGCAGGCCTGATAAGGGATATATATGGGCTGAAAGAATGAATATGAAAGTATACTTAGGGTATCTTTTGTGGCGTTTTGAATCTCGCCAGAATTTGGACTTTATGTGGAAGGGTAAATGCAGTGTTTGCATTGACGCGTGAATGGAGACGTGAGTTTGCGAAAGCTATTCCCTACGCGTAGTGTAGGTATACGAATAAAAAACGTGTTATTCTAACCATCAGCTGTTCGTGTGAAAAAGAGGGTTTTTCAGAAAAAATATTTCGCCCTTTTTATTCCCTTGCTATACTTAGTTTGTTTTTTTTGCGGAAACCTCTTAACTAAAGTATTTTGCGTATTAGAAGGTTATCTTGTGTTATTGTGTACATTGGAATTTGGCCAAACTTTATATTCTAATGAAATATATGTTTGGCTTGCGGTGGCGGACGGTAATGTCAAGGGCTGTTATTCACTACGCAAGTTACAAAATAGGGGGGCTGTTTACTATTAACCGCCCCCGCAGGTCGCGCCAGCGTGATTCAAGAATCAGGCTTAAACGATGGCAATGGATACTTGACAGATTTAAACAAATGTGGGAAACAATAAATCAATGGAAATAATTAATAATAGGTAAAAATCTTACTTCACTCTTATAGTGGTTTTGCTTTAAGGAGTTTATTGAATTTAACGATATAAGATTAAGAGATAATGTTAATGTCTGTGTAACACGAAATTTGTACCTTATAATCGAATTATGTTAATTATTGTAATTGTATTACAATAATTAACATCGATAAATGAATGTTTTTTTTTTTACTTGTAATGTAACCAATAAAGTATGTCTATGTCTTGTATATACAGTACATTTTTCTAACACAGTAAAAAACAATAATCAACATTCCATGGTGTTAAAACTCCACAAATCTGTCGAATATTATCAAAATCCTTCAATCCATTGCACACGCTAGACGAGATACCCATATTTTACAGTATATAATACACCAATTCCACAGAATGATACGTCCGAATATGGACCTTATTACAGTATCATAGGACTTGAAATGAAAATGGCCCTCCCTCCCGACTAGACGGAGACCTATGACGTTTGCTGTGAGCTGAGCAACTCCCTGGTAAGCGTGGAGCTTTGGGTGTAGCGTTTTAGATTGTCCTCTCGTACATAAAGAGGCTTTATAATATTGTTGATAAAAATTATGCTTTTGGATATTTTTGATAAGTATCCTTATATTAAAAGGAAGTAAAGTTTGTAAGTTTGTGAAATGTAAGTTTGTGGGTTGGGGGTCATCTCCGGACCTACTCATTATGATCACAAAAATTATTTCACCTTGGGGTTTGACATACGCTATATTTCTGTTATATAACATACTAGCTTCTGCCCGCGACTCCGTCCGCGTGATACTCGGTTATATCGTAGCTCCATACAAACTTTCACCCCCCACTTCATCCCCTTGGGGGATGATTTTCGGGATAAAAACTATCCTATGTCCTTTCCCAGGACTCAAACTATCTCTGTACCAAATTTCACCAAATCGGTTCAGCGGTTTAAGCGTGAAGAGGTAACAGACAGACAGACACACTTTCGCATTTATAATATTAGTATGGATATAACAACAAATACTAAAAAACAGATTTAAATAAATATTTGCCGTTTTTATAGATAATGGTACGTGAAACATGCCTACTTTGCCACCAATGTAAACTTTGCCCAAAAGCAAATTTTTAACAAATCTGGTAATGAACGAAAACACAACATATTTATGGCAACCTTACTATTTTTAGAAGAAACTAGATTATATTTATGACTTGACTTTGAGTCATACATGTCTTTAACTTCAGCCAGGAGCTTGCAGCAAATTGTGGAATGGAGGTGTATGGACTTGTGTTGGTTGTATGGGCAAAGATTGAAAATACGCAGCCTACCCAGCCCAGGTAACATTGCCCATCTGTACTGTGTAAAACTTTTCGTAGTTAAGACCAAGATTTTAAAATGGAACGCCATGTTTGCGCAAACTTACATGACGTGACTGAGTCTTGTCTCAACATCATAAGAGCTATAGTTGCGTCAATAATTCGATATGGAAAAGCATGGGCATGTTGGCAAAAGTCCACATAACTTTACCCGCGATCAAAATCGATAAAAATTTGGAATAGATGTTGATTAAAAAAATATTTCTCCTCATGAATGAACACATTTTATTTTTATTTATTCAATTATACGGGACACCAACAGAGTACATAAGCAGAGTATATAAATTTATCTGTAGCACAATTATTATTTGGGATTTTATGTACCCCAATTATAGGTGAACACATCATTGTCATATATTATTATTATTAATGAAGATTTATATAATTAAGATTATTATTACTCGTAACTATAGCGTAGCTTCGGGCGCTCGGAAATGAATGGGTAAAATATTTTCAGACTATATACTCGTACCTGCTTCTTCTTTTTATTTAGTAAACATAATATACTTACGTCATAATTTATTACCATACCTATACATATCAAAAACGATGGTCACATGTTTCGGCGATTTTTTGGAGGCAATTTTGGTTTTGTACGGTTTTTTTTCGACAAATAGATTGCAAAAGTAGTTTTTGTATGTTATTTTTCCTGGCATTCGCTATAGTTTGTCATAGGGAAATATTAAATCTAAGAACTGCGATTTCGCGGAGCGCCCCCTCTTAACACACGCCTCTGGCTGAAAGGACTGTCGCTGTCAGTGGCGCCCTAACCCGCCGCGCTCGCCGTTCTTCCACATTCAAATTTATTCAATTTCGTCGACGACCCGAGTGGAAATGAAACGTCTCCCGGAACAATTCCTGCTCTATTAGCCCTCCGCTGTTAGCGCGCGACCACACCGCGCGCGCGGTCCGCCTCGCCTGCACTTTTCAAATTATGCTCGGTACCGTAAGGCCCCTAGCACACGGCGTAATTTAAACGCGCAGACGACGCGCGTTTCCCACTACCATCGGCTGGGTAATAAGGAAACGCGCGTCGTCTGCGCGTTTAAAATACGCCGTGTGCTAGGGGCATTATTCTACGGAACTAGGCTACATTTGACCGAGATACGTTTTGAATTTGGATAACTCAATTCATATACCCTTGGGTATAATTTTAAGGCAAAACTGTGACCTCAAACTCTAAACCAATTGCGGTTCAATAGTATTTATTGGCCGAAGGACGAGAATAATAATTCCCGATTCAACATATCTATGTATTATATCCGATAGGAAATTATTACAGGAAGACATATAGGGTAAGTAATACGAGGTATAATAACTTATCATATAATAGTCGTAATATATACGCTCACTTTGTTTAAGCTTGTTTAGTATAACGTTCACTGCAAATAATGAACGAAAGGTATAATTTCAAAATATATATTTTGTAAAGTATAACGTTATTTAGATTTAATATCAATTGATATGTCGATTAAAGCGTACAATATTCATAACACTTAAGGTTTAAAACATATATTATTCAATTAATCTAACATCAAAAAGTACAATGCTCGTATAGTATAAGGGTGAGGAATTGCAGTAAACGTTTGTTATATACAATTTGTTGTTTGAGTTTTTTTTTTCGAAACTAACACGCCAATTATTTTAACCTAAACTAACCGAAACCTAATTTAACCGCCAGCGTGGCGACGTAACCCCGCCAAGCGGGGTGCCTATTTCCGCTCTACCTAACCTAACCTAACCTACAAATAATGCCATTGTTACGATTTTTGTTGTTTTTTTTACTGCAATTTTAATTGCAAGTGAAGTTTGTCCCACTTCCCGGTGACCGATTGAGCTGAAATTTTGGGTATAAGTATAGTTTGGATGACAATTGGTACCATCGAGCTGATCTGATGATGGAGACAGAAGGTGGCCATAAGAATTAACCCCGTTGAGTTTGGACCCTCGTTAGAATCGTCTCAATGAGTATTTGATGATGGTATACAGAAAAGTACAGTCGGCAATAAAATCTTGTACCAAAAATGAAATGTTTAACAGAAACTTGTTATGTATCGTAACTTCTCTTCAAATTTCAAAGCAATTCAAATCTGAAAGCTTTAGGTTTATGTATCTATTTTAGATGCCTCTTAACGAAGAGTTGGCAGACGTGAAATATATAAATCCAATAAATACATTCCATGTAAAAAAGAGGCCAAATCTCGAAAATCTTCCACCGTTAAAAGTTGTGAGATATTTCGTAGCACCGAGTCTCAGGCATTCTTATTATTCTTTATTTGCTAGCTAAACACTTCTTTTTGTAGGTTATTGTGTTATCGATACATAGAAATTTCATTTTATGTCACATTCACTGCAAATGTAACTTTTGTAATCCTATATAGGTATTTATATGGGATTACAAAGTTATTTATGCAGTTGGTCTATCTAGAAAACTGGACCGCAATTGCAAAATATTTTAGTGTTCCCTTGATTCATACACTAAACACTAATTGTATTCTAAATTTGAAGCTTCTATTTCTGCTAGAAATGCCTTAGACTTTTGATGATCGGTCAGTGAGTCGGTCGGTGACAAAATTAAGAAACTTTGACTACTTATAAATCTTAAACTACCAGTTCAAATTGAATTAAATTTGAAATATACCGTGTTTATACAATGCCTGCTTGGTTACTGAAAATTCAGGCTTCTAGTTTTATCCACAACGAAGTCATTGGGGGGTCGAAAATGGCCTGAACTGCTTCGAGAAAAGGATGGTACGGCCGTGCAGCTTTTTTGTTCGACTTGGCGGGGGTTTTGCCGATCTGGATCTTCACTTATTTTTTCATGAAAAATACTTTTCTTTACTCCCCTTTTAGACTCGGAATCTGACAAAGGTAGACAAGTACTCGTGCTTTTAGATGCGAATCCAAAGCGAGTCAAGTTTGGTGAAACAAAAAACGATCGTTCACAAAAAGTGGAGACCTGTTGCGCGCAAACCAACTTCAGCAGAAGCCGACTGAGGGCTAATGAACCTTTTCTAATGTACAAACTACTCTGTCTTTTTTGTATTCATAGGAGAGACAGTTATATTCGTTTGTTTAAATTCTTTTTTTTTATAAAGGGGTTTGGGTAAAAGTGTTGCAATTTTTTTAGATGAGCGGCCAGTACATTATGATAGATCTATTCAAAACAAACATATTTTGTTATGAAATGTACCTACTCTAAAATGCATCGGAGCCGAGATATTTGCAATATATACCTATATATATATATATTTCCGCATGTCATATTGAAAAGCTATACTTAAACAAAACTTAAAAATTAATGCGTTTAATGTTACATATATATCTGTTGCGTATTAAGGGGGTGCATTGGAAATTATCGCGTGCTTTGAAACGCCGTTCTGACTAGATTAATAAACAATAAGGTCTGATTTTCAGATATATGATTCTTGACTATATGATAGTTAATTAAATGCTTTTCTTTCTTTCTTTCTTTCTTTATCAGATTGAATCGATACATGATTGCTTAAAGTTTCCTCGATCGAAAAAAATCCAAAGTTGGGTCTTTATTTACCTTTTTTTACTCAGCCTACTCAAACAATACATTATTTTACGACACAATCAACACAATCTAAAATCTCACTTAATGAAAAATATATATAAAACTTCACTAAGTTAGGTATTTATCGAAATTGGTCCAAAAAAGCCATTCACGAAGAGTGGCGCATCTCTTTTTCTCGTGCGCGGAAGGCATAAGTGTGTCTCTGTCAAGGGGGTGTGGTCGACTCGAATCAAGGTATCTCCTAAAGAAGTCATCTAAATGATTATTAAAGAAACATCCTTGGCTTGGCCGCGGCAAAAAATAAAAACGACAATTTTTCTCATACAAGGTTGCTCAATGGTTGTACCTGGTTTAAACGAAATGTAAGCGCAAAATTCCCCCAACTTAATATGAGAATTGAATACTACCCTTGTCCTTAGTAGCAAGTAATTCCTATTTCAGCTTGCTTCTGTGCCATAGTTTAAAGTTAAAATCATCTCTCCAAACGTCACCGCCACTAAAATCAAACAAAACCCAACTAAAGTCGTAAAACAGTTGTAAACGAGTTCCATATAGCTTACATTATACACTTAAACGGCCGTAATTCGACCCGTGGCTGGTTAAAGCGGTGGGGAAATTGTTTAAACTCATAAACATGGTTAGAATGTACTTGGTACGTTTGTTTAATTCCCGAGTCGCCTCTAGTTTGCAATTAACCGTGTTTAAGCGTTATAGAGACATTAGAATGAACGTAATCGCGCAGTTGCGTACGCGTAGTACCTAACTGCATTGCGATTTGTGCGGTATAGCCTTTAGTCCGTAAGCCCACTACGTCTAGCCTACGTCTCATGACAACATGATAAAATGCATGGCAGCAGGTTGATAAAGTTGTGCAGAGTAGGAAAAAAAAAATTGGCGGAAACTTTGAAAATCCTACACTGCCGGTCAAAATTCGTATGGGTAGGTATATTTACGTCATGTGACAACAGTACGAGACATGTGACATCATTTAGCCCTTTAATCGTAGAGAGAGTAAACCTAAGTCTGTCAGTCCTGAAATGGCCGGAAGTACTTGGCACACTTGGTGAGTAATTTTAGTAAGCGATGCCGCCGCTCGGCCGCTCCCATTGACGATCAAAAATGTTGACGACGTTACAAAAATGATCAGGTCGTCTCAGCTACACACTCAACGGTACGAACATATCATATTACGATGTCATAGTTCATCCCTCAGTACACGGTGGGTAAACCTGATTTGAAGCAAAAGCCTCGTGTAGGCGCAAAACCAATGTATGCTAGTATGTCATGGTGCCGCCGCTGTGTGCAGAGCCTCTTCACACCTGCCGTGGTCGCGTAGGTCAGTATGTTTTCAAATTTACGACTGTTGTCGAAGGCTCGATGCCGGCTGTGACTAAAATGTACGTTTCGTTTTATAACGGCAATCTATGTAGGTTTTACAAATTTAAACTAAGTACATATACATTGTTGCTGTTATCTAGTAATATCACCAATATTTATTTCTGTTCAGGACCTTTCGATGATACCAGTTCGATGGGGATAACTGTGTCAATTTTACTGTCAGAAATAAAAATGATGCTAAGTCGTTTAGTACTTTTACCTTACCTTACGTACCTTTGATACCTAATGTAAAGAACATACTCCATAGTGTCATTATTAACGCACGTGTAAGTCGTAATCTAGCTCAGGTAACCTTAATTAACCTGCTTTAGGTGCGTCCTTGTCCTAGCCTCCGGCATACTAAGATAAGCACCTCTACCTTGTCTCTGCCACAAACGGCACGCCTCATAACTTCGCTTTAACGACACATTGTCCTGCGAACAAGGAAACGCACTTGCCAGAGGCACATTATGGATGAGGGACGATACTTCATTTTTCAGTCTATGGCCTGAAAATACGGCCTTCTCGTTGAATGAGCCGGGCAGCATATAAGTGGATTCCTATTCAAAAAATCTGGGTTATTCGGCTGTCAGTTATCACTGATCTATAAAGAGACGATTAATATTATACGGTGGAAAGAACGGACCCTTTCAGGTGGGCAAATATACCTTTAATGTTAATGGCTTAAATTTTAATCTTAAATAGCCTTTTTCAAATGACGGGCAAGACTAAGCATTTCCCACCCACTTAACTGTTTTTAGAAAGAAAATAATGCTGGCATTGAGTATAATTCGTTACCCTCAATATTTAGGGTATTTACCCTCCAAGTAGGGTTCATTCCTATCACCCTGTATATTTACATTTGTGTAAGTACCTTGTCAATTGTTATCCTTAAAAGGAAGATCAAAGCTCAAACAAATCTTCAATTTTGTCTCCGATCGTAGTAAATAAGACACGAAAAGACGAACGTTTCATCCAGATCTTTGGTAAATATAGTGTATATGTACATATTATATTAGAATGCAAGGGAGAAGGACTCGAAGTATGAAGCAATTGGAGCACAATTGGAATTTTCTTTAGGTTTCGACTTTTCTAAATCCTAATACTATTATAATGAATGTGAAAGTTGCCTGGATTAAAATATAGAATAGTTTTTATCCCGGGTCCACGCTTTCGAAGTTGCGGGCGGAAGCAAGTGTTGAATAAAACGCATGACCAAATTTAAGTCAAGTTGTGTTTGTTAATCTAATAGTTAAAGTATGTATGAGATGTAGATTGAGTTTAACGGAGCTTCAGTACAAGCTGCTTGAATTTGACTTACAATAATATCACTTAATTAGTCATGGTTATAAAATTATCTTTGAGCCTGATTTGTATGGCAGGCGGCAGGCGGCGTCAAAGTGACACCTCTTAAGGATGACGGTCACTTATTGTTTGCTCGCATGAATGCTGTTGATGTCTGACGTCAAACCGCTGATATTGTTCCAGATCAAAAGACCGCAGCATATCGAATCAGTACTGTTTGTTTCGCTAAATACTGTTTGCTTTGAGACATGTTTAATAAACAAATGTACCTGCTGCTGTCATATTATATCAATTATTACTACAATTACAGGTGTAGCTTGACGTGGAATTGCTTCTGTCTGATGCACATATATTTTACCACAAAATAACATGTTTGCGTATTTAAAAGACTTCGTGAAAAATATTTTATTCAAAGTTAGTTACTTGAACGCGGCCCCGCGCACCGAGTGAACTCACCCGTCAGGGCCGTCAGTTACCTACCTTACCTCAGTTACCTCATTGAGGCGTCGAACACGCTGAAAAAGAAAGAAAGAAAGAAAACATTTATTCGTGATAGAAAACAAACTGCAGACATATATGCACATACTCATTTGCCACGAAATGGCACGGCGCTGCGACTGAGGCCTTGAAATTGTATGTTCCGTCGCTACTGGCGTATGTTCTGACGTGTACGACTGTTCTCTTGAGACAATATCGATTTCGAAAAGCTGGTATAACTTTGTTAGTTGTACTGTGTAGTACTGTCTTAGTTGATTAGTAGCTGGCGTTGCCAGCATAACAAAAATTCACCATTAACTGTTATTCATTGCCAACTCAAGGATAATGAAAACGGGTACCCAAAGCTTTAACACTTGACTTTGACTTTGAGACCTTTGAGTACTTATTTACACATATATAAAACCGCGTATTATAAAACCTTTTGTAAAATATGTATAGGTTTAGAAATATACCTCTCCGTACTATAGTTTATTATGTAAATTGCATGCGGTGACAATAAACTAGAATGCCCCGTATCTAATAGAATGCGACACCGGGGGCCGATCGAATAGAATACTTATTTAGTATTCCACCTGACAGAAGCCTCGGACTACTCCTTTTGCGTCCCATTATAGTACAGTTAAATATGCGTATCCACGTAAGTAGCATGCAGCAGTAACAGTGACGCAGAACACGGCGATGACTCTAGGCTGAATTCCCAGGATATACTTTTTGTGTATAAGTACCACATCCGTGGCATACAAGCGTGCGGCCCACCTAATGGTAAGCGGTTACCGAAGCATATGGACGCTTGCAACTCCAGGGAACTCGCATGCACGTTACCGACCCGATTATTTAATTCCCACCCCCTCCTATAACACCATTTGATTTAATTCCTCTAAATCGCGTCGATTTCGTACATTCACATATTCCGTACTTACTTATTTCATTACTGGAATTGACAAATAATTAAATCTCGTAAACCAATATTTTTTGGTAAAGTCAATTTCAGAAATATTTGACATCGCTTGCGTTGGCAAATTGGAATTGATGCAATTGATTTTGAATGGAAACTCGATCGAGATTGCCCTATAATCAATTACATTAGACGCCAGGCTTGACTCGGCATAATTACGGATTAACGTGGTCGAAATTAGCGTTACGCATGTATCGATTGTCTTGTCTATCCACTAATAATACTTAAAGGGATAAAGTTTGTGAAATGGAAGTCTGTACGTAAGGAATAATCTCCGGAAATACACATCCGAATTTTCCGGGCGTTCAGTACGTTTCTCGAAATAATTTATTAGTTTAATAATTAGTAAAATCAAAACTAGATTTCGACCTGTTATTATTTTCTAATTATACTGACCTAATTTTCTTATTTCAAGTCCTTGCATTCTAAACATAGGCAGTTAATAACAAATTTAATTCAGTTCAAAAACAACCTTGTCTTTGAACACTCCGATATAAAAAACTGTTAACAAAAATACGAGCATTTAGAGCACGTTTGCTCTAAATGCTACTTAGAAATCTTACTTAAATAGACTGAATCCAGGCCTCCGCGTTTAATTTATGCATTATGAAAACTGAAGTGGCTATGAGAAAAATCCTTGAATCCTGAAAAGAACACGAAACTCGCCGCACGCCAAGGCCGCATTTCATTCAACGCTCATTACCCTGCCATTCATTATTGTAGTAGCTACAAGAGACCGCGCACTTGCCAGGTTATGTAAATTGGTTAACGAACGGTGCCGTTACGAAGACGACGGGCCACTTAAACCTTTAGCATTTTAAAGCGGTATTTGCGCAAAGTACACAATTAGCTGTGCATTTAAACTGATCACCGCTTCCAGTCTAAGTGGGGATTCACATTGAATATTCTAATTAGTAGTTGACTCTCTTTACTACCTTTTTAATGGCTGACTGTAATTTAACAGCGTGTCCCTCGGGCTTCACGTGACAGTGCAATTGCCATTTACATTGTGTGATGACGATCAAATCGTAGCTTAGATTTTTATTAGTGCACTCTCATGGAATGGGTATTTACAATTCCCACGATTTTGTTTACCAACATATAGTTTACCAGGTACCTGCAGAAAGTATTTACCACACTACATTAGACTACATCAGACTTACATTATACCATTATTAAGTCTCATGTCCGTCTCCATACTTATTTTATTTATTTATTATTATTTAAAGAACTGTTCAACATGATGCCCACGGCTGCTTTATAACCACCATAGAAAAGTATACATTCTTAGAAGGGTCGGCAACGCGCATGGATCACCCCTGGAGTTGCAAGCGTTCATATATACGCTGCGGTGACCGCTTACCATCAGGCGGACCGTAAGCTTGTTTGCCACGGACGTGGTATAAAAAAATAAAAAATAACCATGTCTCAGCGAAAAACTCACAGTTGTAATTTTGAACTTCCTCCCTTTTGGACTCTGTTAAAAAATAACCCTAAGCTCGAATCACACTTTTCCACTGGAGAATATCAGACTATTAAAGCGAATATCAGTGCTGAGAATGTGAACTGAGCCTACCATACCTGTAAACAAACGTTGTACCTACGTTACGTTAATTTGGTAACAAAGGGACTGAACTTAATCACGTGTTATCAAATACGTACCTCGCGAATTGATTTCGCAATATTCGTATTCGAGAAATGTTCAAGCTTGTTGATCACAAATTTAAACATACATCTAATGTGCGAAGCAGAGAGTCGGAATTACGAGGCACCGTAGCTAACGCGAGTTTTTCACTCCACACGGCTCGTTTTCTCGCGCCATTTTCATGCTAATCTCCCCACGAGCGTGCTGATTTTGCGGGCATGAAATATTTGTAGCAGGCGGGCCTTCGCTTCGTACCTTTTCAATTTCGCCAGGACTTCCCCCGCGGGGGTTGAAAGCGCCGAATGTTGAATTTTACGCGAAAAACTCACAGCATTGTGTACCCAAGCCATATATTGGCGCCGGGAATGTTTCTCACCGTTTGTTTTTTTAACGATTACTTTCTTACGACCCAGAAACCTACATTCTTAAACTCTGAAGGTTTAAAAGAGCCGAGGAAATCTCGTGCACAGCGAGAAATATATGCTTTATGACGCAGGAGAATCGTGAATTCACACTTAACCTGACGCTGCGGATCGGGGACTACATATTTCAGGATAACACGAGGATTTCTGACACAGGTGCCTCGAATGTACAATGCATTCAGTCCTGTGTCCGCGGCGTCGTTGCATAAATGTTACATACCACTTGGAAGCTGCTTCTTACATATTTCAAAAGTGTCTCGGTGCTGATCGCGTTTACAAAGCATTCTGGATAAAATCCGTTTGTACCATATTATTTCGACCCGTGCCGTTGGATTAGGTTGAAACAACATATAAACGTAAACAAGAAACAAATACAAACTTTCTTACGTTGAGCGAATTCCCAGTGCAACAACAGCAACGAGGGGTAAAGTTTTAAACACCCACGGAGATACTTGCGTTCTGGTAACAAATATACCTCCTGGCATATGACTTATTTCCGTCGGGTTTTGTTGGTGAAACTAGATGCCTTGTATTAATCTTGTACGTCATTTAACTCGAAAAGTAACCCTATTGGTGAGTATTTGCTACTCATTAAATAATATTTTTGTTTGCCAACAGAACGCAAGCTGTTTGTGGGGATGCTGAATAAGAAGCTGTCTGAGAACGACGTGCGATCTTTGTTCGCGGGACACGGGGCCATCGAGGAATGCACGGTACTGCGGGACGCGCAGGGCCAGAGCAAGGGCTGTGCGTTCGTCACGTTCGTCTCTAAGCAGGCGGCCATCGCTGCCATAAAGGTAATTGTGGTAACTATGAATGATGTGACGAGTGACGGTAATCGCCAGTGCACCCTGTCAACGAGGTTGCCCTGTGATGTGACACTCGCAATTTGAACGTTATTTTTGTATTTATTTTATTATTTATTAGTACTATTAGTATTATTCAAAAAAATTACAATTAAATGGGTGTAAAAATCTATCATAATAATATAATAAAATCTATTTGGTGACATGATCTATTCTAAAAGTGAATGATTTTAGCATTTATATGTATTTACACAGAGCTGTTGTCTTCCATGACATCGGTCATGTTTTCAATTCCTTTTGACAAACAATCTGATCTTGAATCTTCCATTGTTTGAAACTCAAGTGTACTCTAGCAATACAATAAAGTCTGACAACAAAATATATGTATTTTCAAAATAAACATGCCGTCTTACCGAACATTTATAGCGGTCTGAAAAGGTTTTCAGAGCACCGTCCGAATATCGGGAGCGCAAAGTGACAGCCCACAGGAATACGCTCTACTTTTATGTTTACCTAACGGTGTACTGCATAAGATAAGATTAAAAAAAATGCAAATTACCTGCACTACTTAGTTTTTTTTTACGAGTATCTTGCTCTTTGTGATCAAGCCCCTGAGTTTAGTATAAAAATAATATGATACATACTTACGTAATTTTTCACTTCTCATGCTCAGAAAGTGCGTCATATTAGGCTTAGCAAGCGGGGCTAAAGTAGTACATTTAGCCCCTAGGGATAATATGTATACATATTTATGATTTATAAAACATTTTAATATGACCAAGCAAAACAGTTCGCCGTATTACATCCACCAATCACAACTCTTTAAAAAAACATTGGTATTTGCTACCTGCTAACTAACAGCTAGATATTAAAATCGACCAATCAGGAAACCCTACTACACATTCACAATCACATCTGTGAATCGAACATGTTGTTTAAGTAATATAAAATAAAATAAATAAATAAGTCTGTAACGTGCCCTCAATTCGAACTTGTCAAAACGGAACTCCCAATAGAATTTGATACTAATAAAATCTAACCGTTCGTGTTAAAATCAATAGAGATTTCGCACAAAGACTTCTTTAAGTTGGATCACTTTCAATTGAATAAGAAACTTGGAAAGCTCGAAGTTCTGTTAAACGCTTGAGGTTTTTAAATTGTTACGAATTCTTGATTGGTTAGTAGCGGTGAAGTTTTAAGCGGATTGGATCGTTCTAATAACTCGGTCTATTACTGGTCCTAATTAGGAACGCTTCCCGGCCCTTTGGGAATTAGACAGTATTATCCGACCGGGTTCGACGACGTTTTTGAATAATCCTGCAATCTATATTGATATCGTGGCAGTTGTCGATTGAATGGCGATCAACGCGAACTTGGGTGAAAAATGTTTACATTAAGGATGTTACGAATATTCGCATTCGCATTCGCACATTCGCATCCTAAATATTCGCATTCGCGAATGTAATAGAACTGATATTCGTGGCATCACCTAGTCTATGGCTGCTGTAGAAGTGACTGCTGTATGTATATACACGACCTCGACGACCTCTGTAGCTTAGTTGGTAGTGACCCTGCTTACGAAGCTAGAGGTCCCGGGTTCGAATCCCGGGCATTTATTTGTGTGATGAGCACGAATACTTGTTCCTGAGTCATGGATGTTTTCTATCTTTTGAAGTATCTATTATCTATATAAGTATGTATATCGTCGTCTAGTACCCGTAGTACAAGCTTTGCTTAGTTTGGGACTAGGTCGATTTGTGTAAGATGTCCCCAAAATATTTATTTATTTATTTATTATTTATATATTTTGGAATATTTACATTCGGTCTTAAGGATTCGCTTTTTGTAGGAATTTTGTAAAGCGCCCAAAAATATAGATATTGTAAATTATATAACTAGTCGATGTCAAGATATTTTTGAGCGCGTTAGTGATAGGATAACAACACTACGCCGCTGGTGTGCCAAGTACTGTATAAATTCTCGTTTTTAATTAAAAACAGTTATTACGATATGGCTTTAAATTATGTAATATAAAATTAATCACCACAGCGAATTCGGTATTTTTTTTTGTAATAGATATTTGCTGAAAAAAGTTCCATAATGATGAAAACGTAACTTGCACATTTACCCATTTCCAGACACTGCACCACAGTCAGACCATGGAGGGTTGTTCAGCCCCGCTGGTTGTGAAGTTCGCCGACACGCAAAAAGAGAAGGAGCAGAAGAAACTGCAGGCGATGCAGGCGAGCCTGTGGGGCCTGACGACGCCGGTGGCGCCGACGGCGTACCTGGCCTCGGAGGCGGCGCTCTCGCCCGCCACGCAGCTGCAACTGCTACAGCAGCTCCAGGCGGTCGGCCTGCAACAGCAGTTGTTGCAGGGGCAGGGGTCCTCGCTGCTGCAAGGTCAGTTGGTCAGGAGGTTAGATTATAGTTGTTCAGGAATTGGGTTAGATTACTCAACGAGTTTTTTGTTGTTTCCTATCGCGAGTACTCCGACGTGATTATAAGGATACGGATCTTAATCATACAGAATAGAGAATAACGTAAGTACGACTATAGAGGAGCTGAATTTTGCTGCCGCTATCGGTTATCTGGGCTGTAACGTGCATTCGCGAAATGCAATCCGTCTATGGCAGCTCGAAAACTATAGAGAAAAGGCATTCTGCATTTTTGATTGAACTATGTTCTCTGGCTACAAGAGAATACAATATTACAAATAGATAAGAAGTTGCCTCGGAGAATAAATAAGTAGTAAGCCATTGAGAGCGGAAAACGGGTCAACTAAAACTAAAGCAAAGTTAGTGCAGTCAAGCAGATAGTACTGGAGCTGTCTGGCGACTATTGGTCGGCGGCGGCGGAGGCGGGAAACACCATAGTGTGCGTAAACACGGGCTGTGTCTTGAGATTCCATAGTTTAAGAGACAAAAGTAGCTATAAGTTTTCCTACGATTATCTAACTAAACATTATGTGTAGCGATAACCATAAAGGTACGTACCTACGTGGGAAATCTCGCAACACATTCTAGTTAGGTAAATCGATATCGATAAATATGATGTCGATGTGACGATGTGTTAATGAATTTTAGCCATACTCGCTGCGAATCAAACTATAATTATGTAACGGTATAGGTATATTTGTTGATGTAATTTAAAACGAGGAAAAGCGAAATATGTGGCAAACATTGACACTGAAAAACATCTTGTAACAAGTTGTATTTTATTCCTTTGGGTGTATCAGTTTATGTTTGTATAGGTTAGTCTAAATAAATAATAAAAATATCCATTACAGTTAAAACAGCTCTTATTTACCGTGAGAGAAGCATCGATATTATATCGCCTGTAAAAATATGACGCTGTACAGCACTACTGTATTCCTACACGGTGTACCTATTCCCACGTTTGACGACAACGCTAAGCGTACCTAAGCTTAATAATAACAAATCATTATGAAAACGCGTAATTTACTGCACTGTGGCACGAGTATCCACCTAAACTCACATGTTTAACTATTTGTTTATTGTGTCACTGACTCAGTTTCCGCAGATGACTCAATTTTGAGGTTGCTCTTAAATTTGAATTTTAGTTTACCTTCTTGAAGAGTGAGTTTTATCTATTTCCAGAGGTAACTGGATACTATAACCACTGTCAACTGAATATCACTTATACATGGGGAAACACACATCATCGTGCGGGTATAGAATGGCACAATTGTTAAATAGAACTGATAGTGAATATTGGTACTGGAAACTTTAGTACCGTGTTTATTAGTTAAGTAGGTTTTTTTTTTCAATACTTCATCATGGGGGCTTCATCAGATGTCACCCTCGATAGGTGCTACAAACGTTTAGAAACTCGTTTTATTCAAAGTTTTTGTTTATTTATTTTAATTTACTCTATACCTCTCCGCCTCCCTTTTATTTTAACCCTTTTCCATTTTAATTTGTTTTTTGTTTCCTCGTTTAGGTGTTAACTATCAGGATATCGCTTTTAATGGCGCAGGCTTGAGCGGCGGGACGGTGAGCGGCGCTCATGGCGTGGGCGGGGTGTCGTCGATGGGCGGCGGCGCGGCGGAGCAGCTGGGCGGGCTGCTGGCGCCCGTGTCGGTGCAGAACCTGGCGGCGCTGGCGGCCATGACGCAGCCTGTGGTCACGCAGGCAGCGCAGCTAGCGCCCGCCACCGCGCCGCAGCCAGCGGCGCCACAATTATGTGAGTAGACCATTTTATTTTCTTTATTAATGTAACATTCCATTATAACATAATATAATAATTTCAGGCCGTTACATTTTCGGTATCAGTGTACCTACAACTACTGTTTGGGTAGGATATATCATATTATAATAGAAGGATAAGAAGGTTCCTAAACAATGTGTTTTCTTTTAGCTCAATTCGTCAGTGGCATATTGAACTGTAAGTTGTAACTTAAATCAAGTACTTACCTATGGCAGATCCGAATACATCATTTCTTAATCTATTTTATTGTCTACTTAATGTTAAAGTGTGTATATATATATATATATATATATAGCTTGAGTTTGTAAAGAATACAGAAAAAGTAATTGTACCTTAGTTTCTGATTGAATGACGATTAGCAAGGCTCGTTGTAAGTTTTGATCCTCTTTTAGCTCTTTATGGCTGGTAATAAAGATATATTGAATCGGATTGGTAAAGCGAGGATACGTAGAAACCGGGTAATAAATAGGGCTGCCAACCCTCACGCGGACCCCCACCATCCATTCACCGAAACTCGTCCACCAGCGCGATTAAGCTGTAATAAATTCCACACTAATTGCCAACCCTGCGAAATCCCTAATTGGGATGTAGCCTACATAAGTTGGCAACCATAAAAAATCATAAAACGTACTCTTTGTCCAGCAAACTTTCCTATTTCAGGTTGGACTTTATAAATTGAGAAAAGATTAATACGTTATTAACGATGATCATTTTTCACACTTCAGGTCTTCTCGGGAAGACTAACATAACAGGTAAAAACGAATTTGTACGAATTCGAAAGTGTGCCTTAGTGTGCGTTACATGGAATGACTATCTGTTTTGGATCCTTGGCACGACGTTTTAAATGAGACCGACTGGCTTGTTTCGTCTATCTTAAAGTACAATTTTCAAGAAATTAAATTATTTTTTATTACGTAAGCACCTACTTATTAGAATATATGTTTCAGAGTGAAGTAAATCGATAGTACGTAGCTACACTTGTTTTATTCCTCCTAAGTCTTAGAGGGAGCATTAGGCAAACGTATAGGTACAAATTAAATCCTACTCGTGCTGAATTTGAGGTAAAATTGAACAGAAAGCAATTACGAATACGAACAGTGGCTGCTTAAACTTAATCCTTTACACTTCAGCAAATTGCTGGCAAAAATCCCTTACGCGCACATTAAGTCTGTCTCATTTGGATCGCCGATCCGAGGTTGGCTTGGTTTAATATCAATGTACAGCTGTGTTACTAGGACGAGTCGTGTACAAGTATCTGTGTAGTGATAGAAGATTGTTGGAATTTACAAAAACGAATACATATTCGTACTTCACACACAACATTTTCAATCGTGACAATCCTTGCGACTTTTGTAACGATATACTTAAATGAAATACAGTAAGTAGTCTATGCAGGTTTCTACTCATTTAGGTAGGTACATACTTCTACACACTCATATCTATTTCTTCGACTATGAGGATATAGACATATAATTTTGTACTGGTGACATGATTCTACGGTTGTTTGAACGGTTCAGACCTAAGTAAAGTTTTAGTTGGGGTTGAACCTATTTGTTATTAAATATCCTAAACCCCTTTACCAAATCGTTTTGGCCTTACACAACTATTCTCTAATGCAGAAAAAATACCTCTATTCAACTTAACCGCTTAATTTTTTTTATTACTGCATCTAAATTTGAACACCAAAATGGAAAAAAAGATTCAGATTCAGATTCAGATTTTTTATTCATAAAACACATTATTTTATATGTCAAATAGAGTAGGTAGGTACATACGTTTTATACATGTCAAGGTAGTTTTAATTATAAATAGATATACAATATTCCTAAAAAAATATTAATTGACATTGTAGATGTCAGTCTAATTAAGGGTTATTAACTAAGTTATGCGTGGGTCAATAATACCTGGATTTAAGGGCGTTTTCACTAAATCGTGCACCAGGATGAAAATTATGACTATAAGATATAGTTTTGATCGTTACAAACCTGACGTGTCAGGTGGCATCAGTTTCAAGCAATGTTATTTAAATTATTTTTTTAATTCAAAAACAGCAAGGTTGAATTCAAAACTTTGTTCATGTCCCCCGTAAGACTCTTTAGATTCTAGGTAATATTTTAAACTCGAGTGCTTTAGTAGAAAAAAATTGCACGTTGTGACTTGCAAACCCATAAAGTTAGGGTGGGACACGTTACAAACTGGTATCTTGGCTGTTTAAAAAATATATTATAATTACATTATGCTTATCTTAACCAAAACTATTGACGAAACCATTAGTTAAATATGTGTTCTATGGTTATAAATTATTAAACTCGGGAATAAAACATACTTAACGGAGTTAAAAACTTTTGAACACGCGGAACATCATAAAAACAGGGGTGTCCCTAAAAGTGAAAATGCCCTTAATCGTAATAATCAGGGCTTGAACAATTCATGCGGATGACGTAAAAATTACGTAATTTTGCACACAGGATGATGTTTACTGTATTTAAACTTCCGTGTGACATACAGTCAGCATCACATAGTTAGTAGCAGCCAAAGTAGCCAAATATATCGTAACACTTCCTTACTCCTATAGTAATAAAGACGTGTTCCGATATATTTGGCTACTTTGGCTGCTACTAACCATATGATGCTTGCTTACTGTACACCACGAAGTAACAAAATAATCGTGAGTAAATCCATGAAATTTATACAGGATGACGGGATGATGTCGTGAATAAAATTAATGTTACGGAATTTGCTATCGTAAGTACGATTATTTATAATAAAAAAGTAAATATATTATAAAAAAATCAAAAAAGGCAATTTTCATTTATCAATCAGGTTATTTATCTACCCGGCATCTCAAGTGACGATATCGTTTAATTAAAGAGGTTGATTGTTTATGAAAATACTATTTGAAATCATCTTATGAGTGGTTTGACGTCATCCGCATGAATTGTTCGAGGTATGGAATAATATATCTACGACTGTCGTATTCGTGCATTGTTATCTCAAAAGTTGCAAGGATTATACTCATTTTAATCTGAACCAACATGATTTATCCATACAGATTATATACCTTACTCGACAGGCTGTTACAACGCTTCTTAAAACAGGCGACATAGCCTTTAAAAGCATTTACCAGTAATACTAATTTGTTTTGTCTCACACATTGACGAGTTTTGGTGTGACAACTTGACAAGTGTTTATTTTACTGTAGATAAGGAATGCGGTAGCTTGTTCTGTTTAAATGTTTGTTTGTTAAGGACAGCTTTATTCGTATTACCTATCAGTTAGTATTAAATGCGCTATAGCCAATAAATAAATAAGACCTTTTTTTAATAAACAACGTTACGTACGGTCAAGGACTTTAATTGTTGAGCCATTTAGGTGTCAACTCATTTTGGTTTTTAATAGTTAAGCTATGAAGCGTCCAGTATAAAGTGAGCTCTAAATGGCTCAACAATTAAAGTCCGTGACCGTACATAAATAGGCGGCGGAAATTGAAACAATACAGAATCGCAATAATTATGATAGAAAAAGCCTTATCAGTATCTGGCGTGGTATTGTTCCGCGACGCGGCGGTGAATTCGTGAATGGCCCAGATCGCAGGTGTTTGTGGCCCGACACGAAGGTGAGGGCCATAAATATGCGAACTGGGGCTTTACGAATTACCGCCCGTGGTGAGTACACAATTTTACTTTAATTTTAATTAAAGGTATAATACTTGCGAATAACTAAATATGATATAGAAAAGGGCAACAGGGCTTTAAATGATTTTAATGCCAATGATCAATGTGCTTTTTGAATCTCTTAGAATTCAATAGAAGCATGCATGTAGTATTTATGTACCTTGGACATTGATGTATCTTGGACAGTTGTCAATATTGAAACAACTTCCTTGTTCTTTTTTTATTTTCTTTAAAAAGCTCTAAGTGGTCACAAAAATTTAATAAACCGGACAAATTACAAAATAACGAAATGAAAAAAAAACATGTTACTTAACTTATTCAGTACTTTCCTCATTTGCATTTATTAAACTCATTATAATATTAATCAAAGTACCTAAGAGTGGCAACTTCAGCGACTTCGTTTTTACCTAATCTTGAGATGAGTTATCGTCAATGAGGGCAACTTCATATAATTACATAGGTTAATAATAATAACGTATCATTTGAATTATACATTTCTCAATCTTAAGGCCCTTAGCTTTTTATCTGAACACTATTAGGTAATACATAAAAATAAACTGTCAAGGGTACAACAGGTTCCACTATACATACCTAGTCGGTCCTTAAGTTCTGTCACAAGGTTTTTGATAGATAAAACTCAGCAATAAACTTTTTCTTATTCGTATTATACATGATTAAAAAGCCTATTTTATACGAATCAAATTGCAATACAATACATTTTGAACAATTATCGCAATATGACAAAAAAACCTTGTAACTTGAGACAAATCGTGAACCCAAAACACGCCACAACTTACAAAAATACTACTTACAACAAATTTAATAAAATAACAGTGTTCCAGATGACCAACAAGGTTTTTTTATTTATTCTGAAACCTTGATTTTATACCATGCTTAGCAACTAGCATTTGATTTTCTGTTAGCTTTCAATTCCAACTGCTCCCAGCGAGAACTTTACGTACTTTTTACGTTTTCAGAAAAACGCGTAATTTTGATCGTGTGGGCAACAAGTACACTACGTAAAACGTGAATATGAAAATTAGTTTTACCCAGACTTACTTATCTTATGCTTCAAAATGGAGGTACGAGTAACAGGGAGGTTTCAGGGAGGGTTCTGACTAAAATCTCACGTAAGTTTGAAAGGTTTTAAGAATCATGGAAAAAAGATAAAGTGAATCACGGCCGTGTTTTTGATTGGATAAAAAAGTGCAAAATGTCTGAAGAAACTAGCATTTGTGTAATATGGCTTTAAGCATTTAAATCCAATAATCGTTCTAATTTATCAGTATTTAATGAGCTATCAAACCATATATAGCATTAAATAAAAACATTCTTGGTATTATTTACTATGCGGCAAAACATTTGTGACAGAACTTATGGACCGACTAGGTATACCTAGTTAGTAGGTTTGCTTATAGATTAACATAACACAATTGATAACTACATTGATAATATTTCAACCGTTTTCTTTTCCGTAGGATGTAAATGTTCTTATTAGAAAATTGTTTAATTATATCGTTGCCTCTAGGTAAATTAATTTATAGATTTAGCCTTTAGTTCGTAGATTGTTTTATTCAGTAGTTAATGTAGCGATGTTAAAAACGTGTTTCCTGACGATTAACCACCCATTGTTTTGCATGAGAGTGCTAACTATATTTTTGTAACCCGTTGGGTCAAGTGTTGTTGTGGGATGGTGTCAAACGAGTTAACATTTAGATAGGTACATGCATAAAGACATTATTGTTCGTACCAAGTGTTTATATTAACTGCGAGTTGAACGTTGGTGCCTTAGAAATATCATTGCCTAAAGTGGTAGTAAATAACTCGTGTAAGTAATTTTCGGGACAGATTCTTATAAGGGTAGGTTACACGGAAAATTGGTTAACGTTGCTCTGACATCAAAATCGCCGAATTATGTAGTGATCTAATACCTACTACTACTAACTACTGCCTGTATAGGTACTTCTAGGTAAGTAAGTTTGAAATGACGTCTCATGCCTAGGCAACTGCCAAAATACGTTAATAAATGAAATAAATTAACTTTATTCTGAATATAGACCGTAATTAGGGTTTCTGGTCGAGAATTCTCGAAGCGAGAAGTACCGGGAAATCTAGCCTGACTCGAGACGAGAAAAATATCCTCGCGAAATCGAGAAATAAGTCTCATAATTTCTAGAAGTGACTTTTAGACTCTATTGGACTTTCCCAACCCTACGCGACCTGCCTAACTATGCACGGTCGCCCGTTGGACAAAAATTACCAGACACGTCAGTTGCTATGAAGATTCTGACCTCGAGCAATATTCCCGGCATTGACATATCAGTATAATTAGACGAATACCTACAGTTTGGCATCCCCTTATTTCACCGATAAAAGATTCACCGAATGCATGGTTTTGCCAAATTTTCGTTGTATCGAATTTCTGTTACTCAGAAGCCGTAAACTTGTTAGGTATATAGCTAAAAGGTTTTTCTGTAGAACCCAATAGGTTAGGTTAGGTTTGTTTTTCAACACATTTGCTCGTAACATACCTCTTATTATGTCGCTTTTAGGCTCATAATCCTGGTTAATACCCAGGCGATGTACAATAAGTGAGTACAATTCCGCCTCTGATGTAATTATCAACATACCTCACTTGTATCACAATGTACTATTATAGCATCCCTGAAAACTTTACTGAATTTGAAAAAAATGGTTTTCGATGAAACATACATTCGATGGAACAACCCTAAAATTTACCTCGTAAAAATTGCGGTATTCAATCAATGCATATTAAAATTATACGAATGTTATACTATGAATAATGAAATAAATTATTTGCTGCTCAGCGTAACAACAGTAGATTTTCAAATCTTCGGGTGGTATATACCTACTACTATGTTTACTGTTATTGCCAAAACTTTTACACCATACAACCATGTATTTGGGCATTTTTGTGTTAGACCGTATGAGCCAACAAAAATATTAAACCTAAAATAACATGGTCGTCATTTTTGATGGAACTCGGTCAAAAAAGACTTGTACTAAGTACCTGACGACCGCTTTAGCCTAGTTGACCCTGCCTACGAAGCAAGAGGTCCTGGGTTCGAATCCCGGTAAGGGCATTTATTTGTGTGATGAGCACAAATATTTGTTCCTGAGTCATGGATGTTTTCTATGTATTTAAGTATTTATATCTTTATATATAAGTATGTTTATCGTCGTCTAGTACCCATAGTACAAACTTTGCTTAGTTTGGGACTAGGTCGATTTGTGTAAGATTGTCCGCAAATATTTATTTATTTATTTATTATTTACCTTTGAGTTTTATAATCATTGAAACATACAACCCAAGTATTTAAAAAACCCGACCCGCGTTTTGTTTGTTTTGGGGTAATGTAAACGGAGAATAAGACTGTTGATTAAATAGCTATGATTGTGATATTACGGTATTTTTTTATAACTCTTACCGTTATTAATTTAAATTTTGAAAATTTCTCGACAAGCCGAGAATTCCCGGGATTTTTTTTGTCGAGAATCCTCGAGTCCCGAGCAAAAAAAAGGTGAGAAATCAGAAACCCTAACCGCAATCGAAGTTTTGCAATTTATTTTACATGTTAGATAGGGAACTCAAAATACCATGTACTTACTTGCCTAATTCATTGGCATTGACTCGGTGTCAACATATTTTTGAGTGCGTCAGCAGTGAAAACATTTAGATATGAGGCTGACCGTGCCTAGAATGAAAGTCACAAATAGTTTAAATTGTCGTCACTACAGGCGGTTCAACTTAAAGTAATGTTCCAAAAAACATAAATTACGTTATCCTGATTTCTTCCGAGTGGAACATAAAGGAACAAATTTTACTAACGACGTTCCTCTTAGTGTAGTTGCTTAATCAAGGACATGACAAACCTACTCGTATGACATCATGAGCAATCATGCATCATGATCGTAGCCGCGGATGCGAACACCACGCGCCACGCTTTACTTTGTTCATAACTTAGGTAGACGTACCTAAGGTTAACCTTTTGGTCTCGCTTTATAAAGAAAACCTTTGATCTTTGAGTTGTAATTGATGCGTGAAATTATCCCTATACCGCTGGCAGTAAATAAAGCGGTGTGTTGTGTTGTTACTAATAACTGCGGAGTGTATTGGAACAATTAGACTCGTCATGCCTGAGATATTGTCTAAACGTAAATAAACCATTTAATTCAACACCATCAGTTCTAAATATTAAGGAGCAAAGGGGTAATTTAAACGTATCCTCTATTAATTTGAACTTAAATTGTATACATTAAAAAAAATGTTATTACAACATTAAGCGGCAGGATGGCCAGGATGTGCCTCATAATGAGGCCCTCATTTTAATTTAATCCAATCCATCAATACCAAAATCACGTTCTGTGTCCCCACCAGACGAGTCAAATTAATGGAATGCACACAGCTAATGATTGCATAGAAACTTTGCTTCGTAGGTAACCTAACTTCTTTGCAGAGAGGGTTACATTTATCTGCAGGCGACTATACCTACTCTATTTTTGTTCTTTACTCTATATATGTTTCGTATTTCAATGTTAAACCGATGAGCCGAATTGAGCCCTCATCAACCGCAAGTTTTTCTCCTGTGACCAATATGTGTCAGTGATTGTAACACAGTAATGTCCACAGGGTCCACAGCGGAGCCGCTTAGCTCCGCGTACGCGGCGCAGTTCGGCAGCGGGTACGCAGCCGCGCCGCTCGGCTCCGTGCTCGGCTCGGCCGCCGCCGCCGCCGCGGGCAAACAGGTCGAAGGTAACATGCTTTAGTTACTATGCTATACATAAAATATGACCAGTGTAATAGCCTAGAAGTACCTTCTGACCCCTGCATGGTCTTGCGAACCATTTTAGGTGAAGTTGTTTAGACTTCAGAGCCTCCACTAGGGGATAAAGGCAACTTCGCTAGACATGTGTGCACCGTAAAGCGTCGTGGTTCCACGTGCCGCACGCGGTATCACGATACCTATAAGTATTACTACGAGTATGTCAAGCAAAGTCACACAATAGGGATGCGGACTAAGATTTTTTTACGATGCCATTCGAACCAGTTTTTGGAGAGGAACAAATGTTTGTATGGGAGCAACAACAATTAAAGAACATAAATACCCAAAAATTTGAGACAAAGATTGACGTCGCTGGCGGCAGCGGAAAACGCTTCATACTGATGACGTACCCTCGTATGACGTCACTTGTACAGAGTAATTGTATCATTGTATGGAAAATCCGGTAAATTGTTGTTTCGGTCGCGAAATACTGCGTTTAAGTACATGGTTGTTATACAATTTTGTTTCTATAAAAGCGTAAGGATTCTATTGGCAGCTTTAAATTTACTCTTGGACAATAAAAAAAAATGCATAACTTTTCTAAACTTTCAAGGTTCATATCTTTTTATGATTTTAACTACTTACATTTTATAATTTATACTTTATTACGATAATTTGATGGTTTACTATCCATTTAGCATCACTACGTTATCAGTTTGATAATGAGGCCGCATGCCAATTTCGCTTGACGCAGTTGGAGTTACGTATATTGTCTCTTTAGTTCGTAGCAGGGATTGCAGACATTCGCATCCGCACCCGCAACTGCGGAAGTTCCGCAAAAATTTTAACATCTGCATCCGCATCCGCCAAAATCGATGCGGAGTTTTTGCGGATGCGGATGTAGTGCAATTCACGACAAGAAAGGAGCCCACGCGGCGCTTACCGCGCGCGTTAAGATAATTTTGCCAGTAGCAAAAAAACATATTTTCGTTTCTGAGACCAAGAAAAAAAACGTGTTTTTGATCTGTTCGCTACGGTTGTAATTTAGTCTCAACGTGTTTGATGGTTGCGTGATATCATAAAATGGACGTTTTTTAGTGTTTGACCCCAAAATCCGCATCGGCGGATGTGTGCCCCCAAATATCCGCATCTGCAGATATCAAAAAAATTGCATCCGCGGCATCCCTGGTTCCTAGTGAATCGCGGGGCATTACCTGAAATATGAATATAGATAGACCGAATATAGGGGTAACTAACTTACAAATAATTAGAATATTGCTAACGTGTGCTCCTTAATATTCCAGGTCCAGAAGGCGGTAACCTGTTCATATACCACCTGCCTCAAGAGTTTACCGACACGGACCTCGCCTCGACCTTCCTGCCCTTCGGGCACGTGATCTCGGCCAAAGTGTTCATAGACAAACAGACCAACCTCTCCAAGTGCTTCGGCTTCGTGTCCTACGACAACGCCGCCTCTGCACAGGCCGCCATACAAGCCATGAATGGCTTCCAAATAGGTACAAAAAGACTCAAAGTTCAATTGAAACGTTCCAAGGAACTCTCGAGACCGTACTAATCATAGACAACTCGTTCCTAGTGATAACTTTCGGGAAAAAAAAACTATGCAAAGGTTGTAAGTATTTGAACGTTTGTTGTGATGTAAGCCGGTGCACTTTGAACTGACAGATAGATAAGGTCCGTTTGAAGACGCGAGTCCACGTGCACAGTTGTTAACTACTAAGTATAAGGTTAAGGTTTGTGTCAAAGGATTTATCGTTTCCAAAGTATTCCCCAAATTGTTTATTAATTATTAATATTTTTTAACTTATAAGTTTTAGTCACTTTAAGCGTAAGTTCCACGCGTTTTGTAACCGATACTTTATGCACCAAAGGAGTGGTACCGGGCTACAGTGTCGATTCAAACGCTCATTGAATAAAACAAATTACGTACGTGTTCAAAATACCTATATATATTTTTGCCATCCAAAGCTTACTACCGGTGAACAAATGCCGGAACTACCAAATGAGTATTGCTATGTTCATTGTTTTGTTTTGTCACTTTATAGAACAACTCTTTATTTAAATAAGTATTACTTCGTTACATTAATTAGGTATCTTTGTGTTACCGATAGTTTATTATGTTAAAGTTATCCATGTGGCCATTGCGGTTACGCAGTTTTTGTTCAAATAAGATGTTAGAGTAACGAATTGATCTCAAAGTGATCAGTGTAGGTATTTATTTATTTTACCTGAAATGTTGTCAATAGTGTACTTAAGCTTGTAATATGTTTGTAGGACTACCTGCCGTGAACGTTTCTGTAGCTCTATTGACCCGAACAATGTGAATTATTCATATTAAGTACGTAGTAGATATCTCAAATGTTTTATTCAATTCACGCAGCGACTATTTTATCATTCATTTGTGTTTATGGTTCTTGATTTATAAACAAAAAAAAAACTCCTTAGTTTCTGGTCATAAGTAAAATATGATTGTAGTTACAAACGGCGAAAAGAAAGTTAAAGGGTGCTTGCCGTTAAATATTCAGGAGTAGACAATATCTGAGATATCTAGTATACGTAGTTTCCTGCTTATTGTACCTACTTGTTTGTGTGTAATTTAACATTATTATAAATCTGTAAATGGATGTTCAACCGGTCGCTGAAGCGTTAGGTTACCACTGACTACCCTTTGCGGGGATCATATCAATTTACCATAATCCTATGAGTCATATTTTTTATTGTAACACATCGAACACTGGACCTTTAGTCAAAATTTTATTAGGTTTAAGTATTTAATATTTAGAATATTTTCGCAAGTAAGTTTGGTATTCGATCGTCACCCATAATGTGCAACCAATATAGCTACAACATTTTAAAAGACATTCTGAAGAACATAATATATGCTCATAACATGGGTTCAGGTACTTAAAACTGTTTGCCAATCATTTCACTTCCTAAATCACTGGCACAGTTCGGTCTTTATCGTCTACTTTATTATAATATCTATATTTTACTTATTACGACACTTATAATATTTTAAGTGCTTTTCCTTAGTTGTAATAAGCCAGGAAGGTCCAGGCTGTAGCGGGAAAGATTTCCGGAGGCATTTTGGTATCGTCTAAATCTCCATCGTCTACAAAAACAGGAATCGACTACTCCCTTGGCCTCGCTCCTATTACTTTACACGCATAAATTATATTTTATTGATTCGATTTGTGCCAACGCGTTTTGTTCCAACTACCCACGAACAACCAATAGAATGTAAAGTACCCTGTCTATGTTAAGTTATGGTTAATATTCTACCTGTTTACTTTGTCCTTTGAAGAACTGATGTAGATCATCATTGTAATAACTTAATTCAATTTAGTTGAGTATTATATTAAAGAGAGGATTATTAGGATGGTTTATAAGTTATTTACTCTAATTTAGTCATGTTTCGATGTCTGAAAAAGACAATATCTAGACTGAATAAGTTCCGTTGTAGGCTTTGCAGTTAGTGATTCAGTCATTCGCCTAGTGATTCCTTTGTATAGGGTTCCGTAGAACCTACACGATTATAACTTTTGTCTTTCATTTTTCTTGTTGTAAGATAAATTCTTATTAGAGGGGGAATGTATTTCTTTAAATTGGTTTTTACATTTCGGTAGGTTAAGTAATAAAAAATTCGGACACGACCACGAGATCAGTCTGTTAAATTGTAGGTATGATTTTAAAAATAATTGTCAAAAATGCTAGTGTGGAGGGTTTTTTACCTACTTAATATTTCTTAGGTATGATAAGAAGGGAGACCTCATTGTTGTTGTGCATCAAAAATGCGTTTTGGAGTTTGAATGTGGAATAAAGGTTTCAGTTCTCGTAGAGTAGCGCTGTTCCATCATAGTTTCCCGCCAAAACACTGCAGCCAAAGTTAGTAGTAATTTTGAAGTTGTACAAATTCGCATTTGACATTTAAAAGTTAAATTGTGCTCGTCCGACATTAAAGGTTTACCAAGAGATGTGTGAAAAATAAAGAGAGCGAGATACTTAGCTGGGCAAGATGTATACAGGCGTCATCGCCATGTTCACCAAATAAATATAAATGTTCCTTTCGACGCTGCCTGACAGATGAGTGTTTCTTCTTTTGCTAGTTTTGTGTAAATTTTGTTTATAAGTAATATAAAAAATTAAGAGAAGATGGATTTTTTTGTGTGCAAATGGAACACCCGGTTAAAATAGGTTTCGTTTAATATATGTATTACCTAGCACTAATATTTCAAAAACAATAACTTCTGTGTCCTAACAAAGTCATGATGTCATGAAATATGTATTTCATACAAATTCTTGTGCGTATTATTATGTAACCTAACTATCGAATAACTTGCTATACCAATATTACATGGCAATCTTCAATTCCATCCTATACTACATGTTACTTTATGCAAAGAGAAATAGAAGACTGTCAGTTTGTGTATGTTTCACCAAAGCAGAATATTTACGCAAAACGAAAAAAGGGGAGATAGTGGGTGATAATACCACTTGACAATTTTGATTACACCAACTTGAAAATTGTGATTACGCGAAACTTGAACATTACAGTAACACTAATTTGAAAGTTGTGATTACTTTACTGGTGAGCTTGTAGAAAATCTTATTTATTTTCTTATATGGCATGGCTCAGTAGTTGTTCGAACTGTCAACATGACCAAGAAAACCATCACCTGTCGTGCACCAACCATTGTTAAAGTAACACAGAATCGCCTACAGCGCTAAGAGTATTTTTACTTGTCCGATTTATTGTATATTGAAATTTTTGACTGTGTACCATGAATTAAATTTATCTTTGTGGACACTTTTCTAATTGACCCATAAATAGGACAGAATAGTTAATTTCACATTACATGTACCACGTCAGCATATCCTAAAATACGGACGTAAATTTATTTTTACACAATTTCGAGGCACCTTATTTAGTATACAATGGTAAAAAAATTAATATAAAAGAACTGTTTTATACAACACCTGTTTTGTTGATATGAATGTAAATAAATGTCAAGTTAAAAAAAACATATTGTTTTGTTATTCATTGCTGAGAAATCACAGATTGATGATTTGAGAACTCCCAATACCAAGTACATATACGTCATTGTACAGTCAGCATCATATAGTTAGTAGCAGCCAAAGTAGTCAAATACCTATATCGGAACACGTCTTTATTACTATAGGAGTAAGTATGTGTTACGATTGGTGGTGTTCTGTGGTTACGATATATTTGGCTTCTTTGGCTGCTACTAACTATATGATGCTGACTGTAGGTACCAGTGGCGTAGCGCCCATATAAGCTGATTCCCACGGGTTTCCTTCAAATTGCTTTCTACATAAAGTGAAATATACTTACCAAAATATACATCGTCAAAAAATATACAAAATATCCATAACAAACACGTAGTAGGTACCCCAATTGTTACTTAATACGATTTACTATAGCTTCACAATAGAATTCATCAATTCACTACGCACTACGTCGTAGGGGAAACTGATACAACCCGGCTTATTTTACTTCATTATTAGAAAAAAATAGTGTTCTGATTTTTTGCCTCAAAAATAATAAAGAAACACCCTATTGTCGCAATTAATGGGGCTAAAATGGGGGGTGGAAATTTGTATGGAATTACATAAACGGCTGAAACGATTTAGATGAAATTTGGTATACGATAAGGTATAGGGGTTTAAAATAATTGCACCACCCCCTTCCTTCGCGTTGTAATTGTAACAGTCGACTATAGAAATAGGGTTTAATTTGTTATGGGCTGCGCTAGCAACCAAACTCTTCGATATCACATTTTGTTTATCTTGGTTTGAATAGTAGATTGTACCAACAACAAGTGCATAAAACGCACCATTTTACGCGTGACGTTTACGTTATGGATATAAAATCGAGTGTAAAATGGGTTTTATGGACGAATTTTACACTCTACTTTTCACTTCGATTGCGAGGAAATGAAATGAAAATCTTTTTTTTTTTCAGTATGTACGTGACACCTGACTTAGGTCGTTACATACTGCTCATCTCTTTTATCTCGCTCTGCGAATTTGAATACGGTTTTTATTGTGTCATAGATAATTTTATCCCGAGTGTTCTTAGCCATGTTTTATGAAAATCTGTTCAGCCGTTTTTGAGATATTGGACTTTGAAATGAAAATGTCGGGGGTTTTTCAACTTTTTTAAGTTGTAGTTATCGATTCTAAGTACCTATCCCAGACAACTTTTTTTCGGATATCTTCCATGTACCTACAGACTTTCGACCCTCTTTCGCTTTATTATATGTATAGATTACTTATACATACATATTATTCAACACATTTGCTCGTAACGTACCTCTTATTACGTCGCTTTTAGGCTCATAATCCTGGGTATAAATACGCGTGTTTTATAACATTACCGCACTCGTGTTTTATGGATATATGCCGATTAAGACACGTTGCAGCAAGATGTATGCATGAACACGGTGCATTCTTAAATTAACCGGTTTGTACAGAATGTACAGCTTTTTTTTAATTCTCGGCAAATGGATTCTTACTCGACTAAACAAATTAAATCCTTTTTGTTAATCAATGGACTACCTATTTGGCGAGCCCTCACGTAGATACACTTACTATCCCCAGGTGTCTTGCAAGCGAAATCCCAGGCCAAAGTTCCGAGGGTGAGCGATGAGGCAAGTAACGTCTTGTTGGAATGAAAGGTCCACAGCAACCCTTCTGAGAGCGGTCTCATTGTGAGCAATGACCCCTAAGGACACTCCTTATCTTCCGGTGTCTTGCAAGCGAAACTTGAGGGCCGAAATCCCAAAGGTAAACGGGGAGGCAAGCGAAGAAGAAGCGAAGCGAAGGCTGAGGTTTTCGTAGGAATGGAAGGTCCAAAATATCCCTTTAGGGAGCGCTCCTTATGCGCTGTCAATAATATATTAGAAAGTCACGGGAGTTTTCTACATAAAAAACCGGCCAAGTGCGTACACATTAAGTTGGTCGACTATTACTCGGTAACTACTTATGCCTACTTGTCTGTGATAGTTTTCCTTTTAAATTCATTATATGTACTACTACCACGAATTTTTTCACATCCCCAGTAGTAGGGCAGTAGGCCATTTAGCCGGCAGGGGGGAGGGACACATGACTCGAACAAAAATTAGGGCTTTAAAGCCCAATATCTAACAAACGAATAACTGATTTGAAAAGCGGTTTAAAAAAATTACATCCCCGCTTTAGGTGTAGGGGAGGTACCCTAAAAAAAATTTTTTTTCAAAGTTTTTATTGTACAGTCGAGGAAATTGAATGTTTAGCACTTTTGAACCTTAATGTCATTCCAATAGAGTTGAAATGTGCCAAACCTTCATTTTCCTCGACCGTACCTACCCTTTTGTCGGCGTAATTGATTTATATACCCATGCCGAATTATATTTTTGTAGTAGTTATGGTTACTGAGCTAAGCCGAAGACGGGCAGACAGACAGACAGACGGACAGACAGACGGGCGGACATGGCGAAACTATAAGGGTTCCTAGTTGACTACGGAACCCTAAAAAATTGGTATACCTACTCAATTCTCCGCGGAATGCCGTTTTGTCCAAATTTTATACCCACATCCCTTGGCGTTCGTGAACTATGATAATTCGAGATGAGTATTCAACTAAACCCAACAAACAACATTAGATGACCTCTGATTTCATAGCATAGGAAGGCACAGATCCAGGTTGCTGGTTTTTCAATATCAACAGCGACGTCGTCAGTGACTGAAGTTAGCTCAGTATTTGTTTTACCTATTATTCAATATTATATGTATGGATCAGTACCACTACTACCAGTTTATGCGATACTTATACTACGTGACTTAAATTGACGTAACTTTTTTTATTTATTAACCGATTTGAATTAAATATACACTAAATGTTAATGGAAGTCTAGCGTAATATATTACTGAAGACCGCATCCAAATCGGTTAAGCCGTTTCTGAGATTAGCGTGCACAAACGCACAGACAAACAGATAAACAGACAGACAAAAAAAACAAGTCATTTTTTTGGGCTCGATTAGTCAATCGAACTACGCGGAATACAAAAGTGCACATCGTCCGATCGGTGGGACCACGTGGTCTAACAAAACGACAGTGTCTGTAGTCCGATTAGTCAATCGAACTACGCGGAATACAAAAGTGCGCGTCGTCCGATCGGTGGGATCACGTGGTCTAACAAAACGACAGTGTCTGTAGTCCGATTAGTCAAGCGAACTACGCGGAATACAAAAGTGCACATCGTCCGATCGGTGGGACCACGTGGTCTAACAAAACGACAGTGTCTGTAGTCCGATTAGTCAATCGAACTACGCGGAATACAAAAGTGCGCGTCGTCCGATCGGTGGGATCACGTGGTCTAACAAAACGACAGTGTCTGTAGTCCGATTAGTCAAGCGAACTACGCGGAATACAAAAGTGCACATCGTCCGATCGGTGGGACCACGTGGTCTAACAAAACGACAGTGTCTGTAGTCCGATTAGTCAATCGAACTACGCGGAATACAAAAGTGCACATCGTCCGATCGGTGGGACCACGTGGTCTAACAAAACGACAGTGTCTGTAGTCCGATTAGTCAATCGAACTACGCGGAATACAAAAGTGCGCGTCGTCCGATCGGTGGGATCACGTGGTCTAACAAAACGACAGTGTCTGTAGTCCGATTAGTCAATCGAACTACGCGGAATACAAAAGTGCACATCGTTCGATCGGTGGGACCACGTGGTCTAACAAAACGACAGTGTCTGTAGTCCGATTAGTCAATCGAACTACGCGGAATACAAAAGTGCGCGTCGTCCGATCGGTGGGATCACGTGGTCTAACAAAACGACAGTGTCTGTAGTCCGATTAGTCAATCGAACTACGCGGAATACAAAAGTGCACATCGTCCGATCGGTGGGACCACGTGGTCTAACAAAACGACAGTGTCTGTAGTCCGATTAGTCAATCGAACTACGCGGAATACAAAAGTGCGCGTCGTCCGATCGGTGGGATCACGTGGTCTAACAAAAGGACAGTGTCTGTAGTCCGATTAGTCAATCGAACTACGCGGAATACAAAAGTGCACGTCGTCCGATCGGTGGGACCATGTGGCCTAAAAAATAAATAGTCCGCGTAGTCCCTATTAGCTAGTAGGACCAACAGGAAAAAAAAGTTCATGTGGTCCTATCAGTAGGACAAAGCAGTAGGACCACGTGACCGGAGCGTGTTTTTCGAGCGTATGTATGTATGTATGTGACTATGTCTTATTTGCCTCTGGTATATATCACTTCATGTTGGTGGGCTGATGATGGAAGGTACGACTCCTCAACGGTTAGGAGTCAAGGATATATTTTTTTAATTTGATTATAGGTTATAGGTGAGGTAGGGCACAGCGAAATGTCATCCCGCTCGAATCTGGAGCAGCCCAACTGGGGAAGTACCTCCGCCTTGCAGAAGACCACAGCCATAATAACACTACTACTTGCTCTGTAGTAGTGTTGTGTTCCTGGAGGTGAACAAGGTCGCCAGAGCTCCCGAGGATGCGTTTTGTTGAGAGCGAGGGAATTTGTTCCTTCAGCTCTCAACACAGCGAATCCAAGGGATCACATATCAAGGGTCGGCAACACCCATGTTACTCCTTTGGAAAAAAGGTATGTATAGCTTTAATCGTATTCTTTCAAGTTATTCAGGTGACCACAAGTCAGGATCTGAAGTGCGTCAAAGATTCTGACATGATTCCGTTTAAGCAGCAACTAATGAAGTGTCAATTGTGTGATTTTTTTTTTTAAGTGAAAACTTCCTTAGCGGCGCTGAGCACTTTTTGGGATGGGGAAAAATTGTTAAATACGCGACAGAGTTTTGTGTCGTCAGATGTGAAGTAGGTCACTTTTTGCTGCTAGCCGATTCGACTTCATTCAAAACTGAACGCTATTCGTAAGAGTATAAAGCCGTTAAACACTTTTTGCAATAGCATATTCTGCAAATAAATTTGTAATAATACCAACGCGTCCTTCACCGTTTTGCTATTGAGAAAAATGTAATACTTAAAAGCTTAATTTGGGCGTTATTCCTAAAGAGATAAAGCTTAGAAAAATATTTACCAACGGCAAAAACAAATTGATATTTTGGTCGCCACCGCCGTCTCCTGTTCTTGCAAATTCGAATAGTTCGAATTTAGACGTTATTCCTAAAGAGATAAAGCTTTGAAAAATATTTGGCAATGGCAAAAACGAATTGGTATTGTGTTTGCGGGCGAGCCGGCGGCCTGTCGCACCCAACGCGCCCGCGGCCCGTCCGCCTAAATAATTGATAATTGTTTATAAATTTGCGTCAAATTCATTTTTAGGGTGACACCGTAAGATGTCACATGACCTGATCGAAAAACTGTTACAATGTTATTGAGTTTTCACTTCTGCCGGCACTCCCAGAGTGCACCCCGGTCTTTTTTTTATTTATTTTTTATTAAAAAACAAACAGTCATACATAAATCTTGAGTAGGATAAAAATAACATAAAGACAGACCTATAGTTTCTGAAAGTACGAGGTAAAAATACGTGGCTAATATATTGAGTGTAATATGACAACATAGCAAACATAAACAGTTTTATAAGTAATTTAACAAATAAAATAAGAGTTTTAAGTGTACAGTAATTAGGAGAAATAATATATATATATCCTTGCGGAATCGACTGAACTCCTCAAATAATTGCAAAGTACAAGTTTTTTTCTGTAATAATCAACGCATTTGCTCTCTAAAAGCAGTTCATGTGGTAAATTGGAAAGGAAATGTGGAAATTTTCATGTATGTACCTAAGTGGCTTAGCGAAGTACTGAATTGAAGTCAGTTTAAGCCAGTTAAGCCCAGATTTAGCATACTGTATAATTGACTGTCCCCAAACGAGTAGAGCGGGCGTAAATGAGTTATACTAAATTAGGTATAATGTGTCATTCACGGTTTTCATGTAGTAGTAATAGGTATGGAACCCTTAATTGTGCGTGGTCCGACACTTGGCCCGTTTATTTGCTTAGGATTTATTTATGTGCATCAAATAAAAGTCTTAAAATTAATTCTAAAGTTTAATTAATTTAATCATTACCTAGTTTTGGTACCTTTTCCGGCGTCACCTCTTCTTCTGTCTTCAACTCTGTTACCTCATCTCTCTTTCCCAACACTGGGTTTGGCTTGATCACGCCATTCTCATCAGCGTACGGCAGTATGTCACAAATTAGTGGCGACTCAACCCCTAGAATGTAGTGGCAAGTCCTTGGTTCTAGGAGGTATAAGGAGACTTGCGCTGAGCTCGAGGAATTCTCTAAGCATTTCAGCTTAACTTCGGTCTGCCGAGGCTTGCCAGTTTTATCGCAAATGTCTCCGCCAGAATAGAAGTGGGTTATTGAGGTGCGCTGACCTGAAATAAAAGCAAATTTTATAAAGTATACATACGCCTAAAATAAACAGGGTTGACGTTAGGACTCCGTACGTAAATAAAATCAAACATATTTTCAAACAACTAAGAAGATCAAATCATAGTAATCTTTCGACATTATTTAGATGCTTAAAACATTTTTTATCAATAAACTATAAATCAAAATTAAAAACCATTTGACTGTCCATTTGACAACTCTACGCACGAGACTTCCAGATTTTTTTTAAACGCCAGCTAGGTGTTGCTAGGTACGCTCCGGGCTGGCCAGTCAGTAGGTACAGTCGCCATCAGATATATCGGGGCGGCCAAGGTGCTCACAAATATCTGAACACGTCTCTATTGTCAAGGCATTAGAGACGTGTTCAGTTATTTGTGAGCACTTTGGCCGCTCCGATATATCTGATGGCGACCGTACACTAGCAAAACGAGCGAGACGAGCTGGTCTCGTAGTGAATGAGGCTTTAGAGTCCAAACCATTGAGTTATATGTAGGTATATTGTAGTTGGGTCAATCAACTTTTAAGTGTACACTCAATGAAAATTTGAGTTTTTTAATTTTATTTGTTTTTTTTATATTTCAACATTTTTGCTGTAGATAATTATTTATATTTTAAGAATTCACATGGAGCAGAACAATTTATTTAAATAAAATAGTAAATTTGACTCCGAAGTCCACATGACTCTAGTTAACATAGTCCCTTGGACAACTAACTAAATTGACTTCTGAACCATTTGAAATTCAGTGAAATTGTAAACCGTCACTTTATTCTCACTAAATATAGGATGGATTGCAATTTATCTTCCATAAATAAATGACGCGACTTTTAATTTATAAGTTATTACCAATAATATTGTCTCATGGACAACGACAAACTTTAAATGTAACAAACTTTTCATTTAACTTGTAAAATAATCATTAATACTCTAAAATAATCATAATATGAATTCACTTTTAATTGTTATACATTCATATTTGAAAATTTTGTAAACCTTACTGTTTTTTTTTAAGTAAAAATGACGATAATGTGTCTTTAGGAGACAGGGACAAAATGGTTGTCCAGTGGACATATACGGTTGTCCATAGGACATACTCGGGAGTCCAAAGGAGATACTAGGATTGAAATCGCCTGTATTTGTTCTTTTTATGTAAAAAAAAAACAACTATATGATAATAATTATCAGTTTTATTATACCTATTTTTTAACGAACTTAGTACTGAAAGAAAAAGTATTGCTTTATGCTGATTCTATCATTATTGTCCTATGGACAACCAAAATGTCCCACGGACAACGGTTTTGGTTGTCCAAGTGACTGGTTGTCCGAGTGACATTTATCAGTATTTGCGCTTCCTGGTAATAATAATTATATTTTGAATTAGGTCTTACGCGCAGTGAAAAATATAGATTAAATAGAATACATTTCACTTTAATTTACTACGATATATCGAATGTTTACGTTTTTGTGCTGCACACAAAAAAGCCACCCACTTTCTCAAAACGCTCTCGGCCGACTGACGCCGCGGCAAAGATGAAATCAAAATAGCGGCTGGATGAGTGTTGTCACCAAATCAATCGACTTGTTCTCAAGGCACTGATCACGCCATCTATGTTTTGCTTTCGGAACGTTTTTACCGTTGTCCGGTGGAAGTCAGGATAATAAAATATAATAGGGACCAAAATGAACATGCAAAAAACTCGTTAAAATTATGAAGCAAACAAAAATCTATATGCTAGCATCATAGTAGACATTGTAATGAATCATTATGTACAAGCGTAATTAATTGCCATATAGTATTTTTTTGTATAAAGTAATGTTTCATTGCACTAAGCTACTGGGGGACAAACGAAAAAACACTACATCAGATGTTTTGTCACATGGACAACCATTAAAATTCCAGTTTAATAGTGATTTATTTAAAATAATTTACTCGTATGTTTGCTTAATAATAAGATAAATGCGACATATGCCAACGAACCACTTAATTTTCTCTAGAACTGCGATTATTGGTCAGGGACAAAACATAGTACTTACAGGACAAATAAAAGTTGATTGACCCAGTTATAGGTAGGTTATATAAATTAATTTTTAGGCAAGCCTATAGTTACATAGTCTAAACTTTTTCATAACATTTTTGTTCCGGGTTGTCCATCGAAAATTTTCACGCGCCGCCACTGATCATCATCATCATCATCATATCAGCCGAAAGACGTCCACTGCTGGACATAGGCCTCCCCCAAAGAGTGCCAAAGTGACCGGTCCTGCGCCACCCGCATCCAGCGAACTCCAGCAACCTTTACCAGGTCATCAGTCCACCTTGCGGGGGGCCTACCCACGCCGCGCCTTCCGGTACGTGGTCGCCACTCGAGAACCTTTCCGCCCCAACGGCCATCGGTTCTACGTGCTATGTGCCCCGCCCACTGCCACTTAAGTTTAGCGATTCGGAGGGCTATACTGTTACCTTGGTTCTACTGCGGATAGCCTCATTTCTGATGCGATCCCGCAGAGAAACTCCCAACATAGCCCTCTCCATAGCCCTTTGGGTGACTTTGAGCCTTCTTATGAGGCCCAAGTAAGCGACCACGTTTCAGTACCATATGTCATCACTGGCAACACACACTGGTCAAAGACTCTCGTCTTGAGACACTGCGGAATATTGGACGAAAAGATGTGCCGTAGCTTCCCGAACGCTGCCCAGCCGAGTCGGATTCGACGATTGACCTCTTTCTCGAAGTTGGACCTACCTAACTGGATAGTTTGTCCTAGGTATACATAATCGTCTACAACTTCGAGCGTAAAGTGTCCGATTGTAATGGGAGTTGGTACTACATGGGCATTTGACATGATCTTCGTCTTATCCATGTTCATTCTTAGACCAACTCGCTCGGAAGCTTTACTGAGGTCATCGAGCATCGTACTTAAGTCCTCCATGGTCTCAGCCAAGACTACTATATCGTCAGCAAACCGAAGGTGAGTGATGTACTCGCCGTTGATGTTGATGCCTAGCCTTCTCCAGTCCAGAGTTTTGAAAACGTCCTCCAGTGCAGCGGTGAACAGTTTTGGAGAAATAACATCTCCTTGCCTGACTCCCCGCTGCAGCGGAATAGGCTTCGAGTTCTGGTCCTGGAGTCGAACTGACATAGTGGCGTTCTCGTACAAACACTTCAGCACTTCGATATAGCGATGGTCAACTTGGCACCGCTGGAGAGACTGTAGTACGGCCCAGGTTTCAATCGAATCGAAGGCTTTCTCGTAGTCCACGAACGCTAGGCAGAGGGGCAGGTTATACTCCTCGGTCTTCTGTATAACCTGACGGAGCGTGTGGATGTGGTCTACGGTACTAAAGCCTCTTCGGAAACCAGCTTGTTCGGGAGGCTGGAAGTCATCTAGCCTGCGTACGAGACGATTTGTAATGACCCTCGAAAACAGCTTATAGACATGGCTCAGAAGTGAGATGGGTCTGTAGTTCTTCAGCAGAGTGTTGTCACCCTTTTTGAAGAACAGCACCACCACCCCTCCGTTCCATGCCTTTGGAGTTCTCCCTTCCAGTAAGACGGAATCGAACAACTTCTGAAGGGCCGTAAGGACCGGTTTTCCACCCGCCTTCAGGAGTTCGGCTGTTATTCCGTCTTCACCGGGAGCCTTGTTGTTCTTGAGCTGTTTAAGAGCCATTACAATCTCGTACAGGCTGATGTCCGGGATGTCGTCGGTATAGTGCCGGGTTAGTCTAGCTCTAGGGTCTTCCGCCCGACCAACTTCGGGTCTGCGTGTTGACGTGTATAGCTGTCCGTAAAAGCGCTCTATCTCACCCAGAATCTCGGTTTTAGAGGAAACGATTCTACCATCTTCAGTTTTTAACTTCGCGAGCTGGCTCTGCCCTACAGACAGATATCTCGAGAACACTTTAGAGCCCTTATTACGCTTGATGGCCTCTTCAATACGATTTGTATTGAATTGGCGCAGATCGCGGGTAAGGGACTTGGAGATCTGTTTATTGAGCTGCCGGTATAAGGTCGCATCGGCTGAAGACTGTAGAATCATTTCACTCCTTTCCTTCATGAGCTTCTGAGTGGAGCTAGAGAGCCTTTTAGTTTTGGTGGTCCCTTGGGCCTTGAAGAACTTAGACCCAGTGGAACGGACAGCTTCCACAAACCCGTCGTTCAGTTCGTCCACATCGCCGCCTAGGCAATCGAAACGGTTTTGGACTTCCAGCTGGAAGCTGGAGCTGGAGGTGGAGGCTATGTATGAAGATATATCGAAGGCCATGCATAGTTCCAAAACCTACTTCACCGTTGTCATGGGGGACTTCAACGCAAAACTGGGCAAGAGAGATGGTGAAGAGCTGAGAGTGGGGCAATTTGGAGTTGGAAGTCGGAACCACCGGGGCCAACTACTGGCTGGCTTCTTGGAGAAGGAGGGACTCTACATGATGAATTCCTTCTTCAAGAAACACGAGCACAGAAAGTGGACCTGGATGAGTCCCGACGGTGTAACTAAAAACGAGATTGACTTCATCATGTCGACGAGGAAGCATATATTCAATGACGTCTCTGTGATCAATACGGTCAAAACCGGGAGCGATCACCGTCTAGTAAGAGGCACATTGAATATATGCGTCAAGCAAGAACGCTCTCGATTGATGAAGTCTACGCTCCGTCCAGCATCAATCCAAATTCGAAACCCCGAGAGCCGCCACTGATGTATAGAGAAAATATCCTCTAGCTTAAAATTGCGCATGAAATTGGTGCGAGTCGGCCTCAATTTGCTTAGCCCGTGGCGGCACTATTACTGATATTCCAAATCCAAGATGGCGGCCTGATGGAAGACGTCAACAAAAATGTTCTAGGTAGCCAGTCTATGCGTACAGGTCGATTCACAAGAGCTGGCGCGTAATGTCTATGAAATTAATGTCAGTTTCATATATTTTCCGCGCCGGCTCTCGTGAATCGATCTGTAGTAACAAAAAGTAAATGTCCAAATTGTACCTATTGGCTTCGGCGCCTTCGCGCTGTTGTCCTTAATCCAGTCGAGATGGACCTGCTCGTCGAAGCGGCCGAGTATCAGCGTTGTCTTCTCGCCGTTGCGGTGCACGTGGTACTGCACCACGTGCTGCCCGTAGCAGAACTCGTATTTCCACCAACCGGTGCCCTGGGGACAGCATTTGTTGTATTTTGAATCTTAAGGCGCCATAGGTTCATGGTCTTCTCTCCCTCTCACCGAGCATAAGCGTGAGCGAGATGGAAGTGCGTGCTCGGAAGCGCGGATATCATGTTTTTTAATTTTAATTTATTGGCTGTTTAAATAAATAAAAAAGTAATCACTGAGTTCTTTCAAACATGATATTGCCGATTTTTAGAAGCAATTTTAATATTTTTAGCTTTTGTGCATAATTTGTTACGAAGTGTATTGTAGACCTAGGTTCGTGATTTTTTTCTATCGAGCGAAAATTGCTTATTCATGATTCGAATCTCGCTGCAGAAAAGCCTCAAGATTACTATTCGTATTTTTTTTTAAACCATATTATTATAAACAGACGCATTATACTGTTTTTTTTTTCACTGAAAGACTTCTTCAATGTAAATGATACCAAAGACATGCATAGCAAATGATATCCAAGATGTAAACGTGTAAATGTTATCTTGGTTTAATTTCCTAATGTGTACCTACGTTCAAGACGAAGGATTTGCAATACCCTTACAGGGTGTCATGTTGTAATTATAGACTGTAAGATATTTAAGACCTGATGTAATGTCTACATGAGAGCAATAAAGTATTCTAAGTATTCTATTCTATATTGTTTCAAAAACTCTGTTCGCTTAACTTCGCTGAACCTACGGCGCCTTAAGCTGTTGCTTTAGGAGTCAAAAATAAAGAAATCAATCAAGCGTTCATTTTACAACATACCTACTGTTTATGTTGTAAAAATAACGCTTGATTTTTTACCCCGCGGAGTATGTTGCTGGTCATACGCAAACTGCTTACCAATGTCCGTTTCTTTTTAATTAGGTAAGTAAAATGCTAATAGTAAGTATAATTGTATTCTTTGATCACTTCGGCGATCCCTTGTGTGTAAATTATTATATCGGTGGCCCGATTCACGAATCTATAAGTTACAATTTTACAAGCCTAAACTGGCAGATTGATCAAACGGCTAGTCGTTATTAGTAGAGTGCCTCAGTGTTGCCAGATTACACAGAATTAAAAGATCTAAGCAATAAAAAGTCAACCCGAATAGTGAATGCGTCTTAGAACGGGTTCGGCCCAACAAAAATTTCGAAGTTTAATCTCAGATTAAGTCCTTATCATCCTGTTTGGTCAAATATCAAAACAAATAACGACTTATACTCGTAGTAGCCATTCTTCATGGCGTCTGAAGTGAAGTGAGTGACTCACCCCATTGAGGCAGTTCTCTCCGTTGAGGAAGGCTCTGACGGGCGAGTCGTCCGAGATCGCGGGGAGGGGCTTCTCGGCGAGCTGCGTAGCCTTCGCACTCTCCTCCGCGAGGTCATCGCCCTCGCCCAGCGGGTGCAACTCGAATTTCAAATGAGTTTCACCATCCTGATAAACCAAATTATTATTTATTCTGATTTTTCCTCCAACAATTCATGTAAGTACCTACCTACTATTCGGGTATTCGGATGCTTGATTACCTACCACGTTGTTGTTCAGTGCTAAGGAAACAAACTTTGTATTTGAAGTATTAATAGAATATCCGGGATTACGTAAACAGTAATTTAGGAAATGCAAAAATATGATCAATTAGATTTAAACTTGATATGATCTTACCTCAAATAACTGCGATAATCGCTTCAAAACAATTAAAAGTTAGTTATTCAAAAGAAAAATATCAGGGAGATGGAACTTTGGTGGGCGTAGTCAGGCAGGATGTAGTGAGTAAAAACTCGGAGAATACGGATTTTCCCGGAAATTAGAACTAGCTAATTCGATTTTTGGCCTGCGTAACTTCTGTATCGTAAATCTGAACGAAATGATCTCAATTTTCCCGACAATACCAACAAATATACATACAAATGTTTGTCGTTTAAGGGGGTGCCTCGATGTGAGTAAACGGCGCCCCCTTGAAAGACACTCTTATGTCTTCTGCGTACGAGAAAACGAGATACCTACAAGTTACAATTCATTGGGAATGGCCTCAAAGGACAAATGTCGATAAATATACTTAACTTTGCGAAGTTTTATTCATATTTCCTTAATTGAGATTTTAGATGAGGTAAAATACCATCGTTATTACTTACTTGTTTGTGTCGATTAATAAATAATGTACCTGTTGTTTGAGTAGGCTGTGGTAAAAACCAAAAAGGAATTTAAAGACCTAATTTTTTTTTTCTATCCAGGATATTTTAAGCAATCGTTCGGTTAAATCAGACAAACATGTTTCCAATGCACGCCTAATAGGATATAATAATAGTATTAATAGGATATCTTTTCTAAATATATATTTTTTTGTCTGTGACCTGACATTGTCCGAGACATCCGCTGACATTTTGGTGCCAGGAGCAGGATATAATTTACTAAAATTAGTAAATTATATCCTGCTCCTAACTACACTACTAAATAACATACATACATTCTTATATCAATTTAGGGAGTTTTAGTTTCTAATGGAATCTGATATCATTTTAGTAGTGATAGAAAATGCGAACTTAAATAAGTACCTACCTACCAGCTTGAATAGGCATGCTGCCTCATGTTCAAATTGATAACGTAGTGATGTTAAATGGATAGTAAACCATCAAATTATCGTAATAAAGTATAAATTATAAAATATAATTAAAATCATAAAAATATATGGACCTTGAAAGTTTAGAATAAATATGTATTTTTTTTTACTGTCCAAGAGTACATTTGGTCTAGGTAATATTTGTTACGAATACACATAAAATTGAGTTCCTTGTAAATATGAGTATGGTTTTATTAATGGCTACTGGCCCGCGTATTACTGAGCACGCAGGCTTAGCCGCGGTTAAATAAGTACCCTATGTCCAATACGTCCAGACAGACAGATATTGAGGAAATTATTTTTGAAATCGGATGAGTAGTTCCGGATATTACGCCCACATAAAAACTTACCAAGCTACAAGAATTAGCCTCTTTATAATATTAGTATAGATAAACAAATCGTCAGGTGACAACGAAAACTCACTAAGTAACAAATACCTACTTAAATAAAAGGTCGTATCTCGATATCGACTACGTACCGAGATACGAGGTTTTGAAGAACAGTGACAGTTTTGGTAGTGACTTTTGGTTGTCAACAGACGAAATTACGAAATTAATAACTATCGGTGTGTGGTACACTACAACTACAAAAAAATATACCAACCTTTTCAATTTTCTCAACTTTCAACACAGCCAGTATGTCCTTAGCGTCGTCCTTCACATGCCAACAAAAACGTTAAAAAGCGTCTATTACTAAGTGACTACACTACTAAACCGAGCATTAGTAAGGTGACTTCACTGGATTGCAAAAAACAAAACAATATTATAAGAAAGATAATAAGAATCAAACAAGAAATCGAGTTTACGAAAACAAAAGCAATCTATAAAGCAGAAAGAGATTTCTTAAACGACTTTAAAATAATGTCTTGATCAAAATCTTTACAGGTATCATTTTAAAAAAAAACTATTCATATCATAATGCATACCATTATGAAAAGTTACTAAATAACTTTCCAGACAATCATTTCGAAGTCGGTTATACGCAAAAAAATTCAACAGACACACAAGATAAAAAAATAACTACAGAAAATTAAACGGGTGTCTGAAGCATAGCAATAAATAGCAATTATTTCAAATCCTACATCCGGTTTGACACTTACATTGCTCAGCCTGATGGTCTGATGGTGGAACCTCAAACTATCCACCTCCGCTTTCAGCAGACTCCTAGGTTTGTTGGGCGAGTCCCCGACCGGCATACAGTCGACGATGTTCTCGCCGACCTCCTTGGACTTGAAGCGCGGGTGCTCGCAGAGCAGCGGCGAGAGGATGATGATCTCGTACTCGCAGGTGGCCGTCTCTTTGAAGGAGTACACTTCGTGCTTGCCGTGCGCGTAGCACACGTAGTGCACGCGGGTCATCCGCGGTTTGTTGCTCAGGTCGCAGAGTGTGCCTGATAAAATAACACTGATAAGTAGTTGAATGCAGGGATGTTGCAGACATTCTCATCCGGACCCGCAACCGCCAAAATCCATGCAGTTTTTACGGATGCGGATGTAGTGCAATTCACGACAAGAAAGGAGCCCACGCGGCGCTTACCGATACCGCGCGAATTTTATATATTTTCGCCATTAGTAAAAAAAACTTCTTTTCGTTTCTGTGACAAAAAGCAGACGCGTTTTTATTCGTTCGCTACGATTGGAATAAGTCTCAACATGTTTGATGATTGCGTGATATCGTAAAATGGACGTTGTTTATTTACGTTTTTGAGTGTTTGACCACAAAATCCGCATCCGCGGATGTGCCCCCAAATATCCGCATCTGCCTCCGTGTCCGCGGATGTGAAAAAAATCGCATCCGCGGCATCCCTGGTTGAATGTCTTAACTGATAATAAGACAGTGTGAATAAAACTGCATACATCGGGTATCACTTTTTAGGGTTCCGTAGTCAACAAGGAACCCTTATAGTTTCGCCATGTCCGTCCGTCTGTCTGTCTGTCCGTCTTCGGCTTAGCTCAGTAACCATAACTCCTAGAAAACTGTAATTCGGCATGGGTATATAAATATATACCCATGCCGAAGCGCTGCTGCATGCTGTAATTCGGCATGGCTATATATTTATATACCCATGCCGAATTACAGTTTTCTAGGTTTTCGTAATTGATTTTTACGCCGACAAAACGGTACAATAAAATCTTGAAAAAAAGTTTTTTTTAGGGTACCTCACCTACACCGAAAGCGGGGATGTAAATTTGTTTTCTCGTTAAACCTATGATGTTCGATAGCTCATTTAAAAATATTATGGGTTTCCTAAAACCACTTTTCAAATCAGTAATTCGTTTGCGAGATATTGGGCTTTACAGCCCTAATTTTTGTTCGAGTCATGTGTCCCCCACCCCCTGCCGGCTAAATGGCTACTACTGGGGATGTGAACAAATTCGTGGTACATATAATGAATTTAAAAGGAAAACTATCACGGACAAGTAGGCAGAAGTAGTTACCGAGTAATAGTCGACCAACTTAATGTGTACTTGGAAAGGCCAATTTTCGTACAAATTCGGGAGACGCAACCGCACCGCACGTCGATGTAACGAAGATAGACAGGCAACTACGGAACCCTACACTGCGCGTGGCCCGACACGCACTTGGCCGGTTTTATTTGTCTTCAAGGCACTAGTTACTTGCGTGATTAGTTTGAAAGAGATGCACATGTTAAAACATTAAGACTATTGACGCCTGTGGGCGTCATTATTTCAAGGTAAACTTCAATCATCATAAGATTACGTTATTAGTTTATTCAGTCAGATTGGCTGTGTTGGTGCTGATTGGCAATCCACTAATTGCAAAACATGGTGCCTACCCCAATGCTTGAGATCTGGAATTAATCAACTGAGAAAATGCTGGGAAGTGGTTTTCATATCTCACCATCTTCCAACACCATCTCCACATAGGGCAACACAAGCCCCTCAACCTTGGTGGTGCGGGGTGCCACTGTCGTCTCCTGGGCCTTAGCCTCTTCCTCCAGCTTTGCTTGTTTCTCTGCACTCCAGTGCCCCAGGAAATATTCTTGGGTCTTCACTACTTTACCTAGAAGTTAATTAAGTACCAATCACAAATCAGTAGGTGAAACTTTAGGGATAAATTGGTAGAAAAGTTATTAATAGTAAGAAATTATTTAAGACTTGCTTCTGCCCATAACATGAAATAAGTCAAACAAAGCATACATGTTATTTTGATAGGTATATACCTAAGTTACAACACAGATTCATTAAAATCCATTTGGTACTATTTTTTTCAATAAAAAATAATATGTTTACATAACAGTCAAAGCAAGAAGTTTAAAATTACAATAACAGTATTTTGCATTTCAAATAATTGCAAAAATACTAATTTGTCTGAGTCAAATGACAGAAGTTTATTACTTGATTGACACCTATACAGGGTGTTAACGGGGTCATGATCCCGTTAACACCCTGTATATATGATTGATTACTAACATGTTTGTATAAAGGTGTGTACAAATTTCAGATGGGCACAAGTCAAACAGTTGCACCTGAACATGAGCACTGTCAATAAAAAAAAAGTTGAAGTCTGGGTGGCTCTCCACACGCTGCTCATGCACACTGCGTTAAGTACATAGAATTTAAGCAAACAGGTGGACCATCTGTTTCAACCGAGTTTACCTCAATTCAATCATGCAATATCATAGCATAAATACCACAAATTTGTTGAAACTTAGAGAAATAACCACACCTTCTCTTTCCTCATGGTACTGCCGTATATACCGTCCATGACAAACTTCATAGCTCCAGTAGCTTTCCAGCCGGTAAGAACAAATCTTTTGCGCAAACAGGGGCTTTAGCAGCTCAATGGGGGATGGTCCCTCATACTCCTCTATACTTGTCGACTCTTTGGTCTGTAGCTCTGGCAAGTGACACTCATATTTCTCTTTGTTAGATGTTGTTACTAGGTGGATTTCTTTGTTCTGTAACATTGGAAGTATTAAGGAATGCAATGAAAGCATATAAGTTTATTTTATAACTATAGGTTTGTTTTAATATTTAAGTCCTACTTTTTGATACCATTCAATATTGTAATTGAGTTACATAATCAAAATTACCTGTGGTTTTGCTTCCCCATGGACTAGATTTCCCAATGCTTCATCAGCACCGGGCCAATTTATACCAAACAGTATACTATCATCGAAACCCTTGTAATCATGTTCAATGGACAATACAACTCCAACGGCACTTAACACTAATAAACAAACACCCTTCATTTTGGATATTTATATCACACAATCATTATTTATTATAATTTAATCCATAAATTCTGAAAAATAGCTACGAAAAATACGAGCTTAAGATTATAGGAAAGCTAAATAAAAAATACAATGTAGTCTGTAGTCACAGTTGTTGTCATGATAACATCTAAATTTGTCAGAATAATGGTCGAATGAGTTGGATCTATGCAAGACAGCCACGACAGATGATACCAAACTGACAGATATATTTGATAATAGAAAGTGTGCTTTATACCCCTGCAGTTAAGACTGTTTCTGTTTGAACTTTTAGAAAATGTAAGAGCTTGAGGCTCTACTGCGAAACGAAAACGAAGTTCGTTCGTGTATCTCCCTCTCTGTCGCTCGAATTATTACCAAGTGCGGCAAAGAGGGAGATAGGCTCTAATAAATTAAACGTACGTTCTATATATATTCCCTCTGACCTGATTTGTTCAATAATAGTAGATTACTGCAGAGGCCGTGAAGTAAGGGATTGCTGGACGAGATTGGGGTAGACGGCCGAGTCGTAGACGAGGCCGAATACAACGAGTCCAGCAATCCCTGTTCCGGCCGAGGATTGTATAGTACTTTTCTCAAACGATGTGAGGAAATATTAAAATTAAAATAAATACTTGGTAATCAATTAAATAATAGGTCATTTGCGCCTTTTTTATTTTTTAAACATGCCATTTGAACAAGCCGTTCGAGCACCATGTTTAACCGCACATAAAGTATAGTACCATAGATTTTTTTTATTTTTTTTATGAAGCAAGTATGCTAACAGTGTCTAGTGGTGGTTGGCAGTATGTAAATTTTCCTTTGTCAGTTTAATATTAGTAAGCAAATTTAAAAAGTTAGAGTAGCGGACAATAATGGTTTTACTTAGGGTTTTCATACATTACTTCTTGGCCTAAGGCCAAGAAGTAATGTAGGGAGCCATAAACAAGAAACTTCACGTCTTCATTTCGTGATATTAACGCGTACATTTCCGAGCATGTTTGAGAAAAATAAATTAATGTTTGCATCATTGACGGACAGTGAAGCGAGCCTTTTTTACGATAAACATTAAAAACCTAAGTATTTAGTTAGTCTATGAGATAAATGCGTGGTGACATTTCAATTGTCAATTGGTTTTGTCAAAATGGCGTTTAGCTTTCCAGCCTTTTCCTATATTATAGCCCTTATAACGGATGCATTCCTCATATTTTTCTCAATATTCCATGTGATAGCTTTCGACGAACTTAAAACCGATTACAAGAATCCAATAGATCAGTGTAACAGTCTCAACCCGGTACATATTGCTTTCTCCTGATAAAACTTGTTCGTTGACTTGGTTGTAATCTATTTTTCTGTTTCCAGCTAGTCCTGCCGGAGTATTTGCTGCACTTGTTTATAAACGTGTTATTCCTGTTATCGGGAGAATGGTTTTCACTGTTGATAAACGTGCCTTTGATTCTGTATCACATACACAGGTAAGTCAATGTTAGGTTATGTTTAGGTGACGAGAATGCTAATTAAAGATTTACCTTCGATAGTATGAGTAATGTGTTTGTTATTTTCCATTGCAGATACCGCACGCGGCCAGTGATGTCGGGGCCTGGCCTGTATGACCCGACAAGCATAATGAATTCAGATGTTCTGACAGTGTGTCAAAGGGAAGGCTGGATCAAATTGGCATTCTACCTCTTATCATTCTTCTTGTACCTATACGGGTGAGTTCAGCTCGTTTGATTCATAGCTCAATTAACCAGCACATTGAGCAATTAAAAGTTGGACTTGAGCCATACAATTTTGTTGCTCAATTAAATTTTATTTCTCTCTCAATGTCTTTGTTGCAAAATAGGCTATCATTTTATTTTTACTTTTGTACATGTGTGCATAATTACTTAATGTTAGATAAATCCTGGAATTTTTGATTTGACAATAAACCAGAATAACTGAACATGTTCCCTGACAGTATGTGGACAGGCAGGCCATTATGTAGGCTTAACAATGCTTAATTGACAGTACTGTCAACAAATGTGTTAATAAGCTATGAGAAGTTATACTCGTGTTTAAGAGGCTCCCATACACCAATGACCTTCGATCTGAATCCCTTAGTTTTCTAATGTATTTTGTAGCTTATTATATTAACAACAACATCTTTAAGCAGTATAGTATCCCATATTTACTTCAAAGTTCATTGTTTTAGAGATATTTGGCATCAAAGTTGAACCTTATACCATACCTTTTGTGTTAATTGGTTTGAAATGAAAACCCTGGACCAGATTTTAGAGACGTCACAGACGAAACCAAATATGTAGAATTTGTATATGTTAGATCTTTCACGTCAATAGACATAGAGATACGAAATAAATGTCTTTTTAGACAATGTTTAAAAAAATCATACAAAATCAATTATCATTTGTTTTGAAATATTTGTACCATATACAAAACTAGTCAAAAATTGATGAAAACCTTGGGTAACCCCTTAATAGACATCATATTTGACTAGTATTCCAAATCAAAATTAAATGTGGTAAATGGTTATACAGAAAAAAATGTAAATATAAAAGCATGCTTTGACATTAATTTTTTGTCAACTTATTTTTCAGGATGATTGTGGTGCTCATCGCAGCGTAATTGGGATGGAAGACCTTAAATATTAAGTGGTTTCCTCTTGTTTATATTTAGCACTCCTTAAGTCAAATAGTATGAGGAACAAATTTGTTTATAATAGTTTCAAAAGCCCTGACAGAAATTGCTGTTACGTAAAAAATCATACTACTTGCTAACTCATAATCATAACTACTGAGGTATCATTCTACTGAAAATAATGCTATCTTATTATGCTTGTAGCATTTACTCACAAACTAAGAATATTAAGTAAATCTTGCTGCATAATAATAACTTCTAACTAGATGAAAATGTCTAAATTACTGAACACAACTAAAAAACTACTCAGTAACATTCTGAAAAAAAAAAAAATTAAGCATTCAAGGTTGTTGATTGTAAATAGGTATGGTATTATTGGCTGGTACTGTAAGTTGTTCAATTGTGTCTTGAAATTATTTTTGTGAGTATGTCAAGTGCCTAATTGCCTTTGATACAATTATATTAATGCCTTAAAAGTTAAATATTTCAATTTGTTCCACTTCTGTTCACTGTTATATACTGTTAATAATATTAGGAGTGAAAACATAATATATAATTATTTCATTATTAGCTTGTTACTTAATAATAACAGTGTATTTACCACATATTTCTCGTTAACCTTTGGTGTCACAATCTCCTGGTTGTCTGGAGGTTGCAAGTTCTTAGGAAATGACATTTCCATAACAAGAAGTATACACCATAACAAAGGTATAAGACAAACACTGTTTTTTTTTAATACTCACTACAACTGTAACATTACCCGGGACATTCATTTGTATTTCTGATTCAACCTTCACATAAAGTATACGGAGAACTTAGAAACAAGAGTTCATAACCAACAAACACCCAGACTTGTTAAAGGAACGGCTTATTATTATTTAGGCCATTGTTATTGATCCGTTGCTGCACTATTAAAGGTTTGTACAGTCAAGTTTAAGTCCCATCACTCTTATGTCAGCGCATTAAGGTTTGGGTACATATTTATGAGAGGATTAAATTGATAAAGATGTTTGCACTTGACTATACAGTCAGCGTCATATAGTTAGTAGCAGCCAATGTAGCCAAATATTTCGGTACACGTCTTTATTACAGTAAGAATAAGGGTGTGTTACGAAATATAAGCTACTCTGGCTGCTACTAACTATATGACGCTGATTGTACAAACATGTTGTTAATCAATGTTTTTATACCATTCGGCAGTATCTGTCAGGGTTGTAGTCCTAAACTGTTAATTTCTATTGACTGTTTGTGAACGAAAGTATTTTATTACCTAATAAAAACTACTCCTAATAATGTATGTAATATAACAATTACATTTTTTCTAACCTCAAGCTGTCATAAGCCTCTTGACCAGTGAAAACGTACTTTTAACATTATTATATATATATATATATATGTATACGCCGTCGTGTTTACATAGCGCCGCGTGGCCATAATAGAGAGCGCGCCCAAGAAAGGGCGTACATTTGCCGAGGCGCCGTAAAATGCTACTATCGCTCGTGCTCGCTCGTAAAACAAATGACAGGTGTTAGCCTAGGTCTCCGGACCCTTGAAGGGAAGATATAATATGTAGTGCTAATTAATTAGACCTTTACTACAAAGAAACCGTGATTTACCAAGTTAACACTGAACGTTAACGACAATTCACAAAAAAAATATAATGAAATGTAATAAACTTGCACGATCATATCCGGACCGAAAACCCCTTAAGCTTTCTGAAACAGTTTTTCATAGTGATACGATTTATGAAGAAATATGTTGAAACCGCCATTATCTCCGAAGTTTACCCAGCTAAAATTTTGAAATTAGTACATAAGATTCACATTATTATTATTAGCAATATTTTATACAGGAAAAATATAATGGTCAAAAAACATCGTCCGTTATATCACCGGACATTATTATTGTTGTGTGTCGGCCGGGTGACAAACCCTAGTGTACAAGTGGTTAATAAAGACCAAATGCGGGTAGTTCGGACAACCCGCGCAGCAAGAAGATGTTGATTTGATAGCCAGTTGTCCCGTGACCATGGATGTTGCAACACATCCGAAACATCAGTGAGGTAAATAAATAAGTTAATTATACGCGATTAAGTCCCGTTTAGTATAAATAATGTGTGAGAATCGTGAAAGTTTAAATAAATATAATGGTATCTCTATCTCTCTCTCGGGTCTATATCGGGTGGCATAAAATTTTTGGTCCTAATATTTTGTCGCATACCAACTTTATGCCGAATAACGTATGGCATAAACATTGTTGTGCATATTTTTTATTTGCCGAAATTGTTGTTGCTTGTTGTTCGATATCGATTGTCCTAAATATTTATTGTCCGAATGTTTATTGTATCGAAGTTTTTTTTTTGAATTATTGTTGTGCATAACTTTGATGTTACTAATATTTAATGTTCTAAAAATGTTGTGCATACATTATGTTACGCATATACAGGGTGATTCAGGAGACATGAGCAGGATCAACCCTACGGATTCAATAGTTTATAAGCTACTCAGTCGTACCAGCATTGGTAAGATTAACGTGAATTTTTTTTTAGTTGTGTAGGGTGACCATGATTTATTGTGAATGAAACTTTCACACAAAATGTAAAAAAAAACTGTGGGCGTTTAACTTAATTACGATGGTAAAAGATCCATTAACATTAACTGTATGTGTAGGGTTGATCCTGCTCACGTCTCCTGAATCACCCTGTATATCGATTGTCCTAAATATTTATTGTCCGAATCTAAATGCTGGTTGGATCTGGTCAGAATTGCCTATTACTTAAATTACTTATGACCCGCCCTCATGTCGACGGAGCCCCGCTTCGCGGGGCCCCTATTTCTGCTCTGAGGGACACAAATGAACCCTAACCTAACCGACCTAAAACAGAGTTCGCTTGTGTGTGTTGTTTGATAGCCGTGCGGCGAGTCGACGCCACCCCGCCCCGCGGGGTGTCTATTTCTGCTCTGAGGGACAAAAGGCAACTAACGAACCTATCTAATTGATGTAAATGAAGGTTGTCTCTGCTGAGAATTGCCTAATACTTGAATAACCTATGACCCGCCCTCATGTCGACGGAGCCCCGCGTCGCGGGGCCCCTATTTCTGCTCTGAGGGACAAAAGGCAACTAACGAACCTCTCTTATTTATTTAGATGTAGGTCGGGTCTGCTCAGAGTTTAAAAATAGTATAGGTGGTGTAATTTTAGCTAATATAATAATAGGCAAAATAATTACTATGACAATGAAAATTAGGACTATTACTTTGTAGGTAATTCTATGTTCGAGTAATCAATATTAGGATAAACATACTTTAGAACTTTTAAATGTGTGTGCGCAAAAACGAATAGGCTAAATAAGTAGTATGCCACTCAACATTATGCCAAACATTCTCGGCCAAAATTTTTTAGGACGATCAACATTATGCGCACCCCTCTCTCTCGCCAGGTTATGTGATCAAGAATTATCGCTGAAAAACAAACATAAATAACGCTTCTTTGGTCGCGCAAGTTAGTAACAAAATACACGTATAAGTAACTGGCGCTGTACTCACCACGGTAACTACACAATGCTTTTTTTCCAGAATTAATAGGAGTTAAGACTCTCACTTGACCGGTTTTTTTATACATGATTTCAAGCATAGAAAAGTCGATGACACATTATTGAGAGTGGAAAATGCGCTGCGCTTAGTGAAATGCGCTCCATCACTTAGTCTAATTTCAATTCAATCCACGAAGTAGCGCCTTACATAATTTTTTACCCGAATTCAAAACAGGAGGAGGTTCTGTGTTCCACTGTATGTATTTATTTTATGTTTGTTCACCGATTTCTCTGTCAACGTGGACCGATTTTTCAAAATTATATTTTTATTCGAATTATATACTCCTGGTAGAAGTACTCAGGATCTGATGATGGGATCCCAGGGATATTGAAGGCAACCCTCAAATTTTATAGGCACGCGTGTTGTCAGTTCGGTATTTTCCACTATAAAGCTTGAAACAAATTATAATATACATAATTATATAATTATTATATTATATATATACAAATTATTTCAAGATTAATACTCGAAATCGCAATTTTGGTGAAGTGATGAAGATAACTTAAGAAACTCCTCAAGGATGTAAAGTAAGGTACGTCAAAGATTCGGACATGATTCCGTTGAAGTACTAACTAATTATATGTCAATTCTTATATTCTTGAGGAATCGACTAAACTCCTTCAGGTACTTATAAATATTATCAGCCAACGTATAGCGTTTTTGGTTTTTTTCTGTAATAATCAATGCATTGGGTCTCGGAAAGCAGTTCATGTGGTATAGGTACATTGGAAATTAAATGTGGAAAATTTTCATGTAGGTACTTATGTGCCTTGGCGACGGCGACGTACTGAAACTACTGAATTGAAGTCGGTTTAAACTTTGTTTTTAAAGTAAAATTGGACAATATCTGCCAATACCCAATGAGAATGAGTTGAGTGCTACCCCGTTGATTTAGATCATAGATAGATCTTCACATATTATGTAAATGTCTAACAGATATTCAAACAACACAACAAAGTAAAGTGCAGACATAACGATGACGATGCGTTCGTCGCGGCGACTTCGTTTCAAAAGAAAACTAGGTAATGCGCATTACCTCTAGATATTATATTATTGAACAATAGAAGCCTCATACAATCTTATCTCACTATCAATGTTTGTGTGTACCTACTTAGTTGTACAAATGCGCTTACAATCACAGCTGCAGAATCAGATATCTAATATTTGACAGAAAATTACTTGCGGCAACTTTATTGGCTTTTGTCCCTGCTAATACGTATTATTAACAGATGCAAAAAAATATCGAGATGCCGAGAAATTACCAATATTTTGGCAGAGATAAGTGCTACGTACGCGTAGGTATGGAACGTGTATCTACATAGGTACAATTCTTGCAAAATCTTGACCATTTTCACAGATCTATACTTTATCTATCTAAGTTTAGGTAAGTATCTACTTATATAGTAGGATGCTTATGATGATAGCTACTTTTAACGATTTACCTACTTACGTTATGGTTAACTTAACGTACCTACATAATATCTGTACCTAGTGGATTTTTGTGCTCTCTAATAGGGTACAGTTGCTTCGGGTTGGTTCGAATTACAACGTTAGGGCGGTGAAGTCAGGAAAACTAAATCATAATTATGTTCCTACCTAAAATCAATTATTTAATATAAAAAGCGGCCAAGTGCGTGTCGGACCACGCACAACGAGGGTTCCGTGCCTATTAAAAAGGTCGTATCGTTACTGAAATCTTACGGCACTTACGTCCTTTTCTTTAAGGAAGGCAGTTTTTTAGAAATATCTCAAAAACCTGTGAACCGATCTTGTTCAAAACAATTTTCGCTGAGAGAATTTAATACGCCCTATGAGCATGATTTTTTTCATATTTTTAAAATACACGGTTCAAAAATTAGAGGGGGGGGGGACACAATTTTAGTGACTTTCGAGGCGATTATCTCCGACTATTCACTTAATCAAAAAAATTGCTGAGAAACCTTATATTTATTTTGAAAGGCCTATCGATTGATGTGACACACGTGGGCTTGCAATGAAAAAAAAAATGTTGACTTTCAGTTCTATGTATGGAGTGCACCCCTAAAAAAATTTTTTTTAGTAATTTAGTTACAAATCTATGTAGCGGTTAACAAAATACACCCATCCTCAAAATTTTATTCAAATACACCTTATAGTTTTTGAGTAAAATGCCTGTGACATACTTACGGACGGACAGGTTCCGTTTTTTGCCATTTGGCTACGGAACCCTAAAAATGAGGTAGATAGGTTACAAGCGCTCCAAAAGAGGCACACTAAAACTAAGTCAATTGCACCAACTTGCTTCAGTTTCGCGTCGTCAATGTACGTGTCTCAGCTGTCAGATTTCGTGGCCATTTTTAAACACGGAATTTCGTATAGACGACGTATGGTAGATATAGAGCAAAACTGTTAAAAAGGTACCCTTATGGTGCGACTTCGTTAGTCTGTCCGTCTGTCTGTCACAACGTTGAATATCTCAAGAACTACTTGTGCTATCAATTTGAAATTTTGAATAGTTGTAGGTAATGTCGAAAAAAATACCTTATTATCTCCGAAGTTTACCGGGCAATAATTTTGAAATTATTAAATTTATTATAAATATAACAGGAAAAATAAAACGATTTGACTACCTAGCTAGGTTATTTTTTTAGGGTTCCGTAGTCAACAAGGACTTCCTCGACTTAGCTCAGTAACCCTTACAATTAGAAAACTTTAATTCGGTATGGGTATATAAATCAATCATGTAGATAACAGTAGAATAAAATCGTGAAAAATAATGTTTTTAGGGTAGGTACCTCTCCCCTACACCTAAAGTAAGGATATAATTTTCTTTCTCGTTAAACCCATGGTGTGGGGTATTGTTGGATAGCGTGTTAAAAAAAAATATGGGTTTCCAAAAACAAACCATTTTTCAACTCAGTGATTCGTTTGCGAGATATTGGGCTTACCTACATTAATGAATTTAAAAGGAAAACTATCACGGACAAGTAGGCATAAGTAGTTCGAGTAGGTAATAGTCGACCACCTTAATGTGTACTTGGAATGGCCAATTTTCGTACAAATTCGGCCGACGCAACCTCACCGCGCGTGGATGTAACTAAGACGTCAGATAGGCAACTACGGAACCCTACACTGCGCGTGGCCCGACACGCACTTGGCCGGTTTTTTTTTTAATCATCAAACACAATTTCTGGACTACGTTTGTAATTTAATCACCTTTGTATTGTATTGATTTATCTTCAAATTTCTGTTATATTATTCTGAGAGCACCTTCTTTCAAATAAAATAAAAAAATATTTAAATCGGTTCACGTGATAAAAAAAATCGAGGAAAAACCAACATACAATACTTACCGAGTTATTTTGTTCTGCAAGTTAGGATCAAAATGCACCGTCATGGCGCTGTGCTCAGACGGCAACTTCTGCTAGCTATGCGTTGTAAAGATTCGTCCAAAATTAATAGGGGTGTAAAGAGGGGGTCCTGTGAAAGTTTGTATGGAACCCTCGGTGCGCGAGTCTGACTCGCACTTGACCGGTTTTTTATATTACATTACCGTTTGCTAACATACACATATACTTACCTATCTCCTGATCCTGTTGCAATTCATTGTGTGTTGAACAATACCTACTCAAACGGAATATAGCGTCATACCTACTTAGACACAATTGACACGGTTGACCTTAAAATGTATTGTTTTAAAATGGAAATTAATTCCACTCATTTTAATAGGTACGTTACGTACTATCGTTCATGACCTAGCGGCGCCTGCGTGTCGGCAGAAGTACCCCAGGTTAACACTTTCTGTAGGTAGTAGGTACAGTCAGCGTCATATAGTTAGTAGCAGCCAAGGTAGCCAAATATTTCGGTACTCGTCTTTATTACCGTAAGAATAAGGGTGTGTTACGAAATATTTGGCTACTCTAGCTGCTACTAACTATATGACGCTGACTGTACTTAGCAACACGTTGGTGGGCGCTCTGCTCGTAGAGTCTGGCTAGTACTTAAAACATGAGCCTGAGATTTATTTAACACTTTTTATATGGCATTAATGGCAATATCTGTCTTTTCGTAAGTATGCCTTATTCCATATCCGTCCAGAACGAACGGTTTGAAACTTACATCAAAACCTTCAAGGTCATGATTTAACCCTTTCGGTCTCTTAGGTCCAGTTCCTAGGTACGTCTAGTGTGTTGGGTACGACTAACAGTTATTTGACATCGGTATACCAAGGGTACCTATAATAGTATGACGTCCTACTCTTGATAGGTACTTGATATGCCAGTGGAAATAACTGTTCCAATAATACATTGGACGGATTTGCTTTTTAAAAGAATTAAAGAGTGACTCACAGCGAATATTATTCACATTGTCGAATATCATAAAAAAGTTTACTTATTTATGCCTCGTCCAAATTTAAATATTCGAGTGATTTTGATCATCAGGGCTCGGATTTTACATCGCACGATAAGACGAAAGAAAACTATGGAGTCGATATCAACATTAAAACTTTACTCATATTCATACTCATACTCATTCATTTAATTAATACCAAAAGTTTATTATATTGTAAATACAAATGTTAACCGCCACACCATGTTTATTACATTATAAGCTAAATAATAAAATGTTCACGAAATAATTAAGTTAATTAATATATTCACTAATTGCAAACTTAAATAAATGACACGTCTAAAGCCGTCAATGATTGAAACATGAGGCAATTAAATAAAGCGGCCAGTACCCACCGTTAAGTCTATCGCAACAATATGGTCTGGATAACTAGGTATGCAACTAAGTTGAAATTTGACAGCATGATAAATATATAATAATTACGGGACTAGGAAAATGAGTGAGTATGAATATGAGTAAAGTTGTAATGTTAATATCGACTCCATAGTTTTCTTTCGTCTTACCGTGCGATGTAAAATCCGAGCCCTGTTGATCATACATCCACTCTGTAGATGTATGGCCGCTTTGAATGGTAAAGTTAATCGATCGTTTTATAAGCAGACATGGGTACCTATTAATCATAATATGTAACTTTGACCACATGGAAACTGCAAGTTACGATGACATACCAGCATGACAAGAAATCATAATAGCAGAGAACATGTATGGCTTGAGTAAGACGAGACCTTTACTCGACATCAACAGTACCTAAATGTGTATTAGATATGCTTACCGTGTGCTTACCTTATTTTATTGGGAGGAAAATCAGTTATGGATACCTCCGCACCACGAGGATGATGCGAAGGGTATGTCGGACTCGCACCAACTAAAAATCCCTCCGTTGGTATTTGGTGTGTAGTTGGCATTTCGGACGGCTCTGGGATCTCCTACGGAACGCACCAGTGCCGCCCTAACGTCATAATGCCTGTGAGGGTTCTATACCCTTTATTTTTATACACGATCGTAGATCATAGCCTCCAATATGGTACCTTGTACTACACCGAGGAGCTCTTTTAGTAGCCTTGTACGACAGGCAGGGAATACCGTAGCCGTATCCTAATGCCCAGATAACACAGAGACTCCTAGTCGGCCAGTATGTAGTACACAGGCACTAGCGTAACGACGCTGGAAATAAACTTAAAACATTACGCCATAAAGTGCATTGAAGCGAAATAATTTGCGCACTGTTTGCTAGTGTAAGTACAGTGTGCAACAAGAGAAACTATCTAACCGCTTGTAACTTGAATAGGTAACACGTGGGCCAAGAGCGCTGCCCAGTGCCCTATAACTGTACCTAGGTACTTCGCATTTCAAAAACTACAAACTAACTACCTGAGAACTTATTATCAGTATTATCATTGACGAGCAATATACGGTTCCACGGCTCCAGGCAAAATACGGTTTTGAAAAACATGAATTTATAATAGCGTTTTTTTTTGTGATTAATTCAAGAATCCGACAAACTTTCCACCCGGAAGTAATTATGTAGATTTAAATGCATTGTCTTTTTTTGTACGATTTATCTTGAATATTATAGAGCAAATGTAAATGAACCAAAATAAAGACAAAAATATTTATTAATATTTCAGAAGCTAGTTAGTTTATCGTATTTTTGATGTCTGAAATTTTGTCGCTGGGTAACTATTTAATTGATAATATATCCGTTACACTAACACACTTAAAAATAAGCTAAGTATTATAAATTATTTACAGACTTTTTTTCCATACGAGTTGTCAGTTCATTGACTGGACTATTAAAAATATGTAGGTAGGTAGGGCAAATTCGTAGTGAAATTAAACATAGTTATATAGACGTACTAGCGGTGTTCGTTAAAATCTGAATGTATGGAAATTGTACGATTTCTGTGGATGGACAGCTGTCGGCGCCATGTGTAACGTTGATCGGTGTGTAATCGTAAGCTGGTGTAATTCGCCACCTTTTGTCATTGAAGGGAGACCACCTATTACCACAAGGTAACACAACGCGTCGTCAGAAAAAAAAACAATAAAATACTTAATCCATATTAATTTCAACATCAGTAGGTCAGAAGACTCCGAAGGATGATCAAGATATGATATGGCGTAATATCGATTGTTGACAGTTATTATCAGCTTGCCTGTTCTGTCATCTGCCTATAAGTACTAGTATTAATATTTGTTTGTTTTGCAATTCAGTTACACAGTCCCAGTAAGTATAAGCCACATACCTACACGTGTAAAGATATTCAATTCGAAGGATATCTTAAGCATTAGCATCCACAGCAATTATAATACAGTAGGTATGCAACTAAACTAACCTAATTCTCTTTGGTCTACGATGTCATGATGAATGAATAGCGTGTGTCATAAAAATTAAATAAAACCCATCCGTCTCAGTATATATATATTTCTCTATGCCCATTCGGTTCTTATATTATATAAACTAGTTTTCTTTATCCCCCTGATGCCTATATTCTAACAGGTTATAGCCACGAATACGGGAAAAGTAAAAGCGGGAGTGAAAAGTGGTACGAGTATTTTTCACGCACATGCTAACAGGTGTTGTCGTCGGTTTTAACAAGCCGAATTTGAGGTAAAATAAAAACAGTCGTAATCAAGATGGAGAGCAGCCGAACCGTGGTTCTCGGCTATAACAATTGGCCAGCATGGAAGCTACAGACAAGTATCATACTTAAAGCTCGTAAACTATACGATGTCGTGTCGACCGGCGTCAAAAGACAAAGCCGAGGTAGATAAATGGGGTGATATGGATAGGAGAGTTCATGAAATAATAGTTTTGAAAGTGGAGGAGGGGTTCTGACATACTTAGCTACTCGTACGTGCGAAACAGCCTACCAAATGTGGGAGAAGTTGAACTCAGTTTATGACTCAAAGTCGAAAGTCGGAGTTCATTTGATCCATCAAAAGTTCTACAATCTAAAATATGAAGGTCCTATGTCAAAATATCTGTCAAATGTGGACGAACTTGTTAATAAACTCAAATCTATGAAGGAGGAAATATCTGAGAAGATGGTAATTACAAAAATACTGATAAGTTTACCGGAGTCGTATAAACACTTTGTGTCAGCGTGGGAGTCCGTCACTGCATCAGAGCAGACTCGTTTGCTTGTGGAGGAGGAGCGCAATGGTGTGAGTGAGGCAGACGCAGAGCCCACGTCATCAGCCTTACTGAGCAAGCATAATCAAACTCGAGGAGCCATCAGGAAGTTTCCAGATAAGACTGAGAGCGCAAGTGCCAAGTGTTTCGAGTGTGGCAAATCCGGCCACTTTAAACGAGACTAGAAGTAGAAAATGTAATTTCTGTGGAAAGGTAGGACATGTTTTTAAAGATTGCAGGTCGAGACAGCAGACGAAGTACCATAAGGCTCCAAATGCCTATATTATGAATGGGGACTGTACTTATGAGTTTATTATGGACACAGGCGCCAGCGAGCATATGAGCCAGTCCTGGGATCTCTTCACTGAATTTAAGGATGTTGAGAATAAATGGGTTACCATTGGAGATGGTAAGCAGTTGAAAGTAAGTGGAATCGGCACAGTAGAAGTGAAGGCGTTCAATGGCTCTGAGTATATTGATTCCTTACTGTTAGATGTATTTTACGTGCCAGAGCTGAAAGTAAATTTGTTTTCAGTCATTTGTGCAATTGACAAAGGTTAGGGTAAGTGCTCCAGTGAATGAACGAATCCAGTGAATGAACGAAACGCTGCTTATTTGCTTAAATTAAGAGTTCTGTATATTTCTAGCATACCAGGTATTTTTTTCTCGATTAGAAGCATTCACTGTAAGGGGTTTGTAACATTTATATCAACTCAGTCGCAACAATTACTAAATGAGAGAAGCTTAAAGTTCGCGGGCTACGGGCGTGGATGTTTTGTATGAGCCGGTAATAAGGGGACAAGTATGTCACCGTTTATTTGATGTGCCATTGTACTAGTTTTATAAACTTGTGACTTATGGTGTTTGGTTTTAGGAAATCATAAGAGTGAAATTGTGCTACTAAAACATCGTTTTACGTTATTCAAGTGTAGATTCTCATTTTTTAGTCAGTGTTCTATAACTAGAATTCAAAACCGCCCAAATCCAGTGAATGAACTGCAGTGTTCATTCACTGGCCACGACTGTTTTAATGTTTTCGCAATATCTTATGTTCTAGTGATTTTAATAAGATTTACTTTCTATTAACATAACCAGTAATGGCTTGTCTATCGTTGGCCCAGTGTTCGAACAAACCTCATTTTCGAACATGAAGTTAGTTCATTCACTGGTTTACAGATATCCAGTGAATGAACATCAACCGATAATTACTTGGTTCATTTATTGGTTTTACTATTTTTTTCGGAACCAGTTAATGAACGTACATTTGTTACAGTTTATTAATTGTTGTAGAAAAAGTAAACCAATAACGTTATTCCGTCTGTTGGTATATCGATATAAATCCAAACAAAATCGATAAACAACGATTTAAACCAATAAACAACAACTATAACAGTAGTTCATTCGCTGGTTTTAGTTGTTCATTTACTAGAAAACCGTGTTCATTCACCGGTGATTTCCCATTTTTCTACCTAAAAGGTCATATAACTTAAAATTATGGAAAACTATTGCAAAAGCAAAGTAATTTAACCAAACTAGAATACTTGTTTGATCTATACAAACAGTCATGGCCGATATTAAGTATAGCTATCTTACATAAAACATTTTTTGAAATCAAAAAAATCCTTAAGCGTTCATTCACTGGTGCACTTACCCTATAGGTTAATGTCAAATAGTGAGGAATGTAAGTTTGTCAAGGGTGGCCAGATAACATGCACTTCGTCACGCAAAGAGAACCTTTTTATAATGGATTTTAAATTCCATAAAAATGTAGCTTTGGCTACCACCAAAAGCGTCAACGAGTGGCATAGTATTTTGGCACACCAGAACTACAACCAGGTGAAAAATATATTGTGCAAAAATAATGTAAAAGTCGAAGGGCTGACTGAACAAAGCGAACCTTGCATCAAAGATAAACAACACAGACAAGCTTTAGAAATTAGTTCCAATCGGGCAGGTGTCCCAGGCGAACTGATCCATATGGACCTGTGTGGCCCTATGGAGCAACGGTCGCTGGGTGAATCTGCATACTTCTTGTTATGTAAAGATGATTACAGTAGTTATCGGTTTATATATTTTTTGAAACGGAAGCCCAAAACACAAGAGAAAATTGAAGTACTAATAAATAAATTTGAAAAAGAGACGGCACATAAAATTAAAACGGTAAGAAGTGACCATGGAACGGAATTTATGAATAAAGAGGTTATGAATTTGTTTAACAGGAATGGTATCACCCACCATCAAACGTCTGTCAGCTACACACCTGAACAGTACGGAAGAGCGGAGAGAGAGATGCGCACCATGGTGGAAGCAGGAAGAACAAGTTTACAAGAAGCAGGATTAAACAAACGTTTGTGGGCGAAGGCGGTGAGTACAGCTGCATTTGTGATTTACAAGACCGGGCCTACTAAGGTACAAAATAAGACCCCATATGAGCTGATTTTCAACAAGGAGATCGAATCAATTTGGTTCAGAGGTGTACACCCATATACCGAAACAGAAAAGACTTAAATGGGACGCCAAAAGTAAATGCGGTATTTTTAGAGGATATGGAGATAACTGCAAAGGCTATAGAGTATGGGAACCAAATACTAGGGCAATTGATACTTATAGGGACGTCATATTTTCAGAAAGTTATACAGGGAAACCATTTGAACAAAAGGAGACAAGTGAGAAACTAAAAGGCACAAAGAAATTTGATACTGTTCGGATGTCAGTGAACGAGGAAGAGGAAATTGTGTCACAATCACAGAAAGATACAAAACGTATATTAAATTCTAAAGCATAAAAAAATAATCGATTCTGATATGGAAACTTATATGCGCTAAATTCGTGTTGGGGCGTAATTTGAATAAATGTATCGATAAATTTCAACAATATCCGAACAAGTCGAAATATGTTGTATTTGGGTCAGAGCATCAAATCCGTAATACCATCAGTAACCTCGAGACTTTGACTACCAGTAAGGTTGCTATCATGGGCGAACCAATAGAGAGGGTGGTAGAAGCAACTAACCTTGGCCTCCTCATGGACGGCAAGCTGCGCTTTGAGAACCACGTACTGAAAGTTGTGAGTAACTGCTTCTACCGCCTTAAAGTTCTTTACAATGTTCGCGATTACTTAAGTGTTGATTTGCGTGTTAACCTTTGTGAATCGCTGATATTGTCCAGATTAAACTATTGTGATGTTGTGTATGCTGGCTGCATTACTGGTCGTACAAAAAAGCTCATACAACGAGTGCAAAACGCGCATGCGTGCGCGTTTGCGTGTTGCATTCGTTTCTGTTTCCGAGTCCCACCCCGCTCCCATATCACTCCCTACTTGAACGCCGCTGGTCTGCTGAGCATGCCTGCACGCAGACGGCTTCACCTCGCCACTCTTCTCTTTGGCATAGTTCAATCTGGGGTCCCAGCATATTTGCTGAGTAGACTTGTATGGCCCAAGAGTGCGCGTAGGTGTAAGGCGATGATTCTGGTGCCAAAGCATCGGACCGCGGCGTTTCGAGGTAGCTTCAGGTTCGCGGCGTCCAAGTGTTGGAATGATCTCCCCCCACCTATCCAAGGAGCGTCTAGCAGGTATACCTTTAGGCGCCAGCTTAAGGGCTATTTGTTGACGCTCCAAAAATCCCAACCCTAACCCATCCAGCACTTTATTTAATTTTTATCCATTTTTTTTTTATTAAACATCCCAACCGTTTCGCGTTTTTCACATTGTCTCTCATCCCATTATGCTTGTGTTACTTATTTTACTAGTATATTAATTATTTATTTATTTTGTGTATACGTTTGTATCGGCGGTATGTTGTGTTGCGTTCCGTGGGTCACGTACGGTGCTGTCTGAAAATCAGCGCTGTAGGTGTCTGTCTGACAGAGACAGCGACCGATTCACTGCCGCGAAGACACACACATTATGTGTAAATTGTATTGTATTTGTATAGGTGAACCAGGATCTATTGAGGGTGCGCCATGTTACGGAAATTTGTTGGTACTAATTTCTAGCAATGGCAACAATTTTAATAATAGACAACATCTACCCTCTATGATAGTTGTCAATATTGACAATGTAAACATTGGTTTGTCTAGTTTCGTGTGAATTATTATTAGACTGCAATAATCATGCCGAAAGTTTTAGATTTTACAGAGAAAAAAGTTGTAAATAGTGTATATATAGTTATTTATTGGAAAAAAAACGTGCGCGAGAGAAATTTCTTCCATTAGAAAACATAACGAAATTAGCATCTGAATTGACGGGTAAGTTTCAAACTTATGGACAAATGTCACTATAGTCAGGTCGTCACGATTTGGTTGATGTCTTGTAATAATTTGATTTGTGTATTAGGTGTGTCGCATGCATCGGTATCACGAATTGCTAGCGAAGGGCGTAAGGGCGGAATTAAACGACCAAACCTAAAAAAAAGAAAACAAAAAAAGAAAATAGATTTGGATGATTTTGATTTAAAGGGTGAACACTATTAAATTGTCGCGGGTCGAATATGCTACAGATGAGAAAATAAAAATCTTAAATGCTTAAAACTCTTTATATAACTAATTTTACATAACGTACAATCTATAAAAAAAATACTAGGGCTCTTTCAACGAACGACGTGAAAATTCCCGGACTTTACTTTTGATGTGATTCATCGACCTTTGCACGGAATCATCGGTTACCAATTTTGTGCATTTAATCCATTTTCGTTGAAAATCTGGCAATGAAGTGGCAGGTTGACAAGTTTTCCGCAATTTGCTTTTTATATTTGCCCAATATTTTTCAATGGGGCGAAGTTCGGGACAGTTAGGTGGGTTGCTCTCCTTAGGTACTACCTCGACTGAATTCGCCTTATACCATTCCAAAGTTCGAGTAGAGTAATGGCAGCTCGCTAAGTCCGGCCAAAATAATGTTGAGGAAGTGTGTTTCTTCATGAATGGTAACAGTCTCTTTTTCAAACATTCTGATATATATATATCGGTATTAATTGTCCCAGTAGTAATAAATGGTGAGCTCCTCGAGCCGCACTGACATATAGCTTGCCAAACAAGGTACTTCTTAGCAAATTTTTCTACTGCGATAACCTTCTTCGACTCGTCCAGATTCGAAATGTCACGAGCGGAATAGTACTGGTTACCTGGTAAAGACTTAAAGTCTGCTTTGACATACGTTTCATCGTCAATAATTAGGCAACATTTTTTCTGAACCAATAACGCATACAATAACCTGGAACGTCTAACCGCACGATTATACTGCTCCGCAGTTCTCTTTGGAGCCTTTTGCTTCTTATATGTTTTAATGCAGCAATCATTTTTAATTTTTTGGACATTTGACTGACTAGTTTTTACTTTTTTCGCCACATCCCGGGAAGAGATACTCGGATTCTTCTCAAATAACTTGCACACCTTTCTTTGTAACTTAACATTAGATTTTCTGGTAGGTTGACCCTCACGCCGCTTCCTATCTATACATTCACCTTGTTTAATTTTTTTAAGGGTCCTTTGTACCGTCCTCCGAGTAGTTTGACAAGATTTTGCCAGCTCCAAAGTTGATAAACTAGGATTTTTACTAAATTCTCGCAAAATTAATTCACGAACATTTTTTTCGTGTAACGCCATTTTCATGAATAAAAAACAAATGAATATTTTATGGTTGTCAAAATGGTACACGAGGGTTCTAAATTCCAAATTTTAATCAATACTAAAAAAAGGTTTGATGCAACACGCTAGAAAAATAAAAATGTAGGCGACAATTTAATAGTGTTCACCCTTTATGTGTCATACGTCGTAAAATTCACGAATTTTATAGCGTAAAAACCGAAGAAATATCCAAACATCAAACTTCGCACTTATTAAAGTTGTCGGAATAAAACAAAAATCATCTGCCAATTTCCATTGTCCCCACTATACAAATTGTTGCTATATAAAATTCAAAACGAGCGCCCTCTTGACAATACTCCCAAAGTTCTGGTTTACCTATACTCCCTTTGTCTCTGTGTGTCTTTTGCGTAGTGAATAAATGTCTTCTTTCTTTCTTTCTTTCAATATAACGTGAAACGTCATAAGTCTGACTCGTCCTTTTATTTTTTAATGGCATGGCATAGCGCTGTACTCGCGTTCAGCCATAAAGTCTATTTGAGTTTCTGCAAGATTACACGCTGAGTATTTGTCACGATACTGCACGGCTATCGCAAGACGGTGCGCGAGCTCTCTGGATTTTTCTCGCACTTCTCTTTCTAAGTTGTCTAATAAGAGAGAGACTGATAGTTCGAGAAAAATCGAGAAAGCTCGCACGCCGTCTTGTGATAGCCATTCTGGTCTGTCAGTATTTATATTTATCAGCAATAAACAGTATGTATTAAACCAGTATAGAAATTCAAGTTGACATTCAGCCAATATAGAGACACAGAAATTGGCGAACATACAGGAAAATACTTTTATCATAAAGCCTGCACACACATTCATTAAGTTGGTAATGGTGGGAACATACACAAGATTTGGCAGAATGTGATAGTGCGATCTGAAACATTGAAATATGAAAAAAATAAACATAAGTAAGTAATTAATATTTTTAAATATTAATTACCTTTATTAGAAAGGGACTCGGACTCGCTTTATGGTTGTAGATCTTACCTAGTGGTTAGGTATAGTTTGGAAAATATAAATTGGCCGTCTGTTGTCTACATTGAGTTATGTTACTAGAGTAGACATCAGCATAAGCACAGAATAAGTAATAGTTGGCATAAGTTTGCGCATGTCAACATACTCTCATGAGAGTATCTTGGTTTAGTCTGTGGCGGGCAGTAAAAAATGGCGGTCGGTTCGAGTGCAATTTTGACTTTAAACTTTAAAAAATGCCTTTTTATGCATTGCGCTAACTGCACCAACAACAAACCCAACAATAGTAAAAGTACGGGGATCACTTTTCATCGGCAAGTTCACAGATTTTTTAAATAACATGTTTTTTTCTGTAATTTATAAGATACGCGCCGACCATTATTTCAAAGATTAAAAATGTAGAAGTGACAATTTCCTAAGACTATTTTGCCTTATTAGTAGAACATTGAAGTTACTAGACTTACTGATTTGAAGCTTTAAAGATCTTAATTTTTGCGCCAAAATAGCAGCATCCATTTGCTTTTTTTTTATTTAATCGTTTTTATGAATAATTTTATTGGCAACGTTTAGTTGCTATTTAGATCTTAAATTCTACTTAATTAAATCCTAGGTCAGTATATAAATAATGTACGTGACGCGAGTATGGTCTCCGAATATGAACCCATTAGCAGTTTAGGAGACTATAATTATTATATTAATTTCTAATTGCTTTCAAAATATATATCTAAGGATCCCGTGGGACCTTAATTGTGTATGGATCTGACTGAAACTGAAAATGGTCGTAATTTAGTTTTTCTTGTCTTACTGCTATTGCTATCAAAATTGCTATCGAACCGCATGGACCTTAAATAGGACTGTGTCGTCAAATCTGACACAAATCGCTGAGACAAATTGCATCAACACAGTGCATCCTCGGGAACTATAAAGATATCCAGTAATCCAGTATCAATCATTTACAAAAACCAAATGTCGGTGATTAAATCAATAAGTTTTTTTTTATACGAGCGTATTAAATCACGCTATGGCCGTAACTGAATCCGAACTCAGAAAATTGTCGCATCTACTGCACGTTTACATACTCTTTGATATTCCAAGATGGCGGCCTGATTGGAAGAAAGACGCCTAGAAAAATGTTCTGGGTTGCCAGTCTTATTAAAAATGGGTTGTCTAATTAAAAAGAGATCTTTTGTTCCGCGTGAACACTTGCCGGTCAATGGGTACTCGAAAGGATTATCTATTATTAATTCCTAAACACATCTTTACATGACAGTCGGAGTGACTCAAGATCATTTCAGTTATCACGTTTTTATTGATTTAATAATATAAAACACTGTTAAAATTATGTAGAGAAGATCAATAAACATTTAATGCTGCATCCTGTGTCCTACCTGTTGGATCTATGGCCACGAACATCTACTAAACTTGTACCCCCTTAAGCCCACATCACATTGACCGCCACTGCAGGCCGCTCCAGTCTGTGAGAGGCCTTATTCATAAAACTTAATATACCTCTGTTAAATAAAACGTGTTTTGTCCGTGCTGGTTTGTCAGTATTTATATTTATCAGCAATAAACAGTATGTATGAAATCAGTATAGATCGGGCCTTTTATAAACATTAATTATCAAGCGCGTCAGTATTAAATTAAGGCGGTATTATAACTTCGTATTCGCGCCTTCAAGTTGACATTCAGCCAATATAGAGACACATAAATTGGCCAACATACAGGAAAATACTTTTATCGGAATGGGGTATAACATGTCATGATTTATCAGCCCCAATTTATCAGAAACTGACTAATCGAATTTTTAACTTTCGTGAGACATGTTGAAATAATACTAACAATTACACGGTTCAACTCACGTATTCAATGTCACTACGGGCGACATGTTTCGAACTCTTCGGGAGTTCTTCTTCAGGATGAGTGTTTTCGCGGCGGTGTCGCTTTATCACTGCCCGCGCCCGTTCCGAACGCCGAGCGGCGCGTGACGCACGCGCCGACAGGGCGGAGGGAGGGGGGCAGTCTTGCGCTGGAGTAGTTGTGTGAGAGTGAGATTGCGGCAGGAGGTCATCTCCTCCGAGAGACGACACGCACACTGAACTCACGGTGTCCACGGGATTGTCACAACACACTGTCCACTTCAATTTAGGAATGATAGTTTTCCATGCTGGCGGTAACATCCAGCCACCATCACGATTAAAATTTGGGCGGCGCCCAATCTCAATCGCCTCACGAATCTTGCGTGGCACATAACCTTTCTCCCGTACCAGCAATTTCGCCTTGTTGAAACGAATGAAATGTATGGTTTGAAGAGCCCATAAAGCCTGCAACACACATTCAATATGTTGGCAATGGCGGGAATAGGAAATAGTGCGATCTGAAACATTGCAATATGAAAAAAATAAACATATTACATTGATATTTTTAGAAAGGGACTTCGGACTCGCGTCATAGTGGTAGAACTTACCTAGTGGTTAGGTATACGAGGGGCGTCTGAAAAGTTCTAAGCCTAAGATAGAAAAAATCAATTTACAAAAATGAACTCATGTTTATTTTTCAATATAGTCTCCTCCTAAATCAATGCATTTTTTACATTTTTTATACAGTGCTTTTAGGCCATTAAAAAAATAATCTTTATTTTGCCCTTCAAAATGCTCCTGTACAGCCGCCTTCATCTCTTCGTCACTTCTAAATCGCTTTCCCCTCAACTCTTTCTTCAAATTATTGAATAGAAAATAATCGCTTGGGGCTAGATCTGGGCTGTAGGGTGGGTGGTCAATTTCCTCAAAACCAACTTCCTTCAGAGCACGCCTCGCAACATTAGCGGTGTGAACGGGTGCGTTGTCTTGCAAAAACAAAATGCCTTTCCTTAGTTTACCCCGCCTTTTCTCAACTATGGCTTGTCGCACCTGTCTTATTAGATTTGCATAATAAGTTCCGTTTATCGTAGAGCCTTTTTCTAAATAATCGATTAAAAGAATGCCATCACAGTCCCAAAATACCGTAGCCATTAACTTAGAGGCCGACTTTTGCACTTTAAATTTCTTCGGCGGCCTTTCACCCTTTTCAATCCACTGCATCGACTCAGACTTACACTCCGGATCATACTGTCTGATCCATGTTTCATCAACAGTTACTATTCGGGAACAAACTTCATCTAAATCATCTTCGTACAATTCTAAAAACGCCCGAGAAGTTTCCACACGACGTACTTTATCGAAGGCCGTTAGCATTTTCGGTACCCAACGAGCACTGACTTTACTCATGTACAAATGTTCATGTAAAATTTCTCCGACTCTTTCTTTACTAATACCTAAGACCTCAGCTATTTGCCAAACCTTCATTCTTCTATCTTCTAATACCAGCTTTTTGACTTTTGCTACGTTTTCTTCGGTCACTACCGATATTGGCCGCCCTGAGCGGGGGTCGTCTTCGATCGATTCCCGTCCGAGTTTAAATAAGCGACTCCACTTTTTGACTGTGGCATAAGAAGGCCCAGAATCACCGTAAATAATAGCCATTTCCTCAAAAATACACTGCGGTGATTTGTCACTTTTTGTAAGGAATTTAATTACAGCACGGTGCTCAATTTTCGTAATATTCGTTGGTAATTCACACATGATGTACGTTTCCGTTGAATATTTCGAAACAGAATAATAAAAACGTGACATGTTATTTTTTAATAATTTGTTTTTAAATGGCCTTTCTAGTGGTCAGTATCATAAACGCATATATAACCTCGAAATACCTTAGGCTTAGAACTTTTCAGACGCCCCTCGTAGTTTGGAAAATATTAATTGGCCGTCTGTTGTCTAATTAAAAAGAGATCTTTTGTTCCACGTAAACATTTACCGGTCAATGGGTACCTACTCGAAAGGATTATTTATTATTAAGGCGCCGTAGGTTCATGGTCTTCTCTCCCTCTCACTGAGCATAAGCTTGAGCGAGATGGAAGTGCGTGCTCGGATGCGCGGATATCATGTTTTTTAATTTTAATTTTCTGGCCGTTTAAATAAATAAAAAAGTAATCACTGAGTTCTCTCAAACATGATATTGCCAATTTTTAGAAGCAATTTTAATATTTTTAGCTTTTGTGCATAATTTGTTACGAATATTTTAAGTGTTTTAACCCCCGACGCAAAGAGAGGGGTGTTATAAGTTTAACGTGTCTGTGTATCTGTCTGTGGTATCGTAGCTCCCAAACGGATGGACCGATTTGAATGCGATTTTTTTTGTGTCGTAGACAATTTTATCCCGAGTGTTTTTAGCCATGTTTCACGAAAATCTGTTCAGCCGTTTTTGAGATATTGGACTTTGAAATGAAAATGTCGGGGGTTTTTCAACTTTTCTAAGTTGTAGTTATTTAGACCTATGATTCGTGATTTTTTTCTATCAAGCGAAAATTGCTTAATCATGCTTCACTGATCTCGCTGCAGAGAAGCCTCAAGATTACTATTCGTATTTTTTTGAAAAATATATAATGATATTATTTTAAACAGACGCATTATATTGTTTCAAAAACTCTGCTTAACTTCGCTGAACCTACGGCGCCTTCATTCCTAAACACATCTTTACCTGAGAGTCGGAGTGACTCAAGATCATTTCAGTCATCACGTTTTTATTTATTTAATATGTAGAGAAGAAGATCAGAAACATTTAATGCTACAGCCCGTGTCCTAACTGTTGGATCTATTGCCACAAACATCTACTAAACTTTTACCCCCTTATTCATAAAACTTAAAATACCTCTGATAAATTAAACGTGTTTTGTCCCTTTCTTACTAATTTAAATATCAGAGTGACAGATTTTGACGGCATTTTAAGAGAGAAGAAATGCGTTAACTCCCATATTACCATGCAAACGAAGTCGCAGGTACAGCTAGTATGTACAGTCAGCATCATATAGTTAGTAGCAGCCAAAGTAGCCAAATATATCGGAACACGTCTTTATTACTATAGGAATAAGGAAGTGCTACGATATATTTGGCTACCTTGGCTGCTACTAACTATGTGATGCTGACTGTAATATATCTAAAGAAATAAATTATCTAAATGTTTATAATATTTCATCTTTTGATGTTTCAACTAACTTTAGGCTTTGTAAATATATTTAGTTACCTAGTTATTTAATTATTCATTTACACAACTATTTATTATATTATGATTACAGTTCTATACTGTAATAATAAAATATAGGCTTCTATAGCCTAAAAAGGTAAAACATCTCATTCACTTCCTACCCTACTTTGCTTTTCTACATTTTTACCCAACATTTTGTCGTTCAGTTCATTGTACGGTCGAGGTCATAAATACGTTTACACTTTTGCACCTTATTGCCTTGTAATAAGGTGCAAAAGTGTAAACATATTTATGACCTCGACTGTACCTGTACCTACTCGTAATTTTAAAGCACTCTTTACACAGTTACAACTCGTGTACCCATTGTACAAATTATTTAAATTGAGTGGTAATCATATCTATTGTGACATTGTCATTGCATGATGCAATAAGTGGTGTTCAAGCATCTATCATTACTTACCCCCGGATTCGCTCGTAATCACAATAGAGTGGGCAGGGAAAGATGAGCCTGAGATTTATTTAAAACTTTTTCGTCAAACGTCTTAAATTAGTATGATTTAATAATCTTGATACATGATATGCTAACAAAGAAAGTAACTGTTCCATAACATAAGAAACAAATTGGACTGGTTTGAAGAGTTGGCTTATATTCGTTGGGTTGTTGGCTTTATAGCTACTTATTGAAGAATATCATAATAAGTTCAACTAACAGGTATATTGTCTCGTCAAAATTGAAATATTGCAGTGGTTTTGATTATTCTTCTTAAATATAAAGTAGAATGAAGTTAAAGAGTTTTATTTCATATACCTACTTTACTTGCTTCCGTTTGATCAGTTGCATTGTATGAATTGAAGAAAAATAATTGTAATAGTTCAAGTATTATTATTATTTTATCACGTTATACAAGGTGCTGCAACGGTGCCAGTTAATGTACGTACGGCCCAATAAGAAGCATTAGAACCCTGTCGCTCGCTCGGCCCCGGGCCGCCAGTCAGTCGAGGGCCGGCACCGCGCGCGCGAGCACACGTGCGTTGTGCTGTGATCCGCCGCCGGTGTCGACTTGAACGCGACGAACCGCGCGTATCTATTTTTTCACTTCTCATGCTCGAAAAGTGTGTCATATTAGGCTTAGATAGCGGGGCTAAAGTAGTACATTTAGCCCCTAGGGAAAATATGTAAATATATTTATGATTTTAAACATTTTAATTTGACCAATCAAAACACTTCAACGTATTAAATCCACCAATCACAACCGTTTAAAAATCCATTTGTATTTGCTATCAACCAATCAGGAAACAGAATAAATTACAAATATTAGGCGTTTTTTATTCCCGAATTCACAATCTTTAAAAAAAAAAACGCCTTTGGCCGTCTATAGCCTATAGCCACGTTCAAGCGGGATGGCCTGCAAACATGACATAAGCTATTAGATTGAGCGGGATAGACTGCTGTCTATCTCGCTTTATCTTATGCAGCGTATGCTCTCCGCCGCGCTCGGCCGTTTGGACCCGGCTATATACGGTAAGCAGCGTTTATTCGTCGTGTCAATATTTTGTATGTGTCAAGCAGTTTATTAAAAAATTCATGCCGCCAAATTGAACAATCTTTTCACTGAATTTATTATTGATTGTGGATGGATAATCTTTGTTTTCACTATATTCTCGCAGTCTAAAAGTGAAAAGTAGAGTGTATAACTCTGGTCTAAAAGCCATATTACCACTCGAACAATTTTCCCTCACTTCGCTCGGGAAAATAACCATGTCGTGGTAATATGGCTTATTGTAGCCCCTTGTCATACAATCTTTTTATAAGTTTAACGTGTCTGTGTATCTGTCTGTGGTATCGTAGCTCCCAAACGGATTTGCAAAATTAAAATTATTCAAGTTTTCACTTCTACCGGCACTCCCGGAGTGCAACCCGGTCTTTTTTTTTTAATTCACACACTGCAAAAATAATGTACCTACAATCCAAAATATGGAAATATCATACCTACTCCATTTACGGCAAAGATTATAAGACTTACTATATTATTTGCGGAAAAATCCATCATCTGACGACCGGTTAGCCCAGTGGGTAGTGACGCTGCCTACGAAGCTGAAGGTCCTGGGTTCGAATCCCGGTAAGGGCAAATATTTGTGTGATGAGCATGAATATTTGTTTCTGAGTCATGGATGTTTTCTATGTATTTAAGTATTTCTATCTATTAAATATATCGTCGTCTAGTACCCATAACACAAGCCTTATTGAGCTTACTATGGGACTAGGTCGATTTGTGTAAGAGTGTCCCCTAATATTTATATTTATAATATATTTATATTTATCTGCCACTGTATTAAACAATTTATGAGTCTAGAGCCTAAGCGGAACTACTGTGGCGAAGATCAAAGCTTAGCGGCTGTCAGACCCCTAGATTATCAATAGGTATCACATAAAGGGACGATTTTACGAATATTCTCGTGACTAACTATTACGATGTATGTCTATCAGTCCGTCTGTTTGACATCTTATACCCACATAGCACATGCAATCAAGACCAAGATTGCAACAGTATGTTAAACAGGGTTGATTTATACTAGAACCTATGAGATATGCCTAGAAGTTGTTTTAGACATGTCGATTTGAATAAATTATGACAATGTAAGTTCAAGTATTATTTTAATTTATTGCACTATATACGTAGGAATTTTAGCACGTGTAGGTACTTAGTACCTACATACCCCGGTGAATATTTAAAGGTACCTCCTGAGGGTCATTTCGCTGGTTTACGCGACCACCTTCGGTTAGCGACCACCTGAAGGAGAAGGTTTTTTCTATTGAAGATAACATCAATTCTACACACCCTATTGAGACAATTAGTTGTACATGCATTTTTTTGTTGTTTTAGAATAGAAATCTACTAAAAAACCGAGAAAATATCCTTTTAGTTCACCAACTCAGCTTAAGTGGTCGCCCACCGGCACATGAAATTAGGTGGTCGCTAACCGCCGAAATGACCCTACTCCTTTTCTAACGCCATATTAAAACGTGTAGCTATATTGATTTAAAGGTAACGAAAGTTAATTCATATTAAAACTAGACGTCAAAATGTACGGATCTCGCATGTAACAAGTGTAGACCTTTTACATTCCAGAAAAATCAGGTTACGTAGCGGAAAAGGCTACGTTTTCCAATACAAAACCTGGGGACAACGACTTCCACTGCGTTACTTATTCTATAAATGTAAATATTAAATCTATTTTAAAATTATCATGACTAAAACGTGGCCCAATAATATGATTTGATAACTGCCTAGGTGGCTTAATAAACAAATATGGAGTTTTTAAAAAAATGTTATATTTTGTGACACATGTTGGAAAACAGGGAATAGGTACCTATTTAGACTTTGAGTACCTTCAAAGTTAGTAGGGGGACCTTGTAATAATGTGTCAGGTGCAATGCATTGAACCTACTTACCTGTTTTAAGTTAAGTAGGTATAACTAGTGTATAAATTATAGAAACACGAGTAGCTACCCACTTATTTATCTTCATATTTCACAGTACACATCTGCCTACTCATTTTATTTTATTTGCATACAAAAGACTCATTTGAAATCTAAAACTTGTAAATGTTTTTTTTATAATGTCATAAATACATTTGTTACTAATGAATGTAAAAATATACCACTACCAATATGTTTAATGTTAAATAATTCTGAGCGTTCAAAAAATAATAAACCAAAACCACGTAAACTTCAAAAGACTATAAGATAAGTGATAGCAAAACAACCACGATTACCGTGCAGTGCGGAAGCCTTGTCCTCTTTCATTTAAGTGTAATTCAGTTAATGGACGTTACCCTATCTGACGACAGCTGAAAATAACTCCCCAGTCGTGCACACTACACACTACGCAACGGGGGTCGGTCTACGCGCGTACTCAGTTCTTCCTTCGACGCACAGCGGTAACGACCGCGATGCGCTTACTCGTCCACATCGCTGCCGCGCTCTCGCTTTCCAACTATGTCTACTCGGCGCGTATACTCGGATTATTCCCGCACACAGGCAAGAGTCATCAGATGGTCTTCGAACCTTTACTAAGAACTCTTGCCGAGCGGGGACACGATGTCACCACGGTGTCTTTCTTCCCGCTGAAAAATCCTCCAGCCAACTACACCGATATCAGCCTCGAAGGTATTGCCCAAATTGGAGTGGAGACCATCGATTTAGAAGTATATGAAAACCCTCCTGGTTTTATTAAGCATTTGGGCGTGGAGCGGGTTGTGAAACAAATAATGGAGTTCAGTCCGTTAGCTGATATGGCTTTGAACGTGTGTCGCAAACTGGTCGGTTGGCCGGCGCTAACGAGTGCCTTAAAAAAGGATTATGACTTAGTGTTCGTTGAAAACTTCAACAGTGACTGCATGTTAGGGCTGGCTCACGTTTACGGAATAAAGGCCCCCATTATAGCTCTTTTATCAAGTGGAATGATGCCGTGGTCGCCAGAACGGATCGGCCTGAGTGATAACCCGTCGCACGTCCCTACTCTCAGCACCAGTTTTCTCGACAATATGACATTTATGGATCGTCTGGAGAATACCTTTATACAACTTTACTTAAAGTGGTGGTTCAGATATGAGATTCAGGTGAAAGAACAGGAGATAATAGAAAAGCATTTCGGCAGAAAGATTTCCGATTTGTCGGAGCTGGGAAAGAATGTTTCGTTGATGTTACTTAATACATTCCACGGCTTGAATGGGCCGCGTCCGCTCCTGCCGGGCGTCGTGGAGGTCGGCGGTATGCATTTAGATCAAAATAAGAAACTAATACCACCGGTAAGCATTACTATTTATGTACTTACCTAATACTTTAGTTTCCAAACATGTTACCTACATGTATGTTAAGGTATTATGTTAAGAGAGAAACTAAACAATACATGTCACAAATACCTAACTATACACACTAAACTGTTAAATCAAGATTTGCGTGCATAATTAGAAATGCAATCACATTGTTTTGTAAGTAACACAAATATTTTATGTTCGCCTCGCGTATGTATATATATAATAAAATCGCGAAAAACTCGTTCTAGTAACTACCTAACTACTTTTTTACTGTTTCGTAAATTAATAGATCGAACCTACTCAACTTTCTTAATTATCTTTCTGTCGTATGGACAAGTAAACTTTTAACTGTTTACTAATTGTTACTTAAGTACTTACCTTTGAGAATCTATCCATGCACTTGATCCGCCAGTTTCCCGCTACTAAGGGTCACGTTTCAAAGTCTCGTTTTTTGGAAAAGTGGGTCAAAAACTGCAGATTTTTTACGAACCTGTTAATAATTAGGTAACTAGGTACACAGTCATGCCTGCATAACTCGTAGGCAATGCATAATTTCCAGTGTGGGTATGTTAACAGTTATTTCAAACAAAATGTCTGTCTTGTCTGTCTGTTAGCTCTTCACACTTAAACCGCTGAACCGATTTAGATGGAATTTGGTATAGAGATAGTGTGCGTTGGAGTAGAACGTAGATGGACGTAGATTAATTTTTGAAACTGTATGGAGCTACGATATAAACGACGTCCACGCGGACGGCGCCGCAGGCAGAACCTAGTATTATATAATATTAGTTTTTTTATGGTTCCTTTTTATTTACCAATTTATTTAAACTTTATTGCACAGATAAAAAGTACAAATGGCGGACTATGCCTTAAGGCATTTTCGATACCAATACGGTAAAAGAGCGTTTCTAGGTGGTCAAAAATGAGCAAAACCGTGAAGAAATCTTGTTATTCGGATTTAAATAAATTTATAGAAATCTATAGAAACCATGAATGTCTGCGGGATACTGAAAATATTAATTATAAAAACCGGGAGACTCGTGATGCTGCACTATAGATTGTATGACAAGGGGCTAAAATAAGCCATACTACTTTTCACTTTCACTGCGAGAAAATTGTGAAAACAAAGTTTATACATCCACAATAAATAATAAATTCCACAGCGAAAAGATTGTTCAACTTGGCGGCATGATTTTTTTTAATAAACTGTTTGACACTGATACAAAATATTGACACCACGAATAAACGATACTTACCGTAACGTCCAAACGGCCGAGCGCGGCGGACAGCATACGCTGCATAAGATAAAGCGAGATAGACAGCAGTCTATCCCGCTCAATCTAATAGCTTATGTCATGTTTGCAGGCCACCCCGCTTGAAGAACGTTTGGACGAGGCTTTAGAGGGCCAAAGGCGTTTATTTTTTTTAATGATTGTGGATTCGGGAATAAAAAACGCCTAATAATTTGCTTTTAGGTCATTATGTTAATAGGACTATTTGCTTTTGGGACGTTTCGATACGAAGGGATTTGAAATTTATTCTGTTTCCTGATTGATGATTTTAATATATATTATTCTGATTAGTTGATAGCAAATACAAATGGTTTTTTAAACAGTAGTGATTGGTGATTTTATTCCTTGAAGTGTTTTGATTGGTCAAATTAAAAAAATTCAAGTGAGAGAAAACGTTTTTGTTCACACCAGAAAAGCATTATCTTCGTTACTAATAAAATCCGGTTCGAAGGACCGTATTTACAGCAATAATCTGGTTTTTAGTGCTTTTGTAGCTGCAAGTAATATTTCCATTGCATGATACCACCGGTTCAAAGGACCATTGTTTCTCGTTAAAATGTTAATCCCACCAAGTTTTCCCCATTCTCTGTAACAAATGCTCCAATGTTTAATTTCTTTGATTTGCCCGTAATTTCCTTGTTATGGTTAACTCGGGTTTCATACGTGTAGGAACATGGCTGCTCTTTACACAATGCGGAAACCAGACCGCATGATTTATAGAGCTATCATATACACTCCTGATAAGACTGCATTCTGTGATTGCACTTTGTGCTAATTATTTTCTTTGTTCCGTACTGTCATAGGTATCTACTATTATTTATTTTGTTACTGATCCCTTTACACGAAAAAGAAGAAGTTTATATGCCCGAAACCTTCACGTCTACTAGCTGCACGACTCCGCACACTTCTAGGAGCTCTAGGGTGTTGGCATCAAAAGTTGAACGTTTAAGTTACTATCCCAACTTTAGATTGTTTTCTGGGATTTCAAACCGTTTGTAGGTAGTAGTAGTACACAGTTCATTTTTTATACGATTTGGGTCGAGATTGCATTTGACCATTTAAACCCTGTATTACACAAACAGTATACAATATAGTATTTCAAAAAATTGCTTTATGCCAAAGTATGCCATTTTGCCCAGAAGTTGAAGTAGGTACCTAGTTGAACACTGTGCCGGTGTGCCTAATTCTGAACGTTTTGTCACCAAAAAAAAAAGGATCTATTTCATAAAATGTGTACGTGCACGCTGGAATTACGACGCTAAAATATCTGTTCTGTTTTAAAAAGAGCTTTTTCCAAGTCTCATTTCATAAATCACGAAAATGCAACCTATACCTCTATGTTTTATTCATACAATGCTTACCTATAATGAAAATAAATGATTTAGATATCGGTACAATCATCGGCCAATTGCAATTGAATAACTGTCACTGAACAATATGTCAAAAACTCTCCTTAGTAAAACCCGTCCCTTATAAAATAAATCGGTGCTTTTCAACCTGTGGGTGTGTGTGAGTCACGCGACCCATTGATAAGTGATAACCGCAGCCAAGCTACTACCTACTTGTATTTTTTTATCAATGTTATGTAAGGATTTGGTAATTGTACGATAAAAAATATATTATATTCGCGATATATTCTATTTTTACCCTACCACGCGCCATGTAAAGGGTTGAAAAACAGTAGGTACAGTCAGCATCAAAAGTAACTGGGCAGACCAAGACGTCAAAAGTCTTTATTAAAAGGGAATAAGAGCTTTTGAAGACGTCAATTGCGCAGTTACTTTTGATGCTGACTGTACAATAAATAACTCTCACAACCTTACATATATATATATATATATATATATACATATAACTACCGGGTTCGCTATCACGAAATCACGAGCACTGCAAACTATTCAGCCATCAATGCACTGGACAGTGCAGCGGATCGATGTTGAACTTGAACCGAGTTCAAATATCGTCAGTCGCAGTTACCGCCGTTTACTGGCTCGTACAGCGATAACGGTTACATTCATCGCTTTCTTGTTAAGTTTATGTGTACGGACGGCCTTGTTGGAGCGATTTGTGGCGAGGTTTTCAATTCCCATCTAGACAAGACAAGGCGCTCAATGATTATTTCTAGTTACGTCGTCGCCAGCGTCCATAGGGCACGATGTCTCCTCTCCATGAAGCAAACCGTGTGATTTTTAGCACTGTCGTAGTATTCATAACAGCCGGTCAAGTGCGAGTCAGACTCGCGCACCGAGAGTTCCGTACAAACTTTCGCAGAACATAACCCAAACAAATTGGATTAAATTACAAACTTATTCCAGAAATTATGTATGATGATTTAAAAAAAACCTAGGCAGAGGTACCGTTCTATTTTTCCTGTAATATTTATAATGTTAATCTTATGTAATAATTTCCAAATTTTAACTAGGAAACTATCCCATTCCCATCTAATGGTGGCACTACGCTTGGGGTTGCGTGTTCGCGTTGCGTCGTTGGCTCTTCTTCATTTGCCGTAGAAAGGAAAAAGATGCAACACGAATATTTGGACAAATACTGCCAAGTGGAGTGCCACTAGAACATTAAGATCTTAAGTAGGTATAAGTTCCCTACTGATCGATATACTTGACTCCACGCCACTATAACAAGTGAACTGGAAAATTTCGCTTTTAAACTTGGGAGATAAAGGGAATGGTTTTTTCAACGTTTTCCTCCATAAATCGAAATTTATCCACTGTAAAAAAAACAGTTTGAAATTTTTTGGTACTGAACAATAAAAAGGGTCCAAACCAAACAGCCAATATAATATCAAGTTTAATAAAATATCTTCGTACTGGCTAGCTTTTAGTTTAGAAAGACGTCATCAACACGTTTGTGTATAGAATTTTGATGGCTGAAAGACCACTTTCATCAAAAGAAAGTGTTACTTTGTAAAAATTTGTCGATCTATTTATTGAAATTACGTACGAATACGAAATAGCCGCAAATAAGTTCCCAATCAGTATCGATATTTTTTAATGATTTGGTATGCGTTTCGTGAAGATCTTCCGTGTACACCGGATCGAAATTATTAATATCGGATATTTATGTCCACCCCGCCATTTTCACGTCACTGACAGCTGACAGATGAGGTGGCGACATATTTAAAGCCTGCATGCCTGCAACACACTAGTACAATAGTGGCGTTCAATAGTACAGCTAATGACTAGTTTACTATTGACCGCCGCGGTCAGGCCGCGCCAGTCTGTTGAGAGGCTTTAAGAAAACGAAATGATTTTTTTAAAGATGTTCATATATTTTCGGAAAATTAATTAATTGTCGCAGTCGGATAAAAACTATCCTAAGCGGAAGCCAGAATAACAATTTGATGATCCTTCGTGACAGAGTAACGTCTGGAATGATACTGACTGTTTATATATTAATTCAGATATTTATTAGTGGAGATAAATAATCTGGATAACTAAATATGTCTACTTAAATGACAAGCAATGACTCGATTTGATTACGTGTACAAGAGACTAAAATTTTATTCGATCTTTCGTCGAGGACTTCTGACACTGATTACAATACATTATTGACGACTGACCAACCTACCGAACAACGTCAAAGATCGTAAGCAAAGATAACATTGGCGAAATTATCTTAACTTAGATGGAAGCCATCTTTAAAAGAAGATAAGATTTTAACTGTCTAATTCAAAAGTAAAAAACATAGAAAGTCAATCCGTATTTGAAACCACAATGTACTGTTTATTTCCTAACTGTTAAAAAATATAATGACTGGTGCAAAAACGATATATTTCTAGGGTTCCGTAGTCAACAAGGAACCCTTATAGTTTCGCCACGTTCGTCTTTCCGACTGTCCCGTCTACGGTTTAGCTCAGTAACCCTTATTATGGGGCTGACAAGACCTAATTTTGTTGAAATTGATGTTTTTAAGCAGTTTTTTAAGAAAAACTACTTATTCCAGCACAAAAATATCAAAAAAAATATATGTTAATATTCACCATATTTTAAAGAGTGTGGACGGGCTCGATACATAATTGGACGAAATCGGCTCGATAGAAAATAATTGCAAAGATTGGTCTTAAAATCATCTTAAACGGTTCTATGTCTTTATTTTTTTGACGTATGGGTCTGCAATTAAAAATATGAAGTCAATATATTCATACCTAAACCGCTAACGAGTCACATTTCTCAAATAATCGACACTTTTTTTTATTTCAATATTTATGCACTATTATTTTCAAAAACCGGGCCGCCCAGTGACACTCGCTCTCGTTTACTCCGATACAAATAGACAGTGTGCGCGCTATCCCAAATCCTCAAGGCCTGTCCTGTCAAAATCCTGAAAAAGTTTTTTTTAGTGTAGCTTCCTGCTCTACACGTAAAGCGGTGATGTAATTCTCGTTAAACATATAGTGTGGAGTATCGTCGGTTAGCTTTTTCAAAAATTATTTTTTCAACTCGGTGTGTGTGTCCCTCCTACTGGGGTTGTTAAAAAAATCGCGGCAGTAGAACATAGAAGAAAATTCGTGGCAGTAGAACATATAAGAAAATTTAAAAGGAAAACTATCACGGCTAAGTAGGCATAACTAGTGACCGAGTAATAGTCGACCAAATTAAAATGTAAGTACTTAGAAAGGTCAACTTTTGTACAAATTCGGCCCACGCAACCTCATCGCACCATTTAGTAGGCGCGCGCGTTTCAATGCAACAGAGACAGACGGGCATCCACGGAACCCTACACCGCGCGTGGCCCGACACGCACTTGGCCGGTTTTTTTATCATTATGTCGATTTGATTCACTTTCAATTTCGTTGCGATACGGTATCCAGTCTACTCACGGATTTAACGCTCTAGTTTTTTATCCTCTTAGAGAGTTGTTTAATACGTGTCGTTTCCTGATCTAGTTTTCAGATCATTATGGTTCGGGATATTCCAATCCTAATTAAAATGATTTTGACAGGACCTCTAAATAGGCTGCTGTATTGGCTCTACAACAGCATTGATATCTAAGCCTATTCTATTCATGAAATTGCTACAAACTTAACGATTGTGTAATTGTGTATCCTCTTCATTCAGCCTGTCTAAACCTTGACTGATTGTCTTAAAATAGGCACATACTTCACCAACAAGTAATTAATCAAGATAATGCTCTGAGTTTGAGAAAGAGGTCAATCGTCGAACCCGACTCGGCTGGGCAGCATTCGGGAGGCTACGGCACACATCTTTTCGTCCAATATTCCGCAGTGTCTCAAGACGAGAGTCTTTGACCAGTGTGTGTTGCCAGTGATGCCATATGGATCTGAAACGTAGTCGCTTACTATGCCCTATGTGCCTATGTGGGGCCTCATAAGAATGCTCAAAGTCACCCAAAGGGCAATGGAGAGGGCCATGTTGGGAGTTTCTCTGCGTGATCGCATCAGAAATAAGGCTATCCGCAGCAGAACCAAGGTAACCGATATAGCCCTCCGAATCGCTAAACTTAAGTGGCAGTGGGCGGGGCACATAGCACGTAGAACCGATGACCGTTGGGGCGGAAAGGCTCTTGAGTGGTGACCACGTACCGGAAAGCGCAACGTGGGTAGCAGGCCCCCCACAAGGTGGACTGATGACCTGGTAAAGGTCGCTGGAGTGCGCTGGATGCGGGTGGCGCAGGACAGGTCATTGTGGCACTCTTTGGGGGAGGCCTATCTCCAGCAGAGGACGTCTTTCGGCTGATATGATGATGATGATGATGATGATGATGATGATGATGATGATGATGATGATGAAATAAAGATTAATAAGAATGCCTGAGACTTGGTACCTACTACGAAATATCTCACCTCACAACTTTTTACGGTGGAAGAGTTTCGAGACTTGGCCTCTTTTTTACATGGAATGTTTTTTTATGGGATTGCTATTGTCTGGAAGCATGTTGCGCTGCTGATCAACTGTCAAACGAGTTGGGATTATTTATGCAATTGGTGTATCTAGAAAACTGGTCCGAAACTGCAAAATATTTTAGTTTTTCCTTGATTTGTACTCTAAACACTAATTGTATTCTATATTTGAAGCTTCTATGTCTGCTAGTGCCTTAGAGTTTTGATGATCGGTCAGTCAGTCACTGACGAGTCAGTGAGTGACTGACAAAATTAAGAAACTTTGACAAGTTATAATTTTTAAACTACTGGGTTCAAATTGAATGAAATTTGAAATATACCGTGTTTATACAATGCAAACCAAGCATGGGTTACTGAAAATTCAGGTTTCTAGTTTTATCCACAACGAAGTTATATGGGGGTCTAAAATGGTTTGAACTGCTTCGAGATAATTTACTTTAAAAACAAAGTTTTAACCGACTTCAATTTAGTACTCCGCCAAGCTACGAGAACATTTCCACATTTATTTTCCAATTTACCACATGAACTGATTTCCGAGCGCAAACGCGTTGATTATTCGAGAAAAAAACCCAATCGCTGTATGTGGGCCGATAATATTTTGAGGACTTCCGTCGATTCCAAGGACACCAGGACACCAGGATTGACAAGGATCACCTTTGGCACTTCATTAGCTGCTATTTCAACGGAATCTTATCAGAATCTGTGACGTACTTTTGTACTTTTAAGTACATAATTGAGGAATTCCATAAGTCATCTGTGTGGTCTTCATCATCAATTCCACTCCACCAAATTTATGATTTTCGGGTGTAAATACACGAGATATAAGAGTTCCCTCAATTCCTCATGGATCCCATCATTTAACTGAATTAAAAAAAAACACCCACCTGGGAGCATATGCTTACAAACAAAAAAAATATTTTACAAATCTGCTCATCAATGACAGAGTTCTGAGGTAACAAACATAGAAAAAAAAAAAAAAAACAAAGACCGGGTTGCACTCCGGGAGTGCCGGCAGAAGTGAAAACTCAATAACATTGTAACAGTTTTTCGATCAGGTCACGTGACATCTTACGGTGTCACCCTAAAAATGAATTTGACGCAAACGGTGCCGGGGTCCGGCGCACCGACGGGCGGCGGCAAACACAATACCAATTTGTTTTTGCCATTGCCAAATATTTTTCAAAGCTTTATCTCTTTAGCAATAACGTCTAAATTCGAACTATTCGAATTTGCAAGAACAGCAGATGGCGGTGCACGGTGGCGACCAAAATATCAATTTGTTTTTGCCGTTGATAAATATTTTTCTAAGCTTTATCTCTTTAGGAATAACGCCCAAATTCGAACTATTCGAATTTTCTCAATAGCAAAACGGTGAAGGAAGGCTTACAAATTTATTTGCAGAATATGCTTTTGCAAAAAGTGTTTAACGGCTTTATACTCTTACGAATAGCGTTCAGTTTTGAATGAAGTCGAATCGGCTAGCAGCAAAAAGTGACCTCCTTCACATCTGACGTCACAAAACTCTGTTGCGTATTTAACAATTTTTCCCCATCCCAAAAAGTGCTCAGCGCCGCTAAAGAAGTTTCCACTTCAAAAATACAACCGAATTGAGAACCTCCTCCTTTTTTTTGAAGTCTGTTAATAAGGATGGTAAGGCCGTGCTGCTGTTTTGCTCGACTTGACGGGGGCCCTGCCGTGCCCCCAGATTAGTCAGGTTCTGATAATTTTGAGCTGAAAAATCACTACATGTATAAACCCTTTTAAGAGCCAGGGCAGCCGAGAACCTGCTACTTATGTTGATAGCAGAGATTATTGAAAAGCCTTTTTCTCAATAATCTTTGGTTGATAGTGAATGACCTGCATCTTTGACGGTCAACATAGCGAAGTTGATTGCTTGTTTTCCACCTTCACAGTAATAAATTAATTTTGTATTAAGCAGTTACGCTGCTAACGAAATTATAATTTTTTTAATAAAGGAAAAATTGAAAATAACAATTTTTTAGTTTAAAAATTTATAATTTCGTTAGCAGCGTAACTGCTTAATACAAAATTAATTTAGTATGGGGTGGCGCATCGTTACTGACGATATAATTTGAGACGTTGGTGCCGTTAAGAAGCCTAAGTCTTCTGATAGATGTCGCTACGGCGTTGTAGGAAGGAACTGATTGAAAGATTTGGTGGCCGAACCGGATTGTTCCGATAGCTCAGTTGGTTAGTAGCGACGGGCCATGAATGCCTGTGGTCGGCGGTTCGTATCCGGGTGGAAGCATTAAATTATTAAATTTTTCCTTTATTTAAAAATTCACAGTAATAAGTACTTTATAAGTTTAAGTATCTCAAAAAAAAATTCGTTCAAGATTTTATTGCTAACTGTACGTTTTTACAGTCGTGAACTCAATCTTTGAACAGTCAACTACACATTGAGAGTGTTTCAATGGGCCCAAATACGACGGGGGACTATCTTGAGTAGTTTAGCAGTTGCTATGTGCGACCTTCAGTCTCCACCACGGATGCTGCCATCATTTTGCTTTGACACCGAACTTACATGAGTAAGTATGCCAAGTTTCAGCCCAATTGGTTTATAATAAGTATACTAAAGTACTTATATTACTTACAACTTTGTATTACTTAGTATACGCTACGCGTACGGTAAAACTCGCATTACGGCCAGTTGAAGACGTAAAATTGTGTACTCACCACGGGCAGTAAAAAAGAAAGCCCTCTATCGCATATTTACAACCCTCGCCTGCGGCTCGGGTCACAAATACCTGCGATTTCGGGCTTTCTTTCTTTTACAGCCCTTGGTAAGTAATGTACTATTACTTAACTTAATTAAAAAAACCGGTAATAACCGACCCAAAATAACGGCCTGTACGATCGGTAAAAGCTTCTTATGGTTGCTATTACCGACTTCTATGGGTCGGTAATAGTTTACTATGGTTGATATTACCGACTCTTTTGGGCCAGTAATAAAATATGTAAGGTCGAACATAAAATGAATTACAGACTCATAAAAACTAGACAATTTTTATTCAATTAACTGTCTGACTACAAAATCGATTGTTAGTGGTTAATATATAATATAACAAAAAATATGAACAAAATACTTTACATAAGACACAATAGAACAGACAAGAAATTTACGAATGTTTCTATACTTATATCGTTCGCCCTAATATATATCATACATTTGGGTAAATTGACAACGCTGAAATAAGAAAACTGGAAAACAATGGCTGTTCTGATATAAATAACATATCAGTTCAGTTTAATAAAATTAATGTTTTTTAAGACGCTCAGACCAAGTAAAAATTATTATTTGGTCTGAGCAATAGGCATGGTGCCTAATTATGTTCAAATTGATAAGGTAGTGATACTAAATGGATAGTAAACCATCAAATTATCCTAATAAAGTATAAATTATAAAATATAATTAAAATCGTAAAAAGATATGACCCTTGAAAGTTTAGAAAAATTATGCATTTTTTTTCATTGTCCAAGAGTAAATTTAAAGTAGAATCCTTACGCTTTTATAGAAACAAAATTGTATGACAACCATGTACTTAAACGCAGTATTTCGCGACCTAAGCAAGAAGAATATTATTATTCTGCCGGACCATTCTGGTCTCTAAGTTGTTGGATTCAGACTGATCGAAATGCAGCTGTATATTTATCATAGTTTTTGGGCTCTGCATCTATTTCGATTCCCATTCCGTTACCTACCGTACCTACTTATTTAATGCTCATTTAATGCCGTAATTAAATAAGCATTAAATAAGTAGGTAACTCTTCTTTTTTATAAGTTATAGCAAAGCACGAGAAACTCACGGCACAGGAGTTTTCTGTTTAAAATACTTGAGACTTAAAAAATTGCCAATATTTTATTTTGACACTTAAGTTTTCACATTGTCAATTTTTTCCCGCGGGATATTTTTAAATGGGGTTAAATATAATGACCACCAAAAATGCTTTGATACCCTAAGCTCTCTTACCAAAAAAATATACTGAACACCAAAAAAAATCTACCATTACAATAGTAGGTACTAGCTGTTTTAGTAACGACAACGACTGCACATTAAATTGTATTCGAAGACCAAATTTAGTAAATGATCACCAAATCTTAGCGAGCAAATTAATACCATATTTCTACCTAAATAACCCACAATGTAAATAAAATAAAAATATAAAATAAAGTATAATAGAAAGAAAGAAAGAAAGAAGACATTTATTCACTACGCAAAAGACACACAGAGACAAAGGGAGTACAAATACAATACAATTTACACATAGTGTGTGTGTCTTCGCGGCAGTGAATCGGTCGCTGTCTCAGCATTATGCCGAGGTGTCAGACAGACACCTACAGCGCTGATTTTCAGACAGCACCGTACGTGACCCACGGAACGCAACACAACATACCGCCGATACAAACGTATACACAAAATACATAAATAATTAATATACTAGTAAAATAAGTAACACAAGCACAATGGGATGAGAGACATGTGAAAAACGCGAAACGGTTGGGATGTTTAATAAAACAAAATGGATACAAATTAAATAAAGTGCTGGATGGGTTAGGGTTGGGATTTTTGGAGCGTCAACAAATAGCCCTTAAGCTGACGCCTAAAGGTATACCTGCTAGACGCTCCTTGGATAGGTGGGGGGAGATCATTCCAACACTTGGACGCCGCGAACCTGAAGCTACCTCGAAACGCCGCGGTCCGATGCTTTGGCACCAGAATCATCGCCTTACACCTACGCGCACTCTTAGGCCATACAAGTCTACTCAGCAAATATGCTGGGACCCCAGATTGAACTATGCCAAAGAGAAGAGTGGCGAGGTGAAGCCGTCTGCGTGCAGGCATGTTCAGCAGACCAGCGGCGTTCAAGTAGGGAGTGATATGGGAGCGGGGTGGGACTCGGAAACAGAAACGAATGCATGCGTTTTGCACTCGTTGTATGAGCTTTTTTGTACGACCAGTAATGCAGCCAGCATAGACAACATCACAATAGTTTAATCTTGACAATATCAGCGATTCACAAAGGTTAACACGCAAATCAACACTTAAGTAATCGCGAACATTGTAAAGAACTTTAAGGCGGTAGAAGCAGTTACTCACAACTTTCAGTACGTGGTTCTCAAAGCGCAGCTTGCCGTCCATGAGGAGGCCAAGGTTAGTTGCTTCTACCACCCTCTCCATTGGTTCGCCCATGATAGCAATCTTACTGGTAGTCAAAGTCTCGAGGTTACTGATGGTATTACGGATTTGATGCTCTGACCCAAATACAACATATTTCGACTTGTTCGGATTAAGGACTAGGCAGTTCTTTTCCGACCAAGTAGAAATACGTTCCAGGTCTGCGTTGATGGTGTTGATCGCAACAGATATGTCCGTGGGTACGCTAGAAAGGTATAACTGGAGGTCGTCAGCGTAAAGATGGTATGGGACATGCGTCTGCATCGGCGGCCGGAGGCAACTGAGGCGCGCGCAGTCGCTGCGCTCGTATTTACGTAGCTGTTGGAGCGAGAACGAAGACACGTCCTGCTCTCAAACGTAGTATGTGAGAAACGCTGCTGACGGGTAATCCTAAACCGCTATTTTCTCACATACCCGCTTTGTGATATTCGGCGAGCAGGAGCGAGACGGAAGTAATGCTATCGCGATCGTCGCGTACGTGCATTTACATGTAGGGTAAACCTAGTGATATTGATTTCGAAATACCCATATTTCTATTTAATTACAAGTCTGTAAATCCTATATAAGGCGACATGCGCTTCTAATAAACGTTCATTATTCTACTGACATTACCGCTGTTTACTTCCAACCTCCTATCTGGGACCCCCATAATTGGTGACCCGTCGACGTTTTGAAAATGAGCGACAACGAGGATGGATCGTCGAAAGTCAAGCCTCAGCTGCCGTCGACTAGCTACGACCTCGCCGGGATATCCATTCAGTCAAAATTATTACCGTTTTGGCGCGAGCATCCACGTCTATGGTTTGCGCAGTTTGAAGCTATCGTCGAACCTTTGAAGACCAGCGATGACCAGAAATATCGATACGCCCTCGGCGTCATGCAAGCCGCTGATATTCAACAACTCAGCGATATTATTCTCAAGCCTCCATCCACTGGCAAGTACGAAGCGCTCAAGATACGTCTCTTATCAGTATACGAAGAATCTGCGTCCAGGCAATTCCAGAAGCTCATAAGCGGTCTCGAGCTCGGAGATCAAAAGCCGACACAACTGTTGCGGCAAATGCGAGAATTAGGCAAGAATATGGTACCAGACGACGGTTAGAAAGTTATGTGGATGAACCAACTTCCAGTACAAGCACGCACCGTTCTATCTATCAACAACGAGTCATCCCTGGATATCCTCGCTGCCATGGCCGACAAGATGCTAGAACACTCCGAACCAGTCACAGTAGCGGCAGTCTCGAGAACCCTAGAAGTACAAGCCACGCAGAGCAGCGAAAACACATTCTTTGAAAAACTAACTCAGAAGCTCGACGATTTAACATTCGAAATTGCAGCACTTCGCTCCGGCGGCCGGGAACGTTATCGCCATCCCTTTCGCTCTCGCAGTCGCTCCCGTTCAAGACCTAGGGCGGCGCATGGATCTTCACCCAAGCCAGGCGATCCACAATGGCTCTGCAGATACCACTTCAGATTCGGAGACCGAGCACGAAGATGTGAATCGCCGTGCGGAAAAAGAAATAATTCTTCGGAAAACTAATGTCGGCACCGGCTCTGGCGGGCGTCGGTGTTCCTACAGTTAGCAACCGCCTATGTGTCATCGATCGCAACTCTCGAGAACGTTACCTCGTCGACACAGGCGCCGAAATATCTGTACTTTCGTCGCATCACAAGAAGAGCCAGATTTCAAGCACCTACAAACTTTACGCCGCAAACAATACGCCAATTAAAACCTATGGGGAAGAAACGATCACTCTAAACCTGGGACTACGACGAGACTTGCGTTGGACGTTCATCGTAGCAGACATTAAAACCTCAATCCTCGGAGCTGACTTCATTCGCCACTACAAGTTACTCGTCGACCTAGATCAAAAGAAGCTTATCGATAAAACCACTAAACTCCAAGTCAACGCGATAGAAGTTTCAACTACTCAAGAAACTGTCTATATGATCAGCAGAAAACAAGTATACTACAATATTCTGAAGGAGTATCCAGATGTACTACGACCGATGTCATTGAAGACGCCTGTCAAGCACAACGTGCAACATTTCATTGAAACGACTGGCCCTCCACTCTTCGCCAGGCCACGCCCACTGCCGCCCGACAAATACGCGGCGGCGAAGGCTGAATTCGAACGCTTGATGGGAATGGGCATTTGTCAACCCTCGAGCAGCCCCTGGGCAAGTCCGCTACACGTTGTCAAGAAAAAAGATGGCACCCTACGTGTATGCGGCGATTATAGACGTCTCAACGCCGTAACGCAACCCGACCGATACCCGCTACCTCGAATTCAAGATTTTACGTACCAGTTACACAACAAGAAGATTTTTTCGAAGTTAGACTTGAAGATGGCATATTTTTGGATAAGTACCTATGAACAAAGAAGACGCACAAAAAACTTCGATAACCACGCCCTTCGGGTTATTTTCCTTTAACTCAATGACGTTTGGACTCCGAAACTCAAGTCAGACCTTCCAACGATTCATGCACGACGTTCTCCGAGGCATCGATGGCTGTTTCTGCTATGTTGATGATCTTTTGCTGTCATCTGAAAACGAAGAAGCGCACAAAACACTACTTCGGCAAGTCCTAGAACGCCTAGACAAGTACGGCGTAACTCTCAATGTCGATAAATGCGAGTTTGGGCAAACGAAAATCAATTTCCTCGGTTATGAAGTTTCACCTGACGGCATCAGTCCCACTCAAGAACGGATTCAAGCAATATCGAATTACCCGAAGCCGAAGACAGTCTGTGAACTAAGAAGATTCCTAGGCATGTTAAATTTCTACCGCGACTGCCTACCACATCAAGCGGAACTGCAATCACAGCTGAACAAGTATCTGCACAACTCCAAGAAAAATGACAAGACTCCCATCGAATGGAACTCTGAATCAGAAGAAGCTTTCAATAAAAGCCGCCAAAGCATATTGGAAGCTACCACGCTGTCATATCCCGCTCACGGCGCTCCTCTGAGTATCATGACAGATGCGTCAGACCACAGCGTAGGTGGAGTAGTCCAGCAGAAAGTTAATAATGTTTGGAAACCTCTGGCATTTTTCTCTAAAGCCATGAGTCCGACGCAACGCCGCTACAGTGTGTATGATCGCGAACTCCTGGCGATTTACACAGCTGTCAAACACTTCCGAAGACTTATAGAAGGCAATGACGTCATCGCCTACACGGACCACAGACCACTTACACATGCACTTACGCGGCCGCCGGGCAGCAGCGACACTCCGAGACGAGAACGACAACTGCACTTCATAAGCCAATTTTGTTCGAGCATCCAGTACATCCCAGGCCATAAAAACAATATCGCTGACGCTTTATCTCGGATCGAAGAAATACACTGCACATCGGTCATCGATTTTGACGAGTTAGCCACCGACCAGCGCATCGATAAAGATCTTAAGATATTGAAAACTCAAGAAAATCTCAAGCTCACCGAAGTCACACTGCCGGGCATCAATCAACCAATCACCTGCGAGTTCTCAACTGGCGCGCCGCGGCCGTATTTACCTAACACTTATCGTTATGCTGCCTACAAAGCGCAACACGATATAAGTCACCCAGGAGTACGCGCAACAAGAAAACTAATGGCATCTAAGTTTTTTTGGCCGGCGATGAACAGAGACGTCGCACTATGGACTCGAGCTTGCATCGGATGTCAACGAGCTAAAATTCATAGACACGTAATTCCACCACTCGGCGAGTTCCCGCAATCTCAACGCTTCGAACATGTACACATCGATATTGTGGGACCCTTAAAAATATCAAATGATTATCGATATTGCGTCACAATGATCGACCGCTGCACGAAGTGGCCCGAGGCGATACCTGTGCGCGATATAACAGCTGAAGTCGTCGCTAAAGTCTTGTATGAGCACTGGATTACAAGATTTGGATGTCCGCTACGCATAACATCAGATCAAGGCCGTTCCTTCGAGTCAAGCCTTTTCAACGCTCTCCTGAAGAAATTAGGAACCACGAGAATACGGACTACGGCCTACCATCCCCAGGGGAATTCTCAGGTTGAGAGGCTTCATCGTACTTTAAAAGCCGCTCTTATGGCAAGGGGAGAAGGTTCAAGATGGTCTGAGGAGATTCCGACAGTCTTATTTGGGCTGCGATCCGCACTACGAAGTGACAATAACCTGAGTCCTGCATTGATGACGTATGGATCCCCGCTACGCATGCCAGCTGATTTCTTCGTACCTACAAAGTCGAAGATTGAAGATGCAGAGTTTGTACGTCGTTTGTCAGAAATAATGTCATCGCTTGTACCTGTCACCCGGACGCACGCCACGCAATTACGACCCTTCGTGCATAAGGACCTGTCATCGTGCACACACGTATTCGTGCGGAATGACACCGTGCGGCCACCGCTCACACCTCCATATGATGGCCCGTTTGAAGTCCTGAAACGCTACGACAAGTATTTCAAGATACAAATGCCCAAACGAACTACAGTTGTCACCATCGAGCGTCTGAAGCCAGCCTACATCTACAGTGACGATATTACGAGCTCCAGCCCGCGTCCGTTATCAAGCCCAGACACACAGACGTATGTAACAAGATCCGGCAGAGTCACGAAACGCATACGCTTCGCTTGAGGGGGAGTGCTATGGGACATGCGTCTGCATCGGCGGCCGGAGGCAACTGAGGCGCGCGCAGTCGCTGCGCTCGTATTTACGTAGCTGTTGGAGCGAGAACGAAGACACGTCCTGCTCTCAAACGTAGTATGTGAGAAACGCTGCTGACGGGTAATCCTAAACCGCTATTTTCTCACATACCCGCTTTGTGATATTCGGCGAGCAGGAGCGAGACGGAAGTAATGCTATCGCGATCGTCGCGTACGTGCATTTACATGTAGGGTAAACCTAGTGATATTGATTTCGAAATACCCATATTTCTATTTAATTACAAGTCTGTAAATCCTATATAAGGCGACATGCGCTTCTAATAAACGTTCATTATTCTACTGACATTACCGCTGTTTACTTCCAACCTCCTATCTGGGACCCCCATAATGGTATCTACTGCCTCTTATATTGCAAGTGATGTCAGCACTATACAATATAAAAAGCAGGGGACCCAGTATTGAACCTTGCGGCACACCTCTTTCCACAGGGCAAAGAGCGGACCGCAAAGTGCTACCATCCATCCTACGCAACGCCACCGTCTGCACGCGGCTGGAGAGATAACTATCAAACCACTTCACTGTAGAAACATCAAACCCGTAATATGACATCTTCGATAGAAGTAAGGACACATTTATACAGTCAAAAGCTCTTGAAAAATCCAGAAGAACGAGAATGGTACTCTCCCCAACATCCCGAGCCTGTAGAATATTGTCGGCTACATCAAGCAACGCAGTAACTGTCGATCGACCCTTGCGAAAACCTGACTGTAGCTCAGGTAGGATGCCATTTTCCTCCAGGTATGCTGAGAGCTGGTCGCAGACCACGCGCTCTATTACCTTTGATGCGCAAGGGAGAATACTTATGGGACGGAGCTCGGACAGGTTAGCTGGATTTGGCTTTTTTGGTAATGGAGTCACTTGAGCAATTTTCCAGTCCATCGGGAAAGTCATAGTCTGTATACTTCTGTTAATAATGTGGGTCAGTATGTCAGCAGTCCTAGGCAGCGTCAAAAGTAGCATGTCAATGTCAATCATGTCGAGTCCCTTTGCAGTCGTCTTAATTGATGTCAATATTTTTGTGACAGCTGCAACAGTCGTAGGTGAAAGAAAAAAAGTTTTATTGCAGTGTCTGTCAAACTCATAAAAAGTCATGTCCGATATTGGTATGTCCCGTTTACCTGGTATATCCAGAAAATGTCCGTTCAGTAAGTCAGGGTCGTCAAAATGATGCGGGAGATCTGTTTGCGTCCGGAAATCTGGAATAACAGTCCGCTTCAAGTTGGTCCAAAGGGTCTTTGTGTAAATCGGTGTACTATGCTCATTTCCATTCATTAATGACTTATGGAGTACTCATCTGGGGAAACTCAACGGATGCCAATCGAGTCTTCATAATGCAAAAACGGGCATTACGAACGCTAGCTGGTGTGAAACCTCGTGACTCATGCAGAGAAATCTTCATAACGCACAAAATTATGACGCACTACTCCACATACCTATTTGAAATTATAATGTTTGTTAGACGAAACTTAACCATGTTTAGGGTTGTCGAGGTATCAGGTAAGACTATTCGTTCCACAGGCCAACTAAGAACAGTCCCACGTCGCATGGCACTTGCAGGAAAAAACCCGCGCATCATAGGTCCTACGTACTATGAACGTGTACCCGCCGAAATACGCATAGAAACATCAGAAACCATATTCAAGCGTCGATTAAGAAACTTTCTATTGGAAAATCCACTGTATTCTATAAGTGAATTTTTTGACATAACCGCATAATTTTTATTTATTGTTTTTTGATATATTTCAATTATCGTATTATTATGTACTGACGATCCTTTTAGGTGAACTTAGATAACTATGACATAAATTTAAATTAAGTGGACATAGTTATATTTCAATTGTTAGTTATTAATTATTATTCTTCAAATTACTTTTATTGAATGTTATCGTATGTTGTTGACGATCACAATAGGGATTCTTTTAAATTGACATGGAATGTAATTTATAATGTAATCTTATATTGTGAGTAAATGAATCTGAATCTGAATCTTTGAGTCGGTCATATTATTAATCTCGTGTTGGAAGAAGGCACGCTTCTCATTGTGGATGGCCTCAATGACAAGATGTGATGATAATGATGCCCAAGTGCTACCAAAACCCGAATCAGCGCACCCCACTTCCACGTGGTCTTGTCTGTCCAACCCCTAGAGTGTATATAAAAGCCCGCGGAGCCAGAAGTTACTTGCCCGGGCGGAGGGCGGGAGACTGAGTCTCGGAAACGAAAGCGGGCTACGTCGAATTTAGGAAATTATTTTACTATTTTTGGGGTACCAATGATTTATTAGGATAGCATTTCCTTTAATAGGATATTAAGATGTTATCATTTTTTTATTATTTCACATTAAAATGGAGATTAAATTTTGGTGACCGTTTACTATTTTTGGGTTAGCAATGATTTATTAGGATAGCATTTTCTTTAATAAGTAGATGTTATCATTTTGGTTATTATTTCACATTAAAATGGAGATAAAATTTTGGTGATCTTTTACAATTTTTGGGTTAGCAATGATTTATTAGGATAGCATTTTCTTTAATAGGATAGTAAGATGTCATAATTTGGGTTATTATTTCACATTAAAATGGAGATTAAATTTTGGTGATCATTTACTATTTTTGCCAGTAAAAAGTGTTTTTGGCGTTATATTTTACTATATCTGGTGATCCGTTAAACATATGCCTTTTTAAATGTTATGTACTCTTTTACATTTCCAAGCTTGAGAGAAAGAAACAAAGTTATCGTGATTAGGGACGTTCCTCGTCTAAGGCTTTCCATTCAATCTTTTTAGCTTGGGCCGGCTTTCTCGATGTGCCAAGTTGTGATATTAAAATCAAGAAAACTGACAGCGCGACCGAAAAATTTGGCAAACGCGAGCGAGCTATGCCAACGTCGCCAACTATAAAACGTAGTGGTTATTATATTCTCTTTGCTATAGGTACGCTGGCCGTCATGTAATAGACGTGCGTGCTATGGTTATTTATGTCTATATAGAACGTTATTTTATTCGTGGAAAAAATCAGTGTTCGTGTTGCTGTTGCCCAGTTTTTGGGGGAAGGCTGGGTTAGATTTGAGGTATTTCTGCCTTATTTCTCTACCTACAAAAAAAATTATTCCTAGGACTCTGAATGCTTATTTTTACAAGCTTTATATTAACTTGACTTGTTCGTATGTAAGTAAGTTGTCCGTCAAATCTTGCAAGTTAAATTTGACCCAGTTCCCGGTGACCAATTGAGCTGAAATATTGGGTATAAGTATAGTTTGGATACTTTGGATGACAATGCAATATTATGGTACCATCGAGCTGATCTGATGATGGAGACAGAAGGTGATCATAGGAACTCCGTAATAAAACCACATATATAACCCCATCGAGTTTTGGCTCGTTAGAATCGTCTTAATGAGCAGTTAATGAAGGTATACAGAAAAGTACAGTCGGCAATAAAAGCTTGTACACACAGCAACACACCTAACTAACCATACCGTGAAAACCTAGAACCTTATTACAATGCACTTAAGGTCAGATTAGATTTCCGATGGTCACTTAGCTGTGTTGTCGACTGTACCAAAAATGTAATTTTTGACAGAAACTTATTCTGAATAAGTTGCGCCATCTCACACTAACGTATTGCGGTATTGTTGTGTTCCACTCTGCGCAGGTGCACAATATTGTGACTATGTAGAGCAGATAATAATAATGTTCGAAGGTGGTCTAACGCATCTTGCACTGCAATAAAAGTACAGCGAAAATTTTATATTATGCTTTCATGGAGAATATTTTATCTACAAAATTTAAAGTCAAGGATACGTATATAGTACTAGCTTCCGCCCTCGACTTCACCTGCGTGGACCCGAGATAAAAACTATCCTATATCTTAATCCAAGCTATGAACTATCTTTGTGCAAAATGTTATCCAAATCGGTTAAGCCGTTTAAGCTTGATTGAGTAACAAACATTCAAACATCCAAAGTTTCGCATTTATAGCAGTAGCTACTCAACAATAGACAATTGACACAATTGACTTCGTTATATTGGTTATTATAACCTAGCTGCCTAGGTACCAATTTCTTGTATTCGCGGTTTGAGACGAAAATGGAGATCCAGTTGAGTTGTAGTTAGAATGGATGTGTTTGGAATCCAAAAGGGTATTTGGACAGGAAATGTGTTAAATTATAACTAAAGCTATTAAGTATTATTTTCCTTTAACCCCTTAATCTTAAAAAGGCGTAGGCTTAATAAGGTCATGAAAAAAAATGAATCCTCGGACCATTGTGGACCATGTGTAGACGTTTGCAACATTTGAAGGGCGTTTTTGGCGTTATTGAAATAGCACTTTAATTGTTGCTCCTATGACAAGCAAAGATGACACAATTATTTTCCTTAATGTTTTGGCATATTATGTCATTTAATTGTAAATGTTACAGAAAATGTGAGAGGCGGAAAAAGTAGAACCTAGTTTTCCAAAATCTCACAAACTAGAGATGTTTGCTCCAAAATTGTACGCTTCGAATTAAAAACATCAAAGTTATAGAGTTGTGCTCTGCTGCTGCTGCTTGCGCGTGCTGATTTATGTTCTCTAATGAGTATTTTTACATGGCAAACAAGTCAGACTCACCTGATGAGCGCAGAAAAATGGGCGTGAATGTGGAAAAAGTATCTGAAGCGCCGCCTGCGAACCTGCAGCGATGCGACTTCTTTTATAAACTATTTATTGCTTATACTGCTAGTGAGAAACTCATTTCTGTTTATCAAACGGTATGATTTTATAGGAAAAAAAAGACGATTAGTATTATGTATAGTATAGGTACCTATTCATAAAATGCAGAGTAAACGCTGCTTTCGAGATTTTTTTTTTTTATTAGATATGTCTAGCTATAATATTGAATGTCAGTGCCTTCTCTGAGTATTTTATTTACACAACAGTTAGGTACGTGACTTGTACGTTGGCTTCTCAAATGTTACAGCGTGTCGATAACGCCTAATTTTAACTGGTACCAAACCTATATTTAGGTAGTGTAGGCATATTGAGCAGAACATATATCCATTGAGTATGTGGATATTATTCTAGTGCGTAGTACTGCGTATCTATTTCAGGATAATACCTAACACCACTTGGTATATAGTGCCATTACTCCAAACGAATGTGTTAATAACCCTTTTTCAGGCAGAAGCGTTATACTGTCCAGAAATTGGTAAAAATGTACATTAGATTGCAAGGTTGTTGGGTGATTGGATTTTTGTTGACGACAATTATTGTATGCCATTAATAAGACAATAGACATAATGACCAAACCAAAATAGCCTGCAACGGATATGTTTAATTAATTATGCTAAGTGCAACGTACATGAAGCCAAATTGAATATTAAGCTTTGGTAACAATTAACAACCACTAAAAACGTTGGCTAATTATAATGATGATGTCCATGTACGCGAGGCTAAAAATGTCGAATCTTCGTCTGTTTCTCGTCAAACTGCTATTTATTTTTAACCCGGAATTTCTACGTAAGTACCTATAATGAATATAGTAAAAATTGACCCTGCGTTTGATCTCTAGAGTGCCACAAAAGAACAAACATACATACTTACATACATATCTACATACCTATACTGGTAAAATATTACCCTCCTTTGCGATTCACTTGTTCCTTAGATCTTAATCTACACTTATAATAAATCTCTGAATTAAAAAAAGAATCAGCCTGTATCAAACTAAGCATTGTTCTGTCACGAATGATCTCAGCTTCCCATGAACGGAAAAACTGTTTTTTTTTATTAGTACCTTATTATTCTAGCTTCCGCTTAGGATAGTTTGTTATCCGACTGTAAAGATTCATTAATTTTCCTTCTTTTCTTCTTCTTGAAATCCTAGCTGCCATGCCATATCTGTCAACTTTCAGTGACGGCAAAATGGCGAGCTTGCCATTTTGCCGTCACTGAAAGTTGACATGTAATGTATTAACAAATTTCAACAAAATAACGTCAATCGTCAAAAGTCTGACTATCTTCTCTGTTTTTTTAACGGCATGACATCGCGCTGTTCACGCATTCAGCCAAAAAGTTTATGTGAGTTTCTGCAAGATTACACGCTGAGTATTTGTCACGAGACTTGTTTGGCTGTATTTATATTTAAGTATCAGCAATAAACAGTATGTATTAAATCGGTAAAGAATTTACGAGTATAAACATTAATTATCAATCGCGTCAGTATTAAGGCGGTATTATAACTTCGTACTTCGCGCCTTTAAGTTGACTTTCAGCCAATATAGAGACACAGAAATTGACCAACATACAGCAGGAATATATACATACTTAATTATGCCTTTGTATTCACTTTAGGCCTCTCACAGACTGGCGGTCAATAGTAAACTTGTCATTAGCTGTCAAATTTACTATTGACCGCCACCGCAGGCCGCGCCCGTGTGTTCCAGACGTTACTGTCCAATGAATGAAAAAAGTCAGTTTAATTAAGTTAGTAAGTATAGTTTGGAAAATATAAATTGGCCGTCTGATATCTAATTAAAAAGAGATCTTTTGTTCCGCGTGAAGACTTACCGGTACTCGAAAGTATTAATAATAATAAATCAGCCTATATACGTCCCACTGCTGGGCACAGGCCTCTTCTCACGGATGAGAGGGAACGGGCGGTAGTCCCCACGCTTGCCCAGTGCGGGTTGGGGACTTTACATACACCTTTGAAGTCCTTCGTGGATGTATACAGGTTTCCTCACGATGTTTTCCCTTCACCGAAAAGCTAACGGTAAATATCAAATGATATTCCGTACATAAGTTCCGAAAAACTCATTGGTACGAGCCGGCATTCGAACCCACGACCGCCGAAAGCATTATCTGTTATTCATTCCTAAACACATCTTTACCTGAGAGTCGGAGTGACTCAAGTCCATTTCAGTCATCACGTGTTTTGTGTGTTAAAATTATGTAGAGAAGAAACTCAATATAAACTTTAATGCTACAACCTATGTCCTACCTGTTGGATCTATTGCCACAAACATCTACTGAGCTTTTATCCGCTTATTCATATAACTTAAAATTCCCTTGATAAATAAAATGTGTTTTGTCCCTTTCTTACGGATTCAAATAACAGATAAAGACGAGCTTTAACGGCATTTTAGCTAAAATAGGTTTGTTCAACGTTTTACTTGATAGGTAGAACTGCATGTTTCCTATGTCCAAGAGAAGAAATACGTTGATTCCCACCACATATTTACAGGTGCAGCTAGTCTACACTAATGATTGTTTGTTTGTATTGAATAGGTTCCGAAACTACTGGACTGATTTGAAAAAATATTTTACCATTAGAAGCCGGCATTATCCCTGATGAACATAGGCTACTTTTTACCGCGGCAAAATGCTTCATTCCTACGGGAAAACGGATAATCCGTGCGAAGCCGGGCCGGGCCGCTAAGTAGGTATATGTAGGTCTATCGCGTTTATCGTCAATCTGCCTTTGGTATTATGTTCTAAACTCCTCCGTTAACGTAACTAAACAAAAGTTAAACGAGTTCGGCAACAATTCGTATATTTACAGACACTTAGCTACTTATTAAAGTTGATGTCGAGTCGTATGAGTCGAGAGGCTGGAAATGGACTGAGAAGAGTGGCGGTTACTCCACCGACAATAGAGCAGGGCTCTTAAGTAATAATGATGATGAGCTACTTTGTATATATCAAAAATATTATTTTCAGCACATCGAGAAATTCCTGAACGAGTCATCAGAAGGCGTGGTCCTGTTCAGCTTCGGGTCCCTGATCAAGACTGCTTCCATACCCAAGTACAAGGAGCAGATCATCGTCAACGCGCTGTCTAAGCTGAAGCAGCGAGTCATCTGGAAGTACGAGGACAGCGCCGAGGAAGGCTCCGTCTCCGGGAACATCATGAGGGTCAAGTGGATACCGCAGTCAGAGTTGCTCCGTGAGTCAGAGTTGGAACATTTATTTGTATTGCAAGTTTGACCAGGCCCCGTTCGCGAGTTGGGTTAGGAGACGTAACTTTTTCCTAAGTCACTGTCATCAGCATCATTATCATTCTACAAGGTAGGTACTCGTCTGACTGCTTAGGTAGCCATCTTCCATTTTCGAAGTAGGATCCGTAAAACCTTCGTAGTCCGAAACACCAAACTATGGTCCAAAGGAACTCGATGTTGTCTATCACCATCACTATTATTGTAGGTGAACTCTACGACAAATATAAACTAAGAAGATAATTTAAAAAATCTTTCAGTTTTGGCAGAAATTAGTTGGGTACTTAGTCTACTTTGGACCACAGTTGTTCTTCTGGACTATAAGTTGGGAAGTTTTACGGTTATAAGATGAATCTCTTATTCGATCCAATTTGGACACATTAAATAAATAAGCAATGTGTATGTACGGGGATGCCTGAAAATATACGAGGATAAATTGAGAGCCAATCGCCTTGCGTGATATGGGCACGTAATGCGGAGGGATGAAAGTCATGTGACCAAAAGAGTATTAGATATGAATGTGGCTGGATATAAGATACGAGGTAGACCAAGAAAAAAGTGGATTGACTGTGTGTGCGAAGAGAAAAGAATCGAGTGATGAGATGATTTAGGTATTTTAGTGTTGGTTTCTCATATCCCTTCAGCTGTGGTCATCCCTCTGTGGGCTTCATATTTTTTCCTGCAGGTTGGTGGAGCCCCCCTCGGAGGGGCGCATTGGCTGTGCTTACTTTCTTAGAAATAAAACCGCCATTCGTGTATTGATCTCGTTTTAATCCATTGAAACGTACAGCCAATGAAGCGAGACAGCTAACAAGCGACGATTTCAATGGCCATTGGAGGAAAATTATGAATTTGATCGGTAGTCTAAAACTGCCACTGGCGCGTTAACCACGGTCGAGTTTCGCGAGTGAGTTTTAATGGTTTTAGTGCGAATTTTCTTTGCCAGAAGGAGATATCTTGGAGAAAAGTAAATAATCCCTCGTTTTCTGTTAAAAAAATATAGTTTTTTGTTGATTAGCGATAATAAACTTGTGGCTAACACAACATACCTACTCATGGTCAAAATTTGCCTACAGGTTTTTTAGCGCTTTTCTACTAATTTAGAATTACTAACAGCTATTAATATTACCGCTATTTATCGTAAATTTATTTGAAATGTAGGAAATGGACTAAAAATAGCCCGAAAGTAGATAAATAGATCGAAATTGGTAACGTTCATAACAGAGCCCTCAGAGGGATGGTAACCGTCAAGGAACTTCCCTCCGAGGGATGCTCACATGAGACCTCGTGACGTCACTTACTCAGCGCACCAGCGCGATTTCATAATATGGATACGCCATGGATTGATTGTCTTGCAACGTTCGTAATTCGTATCTATTAACGGAAAAGTTGGATCTTGTGTTGTGCTCGTGATTTGTTGCTATTATCTAGCTTTATGTCGGTGAACTAACATTAGATAAATACTTAGTGCTTGTGTATGTGCCTAATGTGCTTATCAATATTAATATGAATAAATATTCAGGTGTGTCTTTAGTGCTCGTTCGGACTCTTCAGACTAATCAAGTGAGTGAGTGGCGCTTTCGATTGTAAGCACGAATACGATGGTTCATGTGCTATCATAGTTTCAATAAGTGTTAACTGAGCTGTGTGCTGTGTTATTTAGGTGCTTGTACAATCTACGAAGAACCATCGTAAGTAAGAACTAATTTCTACACAGACCGCTCAGAAATCACCACTATTCCTTCATGTTCTTCAGGTTGTACCGCTACTACAAACTCATGGTGTGGGTAAGGGTAGGTATATCCATACTAAGCAAACCATTTTTTTTCGAAATGGTCTTGATTTTCATTGTTTTAATGTTCATGTTTTACGTGTTTTTTGTTTAACTGGTATTAATGTTGTAATTTTAGTTGAAAGGATATTTAATCAAGATGCTTCCAACCAAATTTGTTTGGTTTAAAGCCCATGGTTGCTGTGATAATTGCAGTCGTTTGGAAGAGGTTATTTTGTGTCAAAGTAGACATACTTTTTTCATTTTACTCTCACATAAAACCTGCTGCACTTACAATAAAAAAAGCTTCGGTTACACCTAGTTGATGACCATACATCGGGGTTTTCGGAGCGGGAATGATTTGAGAAAGAGTAGAGATAAACAGATATGTTAGTCTAAGAAAATATCTTATTATGCCTAATGAATAACTACCTCTCTGTGAGTTGTATACAATCTGTGACAGTTTTATTTTAATTTCCGTAAAAGTCTTATAACTTATAAGGTAACAATTAAAATAACTTTAATTAATTACCTGCTGTAAATTGAATAGTTGACACGATTTTCAGAATAAACTATTAATATTTTTTCTATATTTGGGACAGTTAATCTACGGCGTCTTGCTGTAAATATCCATTTCAAGGAGCTAAATGATCTTTCCACGTCGACAGTTGTAATAGGTGCATATTTAAATTTTTTGTAGGAATCAATTGATGCACGAGAAGTTTGAGATTGAAGTTCTATTTCTTTGCCTTGTACCAACTCATTTATAATTTTTAGTGTGCTATAGCCAGAATTCTTCTTTAACACCAACTTCAGTTTATCATAAATCTGTTTTCCTTTTACGCTCATGTTTAATTTGGAAACATCTCTATAGGTTTCATGAACTATTTTTAAACTATCGCTGATGGACAGCTTCGCATCCTGTAGTTTTTTAATAGCATTTGGGATAGTCATCAAATGATTTGCTATGAAATTTAAGTCGCTTTTTATATTTGCATTTCCAAACGCTCTTTTTGCCTTTCTAATACTCTGGGCTTCGGTGGGACTGAATGTATTTAGAACACGTTTCACTTCATCGTAATGTTTGCTGTAATACGTTGCAGCTTCTATCCAGGTTCCCCACCGAATAATTGTTGGTCGAGGTGGTAAAGGCACTCCGGGGAGCATTTCTTTAAACTTTTGTATTCTTTTAGGAGATTTCAAAAATGTCTTCTTAACATTTGCGATTAAATCATTCACATCTGGATAAAGTTTTCTTACTAGTTCAGCCACTCTATTTAAACCATGAGCCAAACATGTGACGTGCAAAAGATTGGGAAAAATACATTTTAAATTTCTTCCAGCCTTTAGCATGTAGCCCACACCGTCAGTTAAAAGTAAAAGTACTTTATTGTGATTATTATGGTTAGCACCCCATAATTCATCAAGAGCACTTGTGACCGTATTGGATATTGATACATTGTTCGTGCTGTCTAACCGTTTACTGGATATCAAGTGTTGAGTGCCAATGTGATCATCACGTAATGCTCCCACTATTACGTTAGCTATTTGACGACCATAATCATCCGTGGTTTCGTCAACACTCACATATATATATTCATTTTTTAGCTCGCTCCGTATTTTATTCATTTTTTCATCGTAAGCTTTATTTAAATATTCCCGTCGCAGTTGACATTCCGAAGGAACTTTTGCAGTTTTTCCAAATTTACCGGTAACACAATTTTCGATAAAATCTTTAAATATCTGATTGTTTACCTGCGTCCATGGTATATTACAGCCCACAACAAATTTCAAGAGCTCAATCAATCAATCAATCAATTATTTATTCTGCAAATAGGCCACAAGGGCACTTTTACATGTCAAACGGTAATTTACAATAAAATAGTAATCTTACACAATAATCATTTAAAATGATATATAAAAGGTTAACAAACTAAATGTCACTAAGTTAATGTAACAAAACAAAATTGCAAAATATGACCATTACATTCGATATAAGATCTGTATCCAGCATTAACAGAAGTTAATGATATTATTCAGTATTCCAGAGATGTATAAGGTCTCTGAGCGTCCAAATACAATTAATAATTATTCTAATATTCTAAGAGATGTATACGGTCTCTAAGCGTCAAAACAAAAAAGGAACATTAATGTTATATTGTCAGAGATGTACAGGGTCAATAACAATAAAACGTGTCAAGATCAGAATTATGTCTCTCGTCAATACGATAATAATAATAATAACACTAGTATTTAAGTAGTTAATTAGGTACTATGCCCTTGCAAGCATGAACAGTCCGGACTCCACAAACAGCACCCGATCACGAGTATGACGCATATCTCAGCCATCGCCTCCCTCAACCATATGTTAGGGAAGGTGGCGACCCGATCAACGACGCCACCGTAAGCAAAGCCCTTTAAGCGAGCATGACATATTCAAGCCACCGGACATTGATAATAGCAAAGATTAAGCGACTTGTTCGGCGAGAAACAGCATTACGTGCTCTCTTCTTACATAAAACGGTACAGTTATTTCAGGTAGGTATGTACTTATAATGATTACATGTATTTAGGTATATTCCTAATAGAATCAGACTACTACTGGCTTAAAGGCATTTTTGTCGTTTAAGAAATCGTTGACAGTATAATACGCCTTGCTTAGCAAATTACTCTTAACATGAGACTTAAATTTACTGTACGGTAAATTAACAATTTCAGTAGGTATTTTATTGTAAAAACGTATGCAGTTCCCCACGAACGACGTGCTAACCTTGCGGAGACGACTGGCCTTCACTGCGATCTTGTTTTTACTTCTGGTGTTGTAGTCGTGGATATCACTGTTGAGTTTGAACTCATGAAGGTTTTTCCGCACATACATGATATTCTCAAGAATGTATTGGCATGCTACAGTAAGAATGTTTGCCTCCTTAAATTTGTCCCTGAGAGAATCTCGAGCTTTTAGTTCGTATATGGAGCGTACAGCTCGTTTCTGTAGCATGAATATAGTCTGGATATCAGCCGCCTTCCCCCACAACAGGATTCCGTAGGACATAACACTGTGGAAGTAACTGTAGTACACCAGCCTAGCCGTCTCAACGTTTGTTAACTGCCTTATGCGTCTTACTGCATAGGCTGCCGAACTAAGTTTTCCGGCTAGGGCGGCGATATGCGCATGCCATTGCAGTTTTGAGTCCAAGGTGATACCTAAAAACACTGTTACATCTTCAAATTCCAGCTCATCGCCCTTTAATTGGATCTTGGTATTATTTACCTGCTTGACATTAGGTAAAGTGAATCTGATACACTTTGTTTTCTTTGAATTTAGCAGTAAATTATTTGCTGTAAACCATTTCACAACAGTGTTGAGAGCATCATTAATACCATCGAAGCTTTTCTCTTTCCTGTCTACCTTGAAGATAAGCGACGTGTCGTCTGCAAATAACACTATCTCATGTTTATCTTGCAACACATTTGGTAGGTCATTGATGTAAATCAGAAACAGAAACGGACCCAGAATCGAGCCTTGAGGAACACCAAGAGCAACAGTTGTCCCTGCTGATTGGGTCCCATTGATGACTACTCGTTGTGTTCTCTCCGAGAGATACGATGAAACAAGATCAAGAGCACCGTTTTTAATCCCATAATGTCTCAACTTTCTGATTAAATTCTCGTGATCAACGCAATCAAATGCCTTTGATAAGCTCACTATTGAAATCATATTTCATACCTGTATGTTTATTAGATGCCACATGTCGCGTTACACTAGATTTCGTTTGAGCGAAGCTCACATTGCACTTGGTGCAAAATAATAAAGAATCTCGAACCTCTATCTCTGGATTATTTTCTATCCACGAACGCATAAACTCGTAACGAGTTTTTTTTCTCGGAGGCATATTTGTGTTGACTGATTATTTACAGTTTTTTAAAATACAATTGCATATAAGTTTATCTACTAGACAAGCAAGGGTAACGGTTGACAATAGGTGTCTAATACAATGTCAATCTTGACGCTCGATATCTATGAAGCATTTTCTTATAAATGAATAGACTTAACTGAAGAGGTTGATAATGAATGACCAGTATAAAATATGTACCTATATGTATGATTAATCTTTATTTATTTTTCAATCAATTATTCATTCGGTAGAAACCTACTAGGGTACGATCTGTTTTTAAGTAAATACCTACTCTTTGGCTAATGTCAAACGTTCCCGCTCCGAAAACCCCGATGTATGTTGATGACCCAAATTTATTGTTTAGGCATGAATTTGATTACATACAGTATAAAACACTTCAGATATACACATGTAAATCGCAGCCCACACGAGCAACTTCTGAGTGTAGGCATTAATTGGTAGAATATTTCAAATGGTCTAGTGTAAAAAAAATACTCATGAGCGTCACATTTTATGTTTTTCGAATAAGTATAACACTAATTTCTTCAAATTAAGCCCATTATACACCCCAAATATCCAATTTATTATATTTAAAATGACCAAAATATGTCGTAAACTTCGGTGACCTGGTGACGAGGTCAGCTAGATAGCCTTAATACGACTTTAATGTAACGATGATATATCGTTGCAGTTAGATAATTTAATATAGATCGAGTTTCGTCCAAAATCCTGGCTGTGATTATGTAAAGAACTAAAGAAAATTTAATTTTACCAAATCACTTCACCCCACAAACCTTGGAGGTGGAGCGTCCCTCAGAGGGTGCCACAGACGTGGGTAAGCGGCCATGTTTTTTCGCCACAGCTGAAGGGTTAAGATTGATTGTAACCGTCCCGCCAAAAGCAAAACTTGACTGCGTACTGGATTTAGCTGAAGCGCACATTTTAAACATCTTTTTTTGGTTGAATTGACTCGCCCGCCTGTGACTGTGTCGCCGAATCTCGGACTGGCCATCACATATTATAGGAATGCCCTGGAAACCCCGAAGACCTGTTTTCCTTCACAATTGACAAACTTTTGACAGTAATATGTAGCTTCCCTCACCTCACGTTGTTTTTCCTTCAGCGTCGCTAATCTAATAGTCAATCAATTGATAGGGATTCCAAGATCCCCTTTATAAACAGGAAGTAGCTCCTATAGACTTACGGCGCCATACCGAACGACCTTTGGCGCCATGCCCAAAATCGATGCAACATTTTTAGGGCCAAGGGTTACCTACATATTCAAATATAAGACACTTTAAGGTTCTTAAACGATAAGCAAATACGAGCATAAGAAGTGAGCTGAATCCCCGCCGCAGTTAAAATGCCGGTTTAAAGGTTTATTTAGAGTAGGTACAGATACTTACCAGTATCTCGGTTATTATGTAGATACCTACAACTTATACCTTGATACAATACAAGTATAAAACATTATTTAGCTCATCATTTTCCCGTAAGTATGCAATGATATAATCTCATAGAAGTTGGTAGGTATAATAAACAGAAAAGATTGCGATCACAGTATATTCGACCTTCGAGTATATTCAATGTTAAATTGATAACCTATTCACAGTGTTGACCACATCACGCTCTGTGGTGCACCGTGCACCGTGAGTGATTTAGATACCAGATTATGAGGAACCGATGTTCTAGAGAACTTGTCGTCAATAGTGTGATTTGTTCCTTCGGCGAATCCTCAAACATATCAAGGGTCGGCAACGCCCATGTTACTCCTTTGGAGTTGCATGTGTCTATAGGCTGCGGTGTCCGCTTACCATAAGGCGGGCCGTACGCTTGTTTGCCATCGTCATTGTGTTAAAAAAAAAAACTATGATACTTGTATATGTAACATATGATATTCCGATAAGTTGGTAGAGTCTGGCGTGGTCTGGCCAGTAAAAGATGACCCGGAGATTTATTAAAAAACATTAACATTAGCAACAGTACTTATCATTGACAAATGTGTCAAACGCCCTAATTTAAATTTGTATGATGTCCTAATCTTGATACTTGATATGCCAACTAAGAAAGTAACTGTGTCTAACTGCTTTTTAAGAAAATTAAAGAGAGTTACCTACCTACAGCGAATATTATTCACATTGGAGAATATCATAAAAAGTTCAATGTTATGTCTCGTCCAAATTGAAATTTTGGAGATTGATTTCGATTATTCCTAATATTAAATGTTAAATACCAAAGGGATTGAAGAGGCAGATAGGACGCGAATATCTTCAGTTGCTACTTTAATTTCCTGGCTCAGGTTGCTCTTAAAGTAATTTTATTATACTTTTAGACATATTTACTCATCTCGCGGAGAAGTCAAATTATACCATTAAAAAAAGTGGAGTCTCTAGAAGTGAGAGATGAAAGATATGTGGCCTGGAGTGGAACCAGGGTTGTGGGGAGCGATCATGCCGAGAGGAGCGACAAATATGAGCGGAGAGTGGCACTACTAAAGAAGCGTTACCTAGATGTACTTATGTAACACCAATAGTACATTACTGCAGAGACCAGTAAGTAAGCCATGGTCGAAGCGTGTAGTGCTTTTCTCAAAAATAAAACAATGTTTGAATAAAAGTTAGAATAAAAAATATATAGGTACTACTATATATAGTACAAGCATTAGTATATGCCATAACAAAAGCAGTAGAAGTAAAAACATGAATAATTTTAATTTTGCAAAAAAAAAAGAACAAAAAAAAAACGAAAAAAGAACAAAAAAAAGAACAAAAAAAGAACAAAAAAAAAGAGAAAAAGGAAAAAAAAGAAAAAAAACAGTTCGTCTTACATCAAACTATCCCCCCCCCCCCAAGCCTCGTCCCGAATCTCTCCCATCCTACCTCCTACGCATCTGACGTCATAAATGTTCTATATTTAAATATTATGATAATATATGTAATGGGATTTCATACTTACTTACTGGACACTCTTGTTCTATACTATTTAAATATTATGATATGTAATGGGATTTCATACTTACTTACTGGACACTCTTGTTCTATACTATTTAAATATTATGATATGTAATGGGATTTCATACTTACTTACTGGACACTCTTGTTCTATACTATTTAAATATTATGATATGTAATGGGATTTCATACTTACTTACTGGACACTCTTGTTCTATACTATTTAAATATTATGATATCTAATGGGATTTCATACTTACTTACTGGACACTTCTAAAAATTGACCAGGATGAATCACTTTCGGATACTATCTGCACAGATGTTATGGGAACATTTCGTACTATTTTTGAGAAAATAAGTTTACTATGTAGGTATTGATGATTTATGAACAGTACCACTGTTATTTATATTTATGAATGTCTAACCTAGAGACTGCCGTTTCCACAAGTCAAACTGTTACTACAGTTTTGTGGGGCTATGTTTTAATTTTTAGTATTAATAAATTGCACTTATTATAAATAAATAAATAATAAAAAATAATACATTTCCCCAGCTCACCCCATTGTGGTATCCTTTCTAACTCCACTACGGGGTGAGGTGGGATGTCCGACTGTGATTATCGTTAAAATTAAGATATAAAAACGACAGAATATCAATAAAATACTAAAATTCATACGGCCGGAACATTTAATATGTATAAAAATCATCGTGCCACATGTAATAATATTTTTTTATCGTGATTTGATTGAATGTCTATTTTGACCTTAAGTGGTCTGTGGACCTAACTGACAAATAGTGTTTTTGCCCGTCTGGTGGCGGGTTAGAATTTCACCATCGACTAAGGGAGCAGGGTTGAAGTGTGTTGTGGGCGATGGGCTAGCAACCTATCACTGCAATATCACATTTTGTCGATCTTTTATACCCACATTTGTGCTAAAAGTGGCGCTAGAACATAAGTTTCATGTGCTCTGCCTACCCCTTTTGGGAATAATGGCGTGAATGTATGTATGTAGCGAACGAAAAAACCTTAAATGCGAGTTCCTTACAAGTTTCTACCCAAACACGTGTCCAAAACCGGGTATTATGCTCATGTTCGAACTAAACGGCTGCCTGGCATCGTTTAGACACCCCTCCCTCAACCCCGCATAAAGGCAATAGCATTTTTTTTCCGCTATTTTCTTTTCTAAGCACAACGTTGTCAAATTTTAACAAGATAGACAGTATAAGTAGTGCCAAACTCTACCATACTCGCTCTACAAATTCTACACTTGGCTAAAAAAGTGACATAACTGGGCATTTTTAAAAATTCGTGTACCCAATTAGCGTGAGTTGTTAAATAAAAATTAACTCGGTGTCAGTTTTGTGACGAAAATGAAGCATTCCAATTATGTGAAATTGAACTTGCTTCACATGTAAATAACGTGTAGGTATATGCATAGCATTTATAAATTGAAAAGAAAAAGTTAATTTGTATACAAACTGTATACTTAATTGTCGTCACAAAACTGACACCGAGTTAATTTTTATTTAACAACTCACGCTAATTGGGTACACGTACTAACTCCCTGCCTACTAAGTTAGCAGTAATTAAATAGGTAGATTAACCGGAAGTGTTTGGACCAAGCTCAATACTATCGGGAAGTTCACAACTAATAATATCTACCGAGCCTGTTGGCTGTTGTTGGGGGTGTTGGTATAACAACACAGGTACTCTCTTCCGAGACTCGCGAACCACGTGACTGACACAAGCCTACGTCATCAAACGGCATTTAACAGCATTGTGACGTAGGCTTGTGGCAGTCACGTGGTTCGCGAGTCTCGGAAGAGAGTACCTGTGTTGTTATACCATGCCGAGCCAAGAAGTTTCTTGAGTACCTAGTGATAGCTATATATATTATCTCGTAACATAACTTCGTGACATACAATAAACGAACGTAGTTTACCACTTAAAAGCAAGTGGGAGACGAACGCTTATAGTACGGCCGGGCTGTCGACCACACATAGGTAGGTTTATTGACCTATACGAGTATACCCAGGTATTGTTGTATTGATTGTAAATGATCGCTGGCACCTATTTACTTACCTAATATTGTAACTAATTTACATTTAATTATTTCAATCCACCATAATTAGTACCTATAGCGTAATAGATTTAGATTTAGATTTAGATTTATTTATTTCACAATATACAATTACAATATAAATTAAAGCTAGCTTAATCTATATGAATTTATATTATGATCGTCAAAGAGAATAAGAATTGTAATAAAATGTCAAGTTGCATTTGGTTTAAATTATAGTCACAATTAATTAATAGGCAAAAGTAAATAAATGACTAAGATATCACATAAAGAGCGTCAGATTACAAACTATACTTAAACGAAAAATTAAAAAAATACAAATAACGATATAGTTTACAATGTCAAAAACAGTGATATTATTAATGTTTAATGTCCATAAATTCCTTTACTGAATATAATGCGTTTTTCAATAAAAAGTTTCTCAGTTGGCGTTCGAATGTTTCGTCAGATGACTCTGTTCGCAATAGGGAATATGCATGTGATTTAGAAATGGACAAAAAAAATCACGTGTAATCTATATTGCTTAATAAATATACACACATGATTATTTTTGCAAACTATCATGTTTCTATTGATAAATTTAATTGTTTAAAAGTACCATTTTTCAAATTCCCACGCAAATTTCCAAAACGCAACGCTATTGGCGGAGCGAAACGTGACGTCACCGTGCACCGTGCGTCGTTAGTATGATTATTGAAAGTTATTCGCATTGTTTTGCCGCTGTTTATGATAAATAATCAGTGTTTTTTGTTAATTATTAACTGAACGCTGTGACTCCTTGTGAAAAAAGACTCGCCACAATGACTGAAGGCGGTTTTGTCAAGGCACAGTCGGATAATCTGCCTAAAATTGATGTGTACTTACATGATGACTAAAAACGTACTTCGCAAATATTTGTGACTTTACGTCCGCTGAACTAAGAGGAGTAAAAGCTGCAAGGTAAATAAGTTACAGATATTCAATAAATTTTCATATTCCTTGTTTTTATACTCGTGATATTGGTCAATTAAGTAATTATAACCTATTTTGGCGATTCAAATAGCTAGACTTTTAAACTACATCAAATAGGTGTCTTTGTTAAATAAGTGGAATAAAAAACTAGTAGATATTTATCCATACTATATACTATTTTACTATACTATAACTATATATATTATATATACTAGCTTCTGCCCGCGACTCCGTCCGCGTGGAACTCATTTATATCGTAGCTCCATACAAACTTTCACCCCCACTTCATCCCTTTGGGGGATGATTTCCGGGATAAAAACTATCATATGTCCTTCCCCAGGACTGAAACTATCTCTATACCAAATTTCATCTAAATCGGTTCAGCGGTTTAAGCGTGAAGAGTTAACAGACAGACAGACAGACAGACAGACAGACACACTTTCGCATTTATAATATTAGTATGGATATGGATAGTATGGATATATTCATATATAATATATATTATCCATACTATCCATATCCATCCATACTATCCATACTAATATTATAAATGCGAAAGTGTGTCTGTCTGTCTGTCTGTTACCTCTTCACGCTTAAACTGCTGACCTGATTTGGATGAAATTTGGTATAGAGGTAGTTACTATAAACGAGTTCCACGCGGATGGAGTCGCGGGCAGAAGCTAGTATTATATAATCAAAGATATGTAGGTACCTATTAGGAATGTTAAATGCTGAGAACATCTATATGAACTTTAACAATCTAGGTTGTTTTCGTTAAGGCTTATAAATAAAACAAATTTGTGTAGGTCACTCAGTAAAAAGGATTAAATTCTTTTAACTTTCTTCGATCAACAGTGCAAACAAAGAAACTTAGCTAAAACGTTTCATGATCAACATCAACACTCGTAGTCAGCTGTTGATCAACAAAAATCATAATATTTGTAACATTAATAACTAAAAAAATTGGGAATCAGAATAGTTTTATGAATACAATTTTGAGGTTAGGTTATTGTTTATATTGTTCGCTAAGTCGTATCGTTCGAAAAGATTTTAGGTACATACATATTTAATACTCACGTCGAAATGATCTTCACAACAATATAAACTACTCAAGCACGATACATTATCTCTCCTCATCGCCTTACACCACTTTATCCTTATATTTGCACCTTTGGGCATATGAAAATATTTGCAGTTTTAATGTTATTTTCATACATAGAGACAATACAATATTTATAATAAGCTTTTGTGTGCTCTTCCATTACAATAAGTTGATCTTATAAGCTTTAATCACTCACATTTATTAAAAGTGTGAATCAAACACTTTGTTGTTAATTTGTTTAAGAACCACCGTGCACTAAGGTGCACGGTGACGTCACAAATGAGCGCGCCAAAATGGTGGCGTTTTGATCGTCCGAAAATGATAGTAGTTTTAATTTTTTTTTTTACCTTATTTAATAATATTGTGTAAGTGTTATATTTTTTTCCGGTTATATAATTACTTATAGAATAGATAAAAAAAATAAAAAAATATCATGAATATTCCCTATTCGGCGGGTAGTCGTTCGTAATAGGTTGGGCCTATCACTCGAGGATTCCTACATGAAAGTGCCATGCGACGCGGGACCGTTCTGAGTCTCCCTGTTGATCGGGTGACCGATTTTTGACTTTCGAGCGCTCGACTCTTTCACTCGAAAACTGACAAAAATTATGAAATGCTATTTTGAAATAGCGATAGAAAATTGAAAAATGAGTGGTATTGACCACTCGTAATTAATTCTATTGGTAGAAAGTAAGTGCCTGCCATTTTGACACTACAAACGTATTTACTTTTATTTGATTTTCGAGCGCTCGAAAGTCAAAAATCGGTCCCCGGAGCTGTTTGCCCGTGACCTCCTTGAACATTGGCAGATTCTTTCTCACGAACATCAACACTTCATATATGTACAGTGAGTAGTGCGTCATGAGGCCGTTACTTTCAAAAAGTTTCTTACACGGATGCCTGTGCTTTACTCCAGCCAGTATTCGAATAGCGCGTTTTTGGAGTATGAATACTCGCTTGGCATCCGTAGAATTGCCCGAATAATTTATAGAATCTTAAAGAATAGGAATAAATAAATAAACCGGCCAAGAGCGTGTCGGGCCACGCTCAGTGTAGGGTTTAAGTTTTTATAAAATTCTACTTTTGAGATTTTTTTCATATTTTTAAAACTTATGGTTCAAAAGTTAGAGGGGGGGGACACATTTTTTTTTACTTCTGGAGCGATTATCTCCGAAAATATTAACATTATCAAAAAATGACTTTAGCAAACCCCTATTCATTTTTAAATACCTATCCAATAATACATCACACGTTAGGGTTGAAATGAAAAAAAAAACACTCCCCACGTTACGCAATAGGGGAGGTACCTACCCTAATAAAAAAATAAAAAAACACTTTTTATTTTACCACTGTCGGCGTGATTGATATACATATTAGTACTCAATTTCAGCTTTCTAGTGCTAACGGTTACTGAGATTATCCGCGGACGGACGGACAGACAAAGCCAAACTATAAGGGTTCCTAGTCGACTACGGAACCCTAAAAAGGTAGGTAATTACCATAATATTCTTCTGACCTTCCGAATTCTCGTCGCCCGAAACGCGGTCAATAAGACGACCGTATATAGATACCTAAAGGACAACATTTCCGAGCATGTCTGGGAAACCATATTTAAGGTCAAAATCAAATCGTAAATCAAATCTAAAAAATAAAATTTAAGGATGCAGTACCTACTTACAGCAATGTTACAATACGCGCCACATAAGTTTGCGTCTGTGAAGTCACCCTCAAGTTTCCACCCGACCCATCGAACTGTGATCGAACGAACCCTTCCAACACCTCTGTACTATAAGTCCCCCGCGGCTATAAATTCAATCCTGAGACATGCCTCTAGTGTTGTTACAAGTTCGATCATTGTATCGATAAAATTGGAGGAAAGTGTGAGTTAAGTCGAAAGCAGTTCTCTTCTAACTGTAATAAAACAATATTTATCAGATGTATATATAAAGGAAAGTGAAAAAAAAAACATCTAGGTAAGTAGTAGATATAGCTACGTGGCGCGTACTATACACAGAACTATATAAAATATGGTATTGTATTTTACGATACTCTTTATTGCACACCTCAATTTATGAAAACTATACCTACAGAACAACAAGAAATAACAAGTATATGTAAACAACAGGCGGTCTTACATATATACAGGGTTTCTGTCTACACGAGATTGTCGAGATTTGGGACTGGTCTTTGACAGTTCCAATATGAATATGACGTAAAGAGTGATGTCGCTCGAGTAAATCGATTGTCATAATATCGTATTACGATTGATGGTGGCTAATAAAAGGAATCGATTGATTGCTGTAATAATTATTTTTAGGAAATCAAATAGAGAGCCTAAGCCTATACACAGTCGTCTGCTAACAAAAGTGTCCTGTAAGAAAAATCGAGAGCTCGCGCGCCGTCTCATGATAGTCATGATAGCCGTGCAGAAATCAATGCCATATTGTCAAACGGAACTTTTTGCACAATCAAAAATGTCAGTTTTGATCGATTCGTATTATCGTGACAGTAATTAAGTAATACATTGTTATTTTCCAATTCACAATTATTTGATTCATACCGATTTATTTCTAAATTGACAGACTCCAATCGATTGAAGCAGTGTAACACTATAGTAGTTTATGCAATCGTTATATAATGTATGCTTTTTCAGTCGAGTACCACATTTAGGCCACGAAGCTTGCTGAGTGGCCTAATTAAGGTACGAGAGTTAAAACGCTAATTATATAACTATTGCATACAATACTTTTTCTACGAGTTAACGGAAATAATAATTTATTACACAAACTTGGTATCTATTGAAAATCGCCCTGCTGAAACGAAGTGCAGCCAACCCCTTTTTTATTTTTGCGCGTTGATGTCTTCTTGAAATCGTGCCTCGTGATTGGTCTAATTCATTTTAGTATTGTTCTGTACACAGTTATCTTATGAGCCCAACTCAAATGAATTTGATTTAGATATCGCTGTCAGTCATTTAATTGACGGATAGAAGTGCTCGAGTAGAAAAAAAATTAACAAAAAAAGTCGTAGGACGTAATTGTTCGCATACCGAGTTTTCAATGCTAATTTCTGCACAAATAAGCCGTCAAAAAATATTACAATCACTTTATAAGTGCTAAAAAGAGCGTGCATCGAGATTGAACTTTGTTTCGTAACTCGTAAGCTATTGAAACTTTTTATTATTATTTCGATGAGCCAATTTACGTTATATGGGTGTCGCGATGTGTCAAAAGACCAGTCCCAAATCTCGTAGACGTAGACTATAAAGTGTGGTCCATGGACCCCTTAGGGGTCCGTGATATGATTGCTGGGGGTCCACAGCTTCTGCGTTCACTCTTAACGGAGGTACGTATAGGTAATAGTTATTTACGATACAGGTGCCGAAAATGGGAAATTCGCAACGAGTGGTGATAAATTAAAACACGACCGAAGGGAGTGTTTTAAATCGACACGAGTTGCGAATTACCTATTTGCACGTAACGTGTAGTGTATCGTACAACTGTAGGTACATATGGATCTTTAAAGTTTCGACATATGCACGGAAAGTGCTCTTTCCGCACTAGTGCGGGAAAGTAGCACCATATGTATTGTAAAAATATATATGAAACATGAGATTTTTTTTAAATCTTTTTTTTTAAAAGGGGTCCGTGGTATTTTTGAAATTCTGAAAGTGGTCCATGCCTAACAAAAGTTTGAGAATCCCTGCATTAATATAATTCACGTTTCAGGACACAGGAATGTGTTAGCATTCATCGCGCACGGCGGGCTGCTCGGCATGACCGAGGCGATATCGGCGGGTAAGCCGATGCTGGTCGTCCCGTTCTTCGGGGACCAGCCGCAGAACGCGGCGGCGGCGCAGGCGGCGGGGCTGGCCAAGGTGCTGTCTTATGCGGACTTGTCGGAGCAGTCGCTGCTTGATGGCGTGAGGAGCGTACTCAGTGCCGAGTAAGTGGTACTTTGATATTTGTATCCACCAGTCAGATGTGAAGGCAGATAAAACTGAACTCTTCAGGTGCAGGAGGTGTAGGTACTTACAGCGGAATATTATCTTCGAATTTGGAACTAATCCATTGGGCTACTCACGCCCTTTGAATTTGGGACCATTCCATACCCGCATTGTAGAAAACCGCAGGCATAATAATAACAATAAATACTTAACAGTACCGTGCTGTATTCCTGACCCCGTATCATGGTCGGCCTTATCACACGATAAGTGACAGGATAGAGCGTCCGTCACTGGCTGACACCGTTCGATAGAACGAGACGACGCTCCTATCTTGTCACTTATCGCGTGATAAGGCAGACCATGATACGGGGTCTGGTGTAGTGAATGGAATCACAGGAGCTGATGCGGATGCCGTTGGCCTTAAGGATCTTCTTACCATATAATTTGGCAACTTAGTTGAAGTTGCAACGGAAAATAGGATACAGCGTGCACTTACCTACCACCAGGCAAAGTGCAAGTCTGCTTTAACCAGCTCTTCTCATCTGAATAAGAAATCGATACCTAACTGACAGTTGGATACCTGCTGGGCAGCCAGTTACAAAAGTTACATGCACGTTTTCGTTGTTTTTGAGTGCGGTTCTAACCAGACCGGTACCATTTCGTGCCCACTTTACTTTCAGTTTGTCATCCGTCAGGTACATATACAAGTAATGATTTTCCTGTAGATTAGTTACGCTTAATTTTCTTCACATGTAAGTTGTAACATGACTTCCTTATATGCGTTTTTTTCAGAAGCAGCATGACTTTCATTACAACTTAAGTAGGTATAAAACGCGGTATTAGCGGACGTTTCTGCTTAATAAAGCATTTGTAGGTATAGGTGTAGATAATATAGACACCAGTTCTACAATATAAAAACGTTTATTACGCGTTTAATTAAAACGAAATCGCGTGAACATTTAGGTATGTTTTCGAGGGACCTGCGCGCAGCCTCTCGGCGTCGTATCTCAGTTTCGACTGATCGTCCTGGCAAAACCGAGCGCGCACGATATCGCTCGAGTTGCTAATCCCGTTATCCGATAACGCGGACGGCGGCCGGGCAGCAGCGCGCAGGCATACATAATATTTATTTAAAACTAATAACTTCAAAAGTAAAAACCAAATATGTTATTGCTACATCAGCCCCTTCGGAGACCTTTAGGTCGATTACAAGTAACTAGGAAAGTGTACAACGCGACCAGAACGAGTCCTGCGTTCGACCTTCGCCGGTTCCGGCGTCGTAAGAGATTGATTAGACGTCAAAGTCGAAGGAAGGTTGCAATCGTCTAAAATATACGCGGGTTTAAGGCGATCGATGGAGACATTATTTTCCTTACCCTTGATTACGACTCTAAAAAACTTGTCACTTCTCTCGACCACCGGATATGGTCCTGTATAAGTGGGCTGCAGGGGTTTTCGAACGGCATCATTGCGTAAAAAGACATGAGACGACGTTGCCAAGTCTCTGTGAACGAACACGTTTCGCTTTCCGTGGCGAACAGCAGGTGTGGGCTGCAACTTGCGCATCTTAAGCTGCAGGCGAGCAAGGAAGTCCGTGTAGTCGGCTGTGGTGTCTTGACCTGGGGATTCGAAGAAATCTCCAGGCAAGCGTAATTGCTCACCATACACGTATTCCGCGGTGGAAGCGGTCAAATCGTTTTTCCATGCCGTTCTGATTCCCAAGAGAACCAGAGGCAGGACTTCGACCCAATCCTCACTCGCGTGGCACTTTATGGCAGCCTTCATCTGTCGGTGGAAGCGCTCCACCATGCCATTCGCCGCCGGATGGTAGGCTGTCGTCTGAATGTGCTCCGCACCAATCATCCTTGACAGCCGTCGAAAAGTCTCGGAGATGAACTGACGTCCCCTGTCGGTAGTTATTCTCTTGGGGCATCCAAATCGCGACACCCATCCAGAGAAAAATGCGTGAGTGACGGTTTCTGCTCTAATGTCAGAAATTGGCATCACTTCAGGCCATCGCGTAAAACGGTCCACTGCAGTCAGGCAATATTGAAAACCATGTGAGATAGGTAGTGGGCCAACTAAATCAATATGAACGTGTGCAAAACGCTGTGTTTCGGTAGCAAAAGACATCACTGGTGAGTGTACATGCCGCGATACCTTACATCGCTGACAGTGCTGGCAAGCTCTGGACCATTGACGACAGTCTCTCTTTACACCAGGCCAAACATACCGCAGGGTAAGAAGCTTCATGGTAGCTTTAGCACTGGGATGACTTAGTCCGTGAATCGAGTCGAAAGCTTGCCGGCGGAAGTCTGGAGTTAGATATGGACGAGCTGTTGATCCGGATGTGTCACAAAAAACAGCTACATCACCCGACGGTCCAGGAACGACTAACCTCTTAAGCTGCAAGGATGACCCTGTCTTTAACATCTGCTGCAACTCAGTGTCTGATTCTTGAGAAGAAGCTAGAGCGTTGTAATCGATTGCCTTGCTACTGATTGCATCAACCGGACGAGAAAGAGCGTCGGCGACCACGTTTTCTTGGCCAGCTATATGCCGAATATCAGTAGTGAATTGTCCTATAAAATCCAAGTACCGAAATTGGCGAGGAGAACACTTATCTAAGGGCTTGCTGAATGCGTACACAATCGGTTTGTGGTCGGTATACACTATGAATGGCTTCAGCTCCAGCATATGGCGGAAGTACCTAACACCCTCGTAAATTGCAAGCAGCTCACGGTCGTAAGGGCTGTACTTGCGCTGAGCTGGGTTCAGCTTACGCGAGAAAAAGCCTAACGGTTCCCACGTGTTATCCGCTCGTTGTTCTACCACCGCCCCGATTGCTGTATCCGAAGCGTCCGTAACCAGAGCGACATCGGCATTTAGACGAGGATGAACAAGAAGTGTAGCCTCACCCAGGCTTGCCTTAGTATATTCGAAGGCAGCATTGTGATCGGCAGTCCATTCGATCTTTGCGGAGCTCTTGCAATGGTGTCCAGTTAACAAACCATTTAGCGGTGCTTGTTTCTGAGCGGCGTGCGGCAGGAAACGCCGATAAAAATTTAACATGCCCAAGAAACGTCTGAGCTCTTTAATGTTGGTAGGGCGAGGGAAATCCATGATAGCTTTCACCTTCTCAGGTAATGGTGTCGTACCTGTGCTGGAAATGTTGTGACCCAAGAACGTAACCTCGGGCTCACCGAACACACATTTCCCGGTATTTATCAGGACCCCATGCTCACGCAGCCGCTCGAATACCTGCCTGAGATGACTTTCGTGCTCGCTCGCAGAAGAAGATGCCACGAGAATGTCATCTAAATATGGGAAACAGAATTCCAGGTCACCTAGGATCTCGTCAATGAAACGCTGGAATGTCTGCGCCGCATTTCGAAGACCGAATCCCATGAAGCCAAAATCGAACAGGCCGAAGGGCGTTGTGATGGCAGCCTTAGGGATGTCATCCTTAAATATCGGGATCTGGTTGTAAGCACGAACTAGGTCAAGTGTGCTAAAAACTTGACAACCGTGTAGGTTATGTTATGAGAGAAATCTGCGAGATGCCTAACAGGGTACCTATCTGGTATGGTGCGGGCGTTCAACGCGCGGTAGTCGCCACATGGTCGCCATCCGTTATTTTTCTTGGGGACCATGTGCAGGGGCGAAGACCACGGGCTATCAGATCGACAAGCTATACCTGAACGCACCATGTCGTCAAACTCCTGTTTGGCTATCCTCAACCGCTCTGCGTCCAACCGCCTAGGACGACAGTACACCGGAGGGCCAGGGGTGGTGCGGATATAGTGAAGCGTGTTATGCTTCACCTCACGCTCCGTCGGGTCACCAGCCGGCCTCGTGATTTCGGGAAACTGCTGTAACAATCCATGGTAAGGCGATGTACCTGTAATCGAGTTAATATGGCATAAAGAGCATGAAGAGGCTGAATAAGCAGGAGCAGTAAGCGTGGTACAATTATCTATAAGGCGCTTATTTCTTACATCTATTAGCAGATTGTAAAATGCTAGAAAATCTACTCCGATTTTGTAACATCAGCTACAACAAAACGCCAATTAAAAGCGCGGCGCAAGCCAAAATCAAGCGTTAAACTTAAAGAGCCAAAAGTAGCAATAGGAGTTCCGTTAGCGGCAAATAATTGATATTTATCTTTATTTCGCCGCTGATGGCGCACTGAATTTAAAGGGTAAACACAAAGGTCCGAACCGCTGTCAACTAAAAATGTCACTCGTGTGCTTTTATCCGTCACAAAAAGGCGACCCGGAGACTCCTGACAATCACTTGCCGCCATCAGTGACCGCCGCTGGCATTTCCCTCCGTCCAGTTGCACGGTGCGCGACACTTGCTAGCGCGCGGGCCAAATCTATCGTGATACCAGCACCGTCCGCTGTTGTGGGAGCGGGTTCTCGAACGAGAGCCGTGACGTGCCCTGGAGTGCGAGCGTGACCTTGGTCGACCACGAAAAGTCCCGGTCGATAAGGCAGCTACTTGCCGTGCAAGTTCCTCTATACGACGGCTAAGCCTCTCCTCCATCGTGCTTGATGCAGAAGATGATGACGAAATAGGAAGACCCGTTCTGGAAGCCTCTGCGACGTGCGGCGTGTTTATAACAATATCGTTAACCTTGTCAGCTAACGCAGCAACCTTGTCTAAACTAGCGTCTGACATTGTAGCGATGACAGCTTGTACATGTGTCGGCAAGCGTTTTGCCCACATACTGCGCAGAAAGTCGTCCGATAAATCGGTACCGGCCAGGTCACGAAGATGTCGTAAAAACTGCGAGGGCTTACGATCACCGAGTTCAGCTTGAGACACTAACTCTTCTACACGCCTATCTTTGGACACTGACAAACGAAAAATCAGTTCTGTTTTCAGCTTCTCATATTTTTCTATTGCCGGCGGCTTGGTAATAATGTCCTTGACCTCGGCTGCATATCGGTGTTCGAGGTTACTAACGACATGATAAAACTTGGTCGAGTCAGTAACAATATTCGCCAAATTAAACTGTCCTTCTAACTGGGCGAACCACAAAGCCGGTTCTTCTGCCCAAAATGGCGGAATTTTCACACCCACTGCACTAATAGCCGATTGTGACGTGCTCCGTGACGTAATTGTACCAGGCGTGGCACCACCGATAGTAACATTAGGGTCCGGCGCCATAGTCTTTTAATCCGCACTTAACTTAGCGATCAAAGTTCACGCGCTCGCTATAACACTGCACTGCACTCAGTTCATATGTCGGAAAGTCACCAATTTGTAGGTATAGGTGTAGATAATATAGACACCAGTTCTACAATATAAAAACGTTTATTACGCGTTTAATTAAAACGAAATCGCGTGAACATTTAGGTATGTTTTCGAGGGACCTGCGCGCAGCCTCTCGGCGTCGTATCTCAGTTTCGACTGATCGTCCTGGCAAAACCGAGCGCGCACGATATCGCTCGAGTTGCTAATCCCGTTATCCGATAACGCGGACGGCGGCCGGGCAGCAGCGCGCAGGCATACATAATATTTATTTAAAACTAATAACTTCAAAAGTAAAAACCAAATATGTTATTGCTACACATTTAATGTTAAGTAGGTATAGTAAAAAATAATATAGTGACCTGCTGGGCAGCCAGTTACAAAAGTTACATGCACGTTTTCGTTGTTTTTGAGTGCGGTTCTAACCAGACCGGTACCATTTCGTGCCCACTTTACTTTCAGTTTGTCATCCGTCAGGTACATATACAAGTAATGATTTTCCTGTAGATTAGTTACGCTTAATTTTCTTCACATGTAAGTTGTAACATGACTTCCTTATATGCGTTGTTTTCAGAAGCAGCATGACTTTCATTACAACTTAAGTAGGTATAAAACGCGGTATTAGCGGACGCTTCTGCTTAATAAAACATTTAATGTTAAGTAGGTATAGTAAAAAATAATATAGTGACCAGCATAACAATCCTCACGTTTCCTTACTAATTATTTTGTGTAATTACTTTAGTCCTACTCTGCCGCAGTCTTACCTACAAATGATAATTTACTCTAATTATTAGGCAGGTACTAATTCTACATAATGGGTAGTCAAGGCATTAACAACACAGCAAAAGTGACAGCAAATAGGAAGGTACCTAATATTTATCCATGCGTAAGTAAGTAGGTATCTGCCAAATAGATCTCTTGTGATGAGGTAGGTAAAGTCAGCATCGTATAGTTAAGTATATATAGCCAAATACCTATATCGTAACACATCCTATCTTAAGGAAACTGGTCTAATCCCAATAAGGTCTAGTTTTCCCTCTGGGTTGGAAGGTCAAATGGTAGTCACTTTCGTAAAACTATAAGTAGGTAGTATTAGTTAGTGCCTATGCCAAATCATGGGATTAGGTGTCAAAGCGGACCCCGGCCTGTGTCATGCCGGCTGTACACATTGGGCCAACGTTGGCGCGTGAGCAGGAGGCAGCTATGTAAACGAAAGAGATCGAATTATAGCCCTCTCCCTCTAACGCATAGCCGCCTTCTGCTCACGCGCCAACGTTGGCCCAGTGTGTACAGCCGGCAGCAGGCTTTAGGGCAAATCGGGAATAACGCCAGGAGGATTTATGATATTGATGATCCAACTCTTACAGTAATAAAGACGTGTTGCGATATATTTGGCTACTTTGCCTGCTATCTGATGCGGACTGTACATTGTACCTACTGTACCTAATCTAGGAGGTATACACGTGCGCCAATTAGGTTGGTACCTAAGTCTGACTTATAAACACCATAACAATCATCAATTCATGATCATCATTCAACACATCAGCTGAAAGACGTCCACTGCTCGACATCGACCTCCCCCAGAGAGTGCCACAATGACCGTTCCTGCGGCACCCGTATCCAGCGGACCCCCGCGACCTTTACCACAAACATTGACATTGATCTTGTGTGACATGCTTCAACCTGTTATTGTGTACAATAAAGTGCTTACAGTGTATACATAAGTACGAGTAATTGCACTCGTTATTACACGATGATATTGTAAAGAATAAATATTCTGCGCCGTAACTAAATGGTTCCTTATCTAGTTCAAATTGCATAAGGCCAATAAAATGACCATTTCGTCTGACCTACAATAAAAATAATTTGAACCGATTAGCAGCACAGGTAGTATTTGTATTGGAGTTATAATAACACTGTTATTTAAGCTCATGAACTCATGATCTGGATGATAAGGTAGGAATGCATTAGGATTAGGTAGGTACCTACATAATTATATGATCTGGCTACTTTGTTGAAAAGTATAAGTAGGTATAGTCTTTGAACATACTTACCTATATTTCCTCCACAGGCACCCCATGGAGGACAAATAATCTTCAGCGTATTCTTTACTATACCTATCAGGTATAGTAGAGAATACGCTAGACTAGACGCGGAGGTCAAGTTCGTACTTTACCTACACCAATATTGACCTCCGGTTATTCTTATAATTCCAGAATGCGTGTCAGCGCTCGTCGGGCTTCCAAAATTTGGCGAGACAGGCCGGCCGAGCCCCTGGACACAGCGGTGTACTGGACGGAGAGGGTGCTCCGCTGGGGGCCCCAGGCGCCTCTACACTCAGGGGCGAAGAACCTCGGCTTCCACGAATACGCGTTACTCGACGTCGCCGCCGCCCTGCTGGCCGTGCTGGGGCTAACCATAATTCTACTGCATTACACAATATTCACCCTTATCCCAAAGACAATAAGTGCCAGTTTCAGTAAAGACAAGAAGAAAATTCATTGATCTTTGGCTGGGGTCCAGGTGACATAACAGGTTTTTTTTTTTAAATAGATCGTCTCAGTCTCGTTAGCTCATCGTTATGTTAGAACGCGGGACGTTTATGTTTGTATTGTCTACGTTAGAAAATCTACGCAATAAAAATAGAAATATTGTGTTAACTAGGAAGCAGTGGCGGAGCGCCCAAACAAGCCGATTCCCGATGGCTGGCATAAAATTTATTGTTAGGCAAGCCTTTAGTTATATACTCTAAGCTCTTTCATAACTTTTTTTTGTTCCGGGTTGCCTATCGAAAATTTTCACGCCCCGCCACTGCTAGGAAGTGTGTAAATAAACCATCCCAAAATAACGAAACTATCCAACATTGGTGTGTTATAAATATAAATTATTGTGATATTCTAATTTCCTGCTTCAACAGATCAGTTCCTTTGTCATATTCCTTGTGACAAAGGAATTAATTAGTTACAATTAACTACATATATATAATCTGAACCAGTGTCAACGTCAAAATATTGAAAGAAATTAGGATAATAAATTAGCCAAAATTATAAGTAAATAAGGGTTATTTTATGCTCGCAAAGCATAAGCGTATACGTTAAAAACTCAAGTTCCTAATACTATCGAATAGCAATATCTCCCTACTTCTAATTTCCGTATTAAGAAGTTTGAATAATTGATTATTAAAGTATATTATGTTTTATTGAATGCGTATATTTGTAATAGTAAAGAATCAACAATGCGATTGGTAATAAAATTGAATAAAAAGTAGTCAGTAACAAGCATAGTAAAGGTCAAAAAGTAACAGGACAAATACTGCGTGTATTCGGTTATGCGAAGACCAGTACCAGTTAACAGTTTTTGGCGGTATATTTTCTCACATATCGTATGCCTACTGTTCCTTCCTACATTAGCTGTGACATGGACATACCCATCATACTGTGCAAGTATGCACAATTTTAGTCGGATATATTAAACGTTCAATGTTATCATTACCTAATATACACATACTCATCTAGAAACCCATACATAGAACATTCCGTGAGTTAATTATTCTATACTTGCACCGTTCATTCAGTAGATGTACCTAAGTAGTTCAATTTCACGCGTGTTGGTTTACCTGTTTGGGCAAGTTTTGATTTTGCTCATAATTTCGTTATGATAAATTATGATGTTATAATACTTATAATATTTATAATCATAAGCTAAATTTTAAGGAAATTGTTAAATGTTGATAATAAAAAAAATATAATGTGTTCACGTCTTTTAATATTCTTTGTCTCCTCTATATTTTTAAGCTCTGATCCAATGTCATTGGAACTCAACACAAATGCAACATTAAGTCGAGCGCATTGCTAACAATTCGAACGAACTCTGCGTTATTAATAGGACATTAATGTACTTTAAATACCTATTTACTTTTATTATTATACAAATAGGTCATATATAGACATAGTGCATGATTATATTTAACCAGCTATCAAACATGAGATAACACTGTATATAATAAAGTAGAAATGTCTATTAAATTAAAAAAAAGTTCCTCCTAACATTCATAACTTCATAAGCTTCAATATACTTCTGGGTACTGATCATAACAGATCAAGACAGATAATCCGGATTTTAATACACTTAGTAATATTTGTCAAATCAGATATTTTTGCGCCCCTTGTTTTGACATATTGATATAATAGTATTGTACACATTGTCATGTGCATATAAAAGTATCAGAGAAACTGATTTTTTCACCATTCTCATGGCGCGACTTCCATAATATAGAAAATTTTACGCAACCCCTACCCTCCCCTGTTCCTATCTTTGTACATATGTATGAATATGAGAGACACTGTTAAGGTCAACAAATAAGCAAAGCTGTAGAAATTAAATACAAGTATGACTGCACGTTACTCAAGCTGTTCCATTTGTAACTTTTTAATTTTTAGTGGCAGAATCTGAACCATTTCCTTACACAAACTGTATTCTTCTTGCATCATCAAAGCGGCGTCAGGGTCATTCGTGCAGATATCTACAACAGCTTGGTAGGAATCAAAACTCTTTTTTGCGTTTTCCAGTTGAGAGTTCTTGTCTAGAGCAATTCGTTTCATACTATTTCTGCCTATAAATGCAAATGCACTTATTACTGGCCGCACATGATCACTATCTAGTTTCAATGGCATTCTACCATTTTTATCTTTTACAGAGTCAATGAAGTGATCATACATTTTAATACTCGTTTCACATAATGCATTTATTTTCATCAGTGCATGTGGGGTAGGTTTCTCTTTGGAACTGTTTAGTTTCTCCAACTTTATATTAAGGATATCGGTGTAGACTTCTCCAAGTTCGTACCAAAGTTGCCGGCAATACTGTAAGTAGTATGTGGGGTTGGTTGCATTGATTAGTTCCTCTAGCATATCTATCCGCCGCTTGTGCATTTTGGCGCGCCTTTCATCATCCTCCTCGAAGAATGCCAGGTAGGAATAAGCCTGAGAACTATCCTGAATAAGCTCAATATAATCTGATGCTAATGTGTCCAGTTTGTAGTATTCCTTAGCCTTGTTTAACCAGCTCTGGCAACTCAAAAACACTTCTCTGGCATCTTGGTAAGTGAGTAGGAATTTGTCAGTAATTTTATTCTCAAACATGAACACATCCAAGTCTGGGAATATTAGGTTCTTGATGTCTCCATTGCAGATGTTTCCTTCGTCTTCTAATGTTAAATTGGACATATCTGGAATTGAGACATAGGTAATATTATAAATAAGAAAGTTTGCATGGTTGTAACTCACACAATCATGTAAAAATTACTGAACTGATTTTACAACCTGGATGTCACAGGATACTTTTTCACAGATACCAAAGTTCATAGGATTAAAGTGGGCTAGTATTTACCTATATAAAGTAATCCTTCAACCCAAATTCACAATTTTGTAAACTTTTTAAAACTTTCTATGCCTCTATGTGACATGTACAAAATGTAATATAGTAAATAGTAAATTAGCATAAAAACTACGAAAACTCACCAGTCACTGCATCAGCACTCATTTCACTGTCTGTCATCAATCTAGCCTTAGAAGCAGTCATGAGCAGCAGGCAATACTTAGCCCAGCACCGGGCCACATCGGCAGACCTATGTTTAAGTGTTTCCACTTTAGCTAAAAATACATCGTCATTGCTGGCCGCTTCCATCAGTCTTTCCTCATACTTCTCCAGAATCGTAGAAGCAGCTGCCAAGTGATGCCGTGATTGGTAAAACCCATTGTGCTCAGCAAAGAACTGAGACAATGTGGCAGAGTTCAAGGCCCAGTCTATAGGCTCATAGTCAGAATACTGCAACTGCCTGCGCAGAGTTGAGTGACAATACACACCAGACTTCAAATTCTCTTTGAGTGAACCATACACCTGTGCCAAGTAATACAGGGTCAATGTATATGCTTTCTCCAGCAACATAAAATCTGACACAGGGGTTTCTTCAAAGTTCGAAATCACTTGCTCAATAGGCAGTGGCATTTGTAAAGTACATTTGAAGGATTCATAAAGCTCTTTGGCTTTGAGTAAAAATCCTTTTGCTGTTTCTGGATTGTCTCTGCTTGACCAAAGGATGCCTAAATTATTGTAAATGTTCAGTAGGGTTGTTATCACCTCCGGTTTTAAGGAGTTACCAGAAAGGAGATGCACTGCTTCTGTAAGAACTTTTTCACTGGCCGTCATTTCTTCAGTGTCCATGTTGATAATGCCGATGTTTAAAAGCACCGTTCCCATCATCGCGTCGAGTTTCACCCTGTCCAAATCGGTCTGCGACTCAATTATCTTACTGAGGGATTCGCGCATGGTCATTAACAAGCCTTTTGCTTTGTACTTGGATAGGTACGGTTCTGTTTCCGGATCATTTTTGCTTTCCTCGTCCAGGAGTTTCCTCACTTTATAGTAACTCTCTTTGAAATCATTAAAGACTTCTTTCTCAGTCATATTTTCGACCGCCTCCCCCATTGCTTAAACTTCAGCGTAAGAGTGTATCTTCTAGATTTCGAATGTTAAAACTAAATGAAACGTATATTACACAATGTAAATGATTTACTCTTGTTAATAAAGTGGCTATTTTGGTTATAATTCATTTGAATCCCATCAATACCATAACATAATTTGCATGGGCCTTAAATTTTATTTTATTTCTCATTTTCTTTTGACAGTTCTGTGAGTGACAGCACAGTACCGACTTACCGAGCTGTTTACTCCGATATTAGCGTACAAATGAGTCCCTGCTTTCTGCGATAAGCACATACATGACGTTTTTCCCTAATCCTACTGATTAAATAAGTACGTAGACATTAAATATACATGTTTTTGACAATTTATGAAAACTATACCTACCTACAGAACAACAAGAAATAACAAGTATATGTAAACAATACAAGTACGGTCTTACATATATACAGGGTTTCTGTCTACACGAGATTGTCGAGATTTGGGACTGGTCTTTGACAGTTCCAATATGAATATGACGTAAAGAGTGATGTCGCTCGAGTAAATCGATTGTCATAATATCGTATTACGATTGATGGTGGCTAATAAAAGGAATCGATTGATTGCTGTAATAATTATTTTTAGGAAATCAAATAGAGAGCCTAAGCCTATACACAGTCGTCTGATAACAAAAGTGTCCTGTAAGAAAAATCGAGAGAGCTCGCGCGCCGTCTCATGATAGTCATGATAGCCGTGCAGAAATCAATGCCATATTGTCAAACGGAACTTTTTGCACAATCAAAAATGACAGTTTTGATCGATTCGTATTATCGTGACAGTAATTAAGTAATGGACCCGATTCTACGTGCACATGGCTTAACTAGCTTAAAACTAAATTGTTTAATTTTTAGACATAATTTAGGCGGCAGATTAAAAACGACATATTTAGAATAGCATTTAGGCAGCTAAGTAAGTTGTATAGACCGCCTAAAATAAGAAACGTCAGATTCAAATTAGCGCTGTCATTTGATTATGACCGCTGCTCATAGAATAGCAAAGTATTTTAGCGACACCTAAATAAAATTAGGAAGTTTAGAGGCCACTGTAGAATCGGGTCCATTACATTGTTATTTTCCAATTCACAATTATTTGATTCATACCGATTTATTTCTAAATTGACAGACTCCAATCGATTGAAGCAGTGTAACACTATAGCTTGTACTATTATTTATTCTGTGACTATAGTAGTTTATGCAATCGTTATATAATGTATGCTTTTTCAGTCGAGTACCACATTTAGGCCACGAAGCTTGCTGAGTGGCCTAATTAAGGTACGAGAGTTAAAACGCTAATTATATAACTATTGCATACAATACTTTTTCTACGAGTTAACGGAAATAATAATTTATTACACAAACTTGGTATCTATTGAAAATCGCCCTGCTGAAACGAAGTGCAGCCAACCCCTTTTTTATTTTTGCGCGTTGATGTCTTCTTGAAATCGTGCCTCGTGATTGGTCTAATTCATTTTAGTATTGTTCTGTACACAGTTATCTTATGAGCCCAACTCAAATGAATTTGATTTAGATATCGCTGTCAGTCATTTAATTGACGGATAGAAGTGCTCGAGTAGAAAAAAAATTAACAAAAAAAGTCGTAGGACGTAATTGTTCGCATACCGAGTTTTCAATGCTAATTTCTGCACAAATAAGCCGTCAAAAAATATTACAATCACTTTATAAGTGCTAAAAAGAGCGTGCATCGAGATTGAACTTTGTTTCGTAACTCGTAAGCTATTGAAACTTTTTATTATTATTTCGATGAGCCAATTTACGTTATATGGGTGTCGCGATGTGTCAAAAGACCAGTCCCAAATCTCGTAGACGTAGACTATAAAGTGTGGTCCATGGACCCCTTAGGGGTCCGTGATATGATTGCTGGGGGTCCACAGCTTCTGCGTTCACTCTTAACGGAGGTACGTATAGGTAATAGTTATTTACGATACAGGTGCCGAAAATGGGAAATTCGCAACGTGTGGTGATAAATTAAAACACGACCGAAGGGAGTGTTTTAAATCGACACTAGTTGCGAATTACCTATTTGCACGTAACGTGTATCGTACAACTGTAGGTACATATGGATCTTTAAAGTTTCGACATATGCACGGAAAGTGCTCTTTCCGCACTAGTGCGGGAAAGTAGCACCATATGTATTGTAAAAATATATATGAAACAAGAGATTTTTTTTAAATCTTTTTTTTTAAAAGGGGTCCGTGGTATTTTTGAAATTCTGAAAGTGGTCCATGCCTAACAAAAGTTTGAGAATCCCTGCATTAATATAATTCACGTTTCAGGACACAGGAATGTGTTAGCATTCATCGTGCACGGCGGGCTGCTCGGCATGACCGAGGCGATATCGGCGGGTAAGCCGATGCTGGTCGTCCCGTTCTTCGGGGACCTGTCGTGACGTCTATACATTGTACATATCTCTAACCTCAGACATTGCCCGAGTTCTATTAAGACATAACGACAAGAGTTCTGACATGTACACTTTACATTGTAAAGTGTACCTGCAATATATACGATACACGAGTGAGAGGTGAAGTGATTTCTCTATATTCTCATTCTAATCACGATACTGATTCTATTCTGATTTCTTTCTATTCTTACGTATTGGCAGGAATTCTTTTCCCGCCGCGGGTCTCCACAACTCCCCTTATAACCCGGCCCTTTCCTCTCATAACCATTTGGCATATTCTTGGCTATTTCTATTCTGTATATTCCACTTACTGGAATATCCCTTCATCTCTCAACTCATCTTTCTAATTATACACATAAGACACTCACCGGGATCCCCGGCGGTCTTCTTTTCGATTCTATTCTCGTACTTACTCCGTCCTTGCAGTTTTCCTGCTAGGCTACTTATTGGATTCTGGAAATTCTGGAGTCTCCCGCCACGCGAACATTGTTCCGTCGGGAAATTAAAACTTCTCCTCCTACCGTTAAGACAAGATTCGTTAAAACCTTCAAATGTTCTTTCTGAGTTGCCAGTTGAATAAATCAAGGCTGTTTGAGTCAAGCATTTACCTGTTTTGTGTGAGGATCGCGTTCGTCGCGACACTCCCGACGGCAAAGAAATTCTTACAGGATCGCTGCCAGCTGGCTGGGCCACAAGGCAATCTTCTCCCTTGCCCTAAGAGCCGCCGTTCTTCTAATTCTTTCTTCCTTCGCATTTTCACTATCCCCAATTACTTTCATATCTTGTTTGACCACCCTATTTCTGTCATCGATGCCAGTATCCATTTTTTCTATGGGATCGGGGCTATGTGAACCCATCAAGCGATTTTCAAGCGATGCATCTCTTTTTCCTTCTACAACGCTTTCTTCCATCAGTTCTATGGGTTCTTCAACAGGACACACTGGTTCTTCTTCGAGATCCGTAGTTCCTCTGAGTAGGGACGATTCTTCTAGTCTCTGCAATCCTCCATGTTGATAGTTCTCATCCTCTACTTCTAAGGGATATGAATGCGCTATAGAGCGGATGAACTCTTTTCCTTTAACACATACTTTCGCAACTTTGCATCTCCCATCCCGTCCCTGTTCCAAGCTGATGATTTTCCCTACTTTCCAATTCTCTCGGTTCTTAGAGTTTCTTTTGATCTGGAATAGGTCTCCTACACTTGGACTCCGGCTCGCCCGGACTCGAGGTTCTCTATGTGAATGCTGGTACCTTTCTCTTAGGCTGCAAAGGTACTGAACCATGAACATTCTTTTAAATTCGTCAATTGGCCTTTCTATGGACGTTTCGATAGAGATGCATTTTCCATATCTCAGAAAATCTGATGGTTTCGAACCATATTCTATATCCGAACCAACACAGGTCGGACGCGAAGTAGCCACGGCTTCGATTTCCTTGACGACCGTACATAGTTTTGTATCGGTTAAGAGTCGCTTTTGTAGGGTTCTTTCCATACAGTTTTTTACCAAACCGACCAACCGCTCGTAGAACCCTCTATGCCATGGACTAAGCTGTGGAATGAATTTCCACCGTATCTTATTGTCCGCAAAGTACGTGTCCGACAACAACTTTGCCGTTAGTTTAAATTGCAAGGCGTTATCAGAGACGATGAGTTCAGGTCTCTACCGCGCTGCCGCTGACCCGAATTTTCTCATAGCGAGTAAACATTCTTCTGCCGTGAGGTCCCTCACTACTTCCAAGTGTACAGCGCGTACAGCCAGGCTAGTATACAGGCTTATCCATCTCTTCTTCGTTTCTCCGTTGTTATCTGTAAACCCTGAATTCTCTGGTATAAGAATTGGATGCTTGGCGTCATATGAACACATTGTGTTCATTAACCGCCCTTTGCATCGTAAGATTCCATCCATGTCCATGAAGAGACCCAAGTTCCTGGATATACTGGTTACCTTTCCTAATAACACATACAGGAGGGTGAAGTAGGTTTTCTGTAATTTCTTCAATTCAGTGATGTTCTTATCCTCGCTGATGATCAAATCAAATGATTCTCTATCATCTATTTCCATTGTAGCTTCTTGCGTATCTATCTTTTCCGTTTGCGTGGCAATATAGGCAACTCCTCGGTTGACCTGTCTTTTTCTACACCAAACAGTTCCGTTCTAGGCTTGTTAAGAGCGCTGACTGGCCATGCTCTTGTAGCCTTGGCCAGCCCTCCTCACCAAGCAAAAGGAATTGCGGTCCATTGAACCACAGTTCCCCTTTCAAGTGCCACAGCTCAGGTCGTGTCATCAGCCGGATTCATTTCTGTGTGGACATATCTAGCTTCTATTTCTTTGTTTTGTTTGATTTCACTTATCCGCTTGCACACAAATGGAGGTAGTAGTTTTTCTGACTTCATCCAATACAGAACCACTTCACTGTCAGACCAGAGACGTAACCGCTTTATCTGTAATCCTAGGCTGTCTCGTACATACATTAAGAGACGTTTGCCTATAACAAATCCAAGAAGTTCTAGTTTTGGTGTCTTGAGATCTTCTTTATGGGCGATCGGGGTCACACGTGACTTGGCCATAAGGAACACCATTTTAGTGCTATTGTCATTCTTATTTCGTATCCGTAGGTACAGTGTTACTGCTGTAAATGCTCGTTGTGAGGCGTCTGTAAAACAATGAAGTTTACATTCTGTTTCATTCTTTGATGTTTGGCCTCTTGCCATTCCTTTTCTAGCTCTTCTGACAGAGGAGTGTCCCACTTTAGCTTTCTTTTCCACATCTCTTGTAAAATAAATTTTGCAGGCAGAACCAGCGGTGCTGCAAAACCACACGGGTCATACTCCTTCATGGTGTCTTCTGGGAGTCATTGGACTAGGCTTGACAGTCTGCCATGGGTGAGGCCGTAGTTAGAGGGTAGATCGGGAAGGTATGTTATCCAAGGCCACTTCACTTGGTATCTGTTGTCTTCATACTTGACCGTTTCATTTAAATATTTGACCGCTTCTTCTTCCCTAGTGACTTTCGGAGAGTCTGTTATACCAATGCCTTCTAGAGCCCAGAGAAATTTAATATCTGGTTCTCGAAGAGGCAGATCCGGTGTTGCAAAGTATGGGGTATCAGAATTCGGACACTGACAATAAGTACTCACGAATAAACTGTTTCTATTTTCTTCCTCTTTCAAGATCTTCCCGGCGATCATCCATCCGAATTCTGTATTAATTAAAAATAAAAATTCTTCTTATAATCTCATATCATTTTTAAGAAATGAGAAGTAATAATCACTTCCTATCAACATGTATATTTGATCCCCCGCCGAACCATCATCAGCCACGACGTCTACATCATTTATCTCCATGGGAGGAGGTATTCTATTAGTGATATGGTATACAAAATTTGCTCCAATACTTCTCTTAATACCCTCTCCTCGTGATGATCTCTACGTCAGTAGCCGGACTTGCGATTTCTACTAGTTTGTCAGCACCAAGTACAAATATCATTAAAAGATCTTCCTGATCCGAGGCTAGCTGCAGTTCTCTAGCGAGTCCCTGCGCGATATAGCTGCGCCGAGAACCCGAATCAAGAAGAATCCTGATTGTTCTACTTCTTTTAGTGTTCAACTGCCCCGCCTCCGCTACTGCCGTCTGCAGATAAGACTGAGAATTAATTTCTGTGTTACTGTCACTATTTCTGGGAAGTGAATTTGGTGTCATAGCTAAACTACTTGGTTTATTCTGCGGGCACAGAGCTTGGTTATGTCCCCCTTTGCAGGACTAGCACAACTTCTTCTTTGTGCATCAACTATCTTGTGTTCATTTCCATATCTTTCTTTCAGTACATCCACAGCTACTTGATAATTAAAATTTGTAATACTTAAACCCTCGACCGCTTGGAGGGTTTCTTCTTCTAGGCAGCTTACTTAATATGCCATCTTCTCCAACTCAGATATAAGCTTCTGATCCACATTTGTCTTGAACCGGTCCCAAAACTCCGACCAGTGCAACACTTCACCCTTAAATTTCGGCAAGCAGAGCTTTGGCAGCTCGGCTGTGCTGCACCCGACGTCAGGAGGCTGTCGTGGTGTTCCATCTTTCAGCAACGCCTTCATATCAACCATCCACTCTTCTGCCTTAAATTGTGTTTCAGTTAATTACGTTTAAGTATAGTTTGTAATCTGACGTTCTTTATGTGATATTATCTTAGTCATTTATTTACTTTTGCCTATTAATTAATTGTGACTATAATTTAAACCAAATGCAACTTGACATTTAACTACAATTCTTATTCTCTTTGACGATCATAATATAAATTCATATAGATTAAGCTAGCTTTAATTTATATTGTAATTGTATATTGTGAAATAAATAAATCTAAAAATCTAAATCTAAATCTACTGCAGTTTCTCATGCGAGATTTGACTGGCCTTTTCCAAATAAAAGTGTATCTAACTGGTCAATCTAGCGCCGCATTCATCTACCAACTAAACTAGTTTCCTTAAATCTTCTTTAATCGTCGTTATAGCACCTGTACGTTCTAAAAGATTCAGAAGCCGCCTTTATATTTGGTCTAAACGAACCACTATTGCCTCATCCATTTTGAAAGCAACTGAAATTAAATAATTTCCGTCCTATACTCGCAATTTCTCATTTACTGATCATAATACTGCTAGGCATACAAATACAATTTTCCACATGATTACTTCTACGCGGCTTCTACAACTGTACCAACGCCAACCGTCAACCCTCACCCTCTATTGCATTGCAACAAAGGTCAAGAATGGACAACCGACAGTACCGGCGTCTAAACTATAAGTTAAGTAAAAACACTCGAAAGTGCTGTACATTAACGTCGTAATTACTTTTCTTTCGACACAAACTTACAAGTTCGCCGGTTTTCTTCTAGCAATAATATTGCTTTGTACAAAATCAACGGGAAATTTACTTCAAAAATGGCGTAACAAAAGTTTTATAGAATGCAAATTGTACATAAAACTTACTTGATTCTTTCACAATATTGATTTACCCACTAAATGAAACTTTCACTGATGGTCACTTTTACACTACTTAATAATTTAAAGGATAAATCCGTCCATTTAAGTAAACACAAGCACATCGAAAATATCGAAATAACGCTTAGTAAATTTAAAATAGAAAATTCCGCTGTCTCGTTTGCCTATGTATATTTGTCAACATTGTTTATCGTTTCTAAGTTCTCTAACTTCCACTCGTTCTATCTTTATCCTACTTGTAGTATCTTATATATTCGAGCGACAGAGAGAAGAGAAAAACACTAAACAGCACTAAACTTTGATCTTCAACTTCATATCATAACATATGCTCGCGCTTTATTTATTAGATTCTCGCTTACCGCAATCATCTTCTATTTCTTAACTATCCTTTCAACAAATAGGAAAAAGTCCACTCAGTAAACTGACCAATGAGATACAACCCTGTTCGCGCCATGAAAATTTTGTTGTAACGAGAACAGACTTACCAGAGATAATGCACTGATGCCAGCCTACCCAGTCTGAGGCGTTTTTCTATCAGCTAACTGTAAACCTTAAAAACCCCTACACACTATCCGATTGCCGCGACACTAGCGCCATTACCGCGATACAGCAACAACATTCTACTGAAAGGAACGTGATTATGTTATAATGTTACAGCTTTATTTACGGCCCCAGAACCTTAATATAATATTATGCGAATACTTATCGACTTCTTAATTAGTAATAAACAGATTTCCTTTTAATAACTGTAACAATTAAAATTAAAAAATACTTTTATATCTATTCTATTCACACAAGCCCAACCTAGGATTCCTAGCCTGGGCCTACTTCTTTCTCATACCTGCAATGACAACATCTCAATGAAATGTCGTCTGTTCTAGTAATATTTTGCGAGTTTCTAGGTCTCCACCGAACTGTGAGTTTCTAGGTTTCCACCGAACTGTGAGTTTCTAGGTCTCCACCGAACTGTGAGTTTCTTGGTCTCCACCGAACTGTGAGTTTCTAGGTCTCCACCGAACTGTGAGTTTATTGGTCTCCACCGAACTGTGAGTTTCTAGGTCTCCACCGAACTGTGAGTTTCTTGGTCTCCACCGAACTGAGTTTCTTACCGTACTGTGAGTTTCTAGATTTCTACCGAACTGTGAGTTTCTAGGTCTCCACCGAACTGTGAGTTTCTAGGTCTCCACCGAACTGTGAGTTTCTTGGTCTCCACCGAACTGTGAGTTTCTAGGTCTCCACCGAACTGTGAGTTTCTTGGTCTCCACCGTACTGTGAGTTTCTAGGTCTCCACCGAACTGTGAGTTTCTAGGTCTCCACCGAACTGTGAGTTTCTTGGTCTCCACCGAACTGAGTTTCTTACCGTACTGTGAGTTTCTAGATTTCTACCGAACTGTGAGTTTCTAGGTCTCCACCGAACTGTGAGTTTCTAGGTCTCCACCGAACTGTGAGTTTCTTGGTCTCCACCGAACTGTGAGTTTCTAGGTCTCCACCGAACTGTGAGTTTCTTGGTCTCCACCGTACTGTGAGTTTCTTGGTCTCCACCGAACTGTGAGTTTCTAGGTCTCCACCGAACTGTGAGTTTCTAGGTCTCCACCGAACTGTGAGTTTCTTGGTCTCCACCGAACTGTGAGTTTCTAGGTCTCCACCGAACTGTGAGTTTCTTGGTCTCCACCGAACTGTGAGTTTCTAGGTCTCCACCGTACTGTGAGTTTCTAGGTCTCCACCGAACTGTGAGTTTCTTGGTCTCCACCGTACTGTGAGTTTCTAGGTCTCCACCGTACTGTGAGTTTCTAGGTCTCCACCGAACTGTGAGTTTCTAGGTCTCCACCGTCTGTGAGTTTCTAGGTCTCCACCGTACTGTGAGTTTTTAGGTCTCCACCGAACTGTGAGTTTCTAGGTCTCCACCGAACTGTGAGTTTCTAGGTCTCCACCGTACTGTGAGTTTCTAGGTCTCCACCGTACTGTGAGTTTCTAGGTCTCCACCGAACTGTGAGTTTCTAGGTCTCCACCGTACTGTGAGTTTCTAGGTCTCCACCGTACTGTGAGTTTCTAGGTCTCCACCGTACTGTGAGTTTCTAGGTCTCCACCGAACTGTGAGTTTCTAGGTCTCCACCGTACTGTGAGTTTCCTTACCGTTCTACTACGGAGCCTCCCGAGCAAAGAAAAAGTTGCATATTGCCGAGCACGCTTCGCCTACTTATTCTTAAGGTGTTCACTCAGCTCCTCCACCAATTTGTCGTGACGTCTATACATTGTACATATCTCTAACCTCAGACATTGCCCGAGTTCTATTAAGACATAACGACAAGAGTTCTGACATGTACACTTTACATTGTAAAGTGTACCTGCAATATATACGATACACGAGTGAGAGGTGAAGTGATTTCTCTATATTCTCATTCTAATCACGATACTGATTCTATTCTGATTTCTTTCTATTCTTACGTATTGGCAGGAATTCTTTTCCCGCCGCGGGTCTCCACAACTCCCCTTATAACCCGGCCCTTTCCTCTCATAACCATTTGGCATATTCTTGGCTATTTCTATTCTGTATATTCCACTTACTGGAATATCCCTTCATCTCTCAACTCATCTTTCTAATTATACACATAAGACACTCACCGGGATCCCCGGCGGTCTTCTTTTCGATTCTATTCTCGTACTTACTCCGTCCTTGCAGTTTTCCTGCTAGGCTACTTATTGGATTCTGGAAATTCTGGAGTCTCCCGCCACGCGAACATTGTTCCGTCGGGAAATTAAAACTTCTCCTCCTACCGTTAAGACAAGATTCGTTAAAACCTTCAAATGTTCTTTCTGAGTTGCCAGTTGAATAAATCAAGGCTGTTTGAGTCAAGCATTTACCTGTTTTGTGTGAGGATCGCGTTCGTCGCGACAGGACCAGCCGCAGAACGCGGCGGCGGCGCAGGCGGCGGGGCTGGCCAAGGTGCTGTCTTATGCGGACTTGTCGGAGCAGTCACTGCTTGATGGCGTGAGGAGCGTACTCAGTGCCGAGTAAGTGGTACTTTGATATTTGTATCCACCAGTCAGATGTGAAGGCAGATAAAACTGAACTCTTCAGGTGCAGGAGGTGTAGGTACTTACAGCGGAATATTATCTTCGAATTTGGAACTAATCCATTGGGCTACTCACGCCCTTTGAATTTGGGACCATTCCATACCCGCATTGTAGAAAACCGCAGGCATAATAATAACAATAAATACTTAACAGTACCGTGCTGTATTCCTGACCCCGTATCATGGTCGGCCTTATCACACGATAAGTGACAGGATAGAGCGTCCGTCACTGGCTGACACCGTTCGATAGAACGAGACGACGCTCCTATCTTGTCACTTATCGCGTGATAAGGCAGACCATGATACGGGGTCTGGTGTAGTGAATGGAATCACCGGAGCTGATGCGGATGCCGTTGGCCTTAAGGATCTTCTTACCATATAATTTGGCAACTTAGTTGAAGTTGCAACGGAAAATAGGATACAGCGTGCACTTACCTACCACCAGGCAAAGTGCAAGTCTGCTTTAACCAGCTCTTCTCATCTGAATAAGAAATCGATACCTAACTGACAGTTGGATACCTGCTGGGCAGCCAGTTACAAAAGTTACATGCACGTTTTCGTTGTTTTTGAGTGCGGTTCTAACCAGACCGGTACCATTTCGTGCCCACTTTACTTTCAGTTTGTCATCCGTCAGGTACATATACAAGTAATGATTTTCCTGTAGATTAGTTACGCTTAATTTTCTTCACATGTAAGTTGTAACATGACTTCCTTATATGCGTTGTTTTCAGAAGCAGCATGACTTTCATTACAACTTAAGTAGGTATAAAACGCGGTATTAGCGGACGCTTCTGCTTAATAAAACATTTAATGTTAAGTAGGTATAGTAAAAAATAATATAGTGACCAGCATAACAATCCTCACGTTTCCTTACTAATTATTTTGTGTAATTACTTTAGTCCTACTCTGCCGCAGTCTTACCTACAAATGATAATTTACTCTAATTATTAGGCAGGTACTAATTCTACATAATGGGTAGTCAAGGCATTAACAACACAGCAAAAGTGACAGCAAATAGGAAGGTACCTAATATTTATCCATGCGTAAGTAAGTAGGTATCTGTCAAATAGATCTCTTGTGATGAGGTAGGTAAAGTCAGCATCGTATAGTTAAGTATATATAGCCAAATACCTATATCGTAACATATCCTATCTTAAGGAAACTGGTCTAATCCCAATAAGGTCTAGTTTTCCCTCTGGGTTGGAAGGTCAAATGGTAGTCACTTTCGTAAAACTATAAGTAGGTAGTATTAGTTAGTGCCTATGCCAAATCATGGGATTAGGTGTCAAAGCGGACCCCGGCCTGTGTCATGCCGGCTGTACACATTGGGCCAACGTTGGCGCGTGAGCAGCGGCGCTACCACGAACTTCGAAAGTCGAAGTTCGGAATACATGCATCCCTGTTACTCGAGTAAGGGAGTGCGATAGAGATGGAAATACGCGAAATTCGACTTTCGAAGTTCGTGGTAGCGCCGCAGGAGGCAGCTATGTAAACGAAAGAGATCGAATTATAGCCCTCTCCCTCTAACGCATAGCCGCCTTCTGCTCACGCGCCAACGTTGGCCCAATGTGTACAGCCGGCATGACACAGGCCGGGAACACAGCAGGCTTTAGGGCAAACCGGGAATAACGCCAGGAGGATGATGATATTGATGATCCAACTCTTACAGTAGGTAATAAAGACGTGTTGCGATATATTTGGCTACTTTGCCTGTTATCTGATGCGGACTGTACAAGTGTACCTACTGTACCTAATCTAGGAGGTATACCACGTGCGCTAATTAGGTAGGTACTTAGGTACCTAAGTCTGACTTATTATAAACACCATAACAATCATCAATTCATGATCATCATTCAACACATCAGCTGAAAGACGTCCACTGCTCGACATCGACCTCCCCCAGAGAGTGCCACAATGACCGTTCCTGCGGCACCCGTATCCAGCGGACCCCCGCGACCTTTACCACAAACATTGACATTGATCTTGTGTGACATGCTTCAACCTGTTATTGTGTACAATAAAGTGCTTACAGTGTATACATAAGTACGAGTAATTGCACTCGTTATTACACGATGATATTGTAAAGAATAAATATTCTGCGCCGTAACTAAATGGTTCCTTATCTAGTTCAAATTGCATAAGGCCAATAAAATGACCATTTCGTCTGACCTACAATAAAAATAATTTGAACCGATTAGCAGCACAGGTAGTATTTGTATTGGAGTTATAATAACACTGTTATTTAAGCTCATGAACTCATGATCTGGATGATAAGGTAGGAATGCATTAGGATTAGGTAGGTACCTACATAATTATATGATCTGGCTACTTTGTTGAAAAGTATAAGTAGGTATAGTCTTTGAACATACTTACCTATATTTCCTCCACAGGCACCCCATGGAGGACAAATAATCTTCAGCGTATTCTTTACTATACCTATCAGGTATAGTAGAGAATACGCTAGACTAGACGCGGAGGTCAAGTTCGTACTTTACCTACACCAATATTGACCTCCGGTTATTCTTATAATTCCAGAATGCGTGTCAGCGCTCGTCGGGCTTCCAAAATTTGGCGAGACAGGCCGGCCGAGCCCCTGGACACAGCGGTGTACTGGACGGAGAGGGTGCTCCGCTGGGGGCCCCAGGCGCCTCTACACTCAGGGGCGAAGAACCTCGGCTTCCACGAATACGCGTTACTCGACGTCGCCGCCGCCCTGCTGGCCGTGCTGGGGCTAACCATAATTCTACTGCATTACACAATATTCACCCTTATCCCAAAGACAATAAGTGCCAGTTTCAGTAAAGACAAGAAGAAAATTCATTGATCTTTGGCTGGGGTCCAGGTGACATAACAGGTTTTTTTTTTTAAATAGATCGTCTCAGTCTCGTTAGCTCATCGTTATGTTAGAACGCGGGACGTTTATGTTTGTATTGTCTACGTTAGAAAATCTACGCAATAAAAATAGAAATATTGTGTTAACTAGGAAGCAGTGGCGGAGCGCCCAAACAAGCCGATTCCCGATGGCTGGCATAAAATTTATTGTTAGGCAAGCCTTTAGTTATATACTCTAAGCTCTTTCATAACTTTTTTTTGTTCCGGGTTGCCTATCGAAAATTTTCACGCCCCGCCACTGCTAGGAAGTGTGTAAATAAACCATCCCAAAATAACGAAACTATCCAACATTGGTGTGTTATAAATATAAATTATTGTGATATTCTAATTTCCTGCTTCAACAGATCAGTTCCTTTGTCATATTCCTTGTGACAAAGGAATTAATTAGTTACAATTAACTACATATATATAATCTGACCCAGTGTCAACGTCAAAATATTGAAAGAAATTAGGATAATAAATTAGCCAAAATTATAAGTAAATAAGGGTTATTTTATGCTCGCAAAGCATAAGCGTATACGTTAAAAACTCAAGTTCCTAATACTATCGAATAGCAATATCTCCCTACTTCTAATTTCCGTATTAAGAATATTGAATAATTGATTATTAAAGCATATTATGTTTTATTGAATGCGTATATTTGTAATAGAACAACCAACAACAATGCGATTAGTAATAAAATTGAATAAAAAGTAGTCAGTAACAAGCATAGTAAAGGTCAAAAAGTAACAGGACAAATACTGCGTATTCGGTTATGCGAAGACCAGTACCAGTTAACAGTTTTTGGCGGTATATTTTCTCATATATCGTATGCCTACTGTTCCTTTCTACATTAGCTGTGACATGGACATACCCATCATACTATGCAAGTATGCACAATTTTAGTCGGATATATTAAACGTTCAATGTTATCATTACCTAATATACACATACTCATCTAGAAACCCATACATAGAACATTCCGTGAGTTAATTATTCTATACTTGCACCGTTCATTCAGTAGATGTACCTAAGTAGTTCAATTTCACGCGTGTTGGTTAACCTGTTTGGGCAAGTTTTGATTTTGATCATAATTTCGTTATGATAAATTATGATGTTATAATACTTATAATATTTATAATCATAAGCTAATTTTAAGGAAATTGTTAAATGTTGATAATAAAAAATATATAATGTGTTCACGTCTTTTAATATGAATTCATTGTCTCCTCTATATTTTTAAGCTCTGATCCAATGTCATTGGAACTCAACACAAATGCAACATTAAGTCGAGCGCATTGCTAACAATTCGAACAAACTCTGCGTTATTAATAGGACATTAATGTACTTTAAATTCCTATTTACTTTTATTATTATACAAATAGGTCATATATAGACATAGTGCATGATTATATTTAACCAGCTATCAAACATGAGAACACTGTATATGATAAAGTAGAATGGTCTAATAAATAAATAAAAAGTTCCTCCTAACATTCATAAGCTTCAATATACTTCTGGGTACTGATTATAAGACAGACAGATAATCCGGATTTTAATACACTTAGTAATATTTGTCAAATCAGATATTTTTGCACCCCCTTGTTTTGACATATTCATATAATAGTATTGTACACATTGTCATGTGCATATAAAAGTATCAGAGAAACTGATTCTTTCACCATTCTCATGGCGCGACTTCCATAATATAGAAAATTTTACGCAACCCCTTTATTTATTTTTTTTATTTATTTTTTTTTATTTTTTTATAACAACGCAACCCCTACCCTCCACTGTTCCTATCTTTGTACATATGTATGAATATGAGAGACACTGTTAAAGTCAACAAATAAGCAAAGCTGTAGAAATTAAATACAAGTATGACTGCACGTTACTCCAGCTGTTCCATTTGTAACTTTTTAATTTTTAGTTGCAGAATATGAACCATTTCCTTACACAAACTGTATTCTTCTTGCATCATCAAAGCGGCGTCAGGGTCATTCGTGCAGATATCTACAACAGCTTGGTAGGAATCAAAACTCTTTTTTGCGTTTTCCAGTTGAGAGTTCTTGTCTAGAGCAATTCGTTTCATACTATTTCTGCCTATATATGCAAATGCACTTATTACTGGCCGCACATGATCACTATCTAGTTTCAATGGCATTCTACCATTTTTATCTTTTACAGAGTCAATCAAGTGATCATACATTTTAATACTCGTTTCACATAATGCATTTATTTTCTTCAGTGCATGTGGGGTAGGTTTCTTTTTGGAACTGTTTAGTTTCTCCAACTTTATATTAAGGATATCGGTGTAGACTTCTCCAAGTTCGTACCAAAGTTGCCGGCAATACTGTAAGTAGTATGTGGGGTTGGTTGCATTGATTAGTTCCTCTAGCATATCTATCCGCCGCTTGTGCATTTTGGCGCGCCTTTCATCATCCTCCTCGAAGAATGCCAGGTAGGAATAAGCCTGAGAACTATCCTGAATAAGCTCAATATAATCTGATGCTAATGTGTCTATTTTGTAGTATTCCTTAGCCTTGTTTAACCAGCTCTGGCAACTCAAAAACACTTCTCTGGCATCTTGGTAAGTGAGTAGGAATTTGTCTGTAATTTTATTCTCAAACATGAACACATCCAAGTCAGGGAATATTAGGTTCTTGATGTCTCCATTGCAGATGTTTCCTTTGTCTTCTAATGTTAAATTGGACATAACTGGAATTGAGACATAGGTAATATTATAAATAAGAAAGTTTGCATGGTTGTAACTCACACAATCATGTAAAAATTACTGAACTGATTTTACAACCTGGATGTCACAGGATACTTTTTCACAGATACCAAAGTTCATAGGATTAAAGTGGGCTAGTATTTACCTATACATATAAAGTAATCCTTCAACCCAAATTCCCAATTTTGTAAACTTTTTTAAACTTTCTATGCCTCTATGTGACATGTACAAAATGTATGAAAAAAGTGCTCATGTCATGATTCTAAGCAGGAAAAACCAAAAATTGCTGAATTCTGAGACAAAAACCTAGCACAATTTTGAGTGAAAATGCTCTTTACAATTACTAGTTACACACTAAATGTGGTTGTGAGAAGGATAGTAAAGGTTCAAAATAAAAATATGTTACTAATCATGTTTCAGGTTTCAGGGCATTTTCAATAATTTATGTCCCAAAACTCATTTTGAGTAAATTTTATTTAACAACTCACGCTAATTATGTTTTATTGAAAATGTCCTCTAAATACTATAATGAAAACACAACTATTAAAAAACTGCAGGGTATTGAGTTGCATATTAGAGGAGCATAAAAACTACCAAAACTCACCAGTCACTGCATCAGCACTCATTTCACTGTCTGTCATCAATCTAGCCCTAGAAGCAGTCATGAGCAGCAGGCAATACTTAGCCCAGCACCGGGCCACATCCGCAGACCTATGTTTAAGTGTTTCCACTTTAGCTAAAAATATATCGTCATTGCTGGCCGCTTCCATCAGTCTTTCCTCATACTTCTCCAGAATCGTAGAAGCAGCTGCCAAGTGATGCCGTGATTGGTAAAACCCATTGTGCTCAGCAAAGAACTGAGACAATGTGGCAGAGTTCAAGGCCCAGTCTATAGGCTCATAGTCAGAATACTGCAACTGCCTGCGCAGAGTTGAGTGACAGTACACACCAGACTTCAAATTCTCTTCGAGTGAACAATACACCTGTGCCAAGTAATACAGGGTCAATGTATATGCTTTCTCCAGCAACATAAAATCTGACACAGGGGTTTCTTCAAAGTTCGAAATCACTTGCTCAATAGGCAGTGGCATTTGTAAAGTACATTTGAAAGATTCATAAAGCTCTTTGGCTTTGAGTAAAAATCCTTTTGCTGTTTCTGGATCGTCTCTGCTTGACCAAAGGATGCCTAAATTATTGTAAATGTTCAGTAGGGTTGTTATCACCTCTGGTTTTAAGGAGTTACCAGAAAGGAGATGCACTGCTTCTGTAAGAACTTTTTCACTGGCCGTCATTTCTTCAGTGTCCATGTTGATAATGCCGATGTTTAAAAGCACCGTTCCCATCATCGCGTCGAGTTTCACCCTGTCCAAATCGGTCTGCGACTCAATTACCTTACTGAGGGATTCGCGCATGGTCATTAACAAGCCTTGTGCTTTGTACTTGGATAGGTACGGATCTGTTTCCGGATCATTTTTGCGTTCCTCGTCCAGGAGTTTCCTCACTTTATAGTAACTCTCTTTGAAATCATTAAAGACTTCTTTCTCAGTCATATTTTCCACCGCCTCCCCCATTGCTTAAACTTCAGCGTAAGGTAAGAGTGTATCTAGATTTCGAATGTTAAAACTAAATTAAACGTATATTTATTACACAATGTAAATGATTTACTCTTGATAATGAAGTGACTATTTCGGTTATAATAAATTCATTTGAATCGATCGAATTCTCTTAGTCAGATTCTGATGAATTGGGGCTGATTAATCATGTAATGTATATGGCCCATAACAATAATAGGGCATATACATTACATGATTAGTCAGCCCCAATTCATCAGAATCTGACTAATTGCTATCGTGTGTCCGCATGTTGCGCTGCAATCCAACCGTCAAACGAGTTTTCCTGATGGGGCATCCAGATTATGTGATTTTACCCCAATTTGTCAGCCCAACATGTCGAAGTCATAATTGGACGTAGCGTACAGACGTAACAACTGCAACTACAATTTCATTCAGTGGCCAGTTAATAGTAAGAAAGCGAAAATTGCCGCATTCAAACGGTCCTGCGAAGCGAGCTGCAAGATTGTTACTAACTAATGAGATAGGGCAAGACAGCACGTCTAACATGGGACGGCCGCAACATACTCTCGATTTTTCTCGCACTATACCTCTTGTTCTAAGTGTTCTAGTTAGAGAGAGACGGATAGTGCGAGAAAAATCGAGAGACCTCGCGCGCCGTCGCGTCATAGCCGTGCAGCACGCAAAAATCGAGAGTATGTAACGGCCGTCTCATGATAGACGTGCTGTCGCGCCCTATCTCATCGGTTAGTTACAATCTTGCAGTCAGCTTCGCAGGACCGTTTGAATGCGGCCATTTTCGCTTTCTTACTGTTAACTGGCCACACTGAATGAAAAAGTTGTTACAAAACACCTGTTTAAAAAAAATTACAAAATTACAGTGTGAAATATTAAAACAATATTCTTTAGGATATATTTTTTAATTTTCGTTTAAATTTATTTGAATGAAATTTGTGAGAAAAAAAATATTTGGCAGTTCATGCCAATTCCATGGTCCAAATTGTGATTTTCATGAATTTCATGCAATTAGTAGGACAACTCGTTTGACGGTTGGATCGGTATCGCAAAATGCATCCACACGATAGCAATTAGTCAGATTCTGATAAATTGGGCTGACAAATTGGGGTAAAATCACTTAATCTGTATACCCCATGACTAATTGCATGAAAATCACAATTGGACCATGGAATTTGCATGATCTGCCAAGTGTTTTTTTTCTCACAAATTTCATTCAAATTAATTTAAATGAAAATTAAAAAATATATACTAAAGAATATTGTTTTAATATTTTACACTGTAATATTGTTTTTTTTTAAACCGGTGTTTTGCAACTACAATTTCATTCAGTGTGGCCAGTTAACAGTAAGAAAGCTAAAATTGCCGCATTCAAACGGTCCTGCGAAGCGGACTGCAAGATTGTTACTTACCGATGAGATAGGGCGAGACAGCACGTCTATCATGAGTCGGCCGCGACATACTCCCGGTTTTTGTGTCCTGCAGCCGTGCAGGACACAAAAACCGGGGAGGGGGATGTCGCGTGATAGCCGTATCACGCGACGGCGCGCGAGCTCTCTCAATTTTTCTCGCACTATCCGTCTCTCTCTTATTAGAACACTTAGAAGAAGAGGTATAGTGCGAGAAAAATTGAGAGTATGTCGCGGCCGTCCCATGATAGACGTGCTGTCTTGCCCTATCTCATCGGTTAGTAACAATCTTGCAGTCTGCTTCGCAGGACCGTTTGAATGTGGCAATTTTCGCTTTCTTACTGTTAACTGCCGGGCTAGTACACTAGCACTTTGACAGCTTCTATCGTCATGTTTTACGTCCAAGACAGACGTAAAAAAATTTAACGTCATGGGCTAATATGGTAGACCGTCAGCTACGTAAAATGTAACCATTCATACGTCTTGCACATAAAACGAAAATTTAAACGTCAAGTGCTAATATGCTCTTGATTTAGACATATAAAATTGCCGGTATAAACCGATGACGGGCGTAAATTTATGTAGGTCGCTCGAGACCCCCGGTAAAATTTAACACTATGAAAACATCTTCTGTCACAAGTTCACAATACATACGGCTCAGTTTCAAAACTAAATTCGTTTGTTGTTTTGTCTATCTACATGCTCGGATTGATTTAGTTTTTTACGACATTTCGCTTGATCATTGGACTTCGATATTACCGCATATCACGACGACCTTCGCTTACGTATATTGGACAAGGTTTCCCACCGGGACTTACAAGGTGATTTACTATTATTTATCATCATCGTCATATGCCTTTACGTCTATTACAGACGATTTAAGCATTGCTGTGTAGACATCGTTTTTGGTGAAAGTGAAGACCGATACGAGACCGGCATTACAATATTATGATAAATGGACTCATCAAAAACTTACATTTGCTTTGCATTCATCAGTATTCAGTCAAAACTCGCGCAAGGAGAAAAGTAAATAGATACACTAGCTTTCACAATAATCTAGAGACACAGCTATAAGACGGAAAGAGACAGAAAACACAGCTTTTATCCATAGACTATAATTGAACGAATGAAATGAATGTAATACTTGGTAGAATTACAGTTGTACACATTGGCAACACCATAGTTTTTTGAGTACATATATTTTATGCTAGGGCATAAATATACGTCAAGTCATTAGTGTGGTAGCTAAGTAACGTAAAAATTGACACATACATAAGGTTATACGGCGAAACGTAAATATATGGCTGATTAGTGTACTAGACGGGCAGCACGTCTATCATGAGACGGCCGCGACATACTCTCGGTTTTTGTGTGCTGCACGGCTATCACGCGGCGGCGCGCGAGCTCTCTCGATTTTTCTCCCACTATCCGTCTCTCTCTTATTAGAACACTTAGAACAAGAGGTGTAGTGCCAGAAAAATCGAGAGTATGTCGCGGCCCTCCCATGATAGACGTGCTGTCTTGCCCTATCTCATCGGTTAGTAACAATCTTGCAGTCCGCTTCGCAGGACCGTTTGAATGCGGCAATTTTCGCTTTCTTACTATTAACTGGCCACACTGAATGAAATTGTAGTTGGCAGTTGGTAGTTGGCTTGGCAGTTTTTGATCCACAAACAAATGGGTCTATAAAATTACAACTAAATGAAAATATTTCTATAATGGGCATAGAACTGGTGGCTCTGGCTGAGGCGGTAGCTGTTATCGAATCCTTTGAGTCCGGTACTTTCGTGGTATGTACAGATTCCAGACGTGCATTACAGTATTTGGCTCGATGCACCTCGAGTTTTCGAGGAGCACCGATAGCCTACAGCATCTTAAAGTCTGTGCACGCGTTGGCGATTTCCAAAATAAAGATTTACTTTCAATGGATACCATCCCACGTTGGCCTCAAGGGAAACGAATCAGCTGATCGACTTGCTAGAGAAGCAGTAACCGATGGAATAATAGCCTCATACTTACTTGCCTTACCATACTGACTGTCTATACCTGGTACGACGTAAATGCAAGCAATTATGGAAAGAACATTTTAATGAGCGGTCTTTAACTAAAGGAATATGGTACAGAACTATCCAACCTACTCTCTGTCAAGTGCCATGGTTTAGGGGGTCGGGCATGGGTAGGAAAGATATAGTATTAGCTCTCAGATTACGATCGGGACACATCCCACTGAACAGCTTTGCTTTTTTGATGGGTATAAGACTGCTTCACCGAACTGCGCGGAGTGTGGAACGAGAGAGGATGTGTTTCACATCCTGGTGGAATGCATCCGGAACGAAACTGAGAGGAATACGCTTGAATGTAGGTATAACCCTTCAGCTGTGGTCATCCCTCTGTGGGCTTCATATTTTTTCCTGCAGGTTGGTGGAGCCCCCCTTGGAGGTGCGCATTGGCTGTGCTTACTTTCTTAGAAATATAACCGCCATTCGTGTATTGATCTCGTTTTAATCCATTGAAACGTATAGTCAATGAAGCGAGACAGCTAACAAGCGACAATTTCAATGGCCATTGAAGGAAAATTTTGAATTTGATCGGTAGTCTAAAACTGCCACTGGCGCGTTAACCACGGTCAAGTTTAGCGAGTGAGTTTTAATGGTTTTAGTGCGAATTTTCGTTGCCAGAAGGAGATATCTTGGAGAGCAGTAAATAATCCTTCGTTTTCTGTTAAAAAATATAGTTTTTAGTTGATTAACGATAATAAACTTGTGGCTAACACACCATACCTACTCATGGTCAAAATTTGCCTACAGGTTTTTTAGCGCTTTTCTACTAATTTAGAATTACTAACAGCTATTAATATTACCGCTATTTATCGTAAATTTATTTAAAATGTAGAAAAAGGACTAACAATCGCCCGAAAGTAGATAAATAGATCGAAATTGGTAACGGTCATAACAGAGCCCTCAGAGGGATGGTAACCGTCAAGGAACTTCCCTCCGAGGGATGCTCACATGAGACCTCGTGACGTCACTTACTCAGCGCACCAGCGCGATTTCATAATATGGATACGCCATGGATTGATATTGTCTTGCAACGTTCGTAATTCGTATCTATTCACGGAAAAGTTGGATCTTGTGTTGTGCTCGCGATTTGTTGCTATTGTCTAGCTTTATGTCGGTGAACTAACATTAGATAAATACTTAGTGCTTGTGTATGTGCCTAATGTGCTTATCAATATTAATATTAATAAATATTCAGGTGTGTCTTTAGTGCTCGTTCGGACTCTTCGGACTAATCAAGTGAGTGAGTGGCGCTTTCGATTGTAACGAATACGATGGTTCATGTGCTATCATAGTTTCAATAAGTGTTAACTGAGCTGTGTGCTGTGTTATTTAGGTGCTTGTACAATCTACGAAGAACCATCGTAAGTAAGAACTAACTTCTACACAGACGAGAGACCACTCAGAAATCACCACTATTCCTTCATGTTCATCAGGTTGTACCGCTACTACAAACTCATGGTGTGGGTAAGGGTAAGGTAACGGGCCATAAGTTCGTGCTAGTACGTCATTTCGTTAGTTTTGTTTCTGAGGCTTATAATAAGCAACTGAAATAATTTTTTTTTAATTTATACATTTGTAAAAAAACTTTATCATTAAACCTTTCCAAAAAATCAAATTAAAAAATGTTAACGACTAAACTAATAGCAACACAACGCTCGAAACTGTCAGTCGGCCGAAAACAGCTGTACGGTGTGCGCGAACTGCTTGTTGACGTAAGGTGCTCGCTCCGACTTCTTAAGGGAATTGAAAGAGAAAGGGAAGTCCATTTGAAAAAAAACTTTTAACAGTGCTTTGTCTAGTTCCTTAACAATGGATTTAATAAGAAATAAGTGTATATTTTGGTATAGTTGTCCCTTAAAATTGCAATAAATGGACTCACGAACTAACGGTCATTATATTTTTCGTCTGGCTCCTATTTCGTGTTATTACCGAATCAAGGACTTTCTTTATACATCCTTGTATCTTTGGTATTTAAATAATACTTAAGAAATTGTAAATGTTAATTTAAAAAACAGATATTGTATTTAATGACGTTTTCATTGACCTAAATTCGGTATATGTTTTATTCACTTGAATTCTCGTAAAACGAGGTTGAACGTGACCTAAATTTACAATTTGAAGGTGAATTCGCATATTTACTTGTAGCATAATTTTGTTTATTGCTCGATTCCTGTAATGTATTTTTATGTTTATTTATTACATATAGGATACTTAATGGTTATTGAACATAATTTAAAGGTGATGTACATTATTGATTGCGGGAATATCCAAGAAATAGTAACACGAAACAAGGGACTACTACTTTTAATACTTTTCCCCAAGTTCGTGACAGAGAAATCTATAGTGGTAGGCAAACACACAGATCAAATGTGTACCCTCGTCTGTTATTTGATATTCTTCTTGAAGAGGCAACATGTGCATCGATATAATGGAATAGTGTTGCCTGGGTAAATTCCGGGAACCTTTTATTTTTGCGGGATAATTTTTATTAAATGAAAGTTTACTTTCTACCCTATTAAACAGTATAGAATTGCTCTTTCAAAAGGGTGTCGTGTGTCCCATACAATCAATCGTAGATAATCAATACATACTTATATCTAACTAGGTAGATACGTTTAAGGAATATTGAGGAAAATGATTGAAGATATTTATTATTTTTAACATTAGATATCCCGGGACTTGCTATCCCCGGGACTTTCTTTATTTTTAAGGGTTTTTTTTTTAAGAAGTGAAAGGTATCTTTATACCCTATTAAACAGAATATCGTTTACAGATACCTACATGTCACGTCCAAAAGGTTTTGCCTAGATATTTATCTTACGTTAAACAGTTTTGGTTAATATACTCGTAGATAGGTAACCTATGTGAGACACATTTTTGAAAAGGTGACCCTGTACTAATGGATAAGTTATTTAACCTTACATTTCATAAAAAAAATCCTGGAGAAAGAAAAAATGTCCCGGGATTTTAAATACCGAGTTTTATCCAGACCCCCTATTGGATTTTTCCAATAATCATGTTAATTACCTTTTCAATAATCTTGTTCAATATCAAATAACAAATGAGGGTTCACAAACAAAATGTTTCTCTTACTACCTGGCACTCGAAAACTTTATGCCGAAACAGGGGCCAAGAACTCACAAACTTAGGAGCAGAGCCAAATTTTATCACGAAATGGGGTTCAAATACGAGGTCTACAAATAAATTATAAAAAAATAGTTATTGAAACTAATACTATATAATTCTTGCATTAAATAATAGGCAAGATATCAATGTTCATCACACAAAAAAATTCAATGCGATATCATGTTCTGTATTGTCTTAAAAAAAATACTAATTCGTAAGAGGCTTAACATGCCGAAACAGTGGACGTTTACCTTATATCCATACTAAGCAAACCATTGTTTTCGAAATGGTCTTGATTTTCATTGTTTTAATGTTCATGTTTTAGCTGTTGTCCACGTTAATCCCCTAGCCTGATCCCCCAGGGGAAAAAAACGGTTAGGTTGTTAGTTGAACTGCGACCCTACAGCGCGCGAGCCGAGCGAGCGAAGCGAACATTATCATTTTTTCCTAGTTGAATATAAAATAATTGCCGCTAATTCCCCTGGGGGATCAGGCTAGGGGATTAACGTGGATAACGTGATGTTTTACGTGTTTTTTGTTTAACTGGTATTAATGTTGTAATTTTAATTGAAAGGATATTTAATCAAGATGCTTCCAACCAAATTTGTTTGGTTTAAAGCCCATGGTTGCTGTGATAATTGCAGTCGTTTGGAAGAGGTTATTTTGTGTCAAAGTAGACATACTTTTTTCATTTTACTCTCACATAAAACCTGCTGCACCTACAATAAAAAAGCTTCGGTTACACCTAGTTGATGGCTCAAATGTATTGTTTAGGCATGAATTTGATTACATACAGTATAAAACACTTCAGATATAAACATGTAAATCAAAGCCCACACGAGCAACTTCTGAGTGTAGGCATTATATTGGTAGAATATTTCAAATGGTCTAGTGTAAAAAAAATACTCATGAGCCTCCCATTTTATGTTTTTCGAATAAGTATAACACTAATTTCTTCAAATTAAGCCCATTAAACACCCCAAATATCCAATTGATTATATTTAAAATGACCAAAATATGTCGTAAACTTCGGTGACCTGGTGACGAGGTCAGCTAGATAGCCTTAATACGACTTTAATGTAACGATGATATATCGTTGCAGTTAGATAATTTAATATAGATCGAGTTTCGTCCAAAATCCTGGCTGTGATTATGTAAAACACTAAAGAAAATTTAATTTTACCAAATCACTTCACCCCACAAACCTTGGAAGTGGAGCGTCCCTCAGAGGGTGCCACAGACGTGGGTAAGCGGCCATGTTTTTTCGCCACAGCTGAAGGGATAAGGTAAACCTGTTTGAAACAGGCAAATGTAATAGTGTCTTAGCACACCCTCTATCCAACGTAGCTAAAGAATTGTACAAAATTGTAAATGTAGGTATCAAGCGAAGATGCTAGTTATTTAAGTGATTTGTAACAATAAGGGTGACATTATCATAATGGATAAAACCCCTTTACCAAATAATAAAGATTAAAAAAAAAAAAAAAAAAAAGGTAAATTGTATAAGTTTAGTAAATGCAATAAAATTGGTACTAAATCCATGTAACTCGTACATACGTGTGAGTTAAGTAAGTTTGCTAAACGTATTATTGGGTACTGTCACTAGATGGCGCCATCACTGGTCGCGAAAGTTCTATGGAACCACAGGCTCCAAGCGTTTGGTTATGTATAATTTTGTGTTATGCTTATGTGTAATATTGTCTCGAAAATACTACTTTCATATAAAAAAAATCAAAAATACTCTATTTGTTGCCCGGGAAGTCAATGCCATCTGGTGATATCTCAATGTATTACTAAAACTATCAGGTAGGCTGACAGCATCATAGCCGTGGTAGCTCGGATACTGCATCTACTGGTGTAGCTACGAGACTAAAATTGTATACAGAATTGCCTACATTAGGACGGTACGCTTTTGCTTTATGAGATTGGGTATCTGTAGGTACTTGTATTCTTTAATCTGTGCCCAAACCAATAATAAAAAACCTACTTACCTACTTCCGTTACTACAATGATGTGCAGATGGATCTCGCACTACAAACTCACAGACGACTTAACCTAGATTAAGTGGTCTGTGTACTACCTACGCAGATTAAGTAGGAAATTAACCACTTTAAGTAGGAAATAACCTGTTAAAATTGTCGTCAGTGTTTTATGATGATGACATGTATCAGTAAATAATTATGAAGCATTGAGACACCAAACATAGAAATGTACTAAATTCTTGGCATGTTTTCACTAAAATATGTTTATTTCATTAATTGTTAGCGCGTTTCTCGCTTACGCCATTATTACACCGTGAATAGTCGCATTCTCCTACTAGTACATCGTCGAAGACGATATAAATGATTACAAATAATCTGCGTAGGTAATGTAGGTATCTATCTACTTCGCGTCACAGAAAGCGCGACCTTGGATGCGAACTCGGCAAAGCACTAGTTGCGTGCCGCCGCTGGCGAGCGAATGTGATCGTTAACACACGCGGAAAGAGTTCAAGTTCAATTGTAGAATTAAACAGGACTATTCTAATGTGTATTATGCTCTACATAAACCTTTTTTCTGTAGGATTCATGTACTACTTTAATAATCTATATAGTTAAATTAAATTTGGACACAATTTGGTCCTATAAATATATTTACCGACAGTTTATTGGAGTAAATGTATTTATATGCAATTCTAAACAAAAATCTATACGATTTTTAGCAAAATAGGTTCATCAATGAAATGAAATGAAATGAAATGTCGTTTATTCACATTAAACATATGGTATAAGCACAGATGTTACAGTCATTTCCTTGTTCCTTAATATGTTTAGCCCAAAAAGGCATGTGAAAATTTGCATTACCTAGGTTTGATCATGCTTATGTCACGTCAAATGCAAGCAAAATAATCGTCAGTTGTGGCTCAATACAAAATGTCTAAAGTATAATTATATAATTAAAAATGGTAAAATTTGGTATAAGTTTAAAATAATATTTATGTCGTAATAATAATATTAGCATGCCATGTCACATTCATAAAACAAATAAAAATATATGCGAACTAATAATCAACAATTATGATAAGCATTACGATCGATTAAAATTAAAATGTTTAACATTATTATGAGAATCAAATCAAAGTACTACTTATTACAATTTTTTTTCATTATTTTTATGAGAATCAAATCAAAGTACTACTTATTACAATTTTTTTCTACCAACTTCTGTCACCTGTCACCCAGCCATGCATTTTGTTAATATATTGGTTTTACATGTAAAAAAAATGTCGGATTTCATTGTTTACAGGTTAAAGACAATAATATTGTTGTGTTGACGATTATAAACAACTATTATTAATTTTAATTAATAAAATCGGCGTTTATTTCACAGTATTTTTTTATACCTACTTTCGGGTCGAAAGTTTGTAATATTCGTAAATATAAATATATAACAAACGCATTTACTAAGCCCTAAAAGTATTTTTTTTCATCGCACCGTCACGAAACACAGCAGCACACTACACTCGCATTCGAGTTCAGAGCGCAACTAAACTAAGTAAACTTTGAAAGCGGGGTTTTTCCGTTCACTGGCTAGACAGCGCCATCTGTTTTTGACTGCGGGTACAAAATTTTCTCTCTGTTTTACCGATCGAGTCAGTAAGCGCGTACTGTTGTTTGAATAGCCACAAACGCCGTTTGACGGAAATGCCCCGCTGACGGCTTTGGCCACCCTGACCTTAGTTATCTTAAAATATGTATTTATGACGGAGAAAAAAAACACAGTCTATTATAAATTAATGTTTGGCGAAACCGTATTTTGCCTGGAGTATGCATGTTATGCATCAAATTGTTTATATTAATTTTTTTTATTAATTGCGACAAAACTATTTTTTCAAAAATTGGGAGCACAGATATTGGTCTGAAGTTATTGGGGTCAGTATCAGTAGTGCTACCTGATTTTACTATGTTTCATTAGATCAGGAAACTCACCGCAATCGACACTGTTGTTAAATATAACTGCCAACTCAGGCGCTACGATTTCTATAATAGATTTGAGTGCATGAACAGAAACTCCCCAGAGGTCAGCAGTTTTTTTGACATTCATTGATTTAAACGCCTTTATAACATCTGAGAAACTAACGTGTTCAAAATTAAGATTTGAAATACATTCTGGGGCGTTTTCTTTCAACAATTTAACGGCAGAGGAAAGTGATGAATTTAAATACTTAGTTGTGGAAACTGGTATCTCAGTAAAGAAATATTCAAATTCAGTACCTAGCTACTTCCAAACTAGAATCTACAATTCTGCCATCAATTTTTATTTTAAGATCGTTCAGTGTGTTCTTCGATCTACCAGTCTCTATGTTAATTACTTTCCAGGTTGTTTTAATAATGTCAGAGCTATTTTTCATTTTCTGGGATAAATAATTACGCTTGGCTAAATGACAATCTATTTTAAATTGCTTCGAATATTGCTTGACATGTTCTTTAAATTCATCACTTGTATTAAATCCGACGATGTGACTCCAATGGGCCGTCCTGGGCGAGGGTCGTCTTCAATTGACTCTCTGCCATGTTTGAAGAGGCCATGCCACTTGTAAATCATGGTTTTAGCAGGGCACCGGTCCCCGTACACGGTTTTCATTTCATTCATTATAAGTTGCGGAGGTTTTCCTTGCTTCGATAGAAATTTTATCACGGCACGATATTCAATTTGCTCCATAGTCGCACGTTTATTCCGAATTAATTTGTTTGAAGAGCGATATCTTTAAAACAAATGACGGTTTTGAATTGTCATTTATATTTTTTAAGTGAAAACTTCTTTAGCGGCACTGAGCACTTTTTGGGATGGGGAAAAATTGTTAAGGCGGTGTTGGAAATTATCGCGTGCTTTGAAACGCCGTTCTGACTTGATTAAGGTAAGCGTCCACTTATCGGTATCGTACGCTTCGGACGCATCGCATCAAACGGATAAATTTTTCACAGTGCGTCCACTGTATTGGCAGCGTACGGATTACCGACGGTGAGTACCATCATACGGATTGACGATGCCAGTTAATTCGGATTTTCGTAGTGAGCGCACGTGTGGACTCTGTGAGAATGGAGGAATGCGATGAAGAACAATTTGTCGTTGTAGCTTGTTTGTTAGCAGAAGAGGAAGAATTGGAAAAAAAGCTAAAAAAAGAAAACATCGTATCTGGATACACAACATATTCAAGAAGAGATCGGAACATGGAGAATATCACACCCTATTTCCTGATTTGTTAAACGATGATACAAAGTTCTTCCAATGTTTTCGTATGTCGCAAGATAAATTCAATTATCTTGTTGACATCCTGAAACCACATTTACTGAGACAGAACACTACATACAGGGAGGCTATAGGACCAGAAGAAAGGCTTGCTGTGTGTTTAAGGTATTTATTGAAATTAAACATCAAATGCATTAATTCTTATTAAAATGTAAATATTGGCCGAGAATCTGCGTATTACGTTCTGTATAGTTCACATTTTCTTGGGAGGACATCGGACCCGATTCTACAGTGGCCTCTAAACTTCCTAATTTTATTTAGGTGTCGCTAAAACACTTCGCTATTCTATGAGCAGCTGTCATAATCAAATGACAGCGCTAATTTGAATCTGACGTTTCTTATTTTAGGCGGTCTATACAACTTACTTAGCTGCCTAAATGCAATTCTAAATATGTCGTTTTTAATCTGCCGCCTAAATTATGTCTAAAAATTAGACAATTTAGTTTTAGGCTAGTCAAGCCATGTGCACGTAGAATCGGGTCCATCATGCGCAAAGTTTCGCTATTGGCACGTGGAGACATCGTTTCATCCCTGGGTGAAGGCGGCATTTAGTAAGGTGTAGATCACAGACCACTTGGACGTAGTTACGCGAAAACGTTCCAACCCACAAGTCACTCGAAAATGAGTTACCATAACCAGGGTACTATTTTTGACATATTACATCATGTGCACACAAAGATGCTAGTATTTTTAGGTTAGTTTCATCAATAAAGTTTGACCCAAATGTTCCAACCCACCATTATGCCAAGGACGTGTACTCAAAATAAAGTAAAAACATTACATGCATACTGAAACATATTGTTGAAAATTCTTAATAGAATAACATATCGTTATAATGTTCCACTTGTCTTGGAACATTATACTAAATTCATAAAACGCACATTTAATTGTTTCTTAAATGATCCATGTGGGTTGGAACGTTTTTGCAAAATCTTTATACATTTTTTATTTCTGCAAAAAAATTCCATGTAATTTGAAACCTTTTAGATTAATCCATACTGTTTTTTTAAGCTGCGAAGACTGTTCTAAATAAATTGGAACGTTTTATTATAATATATTATTTTCTAATTTTTTGCTATAAACGATCCACATATACTTGATCCATTTTTGCTATTAAATATGTTCGAGAAAAAAAATTTTTTTTACCATAATAAATAACAATGGTATATTTGGACGTAGTTACGCGAAAACGTTCCAACCCACAGCGACCCCATTTTGAGATAAACGCAATTTTGTGTTTTAGCGGTACACTTTTTCCCTGTAATTATTTCAGGCAAATACTACCTATTGGTTTTACTGTGGAATGCCAAACTGGTTATTGAATGATATGCATATTTCTTGTAAATACGTAATACAAGGGGCATATAAATAGGTAAAACGAGTTTGAAACGTTTTTGCTAAATTTAATTTTGTATGAACCTTGTTAAATAGCAATTATGCATAAACGTTCCAAAACGAATTTAAGTGTATTATTTTATAAATATATCTAAAATAAATTTAATATGTAAAATAATAAATAACAATGAGGAACATACAAAAACAACAAAAAAAAATTGAAAAAGTATTACAAAAAAAAAATAGGACGTGATCTTTTGAGCTTAGAACCTATGCCAAAAATTAGCTGATATGGTTCCAAAAGTTATCAAAAACTTATATTAAACATTCAATCATCATCGTATTCTCATAGAATTCTCATCATATTCTCATTATTCTCATCGTATTCTCGAAGTCCGGAACTCCACCAAACCCATCAACATCATCAGTAGCTTCTTCAGAACTGAAGCGTTCTATAAAATTGAAGGCAATCCTCAGGTATGTAGTGGTACATGGATTGTAAGTCCACTAATTTCGCTGGAGCAATCGGTTTGCCATTAGGCCACAATAAACAAAAATCAGATTCTTTTATGGTGAAACTGTGTGGAAAGTGTAGCATGACATCAAGTCGTCAAAAGGATGGGATTTCATTTCACAGGTAAGCATTTTTTTATTTTTACAACGAAAAAACAATAATAATTTAAAATTTCAATTTATAAAGTAAAAGTTTCTTAACGTGGCGACGCGTTGATGTCTTTCAACGGCTGTCTTTTTCTTTCGCTTACAATTTTGTGTAATTCCGTCTTTGTCGCACCATTGCAGTGTCTTAATTAGTGATGTGACTGATCGATTACTTACGTCACCGATATCAGTAAAACAATATTGAAGTGTTAATACCTAGCGTACAGAACGAACTTGTATTATTGAAATAAATACTACTAATACTGTATATATTTATGAGAGGTTTATTGTATTTGTAAATAATCGTTTGTCTTGTTTTTTAGTGTACATATTGTTTTACAAAACTCTAATAGTGATATTTATTTCTATACATGCATTGAAGATGTTTAAAAGAAAATCGAACGCTTTAGCCTAGATGGTAGTGACCCTGCCTACGAAGCAAGAGGTCCTGGGTTCGAATCCCGGCAAGGGCATTTATTTGTGTGATGAGCACGATTATTTGTTCCTGAGTCATGGATGTTTTCTATGTATTTAAGTATGTATTCATCTATATACTCGTAAGTATGTTTGTCGTCGTCTAGTACCCATAGTACAAGCTTTGCTTAGTTTGGGACTAGGTCGAGTTGTGTAAGATTGTCCCTTAATATTTATTTATTATTTTAAAATGGAAAAGTTAAACCAATTTTGAATAATAATAAATAATAAGTTGTTTTTTTCTATTAATAAAGGTGCAACAGATGATGCGATGATATTTTTATTGTTTTTCAGATTTCCAAAATGTTCTACACAAAACCAAATTTGGATAGACGCCACAAAACAGTCACAAAAATGGATTCCTGCTACAAGCAGCGTAATTTGTTCGCGGCACTTCAAACCAGTGTTTCAAATACACGAATAACAACATACGCTTGTTGTTCGAATCCGAAACCAATAAAATATGATATTCTCTTTAATGTTAAATTTCATTCCAATTAAAAATATTTACATTTATATTCTGTAGTATTATTTTCGAGTGTGTCCCATCACTACCCAAAATGGTGCGCGTCACGTGTGAATCGTGTGATTGCTCGTTGACCTTGAGCTAGCCAATCACAGTTCACTTGTCACCCCCCGCGCCCCGCCAATTTGGCATAATGAGATACTAGACAAAGTTTTATGAAGTGGAGTCTATAGGTTAAGTGGTCTGTGGTGTAGATGAACGAGAAAACATTGCCGGAGACGGATTGTGCAGAGTTTCGTTCATGGCAGGTGGAGGAGGAGGAGACATCACATATAGAGTATTATTATTCACAGATGGTGTCGAAGCGATGGTTGTGATTTTGTTCATAGCAGGCGAATTAAACATGGTTGTATTTGAACGAGTAGGTGCCGGAACCATTACATTTGAAACAATTCTCACTCTCTCTCTTTCATTTGAACCAGATGCCATAAGATTAGAATCAGAATATTCAGGATTGATTGGAGTTGTCGCAAGCCTCATCTCAACGTTGTTAACCATTTGAAACAAATGAGATTTAATTTGAATTTGGTCTTGTAAAGGAAAAGTCTTTACTGTTTTAGCCATATTGATGAAAAAATCCAGTAGAGGATCACTCAAATTTCTGTTTTGTTCCGTTCTTGTTAAGTATTGTTGTAGAACGTTGGCTGCAGTTGAACCTTGTGAAGTTTGTGAAGCTGCGTAGGTCGATTTCCTACCGACAGTTGGAACGGATTCTATGGATTTTTGGCTTCCTGCATCGCTTGTATCTAGATTACTAGAATCAGACGGTGCTTCAAGCTGTGTTTCGTCGTTATTGTTGACAATTCTAGGCGATAGGCTTGACCGCCGTTCTTCCTCATCGTTTATCGTTTGGTACTAGGAAAGAAAGTTCTTGGAAGAATTTGGGAGGTTTTAGTTTCGATGCTGCTTGGCCGCTTTTGGTCTTACGCAAATTCAAAGCCTTCCTATGGTTGTCTCTGATTCTGGTCCATCGCTCCTTGCATACATTGCCTGTAACAATTAAACAATTTTTTTCATTTATTTCAGGTACTTAGCCACTGGGAATTCTTTTCGATCACTGGCATTTTCCTTCAGGATTGGAGAACGTACAGTGCGAAGAATTGTGTATTCGACCTGCGAAGCCATTATTGAAGTCCTACAGCCCATAGTGATGCCAAAACCTTCTGAAGATACGTGGATTGAATCAGAAAAAGGTTTTTACGAGAAATGGAATTTTGCCAACGCGATAGCTGCCATTGATGGAAAACACGTGCTTATTCAAGCACCACCGCACAGTGGCTCAAATTACTTTTGTTATAAAAAACACTTTAGTTTGGTACTGCTAGCCTTAGTCGACGCAGATAAAAAATTCATCGTCGTCGATGTCGGTGCTTTTGGTAAGAACTCTGATGCTAGTATTTTAAGAAATTCGAGTTTAGGCAAAGATTTACAGGATGGCACTCTAAACATACCTCCACGAAACATACCACCGGGAGGCACTGAAGCACTACCTCATGTCATCATCGGTGACGAAGCTTTTCCACTGTGCACGTATTTAATGCGACCATACTCTCGAAACGATGCCCAAAGAAATGAAGAAAAAAAAGTGTTTAACTATCGGCTCAGTCGTGCGAGAAATACTGTGGAAAATACATTTGGAATATTGGCAAGAAAATTTAGAATTTTCGAACGAAGATTGTCTATGCACGAAGAGCACATTATAACTGTTGTAATGGCTACATGCTGTTCGCACAACTTTCTGAGAAATGAAACATGCCACTGGACAGAAAATGATAAGATGATAACACATCTATGAGAGGACTGCAAAACCTAAGGAATTTAGGTGGTAATTCACGCACAGATGCTTTAGCAGTCAGGGATAGCTTCAAAAGTTATTTTAACTCAGAAGCAGGGTCGGTAGATTGGCAATTGAGGAGAATTCGGGCTGGAAGGCGCCGTGTATAAGTAATTAAATAAAAATTCACAAACTTACCATTTTGATTTAACCTGTTCCCAATTTCCTCCCAGATATTGTCCCTTCTTTGCTGGTTAGAATAGTTAGGGTTTTTTAAATTATAAATTTCTTCGTACTCTTGCACAATTGCGATTAGTCTTGACGCGTCGATGCTGCAAAAACAACGCGTGTTGACACGACAAACGCCAAAATGCAAATGGCCGACGATGCAGAGCGAGCGCGCGGGGTGCGTCCACTGATCGGCATTCCGTATGACGTCATCGGCAGGCATCGCAAAAGTTGCCTCTCGGAGCAACGGTGTCGGCATTGCCGATGTGCGATGCGTACGATGCGGACAGGTGGACGCACTTATATGAGTTTCTATACAAATAATACTACGATCCGTTGCGTGCGATGCGTCCGATGCGTACGATACCGACAAGTGGACGCTTACCTTTAAGAAACAATAAGGTCTGATTTTCAGATATAATATGATTCTTGACTTAATATGACTGTTCATCTGATTTTATGGATACATGATTGCTTAAAATTTCCTCAATAGAAAAAAAAACCAAAGTTGGGTCTGTATTTTCCTTTTTTTACTCAGCCTACTCAAACGATACATTATTTTACGACACAATCAAGTAAATACTATAGTATTTTATCTCATCTAAAATCTCACTTTATGAAAGTTTAATAAACCTTCACTAAGTTAGGTATTTATCGAAATTTGTCCAAAACAGCGATTCCCGAAGAGTGTTACATCTCTTTTTCACGTGGGCGGAAGGCATCAGCGTGTCTCTGTCTAGGGGGCGTGTACGACTCAAATCAAGGCATCCCCTTAAATACGCGACAGAGTTTTGTGACGTCAGATGTAAAGGAGGTCACTTTTTGCTGCTAGCCGATTCAACTTCATTCAAAACTGAACGCTATTCGCAAGAGTATAAAGCCGTTAAACACTTTTTGCAATAGCATATTCTGCAAATAAATTTGTAATAATACCAACGCGTCCTTCACCGTTTTGCTATTGAGAAAATTCGAATAGTTCGAATTTGGGCGTTATTCCTAGAGATAAAGCTTAGAAAAATATTTACCAACGGCAAAAACAAATTGATATTTTGGTCGCCACCGCCGTCTGCTGTGCAAATTCGAATAGTTCGAATTTAGACGTTATTCCTAAAGAGATAAAGCTTATGAGGATACGCTTTTCTATATTGGTATTGGAAATAATGTCTATTTGGTAAAGTGCTGCATATAGGTTAGAAAAAAATAGGATAGACAACATACAAAAGACAGACTTGTTTAATAATAATAATTCAATTACAATTGTTGTACTTTAATATAATACGAGTACATTATGTTTTTTTCGTCTTTGAATAGGCGATTATTGTATTTGATGGTAGAAAAAAATAACTTTATAAAATATTCACTTCAAAGTAAGATAAACCACGTCCTTTTGGGTATTCAAACAATCATAAACAGAGCAGATGTGGCCCTATTTCGTTTTCATCGTGCTTTTAAAAACCTCGTAATAAATAAGACAAAAATAGGTAGGCGCGGTTCGTCGCGTTCAAGTCGGCGGCGGCGGCAGATCACAGCACGACGCACGTGTGCTCGCTGGCGCGGCGCCGGCCCTCGACTGACTGGCGGCCCGGGGCTGTGCCCGGGGCCTCGCGAGCGATAGGTATCTAACGCGCCCCGCCCCGCCCACTGCAAGCCCCTCTGACAACACCTTAGAACACAAAATCTCAACGGTTAGTTGACGTGACATCTGACAGTGACATATAAAGCACGAGTGTTACCAGAGTATGACTTTTACTTACCCCAAACGAACAAACGATTACAGTACAGTCCGGACATGAATGTAATGCAATTGTAATGCGATTACAAATGTAATTCATTACGGCATTACATTCGTAATCGCTTGCAGGGACATTTCAGCACTTAGTATTTTTACTTGAAAAACTTCTCTAAATTTAAAAATGACCGAAGCATAGCGTTCCCAAGTTGTCTAACATCCTTGGTATTTTTTTTGCCAAAGTGGTGTCATTATAACACCTATTTTGTATGATTGTTAAGTACAGAACACGTCGTAATAAGCATCTTTATCCGTTCTTCTTAAAAATAACACCTATCCGTCATCCGAGTCGGATTTGCCACCTTTAAATTACTGACCTTTGAACCCGAATATCTCGGTAAATATCGATCTGAGAGAAAACGTTTAAATAATAAAACATGCTTATTTTTACGCATTTATAACGATAGAAAAAGAAAATTGAAAAGAAAATTAGTTACATTTTGTAATCTGTAATGCGATTACAAATTACATTTGTAATGCAATGATTGAAATTACATTTTGTAAATGTAATTTGTAATGCAATTACTTTTTGTCCCACACTGGCTAGTTATTAATATACACAAATACTTGACTTTCAATTTAAACAAGTTAACAGCTAGATGTTAAAGTAAATAAACGCCTCGTAAAACAGAGTATACTTAGTTGCGAATAATTAATGGGAAAGATTAAAAATAACACTATCACTGAAACTTGCAGTTTAATCTTACCTCAATTGTAGTAACTTTTACACTAAGTACCTATAGTTTGTGTAAAATTGAAATTACAACTCGTTTTTTTTTACCGGCAAGGTTTATTTCATTCACATATTATCAAAACATATTAGTACGTATAATTTAATTTATTTATTTACATTGTACTGATAAAACCTTATTTTAATCTGTTATGCTGTTATTCATTATTCCTAAACATCGTTCCTGTCAAAAATAAAAACATAAAACGGAAAATTTCCATACAAAATCAATAATTAGCTTGAATCAAAATTCTTTCAATCCTCACATCTTACCTAAATAACGACACAATTAAAATGTTTTTACCAAGTGTTTCGAACCCTTTATTTGATTATGTATTTGTATATCCCAATATACACATTTCTTCATGCTTTTTTTGCATTTTTTGCGCAGACTATTTTTTTGCTCTACAAGCCGCAAACGAGGCTTGAACTCACGATTTTTTTTGCTTGCCAAATAAAGGGTTAAAATGGAAAGTTACTAATATCTATTTATCTATACAAAGCTTGATTTCCACGAAAAAAATATTGATCTGAGGTTCCATTGGCTGAATTATCTAGACTAGATTATGTATACAGGGTGTACCAACAATGGGGTGTGAACCGATCTAGGGCATAACAGGAATCGTGTTCTGATAAGATAAAACTAAAATAATTTTTTTTGATGTGTTTTTGATAAGTTCACACCCCATTTTTGGTACACCCTGTATAGATATTAGATATAGTCAATCAACTGCTTAAAACCAGTCTCAATTACAAACCCGTCGTAGCGTAATTCCTGAGGAGAGAGGGGAGAAAGGTAACTCAGCATAATAGAGACCTCTACATAGGTAGAATTTTAATGCATTACACGCAGGGGTGGTACATCGCTTTCCTTTTCTGACTGTACAGTTCTTCCAAGCTAAGCTGGTACAGGGTATAGGTACTCGTGTATTCGTTAGAGACTGGATCGTACCATGACAGTACACAGTATAATTTACTTTAAAAACAAAGTTTTAATCAATCAATCAATCAAATCATTTATTTCGAGTAACAAAACTCATAATACATTTTTTCAATTAAGTTCATACCGACTGATTTTAACCGACTTCAATTCAGTATTCCGCCACAACATTTCCTTCCACTTTACCACAAGAACATTGATTATTAGTTCCGTCGATTCATCAACAATGGTGATTCTGAGACCTTTGGCACTTCATTACTTGCTATTTTAACGGAATCATATCAGAATCTGTGACATCATAAGGGAATTGCAGGAGACATCTGTGGTCTTGATCATCAGTTCCACTTCACCACATTTGTTATTTCTGGGTGTAATACACGAGTTATAATAGAAAATACTGAAATTACTACATACGTGCCTAATATATTTGAGGAGTTCCCTCAACTCCTCATGGATCCCATCATCCAACCGGATTTTTGAACACAAAAACAAATTACGAATCGGCTCATAAATTACGGAGTTCTGAGGTAACAAAACAAACATAATGATAAAAAAATATATACAACCGAATTGAGAACCTCCTTTTTTTGAAGTCGGTTAAAAATTAAGTTTAATACGGATTTATTTGACAATGCACGAGCTTTGCCTTAGCTTTTACTCAACCTTAATAATTAATTTAGTAACCAACTAGCCTGCAGGGCAAATACGATAAGTACCGTTCCGCCCACATAAAACTGACAAGCATTCATTCAATGCTAATGCATCAAGAGGGCCTTCCGAGGACTTTTGTTTTACGTGGACGATAAACTCCTGCACGCATTATGAATTTATGATGGTTGCAATTATTAATTATAATATGTCCTTATCTAGCAAAGCGGGCCTTCGTGTAGTTCGCCATTAAACGAGAACGACACATTAATCAGATAAAACATCCGTGTAATGTTCTGATCTGACAAGCGCGAGAGTGACACGTTTTGTCCACGCCATAAGCGATATAAATGCGCTATCATCTTGGGCCTTCTTTCTGCACGGCTAGCACAAGACGCGTACGACACGAAAATGGGCACGACAAAGAAACATTGTAGGTAGTACGTATGCTGTGCCTGTAGCTACAGCGCCATTTCTCACTTCTCGCGTCCGTCGTTGCCTTGTGCTACCCGTCTGAACTTGCGAATGGGCCAGGACAATAATATGACCTAGATCTAGACTTCGTAATTCCTCTTATCTTTCAGTTTGGTGGAAAAGTCAAATAATACTAGTATTGTTAAGAATTTGTCCAAGTTTCAATGAAGCTTACAAATGCCGATGCCGCAACGAGCACACATGAGGTAACTAAATGCAGGGGCTTATTGAAACATTATGCAAAGCTGGATTAGTTGGGAACCACAAAAATAACCTGAGTACAGTCAGCATCAAAAGTAACTGCGCAAACGAATAGAATAGAAGATCGATCGAACTATAATTAGTTAGGGAGGCGAATAGGGGAATTTTCGGTAATACTCGAGCGTGGCAGTTTAAGATATGAGAGATACCTTAGATTAGACCTAATAGAACAACCTTGTAAAGTATTTAGCTCTATATGTAGTGACGCGCGCCTAGGATAGACGATCAGATTAGTAAAAAAAAATCGATAGTCTGAAATACTCGAGCGCGTCAGATTAAGATATTGGGGGTTGATTTTAGTGTTTTAAGACTAAATTTAACTAATCTGACGATAAGTCTTTGTCGCCGCCGAGTTATAGGGTCGCGAACTTGTAAAAAAAAAACGTTAATCCGGCATTCTCGAGCGCGAGTTTTATTTTTTTTATTTTGAAGAATATAATCTAAAACTTACTAAAAATACAAAATCTGCCGGTTTTCGCATGACCGGAAGTGTGGAGGAGCCATTTCGTCTTCCGAAATACGCGTTGCGGCATATAAGTCGCGAACGATACATTTTACAAAATAAAGTTTAAATAAACAAAAAAGGTAATTTTATTTTACACAAAAAAGGTTTCTTTACATTTTTGTCCAAAGTTAAAACTTATTGACTTGAAGCATCATAAAAACTCAAACTCCCGGTTTTTTTAGTATATCTCGAAAACTGAGGGTGTTAAAAAAAATTGATATGAAATAACGATGATTAAATTATGTGACTTTTAATATCTCAATTTTTTTTTTCTAAAGCTCAACAATTAAAGAAAGGAAAAAAAAGAAACCAAAAAACCTTCTTCGGTCAGATTAAGAGAACCCACCAACATTTTTGTCAGATTAATAAAATATGCTTTCAGGATACCGAGATAAACCTCCCCTATGAAAATCTGACGCGCTCGAGTATTTCAAAAAAACTTTTTTTTTTTGCATTTTCAAAAATTCATCGTAACTTATCGTCACGCCAAAATCGTCAGTTTTTTTAAGGGAGCTTCCTTGGGGCCTACTTAACACCCTGCTTACGGCCCTAACTTACCCTGCGCATGTCATTTTTTGTATGGAAAGCGAAATGAAAAAACAAGTTGCCTTTTTTGCCCGATTTCGTCATTTTACTAAACAAATTCAGGGATTTGATCAAATGACTGATTCTTTCTAGGCAAATGATAAAATGGATTCGCCATTTTAACATCCTGCGTGATTTGATCATATCCCTTAGAGATTTGTTCAAATCTCTGTTTTGGCCATTTCCCTGACACTCAAGGGCGAGAGCGGGTAGCGGTAAGGTGCAGGAGGGGGGTAACACGACCGCACTAGCGACTTAATCCGTACTAGAGTTGAGATTTTTATCATTTCACTAAACTTGTCTAGTGAAATGGTAAAACGAGTTGGCTTTGCGAGTTAGTTTCGTCAACTCACTGACGCGGTTCAGGGATTTTGTCAAATCACTAAACAAATCTAGTGAAATGAAAAAACGAGTTGCCTTTTTAGGCCGATTTCGTCATTTCACTAAACAGACTCAGAGATTTGATTAAATGACTGATTTTTTCTAGGCAAATGATAAAATGGATTCGCCATTTTAACATCCTGCGTGATTTGATCATATCCCTTAGAGATTTGTTCAAATCTCTGTTTTGGCCATTTCCCTGCGACATATATATTTCATCACTTCACGAAACAGATTCAGAGATTTGATCGAATGCCTGATTTTTTCTAGGCAAATGATAAAATGGATTCGCCATTTTAACGTCCTGCGTGATTTGATCATATCCCTTAGATATTTGTTCAAATCTCTGTTTTGGCCATTTCCCTGCGACATGTATAATACCTATATCATATATTTATAAATGTATTTGCAATAACGTTGTCGAAAACGGCTCTAACGATTTCAATGAAATTTGGAGTGTGGGGGTGTACGGGTGCGAAAAATCGATCTAGTTCGGTCTTGTCTGGGAAAATTCGTTTTCTCCGTATTTTCTCCATTTTCACCCGAGCAGAGCTCGATTGCCCAGCGACTATACAATAAAACGCGCAGCAACACGCACCGCTAATAGGCTACCCTACATCTAGAACTTGTCGCGTGAGCCCTTGCTACCTTATTAAATTTGTAAACCAACGTTCTCTCAAAATAAACGCAAACGTCAATCATAGGTAAGCACCTATTCCACTAGCGTAAAGTCTCAGATATGTAAAAAAATCTAATAACCATGAAATAACTACATAATATACGCGATAAAAGTCGCGGGCAGAAGCTAGTAAGTCATAATCGCGGAAACCAATACTGAGTATGTATTATTGTTATCTAGGACTATTAAGGCAATTATGGTAACATCCAATTAACAGGGAAAACCTCTGAGCCACCATTAAAATTAGGGAATTGATGAGTCATGGTGTTTTTGTAAGAACATTAATACAGAACAGTATACCTACCTAGTTGTAAACTAGTTTTACTACTCTTACTATTTCAAATGTATGTGTATTTTTCGTGTTCTAGTTACATAAGATGGCATCATCACGTTGGAAATTTTAGACAAACACCTACACAAAAAGTAGTTAATTTAGAGTATTTAGACTAGTCGCGCGCACTATATTTACATTAAGTGTAGTGTGTGTAATTAGAACTTTCTGTTGCAGAAAATCAGAAGTTCGAAGAGGCTTTAACGCTGGCTGAAAAATAGAGGTTTCGTAGAAAAACCGACAATATAAGTAGTAACTGTAGTAAGTAGATAGATATTATACCTAAATATAATTTAAACTTGTTTATTTGAATGTGTGCTGCTCTGCGGCGGCGCCACCATAATGAAAATTAATGAATTATATGGTGAAATGATGTACGTTGAACGTACATCATGTACGTATGATGTTTATACAGGGTGGAATCTTGTACGTGATCCAAAATAGCAAAATGTGAATCTATCCATGATTCTGAGCAACTTTTATTATGGGACCAACTTTGTGTTATGCCAAAAAAATCCAACTATTTCATTAACTCTGCTCATTTTAGACTGACAAGAATGTATGAACAGGTGTGTTTTTTTTGGCATAACACAAAGTTGGTCCCATAATAAAAGTTGCTCAGAATCATGGATAGATTCACATTTTGCTATTTTGGATCACGTACAAGATTCCACCCTGTAGATGTACGTATACAGGGGATCGAAATAATGGGCATTCATTGTGGCGCCGCTGGGTGCTCCCCGGCGCCACTCAAAACTCATAGATAGAAATGATATTAGATATTATTTTCTTATGGAAATTGATGTACGAATGCTGTTTATTGTGTACGTATTCAAAATAATCATTATTACTTACTTAGTGATTTTATATGATTTAATTGATTCCGCGTTCCCCCTGAACGGTGGCGCGCGCGGCGCGGGTGAGCGAGAGGGATAATGAAATCCTTCCTGCGCTCCCGCCATCGCGCACCGCTCCCGTCATCGCCATCGCGCACCGCTCCCATTTTCGATAGTAATTATGTTTGTATTGGCTTTCGTTCTGTAACTTCTGTTACTGTGTTTGTACTTCCGTATAAAAATGAATATATTAGTATAGACTTTTAACTAACTATCATTAAACTATTCTCATTTAATACCCACGCTAGACTTCTGTATATTTTTCATGCCAATTAGCTTAAAAAAAAACCTTTTTAGTTAGCCGCTACAGACTATGCTCCCCAGCGGCGCCACTATGCCCATTATTTCGATCCCCTGTATACGTACATCTATAAACATCATGCGTACATGATGTACGTTCAACGTACATCATTTCACCATATAATTCATTAATTTTCATTATAGTGGCGCCGCCGCAGAGCAGAACACATTTGAATGGGGTATTGGGAGGGTCAAGAGGGTGTGCTAATGTCACTGTATGGGTATAATACTTAGTACCTATACTTTCTAATTTAAAACTAAATGGCGAAATGCCCTGCACCTAATTTTACACGACAATAAGCAGGTGTTATGTTTGTAACTGCAACGGGTTTCGCATGACTAAAAGCCGTCAATAGGCCTCGTCCAACATGACGGCGTGGCGTCGACTCGCTGGAGATTATCAGTCCGCACCGCACTCCTTATTTTTTTTTCATTTACCTACTTTAATTTTGAACACCCTACTTACGTATAACGGTGAGTATTGAACGATATGGCGGTGTTTCATGATATGCCTAGGAATTTCATGATCAGCCTAAACGTCACTGGCTTGGCCAAATCATGAAATGCCGGCGTTTCATGACATGCCTAGGAAGTTCATGATCTGCCTAAACGTAAATTGACATAACTTTTTTATTTATTAACCGATTTGAATAAAATAAACACTAAATGTTAAGGGAGCATAATATATTACTGAAAACCGCATCCAAATCGGTTACGCCGTTTCTGAGATTAGCGTGCACAAACGCACAGACAAATAGACAAAAATTTCAGAAATCATTTTTTTGGGCTCTATTGCGTTTATGAAGCCCCCCATAAAAGTTTTTTTAATATATTTGCCATGTACAGACAGCGATCAGTTACGATTTTATTAGATGTATTAATGATGATGATGATAAGAATAACAAATAAATGAGCATCGTTCCTAGTGGTCATTTCTGTGATGGATGAATGAAATCTTTTATTTCAGGTCTTCACCGACCCGACCGAGAGGTCATAATCACTCCTTAATTACTTACTAGGGTATATAAAGGTTTAAACTATGTAATACCCCGCCTCATTGCACGACGATTCAAAACCTAGTAAGGCTTTTTGACCACTCCAAAACCTAGCAAGTCTCAGACACCTTCTTAGGTTTTGAAATGGCTTAGGTGAGTTACTATTTTTTAAACTGGTACAGTGATAGTTCTAATAATGGCACTTGCTAGGTTTCGAGGTATCTCAGTAATTATGATGATTTTCAAGCGGGTGTCTCTTTAAATTGGTGAGGACTTATTAGGTAGGCAAGAATATGTTAAAATACTATTTTGAAAAAATGCCTCTTACTAGTTTTTGATATGGGGCATCCGAAGCGGTCTAATTAGCAAATATCATAATTCTCACTAGCATTTTTTGAAACAAGATGCCGGGATTTTGGTCACGTCCATATTAATATTTCTACTCGATATCCTGCTATGTTGCACCGTAAAATCCGATCACTGAATGATTCATGTTCACATGGTTCGCTAAATAGACAAAGGCATGGTAAAGCTTTGAAGCCTGTATTTCCATATTTTTCTTCTCATTGGCATTTAGCAAAATGCTCGAAGTGGTTAGAATTTTATATCATGTTCTCCAAGCCGTATTCGGCTCCAACAACTGCTAATCACAGCTGAGAGCGTCGCTAATGCACCCTCAGGTGACATACATAGCCAATTTATGCAGCGAATTTGATATATTTACGTACTAAAATGTGACAAGATGATAAAATCTTCTTCAGTTAATTTGGATTTCGACCAAACCTACTTAGTATAAGTAACATACTTAATATGAATATTAAATAGCATTTTGAACGTGAGACCAAAGTATGACTAACCATTGCCTTACGTGCACCACCACAACTTACCACACGTACATACCACATTAAATCTAGTTTATTTTAAGAACCCAAATCATTTGATGCAAAATATTTGAAGTCTAAACAAAAAAATCTACATCCAATAATTACATATCCCTATGTAAACATAACCATTAGTATTCCAAGGAAGCATCCAATCTGTCTTATAAATCCTAATTAAACTTTCACAGATTTCGTCTTGAAATAATGTTGTTATCATTATTAGACTTACAAATAAAAAAATTACTCAGTTAAAATCTTTTCCTACTTAGCCAAGCCATTCTATAATTACTCACATAATATAATTTATTAGGCGTACTTTCCTCATCAATGTTGTCAATCAATTACTGTTTAACAATCAAATTTCAAAAATGTCTGTTTATAAAAAATTACACAAGCATCTAAATGCTCAGTTTTTAAGACATGTTACAGTTGCTTTACATAGATTACCTAAAATAATGTACCACAACTTTCTTCATTTTTCATTAGCAACAGATAAAAATGACGAAAATACTGGGAAACTATCAATCTTCCATTTAAGTTGTCAATTTTAAGATTTTTAAATTCATAAAAACTAACAATAAGGACGTTGTTTGATTGTGACGTCACCAGCCTGTAATCCCTACAAATTCCATACTAACGGAGCGTTATTGACGTTTCATAAAAAGAAGCTGATTTGACTTTTGTGTTCATCATCCTCTATTTGAATAGGGAATTACCATGTCTAGTTCTATAAGTCACATTTCTAAGCTATCCTATAAATGCTACTTTGATTTTAAAGAAACAGTCAAAATATCATTCCATGTTGAATTCTTTACATGCAATGGAATACAGTGTGGCCCTTCCATTACAAACAAATATTAGGAGCCTGTTTCAGGTTCCTGCTCCTCTGTGGACATGGTTCTTGGAGAAGCTGAGTGGTTCAACTGTGAGAACACTTCCTTCTCCCCTAAAGCCAGTGGGTCCGGCTGGGCATCAGAAGAAGGAGCAAATACCATCATGGGTGAAGGGGATGCTGGATGCACTGTACCTGTTCCACCCGTAGCCTCTTGCTCCTCCAAGAACCTATCCATGTAATCTGTATGCCCAGGATGAAGTGTGTACTTTTTCTTCTCTAACCTAGCTTTGTTAGCAAATATATCATGTCGCTCAGTCTTCTTCCATATGTAGTAGAACTGCACCAGTTCTCCAACTGACCGGGTCCGTACCTTATTTTGTCTTATCAAGTGAAAGTCTTTACCGTGAGCTTTGAGTCCATTTTCGAAATTACGGCACTCTTCTTCTGACCACAAGCTGGCGTGAGCTGGGGTTTGAGCAGAGATACGCCGTCGCCGGAGAGCTTCCTCGACATTGTGACCACACTGCTGCAGCAGGAACAAGGCCTCCTCATCGTCTCGCAGCTGCTTCCCTTTAGGCACAGCGTCAATCCCACTGCCAGAATTTAATGCACAAATGTTTTTCATATAATCTTCAATCACATTCTCTTCTAAAATAGTAGGGTTCCAGAGCAACTTATCCTCATTTTCATATGGTAAGACATCATCATAGCTGCATAAACCTTCCGGAATGCCAGCTTGGTAATCACTACCAACCATAATAGTTTTCTTCCAATCATCTTCATCGGGACTGTAATCATAGTCTTCTTCTTCTTCTGAAGGGGGCCGGGAGCCAGAGCGCAGACATCTCGTTGCTTCGGGGCTGGTTGTCTCTGTGTACAACTGTTGCAGTTCGGACTCCGGCTTTTCTACTTCTTCTGGGACAGGCTCGGGTACGGGTTCAGGGGCAGGCTTGTCCATGTTCTTGTCTAGGCCATACAAGGCTAGTAGCTCATCCAGAGGCATGTCCCCTTCCCGCTGCAGGCTGTTTAGCTCCGCCTTGGGGTCCTGCTGCTCCCCTGCCGCCAACGCTTCCTCTTCGTCCAACGTGCGCTCGTCGTCGAAGTCATTCACCATCATATCAACAGTAGGCTCGAAGAGAGACTTGTCGCTCCCCACGTCCATACTGGCATCGTGTTCGCTTACACTGGCCACCAGCGCGCAATCAGTCATGACTACAGCCCCTTCAGACCACGGCCCGCTGTCGAAGATCACATCACAAAAACATTCTCACTGTTCCTGAATTCTACAGCTGTCCCATATACTATATAAGTTATAACATGTAAGTGAATAAAATATACCCAGATTATAACATTTAATACCGATTTTAATGCAAAATACGCAAAACCAAACAAAAATATTTTGACACGAAATCGTCCATGTCGAGACACTGGCTGGGAGTTGCCAAACTAAAATCACAGATTACTAACTAGCTACAGATGGGACAGTGACGAAAAAGAGGTTTGCGTTAGTTCCTATTTTTGCAGTTTTGGCGCTGTATACTTTTACAATCTGTGGCATTCCACTTGACATTGCTAGGGCTTGCAATTGCACCATGTATCGATATCGATATTCACTAGTGGTGGAAAACGATAAAATCTGTACGATGAAATAGTAGGGGGGGTATTGATACTTATAAATTAGTAAAACAAAAAGAAAACTACGAAATTTACTTTAACTCTTTATTGTATATTTTTTGTTGCTTTTTGCCTTAACCTATGTACTTTATATTTATTGTAGGCGGCTAAATGTACGCTGTGCATTTTTAAAATATATTTTTCCTCCACTTTCCCATTTAATATTTTATTTATTATGTTACACCAATTGTGCACATGCAGGCGGATGATTAAGTTTACAAAAAATGTTTTTATATCATGATGTACTTTACACCCTAACCAAGACATGTCGCAGCGTTTGCCGATAATATTTTTCAAATTATTTTTTATATTTTTTTTATGGCATTCAGCATTTAAATAGTTGTGGATAATGTGGGCACTATCTGTATACAATCTTAGTAATTTCCCATTAGGATATGATAGATTTTTATGTTTTAATCTTTTGTATTCGCGTAGACGAATCAACTCGTGGATCCCCTCTTCGTCTTTGGCCGTATAAGTATTTTTACATGCTTGACATTCAAATTTTTTTGTCATTTTTCGACACATATAGCCCGCAGTGTATGCCGAAATTTGCACTTTAATTGTTTCTGTTATAACAGATTCTCTTTCGAGATTTGTTCGATTTTGGGTGATTGAGGACGATGACGGCGATGCATTCGTGTTTGTGTTTTCCTCATTTTCTTTGTTATCCTCACCTGAACTGAACATATACCTTAAATCAATTAAAGTCTCGCCGTCATCGTCTTCACAATTTGCAAACTTCGACTGCGGGCTTAATATATTTGCAATCACGAGTGACTTGAAACTATACATGAATTGATTGGCGTCTGGATTTACATTCCTGTAATTCATTGCTCTTACTCGACCAAAGAAGTTTTCCAGGGGATCTTGATTTATGAATCTGGGATAAAAGTATTCAACTGCATACTTAGAAAATAATAATTTTGATAAACCCAGAAAACTATTTAACGTTGTAAGCCACCCCTCTAAAGAAGGCACGCGGACATATCTTGGTTTGCCAGCACGCATGGCGAGTTTGCTTTGTGTGTCTATATATTTTATATTTTTCAATTTTTTGATGGCGTCCTGCCAAAACTCCCTGTGCGGTGATTTTTGTTTGACGGCGCATCTCAACTTTCCCTTGCTCTGGCCTGGGGATCCGTTGACGCTGTCGAACAACTCATCAAAAAACAACACCAATTTGGCTGTTGTTTCCATGGTCTCCATTGGTACGTTGAGATGAGCATCTGAAATATAAGTTACAATTTAGTTACTCAAATGTAACCCTTTAAATTATTCAAAATTGTTGCTATTGCATATACCTAAAAAATCTGCACCATGAAAAAAATACAGTCAAAATACAGTAGTAATTTTTGCCTTTGATTGTGCCTTATAAAGGGTTAAATCTATATTTTTTTTATGGCATTCGGCATTTAAATAGTTGTAGATAATGTGGGCACTATCTTAGTCATTTCCCATTAGGATATGAATTTTTTCACATCTCCAGTAGTAGCCATTTAGTAGCCGGCAGGGGGAGACACATGATTCGAACAAAAATTAGGGCTTTAAAGCCCGATATCTCGCAAACGAATCACCGAATTGAAAAATGGTTTTAAGAAACCCGTAATATTGGTGAGCTATCCAATTATACCCGATATGGGTTTAACGAGAAAAAAATAATTACATCCCCACTTTGGGTGTAGGGGAGGTAAGGTTCAGGTTAGGTTAGGTACCCTAAAAAAAAAGATTTTTCATAATTTAATTCTACTGTTTTGTCGGCGTGATTGATTTATATACCCATTCTGAATTACAGTTTCCTAGTAGTAAGGGTTACTGAGCTAAGCCGAAGACGGACGGACAGACAGACGGACATGGCGAAACTATAAGGGTTCCTTGTTGACTACGAAACCCTAAAAAGACCGCTTTCAACCTAAATGTCACTTTTTTTTTCTAAACCACGAGGTGTTTTCACGGTTCTTTCGCAAAATAGGCAATTCCCACATCTAAAATCTCATATTTATTATTTTCGCAAATGTGCGGGCAAAAATCACAGCATATATGACAGTGGCGAGCGAACGAGGCAATATTTTGGAGTAGCTACTCCGCTTAATACGAGCGGTACGGATACGAGATTTACTTACGAACTGTATGTGCAAAATTCAGTTGTGCTGCAGTACGGGCACTTAACACTTGAGCAGCTACTTTCACTTTCATTTTCTTAATTTTTTTCGGGTCCACGTGTTTTGCCGTTAGCTTCGGTAGCGCTCTTGTGTGGACATTTTTCATGTCCAAATCATATACATATAAAATGTCTTTCCACGAAGCTCTTTTGCCCTCAAACATAATATCTTTATCCAAGAAGTTATTTCTAATCCCCTTTAATAAATGTGGCGGATCATGAAATATGAATAATTCATGGTTGGCTACGTGAACTGTATCTGAAAAAAAAAATAAGTATAAGATATGTGTATACAGTAAAATATAATTAAATTTGGAAATACACATTAACATAAGTAGTTTCTGAGAAACTTGTGTTATATTGGTACAACTTACGCGCGGGAGATTTATATATAAAATTACATCGCAACGGGACTTGTTGCCAGTGTCATAATCGCCTTAGCTGTATACAATAATGTCTTTAAAGATAAAACCTACCGTATCTATTTTCATGATCGGCTCGAAGTCGGGAAGTCGTGGCTTTTAAATGTTTAAAGCACGACCGGAATGTTGATCCCTGATCACAGACGAGAGCAAGTGGCTTCAGGCCGGCAGCCGAAAGCTGCGGTATCATTTCTTTCAGAATCTTCTCCAGCTCTGGTGCAGAAACGGTACCGGTGCAAAAGTAGTAGGCAATGCTTTGCCTCCATGAGGAGCAAATACCTCGTATCATAAAAACCAGAGCATGGTCAGCGAATTTTTGTTTGCGCTCTTCAGCTATTTCCACAAACCCGTTTATTACACCTTTGCTTTCGTTAAAAGTTAGATGCGGTGTCAAAGCCACTTCATCAAACACCAATGAACACAGTTTTTTATTTTCGTCCCAGTTCTTCACATTATTTTTGATATAGTCGAGGGTACTCTTATTCATCCCCGTCTCAAAAATGACCTTCGACGAAAGACGAGACAATGTCCTTTTCGTAGGTAAAGCAAAAATGTTTTGCAAAAATTTATACCCCTTTGGACTTTGTTTCATCAGACCAAGCGCAAACAATTTGTCTTGTAGACTAAATCTTCTCGCCATCTTATTTTTTCTTGCGAGTCTCAGTTGCATTATTAAAAAGGCTTTGGCCTTTTTGTTTAGATTTTCAAAGTTTTGCATCAATTCCTTGTTAGCATAGCTTTGCGCATTTTGCAATCTTTCTGTACTCGCTTGACCCAGAGTACCGACAGCAATTTTAGCTGTCTCCTTTATGAGTCGTCGGGTATGTGCCTTGAATTGTTTGATTTTCCCTGTAATAAACGATATAATATTTCATTACATAGCATACACTTAAGAATTTGTTTTACAAACAGTGGCATACATTTTCTTATTGTATGTAGGTATGCAAAATATGTTAACATCACAAGTTTGAACATAAATTCGATGCATATAAATAACTAGAAATGATGATATGACAAATATTGAAAAAATAATCATAACTAATTTGAACAAAATTTGACATACCTTTTGAAGTTGATGCCTGAGATGGCTCGATTTTGTCGGTTTGGTTTTTGATCATTTTCTTCCCTTTTGTTAAGCCAGCAATTCCTGTAAATGCATGGATAAAATCTCAAACTATATACAGAGTTTACCAAAAATGGGGTGTGAACCGATCAAGGGCTCAACAGGCATCGTGTTCTGATAAGAAAAAAAAAATTAAAAAAAAAAATTGACGCGATTTTTTTTTACCTTTGTATGGAGCATTGGCCGACTGGGGCGACAAACTCCATAGAAATATAAAAAAAAAATCGCGTCAAATTTTTTTTTAATTTTTTTTTTCTTATCAGAACACGATGCCTGTTGAGCCCTTGATCGGTTCACACCCCATTTTTGTTACACTTTTTAAATATGCTAAGCGTAGAACAGTGTGTTGAGGAACAGTGTGTTCAGTCGTATCAATAATCGGTTATTTTTATTTCATAATCGGTAATAATCGGTTATTTAATATTTGTTTTATATCATACATTTTCATAATTTTCGTAGTTTACCGAAACCAAACATCATTATAAATTAAGTAACTTAGGTACTAACTATACTTAGAACCAAAGTTACGACTACCGAAACTGCCGAGCCGAGTTCCGAGCTCCGAGGAAACTCTCGGAACACGAAAATAATAATAGCAAATTATTACTTTTTTGCGTCTGTGGTATTATAGCTAATATATCACGACACATATTTTCCTTCTTTGGAGATAAACATCGCCCATCTCTTTCTCGTTCGTAGTCTATTACTTTCTATCCTTTATCAAGATTATCATGCATAAGTAAGTAAGCATCGTGGTAATTTAATTTTTGTTCACATCTACGAAATTTACACCAGTATCGAAACATATAAATATATTTAAGAAAAATAAGCTCCCAATGACCTTCGACCTGTAACTGTCGGTTTTAACGAGTTTTTTATGGCTTATCGTATTAACAACAACGAGGTTTACCGAAATAGTATTTCATGTTTACTTCAAAACTCACAGTTTTCAGGATATAGTTCATATTTCGGCAATTTCAGGCTAATAAACCTGTTCTATGGACGTTACTTTTGTGAAAATGAGTTAAAAATAAAAATCTCTCGTGGGTTGATAGAGACGTTAATAAGGAACAGTTATATGTAGATTTCATATATAAAACTGCCTAAACGACATATTAATATCGAAAAGAGAGTTTTTGGACAATGGTTGAATAAATCATAAAAAAATGTATAATTATTATTAAAAAAAAAACTCGTGCAAACGTCGATAAAGAGTTGAAAAACTGATGAGTGTTTGTGCCGTAAATAAATCTATAGTTTTTACGGAGGAATATCAACTCAAAACTCGTCAAAACTAACCAAAAAGCGCGTGGAGCCCCTTAAGTTGTTATTTTACATCTAAGTTTACCTTTACTGAACGTAATTAATAATTATAAAGCAACTAAGTACTTACAATCGAAGTACTGGAACTGACATTCTAATTTTATTTATTACAGAGTTTGTGTGGTAATGGTAAACACCTCGAGATGGAAGAATTCGTAGAATTTGCTAGCAAGCTAGCTTTTTTTTGTTAATTAAAAAAATAGATAAGTACCAAACATCGTTTGCGTTTCATTCAGTAGTCGTAGGCAGCATAGCTTTCCACGTCCACGTGAGCTTTAGATCATATTTCTTTGACTTTTTTTCAACGTTTGAAATAATCGGTTATTATATAACCGATGAATCGATTATTTTTTGCTATAACCGATACAATAATCGGTTATGAATTTTTGTCGGTTATTGCATTCCCTAATTTTAATATAGATAAGGTAAAACATAAGCAAACGGACATGTTTTATTGTAATTCTACTGCAAAGCCTCGCCCGAGGCTTATTTCATAAATCATAAATATTAGGGGACAATCTTACACAAATCGACCTAGTCCCATAGTAAGCTCATTAAGGCTTGTGTTATGGGTACTAGATGACGATATATATATATAATAGATATAAATATTTAAATACATAGAAAATTTCCATGACTCAGAAACAAATATTCATGCTCATCACACAAATATTTGCCCGTACCGGGATTCGAACCCAGGACCTTCAGCTTCAGCTTATTTATATATAAAATTACAAGAGATAATTAATGAGCGTTTTGTTTACAATTGTTAAGTTAAAAATGTACTTTTCCGTTGGTGGCCAAAAATAACCAAACTATTAAAGAAATCTTGTTCTAGCTTTTAACTTAATACTTTTTGCTCAAAGGCTAAATTGCTTAAAATGGCCTTTAATCAATCGCTGTCCCACAGGTTAATTAACAGATTGACAGTTATATTTTATGTGCATTATTAGGTAACATACCTTTTGACGATTTGGGGTGTGGCCCCTGGTGCTGTTTGCTCGTAACATTTTGAGTATTCACCACCGGTTCTTGTGCGGCGGAGGGAGCTAAAGAAGAAAATACAAATTAATTAACAATAGTAGTCGTTTTTTAATATATTTCGTCATAAATCGAACTCTAAAGCTCTCTTCACTGAAAATCAGGGTCGTGGCTCCCCAATCTCCCCATGCTCCGACACATGCCGAGTGGACTCCTTTTTGAGACCACCCTCAACATTGTACTTCTTTTTATTTTTTTCAGTTTTAGGCAGTTTGTTCGTAATGTTGTGGTTGTTTTTCAAATAAATAAATCATTTATTCATTCATAAAGTGTAAAAATAATTAAAGATCTGTGTTAAGGAAGCTTGTGCTAAAGACGCCCTTTTATACGATACCCCTCATGGTACAGACGCCTCACTTTGAATTTTGGACCCCACTTTTCTTGTAAGCGGATTCTATTTTTGCGTGATCATTTAAATTTTACGGTTTTCAGACTTTTTAATATGCTTGTCCCATAAAACCTAGCGTCTTGCCAAATGTCTTGAGTCTATTTGGTAAACGGAACACTATTACCTTTTGACAAAGTGGGCAGTTTGCTCTCATCATTTTGAGTATCCACCAATGGTTCTTGTTGCGCAGAGGATCCTAGAAAATAAAAATGGAATTGATAAGGCTTGTCGTTCTTATAAATGAGTAGTTTTGTAACCACTCTAACATTAACTATTACAATTTTTATATCAGAAAATTATAACATGATTGCAATATATTAATACCTAGTAACGCGGGTTTCCTCAAAATCTAAATAAACAAAATAACTAGAGATGCAACGTATATCAATTTTACTATCCGGCCAAATACCGAATAGTACCGAGGTATCCAGGCAGGATACCGGATAGTATTAAATTATATGAAGTCACCCTTGTTTTTCCACCTGTAACTATTTGATAGGGTATTTTAACGGAATAATACGAAATCTTCATTTCGAAAGAATGTACATTAATACTTAATACCTTGGTTTTCGTTCTTATTTGAAAATTAGCCTTTTTGTCAAAAACAGATGTTTTATGCCGATATTCGCAGGTTTCCGCGCGCAGCATGCTAACACTAGTCAGCGAGCGAGATAAAATTTTGGCGTAGGTATTCGAATAATGTACCACGAAGAAAGACTATAGTTTGATCTCAAGCCATGAGTCTTACTGTTCGGGATACTAGTAAGTCGCCTAATTAATCGTTATAGTGTCGTGTCGTCATAGTTAGGTATATAGACCATGGAAGCGTGACATGGAATGTACTGGCATCGACTCTGGTGACTGTGACTGTGACCAGCGAGCTCAAATGAGACCAGATAAGCGATAGAGAGCGCTGGAAAGAAAAACCATGACGTTGTGTGACTAGAACATTTCAAACAAAAAAGGCTTCAGCGTTCTAATATTATTGCCTCACTGCTTGATTCAAAATTTACCTGCGACATATACTGCAAGAAATGTCGTTCCGCTAAATACCACACACAGATCTTTATACCAGCCATATGCGAAGCCGGCACAATCCATCATTGTCAGATGATTCTTGCAACGTTTGTGTGCAAGAATCATCTGACAAGGATGCAGTGGCCATTGATGACGAGTTAAAAGAATTTAAGAATATTAATTCAGATAATAATGTATGGATATCCAATTAGTTAAGATTACTTGCCTTTGGACGACGATGAGTGAGGTGTCTTGCATAGTTCGCTCTCAACATTCGGGGCATCAATCAACGGTAACTGTGGAAGCGCGGATACTGCAAAAGAAAATAACAGTAAATAAGAAATCGAAAAACAAGCATTGTTCAACTTTTAAAGTCCTAAGAGTGAATCATAGTATACCGCGCCGAAGCCAGCCTCTACGCTAACCGGCGCGGCGTGGCGTTTGGTCACCGAACTCTCACCGGGCAAAGTTTATTTAGTCCGATAATATACGTTCCGGCGTGGGCCCAGAATCAGGTATCAGTTTCCGAATTTTAGCTCAAAAGGATGCCATCATTGCCAGTTAAATATTGTTGATATTTTCGTTTTTGAACTAACTATAAGTACGTGACATATATCCCCTTACTTGCTATGGGCTGCACCTGTAATTTGTATTATTACAGTTCGGTTCTTTAAAAATGAAAATTTTAACAGTTTTGACAAGTTAGGTAATTTTGCTTTTTTATAACTTGCAGGTTTATGATACAGACCGTTAATGTTCTTTCTCGTCTTGCTTGTTTGTTGGACTCATGTCGTCTCTTTTTCGTGTAGTTAGACTAGTTAGTTATATACCAGTATACCTAGTACCTACATGCATACAAACGCCTATTGCAATTCGATAAAAAAACTTATAAATAATGGAGGGAAACACATGTAGGTACCAGCATATAAACACTACAAATCTAGTTATTCTTAGTATCTAACGGAACTATTCAAAATTGTGGCCCTCACCTTCAATCCCAGGTTCAGAACTGACTGTTGATGTAGCTGTCTGAACAAGCTGTAGTTGTAGATCATCTGCAAAGACAGTTGAACGGTAGTATAATTCATACTAGTAATAATGACAAGAACTTGTAATTGTTTTGTAGTTTCATATCGGTACAGTCAGCATCACATAGTTAGTAGCAGCCAAAGTAGCCAAATATATCGTAACACTTCCTTACTCCTATAGTAATAAAGACGTGTTCCGATATATATGGCTACTTTGGCTGCTACTAACTATATGATGCTGACTGTACATTACAAACTCTCAAAGCTACTATTAGCATTAACCATGATGAAATAGTAGATTGTGTCTCAAGAGAGCAAAATTATATCTTTACGACGAGGGCGGAATTTTGAATTCAGGGTGAAGCGAAAGATTGTACAATTGTATTCAAAACTAGAATCTTGAGCTTAACAAGTAGACTTAGTAATGATCATATGTTTACGCCCAAGACATGAATAATTTTGCTGACGAGTGGCATATACTGTTTTTCACACTTTCTATGAGGATAGTTTAAATCCCTTATGTGAGGGCCACAGTGACACTTTTCTGAACAGCAAGATCAGGCAATAAAAGTACAACTTTGATCCTTTATTCGAGGGCAACAATAACTCGTTCCTGAATAGCAGGTGGGAAAATATTTTTAAAATCGGAAGTTGGTTCCGGAGATTACCCATTGAAACTTACAAAGCTACAATCTTACCGATTTTTCCTTTTTATAAAATTTTAGTATAGATATTAGATAGTACAGACTAGCAGCCCGTGCGGCTCTGCCCACGTATTACGGGAAGCCACGGGATTAAAATTAATAAAGCCCGGTAAAAATATTTTTTTTTTAAATCGGACCTACCCTTTACATACAAACATAAACTCACAAAGCTGAAATCTCACAGACATTTCCTCTTTAATATATTTGTATAGTACCTACATGTCATGGTGTGTATATGTATAATGTGTGTATATGTATAATGTGTGTATATGTATAAATTGAACACTCACCCTGGTCGATCGGTTTTGTTGACATAGCTAGTTGATTTGTTGCAGGAACTGTATATAGATGTTCTTGTAGGTGAACATCTCCTGGAAAGTAATTTTATAATAAATAGTACATTGCTGCAGAAGCCGAATTTAATGGCTGAACGCCGTGACGTCGCCTTACGAATTGATAAGGAAACAAAAGGCCGCTTTGCAGGCATAGGCCTCCAATTTTGTATGAAATTTTATTACATATCTCTCGTTTCGCCGCACCCGAAACCCGAAGCGATACCCGAAGTAATACTTCGAAGCTTATTAGAAGCGTATTATAAAGAACACAACGTCAATATTTCATTGCATGTTTAAGTTTTTTTTGATAATATTAATATTTACGGTAGCGTCAATTTATTTTTCCGCCGTCTACGTTTGATTTCCGTACTGTATAGATTGTTCTGTATCGTAATTGGCTACAAATTTAGATGTCGAATGCACATTTTAACTACACTTAGGACAGATGCAACTCAGACGAAAAAACCTTCTGTATAGAATCAAGCAGCAAAGCAATTCATAGTCGCATTATTTCAAATATGTGCATTGTAATTTTCAATCGCTTACCCATGAGCATCAGAAAAAGAGCCTTCAAAGTCAAACTAACCAGATTTACTAGACTTAGACATTTTCTTGACTAATAAGTATTACTGCAATCTTTTATATTAATCGAGATACTTAATTACAACGTTATACAGTGTACATAAGAAAACGAACACATCGACATTTAAATACAACAATATTAGGGTGTAATATTACTTAGTTGAATCGAATAATTACGTATCTGATCTATATTTTAATCGTACAAAATTATATTTGTTCGTAACGTATACTATATTTGCACGCATATAGACAGACTGAATTCGTATCATTCATATTCGTGGCAAATAAACGATTTTCGATTTGAATTTTTGAAATTGTGCACGTGGACTAATATTAGAAAAAAAACTGGTCGTAAAAGAACTCAACATTTGGCATTCGGATTAAATTTTTACAGGCCCTTGAATGGCAATCCGCCCATTCATTACACAATGCAAAAAAAATACCCCTTATAATAGTTTGGGAATAGTTTGAAAATTTGCATTAAAAATATGAGATATTCTATATATTGCACATAATCCTTAAATTAAATTAAATTGAACATTTATTATTAAATTGAACATTTAATTGACTGTTATCTATTTAGCTATCTTTTGTTCCGCGTAAGCACTTACCGGTCAACACATTTACCAGAGTGCCGGAGTGACTCAAGCCCATTTTTATACACGCGATTTTACTGCTAATGACTAGGATGTTAAAGCCTAGAATGGCTTAATACAAACGACTGGGTCACATTGGCACTCAGGAACAAAATGTTACTAGTGTACTCAAATAAGAAGATGGTGCAATTTTACAACTCTCTTTTCTTCGATATTGACCCAAAAGATCTCTATGGAAATTACAGAGAGCCAAATCATATATCTCAAAAATGTCGCGCATATTGAGCTTAACCGTGTAATTTTATTAGTACTATTTCAACATGTCTCACATACCTAAATTTAAATTCGATCCTCAAACTATACCCCGACAACTGCCCCTAAAATTGGGGTTTACTCATTATTGACTTTTAGCAATTGTAACAAGGCCATCAATTGCTGTCTATAACAAATTTAAATTTATCATGTGAAAATATTAATATTTTATGTGTTATAATGTCATGAAAGTAGTAGAAGATTTAAATTCCAATAACAGTTTTTTAGTTATTTGGCCAACTTTAAAAATATCAAGTATCTAATATGCTGGGAGGATGATTGTCAATAAACCTAGTAAAAATTAAATTGTTCTAAAGCTTTTGTAAAAGAATAGTTCATATAAAGTAGAAATAATTCATAGGAATACATCAATTCAATGAAGCAATGTTTTTATTATGAGAAAATAGTTAAATAAAAAATACTGATACCATACCCATGTTCACGGTAATTACTATTAATATTAATAATCACATAAAACTTATATATTTACCTCTTTGCTTACTAAGAGGGTTCATATTAGCAATTCAAATTAAATAAAAACTAACAAGATTTTATTTAACAAATAAAATAACTTATTTTATTAAAAAAAGGTACTTCATATGGTTAAGATAAAGAAAAGGCTGTGAAGTTAAGCTTTCCTAGTTACTATTATTAGCAGTAAATTAAGGGAGCAGGATCAAACTGTCATTGGAATTAGATTCTTCTACCTTAAAGCGTTGACTTGCTTTTTGAATGGATTACTTTGATGCAACTCGGCTAGCTCAAATTAAATTCAAGTACCTATAAAAGGAATTTGTTATTCGCAAAGTATATTTAGCGATGCACATTATAAAGTTTATTGTTGTCTTTCTGCCTACCTACTATAAGCTCTTTAAACCAAATGCAAATGTGAAAGGATCATATGCTTTGTGTTGTTGATAGACACACTACGGGGGCATAACAAGATTTCTCAACATACCTGGCATGCCCATGAGCACAGTCGGTTCTAGCAGTTGATTGTCATCTTCCTGCTCTTGGTTGGAGCAGTAATTATGTTCATTAAGAACATTGTACTCTGAAATTTATATTACTCAATGTAAATAAAATGCATACAATTGCATTCTAAGGGAAGAAAATAAATACCATGCTTGCAAATCTATACTTGAATAAGTACTGGAATTTTAATATCTATCCAGATATGCGTAATACCGGCATTTACATATTCAACAAATTAAACTTCCATCTATAGACAGGGGTACACTAAGAAACAACATACTGGTAAATCTGAACTGATTGATTGCATTTAATTACCAGTGACAATTTCCCACTGAAAAGACCAGCACGTTATGTGTGAACTGCAATTCTTAGTTTTTTTTTAAATACCATGCTCAATATAAGGCATTGACTATTATATCACAACGTACCTTCTGAAGAGAGGGGCACACCATGGAAAATTTCCTTTTCCGTGAATAGGCAAGGATAAGAATAGCGAATTCTTATACCTGCAGAATCAAACTGCGAGTCGTCAAAATGTCTTCGGCACACACGTTTTGACACTAACTGGGCTTTTGTCAGTCCTAGTAAATATGAGTTCACAGGAACAAGGAACGTCATCCACAAACTACGTAACTTGTCGTTCATGGGCATGCAGAATAGTCTCTGCGTGGTACTTGTGAAACCACAACCGATAACACAGCACTTTAATGGTGCCATGGCACTATGTGGAATATATCCCACAACCACTACACACACGTAAAACAGTATGGAGTGAAGAATTGTATTGCAAACAGAGGAGGGTGGCTTCTCAGGTAACTCAACTCAACCAAGAAGGGAGGAGGAAACAAGATAACCGGCGCTCAACTCAAAGTTTACAAAACAAATGGCGACTGGCGGGCATATACACTTGTCAAATTGAAAAAATTGAGTTTGACAGCAACCCGATCACAGATTAGATAAAGTTGGTGCGACTACAGCGCTACTATCCAAAATTTGGAACTAAAGCTGTCAGACCCCTGACTAAAATAGAGCTTTCTGCTATGAATGAAACATGTCCTGCATGTTTTTTTTATTTTTATACCACGTCGGTGGCGAACATGACTAGGTCCTTAAACCTGTCCATAGATAACCCACTTGGTAGACTTTTATTATAAACCAAATTAAATTAGCAGTATATGCGCGTATTATACGCGACTCGATAGATATAATGTATAAATAACCTATATAGATCCATACTTTAAAGAGGTAAATTCAGATTAAATTTCAGTTGTATGTTTGTATGTAATGTAATGGGTAATATTCAGAACTTTACTCATATGATTTCAAATTTTATTTCACCAGTATAAAGATAGCTCTTCGTGATGGACATAGGCTACTTATATTTTACCCCGCAGCTCTGCCTGGGATCTTCGTAACACGCGGGTAAAACGCACGCGTATCTCGTATTTGCATAAATATTAAAAAAAACCGGTCAAGTGCGAGTTGGAGTCGCGCGCGAAGGGTTCCATACCATTATCTGTATAAACGGCAAAAAATCACGTTTGTTGTGTTTCTGTTTTTTAGTATTTGTTGTTATAGCGGCAACAGAAAACATCATCTGTGAAAATTCCAACTGTCTAACTATCACGGTTCATGAGATGCCTGGTGACAGACGGACAGCGGAGTTATTTTAGTTATATTTTAATAACAAGTTTCTACTAAAAATGTATGCGGGTACCATGTGGCAACACTCATGAGTCACTACTGTGTTGCCATTAAATAACCAGTATTGCCATTAGTAAATGATGATGCTGGCGTGGAATATTGCCCGTCCGTAAGGGGGTTTAAATTAAATCATCGGGTTAGCAATGGCATAGACAACCAACATAGGGTAATGGGGTATATACATGTCATGATTTGTCAGCCCCAATAGAAGCTGACTAATTGCTATCGTCTGAGGCATGTTGCGCTGCTGATCCAACTGTCAAACGAGTTGTACTGAGAAATTGCATGCACGTGTGGTCTCATGAACCTATAATTTAGTATGGACAGGCTATGGTAATAATAATACCACGTGCGAGCGAGCTGGTAGCATACAAATCTCGATAAGTGTGACAGACAGAGATATATCATTCGTTATCCTTGTCATAGTTCCACTTTTTTTCTATTTGGCACAACAGTTGTGGCATACAATGCTGTCAATGCTCGCGCGTGGCTGCATACTAATCCGAAATATTTAATATTATTGTGAATAAAATAGTGTCCTAAAAGTAATTTACGCACGATAAGGTATCTCGTGTTCCGTCTGTGCCAAGAAAATGGTTAATTGTTGCGTGCTTGGCTGTAAAAGCCGGTCGGAACAATGTGATGAAAATATAACCTTTCACACGTAAGTAGAACATCTTTCACTTTTCTGTATACGCAATACGTAAAAATAGCATGGTAAAATTACATTACGCTCAAAATCTTGTAAAATTTGACGATTACAATAGAAATAACATCATTGTTTACATTGTACAAGAAAATATTTGTTGACAAATTATCCGCCCAAATTACGTAGATTGTTTATGGTAAGCTGCGAGAGGTGTTAGAATGTCTTCTCGATTTAGCTTCTTTGCAATCATTTTAGGGATACCAGCCAATACAACTTAAAAATACCCGATTTCTCGGGTAATTTATACTCTAACAAAATTCTCGTACTTGTTATTACATAACATTCGTATATAATGGATGGGATATATTCTTATATACGTATATTTACTCTGTACTCATAGCAAAGATAAGCTTTTATGTAGCGAGTAATCTCGGACTGTTCATCCGATTTCAAAAATTCTTTCATCTGGCTTTATTTAATCCTGCATCTGCGCCTCCGCTTGTGTTCTTTCTACTACGCGGGTGGAGAGGAGACGCGTGGACAGCTAGTAATAAGTAAAGACGATCGACGGTTTAGAATGAATCATAATTTTCTATAAGCCCTTTGCTTGAAAAAATTTATGAAAAATAATATGTTTTTTTTTCCAGGTTTCCACTAAATGAGGATGCGCGTGCGCGTAGTATTTGGGTTAAGGCTACATATATATATTTGTGATCGCATTCTCGAAAACAGTTCTTACGATTTTGATGGCATTTGCTGTACCGCATTATAAGCCCATTAATACGGACAAAGTATATGATGTCACTAAGAAATCATTCTAACTGAATAATCTCAAAGAAACATCCACACTCTTGGGTTCAATAGAGTGTCTTTGAAGTTTGATTAGATATCTTGTTAATAAGAATAGTTCTGCTTCGCTAGGCTTACTTGCTGATTATAGAGTTATCAACTCAAGTGACCCAGAGCTGATAATTTAAGTATCTAAGACTGTGTGTGAGTATGATGTCAACTATCTTACCTTAATAATAGTGAGTCTCTCTGCCTGGCTGTCCATGCACCTTGTCGCCTCGGTGGAGTCGAATGCTCCTCCTAAGGGTTTTAATGTATTTATGAATCAACTGCTTTGACTCTCTAAGTATCCAACCATACTCTTTACACATAAGTAACACATCAACATATTTAGAACCTTTTGGTATGCTATTTAATGTCATCAACCTTTGTCCCCTAAGGACACTTTCATTTGTCGTACTCCACGAGTACGACCTTTCTCTTATCTGACGTACTCCGCGAGTACTTCCTTTATATACTTCGTTCCACAGAACCAGGTCTGTCCCAGCTGGGCCCCTTTGTTCCAAGACCCGAGGTCCGGATCTAAAACCCGCGAACCCTGTCTCAGAGAACGAGGACTGTCCCTGCTGGGCCCTTTTATACACCTTGCTAATAGAATTGGCCAAGACTACACGCACCGGTTGTTCATTTAATATAAATGGATGTTTTGGCTCGCAAGCCTTGAGACCAGTAAATAGCATAGCATTATAATTCGCGTATAAGCGTATCAGATTAGCGAGATGGAAACAGATTGCCCTGATCAGCTCATGGAGTTTCGCCGAGCAATCCATCTTCCAATCTCTCTCTTTTAAACATAAAGAAATTGTTGATAATATTATTGGTACTTATTCTAGATACTTAGCTTTTGACTGGTGGCAGGACAAGCCGAAAGATATTCACAATAAAATTAACACAATAAATGCATCTACAAATGCAGCTTCAGGTTCCCGTAAGCAGATTTGAAGACAAAAGAACGTTAGAAGAAAAATGCAAGCTCACCATAGATAAAATTGTGTTTCTCTACATCCGGTATAATGTTGCCGTGTAATTGTTATAGGGCTAGTTCTCGCGACCCTATTCGCGACATTTGCAGTATAGGGGTTTATGGGGGCGAAAAATCTATCTCATCATCATATCAGCCGAAATGGCCGGTCCTGCGCCATCCGCATCCAGCGGACTCCCGCGACCTTTGCCAGGTCATCAGTCAACCTTGTAGGGGGCCTCCCACGCTGTGCCTCATAAAAAAAATCGATCTAGCTAGGTCTTATATCTGGGAAAAATCGTTCTCAGCATATTTTTACCCGAGCAGAGCTCTTTATCATTAATCTGTAATAATTTGAATATTTGAATAGTAAATGTTTTTTAATATGGTTGTGTCTCATTTCGGTATTTAGTGTCATTATTTTTCCCGCCTTAAGCCTGCATCGCGGTCAATAGTAAATTTTACAGCTAATGACGAGTTTACCATTGATCGCCGCGGCCAGGCCGCGCCAGTCTGTGAGAGACTTTAAGCCTCTCACAGACAGGCGCGGCCTGCGGTGGCGGTCAATAGTAAATTTGACACTAACTGTCAAGTTTACTATGAACCGCCACCGCAGGCCGCGCCAGTGTGATTCAGGCTTTATAATAATTAAGTAGATCACCACGGCTATCACAAGACGCCCCGCGAGCTGTGTCGCGGCGAGGTAGACTGTCCGTCTCTTTCTAGTTAGAACGATTAGAAAGAGACGGATAGTCTACCTCGCCGCAACACAGCTCGCGGGCGTCCTGTCATAACTGTGCTGATAAGAAACTACCAGGTAAGCCGCTTGCACAAGGACTATTAATTACCTACATGTCATGTTCTGTTACTAGAATCATATTTCATGTTATTAAGCTGAATATTACTAGTGGTTGCGAACAGAGCGCCTGCTAGGCAGTGAATGTGTGTAAAGCTTCAGTAAAAACTACTTACAATAAAAGCGCATTATTTAAAATAAACATATGGAAGCGATGGGGTAATTTTTAGTTACATGGCCACCCCACGGGAATCATCTACTTTGTTGCCGTCCCTCATTGTGGCGACACTTACGTCGCCTCTGTAGGTATATACTCTAAGTGTGGTCTGCATCCATTTTTGAGAAAATATGACATAATTGATTATTTTATTTAGTATCTACACCCCTATTATGACTTCGCCATATTGTACTGACAAATAGAGGTATAGACACTACATAAAATAATCAATAATGTCATATTTTCTCGAAAAAGGATTTAAAATGTAGTAAATGGATAAAAAATCAACGCAAAAGGTTAAATAATCACGAAGTTATAAGTGTCCAAAGTTTTAAGAAGGGGTATGTTCTGTCCCTTTTTCGCAACACGCAACTTCATATGAAACGATGACGCTGGAAGATTGTGACGTCACTAGAAGACGGCAATGTGCCGCGCCCATCGTGTTCGGCGCCGCCGTCGACACGGCCCCTCGGCAGCATCCTATAATGTGACGTCACACACTGTTTGCGTTTTCTCTCTCTAACAAGCAATATTCAAATGTTTGTAGCTTTGTAACTCTTTGAGATATCTGAATGGGATTTTCATTACTAGGCATATTTTTTTCCCTTCTTTCTTTTGGAGTAATAATAATTTTCCAGTCTACATCCCTATTGGGGTAAAATCACATAATCTGTATACCCCATCACAAATCAGAAGTGATAATTGTATGGTCTGTAGAGCTCATTGCATACATATATTTTTGTCTATTGTTTAGGGTGAGAGACAAGTCACAAGAGTTGTCAAATGCGGTGTATACAGATTTCAAGAAAAGTGTGAAATTTGATTTCTAATAAAAAGAAAAATGTGGTTTAGGGGCGGTCGGGGGAGAACAAAATAAATTAAAGTTCCTGTTTCTTATGTTTAAGCTTTATTTATAATGTTACGATTTCTCTGCGTATTCCTTATTGCGACAGTCGAAGTTTCATACTGCTTTTCCGATGTTGGGAAATGGGACTTGCCGCTGAGCGGGGTGAGTATCGGCTACATTATCGCGTTTACGCTATTTTATAGTAAATTAAATTTATGAGGTGACGCAGCGTTGTATATAAAAGGTGAAAAGCATCGATTTTTGGCCGCACAACATATACACTATCGTGTTGTCACTCAAGTACCTGCCTGACTCATATCGCGGTACACTAAAATTCGAACGTCCACTATCGGTAATCGAGCTATGAGGAAATTCGTGGCTGGAAATTAACATTAATTAGCTTGAGTTACACTTACAACTGTATTCATCATTGTTTTTTAGTATTTACAAGTTAGTGGGTAAATAAACTTTTTTTTCAGGAACTATGCCAGTTTACTCTGGCTAAATCGTTATTTCAAGATTCAAGAGTCATAGTAACAAGTAAGTTATAATATAATAAAATTACTAAATCACTACCCCATAAATAATTGAATATAATGCCTTATCAACTTATTATACACTTACTATATATGTTTAACTTTTTATATATCGTCAGGGATAATGCAATACCGCGTAACTAGCACTAGTAAATACTGCGTATCTACACAACACCCAAAAGGCAAATCCGCGTAACTAGCATTGGTTAATACCGCATATCTAACAAATATAGCCAAATTAAGTTTTCCCGCCAACGCACGTAAAATCCTGATTAGAATATTCCAAGGTTTTCCTGTAAATTTGGGTAATTGTGTAGATACGCAGTATTTACCAGTGCTGGATACGCGGTTTCGCACTATGGGTGTTGTGTAGATACGCACTATTTACCAGTGCTAGTTACGCGGTATTGCACTATCCCCGACGATATGTTTGGCTAACAATGTATTTTTTTATCAGCCACCCATATTAATCATAAAAACCTTTCAACAGTTGCTAGTATTAGTTTTCTTTTGCATTAGTATTGTAAATGTATTTCTAACATTAATATAAAGTAATATTCAGTCAGTATGTAAATACATTTTAGTACTATTTCAATATTAATTCAGGTTTTATGATGCCTTTACTAGATAATTGTACTTTACTTATTTTACAATAAGTAATCTAAGTTTCAATAATTTTCTTATTTTCTAGTTGCCTGTGACAATGTGGATGCAAACCTGACTGTATCATACCGTTGGGAGCCAAGTACTTGCTCTCCTGACTACTTCCATTATTTTGAAAAGGTAACCATGACTATTTAAAACAAAGTACCTTGACAACTCTCAAATATTATAATTTTTTCTTCAGATTTATATCAGAAATTTGCTGATTCCTAAGAAAGACATAACTAGTCCCCATTTAACATACAGTTAACAGTTTCACCCCAACCACCATACATGATAAATTGGATAAATTGTATAATAAATTCAATTTCTACACAATTCAACATAGAAAACGACACATTTTTCTTCACAAAAATTTGTTTTCATGATAAATATTTGAGAATTTTTTTAACTCTTAAATTTATTCTTGTTTAAAATTGCAATGTTTACAGTTATTGGGTTTATTTTAATGAATTATATTGAGATACTGAATTTCCTACAGGCATTCAGTTTATATTTATAATACCTTCTGTAATTTATCTAAGACATGATTAATTATGTGCATTTAATTTGATACTCTGCATATTTCAGCGTATTGTAATTTGCACAAAGCCGCCTAGTGATGTGGGGAACAGAACTATGCTTCCTCGTGCCAGCGGTGAGAGCCGACTGGCATGTCCCAGCAAGCACACCATACCTGTTAAACATGACGCTACTGTTGATGATGGCAAGAAAGAGAAAGAGACTGGGATCACCGCACAATCCGTGAGTATAAATGGGTGGTTTGCGTCTATAACCAGCTTGGTTGAAGCATCCTATGTTGTATACCCGGAATCCGGCTAGAGATTCAACCATATGATGGTGTAGGACAGCAATTTCGTATAGCGCTATCGTTTATAACGTTATTATTCCTAAAACCGTTATACTCAAAAACTATATTTGACGCGCTGTATAGCGATATCCATTATAACGTTATAAATCTAAACCATTAATATAAAACCGATACTTTTTTAAGCAATATAATAATGTTATAACGTTATAGACTACCCCTTTCTCGCGTTCAGTATCGCCTACTCGTGCAATGTAAGCGATGTGATTACGTAAAGTAGGTTGTTTGTTAGAGTGCACGACGACGTCATAGTAAAATACTGAAATTTTCGATTTGCTCGGCTTGTCGGCGCAGGTTGTAGCCTGATATGAATATCCTGACTAATAATTTTCAAATCAGATTGTCTTTAGCTACTCTGTGCCTCATTAATCAGAAATACGAGGGTCAAACTGAAAGTTCTTAGAAAATCAAAAACTGAGCAATCAAGCAACTTATTACTTTTATTATATCTTTTCAAAATAGCCTCCCTTCACATCAATACATTGCTGCATTCGATAGAACCACTGAGAAAAGCACTTTGCCCACTCGTCCTTAGGGGTCTCTTCGACGGCCTTTTGAAACGCAGCCACTGCTTCGTCGGCGTCCATAAAACGTTTTCCTCGAAGTTTTTCTTTAATTTTTGGGAATAAATAAAAATCACAAGGTGCAAGGTCGGGGCTATAAGGTGGGTGACCCAGTAATTCCACGTTTGCCGTCGCCAAATAGTCGATCGTTTGCTTGGCGGTGTGCGATGAGCATACATCGGGGTTTTCGGAGCGGGAACGTTTGACATTAGCCAAAGAGTAGGTATTTACTTAAAAACAGATCGTACCCTAGTAGGTTTCTACCGAATGAATAATTGATTGAAAAATAAATAAAGATTAATCATACATATAGGTACATATTTTATATTGGTCATTCATTATCAACCTCTTCAGTTAAGTCTATTCATTTATAAGAAAATGCTTTATAGATATCGAGCGTCAAGATTGACATTGTATTAGACACCTATTGTCAACCGTTACCCTTGCTTGTCTAGTAGATAAACTTATATGCAATTGTATTTAAAAAAACTGTAAATAATCAGTCAACACAAATATGCCTCCGAGAAAAAAAACTCGTTACGAGTTTATGCGTTCGTGGATAGAAAATAATCCAGAGATAGAGGTTCGAGATTCTTTATTATTTTGCACCAAGTGCAATGTGAGCTTCGCTCAAACGAAATCTAGTGTAACGCGACATGTCGCATCTAATAAACATACAGGTATGAAATATGATTTCAATAGTGAGCTCTTGAAATTTGTTGTGGGCTGTAATATACCATGGACGCAGGTAAACAATCCGATATTTAAAGATTTTATCGAAAATTGTGTTACCGGTAAATTTGGAAAAACTGCAAAAGTTCCTTCGGAATGTCAACTGCGACGGGAATATTTAAATAAAGCTTACGATGAAAAAATGAATAAAATACGGAGCGAGATAAAAAATGAATATATATATGTGAGTGTTGACGAAACCACGGATGATTATGGTCGTCAAATAGCTAACGTAATAGTGGGAGCATTACGTGATGATCACATTGGCACTCAACACTTGATATCCAGTAAACGGTTAGACAGCACGAACAATGTATCAATATCCAATACGGTCACAAGTGCTCTTGATGAATTATGGGGTGCTAACCATAATAATCACAATAAAGTACTTTTACTTTTAACTGACGGTGTGGGCTACATGCTAAAGGCTGGAAGAAATTTAAAATGTATTTTTCCCAATCTTTTGCACGTCACATGTTTGGCTCATGGTTTAAATAGAGTGGCTGAACTAGTAAGAAAACTTTATCCAGATGTGAATGATTTAATCGCAAATGTTAAGAAGACATTTTTGAAATCTCCTAAAAGAATACAAAAGTTTAAAGAAATGCTCCCCGGAGTGCCTTTACCACCTCGACCAACAATTATTCGGTGGGGAACCTGGATAGAAGCTGCAACGTATTACAGCAAACATTACGATGAAGTGAAACGTGTTCTAAATACATTCAGTCCCACCGAAGCCCAGAGTATTAGAAAGGCAAAAAGAGCGTTTGGAAATGCAAATATAAAAAGCGACTTAAATTTCATAGCAAATCATTTGATGACTATCCCAAATGCTATTAAAAAACTACAGGATGCGAAGCTGTCCATCAGCGATAGTTTAAAAATAGTTCATGAAACCTATAGAGATGTTTCCAAATTAAACATGAGCGTAAAAGGAAAACAGATTTATGATAAACTGAAGTTGGTGTTAAAGAAGAATTCTGGCTATAGCACACTAAAAATTATAAATGAGTTGGTACAAGGCAAAGAAATAGAACTTCAATCTCAAACTTCTCGTGCATCAATTGATTCCTACAAAAAATTTAAATATGCATCTATTAAAACTGTCGACGTGGAAAGATCATTTAGCTCCTTGAAATGGATATTTACAGCAAGACGCCGTAGATTAACTGTCCCAAATATAGAAAAAATATTAATAGTTTATTCTGAAAATCGTGTCAACTATTCAATTTACAGCAGGTAATTAATTAAAGTTATTTTAATTGTTACCTTATAAGTTATAAGACTTTTACGGAAATTAAAATAAAACTTTGTCACAGATTGTATACAACTCACAGAGAGGTAGTTATTCATTAGGCATAATAAGATATTTTCTTAGACTAACATATCTGTTTATCTCTACTCTTTCTCAAATCATTCCCGCTCCGAAAACCCCGATGTATGGCGATGAGGCGTTGTCGTGGTGAAGCAGGATCCTACTGCGAGGCCGTTTGTCTCGAACTTTTTCCAAGACCACTTCGCAGTAACTGTTTTTTGATCCTCTAAAATAATTGTTGCGTAATGACCAGTCCTTCCGAAGAACGAGGCCACCATCTTTTTTCCCACACTTCGACCTCTCTTCACTTTAGTAGGCAACTCCTCGGAAGGAAACACCCACTCAGCAAACTGTCTTTTAGTTTCAGGATCATAACAGTAAATCCAGCTTTCGTCACCCGTAACTACGTCGAACACAGCATTTGAGTCACCTCCGTTGAATCTTTGACCCATTTCACGGCACCAATCAACACGACGGACTTTTTGGGCTTCTGTCAAATTATGAGGTATCCACCGGGCACAAAGCTTCCTCACCGCTAAATGTTCATGGAGGATTTTGTGGACTTGACTCATACCAATGGCTAAGCTTGTACGAATCTGCTGATAGGTTACTCTTTTGTCAGTCTATCATACGCCGCACAACACTGATGTTATCTTCAGTAGTCGCCGTAGAAGGCCGGCCCTCATGCAGATCATCAGTGAGATTAGTGCGGCCACGTTTAAATTCATTAAACCAGTTGTAAATAGTAGCACGAGATGGGGCTTCATCGTGAAAGGCCAATCGAAGTCTATCATAAGTCATAACTTTCTTGTTGACTTAAATTACATCGAAAGTCGTAAAAAATCATTGCTCGAAAATTTTCTCGCGTTAAATTCATGCTCACGTAGTACACACAATTTTCAATTTTCCGCCAAATCGTAAAACAAATGACAATCGAGTGGAATTCGTACACAAAAATATTAAGAAAGAGTTCCATTTTCCAATTTTGAACTTATTTTTTTATTATATTTATTACAAGTGGCCAGTTCTAAAGACTTTCAGTGTCGCCCTCGTACATCATCTGTGAAAATTTCATCTGTCTTACTGACAAGGTTCATGAGATACAGCCTGGTGACAGACGGACAGACAGACATACAGACAGACGGACGGACAGCGGATTCTTAGTAATAGGGTCCCGTTTGACCCTTTGGGTACGGAACCCTAAAAATGAATGATGATGTTTTCGAACAAATAAAAATAAAGAGAATTTAATTGGACGAAAGGTATTCGTATCTTGAAACTATCTATTTTGCGTTTAGTATTTACTAAACGGTATTTTGCATTTGAAAAAGCATTTGCATTTTGTATTTAAATTTTATACATTTCTTAAACTATTTTGTACATCTCTGGGAGGGGCGGGGTGACTATATTCAATAATAATGGCATTGTTATATTATAACATGGTAAATTATTAATAATTGAAATGCATGCATCAAATGTTTCTGTTTAGCCCGTTGGTTGCCTGGTAGAGAATGCCTTATGGCATTAAGTCCGCCATTTATACTTTTTTTGTATTGTGTCATAAAGTTTAAATAAATTAAACCGGTCTCATGGCACCAGCACGCGCATTACGGATGGATGGTCAACTAAGATGCTTAGGAGAGAATGAGAAAATTGATTTATCTGTATATATAAAAGAAGACTTCCTTACTAATTCATCAACGCACAGCCGAACTACTGGGACTAGAAACTTGATATTTACACCAGAACTTCCTTTTAAGACGTAGGCAAGGAACAAGATGGAATTTTTGGAAATTCCATCCCTAAGGGGGATAAATAGGGGTGCAAAGATTGTATTCTGAGGAAACCTTTTTTTTTAACTAGAGACTTGAAACTTTGTAGGAAGATTACCTATTACGATGCATAAAAAGTTCTTTCAGCGTTTTAGAAAATTTCACTCCTAAGGGGGTTAAGTAGGGGACAGGGGTGCAATGTTTGTATGGGGGAAACATTATTTTTTGAACTAGACTTGAAACTTTGTAGAAAGATTACTTATTAGAATACAAAAACGGACTGTCAGCGTTTTAGAAAATCCCACCCCTAAAGGGGTTAAATGGGGGTGAAAGGTTTGTATGAGAAACACTTTTTTTGAGCTTGAGATTTGAAACGTTGTAGAAAGATTACTTATTAGAATAGAAAAACAGTAAGTACTTTTAACGTGTTAGAAAATTCCATCCCTAAGGGGTTTAAAAAGGTATGGTAGGATGAGAAACATTTTTTTTGAGCTAGAGACGTGCAACTTTGTGGAACGATTACTTATTAGAATAAAAAAAAATGCTTTCATCGTTTTGGAAAAATACCACCCCTAAGGGGGTTAAAACGGTATTCAAGGTTTACATGGAGAGCAAGAAAATATAGTAAGATATTTGTAATGTCAGTCTTAGTCTGTATGTTAAGACAACAAAACTGATTTCAGAGTTTTTTTTTAATTAAAATATAGGGGTAAATGGGGCTTCGAAGTTTATATAGAGGGAAAAGTAATTTTTAAATTAAGATTTTTTAATTTTGGTCTTAAAATAGAGAGAGCAGATTAGTCGATTTTTTTATTCATCACTTAAGAGTGTTTAAAGGGGATTCGAAGGTCGTATAGATCAAGACAATTTTAAAGTAAAACATTTGTAACTTCGATTTTAGACGGTTTGTTTAAAACTAAAAAACAAATTTCAACGTTTTTGAAATTCATCCCCCAAGGGGGTTAAGAGGGGGTTCAAAGTTTATACGGAGAGCAAGATATTTTTAAAATAATAGATTCTTTCTTAGGTTATGGACTGTTTGTTTAAAGATTAGAAAATGATTTCAGCGTTTTTTTTTATTCATCCCTTAAGAGAGTTAAAAGATTTGAAGGTTGTATAGAGCAAGACCTTTTTTAAAGTAAGACTTACAGATTCGAACAGTTACCAGAAATGTAAGTTAGGTTAGAACTGCGATGTTCCCAGAACCGAAAAGAAGGTATAAAATGCATAGATTGAATCAACATTGGGTACTTATTATTATAACCTTTTATTTTGGATAGTGAAAATAATGTATTCTCTAACACCGTTAAATGCGGACTGGGGATGGAGATGGAAAGTTCTACGTCGTTTAGCATAAGATAATTTTGCTTTCAAGACTATACAGGTAGCCCGGACTAAGCGATTTAGTCCCGAGACAAACAATTAACATAAAAGAATATTGACCCTCTTACATATTGTAATAGTGTATACCTAGGGGCTATTAAGATTGGCACTCTTTCTTTTTATTTATGAGCAAGTTCACGAATCTGTGGACAGCGTTGCGTTTCCTGCGTCCCATTTTTATTCCGCCATTTATCGTCGCAACCAACCAAATATTCACAATTCACAACCAATTTGCAAATGTTCGAGGTAAACAAGCATTAGAAGCCAGAACAACATAACGGCAACGTCGCACGTCGCGCTGCGGCCCGCGAGGTGGCATGTTTAGTCCAGGCATGAACTGACAACTTGTATGGAAAAAATGTCAATTTTGGAAATAATTTATAATAGCTTATTTTTTATGTGTAACGGATATATTATCAATTAAATAGTTACCCAGCGACAAAATCCGACAAAATTTCAGACATCGAAAAAATGATAAGTTAACTGGCTTCTGAAAAGTCGGTAAAAATATTAATAAATGTTTTCGTCTTTATTTTAGTTCATTTACATTTGCTCTATAATATTCAAGATAAATCGTACAAAAAAAGATAATGCATGCTTCATTTAAATCTACATAATTATTTCCGGGTGGAAAGTTTGTCGGATTCTTGACTAAATCATCTTAGAATAACATTTTCAAATGAAATCAACAAAAAAAACGCTATTAAAAATTAATGTTTTTCAAAACCGTATTTTGCCTGGAGTAGTTGGCACTGGCACAGAGCGGCAACGGCGCAGCCGTAGCGCGCGGCTCGCATTTTTAAACGATATTATAACGTTATTCGGCCGTATTTTATATTGTTATGTTATTCATTCTGTTACGATATTTATATCGTTATGGAGAATATTGGTTTTGTTATAAACTTATAACGTAATTTTCGGACACTAACGGAATATACCGTTATAATTCCGGTTCATTTTATAACGTTTTAAAGGCCTGGCGCAATGTGAGTAGGGCGCTTGAAATGAAATACCCCAGCAGCTTCATCACATAGAAACTAGGTTTTTTACACAATTAGATTTTAAGCCCTGTCTTACGACAACAAGGGTTTTAACGTATTCATTGCCGTCGACGCCGATAAAGCAATATCCTGTGGTTTACCGTGAGCCTTTAAAAAACTTCTAATAAATCCACGGTTAAACTCAAGCGACATTGCCGCGAAAACACTCATCCTGCGGCGCTACCACGAACTTCGAAAGTCGAAGTTCGGGTATTTCCATCTCTATCGCACTCCCTTACTCGAGTGACAGGGATGCATATATTACGAACTTCGACTTTCGAAGTTCGTGGTAGCGCCGCTGAAGAAGAGCTTCCGAGAGTTCGAAACATGTTGCACGTAGCGAAATTGAATACGCGAGTTTGACAGTGGATTTATATTACGAAAGATAATATTCTTTTAAAAGTATTTTTTTCTTCTCGGAGGCAGTGGGCGCCCATTCAGCGTCTTTATTGAGCTTTTAATACTATGTCGTGGACGCTGATGGGCATCTAATTTAGCATTACCGCGATGCTTGTTTACAGAAGCATCGGCATCGCGGCCAAAGTACATGGTTGGCGCTCTGCACGTCTATCACGGGACGGCCGCGACATACTGTTCTAAGTGTTCTAATAAGAGAGAGACGGATAGTGCGAGAAAAATCGAGAGAGCTCGCGCGCCGTCGCGTGATAAGAATTACGCACGATAATTAACAACATTAGGACCGTTTCTACAATTCGGACTGTCTTGTATAGAAATTAAAGTCTTATCAAATAATTTTACCTAAAATAATTTCAATTATAATACCTATTCGATGATATTTAATTATTTTGATCAATATCAGACACTATCGAATAAATTTTTAACCCCCGACGCAGAGAGGGTGTATCTGTCTGTGGTATCGTAGCTCCCAAATGGATAGACCGATTTGAATGCGATTTTTTTTGTGTCATAGATAATTTCATCCCGAGTGTTCTTAGCCATGTTTCATGAAAATCTGTTCAGCCGTTTTTGAGATATTGGACTTTGAAATGAAAATGTAGGGGGTTTTTCAACTTTTCTAAGTTGTAGTTATGTTAATGGAGTTCCCTTTTTCAGAAATTGCCTTCACTTATCGCGGTAGATAAGGAAGGCATCTACATTTTAAGCATGGCGGTGCTGAGCTCAACGAAGTTTAACGGGACGGTGCACGTCGAGATGGTCTCCGGCAGCAGTTACCTGTCCGCTGCCATCTACCCCTTGTTACCGGTACGTATACGGCCACGTTGGCGTCTGTACTGTTAACACCGATCCCCTTGTTACCGGTGCGTTAACGGCCACGTTGGTATATGTACTGTTAATACCGGTACGTATACAGCGACGTTGGCGTCTGTACTGTTAATACCGATCCCCTTGTTACCGGTACGTATACGGTGACGTTGGCGTCTGTACTGTTAATACCGATCCCCTTGTTACCGGTACGTAAACGGCCACGTTGGCATCTGTACTGTTAATACCGATCCCCTTGTTAGCGGTGCGTTGACGGCACGTTGGTATATGTACTGTTAATACCGGTACGTATACGGTGACGTTGGCGTCTGTACTGTTAATACCGATCCCCTTGTTACCGGTACGTAAACGGCCACGTTGGCATCTGTACTGTTAATACCGATCCCCTTGTTAGCGGTGCGTTGACGGCCACGTTGGTATATGTACTGTTAATACCGGTACGTATACGGCCACGTTGGCGTCTGTACTTTTAATACTGATCCGCTTGTTACCGGTACGTAAACGGCCACGTTGGCATCTGTACTGTTAATACTGATCCCCTTGTTACGTATAAGCAAACGGTCACGTTGGCATCTGTACTCTTTATACTGATCCCCTTGTTACCGGTACGTAAACGGCCACGTTGGCATCTGTACTGTTAATACTGATCCCCTTGTTACCGGTACGTATACGGCGACGTTGGCGTCTGTACTGTTAATACCGATCCCCTTGTTACCGGTACGTAAACGGCCACGTTGGCATCTCTACTGTTAATACTGATCCCCTTATTACCGGTACGTAGACGGCCACGTTGGCATCTGTACTGTTAATACCGATCCCCTTCTTACCGGTGCGGTTGAGTTTGTTTCGGCGTTTCTTCTTAACAGGTCTTCTTTTTCAGAAACGCTGGTAGAATTAGGACTTGTAAAAGTGCCAATACGGCCTACTTGCAGAATAAATTCAATTTAGGTATTTCATTTAAACGGCCACATGCTGTTGAACACGTGATAGTCGTGATACTGATTGGGGATATTATATAACGAAATCCCTGGTTATTCTGACGTTCAATAAATGTATTGTAAAGTCAGCAGATGAAATAGATAGATGCACTAAATGATGTAAGTAGGTACATACGATTATGTTTCCATATGAATGAAGCTTTTATAGAGTAATCCACGCAGCTACACCATTTTGATTTCATAGACGATTGGTGCCGCAACCACGACTGGTATTGGCGGTCATCACAGTACTTTTCAAAATGATGAATTATATATTGTACAGTCAGCAGCAGAAGTAGCTACGCAAAAGAACACGCTCAAAGTGACCTAGACAGTCCTTATCTTCTTGACAATAGGGGCGTAGACACTAAATTAAATTATCAATAATCTCATATTTTCTCGAAAAAGGATAAAAAATGTAGTCAAATGGAGAAAAAATCAACGCAAAATGTTAAATAATCATGAAGTTATTAAGTGTCCAAAGTTTTAAGAAGGGGTATGTTTTGTCCCTTTTTCGCAAAACGCAACTTCATATGAAACGATGACGCTGGAAGAATGTGACGTCACAGAAGACGGCAACGTGCCGCGCCGCAACGTGGTCGGCGCCGCCGTCGACGCGGCCCCCCGGCAGCATCCTGTAATGTGACGTCACACACCGTTTGCGCTTTCTCTCTCTAACAAGCAATATTAAAACGGTGGTTGTAGCTTCGTAATTCTTTGAGATATCTAAATTAGAGATGCAACGGATAATGGTTTGGCCGGATACCGGATACCGAATATCCGGCGGTGCAGCTGGCCGGATATCCGCTATCGAAAGTTACATGCCTAAAATGAAGCAAATTCGACCGCACCCGTGCGCGGCGCTCTGTGTAGGTTGCAACTTGTCACTCGCTAAGGCAGGCTTTGATAGAAACATGCGCAATTTTTTAAACTAACTGACAATTGATTACTTTGTTGTTCGTTATTTATTCAATTTAAAATTTATTTTACCTACTACTACAAAAGAGAACTACTCTCTTTTTACCATTGTAATATTCTAGGCCTATACATTACATTTAATACCGAAAAAAAGTTATATTTTTGGTATAAAATACTATCCGGTATCCGGCCGGATACTATGCCACTATTCGGTATTCGGCCGGATACTAAAATTGTGGCCGGATAGGCCGGATACCGGATAGTGACCGGATATCCGTTCCATCTCTAATCTAAATGGGATTTTCGTCACTAGCCATATTTTTTTGCCTTCTTTCTTTTGGATTAATACAAATTTTCGAGTCTACACCCCTATTGAGTCGGGTGTAGGTCATTTTGAGCACTCTACCTGCTTAGCTACTATTGCTGCTGGCTGTACAGTAATACGACACAATAAGATTGAAAAACTTATACATCTTTCTATAGTTGACTGTACAGTGTACACGAAACACAGTCGTAAGAATAAATGGAATGCAGACATATTAACTAAACTTGACATCCTCGATGTTTTCCAAGTGTCTATACTGCAAATGATATTATATAAGATGTCGTACGCTTGTGGCACGCTCTCATATGGTAACTATTTCAATATAAGGACGCCTACGACTTTTACATAACAATCAATACAACTGGTACATTTTCAAAGGTTTTTCTATACAACCATGAAAGGAGGCCTGTGCCCAGCCGTGGGACGTACCTATATGTATAGGCAGATTTATTATTACATTTTCTATACAAACTGCTCTTGCATGTGTACATCCCCAACAGATATATTTATTCAGGATCTGAAATCGGTTGTTAGATTGTATCGATTAGGATGATTCCCTTTTACATCTGTAGCAAATGGCTACAGATGGCATCTAAACGAGATGCTTCATACATTTCCGAATGGAATGCGGGACTGGACGGCATACAAACGGGGCTGTAATTGTTTTTTCCCCTCACTGTCTCGGAAAGCCGTCTTTTATCCTATAAAACCAGTGAGCAAAAACGCATTTTATCCACTAGTGGGGAAAGTAATTTGACCTTGGAGCGTGTTTAAGTAGCTTTTGAGACTTTTGACAGTTTTGACAGATAAGAAAACGTAAAACACTCATAAACTCATAATACAACATTTTCACAGATGATGTATTTCTGTTGCCTCTATAACAACAAATACTTAAAAACAGAATAAAATAAATATTTAAGAACTTTTAAAGAATTGCTTGTTGACTTCATTCAGGCGCTGGGTCTCAAAATGTATGGGAAAATTAAAACCCGACTCGCACTTGAACAAAATTCTACTTGATATTACTTAACGTTATTATTACTATTTGTTACTGTTAAAAAAATATAAATATAATTATTTAAATTAAATAAAGTTGTTTTGCATGTTGCACTTTCCTCGCTACAGTGAGGTGAAAAGTTTTGTGTTACACACGGGTGCAAATGTATTTTACTTCTCGTGTGTTGAAACACTCGCTACGCTCAGGATTCTAATTTTTCAACTATAGAATTCTTTCGCTTGCTTGTGTTTCAATTCCACACTCGCGGGTAAAATACAACTTTGCACCCTTGTATAACAAATAACTATTCCGAAACCGCTATTCATTCACGATTGTTAAAAACAAATCAAAACGAACAGGTTCTAGCGATCTTTTTTTATTCCTGAAAACGTAACTGTTTTTTCGTTTGAAAAAGAAAATAATACGATACAGTGTTCGCCCATAAGAACGGCCACCTCCTAAGATGAATCCTTTAAAGCGGGCTTCCGTAAAAAGGACATTTATTGATGAATGGCGTCCATCATATAAGGTTGGGACAAATGCAATCTTGAAATGCCAAATCGATGAACAGGTTAATGATTTCGCAGTTCTTCGGAGTGATGTGCGCTGTGTACACGATGCTGTGCGCGGGCTGGCTGACCGTGTGCGCCATGCAGTGGCGCGACCTGCTCCGCATCCAGTACTGGATCGGGGGCGTGGCGCTGCTCGGCATGGTCGAGAGCGCCACGTACTACGCCGTCTACTCCTCCATAGATAGCACCGGGTGAGTGCCGCACTAGACATGAGAGGCTGCAAGGGCGCGACCTAAGCACGATAAACGGACATACCTAACAAGCGAACATAACCTTTTTAACGGGTCCATATCGGGTTGCATAATATTTAAAGCCATAGTTTTGATTGGCATAACTACTTCTGTCATAATCATCATTAAGCATAACCGAGAGAAGTCATAAATTTGTTGGCATATATTTTTTAACAATGTTTGAGAGCATAAATAACAATTATCATAAATTTATTGCGCATAAAAGCTTTAAGCATAAATAATAACCGCCATAATAGGATTGCGCATAACGTTTTCAAGTCATAGGTATAATTTTTCTAAAACAATTACACGCCTGCTCGGCAATTATTTTAAGCTAACCTAGATAAACCTAACCTAACCGACAGCATGTCGACAGCGGGGTGCCTATTTCCGCTCTAAGGGACACAAGATAACCATAACCTAACCTACCAAAATTACAAATATTACGATTGTTTTTTTTTTTCTGAGGCGGCCTAACCTAATTAAACGCTGGTCAACTAATTTAATTGCTTGTTTTTTTTTGCGAATCAACCAGTCTATTGTCATAAGTTATGCATAGCAATTCTTATGAGTCTTATGACTAATAGTACATTGTTTAACGAGGGGCGGAAGTGGAATATTGCGAACAAGAGTCTATCAGAAGCCCGACGCCGAAGGCGAGGCGGAGGGCTTTTGATGACTCGAGTTTGCAATATTCTTACGCCCGTGTTATACACAATGTTTTTCATCACATTTGCGAGGAAACAAATACATTTTAGATGAAATTAATACAAATCGTAATAAAAACTGCAACATGTCAGTCGTCCATTTTGTTGAATTTGACGCGAGGCGCGTATGGCAAAGACCCTTCGGTATACAGCCACGATTTGAAAACATTTAAAAACATTTTACATAGACACTAAATAACTACATATTACATCTGTAAATAATTCAGTTAAACATGTTTAAGTAGTTTTATAAGTTTAAATTTATTTATAAATACGTTTTCAGACATCGTATTTGATATAAAACCTCTTTGCTTTGTAACTGCCGCATGAGTGACAGATACAATTTAAGAAAAAACCATTATGCCCGTGGGCGTAACACAGGCTATTACAGCTCTGTATGTCTGCGCATTATGAAGCCCTTTTCGAGCAAGTGTGATGAAAAAAATATTATGATCTTCAATATACTGCCTAAATACTTGTATGATATTCAACATTATGGTTTCAAAAAATATGACATACTACAATTATGACAATGAAAGTATTATGCGCAGAATCATTAATGACAAACGATTTTTATGAGCAACAATTTTATGCGTAAAGTTGTATGACAATTGAAATTATGACAATAGTCATTATGCGACTAGATGGACACCCCTTTTTAACCCCCGACGCAAAAAGAGAGGTAGGAGTTATAAGTTTAACGTGTCTGTGTATCTGTCTGTGGTATCGTAGCTCCCAAATCGATCCGGACCGATTTGAATGCGGTTTTTTTTATTCAGAAGCAGATGCGATCCCGAGCCATGTTTCTTGAAAATCTGTTCAGACGTTTTATTATTATTATTATTATCCTATTTTAGACAGGCAGCTGACGCTGATACGTCTAAATCATAGTTAACTTAGCACAGGTTCACACTGCTTTAGATAGTTTGTCGAGTCTGTTTTTAAACTGGTTAACACTTCTAGCGTTTTTGAGATACTAGACTTTGAAATGAAAATGTCGGGGGTTTTTTCAACTTTTCTAATTTGTTATTCATTCACAAATATTATGGCATATGCCACTAAGAGGAATCTAGCGTCGCCTCACGTGCTTCAAGATCAGCCTAGCTAGCATGATCGCGTTTACGTCGGACATATAGCATTCGTCCCTTACTAACAAGAGTAACAAGTATGTAAGTGCGAGCGGAGTGGGTCGAACAAATATGTCACTGTCAAATATGGCTAGGCTGGTGTGATGTTGTGTAGGTATTTGACTTTATAGGCCGATACGCACTGACAGCGGTGGCGGGGCGGCGCGGAGGCGGTACCGGTTGTAATGTTCGAGCTAATATGAAAGGAGCAGCACAGAGCGGCGCGGCGCGACGCGGTATTCTGTGCAGACCCTATCGTATTAGTTCGAACATTACAACCGGTACCGCCTCCGCGCCGCTCCGCCACCGCTGTCAGTGCGTTTCGGTCTTATTGGTGACGTATTGTGTTGTGCAGGTACTTCAATGCTGAAGCGTACATGTTCGCCGAGTGGATGTCGGTGGCCAAGCGCGCGCTGGCGCGCATGCTGGTCATCATCGTGTCGCTCGGCTTCGGCATCGTCAAGTAAGTCGCCTTCGCCTGGGGTTGCTAGAGCGGACCACCAAAATATGTGCCGATACTATTGTCATTTTATTTTTAAGCTTAAGAGGAAACAAAGGCCGAGATAATTGAAAAAAAAAACTATTTTTTTATTAATAATTAAAGAAAGGCTTTGACCGTGTTCCTGTTTTCCTTTTTTTTAATAATCTACTCAAAAATCTTTTCTGGATGTTTTAACACAGCGGAAAATCTGGCTTTTTTTTTAAGTTTTTGAAGGTTAATATAGATCTATTTTAAGAATAAATTTATGAAAAGAGGAAAACATAGGCACATGTCAATAGTAGCCATAGATTTATGGAAAAAAAAATATTGCTCTACTGCCATTATCCAGGGAGAAAACAGAGGACTACGTTTGTATGGAAAAACGGCCCTTGTGTTCCCTCTTAATCGAGAGAAATAATTAAGCACGACATCTCGTTTCTCGCCCTTTCGTTCTGTTGGACAAATTTGATGTGAAATTGAAATATTATTTAATAATAACTTCGGTTAAGACTATCGTAAGCACCGGGAGTTTGGAAATACCAGAAAACGGATTTGAAATGTCAGAAGGCGGATTCTGATTGTGTGGCAACCCTTCCTAAACTATATTAGTAGACCGGGAAGTAGTTACTTTACTACTCTTCTAATGGTCAAACATTTATGTGATAGGGTTTGTAACGTAAGATTGATATATACAGTTAACTGACTGGTCGTGAATCTTATTGCAACGGGATGGTCAGGGTAGCGTTTGCTGTTTGTGTATATTGCATTGTTTATATTGTAATTTAACAATATTATATAAGTATACTGTCTAAGGTGACCCGTGTGCGGGTCAAACGCCGCCACTGGCATATTTCCTGCAGTTTGCGCTGTTAGAGCGCCTCCGCCACTACACGTGACCAGTCTGTCGGACATGCTTTTGGTAATGAATATTAAGATTTTATTTTTCGCTGTGTGTGGTGGCGTGCGGACTGCGATGTACCAACCAGAGGCAGGCCCAAGTCGCTTGCAAAAAGACCGACTCGTTCTCCCCCGAACGTTTTGCCTTCACCAAAAGCAAAGAGACAGAAACAGAGTCCATTAACAACAAATGAGAAACGTATGGTAATTGTTGAATTCAGATTACGAAATTATTATATGAGTATCTATTTATTAATTAATATTAATATTTTATTTTTCGCTGTGTGTGGTGGCGTGCGGACTGCGATGGACCAACCAGAGGCAGACCCAAGTGGCGTGCAAAAAAGACCGACTCGTTCTCCCCCGAACGTTTTGCCTTCACCAAAGAGACAGAAACAGAGTCCATTAACAACAAATGAGAAACATATGGTGGTCAACATTTACAAGTTTTGTGTACATAATAAATTTAAGTGGAAATACGCACTTTTTATTTATTACATAGGAAAAATACAAAATAACTAAAATAGGCCTGTTCAGTTCTCGTTCTGTTGAGGACTTCGTAACATCTAATATATGTCCCAAGCAGAAAAGGTTGACGACGACTGCTTCTTTGTTTACCGTATTTCTAATGCTAAAAAAACGCACTATAGTAGCGAGCGCGAGCCATTCCCGAAGCTTGTAGCTCGGACTCGGCCACTGAACGTTCAGCGTGCGCCGGTGCCATACAAAATGTATGATAGAAGCCGTCCGCACCATGTGGCGGCCACTAGTGGCTGAATGTGTGTGGCGCCTGTTAATAGGAATTAAAAAAACGCACTATAGTAGCGAGCGCGAGCCATTCCCGAAGCTTGTAGCTCGGACTCGGCCACTGAACGTTCAGCGTGCGCCGGTGCCATACAAAATGTATGATAGAAGCCGTCCGCACCATGTGGCGGCCACTAGTGGCTGAATGTGTGTGGCGCCTGTTAATAGGAATTAAAAAAACGCACTATAGTAGCGAGCGCGAGCCATTCCCGAAGCTTGTAGCTCGGACTCGGCCACTGAACGTTCAGCGTGCGCCGGTGCCATACAAAATGTATGATAGAAGCCGTCCGTACCATGTGGCGGCCACTAGTGGCTGAATGTGTGTGGCGCCTGTTAATAGGAATTAAAAAAACGCACTATAGTAGCGAGCGCGAGCCATTCCCGAAGCTTGTAGCTCGGACTCGGCCACTGAACGTTCAGCGTGCGCCGGTGCCATACAAAATGTATGATAGAAGCCGTCCGTACCATGTGGCGGCCACTAGTGGCTGAATGTGTGTGGCGCCTGTTAATAGGAATTAAAAAAACGCACTATAGTAGCGAGCGCGAGCCATTCCCGAAGCTTGTAGCTCGGACTCGGCCACTGAACGTTCAGCGTGCGCCGGTGCCATACAAAATGTATGATAGAAGCCGTCCGCACCATGTGGCGGCCACTAGTGGCTGAATGTGTGTGGCGCCTGTTAATAGGAATTAAAAAAACGCACTATAGTAGCGAGCGCGAGCCATTCCCGAAGCTTGTAGCTCGGACTCGGCCACTGAACGTTCAGCGTGCGCCGGTGCCATACAAAATGTATGATAGAAGCCGTCCGCACCATGTGGCGGCCACTAGTGGCTGAATGTGTGTGGCGCCTGTTAATAGGAATTAAAAAGAGGAAAAGAGAAAAATCGACGCAAAAGGTTAAATAATCACGAAGTTATAAGTGTCCAAAGTTTTAAGAAGGGGTATGTTCTGTCCTTTTTTCGCAAAACTCAACTTCATATGAAACAATGACGCTGGAAGAATGTGACGTCACAGAAGACGGCAACGTGCCGCGCCGCATCGTGTTCGGGCGCCGCCGTCGACGCGGCCCCCCGGCAGCATCCTGTAATGTGACGTCACACACCGTTTGCGTTTTCTCTTTCTAGCAAGCAATATTAAAACGGTTGTAACTTCGCTATTTTAAAATGAAATCGACAAAAAAACGCTATTATAATAGTACATTACTGCAGCCGCCGGGAAAAAAGGGCTTGCCGGGTGAGTAGGTATAGACGGCCGACCGTAGGGAGGCCGGTTAGTGATACGAAGCCGGCAAGCCTTTTTCGCGGCTAGGCATGTATAGTGTGCTTTTCTCAAACATATGCAATGAAATAAAAAATAACACCACTCAAAAAACATAAATATCATCCACAAATATAAAATCCAGCTACACGTCATAAGACTTTTAATTTTCCTTCCAATCCCTCCATAATGTTTTTTTTTACGAGTGTCGTCCCTATTACGTGTGTTCGAATAGACCCTATTAGGGCCATTATACATAAACTGATAACTGATAATGAGAATCTTAATTTCTATAATAAATAAAATAAATGCAGAGAATATAAATAAAATAAATGCAGAGGATTTTAAATATTGTGTATGGTCTCTGGTGACTTACGAATACACAATATTTTAAATTTATTCGTCAACACATTGAATCATACAGATTTGTATTCTTAATATCAGTTCGTGTGTAATAAGGCTTTAACGCGGATATTTTTGGTCCGATAACCATTCAGCCACTAGAAAAAAAAAAAAAAAAAAAAAAAATCAGCTGTTTAGCCTGTTTATGAACACAGACGCCATATTTAGATTAAAAAAGAATTACTTCCCGGCTTAGGCCTTCAATTTTCTATCAAATTCCTTTACAGTTCTCTCGAATTGTTCCGCCCGAAATGTGATACTTCGAAGCCTGTTATGACGCACGTAACGACGACATTTCATTGCATGTTTGAGAATAGTACATTGTACTAAAGGCTAGAAAGTAGGCAATAGATGGACGAGTGGGTTCGAGGTCCGAGCCGCTAGGTGAGGACCTCGAAGGAGACGAGTCCAGGCGAGACATTATATAGTGCTTTTCACGCCTACTGCGAGGAAATTGCAAATAATTATAATGATAAGTCAAAATTAAGTTCCAAATGAAAGATCATAATATGAAACACTAGCGCGGTCGCTCGCGCGTGGACGGCACCGCGCGCGACGGGCAGCCCGCGCGCTGCCCCCACACGCGCGCGGGCCGGTGGCGGGGGCGGGGGGAGCTGTGATTGGTGAATCGCTGTTCAAACTGTCCAACAATAACAACCACTACTAAAATGAAACATTGTAGTAGTGGTGGTTCAGGTGCTACAGCTTTTGCCTACTTTCCAGCTTGGTTTTAGACCATCTATTGCCACATTTCCGAACAGTGGCGTGAAAAATTAATGTTTCAAAACCGTAGCTCGCGCGTTGACTACACCGAGCTGCTCGCGGACAACGCCGGCCGCCCGTTCGCAACAAAACAACTCGCCGTGGACGCGCTTAACCACGAATTTGTAACGGCCGCCGCCGACCACTGCTGCAGTATCGCTTCCTTATCAGACGGATACGCCGCCAGCGATTGCTCTATAAGACTCGAGCCTTTTACACCAGATGAAGTCGCAAACATATTTAAAAATTCTATCGCGAACAAAAATAGTACAGACGTTTACGGCCTCTCCGCAAATCTTTTGAAGCGAGCCAGTCCCGCAATCAGCTATGTCCTTTGCGAATTGTTCAACAGCTGCATACGATCAGGAGTGTACCCCGAGAGCCTGAAGAAAGTAAAAATATGCCCACTTTATAAAGGAAAAGGTAAAAAATCTGTAATAAAATCTTACCGCCCCATATCACTGGTCCCAGGCCCTAGCAAATGTTTCGAAGTAGGGTTAAACAAGAGGCTACTCGGTTTCTGGACACCAAGGAATATGCTATCAGACAGCCAATACGCCTACCGACACGGCCGGTCCACCACAGACCTGGTGCGGGAAGTGGTGCGCTGTATACTGTGCGCCCGCGAGGCGGGCCGTCATGTAGCTGTCATCTGCTGCGACCTGTCCCGTGCCTTTGACACGGCAGACCACGCACTCGTCGCCAATAAGCTTGCCCACTATGGCATCCGAGGCCCAGTCACCAAGCTAATACTGTCCTTTATGACTGACAGAGCGCAAGTGGTGGTGGGCGATAGGGGGAAGGTCTTATCTGCAGAGTTAAAAAATTTGATGGGGGTCCCCCAAGGATCGTGCCTCTCTTAACACCCTGTTCGGCGTTTTGCTGAACGATCTGCCAAAGGCGATTAAAGGTGCCGATATATTCATGTACGCCGATGACGTCACAGCAGTCGTCAGCACAACCGCCGAGCGGGAGTTGGAAGCGGCACTAAATTTCGTCATGGAGCATTTGCACCAATGGTTCAAGACAAACGGCTTGGCCCTAAACAAAGAAAAAACCAGCTTCATGTCATTCAAGCTAAACGGCCATTCAAGCCCAAAGATGAGGGTGTGCGCCGGCGGTGCCCCTATACAGCAACGGAACGGCGCACGCCTTCTCGGGTTCCATCTCGACAGCGCGCTAACATGGGAGGCGCACATCGATGAACTATGCAAGCGAGTGGGGAGTGCTTGCTTCGCGCTGCGGCGACTGACGTTCACCGCCGGAAGGGGTGCTGTGCGAGAGTGCTATTACGCGACAGTGCACTCGCTCCTGACGTACGGCGTGGAGTTTTGGGGTCGCGCCTCCGACTGGAAGCGTGTGTTCTCACAGCAAAAGCGCGCCATCCGCGCGATGGCCGGTAAGCCGGGGGATGCTCCAGCGCGTGACCTTTTCCGTGATCTCAAGATTCTGCCCCTGCCTTGTTTACTCATATACCAGGTCTCAGTGTTCACACACGAGAACTTGGATATGTTCAAGCGCAGAGGCATTAACACCAACTACAACCTGCGCAGTAATAGACACCACAACAGGCTGATCGCCGACTCACACAGACTTGCCAAGTCTGAGAGATCCGTGTACTATGCAGGCCCCTCTATTTACAATCGCCTGCCGGACTCTGTACGGGATGCAACTTCCACCGCAGCATTCAAGGTTAGGCTGAAAAAGTGGTTGACGCAGGAGTCATTTTATTCATATGACGAGTTCTTTAGTCTACCAATAATTTTGTAAAGCTATAAAATATAGTGTGACATATAAAAATCTTCGAATACGATATGTAGATAATTGACATATACCTAATACAAAAAACTGTAATTAATTGTACTTAAAACTATTGAAAGCTCAATATTGTACCTCGACTTGTAACAATTGTTATTAATAATATATTTCATTTCATTTCATTTCCGTATTTTTCCATATGAATGTTGCAGACCCCGGCTGGGCCCGGCGCTGCAGCGCGTGGTGGGCACGGGCGCGCTCTGGGGCGTGCTGGCCGCCATCGAGGCTTGGCTGCGGCTGCACCACAAGGTAGCACGACACACAGTACACACACACCGCCTCCTTCACACGCTTTACCGCATACGTGATATACTGTATCGGCGATATGACAATAGTACATTATTGTCGAAGCAAGGGAAGTAGGCAATTGCTGGCTAAGTATTCATTTTAAACGGACGACCTTGGGAGTTCAAGCTGTGATTTATCGCGACTTTTTAGTTGTCTCAAATAACTTATGGCGTTTTCGGAACAAAAATACACTTCCAACTTCATCATCATCATCATCATCATCATATCAGCCGAAAGACGTCCACTGCTGGACATAGGCCTCCCCCAAAGAGTGCCAAAGCACTTCCAACTTATTATAAAAAAAAGGCGGGAATGCAAAAAATATTCTGTTTTTACATACAGTGGCTAGTTGTTTTTTCGGAAAATATATTAGAAAACTAGCTTCTGCCCGTGACTCCGTCCGAGTGGAACTCGTTTAAGCATATCGTAGCTCCATACAAACTTTCACCATTTTAGGGAAGTAGGGAGTTAGAAAGAGACAAAAAGTAGCCTATGTCTATCCCTTCAACTATCTCCACTTAAAAAATCACGTCAATTCGTCGCTCCGTTTTGCCGTTAAAGACGGACAAACAAACTCACACATACACTTTCCCATTTATAATATTAGTATGGATTGTAGTAAAAATGATTCCAGATTTAAAAGAAGCTGCAAGCCAGTCAGTGTCAGTTATTGATAATTTGTTCCCTGCAAAGCCAAGAGGCAAATATCTAAAGGCGTACGACAATTTTATGAAATGGCGAAAGCATGCCTTATCATTTTCAAAAAGTATATTTTTGTTTTCTTACACAATTTTTGAGAAAAGCACTATATTTGTCTCAGCCGGAAGGGCAATTGCTGGCTTCGTATTAAATTAAATTTTAAAAATTCTAAAATTAATACTCACCCAGCAATTGCCTACTTCCCTTGCTTCGACAATAATGTACTATTGTCCCCGCGACACAGTTCGCGGCCCGTCCTATGATAGCCGTGCTTGAGGGACACGAGTTACGAACGAACCTACCTGGGTGGAAATAAGATTGGATTGTTTGTTTTGACGACGTCGACGGTGACAGCGACCCACCAACATATTAAGGGGGGCCAAATACCATGAATGTGTTTCAAAGAAAGAAGCGATAATTGTTTTTAGACTTTTTTTTACGGTACGAATGGCACTCAAAATTAACAAATGGCTAAGCATATGTATTGCGGTTTGAAATGATGGATAAGTAAAACATTCGGCATCGGCTGTGAAACAAAAGACGTAACAGTTCAAAGATCAATTGACTGTAGCGGTAAAAGCTGTTCGGACAAATAATACATTTGGATAACTTATAATGATAAATAAAAAAGTAACGAATTGCATATTCGGAAAAGTTATAAAAATACGGAAAAAAATCGGTCAAGAATAAAGCTTGAAACAAATTATCGGACGCGGCTGGCGGGCGCGGCTGACGTCTGCGACTGATAAATGTGCACAGTCGAACGGGATCCAGCGCGCCAGATTTCTGTCGGACGTCCGAACGCTCAAGGTCACGTCCACGGCTTACGTCCGATAGTTTGCACAATTCAGTATATATTCATTATCTAGATACCAGCTGTGAGCCGCGTCCGATAATTTGTTTCAAGCTTAATTGTGATTGCGACAGGTGGCCGTTTTTCAACAATGTATTGTTTTCAGGCCGACGACTCGAACCGCGACCTGCTACTCTCCGAGGCCCCCATGTCCCTACTGGACAGCGCTATATGCTGGTGGGTGTTCGTCTCGCTCGCTCACACCATGCGCACGCTGCAACTGAGGAGGTCAGTATACTTTAAACTGTGTGTCTCACATCGGAATCGCTGTGTTCACTATGCGTACTATTATCTTAACTAGTTTAATAATTTCCATCAAGATGAAGCGAGAATGATATTGAAATCTCGTGGAATCGTCTAAATCGGCAATAGAAATAGACTATTTATTTGCTGGATGGTATGGAATTTCCCGCTCCGTCTTGGGTTAATACTTCCCGGGTGGAAAACTTCCGTAAGTGCGTCTTTAGACCGCTTTATTTTCTGTTAAACTATAAAACCAGGCGTAAGGTCATGCGCCTTCCGCATGGCAACAGGCCGATGTTCAAAGCTTGGTCAAAACCTTTTTTTGTAAAAAAAAATATTTATTGTTTTGTAATTTTGACATGACATGTAAAATACCTATGGGGTATCGTATAACTATTATACAAAATATAAAAATTACCCATCTAACCCATCACAACACCACAAATTACCAAACCTAACTCATCAGTTAACCCGTCACGCTAATAAAGCTGATTTAAATGATAACCTAATTAGAATGCTTTCAAATGACGCGACGTCACACACAACTACATAGTGCATTATCTGTCAAAACGAACAACAGAAACCCTTTTTTTTGTATTCATTCAAGATAAGTATTTAAATTTGGTTTGATTTGTTAGGCATATTTTTTATGTTTTCACTATAAAGTTCGATAGATAGAATAAATAATAATACCGACATGTTGAAGTCGTTAAACGTCAAGTACCGTGATTTAGACAGCTGAACAAGAGAGCATTGCACATTGATCACGACTCAACACGTCTGTTATTCTATTTATTTCGTTAATGATAAAATGCGGTTCTGATAATATAGATGTGATTGTTTGTAGGAACACGATCAAGCTCTCCCTGTACCGCCACTTCACGAACACCCTGATCTTCGCCGTCATCTCCTCTGTGGTCTTCATGCTGTACTCTATCAAGGCTTTCCGCGTCCTACCCTGCATCACCGTGAGTTTTTTGTGCAAGCTTTTATTGTACACATTCACCGCCAAGAATATCGTAGCGCTGCGCTCGCAGCCGATAACATGGGAAAACGCGATTGTAGAGGAAATCGCGTACCCACCGCCCACCTAGCGGGTTCCTGGCTCTGAAAGCTTGCATTGTTGGGTTGGTTTGCACATTGTGCTGTCACTTGCTAGTATCCGATTGCGATGAAATTGGCATTGTTACAGCGCCATCGAGCTGGTCTACCGATCGACAAGGTACACCGGTATTTGGGGTCAACGACTAGATGGCGATGCGAAAATAAATACAGTCGACAGTAAAAGCTGTACCAATTATTATTTATGTCAGAAATTAGGCTTTTCTAACCATAACACAGAACCTCATCATCTCAAGACCACTGGGCTAATGCAATCTCACGCAACTCTATAGGGCTAAGACGATCTTCATTTAAATGTCGTCCAGAATTATAGATTAAACTTTGTAATAACAACTGTACTTAGCAAGAGATACTCGTGTATCAATGCGCGATGTTGACATTATGAAGCAGAAAGAGAAATATGTATGACCACGTGTTTTATTGCGATATAATGCTGTTTTAAGGTGGGTTGACGACCATACAAAACGTCTTTTGACATTCGCAGGCTAACGGCGTGATATTTTAAGAAACTTATGTAACAATCTTTCATAGATTAGCTTTCCTATTGCGCGAAATCCCCCATTTCTTAGAATAAACTTATATAAAAATAATAAAATAATCGTTTTCTCAAAGTATCACGTGACAAACTAATTTCTCAAATTATTCTAGGTTATACAAGTTTAATCTAGGAAAGGGGGAATTTCGCGCCAATGGGAAGCCAATTTATGAAAGATTGTTACATAAGTTTCTTAAAATATCACGCTGTTAGCCTGCGAATGTCAAAAAACGTTTTGTATGGTGATTGAACCACCTTAACTACCTTAAGTTTATATTATGTTATGTGTCAGGATTGGAAGGAGGTGTGGATGGACGAGGCGTACTGGCACATCCTGTTCGCGAGCGTGCTCACCGTGATCATGGTGCTGTGGCGGCCCACCAACAACAACCAGCGCTACGCCTTCACGCCGCTACTGGACAACGCGGACGACGAGGACGACGGTAAGCACTCAGACACACACCCCACACTACATACAGTAGTAACATTCATAAACAGAAGTAGAGGCAGGGCACAGCTGCAAGTCAGTTCGCTCAGCTTTGGAGCAGCCCAACGGGAGAAGTATCTATTGTGCGTTTTTTTTAGCATCAGAAAGAAGGATAAAGCACGAAGCACGAGGTCTTTTATATAAAACACTTATGCCACACAACTGTCAAAGTATCTCAAACAGCCATTAAAAAAGACTTACATTATTGTTGTCGACCCTAAAATTATAGAATTGTTTTCATTATTTATATCTAAATAATACTAACAACAATATATTTATTTTGATAGTATTTATTTTTTGACTCTGTTGTTTTAAATTTCCTTATTCAGTTCTGGAAAGGTTGCATAATAAAAAAACCTAAAGAAGAAGTTTGAAACGATCGGTTCGTTTTTTTTCGCCGTCGACATTGACAAAATTGTCAATCACTTTCTTTTTCTTGTTTTCTTGGTACTTAATCAACTAATTGTTGAATTCAGATTACGAAATTATTATATAAGTATCTAATTATTAATTAATATTAATATTTTATTTTTCGCTGTGTGTGGTGGCGTGCGGACTGCGATGGACCAACCAGAGGCAGGCCCAAGTCGCTTGCAAAAAGACCGACTCGTTCTCCCCGAACGTTTTGCCTTCACCAAAAGCAAAGAGACAGAAACAGAGTCCATTAACAACAAATGAGAAACGTATGGTGGTCAACATTTACAAGTTTTGTTTACATGATAAATTGATGCGGAAATACGCACTTTTTATTTATTACATAGGAAAAATACAAAATAACTAATATAGGCCTGGTAAGTCCTCGTTCTGTTGAGAACTTCGTAACAGCTAATATTTGTCCCGAGCGGAAAAGGTTGACGACTGCTTCTTTGTTTACCGTATTTCTAATCCTAAAAAAACGGACTATAGTATGGAGTGAACTTGATTCAGCTGGCAGCCGTGCTTCCGACACGTACCCACACGGGCTGAATCACGCGGCGGCCTGCATACAGTCCTGCCGATATCAGCCCGTGTAGCGTCTCCTTTACAGAAGAACGCAGCCATAATAACATCACTACTTGCTCTGTAGGTATGTAGTGTTATGGGCTTAGAACACTTTGTCTGTCTGTCACATCGAATGATTAATTAACCAGTTTCATGTGATATGACAGCCCCATCATGTCGCCATATTCGTCATCCTAATCAATCGTCATAGCAGGATTATACCACTTTTAAATCTCGCAATACTAGTATATAGTCGACCCATAGTAAATTTTGCAAGTTATAATGCAAGTTATTTTTATTTTTTGTTGCTAACTAAGACTCCTAGATCTATAGATCAGAGAGAGGACTATAGATTAAGATTTTATTGTATACTAGCGACCCGCCCCGGCTTCGCACGGGTACTATATTATACATATAAACCTTCCTCTTGAATCACTCCATCTATTAAAAAAACCCGCATCAAAATCCGTTGCGTAGTTTTAAAGATCTAAGCATACATAGGGACAGACAGCGGGAAGCGACTTTGTTTTATACTATGTAGTGATTACTAACCCTTATGGGTGCAAGCCTGAAATAAATAATTTGAATTTGAATAAGTAAAAATCGTAATTTTCAGAAGAAGAAGAGCAGTTCGTGAACGACGCGTACGGCGTGAAGATGCGCGGCACCGTCGGCGCCGAGGAGCGCGAGCGCGACGGCGAGCCGGCCGCCAACTCGCTGGACTCCGACCTGCGCTGGGTCGAGGAGAACATCCCGACCAGCTCGCTGCCACTCCTCGACTCGGACGAGGAGATCATCAATACCAAGTTCGAAGTGTCCAAGATGCAGTAACTTACTTAATATATCAATGTGTATAAGTATTATCAACACTTGTTTCATTTTAACCGAGCGTTTTCGTCTCTAAACTGCGCTGGATCTAGGAGAAGGGAACATTGCAATCAGCATGCTATCACTCCTCGACGTGAACCAATTATTGATATCAATTCGGATACGGTACAATCCTATCATAACTAGAAGACATACCACTATCGGCTAAACATGCGGAATTCTTTAACCCATTCACAGCCAGGCGCCGACGACCGTACACAATACGCCCGGCCACCATACAAACCATTTCTGGCTAAAACAAATGACTTGTCAGCTTATGGGTCATGAGCAGAGCCCGTAATTTTAATGCCGATGAAATCAATTGGACGTCACGCTGCATATAGGATCCCAAATACTTTTATTGTAATTATTAATCAGTCGTCAATCAATTTAATCATGTACAAATTACTTCAAAAGTAATCTATTCACACGTGGAATAATTAATAGGTACCTACTTGAAGGAATTCTGTTTTCTACGTAATTATTGAAATGTAGTAACGATACCGTTTAATAAAATGTATGTATAAAAGAGTGGATCAACTATTTTCTGTCACTAGTTGCCATGGTTACGTCTCCTGAGTCACTTTTTAAAACAGCGATTTGTGTGTTTTATATCACCAAATGTGGGATTTTCTTGTCAAGTTCGACTCCTTTGTGTATGGACCATCTTCTAAGCACGTTAGAAGTCCGTATTGTAACATTTTTTCTAAGAAACTCTGTAACCTTGTCTCCTGGCTAACGGGACATATTAACAACAAGAAATGGTTGATTGACCCAAAAACAAAACAAATAGTTTAATTTACGTTTCACGTATCAAGTAGGTACCTATTAATTGTTCCACGTGTGAATAGATTACTTTTGAAGTAATTTTTACATGATTAAAATGATTGACGACTAATGATTAATAATTACAATAAAACTATTTGGGATCATCGCGATCATGCAGCGTGACGTCAAATTGATGTCATCGGCATGAAAATTCCGGGCTCTGGTCATGAGCCTGGCGCGTACGCTAAATAGACTGCCGCTTATTTAGCCAGAGAGCTGGACAATTTTATGCAACACTTTTAGTAACCATCTATTTGTTTTTATTAAATATTGCTTTATTCATTACTGCAATATATAAGGTAAACCAGTCTGGAATGTTCTAGACCCAGTTTTAATTTAAAAAATCATGTTAATATATTTTATCCTAACACATCTTGTAAATATGGTTATTAGCTTAAATTATTACTAATACTATTACCTCAATTATTTTTAGTTTATATTTAAATAGGGATTTATTAATGACCCACATGTGAGTCACTGGCCTGGCCGAAGCGTTCGTACATGACCCATAGGCTGAGTCACTGGCGCTGAATGGGTTAATCATAGGTTTACATCAATATGTATTTAAGCAAATAAATTATTCTAAGTTGATTTTGTGTCATTGGTTAACTAAATCGCCTTTAATAAATCTATGTGCAAATTATTTCTCTATCTATAGTCAATTTTTAGAAGTGTCCAGTAAGTAAGTATGAAATCCCATTAGATATCATAATATTTAAATAGTATAGAACAAGAGTGTCCAGTAAGTAAGTATGAAATCCCATTACATATCATAATATTTAAATATAGAACATTTATGACGTCAGATGCGTAGGAGGTAGGATGGGGAGAGATTCGGGTCGAGGCTTGGGGGGGGGGGGGGAAATAGTTTGATGTAAGACAAACTTTTTTTTTTTATACTTTTTTTTGTATTTTTTTCTCTTTTTTTTTTGTTTTTTTATGTTCTTTTTTGTTATTTTTCTTTTCTTTTTTTTTTGGAATTTTTTTTTTTTGGAAAATTAAAATTATTCAAGTTTTTACTTCTACTGCCTTAATACTCATAGTATATGCCATAACAAAGGCAGTAGAAGTAAAAACTTGAATAATTTTAATTTTCCAAAAAAAAAATTTTCCAAAAAAAAAAAAAAAAAAATTAAAATAAAAAAATTAAAATTATACAAGTTTTTACTTCTACTGCCTTTGTTATGGCATATACTAATGCTGGTGAGTATATGCCATAACAAAGGCAGTAGAAGTAAAAACTTGAATAATTTTAATTTTCCAAAAAAAAAATTTTCCAAAAAAAAAAAATAATAACAAAAAAACAAAAAAAACAAAAAAAAAGAGAAAAAAAAACTAAAAAAAGTTAAAAAAAAAAGTGAAAAAATTTTTTTTTTGGAAAATTAAAATTATTCAAGTTTTTACTTCTACTGCCTTTGTTATGGCATATACTAATGCTGGTGACTGTACCTATATATTTTTTTTTCTAACCTTTATTCAAACATTGTTTTATTTTTGAGAAAAGCACTATACACGCTTCGACCATAAGTGCCATCCTGGCCTCGTATTATAACTCAATCATACTCGTCCAGGATGGCTTACTTACTGGTCTCTGCAGTAATGTACTATTACCAACTACCTGTCAATTTAAGTAGGTAATTAACAAATTGGTGAGTAGATAAATAAAGTGCAACAATGTCTATGAAAACATTTATTTGACACGCACATTTAAAATATATATTCTTGTTCTTTAGACGTGATCTTTGGTATACAAAATATAATATGGAATATGGCCACTATTATTTACTATTATTAAGGGGAAGTTCTGATTAAAATTCAGTCAAGTAAATGGAAAGGATTACATTTTCTTAAATTAATTAAAAATTAATAAATATCTCCCTTAGAAGTTACTTAACTACTAATACTAGGAATTTTCGATACACATGGAAGTAATACAATCTGGAAAATTAGTTTAAGAATAAATGGAAATTGTTAACTGTAAAATTAATTATTATCATAGTAAAAGTCGTAATCCTCAGGTTCATCTGGAATTTGTGGCGGGTCCTGTGGGATGTCAATTCCCTCTGCATCAAGCAAACGCACTTTGATATCCATAGACAATAGAGTTTCAAGATCATTCTCATATGATTTACTTGTCATCCTTTCTTTTAGTAGAGCATTGACTCCATCAGTCCAGTAGTCAAATATCTGCTCATCTGGGGCCACAAAGTCAAGAGAAGTCACTTCAGCAGACTTTAGAATCAGGGAGAATGCCAAGCTAGGGTTAATCTTCCTCCCTCTCAAATCTTTCATGTGCGGGCAATCTTTCCCTGTTACAACACTCTTTATGTCAACAACTGACAGTTTGTTGCCAAGCTCTTCTAAAGTTGGCGTGCTTTTTTCATCACAATCTCCATGATGAAGAACTTTGTGGTTAGGGGACAGTCGAACATACCAAAACTTGTCTTTAACCCTCTGCCCCCTTGATGAATACTTTTTAAATCTAGTCCCACCTACTAGCACTCCTAATCTCTGCTGTTGGATCAAATCAATTATTTCTGGGGTAATTTTCTCTTTCAGTTCTACAATTGGTCTAGCATGCGACTCCCAAACTTCTCTATTAGTCCTCTCCGTCTGCCAAATCTGTGTGATCTCTGCATAAGTCAGTTGATTGACTCTTTGCCGAAACTTGTCAAACCCTTTAGGGGAACCAGATAGTGCCCTGCTGATCTGTTCTCTTACAACGCTGGAAACTTTGACAAAATCCTCCGAGGTTGCTCTCATCTCCTTCCATGTTTTGTTGAGGAGAACTATACAAATACAGAATAATTCCTCAAAAGGGTGGTCATGGGTGAAAAACATTGGGTGGTATGTTTGACCCTGCTCACTTGGTGGGTCACCAATGTGCAGTATGTCACACAGTTGCTTCACTAACTCCACACTGGTTTTACCAAATGGACATTCATGTTCATCAGCCCGACAGCTGTTTTCCAAAACAATCTTTGTGTAGTCTTCCGGATAGTTCCTTGCAAAGTGCAGCATACAATCCAGGGCCAGTATACCGGGTGGTATTTCATTAAAATCCTTTATTGGATCAATCTCACATTTAAACCCAAGTTTCTTGAAGTCTTTTGAGAAACTACCAAGCTGGCGTCTTGTCGTGACTTCAATGTTAAAATTGTTATCATTTTCAAATGCAATTTTCCTTAACTCTTTGATCTTTTCCTGTGATTCTTGTTCTTGTGAATCTGCCCTCTGTCTCATCTTGGACTCGAGGAGACCAAGTAAGAGTGTCTGCAGCACATACAGCTGATGTGCCAGCTCTGTATCTTGAGCTTGGACAGCCAACACACCCACCAAATTATCATAAATTACATTACGCACTTGTTTTGATGACAATGTTGCAGCTATGGTTTTTCTTTTTGTAAGATCAGCTTTAGTCAGCATAGCATTGATTAGGGCTATAGTATTCTGTTGAATGGTTTTAACTTCATCTTGGTTGGGGTTTTGTAGCTGTGAAATGAGACTTGGGATTGTGATTTCCTTTTCCACCTGTGAATTCTTTCCCGAGCTGTTGAGGACAATGTTCTCCAGTATTGACAAGCAGGACTGAATAACTTTAGGGTCCTGGGCTGTGCTTTGGTTACTAACAAAACTGGCCACCTTATTTATAAACTGATTCTCCAATATATCCCAAGAAATTATGCCATGGTCCATAAGCTCAACAAAAGTAACTAAAGCATGCTTGAGACAAGTACCTTTGAATTTTCCGGACTCAATGTTACTGATTATTAGAGTCAGGCCCTTTTTGTTGATGAATTCAAGTGCAAAAGTGAGGTCACTGCTTAAACTAGATAGTTTAGTGAGAGCAACACCTTGTTCACCCTCATTCCCATTGTTAATTTTATACAATATCTCCTGCACAGTTTTCGCTGGTGACTGCTCCAAACGTAGCACGGAACCGTTTTTGATCTCGTTACGATTTTTTTCTGTGATGTAGTTTTGGTTGTTACTCTCCGAGAACTGTAGGGCGTAGTTGTCGGGGTCCGGCAGGCCCCACGGCTTGCAGAGAAGCTGGATAATGCTCGACAAGGGTTGGCTTTGGTCGAATTCTATCAACTGAGGAACCTTATCAGGCGCATTGAGCATCTCCACCGCAATCTTCAGTATAGTCGAATCCCTCGTCGCTGAAGGCATCTTCAATTGCTTAGTAGACATTTATTTATCATTTGTTACGTACACAATACACAAAACGAGTGTTAAGATGTATATAAGTCTCACACCCCGTTGTCCCGCCCATTAAAACTGGGCAAGGACGAAATACAAATTATACAAAAGCAGGAAATGACAGGACAGGACACCGAATGACATTATAGATTATAGATAGACTGACAGTTGTTTAATGGGCTCTACAAACCATACAATTATCACTTCTGATTTGTCAGCCCCAATTTCTGACAAATTGTGGCAATTTAGGGATACCATTTAGTAAAAATAATATTGCCATATCAAAGCACTGTCTCATGATTGTGATATTTTTATTTTTTCCTAAGATATTCGCAGTAAAATGCACTCCAGAGGGGCTAGTACGCTAAGTTTTATGTCGGACATAAAGCATTCGTCCCATTCTGGCCAATATGCGAGTGCAAGAGGGACAAATGCTTTATGTCGGACATAAAACCTAGTGCTAGGGGGCAGATTTTAAAAAAAATACAAAGACTTCAAAGCTTGATTCAAATCGACTATAAAACGCGTTTTTTATAGCATTATAACACCTTTAAAATACAATCTCTTTAATAAATGCATGTTAAATTTGTGGAAAGGCTAATTACAAATTATTATATAATATTTTGCTCAAAATTACTGTCGTCAAGATATGTCCCTTTGACAGTGACATAACATTGTTTACATTTTTTCTGTCTGTTTAATAATCAGCGAGCGATAGAGAGGGAGATACACGAACGAAGTTTGTTTTCGTTTCGCGGTTGCCCCTCAGAGGGGTTACCGCGAAGTGAAAACGAACTTCGTTCGTGTATCTCCCTCTCTGTTGCACTTGCCAGTTCGAGCGACAGAGAAGGAGATATTTCACTTCGCGGTAGCCCCTCAGAGTATAGTACGGATAGTGGTTATATTCTCTTTGGTACGGAGCGAGCGGGAGCCAATAATGCACGGCCCAATAATGTACAACCTGATAATCCGCGGCCACTTTTTGTGGACTTGGATTATTGGGTCGTAACAGCTGATAACAGCCCGGACAAAAGTTGTTTCCAATTATTGCCCCGGACCAAGTTTGCTCAGGGTGATAATGCACGGCCCAATAATGTACAGCCTGATAATCCATGTACAGGATGGATGCGGATTATTGGGCTGTACATTATTTTGGCCGTGCATTATTATGGCTGTACATTAACCGGCACCTTTTTGGGAGCCAATGGCCGGAGCGAGTAAAAGGCGCAGTAAAAGGGAGGTTTTTCCCGTTGGATATATGGATACTACGTATCATTTCATTACTTAATATGTACCGTATCTGCAGTACAGTTCCATAAGTCTCGTAAAATAGGTATTGAAGTAGAACTGTGTCACTTTGTAATATTGAAAAAGTAAAAAAAAAACGTAATGAAATTATTTTCAAAATTACTTTCTTGAGGTTAGATATGATAGGGTTCCGTAGTTGCCTGTCTGTCTTAGTTACATCGACGTGCGGTGCGGTTGCGTCGGCCGAATTTGTACGAAAATTGGCCTTTCCAAGTACACATTAAATTGGTCGAGTTATAGTTTATATAGTTTTCCTTGTAAATTCATTATATGTACTGCTACCACGATTTTTTTCACATCCCGAGTAGTAGCCATTTAGCCGGCAGGGGGAAAATGCAATGGCAGAAACCTGTACAGCCACAGTTTCAGAAAATTGTACTGATTTTGAAACGTCAACCAGTTTCAAAATCAGTACAATTTTCAAACCATGCGTTTGTAAATATTTTTCTAAGCTTTATCTCTTTAGGAATAACGCCCAAATTCGAACTATTCGAATTTTCTCAATAGCAAAACGGTGAAGGACGCGTTGGTATTATTACAAATTTATTTGCAGAATATGCTATTGCAAAAAGTGTTTAGCGGCTTTATACTCTTACGAATAGCGTTCAGTTTTGAATGAAGTCGAATCGGCTAGCAGCAAAAAGTGACCTCCTTCACATCTGACGTCACAAAACTCTGTCACGTATTTAACAATTTTTCCCCATCCCAAAAAGTGCTCAGCGCCGCTAAAGAAGTTTTCACTTCAAAAAAACCATACAAAAAAAAATGTCTCGGCACTCCCCTCCTAAGGGATTTTTTTTTAGGAACTGTGGTTCTAAAATTTTGTTTGTACATCGATTTGCGGTTTTTCTTTGAAATTGGGCTTGTAGATAGATAGATAGATAAATAATAACTTTATTCAGCCACAACAAACAAGTATAGTGGTAAAAACATTTAGAAAAAAACATATCAAACAATTGTACGGCTATCACTATATAAAATTTGAGGGTTGCCCTCAATATCCCTGGGATCCCATCATCCGATCCTGACTTGATGATATAATGGGTGGGACCACCTCAGGAGAACACTTTAAAATAAAAAAAAGGTTTTCAAAATCGGTCTTCAGTTGACAGAGAAATCGGTGAACATACATCCTACTTAATCCTATACCTACTAAGTAATATTATAAATGCGAAAGTTCAAATGTTTGTTACGCAATTACGTGCGGTGGAATATAGAACCTCCTCGTTTTTTGAAGTCGGTTAAAAAAGAGATTTAACTGATATGTGAGAAAGTCAAGCACTAACAAGCTACCTACGTTATATTATGTAAAAAAAAAAATATTTTCAAATTTCACAATAATCAAATAATTCAATATACAATAAAGACACAATTTACAATATTATAACATTAAAACCACCAATTAGAGCCTTATCACACTTGCGATTTCCAAGCGTATTTTGTATGAAGGCGATCACGCAGCGTGTTCGCCGCGACTGATAATTGTATAGAAAACACGCTCGCAAATCGCAGGTGTGATAAGGCTCTTACCTAATTCTACCTTTAATCGCCCCCAGCCGTTCCGTTCATTTTTATGTAAATTATAAAAACTCAATCGTTGATCACAATGTTAACATTGCATGTCTTATATTATGTAAACACTAAACAACAAGTATACATTTTCTATATTTCTCACATTCACATAGCAGTTAATTAGGTTGACCATCATTTCATAAAAAACGTTTTATAAATGATCATTTTATAAACAACGATTCACAAACTATTCATTTCACAAACCTATCATTCCTCAAAATACTTAACTATACATATTTATTTGACAAATATTCATTTAGCAAATGTAACACTTTAAAAAACATTGAATGTTAAATTGACATTTTGAAAAGCGGCCAAGTGCGTGTCGGACCACGCACAATGAGGGTTTCCGTGCCTATTAAAAAGGTCGTATCGTTACTGAAATCTTATGGCACTTACGTCCTTTTCTTTAAGGAAGGCAGTTTTTTAGAAATATCTCAAAAACCTTTGCACCGATCTTGTTCAACACAATTTTCGCTGAAAGAATTTAATAAGCACTGTCCATTTTTTTTATATTTTTTAAATACATGGTTCAAAAATTAGAGGGGGGGGGACACAATTTTAGTGACTTTCGGGGCGATTAGAGACTCTCAGACTATTCACTTAATAAAAAAAAATGCTGAGACACCTTCTATTTAATTTTTACCCCAGCGGCTCGAACATGGCGGTTTTGCTGCTTGAAACCAGTGAGGAAAATGCAATTTTGCTACGAGCGTGAAAAAAACTAACTTTTTAATTTTTCATATCGTAGGTTAGTCGCAGGTCATTTTTTCAAACTGCGGGGTGTAATTCAAACTTAGAACATTTAAACTTCATTCTCTCTGTCACTTTCAGTCCGTTACGAAAAAAGAGAGAGATAAAATATGTCGATTTTTCATTCGACTTCGAAACTTCGTAGTAGGCCCCCAAAAAGCGGGATCGAAAAACTCGTTCCGAAGCAAAATAAAATTCGAACTCGTGTTAAACTCGTATAAAAACATGAAACCTATATTAACTCTAATATTATTTTTATCATATAATTATTTAATTATTCTAAAAATACAATGAAGAAATGCGATATTTATTGCGAACATTTATTATTATAAGTCTTTAGTTTTTTTATATGGTGGACGAATATAAATTTATATACAGTTTCAGAACGCACTTTATATTCTTTAAAAAGTTAGCGCGATTGAACTTTTTAAATGTTATTCGTAATCGTATTAGTTACGTTTTCTTGGAGGTAAAACAAAACATAACTTAAACTAACTATTGTACTAAATATGAGTGAATCAAGTGACGAAGCCAATGTTTTAACTCCTCAAGAGTTGAGAGATGCCGTCAAAGAGGCTGAACTGTGTTTTCTGCCCGAAAAGTCTCGAGAGAAGTATTTAAAGACATACAAAATATTCAATAAATGGCGATCGGATAAAGGAGCAACCAACATCTCGGAAACAGTACTTCTGTCGTACTTAATCGAGTTATCCCATAACAAACAACCGACAACCATGTGGAGCATCTATTCGATGCTCAAAGCGACGCTGAAGACGAAACACAATATACATATTGAAACGTACAAAAAACTAGTTGGATTTCTAAAACGGTTGTCAGTGGGCCACAAGTCCAAGAAATCCAAAGTTTTAACGGCTTCCAACATTGAGAAGTTTTTAAACGAAGCTCCCGATTATAATTTCCTCGCTACAAAAGTAAGTATTGTGTACATAATATGTCTGCTGTAAATGTTGTATATAAGTGCACATATTTAGGTGCCTACGTTAAGTATGTTACGAGTAATAGGCCATAGCTTTGATTGAGTTGCATGCGGTTGCCACCAAGGTAGCATTATAATATTAGTAAGGATTTAGGATATTCACACATAAAATTAATGTTTCAGGTTATCCTCATTATGGGAATTAACGGAGCATGCCGGACTACTGAACTACTAAACATTACTCTGAATGTCATCGAAAAACACTCGGAAAACTTGATTTTAGTAAACCTACCAAACACAAAAACAAATATTGACAGGTCTTTTGTGATTCGTGAGGAATACGCTCATATAGTAGAAGAATACCGAAAATTACGACCTGCAAACACGAAAACCGAACGATTTTTTCTACAGTATCGAAATGGAAAGTGTTCGCGGCAGCCTATGGGTGTCAATAAAATAGGTGGGGCCCCACGTGAAATAGCCACATATTTAAAATTGCAAGACCCGCAGCTATTTACTGGCCATTGCTTCAGACGAACGTCGGCCACGCTCTTGGCAGATGGTGGAGCTGACCTGACCATGTGGTCAGCGGCAGCGGTATTTGATTTCCACCCGCCATGTCTCTTTAATGCTAAAGAGACATGGCGGGTGGAAATCAAATACCGTAGCAGAGGGATACATTGAGGACTCGATAGCAAATAAGTCCAAAATCTGCAAACGTATTGTAAACAACATAAACATAAAAAACTCAGACCCTCGGTCAGATCCACGTCCAGGTACATCAAAAGAAGCGGATTACGTCGGAACCCGCAGTCAGCCGCCGACAATTACAGTGTCATCTCAATCACCAACTCAACGCATTGTGGACAACATAAATTTAAAGCACTCAGACCCTTGGTCAGAACCACGTCCAGGTACAACAAAAGAAGCGGATTATGTTGGAACCCGCCGTCAGTCACCGACATTTACAGTGACATCTCAATCGCAAACTTCTGTCCAAAGAACTCTCAACGAAAACGAAACCGCTACAACTACTCAAGTTGAGAGCACTACAATTACACTTCCCAACAAAACCGTAACTTTCAACCAAGGATAGGACAAACGCCCGTCATTTTGAAAACTTAACCCTGTTCTGTACAGTAGAGACTTCCTTATATTAATAAAAAAAATTAGGTACTAAATAAGAATAAGAATAGTTTATTCGTGACAATACAAAACAAAGGACAAAAGTAATGTTTTATAAATTTATTTTAGGTACCATAATTTATATGTTTCCAGTGACAAATTATTCAAATGACGATGATTAAGGCGATAAATCACTTTCGCCAATGGAAAAGAATGACCACATTTTTTTCCAAATTTTAAAATAAAAATTAATTAATAATTATTTAATTTTAATTTTAAATATCATTAGGAAGTCTCTACTGTACAGAACAGGGTTAAGTTTTCAAAATGACGGGCGTTTGTCCTATCCTTGCTTTCAACTTAAGCAATTGTAGTAATTTTACTTTTCATTTATAATTTTTTTCTTTATAAGTAAGTACATCTTGGACATTGGACAAGTTTGTATCAGTAAAATGCATAAACAAACGGACTTAACTTTTTCTTAACGTCATGTAAAGTTAATGTTATGGGAAAGAGTAATTGCAGTTAATGCTTGTTATTTCATATGTAGGTATTTGTTGTTTATTTTTTTTACATAAAAATGATTTACTTGCTTTTATGTGGCGTTTTATTCCTTCGCGTTATATGTTCTCGCCACTGAGGTGAATAGTTGTATGTATCACACGAGATTAAAGATATTTGCATCTCGTGCCTTTGAGTCCCTCGCTACGCTCAAGATTCTAATTTTGAATCACTGGCTACGCTCGTGATTCAATTATAGAATCTTTCGCTTGCTCGGGACTCAACATCAACACTCGCAGCAAAAATCTACTTTGCTCTCTTGTTGAACAAATAACTATTGAAAGGCCTATCGATTGATGTGCCACAAGGTAGCAATGAAAAAAAAATTGGCTTTGAGTTTTATGTATGGAGTGCACCACTAAAACATTTTTTTTTTGTGATTTAATTACAAAACTGTAGCGGCTAACAAAATACACCTATCCTCAAAATTTTATTCAAATACTCCTTAGTTTTCGAGTAAAATGCCTGTGACATACGGACGGACAGACAGACAGACATGACGAATCCATAAGGGTTCCGTTTTTTTGCCATTTGGCTACGGAACCCTAAAAATGATAATTTACCAAATAAATCGTTTATATAGCTCATTTTCTCATGCTCATTCGATTGATAAATGATTGTTTCATAAAAGTAAATATCTGTCATACGAGTATCACGGTATCTAAGCGGACTGGCCAAGAAACTTTCCTGTAGTAAATTCATAAAAAAGTATAGTATTTAAACATAAATCGGTAGGGTTGCGGTTTTTCCTAACACTCCTCCTCGCTTCGCTCGTCGTCGCACCTACACTGACCTGCCTTAAAGTAGAATAGTTAGGTAATCCACCTGTTATGTCAGTACATTTTAAGACCTTTTAGACTTATCCGTGTGCTCATACAGCCTTATACAATACCTGTATAGAATTATACTACTTGTGGTTTAAAACTTTATCAAGACGATCAATGATTTATTAAATAAGGTATTTACCAAACAATGCATTTTCTTAAACGTTATTTTACCAAACGTTACTTTGCCAATTTTCACGAATAATAAATGAATAATTTGTCAAATAATGATTTATAATAAAATATGATGTTTTTTCAATTAAATGATTTGTCTAATGAACTCTTTGTAAAACAATATTTTATGAAACGACTAATTTGTTGAAATAATACTAACAATTACACGGTTCAACTCACGTATTCTATGTCACTACGGGCGACATGTTTCGAACTCTTCGGGAGTTCTTCTTCAGGATGAGTGTTTTCGCGGCGGTGTCGCTTGTATCACTGCCCGAGCTCGCTCCGCACGCCGAGCGGCGCGTGAAGCACGCGCCGACAGGGCGGGGGGAGGGGGGCAGTCTAGCGCTGGAGTAGTTGAGTGAGATTGCGGCAGGAGGTCATCTCCTCCGATAGACGACACGCACACTGAACTCACTGTGTCCACGGGGTTGTCACAACACACTGTCCACTTCAATTTAGGAATGATAGTTTTCCATGCTGGCGGTAACATCCAGCCACCATCACGATTAAAATTTGGGCGGCGCCCAATTTCAATCGCCTCGCGAATCTTGCGTGGCCACGTCTATCGGAGGAGATGACCTCCTGCCGCAATCTCACTCAACTACTCCAGCGCTAGACTGCCCCCCTCCCCCCGCCCTGTCGGCGCGTGCTTCACGCGCCGCTCGGCGTGCGGAGCGAGCTCGGGCAGTGATACAAGCGACACCGCCGCGAAAACACTCATCCTGAAGAAGAACTCCCGAAGAGTTCGAAACATGTCGCCCGTAGTGACATAGAATACGTGAGTTGAACCGTGTAATTGTTAGTATTATTTCAACATGTCTCACGAAAGTTTAAATTCGACTAATTTGTTACTCGTTAGTTTGCCAAACGTTTATAAAATGAGTATTTGTGAAACGTTTTTTATGAAATGATTGGATACCGTTAATCATGTTATAATTATAAATATACCTTTATCAAGATGCTCATGTATTAAAGATAATATGCGTTTCACTTAGATACCATAACATACTTACCAAAACTGTGATTATGAGGAATGGTTTGATCTTTAATAAGTACCTAGTTTTATGAATGTTCAGATTTCAAAAAATACATATATTTAATTAGAACCAATTCTTTTTTTTTAGATAATCTTGATATTCATATAAGAGTTTTACGAGTAACTTTGAATTTCTTTGCACATGACTATCGATCGAACATCCTTCATTATAGGTATAATATTAAGCTTAATTGAATAGTGCAGTTACTAATATATATTAGGTAACCAAGTGTTGGTGCAAGAGAGAGTAAAATTCATTGTACTTAATCTGAAAACTGTTATAATATTATGTACTTATAAGATATAAATATAAACATCAAGCGTCTCGCCGCAAATGTTGTGCTAAAATGTAACTAAATCGTATAACGATGTAGTATAATATTTCAGCCAGACTCATCATGGAAAAACCTGTAAAAAATCCACAAAGTCCACCTAAGTAACTAATTAATTCGAACCAACGGAACGTCACGTCAACTCTGTACAGCGGTAATGTAGGAAAACTGAAAAATATGCGGATAATAGATATATTACGATCATTTAAGTCAAGGCCTTTAGTGAATCCCATTGCGCTATTAGGTATGTGCATTAATTTGTTGGTAACAACGTTATATTTCGTACACGAGCAATCAGCCATACACTTAGGACAGTTAAGAGAGTTTTCTCGTTCTATCTCTAAGCCTGGCAGATCCTTAGGAGGAAAAACATATATAAGTTTTTGACTGTATTTATTCAGACAATACAGTTCTTCAAGCGTGCACGCTGAAACGTTACTCCTTCTCGGTAAAAAAAAAGGCACACAGTTACAAAGTCTCTCTATAGTTCTCATCCTGCATCTCACCAAGCAGTTACTGAGACTATAATGGTTGTGGAAATCTTGTTGAAGCTCATCCGAAAATTTGCATTTTCTTTTGTTGTAAGGAAACCGTTTTATTTCTGGTGTTGAGTAGTAAGCGTATGGCCTTAGCCCCATATCATACAGAGACCCTAACGATACTACTCTGTGGACAAGTCCGCCGGCAGTTTGATCAGCATAATCGTATCGATCAAAGAATAAAACGTCAAACCCATAGCTTTGACGTGTTGTGTAGAGATATTCTTCTGTTCTCGCATTCACCGCTATAGTGAGCCCAAAGTAGGGGTCCGCTTCGTGGTCCTCCAGTGTATAAGGTTCGTCAATCGGATAATCAGGATCTTCTACTAATCTGCCTGCTTCAGTGTTATAGTAGTTGAATGTACAACAGAAGCCAAATTGTGTAATGTGGGTCCTAAATAACTCACTGCAGTCACTAATCTCGCCTTTCCAGCTGCATTTAATTAAAGATTCTTCACAGGTCGGTGTCAGCGATCGCATCAGTTTTGATATATTAACCTTCTGTAAATGCTCAGTCACGTTTATCAAATTTTCAATTTTTTCCAGAAAGACATTATATTTCATGATTTCTGATCTTTGAGAGTAAGAAAAATCGTACAGATAGCCGTACAACGTGACTACTTTATACAGATCATCTTTGTTAGAATACGTGGTATTATCGTAAGAATATAGAACATCTACGACATGTTTAACGACAGACTTTTTCATCCGGTTATGGTTACAAATAGCAATAGCTGGAAACATAATTTGGTCAATGCAGAGAGATGGGTCTTCCAAAGTCATGTAGGCGGGCTGGTCTTGCTGGGTTTGGAGCGCATTGTTCACGAAGTAGAAGAAACCAAAAATAGCGCAACCTATGATGACTAACCACGTTAATTTCTCGATTCTGCTCTTGGTTTCATCAACCAGAAATCTGGCACCACATAGAGAAGAATTGGCCATGTATTCCAAACATGCTTGTTGTATACTTTTTCGTACAATCATTTCTCTACTAAGCTTCACTCTTTTCTTGTTTTCTTTGAATGTAACATTCTTCTTTAATAGTTTCTTTATTCGTTTCGGCATATGAGATGGCGCTAGTTCTTCGTGGAAAAATGTATTTCGTTTCTTTTCCATTTTAAAGAGTTCGATTCAATACAACTTTTACTCAGTTTCGGAATTGACCTTGTAGGTATATGCTGCCTACTACATACTCCCGACATTAAAATAAAATGTTTTCACATGTTCTCAAAATACGAACTGATTACTAAATGTATTTTCCCCATAGTAATGTTATGTAATAGGTATTCATTCTGGACCACCAATTAAACGGTAATTGGTCACGCCACTTGAATAAACTAATTGTGTAGTAAATGTAGGTACACTCAACGTCAAAAGTTCCTTTATTTTATCGTTATTTGTTCTAACGCAATAACGTTTATCGCCGATGTAAAACATGATTTGGGACTTGCCTACATAGGTACTTACCTACATACATGTTTTAGAACGTCATGTGAAACGCTCGTTTTTTTATTATATAACTATAGGTATGACCCCTTTACGTAGTGGTTGAGGGTTAAGGAAACAAGGTGCTAAAAGAGTCTACTTTCGATGCTAATTGTATTCGTGACTATACAATAATTCTACAAAACAATATTAACGGCAAAAATACATTAAGGTGGTTCCACTTCCACATCATCCTCCTAGCGTTGTTCCCGGTTATGCCCCTAAAGGAGCCCGGGGTCTGCTTTGACACCTAATCCCAAGATTTGGCATAGGCACTAGTTTTACGAAAGCGACTGCCATCTGACCTTCCAACCCAGGGGGAAAACTAGACCGTATTGGGATTAGACCGGTTTCCTCACGATGTTTTCCTTCACCGAAAAGCTAACGGTAAATATTCCGTACATAAGTTCCGAAAAACTCATTGGTACGAGTCGGGATTCGAACCCACGACCGCCGCTTGACAGCCGCATGCCTGAACCGCTAGGCTACCGTAGCTACCACTACCGTGGTTCCACTTCCACGACCATACGAAAAGTTTTTTGACATTCGCAGGCTGTAACACACTCTCATAAATTGGCTTTCCATTTGCGCGAAATTCCCCCTTTCGTAGAACAAACGTGTATAATACACACCTTCATTTATAATACACACTTTCAATACAGAGGAATTTGTAAAATCGTAACTATGTAATTTTATGCACAACATGCACATGTAAAAGTTTTACTATCATGTAAATTATGAAAAAAAAATCTCTTGATTCTAAAGTATTGAAACGTTTTTAAGACTTTATGGTACTTACAGTGCATGTGTGTAATACATCTCTTTAGATTAAGACAAGTTCTTTAGTAATTGGGTAGGATATGCGATATCCGTCGACGCGTCCCACATTGTCCTGTCCCACTGGCTTCATTTGACTCGTTACATAACATAGCTGAACCACATACTGTTTCAGTCTCAAAAAGTACGCCAATTTAGCCACACGCCATTTTAAAATAAAAGAGATTCCGTTTTATACCTGTTAATCAGAATCAGTTATTTATAAATTCTCAGATATTAGCATGTCAAAAATAAAATTCAAAGGTTTCTTGCTCTTGTTTACTTTGTTTTGGAATAACGCAACTAGTTTCCGTTGCGATCGTCGACCCTACGGTTCCACCTCTGTAGCATCACCCGCAGATGGGCGATTTCGGCTGAATATAATCGGAACTGACAACACCTATCTACCGGAGGAAGTATACACGATTCAAATCACTAGAACGGACGATGAATCCGAGTTTACTGCATTCATGCTGTCAGCTGAAGGTGATTTGAAACAGGACCCAAGGAATCCAAGGAGGCTCTTGGCTCAAAATCCAGGAGAACTGAGACCGCAAAGTCAAGGATCAGGAAAGTATAGTGATCGCTGCTTGTATTCTGTGGAGCAGGCCAGCTATAATGTAAAATCATCTGTTGAAGTAAGTCTTACCAAGCATAAGTAGGCAGTAGGCACTTTCTTTTTTCACGTTTACTTTCACGAAATCTACAGTCAAATATTTGTTTATGGTATACTTACAGGTATATTGGGAAGCGCCTCCATCAGGCAGCGGTTGTGTGACTATCCGAGCTATGGTGGCTGAGAACCAGGAGGTATGGTTTGAGGACGGGGCTCCACTGACTCGTAAGTTGTGCGAGGACATGCGCCAACCGGACGATGTGTCGTTGAACCTTAATTACGAATGCAATATCTGCGATGAAGCTAAATATCAGGTAATACATGTTTAGAAATAGACCGCGAGCTAGGAGCATTTTTTTTGTCAGTTAGGTACTTACCCCCGAGCGATAACTTGTGAGAAGGTTAAGAATGTTGTATCATGAAGCCCCGTGGACATCAGCTGCGGCTCCGTCGGTGGGTTGACCAGCAGCAACCACCGAAACACGTAAAAAAATAAAAAAATACAGGCGTTAATCTGCTTAAAAGTGAATAGCAAAATAATGCGCCGTCTGAAATCTGTTGCTACCTCGCGGGCTAAAATGGAGTACTCACGATGTTGCCCAGTATATGTAGTGAAAAGTAAGTAGGAACGTTATATTATAGTATTTATTTCTGCAGGTCACATTCACAGGTATTTGGTCACGTAATATTCACCCGCGGCTATACCCTGAGAGCGATTGGTTGCCACGCTACAGTGACTTGATTGGGGCCTCTCACGCGGCTGACTTTGTGCTATGGGCGCCTGGAGAGTTGGCTTCCGAAGGTCTAAGACAACTTGCTGAGCATGCCAATGGCAGTAAATTTGAAGCCGAGATCAGAGAAAAGGTTAGAAATTTAATCCTCGAAGTAAAATAAAAGAAGCTAAATATTTTTTATTTATTTATTTAGAAAACAAACAGCCATATACAAAACAATACTTGCAATAATGGACAGAAATTAGGCCTAAAGTTTCCTATACTTAAAGCAAACATAGAAAAGTATCTCTTTTCTATGTTTGTTACGCTATTTGCATACTTTCAGCCAAACTGTATTCTTGAAAACGGAGAAACTATGAGCGAAAACATCAATTTCATTGCGATTCGTTAAACAAGAGCGCCTAAATAAATATTTGTTTGCATACTTTGTGCTTCAGGATGAGATAGCAAGGTAGGCTTAGAACGTGAGTGGAAACGAGAAATTTTGAAGGAAATGTTTTCTAATAATGCATTAGAGTCTATATGATTTCTAATAACTTTGAATAGAAATAAAACATCGAGATATGCTCTTCTATTTACCAATGGAGGACGACTATGTCTTAGCTGCCGACGAAAGTTAATCAAAGTTATAGCAACCGGTTCTGTAATCAAGGGACTTACAAATGATTTTTTGGATTATTTCAATTCGAGACTTATTCACACCAAAACGTGGGCTCCACACTACACTGCCGAACTTCAATAAACTCCGGACGAAAGAGTAATACAATATTTTTAACGTAAATATATTTTTCAATGGTCATAATAATAAATCTTATCGTCGTCGTTGCCTTTTTAACAGATTTTCTCCAAAGGCCAAACGTAGTGCCCCTAAAGGAGCCCGGGGTTCGCTTTGACACCTAATCCCAAGATTTGGCATAGGCACTAGTTTTACGAAAGCGACTGCCATCTGACCTTCGAACCCAGAGGGAAAACTAGACCTTATTGGGACTTGACCGGTTTCCTCACGATGTTTTACTTCACCGAAAAGCTTAGGGTAAATATTCCGTACATCAATTCCGAAAAACTCATTGGTAGGTACGAGCCGGGATTCGAACCCATGACCTCTGCTTGACAGCCGCACGCCTGAACCACTGGGTTACCGTAGCTCTACTATATCTACAACTTACTTTCAATCAATCCAACGCGTACCAACATGATAAGTCGGTCATTTGGTAGGTATCTACTGCAATTATCGGTTCACGTGATACACAATAATCGCTAAAACAGTTAAAACACCAACATACATACTAAGCTGATTGCCCTTGCATGTTAGTACCAATTAGGGCTGATAGATGGCGCTGACCCCATTCCTACTTCGCGCTATTAAGATTTTTCTAGAAATAATGGGGTTGGTTGGGACGGGTATATTTCAATAGCACGTCAAAAAAAGATCGCGATTTAGTTGTCTTGGTAGTTTGATGGTCTTGGTGTAAAAGTTATTCGTTGTTTGAAATTGAATTCTGTTGTGTTGGGTTAAAATAAGTAATTTAACAAATATTGGGACATTTACTTTACCTTGAGTTCATTGATAGTTTGTACGGAACCCTCGGTGCGCGAGTCGGACTCGCACTTGACCGGTTTTTTCTTATCAGAACACGATACCTGTTATGCCCTTAAACGGTTTTGCGTTATTTTTGTAACACCTATTATTAATATCTTTCAGATAGGTGATGGTGTACGAACGTTAATTAAAGCAAAAGGGCACGGATACAAAAAGATGGAGAACCCATCTCACGCTTTCTTCAGAGCCGACAAGGTCAACCATTTGATCACCACTGCTGTGGCCATGTATCCGTCCCCGGACTGGTTCCTAGGGGTGACCAGGTTTGAGTTGTGCCAAGGAGACAGCACTTGGCTTCAAGAAAAAGAGCTGAACCTATATCCGTGGGATGCTGGTACTGATAGCGGACTGTCTTATGAGGTATTCGAGAGGCTGACAAGACCTAATTTGGTGAAATTGATGTTATTTAAGCAATTTATTAAGAAAAACTATTTGTTCTAGCCCATCAAATAAAATATATGTTAATATTTCAAAGATACATAATAATTTGACGAAATCGGCTCGATAGAAAATACTTGCAAAGATTGGTCTTAAAATCACATTAAACGGTTCTACGTCTTTATTATTTTGACGTATGGGTCTGCAATTAAAATTATGAAGTCAACATATTCATACCTAAACCGCTAGCGAATCATATTTCACAAATATTCCACCCTTTTTTTTATCTCAATATTTATGTACTATGTATTATCTCCAAAAACCGGGCCGCCCAGTAACACTCGCTCTCGTTTACTCTGATACAAATAGACAGTGTGCGCGCTATCCAAAATCCTCAAGGGCACTTTGGTGTTGACGGCGTCGGGTGTATACCTACGCATATACAGGGTGGAATTTCATAAACTGTACATAATAAAAGGAGAAAAATTTCAGCCAATTTCATCGGTGAAACGGTGTTTTTTTTTTTTTTCTAGTCATTAGTTTTTTTTTTACAGAATTTTGAAAATTTTTGTAAAAACTCGGGTAATACACCTAATTCAGACGGTATAACTTTTGATCCAATGGTCCTAAAATGAAAATAAAAAATGCAGAGTATTACCAAGGGACAGGTTAATAATTCTTAATAACAATAAAAAACCAACTAGAAGAGAAAATCCGCAAAAAAAAATATTGTCTTTGAAAAATGGCTACAAAAATTACGAATTTTAAAAGAAAAACACAATTTTAAAAAAAAAACGCAGATTTAGTTACCATTTTTTTTGCTTAGTATTAATCCTCACTTAATGCCGATTCTAAAACCGTTTTTAAACTGTCTCAGACTTTGAAAAATACCACGCAAATGGGTACGTAAATCAAACCATAATTTTATTAATTTTAATCCTCTTAAAATCCTTAATGACCGTTTGTTCACAGGTAGTTGAAGGGTGTTATTGGGTTTTAGGTGGAAATAACAAATTACGTACTTAGTATTAATCCTCACTTAATGCCGATTCTAAAACCGTTTTTAAACTGTCTCAGACTTTGAAAAATACCACGCTAATGGGTACGTAAATCAAACCATAATTTTATTAATTTTAATCCTCTTAAAATCCTTAATGACCGCTTGTTCCCAGGTAGTTGAAGGGTGTTTTTGGGTTGAAGGTGGAGATAACATGAGGGGTATAAAGGCATTGGGCAATAGGTCAACTATTCAGTCGCTCGCAAATCGCAATTGCTTGTCTTTGCTCGCCACTTCTTTGATTACTCCAGTAGGTACTTGTTCAGTTTGAATCATCATGCCCCGCTTACGAGAGTTTTCGCCGTTACAAATAGCCAACATGCACTATTATTATGGATTGTGCCATGGATCTGCAAGAGCTGCGTGTATCGCCTATTTTTTAAAAATTGTGTTTTTCTTTTAAAATTCGTAATTTTTGTAGCCATTTTTCAAAGACAATAATTTTTTTTGCGGATTTTCTCTTCTAGTTGGTTTTTTATTGTTATTAAGAATTATTAACCTGTCCCTTGGTAATACTCTGCATTTTTTATTTTCATTTTAGGACCATTGGATCAAAAGTTATACCGTCTGAATTAGGTGTATTACCCGAGTTTTTACAAAAATTTTCAAAATTCTGTAAAAAAAAAACTAATGACTAGAAAAAAAAAAAAAACGCCGTTTCACCGATGAAATTGGCTGAAATTTTTCTCCTTTTATTATGTACAGTTTATGAAATTCCACCCTGTATAATAGCAAAATTTTAAGTAGGTAGGTATAGGTACCTACTATTTATTGTTCCTACTAAAATGTATCTCTGAAGCTTTGACTTTGTATGGTTCTATTTTTCTAGTCACCTAACATTGAGACATATCCTCAAGACGCTATTGGCAGGGTCCAAATGAGTTCATATGATAAAAACTCGCCATTCTATGGAATCGATATGAAGGATGTCCATCCATTTGCAAGGATTCATATACAATTAATAAGGACATACCAACGCGAATGTGAAGAATCTTCAGGTATTACGTTCGCGTACAGTCGATGAAATTGAATTTTTAGCACTTTTGGACCTTAATGTCATTCAAATAGAGTTGACATGTGCCAAACCTTAATTTTCCTTGACCTGTACATACATTTCATATACCTACCCATTCGAAAAAATACTTTTCGCATAAATACACTCTGAATAACTCAGTGGTATACTTACATACCACTTCTCTTTTTATTTACTTAGTTCCAACAACATAGTTCCGTTTTTAGGGTTCCGTAGTCAACAAGGAACCCTTATAGTTTCGCCATGTCCGTCTGTCTGTCTGTCTGTCTGTCCGTCTTCGGCTTAGCTCAGTAACCATTACGACTAGAAAACTGTAATTCGCCATTTATTATTATTATTCTGGTAGTGGCTTCCGGACTAATCCGGACTAGAGAGCCCTTATATCACTGCGACCATCTCTGATCTATTGTGATCGCCACTTACTACAATTCTTGGTCAAGTCCTGCGAACTCGAAGAATTGCAGGATATTGTTGATCTCAAGAAATTTAATCTCCTCCGGGCACATGATGTGTTTTCCCAGAAAGGAGTTACGGCTGCGCATAAGGCAGGGGCAATCAGTTAGGATGTGTGTAGGCGTCTCTTCCGCGTCAAGGCAGAGTCTGCACTGCCTTGTGTCACACAGTCCTAACGTTTGCATGTGCTTATTTAGGCGACAATGCCCTGTAAGCACCCTTACCAACATGCGTAGATGGTGGTTTACCATTGAATTGCCGACAAACATTTTATCGAATATTATTTCAAAGACAACGTTTCAAGTATTTTCATTTCATCGACAAGTCATTGCGTCGAGGACTCGATACTAGGTAATTTGAACCGAGGTCTTTTAATTGGTAGTTGACTTATTTCAATAAAATTTATGTCATGGCTTTTCATTTCTGGTTTTTTTAATTCATTTTTTTTTACATGTAATAATATTTATTCCGCATAAAATTATTTCGGATCTATATCTGAATCCCTAACGTTTTTTTACCTATTCTTGCCGTGCAGCGAGTCGACGCCACCCCGCTGCACGGGGTGTCTATTTCTGGTCTGAGGGACACAAGTGAACCCTCCGCCCTGATATTTTTTTGTAATAAACGCGCACCAATACACCAATGATTCTTAGTTTATTATACATACCTACATATTATACATATTTTTATGTCACACAATTAACTACATAATTTGAATAATGTATAAATGTGCAGTTGGACATATAAAATTGTATTAAAGTAGTACGTCGAATCGAAGAAATAATAAATAATAATAATAATAAATATTAGGGGACAATTTTACACAAATCGACCTAGTCCCATAGTAAGCTCAGTAAGGCTTGTGTTATGGGTACTAGACGACGATATAATGGATATAAATACTTACATACATAGAAAACTTCCATGACTCAGAAACAAATATTCATGCTCATCACACAAATATTTGCCCTTACCGGGATTCGAACCCAGGACCTTCAGCTTCGTAGGCAGCGTCACTACCCACTAGGCTAACCGGTCGCCGGTCGCGGTCGCTGGTCGCTAATGAATTGCAATGTTTTGTAGTTGTGCCAATTAAGATACTTTGAAACAAATCAGCGATTAAGTAATATTCGTTGCATAGTATTTCTACGTAGTAAGATAAATTTAAATAAATAGTAGTTGAAATAAAATAACGCCAAACAATATTACTAGTACTAAAGTTTCGATGCATCGTTAGCGATGAAATAATATTCGATGAAAAGGTTGTCGACAAAACAAGGGTACGCCGTAGATGGTTCCTGCTTAGCGCCAAGGCATCAGAAGACGCCTTTTTGCTGAAGGCTCTAATAAGCGCCTTGGAATGTTCCAATCCTGGTAAAGCTCTCCAGGCTTGGATACTCTTGTAGAAACAATAGGTATTTAGAGTGAGCTTGGTCAGACTTTTGGGGATGCCACAGAACGGCTCTGGTCCGCAGTGCGTCCCCTTCGCCCCCGCTCGTGCAAGCTCATCGGCCTTCTCGTTTCTCTCGATACCTGCATGCCCTGGGACCCAACGTAATATTACCTTGTTTTTTGCGCCCAGGTCATTCAATAGTTCCGGCAGTTCTCGACCAGCCTCGACGTTGTGACGTTAGAGGTTAGGGCCAAGAGAGCCGCCTGGCTATCCGAATGGATATAAATAGTACGATTGAGGGAGGTGCTTTGCAGATTGGCTGTCGCACATTCTAGAATGGCGTTTACCTCTGCCTGGAATATAGAAGTATGCTTACCCAGGTTCACGCTGATCGATGTCCTAGGTGCTTCTCCATATATTCCGCAGGCTACCTCCGATCTAGAATTCGGCATAGGTATATAAATCAATCACGCCGACACAATAAAATCTTGAAAAATATATTACACCTAAAGCGGGGATGTATTTTTATGGTGTGGGGTATCGTTGGATAAAAGCTCGTTCAAAAATATTATGGGTTTTCTAGAACCATTTTTCAAATCAGTGATTAGTTTGCGAGGTATTAGGCTTTAAACCCCTAATTTTTGTTCGAGTCATGTCCCCCCCCCCCCCCCCCGCCGGCTAAATGGCTACTACTGGGGATGTGAAAAAATTCGTGGTAGCAGTACATATAATGAATTTACAAGGAAAACTATCACGGACAAGTAGGCATAAGTAGTTACCGAGTAATAGTCGACCAACTTAATGTGTACTTGGAAAGGCCGATGTTCGTTCAAATTCGGCCGACGCAACCGCACCGCACGTCGATGTAACTAAGACAGACAGGCAACAACGGAACCCTACACTGCGCGTGGCCCGACACGCACATGGCCGGTTTTTATTATTCTATAATTTTGTGCCATGATATCTTAAGACTATATATTAGCTGTCGCATTCTAATTTGATCCTGAAATGGTACCTAGACACCTTGTATATTTTTCTGGTGTAAGGATACTTATTATTGAACCATTTGGGATATTTTTCCTCGTTTGATTATAGAAGAGGATGAACAAAAAGAGCCCGAAGGCGAGGATAAGACACCGGACCCCGACAGTCAGGAACCCGACGAGCCCTCCAGGTATCAAAACCCTGACATAGCTAGCGACGAACGCGGCCGGTGAGCCACTGTCCTGTATTTTTAAATACTGCGTATAACTGCCGTCTTCGGAAAACCATGGCAATGTTCTCTAAAATTCAATCAGTTGAAATAATGCTTAGTTAAGATACAAATACAATTAATCGTAAAAGTCACACAAATTTTTCGCTACCGGTCCATCAGATGTAGAAAAAAAAAAAACATACCTTTCATTCGGAAAAGTAAGTTTTGCTCTACGACGAGAGGGATCAAAATGCTACTTTTCTGTTCAAGCTACTTTTTTAATTTATTCATTGGCATGTAGCATTTACGCAATGTGCCAATTGAACATAGATCTTAATAAAATAATCGATTGTAATTTCATCGTAATCGATTAAAATCGGACATATTTCAAGTTTTAACTTTAACAACGTTATATAAAAATTTATGAATTCTTCGTAATATTTAAAAATTAAGAAATTTGTTAAAACTTGTTAAGTAATTTTAACAGCATCTTTTTTAAATTTCTTCATAGTCGGTGTGAAATAGGTATGTGTCACTCGGTAGAAAAATTATCTTCCTCTCGGGCGTTATCACTTGTATCCCTCACTACGCTCAGGATTCAATACACCGCCCTCGTCGTTAATATACTATTTTGCTCCCCTGTGACACAAATAACTATTTGTTACCTTTGCGAAATTATGCGGTGCCTTTTCTGGGACAAGTTTTTTATCCCCCTTACGTGGTGAAACAAATAAAAAAATCCGTTTGAAAGTAGAAAGTTTTACGACGTACGAGGGTAACTACACCACATGAAGGTCATGAAGGTTTACCTGCAAAATGATTCCAGCTCGAGCGAGACACCTGTTGAGCTAGATCCAGAATCGACAGAGGAATGTCCTATGACGCAATGGGTGGAGTGGAGTCCATGCGACGGTGAATGCGAGGATGGCACGCTGAAAGGGTACAAGTGGCGAGAACGGTACCATCTGGTAGATGGAGAACCGATCGAGATGTACGATCCTAATGTAAGTCCAATAAACTATCACCTCCCCTATCTCCTCCTCTTCCCTAGCTTTATTTATTACCAAGATTATTTATACATGTCTTTTAAATTTTCTATGGCTTACCTACTTATTTCTTCTCAGGGAAAATATCCAAGTAAGAAAGAAGTCTCGCCGTACTGCAAGGCGCATTTTGAAGATTGGGAGCGCATGGAATGCGAAGAACCTTGTACAGAAGAGGGGGAAACTACTAAAGTCACTGGTAAGTAGTAAGTAAGAAAAGGAATCTGCACAGAACATATCAACATTGTCAATGTTCTACATTAAAGAGTTTGATTGAATTATCTTCAAAATAAAATAAAAATCAGCAATTCTGCAGCGGCAACTTTCATGAACACACCTCAACTCAAACGATTATTTGGATATTAACGTCCAAAAATCGTAATTTCTATCACTAACCTACTTATAGAACACAACTCGGAGTGATCAGAACTCTTGCCCAGATCCAGATGACACCTAGAAAGTTCTTTGGCATCCAGATAGGTAGTTGGGTGAATACAAAGGAATAAATCAGAAACTAGTATTTTTTTATATATTATTATAATTTTTCAATTAATTGATTCTATTAGGAACACTTAATTAGGGTTCTGTACCAAAAAAGGTAAAAAAAGGAACCCTTATGGCGCGACTCCGTCCGTCTGTCTGTCTGTCTGTCTGTCACAAAGTGAAATATCTCACGAACTACTTAAGCTATCAATTTGAAATTTGGAATGGTTTAAATGAGAGTTATGCACGTGCACGTGCATGGAAAATGTGAAATTTAAATATCTTAGGTAGGTAGGTATATCTTAGGTATCTTAGGTAGGTTATCATTTTAATTTTCTATGAAAAATTACGAATATGAGGGGCCAAAAAAAAATTCAACTATTAGGTCAAGTGGGGTATCATAGAAAAGGGCTTGAGTTGCACTTTTTGAAACAGTTTTTATTTTTTTTCTACATTGGTTAAATTTCGACCTATGAGGGAAAATGTAAAAAAAATACGAGTTTTCAAAAATCATTTCCTAGTTAAGTTTGCAATTTAATCAACTTTATAAGTATTTTGTTTTGAAATTCCTATGAGACTATAGAAGTACTCTCTTTCAAATAAAAAAAAATCGAGATCGGTTCACGTGATAAACAATAATATCGCTAAAACACCAACATACATACGCACGTTAGTACCAAATGGGGCCGATAGATGGCGCTGACCCCATTCCTGCTTCGCGCTGTTAAGATTTTCTAGAATTAATGGGGTTGGGACGGCGGATATTTCAATAGCAGGTCAAAAAAAATTGTCTTGGTAGTTCAATGGTCTTGGTGTAAAAGTTATTCGTTGTTTGAAATTGAATTCTGTTGTGTTGGGTTAAAATAAGTAATATAACAAATGTTGGGACATTTACTTTACCTTGAGTTAATTGATAGTTTGTACGGAACCCTCGGTGCGCGAGTCAGACTCGCACTTGACCGGTTTTTTACTTATAGTGCATTAATGTAATGTAATGTAAGAATCAGCAATCATAACTGATGACAGCCGGTCTTTATGTGGAATTTAAGGTCGTCCTACTAATAATTTATGTACAAAAACTAATGATATCCCATCAAAAACGTAAATGTGAAATGAGAGCCAATTTCAATAGTAAGATATATATATTATATGCTTTGGTTGTTGATTTCAACGACAAAAGAAGTGAGATCTAAATTGGTGCCAAGTTCAATAGTCAGTCCTATACGTTGTTAATAAATTTCAGGACTGGCCATTGAACTTGGCACCCATTTCGATCTCACTTCTTTTGTCGTTGAAGTTAAGCTTAGCAGAAGTAAAATATGTACTGATAAATAAATAGTATTAATAAATTATATAAGATATAAACGAATTAGCTGGGTACCAAATATAATTTGAAGGCTGGTTTGAACAACTGAATGGTCCTTCGAACCATAACAGGTTTAAATTTCGGGACGCTTGTTCTGTTATCAAAGTATTTAATTTTTGCCTACAACTATAACACAGTCATCTTAATTATTTCAGCGGAACGTAGACGGAATATGATCATACCGGGACACCCGTGGGGTTCGAGGAAACGAGAACTTTTCAACAAAAAGAACATTAGATCTTTTTTGTGAAGTAATCTGGCAGTAAGTCATGATGTAACTGTAAGAGTCTAACGAGGGAAAGATGAGCCTTAAAAAGAGCGGCTAGTTAAAAAAAAAAACAGCGTGTTGCAACGCTATGTATTTAACGCAATAAAATAATAATGATGGTTCAAAATATTTCAGCTTCAAATTTATAGAAACAACACCTCATTTTTAATCCTGTAACAAGAATGTGAACTCCTATACAACGAAACCATTACCGAGAATCCGTCCATAGACATATTCAATGTAGCTTACCCTCGTTTAAAGAAACCAGTATCAGGCTTCTAGTATTATCCACAACGAAGTTATAGGGGGTCGAAAATAGCCTGAACTGCTTCGAGAAAAGGAGGGTACGGCCGCTGGCACGTATTAGGCTAACCAATTGTCTAAAGTGTTTGTGTTTTGTTTTTGTATGTATGTATGTAAGCACTTTATTATACACAATAACAGGTTAAAGAATATACATGTCACACAATAGATCAAAGTACAAAGGCGAACTTATCCCTATAAGGGATCTCTTGCAGCTAACCTTTGAGAAATTGAGGTAGGTAGAACGAGATAGGCAAACTTATACCGTGTACAAAAACACAGAGAAAATGAAAACAAAACCTAATAGGTATTAATCCTAGACAAATAAAAACATGCGAATACATATATAAATATACAATATAAAATATAATACACACTATCATATGTAATATATATATCGCAAATATACAATAAATCAATATATACTATATTCAACCAATTCACAAGTCATTGGAAAGCCACAACTTCTTCAAATTCATCTTAAGTGACGCAACAGACCGCGACTGTCTCAGCGACAAAGGCAACTCATTCCACAACTTAACAGCGCGCGCGGTAAAAGATCTAGAGTAGATATGTTCGCGTCTTTTTAGACGGTACAGCAAGGGTAAGGTTAGCACTCGACCGCAAGCGGTGGCCACTGCCGTCTGCCATTGCCATATAACTAAACCGCTCAGAAAGATAAGGAGGGGAAGTAGGGCTGAACAGTGTGTTGAAAAGTAATGACAGGATATGCACGTCCATAACCATAGAAGCATGGAACGGCTTTGTTTAAGACATTTGACAATAATATTATTACTTTTGCCATACAAAAAACGGGCACATCTTTCCCTGGCCAGACTTTAGCAAGCCGTTACTTTATTTTAGATATAAGGTGTAGGTACCCAATGGCTATTTCGTTTATAAGTTCAACATGAGTTAAACATTTTTTTGTGTAACGTATAAGAAGTATTAAAACATGTTTTTAAATATTTTAGAAGTGTTTTATTACACCTCAGCGAGACCTTGGACTTTATCTACTCCCATCCAACGAGGAACCTGATTGCTAGAACTTCTACTAAAAATAGTTTCATGTTTTTGGACATAAATAACTTTGCTTAACCTATTTACTATACTGCTATAGATACTATGCTTGATCAATGTCTAAAATGGGCATGCAAAAGGAATAATTTAAAGAGACAATTTTGATCGTTATACCTTTAGAGCCTTATCACACTTGCGATTTCCAAGCGTATTTTGTATGAAGGCGATCACGCAGCGTGTTCGCCGCGACTGATAATTGTATAGAAAACACGCTCGCAAATCGCAAGTGTGATAAGGCTCTAACAATGGAAACATGACCATAGTTTGATCTTTTTCTGTTTTCACAAACTATATATATACTTATATACACTTCCTCATGGCCTCGAATCAATAAAATGTCGTTTCGACACGTCTGAAACGTCAAGGTGTATAAAAAATTACTTGATTGAGACCAGTTTCACCAGTATAGTGATATTAAAATAACACGAATCTAAATCGAGGGCAGTCTATTTGGGTAAGGCCGTTCTTTCTTGTTCCTGATTAAGCAGTTTAGATCGTCTACATTTTAATCAATTCCAGTGTGTTACGAATATTAGTAATCCATTTATATGGCTAATTGGCGTAACACACTGGAAGAGATTAAAATGTAGACGATTTAAACTGCTTAATCAGGAACAAGAAATAACGGCCTTACCCATTTGGCTTAATGTTTGAATTTCAGCAGCAGTTAGTAAAAGGGAAATGAAGAGGCTACACTGTGCATTACATTACAGTTTAACGCTAATTGTTAATAAAGGCGTTATATTTAGTGACAAGCCGCATTTGTGTACGGTCCGTCCATCCATTCAAACGGTTAAAACGGGTTCGTAAAAGTGCATAAAATAATTTTTAAAATGCTGTCCTGTATTGGTAAGTAAATGATTATTAATGTACTGTTATATCTGTGATGGACGAATGTGTGATTTCAGTTATAGCCATTTTTATGTGCATTATTCATGTAAGTAAACTTTTTTCGACCAACTCCTGTATCTCGTTTTCAGGATATGTTTTCGTCGTAATCTTTTTTTGTCAAAACGGTTTGTGTGACGAAAGTTGCCGGGTACCCTTGAGGATTCAGACACACGCTCTGCCGGCCAATGACCGCTACATCATCGAAATTGACCCTAATGTGAGGGAGTATGTGCCAAATGAACAATACACAAGTAAAATGAATTTATAATTTCTTATATATTAGATTTTTGACATCCTCCTCGTTTCTAAACCAGCAGGAGGCAATCTTACTTTTTGGTATGCTGTATGTGTGTATCTAAACTATGCTACACACGACGCAGTGCGCATTGCAAAGTGAGCCGTAATTCTTCGTCGGCCATTATTATACGAGACGAGTATGATTATGATCGTTGAAACTCGGTATAGCCAGTTAGCTGCTATTTTATGTTAGGAACTTATAGTAAGCCTATCCTGAATATTGTTAAGAATATTCATCATCACCATCAGGCGAAAGACGTCCACTGCTGGACATAGGCCAGAATATTGCTAATAAGTAATAATATGCATAAATATATTTTCAGTTATTCTTAAATCCAAGGACGACAAGATAAAGTTCATAGCTTTCTCAATCTGGGTGACGGGCGATAGTGAAAATAATCCCGAAAACCCTCGGAAACCGAAGAATTTTCAGCCTGGCCAGATACTGCCTCTTCCGGACGATCCACTTACACGTTTTGGAGAACCAGAATGTCCCAACACCGTTATCCAGAGTAACGTCGTAGCTAAGACTATAGTAAAGGTAAGTGAGTATTTTGGGATCACGTGTCGATATGAGACTTTTGTTTAGGCTTTATAAATCAATCCTCGTATTTTATGTAATAACGATGGTCATTCCAACTCATATGTTTCCTTTTCAAGGCCCAGTGGAAAGCTCCTCCTAAACACCAACGTTGTGTGACGATCAACGCAATGGTGGCGATCAGACACGACATGTACCTCAGCGGGTTGACGAGGCGCGTCTGCGAGGACATACGTAATCGGGAAGACATGCCACCGTCTGAAAATCCTTACTGTTCTGTGTGTGAAGACGCTAGGTATAAGGTAACATGTGACATCCGGGTGATAAAGTGGGGAAAATCTGCTTGTTGTTTCCTAATCAAATATGTTTTCATGTCTCCTGTTCTGTAGGTATACACGATGATTCTTAATCCGTGATCAGGAGTCGAAAATATTGATAAACAGCCAAAACGGATTTCAATGGATGAGGTCTCATGCAATGAAATCACTGTTTAGTTAATTAAATTTAATGATAATGCTAACACTAATGTCCACTGAATGTTTGGTCACCCTACATTTCTTGAAGTAGATAGATACGACAAACACACATACGTAAAATTTTCGCAAACTGTCGTTAGGGTGACAACGATTTTGAATTATAAAGTAATTCTTAATTCAGTTTTATTCAGATAAAAACAACGTTTGTTTTAAGTTACTTCGAGTTAATCGTGTTAGGTATCAATTACAGAATTAGAAAAATTTACTCCTGATCACGAATCATCGTGCATAGCCGAGTGGAAAATTGCGTTTTCTCCCCTAGGATGGAAAGTATTTTTTTTAATTGTTAAGATCAGCCACAGAGCCGAAGATAATTGAGTTACGTCATATTATTATAATAAAAGTTTTACCTACATATAATTACCTAAACTCAGCTATTCATTAATCGACGGGTATAATATGTAAGCAAATATTAAAATCCTTTTACAGTTGGTCTATTTTTTTATTGTAATTATAGAAAATCAACATTCAAAATCATTCCCGTAAATTTCTGCTGCCCCGCCATAATGCCACGACTCTTTCTTTTCTTGGCTTTTCGGCATGGCCCTCTAGCTAGAAAAGTCGCATTCGCGATTACAATCTAGTAGGCCGCGGGAACTTGGCAAGTGGCTGGTGTGAAAAGGTTGGAGGTTGAATATATGTGTACTTAAGTAATTATTTTATTTTAGGTTAAATTTACAGAAATGATTTTGAAAGTTGATTTTCTATAATTACAATAAAAAAAGAGACCATCTGTATAAGGATTTTAATATAACTTGTAGATTGTAATAAACCCGTCGATTAATGAATCTGAGTTAAGATACTGATGTGTAAAGCTTTTATTTTATTAAAATGTCGTTACTTAATCTTCGACTCCGCGGCTATTTAATCTTAGCAATTAAAAAAAATGTTATTTGTTATACAAGGGTGCAAAGTTGTATTTTACCCGCGAGTGTGGAATTGAAACACGAGCAAGCGAAAGGATTCTATAGTTGAACCACGAGCGAAGCGACTCGTTCTAAAATATTATCCTGAGCGTAGCAAGTGTTTCAAGTTTTCAACACACCAGAAGTAAAATGCATTTGCACCCGTGTGTAAGACAAAACTTTTCACCTCACTGTAGCGAAGAAAGTGCAACATGCAAAAAAACAGCTCATAAAAAATAAGTCTATTTGTAGGTACACATTATAATCATCATCAGGTTAAATATAATCATCTGATGATGATTATAATTAACCATCTGTTAAATGATATATAGTATAACATTATTTAAAATTGTAATTAACTAATTAAGATTCAGTCTTTACTTGTACTCGGCAATGGACGTATCACGTCGACGTGCAGCTCCCGCTTTCATCATTATTTATCACATTATTCACAACAAACATAGAAGCTGAGCTGTTTAGAGCCATATAATTTAGTTAAAGTACGGCATTATTCGTTATCCATGTCTGGGTGATTCTTGAGAGGGTCAATTTTCAGCGTCCAGAGGGAAAAGTACCCGAAAAAATAAAATAATTGACCTTACACATTTTTGTACAGTAGTTCAACACTTAATCTAACTGGGGCAGGATTTACTTTTTGTTAAATGTAAGTAGAATTAGCCATAAAAAAATGTCAAACACCTAAATTATCATTCCCCCGGTGCGTCCATCCGCCATTTTGTGAACAATCTACTCTGAAAACAACTAGTTATGGATCAAAATCAAATATAGTACCTATCGAGTTAAATCGTTACAATATAAGTTAATGATTTAAAAATAAAAATATCGTTCCCCTATTTATCATAGTTTTTATAGGAATCTATATCAAAGGTTTGTCCAGAGCTAACCTATAATTTCCCTAATGCCTGACTAAACAACGCGTACATCCCTACTGCAACGTCTTGTGACGCGTAATCTCGGCCGTGTCTCACCCTCGTCTGTAGCGCTACCGACGCCGCGGAGAGAGGACGCGTCTCGTCCCTGGAGCTCGGAGCAATGAAGGTAGATATATCATCCCCTAACTTTGGTTCACATGATTATCATTACCCTATATTTACGTATAAAATCTATTTCCTGCAATTGGCATACAATATTTAGTGTAGAGAATAAACCATGAATGATTGCATGTGTTGATTTAATAGTTACTCTTATATTAATAACAGTTTCGGCATAATCGACAAGAAACATACTTTTTCTTATTCCCCCGACTCTCATTCCCTCGGTTTCTCATTCCCTCGACTCTCATTCCCCCGGTTTTTTGAACGGGGTAATGATAGATTTCTGAAGTTTCTTGCAAATTATTATATTTTATCATATGTACCGGGTGTGGCCGGTAATAGGAACAATAAATTTAAAGGATGACTCCATAGAATATATATGTCATAGTGATTAAGAGTGTTTTCTTGTTTGTTTTTTGTTAAACCACTTAGAACTGATTGACTGATTGATTAGTAATTCACCGTTTTATTTATTGCTCCTATTACAGGCCAAACCCTTATACCGTACTTATAACATATTATGGTCGACTCTATTCAACAATTTATTTATAATATAATGAACGCAACATTACATTTTGTGTTAAATAGAAGGTCTTGAATATTTTTATTCATTTCCACGAATAGAACATTTAACATAAAGCTTTAACTTGATATAAGTACATATAACTCTTGCCTCTTTGAATTCTAGAGTCTATCTAATGTTTTCTGGAATAAACTTTACTGGTTTTGTACTTATTTTTATTTAAATTACACTCGAGAGCAATAGTTTCGGGTCACTTGCATTTACTTCAAAGTCTTGAAAACGAATAAAGCTATCGTATTGAAATAAATTGAACCTTATGGAAAATTTAATGTCACTAAAATAAAATGCATTACACTTATTTATTACTGATCGTTAATTTTATTTTGTTTAAACGACAAATTAAAAATGGCGTCAATTTGGTTGCAAATATTGAACTTTATATATTTACGTGTAGTTTTAACACAGTTAAGTACTTGGTATTACCCCCACGTGCTGTCTGGACTGCTGCAATGCGATTCGGCATGCTGTACACTAAGTTTCTGAAACACTATTGCGGAATGTTCTCCCATTCCCCTACCAATGCATGTTTCAAGTCACGAAGCGTAATTAAAGGAGGATCTCGTTGTCTTACAAGTCGTCCGAGCAGGCGAGCTCGATCGGGTTGAGGTTGGGGCTATGTGCTGGCCACACGTATGCCACCTTTTCTTCAATACAGGCTTGCATAAATCTTTCTCTTGGTCTTCGGTACACCTTTGCCCTTCCGTTGTGTTTATACAGCATACATTTTGATTCGTCCGAGAACACTACGTTTGTCCAATTTCCAAATCGTCCAATCCGAGTGCTCGCGTGCATGAATTCGTGTTGCTATATGATGGTGCCTCTCGAGTTTCGGACCAATTGCGGATCTAAATGGTTTCAAATTGCCTTGAGCAAGTCACAGTCTTACATTACAGTCCAAGGACTAGGGTTGGTTCCACCAAGCCTTAAAAAAAGATGAGTCAGTGCTGTTCCCGTAAGAAACCGCCCTGTTATTGGTCTGCGTAGGTTCGAACACGCTGAAGTGTAGACAACGATACACCGACTAGTTCGCGTAAGAAACCGACTTCGCAGCGTAGATATCGATCTTCTCGTGCCGTCGTACGCCTGGGCCTGTTATTGGTCTGCGTAGGTTCGAACACGCTGAAGTGTAGACAACGATACACCGACTAGTTCGCGTAAGAAACCGACTTCGCAGCGTAGATATCGATCTTCTCATGCCGTCGTACACCTGGACCTGTTATTGGTCTGCGTAGGTTCAAACACGCTGAAGTGTAGACATTATACACCGACTATTCTTGCTGTTTGTCGCTGACTTCTCCCATTTTCCAGTATCGTGAGGATTCTCGTACATTCATCGGGTGTGAGTGACATAATTACTACTTTAATAATGACTAGTGGATACTTGGGAGACTTCTTATAAATACATTTTATGACAGAACAAAAGCAAAGACAGTTGCGAAAATTAGAAGCTATAATTTGAGAAAAAAGCGATCATTATGATAATAACTTTTTTAATGCCATTACTTCACGTCAACCAATTAGTTTTTATACGTGTAGTGAAGGATTATTAAATTGTCTATAAGGTTTAATTTATTTATTTTAGCTAGGTGAATTTGTGTTCGAATTATTACGATTTATGGCAGTGACCCGAAACTTTTGCTCTCGAGTGTACTGTATGAGCCAGTTAGCCCATACACTTGATGTTGTGTTGGAGTGCGTTGAGAGAACGGTGAAGTTAAGTTATAGTTGTTAAACTGATTTATTACTTTTAAGATACAAAATAGTTCGATTTATTGGCCGTTCCTTTCAGTTGATGATTGTCGTATACGAGTTATGTTTGCACTAATATAATTTACTTCATAAAGTCATATTGTAGCGCGGCCTAAAGTAGGTCGCAACGTAAACGGAAAAATGTACAGTGGTGAGACTGTACATGTACCTTGTGTGGGTTTCTAGAATACGTAAATACTTATATCGATTCTCCTTGGCGTAGGACAGAACTTTATTATACATAATAATCGAATATTTAGGCTCTTCCATGACACGTTGCAAGTAAAACTTTTGTGTCTTTGATTTCCGATTGCTTATGAATATAAATATTTCAGGTCCGCTTTACCACCACACACGACTGATATGACATCATCAAATTTAAAAATGGAAGAAAAGAAGAAATCTATAACGACTATAGTAAAAACGGTATTATTCCAGTAATACAAAAATATTATATTAATTCAAGTAAAGTTACGAATTTTAGTTTCTTTAGGAATCAAACCACAAAGATGTTAATACTTAGGTAACTAGTTTAAAGTCTGATTTTTATCAACAAATGTAACTTATAAAAATATAATTGCTTTAAAACAAATGTCCAGTTAAACAAAACGATTTTTGTTTTATTTTTGTTGAACTGGACCTATTATTGTGTGTTGTTTCACTTGTTTCTAATCATGCATGCAATTTTATGGGATCTCAAAAATTAAATCAAGTATTTGAGAAAAAAACAGAAAGTACCTATTTTAGTCTTTGATACGAAGCGTATACTTAATGATAATCATTTTCAGAAGTTTGTGAATTTAAGTGAGTTAGATTTTATTAAAATTACTTCCCTGTTAAAAATCCAAATGCAAATGCAAGGAAAAGAAAAATATATATTTGTAGAAGTATTTTTGCAAAGCGGACCCCGGGTTCGTGTAGGGCACTACCGGGAAAAACGCTAGGATAATGATGATTTTTGAAAGTAATGCGAAGAATTAATGTCAATTAATGGTTAAGACTGAAGTCTCAAATTATGGTACTTAGTCTATAAGATTATTAAGAAAAAACTGTGATTTTTTTCTTTATTCAAACTGATATTTTGTATTATTTAATAAAACATCTGATCTAATACCAAAGATTATCATTCCCTCGTCAATTTTATCATTCCCTCGTAGTTTTTATCATTCCCCCGTCATTTTTCTCATTCCCTCGTACTTTTTATCATTCCCTCGTCATTTTTTCTCATTCCCTCGACAGCTAAACTTTGAATTGGTATATTTCCGTACCTAATTGACCCAAAGTGATGCCTATTCGATAAATATGTTTATTATTAAATACTTTATTTTATTTTATTGTAACTTAGTAGAAATTTCTTAAAATAAAAAACGCCGAGGGAATGAGATGAATAATGCAATTCTCAAGAATGACCCGTCTACGGCCGTGCGAGCCAACTGAAATCAAAACACATCCGTCCCAACTGCGCGCGAACAAAACACTGACGCTCCTTTGCCGCGCCGCCAAAAACCAACAACAAAGAGCCTTATCACACTTGCGATTTCCAAGCGTATTTTGTATGAAGGCGATCACGCAGCGTGTTCGCCGCGACTGATAATTGTATAGAAAATACGCTCGCAAATCGCAAGTGTGATAAGGCTCAAAAGGTCACGCTCCAAGGTCAAATTACTTTCCCCACTAGTGGACAAAATGCTTATTTACCCGCTTGTTTTAAAGGATAAAAGGCAGCTTCCCGAGGCAGTGAGGGGAAAAATTACTTTCCATCCTACGGTAGAAAACGCGATTTTCCACCCGGCTATATACCCATGAAAAGTCAAGTTTCAGAACGTTAAAAATAAATTAACATTTACTTCCTCAGATGATATTCGAAGGCCTATGGTCGTATAATACCCATCGACCACTGTACCCAACGTCCAACACGAGCAAACCTTCATTCAGTGACATAGTGGGGGCATCACATAACAAAGACTATAATATTTTTATTAGCCACAACGAGGCTTCCGAGGGAGTGAAAACTCTTGCTGAACAGGGTAATACCACAAGACTAGAGATGGATATGCAAGAAAAGGTAGGCTATGGAGAACTGGTCTGGTTTTGAGGAATAATACTCTTTTCCATTACCATGCGTTCAATTTCGTACCTACAGGTGTAGTATTAATAAAACGCTGGCGGCCATATTTTTGTAGAATGCGTTCTTTTGCGGTTTTCGTGATTACGAAAACACATTCCCAAAATGATATTTTATTGCATACAAATTCGTTGTACTTATCTTAAGCTCAAGCTGGGGTTATACGGCACACGGTACGTAGTGAATTCAGCAATCAGCATTGCTTAGTAGGTTGGGGATATTTGGTCTATAATATTGTTTATAACTTTCTAGATTGGCGGCAGCGTTCGGACCATAATAAAGGCAACTAGACCGCGTTCAACAAATGGGACAGCCACAGCGATGTTCCGAGTGAGCAGGAAGCACCACTTGGTGTCGATAGTGGCGGCGATCTTGCCATCGCCTGATTGGTTTCTGGGTGCCTCCAAACTGGAATTATGTGACGCGCATCTTCAGACATGGACGCCAAATTTCACTTACAATCTAATTCCAATGGATGCGGGAACCGATAAGGGGACGGACTTCAATGTGAGTTATTTTGAAAAGACCAATTAAAAATCGATGCCGAGGGAGAGAGTAAGGGGCCTTGGTATCTCAGACGTATACACAACAGGAATAATAGGATAGATGTCCTAGATATAGAGATGGGATTAACTCTCAGATGATCAACACGTCGACTTTCTTCGCAGTAGGTAGCTTTTGTGCATAATTTGTTACGAGTGCAATTTAGACCTATGTTCGTGATTTTTTTCTATGGAGCGAAAATTGCTTAATCATGTTTCAAATCACTGATCTCGCTGCAGAAAAACTTCAAGATTACTATTCGTATATTTTTGAAACCATATTATTATAAACAGACGCATTATATTGTTTCAAAACTCTTTTCGCTTAACTTCGCTGAACCTACGGCGCCTTAAGGTCTTTTGTGATTTCTTTTCAGTCGGCAAACGACAACTTAATGCCACCTCATCCAATAGGACCAGCACAATTTCAAAACGCCCCCAAAGAAATTAAACCATTCGCGAAGATCCACTTCCAGCTAATACGAACATTTAAACTTCCGGGCTGCACTCAAAATGAGCGTGAGGGTGGAGAAGATGGAGGTGAAGACCACACAACTGAAGAGGAAAACGGAGGTGGAGGGGAAGGTATTATTTATTATTGTTGATTGTGTTGTGGGCCATGGACGCCATGGTATGCCGCTTCTACCAGCAAATGATCTATTGTGGCAGCCCCTTTTTTTAGAGTTTACCGTTAAGGCCCGTTGCCCCCAGGAAATTCCAGATTCTTCAGCTCAGATCGTTGTGTCAGCCCCCTTCTTTGCAACTTCATTAGCTTATTCATTTCCTACAATGTCGGAATGCCCTGGTACCCATCTTAGTATGACTTTCTTGGAATTAGCCTAGAGGGGAAGGTAACTTGCGTTGCGTCACCAAAATGAAATCCTAAATATTTATGTTTGATAGTGAGAGTTCTACAGCTCACAAAGCCACTAGGTAGTTATTAGTAGGCTCTCCATGTAAAAGAGTTGAATACATGTAATGATTTGGTTTCAGAGGGGAGTGAAGAACCTAGTAGTAGATCATCTTTCTCAACAACCAGGTCAGATTTTCTTGTAGTATAAGTAATTGTTATAAACACATTATTATTTACCAAACAGGACTTAATCGCGTGTAATATGTTTTTTTAGCGAAGTACCAGTCGTAACGGATCCTGAATCATCGCCGGCCTGCCCTATGACGACTTGGGGCGAATGGGACGAGTGTGCGGGCAGCTGTGAGGATGGCAAGCGCAGGGGGCAACACAAGAGGGAACGGTACCACTTGGTCGAAAGCCATCCAGTCCTTTATGGAGACGACGACGTAATGATAATCATTCACATATTTGATAACAAATCCCCATTTAAGTACTATGTTTATAACCTATGTAATATATTTGAATTTAGATGTACTTAAGTAATTAATTTTATTTGTTGATTTTGATATAAAATTCCTGTTTTTTAAATTGGTTATTTAGGAACGAGAGAAGATACCAGAAGTCTGCCTAGAATACCCGGAAGATGACTTTGACTTTTGCGTAGAAGACTGCGAAGAAACTACGACAGGTAATTAGAGTTTCCATTTAGGCTAAGTACCTATGTATAAACAAGTAAATTATATCCATAGGCAGGGTGATTATTTTGACCACTGTTGACGCAATTTTTTTTGTAGATTTGTAGTTTTGGTAGGTAGGTAGGTAAATACGTAATCACGCAAAACGACAGAAAGGATTTATTTATCCCCCAATTTATAATGAATGAAAAGGGGCATCGTAGTTGATGTCAACTAAAAACACAGCTACAAGCTACCAGCGGGCTAATTATAAAATGGAATACTTTACGAATTACCGCCCATGGTGGTGCGTACACAATTTTACGTCTTCTCCTGGGTTTAAGTGAGATTTGCCGCTGCACCCGTGGGCGGTAAATCTGATTTACCGCGCAGAGTGACGTAAAAAAAAATGTATTGATTTATGAAACTGGTTGATTATCATGCGTTATTTTATGACTATTATTGCTATTTGAAGACACTATTTTTTATGTGTTCGTAGTTCAATTTAACCGCTTCAGAACCGCGACATAGTCATAAAAAAAAATAACAATGGCAAAAACCTATAGGTACCTACCTACTGCCACACTTCCATAAAATTGCGTTGTGTTGACTTTTGAAGCTTTGTGTTTAGTAAGTATGATGGTTTTTAATCTTTATTACTATATGGTATATATAAATACATTATTAGCTCCTTTATGTTTAGTCATTATTCAAAATTGGAACACCTACCAAATTTTTGGTCAACTCAGTCGTTTAACCCGCTGACAACCGATCGACACGGACAGGGCAGTACGGTATTGTTTTCATATTAAAAAGTGCTTCACTTATATATGCAAATAAATGGTAAATCATATTAGTTATACAGGGTGTTTTTTTAACCGTCTTAGAGCCGGAGCCCAGTTAATGTATACATTACAAAGAACGTAAAAAAGGTTTTTTTGTTGTTTTTTTTTTATGTATTAAGTAATATCGTTTTTTTGTATTCATATAAATTTTAATCATCCAGCCGAGTGACCGCAGTGAACCAGCCGCCATCTTTTGTAGATAGGTACGAACCCTAACCATGTGAATGAACTTCGCACCGCGCGCCATACAGGATTTTTCAAACTTACTGACCTTTTATTACTAAAAGCTTAACTAATACTTTTTTTTTCACGAATGATTAGTACTTTTTGGATACTTTAAGTGGGCTTCGGGACTAAGACGTTTAAAAAAACACGTATATTATCGAGCCCGTTATGTCCCACTGCTGGGCAAAGACCCTCTTTCAAATCATATAACTATGTTGGTAGGTAATTAATTAATCACTTGTTTATGTTTCAGCGGAACCCATATCGCAGCAGCGACTGGCTCCCGGGCAAAGTTGGCGCATGTGGTTCCACTAATTGTCCTTAATTTGAGGCACATTAGAACATTTCATGTCGACTGACACGGAATAATTAGGATAATTACTTGGTGAAATAAAGAGCGGGCGGTTATTCCATGAAATTGTTGTAACATGAATCACGTTTTTTTTTCACATTGACAGATTATTTTTATTACCGTAAAATGCTGCAACTTTGCCATTTAAACTCAATTTTGCCTATTTCGTTTCAATTATGACCTCTCGAATTTGCTTAGTTTTTTCTTGTTTTTTACCATTTGGTAGGAATTTTCATTATTCTGGCAACACATATTTAATTTTTTACAATGGTAACTCCATTGTTGCTCCGCCAGTTACACATCATAAGTCGGAGTGAGTGGCAGCATTTTTTTAGTGTCTCGCAACTTTTGAACTTTTATCTACAAAAAAGGTGTTTTTTGAGAAGTGGTAACGTCCCAGGGTAAGTAAAGACTGTCTATTTTCCGTAAGTTTAATATTTTCAAGAAAAGGACATGATTTCAGCATAATAACGTACTAGGCAATATTGGGCAGTGTTTTGGAAACTTGAATGACACAATTTTGCCTGGGTCTAGGGCTGTCACTAGCTGGGTTTTATAAATGTACAGAAAATAGTAAAAATAAGCCTGCTTAAATGAGTTTATTTATTACAAGCTTTTTATTAACTTCCAATGATTGTTGGTTTAAGTCAAATCTTGCAAGTCGATTTTCACCAACTTTCAGTGTGGGTAGATCTGCTGACAATGCAGTAATAAACTAACGTTAACAAAAAAAACTTAATGGTACTTAAGTTATTTTTATTGTAATTACTTGCAAATTGTATATCTATTGTATTATAATTATGTTGTAAATTTGTCTTTTAGTTCAAGAATTGCATAAATTTTTCAACCACTTATTAGCGACCAATTGAGGTGTTTAACGTACTTATGTAACTTGGGTGACAGTGCAATGTTTATGGTACCATCGAGATGGTCTGATAATGGAGACCGAAGATAGAAACTTCTAAACAACACATAATAAACCCACTGTGTTTAGGCTCGTTTGATTTGTCTTGCAGTTATCTTTCTTATCAAATGGGTTGTCAGGTCGATTACCTACAGTTGGAGTTTAAAGGTGATGGGTGATTAGAACTTTACAATGAAATAGAACTTTACACTATAATAATGCATTGTGAATTAGCAAAAAAATGTACTTGCAATGTACTTATAATAAATAAATAAAAGACCGGGTTGCACTCCGGGAGTGCCGGCAGAAGTGAAAACTCAATAACATTGTAACAGTTTTTCGATCAGGTCACGTGCCATCTTACGGTGTCACCCTAAAAATGAATTTGGCGCAAATTTATGAACGATTATCAATTATTTAGGCGTTATTCCGTTTAAAAAAAATAAGGAAAAAAATGGGTATTATTGTTTGTTGATTATTTTGTAACTAAAAATAAAAATATTTTATTTAAATAATGATCTTTTTTTTGGCACAACCCTACAGTTAACAATATTTTTGTATAGAAAGTTTGTGGAACCTGCTACAACTTTACCTATTGCCTGTGAAAAAAAAAGTATTAAGCTTATGGCAATAATTTGACTGCCAGGGACAAGCCCAATGTCTCATGCACACGAGTAAATATTATTACAAATAGCAACACATTATTTATTGAGATATCCGCCTAGGCAAAGTTACGTCTTCGGTCTACAACTTTGCCTGCCACTTTGATTGCTTGTAAATCGGAAATACAGTATGATTAGGTAATGAGATTTGAGTCTTATCTGGCAAGACATAGGGTATGTTTTCCGACTAATACTCATTAAACTCATAATGAAAAATAGGTTCACAGATATAAGAAAAAAACGTCAAAATCCAGGCAAAGTTGCAGCATTTTACGGTACCATAATGTATGTAATTTCATTATTTTTTTTGTGTTTCAATATATTGATTTTTCTCAAACATGCAATGAAATGTCTTCGTTGCGTGCGTCATAACAGGCTTCGAAGTATCACATTTCGGGCGGAACAATCCGAGAGAACTGTAAAGGAATTTCATATAAAATTGAAGGCCTAGGCCGGGAAGTAATTTTTTTTAAATCTAAATATGGCGTCTGTGTTCATGAACAGGCTAAACAGCTGAATTATATTTTTTTATTTTTTTTCTAGTGGCTGAATGGTTATCGGACCAAAATTATCCCTATTACACATGAACTGATATTAAGAATACAAAACTGTATGGTTCAATGTGTTGATGAATAAATTTAAAATATTGTCTATTTGTAAGTCACCAGATACCAATATAGAATATTTTAAATCCTCTGCATTTATTTTATTTATTATAGAAATTAAGATTCTCATTATCAGTTTGTGTATAATGGCCCTAATAAGGTCTATTCAAACACGCGTAATACGGACGACTTCCGTAATAAAAACATTATGGAGGAATTGGAGGGAAAATTAGAATTCTTTTGTCGTGTAAGTAGCTGGATTTTATATTTGTGGATGATATTTATAAATTTGTTTTTTTGAGTGGTGATATTTTTTATTTCATTGCATATGTTTGAGAAAAGCACTATACATGCCTAGCCGTGAAAAGGGCTTGCCGGCTTCGTATCACTATACGGCCTGCCTACGGTCGGCCGTCTATTCCTACTCACCCGGCAAGCCCTTCTTTCCCGGCGGTTGCAGTAATGTACTATAATTTATTGAGGGGGTCGCTCTTTCACAGTATGTAAGAGCGCGTATGGAGCTCAGGCATTGTAACCCCGTTCATTTTGCCGTAGCGGTTCGAGCCACACTTTGAGAGCCTAACCCATCATAAAGGTTACGCTCGCAAGAACAACGCTCTCTCTCTGGAGCATATCTCGGAGCGCAAACAGGGAACGAAATCCATTTACCGGTTAGAGAGCGCTCTCTCCGTGTACGCGGTGAATGACCGCTCGCTCGTTCGCAAGAGTCGCAAGCTTAATCTTATACCCACGTAAAATAAATTCTCCTCTCACATTACATGTAATGTAATAGGTAACTACGGCACGTATTTACCTATCGTTGCGAGTATGGGAAAAGATTCAAATACTTATCGAATATCTATTCAAAGCCACCGGCGCGGGCGGCGCGACAGCGGTCAATGATCCCGTATCGAAACACCGAGTAACCGGTTAGAGAGCGCTCCGAAATAACGCTCCCAAATCAAATAGTTCGAACGTAACCTAAACACTTTAACCTAAATAAACCGGTAAATTTGTAACCGGGTTACAATTACAATCCCTGGGAGCTATCCGTAACTGGGTATTTTCAATAATTCGTTCACCCAATTACCGTGAATTGTTAAATAAAAATTAAGGCGATATGATTCGACGCGCTAAGCAATCTGAGGGGGTGAGGTGCGCGGCAATCCGTGAAGCGCCGCCCGCGCGCCCCGACCCGCTCGTCGAGCACGTGACCGCGCGGCAGCCATTGCACAGACAAGACGGGTCACAGTAAAGTGATCTTACGATCGCCGTATATTAACTGGACCGTGAAAGGGTCAAGTTTGCTATCTGTGAAGGGTGTGAACTATGTACGGGTTTCGGACTACAGAAAAAACCCTGTATTGTTTATTTTACTATTTCACAATTTTTCCACTACCTATAACGGTGCATATTTTAAGATTTTTTGCGGGTTTAGGGAAAACTCAGTTAAAGGTCCGATGAAGAAACAGATGGAATTGAATTGATTGGTATAGACTTAGTAATATGGTTCCGTTTGGCACCCACGGGTGCAGAAACCTATAAAAGAAAACACAAAGTAGAAAAACACTAATTATTTAACAATCATTTTAAAATCAATCACATTGTTGTTTCATAGACGAATTTTAATCATAAACCTTTTTTGAAAATATAAAGGTTTTTGATTAAAATTCGTCGAAATCATAAGTCCGCAAACTTGACAAATATTCCAATTCGAATACACTGTCCTCCGGTTTACACGGCTCGATAACCACGGCTCGAGTAGGTAGTATTGCGTCGTCTTCTAACGATTGTGGCATCGCCTCATCTTCTACCGATTGTAGTGTTAACTCATCTTACCGATTGTAGTGGCAACCGGATGACAAGCGGTAGCCTGAAAGTGTGTACTCTGTTTATATAATGGAATTTTTATGCCATCCCTCCTAGTGCGACCGGAGCCGCGTAAGCAAGCGAAAAAAAAAACAAAATTGGCAGGAAACTGCTTGAAATTGTCTGTTTGTGATGAAGAACAAGCGTGCCAATTTGTAAGCGGTTGCCTACCAATTTTTTTTTTCTTCGCTCGCTCACGCGGCTCCGGTCGCACTAGGAGGGATGGCATAAAAAAATAATTATATAAACAGCGTACACACTTTCAGGCTACCGCTTGTCATCCGGTTGCCTCTCCGAAATTGAATTATGCGTCATTGCTCTGAATAGTAGCATATTTTGTTATTCATAATTCAAGATTTTTTAGTAGTTAGTATACTGTGAGCACTTCTATAAACCAATAAAAACCAGAATTATTAAAAAAAAACTATACAGGATGTCTCATGGCCATGCCACATGGAAGGGCATGGGGGAAGTACTTTAAATATTGAAGATAAGATATTTTACTGAAAGAAGACTTCATTCATTCTTTTTTAAAAATAGTTACAACTGCTTTCACAGATTTTGAAAAATTTACTGCCTGAACCGGGAATCGAACCTTTGAATGCAGTCATAATTATTTTTAAAAATTAAATGAGGTTTTATTTCTGTTAAATGTCCTATCTTTAATATTTAAAGTACTTCCCCTCTATGTGGCATAGCCTGGGACACCCTGTATATGTACAATAAATACATTGGCTTACTCGTCTTGACAATCAGCAGAAGATGGGCCTAACAAGTTCACCATAGTCTTCACTTTCAATCTGCAGAAATAGAATTCTTATATTTTTGGTCTTCTATACAAATATTATAAAGAGGTAATGTTTGTAAGTTTGTGAGTTTGGCAATATTTAGAATATACTTTCAAAGTAAACGCGGGCAACACCGCGGGAATAGTATAATTATAAAAAAAAAACATGAAAAAATGTCATGTTGACCTATACAGGGTGGAAATAGATTTTGGGTCAGTGAGGGCAGCTACCAGATCCCGTGTTGCTAGGCGAAAATGATCTTAGGAGACTTTCCTTCGATTTCAAATTAATGAAGATTGGCGTTTACAGATTTTGGAAAAAACATACAGGGTGCGAGAAAATGGTCATTTTTATAAAGCTTTTTTTTATGCCAATCGATCCCTTTCCTGTCCAGGATTAAAAGCTTGTATGGGACCAAAAGGAAATTTCCGGCTAGAAAAGCCATAAATCGAGAAAAACTTTCCGCATACAATTTGTATGAAAATGAAACAAGTTTTTTTTTACATGTATTTTTTTTGTCAATCGATTACATTTCTATCCAGTATACATACATATACTATGAAGAAAAAGTGAACGGAGTGAGTGAGTTATTGCAATTATTACTGTGATTTTCATACCGTATTATTATCCTTCAATGTAACAGAACTGATTAGCGTGACAGAAAAAAAATAAAAAAGTTCACTTTTTCTTCATAGTAAATGTATGAAAACAGTTATTTAATTTCTGCCTTTTTTGTACATCACCGAAAGTTAACCCCTAGGAAACTATTGATACTGGATAGAGATGGAATCGATTTATATTAAAAAAATACATATAAAAAAAAACCTTTTTTCATTTTCATACAAATTGTATGGGGAAAATTTTTCACGATTTATGGCTTTTCTAGCCGGAAATTTCTTTTTGGTCCCATACAAGCTTTTGATCCTGGACTGGAATGGGATCGATTGGCATCAAAAAAAAAAGTTTGTCAAAATGACCATTTTCTCGCAACCTGTATGTTTTTTCCAAAATCTATAAACGCCAATCTTCATTAATTTGAAATAGAAGGAAGCTCTCCTAAGACCATTTTCACTTAGCAACACGGGATCTGGTAGCTGCCCTCACTGACCCAAAATCTATTTCCACCCTGTATACTGTTCGTAATTATTATTTTTCAGTGGAAACTAGTGAGTGTCGTGGCAAGGGTTTTTTTTTAATATTTCGTAATGCTAATCACATAATTATTATAGTATAAAATATGTTTAGTACTTCTCGTACTGTTTTTCTCTATACTGTGTAACTGTGGAAGTGTACGCGGTGTAATCTGCGCGCGTGTGTGTGTGGTTGATGTATTTAATACGGGAATTCGTTTTTTTTTATGTTCTAACCTTTTCTGCTTATTCAGTTTCCGAAGCCCCAGTGACGATATCTTCTTTTTAATTTTTTTGTTACCCATTTTTAACAAATGCTGTGCTGCGAAAATGCGCGTACGTCCGTCCTCCAATGCGTTCCGCTCGGGACTGCCGCGGTGCAGCGGGAACGGAGCGGGAGTGAATTGTGCCATAATTTCGTTGATTTTGGGTGAAAAAAGACATGTCTTAATAAATTAAAAATATTATGACCGACATCGCTCACATCATCATAGACGCTTATTTTGGTGTAATTTTCTATTCATCAAGTTACGTAAGATTGGAATAATGTCAGTTTTAAGATGAGAATAGAGGTATGTTTGGCATTTTTTTCTATCGATCAAAGTTTATCCAATTATGTAACGGACTTCCGACGGAACTAGATAAAGGTCTTAAATATAATATTACAGTTTTTTTTAATTTTTAATATGTAGGTTTTCAAAATAAAACCGTTTACAAAATCACATATCCTAGAAGAACCCCGAAGCAACTCGCCTTAACTCGGTATCAGTTTTGTAACGGCAATTAAGCATTCAGTTTGTATAAAAACTAACTTTTTCTGTTTCATTTATGAATGATATGCCATATACGTTAATTAAATGTGAAAAAAGTTCATTTTCACATGATTTGTATGCTTAATTTTCGTTACAAAACTGACACAGAGTTAATTTTTGTTTAACAACTCACGCTAATAGGGTGCACACCATATCAGCCGAAAGACGTCCACTGCTGGACATAGGCCTCCCCCAAAGAGTGCCAGAGTAACCGGTCCCGCGCCACCCGCATCCAGCGGACTCCCGCAACTTTACCAGGTCATCAGTCCACCTACCCACGCCGCGCCTTCCGGTACGTGGTCGCCACTCGGGAACCTTTCCGCCCCAACGGCCATCGGTTCTACGTGCTATGTGCCCTGCCCACTGCCACTTAAGTTTAGCGATTCGGAGGGCTATATCGGTTACCTTGGTTCTGCTGCCGATAGCCTCATTTCTGATGCAATCACGCAGAGAAACTCCCAACATGGCCCTCTCCATTGCCCTTTGGGTGACTTTGAGCCTTCTTATGAGGCCCATAGTAAGCGACCACGTTTTAGTGCCATATTGTCATCACTGTCAACACACACTGGTCAATTATTCAGCTTCTGATAAATATTGGCATATTGGCAGGGTGCAAAGCGGGTGGAGGGAGTAGCCTAAACGATCACAGCGCTCGCTACGGCTACGGCTAAAATTTACATTTGTCGCTGACTTTTGGCTGACTTGAGCTGTCAAATACATATTGCAGTAAACATTTTCTAATCGTTTTTGAGATACATTTCATATATATATTTTTTTTTTATGGTATAGGAGGCAAACGAGCAGACGGATCACCTGATGGTAAGCGGTTACCGCCGCCCATGGACACTTGCAACACCAGAGGTGTTGTGAGTGCGTTGCCGGTCTAGTAAGATGTGTTATTGTGAATTGTAATAACACCAAGAAGAATAGCGACTGTAAATTTTACCAATTTCCAAGACCGTGGTGGAAACGAGACCAAAGAAATAAGTGGATAAATTGCCGTAAGAATTTTTTTCCACTCCGCATTTCCCACTTATTATAAACACAGTAACACGATACACTCTCAACATGACAATTGGTGTTTAGCTGTAAGTAAATTGATTTGTTAAACACAGAATAAGCTTTTGTTGAACGGCATCGAAACATACAAATCTGCTTACAAACAAAGTTGTCTTGTACGCCGTTGCCGTGACAGAAGTTTGGCGAACCACTCGGGCTAACGGGCTTTGATAATACAGGTCATGTCTCCTTGGCGAATGTCTTCAACCTCAAGGACATGCTCAGCTAGCACCAATTTCTTGCCTTTATTCATCGAATCCGGTTGGAAAATGATTTCGTGGGTGATGGCACGTCGTTTTTAGGCTCATTTCTCAATGAAAACTACAATTTGAATGTTCTTGGCGATAATTTTACTGACTACCATCGTCCAAAATTGTCTAATATTGTAAAATAACATAAGATTTCATTTTTTTTTCACAACATTTACTTATTTCTCGCTTGACAGCGGTGACAATATTGTCCATAATGGTCACATTGGTCACCTGTCACGTGGCGCTGTCGTCGCGCACGGTCCCAATATTCCCTAAAATAAATTTGTTCTATACCTATAAGTATTTTATTTTTTATGTAAATCTGCCACCAGACACCCTGTATGCTGTGTGTAAGGCCTCTCGCCGACTGGCGCGGCTTGGCCGCGGTGGTCAATTAATAGTAAACTTCTCATTAGCCGTCAAATGAACGCAGGCCGCGCCAGTGTGTTGCACATTCTCCAGCCCAGCTAGCACGATACGTTTTATCGTTGTTTTACGTGACGTCTCACTTCTTCTCTCAGTTCCTATTCGCCGTAAAACGTGACGACAAAACCTATCGTGCTAGGGCCTCAGTACAATATCGATGAAGCTGGGAACAACAGCATACGCCAGACGTATGAAGTTATAAGATAGAGCGAGATGGGATAGAATTTTGCAGGACTGCATCCGCCAGCTGTTCGCATCGCACGGGTCAAAGTCACGTTGCACGCGGTGGTTGGCCGTATGAATCGGCCCGATATAATCAGACAATGTGAACAGGGCCTAAATCGTTGGTCGTATGTTGGATCTACTTGTTTATAGGAGCCTTTAATAGTTATCCCCTGGCAACACAACACTACGCATGAAAAAAAAAAAATTTACGTCATCTTCGGTTCGATCCTCATTCGGTCAGTCTGATTTCGTTTTTCTTTTATATTCTAAAGAGATTCTATATAACGTTGCTTTTGGAAAAAAAATCGTGAGAAAATCATTCCAATTTAATCATATTTGTATTATGTTAGTAAAAAAGCCTCAACCCTCATCTTACTCTAAGTGGGTTGGTAAAACTTTGAAAACTGTATTTATTCTGGAAGCTCTCGGAATCGCTGTGTCGTACGGAGTATATTTTAAGCTTAATACGGAAAGAGGCAAGTTCTTGTCTTTTATTTTTACTGTGTATGTTCATACGCTTTTGTTGTATGAAAATGTTGTGCATATTGAACTTTGTGATTTGTTCTGATAATAAGCGGTTTATTTGGCGTGTTTTATGGATAAAGAGTGTATGTACGAGCGTTAGCAAACGACATGTGTGATGTATGTGGGTCATTAATCCCTTATCTTCTTCATAAACTCTACATTTTATGAATAATATGGTCTGTTTATGACTAAAACCGTATTGTAAGAACAATACGACTTTATGTTATAGACAAATTATTAATAATCTCAAGTAGTAGTAGATTTAGAAAGGGTAGGCCTCTGTGATGCTCTGTTTTTGCTTTATTGTACCTACTTAACTAGTGATAAATCAGTGTACTCTACATTTTTGTGCAAGTTGTTCGTTAACTCGCAATTTATATCTAAGCCATTATAACATTAAACAAGTCCTAATAGTAATTAGAAGCATGGACAAAAAATATTTGATATTATTTCACATATTTATATAATTACTAGCTTCTGCCCGCGACTCCGTCCGCGTGGAACTCGTTTATATCGCAGCTCCATACAAACTTTCACCCCCCCATTTCACCCCCTTAGGAGATGATTTCCGGGATAAAAACTATCCTATGTCCTTCCCCGGGACTCAAACTATCTCCATACCAAATTTCATCACAATCGGTTCAGCGGTTTAAGCGTGAAGAGGTAACAGACAGACAGACAGACAGACACACTTTCGCATTTATAATATTAGTATGGATGTTCCTTTAAAATGTATAGGAAAACCTATTTCTAGGTCCTTCAAAATATTATCTGAGCATTATTGACTGTAATCTTATTATTCATTGTTTTGGTCAGATTTTCGTCTGTATATGCACAAGAACTGCAACTGGGTTCTTGAAGGCTACTACCAACTGGGTGAGCGGATTGCTGACCACAAGACCCGCCAGCTTGACTACAAGGTGTGGAGTAACGAGGGCAAGATATAGCGGTGAGATGGACATTGCTATTAGGGCCTCCTTCTGGGTGGTTACGTTCGGAGGGCTTGGCTATGCCATGTTCAAACTGGCCAAACCTAATGAAGAACTACTGAAGAAGGTCATTATATTTATTATTACTGGCTGGTTGTGATGTTTTGTGCAAATAGCTGTTGCAGAATGTATTATCTAACGGGTATGAAATAAAAATATTATATAAAAATGATTGAATCCTGTAGAATAATATAAGATTACCACAATTTGGTGGTAATCTTATATAACATGGAATAAAAGAACTAGTCAAATACTCCTAAAAATACTTTATAGTATTCAATAAAGAACTTAATAGTTTAGTCAGTAAAAATGCAACTAAAAGTCTTCTTTATTGCCAAACAACCAAGTCCCTTTGCCTGGGAACAAGATGAATAATTTTTCCGAATATTTGTTAAACAAAAAAGCAGGTTATATACCACTTCATGGTTTCACTTTCTTCTCTGTGTGACAGCTATTATCGGTCACTAACATGTTTGCCAGCTTTTTATCATTAATATGCTGTAGATGTTGTGGTCACTACATTATAGATAAAGTTGTCATTGATACTTCATTTCATTCATTTTTATCACTGATTGTGTGTTAGTGTAATGTCTGAATCATTGTCAACTAACTCATGGTGTATAGTTATCATTAAGTATCTCATAAATAGTGTGGATGTAGTTTAATAATATTTGTTGTTTTGATAACAGTATGATCAAGACTCGAAAAACACTGACACAAGAAGATTAGCTAATCAAACTTTAGCTGTATTGAAAGACGCAACAAAACAAGATTCCGAGCTTAATAAGAAAATAGAAGATTTATTAAAGAAATAGAAATGAATGACAAGAATACAGTTTTAGAGAGACTAAGCAGAAGGGATGCTCAAAGACTGGACAAGCTGCACAAGGCACACAAAGCCAGAGAAGAAGTAGATGCCTGCAACGAAAATGAAGAATATTTCTCTGGAGCATTCAAAATTAAATCAGAGTATGTTGAAGATTTGCTCTCTCAAATCCCTACAGTAGATATCAAAACCCTCCCATCTCACTTTGACGATATAAAGAAAGAAGTAAATGAGCTACAAAAATATGTAATCACTTCAGCTCTGTTCCTGAAAGAGTTTAACATGCGCAAATATTTAGGCATAGTTCAATGTTTACAGACAAAATGCTATGAGTTGGAAGACACATATATACCAAGAAAGAAATTTGGCTTCACTAGAAAGAAGTTGACTAAATCAGACAATCAAAAGCAGAACTTGGTTGATGATCATGATAGTCCTGGAAAAACAGACAGTAACAAATGGGATGAAAAACTTTTTGGATTTGATTCAAAGGAGAATGAAGTACTGACATTAGAAAATGATGAGCTGTTTCAACGGGATGTCACACTGCGCAATCTTAAGAATTGCACAGTTGGTTTAAAAGGCATCATGGGTACACTGCACATGAATAACTTGGACAACTGCCTTATTCTTTCTGGTCCTGTTACATCCTCAGTTTTCGTAGATAAATGTACAAACTGCAAGATCGTAGTTGCATGCCAGCAGCTCAGAATGCACACCTCTACAAAATGTGATGTATATTTACATGTCACAAGTAAGGGGATAGTAGAAGACTGTACAGATATCAGGACTGCCCCGTATAACTTGGAATATGAGGATTTGAAGACTCATTTCAACAAATCATTGTTAGACAAGATGAGCAATAATTGGAACTGTCTTGATGACTTCAACTGGCTGGCCCCTGACATCCCGTCCCCTAATTGGTCTGTTTTAGATGTTGCTGATCGCATCACTGATTGGAATGAACACTGGTCAAAAGCTCCTTCAAACTAAGAAAAAACTCAAAGCATTGAATAAAACAAACCTATTTGAAATAATGGTACTAATCAGGAAAACATACATTCCTAATGGGAGAACACTCTAAAGCTTCACTAAATTAATTATATTATATTTAATTAATATCTTATTCTTTACAATATTCACTCGTAGTACTGATCCAGTGTCTCAAGCCTGTTTCCAAACTATTCAAACGAGGGAGACAAATTACTGCTTACTAGATTTCTTTAAAGAAACTAGAATTTGTATTATAGATAAAAGCCTTGTGTAACTGCTTAGTTAATCTACTTTAACATAGATAGCATTTATTAGATTGAAACACAATTTGTGTAATAAAGTGTTTTATAATATCACCGTCTGTCATTTAAAATTTGAAAGATTACTAAAATAATAATAAACACGAGGAGGAACAGCCTAGGATAACGGGATGGGATAGGTAAAGTCAGCAAAACATGTTGCATATTATACCAGCGTGCCCACTGCTGGGGACAAATAGATGCTTCTAAGAGATTTTGGAGGTGGTAAAATACCGTACTTGATTATGTTGTATAATCTTTACTAATATTATATAGAGGAGAAGTGTGAGATTGTAGCTTTGTATGTTTATAATCGGTAATCTCTGGAACCCCCTCATCCAATAAAAATAATCTTTCTCTTGCGTATATAATCAACTTTCCGGATGGTCATCGCCTATATTCTTTGCAATACGCAAAAATGAACTCTGTTCCCCTACAAACAGAATTCAACTTATAACGATATCCTATAACGTATCCAGTAATTAACACCTTAAACTAAAAATTAAATCTATTATAGGTGAATAGATTTCTTGAGTGGTTCGTTCGAACGATATTTTTTTACTATTTATCGACATCGATATTTACTGTTCATCATATTCGTAATCTGCGCCATTCGTATCTACATGTATACAAAATGTAATTTACGGTATTTACCACATTAAAAACAAAAACCATTAACCCTTAACTTAACTACCTAAGTCCTGTTTCTGAGACACAAATACCTACGTCAGGTAGACAGCTACTTGATTCGGACTATAAATTAATAATATTAAAATGTTATTAAGAAGTATTTAACAATTACCTAATAATCTCTATAGTTTTAGTTATTTATTGAAATAAACAATACAAAAGTTAGTGGTTAATAAGTCAGTAGCAAAATAAACCTCCAGTTCACTCACTGCACTTCTATCATGATACGGCCGCGACATACTCTCGATTTTTCTCGCACTGTACCTCTTGTTCTAAGTATTATAATAAGAGAGAGACGGATAGTGCGAGAAAAATTGATTGAGCTCGCGTGCCGTCTTGTGATAGCCGTGCTGTATTTCCAGTCTGTCTCTCAAACTTACCAAACGCCTCGCCTACATAAATAATTCACGCCGATAAAATATAGATGTACCTATAGAAACTTTGAAATAGTTACAACACTATGAGTGTCAATTTCACGTTATTAATGTCTACTATTAAAAAATAATAATATATATATTAAACCAAAAACCATACTAAGTTAAGGTACCTATGGTTTTTGATTTTATTGTGGTAAATGCCGTAAATGACATTTTGTATACATGTTGTATGGAGATACAATTTATTTACGAATGGTGCAGATGACGAATATATGAAAAGTAAATATCGATGTCAATAACTTTTAACAAAATATCTTTCACTGCACTAAATCTCGAGCGAGCGAGAGAGCGAGATACATCGTGCGAGCGAAAAAGCAGAGAATGACGTATGAGACCTCGCAGATAACATGGTGCTATCCATTTCTTACTCGTTGTACAGTACAAAAGTAAGAAGAGATCGGGTATATAGAATACGTTCAATTTATTAGAGCCTAGAAGTCTGGCAAACGAAAGTTGAACCCATCAAACTCAATTACGCGGCAACACTAAACGTCAAACGCATACATTTTGATCAACAGTGTTGCCGCGTAATTGAGTTTAGAGGGTTCAACTTTCGTTTGCCAAACTCTATCTGCCTTTTTCTGTAATCTGTGATTTTAACCAGGCCTTTAAATAGCGCTATTTTCGTATAGCGCTATCATTTATAACGTTATTATTCCTAAAACCGCTATACTCAAAAACGATATTTGACGCGCTGTATAGCGATATCCATTATAACGTTATAAATCTAAACCATTAATATAAAACCGATACTTTTTTAACCGATATAATAATGTTATAACGTTATTATAGCCTACTCGTGCAATGTAAGCGATGTGATTACGTAACGTAGGTTGTTTGTTAGAGTGCACGACGTCATAGTAAAATAGAGAATTTTTCGATTTGCTCGGCTTGTCGGCGCAGGTTTGTAGCCTGATACGAATATCCTGACTAATAATTTTCAAATCAGATTGTCTTTAGCTACTCTGTGCCTCATTAATCGGAAATGCATCATCCCATAAAAAACATGCCATGTAAAAAAGAGGTCAAGTCTCGAAACTCTTCCACCGTAAAAAGTTGTGAGATATTTCGTAGAACCAAGTCTCAGGCATTCTTTTATCTTTATTTGCTTGCTAAATAAAATTTTGTGACTTGGCAATCACACAATACTACATAGCTTTAGGTATGCAGAAATCCATTAATGCAGGAAAGTTGTGTGATTGCCAAGTTACAGAATTTTATTTAGCAAGCAAATAAAGATTAAAGAATGCCTAAGACTTGGCTCTACGAAATATCTCACAACTTTTTACGGTGGAAGAGTTTCGAGACTTGGCCTCTTTTTTACATGGAATGTTTTTGTTTGCTAAATAAAATTCTGCAACGTGGCAATCACACAACTTAACTGTATTTATAGATTTTTGCATACTTACCTAAAATTATGTAGTATTGTGTGATTGCCAAGTCACAAAATTTTATTTAGCAAGCAAATAAAGATTAATAAGAATGCCTGAAACTTGGCTCTACGAAATATCTCACAACTTTTTACGGTGGAAGAGTTTCGAGACTTGGCCTCTTTTTTACATGGAGTGTTTTTTATGGAATCTCACTTCTTTTTGTAGGTTAATGTGTTATCCATACATACAAACTACGAATGCAGGCCCATTCTAGCTTTTGAATTTTCCCATTCACTGCAAATGTAACTTTGTAATCCTATATATTTGTATAGGATTACAAAGTAATGTATACAGTTGGTGTATCTAGAAAACTGGCTTGAATTAGCAATTTTTTATAGTTTTCCCTTTATGTGGCCATTAAACCCTAACTCTGTACCAAATTTCAGCTCTCTGAGTTTATGGGAAGTACTAGTTCTATTTTGATGATTATGAGTGAGTGAGTGTCATAAATGCGAAACTTTGCTTTCGCTTAACTTCGGAATTAAATGACCTACAAACTTGAAATTTTGGATTTTAAGTATGTGATTATAGCTTACTGGTTGACGAAAATTTCTGCATTTTGGTCTTATCCAGAGGTTCTCGAATAGGGGCCTGAAAATGTGGCGAAATGGTTCCAGTAAAGGATGGTACGGCAGTGTTTGCTTCGCGCTCGACTTGGCGGGGGCACTGCCGTGCCCCCAGATATTAATGGCATTGTTATAACATGGTAAATTATTAATAATTTAAATGCCTGCATCAAATGTTTCTGCTTAGCCCGTTGGTTGACTGGTAGAGAATGCCTTATGGCATTAAGTCCACCATATATACTTTTTTTTGTATTGTGTCACAAAGTTTAAATAAATTAAACCGGTCTCATGGCACCAGCACGCACATTACGGATGGATAGTTAGCTAAGATGCTTAAAATGAGGTGGAGAGAATGAGAAATTTGATTTATCTATATAGGTATGTAAAAGAAGACTTCCTGACTAATTCATCAACGCACAGCCGAAACTACTGGGACTAAAAAGAAGGGACAAGATGGAATTTTTGGAAATCCCATCCCTAAGGGGGTTAAATAGGGGTGCAAAGTTTGTATGAGGGAAACTTTTTTTTTTAACTAGAGACTTGAAACTTTGAAGGAAGATTACTTATTAAGATGCATAAAAAGTTCTTGCAGCGTTTTAGAAAATTCCACTCCTAAGGGGGTTAAGTAGGGGACAGGGGTGCAATGTTTGTATGGGGGAAACATTATTTTTTGAACTAGAGACTTGAAAATTTGTAGAAAGATTACTTATTAGAATAGAAAAAAGTACTTTCTGTGTTTTAGAAAATTTCATCCCTAAGGCGGTTAAATAGAGGTGCAAAGTTTGTATGGAGGGAACTTTATTTTTTGAACTAGAAACTTCAAACTTTGTAGAAAGATTACTAAATACAATACAAAGAAGGACTGTCAGCGTTTTAGAAAATTCCACCCCTAAGGGGGTTAAATAGGGGTGAAAGGTTTGTATCAGAAACACTTTTTTTGAGCTTGAGATTTGAAACGTTGTAGAAAGATTACCTATTAGAATAGAAAAACAGTTAGTACTTTTAACGTGTTAGAAAATTCCATCCCTAAGGGGGTTAAAAAGGTACTTATGCAAGATTAGGATGAGAAACATTTTTTTTGAGCTAGAGATGGGCAACTTTGTGGTACGATTACTTATTAGAAAAAAAATCCTTTCATCGTTTTGGAAAAATACCACCCCTAAGGGGGTTAAAAGTGTTAAAACGGTATTCAAGGTTTATATGGAGAGCAAGAAAATATAGTAAGATATTTCTAATGTCAGTCTTAGTCTGTATGTTAAACGACAACAAAACTGATTTCAGAATCAATCAATCAATCAATCAATTGAGAGATTTTAATTCATCCCCTATAGGCGTTAATGGGGCTTCAAAGTTTATATGGAGGGAAAAGTAATTTTTTAAGTAAGATTTTTTAATTTTGGTCTTAAAATAGAGAGCAGATTAGTTGATTTTTTTATTCATCACCTAAGAGTGTTTAAAGGGGATTCGAAGGCCGTATAGGGTCAAGACAATTTTAAAGTAAAACATTAGTGTAACTACAATTTTAGACGGTTTGTTTAAAACAAAAAAATTCATTTCAATGTTTTTGAAATTCATCCCCCAAGTTTCTAGGAGGTTCAAAATTTATACGAAGAGCAAGATATTTTTAAAATAATAGATTTATTACTTAAGTTATGGACCGTTTGTTTAATGATTAGAAAACGATTTCCGCGTTTTTTTTATTCATCCCCTAAGAGAGTTAAAAGGTTTGAAGGTTGTATAGAGAGCAAGACCTTTTTTAAATTAAGACTTACAGATTTGAACAGTTACCAGTTATAGGATAGGTTAGGTTAGAACTGCGATGCTCCCAGAATCGAATAGATTTAATCAACATTGGGTACTTATTATTATAACAGCAATGTAGCTTAGTAGACATATAAAAATATATTTTTCTTTAATACTGTATGAAAACGTCTGTTGATGATTCTCAAGATATTTATGTTTGTAAAAACGAAGTTTTCAATTTAGATTTATCAATTTAAACTAACGAACTCATCGCACTGTTACCTTTTACGTAGGTCTAATTCCTGAACGGATTTAGATGAAATTTCCCGTACAGATAATTAGAGACCCTTGGAAGGATATAGGATAGTTTTTGTATATCTTTAAGATGGTAGAAGTGTGTTTGGGACAGCGATAAATAGCTTGCACCGAACATAATTTAATAGCAATATTTTTTCTAAGACCATAACAAGTTCCACGCGAACGAAGTCGCTGGCAACAGCTAGTTATTTATATAAATATTTAGTGACTAAGGATTAATTAGAAAAGGAGGATGAATCGTAAGAAAAGGAGGATCGATACATATTTGTGTACCAATCGTCCTTGGTCTCCCCTATCTATCGCGAGCCTATCTAGACAGATTATGGCGAAGAACCGAAATCGAAAATTCACACATTCTTTGGTTTCATAATCAGATTTTATTTAACTTGTCGTTTTCGGAATGGCTCTAAATCAAAAATAAAATAAAATGTCGGAAACTAAAAGTATATTTTAATTTTATTACGATTAATGAACAAAAGCACATACCAACATACTAATGCATAATTTTTTGCTCACGGCAACACCGTCGGTCGTAGGGCTTGTTTGGAATAGGTCCTAATACTGGGAGTCTGCGATTTAGTGCAGAGACAAACAATTAACATAAAAAAATATTGACCCTCTTACATATTGTAATAGTGTATACCTAGGGGCTATTAAGATTGGCACTCTTTCTTTTTATTTATGAGCAAGTCCACGAATCTATGGACAGCGTTGCGTTTCCTGCGTCCCATTTTTATTCCACCATTTATCGTCGCAACTAACCAAATATTCACAATTCACAACCAATTTGCAAATGATCGAGGTAAACAAGCATTAATAAGATTTAGAAGCTAGAACAACATAACGGCAACGTCGCACGTCGCGCTACGGCCCACGTGGTGGCATGTTGGCATTGGCACAGAGCGGCAACGGCGCAGCCGTAGCGCGCGGCCCGCATTTTAAAACGATATTATAACGTTATTATATATCGTTCTGTTATTCATTCTGTTACGGTATTTATATCGTTATGGAGAATATTGATTTTGTTATAACGTAATTTTCGAACACTAACGAAATATACCGTTATAATTCCGGTTCATTTTATAACGTTTTAAAGGCCTGATTTTAACACTGGTGGGCAGTAGATAGAGACAATTCGTTAATAGACTTAAAATACCGTACTATTCGTCTCATTCTAACTCAGCTCAGCTGCCCATAAGAAGTGACAGAGACAACTATATGAAACATCGTCTTGCTTTATACTGCGGGTCTGTATTAGTCTGTGATGAAAACCTAGCAGATAACATGGTTCTATCCCTTTCTTACTCGTTGTTAAGTACAAAAGTGAGAAGAGATCGGATATATAGAATACGTTCAATTTATTAGAGCCTCTCTGCCTTTTTCTGTAATCTGTACTTAGAACGTAGTGGTTTATTCTTTTTGGTGACCATAGACAAGCAACGTTTCTCGCCAAAATGACAGTGGGATAGGCCTGTCGAAAATCGAAACTCGCAAATATCTCCCTCTCTGTCGCTTAAATACTCAAGTGCGACAGAGATAGACGAACGAACTAGGCGCTTCAAAGTAGCCGCTCTGTAAGGCTATCACAAGACGGCATGCGGGCTCTCTCGATTTTTATCGCATTATCCGTCTCTCTCTTATTAGAAAATTTAGAAAGAGAGGTATAGTGCGAGAAAAATCGAGAGAGCTCGCGCGCCGTCTTGTGATAGCCGTGCTGCACTGCACAGTTTGCACAAGACGGCGCCCGAGCTCTCTCGCAATATCCGTCTCTCTCTCTTATTAGTAAACTTAGAAAGAGACGGATAGTGCGGAAGAGCTCGAGAAAGCTCGCGCACCGCCTTGTGTTAACAGTGAGGAAGTTTTAATTTATTCTCAGATATTTTATTGCGCAATAATACTGATTAACTATGGGCACTAAAATTTGAAAAAGACAAGATAACATTGACAACACGAGACTTGAGAGTAATTTATTTGATAACGAGACAACAACAAAGCCAACAAAGGAGAGCCGTGAGAGGAAATAATAATAGAACAAGGAATCTTTCGAAGGCAGAATTAATCATATATTGCAGAAAGATGGTCGTAAGTAAATATTAGAAAACATAAATATTGATATTATCTCATAAACCGACAACGTAAAAGTAAGTTCGCTTTCTAATTTAATTATGTTGTTCCCAAGTTTTAGGTAATTAGTGCTAGGTATTTTTCCAGTATTAGATTTACAGAAAAGTAAAACAGTATTCATTCATTATGATAGATTATTTATCAAAAACATTCTGATTATAAAACGGCGTACGATTAGTAAATTCGAAATGTATTCCTTTATCCATGTCCCAGATAGGCATTTGTTCGTGACTCATTTAATTTTAATTTCTAGCCCAACACCCAGGAGCGTCACTCCACTTACCTTAATTATATGTTCTATGGGAAAAAGCCCCCACTTACACTACTTATTTATATCCTTGTTTTAGATGTCACGCAAACTCGTTTGGTGCCTGGGAGTCTTCCTAATAGCTGCCATTGTAACAGCAACTGCAGATAAAAAACAAGATGGAAAACCTGAATTTAAATTGACAACTGTTCCTTGGGCTGCTGCCTTGGTTTGTGCAGCTGTACTGGCAGTTATAATTTTTTGTTTTTGTACTAAGATTATAAGCTTAGTTTTGATTGGACTGATTATATTAACATGTATTGGCCTAACTTATCTTTATCTCAAATGATTTGAGTATTTTGAAAGTGCTGTAAGTATTTTGAAGTGCGTAGGATGGGGGGTCGCGAAATATTTTTTTCTGTTTTAAGGGGACCATGGCATGAAAACGATTGAAAAACACTGATTTAGAGGATATCTGTGATAATTTAGTACCTGTTTCTTAAACTGTCCCAGCTGTAGTCATACACACAGGCGCAGACTAATACTATTTGCAGCTCTATTATTGGGTACCAGCCACCATTAAGTACTAATTCTGCAGTGCATTTAGAATCATACTAGCAACAGTGTGGCTTCCCTGTAGGTTGGTATTCTATAATCACTGGTGCCTATTTTTTGGCACAAAAGCATTATATCTACATCAATCATCATAACCAGGACTAAGCAACAGCAGCAAAGAAAACACAGAATGAGAAACAAAATTTGTCCACAGCTAATTTGCCATTGACACAGTGATTGTTTTCTATCAAGTGTGCAAAACATCGGAACAAATGCTTTTTTGTTACATAGTATATTGGTATAAGTACAATAACTTTTAATGTGTAGAACAATTAATGTTAATAAGTACATTGAAATATCTTTTTATGCAATAACAGTCATTTGACTGTTTGTAAAGGCTGGAATTCGATCAATACGATACATCTGTTGTATTATTGTATTGTGACTGAATGTAACATTACATTACATAGCCCTTTATTCCAAACATTCGTTTTCCACAATTCTTGTTTATATAAAATCTCTTAGTTCGGTGTGCCTATTGGCCTCCTTCAACTCCTGTCAATGTTTCCTATCTCTCCACTCTTGTGCAGTAGGGGCCTGCAGTTAATTTTAGTTGTCACAAGCACCAATAGTATACACCACAAAGTCTCAAAAAATGTAGACAGACCTTCGTTCTGCAACAATAAGGTTGTAGTATTCATACATATTTATGGAACTTTGAGTGAATCATATTGGTGCCCTTGGCTACAGCCAGCCTACAGCTTGTGACTGAATGTACCTATATCTAAAAGATAATGAAATGTGTCAGAAAAAGTATTACAACAATGACTTTAATAATGTTATGTAACTGTGCAATTAAACCCAATCATGGGTGCCTAAAAGTCGCAATGAACCAGATTCCCTCTGGCTTCCTTATTTTGATAATTAAGTATATTTAACTAGTTCTTGAAAGTAGAGTTCCCCAAATAAGTTTTGGCTTAATTAGTTAAGCCAGAACTAATTTGGGGCCCTCTACTCATCCATTATCATCAATATCATCATCGTTTGAGACATGTGTTGATTCTTGATCATCCCTGATCAATCAATGATTAGATATGTAACTAAGAGTTTTGTTCAATAATTTTAAAGAAATAATCCTGCTTTTTTTCTAAAGAAATAAATATGTTTACTAAACATTTGAATATGAAAAACATCTCCAGATAAATATTGTTTAATCTTTTTGTGCTTTGATTGATTCTCCAGATTGAGTTCATGTTATAATATTCCCATAATATTTGTATGTACTAATGACTGAATATAACTTGTAGATAGGATGAAGTTGATGATGCATAATATACCTGTAACACATAATTAATCAATGTTATGTTTACTTGCACTGTGTTGTGACATTGCTATATTAATTTAACGAATGTAATCTTCAACTAAGTACCTGCTGTTATTTCAAAAATAAGAATAGAATCTCTTCCTAAATTTTGTGATACACAACACAAGACGCTTAAGTTGTATTAATCATATTTTTGTGAAATATTAAGTGTTAAGTAATATAAATTTTATGTTGATTAATTTGATTAAGATAAGTGAAACTACATATAATTGCATCATACTAATACTATGTTTTTATTATACATGTCTGAAATATAAAGGTGGATGGTAGACGATAAATTATTTAATTACTGTAGGTATAAATTTTTGAAACTTATACAATTTTATTATATAAATTAGTTAGGGTTTTACACCCTTAACAAATTACTTGTATGTAACATAACTTAATGCCCATTTTACTATATTTAGTAGATAGAGTAATATATTAAAGGATATATGGTAACCCAAATTCTCTTTGAATTGTGTATGGTTGATTGATCGAAAAGAAATATCTGAACATTTCATATCAAATCAAATCAATTATTTATTCTGCAAATAGGCCACAAGGGCACTTTTACATGTCAAACGGTAATTTACAATAAAATAATAATAAACTTATACAATAATAATTTAAAATTACATATAAAAGGTTAACAAACTAAATGTCACTAAGTTAATGTAAACAAAACAAAATTGCAAAATATGACCATTACATTCGATATAAGATCTGTATCAGCATTAACAGTAGGTAGTTAATGATATTAATTCAGTATTTTAGAGATGTACTTATGAGGTCTCTGAGCGTCCAAATACAATTAATAATTATTCTAATATTCTAAGAGATGTATACGGTCTCTAAGCGTCAAAACAAAAAAGGAACATTAATGTTATATTCTCAGAGATGTACAGGGTCCATAACATTAAAACGTGTCAAGATCAGAATGATGTCTCGTCAATACGATAATAATAATAATAACACTAGTATTTATTATGCTAGTACCATACTAGTACATATTTTGTCATTTACAAATTTATGCGTCCTGAAGCCTAAGTCATTTACTTTTTTATAGGTAAAGGTGTTAGTTTAAAGCTATTGCCAATTATGTACTATGATTAATTGTAAGTATTCTTGCTTTGATCAGTTATTTTATTACGACAAGGTACTTACACTTAAAATGCACTTGAATGCAATGTAAAAAAAACATTTTCATACACATCGACCTTAAAGTTTGAATTAAGACTTCGTACCTACACCAAACTTAAATCATATACTTTTTACTATGGAGCTCCCAACTCAACATTTCATTACTGCTGAGACAACTAAAATGAAATTTATCAATCACGTTGTGCCTTTACTGAACTATAATGTATTTGACCAATAGGACGCCGTCATGAGAAAGTCAAAAGGTATTAATACATCAACCCACAAAAAAGAAAAAGCTGTTGGTTGCACTTCGTTTCAGCAGGGCTTAGATTTTCAATAGATACCAAGTTTGTTTAATTAGTTCAGTTGACTCGTAGAAAAAGTATTGTATACAATAGTTATATCATTAGCTTTTTATGTCTCGTACCTCACCTTCGTGGCCTAAATGTGGTACTCGACTGAAAAAGCATACATTATAATATAACGATTGCATAATAATATTTTTCACAATCGTGTTATATAGAGAGCTTTTTAGTCGAGTACCGTGTTTAGGCCACGAAGCTTGCTGAGTGGCCTAAGTAAGATACGAGATTAAAACGCTTGATTATGACACTATTGTGAACAATACTTTTTGTACGAGTTCATTAAAAATAATTGTTTAAGTCATTAATACGAGTATTTAAGAGTCCTTACGCCCACATAAGCAGAAGCGGGAGCGTATTTTGCAAAATGCTTCCTTTTTAGGGTTCCGGGGCCAGAATGGCAAAAACGGAACCCTTATAGTTTCGCTATGTCCGTCCGTCCGTCCGTCCGTCCGTCCGTCCGCAGCTTAGCTCAGAGGCTCTTGGTACTAGAAAGCTGTAACTTGGCATGAATATACATATTAGTCATGCCGACAAAGTGGTAAAATAAAATCTTGAAAAACATTTTTTTTAGGGTACCTCCCCTACATGTAAAGTGGGGATGATTTTTTTTATTGTCGTCTACCCCATAGTGTGGGGTGTCGTTGGATAGGTCTTTTAAAAATATTCTGGGTTTGTGAAAACATTTTTTCGATTAAACGATCCGTTTGTGAAATATTAAGCCTTAGTGCTAATTTTTGTTAGACTCCAGTGTCCCCACCCCCTGCTAGCTAAATGGTTGTTTTGGGATATGTGAAAAAATTCATGGTAGTAGTACATATAACGAAGTTAAAAGGAAAACTATCACAGCTAAGTAGGCTTTACACGTTTACGAGTAATAGTCGACCAACTTATAAAATGTACTTCAAGAAGTAATAGTTTCGTACAAATTCTATTGTAACTTATTATTATATATAATGGTACGGAACCCTTCGTGCGCGAGTCCGACTCGCACTTGGCCGGTTTATTCATTCAAGATTACGACGTAACTATTAGTAATTATTCAAAAACTGATAACGTAATTAAATAATAATTTCTTAACCTCTTAATAATTATTAAAAAATAAATTTTGGCGCGCGGCATCTGTGCAGCATGATTTATACGTCTTAAAAAAAAATATTTACGGCATCGTATGTCCTATAGTTATGATAATTTTTTTATGGGTTAACATAAAGTTATAATTTGCTATCATATTATTTTTATGGCAAAATAAAAGTACAATTTGCGGTAAAAAAATATAATGTAATCCTGTTTTCACCAAAAAAATCAAGAAAACTCGGAAGGTGTTTTATTAACTTTTTAAAATGAGAGAATGAAAAGATTTGGTGATGTGAATTGTAATCATTCATGTACCTAATGATTCTTGTTTACTGCAAAATTGAGAACCGAAACGACACTTCTCACTGCAAAATTTGAAAAAGACTCCCAAGAAAACTCATTTATTTTAGGTTTAGAAACAGAAAATGAAAATTTGAACCATGTTAGCCCCTAGTTTAAGAAATAATTATTTAAGTACGTTATCAGTTTATGAATAAATACTAATAGTTACGTCGTAATCTTGAATGAAGAAGCAAGCATTTTGCAAAATACGGTCGTTTTAGGCGTAAGGACCCTTAAGAAAACTAAATATCGTAAGTACTATATTGTCTAGTTCTACTATTGTAAAGGCTCTTTGACTTTTCAGGTAGAAAGGTAAGTTGGCTTCCTATGCCATATTTTTTTTTTCTTGAGGAGTTTAATATGTTTCGTCACTGTCACTACTCATTTTCTTAGTTTTTATTTTAACTTAAGTTTAACTTTGAAAAGAAAAGTTATCACATCACACCACAGGCGTTCGTAATGCGCTACCACGAACTTCGACAGTCGAAGTTCGTAATACATGCATCCCTGTCACTCAAGTAACGGAGTGCAATAGAGATGGAAATACCCGAACTTCGACTTTCGAAGTTCGTGGTAGCGCCGCTGTTCGTAATGTTGCAGTACCGTGCTGTGATTGTGATTGTCAAAATACTAGCCAATCACAAAGCGTAGTTTTTTTTTTTTTTTTTTTATGCCCTGGATACAGCAGCAAGTTTAAGTAGATTTTTGACAGATGACGCGACGCTGCTACGTGCCGAAACGCCATAGATTGGCAATTTTGTATCGGATCGAGTCTCCTTAAACAAGGCCACATATTATTGAAATACGAAGTTCTATTTTCAAATTTTTTTCGGTTGTCTAGAATTTCCTATTTTCGGCACTTGTATCGTAAATAACTATTACGACACAAGTGCCGAAAATAGGAAATTCGCAACGAGTGGTGATAAATTAAAACACGACCGAAGGGAGTGTTTTAAATCGACACGAGTTGCGAATTACCTATTCGCACGTGTATCGTACAACGTTTTACTGTACATATGGCTCTTTAAAGTTTCGACATATGCACGAAAAGTGCTCTTTTCCGCACTAGCGCGGGAAAGTAGCACCATATGTACTGTAAAAGTTATTTCGGTTGTTTCGGAAGTAACATATAGACTATTCAACGATGAAAAGAGTGACGTTGCAGTATTCTCTATGAAATCGTAATACACAAATTAATAGACGAGTACAAAAAAGTTATTTCGGTTGTTTCGGAAGTAACATAGACTATTCAACGATGAAAAGAGTGACGTTGCAGTATTCTCTATGAAATCGTAATACACAAATTTTAATCGAGGAGTCCAAAAATACTATTTATTTAGACGAAAATCTAAAAAGAATGCATTACTGTGTCAGAGGGGTTCGACGGAGTACGGGGGGCGACTTGAGGTTGAAGCTAGGTTCGGAGACGCAAACTTATGTGGCGCGTATTGTATTATAATCATGGGTTTATGTCCGTGAGGTCGGCTACGCTCTTGCTGTTTTTAGGAACATCACAATTCTGAAAAACGTCGCGTTTGGCGTCTCCATTGTTTCACTGCGTGTTCTAAAAAAGCAATGGAAAAGTACCGTCCCAGCTACCTGCTTCAGTTTTTGGGTCGCATATCAAAGAGCTTTACAAAAGAAGTGAAACAAAAGCTGCCGTAAAGCACCTATAATCCCGTCCGTGTTAAGCAAAGCGCCATGCGCCTGATAAAGCTATATTATAATAGTATTGGTAAAGAAGAAAAAAAATATGGCGTTTACTTGCAAATTTTAGGCCTTAGTTCGATATGCTTGTGCTCTTCATTCCGTTTCTCCACACTTGTGAAAAAAACTTCATAGTATTAAAAGAAAAGCCTGTATAGGGCTTGGCAGTGGGTGATCCTATTGGTGTGAAGTTTTAAGTAAAACAAGGAAATATTTATAGCACTGATTATATTGATGCGTTGACTATTAAAGCTCAGTTTAATTACAACTATCAATCACCGGATTACTTTAATAACTTGAAATTAGAGATCGATACAAAAATATGGATGCTTACATGTTCGCTTTGAAAAGGGAAGAGGGACGAGTTGCCAGCATGCAAATCTCAGCTACTGCATCATGAACCTATAATTTAGTATGGACAGGCTATGGTAATAATAATACCACGTGCGAGCGAGCTGGTAGCATACAAATCTCGATAAGTGTGACAGACAGAGATATATCATTCGTTATCCTTGTCATAGTTCCACTTTTTTTCTATTTGGCACAACAGTTGTGGCATACAATGCTGTCAATGCTCGCGCGTGGCTGCATACGAATCCGAAATATTTAATATTATTGTGAATAAAATAGTGTCCTAAAAGTAATTTACGCACGATAAGGTATCTCGTGTTCCGTCTGTGCCAAGAAAATGGTTAATTGTTGCGTGCTTGGCTGTAAAAGCCGGTCGGAACAATGTGATGAAAATATAACCTTTCACACGTAAGTAGAACATCTTTCACTTTTCTGTATACGCAATACGTAAAAATAGCATGGTAAAATTACATTACGCTCAAAATCTTGTAAAATTTGACGATTACAATAGAAATAACATCATTGTTTACATTGTACAAGAAAATATTTCTTGACAAATTATCCGCCCAAATTACGTAGATTGTTTATGGTAAGCTGCGAGAGGTGTTAGAATGTCTTCTCGATTTAGCTTCTTTGCAATCATTTTAGGGATACCAGCCAATACAACTTATAAATACCCGATTTCTAGGGTAATTTATACTCTAACAAAATTCTCGTACTTGTTATTACATAACATTCGTATATAATGGATGGGATATATTCTTATATACGTATATTTACTCTGTACTCATAGTAAAGATAAGCTTTTATGTAGCGAGTAATCTCGGACTGTTCATCCGATTTCAAAAATTCTTTCATCTGGCTTTATTTAATCCTGCATCTGCGCCTCCGCTTGTGTTCTTTCTACTACGCGGGTGGAGAGGAGACGCGTGGACAGCTAGTAATAAGTAAAGACGATCGACGGTTTAGAATGAATCATAATTTTCTAAAAGCCCTTTGCTTGAAAAATTTTATGTAAAATAATATGTTTTTTTTTTCTAGGTTTCCACTAAATGAGGATGCGCGTGCGCGTAGTATTTGGGTTAAGGCTACATATATATATTTGTGATCGCATTCTCGAAAACAGTTCTTACGATTTTGATAGCATTTGCAGTATAGGGGTTTATGGGGGCGAAAAATCTATCTCATCATCATATCAGCCGAAATGGCCGGTCCTGCGCCATCCGCATCCAGCGGACTCCCGCGACCTTTGCCAGGTCATCAGTCAACCTTGTAGGGGGCCTCCCACGCTGTGCCTCATAAAAAAAATCGATCTAGCTAGGTCTCATATCTGGGAAAAATCGTTCTCAGCATATTTTTACCCGAGCAGAGCTCTTTATCATTAATCTGTAATAATTTGAATATTTGAATAGTAAATGTTTTTTAATATGGTTGTGTCTCATTTCGGTATTTAGTGTCATTATTTTTCCCGCCTTAAGCCTGCATCGCGGTCAATAGTAAATTTTACAGCTAATGACAAGTTTACCATTGATCGCCGCGGCCAGGCCGCGCCAGTCTGTGAGAGACTTTAAGCCTCTCACAGACAGGCGCGGCCTGCGGTGGCGGTCAATAGTAAATTTGACACAAACTGTCAAGTTTACTATGAACCGCCACCGCAGGCCGCGCCAGTGTGATTCAGGCTTTATAATAATTAAGTAGATCAGCACGGCTATCACAGGACGCCCCGCGAGCTGTGTCGCAGCGAGGTAGACTGTCCGTCTCTTTCTAGTTAGAACGATTAGAAAGAGACGGATAGTCTACCTCGCCGCAACACAGCTCGCGGGCGTCCTGTCATAACTGTGCTGATAAGAAACTACCAGGTAAGCCGCTTGCACAAGGACTATTAATTACCTACATGTCATGTTCTGTTACTAGAATCATATTTCATGTTATTAAGCTGAATATTACTAGTGGTTGCGAACAGAGCGCCTGCTAGGCAGTGAATGTGTGTAAAGCTTCAGTAAAAACTACTTACAATAAAAGCGCATTATTTAAAATAAACATATGGAAGCGATGGGGTAATTTTTAGTTACATGGCCACCCCACGGGAATCATCTACTTTGTTGCCGTCCCTCATTGTGGCGACACTTACGTCGCCTCTGTAGGTATATACTCTAAGTACTGCATTATTAGCATACCAATAATACCATATGTAAAAATTAACACTTCCCCATATGCTTATAATGTTGTAACATGCTTAGGTATACATTAACAAATATATGTATCACTTGAAAAAGTTGAAAACTTTTAAACCTATACAATATGTTATCATTCCAAGCAAACCAGGCAAACAAGCTACATACATTATTAATTAACACCCAACAATATTACATTTCTGTATAAATTTGTTATGTTTGGTGGAACCTAGAGCTTTGGTAAAAACATCTGCTATCATCATATCGGTTTGCAAATACTTAACAGATATACAATTATTCTTTACCAAATCTTTAACATAATGATATCTAAGATCGATATGTTTAGTACGCTTGTGACAGTACTCTTTTACTTCTAACAGCTTTTGGGCACTAGGTAAGGTTATCATTATATAAAGTTATAATTAAATTTACATTTTTCCACATTTCTGATATAAAATTCTTAATGAAACAGATATCTTTGCAAACATCGGACATCGCTAAGTATTCCGATTCTGTGGAAGAAAGAGCTATGCACCTTTGCTTCCTAGCCTCCCAATGGATGGTGTCATTGCCAAGTTTAATAATAAAGCCTGTATAAGACCTCCTATCTAATTGGTCATTAGCCCAATCTGCGTCGGCATATGCATCTAAATTACAATTGTCATTTTTTGTAAATAACAAACAATAATCAATTGTCCCTGCTAAATACCGAAGTATACGTTTAGCTGCTAACCAGTGACTTTGGTCAAAGCCATTATTAAATTGACACAATTGGCTACACGCAAAAGCAATATCTGGCCTTGTGCAAACACATAGGTACATTAGTGAGCCCATTAATTGCCTATAATGATAAAGATTTTCATCTAGACATTTCTCAGCTTTATGAAACTTACTGTTAGGCAACATGGGTGTGCACACGGCCTTACAATTTTGCATACCGAATTTAATTAACAATTTACGGATATATTCCGTTTGGTCAAGCTTTAACAATCCTTTTGATCTATCACGTGTAACATTAATACCTAGACAGCTTTTGAGACTACCCAAGTTTTTCACATTAAAGTTACTTTCCAAAAGCTGCAATAAATGTTTATAAATGGTACTATTTTTGCTATAAAAGACATAAAAGTCGTCCACATATAAAGCTATTATGACCAAATCATTTTGTGACCTACTTATGTACACACACGGTTCACATTTACTCTGTGTGAAGCCATTGGAAGAGAGCAAGTCATGAACTTTATCATTCCAAATTTTACTAGCTTGCTTTAATCCATAGATTCCTTTTAACAACATACATACTTTGTTTCGGTCACTGTCACCAAAGCCCGGAGGCTGATCCATATAGATGGTCTCCTCTAGGTTTCCATTAAGAAATGCTGTAGCAACATCTATGTGATCTATGTTTAAATCTAATTTATTTGCTAAGGAAAATAATACTCTCATGCTACTGTGCCTGACAACAGGTGAATATGTTTCAGAGTAATCGACCCCATAAACTTGTGTAAAGCCTCTGGCAACTAAACGGGCTTTGTACTTGTCAAAATTCCCTGAAGCGTCATGTTTAGTCTTATAGACCCATTTACACTTTATGACATTTGCTCCTGAAGGGCAATCTACTAATTTCCAAACATGATTAGATAGCATAGAATTATATTCATCCTGCATGGCCGCCTGCCACTGGTGACAGTTAGGGCCAGAGATGGCTTCCTCATAAGATTGTGGCTCAGTTACAGACATACTTTCAGCTATGAGGGAATAATCCATCTCATAGTCTTGGTACCTGGTAGGTAGTTTGGAGCGCGTGCTGCGTGTAGGGCGCGCATCGGCGAGTACAGGCGACAGGGGGCGACTCGCATCTTCCCCACCAACTGGCGACTGGTACGAAGACGTCAGACGCTCGAAGCGCGCGTCCGGCACCGGTGACTCAGCGGAGCCAAACTCGTTCTCGCTGCCCGTGCAGTATTTATCACCTCCTGAAATTTGAGATACATTTATGTTAGAATTGTTTAAAGTGATTTCATCACTGGGAGTAGAACTTATACTACTTTCATGACAAGAATTTAATTGATTAATATCATTGTTCACTTCAGCATTGCTAGAAGAATTATTATTAGATTCATTTAAATTTGTCAAATTATTAAAATTGTCATTACATGACCATTCATAAAATATAAATTCATCATTAAATAAATCATTATTTTTATTTATTTATGTCAATATCATTTAAAAAAATATTTTCTAAAAATGCTACGTTTCTAGAAAGAATAACTTTCTTTGGATTAAGGGGATCTGCCAATCTGAATCCTTTAGTAGTTTCACTGTAGCCTACAAAGACAAATGTTTTGCTTTTAGGATCCAGCTTTCGGCGACATTCACTAGGCACAAGAGAATAAGCAATGCAGCCAAAGACATGAAGATGGCTGAGGTCTGGCCTTGACCCAGTCCATACTTCCTCTGGTGTCAGTCCTGACAACGCAGATGTGGGGCTCCTATTTTTCAAATATACAGCAGTCATCATAGACTCACCCCAATATCTGTTGCAGAGACCTGCACCCTGCAGCATACATCTTGCTTTCTCAGCCAGAATGCGGTTCAAGCGTTCTGCGACACCAAGTTGTTGATGACAGTAGGGTACTATCTTATGGTGTACTATACCCTGCTTTTGCAAATAGGTAGCAAATTCTGAACTGCAATACTCACCACCCCCATCCGTACGCAGGCAAAGTATGGGCAAACCAGACTGTTTTTCGACTAGGGCCTTATATAAAAGAAAAGTCGACATTACCTCAGATTTTTGTCTTATTATGTATCCATGTGTTCTCCGAGAATAGTCATCGGTGAAAGTGACGAGGTATCTCCCACCTCCCCAGCTGTCCTCCTGTATCGGACCCATCACATCCGAATGTACCAGTTCCAGGGGCTTAGTAGCACGCGAAGCCTCTCCCACTGGATAAGGCAGCGCACACATTTTTCCTTTTAGGCAGGATTCACACTGGAGCTCCTGCAAATTTTCCTGAAACACGACACCAGAAACACAACTTTTTAAGGTTTTTAAGCCACTAAGGCTCAAGTGTCCGGTCCTTCGATGCCAAAGTTCTACAGGCACCGATGAGGCAGCAACATTTGCACTCTGTTGCTCTTGTCTGGTCGCTTGACACAAGGGCATTGAAGAATGCTTCTTTTGGGAATTACCTGTACACATATTTCCTTTATCTAGAATAAAAAGACCACTATGTTGACTAGCCGTTGCCACTATATTGCCAGAAACTTGACATTTATTGTAAATAAAACAACCCCTTTTATCAAAGAGAACTGAAAACCCCTTTTTGACTAAGCAACTCACAGACAGAAGGTTCACAGAAAGATCAGGGACATATAAAACATTATTAATTTTGCTTACCAGCTTGTTGTTCAATAGAACAATGTCACCTTGACCATGGCATTCCAATTTTTCATTATTGGCAATTGATATCACACTTCTAGAGTCCTTAAAATTGTCCATATTATTATTACTATTTGACATATTTTGTGAGGCCCCCGAGTCCACGATCCAGTCTTCTGTCTTCGCCAAGAAGGCAGACGCGACTAAACTTTGTCCAATTTTGTTTGGATTCTTCTTGTCACGCTTCAACTTAAAACATTTTGACTTGATGTGTCCTCTTCGTTTGCAGTAATTGCACAACAAATTTGTGTTTTTATTATTAGAAAGAAAAGCACTGTTAGGGGCACTGTTGCCGTTGGATGCCCTCCGGAACTCTTCCTGCAGCAGTCTCGCTCGCACTAGTTCGCTAGAAAGTGTTGAAGTTATGCACGCAGTTTCCAAATTAGACACTAGGGCGTCGTATTCAGTCGGTAGACCACTCAGCAGTAATTCGGCGACCTCGGCGTCATCTATCACTTTGCCGATGTCAGCAAGCTGTTGTACAAGAGTCATTATTTCCTCAATGTACTCGCCCATGGTCGTAAACGAAGTTCTATGCAATTTGCGTAGAAGTAAAACACGTCTATACAGTCCGCGGTCTTCAAAAACCTTAGCAAGGTTGTCCCACGCCTCTCTTGCGGTTCGAGCATCGCGAACATACTGGTAACACGTCGATTTCACTGCTAAACAGATTCTAGCTAAAGCGCGTCGATCACGAGAACTGTTCTCGTCGTTGCCTTCAACACAGGCCCAAAGGCCTTCAAGAGTTAACACCATTTTCATCGTAAATTTCCAGTTGTTGTAATCCTCTGTACCATTCAATTTATCAATCGATAAATTAACGCTTTGTGTGTTTGATAACGTTGGAGCTGACACTGGTGCTTGCGCCGGCTCGGCCGCTTGGCCGCCATTGCCGGGCGCGACGGGTTCACGACGATTCCCGTTGTTCCGACGGTTTTGTTCGTCGTCACTCATTTCGCTTGTTTAAACTTTTAACTCGCACCAATTTATATAATCAATCGCAGGCTGGGCCCATAACCTATTAAAAGAAAAGCCTGTATAGGGCTTGGCAGTGGGTGATCCTATTGGTGTGAAGTTTTAAGTAAAACAAGGAAATATTTATAGCACTGATTATATTGATGCGTTGACTATTAAAGCTCAGTTTAATTACAACTATCAATCACCGGATTACTTTAATAACTTGAAATTAGAGATCGATACAAAAATATGGATGCTTACATGTTCGCTTTGAAAAGGGAAGAGGGACGAGTTGCCAGCATGCAAATCTCAGCTACTGCATTATTAGCATACCAATAATACCATATGTAAAAATTAACACATAGTACCTAGTTATACCTATTTAACTTTCTACAAGAAAAAAAAAAGACCGGGTTGCACTCCGGGAGTGCCGGCAGAAGTGAAAACTCAATAATGGTAACAGTTTTCCGATCAGGTCACGTGACATCTTACGGTGTCACCCTAAAAATGAATTTGGCGCAAATTTATAAACAATTATCAATTATTTAGGCGGACGGGCCGCGGGCGCGTTGGGTGCGACGGGCCGGCTCGCCCGCCGCCGGCGGCGAAAAATGGTTAAATACGCGACAGATTTTTGTGACGTCAGATGTGAAGGAGGTCACAAACTTTTATATTTTTCTGCTAGCCGATTCGACTTCATTCAAAACTGAACGCTATTCGTAAGAGTATAAAGCCGTTAAACACTTTTTGCAATAGCATATATTCTGCAGATAAATTTGTAATAATACCAACGCGTCCTTCACCGTTCTGCTATTGAGAAAATTCGAATACTTAGTTCGAATTTGGGCGTTATTCCTAAAGAGAAATAAATATATTTACCAACGGCAAAAACAAATTGATATTTTGGTCGCCACCGCCGTCTGCTGTTCTTGCAAATTCGAATAGTTCGAATTTAGACGTTATTCCTAAAGAGATAAAGCTTTGAAAAATATTTGGCAATGGCAAAAACAAATTGGTATTGTGTTTGCCGCCGCCCGTCCGGCCCGTAACACCCAACGCGCCCGCGGCCCGTCCGCCTAAATAATTGATAATTGTTTATTGCGTCAAATTCATTTTTAGGGTGACACCGTAAGATGTCACGTGACCTGATCGAAAAACTGTTACAATGTTATTGAGTTTTCACTTCTGCCGGCACTCCCGGAGTGCAACCCGGTCTTTTTTTTTTAATTGATTGACCGACTCGTAGGGGGTCAAAAACTATCACCTGATGTAATACCTACTCAGGTCGTAATATTATTTTTATAACATTATTCTGTGTTATTAAATTAATTAATTCACACGGAAACCCGTTTCGAGTGACTGATAGAGATCCAGAAAAGTTACGGGTGTCGGTATTGAAATTATATTAAGCCATAACATTATTTGAACTGTGTCGTATTTTTTGTCATTAGTTAAATACCTGTAATGATAGTCGTTAATAAATGTAATACGCTCGTTTAAATCCTTGTTCAAATTGACCACTAAGAGTTGGCATGGTTTGGAGTTTACTTATTTTAAGTAAATTGGGGGAGGCCTATGTCCAGCTGTGGACGTCTTTCGGCTGATATGATGATGATGAAGTAGGCACGTATTAATTAGAAATTCAATACCTAACTCCAGACCGTGTTCTCAAAAAGGACAGTCAGCAAATTGCAGATAGAGGAAAATACCGATCAGTGGCGGAGCGGCCGTACAAGCCGATCCCCACCGGTTTGCCTAAAATTTAATTTTAGGCTAGCCCTTAGTTATAAATTATATCCTACTAATATTATGAATGCTAAAGTTTGGACCTCAATCACGCAAAAACGGCTAAACGGATTAAAATGAATTTTGTTATACGTATAGTGTATTATAACCTGGATTAACATACGAGTAAGTATATCATATTTTTTATTCCGGGAACCATCGTCTAAGGGGGCGAAAGTTTGTAAGGAGCTACGAGATAAAAGAGTTCCACGCGGACGAAGTCGCGGGCAGAAGCTAGTATACTATAATTTTCACATGCCGCTACGGATACCTTCTGTCACACTTTTTATAGGTACCTATCTAAAGATAATAGGTAGGTACCTACTTAGTTACCGCCAATAAAATACCTACGGCGCTACCACGAACTTCGAAAGTCGAAGTTCGGGTATTTCCATCTCTATCGCACTCCCTTAATCGAGTGACAGGAATGCATGTATTACGAACTTCGACTTTCGAAGTTCGTGGTAGCGCCGCTAGTTACTCTTGATATAAAGGATTGAGCTACCGATTTAAACTAGGCCACATCAGGCGTCTCACTGTCTACATCCTCTCAGTAGGTAGATCCATTATTCAATATTATTCATGCTATCTGTAATCGTGGGCTTAAAAAATAAAATGCCTGCACACATCATCAGTAAAGTTAATGATACTACCTGTTGGGTCTACGTTTATCCATTCAATTTTGCGTTCTATGTCCGAGGTAATTAGTGTCATAGTCATAATGACATACTTGTCAGACGATAATACAGTTAAGGACTACCCCTCCCCTCCATCAAAAATGGTTTTATGTGCCGGCCGGCATTTTGTTTTGGTTGGTCATTCATTGCAGAGTTGAATCCGACACCGTGCCGGACGTTCGTTTATTTCAAAACTAGTGTTTAAGTATTGTGATTATAAGTGTTTCAGTGATGGCAAATATTGTGGATGTGGATATGGAATCCTGCGAACCAGATAGCACGGTGGAGTTCGTGGTGAGTGGAAACTTTTACTAATTTGATAGTGATTGCATTGTATTGTAATTAAAACCTAGTTATATAGGTATCTATATACTCGATCTTTTGACGTTACTTGGTTACAGGACTTACATAGGTATAAACAGCTAGAAATAAGCAGCTAAAAAAACGAAAAGATTTTGTTTCACTACTATGTTTTGTTTATGTTTTTAAGGAGGTCGAAGACCACCGGATCGAGAGTCAGGTTGTAACACCTCTGCAAGCTATGAATCATCAACTTGTGGAAAGGCAGCATTTGTGTGCTAATATGGGTAAGCAATGGAACAGATACTTTTACTAATTTGGATTTTCTTCCTTCAAAATTAGTTAATAACCCGAGTAAAAAATATAACACGTGTCAAAAAATTCCATGGTCAGTGTTGTCAGGTCACTTATTAGGGTAGGCGCGCACGAGCAACTTTGTCGCCGGCGACAGTACATCTCTCTTTTTCTCACTTCGAGCGTGCAATGAGACAGATGTACTGTCGCCGGCGACAAAGTTGCTTCGTGCGCACCTACCCTTACTTGTTGAAATGAAATTCACCCTAATACAACCAATATCAATAATGCGTTGGGTTGCCAAGATTAAAAGGCAAGAAAAAAATACAAATATTTTAGACGAGGAACAATTTGTTGGGATTTTTTTATTTGCTTAACAACGTCATCTAGTTGTATGATGGTAGCAGGACCCGAGCAGGAATATTTGGGGCAAATAGGTAATACCCAACTATAGTTGGTGAGATCTTACTTTGAACTTTTGACAGCTGTCATCCCAGTACAATAAACGTCAAAAATGACATATGATGACATAAATTGTACTGGGGTGACAGCTGTCAAAAGTTCAAAGTAAGATCTCACCAATTATATTACATTGGGTACCTGCTAGACGACGCTTTGGATATAGACCTACCTATCAATAAATAATACTGTCGCCTCGGTTCGTATAGTCGCGGTCGAGCCTTACCAATGGCGAAAGAAACTATCTTAGGCGCGAATTATACAGAGACAGCGTATAGTGAAGTTGCGGCGCAGGCATGATGGTGCTTCACAACGTTTTCATATAAAATTTACGTAGGCAACGTGAATTACACTCACACGGCGCGGCGCAGGCAACGCGCCGCTTGAGTATAATTCACCAATGGACCTTATTCCATTGTATTAAGGTATACAATCTTTTGAAGCGACATGATGCCTGCGCCGCGCCTTCACCTTACGCCGTCTCTGTATAATTCACGCCTTATATCCATGAGCTGAGCCAGATGCTTTAACGTCACTAACCGGGATCTTGACACCAAATAAAACAATCAATAATGTTTTCTCCCTCTAACAAGCAACATTAAAACGGTTGTAGCTTCGTAATGTTTTGATCTATCTGAATGGGATTGTCGTTATTATATTAGGCATCAACCATCCCTATTCTTGGTTTTTCAGTGGCGGCCAGCATGCGAGACCGAGAGCGCGTGCGCTCACAGTTGGACGAGGCCCGAAAGCAGCGCGAGAGCGTCATGGCGGATTTGTGTTTGGTACTCCGTTTACGTGAAAACGCCACTCAAAGCTGCGCGGCAGCCAATGTGAGTACTCACCAGCTATGTAGGATACTTAGTGTAGGTATGCTAGGATTCAAAGAATGTTTATTACCCTCTTCTAGAGACTAGTTTACAACTAACACTGGCGCTCCCAAGCGTCGGTTTGCCAACTTCACTGTTAAATCTCAAAAAAACGAACTCTGATTTTTAGACAGCGTCCGGGTTCGATCCCCGGCCGTGTGTGAAAATAGATGTTTTTTGAAAATCTACAAATGCACTTTTAATTTTTCCTAAAATCGGTTTTGTGACTCCTATGAAAAAAAAATCGTATTGGTATGCCAGCATGGTCCTTCGCTAGCAACTAGGTACTTATGCCAATGCTATTTATTTATTTGAGTCAGGCAACAAGGCCCATATTTACAAATACCTTACAGACTAACATACATATTAATATTCAAAACTTATGCTACCAATGCAGGAGTGACATAAGTTATATGTTATCCTGAGGGGCTAGCACGCTAAGTTTTATGTCGGACATAAAGCATTCGTCCCGTTCTGGCCAATATGCGAGTGCAAGAGGGACAAATGCTTTACGTCGGACATAAAACCTAGTGTGCTAGGGGGGTTGCAGCTCATTATAGGTTCCTACCTAATAATAGATACACGTTATACGCGGGTGGAGCCGCGGAGTTTGCCAGTAGAACACGCCGAATAAAGCAATAGACAATTAGACAACGACTGAGACGAAATTTTACCTATTTTTTGACTACAGAAACTTGAACGCACTTTATTTTTGTATTTGCAGGCTTCACTCCAAAAAGCGAAGAAAAAGCGCCTGGCCCTGATGAATCAAATCGATGCCGAGAAGATGTGGAGACCGCCGAGCGCAGAGATGAGCCTCAAGAAGCAACAGGTACCGATTGACAGTGAAGGCTTTTTAACAGCGCTAATGATTTGGTTTAGCTCCGACCATAGACCACTCCGCGCCACAGTAGTTTTCAATAGCAAAATATATCGCCACCAACTAATTCGAAAAAGTTTAATAAGGAAACACGACAAGACCACACTATTAACCAATAAACAAGAATTTAATTTACAATTAGACAACTGCTTTGGAACATTAGATAGCGATATTAATGGAGACGTAGACAACCAATACAAAAATGTCATAGAATGTATTAAAAAAGCAAGTAGCAAAATAAAACGAGTAAAGAACAAGCACAAAAAACTTACAGAAAAAAACATTGACACTAATAGAAAACAGACAGTTATTGAGCATTTCAAAAAAATTGTGACGAGTACAGAGCAAAAGACAGAGAAGTTAAACGCAGCATACGCACAGATGTTAGGAATTACCAGTCAAAATTAGTAGAAGTGGCTTTAAACAAACGCACATCTTTAAAAATCGCTAAAGAAGGGGCATCGCAAGGTAAAACTTGGATCACAAGCTTAAAGGATAGCACGGGCACTAAGCAACGCGACCGAAATAAAATTATAAATATTGCTACCCAGTATTACAAGGATCTCTACTCGGACCCGCTCAAAGCCCAAACTTCTTCTTCCATCTTAGATAAAAGCTTAGATCCCATCCCGCCTATATCAGAGCACGAATTATACTTAGCACTTCGTAAAATGAAGTACGGTAGAAGCTCTGGTGAGGATGGTATCACGACCGAAGCGCTAAAAGTAGGCGAACCAACCTTAATTCCACACATTTGCAAACTCTTCAATGATATAACAACTACCCAAACCCTTCCGGAGAACTTTTGCCACTCTAAGATTATCCTGCTCCACAAGAAGGGTGATAAGTCTGACATAGGAAATTACCGTCCTATCAGTCTTGTCTCACACCTCTACAAATTATTCCTCAAAGTAATAGAACACCGTATCGCAGGACAACTTGACCGCCATCAACCACCAGAACAAGCAGGATTCCGTCCAGGCCTTTCCACCACCGATCACCTACATGCCCTAAATCAAGTAATAGAAAAATGCCAGGAAAACAACCTCCCACTTTACCTCGCATTTGTAGATTATTCCAAAGCATACGACAGCCTGTCTCATGAGTCCATCTTTACAGCATTACGCAATCAAGACATAGACGAAAACTACACTACATTCACCTAATCACCGCCATCTATAACTGTAGTACAGCTGCAATTAAGTTAGAGTCCTCTGGTGTATCTTTCGAAATTAAAAAAAGAGTCAAGCAAGGAGATCCGTTATCGCCGAAGCTTTTTACCAGCACACTGGAACACGTCTTCCGGAAACTTGTGCCGAGTTGGGAGGGACGGGACTTGGTCGTCGGTGATAATAGATTGACCAATCTTCGTTTTGCCGACGACATAGTTCTGTCCTCGTCAACAGCCTCCGAGCTACAACTTATGCTCCAAGACCTGAGCAACGCAAGCCTCGAGGTTGGACTGGAGATGAACATGACTAAGACTAAGCTTATAACTAATAGCATCGCACGTAGGATTGAGATAAACGGAGAACCAATTGCATATGTCCATGAGTACCTTTACTTGGGCCAATTAGTTTCCTTCCAGGCACGCCAGGAGAAGGAGGTCGAAAGACGGACTGAAAACGCCTGGAGGAGCTATTGGTCCATGAAACATCTGATGAAAGGTGACCTTCCAATATCACTTAAGCGGAGACTCATGGACATGTGCATTCTTCCAATTCTCACCTACGGTGCACAAACTTGGTCTCTGACGTCATCTCAAAAGTCTAAACTCGGGGTTTGCCAACGAGCCATGGAGCGCAGCATATTAGGTATCAAATTAGTGGATCGCATCCGGAACACCACGCTGCGCTCCAAAACTCAAATAGTCGATGTAGCTCGAAAGTCGGCCAAGTTGAAGTGGGACTGGGCTGGTCATGTCTGCCGCATGCCGAGTGAACTGTGGGCTAAGATCGCCACTGAATGGCAGCCCAACAGCTCGAAAGCAGACCTCTTCGGCGATGGAGAGACGAGCTAGACTCCTTTTTAAAAGAATGGCCAGAGACTGCCCAGAATCGGGAGCACTGGAAAAAGTGGGGGGAGGCCTTTGCCCAGCAGTGGGACACTACAGGCTCACAATAATAATAATGATTTGGTACCGATACGCTCGTACCCATCGACCTATAATACTCTTAGACAGGCTATACGTGATGCCACAACGAGGGACGGAAAGGCTCTTATGCCGCTAAATTAAGAACTGGCCTTAAAATGGCTGACCGCTTACCATAAGCAACCTACTTAATATGGACGAGTAATGGTTTATTTGCCACAACTGCATACTAAATGGTATGGTAAGGTAAGGGTAATATGTGAAGCGCTCATAGCCCGGCGGCGCCTGCGAGTCTGAAACGATAACGCAGGTTAAGCAAAGATGGCAGCGGTCAGTCTTTGGATGGGTGAACGCCTGGCCCCTATTTCACCACGGCTACAATTGTCAGTGACATATGTCGAGCGACAATAGTCAAGCGACAGGTGACATATTACAATTTTAGAAAATATTTTCTATAGAAATACTTACAAACATGACAGGCATTTTGCTACAATTGTATGTATTACAATTGTGTTGTAAAACAAGAATATGTTTTTCTAGTCGACATATTTGTAGAATTGTCGGTGAATCTTGACATGAGGTTAAAGCTGTGTCGAATTGCGTGACAATTGTAGTATTTCGTGGTTGACATACGCGTAGTTCAAAATGGCTCTCCATAGTAGAGTAGTAGTAGTAGTAGTAATAGTAACAGTGATCTTGATGATTTCGCATATAGAAGAAGATTTAAAGAAAGAATTAATTTTTCTTTTGATGTCACGGATTTTTCATTAAGGCTTTAAAGCATTATAGTTCACAAACTAATAACTGATTTGAAAAATGGTTTAAGAAAACCCGTGATATTTTTGAACGCGCTATCCAACGATACCCCGTGATACGATACACCATGGGTTTAACGAGAACAAAAAATACATACCCGCTTTAGGTGTAGCGGAGGTACCCTAATTTTTTTTCAAGATTTGATTGTACTGTTTTGTCGGCGTGATTGATTTATATACCCATGCCGAATTACAAACTCAAAACTCAAACTCAAAATGATATTTATTCAAGTAGGCCTAGTAACAAGCACTTTCAAATCGTCAGTTATTTTTTTAAAGTATTTTATGAAACGTAAAAAATAAAAATTAATTTTATATGAAGTAAAAATCGTATAGAAAATACTAGTGAATGTAGAAAATACTAGTGAATGTAACAGTTTTCTAGTAGTAATGGTTATTGAGCTAAGCCGAGGACGGACAGACGGACATGGCAAAACTATAACGGTTTCTTGTTGTCTACGGAACCCTAAAAAGGTGAATATACTTATACCTACTCGACTAAAATTTCGACTTTTAATACAAAAAGCATGGCTGCTCAATACTTTTGGCCAAAGCTGTATGTAAGTTTCAAAATAATATTACGAAAATAATTGATTAAATGTGTAGCAAACTACAAATATCTACATTTAATTTTATCATTGTATTGCAATAAACCCGAAACGTAAACGCTATTGGCCACTTCGCAACATTATTAGTAGGTATATTTTTGAGGCTTCTCTGCATTATATTATTATACGTTTTCTTAAACGTAAGTATCGTAAGAAATACTAAATACCTACGCTAGGTATAAGTACCTAGCTAAAATGACATTTTAATAAAGACCCTCAAATTATATTGAGCGTTTTTAGATGAACGACGTACCTATTTACACCGAATTCCAAATTTAAAATACTGTAAAACTTACCTTAACTAATTAATCATTCAAACTTGTTAAATACTTACTATAGTCCTCTTTCTCCAATATTGCCAAGTTGTATCTCTTAGATGTTTCCAATCTTTATCATACACACCCATTTCATACAAACGTTGAACTATTTCTTTCCATTTATTAACTTTTATTTCGAATGTTAAGGTTATTTTTTGATTAAATATGTTTACTTATTGCTATTTGAGTTAACAACTTTTAATTATTTGATACATTGTTCCCTATATTTAGTCGTGACAATTGTTTTCTACAATTGTCGCACCTGTCAGCGTGGTGAAACCGATAATTCTACATATGTCATATTTTGTGACAATTGTCGCACCTGTAGCCGTGGTGAAATAGGGGCCTGATGTTTGAGTGGTTAATGTAAATGAGCGCTTCCGTGCTTGGAAGGCACGCTAAGCAGTTGATCCCGGATGCTGTCTATGACAGTAGTCGTTAAGCTGAGTTAGAGGCCTTCGGGCGGCTTAAGAACTTCTAACAGTCGAGTTGCCCACTCACTTGACAAAGCGGGGACAACTGTCTCTCGCGTCCGCAGGAGCTACCTACCACATCCCTGCACGTGTCCCCTGGGTGGTACTAAAGAGTGACAAACTTTAAAAGGCCAAAATAATGTATGCCATACGATTAAATAGGGTAAGATGTGGCAAATAAAAAAAGTGGGACTATGACAAGAACAACGAATAATATTTCCCTTTTCCCTTTTCACAAAGTTAATGGCGTAAGAGAAAGAGTTGCGAATAGAATCAGTCTAGTGTTATTGGCAATATTTGGGGTCCGGCCAATCAGTGCGACCACGCGTCCACATGCGCCCGAGTGATTGGCCGGTCGGGAGACAACCACACAGACAATGCAATAAAATTAATCCCCGAGGAAGGGATGCGGCTTCGGTTGGTTGCGACCGTGGCGCCACACCCCTCCTGCATGTAGGGGTAACGTATTCGAATAGCCATTAGTTATGTTTGTGTTAGTCAATTTAAATATGAAATGTCTATTCGAATACCTACGTCACCACTACATACAAAAGAAGGGCTTTACTTAAGTTTTTTACCTATGGGTAAGCGCCACACCCACAGCTCTCACCTAGCGGGCTCCTGGCACTGAATATTACGGAAATCTAATTGGGTCAGGCAACTATTTTCTTGTTGTTATCCTGTCCCGTTAGCTAGGAGGCAACATGACAGAGTTTCTTAGAACATTTCTTATAACATGAACAGACTCCTAACATGTTTAGAAGGCCCATAAAAAAGGAGTTAAAATACCCTAAAGGTTAAATTCAACCCGTAAAATCGCAGTTTTTAACAAATAAATCGGTAAAGCTCTGCTGCATCTGTAAGCGAGTTGCGCCTCCCGTCTAACAGATTGTAATGCCAGGTTGGCAGTCAGATTGTTATAGAGCTATCTGTAGGCCCTATTAACAATATAGCAGCATGATGACCTGCTGTTATTGGATCATATTTAATAGTTTTTTACTATTTCCAGGAACTAAGGGAAAGAGTGGAACACATGAGAACAATTCTGGGTATTGGCAAGATACGCACGCCCGATGATTGATTGAAGACCCTTCGGTATGAGGTAAGTACCTAGAAGTCTTTTATGAGAGGTTAAGCTAAGGTTAAGGTTAAGGTTAAAGGAGTTTGCTTGTTGTCAAAATCACCTTCACGCTTTCAACTAAGGTCATATTCAAACTCTTACTGAAAGATAGTTGACATGTAGATGCCACTTTCGTACGGAAAGAATGGCGTCCAAATGGTTGGCCTTAATGGTGCGGCCTGCGGTGGCAATTAATGTCAAGTTTGCTATTGACCGTCACAGTCACAGAGTACTATTCTATATATAGTAAGTCACAGTAGTCCGGGCCAGTGTGATTCAGTTCAGGCCTGAATCCTATCACAGCCTGGCAAATCGTTGCCACGTAAATCACCGTCACCAACTCACTAGTATAGAGTTTCGGACGTTTCGGATTGATGCTGTGTATACAGCGTGTCTCTGACTTTGGGGCTATAAATGCAAATGTCAATTATGCTCCTTAAACGGAACTACTTTTGCTCTACAACTTTTCAAAAATACGTTCTTTTTATATTTTCATTATTCCATACAAATAAAATAAAATGTTCAATGTACATCATCCATTAGTTAGTTTTCATACTTGTCAGTGTCATGGATGTCAAATAATGAGGCCGTGTTTGCAATACATTGATGGTACAGTTAAAGTTCAAACACGAATAAATGATAGAAATAATAGTTATTTTACAAAGTTGCGGAAAAGTGGTTCAGTTTCAGGACCGTAATGGACATTTGCATTTTAAGCCCCTAAGTCAGAGACACGCTGTATAATTACAACTTATGATTTATGATTCTTAAATAATTACAAGATAAACATTTGAACCAATGCCTATAATAAACAAAATGCAACCGTGTCTCTCATGATGCCAGAACCGGGTACAGATTACGAGCTACGTTTAATAATCCATTTCTATCTTTTTTTCAGGTCAATAGGTAGTTAGAAGAAATTACTAGTCTAAAGTTAGTCAAATAAGATGATTACATTGATTACATGATAGTAATACATTGTAATCATTTCAGAATTAATTAAAAATTTACTAGTCCTAAAATTGTTAGTCACAACAAGTCCTAAATATAGTTTTTTAGCTCAAAATATTAATGTGTATGGTGCTAATTCTTATCGTCAATAGTAGATTATAGGTTTAAGATTCAGTAAGTTCAATTACTGGTTATATATTATTAACTATGTTATTTTGTATAAATGCTGATATGGAAAAATGATTTTGCAAATGTGTGTTCGTAAATTTATTTTCTTACCTACATATTTATATTAACACGTTCGCAACCAAGAACCCGCCTAGCGGGCACTCGTAATGATTGCTCAGATGCCGGCTGAGCCCGCTAGGCGGGCAGTAGTATGAACTTACACGCCTAGCGAATTCTGTCGGTTTCTGGTGAATGTTTCCATTTTTAGTCCGGTTGCGAAAGTGTCACCTAATATGTTATTTTGAGGAGAATTTCCATAGTAGTAGAGAAATATAATGAAAGTTGACTACTGGAAATTGAAAAACTAGTCTAAAGTTTCTGTCCGACAAGATTGTAAATACTTACCTATACATCTTTGGTGCTACGTCATAGGTAGGCATATTATGTATTGCTTTGTTATGTAAATTAAGAATTGCCCTGTGATTTAATGATTGTATCATGTGTAATGCTAATCCCACTATAATGACATTAATAAGAGAATATACAGCAATCTAACATAAGTAACTATATGATAATAATAGTAATACTATTGGTTTAAGAATCGTGTCCTAGGTATACTTAATTATATAAACGGTTATTTTATATTCCTGTTGTCAGCCAGAAGTGGCACAGATTGTAATACTGTGGAAGTGGCAAACCTCTTTCGTTCTCTGCGTTAAATGTACCTATAGGTAGAGACGACAGCACTAATGTTTGCTGAAGCCCAACATGGCTGTAGGAATAAAAATAAAAATGGTTTCGTGTAAATAGCGGTGTAGCTAGCATGGTCTTTTTATAGCATTTGTTCTTATGCCATTATATTTTGTTATGGATTGCCAAACACCTTGTAGGTAGTAATGAACCGCTATTTTTAACCCCCGACGCAAAGAGAGGGGTGTTATAAGTTTAACATGTCTGTGTATCTGTCTGTGGTGTCGTAGCTGGACCGATGGACCGATTTGAATGCGGTTTTTTTTATTCGAAAGCTGATGTGATCCCGAGTGTTCTTAGCCATGTTTCATGAAAATTTGTTCAGTCGTTTTTTAGATATTGGACTTTGAAATGAAAATGTCGGGGGTTTATTAACTTTTCTAAGTTGTAGTTATGTGATTTTTGCGTTGAATATAGCACTTTTTCATAGTTTTATATCTCTATTAGTGTCTCTAGCCGTAGATGTAACTAGTAGGCTAATACTAAATTAATTCGTATTTGCTCTTTATGTTAGTTCGGCTCTGAAGACGAGCAGTGAGCCACGAGACCTAGGTAACGTAAACACGTAGGCTACGTTTTCCTTTGGCAGTTGAGGAAAGTGGGAAAGGAGCCTTATTCAAACAAACTTTAATTTGATTCGTTTTCTATGACAGGCTATGTAGGCGATTTTGGCGCCATCTAGGGTCAGCTTGAGAAAGCTAACTTTGAATGTTTCACACAAACAATTTCTTCAGTGCTGCCACCTTGTGCCGTAGGGTTTGAGTTTAGCCAAGTAAGGTCTGTTTGGAATTGGCCATTTTTAAATATGTACAGTCGGCAGCAGAAGTAGCTACGCAAAATAACACGCTCGTAATTATCTAGACAGTACTTTTCCTCCTGACATTAAGAATTGTGTGCAAGTCATTTTGAACACTTGACCTGCGTAGCTACTTTTCCTCCTGACATTAAGAATTGTGTGCAAGTCATTTTGAACACTTGACCTGCGTAGCTACTTTTCCTCCTGACATTAAGAATTGTGTGCAAGTCATTTTGAACACTTGACCTGCGTAGCTACTTTTCCTCCTGACATTAAGAATTGTGTGCAAGTCATTTTGAACACTTGACCTGCGTAGCTACTTTTCCTCCTGACATTAAGAATTGAGTGCAAGTCATTTTGAACACTTGACCTGCGTAGCTACTTTTCCTCCTGACATTAAGAATTGTGTGCAAGTCATTTTGAACACTTGACCTGCGTAGCTACTTTTCCTCCTGACATTAAGAATTGTGTGCAAGTCATTTTGAACACTTGACCTGCGTAGCTACTTTTCCTCCTGACATTAAGAATTGTGTGCAAGTCATTTTGAACACTTGACCTGCGTAGCTACTTTTGCTGCATCACCTGCAATATCTTCAAGGTGACAAGGACAAGGCGTTCAGAAATATGTGGCACAACTCCTGTCATTTGTCCATGTCAAATATTTATGTGAAGCTCGGCATCATTGCAGCCAACTATTTTATATAATTTGTAACATTATTGTGATATAACTTGTCATTAATTATGAGGGTTGTATGCAAATAAGTTGGACTTCTGGGATATTGCTAGCGTTCTATTATAACTAATATAGAATGCATTTCAATGCAAAAGCATCCAATTTACTTTAAATAGCCCATTAGTCTAACTTCATACTTACATATTTGTCATTTTAATACTAAGGTTAATCTATTAAAACGCATTCAAACAATAAATATCAATTTATTTACAACTACCGTGAAAATATATAAAACTGTCGCAATCACAGGACCTACAAATATCTTTTGAGTACCAATTATTAAGTTATTTCGTTAAGAGCCATAGACTTCACTGAAGTGAGTTCAACGCCGGTTGATTAATTTCACCTCAAATATATAATCAGCTCCTAAAAAAAGTTACTTTTTACAAACATTGGCAATTTGGTATGGAGCGTTAGCTACGTGGCCCGATAATGTCTACAATAAAAAAAAAAGTATTTGTGGGTGAATCAACTTTTTTGTGTACTCCCCGTTTCTACTAAAAGGAGATCCCAAGAAAACATGATGTCCGCTGTTATTTATTGTTGTTGCATTCCTTACTCAATTAATTATAGCTTCATACATGAAAACTGTATTAAATAATATTAATTTGCCCTCAATTTCACCGGTTGCCCAGCGGACGTAAAATGCCCCACGATTTGTATGAAAATAGTGGTTTGTCACCAGGACAACCATGTTTTCTGCTAGAATACGTTCAAATTATAAACTAAGGGACAGGAAAAAGTTGATTGACCCTCGTACATACACTTGGTAAGTTTCTTGGTGTTGTAAGGAACCGCGATATCCTCGCATCACAAAAATAATAGCTAACGGAAGTTGAACTCACTTTATACAATTAGATGGTAACAGTATTGGAAAAAAATATGTATATAACAGAAACATTTCCCCCCAAAGGTGTTGCTGGTTTATTTAATTTAAAGATTCTGGTGTTCAACAGGATGGTGAGAATAAGAGCAATATATTGTTATTGTCAAGTGACAGTAACAATACGTTTGTCCTAAGTAGTCAACATGCAACTGTCAAGGGAGACGGATTGGATGTACAAGTCGGAGTTCGAATTGGCCCTGTAGTAGGAGATAAACATATAATCCGGAAGACAATACAATATTATAAATAATCAGTCTGGAAAACGCATCAGCATTAAATTGCATTTCAAATTTGCAATGGCTGAGCCGATCAATGTGGCTCGCCGCGAGCGCGCTGTCTCACCCGCTCATGTTATTAAGCGCGCTGTCTCACCCGCTCATGTTATTAAGCGCGCTGTCTCACCCGCTCATGTTATTAAGCGCGCTGTCTCACCCGCTCATGTTATTAAGCGCGCTGTCTCATCCGCTCATGTTATTAAGCGCGCTGTCTCACCCGCTCATGTTATTAAGCGCGCTGTCTCACCCGCTCATGTTATTAAGCGCGCTGTCTCACCCGCTCATGTTATTAAGCGCGCTGTCTCACCCGCTCATGTTATTAAGCGCGCTGTCTCACCCGCTCATGTTATTAAGCAACTATTTGGCTCGAACTATACCGCGGCAGCCTCGCGCGTGGCGAGGCTGCCTCAAGATGAGCGGCTCTAATTCGTAGGCACTTATACACGCTAGCAACCTCTTTCATAAAATACCTAACTTGACTATAGAGACAGAGGAAATAACGAACCGGTCCAAGAAAAAAAATGCAGTGGGTTCCTTCAACAAAATGACGCCAACATGTGTGCGACCAAAACATGTAGGAACTACAAAAAACGACTGAGGCAGCTTCTAGTTTATTTATACCGCATGGATTTAAAAAAAAAATGCAAATTGCCTTCAGACTGTTTTTTGAATCTTGATTGCATAGATTTTACGTGTATCGGTTTAAATAATATAATACGTATTCATACGTTGTCGTTAACTCAAATAGCTAACGAATAAATAAGATTCGATGATAAATAATAATCTCAATAGTACTACGAACAGATAACGACAGACATTGGCGTAGAAAACACAAAGACAACCGTCCAACGGTGGCGTGGCGCCAATGTTGCCCGACTGTTGAGGTAATTACCAAAGCTGGTGCGAATGGAATGTACAAAACAAATAGCATCCATTCTATACTTTCATTTATTTTATTCAATCGATTCGCACCAACATTTGCATACAACAACTTATAAGAAGCTACAAGTTACAATTGCGCTGAATATACAATTATAGCACCTAATGTAGGATCAGGGTTCTATCGCTATCAGCTTTAGTGTATACTGGCTAAAGCATTGTTATAATAAAACTCCTTTCGCTCCTATTATACATGCTGAAATTAAATTCGCGATACAGAATAGCAAAACTTTTACTATGGGACCGGACCAACTTCGTGTTACGCTAAAAAAAAAACACCTGTTCATACATTTTCGTCAGTCTAAAATGAGCACAGTTAATGAAATAGTTGGATTTCTTTGGCCTAACACTGTTATTTTGTATCACGAATTTAATTTCAGCCTGTAGATTACGAAGTCATGTAACGGCCTAAGTTAATGTTTTACCCATTCAGGGCCCATGACCCACAAATGTCACGCCTCTACGAACGATTTCCGTTACAAGACACAACACGTAGGGTTGCTAGCCTCGAATGGGTTAACTGCCTCACGTAGAATTCGTAACTTGTATCTTTATAAATGAAAAGGGGCGTAAGAAACAAGATATCATTATATAATTGGTAGATAAAAATAATTAAAGAGATTCAGTAACACTGTTTTTACATTCGCCAATTAAATAGTCCTTCCGACATTTACGAACTTTATTTAATTTAATTACCCCTGACTTCCTTAAATATCTTATTTAATTAAGTACGTCAAATTAATATCAAATTTAACTCTAAGGTATAAAATATAGTTTAGGACAACACAAGAAAATCATATAAAGTAGAGTAACTATGTTATGATGGAACAGGCAAAGTTACCCTCCCGATGAATTAAGTTTTGTCAGTTATCGTCAACAAAAGCGACCACTAATCTCGCAGTATGCGTTTATTTCTGGATTGAGCCAATTATTTCCAATATGCCCTAAACACAATGTAATGAAATGTAATAGGGTTTGAAGTGGGCAACTGTACCTCAGTATCCAAACTGAATAAACTATTTGAGCCATCAAAACATGAACACCCTTACTTGGTACCTACTTACTTATGTGCTTATTAATAAAACTTTACTAGTACTCCAGGCAAAATACGGTTTCGCCAAACATTAATTTATAATAGCCTGTGTTTTTTTTCTCCGTCATAAATACATATTTTAAGATACTCTATTTACGAATCTTACAAACTTTCGACCCGAAAGTAGGTATAAAAAAATACTGTCAAATATACGCCGATTTTATTAATTAAAATTAATAATAGTTGTCTATAATCGTCAACACAACAATATTATTGTCTTTAACCTGTAAACAATTAAATCCGACATTTTTTTTACATGTAAAATCAATATATTAACAAAATGCATGGCTTGGGTGACAGGTGACAGAAGTTGGTAGAAAAAAATTGTAATAAGTAGTACTTTGATTTGATTCTCATAAAAATAATTGATGAACCTATTTTGCTAAAAATCGTATAGATTTTTGTTTAGAATTGCATATAAATACATTTACTCCAATAAACTATCGGTAAATATATTTATAGGACCAAATTGTGTCCAAATTTAATTTAACTATATAGATTATTAAAGTAGTACACGAATCCTACAGAAAAAAGGTTTATGTAAAGCATAATACACATTTGAATAGTCCTGTTTAATTCTACAATTGAACTTGAGCTCTTTCCGCGTGTGTTAACGATCACATTCGCTCGCAACGGCGGCACGCAACGAGTCCTTTTCTGTGACGCGAAGTAGATAGATACCTACATTACCTACGCAGATTATTTGTAATCATTTATATCGTCTTCGACGATGTACTAGTAGGAGAATGCGACTATTCACGGTGTAATAATGGCGTAAGCGGGAAACGCGCTAACAATTAATGAAATTTATAAACATATTTTAGTGAAAACATGCCAAGAATTTAGTACATTTCTATGTTTGGTGTCTCAATGCTTCATAATTATTTACTGATAAATGTCATCATTATAAAACAGTGACGAAAATTTTAACAGGTGATTTCCTACTTAAAGTAGTTAATTTCCCACTTAATCTGCGTAGGTAGTACACAGACCACTTAACCTAGGTTAAGTCGTCTGTGAGTTTGTAGTACAAGATCCATCTGCACATCATTGTAGTAACGGAAGTAGGTACTTAATTATTGGAATGGGTAAGAAAGAACACGCTGCTAAAATACTGCTTAGCTGCTATAGCTATACAGAGTGGAAAAACCTATGGGCCCTGAAAGAAAACCACCGTAAATCCATAACATCAGTGGCGTGCACCACGTAAAGGCAGAAAGACACTGCCTGCCCTACTCAAATCTGTGATATTGTTTTACCCAAAGGGTAAAAACGGGACCCTATTACTAAGGCTCCGCTGTCTGTCTGTCTGTCTGTCTGTCTTTCCGTCTATTGTAGGTAGTTTGGGCTAATTTGGTTTATTTTTACTAATCATATGTTTAATCTTGGTGAAAATTTAAAGTCAGGCATTAATATATGTACAAAAAAAGGGCATAAATATCTGTGTACGCCTCTGACAGTTTTTATCCTTACTCTGGTACAAATATTAATATCCCTGACTGGTAAATTCGATTTTCAGCTACGTTACGCGTGTATCGACTCGATAAAAATGCAATACTTGAGTACCATTTGGTTTTGGTATTCGATGGTTATTCTCGCCAGTTCCCACCAATTTGCTAACACTAGTAACGGCTGTGAATTGTTTCCTATGGAACTGGACTGAGAAAAGTAACCCTAAGTAAAACCATTATTGTCCCCTAATCTAACTTTTTAAATTTGCTTACTAATATTAAACTGTCAAAGGAAAAATTACATACTGCCAACCACCACTAGACTCTGTTCTGTAAGCAAACTTGTGACATAAAAAAAAAAACGATGGTACTATACCTATGTGCGGTTAAACATAGTGCTCGAACGGCTTGTTTAAATGGCATGTTTAAAAAATAAAAAGGCGGCAAATTACCTATTATTTAATTGATTACCTTGTATTTATTTTTATTTTAATATTTCCTCACATCGTTTGAGAAACGCACTATACAATCCTCGGCCGGAACATGGATTGCTGGACTCGTTGTATCCGGTTTACCCCAATCTCGTCTACTCCAGGCAAAATACGGTTTTGAAAAACATTAATTTAGCGTTTTTTATAATAGCGTTTTTTTTGTTGATTTCATTTGAAAATGTTATTCTAAGATGATTTGGTCAAGAATCCGACAAACTTTCCACTCGGAAGTAATTATGTAGATTTCAATGAAGCATGCATTATCTTTTTTTGTACGATTTATCTTGAATATTATAGAGCAAATGTAAATGAACCAAAATTAAGACAAAAACATTTATTAATATTTTTACTGACTTTTTAGAAGAACTTATCATTTTTTCGATGTCTGAAATTTTGTCGGATTTTGTCGCTGGGTAACTATTTAGTTGATAATATATCCGTTATACATAAAAAATAAGCTATTATAAATTATTTCCAAAATGGACATTTTTTCCATACAAGTTGTCAGTTCATTGCCTGGACTAGTCCAGCAATCCCTTACTTCACTGCCTCTGCAGTAATGTACTATTATTCAAAATAACACACGTATAGTCTGGCCAGGGAAAGATGAGCCTATATTGTTTGCATATTTAGCAAGTAACCAAGTAAGAAAATCTCAATGAGAACAACGTTTACGTTTACACATTCCTATATGACTATGATGTAAGAAGTTTCATTATATTTTGCAAAAATGCTTCACAAGACGACGTTTGGGATGAAATGGGTAACTCTGGGTAGGTTGGGTAAACACCATCTCTAGGCAGGGTGTTCTTTAAATAAATCGATACTAAATAATTACAACATTTGGTTTATCAAGTTATTTCTTCCGACCTGACCCTTACTTTTACAGTACATAAATATTAAGTAGTTAGTAAAAAAGTGTTCGGTTCTGGCGCTTCGCCGGCCGCTGCCACGGCACGCTACGCTCGCTCGGCTCGCGCGATGTAGGGTCGCAAACTCGCAGTTCACCTAAAACTCCTCCTCGCTTCGCTCGTCGTCGTACCTACACCGACCTGCCTTAGTCTCTGTAAAACTACTTTGAATTTCATTCAAAATGAACATTTGACTAAACGTATGAAATGCGGAAAGTAATGCTGGATAAGTCAAAAATTGGCTATGAAACAAAAGTTGTAACAAAGCTCAAAAGACTGTAGTGGTAAAAGTTTTTCGGACAACTGACACATTTGGATAACATCAAATGGTAAATGAAAAAAGTAATGAATTGTATATTCGGAGAAGTCATAAAAATACGAAAAGTTTTCGGACAAAAGTTATTCGGTCAATAAATTTTAGTGATTGCGATAGTAAATTGTAATTCAAATGTAATTCGGGCTAAAAGTAGGTAAATTAAATTTAAATAGTGTTTAATTCATGATAATGAGAGCGAGAGAATGAGCTGTCTTAAGGGTTTCCCTTCAGGTTCCATAGATTTTTTCACCCTGTATATTATCTAACGTGTAATATTGGGCATAATAAAAATCAAATAATAGGTAAGGGTATAAATCTCTCTAGTTTACTATTTTAACGAATTTTGCTCTATTACAATTACTACACGCCCACAATCTGTCTGCTTTGCGCAAAGGTTGACTGGTAGAGAATGCTTACGGCATTAAGTCCGCCTCTTGTACGATAAGTTGTCCTTAGTGCAATAAAGACGAAATATATAAATAAAACTGAACCAAAAAAGAAATTAATGTAAACAAAGCAAGCATCTTCCTCTAGTCTTAAAAAGTCCATCACAAACTACATAATATACACGTGTGCACAATCTTTGAAGTCCCTTTTTCCAACTTCCACTACCTACGTCAAAGTTCAAAGTTAAATTGCATAGGTATCTTCATCCCACGCTCGTCAGTGTCACTCATTGATAAATAAATAAAAATACTTAAATATTTTCATAATTCGTTTCACAACGAGTACCTATATTAAAATTTAACTACTATCAACAACTAGATCTTAGACGCGTTAGATGGTTTCGCGAATCGCTGCGATTCGTGCGGTACCTACCTACCTACCTAGTATGTAGTACCTACGCGGCGAGCGGGCGGCCGGCCAATCACGTTAGCTCTGCGGCTCGCGCGCGGCATTTTTAAACCTATTTTAACAGGTGTTTGTAATAACATTACTTGCAACCGATTTTATAAGGGGATTCGTACATTATTCGATGAAACATAGCTTATAATGAAAATCCCAAAAGTAACTGATCAATTTGCATTTTTTTAAATAGTTAAACAGCATTTAACCCCTAAAATCCACCCTCCGTTGTTGTTTAGTGTGCGATTCGTTTCTAATGTTTGTGTCCACTACATTCATCAAAGAATGTAGGAACCTACAGCCAATTATTATTTTTGGACACGGAAATATGGTAAATGAATAAAATGTTAGGGATCTACTAAATAGAAATGTAATATTCGGAAACATTGTTTGCCTGATTTATCATCAAACTTATAGAGGAAATATTAATTTATCAAAACAAAGAATAAAAAATGAGTTAATTTTTTTTTCCGATTTTACAGGAATTTATAAATTTTCAATTATTTATTAAAATATCTAAATCACAAATATTTTGTCGGATTTAGTCTCGTCGTTATTAATACAATTATAATTTATCTGTTACGCAGAAAAAAAAAAGCTATTATAAATTATTTCCATTTCGCCATACTAGCTGACCCTATTTTGCCTGGAGTATAGTCTATTTATTGTGTCTCCGATGTACCCATACAAGTACTCATACGAAATGTACACTGAGGGCGGGATGCATCAAGCTCACTTTACAAGCCGGTAAACGGTCACCCCATAGAAAACTGTCAAACTTCCCATACAATCAGATTTTAACGGACGTTTGTAATGTATTAGAAATAGCAGAGGCAAGATGGTGGGCCAGCTCATACTACACGGCAGCTTCTTCTTAAACATCTTACAAGGTCAAATTGAAGGCAAGAGAGGTAAAGGAAGGCCTAGGCTAAGATATTTTAGCCGAGTAAAGGATAAAGCTGATGTTGAGTCGTAAGAGGAAGTCAAGAGGCTGGCTGACAGAGAAAAGTGGGGGTTACTCCACCGACAAGAGCAAGGCTCTTAAGTAATGATGATAATGATGATCTTACGATTGCCGACGGTTTGAAACAGCCGGCCAAAGAGGCCAACAAAGTGAATTCTAGCTCTTAGGGTAGAATTCACTTTGTCGGCCACTTTTACTATTTTCAGCCAGGTGGTATATAGAGAATAGATTTAAGTAAAATAGAATAATTATAGTAGCATTATTAGATAATATAAACTAAATGCAAACCAACATATAGAAACAACATTTATCTATAACTAGCACAATTTATGTGTTACATGGCTTTGGAACACTTTAAGAGACATAAGTTCGCATTTGTACCGACAACCTATTCCGTCTGTATTTTCAGCTGTGTCTTGTGTAGAATAAAGTATTTGCATACATACATACATATACCAGTGATGTAACCATCTCATGTAATAACGTAGCTGCTACATGGATTCATTAACTAACCAATCGATATGGCGTCCACATCACGATAGGATTATCAGCATCATATCAGCCGGAAGACGTCCACTGCAAAGTATCCTGTACCAGTTATAAATTGTGCAAGTTATATGTTCATTATATTTTTATTATTCGGTAAAAAGTCTTTATGCAAATAATTAATACTATTTTAGTTTGTAACATACACTGGACCCGATTCTACAGTGGCCTCTAAACTTCCTAATTTTATTTAGGTGTCGCTAAACACTTTGCTATTCTATGAGCAGCTGTCATAATCAAATGACAGCGCTAATTTGAATCTGACGTTTCTTATTTTAGGTGGTGTATACAACTTACCTAGCCGCCTAAATGCTATTCTAAATGTGTCGTTTTTAATCTGCCGCCTACATTATGTCTAAAAATTTGACAATTTAGTTTTAGGCTAGTTAAGCCATGTGCACGTAGAATCGGGTCCAATAGTGGTTAATAATCAAGTAAATGCATACAATGTCTTTAAATTTCGTATCTATCTATACTGACCTACCTATTAGACTGCAGTAATGGATTGCTCTTCTGTAACTACATTCAGCGGAATATTTCATCTTCATATTAACGCAGTCTAGCCGCAACAGCCTTAAAGATATACAATTCTTCTTAGATCTTTACAGTAGACTTATTTATCCACAAAACAATTAACTTTATAACACGATGTTCACTCTTTGCGAGTAGAGACGTGATACACGGGTGACTTTTAATTAATGTTCAAATAGAAAAAAAATCGAGGCCTGAAATACAAAATAGCTTTTGTAGATTATTGCAGCTTTAATATACTATTTTAATGTATCGAATGTAATAAGACCTATTATATCCAACCACTGTTCAATTTTATTAACTAATTATATAACTTTACGAACGAGTGGACTTTTTGATATGCCTTAAACGCGCATTCGAACAGTTACACGATTGGCCTGCCGTGGCCTATTTTATAAAGCTACAAGTTACATTTTTAAGTGTAATCCGGCGACGCTGGTCAAAAAGGCCACTCGCCATAAGCTTTATAAAATGAGCCCCAGCCTTACAAATGACCTAGCGATATCGATGTCGATATTGTACATTCGAGTCACCGTGCAACCTTTGACACAAGGAAGTATTTGTTGGAAGAGCCGTTTAGTTAAATCCTATGTAAGGCAAGGATAGTACAAGTAGGATACGTGGTCGTATTGCGTAATAACTAGTCAAAAAATAACACACATCAGGGGACACCCATGTGCACTGAAGGCAAACATTCGCCTATTATAGTCTTTCCTGCACTTCACAGTTGGATTGAGTGACACGGCTAGGGGTTATATACACGTGTCAAAATGTTGAATATCGCTGTAGACATACACCGCGCCGTTCACTCTTATTGAGACAAGGGGCACACCATCCTGCTTGTGTGCCCGGTTTAACAAGGATAGACTGCATAGTGAAGGAAAGAGCTACCACGCACTTGCTACATAATATTAGGCCCGGGTTGCACCAACTTACTATTACAGACAGATCAACGTTAAATATGGCGCCCGCAGCTGCCATTCCATAGAAATACATATCTCAAACTTTCCATACATTCACATTTTAATGAACACAGCGTCAGCACGTATTACACTACAGCCGGCGGTCGGGAACCTTTTAGCAACCAAGGACCACATAGTGGCTAACGAAATTGACGGTGGCCGCCCCTCTTAATAGTTTGTGATTTTATCAGGCAATCTCGAAATTTTGAATTCAACGACCTTTTTATAATAACAGCCAGGATGGCTTGCGGGCCGCAAGTAAAAGGAACGCGGGACGCCTGATGCCAACCGCTGCACTACACGATATCTAGGGAGAAAGGGTGATCAGGGTGATGTAATAAGAGAGGAGGCTCCAATAGGGGTGTGTAAATAAAATAATATATATGTATTTTCTTAAAAAGGGATTAAGAATGTAGTCAAATAGAGAAAAAAGCAACGCAAGAGTTTAAAGAGTCTGTCCCTTTTCCGCATAACGCACCTTGATATGAAACGATTGTCATTTACTATGACTATGACGCTCGAGGATCGCGTCGTAGCGTTTTCTCTCTCTAACAAGCAACATTAAAACGGTTGTATTAATTTTTTGAGATATTGAATGAGATTTTGTCAGTAGCATATATTATGCCTTCTTTCTTTTCAAATAATGATACATTTTGAGTGTACACCCCTATTGTTTGCAAAGGGCGCCGGCTCCCTAGATATCGTGCAGTAAGTGATTGTGATGAGTGTTTTACCAACCCGCCCCTAGTGGTGACGGGATCACAAGCTGGGCTGCTTGTGCGTGATGGTCCACTGCTGGTAGGTGTTCTGCGGGTCGCAGGGCGCGAGGTCGAGGTTGCGCGCGTGCGGCTGCAGCGTGAGGCAGTGCTCGTGCAGCCGGTGGATCACCTGATGTCGCTCCTCGTTGTACCTGGAGTTCAACGATATATGGATAGGGTCATTACTCGTACAGAATTTGTAACCACCCACCCCTGTATTATTGACGACCGGTTAGCCTAGTGGGTAGACGAGGGCTGTGTGTCTCACCTCCAGGGTCCGTCGACGGTGCCGGGCCGGCAGTTGGCCTGCTTCACGCTGTCGGCTCGGCCTCGACGTAGCGCTCGCCGACGCCGAGCTGTCCCGCCGCGTTCAGAACACCGAGGGCTGTTGTCTTACCTCCAGGGTCCGTCGACGGTGCCAAGCCGGCAGATGGCCTGCTTCACGCTGTCGGCTCGGCATCGACGCAGCGCTCGCCGACGCCGAGCTGTCCCGCCGCGTTCAGAACACCGAGGGCTGTGTGTCTCACCTCCAGGGTCCGTCGACGGCGCCGAGCCGGCAGATGGCCTGCTTCACACTGTCGGCTCGGCCTCGACGCAGCGCTCGCCGACGCCGAGCTGTCCCGCCGCGTTCAGAACACCGAGGGCTGCGTGTCTTACCTCCAGGGTCCGTCGATGGTGCCGAGCCGGCAGATGGCCTGCTTCACGCTGTCGGCTCGGCCTCGACGCAGCGCTCGCCGACGCCGAGCTGTCCCGCCGCGTTCAGAACACCGAGGGCTGTGTGTCTTACCTCCAGGGTCCGTCAACGGTGCCGAGCCGGCAGATGGCCTGCTTCACGCTGTCGGCTCGGCCTCGACGCAGCGCTCGCCGACGCCGAGCTGTCCCGCCGCGTTCAGAACACCGAGGGCTGTGTGTCTTACCTCCAGGGTCCGTCAACGGTGCCGAGCTGGCAGATGGCCTGCTTCACGCTGTCGGCTCGGCCTCGACGCAGCGCTCGCCGACGCCGAGCTGTCCCGCCGCGTTCAGAACACTGAGGGCTGTGTGTCTCACCTCCAGGGTCCGTCGACGGTGCCGAGCCGGCAGATGGCCTGCTTCACGCTGTCGGCGTCGGCCTCGACGCAGCGCTCGCCGACGCCGAGCTGTCCCGCCGCGTTTAGCCGGAACAGCTGGTTGTTGCCGGCGCCGTGGCATATCGACGTGCCTATGTAACGTTATTTTAATAATTAAAATATGCAAAATATACTTAAATAACGTATAAAGACACGTTACAATGTCAGGATAGTGCTCTTTAGTGTCGACCAGCGGTTGAAAACTGATTAATTTATAAATTTTAATTTGCCCAGTATACCGAAATTAATTGAACGAGCGAGCGAAGCGAAAGAAGTTCTATTCGAACGAGCGAGCGAAGCGATCGAAGTTCTATGCTTCAGCTTGGGCGAAAAATCGTTTGTCTGTCCGGCCGGCATCCCGTGTCCGGTGTCTGTCCCGCTGTTCTCCTCAACAGGTCGCATTTCTCAACCGATTCTCGTGAAACTATGTGAGCAGATTCGTTAATTAAACAGATTAATTTTGACAAGTTACGTTTACGAAATTCATTAAAAAAAAAACAGTCTCGCGAGTTTTACTGCTCACAGAAACTATGTTTTATATAAAACGATTATTAAAAAAAACCGTTTGTTTTAGCAATTATCCAGTTACCATTTTATCAAACACTGTCGACGGAAAGTATTACTAAATCGTTTCTACATAAACTATGACGTACTTTCACGGAACACCATATTGACTGCGACATCGACAACGTCCAATGAGTGAAAGGAAGCAGTGTTTCTCCAAATCAGCTCATACCACCAGTTAACATTGTGCTTGGATATTAATGCATCACAGCTAGTTGTCGAATATATGACAACACAGCTTCGTACATCTCTGGTGGATATTCACCTTAATGCCAGGTTTTAGGGATTGTTTAAATTTTTTATATGCAAATCTAATCTAAGGCATTGGACAGGGAAGCCTGTAGATCTAGCAAACTTGCTGCTCAGACGCCTCTCGCACGACTGGGCGTCTCCTATCTCACTCGCACTGTGCAAATGAGAATAAGATGGGTAGATCTTTAGTAAGTAAGTAAATCTAAAGAAAATAGCAACTATAGCATTGGTGTAGCTTACCGATGTAGGCGGGCGCCGCCTTCCCCATGGTGTCGAGACACACGTTCCCGGCCTTGTTGCGCACCATGCCCCAGCGCACGTTCTTCGGCAGCTTCGGGAACTTGTCGTACACGTCGTACGCCACGTTGTCCATGAACCACTTGAAGTCCTTGCACTGAAGCTTCTCCTTCAACGCCACCTGCTCGCTTATGTCGCCCATGTCCAGGAACCTGGCCATCGGCTCTCTAGTATAGAAGTACTCTTTATGCTCCTCGTCGAACCACGTCTCGATCACTCGCTTGTAGTTTATAGTTATCAACGATCCCTTGCGATTCTTCGCCAGGTTGCCGAACGAGTAGGGCATGAAGGCTCTGTAAACGTGTCCTACCCTGGAGCACGGCACCCACTCGATGCTGCCGCCGCACTGCCATATTTTGAAGCTGAGCTCGAAATTCTCGCCTCCCCAAACTAATAAACCGGGGTCATATGCTCCGATTTCAAGGAAATATTTCCTGTTTATAGCAAACAGGCCGCCTGCATGAGTAGGGCTCTTATATGGCTCGGATTTGTGCGGGTGTTTACTGCTTTCCCTGTCAGGCACTTCGTTTTCTTTGTAGAGCATTCCCCACTCGAAGATGCCCCTGAAGTTGGTGTCGTGGGCGTACACGGGCCGGTACTCGAAGGTGCGGTGGTCGATGCCGTCTATGACGGGGACAGTCATGGTCTTGTAGTCCCTGTAGATGGGCGCGAGGAGAGGAGGCAACCAGTTGACGTTCACCTCGCAGTGGGCATCGAGGAACACGATGACGTCACCTGTAGCTTCCTGGGCGCCCCTAGATCGGGTCCTTATTAGACCTTCTCTCTGAGCATTACGAATCAATCGCACTTTGCCTTTCCATCGCTTGATGTAGTTATCGAGGTTCATTTTCAAGTTATCCTTATCGGAAAAGTCATCCACCTAGAGTCAAAAGAAAACGCGAGTGTTCGATTATCGTATGTTATGTTTAGTAGACGTTGAGAACGATTAATTTTGATACGATTAAACTGTTACATTCCGATTTTAATACGATGCGTAGATTGGAAAACCGACAGTATAACATAAAGTCAACATAAATATAGTCTAATAGTAAATATATTATATATGTATTGTGTAACGTGGCTGCAACGAGCTGTATTTTTACAGTCGTGGTACCCGCTACCTCGCCACATTTTAAACGCGTTCATGTGTGACATCTCCACGTGCTGCTCCGTTCACGGTGTGCACGGAGCACGGAGAAGCCCTGGTTGTGGAACACGTCACCGAAGTGTCTGGCACTCACCAGCACGACCTCGTGCAGTACGCCCGGCGGCGAGCGGTCGATGACAGTGTGCACGGTGCGCATCAGCACGGAGAAGCCCTAGTTGTGGACCACGTCAACGACGTGGCGGGCAGCGCGACGGTAGTGTCACGTGTCGGGCACTCACCAGCAAGACCTCGTGCAGTACGCCCGGCGGCGAGCGGTCGATGACAGTGTGCACGGTGCGCATCAGCACGGAGAAGCCCTAGTTGTGGACCACGTCAACGACGTGGCGGGCAGCGCGACGGTAGTGTCACGTGTCGGGCACTCACCAGCACGACCTCGTGCAGTACGCCCGGCGGCGAGCGGTCGATGACAGTGTGCACGGTGCGCATCAGCACGGAGAAGCCCTAGTTGTGGACCACGTCAACGACGTGGCGGGCAGCGCGACGGTAGTGTCACGTGTCGGGCACTCACCAGCACGACCTCGTGCAGTACGCCCGGCGGCGAGCGGTCGATGACAGTGTGCACGGTGCGCATCAGCACGGAGAAGCCCTAGTTGTGGACCACGTCAACGACGTGGCGGGCAGCGCGACGGTAGTGTCACGTGTCGGGCACTCACCAGCACGACCTCGTGCAGTACGCCCGGCGGCGAGCGGTCGATGACAGTGTGCACGGTGCGCATCAGCACGGAGAAGCCCTAGTTGTGGACCACGTCAACGACGTGGCGGGCAGCGCGACGGTAGTGTCACGTGTCGGGCACTCACCAGCACGACCTCGTGCAGTACGCCCGGCGGCGAGCGGTCGATGACAGTGTGCACGGTGCGCATCAGCACGGAGAAGCCCTAGTTGTGGACCACGTCAACGACGTGGCGGGCAGCGCGACGGTAGTGTCACGTGTCGGGCACTCACCAGCACGACCTCATGCAGTACGCCCGGCGGCGAGCGGTCGATGACAGTGTGCACGGTGCGCATCAGCACGGAGAAGCCCTAGTTGTGGACCACGTCAACGACGTGGCGGGCAGCGCGACGGTAGTGTCACGTGTCGGGCACTCACCAGCACGACCTCATGCAGTACGCCCGGCGGCGAGCGGTCGATGACAGTGTGCACGGTGCGCATCAGCACGGAGAAGCCCTAGTTGTGGACCACGTCAACGACGTGGCGGGCAGCGCGACGGTAGTGTCACGTGTCGGGCACTCACCAGCACGACCTCATGCAGTACGCCCGGCGGCGAGCGGTCGATGACAGTGTGCACGGTGCGCATCAGTACGGAGAAGCCCTAGTTGTGGACCACGTCAACGACGTGGCGGGCAGCGCGACGGTAGTGTCACGTGTCGGGCACTCACCAGCACGACCTCATGCAGTACGCCCGGCGGCGAGCGGTCGATGACAGTGTGCACGGTGCGCATCAGCACGGAGAAGCCCTAGTTGTGGACCACGTCAACGACGTGGCGGGCAGCGCGACGGTAGTGTCACGTGTCGGGCACTCACCAGCACGACCTCGTTAAGTACGCCCGGCGGCGAGCGGTCGATGACAGTGTGCACGGTGCGCATCAGCACGGAGAAGCCCTAGTTGTGGACCACGTCAACGACGTGGCGGGCAGCGCGACGGTAGTGTCACGTGTCGGGCACTCACCAGCACGACCTCATGCAGTACGCCCGGCGGCGAGCGGTCGATGACAGTGTGCACGGTGCGCATCAGCACGGAGAAGCCCTAGTTGTGGACCACGTCAACGACGTGGCGGGCAGCGCGACGGTAGTGTCACGTGTCGGGCACTCACCAGCACGACCTCGTGCAGTACGCCCGGCGGCGAGCGATCGATGACAGTGTGCACGGTGCGCATCAGCACGGAGAAGCCCTAGTTGTGGACCACGTCAACGACGTGGCGGGCAGCGCGACGGTAGTGTCACGTGTCGGGCACTCACCAGCACGACCTCGTGCAGTACGCCCGGCGGCGAGCGGTCGATGACAGTGTGCACGGTGCGCATCAGCACGGAGAAGCCCTAGTTGTGGACCACGTCAACGACGTGGCGGGCAGCGCGACGGTAGTGTCACGTGTCGGGCACTCACCAGCACGACCTCATGCAGTACGCCCGGCGGCGAGCGGTCGATGACAGTGTGCACGGTGCGCATCAGCACGGAGAAGCCCTAGTTGTGGACCACGTCAACGACGTGGCGGGCAGCGCGACGGTAGTGTCACGTGTCGGGCACTCACCAGCACGACCTCGTGCAGTACGCCCGGCGGCGAGCGGTCGATGACAGTGTGCACGGTGCGCATCAGCACGGAGAAGCCCTAGTTGTGGACCACGTCAACGACGTGGCGGGCAGCGCGACGGTAGTGTCACGTGTCGGGCACTCACCAGCACGACCTCGTGCAGTACGCCCGGCGGCGAGCGGTCGATGACAGTGTGCACGGTGCGCATCAGCACGGAGAAGCCCTAGTTGTGGACCACGTCAACGACGTGGCGGGCAGCGCGACGGTAGTGTCACGTGTCGGGCACTCACCAGCACGACCTCGTGCAGTACGCCCGGCGGCGAGCGGTCGATGACAGTGTGCACGGTGCGCATCAGCACGGAGAAGCCCTAGTTGTGGACCACGTCAACGACGTGGCGGGCAGCGCGACGGTAGTGTCACGTGTCGGGCACTCACCAGCACGACCTCGTGCAGTACGCCCGGCGGCGAGCGGTCGATGACAGTGTGCACGGTGCGCATCAGCACGGAGAAGCCCTAGTTGTGGACCACGTCAACGACGTGGCGGGCAGCGCGACGGTAGTGTCACGTGTCGGGCACTCACCAGCACGACCTCGTGCAGTACGCCCGGCGGCGAGCGGTCGATGACAGTGTGCACGGTGCGCATCAGCACGGAGAAGCCCTAGTTGTGGACCACGTCAACGACGTGGCGGGCAGCGCGACGGTAGTGTCACGTGTCGGGCACTCACCAGCACGACCTCGTGCAGTACGCCCGGCGGCGAGCGGTCGATGACAGTGTGCACGGTGCGCATCAGCACGGAGAAGCCCTAGTTGTGGACCACGTCAACGACGTGGCGGGCAGCGCGACGGTAGTGTCACGTGTCGGGCACTCACCAGCACGACCTCGTGCAGTACGCCCGGCGGCGAGCGGTCGATGACAGTGTGCACGGTGCGCATCAGCACGGAGAAGCCCTAGTTGTGGACCACGTCAACGACGTGGCGGGCAGCGCGACGGTAGTGTCACGTGTCGGGCACTCACCAGCACGACCTCGTGCAGTACGCCCGGCGGCGAGCGGTCGATGACAGTGTGCACGGTGCGCATCAGCACGGAGAAGCCCTAGTTGTGGACCACGTCAACGACGTGGCGGGCAGCGCGACGGTAGTGTCACGTGTCGGGCACTCACCAGCACGACCTCGTGCAGTACGCCCGGCGGCGAGCGGTCGATGACAGTGTGCACGGTGCGCATCAGCACGGAGAAGCCCTAGTTGTGGACCACGTCAACGACGTGGCGGGCAGCGCGACGGTAGTGTCACGTGTCGGGCACTCACCAGCACGACCTCGTGCAGTACGCCCGGCGGCGAGCGGTCGATGACAGTGTGCACGGTGCGCATCAGTACGGAGAAGCCCTCGTTGTGGAACACGATGATCACCGACGTAGAAGGCAGCGCGCGGGGGTAGTGCCAGTACTTGCATTCTTCCAAACGCGTGTCGGGGACCGACCTGTGCAGAATAACGTATAGTTTACACTTGAATAGTTTCGGCTATTGTTTTCCGTGAGCGAGCGGGACGGTTTTTCGTGTGTCAGGAACAGTTAAGAACATATGAACAGGGGGTACCACGTATTTTTTTAGACTTACAGGTTACGGTTCTTTCAACACTAAACAAACGTAATAGTTGATTATATTACTAGGGAGCAAAAGGTATATTGTAACGAGGGTGACTGATTGAATCCAGAACGAAGGGAAGGAGTCTAGAATAATATCCCGAGTGTAGCGAGGGATTCTAACGTGGAATCCTGAGCGTATTGAAGGATTCAAGCAACGTCGCCCGAGGTATAAATAATTTTGCTACCGCGTAATACACTCTTTTTTTCACGCCTTCCATTATAATTAAAAACACGATAATTACAGTAAATATGTAATTAAAAAGATACAAATATTATTGGACGGCCGCAGAAATTGGTATTTTTCAATGATCTTAACATATCCATCCTGGACGACAAATTATATTCTTATCCGTTTAAGTTTTAATATCAACCTTTACCAGTTGTACATATAACTATGTGGTCGAATGTTTTTGTATATGGTCAACAGTAATTTTTAATACAAATCTGCAATAAAGAATGTTTTAACTAAGAACAAGATTTCATATAAGTAGGTATTTCAAAAGAATGTCTTTATTGTCATACAGACATAGCGAAACTAGAAGTACTAGTTAGAGTACGGAACCTTCGGAAAGGGCAAACCATTACAACTAAAGATAAATAAATACCTACCGATAGATCTAAATCGATCGGTAGGTATTTATTTACTTACTGTAACGGCGAGAAAACTGTGATTAGGCGCCTCGTTTAAAAAGTCTATACATTTTCTGCAGACAAGGCTCTTCATTTTGATTTTGTTTTGTGGGCTTTGTGGTCTTTTCAGAAAAGCTATTAATTCAGCGTACCTAAGGTATATATTTGTATGTCGTTGTCCATGCTGACTCTCACTTTAAGCGTTGAATATAATACTCCAATATCGAAAGCACAGAACTATATCAAGATAGAAGGAAAGTGCGCGCCGATTAGTATGGGAACCGAGCGTGTAACATTTTGCGTAGGTAATTTGACGTCACAAGCGTAATTTAGTGACGAGAAACATAATCCGCGCGAAATCGATTCGTCAAAATCGACTAGCACGCGGCAGTTGTAATAATTTTGTATCGATTCAAAATATCGATAAGAACCGACAGAGAAATGAAAAATAGTCTTAAAAAAGTCTTATTTTTTTCACATCTTCTTTACCCCTGTGGGGGTGGATTTTACCAAAACGCTTTAAGGGTTTTTATTTTGTATTTAAATAAGTAATCTTTCTACAAAGTTTCAAGCTTCTAGCTCAAAAAAATAAATTTCTCCCATAATAACTTTGCACCCCTGTTTAACCCCCTTAGGGGTGGTATTTCCTAAAACACTGAAAATTCTTATTTTTGTAGTTTAATATGTAATATTTCTGCAAAGTTTCAAGTCTGTAGCTCATAAAATAAAGTTTCCCCCATACAAACTTTGCACCCTTATTTGACCCCCTCAGTGGATGAATTTTTATAACAACGCTAAATCATTTGTTTTGTTGTTTAGTAAGAAACCTCCATACAAAGATTCGAGTCTTTAACTTTCCAAATGAACGATTTCCATACAACGGTTCGACCCCTATTTCACCCCCTTAAGGGTTGAATTTCGAAAAATCCGTTCTTAGTACACGTCCACGTACTGTAAAGAATATTTGTTCCAAATTTCATGCTTATATCTTTAGCGGTTTAGGCCGTGCGCTGTCTGTCAATCGGTCAGGAACGAAAGAGTAGATAATAATATAAAAACGTAATTTTCATTTCTCTGCTTTTATAATCGATTTAACCGAGTAAGAAAATCACAGTGTACAGCACACTGGTACAGCACTAGTGACAGAAAAATGAATAAATCGACCATGAAGCGACTCGACAATTTGAATAGCCTTTTTAATTATTTATACATCGCTGGTTTTGAACGCACGTCAAGTGTGTCTCGTCAAACTAAAGCCGCAATGGAAAACTAGAGTTGGACATAATCTCTTTTGATGAAAATAATACAGAGCAATAAATAAATTGTTTTTTTAATTAATAATATGTATTTTAGGATAAATAGTACTTACCTATGATAGGAAATACCACGATTAACAGCTTCACCTTTTTTGGTGGTGTTTGAACAGCTCAGTTTCGAACAACGAGTCATTTTGTGATTATAACCTGACGTCGCACGCATTCCGAGGTCGGGAGCGGACTGAAGTTCGCGGCGAGCAAAGAAGTCCATCGGACTTACTTTTGCCACGCGAAGTACATACACTCTTTCCTTCTATCTTGATATAGTTCTGTGATCGAAAGAGTAGAAAGGCTGCTTATATTTCGAATAGTTCTTGAAAACGATATTGCACATTTAAATTATTTTACTCCCTTGGGCAATAAAAGATAGATTAAAAAAAATGCAGAGGGATCAAAAACAAGTTTACCTATAAACGAGTTAGAAAAGAGTTTTTCTCAAACTTGCAATGAAATGTTGACGTGACTTACTTCAAATTAGGTTGGAAATACTACATAAGCGGTGCGATGAGTGAAGATGATATGTAAAGGAATTTTCATCTCTCATACTCTGAAAGTAGGTCATTGTTTATCTAAACTGCGGGTTGAAAGTGAGGCATGTCGCCCCTAGGGCTGAAAAGTAATAAAAAATTAAAAAAGCAATGGCAGAAATCTTTAAACCAATTAAATATTGTATGACTATAATTGCTATTTGAAGACTATTGAATATTTTTTTAAGTGTTCGTAGTTTAATGTGACCGCTTCGCAACAGCGTGCTAGTCTTTAAAAAAAATGGCAAAACGTATACTTTGCGTATATTGCCACACTTCCATGAAATTGTGTTGATTTTGGAAGCTTGTTGATTGTTATGATGGTTTTCATTCTTTATTACAATAAGGAATATATAAATACAATGAATACTGTAATTTATCATCCAAACAGCAATTAAAATTAGTTTTTCGATATTTAACCACTTCAAAAGCGCGTCCAGGAAATGGTCCACACACTAACATTATTAAAATCTGTCAACAGTTCCCGCCCAAATGGTCCATACACAAACGCTTTTCAAATGGGTTCTATAGGATCTGAGTTATTTAGAAAATATTTAAGTTTTTGACTTTCAATTCATTTCCTCGTATTCGAAATGAAAAGTAGAGTGTTTAACGCAGGGAAAGCCACCCATTTCAGCCTCGAACTATTGGCGCTCTCACTTCGTTCGAGCGCCAAAATATCTCGTCAGGAATGGGGGGCTTTCAACCCTCGGTTAACAATCTACTAATCATACAGCCTTACACACCTAGGCCTGTAAAGCAACCTTCTTTTGTTTTCAAACGGGGGGGGGGCGCGGCGGAGGGCGCGGGCCAGCTGGCGGGCGGTGCAGGCGGTACTTCAGAAACGTATTATTTAGTTGTGTTAACCTACGAATAAGACAAATTGACTAGCTACTTTTTATTTTTATTTCATTCCAAGTTTGAGAAAAGCACTATACAAATCACGGCCAGAAACGGGGTTGCCGGCCGCGTATCCCTATCCGGCCTCGCTACGCTCAGCCGTCTATATCTACTTGGCCTGCAACCCTTCGTTTCCCGGCCTCTATAGTAATGTACTATTTTTCGAATAGAAGAAGTGAAAATAACATTAATTAGTGGAATGTACCAGTCCTTTGGATCCCCCTAATGCTAAAGTTCATATCGTTCTGTGCCTACTCTATTTAATAAAATCTTTGGACTGTCTACACGACATTGTCGTACATGATATTCCGAGCAAGTCTGGGTCGGTAGGTACCTGGGCGGCGGGCCCCCGTGTCTTGTTGTCCATCCTGCCACGTGACTTCTTCGGCCCCCGCTTCTAACTATCGATACTCTATGCCCTCATGACTTTTCGGCCCCGCTCGGCGTATCCAACTTGGTGAATTGCTAGGTGCAAGAGAACTTAGTCTTGTCGACCTCCGTCTCTACTAAACAATGTGTTTATGTACTTCTTAAACGTCCCTATCTGTTACTTTATAATTTGTTATTCCTAGCTGCTTTTAATGCATCTCCGGACCCACTTTTCATCTGGCAAGTAGCGCTACTCTGCCGTCCTAAGCAAAAAGGTCGCATCTGACTATGAGACTCGTACTCAGATGCGTCCTTTTGGCTTAGGACGGCAGTACTACCACACTGACTCTCCAGCCCCTATACGCTCCTCTGGGTTCCCCCCGCCGCTGCCTCTCTTTGTTTTTTCTGTGCCTCAGCTCCCCTCCCTGTCTGGCTTTAACGCATCTAACAGAGTACGCAGCCTGCTATTCATCAACAACATAGCCGGCATTTATCCCGTCGAACAATGCTCCATGTTACGGAAATACCACAAATAGGTATTTATGGATTCCGTGACGGACTTCCCCGTTCGGATATAGCTTTTTTTACCTCCCGTTTTACCGATTTGACCGCATTTGCACATGCCTCGTTGGATGCAGGCTGATAAGGGGCCGTGAATATATGTTCAATAAGATTACGACTCCTTGTACGTACAAGGTAAAATCAGCATGGTACAAAGGAATTTTTCGAAATGACTAGAAAAACAGCCAATAAATAATAGGTTTTCACAACGTTTGATATTAATATATAGTCTCTTAGTATTGTCGAATCAGACATACGTATTATTAGCCGCCAGAACATCGAAATTTTAAATAATCCAATATTAGCTCAGTTGTAGCTTCAAGGTAATTAACAATTACAATTTACAATGGTCGCCTCGGGGCCCGTCTATACCTACGTATATAACTACCGAAGTATGTACGTATACTAGGTTTACAATACATATAGTCGAAATCCGAGTCTTAAAAGATAAAATAGCGCTATCGGTGTACGTTGTTTCGCATAACGAGCTGCGAATTTTACAATCACACCTAATCGGATTTCAAACACTTTCCACCGGATTATGGATTGTATGTAGGTTTAGTATGACAAGGCGCAAGAGGTACCTTGATTTAAATTACGCCCCTTTGGCAAACCGTCCCGTTCGCAAATAGTGTCATCCCTTTTGCAGAATAAAATGAATTATCAGCCGTCTGCGAAATGTCCGATTAGCAAAATGCAACCTGAACCATTATGACCCATTCGATAAACATCTTGCCTGAGAAAAATGTCTCGGGTTTCCAACGATGCCTTGTGGATTCGGACCGACCACTGGCTGTTCATAATCGCGCATGTGAAAACCGCTGTATTTTAGACACTGTAGTACCTATATTTTGGGAGTCGTTTCGCGAATGAAGATGGAGAGAAGAAAAGGTGGCATTTTGTAGGTGGGATGTTAAAAGTCTTTATTAGTGCTAGGAGGGGTATCTATATAAATAGGCTTTTGATGATCCCAGAAGTAAAACCACGAATACCGCAGATCGAAGTTCAGATGGTCAATCAAGCAATAGAGATAGAGATACTCGAACTCCGCGGTACTCGGCTCGGCTCAAGGTTGCCCCACAGCAGTGCGATCATGTCGGAGGCGGCTATGCTCATGCCGTACTCGCTCTCGGACTCGGCCACGTCGTTGGCGCGGTCCTGCGGCATGTGGTACGGCTTGCCCTCCTCGCCCGGGCCCACCACGGCCCGCCGCCTGGGCTCGAGGCCAACACTAGACGTTACCTGTTCATGGCGATCATGTCGGAGGCGGCTATGTTCATGCCGTACTCGCTCTCGGACTCGGCCACGTCTTGGCGCGGTCCTGCGGCATGTGGTACGGCTTGCCCTCCTCGCCCGGGCCCACCACGGCCCGCCGCCTGGGCTCGAGGCCAACACTAGACGTTACCTGTTCATGGCGATCATGTCGGAGGCGGCTATGTTCATGCCGTACTCGCTCTCGGACTCGGCCACGTCGTTGGCGCGGTCCTGCGGCATGTGGTACGGCTTGCCCTCCTCGCCCGGGCCCACCACGGCCCGCCGCCTGGGCTCGAGGTCAACACCAGACGTTACCTGTTCATGGCGATCATGTCGGAGGCGGCTATGTTCATGCCGTACTCGCTCTCGGACTCGGCCACGTCGTTGGCGCGGTCCTGCGGCATGTGGTACGGCTTGCCCTCCTCGCCCGGGCCCACCACGGCCCGCCGCCTGGGCTCGAGGCCAACACCAGACGTTACCTGTTCATGGCGATCATGTCGGAGGCGGCTATGTTCATGCCGTACTCGCTCTCGGACTCGGCCACGTCGTTGGCGCGGTCCTGCGGCATGTGGTACGGCTTGCCCTCCTCGCCCGGGCCCACCACGGCCCGCCGCTCCTTGGGTTCGAAGTTGCCCAACACGTCTGTAACAAAATAATATAGTTTTATGCAAATGCTTAACAATTCTGTATAGCGTGACGAAAATTGTGGCATACACAAAATATCTCAACGATTCTTTATTCGAAACCTCAGATTTTAACAAGCAATGCATGCTTTGTTGTACAAACTATTAACAAACAAAGAAATTTTAATTAAACTGACTTCTAACAATAATTGATATATCTAAAATGATTTGTACAGTACTTTGTCACTACCACACCTACAAAATAATGATGTCACACTCAGCGACCTAAACTACCAATCTCATTTTAGTCCTGCCAGAAAGACCTAAAAACTACCAAACCCAAAACAAACACAGATATTTATGACAGTCCCTTTCCATTTGATGCCAGCCTGTAAGTAATTGATCAAACTCGCAAACTATTATAGTGCAAAAACCAAAGGCATTTAAAATATCTAAAGGTTCAAGCACACTCATCGATTCGGTACAGATTCGACAATTTGGCACCGCCGCACCTGGAGCAGCTCAGTATTTTTTTTATGAAACTCCGTGCTGCGGCGCACATTTATTAACTGTTATGTCACTATGACTCTATTAAGGAGCTCTTACACGGGCTATAAAAATTGCCGAATTGCCGGAAATTCGGGGCAATTGTGACGTCACGGCCATTTCAAGCAATTCGAATATTGCTCAAAATGGAGCAATAATTAAAAAAAAAAAACATTTTTGAAGTGAAAACTTCTTTAGTGGCGCTGAGCACTTTTTGGGATGGGGAAAAATTGTTAAATACGCGACAGTTTTGTGACGTCAGATCGACGGTCCCAATTAAAAGAGTCGGAACTGCAAAAATTGAGATTTTTGCTTTTCAGCGGCTTAGGTCGTAAAAAACTCTAAATTTTAAAACCACATTCACAGATTTTAGTTTTTTTCGATACTTTTCGTAAAAACCAAGATAATAATGTTGGATCTAAGAACAGATGACATTTAAAAACGTCGGTTGTGACAGTTACGACATTTTTACGGGACACACAGTGAGGACAAAGTGTCGGATATAAGACATTCTACTATTTTACACGGAAAAGTAAAGTGTGTTTTTTGTTGTGTATTTTTTATGTAATTTACAGCCTGTTAAGTTGTCAAGTAAAGTTTCTCTGTATTAAATTGTTACATAAGAGTTTCCGTGCAACAATGTCAGTTCTGCCAGTTACGACATTTTTTGGAGTAACTTTTTTGTCGGATGTGGTACATCCGACATAATTATGTATACAATTTCCAGACAAAAATGTCGTATGTGGCACTTCCGACAAATGATGCTTAAGCTATTCCGGTTAAAAAAGTAATATTGGAGGTTTTTGTATTTTTTTGGAAAAATGGCTGATAAAATACATGTATGCTCAACGGCTAGTAATAAACAACCTACTAATAAGCAAACATTCAAAGTTTGATAACGATATTCCATTAATTAACAATTTCCCCCATACAATTTTTTTTTCCAACAACTTTGACAGCTTCTCCTAAAAAGTAGCTGTTTTGCAGATCCGACTCTTTTAATAGGGACCGTCGAGATGTGAAGGAGGTCACTTTTTTGCTGCTAGCCGATTCGACTTCATCCAAAACTGAACGCTATTCGTAAGAGTATAAAGCCGTTAAACACTTTTTGCAATAGCATATTCTGCAAATAAATTTGTAATAATACCAACGCGTCCTTCACCGTTTTGCTATTGAGAAAATTCGAATAGTTCGAGTTTGGGCGTTATTCCTAAAGAGATAAAGCTTAGAAAAATATTTACAACGGCAAAAACAAATTGATATTTTGGTCTCCTGCTGGTCTGCGTCGGTCCGCTGTTCTTGCAAATTCGAATAGTTCGAATTTGGACGTTATTCCTAAAGAGATAAAGCTTTGAAAAATATTTGGCAATGGCAAAAACAAATTGGTATTTTGTTCGCCGCCGGCGGCGGGCGCGCCGGCCCGTCGCACCCAACGCGCCCGCGGCCCGTCCGCCTAAATAATTGATAATTGTTTATAAATTTGCGCCAAATTCATTTTTAGGGTGACACCGTAAGATGTCACGTGACCTGATCGAAAAACTGTTACAATGTTATTGAGTTTTCACTTCTGCCGGCACTCCCGGAGTGCAACCAGTTCTTTTTTTTTAATTTAAGCTGTTTGTTGCACTTAAAAAAAAGGACTTAATTCTACGTTACGTCTATAGTTGCAATCTTTTACATTTAAGATTTTATGAACTATATGATGTGGAGGGGGAAGCCATTGCTCCAGTATGGCGCCATTCTGGTCCCATTCAAATTGCCCCATATGCAGCAACTCGGGAAACTAGGCAATACGTTCATACACGAGAAATACAGTGGAGCAACAACTCTGACTGCGATCGCGCCATTTCCCCTCCCCTTGCGCCCAGACCGCACCGCACTCACCCCAACATCATAATCTCTGACTCTTAACTATGGACGAGGTAATTCTAGCTGCGGCAGCTTGCAGTGCATTTATAATAATGACTAAAAAAAAGGAGAAAAAGAGCAATAGACGAGTATGGATGCGTTCATATCTTGGAAGAAGAAAACCAATTATGATGTATAAGGAATTAGACGACGTCTTATTCAAAAACTTCACAAGGATGTCCCGAAGTGATTTTGAACTACTTTTAAATAAATTGGGGCCACTAATTACTAAAACAGACGACGAATATGAGGGATCTGCAGCCATGAAACTGGCCATAACCCTTCGATCGCACTCGTCCTACTAGAAAAAAATTGGACATGCATATTGTGCGTACGGGATAGAAATAAAAATTGCCTTGAATTTTCCAATCGTCTGGATATACGGTAATTGTATTCGGTGATATGGAGCAACACGGAAATGAATGTAGCAATTCGAGAAATAATTTCCGAAATACTGCCGCCAATTCTATAAATTGCCCCATATTGCTCAATTAATTGCTCCATTAATTTCGGCAACGTGTCGCCGGGCAATAATTGCCCGAAAAATCGCCCGTGTAAGAGCACCTTTAGTGGCTATGCCGATCCGGACCATCGGGTCCATCCGGCACTATCCGATTCGTTTGTGAGCATGAGCAGAGCTGAGGCTGGCTGACTCGCCGTCACCGGGTGAACAAAGCTCTTGTAGCCAGACGCCGGCGAGAGGACCACGCGTGGACTCCGCGCTTGCGACGCGCGGGCAGGGCCACGCCAAATGTAAATAAGTTACCAACCAGTTTCCGCCTCGTGTCAAGCGCGGCTGCTGAGGCGGTGCCGTTACGTAGTTGCGTTGGGTTGACGCCGGAGGAAGATGGGTAGGTGAGACGCGATTCATGCGATGATGCCGAGGCGATAAGTGTGCACCAGCCTTATTGGAACATCTATTCTTACAACACGTTTTTTTCTCCAACATTTGCAATTAATTATTAGTCTCTAGTGTAAATAAGTCTTAAGTGAAAAGAATGGAAGTAACTAAAAAGTTAAATATATAATGAAACCAAAATGAACAATTTTTATCATACTGAAAATGTTCAGGATAAAGGACAGTAGGAGGAAATGATCACTACTAGGGTTTTCAACTTTTCACATTCTTCTCCCTTTACCGTTGCCATCCTGGGTACCCGAGAATTACCTACATATATGTAGGAAAACAACTGAAATTTGCAATATATATAAACAATACCTTTATTTTAACAAATAATATAATTTCATTATCACATTTATTAACAAACGTTGCCAGTTGCTTAGGCTACTTGAATAAAAGGTTGTAAAACGTTTAGGTATTCTTCTAAAGGAAAACATGGCTTTAGATTTTACTTTTACTTGGAAATTATAATTTTTTTACATTTACTTGGATATTCAATTAATAATTGATAATGAGAACAGACAATTTGTTATGGAGACTGGTTTTTATGAGTTTAATGTTAGGTTACGTAGCAAACCTTTATAATAGGAAATCACGGCTAAAAATCTCTTTAATGTGGAAAGTGCAAGATAGTTCTCTAGAATTATACAATGCATTAAGAAGACTGTTTTAGTATGTATGTGCCTATGTAAACTTTTAATGAAAACACAACAAAAATGTGAACTTGGTTACATTTGAAAATTCCCCGGGTACTCTGGAATTCCGTACTTTTCCCTGGATAGTGAAAGGCTTTCCTGGGCACCCAGGTAAAAACCCCTAATCACTAAAGTCTATTCATGCTTACGTGTCCTATCATGTAAATAAACACTTCTCAAATACATTATCACACTTTTCTCTGGGATTACACAATAATCATTACTTAAAATGCTGATGTATACTTATAGAAACTCACAAAGTATTGAAATCAACCAAGTCACCACTGAAAAATATTATTATTCAATAATCGAAGTAACAAACTAATTACCTCAAAAATATCTGATATAACTGTGTCTAGATTCTCTATGAATCACTTCATGTATATTTTCATTCACTAGTCATGGACTATGATCTTCTTTGATGTCATGTTTGTTTAAATGATAGGCCACATAAGGAAGAATAGACTTTACTTACTGCTTAGATATTCAATGATTACCCATAAGGATCTAATTGGAAGCCAGTTTTTACCTGGAGAATGTTTAATGGATCCATCTGATAAGTTAGGATTTTCCATGGCAAACATGTTGATACGATCTGAAAGGTGACGCCCAAAAGGAGGAGGATTGAATACTGTTGTTTTTACATTTACGGTGAAAACAATTTCCTTGAGAAAAAACAGCAGTTGTCCTCGGTAAATCACTCAGGTATTTTACTAAGAAGATAAATTGAATAAGATGACAGCTTACTTAAAAAATGTGCCTTTATTTTTCAGTTTTGCTTTGATAAGTGAATTGGAAGTGGACCCTCAAGGGGACACATTTGTCCAGGGTTTTTCCTATTTTAGTTGTAAATTGGGACATATTCTTTGGACAAAACACACACAGCTGTGAAGGCAGCAAGTACTTTGTCATCTGTTAATCTCTTCTAGATGGGTTCTTTAGACTTAACTTTACTAAGGTGGTCAATTCCGAAGTTTTTGGGAATGGATGTTTATATCATTATATATAATATTACATGTGTACATAATTTAATTATTTGAAATATTACACTTTGCTTTACTGATAACTTATAAGTACTTCATTCATGGTCATCGTTTATTTCATTTATTTTCATTTCCAATAAAGTTTTCAAATATGTGACTCAAAGAACCATGTTTGTAAAAAGTCAAATTTAAGTAATACTATTAAAATTCTAAGTTTCTGTACAAGGAATATGCAATTTTATTAAATGTTATTTAAATTACGTATATTGTGGTATAACAGTTTTCTTACAGGAATGTACAAATCCTCAATTTCATCCTCGATTTCTAATAAATGTTTTGCAGTGGAAAAGTTAGTTAACAAAAGTTTAAAAAAATATTGAAATTGTAATAGTAAGTTAGTAATGAAAATGTATCGAAAACCGTATGTAATAATAAGTATACACATATATATATATATATATATATTATATATATACACACAAAAATATATTTGTGTGTTTGTAGCTAGAAACAATCACCTTACCAAATTGAATTGTATTAATACACTGTTTTATAGGTAAGCAATTTAATTCAAATCGTCATGTTCACACGGCGGTGTCGTGCACGCAACTACAAAACAATGTAACTGAGAACCGGCCTTTATTTCGCGATTCACCCCATTGGGCCACATAACTGTAACCACTCATCCAGTTCAACTGCAATGAGATTGATAACCAAGTACTTACCAGTTTTCAGGGTCGGGTAAATATCATGATGTGATTTATAAGAATTACTAAGCCCATCTGAAACTATTACATCCTGACGTTTGCCGACGTTTTCGTTTGACCACTTGTGTAGAGCGTAAATGAGCAGCAGTAAAATTGCACATATACCACACATACGCGCGATCCTACCACGCCTTAAATTGGTTATCCGCATTTTGAAAGTTGTAAACAAAAGTTCATTACAAACTTGTGTTCATTTATAGAAATTATAATACTTTTAGCCTGATAACAACGAAACGATTCAACGAAATGCAATCGAAATCGAATCAGAATGACGTGACGTCGCTTGACGTTTGTTGACAACGTCAACTGCCAGTAGCATTTTGGGAAGCGTTCAGATATACAATCCAAATCGTTTGGATGTACTTAAGACCACCTCGAAATTTGTCACAACAACCAACAGAGATGTTGCTGTAGTTGGTGTGAGACAATAATACATACCTTAGATTCGAACTATAGTTGTATCTCTGTCATCGTGGCACTACACTTGGCGGTATTTGCCCAAATATTCGTGCTGCATCTTTTTTCTTCCTATAGCAAATGAAAGAGAGGCGAAAACGCTACGCGAACACGCATTCCCAAGTGTAGGCCACCATCAAATTATATAAGGTTGAAACTTGGTTGCAACGATTGTAGTGTGCTTCAGTAGTCCTGTGGATAGGCAGCGCGTGGCATTGTCTGCATCCTGTTCAGTGTATATAGCTCTCAGTTTGTTTGCACATATTCCTCTATTAATTGATCCTTCCTTTGGTGTTGGGTTTGTTATGTTTTTATTTTTGTGCCTGTATATGACATTGTCATTTGATTTTGACATGATAAATCAATTGAGTTTAGCTACTTTGCCATACCACATTAAAAAGTCCAATACGGAAGTAAGTCGTACCAACATAATGGGACGAAAGGGATTAGGGATGTAGTACTTAACATTATCGATGTCGATAATATTAGTACGCAACGTTATCGATATCGATAAATTATGATGGTCAGGTCTACTGCATGAAGAGCAAATTATTGCACTAAGTATATCGACACTAACAAAGTAATAAAAGGATAATAAATGTTTTGTGAGTTTATTTATTTCACACCAATTTATTAATTATAAAAAATATTTAGGAGTAGGTATATTTATGTTTACAAAATTTCACCAATTTGTCCATACTGTCTCTTTTTCGTTCGCAAACAGTCCAATGTATTTCCATAATTATTCTTGTTATAAGACACTAGCTGATGCCCACGGCTTCGCCCGCGTGGTTATAGGAAAATCTAACATATTTAATTAGGTGTGTGGATAGGCAGCGCGTGGCATTGTCTGCATCCTTTTCAGTGTATATAGCTCTCAGTTTGTTTGTACATATTCCTCTATTGGTTGATCCTTCCTTTGATGTTGGGTTTGTTATGTTTTTATTTTTGTGCCTGTATATATACTTTGTATATACTTGTTATGGTTTTGTTATTAGTTAGTTTCTTGTACATATCTTGTGTGCATGTTACCCTTCTGGTTGTATATACAACGTGTTAATTTCGCTTTTTTTTTCGCATTCTATGCTCGATTCTGAACACTGTTTTCAGGTTTTGCGTTATTTTATTAACACGTTGTATATATATATATATATATATATATATATATACGTTAGATTCTAAGGTTTGTACATTACTTAGTTAGTTTTATAGTGCATGGATTGCACGTTAGATTTAAGTTTGTATATATATGTATCTGGGTCGAGCGGCTATATGCTGTCTCGCCTACGGCTCTCGCTCTCTCGCTTCGCCTTGTGCTGCCGCATGGCGGCTGGCTGGGGCGGGGCGGGGGGCGTGGCCTGTGCGCCGCAGGGTGCGTTATTGTTATCACCGCACTTAAGGTGTGGTGTCGATTGCGCGCCCTGCGGTGTTTTAGGTCCAGGACTGCAAAGGGCCCCTCCGGGGCCCAACTTGAAAAAATAGGTAAGGAAAAAAAAAAAAGCAACCCGATATGGACCCTTTGACAGATTACCCGTAGAAAATGTGTCAAAATGTAACTGTTGGTAAGGAAAACTATCGGTGGATTGATTATTGGAACCGGCCATAAAAGGAATCCAACGACTTGTCGTTTATGCGTAATGATGATTATGACACAAGTAGTTCTGCCTATCGGCCTTATGGCTACAAATATTATGCAACCCGATATGGACCCTTTGACAGATTACCCGTAGAAAATGTGTCAAAATGTAACTGTTGGTAACGAAAACTATCGGTCACATCGGTGGATTGATTATTGGAACCGGCCATAAAAGGAATCCAACGACACCTCATATGTCGAAATCCGGCAAACGATTTAAGCCTGCAACACACTGCAGCACTGGTGCGGCCTGCGGAGGCGGACAATAGTAAATTCGACAGCTAAGGACAAGTTTACTATTGACCGGCGCTGCTAGGCCGTGCCAGTCTGTGAGAGGCTTTAGGCTAAAGGGCGTGCCAAAGAATAAGACATACACACATACATACATACATACGCTTGAAAAACATAACTCTCCTCTCCTTCGGCAGTCGGGTAAAAAGAAAAGGGTGATTTCATTCTGACAGAACGGATCGCTTGGATTATTATAGTCGCGTACACACTATGCAGGGATGTATACATGTAATGATTTGTCAGCCCCAATTTATCAGAAGCTGACTAATTGCTATTGTCTGGAGGCATGTTGCGTTGCTGATCCAACTGTCAAACGAGCTGTACTGTGAAATTGAATGCGCATGTGGTCGGATTGTTTATGCCGGCTGTACACATTGGGCCAACGTTGGCGCGTGAGCAGAATGCAGCTATGCGTAAGAGGAAGAGGGCTTTATTTCGTTCTCTTTCGATGGCATAGCTGCATCCTGCTCACGCGCCAACGTTGGCCTAATGTGTGCAGCCGGCATTACATCTGTACCAATGATGACTTTGACACGTTGTACTAACAAATTGTGGTAAAATCACGTAATCTGTAGAACCCTTTAGATAAAAAAAAATGTTGGCTAAAAAACTAGAATTTAACGCAAGTTTTTTATAGGTTTTTGAAAAAAAAAAGCCTAATGACAGCCGTTCATATACTCTAAGCAGCCGTTGCCCTGCCCGTTGGGTTGTTTTGTTTTGAAATCACGAATGAAACGAACTGAACTGATTACAATTCAAGAATCGTATAAAAAGATTTTTAAGTCAAAAGAGTGCTCTATAAAATTATTGTTAAGTCACAAGGATCTTTCACATTAAGCTTTTTCACCAATACTGAGAAAATGGATAAAGGTGAGCAATGTCTGCGTTCTAAACATTTGGACGTCCCGAAGGTTGGATTGCTCTTAGGTTTAGAGTTATGAAAATAGTGTTACCCTTATTTGTACCTTTGATTGTAACACATTTTTGTTGCTTTATTTAGTGTCAACAGTATCCGTTGATAACTTCCTGACGAACTGGAATGGCTTGTTGCCCGACATGCCGCTAATTGCGGCAGACCTGAAGAGGCCGCATGCGGTTATGGTGGCTCTGTTCCGAATATTCGACCGTCTCGGCGTTAGCAGAGACGCCATGCTAATGGTAAAAGTATAATATGAATGTGCCAGATATGTCTAAAGTGCTTAATGCATTGATGGACAGTAGACGCCTATAGGCGTAATTCTATTGTCATTTCTATTGTGTCTGGAGTAGTGTCCATCAACGTGTTAAGATATGATATGATAAAGAGTTTTGACCAGCAATGGATAAGTACTGATGATTACTAATTTTCTTAAAATTAACTGGCTGTAGATGTAGATGCATGATATTTTAGTGGGTTGAACTGTTGATAATCTTTTTCACACATTCCATCAAATTCATAGCTAATACCCTCCTGTTTGTTTAGTTAATCAAGCTACTTAATTATTCCATTATTCCTTAGCACTGCTGCATCCATAAAAACTGAATTATTTGTACTAAGATTATAATAAGTTCCTGATCAAGTAGTAACTCTATAATTTTTCAGACCCCAGAAGAGCCTGATGAACACACAACATACTACCGCGACTTACTGCCTGTGATCAACACAACACGCATCATGAACCATATTGTCTCCATCATGCCAGAAGCCATCCAAGCCAACCTTTGCTTCCTCATCATGCACCTGCTGCAGCCAACCACCATGATGTCTTACACTATCCTCGTGGTGCTGTTTAATCTGATGTTGTTCAACGAAGCCAGACTGGGGGACATTGCGCCTAGTGAGGAGGCACTCTTCGCTCATAAAGATGAGGTAATTATTCATAACTGTGGGGCTAGTACAACTGCGGGGCTGGCCATGAGTAATTGTTGAATTAAATAAATCTCTGTGCCATTTTGGATTTGCTAAACTTAATGGCAGTGGGCGGGTCACATTGCACGTAGAACCGATGGCCGTTGAGGCGGAAAGGTTCTCGAGTGGCGACCATTTACCGGAAGGCGCGGCGTGGGCAATGTGGACTGATGACCTGGTAAAGACTGCAGAAGTCGGCTGGATGCGGGCAGCGGAGGACTGGTCACACTGGCACTCTTTGGGGGAGGCCTATGTCTAGCAGTGGACGTCTTTCGGCTGATATGACAATGACTATTTTGGTAAGAAAGTAAGAGCCAGAGCCCTCCTAAATATAAATGCTGGATTGCCAGTAAAGTCTACAGGGAATACAAAACAAGTATGCAGATCATTTTAGGTAATGAATTATCAGTATGAAAGTATTTTATCTGTCTGAATCTGTCGTTAAATGTATCAACATCCACCAATTTAAAAAAATCTGCATTTGCAATATGGGCCTGTTTCACATTTTCAGGTTAAAGCTTTAACAGAGAAGAAAGATAATCTGATCCAAATGAGGAACATGGAGGCTGCGGAAAAGGGTAACCGCGCCGAGCGTCTGGAGCAGGTAAACTACATTGACTAACTTCATGGCCAGCAATGGAAAAATAATATATGATAGTTATGTTTTAAGTGAATTTCGATATTCATAGCATAGTGTAGTATGTTTGACATGGAAAAATAGCAATGCGAAATTGATTACTTTACAATACATTATTAGTTAACTTCCACAATTTTATGTCAATTAAATGTTTAATGTTTGAAACAACTTCAATTACAGCTACCGAGGGGGATGTTTGTTTGTACGCAATTGACGAAGCCTGCGTTGCGGATATTTTTATGTACCTAATCATTCTTGTTTATTAAATAAAATTTATTTTGATTACAGCTAGAACATGATATACCATTATTAGAAGAAGAAGTCAAACAGGAAAAGGAAATCGAGGTTGAAGTTGTAAAGGAGTTGGAAGCTATTACTGAAGAGAACAAGCAGACTGATATTCTGCTGGAACAGAAAAAAGCGCATAGGGATGGCATCTTAGCAGAAAATGCAAGGAAAAAGGCTCTGAAGGTGTGACTTATTGAAGCTTTCATTCCCATCACCTAACTTTTCATCAAAACAAGCTTTAGAAACTTTATTTTGCGCGGAATTTATTCATCAGACTCTCATACAAACCTCCTTAGGAGATGATTTCTGGGATAGAAGCAGTACCTCTCTTATGTGATTAGGCGGAACCACAACGGGCGAGCCGTTCGAATGCTCGGCCGCATGCGCTTGGTCGAATTTGGTTGGTGTGGACACGCAAACGCTTTGGTTGGGCAAACGCGCGCGGCAAGTCCGAGCCAAATACGGACCGGGTGTCGACTCGAAAATTATTATTACTTCAATAGAAAGAAGGCAAAAAAATATGCCTAGTGACAAAAATCCCATTCAGATATCTCAAAGAATTACGAAGCTACAACCGCTTTAATATTATTTGTTACAGAGAGAAAAAGCTCGCAGTTAGTGACGTCACAATCTGCGAGCGTCATAGTAAATGACAAACGTTTCATATGAAGTTGCATTTTGCGGAAAATAACGAATGTCCGGTAAGTAAATTCGACCGAGCCAATAGGGGTGTAGACACTAAATAAAATAATCAATAATGTCGTATTTTCTCGAAAACTAATTAAAAATCTAGTCAAATTAAGAAAATTCAATGCAAGAGGCTAAATAATCACAAAGTTACAAGTGTAATTTTTTTTTAAAAGGTATGTTCTGTGTACCCCTTTTTAAAATTTTTGACACTTGTAACTTTGTGATTATTTAGCCTCTTGCATTGAATTTTCTTCATTTGACTAGATTTTTAATTAGTTTTCGAGAAAATACGACATTATTGATTATTTTATTTAGTGTCTACACCCCTATTGGCTCGGTCGAATTTACTTACCGGACATTAGTTCTTTCGGCACCTCTCAACAGATTCTCGCGAAATTTTGTGAGCAAGTTCGATATTTATAGGGCAAAAATGCTTTCGTATGTCCGGCTGTCCCCTCTATATAGGTCGCATCTCTCAACAGATTCTCGTGAATTTTTTTAAGCGAGTTCGATATTTATAGAGCAAATTGCTTTCGTATGTCCGGCTCTTTGATCTCATGTCAAAAAGCCGACAACGCTGGGTGAGGCGTGCGGCGGAATAAAACAACCGTCCAAATAGGCTGCGGCGCGCTCGGCTCGGGCGAGCCGTTCGAGAGCATTCGGATGCTCGGCCGAACGGCTCAGGCGTGTCAGACGTCTACACTGAGCGCGCACGTTAGGGCGAGCCGTGTTCGGCCGAGCCGCTCGTCCGGTGTGGATCCGCCTATTCTCTAAACCCCAAAGAATTTACATACTAAGTTTCATCTAGATTGGTTCATTGGCTCAAGTGTGAAAAGGTATAAAGAAACGGAAGGAAAGAGGAATTTATAATGTTAGTTTGTATTATGGATTGGGACCAATACCAATTATAAATCTTTACTAATATCATTAAAAGGAAAAGTCGGTAAGATTGTAGCTTCGCAAAATGTAAGATTGTATGTAATGGGTAATTTCCGGAACTGCATATCCAATCTGAAAAAATATTTCACCTGCATATAGAATAGAATTTCTGAAGATTATAGGGTATATTTATTTCGCGGGTTTGCCTGCTTTCTTTGCAATGCGCTAGTATTAAATAAAAATAAAATAAAATGCGTAATATACGCGATAAACTCCGTTTATATCGTTTAACTTAATGAGTAATAATCATGGAGACAAGACAATATGATATGGTCTTTAATGTTGGAGTTTTCAATAGGTATATGATGCGGAGGACATCAGAGGGCAAAAAGAGCAAGCGGCCCAGAACTTCAGAGAGGTAGAGGAGAAGCTCAGTGCGCTGTCAGCCACCCTCACCCAGAAGGAGAGCAGCCTCCACAACCTGCAGACCCTGAAGCCCACCCTTGACCAGACTAACACGCTCTTGCACGATATCATGAAGATGGCTGACAGTATCAAGTAAGTTTAAATATTTTTCTCAAAAATGGCCCGCAAAGTGAACATAACTCCCTACATATTGGAAGGTAGTGTATAGTTTAAGGTCAGATCTAAATTAAAAAATAAAAAACATTGCAGGCTGCCAGGAATGTTATATAAATTCCTTTATTTGTCGAGTACCAAATTTTTTAAAAAGTAGAAGCTGGCATATAAAAGACGGCACAGCTCGTATTCAGCCAATTCAACTCGTATTTTTCTGTTGCAAACACGACGTTTTTGTATGTGTCTCAAATAGTTTGCGTTTTTTGGTGGAAAAATACACTTGAGATTCTGTTTCAAAAAAACGGCGGGAAATCGTAAATATTTTCACGTTGTGCAACGATATTTAAAGTTTATATAAATTTCGTCTTTTTTGTTCCCCCATTTTTGAGAAAAGCACTAGGTATATTAGCCTCAGCCGGAATGGCAATTGCAGGCTCGCAAGCTCGTCCGTTTAAACAAATACTCAGCCTGCAATTGCCTCCTTCCCGGCCACGGCAATAATGTACTATTTTCTCAAACATGTAATGAAATATTGACATTGTGTTCTTCATAATGGGCTTCGAAGTGTCACGTTTCGGGCGCAGCGAGAAGAGAGACCCGTAATGGCATTTCATACAAAATTGGAGGCCTATGCCTGCAAGATGGTCTTTTTTAATTTCCATTCCACAAGTTGTGGCACAGGATCACGGCGTTCAGCCATGAAAACTAAAGTTTGATTTCTTGGAGTTTTTTAATTTATTTCATTGCATGTTTGAGAAAAGCACTATACATACCTCGGCGTGAAAAGGGGTTGCCGGCCTCATAACTATCCGACCTAGCTACGCTCGGCCGTCTATATGTACTCGGCCGGCAACTCCTTACTTCCCGGCCTCTGTTGTAATGTACTATTATGAGGTATGTTCATGCGGCAGACCTCGTCGGCGATGGCGGAATGAGTTGGACTATTTTTTAAAGGACTGGCCAAATCAAGCTAAAAACCGCGATCAGTGGAAGAAGAGGGGGGAGACCTTTGCCCAGCAGTGGGACACATCAGGCTCGATATAATCCTACTTATATTATAAATGCGAAAGTTTAGATGTTTGGATGTTTGGATGTTTAGATGTTTGGATGTTTGTTACTCAATCACGCTTAAACGGCTTAACCGATTTGGATGAAATTTTGCACGAAGATAGTTTATAGCCTGGATTAAAATATAGGATAGTTTTTATCCCGGGTCCACGCAGACGAAGTCGCGGGCAGAAGATAGTAAAATAATATAATGTTCATGGTCTTGTGGCGCCCGTAATTCGGCGACAGCTCGGAGGTTGAACAACATCGGTTGCAGTAGCGCAGCAGAACACACGTTACGGACACGACATTGCGCGATTTTTTTTTCTGAAGTGAAAACTTCTTTAGCGGCGCTAAGCACTTTTTGGGATGGGGAAAAATTGTTAAATACGCGACAGATTTTTGTGACGTCAGATGTGAAGGTCACAAACTTTTATATTTTGCTGCTAGCCGATTCGACTTCATTCAAAACTGAACGCTATTCGTAAGAGTATAAAGCCGTTAAACACTTTTTGCAATAGCATATTCTGCAAATAAATTTGTAATAATACCAACGCGTCCTTCACCGTTTTACTATTGAGAAAATTCGAATAGTTCGAATTTGGGCGTTATTCCTAAAGAGATAAAGCTTAGAAAAATATTTACCAACGGCAAAAACAAATTGATATTTTGGTCGCCACCGTCCACCGCCATCTGCTGTTCTTGCAAATTCGAATAGTACTTTATTTTTGATAAAGCTTAGAAAAACATTTGGCAATGGCAAAAACAAATTGGTATTGTGTTTGCCGCCGCCCGTCGGCGCGCCGGACCCCGGCACCGTTGGCGGCGCGTTTGGCCCGTCGCACCCAACGCGCCCGCGGGCCGTCCGCCTAAATAATTGATAATTGTTTATAAATTTGCGTCAAATTTATTTTTAGGGTGACACCGTAAGATGTCACGTGACCTGATCGAAAAACTGTTACAATGTTATTGAGTTTTCACTTCTACCGGCACTCCCGGAGTGCAACCCGGTCTTTTTTTTCTATTTTTGTGTGAAAATCTTCATGCGGTTCACAGAATACATCTACTTACCAAGTTTCAACATTAATAGTTCTTATAGTTTCGGAAAAAAAGTGGCTGTGACATACGGACGGACAGACAGACAGACAGACATGACGAATCCATTTAAGGGTTCCCTTTTTTGCCATTTGGCTACGGAACCCTAAAAATCGCTGCCGCTGCCGCCGCCGCGCTATGTCGTTGCCGGGCCGTTAAGCTGTAGAACTCGCTTCCTGTCGTAGACACAGGTATTTAGTCGCGTTTAGGCGGCCTGAGAAGTAATTCGGTTAATTATTTATTTTATCTAACTTCGCAAATAAATAAAAAATCATGAGTTTGCAACTTGTGGGCTAGAACAGAATGTCTAGGGAAGAAAATGGAAAAAGATTGCAAAAATTGTGTCTCGTACAGTACGTAAGGGCTTAAGTTGTCAGCACATTTGACAAAGTCTAATCCGAATGATTGAACAGGGACTTTGAGAACGGCGACCTGGACACAGACAGCGTGGAGGGCGAGCTGGACGTGCTGCACACCGAGCTGGGCGAGCTGGAGGCTGCGCTGGCAGACGCGCGGGACGCGGCTGCGCGCGCCGGCCAGCGCCGCCGGGAGCGCACGCTGGCCGCGCAGCGCGGTCGGGCCGCGGCCGACAGGTGAGGACTGGAGGTGCTGCACACCGAGCTGGGCGAGCTGGAGGCCGCGCTGGCCGACGCGCCGGACGCGGCCGACAGGTGAGGACTGGACGTGCTGCACACCGAGCTGGGCGAGCTGGAGGCCGCGCTGGCCGACGCGCGGGAGGTGGCCGCGCATCGCGGTCGGGCTGCGGCCGACAGGTGAGGGCTGGACGTGCTGCACACCGAGCTGGGCGAGCTGGAGGCCGCGCTGGCCGACGCGCCGGACGCGGCTGACAGGTGAGGACTGGACGTGCTGCACACCGAGCTGGGCGAGCTGGAGGCTGCGCTGGCCGACGCGCGGGAGGCGGCCGCGCATCGCGGTCGGGCTGCGGCCGACAGGTGAGGGCTGGACGTGCTGCACACCGAGCTGGGCGAGCTGGCGGCCGCGCTGGCCGCGCAGCGCGGTCGGGCTGCGGCTGACAGGTGAGGACTGGACGTGCTGCACACCGAGCTGGGCGAGCTGGAGGACGCGCTGGCCGACGCGCGGGACGCGGCCGACAGGTGAGGGCTGGACGTGCTGCACACCGAGCTGGGCGAGCTGGAGGCCGCCCTGGCCGACGCGCGGGAGGCGGCCGCGCATCGTGGTCGGGCTGCGGCCGACAGGTGAGGGCTGGACGTGCTGCACACCGAGCTGGGCGAGCTGGAGGCCGCGCTGACCGACGCGCGTAAGGCGGCCGCGCATCGCGGTCGGGCTGCGGCCGACAGGTGAGGGCTGGACGTGCTGCACACCGAGCTGGGCGAGCTGGCGGCCGCGCTGGCCGCGCAGCGCGGTCGGGCTGCGGCTGACAGGTGAGGACTGGACGTGCTGCACACCGAGCTGGGCGAGCTGGAGGACGCGCTGGCCGACGCGCGGGAGGCGGCCGCGCATCGCGGTCGGGCTGCGGCCGACAGGTGAGGGCTGGACGTGCTGCACACCGAGCTGGGCGAGCTGGAGGCCGCGCTGGCCGACGCGCGGGAGGCGGCCGCGCATCGCGGTCGGGCTGTGGCCGACAGGTGAGGGCTGGACGTGCTGCACACCGAGCTGGGCGAGCTGGAGGCCGCGCTGGCCGACGCTGGAGAACCAACGATTGGCAAAATTGTGTTTTGACAATTATTGTTGAAGTGAAAACTTCTTTAGCGGCGATGAGCACTTTTTGGGATGGGGAAAAATTGTTAAACAGTGTTCTTCGCCCATTTTAAAAGGAACATACACATTTTTCTTCACTTCACAAACACGAATAAAATCTTAATAAGTTATTAATAACGAATAATTACCATATTTTGTCTTTTAATTTTGAACTGGAATGAACCAAACTTTATCCGGATCCGAACCGAATCGGATCGGTTTATATTTATAAATCCGTACTGCGAAAGTGTATGTGTGTGTTTGTTTGTTTGTCCGTCTTTCACGGCAAAACGGAGCGACGAATTGACGTGATTTTTTAACTGGAGATAGTTGAAGGGATGGAGAGTAACATAGGATAGTTTTTATCCCCGTAATCATCCCCTAAGGGGGTGAAATGGGGGGGTAAAAGTTTGTATGGAGCTGCGATATAAACGAGTTCCACGCGGACGGAGTCGCGGGCAGAAGCTAGTAATACCAATAATTGGTAAAATATGTATATTAACACACAATACATGATAATTTATTTTTATTTTAGTTAATAATTTATGTTCTAAAATGTTTGATAGTAAATAAAAACTTTTTATTTCGAAAAATTTGCTTATGAAGTTGGTACCACTGGAATATAGCGGCCGATTTAAAAAAAGTTAGATGATTTGACATCGTGGTTAACAGTACTTTTATGAAAATTGTATGAACACTAAAAGTACGCTAAACAGTGCGTTTATGGGCCATAGAGCATAGAGTTTTTGGAAGACTTGTTATCGGTGTCATTGTATTTGAGCTAAAGCCTATATAAATGACAGATAACGGCACAAGAGTAGAAAAACATGAAAATCTTGATAGCAACATCAATATCATCGTGAAAGTGAAATCTAAAATATAATCGTTTCCAGCGCCCTGAAGGAGTGTGAAGAAAAGCAAAGGCGCGGCTGCGAGGAGGTGGAGAGAGAGCTGCAACTCACGCGCAGCATCAAGGAGGCCACGGCCAAGTACGAGCTGGAGAAGGCGGCCGGCGCCGCCGACCTCGCCGCCGCCAGGGAACACTTCGCCAGCGGCGTGAGTACAGTCTAGTAGTGATGTAAAGGAACCGACTTCTGGAGTCCTGGTTTTCTAAGTTTGACTCTTATATTACTGAGCTGCTACCGGGAAACCTCTGCTGCACTTGCGGATTTGAGCGCCAGATAGGGAGATACACGAATGAAGTCTCGCAGCTCAGGATCCGAGCCTAAGCGTTTTTAAAACGTGACGGATATTTCAATAACTCACAGACTGTACTTATTCGGCCTGCAACACACTGTCACGGCCTGCGGTGGCGGTGAATAGTAAATTTGACAGCTACTTATTACTACAAGTTTACTATTGACCGTGGCGGCCAGGCCGCTGACCCCGCCTAATAAAATGACTACCGTCATGCCATGGTCAGACACCCCCTATTTTTAAATGACGTAATATATGGACAGCCCCTCACGCTTCTTTATAAAACCGGGCCTGTATTACGAAACTGCCATCTTAAATTTAATATTTTTCTGATTTGTAGTTGACGACTATGCAAGACAATCTTATCGGCAAAATGAAGGAAGTCTACAAGAGGGTTGACGAGCAGAACCAGCGGCAACGGAAGTTATAATTGCAGTTTTCTATTGGACTCTATCATGTTACAGTTATAGCATAAGTTTCAATTAAAATTTCTAATGTGCGTATATTTACTATTTTTGATTATTAGCCCTATAACTGCTAAGAAGTTTTCAACGGGCATGTTCGTGTTGCCGCCGATACGAAGGTACAACACGCCACACCACCCAGAGTACGGCTTCCATATGCGTGTCGCTATTAAAATATATGAAAAAAGGAAATCAGAACTTTGTCTTATATATCAGACTGCGGTGAAATGAGCTGGATACTTTGTGTTATAAATCAGACTATGGCGGTTACAAGGTTAAGGTATGATTTGATGTATAACGTGCTGAGCGATATGTGCCGCAACATTTTTGTTTTCATGTAATAATCGAATAAAACAATTTTTTTAACAGTTGTTTATAATTCACAACCAACGTTAATTTGGCATCTCTAAGCTCTAAGCAAACGATAATTTGGCAAAACAAAGGTAAACCATTCGATGTATATAATATATATATTTAACTTTATATTTTTATTTATTTATTTATTCCATAAAATTAACACCTTACAGTCATGCAGGAAACATTATTTAAGCACATTATACATTAGCACAAAGTATTATACAATAATAGTACATTACTGCAGAGACCAGTAAGTAAGCCATCCTGGACGAGTATGATATTGATATAGCCGGCCGAGCCGAAGGCGAGGATGAAAACAAAGTTTAGGTCTATATTGAAAACAACACACATAGTCAATAGGAATAGGAATAGAAATTTCGTAAATTGTTGTATATACATATTTGTTTATTTTAAATAAAAACTTGTCGTGTGAAAATTAACGTTTTCTATTGTCATATTCGGTTGTTTCCATACTTTTGGCCTGGGGGTGTATATAAAAATGACACTCGTCGGAAATCACCTACTTTCCACACTTGTAGCATAAATAACTATTCTGACCAACTTGTAGTTTTATGTTCAGCTTTCCACTTCATGAACTTTTCATAATTGTGCAAATATCTCTCCTTGGACTTGGGTGGAGTAAATTATTTCTCGCCAATTCCGCCTCGGCTTTTAAATAGGGCGGCGTGCAATCTATGTCGCAATCTGATTCATCAGAACTCATTTTTTGCAGTTTTTATTCTTTCCTAAGTAAGTAAATATTTTATTTCAATGAAGTCAATCCCGCCAAAATACGAGAGCGACTTTTTTAAATTGCTTTATGTTGTATAAAATACTGATATTATGCCACAACCCCAATATAATAAATACATAATTTTCGTATTAGTTTTATGTTTATTGTGAATATTTTATTTTATTCTTCTTTTTCTTCTGTTAGTATCGAATTGCTAATTCCTAATTAGTATCAAAATAGTAAAAAATACGAAAGAACTGATTTTCCGCCATTTTACATCGTGCAATATAAGTGCAATTCGGACACGTCAACCTCTATGGTACCAATAACCTCCTTAGAAAAAAAAATAGTTCTATATTTAAATATTATGATATGTAATGGGATTTCATACTTACTTACTGGACACTTTTGCGTTCTAAAAATTGTCCAGGATGAGTCACTTTCGGATACTATCTTCACAGATGTTATGGGAACATTTCATACTATTTTTGAGAAAAATAATTTGTTTACTACTTACAACTAAATTATATGATACTAGCTGTTGCCCGCGACTTCGTCCGCGTAGAACTTGAGAAAAAATATTGCTATTAAATTATTTTAGGCGTAACCTTAATAATCGCTGTCCCAAACAAACTTCTACCATCTTAAGGGATGCTTTTCGAGATAAAAAAACTATCCTAAATCCTTCCAAGGGTCTCAAATTATCTCTATGCCAGTGTTCATGTAATTCCGTTCTGGGTTTAGGCGTAAAAGGTTTAAATTGCTAAACCTAAATTGAAATATCCGTTTTTAAAAATATAATAGCATATTTTAAGTATTATCACACGTTTCTAACTACTTAAATTGTTTGTTTTTTATAATGTATTAGGTAAAGGATTTTTTAATGTATACTAAGCTACATTACCTACTGATTTTTTGTTGCCTAAATCCGTTTAGTAAGTAGTTTACTTACGTTAGTCCGGGCTGCCTGTATAGTTTTGAAAGTTAAATTATCATATGCCAAAAGACGTAGAACTTTCCGTCTCCATCCCCAGTCCCCATTTAACGGTGTTAGAGAATAAATTATTTTGATTAGCCAAAATTAACTTCTTAAATTAACAAAATGATCCGCAGTTTTAATCTAACATTACCTTCTTTTTGATTTGTGAGCATCGCAGTTCTAATCTAACCACCCCGATTTATCTAAAACGCTTAAAGTTCTTTTTTTGTATTCAAATAAGTAATCTGTCTACAAAGTTTCAAGGTTCTAGCTCAAAAGGAAAAGTTTCCCTCATACAAACTTTGCACCCCTATTTAACCCCCTTAGGGGTGGAATTTTCTAAAACGTTGTAAGTACTTTTTTGTATCTTAATAAATAATCTTTCTACAAAGTTTCAAGTCTCTAGTTCAAAAAATTACGTTTCCCCCATACAAACATTGCACCTCTATTTAACCCCCTTAGGGGTGGAATTTCTTAAAATCCCGTCTTATCCCTTGCCTACGTCATAAAGGGAAGTTCTGGTGTAAATTTCAAGTTTCTAGTCCCAGTAGTTTCGCCTGTGCGTTGATGAGTGAGTGAGTGAGTCAGTCAGGACATAGGCATTTCATCATCATCATCATCATCACATCAGCCGAAAGACGTCCACTGCTGGACATAGGCCTCCCCCAAAGAGTGCCAAAGTGACCGGTCCCGCGCCACCCGCATCCAGCGGACTCCCGCAACCTTTACCAGGTCATCAGTCCACCTTCTGGGGGCGCACCCACGCCGCGCCTTCCGGTACGTGGTCGTCACTCGAGAACACTCTCCATTGCCTTTTGGGTGACTTTGAGCCTTCTTATGAGGCCCATAGTAAGCGGCCACGTTTCAGTGCCATATGTCATCACTGGCAACACACACTGGTCAAAGACTCTCGTCTTGAGACACTGCGGAATATTGGACGAAAAGATGTGCCGTAGCTACCCGAACGCTGCCCAGCCGAGTCGGATTCGACGATTGACCTCTTTCTCGAAGTTGGACCTACCTAACTGGATAGTCTGTCCTAGGTATACATAATCGTCTACAACTTCGAGCGTAAAGTGTCCGATTGTAATGGGAGTTGGTACGGCATGGGCATTTCACATTATCTTCGTCTTATCCATGTTCATTCTTAGACCAACTCGCTCGGAAGCTTTACTGAGGTCATCGAGTATCGTACTTAAGCCCTCCATGGCATAGGAAGAATATATGTACAGATTTTGATGGAACTTTGAGTAGAAATAGATTCCAAGTGCCGGGTGGCGAGTGAGAGAAGTCGAGATTCAGAGCTGTAGAATATATCTATATTAGTTATAACTACGGCATAACATCAAGAGTCACAGAATTAATACCAGTTACTTCGTAACAGACCTTGCACTTGCATGGCCTGGAAAGGGGCAGGTTGGTGCGGCCACTCGCGTCGCTGTGACTTTTACATAGCACATTTATATCTTACGTATTATCGGTAATTCAAAATGGAGTGCCCGGTCGTCGGGGCACAGGTCTCACGCACCAACATTACGCCAGATAGGTACATAACATACAAAAAAATAAGAGCTTTAAATTCAAGGTATGAATATAATGAGAGAGAAGAGGTATATAAAATGGCAAAGGTAATAACCGTTAGACAGCTCTGCATTCTGAATACTGCTCTTAAGTACCACAATATAAATTTGCATGGTACATTAAATAACAATTACAATTAAACTAACACTACTTAATGTCTCCCAGATCAGGCCCCTGCGGCAGGGTCCCCATTAGGCTGGCTGCGTTCCCCCTCTGGATCGCTATGCTGATCCGTTGAGTGAGGAACGAGCCAGCTCTGTGGTCCCCAGTGGACTGGACAATCTTTTGAGACAGACCTTTCAACTACTCCATATATATAAGAGTAAGCAGTCGTCGAGGATATAATGTCGGAAAGAGATTAACAAAAATATAAAACCTCATTTAGCAGAAGATTTTTTAACTTCATTGGACCGCATATTTACAATAAAATAAACAAATTATTAAGTATATCCCAGATGGACAAGAGAAATTGTAAGATAACTATAACATACAGAAGACATACTTACTAAATATAATTAAATAATCCCTACATACACACACTTCACACCTATACACATATACACATACGCACACACAACACACACACACACACACACACACACACACACACACACACACACAACACACACATACACACATACACACACAAATCTACTATCTGTTTTATTGTTGTAAGTACTTTTTAACCTAACAGTATCCTTGGGTGATTGATTGATTCAATTAAAAATACTTTGAATACTCTAAATATTGTTTGTCATACATCTAAATTAGGACATAACATACAGGGAAGAGCACTGCTTATCCTGAAGCTCAGGATATACCTATTTAGGAAGTAGTCTCTAGTTTCTAAGACAAAGTTTGTAAAGATGTTTCTGAAATAAAGTTATTATAAATTCAAAATTCAAATTCATAATAATAGGTTTCTATTTTTAGTACAGTCACCATCATATAGTTAGTAGCAGCCAAAGTAGCCAAATATATCGGAACACGTCTTTATTACTATAGGAGTAAGGAAGTGTTACGATATATTTGGCTACTTTGGCTGCTACTAACTATGTGATGCTGACTGTACAACTTGCTCTCAAATATGCGAATTGAAATATATTTATTTACACTTGCTATAAATTTGCAGTGTCTTAATTTAATAGTACATTGTGAAAGCGTTCAGTTTTGAATGAAGTCGAATCGGCTAGCAGCAAAATATAAAAGTTTGTGACCTCCTTCGCATCTGACGTCACAAAACTCTGTCGCGTGTTTAACAATTTTTCCCCATCCCAAAAAGTGCTCAGCGTCGCTAAAGAAGTTTTCACTTCAAAAAAAAGACCGGGTTCGTCTGCAAATACGTCGGCATCCTGCCTCAGCACCAGCTCATTGAGCAGCGCCGACGCACGAACGCCGGCCCGTAAATAACAACTTTATTAGTAGTAAACTTCACTCAGCAAAATTGATGAAGGAGACGAACAAATAAAATACCAATTTGTTTTTGCCATTGCCAAATATTTTTCGAGATAAATCTCTTTAGGAATAACGTCCAAATTCGAACTATTCGAATTTGCTCAATAGCAAAACGGTAAAGGACGCGTGGACAAAATTATTGCAGATTATCTATTGCAAAAAGTGTTTAACGGCTTTACACTCTTACGAATAGCGTTCAGTTTTGAATGAAGTCGAATCGGCTAGCAGAAAAATATAAAAGTTTGTGACCTCCTTCACATCTGACGTCACAAAAATCTGTCGCGTATTTAACAATTTTTCCCCATCCCAAAAAGTGCTCAGCGCCGCTAAAGAAGTTTTCACTTCAAAAATACTAAATACTAAATACTTTATTGATTTAAAATAGTGGTTTACAGACAGGGCAAGGTTGAGGCCTCTCGTTAGGGTATATATTAGGGTGGTCCTTAAAAACCGAAAGTTTGAAATTTCAATGAGGCACCCTCTTTTGTTCTATATAATACCAAAAAAATTACATATGTTTTTTATTTTTATTCTTGGATAAGATTCAGGCTTCACCTTAGCAGCTCATTTATTCAATCATCATCATCATCAGCCTATATATATACGTCCCCGTACTGGGCACAAGCATTCTCTCAGCAGCTCGAACAAGCAAATTTGGCTGCTTGAAAACATTGAGCAAAATATGACTCAGCAAGACCACAACAGACGAACACTTGGTATTTAATTTAAAAAAAAAACCGGGTTGCACTCCTCCGGGAGTGCCGGCAGAAGTGAAAACTCAATAACATTGTAACAGTTTTTCGATCAGGTCACGTGACATCTTACGGTGTCACCCTAAAAATGAATTTTACGCAAATTTATAAACAATTATCAATTATTTAGGTGGACGGCCCGCGGGCGCGTTGGGTGCGACGGGACGGGCCGCCGGCTCCGGGCGGCGGCAAACACAATACCAATTTGTTTTTGCCATTGCCAAATATTTTTCAAAGCTTTATCTCTTTAGGAATAACGTCTAAATTCGAACTATTCGAATTTGCACAGCAGACGGCGGTGGCGACCAAAATATCAATTTGTTTTTGCCGTTGGTAAATATTTTTCTAAGTTATATCTCTTTAGGAATAACGCCCAAATTCGAACTATTCAAATTTTCTCAATAGCAAAACGGTGAAGGACGAGTTGGTTAAAATTACAAATTTATTTGCAGAATATGCTATTGCAAAAAGTGTTTAACGGCTTTATACTCTTACGAATAGCGTTTAGTTTTGAATGAAGTCGAATCGGCTAGCAGCAAAAAGTGACCTCTTTCACATCTGACGTCACAAAACTCTGTCGCGTATTTATCAATTTTTCCCCATCCCAAAAAGTGCTCAGCGCCGCTAAAGAAGTTTTCACTTCAAAAACACTTGATGAGGCCACGCGCGCAATGATAAATCGTGAAACTCCAATTCATCCCATTCATAGCAACACATATTTCAATCACGGCTTGTAGCGAAATCCTTACAACTTAAGGGGGTGCATTGGAAATTATCGCGTGCTTTAAAACGCCGTTCTGAAGAAACAATAAGGTCTGATTTTCAGATATATGGTTCTTGACTATATGATTGTTTATCTGATTTAATCGATACTACATACATGAAAGTTTCCTCCATAGAAAAAAAAATCTAAGTTGGGTCTTTATTTTCCTTATTTTACTCAGCCTACTCAAACAATTCATTATTTTTCAACACATTTGCTCGTAACGTACCTCTTATTATGTCGCTTTCTCTCTCTATTATTAAAATCAGAGACCCGAAATTTTCACGGCAAAACAAAAGACTGTCGCAATCTTACTAGTGTTAGAAACGTATTTATCGATATCGATAATTGTGGAATAGAAGAAAACAAAACGGTCCACGAAATAAATGGAAAAAAAATACGTCATGTTTGTATAAAAATACATAGAAACAGATACAATTTCTTCTTAGAAATCGACTTCAGTACACACAGCAGCACATGACATTTTATTTGGTTTCTGAGTCTAGTTTTATGAGTAGATCATCATTAATTTCTCGACATTCTCTGGGAGTAGACCGTTTCGTTACAAAGCCATTTCTGTATACTATGATCTGTATATGATCGATCATATCTTCTGTATATGATCGATCGACTTCACTCGACGTCAAGGGGGCAAATTTATAAAATTCATTGTAATCGGTATGTTGTTCAGGTTGAGTAAGTTTTTCAGATATTTCTCGTATATTATATTTTAAACTAACCGTCGCGAATTACTCGATATCTATAAAAAATTGCTTCTAACACTAGTAAGATTGCGACAGTCTTTTGTTTTGCCGTGAAAATTCCGGGCTCTGATTATAATAAGAGCGAAAGCCAGAAATACAATATATTGTCGTTCCTGGGTATTAAACACGCGCGTGTTTTATAACATTACGACACTCGTGTGTTATGGTTATATCCAGATTAAGTCACGTTGGCACCTTGCAGCAAGATGTATGCATGAACACGGTGCATTCTTAAATTAACCGTGTTGTACAGTTTTGTTTTATACTCGTACTTCAGTTACGAGCTTTTCGCCATCGCAGTGTGTGAGATAGAGTCAATAAAATTATGCTAATTTTAACAATTTTATTTAAAATTTCGTCAGCGTTTCTTTAAGAATAAAGAAGACATTCTTATTGCATGGTAATTGGGCCCACTACAAATTGTAGCGTGCATGATCAAAATACATATCAAAATGACTTATACCTACCTTTATTCCTAACTATGAATTAAGATTGAATGTGCCAACTATTGGGGCAGTGTAGAGCACTTGGATCATAGACATGTTTACGAAAAAATATTATAAATTGTGGTCATGTGTAGCGTCTAACATTTGGAGATGTCGGGCTTGGCGCCCTGGCAGTGCGCCTTCCAGGCCGTCCAGCCGGCGAAGCCGTGGCGCGCGAAGATCTTCTTCACGCAAGTCGCAGCCGCCGTGATGTCGTCCGTGCGCAGCGCTGCAACACACAAGCCATCTCAACAACCGCTCTTACCCACGTATACCTACACACACAGACACAATTCAGCAACAGTGGCTACCTGCACAGGAGACGTGGCACTCGAGGCCTGGCGGGCCGTCGCGCGTGCACCAGTAGCGGTCGTTGACCTGGAACAGCCCGTGGTCCCAGGAGCTGTCTCCGTTCAGCCGCCCAATCGCGTCCGTACGGAATGCACTCTCCTTCTCCACCAGGCACACCCCTGTAATGACACAATTGCGTGAGAATCTTTATTAAGTAGGTACTGTCACCCAGCACAGCACACTGCGAGGGCGGGGTACTCACAGTCCCGCATCTGAGACTCGGGGAAGCCTTGCTTCCGCAATTCTCGCACCAGCTCGCACTTCTCGAACTGCTTCGCCGCCGCCAGCGCCACCAGCGCCGCCAACACCACCAGCACGTTTCTGATCATGGCTGCAATAACACTCGGAAGTTCACCAATAGACTATTAGCTACAGCTATTCGCAGCGCTTGCTGAGAGTACTTATGCTTCAACCCACGGCCGCCTACACTTTATATAGGGTTTCTACATTTTCCTGTAAGCTTATCTCGAAGTACTCATCCATTATGTTCGGCATACCCCGACGCTGCTAATTGTGTAACAGGTCCTGACGTAGCGTATTACGACAATGAACATGCATCTTGTAATTATTGACGGCTGCGGTATGAATGAGTTGTAAAGGTGCGCCCGTGTCCACCTAGTTTACCCATGGTAACTGGTAATTTCTATGAGTAATTCGTAGTGTAGAGCCACGGAGGTTTTTTGGAGTGAAAACTTCTTTAGCGGCGCTGAGCACTTTTTGGGATGGAGAAAAATTGCTAAATACGTGACAGATTTTTGTGACGTCAGATGTGAAGGAGGTCACAAACTTTTATATTTTGCTGCTAGCCGATTCGACTTCATTCAAAACTGAACGCTATTTGTAAGAGTATAAAGCCGTTAAACACTTTTTGCAATAGCATATTCTGCAAATGAATTGGTAATAATACCAACGCGTCCTTCACCGTTTTGCTATTGAGAAAATTCGAATAGTTCGAATTTGGGCGTTATTCCTGAAGAGATAAAGCTTAGAAAAATATTTACCAACGGCAAAAACAAATTAATATTTTGGTCGCCACCGCCGTCTGCTGTTCTTGCAAATTCGAATAGTTCGAATTTAGACGTTATTCCTAAAGAGATAAAGCTTTGAAAAATATGTGGCAATGGCAAAAACAAATTGGTATTATGTTTGCCGCCGCCCGTCGGGCGTTTTGATTTTTGCGCCTATTGATTTTTGCGCCAGATTCGTGTAATAGGCGTATGTTTGCGGACTATGTAATTAGGCCGTTTTAAGCTTTCTTTGCAGTAACCTAGCACTTATAAAAATAAAGATATCAAATAAATCAAAACATACCGACACAGATATTTATGATTTTGATCCTATTTCAAAAACTCATTAATCTACGATCAAAAACCTCCTGGAAACAGTCTAGAACGTTTGTATGGAAAAATGACCAGTGGTGTTTCCTCTAAAGGTGTAATAGTTACTATTACCCCGGTGTGGTGTGTCGTCTTTGGAACCCTGTCGTGTGTTTAGATAACCTAGGATCAAGCTAAATTTATACCTTATTTCAGCAGTACCTACCTACGGCCGCTTAGTTATGCAATTATGAGTTGGTAGGTAAGTTGAGTTGATGAAGACGTGAATGTCCCGGTAAGTGTTTGACTGTGGCGTGAACGTGTTTCACAAATATATACAAAGGAGCTAATAAATAGCGTAAATTCCTACTGTGGGTACTTACGTGAAGTGTGTAAGTATTTACGTAGGTGGCCGATAGGTGTGGCCTGTGTGTTCACAACAGATTTAAAGTACCTACCTACTGGGTACGTTTTTTATGAGCAAAATTAAAGATTAGATGAAAATTTACATTTTAATGGTCCGGTGACTATAAAAAACGCGTACACATATCTAGCTTACCTTAGCACCTGATAAAATGGAATAGACGATTTCAGTATCTACAATAAAAGTTGTCTCGGAATCGCATCGAGGCGAGTCAGACTCGCACTAGCTTGACTTTTTAATATATGAGTCATCATGTCAACCTCCTAGCGTTTTCCCTGGTTGTACGTTACAGGAGCCGGGGTCCGCTTTGGAACCTCATCATCATCATCTCAGCCGAAAGATGTCCACTGCTGGACATAGGCCTCCCCCAAAGAGTGCCAAAGTGACCGGTCCTAATACCAAAAAGAACGAAGAAGGGAACGAAGGTTGAAGAAGGTTTGGAACCTAATCCCAAGATTTTGCGTGGCACTAGTTTTACGAAGGCGACTGCCATATGACATTCCAACCCAGAGGGAAAACTAAGTGCTTGTTGGGATTAAACCGGTTTCCTCACGATGTTTTCCTTCACCGCAAAGATACTACTATTAAATATCAAATGATATTTCGTACAGAAGTTTTTTTTTTTACAAACCCTTTGGTACGAGCCGGGATTCGAACTCTTCGAACCCACAACTTCCAGATTGCAATCGCGTACCTTTTACCGCTCGGCTAAAGTGGCTCTGAAGTGTTGCATTGCACTTGACTGTACCTATTAGTACGTTCTATGCGAAATGTTGAAATCTCGTAGGTATATTTTTACCAAATTTTTGTCACATAGTTAGTAAGAATGTAACTAGTGTTTTATAAACGAATCTTTCTAGAAAATTCAAATATAACAAAACTCATAAGCCAACCAGTCGAGTAGTTGACAGTTTGGGTTTTTTCCGTGTGTAAAGCAATAATTGTTTTACTTGTGATTGATTTACCCGTTTAATATTTACCCATGACGACGCTCTAACATATAGGTCGGTGCCTACGACAATGTCTTCTTTGTTTACTTGGGAAGTTTTTAGCACTTGCCTACCTACTTTATGATTATTTTTACCTTCCTTAAGGGTGTTGGTTCGATTCATTGGATTGTCAACGTTATCGTCTTGAAATAAGATTAAACGTTCGCGTAGAGAGGTGTGAGCAGTACGAGTAGATAGATAGGTTTTTCTTAAATGTTGGGAAATTTCTTAGGCAACGATATTCATATGTGGGTCCTGTGGTAGGTACCTAATTGTGGTGTCGTGTACTTCAAACCTCCTGATAAGCTGGTTTCTAACCGACCTAGGACATGTCTAGTGTAAGAGATGATATCTGGATTCGCACCAACTATACCTACATATCTATCTAAACGTGATCGGAGGCCAGATTTACATTGGGTATCCCATAGCAGCCTAGGTATCAGATAGTAGGTATATGAACTAGTGGATCTGAGTGTAAAGAAAAAAAAAAAAAAAGACCGGGTTGCACTCCGGGAGTGCCGGCAGAAGTGAAAACTGAAAAAAAAATGAAAAAGTTTATTGTATAAGAGCAACATTACAATATAAATCACGACCCTGTGTCCTGAACTAGGAAACCCTGTGTTACAGGACCGAGTTTCGTTGTTCCAAATACTTAACCTACAAACCTACAAAGAGAGCAAAATACAAAATAAATATGGCTAGTTTTAGATGGTTAAAGTGTGTGTGCGTGTGTGTGTGTGTAACATTGTAACAGTTTTTCGATCAGGTCACGTGACATCTTACGGTGTCACCCTAAAAATGAATTTGACGCATAAACAATTATCAATTATTTAGGCGGACGGGCCGCGGGCGCGTTGGGTGCGACGGGCCGCCGGCTCGCCCGTCGGGGTGCCGACGGGCGGCGGCAAACACAATACCAATTTGTTTTTGCCATTGCCAAATATTTTTCAAAGCTTTATCTCTTAAGGAATAACGTCTAAATTCGAACTATTCGAATTTGCAAGAACAGCAGACGGCGGTGGCGACCAAAATATCAATTTCTTTTGCCGTTGGTAAATATTTTTCTAAGCTTTATCTCTTTAGGAATAACGCCCAAATTCGAACTATTCGAATTTTCTCAATAGCAAAACGAGCTGGTGCGAGAATTGCGGAAGCAAGGCTTCCCCGAGTCTCAGATGCGGGACTGTAAGTACCCCGCCCTCGCAGTGTGCTGTGCTGGGTGACAGTACCTACTTAATAAAGATTCTCACGCAATTGTGTCATTACAGGGGTGTGCCTGGTGGAGAAGGAGAGTGCATTCCGTACGGACGCGATTGGGCGGCTGAACGGAGACAGCTCCTGGGACCACGGGCTGTTCCAGGTCAACGACCGCTACTGGTGCACGCGCGACGGCCCGCCCGGCCTCGAGTGCCACGTCTCCTGTGCAGGTAGCCACTGTTGCTGAATTGTGTCTGTGTGTGAGGTATACGTGGGTAAGAGCGGTTGTTGAGATGGCTTGTGTGTTGCAGCGCTGCGCACGGACGGCATCACGGCGGCTGCGACTTGCGTGAAGAAGATCTTCGCGCGCCACGGCTTCGGCGGCTGGACGGCCTGGAAAGCGCACTGCCAGGGCGCCAAGCCCGACATCTCCAAATGTTAGGTGTAACTTACAATACTTACATGGGCTACTGCCCCCACTGCGTCTCTACTGAGTCTCACTAATCCGGCACTATTAAAAACTAGGGGCTGCAGGAATAAAGGAATATTCGAATACTGGATTAGGTATATAAAATAAATCAAGATACCAGCACGCCGGCTATCACGAGACGGCGCGAGCTAACTCGATTTTTCTCGCACTATCCGCCTCTCTCTTATTAGAACACTTAGAACAAGAGGTATAGTGCGAGAAAAATCGAGAGTATGTCGCGGCTGTCTCATGATAGACGTGCTGAGAGCAAGCGACGAGGAGCGGAATTAGGGAGGAGGCGCGGACGTAACATTATTGGACGTAGGTACCGGACGATTGAAGTGCCGGATTAGTAAGACTCTAAATACGTATAACTAAAATGAACTGTCAAGTGATAATTCATGAATTTGGATTTAAATTCATAAATTACTGAAAACATTAATCATTGTACCTACCTATCCGATTCGCATTATAATGTATTTCAGTTAGTACTCAATCATTATTTAAAATAATATCTTTTTGTACATCAGTATTTATTTTAACCCTCCACATACTCGACCGATGCTTCATCGATACAAATATTGTCTATGCATAAAAACGATTAGGATGCATGTGTCGGAGACAGGATAGTCATTAGTACGGACGCTAAATTGTAGCGCAGCGTGGGAATGGCTACGATTGGTTGATTTGTGGCTGACGTCACATCGAACCATCGATCCCCACTCCTTGCGCTAGGGCTGGAGCCGAGCAGACCGAGCTCCGGACTAGTCATGCGCAAAATGTGTCACTAAAAAGAAAAGATTGATATGCATCTTTCGTTCGCTGTGAAGTATACTCATACATAACGTAACGTTACACGTAACGTAAACTCTTCTAGTTCACTAGTTCAGTTGCTCTAGAGTAGGGTTGCCATAAGTGTGGGGACTCAGACCGGGACATTTAAAGAAAAACTAGTAAGGGTAGAAAAAAACAACTTTTATTACAACAATAGGTAACTTTACAGGTTTAGTCCTTGCCTAAACACAAAACAACTTTTAACACAGTCATTCAATGCCAGCGACCCACATCGGCTTTTTTCTTCTTCGGGTTTTCTGTTTGTTGACGCTTTTCGCTCTATTAAAAAACGATGATTTTTAAACCGGGACAATTTGCTTATCGGCCGGGACGCCAGGACACCATGCTTCAATCCGGGACATGTCCCGGCGTACCGGGACGTATGGCAACCCTACTCTAGAGGTGCATCTACATCAGTTGATATAGGTAGATAGATTAGATTGAGAATATCATATCAGCCGTACGCGTGTCTTTCAATGAACTATTGAGTTATTTGCCGTATTTAAAATTAAAATCACATTAAATCACTCATATCATCGAATCGAATCATATTCAATGGTCGATAGGCAGAAGAACTACCAATTTTCTAAATGATATACTGAAGTATTGAAGTATATGAATCCGTACTGAACTAGTGAACGAAAGAGTGACACCAAGTGAAGTACTTCATTTGAATCACTCATTCGCGAACTACTCATGTCTACTCCGGACATTCTCTGACTGAACACGCGACGCGAGTGATCGGACGCATTGGTTCCACCTCGGTATTGTCCACGCTACAATTCAGTGTCATTGAAGTGCAATCTATACGATAGTATACCCAATAATTAAATAAAGTACATTTTGATTCAAAGTCTTAGTCTCAATACTCGATCTCCCAACGATGCCTGACGGCATCGCCCATCCTGAACCCCCCCTCTTACACATGCGTAAAAGAATATGTGGATTTTATTGCCAGGCCCATTACATTGGCGTGAAGCACCTGCAATTAACCTCCTCTCCTGTTACGAATTTATTCAAATTTACAATATTTAGATAATCTACATCTACACTTATAATATATCTCTGGCCATTCAGCGTGGTAATGCTGCCGGTATTTTTGGCACGTTTGGTCTGGGTGAGTATCGGAGTGGGATGTGAACTAGTAAGGAACTAGTGGTAATGTTAAATATAGGTGACGAAACCTGCGGTGGATTTATAATTTGTAGATAATTGACGAAGCATGTTGCAGATGCTGTTTGGTTGTATTGACGAAACCTGCGTTGTGGAAATGTTTTGTATGTACTTTTGTCACATTCAAAAACAGAATAAAGTCTACGTTTTATATATCTCTGAATTTAAAAAAGAATCAGCCAGTATCAAACTAACCATTGTTCTGACACGAATGATCTCAGCTTCCCATGAACGGAAATACATGAAACCTTTTTTACAAGGTCATTATTATTCTAGCTTCCGCTTAGGATAGTTTTTATCCGACCGCGACGAATAATTATTTTTCCGAAAGATTTGACTTCATATTTTTAGGGTTCCGTAGCCAAATGGCAAGAAACGGAACCCTTGTGGATTCGTCATGTCTGTCTGTCTGTCTGTCCGTCCATATGTCACAGGCATTTTACTCGAAAACTATAAGGTGTATTTGGATAAAATTTTGAGGATATGTGTATTTTGTTAGCCGCTACATAATTTTGTAACTAAATTACTAAAAAAAAATCTTTTTTAGGAGTGCACTCCATACATAAAACTGAGTCAATTTTTTTTTTCATTGCAAGCTCATGTCTGGCACATTAATCGATAGGCCTTTCAAAATAAATAAAAAGGATTCTCAGCAATTTTTTTGATTAAGTCAATAGAGTCGGAGATAATCGCCCCGAAAGTCACTAAAATTGTGTCCCCCCCCTCTAATTTTTAAACCGTGTATTTTAAAAATATGAAAAGAGTCATGGACATAATAAATTCTTTCAGCGAAAATTGTTTTGAACAAGATCGGTTCAAAGGTTTTTGAGATATTCCTAAAAAACTGCCTTCCTTAAAGAAAAGGACGTAAGTGCCATACATTTTCAGTAACGATACGACCTTTTTAATAGGCACGGAACCCTTCGTTGTGCGTGGTCCGACACGCACTTGGCCGCTTTTTTATTTTCTAATGGTTATGGCATCACGCTGTTTTCGCGTTCAGCCATAAAGTCTTTGAGTTTCTGCAAGATTACACGCTGAGCATTTGTCACGATACTGGTTTTTCAGTATTTATATTTATCAGTAATAAACGGTAGGTACATGTATTAAATCAGTATAGAACGGGCCTTTTATAAACATTAATTATCATTCGCGTCAGCATTAAGGCGGTATTATAACTTCGCACGTTTAACATTCAGCCACAGAGATTTACCAACATACAGGAAAATACTTTTATCAATATATGCCACTGTAGGTATACACTTTACTTTCCAATAAATGAAAAAAAAACCATAGTAATTATGAATAACAATTGGGCTAAAAATTGAATTAAGTTGCCGATGGCTGGAAATAGTTCGAGGGGTAATATGGCTTTTAGACCAGAGTTATACACTCTACTTTCCCTTCGACTGCGAGAAAATAGTAAAAACAAAGATTATCCACCCAAAATCAATAATAAATACCACGGCGAAAAGATTGTTCAATTTGGTGCCATTCTTTTTTTAATAAACTGCTTTGACACAAATACAGAATATTGACACCACGAATAAACGCCTCTGAGTCTGAGGGGCTACCGTGAAACGAAAACGAACTTCGTTCGTGTATCTCCGTAATTTGACGCACTTTTTGAGCATGAGAAGTGAAAAAATTTACATATACATATAGGTACTTTAATATACATTTTAATAATTACCTTTATTAGAAAGGGACTCGGACTCGCTTTATGGCTGTAGTACCTACTTACCTAGTGGTTAGGAATAGTTTGGAAAATATAAATTTACTTTAAAAACAAAGTTTTAACCGACTTCAATTTAGTACTCCGCCAAGCCACGAGAACATTTCCACATTTCTTTTCCAATTTACAAGGATCACCTTTGGCACTTCACTAGTTGCTATTTCAACGGAATCTTATCAGAATCTGTGACGTACTTTAGTACTTTTAAGTACATAATTGAGGAATTCCATAAGTCATCTGTGGTCTTCATCATCAATTCCACTCCACCAAATTTATGATTTTTGGGTGTGAATACACGAGGTTATAATAGAAAATACCAAAATCACTACAGGCGTGCCTAATATAATTATTTTATTTATTTATTTATTTATCGTATGGCATAATATTTCTCTACTTAATTAAATGTTTATGATGTTAGATTTAAGGTAAGCAACTGCATCCGTCGAGAGAGTCTTTAAATCAGCCGAATTCCCGCTAAATTTGGTGATGGGACACTCAAAGATGGTATGGTGTACCGTCTAATCGTAATATAATTAAGGAGTTCCCTCAATTCCTCATGGAGCCCATCATCCAACATTTGTTTGAAAAAAAATTGGACCCACCTGGAAGCATACCTATACTTACAAACAAAAAAATATATTAACGAATCGGCTCATTCATGTCAATGACGGAATTCTGAGGTAACATACATTGAAAAAAAAAAGACCGGGTTGCACTCCGGGAGTGCCGGCAGAAGTGAAAACTCAATAACATTGTAACAGTTTTTCAATCAGGTCACGTGACATCTTACGGTGTCACCCTAAAAATGAATTTGACGCAAATTGATAAACAATTATCAATTATTTAGGCGGACGGGCCGCGGGCGCGTTGGGTGCGAGGGGCCGCCGGCTCGCCCGTCGGCGCGCCGACGGGCGGCGGCAAACACAATACCAATTTGTTGCAGCGCCGCTAAAGAAGTTTTTGGGTTGCACAGGGCGGTTCTACGACACTTCGGGAGCTCAAATACCGTGAGCCATCCGGTTGCCTCTTGTTCACTCAACTACGCGTCATTGCTCTGAATAATTAGTATTTAGGTCGAATATGCAAATGCACCTACATAAAGTGCAATAGCAATTTCGACTTAGGACAAGTATTTTCACAGTGTAGGCATCTAGAACATTCAATTTCAATTTCAATTTATTTATTTGCAACCTTGTACAATTGACACATGCAACTTAAAGCTAGGCAATGCACAGGACCCCGTTAGGACATAGCAAACGTTATAATTAATTATTAGGTACAATACAACAAATATTTAAAATATAAAACAAGTTTAAATAAGTTGGTTGGGTCAAGTCAACATTCAACCTCCTTGAAACAAAATAGGTACCTAATAAGTCAGGATCGGTACTTTTTAGATAGGTACTAGCGAGCCCTGATATTATTATGAGTTTTATAGATCTTGAATTTCTTGCTTCCAAGAACGTGCGAAATTATTTATAAGTAAGTATGGCAATTAACTTCAATTAAGTATCTACAATATCTACATACTACCTACAATTAAACAATACCATAATGATTTCCAAAATCCTTTTCAGAGAAAAGTAACCCTTGGAAACATTGTTGATGGTGTAGGTACTTATCTAAGATTGTTTGTGTCATCCTCTCAATGTGGTACCTAGCACTATGGGAGATAGGCTTCATATCTTTTCTAAACTTTAATTGTAATTTAGTCTCAGAGCATAATAATATCAAACTAATACAAGGTACCTAGGTACCTACTCTATAAATAAATATTCGTAACACCTGTTTCGCAACTTGGACTACCTACCTATACCTACTTGCGATGTTAAAATGTTACTCTATCGTGTAACGCGTTGTTATGAAGCAGGATAAATTTTCGCTATCTATTTCATACTTCGTAATACATGCGCTGGCAAAAGGCGACAATATCCTCATAAACCATATAACATTAAGTATGCAGGTAATTTCAATGGACGAGAAGGGCTTTGTCGGTAACCAGTCATGCGGCGCGGTAGTAAAACAAAAGACTTAATCTTGAAACAACACCGACCTAATGCAACTCCTAGGTAGGGTAAAATCAATCTTAAAATGAACGGCTCTCCCTCCACTAATCGACATGTTTCACAATGTGAGAACACATATAGGTATTATTGTAACGCTAATGTGTATGTTTGACAGAAAATATTTATTGAACACTTTAGAATGTTTACATAATTGCAAAGTGGTGCTATAATTAGGTATTTTTCTCATACACTGTACCTAACATGTCACGTGTATTTTTGTTTCTAAATAAATAAATAAAATAAGTAATTTATATATGTCTATCCTGTTCTAAGTGTTCTAATTAAGAGAGACGATAGTGCGAGAAAAAACGAGAGACCGCGCGCCGTTGCGTATATAATAGCCATGAGCTGTTCCTTGCTCCCTCGGAGCGGCGCGATGTGTAAGAAAAAAACCGGCCAAGTGCGTGTCGGGCCACGCGCAGTGTAGGGTTCCGTAGTTGTTTGTCTTAGTTACATCGACGTGCGGTGCGGTTGCGTCGGCCGAATTTGTACAATTGGCTTTTCCAAGTACACATTAAGTTCGTCGACTATTTATACTATATACTATCAAATTACTCGGTAACTACAACTACTTAAAATGCCTTCTTGTCCGTGATAGTTTTCCTTTTAAATCCATTATATGTACTACTACCACGATTTTTTTCACATCCCCAGTAGTAGCCATTTAGCCGGAAGGGGACGACGACGAAGACACAATACTCGAACAAAAATTAGGGCTTTAAAGCCCAATATCTCGCAAACGAATCACTGATTTCAAAAATGGTTTTAGGAAACCCATAATAGTTTTGAACGAGCTATCCAACGATACCCACCCACACCATGGGTTTAAGACGGACAGACAGACAGATAGACAGACAGACGGACGGACATGGGGAAACTATAAGGGTTCCTTGTCTTCTACGGAACCCTAAAAAACACGAATAGGAAGAGATATGTGAGCTAGGCTAGCAATGCTATTGTCCTCGCACATCTCATCTGCGCTGGAGGATACTCAACCTTACTCTGTTAGACTACCTAGAACGAAAATTGTCTACAGCAGAGTCGTGATTGGCTGGACCATGTTGAAAGAATTGAGTCAAAGGAGATTCACGATTTTAATTTAATATTTTACTGATAGGCGTTGGTTTAGAATAGCACACAGACCAGTAAACCTATAGACGTCGCTTAGTCGGGCGACCCCCTCTGCCACACATACGGTGAATTCACTCTATATTTGAGACACGGGACCAATCACTTACGCGCGCGGCCTTGAATGCACCAATCACAGCGCAATAGACGTCCCCCGCGCCCCGCAAGTATGGCAGCCTTGTTTGTAAGTAAAAATTAGGCTAAGCGGGGTCTTTAGGATATATGGTCTGTGGAATAGCATCACCCCCTTTCCTCAAGTGGGTGTCGTAGGACGAATATGGGAATGGGTTGAAGCATGGTGCTCTCGATGGTCTAGCAAATTATCACTGCAATATCACATCTTCTAAATTTTAAAACCTTAAATTTTTAGAAGTAGGTACCTACCTATCACTTGAAATTCATTAATTTGCTCTAGTTTAAAGTGTAAATGTTGCAGTGACAATGACCCATAGCAGTATAGTGCAAACTTTTATCAGACTGATATGTAAACAAGAATTCACGTCATTTGATATGTGAATGGTGTATGTATCTGTGACGTCGGGCGTATAACGAGAAATAAACAAATCGATAGGTTATAGTGGCGGCGGTGACCTCCGCTGTATCGAATCAGCAGTTAGTCATGCTGCCCGGTCGCGGCCGGGGAAGTCCTGCCGATGCCGGGCGAAGTATAGCTATGGCTAGGTCTTAGAATGCTAAATTACTGTAAAGTTCTTAACTTAAAGGTGGTTCGACGACCATGCAATCGTTATTTATGCTACAAGTGTGGAATGTAGGTGATTTCCGACTATAATTCCACACGAGTCGGAAATCATCTTTACGCGCGTGTATCATACAACGTTTTACTATGCCTCGTGTGAGGAAATAGATTAAATATTGAAATGTCAGTTTAAAATACAGGGTGGAATTTCATAAACTGTACATAATAAAAGGAGAAAAATTTCAGCCAATTTCATCGGTGAAACGGTGTTTTTTTTTTTTTCTAGTCATTAGTTTTTTTTTACAGAATTTTGAAATTTTTTGTAAAAACTCGGGTGTATTACCCACCACCTAAAACCCGATAACACCCTTCAACTACCTGGGAACAAGCGGTCATTAAGGATTTTAAGAGGATTAAAATTAATAAAATTATGGTTTGATTTACGTACCCATTAGCGTGGTATTTTTCAAAGTCTGAGACAGTTTAAAACGGTTTTAGAATCGGCATTAAGTGAGGATTAATACTAAGTAAGTAATTTGTTATCTCCACCTAAAACCCGATAACACCCTTCAACTACCTGTGAACAAACGGCCATTAAGGATTTTAAGAGGATTAAAATTAATAAAATTATGGTTTGATTTACGTACCCATTTGCGTGGTATTTTTCAAAGTCTGAGACAGTTTAAAAACGGTTTTAGAATCGGCATTAAGTGAGGATTAATACTAAGCAAAAAAAATGGTAACTAAATATGCGTTTTTTTTAGAAAATTGTGTTTTTCTTTTAAAATTCATAATTTTTGTAGCCATTTTTCAAAGACAATAATTTTTTTTGAGGATTTTCTCTTCTAGTTGGTTTTTTATTGTTATTAAGAATTATTAACCTGTCCCTTGGTAATACTCTGCATTTTTTATTTTCATTTTAGGACCATTGGATCAAAAGTTATACCGTCGTTTAGGTGTATTACCCGAGTTTTTACAAAAAATTTCAAAATTCTGTAAAAAAAAAACTAATGACTAGAAAAAAAAAAAAACACCGTTTCACCGATGAAATTGGCTGAAATTTTTCTCCTTTTATTATATGTACAGTTTATGAAATTCCACCCTGTAGATAGGTTAAAATTGAAGAACCTAGGTAAATTGACAGGGTCAGTAGATAAGTGTATACATTAACTACGAATAACGAATAAAGGCCCTCGAGGCTGCCATTTCCCTTTTATAATAATAATAGATTGACAGGTAGGTACCTACTTATTATCTGGAACTGCATTAAACAACTTCTTCGCATCTTTTGCTGTCAAGCTTATTCACTTGAAAGTTAAAATCATTGTATTGTGGTTTTGGAACACAATTAGTTTTGAGTAACTCAATATATTCCACAGCAAAAAGACGCTGTACCGTCGTAGTTCTAAGAAACATTATGACACTATTGAAAAGCAATAAATCATTATTATTATTGATTAGTCACTTTCACTCGACATTTTTAACATATTTACATGAAAAAACTCCAAAGTCAACAACAATCACAACAATGGCGGGCTTTTTAGTTTTGAATACATGCGCGGTCAACATATGCGCATGTGCAAGTCGCCATACTGTCATATCGCAAAAGGCATAAGAAAGATATGCGTTCAGCCAAACACATTAAGTGAATATTTAAAATTAATTAATTTAGTGACCAAATTCAAAATTCAAAAAGATTAATAAAATATTTTATACATTATTAGTATTCATGTACCTACCTGTTAAATGAAAGAAAAAGTGTAATTGAAATATTTGTACAACTTTTCTCAAGTAATAAAAACTCTTTGCGTCGGGCTGTCGACGGACTTAAAAAAAAAAACACCGGGTTGCACTCCGGGAGTGCCGGCAGAAGTGAAAACTCAATAACATTGTAACAGTTTTTCGATCAGGTCGCGTGACATCTTACGGTGTCACCCTAAAAATGAATTTGGCGCAAATTTATAAACAATTATCAATTATTTAGGCGGACGGGCCGCGGGCGCGTTGGGTGCGACGGGCCGGCTCGCGCGCCGCCGGCGGCGAACAAAATACCAATTTGTTTTTGCCATTGCCAAATATTTTTCAAAGCTTTATCTCTTTAGGAATAACGTCCTAATTCGAACTATTCGAATTTGCAAGAACAGCAGACGGCGGCGGCGAACAAAATATCAATTTGTTTTTGCCGTTCGTAAATATTTTTCAAAGCTTTATATCTTTAGGAATAACGTCCAAATTCGAACTATTCGAATTTGCTCAATAGCAAAACGTTGAAGGACGCTTGGACAAAATTACAAATTTATTTGCAGAATATGCTATTGCAAAAAGTGTTTAACGGCTTTATACTCTTACGAATAGCGTTCAGTTTTGAATGAAGTCGAATCGGCTAGCAGCAAAATATAAAAGTTTGTGACCTCCTTCACATCTGACGTCACAAAAATCTGTCGCGTATTTAACAATTTTTCCCCATCCCAAAAAGTGCTCAGCGCCGCTAAAGAAGTTTTCACTTCAATAAAAGACCGGGTTGCACTCCGGGAGTGCCGGCAGAAGTGAAAACTTGAATATTTTGACATATCGAATCGACGAATACCGTAGCAACAGAAGTAAAAATTAAAAAGCACTAGTGCGAAAAAGTGGCACTTTCCGCACGATTTGGGTGCTTGGAAAACGCCCTTTTCGAGCACATGCATTATAATAGTTATTTACGATACAAGTGCCGAAAATAGGAAATTCGCAACGAGTGGTGATAAATTAAAACACGACCGAAGGGAGTGTTTTAAATCGACACGAGTTGCGAATTACCTATTCGCACATGTATATCGTACAACGTTTTACTGTACATATGGCTCTTTAAAGTGTCGACGCTCTTATTTATTTATTTATTTATTTATTTATTGATACACGGAAAACCAACAGCGCAACATATTTATAGAAAAAAATAATTATAGCCAATTACAGGTTCTCACTTATAGAAATAAACTAACACAAATAAATCTATAGCCAAACTTAAACTTAGCGTACATTACGCACAGTAACCAATCGCGCACCAATAGCAAGCATGGCAATGGGAATAAACAAATACAAGGTAGTTAATAAATTGGAATGTATATAAACTCTAGTAACCCGAGCCTACACCTGAAGTATCACACATGAAGAATCTTGTCAGTTTAGATTTTATTGCTTGTATGCTATCACAAAATATGTCTATATCTAATTTAACTGCAACTTCGTTTAAACTCCTGCCTGCTCTGCACAAAAAACTATTCTTTCTATATTTAGTGGAAACTGGAAACATGGAACATGCTAATAGGACGAAAATGGCGGAAACTTCTTATGGGAGTATTGAAATGAATTTTACCAAGTAAATTAGGACAGTCAACATTGCTTCTTATTATATTTAACAAGTATAAGACATCAGCAAATTCACGACGCTTAACAAGGGGTATCAGGTGATTCTTTTTACATAAGGTTAAATAATTAGATGAGCTGTAATGTATATGCATTTTATAGCAAAGAAATTTCATGAATTTGGATTGTAATCGCTCAATTCTATCGATGTAAATTTTATATTGGGGATTCCATATCTGAGATGCGTATTCCAACTTGCTTCTCACATAAGCACAATACAAGATTTTCAGCGTCTTAATACGTGTAAAACAAACCGAACTACGCATTATAAATCCAAGTGACTTAGAAGCTTTACTTATAATATTATCGACGTGTTCATTAAAAATAAGCTTCGAATCATGAAAAACCCCTAGGTCTCTTATGCTGGTTAGTTGCTGAATACAGTTACCTTTCAATGAATAAGAAGTAGGTATTTTATTTAATTTTCGAGAAAAGGTTACGGTGAAACATTTTGAGGGATTTAAATCCAATTTATTCATAACACAATATCTATCCAGTCGGTTTAGATCAGACTGCAGCGCAGTAGAATCTTCAGGTGAAGCAATCTTGGCAAAAATCTTCATATCGTCAGCAAAACTGAGTAGCTTAGAAAACCGAAAACAGGTACCTATATCATTCACAAAGACGTTAAAAAGGAGTGGTCCCAACAAAGATCCCTGGGGAACGCCTCTTGGTACGGATACCCAGCTTGACATGTAGTTTTTGATCACTACCGACTGGCAGCGATTTTCTATGTAAGATATAAACCACCTCAGAAGATCCCCTCTAATACCCATTAAGTAAAGTTTATATATTAAGATATCGTGGTCAATCCTATCAAAAGCCTTACTATAGTCAGTATAGATTACATCCACCTGGTGGCCAGAATCCATTGTCTCAGACACAAAATCGTTCAGTAGAGCAAGATTAGACACTGTAGACCTCCTTTGAACAAAACCATGTTGAGTGCTATCTATAGTGTTTTTGAATACTGATGAAACCTGCAAATGGACAATTTTTTCCAAAACCTTAGCCAAAATACACAATTTGGAAATCGGCCTATAATTTGTTACGTCCGTTTTAGGGCCTTTCTTTATAACTGGTGTAATAAAAGCTGATTTCCAAACCGACGGGACAGAACATTCAGCGAAAGATGTACGAAATAATAATAATATAGGTTTTGTTAAGGCTTTAGCACAATTAATTAGAAACATAGCTGGCACCTGGTCCGGACCTGCTGACTTACTAGGATCAAGACTGAGTAATAATTTAGTAATTACAGCAGGATCCACCGAAACATTGTGAAGATGACTAATAGAATCGGCACAGTCATCAAAGTTGAAGTAACTCCACGATGCTCGAGAGATAGAAGGTGCGGCTTGCGCTAGAAAACTTGTTTTAAAATAATCGGAAAACGCATTACAAATGTCAATTCCTGAGTTTATAGTGGCACCATCGTAACACATACAGTTCGGTATTCCAAAAGAGTTAAAACGAGTTTGAACAAAAGACCAGAATTGCTTGGGGTCCTTACTAATGTTGTTCTCAACTTTCTCAGTATAATTAAAGAAGCATCGCTTTTCCATGCGCTTAACTCTTTCCCTCTGATACTCAAACGCAAGCAAATCACACCTATTACCATATAGTTTGAATTTGCGATGATATTTATGTTTTTCTTTAAGGGCTTTCTTAAGCGAGTTAGAGTACCAGACAGGGTATGTGCTAACAGTAATAAGCTTATGCGGGACATACTTATCTCTTAAATATTGAAACTTTAAATAAAAGAAATCTACACATTGTTCTAATGTACGGTTTGAGAATTCTGTTTCCCAGTTTATGTCTAAAAGATCTAAGTTAATTAATTCATAGTTCGCTTTATTGTAATAATATTTCATAACTGGTGCCGGTTTAAGGAAAGTACGAAAAGCAAATGAAACTGATATATTTAAAGCCTCATGATATGGGTCTATGGGTACAAGAGGGGTTTGACAATTACACACAGTTACTACGTCATTACAGAGTACTAGATCCAGTATTTTACCAAACTTATTTCTCACGCCGTTATATTGGGTCCTTACCTATGAAATTGGCGTTTTTTTCACAGATATTATTTTAAACGATATGATACAGAGAAAGAATATAATGGAAAAATAAACCATCTTCGTCTGTAGCCCCCGACAGGATCCTGTCGGGGGCTACAGACGAAGATGGTTTATTTTTCCATTATATTCTTTCTCTGTATCATATCGTTTATAAAATGATCGGGGTAACTTCCTCGTTAAAAAATAACACGAAACAAAAAAAATATTCAATTAAATAATTTGTTTCGTGAAAAGGGTAGATATTATTTTGTACGTAATTTATTCATTTCTATTGCCACTTCCAAATTATTTTTCAATTTTAATATTAGACTATGTAGCAAAGGTTTTAAATACAAATAATAGGTTTTAATTTTTCATTTAGTGTTTCAAATTAAAGCTTGAAAACCACCCTTTTCATGTGCTGCCGGTTCAAGTGTTTCAATTACGTATAGTTTTATGATGCGAACTATTTTTAAGTAATTAAGATATGTGTAACGTAGCTTACATGTTTTTTATATTCCTACCAAATTTTTGTTTGGTTTGAATTTGACATTGCTGAATAATCCGCAAAATTCAATGTATGAAAATCACAGTGTTCATAAAATTCTCCATACAAAACGCCAATTTCATAGGTAAGGACCTAATATTGACACAAGTCAAGGGAATTTAGCTCATCGACCAGGTTACACTCATCTATAGATGCATAATATGTAGGTAAGTAATGTTGATTATTGAGCGTCCACACAATATTACTTAAATTAAAATCGCCGATTATAAGGAATTTATGATCAGGATTTATATTTACAAATTCCCCCAATCTATCCAAAAAGTTGCAAAGTTGGTCTGGAAATGAGTACCCCTGCCCCTGTTTACATAAGTATACAACACATAAATGTAATTTTACCGTATTGTTTATTGTTAAAGTGAGCCACAAGTCCTCCGCTGAGGATTGATAGGCAGGTTGAGGAACTACAGCCAACTCCTTCCGGGTAGCTATAACGACACCACCTCCCCGACTCTGCCCAGTCAGCACTAGGTCGCGATCCCGCCGCCAAACAACATACCGACTATCAAATAGCTCACAATCAGCGATACCATCCACAAGCCACGTCTCAGTTAGCAATATTATATCATAGGAGGTTAATAGAATATTACGATAAAAATCTATTGTTTTGGATCGAAGTCCCCTAACATTTTGGTAGTATAAAGAAAGTGTTCCATTAAAATTATTAGCCATCACTAAATATTAACGCAAAACAATAACAATAACATAGTATATAATACCTCCAAATAGCCGCCTTCATCCCATTAGCATTCCTTGCATTAACTTCGTTTTTATACGAGGCACATAGAAACAGGAACAGTAGAAGCACCAGTGCGGTTTCCGCACTAGTGCGGGAAAGTAGCACCATATGTACTGTAATAGTTATTTACGATACTAGTGCCGAAAATAGGAAATTACCTATTCGCATGTGTATCGTACAACGTTTTACTGTACATATGGCTCTTTAAAGTTTCGACATATGCACGAAAAGTGCTCTTTTCCGCACTAGTGCGGGAAAGTAGGACCATATGTACTGTAAAACGTTTAATTCTCAGGCTAACGGCGCGGCGTGGAAGGAAATGGGGAATTTCACGCAAGTGGAAAGCAGGTAATCTCTCTTAAAACTTTGGACACTTATGACTTTGTGATTATTTATTGTCTTGTGTTATTTCTTTCTCCACGTGACTATATATTTATATGCTACGGTAGCCTAGTGGTTCAAGCATGCGGCTGTCAAGCGGCGGTCGTGGGTTCGAATCCCAGCTCGTATCAATGAGTTTTTCGGAACTTATGTACGGAATATTTACCGTTAGCTTTTCGGTGACTGAAAACCGTGAGGAAACCGGTCTATTCCCAATAAGGTCTAGTTTTCCCTCTAGGTTGGAAGGTCAGATGGCAGTCGCTTTCGTAAAAGTAGTGCTTTAGCCAAATGTGGGGGGTTAGGTGTCAGAGCGGACCCCGGGTTCCTTTCGGGGCACAACCGGGAATAACGCTAGGAGGATGATGATGTGACTATATATTTAATCCCTTTTCGAGAAAGTCAAAATGGTTGATTATTTTATTTGGTGTCACCATCCCTATTTCAATAAGGTGCAAAATTTTCTGTCTCAATTTACTTCACCGTTCTTAGTCGTCTTATCCACCAGTGACCATTCATTACCGACAAAACCAATATTTTAGGTAAGCTCAACCACATATCAAGAAACAAAGTCAGCAAGTTCAATTCTTTTCAGTTTGGGTTCAAAACATTATTATCACAATTCGCTATGAGATTTTACACCGTAATTATAACAAAAAAAGAACGGGTTGCACTCCGGGAGTGCCGGCAGAAGTGAAAACTCAATAACATTGTAACAGTTTTTCGATCAGGTCACGTGACATCTTACGGTGTCACCATAAAAATGAATTTGACGCAAAGTTATGAACAATTATCAATTATTTAGGCGGACGGCCCGCGGGCGCGTTGGGTGCGACGGGCCGCCGGGTCCGGGCGGCGGCAAACACAATAGGTACCAATTTGTTTTTGCCTTTGCCAAATATTTTTTTCAAAGCTTTATCTCTTTAGGAATAACGTCTAAATTCGAACTATTCGAATTTGCAAGAACAGCAGACGGCGGTGGCGACCAAAATATAAATTTGTTTTTGCCGTTGGTAAATATTTTTCTAAGCTTTATCTCTTTGGGAATAACGCCCAAATTCGAACTAGTGCTTTCGTTTTTGTCAAAATATCCCTCGTCGCTCTCACATTAGCCCTTACCTAAATAAGTCTGGTATACTGAATATGTCAAACAGACGAACTTTGAAACTAGCGTCGATGGTATTCTCGTTAAAGCGGACGGGTATTCCCTCATATCACGCGAGCAAAATACAGTGGAAGCGTAGAGATGAAAAAGGTTTGCGTGCGCGAAACGAGATCTCTTCCCTGCCCCCTTTTCGACTTCAAGCGTTTAGAGGCAGTTTTCGCTATGCTGCTTCTAAATGCTGGAATAATCTGCCTCCCCCAATAACTAAAAGTAAGTCCCTGGCAGGATTTAAAAAACAATATAAAGCTTGTTTACTGGATTCCCAAAAAGCAACAACATTCACTTTTAAATAATTGGTCTGTACCTGACAGCATAACTACTGTGTAGCTTAACTATTGAGAATACCCTGTGCTATTGTACTAAATATTGTTGATTTCGATCTTTCATATAATGTGACTAATGTGTATCTTGTATGTATGTGTGTGCATCTTTTAATTCTGACAAGTGTCACCTACAAGTGTGTCGCGGGCGGGAATAAGTGTAAAACCCCAAACGTGTTCTTGGTAAGGCTCCCTACAGCTACCGACCCACCCCACCCTACTTGTTGGTAAACAGGTCCGCCATACACCCTGTGTAATTTTTAAAACCAGTCGAGATTCAAACAACGTGTTGATAACTTATTACTAAGCAATTTTTGTGTATTGCACCTCTGTAATGTGGTTTCAATTGATAAGGGGACTACCGAGTCAGAGGATTCCCCTTTTCCACAGTTATCTCTGCAACTTGCCCCTATATAAACCAGTTGGCTTCACTTTTAGACCATACTGTGACCAACAGTGCTGCTATAAGCAACTTGCGAGTTAGTACTAGGTTTCGATAAACCATGTTTAAGTTCGTAGTATTATTAGCTCTGGTGCTGGTGACGTGCCAGGCTCGGGAGCTGAAGAAATGTGCCCTGGTCAAGGAGCTGCGGACTCAGGGTTTCCCTGAAGCGCAGATGAGAGATTGTAAGTTTTTAAAGCTTCTTTGATTTGTGATGATGTAATAAGTACTTATTTCAAATTGACTAGGTATTTATACCTACTTCAATCGTTTTACAAACACATGGATAGTCGTATTACTCGGTAGATGACTTATATAATTCACCTTATTGATATACCTATTGTTACTCTAGTGATAGTATTGTAAGCATATTAAAATCCTGTTAATAATCTCTCTGCCGACATTTTTAGTTCCATTAATAATTGTACATATACTTAGTATTAGTATGGATGGATCAACAATATCATGTTATAAATTTTAATGAAATCTATCAATTTGATATTCTCATGTAATTGCAATCAAAATTCTTATTATGTAAATGCTATTTCATAGGGTTAATAGTTAACATTTAACGTTAATTAAGTAATTTATATATGATACATTTAATTATATAAATCTAGATTTAAGAACAACAAATATTGAGTGCCCTTTACGGTGTCATGTACCTACCATCTATGCTTTGTAACTCCTCAATGTACTGTGACGTCATGGAATCCGCCACAGCCGCCGCCGCGACAGAGCGGCGCCGACGCGGGGACAGACGAGCGGGGCAGAGCAGCGCACGGCACCGCACCCACCGCACCGCTACCCGCCGGCCCGTATATAAGCGCCGCGCGCCCGTCAGACCGGAGGTGGCGAGCGGCCTGACTGCCCGCATATTCGCAACAGCGACACATTATCTCGCCGCACCAAGCGGCAGCCAGGTTCACGGTGCCTACTAGTATGGATAGTACGTCCCAGAAGCTTAAACCTGCTTCGATTACCATTGGCATTTACAATGCCAATGGACTGAGAGGTATGAAGGACGAGGTGATGAACTTCCTTCGCGATCACTCAGTAGACTTACTCCTGGTCCAAGAGACCTTTTATCGTCCCAGCATTAGAGCTTTTCGCGTCCCTGGATACGTTCAGATCAGAGATGATAGGCAAGATGGTAGGCCATTCGGGGGCACGCTCATTTTCTACAAACGTAACTTACATTGCATAAGACTCAATCCCCCGCCCCTGACTAATATGGAAGTGTCGGTCTGTCGCATCTCGATGGAGGGTCACCCCCCGATATCGATTGCTTCAACCTACCTTTCACCTCAACGAGACTTACTTTTGACTGACCTCAACTCTTTAGCCTCCCTAGGTCCTTCGGTCATCGTGGCCGGGGACCTAAATAGTAAGCATACTAGCTGGGGTTGCGTAGCAACCAATCCCAACGGCAATCGGCTTCATCACCTTTTGATCGATAGCCTCCCTTTCGATCTCCTCGCTCCCTTAGAACCGACTCACTTCCCTCATAACGTAGATCACCGACCTGACATACTCGACATAGCACTACTAAAGAATGTAGCGTTAACTCTGCGTTCTATAGAAGTGTTACACGAACTAGACTCGGACCATAGGCCAGTCCTTTTGAGACTAGGTCCTCACCCCAATAGTACTCCCCGAACCAGGACACTCGTGGACTGGGATAAGGTGCAGTCAGGTCTCTTACAGACGGATCCCCCCCTGCTTAGAGACATCCCAGACAATATAACTACAACCGAACAGACAGACCAAGCGATCGATTCTTTCACCAACTACCTCAACGCTGTACGAAGCGAGGCCTCAAGGGAGGTGTCGGCGGAGGACATCCAAAACCGACCCCTACCTAGGGAACTGAGAGAGTTAGTGACAAGGAAAAATCGCGCCATCCGCACCTACTCAAATCACCCTTCTGCCGAAAATCGACAAATCCTGAGAGACTTGTCTAACGAGTCTAAACAGAGAATTGCCGAATTTCGGGAGAACTCGTTCAGGGATCTGATGGGGGAGATAACGCCTAGTCATCTGGCTTACTGGAAACTAGCGAGATCTCTCAAATCCGATGCCTGTTGGACCATCCCTCCCTTGGATCGACCGGATCACTCAACCCCCGCGTTCGAGGACAGTGATAAAGCCGAATGCCTTGCGAGTAGCCTAGAGTCCCAATGTTCGCCCAATCTCCTCCACACCGACGAAGCCCATATTAGCAGGGTCGATTCCGAGGTGGACAGGAGATCGCGTCTCCCCGTAACTTCACCCATTTTACCGGTGTCGGTTAAGGAAGTCAGTGACCATGTCAGGCGTCTCCGTATTAGGAAGGCTCCGGGTGCGGATGGTTTATCCAATCGCATCCTGAGACTTCTCCCCGAAACCCTTCTCCTCCTTTTGGTTGGCATCTTCAATGCCGCGCTGACCAATGCTCACTTTCCAGCCGCGTGGAAATGTGCAACGGTCATAGGGATAGCGAAGCCCGGTAAACCCCGGACCTCGCCTGCCTCTTATAGGCCGATCAGCTTACTTAGCTCCCTTGGAAAGCTATATGAGCGGATCCTACTCACGAGAATTCTCAGATTTACGGCTGAGAATAACCTCCTCATCGATGAGCAGTTCGGCTTTAGATCCGGACACTCATGCGTCCAACAGGTGCACCGCGTCACGGAGCATGTGTTGGACGGTTTCTCTCGATTCCAGGGGCTCAAGACTGGTGCGATCTTTCTCGACGTAGCGAAAGCCTTCGATAAGGTCTGGCATAACGGACTGGTATATAAGTTATACCAGCTCGGTATACCGGACAGACTCGTACTCACCATACGAGATTTTCTCAGTGATCGAAGCTTTCGATACCGACTGGAGGGAACGTTCTCGGACCCACACCCCATCCGGGCCGGAGTCCCGCAAGGCTCCGTGCTCTCTCCCACTCTCTACTCGTTGTTCACGAACGACATTCCCAGGCACCCTAAGGTGCATCTGGGGTTGTTTGCGGACGACACCGCGCTCTTTACGACCCATTGTAAGTACGCTACTATCCGGCGATACCTCCAAGAGGCAACCACCGACCTAGGCCGTTGGTTTAATCTTTGGCGTATCGAAGTCAACCCGGAAAAAAGCACTGCAATAGTCTTCCACCCGTCTGACTGCATTAGCACAGAAAGGCGGGTGGCCCCGATCCAGATGTTTGACCGACCCATCCCCTGGGTCAATGAGGCCAAATATCTTGGAGTGACCCTCGACAGGAAACTGACCTTCCGTAGCCACATCCGTAGGGTACGCAACCGCGCGTTATTCGTGCTAGGAAGGCTTGGGCCGATGATCAACAAGTTTAGTAAAATGTCACTTAGAAATAAGCTGACACTCTACAAGACTTGTATCCGTCCAATCATGACATATGCAAGTGTAGTATTTGCTCACGTGCCTATGTCATCGCTCAAGCCGCTTCAGGTCATCCAAAATCGCTTCCTCCGTAGGGCGACTGGTGCCCCGTGGTACCAATCGAACCTCAGCCTGCACCACGACATGGGGATTAGCACCATGTATGGTTTCTTTAAGCAGGCTGCCAGACGTTATTTTGACAACGCTCCCCACCATAGGAATCCGTTAGTTAGGAAGGCTGCTGATTACGCTCCCATCCCTCCCCCCTCAGTCGTTACTCGGCGCTCACTGATTAGGGGCCGCACGGTCCGGCGTCCTAGGCACACACTCACGGACCCGGACGACGAAATCACAGCGTCCATCGAAAGATGGAACGCTGCGCTTTCGGCGTCCATCACATCGCGTACACTTCGGCGTTCCCGCCGGCGGGGACGTCCACCGCGAGATCGCGACAACACAGACACATACAGTCCCTATTCGTCCCGGTACCGCCGCATACCGGGTAGAGTCAGTCCGACCCAGGTCGGGCCTAGCTGAGTTTCTTGCTGGACTCTTCTCAGCTAGGCTAGGTTTTAGCGAACCAGCGATAAAACTCCCAGTAGTTCGACACCACTCACACCCCAGATTCGGTTGATACCGTTCAACCAATCTCACTGGAGCGCAAACTCGTAGAGTATTCCAGTGTATAAACTTTCCCGCGTGGTCGTGCCGGAGGCTCCCCCTGGATTTTCCCCAGGCTGCCCTCCAACCATGCAATTCGACCGCTATATTGGGTCGCAAAAAAAAACAGACCGGAGGAGTTTAGCTAGCGGCTCGCCGTGTGCTCAACTCTCTCCCCTCGCCCTCCTCTCCTCCCCGCCACTGGCGCTTGGCTACCCCGAGTTCTAGCCGTGGCATCCCGACTCCTGGCACTTGGCTACCCCGAGCTTGCCGGAGTCTTCCGCCTCCCCTCACTAGAGGTGTGCGCCGATGGCAAAATCATCGGCGGCGGCGTCCGGTGGGATTTTGATCGGCGGCGGCGGCGTGATCGGCGTGAAATCGGCGTGGATTTTTTTTCCCGGAGTATCGAAAAATAACTATATATAGCGTAATATCTCATTTATGACACATTTTCTGAAATGTAATTGTACCAAAAATACTAAAAAGAAATATCAAGCAGGAATCTTGATAATCTTCTTTGTTTTCTTGAGCTCTGCCTCTATTTCTCTTTCCTTCGACGCAGCCAACCATTATCATCTTCTCCAAGCTGGACTGGTCTCGGCGAGCCACGTAGTCCATGAATGTCATCATTCTCTGGAAGCGTGTATTTGAAAGCTGGGTGTTAATACGAAGGCTCCTTGAGTATCGGCCTTGTATACATGAGATGCCCGACATTCTACGCCAGCACATGATGATGATGATCTGTCCGATCTGTCCGATCTAGCGTTAGTCCATTAACGGGAGCGGTCAGATGCGCAGGATATTTTAAGGCCAGCACATAGATGCATTTAAAATGTGACAAATGCATCTATTTTTGATTTCACGCGCGGCTTCCATGTCCATGTTTCAGAGGCATAGAGAAGATAAGGGTGCACGAAGTCAGTCTTTGGTGTTGCGGTGGATATTGCTGTTCCTCCATATCTTTTCCAAGCGCGATCTTCTGATGACCTTTTTCATACAGTTTCCGTCGTTGAAGATCTGTGAGCCCAAGTAACATAATGTCTTGTACCAAGTCCAGCTGGTTGATTACGTAAAGCACGCGCGTCAGGTAGATCTAAATGTCAACTTTTGTGTTGGAAAATTACAGTTGAATTGTCCTAAAGCTCGTTCAAAACGTTACGTATTTTCCCCTCAGGTCTCGCAGTTCCCATGCCCTCTGCATCAACCCATCTCTACCTATAAACATCAGCTTCGTTTTTTCCTGTTGATGTGGAGGGGCAATATTGTGCACTGATTTGACTTTCTTTAGAAGTGTAGCTAGCTTAGCCTCATTGACTCCTTTTATGGTCGTGTGTGTCATTGAACCATGTCTTTCAGCCGGACACGAGATTTGGACGGTAGGAGTTTCACTTATTCAATCTGAGCCAATTTTACAGGATATCCAAAAACTAGTATTCACGGTTACATCACAACAAAAAATACGAAAAAAGTAAGATTTGCAGTAGTAGTACCTAAAAAAGTCATCATATCCGCTTAAAAAATACGCTTTAAATTTTTTAAATAAGTAGCATGTCTTGTTTTTTATTTTCAATTTTTTTGATGACATTGACTTTTGAGTTGTATAAAAGAGTCAAAGCATGATTTGAAAAATGGAATTAGGTTTGTGACTACTTTTAGAATGTTCGCACTAATATTATAATTATGCATGTATATAGCACGAATGTAAACCACGTGAGGGCATTCATTTCGTTTGAACGTGTCCCGCTGCAGAATTGCCGATTTTTATTTTATTGCGAAGCGAATTAAATCAAACTCTTCAACGTAGAACATAGAGTTCACATGTGCTGTAAAGAGTCCTTGTTCGGCGTTAGAATTAAAATGAGTTAAATAAATTGCATATAATAATTAACACGGTTCCAACAAAAACGAAATTACGCCACGCCGATTTCACGCCGGTCAATTTGATCGGCGGCGGCGGCGTGGAAAAATCGTCGGCGGCGGCGGCGCGGCGGCGCGGCGCACATGTCTACCCCTCACCCCTTCCAGGCCGCTTGGCTACCCCGAGCGCTGCCTGAGGAGTGAGTAAGTAGGACCGCCCCGATATCCCTGGCGCTTGGCTACCCCGAGTGATAAGCCGGGATATCGAACCCGTAACCGAATCCGCGATACTTCCTGGCGCTTGGCTGCCCCGAGTTACTAAAAGCCGGAGTATCGCAATCCCACCGTTCCCGTCTCACACCGACCCCGTATCAAAATCCCGGGGCGACCGCGCCCCACCTCGCGCGCGATAGCAATAGTGATAGATAACCTAGGTTAGGGGTGATCTTTGGTAAATAAAAGGGCGACAAGACCCACTTTCTAATATTAATCCGACCGCTGTTCTCATTTACCCCTGCTCCTGCTAGGCTCCTTCCCGTCTGAGTTAGCTAGGAAACCCTCACACGACCTTCAGGCAGAGGGATATGTGTGTGTGGCTAAACCCGCACATCACAGTACTTATGAACATGACTACAATACAATAAAGAATAAAAAAATACTTGTTGAAAATATTATATATTATGTTGGGATAATAACCGCGTCATTTGAGTAACAGTAAGGAGAATTGTATTATTATTCGGCAGGGGTGTGCCTGGTGGAAAACGAGAGCCATGGCCGAACCGACGCGAAGGGGACAGTGAACAAAAACGGCTCCCGCGACTACGGGCTCTTCCAAATCAACGACAAGTACTGGTGCAGCAACACCTCCACCGCTGGAAAGGACTGCAATGTCACCTGCGCTGGTAAGGGCTAACAATCATCCTACTAATATCAGAAATGTGAAAGTTTGGGTGTTTGGACGTTTGATGTTTAGATATTTGGATGTTTGTTACTCAATCACTCTTAAACGGCTCAACCGATTTGGATAAAATTTAGCAGGTTATTAGTTTAAAGCCTAGATAAAAATATGGCATAGTTTCTATCCGGAGTCCACGCAGATGAAGTCGCGGGCGGAAGCTAGTCCAAATATAAGTTGTTGAATAGGAACCTAATAAAATGTGATGTCAATTGGGACAGTTAAGTATGGTTAACCATTTAACTGAGACGCTTCCTATGACGAAGCAAGGACACAAGGGGAGACGATAAAGAGTAGGTACCGGGCGCCTGTCACTCGCTATCAGCCTACACTGTTTCAGACAAGCGATTGACCTAAGGCCGCGCTAACGCCATCTTGTCGCCCCGCTCTGTCCGCTGGCGTCCAGACCGTGACCTAAGGCGGCGCTCGCTGCAGGTCAGAGGCTCTAGTATAAGTTTTACCGAAACAAAACTTTACGATCGCGTTTGCGTTTTACCCTCAATTTGTATGGGATTTGACAGCTAAACGCAAACGCGGTCGTAACGTTTTGTTTCGGTAAAACTTATACTAGAGCCTCTGGTCGTATAATCGGTCACACGGTGTCTTTGACTTTGATGGCTTTAATAAGAAATCATTAAAATATACAGTAGAGTTAGAATTGACTCGATACAAGAAATTAGTAGTTCTGCCTTACTTATGCTGAATTTAATAATTGCATGGCATATCTTTAGGATCATAACAGGTATAACTATAACAAGAAATTATCAAAATGTTATAGAAATAAAAATCAGGGCGGACCCTTAATGACCATAAGATATGAGGAAGGTTTTATGCGTTTGTGATGCGGAACGGATCCTGCGCAAAGTCGAATCGCAATTGACCGTTTTTTGTGCCCATCCATCTCTGGACTTATCTAATAAATAAATCACGTATAAAACTCAAAATGTAAATAGACCTATTTTATTCTTTCAGACGTTATGACAGACGACATAACGAAGGCGTCGAAATGCGCGAAGAAGATCTACAAGCGGCATAGCTTCATGGCATGGTACGGCTGGAGAAACCACTGCAATGGCAAACCTCTTCCCGACATCAGCTCTTGTCACTAACACCTAACACAAGAGTCACATTACACTGCAGGCCGGGAGAGATCTACTTGACTCGATAAACTTATATCAGTTAGTACGATAGGTTCTGTTACGTTACGATATAATACCTAATAATGTCCGACACGACCAAGAGCGTTCAAAATAATCTATCATGCTCTTGGCTACGGTCAACAAAATGGAGCAGTGTCAGATATATTTGAGCGCGTTTGTGCTGGTGACTAATAGAAAGTATAACACAAAATCTGTGAACTACTCAAATTCTAGGAACGTGTTTTAATGTTATATTAACAGTACACATCTAGGTGTAATTAAAGTGATAATACTACTCGGATATTCTCGAATGTAAGGAATGGAATGTATACTAGTATATGGCATGGGCACTCTATGGCAAAGCAATATGGGTTAAATTCGAACTAATAATTAATAATAATTTTTCTTTATTCAAAAAGCCATGTCACTTTGACAACTAGTGCGTCGAGTACTCGGACGGTTACCTTATTGTATTTCAACATACTTGTAAGGTTTTCGAATATAGTATTTTAAATCTACTTAAAATTGTGTTGGTATTTATTTTGATATACTTACCTACCTATCATCATCATCATCAGCCTACGTCCCACTGCTGGGCACAGGCTTCCTCTCATTAATGAGAGGGAACGGGCAGGCCAGTAGTCTCCACGCTGGCTCAGGGATTGGGGACATGACATACATGTTTGAATTTCTTCTAAGATGTATGCAATGTGTGAGGAACTCACGGTGTTTTCCTTCACCGAAAAGCTAACGGTAAAGTCAGTCATCTAGTTAAGATTCTTTAAGACCTACTTTTTTATAAAACTCATTGGAATTCGTTTTTTTATTGGAATTGAACGATAGAGTTGTCTTTTGAATCGCTTTTTTGATGCAATTTCGGCATCTTAAAAACTGATTATACAATATTTAATTATTATTAGTTTTAACCCTTACAACTTGCTCTAATCCATCATTATGATAAAACTAGCGTATTGCAAAGAACGCAGACCAGAAAGTCAACGGACTTACTACACGTACGGACGCCGTGAAAGAATTTTTGAAATCGGATATGCGAATCTGGATATTACTTATTATGTAAGGACCACCGTCTTCAATCTGTTTTAGCAACACAGAGGCAAATTCATGTTAGGGGCGAGACTACAAACTAATCCTGATGTTATTCACGAATTAATTACGTTGATGTACCTCAGGGACATTTATTTTCTTAAATAGCCTATTCCTAATAAAATAACTTTTATAGGCGCAAAAAACACTAAAACGGAGTATTTTCGTAAAATCAGAACCAATAAAAAATCGACAAATTGTCTTTTACTAGCTATGTAATAGTAATAGTAGATTACTGCAGAGGCCGTGAAGTAGGTAAGGGATTGCTGGACGAGATTGGGGTAGACGGCCGAGTCGTAGACGAGGCCGAATACAACGAGTCCAGCAATCCCTGTCCCGGCCGAGGATTGTATAGTACTTTTTTCAAACGATGTGAGGAAATATTAAAATTAAAATAAATACAAGGTAATCAATTAAATAATAGGTAATTTGCGCCTTTTTTATTTTTTAAACATGCCATTTGAACAAGCCGTTCGAGCACCATGTTTAACCGCACATAAAGTATAGTACCATAGATTATTTTTATTTTTTCTATGAAGCAAGTATGCTTACAGTGTCTAGTGGTGGTTGGCAGTATGTAAATTTTCCTTTGTCAGTTTAATATTAGTAAGCAAATTTAAAAAGCTAGAGTAGCGGACAATAATGGTTTTACTTAGGGTTTTCATACATTACTTCTTGGCGTAAGGCCAAGAAGTAATGTAGGGAGCCATAAACAAGAAACTTTACGTCTTCATTTCGTGATATTAACGCGTACATTTCCGAGCATGTTTGAGAAAAAAAACTTTATAGTACATTGTGATACAAGTGAGGTAGGTATGTTGATAATTACATCAGAGGCGGAATTGTTCATTCCGCCTCTGATGTAATTATCAAAGGTTACATACGATGTTTTTCAACACATTTTGCGAGGAAAAAATCCTTTGATAATGACATCGTCGGCTCACTTATCAACAACCCCGCCTCTGATGTAATTATCAACATAGCTCACTTGTATTATAATGTACTATTTTACATCTGCCGTATTACATCCACCAATCACAACTCTTTAAAAAAAAAAGTATTTGCTATGAACTAACCAGAATACAGCTACAGCTATATTAAAATCGACCAATCAGGAAACAGTATTTATTTCAAGCAATAGGTGTTTTTTATTCCCTAAATCACAATCATTAAAAAATTACCCGCGTCTGATAATCTGTTTTTTTTTACTATTTTCTCACAGTCGAAGTGAAAAGTAGACTGTATAACTATAGTATAGTCTAAAAGCCATTTTACCCCTCGAACTATTTCCCCTCACATCGTTTGGGAACATTTATAACCATCTCGTGGTAATATAGCTTATTGTAGACCCTTCTCATACAATCTACTATTTAGGTACTTACGTCAAAACGTCAGCCATCCCATTCGTCCACACTCATTGCTGTGGAATAATACAATTCCGCGTTGGATCTATATTATTTATTTCACTTTCTGAATGGATGATATTTTATCCTCAGGCTTTGCTTGCGTTTTTTCTAATACGCAGGCAGAAGGCAGCTAGTAGGTATGGAAGTTCCTAACTAAAACTAGTTGGTCTCTTAAAAAAAGAAAAAAAATTGAAATTGACAATTCCCTTAAAATGGGGTGAGTAGGGTTCGCGGGGAGAGTTGGGTTATGAATGGGGTGAGATGGGATTTTAAGGCTACTGCTACAAAAATAATGTATTTTAATTTAAAATGGAGCTAGTAATACTCATAATAAAAAAAAAACGATCCAACAATCTTCCAAAATCACCTTTGTATGAAATCCCATCTCACCCCAATTTCGAGGGACTACGGGGTGAGGTGGGATTTCTTGTTTATCGTCAGTTATGAAATGGAACTACCCAAAATAAAATAAAAACTGAAATATAAACGTCCGGAACACTCATTAATACACCATTCAGTTTGCATATGTAAAGATAAAATGTTATCGAGGTTTGAATGTCATTTTACGGTACTGAATCGACCAAAAATTATATTTCACGACAATCTGTAGAAAAATGCGACCTGCAGAGGAGAAAAGCCGGAGAGCCGGACATACGAACGCATTTGCGCCCAAGCTGAAACGCTGCGCTCGCTGGTTCAACTATAATGAGTAAAGAGGTCTTTTGGCCCGATACCCGATAACATCAATAACTGAGGGGTATTGATGGAGCCAGCTGATAAAACTACTTCTTTTGTAGCGTAAAGATTGATGGTTTGTTTATTTGACAATTTCACCTCTACTCCGGTAGCTCTCTTATTTTCATCGAAAAGTACTTTAGTGCATAAGGTGTTCTTGAGGACGAATAGATTGTGCCGATCTTTGATTGGCGTGAGAAAACACACTGCAGTGCTTTGCCGTTTTTTGTCCGCTACTGTGTATGGAGGTAATGAATAGCCAAGCTGCTCATGGCCATTTGTATCAACAAGTATGTTATGTTTGTCATCGAATGCCTCCAGATATTTGTGAACTTGTTCATCCCAAGTCGGTCGTGTAATTCCCAAGGGGCCGTCAGTATTGTGCAGGTCAGCTGATCCGGCTTCCAAGCTGAAACGCTTCGCTCGCTGGTTCAACTATAATGAGTTCTTGTATTCAATGTAGGAATATTATTGGAGCAGTTATTATTATTATTATTATTATTTACTTCAGAGTGATCGGAATACGTAATTACTAAATCTTTTTAAAGCTACCTACCATAATGGATGTTATATTTAGATGCAGGTGGAATAAAAATAAGTTTTTACAATGAAACAACATTTATGTATCCGGTTGAATGCCTAGTTAACACAATGTTCTTGTTTGATCATATCAGCCAGTTTCTCTCCAATCATAATACAAGGCGCATTAATGTTGCCACTAGTGATGGTCGGCATGATGCTGGCGTCGCCTATCCGCAACCCTGTGACACCCCGCACCCTCAGCTCAGGGTCTACCACGCTGTGGCCATCACGCCCCATCGCACAAGTGCCCACAGGATGCCACTGAGTAGAGGCAGTATTCAAAGCGTGGCATTTCCAGTAATCATGAGTATTGAATTCAATGTCAGCACATTGAGGTACCTGTATATTTGCCACCTCAGAATTCAGGTGTCTCAAATACTCGTTATCTAAAACACTAATATAGTCTTCTACAATATTAGCGTGTTTCTCCAAATCTGCTTCATCTGAATAATAATTAAGGAAAATTTTAGGACTGTCTTCGGGATTGTTGCTTCGCAGCTCGACGTGCCCCCTCGAATCTGGATGCAACAGAGTTAATAAAGTGAAAATAGTTTCCTGCTTTTGGCCTATTTTTGCTACAGCTGTGCAGATTTTATCGTCTAGTCCAAATACGTAAGAACAGATCAAAGTCGAGACCAAGGTAGCGGCTGGAAGCGGAAAGGCCACTGTTTGATAATCTGGAACGGTGCTGCCATCTGATAAAGCAACGTGTCCTGTTATGGTAGGAGTAGGAAATTTGTCCAGATCTGTTAATAGTTTAAGGTTCTGAGGTACTGATTGAACGCCTTTTTCACCTGTTAGTATAACAATCATGTATGCATGATCTTGTAAATTTTTACCGACTGATGGAGAGTCTAACAATACGTCGATACCCTTTTCAGTTAAGTGGTCTTTTGGCCCGATACCCGATAACATCAATAACTGAGGGGTATTGATGGAGCCAGCTGATAAAACTACTTCTTTTGTAGCGTAAAGATTGATGGTTTGTTTATTTGACAATTTCACCTCTACCCCGGTAGCTCTCTTATTTTCATCGAAAAGTACTTTAGTGCATAAGGTGTTCTTGAGGACGAATAGATTGTGCCGATCTTTGATTGGCGTGAGGAAACACACTGCAGTGCTTTGCCGTTTTTTGTCTGCTACTGTGTAGGGAGGTAATGAATAGCCAAGCTGCTCATGGCCATTTGTATCAACAAGTATGTTATGTTTGTCACCGAATGCCTCCAGATATTTGTGAACTTGTTCATCCCAAGTCGGTCGTGTAACTCCCAAGGGGCCGTCAGTATTGTGCAGGTCAGCTGATCCGGCTTCCAAGATCTCCGGGCTGTTCAGTCCTTCGCTCTTTTTAAAGTAGTACGTGACATTATCCCAATCCCACCCACTACCACCCATGTTTACCCAGTTCTCGTAATCACCCTTGTTTCCTCTTACGTAGTACATGTAGTTGGCGCCACTGGAGCCGCCCAGCATCTTTCCGCGGGTTAAATGGATTGTTTTTGTCTTGTGAGCTTGACAGGAATACCCGTCATCTTCGCTGTAGTAGTTCCAGTCAGCCATTGAGTAGTCCACAAAAGGGAACAAGCCAGGGATCTGAAATAAAATTGATATTTACCACTGTCTTTACTTTATTTAGTTATTTTACTATTATTTTCAAAGTTTAAGGTTTAATTTTAGTTATTTTAATTGAATAGTAGTTTTAGTCTTGTACTTTAAGTATCTATATTTTTGAAGTGAAAACTTCTTTAGCGGCGCTGAGCACTTTTTGGGATTGGGAAAAATTGTTAAATACGCGACAGAGTTTTGTGACCTCAGATGTGAAGGAGGTCACTTTTTGCTGCTAGCCGATTCGACATCATTCAAAACTGAACGCTATTCGTAAGAGTATAAAGCCGTTAAACACTTTTTGCAATAGCATATTCTGCAAATAAATTTGTAATAATACCAACGCGTCCTTCACCGTTTGCTATTGAGAAAATTCGAATAGTTCGAATTTGGTCATTATTCCTAAAGAGATAAAGCTTAGAAAAATATTTACCAACGGCAAAAACAAATTGATATTTTGGTCGCCACCGTGCACCGCCATCTGCTGTTCTTGCAAATTCGAATAGTTCGAATTTAGACGTTATTCCTAAAGAGATAAAGCTTTGAAAAATATTTGGCAATGGCAAAAACAAATTGGTATTGTGTTTGCCGCCGCCCATCGGCGCGCCGAACCCCGGCACCGTTGCGCCGCGGCGGCGCGTTGGGCCCGTCGCACCCAACGCGCCCGCGGGCCGTCCGCCTAAATAATTGATAATTGTTTATAAATTTGCGTCAAATTCATTTTTAGGGTGACACCGTAAGATGTCACGTGATCTGATCGAAAAACTGTTACAATGTTATTGAGTTTTCACTTCTGCCGGCACTCCCGGAGTGCAACCCGGTCTTTTTCTTAAATTAATTGACTTGGATTAAAATTTAGATATTTTTAAAAATGTTTTTTACTTGATTTAATAAATCTGTCGTGTACAATAAAATAATCATTACCACCGTTGGCGTCACGAAGGTTATTGTAGCTAGCATGTTACGACACGATAAATGATAAATAAACGTACCACAGATTCAACAGAAGGGTTGCCTCCAGCTTCGATGAGCAGGATCTTCCAGTCGGTTATCTCCGAGAGCCTGGCGGCGATCACCGCCCCCGCCGACCCAGCACCCACCACGATGAAGTCGAACTGTTCACCATCTGTGTTAAATGTTTACCTGAGTTATTAACGTGTTATATGTTTACAAATTTTTCTTAAGGTCAACAAAAATACGAATTCTTTCTTGCGTCTACTTAAAAGTTATTTATATATATTGTGGTTTTTATCATGATTATTTGAAGCTTTATATTCACTTGCCTTTGTTATTGGTTACTTAATTCGTTCGTAAGTATGTGTGGGTCAAATCATGCAAGTCAAATTGGACCTACTTCCCGAAGTCTAATCGACTTTTTTTGTCAAATGGTAATGCAATACTTTGGTACGTCTGATTATGGCGAGGCATGGTGGCCATGGGAACCCCTTAATTGGGCAAGGACTAAACTTTGGCCAACTTAACTCACTCAATTAAATTTTCTATGAATGCATTTAAATAAATATTGTTACGACGGCGGGGTCAATAACAGTTTTGTTGGCATAGTGACTCGCCGTCAAGGTGTTTCAAAATTCGCTGTCGACTAAAGACATCTGTAGCCCAGCGGTACAAACGGCTGTCGAAGAGCCGATGTGCCCGGGTTCGAGTCCAGCGACCGACATGCACTTTTTGTATGTTTTTAATTAATGGTGAGTACATTTTCAAAACGCCGAGTAGCATGGAATGTTCTAAAAAGGGTAAGCGAATAGAACATTCGATGCTTAAGGAAATTTATAGACGAATGTATGGGCTTGGAATATTCGAGAAACGTGGACGTAGCACGTTTATCTGGAAAAGCCCATGCTACTCAAAACGAGTACCTAATGAAATGTACAATGAAATGAAGATCGAAATTAAGGACTAGAATCTTCGGTAAGGGGTATATAAGGGGACCACGTTCGCAGTACTAGTCAGTTTGGAAGGCAGTCTTGAAGTGAGTTCTTGAAGAGGGGGCTTGGAGTCAGTCCTGAGAGGAGTCAGGGTTGAGTGGAGTCTTCAGAGTGGAGTTGGAGTTCGCAGAATGGGAATGGGAAATGAGAACTGGTTGAAGAAGTACAGTGGAAAGTTGTGATTAGTGAAGTGGTCTAGTGCGTAACAGTAAAGTGTAGCTGTGTCAGTACTAGTAGGCGCGAACTCAGTCACTTGTGTGAGTTAATTGAGTTGTCAGCGTTAGTATGTGTGGACTCAGAGGACTTTACCCTGTGTAAATCGCAGAATAAATCTATTGTCGCGTTAAAAAGGTGTTTAACTCTATCCTACCCCCCCACGCTCGTAACAATATATATAAACTAGCTGTTGCCCGCGACTTCGTCCGCGTAGCACTTGTTACCGTCTTAGAAAAATGATTGCTATAAAATTATTGTAGGCGGAACCTTAATTATCGCCGACCCGAACTAAGTTCTACCACCTTAAGGGATGATTTCCGAGATTAAAACTATCCTTAATCCATAAACGACATGATACAGAGAAAGAATATAATGGAAAAATAAACCATCTTCGTCTGTAGCCCCCGACAAGATCGTTACGTCGTTGGGTTTCGTGATAAGGGTATCCTATATCCTTTCAAGGGTCTCAAATTATCTGTACGGAAAATTCCATCTAAATCCGTACAGGGATAAAGCGTAAAGTATGAGTTCATTAGTTTAAATTGCTAAATTTAAATTGAAAACTCCGTTTTTACAAATATAAAAATATCTTAAGAATCATCAACAGACGTTTCTGATTAAATTGTATACTTTTTCATAATGTATTAAAGAAAGCTACATTACTGGAAAAGTTTGCCTAAATCCGTCCAGTAGTTTTACTCACGTTAATTCGGGCTACTCGTACCTGTCTGGTTTTGAAAGCAAACTTATCTAATGTTAAAAGACGTAGAACTTTCCATCTCCATCCGCCGTCCCCATTTAACGGTGTTAAATAATCAATTATTTTGATTATCAAAAAAAACTTTTAAAATTAACTTAATAATCAGTAGGTTAAATGAAACATTACCTACTTTTCGGTTCTGGAAGCATCGCAGTTCTAACTTAACCTACATTTCTGGTAGGTGTTCGGTTCTGTTAGGGTCGTGGTTCTAACTTAACCGAACCTACTTTTCCGCTAGCAGTCAGATTATGTATTTTGACTAATAAATGGCTTACCATATAGTATATACTATATATGAAATAAGAATTCCCTTACTTCAATATATACTTGTTTCTCATACATACTGTACCAATCCACCCTACAGCCTACTGCCCTAAAGCTACCTAAAGAAGCTCCTCGCCAAAGCCCAAGAATGCGGGATAATTTGTTATAAGCTCTAACACTAGCCTACTGTAACTGGCTCTCTATTTACCTACGAGTATATATTAAACCTACATTTGATGCGCGCTTTTATAACGAATACCTGAAGATATGGCCAGAATGTGATCGGTAGTGGCAAGACCCCGAAGTGTTGTGTACCGTAATAACCCAAGTTCTTTTGTGGAAGCTTGACAGGTTTTGGACTCTTCATTAATATAATAAAATTAAGGCTATACTATCAGTACATAAATTAACCTATCTGAACGCCACTTTCATCTACTATTCACCTTTTTCTAATTATAATGAAGACCTAAAGTTTGGAAGTATAATTCAATCGTTAAAGTTATTTTACAAAGTATTTTTGTATGTCTTTCACTATTAGTTACACTATGATTATAAATATTATTATTAATATTTTTTATAATTGGGTAGAAAATCCCCTACTCCCTATTGTCCGTTCGGTTGAATTTTTTTATTTTTATTTTTAGAATTCACAATATTCAAGTATATTTATTTAAACCTAAAATGAACTAGACGTTGGTCCTTAATATTTGTATTTTGAAACAAATATCTATCGACGAGCTGTGTAATGTAGTGTGGTAATCTTTTTCTTTTACTCACACATGCTACTTCTCATACTTTAGATGGGGATTGAACGGCCTATCCAAGTTACCTGCTTAGCTACACCTATGAGTTTAAGACTCAGCGAATGAAGCTACCAGCGTTTCCAACCTAGCGGTCTGTCTAGAGAAGAAACACCGAAAAAAACTCGACAGTCACCTTTTAGTGTTCATAATTGTTGTATTTACAACTTATATAAAATAAAAAATAAATAAATATTAGCGGACAATCTTACACAAATCGACCTGGGCCCAAACTAAGCAAAGCTTGTACTATGGGTACTACACGACGATAAACATACTTAATAAGTAAATACTTAAATACATAGAAAACATCCATGACTCAGGAACAAATATTCGTGCTCATCCCACAAATAAATGCCCTTACCGGGATTCGAACCCAGGACCTCTTGCTTCATAGGCAAGGTCACTACCAACTAGGCTAAAGCGGTCGTCAATATGGCCAATATATACCTAAGACCATTCTATACCGATGCCCTTGGGGTAATGTCAATGTAAACCGTACTTTGCATGTGAAATATTTTACCTAAATCGTACCTCGAATGAAGAGTGTCCACTTCACAACAATAAATTGCCTTGAATGGAGAATATCTACTCATGATAATAAGATACTTTAGGTGGATTTGATGAACTGCTCAGCCTGTCATCAATCCCAGAATGATTTCATCTTTCTGAAACAATCCTGATATCTCAATGTCATGAATAGAACTGAAACCTTTTGATGATAATTAATAATTGTCACACCTTTATAGTACAGTACCGGTCAAAAGTTTAAGTTCACTCTGCGAAATAAGGTTATCATATTAAATTATGTTCAAATATAGAATATGTTTTGAATTTCAAACGTTTAATTGTTTCCACTACTACCAAATAACAATAAAAATACCTCTTGGAGGAATCGTTTTATGTTATTCGGAAAATTTGATCCATTTAATATTTTTGTTCCGTATTTCCTATGAGATTTCGTGAAGTTAGAAATCATTTAAAATGGGTCGCAAAGCCGATTGAGTGTCGAAACTCGTGCTGTTATTGTAGCTCTGTCAAATGAGGGCTACACGACGCGGAAAATCGCTGAAAAAATGAAGGTTTCTCAAACCGCTGTCGTGAGTACTTTGAAACGAAAACAAGAAACCGGTCTTAATTGCAGTCGATCTCGATCAGGTAGGCCAAAAGTCACGTCTAAAAGCGAAGACCAATTTATTTGCGTGCAGAGCAAACGCCAACGTACTCTAACTGCTCCAGAAATTTGCGAAGAACTCAACGCCACCCGAGAACAGCGAGTATCGGTTTCGACAGTGCAACGGCGTCTGCGAAACTATGGTCTAAAAGGTCGTATTGCTGCCAAAAAACCCTTGTTACGTAGTCAGAATAAAGTTAAGAGGTTGAAATGGGCCCAGAAACACAAACACTGGACGTCTGAACAGTGGTCTAGTTTTATTTTCTGACAAATCGAAGTTTGAAATTTTTGGAGGGAGACGTCGTCAGTTCGACGACAAGTAGGCGAACGAATGATAAAGCAATGCGTGATGCCAACAGTGAAGCACGGTGGAGGATCAGTTATGGTCTGGGGATGCTTTGCGGGTGATAAAGTTGGTGATCTCGTGAGAGTCAATGGCATAATGGATAAGAAAATGTATCATAACATTTTGCAACGTCACGCTTTTCCATCTGGAAAACGGATTGTAGGCAGAGGTTTTGTTTTCCAACAAGACAACGATCCCAAGCATACTTCGAAGTTGTGCAAAAACTACATTTCATCCAAAGAAAAACAAAAAGAATTAAAATATATGGATTGGCCTCCTCAATCACCCGACCTCAATCCGATTGAGTTGTTATGGGATGAATTGGACAGGAGTGTGAGAAAAATGCGGCCAACTAATAAAGAACAGCTTTGGGAATACCTACACATTTGTTGGAATAAAATTTCGACATCAACACTGCAAAAACTAATTACGCGAATGCCGAAAGTGTGTACGGCAGCATTGAAAGCAAAAGGCGGATATTTTGAAGTCTAAAGTTGGCAAAAACTGATATTTTTTATTTAATTGTGGTTTTAAATTAGAGAATTACCTTTCTTTTTGTATGTAATAGAAGATTATTAAATACTTTTATTAGTACATTGTGTTATAGCTTCATTTAACCGAAATTACAGAGTGAACTTAAACTTTTGACCGGTACTGTATTTCACATGTAACCCACGGTAACTTGACATTCCTTTTGACCACTTAATACTCTTACAGTAATCTCAGTTTCGTTTACTAAATAGACCTTTATTAAATCTTTATTAAGTCTAACAAGTTCTTGAAATATCTTTTGTTGCAGTAGATATAGTTATAAGCCTATCATCCCATAACGCGTGAATTTAGGCCTACATCTACTTCCAGTCCCTATTCTGCTTACTTCTAGGACCATACCTTAGTTCAGAAGCAAGAATGTATCCCTAGCTAAGTTGTAATTAGTTCAATCGGCGAAACTGAGATAGCAACGCTAGCGCCTATATAAACCTTGAATCCCATTTTAACCCCCTTAGGAGAGGAATATTTCCGAAACGCTGAAATAACTTTTTTTTATTCTGATAATAATTTTTTATACGTTTTATGTCTCCAGCACAAAAAAGAGTGTTACTCATCTAAACCTTGAACCCCTTTTTAACCCCCTTTGGGGTAGAATTTTTTAAAACGCTAGAAGTCCTTTTTATATTTGAATAAGTAATCTTTCTAGAACGTTTCTAATAAAAGTGTTTCTCATACAAACCTTGTACCCCTTTTTAACCCCCTAAGTAGTGAAATATTCAAAAACACTGAAAGCACTTTTTCGTCTTCTAATAAGTAGGTAATCTTTCTAAAAAGTTTCCCCTGTATAAACTGCACCCCTATTTCACCCTCTTAGGGGTGGATTTTTTTTATACGCTGAAATATTATTTATAGTATTTTAATAAGTAATCTTTCTACAAAGTTTCAAGTCTGTAGCTAAAATAATAAGTTTCCCCCATACGAACATTGCACTCTATTTAACCCCCTTAGGGGTGGAATTTCATAAAACGCTGAAAATATTTTTTTTGTATCTTAATAAGTAATCTTCCTACAAAGTTTTAAGTCTCTAGTTACTAAAAAAAGTTTCGCCCATACAAATTTTGCACCCCTATTTAACCCCCTTAGGGGAAGTATTTCCAAAAATCGCTTCTTATCCCTAGTCCACGTTATAAAAGTAACCTACTGTGCAAAAATCAACTCTCTAACATTGGTAGTTTCGGCTGTGCGTTGATGAGTCAGTCAGTCAGGACTTCTTCCTTTATATATATATATATATATATATATATAGAACATAGAATAAATAAATATTAGGGGACAATCTTACACAAATCGACCTAGTCCCAAACTGAGCAAAGCTTGTACTATGGGTACTAGACGACGATAAACATAATTATATAGATAAATAAATACTTGAATACATAGAAAACATCCATGACTCAGGAACAAATATTCGCGCTCATCACACAAATAAATGCCTTTCAAAGGCCAACCCAAGACCTCTGGCTTCGTAGGCAGGGTCACATAGCGCAACTAGGCTAAAGCGGTCGTCAACGAAAATTAACCATACAAATTCTATGGTTAACTTTGTGTCACAACGAAACTTTGTTCACTTCTTCAGTTACCTCACCCAATTACCTACAAAAAATAAACGGTTGTGTTTGAGCTCATTGGAGCCCTCTTAATGAATAGTTGGGGTGTTTAATGATCGGTATACTTAACAACTTTTGATATATTTTCACTGGATATAACAACATTTTATAAAATTTCATAGAATATGATTACTTAAGGGCATAATAAACTTTTGATATAACAACAAAATAAATAAAAAAGACCGGGTTGCACTCCGGGAGTGCCGGCAGAAGTGAAAACTCAATAAAATTGTAACAGTTTTTCGATCAGGTCACGTGACATCTTACGGTGTCACCCTAAAAATGAATTTGACGCAAATTTATAAACAATTATCAATTATTCAGGGGGATAGCCCGCGGGCGCGTTGGGTGCGACGGGCCCAACGCGCCGCCGCGGCGCAACGGTGCCGGGGTCCGGCGCGCCGACGGGCGGCGGCAAACACAATACCAATTTGTTTTTGGCATTGCCAAATATTTTTCAAAGCTCTTTAGGAATAACGTCTAAATTCGAACTATTCGAATTTGCACAGCAGACGGCGGTGGCGACCAAAATATCAATTTGTTTTTGCCGTTGGTAAATATTTTTCTAAGCTTTATCTCTTTAAGAATAACGCCCAAATTCGAACTATTCGAATTTTCTCAATAGCAAAACGGTGAAGGACGCGTTGGTATTATTACAAATTTATTTGCAGAATATGCTATTGCAAAAAGTGTTTAAGGCCCAAAACCACGAAGGTGGCGAATTTGCTTTGGCAGCTCATAAAAAAAAAATCTGAATGAATTTTAGTAAATTAAGCATTTGAAAGTATTGAAATTTGTCGGATATACCTGTACCTTAAAATATATATTTCAAAAATACCTAATTGTCAATAATTTAACAAAAAACAAGGTCAAAAAGTCATTTCGGGAGCGCGTCCGAAACCACAACTTGTAACTTCAACTTAGTCAAAAATGAAGTAAAATTCAACTTTATATATTTTCAACATTCATTATGAGTATTTTGATTCCTAACAAATAAGGTTTGTTAACTATCTTAGACAAAATAAATTTATTTTAAACGCAGGATTAGTTAAAAACTTGTCCAACAAAGTATACGTCATATTCGTGAACGAAGCAATAAATAGGCGAAACTTTTATTTCTGAACGTAACTTTTGGCGCTAGTGTGCTGCAGTAGTGAACAGGTGTTTTGTGAGTCGGGCGTCATTTGTTTTGTTCGCAAATAAATATTAATTTCAATGGTAAGTACCTTTGCAATCAGCTTATATTCACCGTACCTTTATTATATATCATTACGGGAACGCGTGTAACTGTTTGTTAAATTAAGATGCCAGTTATTTCATATCTATTTCTTAAAATTATTCTTGTTAGATTGACGTTAACCTCTAAATATGGCGTCTAAGACGGCGGGCGCCGGAATAACGCGCGCGAAAGTTTGAAAACGTCATTTCGGGAACAGTCATTATGGCAACGTTCCCGAACATGATGACACGTTCCCGGAATGACTTTGCTGTTCCCGGTATGACGTTATTAGTGCTAAAGAAATATTAAATTAGTATTTGGTGGAAATCAGAGTTTAATTTTTAATTACAGCAAACATGGAAACAAATGAAAATGGGAGGACGAAAAAAAGGTCTAAAAAGGCAATTAAAAAGGATAGTTTGGCTTACTTACGCCACAGAGAAAAAGCTAATGCAAGAAAAAGAAATTTTTTAGATAGTTTGACAGAGGAACAAAAAGAAATTAAACGAGCTAAAGACAGGGAGTACTACCAGAAAAAGAAAGCTGAAAACAAGGTAAATAAAATATCAGATCTGACTGAACGTGAAAAACGAGCGCTAAGAAAACAATGGAAAAAAGCATCAAAAAAGTATAGAGCCAAGAAAAAGATGTTAGCAAATGCAGTCAGTAATACGCCCCCGCCTTCAGATGACGAGTTAGACATACCATTATTACCATTACCGCCCTCTCGCGATTTAATGCGAAAACAAAGTGGAAGAAAAAAAGTAAAAAAAGACCGAACAAAAGCATATCGAAAAATAATAAAGCAAAAAGGTATCATTACAGAACTGAAACGCAAAAATGATGCTATGAGGAAAAAACTAAATAGAAAAGAACAATTACAGATGAAGAAGAATATAGGAGACGACAATATGTCTCCTAATAGTAAAGTGAATGACTTAATCAAAGATATACCTGTGCCTGTGCCTCCTCAAGTACGCAAGCACCTGTTGTTTGGGGAGGTATTATCAACTCAACTGAAGACGAACGCAACATCTTTGAAGAAAAACTCAAAAGAGAGAGAAGTTTTTCACAAATGTGTCAGTGGCACCGACATTAGGAAATATAAATTGTTGCATATGGCCAAGCCATTTATGCCTAAAGAAAAAAATAACAAAACCATTCTTAGATCAGACCAAAAAGTCCGCGAAGTAGTTTTGAAGCCGGATGTACGCCAAACGATCAAGGAATTCTTCCAAAAAGACGATGTTAGTAGGATGTGTCCAGGTAAAAGGGACTTCGTTAAAAAAGATGGTGTCAAGAAACAAAAACGCATCCTTTTATCAACAGTCAAAGCATTACATCCAAAGTTCGTTCAAGAAACTGGAATCAAATTACCATACACAACTTTACTAAGAGCGAAGCCATTTTGGATAGTGGCACCAAAACTAAGAGACCGTGAAACTTGTCTGTGTGTCAAACATGAGAACTTCGAACTAAAACTAAGGAAATTGAATAGCCTACAACATACAGGTTGTCGTGACACCGAAGCATTTATTAAAGAATATGTTTGCGACTTGACTTCCTATGAGTGTATGAGTGGCTCATGCGAAACTTGCAAAGACCTGACATTGGTAGAAGGAGAAAACGAAGATTCCGTCACATATTTTCAATGGCAATCGATAAACAAAGAAAGTATTATTAAGGGAGAAAAAAAGAAATTTAAAATTACAAGTAAAATTCCAATTGCAACCACAGTCAAAGAGTTGAGAAAAACTTTATCTGATGAAATCCCAACGATGAAATAACATCTTTATGGCATTTACAACTATAACAAACAAAAAAAGGAGCTGAAAGAAAAACTCACTGATAATAAGACCATGATTCAAATTGACTTTTCGGAAAACTATACGACAAAATACTCATCAGAAATACAGTCATCGCACTTCGTCAAAAATCAATTGACTATTCATACAGGAGTTTATTACTCACGAAATGAAGACCATCAGTTGCAAACCGATTCGTTTGCTACAGTCAGTGAAAACTTAGACCATCAGGCCCATGCCGTATGGGCACACATGAAACCAATTTTAAGGAAAATCTTGGAAAATAGAAATATTGACACCCTGCATATTTATTCTGATGGACCAACGTCGCAATATCGTAATCGTACAAATATAAACCTATGGCTCGGAACTTTAATTGACGAATTCCAACAAATCGTAAAAGCTACGTGGACATTTAGCGAACCCGGACATGGAAAGGGCCCGATGGATGGTGTAGGTGGAGTCCTAAAAAGAACTGCCGATAGCCATGTGTTAATGGGGAAAGATATTAAGACGGCCTCAGAATTTGTTCATCTGTTTAAAGAGTCTAAGATACACGTGCAAGAAGTTTCTGTTGATGAAGTTGAAGGCATGAAGAAAATGATCCCTAAATCAATTAATGCAGTTCCAGGTATAATGAAAATCACCAATATTGTTTGGGAAAAAGGCCCTGAAGTTATTATAGCATTATACCAATATAAAAGTTTGCAAAAAGTGTTAAAGTTGCAAACACTTTCCAGAAATGAATGCAGCTATTTTACCGAACCTGCTGATGTCGTTATGCCTTTAGAAATGGAACCGTGTCAACAAGAACTAACTAACATAGATCTTCAAGATCTAACGAATATAAATAACAGACAAAGCATTTTTAAAAGCATTTACGACTCTTCATCATCTGATGACGAAAATTTAAAAACAGTATCTGATCGTCAGAAAGCCCTAAACGTCAACGTGAAGGATAAAGCAGCCGGATCGTCGTATAATACAAATGGCAAAGAAAACATTCATCCCAATTTAATTGATCCTGGAACATTTTTATTGATTAAAGTGCCTACCCAAAAGAGGAATATGTTCTATAGATACCTTGCCATCAGTCAGACTTGTGTTGAAGACGACGGAGAACTCAAAGTTACTTTCATGAGATCGGTGCGCAACACTGCGAAGATATTTCAGTTGGACCCAACAGATGTATCTTATATTACATTTGAACAAATTATAAAGATTATGCCTATACCTACACGGAAAATTGAAAAAAACCACGAGTATTACCACTTTAACACTAATGTTGATATGTTTGAAAAATGTTGATTAATTAATATTTTAAACGTGTTTATTTGATGAAGAAACGTTAGTTTCAAATGTATACGGTTGTGTTGTTACTCGTACCTATTTTGTTTATTTTATTATTATAATATTTATAATTCTTAAAGTCTAATGTGTGACTGTTAAATTGACAAGACTGTATTTGAGGACTGATTTAAACTAAAGAATACCGTAGTCAGAATTAGACATAGTTTCAGTTGTCAAAGATTTAATTTAAGAAGAGTTATGTATGACTAAGTAACATATTATAGAAGCTTAAAAAGAGATTTGTTACCAATTTTGTTTTATTTGTGTAGTTATAAATTCAAGGCTCGGATTTTCCATCGCACGGTAAGATGAAAAAACACTATGGAGTCGATATTAACATTAAAACTTTACTCATATTCATACTCATACTCACTCGTTTTCTTACTCCAGTAATTCTTTTATATTTATCATGCTGTAACTATTTCAATTTAGTTATACACAGTATATTGCTGCGATAGACGTAACGATGGGTACTGGCCGCTTTATTTATTTAAATATGAAAGAAACGGTCATACACAAAGCATTGTTAGAATTTTTCTCTTAACTGTAGACCTATAGTTTCAATTATTAAATACAAAATCATTTATATACGATATAGCACGAGAATAACAAGGTATACCTATCTCTCTTCTTCTCATCGTTAGCTTGTTTTTTTTTTTTATTGTGTACCTAAGTTGTGACGTTAAATAAATGTATTTTCTTTCTTTCTATCTATCTAGACTTGAGTTTAAGTTTAGCACTTTATCAAATTTAATCGTTTGTGTCATAATATTAATTATCGACTTTAATTTATTTATATTTGCATCGGTGCACACGTTGTGAATTATTACGTGATTATTGTATTATTTGGCCCATAATGTGACAAAACATGTTGTGGCAGTTACCATTTTTAGGGTTCCGGAGCCAGAATGGCAAAAACGGAACCCTTATAGTTTCGCTATGTCCGTCCGTCCGTCCGTCCGTCCGTCCGCAGCTTAGCTCAGAGGCTCTTGGTACTAGAAAGCTGTAACTTGGCATGAATATACATATTAGTCATGCCGACAAAGTGGTAAAATAAAATCTTGAAATACATTTTTTTTTAGGGTACCTCCCCTACATGTAAAGTGGGGATGATTTTTTTTATTGTCGTCTACCCCATAGTGTGGGGTGTCGTTGGATAGGTCTTTTAAAAATATTGGGGGTTTGTGAAAACATTTTTTTGATTAAACGATCCGTTTGTGAAATATTAAGCCTTAAAGTGCTAATTTTTGTTAGACTCCAGTGTCCCCACCCCCTGCTAGCTAAATGGTTGTTTTGGGATATGTGAAAAAATTCATGGTAGTAGTACATATAACGAAGTTAAAAGGAAAACTATCACAGCTAAGTAGGCTTTACACGTTTACGAGTAATAGTCGACCAACTTATAAAATGTACTTCAAGAAGTAATAGTTTCGTACAAATTCTATTGTAACTTACTTATAAAACGTTGTTAGGTGTGTAAAAGAGGTAGTAAATATAAGTGAATGAACCATGTAAAAATATTGTAATATAAAATCATAATATCCTTAATAACAATAAATAAATAAATAAATAATAATGTTTAAGCTCGAATGCTTTCGCATAGTGGTCGGCGCGCGGCAGAGCCCTACACGCGGTGGTACTCAAATAGATAATATTTTTTCTAACTTCACTTGCGAAGTTGGATTTTATAACTCCTTCTTCAGTTACCATCGTCCTATGTGGGCTCGTTTTTATTTTATATAATGGTACGGAACCCTTCGTGCGCGAGTCCGACTCGCACTTGGCCGGTTTTATTTTTGAACAGATATATAGAATTTGATATTTTTGAACAGATAAATTCTTACATATAATGAAAATAAAGTTCTTGTTATGATCGTAACCAAGTTAACGTTTTAAGTCATTCGTATTCATCTGTCTCTCGTACCGTGCGGACGCGTTATAATGCTCTCTCTCTATTGTTTCCGGAGATGGAATAAATATTTTTGATAACAAATATCTGGTTTTATTTTATATAGACACGTAACAATTTAGGCAAATAAATTTGTTTATTATACATGAACTATTTTTGAGTTCCATATTTAAGATACTTATACCTTAAATAAACCTCCAATACATCGGTAAATATTGGTCCTTTAATACGTTAAAAACTTACCAGAATAATCATAAGGCATACCTATAAATAGTATAGAAATAAATATTCCGAGCGACGGCATGTAAACCGAGCCTGACAATGAGGTGCCATTGTTGACACCCACTGCCCATTTTTGTCCTTTTCATCTGCATACAAAAGTGCAAATGAGAGGCCGCTATACTAGCTCGTTATCGTGGACAGGTTCTTTAGAGGTCTTTACAGGGCACTTTTGTTAGCAGAAGACTGTGTATAGGCTCTCTATTTGATTTCCTAAAATTAATTATTACACAGTAACCAATCGATTCCATTACTTAGCCACCATCAATCGTAATCGGATATTATGACAATCAATTTACTCTAGCCACATCGCCCACATCACTCTTTACGTCATATTGGAACTGTCAAAAGACCAGTCCCAAATCTCGTAGACTGTGTAGTGAAAGACAATTTCAATATGGCGGTTTGTTTACATAGTTAGCAAATTCTATTGACGGCCACTTATCCTATGCTGTAGTTTTAGCTAAAATATGAATAAATCCGTTTTTCTATAGAATCATTATTTTTGTTAAAGCATTTTTTACTTAAGCTCAATGAAGTTTCGTAAAACTACATATAATTTGATGTAACTTTAGGATTGGATTAAACACCTAATTTCACTAAAAATACTGAAAAAAATTGCTATATTCTTCTTAATTTACTATAGATATCAGAATCACCTTTCTTGATGAATCGACGGAACTGCTCAAATATTATCGGCCCACATACAGCGATTTCGTTCTTTTCTGTAATAATCAATTTTCATGTGGTAAAGTGGAAAGGGAATGTGGAAATGTTCATGTGGCATGGTGGAGTACTGAATAGGGGTGTAGGCACTAAATAAAATAATCAATAAAACCGTATTTTCTCGAAAAAGGTTTAAAAATGGTGTGGTGGTGTTCTGTCCCTTTTTCGCAAAACGCAACTTCATATGAAACGACTGACGCTCGCAGTTAGTGACGTCACTAGAAGACGGCAACGTGCCGTGCCCCATCGTGCTCGGCGCCGCCATCGACGCGGCCTGCCGCGCGCGCCATGCGCTCTGCGGCAGCCTCTCGGATTGTGACGTCACTAGCTGCGAGCGTAGCGTAACGGTTGTAGCTTCGTAATTCTTTGAGATATCTGAATGGGATTTTCGTCGCTTGGCATATTTTTTGCCTTCTTTCTTTTCTTAATAATAATTTTCGATGTAAATTATTAAGGACGATAAAATGAACAGACTTGACTGGGTACTTATTATTAAAGCAGCAGGTTCGCGTGGCTTGGCACTTTTTTTACAAGATATAATATATGATGCGTATTTATTAAAACACATGTCAGTAAAATATTCATAGACCGTAGAGCAAATACTTATAACGCACGGCGGCATCGGCGCACCTGTTTTCATAGCAGGCGGCCTGCTGCAGCCCCCTCTCATGGGAGATGCTTGATTGGTTTTATACTGGTCAGATATAAGATGATACAAAACTCAACTTAAATTAAATTGAGGAACCATCTTCATTCGAAGGGGCAATATTTAGGTATTTTCGAAGTGCCTAGCACTTAAACAGTTATCCCTATAGCAAACAAATTAATGGTTTACAGTTTTTGTAGCAAATAAATAAATGTTTTATCTACATATAAACAACATAATTTACTATAAAAACAAAGTTTAAACCGACTCCAAATCAGTACTTCTTCAAGCCAGAGGTACATGAAAATTGCCACATTTATTTTCCAATTTACCATATATAAACTGCCGTCCGAGAGCAAATGCGTTGATTACTATAGAAAAAAACCCGAGTTGCTATACCTACGTGCATGGGCTGATAATATTTGGAGATTTCCGTCGATTCCTAAAGGATCTCAGAAATGATATTTCATTAGTTGCTACCTACTTCAACGGTGACGTAATCTTTGACGTACTTTACATCCTTGAGGAGTTCCATAAGTCATCTGTGGTCTTTAGCATCAGTTCCACTTCATCAAAATTGCGATTTCCGAGGGTAAATACATGAGTTATAATAGAAAATACCAAAATTACTACACGCGTGCCTATAAAATGTTAGGGTGTGCCCTCAATTTCGCTGGGATCCTATCATCAGATCCTGACTTGTCTTTTTCTCTTAATATGTTAATAATAATAATAATAAGGCCGCGGAGGCAGCTTGTGGCGAGCTGACGGTGAGTGGCGACACCGCGGACCCCTAACCTCCAGAGAGCTTGACTGATCTGGTCCTCGCCTCTGTGCTTGCCTTAACCGGCCGGCCAGAGTGGAGACGCAAGAGCGGAACCTGTACTCCAGGTTGGAAGTGAAAAATGTCATAACGCCGGCGGGATCAGGCGCACCGCAGACTCACCTTTCGACAGCCTCAAAGTCGCTCAAACATGTACTCCATTGTCGCACATAGATTCCTTATCCTTATTTTATCCGAAAATGATGTATCACATACCCTAGTATGCATGGTTTTAGAGATATATGGCTTGAAATGAAGCGCGGCGGGGCCAAACTTTCCTCCCCTCCCCCCACTAAATACGGGTTGGCTCTCGATGGCTCCCGGTCTGAATCCACTCAAGCTCAAGACCACCTAAGGATCAACTGTGCCAAGTTTCAGCGCATAGTCAAAATAGTCCAGTCAATGAAGTGACAACTTGTGAAAAAATTACAATTTTGGAAATAATTTATAATAGCTTATTTTTTATGTGTAACGGCTATATTATCAATTAAATAGTTACCCAGCGACAAAATCTGACAAAATTTCAGACATCAAAAATATGGTAAATTAGCTAGCTTCTGAAAAGTCAGAAAAAATATTAAATAATAAATATTTTTGTCTTTATTTTGGTTCATTTACATTTGTATTCAAGATAAATCATACAAAAAAAGACAATGCATGCTTGATTTAAATCTACATAATTACTTCCGGGTGGAACTTCTTCTCTTGTCGGATTCTTGAATAAAGCATCTTAGAATAACATTTTAACATGAAATCAACAAAAAAATCGCTATTATAAATTAATGTTTTTCAAAACCGTATTTTTCCTGGAGTAAAAGGTACAAGGTGCAATAATAGCATACCAGCTATTTGAAGAGCTGAAACAAGCAGTAGTAATGAACGCTGAGTAAAATTTTCTTCTTCTGAATTATCACACGACGACAAGTCTATGATATTTTTTTACCTAAATTATGAGGTGAAGAGTTGTATTGTAAGAGCAAAATGCACCTCGTGCTTTTGATGCCGTCGAGCAAAAACAGATTTGCTCTCTTTTTGCACAAATAAGTATTGTTTTTACATTATATGACACAGAGAGAAATAATATAATGGAAAAACAACCATCCTCGTTAAAAATAACACGAAACAAAAAATATTTAATTAAATAATTTGTTTCGTTATAAAGGTATAATTTTTTCATTTAGTTGCCGTTGGAATGAAAAATACATTTTCATTATGAGCTAACATTTATTGAAGTTGCCTATTTAACTGAATTTTCTTGTTTGATCATATCAGCAAGTTTTTCTCCAATCATAATACAAGGCGCATTAGTATTGCCACTGGTGATAGTCGGCATGATGCTGGCGTCGCCTATCCGTAGGCCTGTGACACCCCGCACCCTAAGCTCAGGGTCTACCACGCTGTGCCCATCACGGCCCATCACACAAGTTCCCGCTGGATGCCACTGAGTAGAGGCAGTATTCAAAGCGTGGCATTTCCAGTAATCATGAGTATTGAATTCAATGTCAGCACATTGAGGTACCTGCATATTTGCCACCTCAGAATTCAGGCTTCTCAAATACTCGTTATCTAAAACACTTATATAGTCTTCTACAATATTTGCGTGTTTCTCCAAATCTGCTTCATCTGAATAATAATTAAGGAAAATTTTAGGACTGTCTTCGGGATTGTTGCTTCGCAGCTCGATGTGCCCCCTCGAATCTGGATGCAACAGAGTTAATGTCGTGAAAATAGTTTCCTGCTTTTGGCCTATTTTTGCTACAGCTGTGCAGATTTTATCATCTAGTCCAAATACGTAAGAACAGATCAAAGTCGAGAGCAAGGTAGCGGCTGGAAGCGGAAAGGCCTGGGTTTGATAATCTGGAATGGTGCTGCCATCTGATAAAGCAACGTGTCCTGTTATGGTAGGAGTAGGAAATTGGTCCAGATCTGTTAATAGTTCAAGGTTCTGAGGTACTGATTGAACGCCTTTTTTACCAGTTAGTGTAACAAGCACGTATGCATGATCTTGTAAATTTTTACCGACTAATGGCGAGTCCAACAATACTTCGATACCCTTTTCAGTTAAGTGGTCTTTTGGCCCGATACCCGATAACATCAATAACTGAGGGGTATTGATGGAGCCAGCTGATAAAACTACTTCTTTTGTAGCGTAAAGATTGATGGTTTGTTTATTTGACAATTTCACCTCTACTCCGGTAGCTCTCTTATTTTCATCGAAAAGTACTTTAGTGCATAAGGTGTTCTTGAGGACGAATAGATTGTGCCGATCTTTGATTGGCGTGAGAAAACACACTGCAGTGCTTTGCCGTTTTTTGTCCGCTACTGTGTATGGAGGTAATGAATAGCCAAGCTGCTCATGGCCATTTGTATCAACAAGTATGTTATGTTTGTCACCGAATGCCTCCAGATATTTGTGAACTTGTTCATCCCAAGTCGGTCGTGTAACTCCCAAGGGGCCGTCAGTATTGTGCAGGTCAGCTGATCCGGCTTCCAAGATCTCCGGGCTGTTCAGTCCTTCGCTCTTTTTAAAGTAGTACGTCACATTATCCCAATCCCACCCACTACCACCCATGTTTACCCAGTTCTCGTAATCACCCTTGTTTCCTCTTACGTAGTACATGTAGTTGGCGCCACTGGAGCCGCCCAGCATCTTTCCGCGGGTTAAATGGATTGTTTTTGTCTTGTGAGCTTGACAGGAATACCCGTCATCTTCGCTGTAGTAGTTCCAGTCAGCCATTGAGTAGTCCACAAAAGGGAACAAGCCAGGGATCTGAAATAAAATTGATATTAATTACAACTGTCTTTTATTTATTTAGTTTTTTCACCGAGATTATCTATGGAGCCAACCTATGTGCGCTAATTAAAAAAGATGGCGGGATCAGACCCATAGCGGTCGGCACCACCTACCGCCGTCTAGTGGCCAAAACCTGCTGGAACGCAACATCCCCAGTACTGAGTCAGTACTTCCAGCCCTTGCAGCTTGGCTTTGGCTCGAAGGGAGGTTGCGAAGCAGCAGTTCATTCTCTAAGATCTTATATGAATGCCCATTTAAACGATATATTGCTGAAGGTGGATGTTAAGAATGCTTTTAACTCCATTAATAGGGACGCGCTGTTGACAGAAAAGAGATCCCTAATATTTATAATTTTACGTGGCAATGTTACAGTTCTAGCTCCAAACTACTTTATGAATCTGACATTCTAAACTCTGCATCTGGCTGTCAACAGGGCGATCCGCTTGGACCGGCTCTTTTCAGTTTAGCCATCCACCCCGCTATACAAAAACTAAATTCCAAATTCAACGTGTGGTATTTAGACGACGGCATACTAGGAGGTGAAGCAAATGTTGTTTTGGAAGATTTTAAAATTTTAATGTCTGAATTTTCTGCAATCGGTTTGGAGCAAAATTCCTCCAAATGTGAAATTTACGTCTCGGATTCTTGCCCTGAAAAGGTGTCTGTTTTGTCTAAAATCCATCAACTTGCTCCAAGTATAAAATAAATTGTCAAAAAATCACTCCACCTTCTAGGGTCGCCCGTTTTAGAAGAATCTTTCCCATCCTTTCTTGAAAACAAAATTCAAAATTTTTACTCGGTCTCGGAACGCCTACTCGAAATTAACGCACATTCAGCTTATACAATCATACTTTTCTGCCTATTTGTACCCAAATTTACCTACATCCTGCGTTGCAGCCACCTTTGGAAACACCCAGGTCTACTAAGTAGCTTGGACAAGATTATTAAAGACACCATTTCGGCAGTTCTTAATATCACACTAGACGAACGCTCATGGATCCAGGCATCACTTCCGATCCGGCATGATGCATTAGAAAAACGGCAGATATTTCCCTCCCTGCCTTCCTGTCCTCGGTCCATGGCACTCAAAATCTAGTTGCCAAAATTTTAAACACTTCCCCAGGTTCTACTACTGCCAATACCACTGCCGAGGCCAAGAATGCTTGGATCACAGCTTGCCCAAACGCAACACATCCACAAACCCTACACTCCCAGCGTCAATAGGATGAGCCGCTCTGCAGGCTGGTACGGAAAAATCTGTACCAAACGTCTACCAGCCCTGCCGAGCGTGCCCGTCTCCTTGCGGCTGCGGAGTGGGAATCTGGTATGTGGCTGCATGCTGTTCCCTCTAAAAACCTAGGCACATTAATGGACAATAATACTTTCAGGCTCTCCGCATGTCTACGTCTGGGAGCGACGTCTGTCGCCCCTTATCGCTGCCACTGCGGAGACGCTGTCGATCGTCTGGCCCACCACAGTCTCTCGTGCAGCAAGAGCGCGGGACGCATCCCGCGTCATGCCAGCCTTAACGGGGTGCGTAACGATCGGTATAAAAACTTAGATATATTTTCACTGGATATAACGATTAAAGGATATAATGCACTTTTGATATAACAAAATTTGATATATTCTCATGTAATATAATTATCAACAGATATAATGAACCTGTAATATAACTACTATTAATGTAACAGTCATTACGTATAACATACATTGGATATAACTTTGTTCGATATAAAACTCAGTTGGTATAATCAATAATGTATATATAAAAAATATAATAATGTAAATAATGTACTATTGGCATAATCACTATTTTTCTTACCAATTTTACTCTAAAGCATGTTGGTGTAGGTACGGCGAGTAAACACTGACACACAACAGTTTAATAGCCACTGATAAACTGGTAACACATGGTATATTTTCGTATAAGGATTGTAATATAGAATATAAGGTTAGGGCAGCCGTAAAAAGGGGGGCTCGGGGGGCGAAGGCTCCGCTGTTGTAACAATGGTATTATTTGTAGGTTAGGTTAGGGTTAGCTTGTGTCCGTTAGAGCGGAAAAAGGCACCCCGCGAAGCGGGGTGACGTCGACACGCTGGCGGTTAGGTTAGGTTTAGGTTAGGTTAAAATAATTAATCTGTGTGTGAAAAAAAAAAATACCTTACAAAACATTATACCATTAATACTTATATCCAATATACATTATATCCATTAAACGTTATATCAAAAATGTCTTATACTATTTGAACATTATACGCCATGAAATTATACTGATTGTTGTTATACCAAAAGTTTTTATGTCCCTTTAGTGATTATATCCAATGAAATTATATTAAATGTGGTTATATCCAGTGAAAATATATCAAAAGTTGTTATACCAATCATTACACACCCGCCTTAACGACATCATCCGTCGGGCCTTTGTCAGCGCCCTGCAGTCCTCGAACCTACTGGTTTGACACGGAACGACGGAAGAAGGCCCGATGGAATGACGCTCATTCCCTGGAAGATGGGTTGACCGCTAGCGTGGGACGTGCGTCGACACCCTGGCGTCGTCTTATCTTCCGGGGACTTCGTGTGGGGCTGGCTCCGCTGCTGATTCAGCCGGGGGTCTCAAACGGCGCAAGTATGAAGCCTAGAGACCCTCGGACCGTGGGGACCAGGCGCGCACCGAATCTTCAATGGATTGTGCAAGCGCTTGGTTGAGGCTTCACGTGACCAGAAGGCTGGCTTTTACCTCGCCCAGAGAATCAGCATTGCCATTCAACGTGGCAATGCTGCCAGCCTTCTGGGCACACTACCGCCTGGCAGCGACCTGGGGCAATTTTTTTACCTTTAGTTTTAGTTTTGTTAGTTATTTCTCTTTTTTTTAATTTAGGTATTCACATGTAAAGCACGATTTCTTTAGTCTGTCTGTATTCGCCATTAGTTGAACTCACCTTGTCAATTTATTTACCAACTTTATACTCGTATGTTAATCCAGGTTATTTTATTATTCTTTTCTAAGTTTAAGGTTTAATTTTAGCTATTTTAATTTAATAGCAGTTTTAGTCGTTATCCTCCTGGGGTTCAAAGTGATAATACTAGGACAAAATCAGTTTGCAGTGAAAGCCCAAGTATTTAAACAGAGACTTGAAACAACGACCCACTGTGATAGTACTAGAACAAAATATTTACTGACACCTGGTATTTTTATATTACGCGCCATGTCATCTCTACGTTGTCGGTTAGTCTGTGGATATATTTGGCATTGTGGCAGCACTGCTTCAAGTGAGCGGGGAGGGGTATCTTCGGTCTTCTGTCACGAGACGTCGCAGCAATGACACGTGAAACGAGAAGAGGTTAGGTTAACTTATTCATATCTTTGAAATCTTTATCTGAAACTTACTGTATTTTGTATTGTCTTTGAGAAAAACGAATAACTTATGTGTAAATACTGTTATTTCACCGTAATGTCGTCATTTTCGACATGTATTTTTGACGATAATTTATTTGTACTAGTACTAGTATGCTGGGCGGGTATACTGTAAGTCGCTTTTTTTTAATGGTTTGGCATCCTGCTTATTCGAATGAGTATTCGTGTGATAGAGAAACAAAGAATGGGATATTTATTTTTGTAGAGTATAATTTGTCATAGTTTTAGGCCGTTGGGCTCATACGTTTTCTTTTTTTTTTACAGCGTTGAAAGATAGTCAAGTGCTAGACCTTCTTCAACAGTCCGATTTCGAAGACGATGAGGACGATCCCTTCGGAGGAGATCATATAGAAGATGAGTATCTTCCACGCAGAACCAGAACTGGCGAAATTGACAGCGACAGCAGTACCAGCTCAGAATCAGAGCCTGAGAACCCAACACCAGTCTCGCGACGTGAGAGATGCGTTATCCCGATCGCGTGCGGTATCCCGTGGTCGATCATATTCCAGAAGAGGTCGTGGACGCGTTTCTAGTTTGTATACAAAAGAAGGTTTATAAATAATGTTAATTAAAATGAAAATAATAATAGAGTTTTGTTGATTTTTTTGTTAGAAATATTGTATAGAAATTTACATTTTCTATGTGATTTTTGAATTCCTATTGTAAAAAAGGCCAATAATGGTAATTATTAGTATTGTTATCGTGTTTTTTTTTGTCTAAATTCCCATTCGCCGAGGGGTTTTCGAGTTTTTATTAGAATTATGAAACTTTAATGGTACAAATATTATTGTTTTGTTGATTTTGATGCCAAAATTTTGATTTTATTTGTGATATTCTATGAGAATGAAAACTTATTATTGTAACTTTGATAATGCTGAAAGCTATTTTTGTTGATCTCTGCTAGTATTAAGTATCTAAATACTAACTTTTAATAAGATTTTGAAGACTGTTCGATTTGCTGTAGATTATATGTGACAGCCCAATGTGCTAAATAAAGAACAAAAGATATTGCTGTTTTTTCTTTTTGTCTGACAAGCCTAAATCAATATTATAACACCCCTAAAATATGACGGCTGTATATGTTGCGGTTAACCAGATACGAACAATTTTTGGTCTGGGCGTTCAGTACTTTATTAATTAGTTCTAATATTAGGACTTTGGGTCTTCCTCGGAAGTACTCTCTTCGAAACTGGGTCGTAGGAGGAAAATAGTTTTTTCTTCTTAAAATACCTAAGTACATATTTTGATTTATAACCTACTTGATTTAATAAATCTGTCGTGAACAATAAAATAAACATTACAACCGTTGGCGTCACCAAGGTAGCATGCTACGAGACGATAAATGATAAATAATCGTACCACAGATTCAACAGGAGGGTTGCCTCCAGCTTCGATGAGCAGGATCTTCCAGTCGGTTATCTCCGAGAGCCTGGCGGCGATCACCGCCCCCGCCGACCCAGCACCCACCACGATGAAGTCGAACTGTTCACCATCTGTGTTATATCGTCTGTTTCAAATAATAATAAATAAAATAAGTCAATAAATAAATAGAATATGTTTACCTGAGCTATTTACAACTATATGTGTACAAATTGTTCTTACGTTCAACAAAAATACGACTTCTTTCTTGCGTCGACTTAATTTTTAGGGTTCCGTACCCAAAGGTAAAAACGGGACCCTGTTACTAAGACTTCGCTGTCCGTCTGTCTGTCTGTCACCGGGCTGTATCTGAAGAACCGCGATAGCTAGACAGTTGAAATTTTATTATTAAACGATGTATTTCTGTCGCCGCTATAACAACAAATACTAAAAACAAAATAAAATAAATATTTAAGGGGGGCTCCCATACAACAAACGTGTTTTTTTTGCCGTTATGTCTGTCGCCAGGCTGTATCTCAGGAACGGCGATAGCTAGACACTTGAAATTTTCACAGATTATGTATTTCTGTTGCCGACTAAAAACAAAATAAAATAAATATTTAAGGGGGCCTCCCATACAACGAACTTTTTTTTTAACTGGTTTTATAGATAATGGTACGGAACCCTTCGTGCGCGAGTCCGACTCGCACTTGGCCGGTTTTTATTATTATATGTTGTGGTTTTTATCATGATTATTTGAAGCTTTATATTCACTTGCCTTGTTATTAGTTACTTAGTTCGTTCGTAAGTATGTGCGGGTCAAATCATGCAAGTCAAATTGGACCTACTTCCCGAAGTCTAATCGACTTTAAATTTTGTCAAATGACAATGCAATACTTTGGCACGTATGACTATGGCAAGGCAAGGTGACCATGGGGACCCCTTGATTAGGTAAGTAAGGACCAAGTTCTTGGCCAGCTTAATTTAACTCAGTCAATTAAATTTTCTGTTGGGACACAATTTTTTTTTTTTTTTTTTTTTTTAATTTTTTTAGAAACACAAACCGTCGCTTAAACAAATATATAAGGGGTACACATAGAGTACCAACAGACATAATGCTACAGACCTGGAGGTTCATTAATATTATGATAATTGTGTTAACAAAAAAGGAATCTTAATCTTGCAACTAAAAATGAAATGTAGACATTTTTCGGTTAGAATACCTACAAGGAGATCTGAAGAGTAACATTTACATTAGGTAATTATAATACTCCTGGAAGGACTAAGAAAATAACTTACGTTTTACTAACAATTTGATACTTAACAATGATTGATGAAAAGGATCAATATCAATCAGATACTTATTATAAAAACTAGGGACTCGCCTGAAAAAAGTATGCCGTGAGTAATTTTTGCGGGCAAAGCTGATATGGAATAGAGATCTAGGACGTAAGGGGTGACGCGGGCAACTAAAAGTAACCAATTCTAAGAGCTTCGGACAGTGTATCACACCTTTTAGAATTTTTAACAAAAACATCACATCTAAAAACTGTCTCCGGCTATGAAGGGAAGGAACACAGAAATGCTTCGCAGCTGACGCGGAACGCTCGAAATAATTACCTGTTCTATAACACAGTGACTTTAGGAAAATATTTTGGATCCTCTCCAAACGGTCAATATGGACTTGGTACTGAAGGTGTCCAAACAACGCAGCCAAAGTCAAGGATACTCCTAACGAAAGAATTAAATAATATTTTATAAGTATTTGGGCGCCTGAAAGGCTGTCCGATCCGAAGGAGCATCCCTAACTTTTTATAAGCTCGCTTACATAAATTATCAATGTGTATATTAAAGTTTAATTGCGAGTCCAAAATAACACCGAAGTCCCTAATAGATGAAACCCGAGCTATGTTATTTATTACCAGCTAAGGTATAATTGAATATTATTGGGTCATTTTTACGGTTAAAACTGATTACAAAACATTTTTCCGCATTCAAAAGAAGACTATTATTAGAGCAGTAAAGGGAAAAGTTTTCTAAGTCCTGCTGTAATGCATGACAATCCGCTTCCGAGGATATAGCTTTATAAATTTTTGTGTCATCTGCGTAGATGAGGTGTTCAGAATTACGGAAACAGGTTGCCATGTCATTGACCTATAAGATAAAGAGTAAGGGCCCAAGGTGTGACCCTTGAGGTACTCCAGAGGGTACGGGAAGAAAACAACAGGTATATCCCTTCAAGGCTACCGCCTGACTGCGATTAGACAGGTAGGACTTTATCCATCTAAGGAGGTCAAACGAAATAATTAACCATATAATTGTATGGTTAGTTTTCGTGTCGACGTACCACAGATTCAACGGAACTTTGTTCATATGTATTGCTAACTACCAGCTAACCAGGCTGATCGCAGTGATTACTGGGCAAGAATTTGGTCCTCACCCAATTACCTACAAAAAATAAACGTTTGTGTTTGGGCTCTTTGGAGCCCCTCAATGAAAAGTTGATGACTGTACAAAAAAATATAGTCGGTAACAAATATAATTTTTGACAAATACCTATTCATTTTGATGAACGAGTGTGTTTGAGTTTCACTTAGCTAAAGGCATGTCAAAGAGGCGAGTCACGCATTTGGGCATTTTTTAAAATTCGTGTACCCAATTAGCGTGAGTTGTTAAATAAAAATTAACTCAGTGTCAGTTTTGTGACGAAAATGAAGCATACTTACATGTTATGTGAAATAGAACTTGTTTCACATTTAAATAACGTGTATGTGCATAGCATATATAAATTGAAAAGAAAAAGTTAATTTTATACAAACTGTATTCTTAATTGTCGTCACAATTCTGACACTGAATTAATTTTTATTTAACAACTCACGATAATTGGGTACACGAATTTATAAGAATCGAAAATATATGATAAGCCTTATCATAAATGCGTGCTGCTAGCGCAGACGCAAGACGGAAATGCTGAGGCATAGGTGACGTTGATACTGGGTCAACGTCACCTATGCCTCAGCATTTCCTTTATTGAAAAAAAGCCAGTAGGTATAGACTTACTGAAAACTGTAGCCTGTGGCGGATAGTTGTCAGAGCCCAGTTGCAGAGTCGAGAGAACCGCCAAAGCGAGCTGCAGCAACTTCACCGCCTTGGGCACAATTTCCACCTCTGACCCGGATATAATGGAGTCGAATATACCCATCTGCAATCACCAATAAATGTATAAATTATATTTATAAATAAAGGAAAACGCACAAAGACGAAATGCAAAACACACTAAGAAATAACACTAAAAATAAAGTATAACTAAAATACTTATACTATTTAAAAAAACGTGATTCATTTTCAAATGACGTTAACATAATCTATAAAAATCGGCCAAGTGCGTGTCGGGCCACGCGCAGTGTAGGGTTCCGTAGTTGCCTGGTGCAGTTGCGTCAGCCGAATTTGTAGGAAAGTTGGCCTTTCTAATTACATTTTTAGTTGGTCGACTATTACTCGATAACTAGTTATTCTTACTTAGCCGTGATAGTTTTCCTTTGAAATTAATTATAAGTAGGTTAGACCGGGGTCAATAGTACCACGGGTCAATAGTACCATCGCCTATAACTCTGCAACCACATCGAAATATGCATTTGTGTGTATACACCAGTGTGCCTTGAGCGTGTCTCTACCTGCTCACTAGTCGGTCACTCGCTGCCGTGCGAAAAGCATGTGCTATACGTAGAGATGGGTAGTGGGTAAAAACCCACGGGTAAATACCGGGTATTTACCCGGTATTTGTCATCGTTAATTAATAAACATGTCATTTATGCCCAATTCCGTAACGCAAGTCCGCGGTAACCGGCATGCTGCGTATGATTGAAATACTACGACAGTTCAATTTTGGTGTTCCCAAATGAAAGGTATTGTTGTTGTTGTTGTTGCCCTAGGGCACCCCCGTGGTGTGTTCCTGTAGTTGAATGAATAAATATTGTGTTTAACTGTATATTTGTACGCGTAGATTAGTATTTATAATCGGCGAATTGAATTCTTTTACGCCTAGGAGCAAGATATTTAGTAGACGGATGAGCATAATTTATTACATATATATGTTTCAATAAAAAGGCATTTTAAATTCATAACTTCGTTGACTGTGGGCCGCAAGCTTTCGCCAAAATCCAGCCCGAGGACTAGGACCCAAACTGGCGACAAGGCCACGCTTGCCGTACCCCATGCCCACGCATACTTCATTTCATTTGAGTGCAAGTTGCGGTTGAATTTGCGGTGATACGTTACATTACCTTTCTAGCACCAGCTATATTTAAACATATTTTTTCTCTGGAGATGCGTATATATATTTACGGTTTGTCAACTGATATAAGTTGCGAGCTATGAAGCTGCAAGTCGTTGCAGTTTTGCAGGCAACAAGTTTGAACAGAACAACACGGCCCGAAGGCGAGTGGCAAGCCTCGCGGGGCCCAAGGCCTGGAGCGTCCCTCCAAAGCGCGCTCTCGGATACTCTACTCCTGAGTACAAGGACATGCGAATCTGACGGCCGAAGGCCCAAAGCGTCCCTTCAGAGCGTGCTCTTCACGCGAGTCCTAAGGCCAAAGACCCCGAGGGGCCAGCTCACGCGGACATTTTACTACTCTCAAGTGCATCACAAACAAATCTGAGGGCCGAAGGCCCGAAGTGTACCTTCAAAGCTTCAAGGCTGTCCACGCAAGCCAGAGGGCCAAAGGCCCGAAGGGCGGGACCACGTTGACTCTTTACTACTCCTAAGTGACCTCCAAACAAACCCGAGGGCCGAAGACCCGAAGGAGAGCAGCATGGCACGCGAGGTGGCAAGCCGAGCCTGTTCTTTCAGAGCGGGCTCTCCACGCAAGCCAGAGGACCAAAGGCCCAAAGGGCAGATCCACGTGGACTCTTTACTACTCCTATATGTCCTACAAGCCAACCTGAGGGCCGAAGCCCCGAAGGAGAGCAGCATGGCACGCCAGGGGGCAGGCCGAGCTCTGCGTAGGGCTGAAGGCCCGAAGCGTTCCTTCAGAGTATGGCATAAAACTTTCTTTATATAAACAGCGTACATACTTTCAGACTACCGCTTGTCATCCGGTTGCCTCGCGATATATTTTTTTTTTACCACCCCCCTCCTATTTCCGAACCGGTCACAGTTGGTTCGTTTCGGGTAGCACAGGGCGGTTCCACATCACTTCGGGAGCTCAAATACTGCGAGCCATCCGGTTGCCTTTCCAACATTGAATTACGCGTCATTGCTTTAACTAGTCCCGTTCTATGCTGATTTAAGAGGGAACACTAAGGGCGAGATAATTGAGAAATAGGTATTTGTAAAATGTATTTGTAAAGTTAGCTTTGCTGTGTTGAAAGCTGAGGGATGCTAGCTAAGGGATGGTAACTCCGGAGAGCTAATGACCGAACCCTTTGAGTGATAGTTGAACACTGCTTTATTGTTTCCACCGATACCCATAAAAGATTGCGACCTGGCAATGCAAGCCATGCAAATATTAATAAGTAATTAGGTTTTTTACTTGTACGAGTTGAACGTACTTATATGTGCGTCAGCTCGTACATCTTGCCAACCCGAAAAGAAGGAAATGGCAGTTTTATAATGGCTAAAATAACAGTAAAGCTTAAGCTAAATTATAATAGTTAAAAATGTGTTATTTAGTCATTCGTGTAGAAACAATATTAGCTGAAGAAATGAATACTTATAAATTTCACTTAGCGGTCCGTAGTTATGTAATATTAGCGGTTATTCTAGTAAGATAAACGTTTTAAAATTTCAAAGGAAAACTAATTGTCCCCGGTGGGCTCGATTATTTCACTAAAGGAATCACACGGTATGGGAATAGACACTGAACGAGGAGGCTTAGGAGGCGCCGCGCCTCTATTTGCACTTAAGACTCCGTATACAGCCGTTTGCTGAATTCGCTAGACTTATTGAGGTCATATCTCATGAAATATTCGTTTTCCTACAGATTTTATTGTGTAATATGAAAGATCATTTCAATTCAAGTCAAATAAGTGGAAATGTTGTTTAGATTTAGCTCTCAATTTACCATATTTTGGCTCAGTCCAACAGCTGTTTACTCAATTTTCGCTCGGAGACGTGTAAAACGACTTAGATTTGAAGAATGAATTGATTTCAAACCGACATAAAACAAATAAATATATATTGGATTGATAGTCTTCTTAGGATTAAGTGGAAAACATTTTATAAGTTACATATTAAATTGTTGAGTAAAACCGTATTTCCATCCAACAACTTTTTAGTAAAAACACACGAAGAATCGCCAGTATTTATGGCCATTTAGCACATTATTTCAAAAATATGAAACCATAATAAGAAACTCCAGTTCCAGCGCTATTCGAAAAAATATAAAAATAAATATGTGTAGAAGTAAATTGTGGCATAAAAAATATTTCAAATCACCCTAAAATTCGTAATAAAACACCGTGCACGGCGCTCGATGCGGGCAGTCACCGCCAAGCGGTTTGAGAGAGCGGTCACGTCGCTCGTCGATTTCAAGGTCACGTAGCTATGGGCGCTTGGGCTAGCGGGAATTATAGCGCGACGAGGCAGTCTTGATTTATTGAATCATTTGGTAAGTGATGCTTTTTCGTACTTTTAACTTTTTATATGAAATTGCATTTGTACTATCTAATGGAAATAATGTTCATTGTACCTACTACTAACATTTTTGACCTATGTTCCATAGAAGGAGGTTCTTAATTAGTCTTCATGTTTTATCTATATATACATATAGCGATAATTCTAAAAGTACTTCATTGAATTTTCATCATCATCAGCCTATATATACGTCCCACTGCTGGGCACAGACGTCCTCTCCTGAATTAGTTTGACTGTTCAGGTTGTTATTTTGCAGTTTCTTAATTTTGACAGCCGTTTGTAATATTTCCGATTTACGGAATCTTATTCCTATTTCCTTTATCTGTGTGATATAAACTGCTTCCTGCAGTGTCCTGGTGCTACTTTTGTGGCCTTTTAATCATTTCTGGTTTTAACCATATTTATTTATTTATGCAATTTTATCTAACATCTGCTTCGATGACAGGTCTCAACATATCTGTCAGTAATAATTGGTCATATTTGAAAAATTACTCCAACGGTAGTCTGATTTTATGGGTACCTATCAGCTTTCTTTTTAAAGGATAAAGCTAAAATCGGCTGCCACAGGGGTATCATCGGATTCCTCACAAAAAAAATGACGCAATTTCTGCTTCTTCTTCTGCACCTTTGTTAGTAATTTCTGCAGTGTCATTCCACCACTTGTATAGAACTCACGCTTAAAGAGCATATCGTTTTGCATCTTGTAAGTCATTTATGACCTAATAGTGATAATATGCAAATATTATGAAATTGATGATACAACTATATATAAAGATTAATATGAAGTTGTGTCATCTTTCACTTTAGTTGTGGACGGACGGTGCAACATGTTTTATCTCCGTATCTTTTTAACCGCCCATCTTTTCCTTGCTCAAATTCTTACTATTCATGTCGCTAAAGTAGTATACTATAATACGATATTTATCAATTGATTGGTTTTATTATTTTAGATTCAAGTATGGCGCCTAGGAAGACAAACCGTTCATTTGTTACAGTAAAGAGAAAAAAAATATTTTGTGACCCTAAAACATTAAAACCAGACTATAACGAAATCAGCACAACGCTGGAATCTGGAAAGGTTAACGAATTATTCTTATTTATCTGGTGATTAAGCTAATTATACTTTAGGCAAATTAACTGTAAACAAAAATAAACTGTACCTACATTTCTAAATTACCTGGTATTTTATTTCAACACCTACACTAAAACCAAGAAACGAATAAGTCAGGTTTTAACCTTTTTACCTAGAATTTGATAACCTGGAAACTGAAAACTCTAACAGTAATTAATTATCGACCGAGTGAGCGGAAGCGAATAAGGTATCCGTTTCATCTTGTACAAAAATGCTTTCGTATGTCTGTCCTGATTTCCGGCTGTTCTCCTCTAGAGGTGGCGTTTCTCAACCGATTCTCGTGAAATTTGGTGAGCAGGTTCGGTAATTATATAGAATTTTTTGTAAATATTGGGGTCAATCTTACACAAATTGACCTAGTCCCAAACTAAGCAAAGCTTGAACTATGGGTACTAAACGACGATATACATACTTATATAGATAAATAAATACTTAAATACATTGAGAACCGATATCCATGACTCAGAAATAAATAAATGCCCATACCGGGATTCGAACCCAGAACTTCCAGTTCGTAGGCAGGATCACTACCAACTAGGCTAAAGCGGTCGTCAAACAAGCAAGTACAAATTAATTCTGAATTTGTAGTAATTACATAAATACATTATAACGAACGATACAGTTCTAAGTTACCTGATATTTTATTTAAATAGTATAGGTAGGTACATACAAATATTAAGAAACGAAAAAGTCAGATAAAACGGTTCAGGCGCCGTAGGTTCCGCGAAGTTAAGCGAACAGAGTTTTTGAAACAATGCGTCTGTTTATAATAATATGGTTTCAAAAAAATACGTTTAGTAATCTTGAGGCTTTTCTGCAGCGAGATCAATGATTCGAAATATGATTAAGCAATTTTCGCTCGATAGAAATAAATCACTAATAAAATATTCGTAAAACTTCTAGAAATCGGCAATATTATGTTTGGGAGAACTAAGTGATTACTTTTTTTATTTATTTAAACGGCCAAAAAAAACATGATATCCGCGCTTCCGAGCACGCACTTCCACCTCGCTCACGCTTATGCTCAGTGAGAGGGAGAGAAGACCATGAACCTACGGCGCCTTAAAGTATCAAAACTACTCTACGCCGACCTAGCCGCCTCGCTCGATCCCCACTATCTATACCTGCGCTGGCGCGCTAGGAGACGGGTAATGATACCTACAATCGAACTTTTTCCGGGCCGATACGGACTCTTAAGTGTGTATCGATGCGACCGTGACTGATGTCGGTCACAGTGTCTATGAGTGACGTTTGCATACGTCTGAGACTCTGGAGGATGATATTCGCTGCTAATGCTGACGACGTAATGTAGTCGTTGACGTCAGAGCGTAATTTATTTATATCTGTTGTTATATTATGGAGATGCTCATTGATAAGTGAAAATTGTTTGTTCATTATTTGCTCATTGCGTTGTATGATGTTTAATTCTGCTTCAACCACTGTAGTTTGGTTTTTGATAAGACTTTTAAGATGATTTTCGCTGTAGGAAATTTTCTCAATGTCTTTAGCATATTGCTGGGCAAATAGCTCACTACTTATTTGGCGTATTGGACGACGCCAAATAAGTAGTGAGCTACGTTTCCGATACCATTTACTAAACCTCGTTCCTGTCGCTTGTTATTGGAGCTTTGTAGTAATCGGTGGTAGTGCTCAATTTCCGTTAGCTCGTGTGTTAGCTGGATAGTTATTTGCTGGAATTGAGTGCTAGATTTCATAGTCAAGCCTTTCAGATTTCTCACGTAAGTATCCATGTCAGTGATTGCTTGCCAGTAGCCAGTGAGATTGTAGTATACTACTAGCTTCCACTCGTCTCGAATATATTGTAGTTCGATACCTTGTCAAAGTATAGTGATTTGGAATCATCGAGAGCTGTGGTACTGAAATGAGGTACCTTTTGCTGTGTAGTTGGAGATACCAACATTGAAAATAGTAAGAGAGCTAAGTTGAAAAAGTTTTTGAAAGGTTTACGCTTATTTCCACGTGCTCGTACATTCGAGCTTGCAGTGCAGGTGGTGGAGTTTGCTGATTAGTATGCTGAGGAGCTGAGAGATCGTCTTCTTTTTTAGCTGTTTCAATCGGTAATATCGTATCGTTATCGGTATCGTTAGCTTTGTTACTGGTCGCTTGAAAATGTTAGCTTCGGTTTTGACAGATACAACCCTAACGTATCCATCGCTTCCAGGGTGCAGGTCTACCACTCTGCCGAGCGCCCACTTTCCTGGAGGTAAGTTGTCGTCTTTTATGAGTACAATGTCGTTAAGCTGAAGGTTTTTTGTGGGTGTTCTCCATTTGGAACGAGTTTGAAGATGCTGAAGATAATCTGACGACCATAGCTTCCAAAAGTGCTTGTTCATGCTTTGTACAAGTTGCCAACGTGCTCGTAAGTTGAAGTCATCTGGGTCGGTCTGAGGTCGTGATAGTAAAGAGTCTCCAATCAAGAAATGTCCTGGGGTCAAGTAAGCATCCTCAGGATTCTCCGTCAGAGAAAACAAAGGACGAGAGTTTAGACACGCTTCGATCTGCTGCAGCAGTGTAGTAAACTCCTCGTAAGTAAGCTTTTGCTCACCTAAGACTCGTTTCAGATGTCGTTTGAAGCTTTTCACGGCGGCTTCCCATAAGCCACCCGCACTTGGAGGGGGCCACGCTGGAGCATTGAAAGACCACTCGATGTTCATTTGGCTTAGATGCTTAAAGTATAAGTTTTGATTGATAGTGCTTGAAATTTCCTTGTATTCACTGTCCAATGCTCGTTTAGCTCCGATAAAGTTAGTACCGCAGTCGCTGTACATTCGGCGGGGCGTCCCTCTCCGCGCACAGAAACGGCGAAAAGCTGCTAAAAATGCTGGAGTGCTGAGGTCAGATACCAGTTCTAGGTGCACGGCCTTAGTCGCTAGGCAGACGAACACAGCCATATAGCCTTTGTTTGTTTGGACTCCCCTGCCCTTGCTCGCTTTTAGTTCTACGTACCCGGTAAAATCTACGCCAGTGTGCGTGAATGGACGTGAAGGTGTCACTCTGGCTCGTGGTAAGTCGGCCATGAATTGATGCTGCTTTTCAGTGCTAAAACGACGGCATTTTACGCATTTACGAAGTTGTTTTTTAACTGTTCTCATGCCGCTTAAAATCCAATACTTTTCACGTAAATAAGATAGTGTTAGCCGCGGTCCGCCGTGTGAGGTTGTAATATGAGCTTGGTCAATTAGCAATTTGGTAAAACGGCTGTGACTTGACAAGATCGTTGGATGTTTAGCTGAGCTGCTAACTGTGGACTGACCGAGGCGACCACCCACTCTCAAAATCCCGTTTTCATCAAAAAAGGAAGAGATATTCGCTAAAGGGCTGCTAAAACCAACATATCCCTTTTCTTTTAATTTTTCCAAGTCCTTTTCAAAATCATTCGCTTGCTCGTTTTTGATAATAAACTCATAAGCTTTATTTATTTCTGTAGTGGACAGGACTGTATCATGTTCCGTGTGTTTGTGACGTAACGCTGCTGCGAAACGTGATACCCATGCCACTACTTTTACTGTTCGAGTGATAGAGCTGTTGCTTGTTAATAATTCATTTATGAATGAATAGCTAGGTTGATGTAAAGCTGAGTTCTCACAGACCTTTTTAGTTTCAAGGGTCGGTGGATCATAAGTTCTGTTTTTGATGTTGCTTGGTTCAAAGGTAGCTAGCGATTCCGGTCCGTTCCACCAAAGTGTATTATTCAGAAGCTTTGTTATGGATAGTCCTCTGGTGGCATAGTCAGCTGCATTTTCTTCAGACCAGACGTGGTTCCAATTCGATGCTGGTATGATTTCGGTTATTTGCTGAACTCGCTTCGCGACGAATTGCTTCCAACGAGATAAGTCGCCATGAAGCCAACCCAAGACTACTGTAGAGTCCGTCCATGCGTATATGTCTTATTCAGTGGCTGTCAAAGAAGCTGTTATGTTTTTATGTTCTTTTTTATGATTTTATGAGCTGAGCTAGAAAGCTCCACACAGTTCAAGTCGCGGTAGTGAAACTTTCTTCTTTAGTGGCGCTAGTTTCGTTTTAGCTCCGACGAGTCACCTCGTGCACTCGCCCTTATCGTTAGTTGCTACTAAGTACACGGCGCAGGCATAAGATTTTTGCGATGCGTCGCTGTATCCGTGTAATTCAAATCGAACTCTCCCCAGAGTTTATCTAAAGCGTCTAACCTTAACTTCAGATACTCCGAGTTTTTTCGATGAGCTGAGTCTTTGTCAAAATTAGTGCCGATGCGCTGAAGCTCGCTGACGATCGCTGCTTGACGCAAGCTTGACGGCCGAAGACAAAGAGAATATTGAGCCGAAGAGTTCTTCGTATTCCGACATGGTAGCTAGTTATTCAAGTAATATGAACGATCTTACTTGGATGCTCCTGCTTGCAAGTCTCTCGACTCACGGTGTTGCTGATGCTAAGAGTTGTTGCTGGTGCTGCTGTGTGAGTCCCTGACCCACGGCTGCTCGTACGCTGATGCTCGAGGTGCTTCACGTTTATCTACCGCTATATCGCTCGCTAGGTAGAGACACGTGTAACTATATATTCTCAGTATAACTGGGTCAATGAACGTATGCCGAACCGACGGAATTCTTTTTTTTTTGCACTCCTGAAAGGTCCCGCTTGTACGGTAGCTCGAAGGACCAATGTAAAGTTAGCTTTGCTGTGTTGAAAGCTGAGGGATGCTAGCTAAGGGATGGTAACTCCGGAGAGCTAATGACCGAACCCTTTGAGTGATAGTTGAACACTGCTTTATTGTTTCCACCGATACCTATAAAAGATTGCGACATGGCAATGCAAGCCATGCAAATATTAATAAGTAATTAGGTATTTTACTTGTGCGAGTTGAACGTACTTATATGTGCGTCAGCTCGTACAGTATTGCTGTCGCGCCAACCTCAAGCCTCCCCCCGCAGAGCGCGATAGAGACAACTGCATGCTTGGACCGAAAATACCTATTAAAAGTACATAAATCAACGTTTCGTAGTCCCCTGATTTCTTCTCCAAAACTTGACCTATTTAACTATTTATTTTATTAGAAATCAAAGAAAGGATTTGAACGGGTTCCTATGTTTTCCTTTTATTAAATAATCTAGTCAAAATTATTTTCTGCATGTTTGAACACAGCGGAAAATCTGGCATTTTTCTTAGGTTTTTCAAGGTTAAAATCTCTTTTAAGAATAAATTAAAAAAAATAAATAAAACAGGAACATGTCAATAGTAGCCCTAGATTTATGGAAAAAAAAAATTTCTCTACTGCCATTATCCAGGGAGAAAACAGGGGACTACGTTTCTATGGAAAAACGACCCTTGTGTTTCCTCTTAATCTCTCTTCTTCTTATTCTTCTTCTTAGTCCTGCACTCTTGACAGAGTGGTCGTGGACATGTCATGGTCGATTTTTGCAAAAGACGCGAAGAGTAGGCGGCGGTACCTTATAGATGACTTAAGATGACGATCATAATTTAGTAGGTAGGTACCATCAGAGTTAATCTGACGACGAAATCGTAAGATGACTCTTCAATGGGTCGTAACTAGTCAATGTAGGCATACGCACAAATTCACAACAAAATCAGTGGTCTAACAATTTTCATTTATTTGTTAGCACTTTTACTTCATTTCAAAGAAATCTCGTACAAATACAGATTTAAATATAAATTAACAATAATTTAAATAACAAGTATAACAACCTATAATTTGATGCTAAATAGATTAAGCAAGTCATTTCACTACAAATATTTACCGACGCAATTTGTTTTATGTTTTTAGTTTTGAATGTTATTTAAAGGTTGACATTTAATAAAATGTGCACTGTTTTACCACGTCACAGCAAACAGTATTTTTTTCATTGTGGTAGCGCGTTTGAATTAAAACTGAAATGGATTTTTGTTTATGGTTGAATTTGAAGTGGTTTGATTGAACAACCACAACTGCGAGTTTAGAAGGCTTATTAGGACTCGGGCCATTACGGGATCTTATACGTATTTCACTGAGAAAATAAAAACCATCTTCTAATAGATTGCTTTTGCAGTTCAACAATGCAAAACTTGTAACAATGAATCCACCACCTGGCAAAACTATAGGTATCTAGACAGTTAACGTGCTAACATCACAAACTGTATATATATAATCTTTGATAATCATACAATAAAGTAAAATAAAAAATGCGGGAATTGCATTTACCCTTACTTTTCCTCTTTAGAATCTTACTCTTCAGACGGCTCTTCACTGCGATTATTAACAGAAAATAATAGAAAATTTAGCCGATCTCTGCCAGTTATACCAACGGGCACGGGCCCGTCAGTGCTGTGGCCAAGTCGAGCAGACACGGCCGTGACATGTTTCTTGAAGCAACAACAGGGGGTCTCGTTTCCACGTGTCCAAGTGGACTATCGCCGTATTAAGACGAGGCACCCGAAAATAATTCCCACGCTTGCTCCGCCCATCGCACCCCGCCACCCGCCAGCGAAACTCGTTAGCCGTGCTAGAGCTAGAGCGCCACTTATATTTATCACACCTAGCATGCAACGTTGCAGTGAGAACATAGAATGAATAGAATAGAGAAAATATTTTTTTTTTATGAATTTTGCAAACTGCTATATTATTAGTAAATAGCGGTAAATAAAAATCTTTGTAGGTATTTGAAGAAAATGATTGTAAGGATTTATTTCATAGTAGGTACAATAAGTTATCAATTTACAATATACTTAATATAAAAATGTAATGTATTTAAAATTGTCTGAAATTAATAGTTTTGTGTATGTGAGTTCGGGGACTGTTACCGCGAATGGCTCAATATATCAGTTTTGGTTCCTTAGATCTTACTCAGTTACTTGGATAACTGTGGTAATTATAGAGCTAATACATGCAATCAGAACTCTGACCAGCGATGGGATGAGTGCTTTTATTAGATCAAAACCAATCGGCGGAGGGCCTCGCGTCCGAAGTCGTAACATTTTGATGAATCTGGATAACTTATGCAGATCGCACGTTCCAGTACCGGCGACGCATCTTTCAAATGTCTGCCTTATCAACTTTCGATGGTAGTTTCTGCGATGGTTGTCACGGGTAACGGGGAATCAGGGTTCGATTCCGGAGAGGGAGCCTGAGAAACGGCTACCACATCCAAGGAAAGTCGGGTGGATACGCCCATGTCACAAATTCGGGTGGCTATTCCTCTAATGGCCGGTTCCAATAATCAATCCACCGTTAGTTTTCCTCACCGGCAGTTATATTTTGACAGATTATCCGTAGAAACTGTGTCAAAATGTAACTTTTGGTAAGGAAAACCAGCGGTGGATTGATTATTGGAACCGGCCATAAACAAACGTTACGCTATCTCTTGTTTGTTAACATTCTAAAAATACGAAAACTGCCACATAAACATAAACACACCGGCAATTTCCTATACAAATCCCATTACCGCCTTGTAAAGTGACGCCCGTAACTCTGTTTCGCAGTCTGTTTTCGCGAACATAAAGTCATTTCCGAGCTGCATGTTTGATGAAATCCTCTTTTCTGGGTGAATATCAGATTTGGGTTGTAATTTGGGATTTTTTTAAACATATTCTCTTAATTAAATAACATACCTTGGTAAGGACTTTAATCTATGAAAAATATGTTATTCTGCCTTAATTAACTCCAGGAGTTTTTAAGTTTTAGCAGTTCAAAATAACGATTTCCAAAGAAATTAGGACTGCTCCAAAGAAATTAGAAAATATACCAGAGAAATTAGAGACTCATATCAAATAGGTGCCATAGAACTTAGAAAATGCGACAAATAAATTATGTTATTTTGGATAAAGATAAAACGGGAATTTGTTCTTATTTTTAATAGATATCAGACAGTGAATTGAATTAAACAGAGAACAGTGGAAACATAATACATATTATATTTATGATGCGAACAATAAGTGGCGTTCGCGCCTCTTCAGTCATAATTGGCTGGATGCTATTATCTTTTTATTTTAACTACGAATGTCAACGGTGTTATTTTACTTCATCCAAGTCATTCTGTCAAGAGATTTTGCAAAAGCATTATAATATATTTTATTTACATAACGCTATGTTTCATTCATGTTCCTACATGAATTATTGGTCCTTCGAACCGGATGTAGAAGTGACCAATGGATATTTAAACAAAGTTGAGTAAAAATTCCATCGCAAATTGTATAACAAATACGTGCTTGATACAAGATCTACGGCACAGCGCAGCACGCTGCCGCGACTGTCGGCAACAACGGAGACGACGTCGTGCAAGCAGCGCCCACTCGCCACGTGCAGGAAGCTACGTATAGGAAACAACGGCCAAACGAAAATCGCCCTAATCACCAATTTATTTCGACAGAGTTCCCATCTTCACCAATATCATCGACCCAATACAAAAGTGACCGAGAATTCCCGGACTATCAAATGTCTGCTGAGACATGAGCTGGTTGAGGAAGTTCTGCGGTGAGGTTGGTCGTCGGCTGAAAGAAAGTGAGTCCATTCGATATCATTCCTTATGCATTTCGTGATTTCAATTTGGTTATCATCTTAAAATTCGCATTTTCAAATTACGTAATTTTGGATTTATATTTAAATTTTTGAAATAGAATTTTCCAAGTGGTTTTTTTTGGAACTTCAAAACCGAGTATTGATTGTTTGGAAAATGTCACAATCAAACTTAAAGATGTCAAATAAAGAGGAATTAACTAAATTAATACGGAAGCGCGGTTCTATTAAGGCGCGACTTACGATTTTTCAAAATAATGTTTCTGGTCGATAAAATGGAAACATTATCGCTAGAATTCGACGTCGTTGAATTGGAAATCGAATGTTTGTGCGAGGACCCCGACGAGCAATATATCGAACGGGAAATGTTCGAAACGTCATATCTAAACGCAATGGTACATGGTAGAGATTTACTATCGCACACTAGGCGCGCACGGTCAGGCTCTCTCGGTGGTAGCCAGGGTAGTCAGTTCCAGTCTGTGATAAAATGCAATCAGGGAGACAAAAGGGGCTCTGACGTTCATCATGGCGGTTCTTCAAATGCTAGACCGTATTAAATACGTCTTCCGACGATAACTCTTCCAAAATTTGACGGAACGTTCCAAAACTGGCTACACTTTAGAGATACATTCTGCTCTTTGGTGCACAATAACGAGACTCTAGATTTTATAAGTAAATTTCATTATTTACAAGCCAGTTTGGAAGGTTGTGCGTTAAATTTAATAAGCTCACTGGAGCTTACAACGAACAACTACTCTATTGCATGGGATACTCTCATCGATCGCTATGACAACAACAGGCTATTAATTAACAATTAATAATCAAATCATTCTTTGACACTAAGCAACCACGTGAAACATCAAAAGACTTGCGCGAGTTTATGGTTACCTGCAACAAGAGCCTTCGATCTCTCACACACTCCTCGTTCACATTGTGACTACTAAACCCGACCCATGCACCTTGAAGGACTGGGAAACATTTCGAGGTTCGATTGAAAAGGTCGACTATGCATCGCTGAACACCTTCTTGAAGAAACGAGCAGATCTTCTCGAGAGCTTGGAAGGGCACAACAAGCTGAAGCCTTCTACTGTTTCAAAGCCTCACGTGAACCGGGGATTGGTAACAGTCAACAACTCACCTTCGCGGTGGAAGTGTGTGGTGTGCAACGGGGACCACACAATATACCATTGCGTCGAACTTCTTACAGCAGCGATACCGAAGCACATGGAAATAGTGAACAAGTTAAAAGTTTGTCACAACTGTCTTCGAATTGGCGATACTGTCAACAACTGCAGGCACTCAAGCTGCCGTGTATGTAGCAAGAGACACAATTCGCTGCTGCATTCCAAGGATGATGAAAAGCCGCATTCAGACAAGCAGAAGGCCATCACTGATTCCAAGATCATATCAACTACCGCAAGAACGTCTCACCAGGTGCTGTTGTCTACAGCATGCGTCAAAATATTTGACAGCCAAGGCAATGCGCACATTGTTCGTACCCTACTCGACTGTGGCAGCACGTCATGTTTCGTCACCGAAAAGCTGGCGAAGGTGCTACAGCCAAAGATGTTAGCTGTCAACACAACTGTCACCGGGTTGAACAATCGTCCATCATCAATCGTCAACAAGTGTACTCTACATCTAGAGTCTATCAATGGGACCTTTGAAGCGACTATTTAATGTTATGTCATTCCGAACATAACAGAGCCTCTTCCCGCGTACAAGATAAACATCCAGGAAATACAAACTCCATACAGTCTCAATCTAGCTGATCCTGAATTCACAACGCCAGGAGACATCGACCTTCTACTAGGAGCTGACATTTTTTGGGACTTGATACAAAAAAAGCGGATCCACCTTGGCAAGGATCAACCAACGCTGCAAGAGACCAAGTTGGGATGGGTGGTGTCAGGAAGCGTCCTTTCCACATGTCGTTACCGTAAAGACGGCCGTCTTTTTGCGTCCGTAATAATACGGCCGCTATTTGCACTGCTATCCTAGGAAACCAAAGCTATTGCGTGTTCCCGGCTTCTGCAATAACGTGCCAGTTTGAGCTGGCACGGGGTTGTTAAGCTATACCACCTACAGTAGGGACTTATTACAGCAGAAGGTTAGCGGCTTTGCACTTTTTTTACCAGACATAAGATGGATTTTATGAATACAATATTAATACTCATAAGCCGTGAGCAAATATTTGTTACATCTATGTACCTTGTAAGCACAGCGACACAGGTGTTTCAATAGTTGGGCTCTCTGCGGGGAGATGCCTCCATAGATTGCCAAATGGTAGAGGCAAATATTTTTTCATTTATGACCAGTATAAATTGAAGGTTGGGGAAGGAAAAAGGAGCCGTGGAACATCACCAACTCGTTGGACTGACGCAGTGAAGGAAATTTGTAAAGGAAACTTGCAGACGTCTATCCGGATGGCCATAAACCGATTGGCCTGGAGAGCAATATTATAGTGTGCAAAGCGACGCCCTCGTGTCGTCACGACCCTCAGTGACGAGGACGCGACAAAGAAGAAGAGAATTAAAACATTTACGTCTCCACCTTTTGCAAGACAAAAACCTTCCAACAGCCATCGAGCACACATCATCACAGACGTGTAGCTACACCCTTATACACACGTCTGTGCCAACCCTTGTAATCCTAACCTTATTTACATACATTCACCTTTCGTTACCTTCACTTATTCATTCTATTGCGTGCGCCATATTCAAAACCCAGTCCGATTTCGTCTAGCCTTGTGAACAGATCAGTTTTCGTGAGTGAATTTCCTTTCCTTACCCGGTTTAGCATACGAGTAAATCACAGAACCCCTAAACCTTCAACGGTTAAACTTGTTAATTTTCTATATATTTAAGTATAAATTTATTTATATAAGTATGTATACGTCGTCTAGTACCCATAGAACAATCTTTGCTTATTTTGGGACTAGGTCAATTTCAATAAGATTGTCCCAAAAATAAAATTGCCACCCAGGCAGCCTAATAAATAATTTATTAGTAACACGCTTGTAATCTACCTAATCTGTGTTTATAAAACTGCCAGTACGATACGAGACTTTCTTTTGTGCGCCGGGATCTCGGCATCTACCTACTCAACAAATTTACACAAGATTTATAGTTTAACTTTTATAAGTAGTTTATTATACTGGCTCTGCGTTAGAATATTTTAATACGACTGCAACAATGAACTACTTAATTCGAAAAATGTGGCAGAATCGTCTTTGGATGTTTTTTTTCTTTTTCTTGGTGACATCTGACCAAAGAAACTGTAAGGCCTACATCACACTGGCGCGGCCTGCGGTGGCGATCAATAGTAAATTTGACAGCTAATGACAAGTTTACTATTACCCTTTTCACGAAACAAATTATTTAATTAAATAATTTTGTTTCGTGTTATTTTTAATGAGGAAGTTACCCCGATCATTTTATCCTGTCGGGGGCTACAGAGAAGATGGTTTATTTTTCCATTATATTCTGTCTCTGTATCATATCGTTTAAGTTTACTATTGTCCGCCGCGGCCAGGCCGCGCCAGAGTGATGCAGGCTTAAAGCTTGAAACACACGGGCGCGGCCTGCGGTGGCCGTCAATAGTAAATTTGGCAGCTAGTGACAAGTTTACTATTGACCACCACCGCAGGCCGCGCCAGTCTGTGAGAGGCTTAAGGCAGGAATCACACTGGCGCGGCTTGCGGTGGCGGTCAATAGTAAATTTAGCAGCTAGTGACAAGTTTACTATTGACCACCACCGCAGGCCGCGCCAGTCTGTGAGAGGCTTAAGGCAGGAATCACACTGGCGCGGCTTGCGGTGGCGATCAATAGTAAATTTGGCAGCTAGTGACAAGTTTACTATTGACCACCACCGCAGGCCGCGCCAGTCTGTGAGAGGCTTAAGGCAGGAATCACACTGGCGCGGCTTGCGGTGGCGGTCAATAGTAAATTTAGCAGCTAGTGACAAGTTTACTATTGACCATCACCGCAGGCCGCGCCAGTCTGTGAGAGGCTTAAGGCAGGAATCACACTGGCGCGGCTTGCGGTGGCGGTCAATAGTAAATTTGGCAGCTAGTGACAAGTTTACTATTGACCACCACCGCAGGCCGCGCCAGTCTGTGAGAGGCTTAAGGCAGGAATCACACTGGCGCGGCTTGCGGTGGCGGTCAATAGTAAATTTGGCAGCTAGTGACAAGTTTACTATTGACCACCACCGCAGGCCGCGCCAGTCTGTGAGAGGCTTAAGGCAGGAATCACACTGGCGCGGCTTGCGGTGGCGGTCAATAGTAAATTTAGCAGCTAGTGACAAGTTTACTATTGACCACCACCGCAGGCCGCGCCAGTCTGTGAGAGGCTTAAGGCAGGAATCACACTGGCGCGGCTTGCGGTGGCGGTCAATAGTAAATTTGGCAGCTAGTGACAAGTTTACTATTGACCACCACCGCAGGCCGCGCCAGTCTGTGAGAGGCTTAAGGCAGGAATCACACTGGCGCGGCTTGCGGTGGCGGTCAATAGTAAATTTGGCAGCTAGTGACAAGTTTACTATTGACCACCACCGCAGGCCGCGCCAGTCTGTGAGAGGCTTAAGGCAGGAATCACACTGGCGCGGCTTGCGGTGGCGGTCAATAGTAAATTTAGCAGCTAGTGACAAGTTTACTATTGACCATCACCGCAGGCCGCGCCAGTCTGTGAGAGGCTTAAGGCAGGAATCACACTGGCGCGGCTTGCGGTGGCGGTCAATAGTAAATTTGGCAGCTAGTGACAAGTTTACTATTGACCACCACCGCAGGCCGCGCCAGTCTGTGAGAGGCTTAAGGCAGGAATCACACTGGCGCGGCTTGCGGTGGCGGTCAATAGTAAATTTGGCAGCTAGTGACAAGTTTACTATTGACCACCACCGCAGGCCGCGCCAGTCTGTGAGAGGCTTAAGGCAGGAATCAAACTGGCGCGGCTTGCGGTGGCGGTCAATAGTAAATTTGATAGCTAATGACGAGTTTACTATTGACCGCCGCGGCCGCTCACCTGCGGCTCGCGTGAACAATTCCGCCTCTGATGTAATTATCAACATACCTTCACTATTATATCACAATTTACTATTAATCCCGTTCCTAGTACTTTGCCTGAATGCGCCAAGAGCGCGATGCCATTACAAAAAAAACCGGCCAAGTGCGTGTCGGGCCACGCGCAGTGTAGGGTTCCGTAGTTGCCGGTTTATCTTAGTTACATCGACGTGCGGTGCGGTTGCATCGGCCGAATTCGTACGGAAATTGGCCTTTCCTACACATTAAGTTGGTCGACTATTAAATACTCGGTAACGGGAGGACACATGATTCGAACAAAAATTAGGGCTTTAAAGCCCAATATAAACGAATCACTGATTTGAAAAATAGTTTTAGGAAGCCCATAATATTTTTGAACGAGCTATCCAACGATACCCCACACCAAGGGTTTAACGAGAAAAAGAAATACATCCCCGCTTTAAGTGTAGGAGGTACCCTGAAAAATATATTTTTTAAAGATTTTATTAGTTTTGTCGGCGTGATTGATTTAATATACCTATGCCGAATCACAGTTTTCTAGTAGTAATGATTACACAGCTAAGCCGAAGACGGACAGACAGACAGACATGGCGAAACTATAAGGGTTCCTTGTTGACTAAAAAAGGCAAATTTGTGAATTATATTGTTCCAATTTTTTGATACATTTATTGAAATTACGCCATAATACGATTTGTGCATATAAATTCTTATATCAGGTTCGATTCTTTGTTTATGCTTTATCATTTGGTATGCGTTTTGTGAAGGTCTACGCTACCGTAGACCGGATCGAAATGATTAATAGATTAAACGACAAAGCCGCCATTTTGACGTCATGACAGCGGAAAGTCATGACGGTGCTTTCACTCAAGTAAAAATAATTAATAAAATCTGTGAGGACAAATGATTCTAAAATAAGTGTCGCAGTCGGATAAAAAACTATTGTAAGCGGAAGCCAAAATAATGATCTACTTATAAAAAAAAATGTTTCATGGTCTTCCGTTCATGGGAAGCCGAGTTCCTACGAGACAAAACAATGTCTGAAATGATACGTACTGGCTGATTCTTTTTTTAATTCAGAGCTTTATTATAAGTGTAGATAACTTTACTTCCTTCTGCTTGATCAGTTGCATTGTGTGAATTGAAGAAAAATAATAATTGTAGCAACACTCTGTTGTTTTCTGTTTGCCGCTCTTTTCTAGGCTCATCTTTCCCTGGCCAGTCTTCTAATTAAAATAATATAATTAAGGTTACCTTCAAGAGCGCAGTTCCGAACTTTATAGAAGTTCTAGTAGTGTCTTCGGCAGCCCTGGCAACGTGACCTGGATCTGCTCGGTGCTCGCCATTGCAAGCACTGACGTCAGTATGAGAAACTTTCTAATACTGAGTAATATTTTTACTGTTCATATTCGGTTACCTATCACGTCCTCGTAAAATGTTAGCCTGAATATAAAAAATCCGTTTTTTTATTCGTTTCCCATTGGTGGATAATTTTATGTTTTTACTTTTAAGTAAATGTTTAAAACAAAATAGTCAGCATTCAAGTCATGGTCACCCCACCCTATCACTTTGGATAACCAAAGTGTGTGAAATAAACAAAATGCAATCGAATAGAGTTACTTTGATATTGAGTATATCTCCCGATTCTTCATCAAGTCAATCTAGTCATTCCCGATCACGTTCTCCTGAATCACCCTGTATACCTATGTACGTGTTGTATCTAGATCGGTTCCTCTAATGATGTCAAACCTCCCGGGATTGTTGCAATATGACGTCGCAACCCAATAAAGCGTTGGAATCGAGTTATGGTTTTAATTGGCCACATCGATGTCCCGGGGAGAAGTTTAACGAGGGGGGGGGGGACGGCTCGAAGGCTGCCCCGTCTATCTATGTCTATATTGGTAGGTATCTATCTTATATACTATTAAACAAGCAATATTTGTATTTATAGATATTTGTAATCACGTTCTCGGAAACGGCTCTAACGAGTCGATGATATTTGCATCTGGGGACCGATTTTTGACTTTCGAGCGCTCGAAATTCAAATAAAAGAGTAAATACGTTTGTAGTGTTAAAATGGCGGGCACTTACTTTCTACCAATAGAATTGAATACGAGTTGTCAATACCACTTGTTTTTCAATTTTCTATCGCTATTTCAAGATAGCATTTTATGATTTTTGACAGTTTTCGAGTGAAAGAGTCGAGCGCTCGAAAGTCAAAAATCGGTCCCCTGATATCTTGCATTCGATGATATTACATTTTTGCAATAGTTATTTCCGGAAATCACACTCGCAACGCAACAAACTGTGCGTTTTCCGAAATTGAACATAGGAACAACAGAGGCAAATAAAATTAAAATGTATAAAGAAATCTGGGTTAGTTTTTGTAGCTTCTTAGGGCTCCGTAGTCAACATGGAACTCTTACAGTTTCGCTAATCCGTCCGTCTGCGGCTTAGCTCCCCTTACCACTCCTTACTACTAGAAAGCGGTAATTCGGCATGGGTGTATATAAATCAATCACGCTGACAAAACGGTAGAATAAAATTGTGAATAAAATTGTGGCACCTCTCTTACGCATAAATTGGGGATTTTTTTTTCTAGGTAAGGCTTATATGGTGTGGGGATTCGTTGAATAGCTTGTTCAAAATTAAGATGAGTTATACGGACCCATTTTTCTATTCCAGGCTACGTTTGCGTGATTCTGGGCTTTAAAGTCCTAATTTTTATTAGAGTCATGTGTCCGGCCCTCTGCCGGCTAAATGGTTACTACTCGCCCAGTAGTACTGGGTATATGAAAAAATCATGGCAGTAGTAAATAATTATTTAATTATAATGAATTGAATATGAGAACTTTGATGGATTAGTAAGAATAACTAGTTAACGAGTAATATTCGACCATCTTAATAAATGTACAACAGACAGCATAAGTGCATGGTCATTGCAGAAACAGATTCGCTTATCCGCCAAATCCTACGCCATCTATGAGCAAAATCCTACGCCATCTATGAGCACGACGTGTAATATAGGTATAGATGTTAATTTAAACCTCAGAGGATTAGCGAGATTTCATTAGATGGCGTTGTAAGCATTTTTTTGGCAAAAATAAAATTTGTTTTCCTTGTCTTTGAAAACTGTATTTTTGTGGGTTACCATTACCTATTATTTTTACATTATATTTATCAAGTCACCTCCAGCGCGTTGCCAATTTTTTGTTTGTCACACTTTTTTGTGGATTTATTCATCTTTTTCTCATGTTTGCGCTACGAGGAAATATCCAAACATCGAATAAATTACAAAAACACTGATTCCCACCATAACTTGACTGGGCGCAGATTTGAACTCGAAACCTTCGAGTGATGATAACTTAGGTCGACTTAAACCTGTCTAGTTCCCGTTGGGCCATTATGACAGTCGAAAGGTTGGTTGAAATTCGTCATCAGTTTAATTTTGTATGCAAATATTCGTCACATCACAACTACGAATAATTGAGGAGGGTAGACTGTATTGTAATATATAACTACCATCCAATTTCTTATGGCACTTACTTCTAGTTCGTTTGTCGGCCATTTACAATTCGATTTCCTTCTATACAAACGTAATAATGAGTTCTCGTTTGATCTAGTTAAAAAATCACAATTAATTGGTAAAATATAATGCAAACGTAAGTAGTGTTTACATATGTTTTGTAATATATATTATACCTTACTACATACTCGTATCTTACATTGTTCTTATTGTGTATACTATTTACTAATACCATTGTTACAGCGAAAAACGGTTGTTTAATGAGCACAATAGGAAGAATGGAGTAGACCAGGTCTCATTGATACCGCGCATTATGAAGCTGTGAAGATGACCACTACGAAGAAAATTTATTTAAGCGTATATAACCCACATTCCAGACAAGCGAAGGCCCAGTTCGTAGTAGCTAACGCAAGCCCAGAAAACAAGGTTGTAATTTGGCCTATGACATTTTACCGTCTGAAGTGAAAAGTGAAAAAGTTAAGTGCATTAAATCCAGTCGACACGGCCATTTAAGTTTATGGTGTTATAATAATACGCGCCGTGATAATGGTCGCGTAGTTCCTAACATAGAAAAAGTGCAGATGCTGTCAGCGAAACAGTACGGATTACGTTAAGATTTATATATTTTATAAACCGGGTTATCCTAACAAATTTAATAAATATATATTGTTTCAGTAGGTAGGTATTATATTAATATGCCGTTTGCATTCTTTTTTGTATTCCTTTACTATTTACAATGTGATATTATTGAACTTCTTAATCATAACATCAAACAAGTGTAAGTAACGGTTAAAGCCCAAATCAAATTATTATGATTATTTTCAAATCAATAACACAATAGTTCATGGTTTGAACGCTCACATATAGGTATAGATATATTATGGCAATGAACACCTTAATTCGTTCTGCTGATTTGAATGTTAGATAACCCGGTGGTAAGTTAATATTGTCAATATTATATTTATTGGGGTGAAGCTTCAATCTTTTTCCAATTAAGGAAATGAAACTTAAGCTATTACCTCAATAAAAATATTACTAAGTAGTATTATAAAATTGCTTTAACAGAACTGTAGTGAACAAAATAAACATATATAAACATAAAAAGCTGTTTTAATTATTTAAGTTATGAATATATAATATTCTTTATGACTAATATTTGTATACAGGGTGATTCAGGAGACATGAGCAGGATCAACCCTACGGATTCAATAGTTTATAAGCTACTCAGTCGTACCAGCATTGGTAAGATTAACGTTAATTTTTTTTTAGTTGTGTAGGGTGACCATGATTTATTGTGAATGAAACTTTCACACAAAATGTAAAAAAAAACTGTGGGCGTTTAATTTAATTACGATGGTAAAAGATCCATTAACATTAACTGTATGTGTAGGGTTGATCCTGCTCACGTCTCCTGAATCACCCTGTATAAAGAATTTTCATCTGTAGAAAAATTATGTAGGCTGGGAGTCGGAGGATTCGAGAGAAACCAAAGAATGCCAACTTAAATTCCTTTAATGACGGAATTACAAAAATATTAAAATAAATCAATTAAAATTAACTAATAACTATATTTACAGGTGCCTCATGGTCGATGTGAGAACCAAGAGTGACGAACACTAGTCTTTTTGGGAAACGGGGCACGGTGTTGCGAAATGCAGAGTCGGCACCACCTGCATGGCCACTTGGGCGGTCGCTGGTTATGCAAGCATGTAACAGAAATACAACAAATATTAAAAAAACAAAAACATATACCTCCCGTTAGCTGGGATTTGAACCTCGGTCGTTCTCAGCCGCTGAGCTTGGAGCACATGTCTTAATCCAATGAGCTATCTCAACATTATAGGTAATGGTGGAAATATAGCATTCAGATACCAGTGGTATCGCAAGTTGGAGTTAGAATACAACTATTATAAATTAACATTTACTAGCCTTGTTAATAATTATACTAATATGAGTATATTTCTGGTAATAACAGGTGTCAATTTATAGGTATTTAATGTGCCTAGTAATGTGCTTATTTTCCGCGGTATGTCGAAATAGTATCGCCAACAACGCCATCTAGTTTAATTATTGCGCACCACGTGCAACTATGTGAGCAGCAGACGTCAAACGATGCAAGCGAAACTGGGCCGTAAGGTGTCCATGCATTATTGCAGCCGATAGTACCTATTAATAATCTACTTTATAACAAAGTTTTAACCGACTTCAATGTAGTACTCCGCCAAGCCACGAGAACATTTCCATATTTCCTTTCCAATTTACCACATGAACTGATTTCTGAAAGCAAATGCGTTGATTATTAGAGAAAAAACCCAATCGCTGTATGTGGGCCGATAATATTTGAGGACTTCCGTCGATTCCACAAGGATCACCTTTGGCACTTCATTAGTTGCTAATTCAACGGAATCTTATCAGAATCTGTGACGTTGTACTTTTAAGTACATAATTGAGGAATTCCATAAGTCATCTGTGGTCTTCATCATCAATTCCACTCCACCAAATTTATGATTTCCGGGTGTAAATACACGAGTTATAATAGAAAATACCATAATCACTACACGCGTGCCTAATATAATTGAGGAGTTCCCTCAATTCCTCATGGATCCCATCATCGAACTGAATTTTTGAAAAAAATGGAACCCACAAATTCGGTCGATTTACAGTTTATTTAATTTCTAAGATAAAAAACACGTTTTAACACTATGCACTGCTAACACACTAAAATATAAGTATAGTCCCTGGGCGATCGAGCTCAGCTCGGGTGAAAATACGGAGAAAATAATTTTTCCAGTCATAAACCCCTTTATTCCACATCAAAATCGCATCCATTCAAGCCACTTCCGAGAACGTGATTGCAAATATACATAAATACATACAAATATTGCTCGTTTAATAGTATAGGATAAACTTATATGCGATATGAATGAGTACTTAATCCAAAACGATTGATACATATGAAATAATTAAAAAAGTTCGCAAAAAGTGGAGGCTTTTCCCCAGCAGCGGGACACAATATAAGCTAGGAAAAGGTTTTTTAAATCATATTCTATACTTTTGAAATTTAAAACATACTCGATATGCGATTATTACTAGCTCGCTCCTATGTTTCGTACTAGGTACTCGAAGGGTTTTAGGTACAAGCTATGGCTGCTCCTATATAATAAATAAATGAAATTGCCAGATGATCAGTTTCGTTATTATTTACACTGCCATCGCTGCAATGGGCGGCAATACTTTACGGTACACATTTCAGTTTCACGCAGTTCACCCACACATCCGCACACCAGCTTTCACCAACACGTGTGCAAAAAGTAGACGAGGGCGCGCATGCGCGGTATCGAGCCATCAGGCCATCCTGCAGAGACAGGCCAGTCGGGCAGTCGATCTGTGATGTCTGCGGTCGGATGGGCACGGCCGGTTGGGCGCGCGGCGAGGCGCGCGTAGCGGACGATTCCGATTTCGAAACCCTCAAAACCCTTCTCGCCTCAGATAAAGGCTGGACCCTGGAGTACGAAAAGGACGGGGTTAAGGTCTGGGCCGAAGACGCCGCTCACGGCGCGCTAAGAACCGTCAAGGTACGTCAAAACATTCATTCTTTAAATTAACGTTTTTCAACCCCTATTCAACTATTCACCACAACCACTTGTTTGCGTCTAACACGGAAAGCTGTATTGATTATTATAAACAAGGACAGTAAACATTTGTTTTGGGTCCTTCAGAGTTTGTTATTCGGCGGTTTGTTTAGGCTTAGTACGCTCGTTCATTTGTTTTATGAATATAAGCTAAAAACTAAAGGGATATTTGGGATGGTTAATGTTTGAAGGGAGGAAGGGAATGTAGTCGGCGGCGGCCGAAGTTAGAATCACAATTCAAATTCAAGGCAATAAAAACGATTATCCCTGGCAATTTAGAACCCTTCTTCGCGACCTGCAAACCTGAAAAAAATATCAACAGGTAACAACAAAAGTTTATGAACGTATTCATAAAATTTGCAAAGAATGAAAAATCGCCAAATCACTCCGCAGTAACGGTCCGATACGGTTTTATCTCGAAACATGAGTGATACCTGAACGGAATGAAAAATATCTATTATATATATAAATAAAATAGGACCGTTACTTAACTACTGACAGACAACGCACAGCCTAAGCCGCTGAGGATGAAATTTGGAATGCATATTGTGTAAGGGACGTAGAGGTGCACTAAGGAAGATTTTTTCGGAATTCGACTCCTTAGGGGTCAAGTTGCGGATGAAACGTTGTATGGAAATCCTTTATTATTGAAGGTGGATCTATGAAATTTAATATTTGGCTTTTCAGTCACAATTAAAAAAAGGTTCCCTTGAAGCGTTATTAACTTATTAATTATTCGTGCTTTTAAGGCGTAAAAAAGGGGGCGAAGGTTAAGTGTATGCTTACACTGCGTGTAAGTGCAACTGACTTTGATTAAAAATATATGACTTATAATATATTATTCATCCATCAAGCATCTTGAGTAAATCAACCCTTAGCATGATAAAATCAGAGAATTAAATACCACAACATCATTTCGAGTTTGCTCATCAACACTGAGCTGAAACTACCAAACCAAGACTCTTGAAATTTGCAAGGTAGGTTACTTATTTATGCTAGGCAAGCAACAAGCAAGGGTTTTACAAAATTCATCCCTTAAACGTTTGTATGGAAAACAAAGCAAGTGCGGAATTGTAGTTGATGTGATGACGAGGCAAGGTGTAGGTATCTGTGACGCACGTTGACGGTTTTAGCTTGATATAGTATAAAAAAGAGGTAGATAAGTTGTCTATATGAAGTTCAAAGAGCTTTAATTATATAAGAAATCATTTCGTAAGTGAGAAAATGGTAGTATCTCTGTTCGTACGGTTTGTTAAGCGCCGTTATTATAATTAGTTCGCAAGAAAAATACGCTATTAAATAATTTGGCCAGCACACAAGATTTAATTCATTATAAACAAAATCAGGCTGAAACTTTTGATCTGCAAATAATGTTACAAACGATGAGCCATGTAACGAATATTAGTCCGGCTAATAAATTGTTGACCAGCAAAATTTCATAAAACACAAATAAGTAATATATTTGATTAAACGTTAGTAAAAATAATTTCCAACAAAAACAACTAAGCCATTGATTAGTTACTACCTATACAGAACCACACTGCTACCAGAAATTTAGGTTAGGTTAGAACTGAGTCGCTCACTGAACCGAACTGCTACAAAAAAGTAGATTAGATTAGAACTGTTGAATATTTGTTGACCAGATTTTGCTTATTAGTTCATCAATCAATCAATCTGTTAAAATAATAATTTAATACCTTTAAATTAGGATGGGGATGGAAAGTTCTGGGTCGTTTGGCATAGGATAATTTTGCTTACAATGCAGGTATCCCAAACTAACGTGAGTAGAACTGATCAAAGGATTATGATGAAAAAACAGAAATGTAGCGTAATATACAAATAGGACATCCATACTTATAATATAAATGCGAAAGTAACTAGGTATTTGTCTGTCTAAATATTACATCTGCATGCATAAAGCACAGAACCGATTTATATAAAATTTGGAGTAGTTTGAGACCCTAGAAGGACAAAGAATAGCTATTATTCCGTAAATTATCCCTGAAAGGTGTAAAAATAAAGGAGGAGGTTTGTGTGGGAAACGATGATTAAGCCAACGCCTGAAATATTTTAAAAATTTTATTTTATTTATTTATTTCAAGTGACTAGGACTCATACATTATACATTACATTACAATTACAATTAATACATTGAATAAGTTCATTAAAAATACAAAATACTAATAAAAATTTAACACAATAAAATACAATTCGGATTTAAAATACAATTAAAATTTGGCTTGGTGATATACTTTTGTACTTTTAAGTACATAATTGAGGAGTTCCATAAGTCGAATTTAAACTTTCGTGAGACATGTTGAAATAATACTAACAATTACACGGTTCAACTCACGTATTCGAAACATGTCGCCCGTAGTGACATTGAAATAATTTATTTCAATGTCACTACGGGCGACATGTTTCGAACTCTGTTTGAATACGTGAGTTGAACCGTGTAATTGTTAGTATTAATTCCATAAGTCATCTGTGATCTTCATCATCAATTCCACTCCACCAAATTTACGATTTCCGGGTGTAAATACGATACGAATAGAATAAACCAAAGTCACTAGTGTCACTACAAGCGTGCCTGAGGAGTTCCCTCTATTCCTCATGGATCCCGTCATCCAACTGATTTTTTGAAAAAATGGGACCCACCTGGAAGCATACTTATCAACAAAAAAAAAATTACGAAATGGCTCACCAATGACGGAGTTCTGAGGTAGGGTAACAAACATTGAACAATTTTTATATAAAAACAACGTGGACCGTGCTGAAGTCGGTATCTAGTTTAATGCGTAGGCATTTAGTTTAAGCACGCATTCACTTTAAAACTAAATTCTACACTAGTATTTAGTGTATTAATCAAGGAAAAACTAAAATATTTAGCAATTTCGGTCCAGTTTTCTAGAAATACCAACTGTATAAATATCTTTGTAATCCTATTAAAATATATAGGATTACCAAGTTACATTTGCAGTGAATGAGACAAAAAAGAAAGAATGGGATTACATCTAGCAACTTTATCAAGTTTGGTATCTTTTTCGTATAATTCAAGGATGAAGAATTCATTTCTGTGACTAAATTTTCAGTCACCCATACAAAAAATACGAGAAATCAAAAAATAAAAATAAATCTTCACACTTTTTTTTTCGAAAATCCTCTACAGAATTAAAACTATGAAGATTTGCTCTACAAAAACATACCTGTAAATAGCCCAGGTATCCTACTATATAGAATACTAGACTTGTCAAACATTTTTTTTTTACAACTTTGGTAAAATAAATGTTTTATGTCGCGCGGCGTACCTGTATTGTAAGAGCGGTATGCAGCTTTTAGGATTTTTAAGTATGTTTAAAGACGATTTCTGATAAGTTGTTATTCTTCTGGTTACAGATTACATTAATAAATTACTTCTGGACGTGATATATATACAAATCTAAATTAAATCTATACATATAATAAAGCTGAAGGGGGTCGAAAGCCTGTACATGGAAGATATTCGAAAAAAGGTAATAGGTTCGGGATACTTAGAATCCTTAACAGAACACGTTCCAGCAGTTTTTAGAAGTGTGTCTGTTTATCTGTTCATGTGTGATCGCGCATCACGTGAAAAAGGCAGAACGGATTTTGATGCAAACTTTACTAATCTGTCAAGAAAATCCCCGGTCAGGTTATAAGGCTACAAGAATATTAAAAAATGGGGTTGAATTTTGTATGGGAACTCCTTGAATCTATGATATTGGCAAGTATATACTTGACTAGAAAGTAAAAAGACCCCCATTCAAACTTTTAGCAACATATAGATGAAACGTGAATAAACACGGGATGTAAAATAATGCTAGGCGGCTAAAGACAATATATTAACCAAAACTGGTTGATTGATACCTCCACAGATAGTAACTGTTAGACATTTAAAGACCTAATTATATTGTAACTCCAGTCACTGACGACGTTGCTGTTGATACTGAAAAACTAGCCACCTTGATAGATGACCTCTGTCTTCATATTTTTGATATGAAATCAGAGGTCATCTAAAGTTGTTTGACAGGTTGACTTGAATACTTATCTCGAATTATCATAGTTCACCAACGTCAAGGCATGTGGGTATAACATTTGGAAAACAGCATGAAGCGGAAAATTGAGTATATTAGGTAGGTACCAATTTTTTTATGTAGAAAACTCCCGTCACTTTTTGAAATATTATTGGGAGCGCTTAAGGAACGCGCCCTAAAGGGATATTTTGGGCCTTTAATTTCTATGAAAACCTCAGCCTTCGCTTTGCTTCTTCTTCGCTTGCCTCCGACTCTCTAGTTTCCCTAGCAGACACCGGAAGCTAATGAGAGTAACGAGTGTCCTTAGGGGTCATTGCTCGCATTGAGAGCGCTTTCAGAAGGGTTGATTTGGGCCTTTCATTCCAACGAAAAGGCCTTGCTTGCCTCGCCGCTCGCCTTCGGAACTTTGGCCTGGGATTTCGCTTGCAAGACACCTGGGGATAGTCAGTGTACGTGGGGGTTCGCCCTCAGCTTTCCCTTGCAAGACACCGAGAGATAATGAGTGTTCGTCCGTGAGGGCACATTTAGAGCGCTTTCTAAAGGAATAGTTCAAATCATTCATTCCAATGAAAAGCACGGGCCACTCACCTATGGGGCTTACCTCGCCTCGCCACTCACCTACGGTATAGTAAGTGTCCGTGAGGGCTCGCTAGCCTCGCCGCTCATATTCGGTACTTTGGACACAGGTTTCACTTGCAAGACAACTAGGGATTGTAAATGTCCGTGGGGGTTTGCCTTCGGGTCTTCGGCCCTCGAACTCGCCTAGGGAGCAGTCTCTAAAAGCATGCTTTAATTATTAAGAAAAGCTCAGTCTGCGGCTTCGCTTGCCTTCCCTTTTACCTTCGGGGATTCGGGCCTCAGCTTTCGCTTGCAAGATAATGAGTGTCCGTAGGAGCTCGCATGAATGAGAGCGCTCTCTAAAGGGATGCTTTGGGCCTTTCATTCCAACGTAAAGCTTAGCCTTTGGCCTCGCTGCCATCTGGGGATAATACGTGGCCTTCTGCCCCCGAGCGCTTTCTTAAGGCTTGATTTGGACCTTGCATTGGTACGAAAAGCTCAGCCTTCGGCCTCGCTTGCCTGGCCGCTCACGCAAGGCACCTGGGGATAGTAATTGTCTGTGGGGGCTCACCCACAGGCCTTCAGCCAAAGAGCTCGCATAGCGACCGCTCTCTAAAAGCATGCTTAGGGCCTTTCATTCCTACGAAAAGCTCAGCCTTAGGCTCCGCTTGCCTCCTCTTTTTCCTTTAGGACTTCGGCCCTCAGTAAGGGATTGCTTTCGGCCTTTAATTCCAATGCCTCGCCGCTCACCATCGGAACTATGGCTTCAGGTCTCGCTTGCAAGACACCTGAGGATAGTGAGTGCCCGTCGGGCTCGCCCTAGGGCCTTCGGACCTGGGTCTCGCATAGGGAGTGCTCTCTAAAAGGATACTTTGGGCATCTCTATAATATTATCAACGACCAAATTTATTTGTGACATTTTGTGACTTGGCAATCACACAACTTTACTGCATTTATGGATTTTTGCATACTTAAAACTATGTAGTATTGTGTGATTGCCAAGTTACAAAATTTTATTTAGCTAGCAAATAAAGAATAATAAGAATGCCTGAGACTTGGTAGTTGTAGTTATGTACAACGAAATATCTCACAACTTTTGTACGGTGGAAGAGTTGCGATTGGTGTCTTTTTTACATGGAATGGTTTTTTTATGGGATCTTACTTTGTGGGTTATTGTGTTATCAATACATACAAATTATGAATTAATACAGTCCCATTCTTTCTTTTTTGTCCCATTCACAGCAAAAGTTACTTGATAATCCTATATATTTTAAAAGGATTACAAAGATATTTATGCAGTTGGTATATCTAGAAAACTGGACCGAAATTGCTAAATATTTTAGTTTTTCCTTGATTAATACAATAAACACTAGTGTAGAATTTAGTTTTAAAGTGAATGCGTGCTTAAACGAAATGCCTACGCATTAAACTAGATACCGACTTCAGCACGGTCCACGGTGCGACACAAAACATTTTTTTTTATTACAATTATAAGGCATAAATGGTTGACAAGGTTATTTTTTATATAGTAGGATAACTGGGCTATTCACATGAATTTTTTTTCTAGAGCTAATCTTAATAGTTTTAATACTTTAGAGGATTTTCGAATAAAAAACGGTAAAGATTTTTTTTTAATTTTGAATTTCACTTATGTTTTGTATGGGTGAGTGAAAACCTTAGTCACAAAAATGAATCCTTCGTCCTCGAATTATACGAAAAAGACACCAAACTTGATATAGTTATTAGATGTATGCAGATATAAAGCTTAGTGTGAGGCGCGCCGGAGGCACTTTTCCCCCCCCACCCCTGCCCACCTACTGGAGGGAACCTCGTGGCAACCGGGCTAAATCAGCTCAGATCACCCCTAGGAACACCTGTTCCAAGCGGTTTGCTTTGTCTCAAAAATGCAAGGTCCCCTTAGAAAACGGGCCCTAAGATCTCCTACTATTTCGTATTTTCTATTATAACTCGTGTATTTACACTCGGAAATCATAAATTTGGTGGAGTGGAATTGATGATGAAGACCACAGATGACTTATGGAATTCTTCAATTATGTACTTAAAAGTACAAAAGTATATCACAGATTCTGATAAGATTCCGTTGAAATAGCAACCAATGAAGTGCCAAAGGTGATCCTTGTGGAATCGACGGAAGTCCTCAAATATTATCGGGCCACATACAGCGATTCGGTTTTTTTCTCTAATAATCAACGCATTTGCTCTCGGAAATCAGTTCATGTGGTAAATTGGAAAAGAAATGTGGAAATGTTCTCGTGGCTTGGCGGACTACTAGACTGAAGTCGGTTAAAACTTTGTTTTTAAAGTAAATTATTATATTACATCATTGGCTAGGTAGGTATGAACTAAGACATCACTTACCTACCGTTTTAGATATAAACTCTCGAGAATTCAAAGTAGGTAAGAAGGTTATTATTGTGGAGAAGTGTACTTTATTGAAATTTAACTTTGAATAAACGTAACGAAGGTACCTGATTCAAAATTCTGGGCGAATATTTACTATCTTCTTGTTCTCCTCTTTCTTCTAATATGTATTATCTATTTTATGTCTCTTCGGCGCAAAACAAATCAAGATTGTTTTGATAGTTAGAGCATTTTTGTGGATATTAATTCAACAAATTAACTCTACGTCTACCTGTCACGCTCTTGAGAAGCATACTTTACGTTCTCTACTATGCATACACCTCAACATATTGTTTCAATACAAACATCTTATTATGACACCCTTTAAAAACATAAGTAGGTACAAGTACGTTACGATATTTTTTTGATTTTACGAATGTTTAAGTACTTGTAATTACACGAGTAATGCTTCAATCGTTTCATTGACTCTGATAAATCTTTGTTCAGTAAAGTACCTAGGCAATATGATAGGAATTCCCCAGGAAATTCTCGGAAGCAAAAGCATTCGGCGGATATCGAAATATTGGCAACGCGACGTGCCGTAATTTTATTTGTTATGGTAAGTCGCTTTTTATGATTTCCTTCTTGCTTTTTGTGATTTATTGCTTTTTTTTATGAGAAGTGTCGTGAGAATACTACCTAGGTACCTACTTCATATAAAAGGAAGGTTTATATTTTCATCTATTTATTCGGTTAGAGACTAAGTAGTTCTGTTTGTACAAGTGCGTACTGTCGAATTTGGTAACTAAATAAGAATAAATTAATATTCACACCTGCTACGAGGCTATCTAATCGAGCCCAACGATAATATCTCACTAGCTTCTCAGTATTTCCAAACCTAGCTTTGTCTTCTATAGGTCGACTCAAAACAGTGGTAACTCCTGAATACATCCCGTTTTGTTATCTATAAGTATTCGAATGACTAAAAAGAACAATGTTATTTAAAAAAATGGTGTTTTAAAGCTAGTTTCCATTTGCGTTCCCTCGTATTTTAATACGAAGAAGAAATGCGACTTGTGTTGATTTTTGCTCACCTACTCTACAAAAGTTCTAGTGAGAAAGGTAGATTAGAATAGAAGTCATGTACTATCGCCTGCAATAATGCATGAACACCTTACGGGCCAGTTTTGCTTGCATCGTTTGACGTCTGCTGCTCACATAGTTGCACGTGGTGCGCAATAATTAAACTAGATGGCGTTGTTGGCGATACTATTTGGACATACCACGGAAAATAAGCACATTACTAGGCACATTAAATACCTATAAATTGACACCTGTTATCACCAGAAATATTCTCATATTAGTATAATTATTAACAATATTACACAACACAACAACAATAGTAAATGCTAATTTATAATGGCTGTGTTTAAGTGCGATACCACTGGTATCTGAATGCTATATTTCCACCATTACCTTTAATGTTGAGATAGCTCAATGGATTAAGACATATAGCATATATGCTCTATAGCTCAGCGGCCTAGAACGACCGAGGTTCGAATCCCAGCTAACGGGAGGTTTATGTTTTTGTATTTTTTTATATTTGTTGTATTTCTACATATGAAAGTTCTTTATACTTATACAAGTATTAGTCATAAAGAAAATGATATATACATAACTTATATAATTTAAACAGCTGTTTATGTTTAAATATGTTTATTTTGTCAATACAGTTCTGTTAAAGCAATTTTATAATACTACTTAGTAATAGTTACCTAGCAATTTTGTAACATTTTTATTGAGGTAATAGCTTAAGTTTCATTTCCATAATTGGAAAAAGATTGAAGCTTCACCCCAATAAATATAATATTGACAATATTAACTTACCACCGGGTTATCTAACATTCAAATCAGCAGATCGCATTAAGGTGTTCATTGCCATAATATATCTATACCTATATGTGAGCGTTCAAACCATGAATTATTGTGTTATTGATTTGAAAATAATCATAATAATTTTATTTGGGCTTTCACCGTTACTTACGTTTACGTTACGGTTGATCTTCACGATGGGTCACGTACGGTGCTGTTTGAAAATCAGCGCTGTAGGTGTCTGTCTGACACCTCGGCATAATGCTGAGACAGCGACCGATTCACTGCCGCGAAGACACACACATTATGTGTAAATTGTATTGTATTTGTACTCCCTTTGTCTCTGTGTGTCTTTTGCGTAGTGAATAAATGTCTTCTCTTTCTTTCTTTCTTTCTTTCTTTCTTTCTTTATCTTCTGATTAAGAAGTTCAATAAATATCAAATTTTAAATAGTAAAGGAATAAGGTCAATGAGGGCATTTCCGTCATACTTTTTGATAAATTCACTTTGGCTGGTCATAACTAAGAGGATATTTACTTTTTAATAAACCTCATCACTGTAATATGTAGATTGGGCATTTATTTAACTATATAAATGTACGCATATTAAATTGCTAGTCCTGCTGGTTATTTAAATATGTATTTCTTTCAAAACATGTCAGTTGACGGATTTTCCCGACGGTTTGGGGCTATTCCGTCAACCAACGATTTTTCTTGTATCGTGACGTATTACAAACATATACGTCAAGTGAACAAATACCGCTGAACTCTTAATCTAAACTAAACTTTAGCGAACTCAATTTAAGGTTTATTTTAGATTTTATTGGCAATTTTTTTTTGGGGCAATTCCGGCCTATTTTTATAATCAGGAATAGTAAACCTTTTCAAACAAATTCCCAAACCCTAGAGAAAATCCGTCAACTGACATCATGTTTTTAAAATAATGGGCTACTGTTATTGTGCTCACCAGTTGGCGCCACTGTTGAGTAAGGTCCGAAGTACAGTGTCAAACTCATTGTTATTATGGGCGCAACAATATTTTTAATTTCAAATCATAAGTATTTAATAAGTAAATTGGACAGTTTGAAAATGTAAACGTAGCTATCTTAAGTGTTCCCTCCTAATGCAAGTCACACTGCAAAGACAAAGTCAAAGTAATTTATTTCTTTCAAGTAGGCTTACAATTAAGCACTTTCTAAATGTCAATTATACAATGTAAAAGAAAGCAATAATTAAACTAATTTAATATAACAAACACTAATTAGGTACTAAACTAACACAACATAATTATTATAACAAATACAGTTAATATATTTAGTAAATACCTAGATGCGTAGAGCAATTCATTCCCAGGCATTTTTGTCATTATTATAGTCTTTAATGTTGTAATATGCTTTACAAACTAGTTTACGTTTAAGATAGCTCTTAAGTTTGTCAATAGTCAGACTAGTCACACTACTGCATACGGTTCTATAATACACTCCCAGTATTATAGAACCGTATGCAATTAATTAAGGATTTATTTATTTTTTGCAGCCGAGTATAAGTTATCAATATTTTTATGAACATACATGATATTTTCATAAATGTATTGAGAATGCACTGTCAATATGTTAGTTTCTTTAAATTTGTCTCTCAGAGACTCTCTAGGTTTCATCTTATAAATTGCGCTAATAGCCCGCTTCTGCAGTACAAAAACAGCATTTATGTCAGCTGCACTACCCCATAGTAAAATGCCATATGACATGATGCTATGGAAGTAGCTGAAGTAGACCAACCTCGCGGTTTTCTCATCGGTTAGTTGACGGATTTTACTAACTGCAAAAGCCGCGGAACTAAGCCTACTCGCGAGAACACTTTTATGAGGACCCCATTGTAGTTTAGAATCTAATGTTATGTTACGCACGCGTGCTCACGTCACACAAGCGGTAAGACCTGTCTCACGGAAATTTATACCTTCAAATGCAGTAGGAAGCGCACGTCTAATACATCTGATGTGCAATGCCTTTACATATAACCGATTTAGTACCTACTGATTTTCAATCAGGACTAATTTCCGTCTTCCGAGTTGAATAACAAATAAAAAAATCAAGCAAAAATAAAAAAAATAACTTGCTCATCTGCAAATTAAACTAAGAATCATTGAAAATAAATTATAGTATAACAATCATAGTTATTATTTAAGTAACCCAAAATCCAAAAGGTTGGCCATATATGAAATGCGGAAATTCCGGCACATGACGGTTTTGCCCGTTTCACAATTGACGGATTTGTCTACTCGATCATTTCGTTAATACCAATACACCTACACTATATTCAAATCAGGGATTAAAAATAATTTTGCTGCCGAGTACATACTTTTCTTGCCTGAGTTAAATGTTTTAATAGAAGGTGTGAAAAGCGGTATGTGCCACTCGGTAGCAAAATTATTTACATCTTGGTTGTAAACACTTGAAACCCTTGTTACGCTCAAGATTCTACTTTAGAATCCCTTACCACGCTAGTGATTCCCTTGCAGTATCTTTCACTTCACTCTGGATTCAATATAAAGCCCTCCCCGTAAATATATAATTTTCCTTACTTGTGGCACAATATACTATAAATTGCCTATTTCGTAATCCCGCGTAAAAGTCCATTGCTTAAAACATAAAAAATTACATAAGTAGATAAGTTACAGAACTTGATATGCTATAGACCTTCATTCAAAATCTCAAAGTAGGTAAGTATCTATTTGTTCCAAACTGTATATTATCACAAACTCGCTGGGTCCGAATTTTTCTATGCCACATCGGGCTCTCCTTGACGTGGAGGTTTGACTCGACGGATCTCAGAACAATAACAGCGGGTGCAAGCTGCAAGCGCTATGGGAAAAGGCATAGGCTACGGTGACCACCAGGCGTGTTGTAAGCTTGTTTGCCACTGAGGTGGTATAAAGAAAGGGGTTGTCTTCGGTCATTAGATCGAGTTCTAAGTACACCATATAGGCAATTGGTATTGATAAAACCTTCATCTGCTTTTATTTCTGTGCAAGTATTTCTGCTCTCCCGACCCACACAGAGCCGTACGACGGTGACGTTATGGATAATAATATGTGGGATGTTCAAACTGCCTCGCATACCGGAATATGTAAGCAAAACGTGACGGCTTGTCGAAATAGATGTGTAAGTGAGTCTGTAATTATCCATCCTCTTTCATCGTTGGTTTGGAACAAGGAACCCAGATGTTATTTAATTTAAGTATAATATTACTAATTTATTACCTACTGCAAAAACAATATCGCATGGTCGGATTAAAAACGGCGCAACCTAGCTGCTGTCAAAACTTTTAAAACAATTCGCAGGAAGTCGCCGTATCTGACAGCGACCGTAACATTGAAAAATACCCACCGGAAAACAAAGCTCGGGGCAACATTTTTCAGTGGAGCGGCTCAACGATATCTTGTTTCATTATTGTGAACAGTACTGTAAATAGAAAATATGAGCGACCGAAGCCAACGAAGTGCTATGCTTCAACTTAGGCCGAAAATCGCTCGTATGTCAAAGTCAAGTCAAAGTCAAAGTATTTATTTGTATGACATAGGTTACAATAGGTGTTACAGTTTGGTAAATATGTGTCACTATGCCTTACCAGAAGGTATACAAATGGCATGAAGAATTTAACATGCAGCATGCTTATTCTACATTATAATGTTCAGTCTTATGTTCATAGCAACGTGAGGGAACCTAAAAATAGTCCCTTCTAAACTCATCAATGGAATAATACGCCTTATTTTCCAGGAAAGCAAACAAGTGTTTTTTGAATAATATATAATTCTCAATTTTCAATGTAAATATTCGTGAAATTTTGTGAGCAGGTTCATATCAGGTTTTTTGAAAAAAGACGGGCTCGCGAGTTCTTCAGCTCACAGATCCACTAGTTCTATTTTGTAACGAAAGCTTGGCATCCGTAATAATATAGGTGTATACAGGGTGTTAACGGGGTCATGATCCGGAATGACAAAAAGCGAATAAGATGATCATACTGAACAACCTTTCCCATGGGACCAACCACGAAATCGCAAAAAAAAAGAGCCAATTAAGAGTTAACTGTGAGTTAACTGCGATTTAATTGAGAGTTATGTATGGAATACCTGGTTTTTTTTTGCGATTTCGTGGTTGGTCCCATGGGAAAGGTTGTTCAGTATGATCATCTTATTCGCTTTTTGTCATTCCGGATCATGACCCCGTTAACACCCTGTATAATTTGTATGGTGACAATAAATTAACTAAGTACAACGTTTTTTATGTATTTCAGTATTTATTTATCTACATATATAAGTATGTTTATCGTCGTCTAGTAACCATAGTACAAGCTTTGCTTAGTTTGGGACTAGGTCGATTTCGTGCAAGAGTGTCCCCTACTTTTTATTTATTTATTTACTATCGTTTGTTCAGGTAAAATCATAAAAAAATCTTTGACCGACTTTTTGAAGTCCATCGCGTTGAAAATTTGTACCCTTGTGTAAGTCACCTTAAATCTGGTATTTTTTTAACTCTTTAGAATCCTTTCAATGGGTAGGTAGGTACTTGATGACTGAAAAAAGAGCCTACAGTTGGCCATTAAAATCATGCCACCTATATTGTCTTGTAACAGATGGGAATGGAGAAATCCCACACGAAACTTATAGAAGAAGCTTATTCAAAGAGTGTTAGTCTTCCGGCAAACCTTTTCCCAGCTATACTTACTCCTAAATTGGATCTTTTCAAGACGCGCGTGAATAGGCACTATCTGGGTATGCATGTAACACCCTTGACCTCATACCTCAAGGCGAGATAGTGGTTGAATACGTACCTAAAAGTTATTAAAAAAACTTTCACAAGATTAAATCACCAAGTCATAACTTTTTAAGTGGGGCATCGCGCGCACTCAAGGTGTTCTTCCAGACTTTAATCGAGTTAGTATATCGAGAGTTTGCGGTTGATACCAGGGATGTTGCAGACATTCGCATCCGCATCCGTGACCGCGGAAGTTCCGCAGAAATTTAAACATCAGCTGCCGCATCCATAAAAATCGATGCGGAGTTTTTGCGGATTGCACTATAGTGGAATTCACGACAAGAAAGGAGCCCATTCGGAGTTTACTGTGCACGTTTTAGATATACCTAATATGTATTTATTTTCGCTACAAGTAGGTACATTTTTTTATTCGTTCGCTAGTATTGTAATTTAGTCGCAACGTGTTTGAAGATTGCGTGATATCTTTAAATGAACGTTTGTTTACTTACGTTTTTTAGTGTTTCACCATAAAATCCGCATCCACATCCGTGGATGTGTGCTCCTAAATATCCGCATCCGCCTCCGCTTCCGCGGATGTCAAAAAAATCGCATCCGCTACATCCCTGATAAATTTTGCAAGCTACAGCATCAGCAGCTAAACTCATCTTCTTGAAAAAAAATGGAGGTGTTCTTCCATCTAGTAGGTGTGACTGTAAATTAAAGTTTTAAGTGTCAAAAATAATTAATTTAGATTACTAAGTGAGCGACGACTGCGAGTGACGAGAAATCAACAGAACAGCAACTTACAAACATTGATTTGAGTTACTTAAAATACAAAACGAGAAGCTCCATAATATTTGAGCGACCTAATATTTGTTTGAGTGTCAACGTTACATCCTGCATTTTTTTCAATATTTGCCAAATATTTTTTTTAATACTGAGCGGCATTTTATCTTAAATGAAGTGTTTCGAATACAAAAACCACTTTGAAAAATACTATAATGAGCAGAGTATTATGAGCTCACATTTAAAACAAAAAAATCTTATGAAATAACTATTTTCTGAAGAAACACTATTCTGGTTTGTCATCAAATTGTCGACACTCACTTTGTCGAATTTCACCTCAAAGTCAACGTTTCATGTATTTTCATTTCGTCGACAATTCAGTTCGTGGAATGGTCATTACAAGTAATTTTAAATCGTGTATTTTTACTTGTCGATGATTCATTAAATAGTTGAATTATGTCATGGAAAACGTTTTGTGATTTATAGTTTCAAGTATTTTTAATGAACATACAAATTATTACAAGGATTATTATTTAAAATTAAAATAACACAGTTACCTATGTCAATGATTTTAACCTAACCTAACCTAATGTAGTTAAACCCCTGTAACCAGTTGTTGGTCCGCAGCCCAACTCACCTGACTGCATCAAGTCGTCGCCCGCCCCAAATCGAATTCGCGCGCATTAAACAATCTGTAGATTTCATTAAAAATCGTATCAAAATAAAAAAAACATAAGACCTCAAATAGAATATCAGTAACCAATAATCTTCTATACATCTATGTATCTATACACATAATAATGGTGTAAGTTCGTTGATGTTGCTAGAGATACATCTATACCTACATATAATAATGGTGAAAGTTCGTTGATGTTGCCAGAGAGACATAATAAGGATAACCTGAAGGGAATTGTATTTATACAACATAACTTAAAAACTTCAATAGCGCGATGCAGAACACCACCAATTTGCATGCATATTCTAGCCTTAGTATGTCATTCTCCAGTTTTTTGTCGGCCTCGAAACTACCGTCAAACCATATGAAACGTATAACAAAGTTTGATGGAGTTAGGTGACCCGCAGACCAAATTTGAGGATAGCCGATTTGATAAAGTCGTGTTTACGTAACAGCGCCATCTTTTGTTGTCAAGTGGACGTCGCGTGGCGGCGATGACATTTATATACAGTTTGTCTGTTTATTTATACGCGCATCACGTGAAAACGGCTGAACGGATTTTGATGCAAACTTTACTTATCTCTTGAGAACATTTTCGGCCAACATATAGGCTATAAAAATTATAAAGACAAGGGTGCAAACGGGTTAAAAAATGGAGTTAAAGTTTGTATGGGAACTCCTTGAATCTATGAGCTGAAGACTTAAAAATTGGCAAGCATATACACTACTTACTCGACTAGAAATTATAAAGAACCCTATACAAATTTTCAGCCTAATATAGATAAAACGTGAAAAAACACGGGATGTAAAATTGTTTATATATATTTGTAATCATGTTCTGATAAAATTTGCAGTATAGGGGTTTACGGGGCCGAGAAACTGATCTAGCTTCGTCTTATTTTCGAGAAAATTCGTTTTTTCTGTATTTTCTCGCAAAAGGCAGGCTTACTCTTCGATGACAACCAATGGTTACCCAATGGTTGGTTTGTTGATAGCTGCGAGTGGGAACCCCAGCGATGAGGTTTTTCTTTCTATCAGTTTAATTCGGTTTTTTTTTGGTAAAAGATAAGAAGATTGGTTTTTGTTTAATTTTGTATAGAAATCGTTTTTTTTAGTAGTATTACAGCCGAGAAAAACTCGGTACGTCGATAGGTAACTTTGACTTAGTAACGTTACAACTACCATAGTCGTTGTGTGTGGACCCTGCGATAAGCAACGATTTGAAATATCGACACGTGGTCATCTCATCAATCAGCCGACAGACGTTCACTGCTTCACATAGGCCTCCCTCAAAGAGTGCCACAATGACCGGTCCACCTTGTGGGGGGGTCTACCCACGCCGCGCCTGCCGGCATGTGCTCATCGCATACCAAAATGTGGCAACAAATCTATATGTAAGTCAAGTTGCATCGACTTTTCAACACCTTTAACTAAATACCTTTGGCGTCGAGACCCTCGGGCCGTGGGGTCCCAGTGCGCATAAGTTATTTGCGGAAATCGCGAAACGTGTGGTTGATGTTACTGAAGACCGAAGAGCACGCAGCTTTCTCGCGGAACGCAACGGCATTCCAATTCAGCGAAGAAATGCCGCCAGCATCCTCGTTCAATGCCTCGAGAGTCCTTAACACGACTTAAAAAAAAAGGAAGATGTTCTCAATTCGGTCGGATGTTTTTTCTTTTTTTTTATGTGTTTTACCTCAGAACTCCGTCATTTATGAACCGATTCGTACAATTATTATTTTATTTGAAAGTATATAATTCCAGGTTGGTCCCAGCATTGTTATCAAAATGCCACGCCAGTTGGATGATGGAAACCATGAGGAGTTGAGGGATCTCCTCAAATATATTAGGCACGCGTGTAGCCATTTCGGTATTTTCTATTATAACTCGTGTATTTTCACCCGTTAATCACAAATGTGGTGAAGTGGAAGTGATGATGAAGACCACAGATGTCACCTGGAACTCCCCAAAGATGTACCTACCTACTTAAAACTATAAGAGTACGTTACAGATTCTGATATGATTCCGTTGAAATAGCAACTAATGAAATGCCATAGGTGATTCTGAGATTCTTCGTGAATCGACGGAACTCGTCAAATATTATCGGCCCACATACAGGGTTTTGGTTTTTTTCTGTAATAATCAACGCATAATTTGCTTTTGGAAAACAGTTCATACGTGGTAGAGTGGAAAGGAAATGTTCATGTGGCTTGGCGGAATACTGAATTGATCGGTCAAAACTTTGTTTTTAATGTACATTATTTAGATTTAACTTATATTTAATTTAATTTAATTAATGTAAATTATCAACTTGTGTATACTCTAGAATATAGATAGTGAATAGTTGTCTACTTGTCAATCACAAGTTCAGTTATTGGTTATTATTGGGGAATAATAAAACGATCGAATAAAAAAAAACTTAGCGACTGATGATGACATACTGTTTTAATAACTTGAGCTGCATGAATTTGAGTAAGCGAGAAATTAACTAAACTAACGACGAATATTTATTAATAATAAAATCCAGAACGAGCTTGAGTGGGTTGTGATGTGATTAATCCATTTGAGATATTAAAATTCTATCCGTGCGACTAAGTGAGCGACTAGAAATATAGAGAGGGCAACTTCAATATTAAGATTCGATTTTTTCCAATTGAGGATTTACATAACGAACTACTAAAAAGTTCACTTTAAGCAAAGTTTTGTAGCTGCTTTATTAATGACTAGCTTCTGCCCGCGACTTCGTCCGCGTGGAACTCTTTTATATCGTAGCTCCTTACAAACTTGCGCCCCCTTAGACGATGATTCCCGGAATAAAAAGTATTATATACTGGTATGTTAATCCAGGTTATACACCATATATGTATACCAAAATTCATTATAATCCGTTTTTGCGAGATTGAGGTCCAAACTTTAGCATCATAGGCTAGCGGCGGCTGCGAGTCGGAAACGACGATAACGCAGGGTAAGCAAATATGGCAGCGGTCAGTCTTTAGATGGGTGACCGCGTGATGTTTGAGTGGGTGGTTAATTTAAATGAGCGCTTCCGTGCTTTGGAAGGCACGCTAAGCAGTTGATCCCGGCTGCTGTCTATGACAGTAGTCGTTAAGCCGAGTTAGAGGCCTTCGGGTGGCTTAAGAACTCCTAACAGTCGAGTTGCCCACTCACTTGACAAAGGGGGGACAACTGTTACTCGCGTACGCAGGAGCTACGTACCACAACCCTGCACGTGTCCCCTGGGTCTTACTAAATTAAGTTTGGCCCAGGTTGGGGTCGTGTTGGAGAAAATCGGCATTAATTAAAAACGCTTAGACTGTATGAATGCATTCAAATCCACAACCGTCGATATTGTTCTTAATGCTTTGTTTTTTCCGGGGACCGAGTTTTTCTCGGCTGTAATACTACGAAAAATCGATTTCTATACAAAATTAAACAAAAAACCAATAACTGATCTTTTACCAAAAAAAAACGAATTAAACTGATAGAATGAAAACAAAAAACCTCATCGCTGGGGTTCCAACTCGCAGCTATCAACAAACCAACCATTGGGTAACCATTGGTTGTCATCGAAGAGTAAGCCTGCCTTTTGCGAGAAAATACGGAAAAAACGAATTTTCTCGTAAATAAGACGAAGCTAGATCAGTTTCGTTACTAATTCAAAGTTACCTATCGTCGTCCACAATTTGTCAGGTGACATTGTCAAGTTTCAGAGCCTGGGATCATCATTATCATTAATGGTTAATTTAGGGATTCAATGATTTGCCACGTAATTGTACCTAATTTGCTTAAATACCGACCTTCTCATGTCAGTTTAAAATATGTAGATAAATGTAATTTACCTTGGTTGTCAGGTACCTACTTAGTTTATTATGTGAAGCTGCACTTAACAATTTCGTCTCGTCTTTTGTTGTCAAGCTTATTCACTTAAAACCATTCTATTGTGGTTTTAGAATGCAATTAATTTTGACTAACTCATTATCTTCCAAAACAAAAAGACACTGCACCTACCGTCGTAGTTATAAGAAACAAACTGACACCATTCACTATTTGGAACTCAATAATAAATCATTATTAAATTATTAATGGTGTATTCTGTTTATAGTTGGGTTTTTAGTATGTATGTTACTTTCTTTCTTTATTAGTTTATTTTAAAATTGTGTTTTTTCTTTTTTCTCATATTATGTTTGTATTTAGTCAATGTTTTTCTACTTTATAAATAAATATTTATTAAAATTATTATTGATCAGTAATTTACTCGACATTTTAAAATTTATTGATCAAATTTAACATTTTATAAGATTAATAAAGTATTTTATAAATTATTAGTAAGTAGGTATATGTATTACTTACCTTTTATATGAAAGAAAAAGTGTAATTTAAATATTTGTTAAACTTTTCTCAAGTAATAACAACTCTTTGACTTTGCTGACGACGAACATAAAAAAAATAAAAGTAAAAAGCACTAGTGCGAAAAAGGGGCACTTTCTTGCGCACGATTTGGCTGCTTCGAGCACATGCATTGTAAAAATACATTCGTGTATTTTATATCGTAAGAAGTCATTTTAGTAGCTTTGTCTCCTAACCCAATAATACCTACACTTAATCCACATATTACTAGGTGCTAGTAATAGCCATTTATAGTTAGGTACTTTGTATTAGGCTTCATCGACATTAACATATTTAAAGCGGGAGTTAAAAGTACGATAAGGTAACCAGAAGGGCCCCGTCGATCGCGCTTCGTCCCGGCCCGGCGGCCTTAGTCACAGATTTAGAGCTAAAAGAAGCCGCAACTATATTATAAAACCGCGAATACAATGGGATTGGAGGTGACGGTTTTGCCATCTAAATATGACTATGTTTATAATAAGGCCTGAATCACACTGGCGCGGCTTGCGGTGACGGCAGTTATTAACAAATTTTACTATCGACCGCCTTCGTAGGCCACGCCAGTGCGTTTCAGGCTTAAGGCGCCGTAGGTTCACGGTCTTTTCTCCCGAGAGGCTCACGCTTATGCTCAGTGAGAACTGAGCATAAGCGTGAGCGAGGTGGAAGTGCGTGCTCGGAAGCGCGGATATCATGTTTTTTAATTTATTTTTTTTGGCCGTTTAAATAAATAAAAAAGTAATCACTGAGTTCTCTAACATGATATTGCCGATCCTTAGAAGCAATTTTAATATTTTTTATCTTTTGTGCATAATTTGATTACGAATATTTTAAGTACTTAGACCTATGTTCGTGATTTTTTACTATTGAGCGAAAATTGCTTAATCATGTTTCGAATCACTGATCTCGCTGCAGAAAAGCCTCAAGATTACTATTTGTATTTTTTGAAACCATATTGTTATAAACAGACGCATTATATTGTTTCAAAAACTCTGTTTGCTTAATTTCGCTGAACCTACGGCACCTTAGTAATTCCAATCCAAAACTTATCGCGGTTGAGTAATACCAGCCTCATATTTTGCGCAACTTTAATGTAAAATGTAAAGTTGTGACGCTGCTCAGGACATCTGTAAAGAGCTTCAGTATACATTTCCTATAATCGCATTTCGTAATGTGAGATAAATTACCAAACAGAAACCGACGAAGATAAGAGAACAAGATAATATAGCGGCTAGAGGTAGCAATTAATGCATCTGTAGAGCTGTACTGTATTCAACGAATTGATGACAGGGGTCAGCGTACTGTGCTTAGACACAGTATGCTGACCATATGAGATGACCCAGTTCAGTGTATTTTGCCGAAATGTGGACGCAAATGTCTACGCATGCGTGGACGTAAAAATAAGCTCGCGACCAACACGACTAAGATTTAATACGTTTTGAAATCAACATTATGTTGATACCTACCTATACTTACTACTGTATACATTTGCCTTATCCAAAGCAGTTCATGGAAATACCGGAACATCACGTCCGTCCCCCGGCTAGAATTCCTTTGTGAACGTCGACAGCAGAGTTGGAACAAAGCTGGAAGTTCTACACGAAGGAATGGAAATTCTTGTTTTGTTAGGACTAAATTAACTAAATATTCCTTCCATATATATATATTTTGACAAATGGAACCTCTTTTCATACAATGACAACTGTATTTGTTACATCATACAATACATCTGCCCATTCTCTTGTGGGCATATTTTAAACACACAATCCTGAGGTCGTAAATAGTAAACATTTTTATGTAAAAGACTGAGAACAAATGAAGAAAAGTGTTTATACATAAACATTCATTTTGTTTTTATTGGTGCAGGTGGTAGCAGAGTTCGACGATGTCGAGCCGGACGCGCTATACGATGTGCTTCACGACCCGGAGTACCGGTCCGTGTGGGACACACACATGCTGGCCGCCGAGGACGCGGGACACATCAACGTCAATAATGACGTCGGCTACTACGCAAGTGAGTATAGGTACACTGTCTAGTGACGTGTGGCGACACACGCACTGTTCAAGTGCTGCACGACCCGGAGTACCGGTCCGTGTGGGACACACACATGCTGGCCGCCGAGGACGCGGGACACATCAACGTCAATAATGACGTCGGCTACTACGCAAGTGAGTATAGGTACACTGTCTAGTGACGTGTGGCGACACACGCGCTGTACAAGTGCTGCACGACCCGAAGTATCGGTCCGTGTGGGACACGCACATGCTGGCCGCCGAGGACGCGGGACACATTAACGTAAACAACGACGTCGGCTACGACGCAAGTGAGTACACTGTCTAGTGACGTGTGGCGACACACGCACTGTACAAGTGCTGCACGACCCGGAGTACCGGTCCGTTTGAGCCACGCACATGCTAGCGGCCGAGGACGCGGGACACATCAACGTCAACAACGACGTCGGCTACTACACCAATGAGTATGCCGTCTAGTGACGTGTGGCGACACTGGCGACACACGCGCTGCTGTATCCCTTTTGTAAATTAATTTGTCCGCAATAACAAAGCGAGCTAAGGCACTATTTCATAACCTACGCCCTTTAAAATGTAATTTAGTTTCCCACGGAGACCTTTACACATTACCGTGGCTTTCTAAATGTTAGCAGTTCAAATACACTCAGCAGATGACCGTGAAAGGTCAAAGGGTAAGTAAATGGAGACTTAGAGGAGTATTTCTTATTTAAGCCTCTAAATTCGAGGTGGAATGACAAGTTTCTTTCAAGAGTCCATTTAAGCTTACTGTTTTTGGTAATGGTATTAGATTCGGGAATTGTTATTATAAGGAAGACGTTGACATGTTATTCTTAATTAAAAAAGGTAGGTATAAGTATACGTATTTACCTAAATGTGCAAACATTAGTATCCAACAAACACTCACAAACCAACATTAAAAATACAAGAGTAGATGTATTGTAATCAGTAGATACCTCACATGTACAGTCGAGGAATTTGAATGTTTAGCACTTTTGGACCTTAATGTCATTCAAATAGAGTTGACATGTGCCAAACCTTCATTTTCCTCGACCGTACAAAATTAGAGACTGATGAGTATACCTACACCCTAATTTTAGGTAAAAAATGGTTAGGCCCAGTTATTGGACCATTAGGATCGTTCGGAAAATAGTGTAATACCAAAAGAAACACTATAAAAGCTATCCTAGGTTTGATACTAGGTCCAGCTAGGTAAGTATCTGACTATCTGTAATAAATATAAACTGACTAGATTCCGCCCGCGACTTCATCTGCGTGGACCCGAAATAAAAACCATTCTGTATTTGAATCCACACTATTTATAAACTATCTTCGTCCAAAATTTCATCCAAATCGGTTGAGCCGTTTAAACATGATTGAGTAACAAACATTCAAACTTTCGCATTTTAGTAGGATGACACAAATACATAAAAAAATTACACTAAGTGTTTTCACCTACTTAAGTAGATAGATCACGACATCACGACAATTTTAACGGACCCAATTTTGATGGGTTTTTGACGGTACGAGTATATTACCAGTGCAGAATTCCTACAGCCGAATTTCAATTCCCTCGTTCATCAGCCCAGCTCTATGGCTCTCAATACTATTGTAATTATATAAATAAATATTTTTCATCTCTCCTGTTCTGAAAGTTGACTTTTCATGGGCCTAGGGTGGAAAGTATTTTTTTTTATTGTTAACGGTCATTCTCCAGACAGGCATTTTTGTATGTCCTCGCATTTAAAAAATAGAAATATATTGAATATAGCAGATTTTATATTTTTGGGTCGTAGAAGGTACTTGTATTGAAGTGTACATTAATTTTCAAGTACATATTCAATACCCTTCATGGACAAAAAAAATACCAATACCCCCTTCTCCTCATTACCGCGTCGTGTCCCACTTCCGAAATCACTTACATACTTATTTTCCCTGATGATATACCACAGTAAAGTTGAATGAAAGTATTTTTATTAAATAAAAGATTAGATATCCTATATGTATATCTAAAATATGAATAAAATATGAATAAGAATGAAAATATGATATCCTATATGTATATATAAAATTCATATATGTATATCTTCTGCACTAAAATCTATGAATAACCACCATTATTTTGGTTTTACTGTGGCTTTAAAACAAAACAAAATTAAATGTAGGTATATGTGTTTTTTCTTAAATTAACTTTTCAAACGGTGCGTTCCAAATTTGGAAAAAGCGAAAATTTTTGAAAAATAAAACTACATTTTAAAATTATTTATTCGTATTGTATCCTTATAAGTCAGTCTAAATATTGATATTTCGTATGTACTTAATTAAGAAAGAATAAGTATTATTAATTTATTTTTTATCAAAATAATAACAATTAATTATTGGCAAACACCACCAGTTTCTGAACGCAGGATAATGACCTCTCATTCTGTATAGAAAAAAGTTGGATCTGGCGATTGACCGTCACGTTCCAAATTCAAAAACTCTTTCCACGCTAGCGGATATAATGGGCTTTTGGGCGCAGATTTTGAGCGATAAAGCAAGCCTTTTCGAGCCGGTGAGGTGAAAATAAAATTTAAACTACTAGACACTTTTTTTAACTTTTCTAAAGTTGGCAGTAAGTTTGTGTATTTTAACTGATTACTCTTAATAAACCTTTTATAAAATGTACGTGTAGTATTTTACTTTTCTCACAGTCGAAATGAAAAGTAATGTTTAACTCGGGTGAAATTACCTATTTCACCCTCGAACTATTGGCGCTCTCACTTCGTTCGAGTGCCAGAAATATCTCGGGTGCGGTAGATTGTTAACCAAGGGTTGAAAGTGACCCATTTCAACCCTTGGTTAACAATCTACTATAGTGATAATCTTATGTCCAGCAGTGGACGTCTTTCGGCTTATATGATTGATGATGATGATAATCTTACACAAATCGACCTAGTCCCAAATTAAGCAAAGTTTGTAATAGGCAACAGAGAATATTTAATTTTATTGTACGTTTCCAAGAGTTTCATCAGGACATACTCGTACCTACTTATCACACAAATAAATACCCCTCCCGGGATTCAGGACCACAGCTGGTACGCAGAAACTGCCGATTAGGCTAAAGGGGTCGTCAAATTCGTCGGTCGGCGTATTTAATCGTCTTCCGACTTGCTGTAAGGAAAAATACCATAAAATATATTTAGTGTAAACATAGTAAAAGCAATCCCAGTAATAATTAAATTTGTACATAGTAGTTAATACACTAAGTAATTAAAACCATTAGCATATTTATTAATCTGAAAAGCAAACGTTTCTCGCATTCATTCTCATAACCACATACCACGATATCGAGTGATAGTACAATTCCGTGAGCATAGAGCAAACTAGACATCCCGCAACGTGTGAAGAATCAGAACAGTATACGTCACGCACGCTCACGAAATCGTCGTCGGATAACGCGGGTCACGGCGTGAATAACAAACTGCCTGAACCTATGCGGCGTTGGAGGCCCATTTGACTCGACTCTTCCCTCGCTCTATATATATTTAAGCTTGCAGCTGATCGATCACGTACCGTATAACGTAACGCATTGTACGCGCGTCAGGTTGTAGCGCGTCAGCGCGTCCAACATGGGACGGCCGCGACATACTCTCGATTTTTATCGCACTATACCTCTTGTTCTAAGTGTTCTAATAAGAGAGAGACGGATTGTACGAGAAAAATCGAGAGAGCTCGCGCGCCGTCGCGTGCTAGCCGTGCTGGTAGATCTGTCACTTTTCTTTTAGTAGGGGAAAATAACAGTTAAACTGTCGTATCGCGCTTTCAAAACGTCACGTGATTACGCTTCTGGCCTCATATTACCTATACATAAAAGTTATCAGTAAAATGGGAAAATTTTAAGCATGCCTAAATTAATGTACAAACTTGTATAGAAATGCTCATCAATGAACTGTGGGCGTTTGTTTCCACGTACGTCAAACCTCACGTGCTACGTGACGTGAGTTCGCGCAACACCTTTATATGAACACTTTGCGAAATTTCGAACCGTACTTCGAACCAAATTGACCTCCTAAACTCTGATTTGATCAAATATTTGATTCTCCAAGATATTCAGCCGGAATTTGCTGTGGATATTGCGATGAATATCAAACCAATGTTTGTGTGAATGGTGGGTTAGATATGGCATATGTGAGCTGGTATTGTCGGTATTGCTGTTCGGCTTAAATTAATATTCTGTGTTAAGTAGGGTTAAACACTCATTGGTTGTTACCCAAAATACTTGTACCAGTATTCCGTAAGGTTTATGTAAAATGATCACTACTACCTACTTATAGTTCAGGGCTATAAGGTAAGGGTATAAGGTTGAATTTGCCAGCTATTAAGAGTGTCGACCACATTGTAGGCATACCCTGTTCAGCTCAATTATATGTAATACTTAAACGTGTCTTTGATCTTGACCGTACAAGCTACTTCTAATGAAATCATAATTTGGCGAGACAGGTCGATGCCCGTGCTAAGACATCGCTAATTCATCGCGAGGCGTTGTTGATTGGAACCAGTAACTATACATAGATGGCTCTCCATAGTAAAACCGCAATCCTTACATGAGTTCTAATCTTGCGGTTGTGGATTCATTTACCACCGGTCATGGCCACGGTGAATATACACTGTGCTCTCAATTTCCTGATAATCTTTTAAAAATATTGAGGAATGAAAATCTTTATTCCAAAAGTGAAGAATCTTTTAATTTCGCGACTGTACTTAACTAAGCAGCCCTCAAATAAAGTCGACATGGGAAACAATTTTAAATGTCACAATTGGTGGTGTTGCAAGATGGTCGCAAGTCCTAAAATAATCAATGATGAATTGATGACAGAGAAAGCAAGTATGACACATTGTTTGTGGGACATGCGGAAATTCGGGTGCTAATTTGTGTCTCGGAATTTTGGATAAAACCTTTAAATATCAATAACCAATTTGTGAGCGATTTATTGCGATATGCTTTGCAATAAAAAATAAATACCCAGCCTACAAATACTTCGGGAGAGAAGTATTTGTAGGTAGAAGTTATCGAAAGAAGTGGGTATCGATATAGAGAATTGTAGAATCCCTAGCGTGAGGCGAATCTTGATTGCGCGCTATTTTAGGTGAGCGCGTTGTTGTGATTGTTAAGTTTTTACTTAGATCCATTGTATTTAAGACTGCATGTTTTCTGTAATAACTTTGTGCATTAGGTAAGTCTTTAGGAGCCAGCAGTCTCGATTTACTATCATACTTACTTTCAGTTTCAATTTCTTTTCTTTGTTGTTTGCATAGATAGTTGCGTAAGTGCTTGACACTACATAGTACTTATACGTTTACTTATATTCTTCTACCTACTCTGTTACTACCAATGCGATCCTATAATTGGCTCTCTATCTATGTGTCTGTTTTGTTATGTTATAAAAGCTGTTGGTTCTCAATGTAAATAAATCAATTATTATTCAGTACCGAAAAAGTGCGTTAGTCGATTTTGATTAGGAATATATTAGTTAAATGCATTTCACGTTGATTTACTAAATGTACCCACGGCATGACTTCAGTAATATGACTGCAGTTTTCACTGACACGTTTCAGCACAGCCCAATTTCATCAATCATCAAATATCTACATCTATAGATACAACGATCGTCGTGTTTATCTGGATCTAGCACACATTAGTGGAACCACAGAGTTGTGGAAAACAACGTTTGGCCACTGTTGATTAATTATCGCTCCGTATTGATCAGGAGAGGATACACCACAAACACACCACACCGCAAACGCGATAACAAAATTATCTAGGCGCACACTGAACGCCCCTTTTGCCATCTCCGTAACTTTTTTTCCAGTACCTACACTTTGAAAATTTTATGCAACGTGTCCCAAAAATCTACTTCAAGCCGGAAACGGATGATACAGTTACAACAATTATCAAATAAATCGTAAAAAAAAAAAAAATACAAGTCATGTATAAAAATACGGGCATTAAAAAAATGGACAACCTGTAATGATGTTTTAAGTACCACGGCTCCAAATCTTTACTTTTCTTCAATATTTTCATTGGTATGTAACCGTGAATACCCTTCTGTAAAATAAAAACCAAAGTAGAAACAAAATGCCTCAGTTTGAAATAAATCTACATTTTTTTACCCAAACATCATGTACTAAATCGTTAGACCAACTCACAGTGTGGGATTTTTACTCAATTTTGCGAAAGTCTACTTAATTGTTTAAATTATGAACTTAATCGAATGATAGCGAACATTGAAACTCTCACAGTTCTATGTCCCATAGTTTTACACATGTTTTGATGACGTCATTGATCTGGTGTTTAGATATTGTGGCGATATTGACCGTGACGTTAGAAACCGAATCAGCGCAGGATGGATGAAATCGCGACAGGTTACGGGAACAATCTGCGACGATCGAATGCCCCTTCGACTGAAGGGCAAAATTTACAAGACCATTATAAGACCTGTCGTCATGTATGGAGCGGAATGTAGGGCCGCAAAGATGACGGATGAAACGAGATTGCATGTTACGGAGATGAGAATGTTGAGATGGATGTGTGGCGTGACGAGATTGGATCGTATAAGGAATTAGTATATAAGAGGAAGCCTGAAAGTAGCACCGATAACTGAAAAGCTGAGAGCAAATCGTCTACGGTGGTATGGACATGTTATGCGGAGGGATGATAGTCATGTTACTACAGGGGCAATACGTATGAATGTAGAGGGATGTAAGAGAAGAGGTAGACCAAGGAAAAGGTCTGCGTGAGAGACGATATGAACAGGAAATATGTGTGTGATGAGTTGACGAGCGATATGGAGATGAAAGAAAAAAAACATGCTGCGCCGACTCCAAGTAAATGGGATAAGGACAAGCGAATGATGATGATTGATCTGGTGTTTAGAATTTTTTTACTTGAAAACTAAACGTGATAGGTGGCTAAGAGTTTCACTATGGACTTTAAAAAAGTATTAAGCAGCGATTAAAATCATAAAAAGGTAGTGAACAAAAATGAAGAAAAATCCCACACTGTGCAACTACCTATATAACTTTAACCCTTTAACAGGCAAAGTTAAAATTTATTCATAATTCAAGTCTCTTGCTATTGTGTAGACCTAAAAATTCTGACCCATAAAAAATACAAAAAGATGACCTTAACAAGTGGTCATTTTGGCTATGAAATTTAGATTGTGCCCTACAAAGTGTGACTGTACTGAAAAAAATGTACTACGCTAATTTGGCAAGAAGCTTCAAAATTGCTCGATTATAGAAGTAAATCTTGTGTTATTTAAAGGAGTGCGGGATGCATGTTGTTAATTGTGTAATACATACGGCATAGAAAATTCATAGTTCAATTTCCATCGTGTAAGGAAACTGTTTTTATTTAACATTAAACTTGTTTATTTTTAATTTGTTTTATATCTGTTATGACTTGGGGCTAGAACCCGTTTGCGACTTGACGTTTTCTTTTGGGACAACCTGTAAGTATACTAAGTACTACGAGTATACCGATAAAACCTTTTTTACGGCACACCTGGCCATAATGTTTGTTTTAGCGCACGCTGCGCGTACGGTAAAACTCGCATTGTGGCCAGGTGAAGACGTAAAATAGTATACTCACCACGGGCAGTAAGAAAGAAAGCTCTCTATCGCATATTTACAACCCCCCCCCCGGGGGCCGGGGTCACAAACACCTGCGATTTCGGTCTTTCTTTCTTTTACAGCCCTTGGTAAGTAATGTACTATTACAGGCCAGGTGAAATTATGCTTATATCAATGCCATAAAGCCTTTTTTTCACTGTATTACATGATCCTGTAAAAACTATTGATTTCTAAAAAGTTTCTTCCTGATGGGACAGTTTTACGATTTACGACCAAAGAAATAGTACATCAAAACGATGAATAAATCTTTCTCCCATCTCTAAACCTCTTGATTTCAACGTTATGGAATAGTTGTTTATGTTTGCATTGGTAGTCTATCCGACTAATAGTACTACTGATTAAATTTACATTCGTCCACGCGTTCGGAACATAAGGATTGTGTCAGAGAGAGCGCTCGCAAGTCGCAACAAATGTAAATTCGACTATTTCAATACGTTTAGTCAGATACACCTCCTAGGCCTATCTACACAACAGCGAGCGCGCCGGAGAAATAATTCCGCGTCTAATCGAATTGTTGGTCGACCGTATCGGCCGTTAATTAATCTAACTGTATCCATAAACGTTGACTGCGTTTCTAAGTTGAAGCTTGTGGTTTCTATTGATGGGTATATAATAATAATAAATAAATAATAATAAATATTAAGGGACAATCTTACACAAATCGACCTAGTCCCACAGTAAGCTCAGTAAGGCTTGTGTTATGGGTACTAGACGACGATATATATAATATATATAAATACTTAGAATACATAGAAAAACTTCCATGACCCAGAAACAAATATGCATGCTCATCACACAAATATTTGCCCTTACCGGGATTCGAACCCAGGACCTTAAGCTTCGTAGGCAGCGTCACTACCCACTAGGCTAACCGGTCGTCAAATACAATGGGTTACGCAAATTATATGGGTTACACATGCTGCTACATACATTTTACAGGTTTTGGTTTTAGACAAACCGCTCGACTATCGACGTTGACTTTAAGGATAATACGGTATTTGAGAAATGTCCAATCAGCTTCTTTTTGTGAAACTTCAAAAAGGCTCCTTTAGTAGGTATGGAATTTCTAGGGATTACTTGCTTGTGACGTCAAAATCAAATAACGTCCTTATTGTTAGTTTTAATGAATTTAAAAATCTTAAAATAACAAACATATAAATGAAAGATTGATACTTTCCAAGTATTTTCGTAATGTCCTACTCTTGTCAAATACCCTATTCGCGATAGCCTTTTAAATTTCTTCGCTAATGTATGCAGGTTTCAGGTCGGTGCGGTATCGGATTCTGTACTGCGCTCCTATATTTAAAAGGGAGCCTCATGATTTTCGCGGGAAGCGCGGAAGTGGAAGCTGTACGCATACTGCATTCGTATTGCCCCACTTCTGCGCAATATAATACAACTGCGCAAATTTAATACAGTATACCGACAAGTATCAAAACAAACAGTACTATCAAAAGTATGAAAAGTATCAAATGGCCTATAAGTACTTCATCGAATGTAAATTCCGAGAAACTCATTAGCACGAGCCGGCTTGGATAACACAACACACGTAACATTTTGGTATAGTTACATATTATATAAACTCTCATTGCACGCGGGGACATAATATGTAAAGGATGCCTCTATAGCGCTCTCTGTCTCACTATTGCAGGCAGCAGGTAGGTCAGAGCGCAACACAGGTATCCCGTTCCCACATTTTATGGCCCCGCGAAAAACGGGCGTTTGGGGATCTACAATACATAGTCTCACCGGTCTCGTTTCACTCATGTAGGGCTCAAACTAACAACCTGCGTTTTAGTTCAGTCATTATAGATTTTGACCCGTGAATAATCAGTTCTTGGATTTTTTTTCACAGGTCCCTCGGGGGGGTCTCTGGGAGTGTAAATTCAAAAAGTCGACTGAATCAGGTTGCTGTGTATTCAAAAAACGGTTTTTTATTTTACAGTAAAACCGTATGGACAAAAAAAAATTTTTTTTCGTGGGACCTACGAAAAAAAAATTCAAGAACGGGTAGGGTCTGTTTTTTGGATATAATGACTGGACTATTTGTAAGTCACTCTATTCGGCTACCTACCTATGTTATTTATAGTAATGTGTTTATTTATAACAGTGTCGTGCCCGGCGCCGCTCAAGAACCGGGACTTCGTGCTGCAGCGGTCCTGGCTGGACACGGGCGATGAGAAGCTGATTCTCAACCACTCCGTCTACCACAAGGACTACCCGCCTCGGAAGGGTTTTGTCAGGTGAACTTGCGCCCCATTTTTACAAGCTTTTATTTAGTTTCACCTGTCCCGTTGTCTGTCTGTCCTGTCTATCTGTAATCAAATCTTACAAGTTAAATTTGACCCACTTCCCGGTGACCGATTGAGCTGAAATTTTGGGTTTAAGTATAGTTTGGATGACAATTCAATATTATGGTACCATCGAGCTGATCTGATGATGGAGACAGGTGGCCATGGGAATTCAGTACTTAACCCTTAACCGACGTAACCCCGTAGAGTTTGGGCTCGTTAGATTCCTCTCAATGAGTATACAGAAAAGTACAGTCGGCAATAAAAGCTTGTACCAAAAATGAATTTTTTGACAGAAGCTTGTTACATGTACGACGTAGATCTTGGGGCCTTTGGAGCTCCATGCCGGAACGTGCCACTGACGTTTAATGTATATTGGTTATTGTGTGTTGATGGAATCCAAATATACCAGGATCATCATCCTCCTAACGTTATTCATTCCCGGGTAAGCCCTAAAGGAGCAAAACATACCAGTATATTGGGTGAAAATGATGGAATAAGTACTGGGTACAATAGGATAGGGCACATAGCACGTAGAACCGATGGCCGTTGGGGCGGAAAGGTTCTCGAGTGGCGACCACGTACCGGAAGGCGCGGCGTGGGTAGCCCCCCCCCCCCCACAAGGTGGACTGATGACCTGGTAAAGGTTGCGGGAGTCCGCTGGATGCGGGTGGCGCGGGACCGGTCACTTTGGCACTCTTTGGGGGAGGCCTATAGGTCCAGCAGTGGACGTCTTTCGGCTGGTATGATGATGACAATAAGACGTTTAATTCTATTTCCGGTCGACGGTGACTTGCCCTCTGTTAGATGGGCACCCATAAAATAGCGAGGTACAAAATGTACTAACCGGGGCAAAGATGTTAAAGGTAAATAGGTGGCACTGGACTAACAACTCGCCACTTAAAACTGGTAGTTTATTATTAATACCATGCTTGAGGCAGAAATTGTTTCACCAAATTATTTTTGTTAAAATACCAACAAATTTCTATCTTCCGAATTTAGTATAATCCGTTCATCATTGAGCAGAAAAGTCATGTAAATTAACAATATATTTTAATACCTAGATATCTGAAAATATAATTAAAAGTACATGAAATATTTTCGCAAACATATAAAAATACATAAAAGATGTATTGTATACATTTTCTCCGACGCTTTTCCATACGATAATGAAACCATGACCCAGCCCCCGGTCAAGGTTCGCCCTAGATTATACGTTATGTTATATAGGTAATGTACTACGCCATAAAGAGAAACGAGGCGTATGGTCGGGAAATCTAAATTGTAATCTGCAATCCATAAATATTAGTTATGAGAATGACTGCGCGTTATGAAAAACAAATGCCTTTAGCAACTATAGGTGAAGTATTGCTGTTTTGTTTACTGGTATTTCGGGAAACCATTTTAGAAATACATGAGCGTAGGTTGCGTTGAATTTAAATACACTATCCTATCGTACGCGTGTACGGTGTAAAGATAATTGGACGAAGTTCCTTATTTAGCACTCGCACAAAAATTAGGAACCGAAGGGATTTGAGAAATCTTTGTAGTATTATAACGTTTATAAATTCAATTTCAAACATTTATTCGTGACAAACAAAAATAAACAGGACAAATAAAAATACAATAACACACTAAGTTTTGTCACGAAATGGGCCCTGCTCAGCATGTTGCTAGCTTTGCAGCCAGCGCTGGTCTTCCGACAGGTATATTTATTTATTTCCATAAAACATAACAAGTTTTCCTCAAAACTAGAACTCTACTCCCTAAAAAGGTTAAAAAACTGACCAACTTAAAATGTACTTAGAAAGGCCAACTTTCGTACAAATTCGGCCGACGCAACCATTTAGTTGGCGCGTGCGTGTCGATGTAACTAAGAAAGACAGGCAACTACGGAACCCTACACTGTGCGTGGCCCGACACGCACTTGGCTGATTTTTTGTTATTATACCAGTCTAATGAGATTATATTTACTATAGTCCATACGTAACGTGTATCAAGGTGTATAATAAACTCCCAAGAATATAAAAAGTGAAGATAAAGAGTCATTGTTTAATAGAAATAATACCGAGTATGTAATAATTTAATGTTTATATTCATAGAAAGAGTTCTTTGAAAGCTAATTAAATAGTCACATTAATAAAATAAAATAATTATTATAAAAGAAAAGGGAAATTTGGAAAGTTAAGCATAATAATATTACGTTTATAGCTATTTCGTGCTATCACTATAGATTATTAACTCCCTGTTATTATGTTAATGAAATACATAAATAATTTAAGGTAAAATGTATGTTAATAGTTAAAAAAAATGTTTATGTACTTAAATAGAAATTGTAATTTATTATAACATCCAAAATGATTTATTTAATTACTTGTAAGCTAGTTTATGTAGCTACTTATTTATGAAACGCATGTTGCTGTGCCCTGCAGGGTTTCATGGCAGAACATTTATATTTTTACCAACTACTGTACCTATGAAAAGCAATAGATTATTGATTACTTCATACTAGTCAGGAAAGATTCAGTGGCATCATAATCTTTGTTTAGCAACCGAGTGGTGACAGATTCTTTACAAGCAACTTTTGACATCGGGTAGAAATATAGTATTTTATTTATTTTATTATAAATGAAAGGCCATTAAAATGCATAATAGTACATTGTGATACAAGTGAGGAATGTTGATAAGGACACCAGAGGCGAAATTGTTCACGCGAACAGCAGGTGAGCGTGATAAGAGAGCCGAGGATGTAATTATCAAAGCTCACGCGTTTCATACGACATTTTTCAACACATTTTGCGAGTAAAAAATCCTTTTCATAAAATGAAAATTGTATGGGCCTGCCAAGTTATTTTCTTTACTTAATGATGGCAACAGGTTTTTACTCACATATTCTACATCGCCAAGAATTTCCAGTGGCGTCCATTCTATTTATCACTTTTCTAGTCACCACGAGTCAACATTTTTGTTAATAACCAAACAAGCATTAACAATGTTTACAAATGAAATAACCTATAACGGCGCGCAACAGTTTTTTGTCGTGAAGTTTGCGCAGTGCGCGCGGATGTGTTAAGCCAGACTTAATAATTGTTAACTAATTGTTTGATTATCCAAAATGAACTTTTTAAATTAACAAAATAATCCGCAGGTTAAATGAAACATTACCTACCTTCTTTTCGGTTCTGAGAGCATCGCAGTTCTAACTTAACCTAACCTACATTTCTTGTAGCTGTTCGGTTCTGTAAGGGTCGTGGTTGTAACTTAACCTAACCTACTTTTCTGCTAGCAGTCGGATTATGTATTTTGAATTTTTGACGAATGGCTGACCTGATAGATATTATAAATGCGAAAGTTTGGATGTTTCGATGTTTGTTACTCAATCACGCTTAAACGGCTCAACCGAATTGGATGAAATTATGCACGAAGACAAAATTATAGCCTGGATTAAAATAAAGGATAGTTTTTATCCCGGGTCCACGCAGACGAAGTGTTGCGTTCGGAAGCTATTATAGTATGTATGACCTACGAATTCCTTCACTTCAAAATTTACTTGTTCCTCAGACATACTTCCAACCCTTTCTAACCTCCTTAGAGTTTCCTACGGCCGTATTCATAAAGGTCCAATAAGCCCGCTTTAACTAAAATGGCGTTAAAATTCGTTTGTCTTATATGTCACTGTCATTTGTGTTCGTAACAAAGGGACAAAGGAAAAAAAAAAAAAAGCACATTTTATGTAGCAGAGGCATTTTAAGTTTTATGAATAAGGGGGCTAGTCTTTAACCGTTACAGATCCCTCCTTTCAAAATCTTTCTTTATACAACGTTTTAGGTCTATTTTATCTTATATTTTAATTAGTAATCTTTATACAAAATTGTATGTCTCTAGCTAAAAAACAAAGTTTCCCCCATACAAACATTTCACCCCTTTTTAACCCCCTTAGGGGTGTATATTTCCAAAACGCTTTAAGTTCTTTTTTGTATTCAAATAAGTAATCTGTCTACAAAGTTTCAAGTTTTAGTTCCCTCATACAAACTTTGCATCCCTATTTAACCCCCTTAGGGGAGGAATTTTCTAAAACGCTGACATGTTTTTAGGGTTCCGTAGCCAAATGGCAAAAAACGGAACCCTTATAGATTCGTCATGTCTGTCTGTCTGTCTGTCCGTCCGTATGTCACAGGCATTTTACTCGCAAACTATAAGGTGTATTTCAATAAAATTATGAGGATAGGTGTATTTTGTTAACCGCTTCATAGTTTTGTAATTAAATTACTAAAAATAAATTGTTTTAGGGGTGCACTCCATACATAAAACTGAAAGTATTTTTTTTTTTTTCATTGCAAGTCTACGTGTGGCACATCAATCGATAGGCCTTTCAAAATAAATATAAGGTTTCTCAGCAATTTTTTTGATTAAGTGAATAGAGTCGGAGATAATCGCCTCGAAAGTCACTAAAATTGTGTCTAACTTTTGAACCATGTATTTTAAAAATATGGAAAAAATCAGGCTCATAGGGCTTATTGAATTCTTTCAGCGAAAATTGTTTTGAACAAGATCGGTTCAAAAGTTTTTGAGATATTTCTAAAAAACTGCCTTCCTTAAAGAAAAGGACGTAAGTGCCATAAGATTTCAGTAACGATACGACCTTTTTAATAGGAACGGAACCCTCGTTGTGCGTGGTCCGACACGCACTTGGCCGCTTTTTTGTATTCTAATGAGTAATCTTTCTACAAAGTTACAAGTTTCTAGCTCAAAAAATAAAGTTCCCTCCATACAAACTTTGCACCCCTATTTAACCCCCTTTAGAGTGAAATTTTCGAAAACGCAGAAAGTTATTTTTTTGTATTCTAATAAGTAATCTTTCTACAAAGTTTCAAGTCTCTAGTTCAAAAAATAATGTTTCCCTCATACAAACATGGCACTCCCATTTAATTAGGGATAGAATTTCCAAAAATGCCGTCTTATCCCTTGCCTACGTCATAAAAGGAAGTTCTGGTGTAAATTTCAAGTTTCTAGTCAGGAAGTCTTCTTTTATATATATCTAAATATATAAATATAAATATATATCCTCGTCTAGTACCCATAACACAAGCCTTAATGCCTTAAATTAAATTAAATCCTAGCAATTACAATCACAAGATAAATTTCAGTCATTTATTTCATATATCACACGCACCACATCAACCACATGTACAAGCGCGCGCGCACACACACACACGCACACACACACATACACACACACACACGCACACATACACACACACACACATAATATAAACATTAACATACACAAACACACTGTATATAAGTTTGTAAGTACTATTTTTAAGTTAGTTTTGTTTCATATTCATATTCATTTATTGCTTCATGTGGTTTACAATGATCTTACAGGATAATACAGTTCGCAACATGAACCCTGCTAGGGCACAGCAATTGTAACTTATAAACTAGGTACATAATTATTATTTAGTGGCATACAAAATTAATTATTATTAGCGGCAATCACATAATATCATTATATATACTGAAATTTAAAAATGAAATGAAATTAATTACATAGGCATAATAATCATTAAATTTAAGCTTAAGTATATTATTTACTTTTTAACATTAAAATATAGGTACATGTGCAATGAAAACGAATAAAAACTATTTACACTTTTAGCTAATAATTTGGTAAAGGTGAATGCTGACTGTAAGTAATATAATAAATGAAAGTGTTTCAATCAAATGGTTCTGTAGCTAAATTTGGTAGGTATAATATTTATAATTCGATTTATGTCAGTAAGTAGCGGATTCTACATATTTTTATCAGTTAGAAAGTCATTTATACAGTAGTAAGCTTTTCCTATGAGTACATTTTTCAATTTAGATTTAAACTTGTTAAAGTCATGCACGTCTTTTATTTCTTGCGGAATATGATTATATATTTTAACTGCCATACCGTAGGGACCACAGTTAACTATTTTTAGCTTGGAGGCCGGCAGACCTAGCCGGGTTTGGGGACGCAAGTTCTGGGCGCGGGACTGTTGAGTGAAAAGATGTACATTTTTCTTTACAAATGCGCTTACTTCTAGAATATAAATGCAAGTCAGTGTCAAGATCTTATACTTAATGAAGTGAGTTTGTTACCCGCTTATTCTTATTCTCCTTCCTCCTCGGCAAACATCTTGGACCGAGTGGGGGCACATTGAAAATCAGCGCCAGTGCTACATTTATGTGCTGAATGTGCTCCTTTTGCCTTTATATACCTTTAAAGGTTTATTGTTTAACATATTTATTTTGTAGTTATTGTGTCATTATGTTTTTTTTTTTTCCTTTTCTGTGTACTTACCAAATTTCTCTTGTAACAAAATCTTTTTGTTTAAAGGCAATAAATATATTTCTCTTTCTTTCTTTCTTTCTTTCTTTCTAATGAGCTTACTATGGACTAGGTCGATTTGTGTAAGATTGTCCCCTAATATTTATTTATTTATATTTATTTTCAACAAATTGAGGCAGTTTAACTAACCGCTATCGAATCTAATTGAATTATTGCCGAAATGTATCTTACAATGTAGGTATATTGTTGTGATATTACCAAACCACGGAAAGAGGCGTAATTTTACCGGCCTCTTAAAACTTTCAAATATGGCTGCTGTCACTAGATGGCGACGAATATGAAGGTTCTAGAGGACTTTCGGATGACTTACTAGGTGTTTTAGGAGCGGGAAGTCATGAATTAAATCAAATTACGGGTCGATAGCTTTGTGCATATTGTTCATTCAAAAGGTTTTGTAGCCTTTGAGGGAAATTGTTTATAGGGCTAAAAATGATAATGCATTTGTTTTCGTTAAATCTCTTTGTTATCTTGATATCGAGGGATGAGTTTGTATGTTGAAGTACCCATTATTTTTTATTTCTTTTCTGCTGTTTTTTAATTTGCTCTTATATTTAGTTAATTAGCACGGATCCATATACAGTTTTCGCTACAAAGCGAACACAATTTACGCTACGAAAATACTGGCAGTGAATATTTAACAACAATAAAATGAAATGAGTCGAGCCGACACGCCACTTGCACTGTAAATATCGTATCTATGCAACAATCGAGTGAAGACATTCAACAGCTTGCGCTGCGACACATGCTCCGCTTCGCAACTTGCGTCCGGGCTCCGGAACTAACGTTAATTTCCCCTGAACGTTAGAATTACGCGTTCCGGGCGTAGTGAGCTACAACCCGTGCGAATCCACTGTGCACTCCGCCCCGTACTGTTTCTGTGGCGCGAGGTGCACAGTTAATTCGCACGGGTTGTAAGTGATAGGCTGCCTGCATTGCTGTGATACTGATGATGCAATTTTCTCATGTGCTCTTCTCTTCATGTTAGCTACAAGTTTGTGTTATGTTAGGGTTTTCAGACAACTAGTAACTAGGTATCCTTTGCGGCGGCTGCCTATGTTATTGGTTCGGGTTTCTTTAGCTTTAGCAATGGAACTTAATAAAAAATACCATTTGAGGAAAAGTCGTGCTTGCTACCTAAGTACCTATACCTTTTTTGCAGAGTAATTATGTGTGTGATAAAGAGTGATAAAGAGAGCCTAGACAGAGTTGTTGCTAGTTAATGTATTTATTTAACAGTGGCTATTATTTAGGTAATTCCAATTTCATCTAAACTATCTAAATAGTGGGCTTATTTCATACAATAAACAATAAAAACATCGAAGCATATGAAAACGCGACTATAATTTAGAAATATATACTTATCTGTAGGATACTATTAGCCTTCGCCCTCGACTTCGCCTGTATAGAACTTGTTGAAGTGAAATCAACCTAACTTCTAATACCAACAACTTGTCCACCGCTTTTAGCGTGAAAGGCCAAACTAATAGACCGACAAACAGTTACCGACAGTTAGTTTCGCATTTATAAGATTAGTATAGATACAAGGCAGTCTAATTGAAGCAACGTCTAGCGCAGGCGCAGTTTAGCGGACTCTCGGGTAATATCTGATTTATTTCACTCTAGGCTGCCGGGTCATTAGTATATTTGTCCGCTGATAAGATATCGTGTGCGTCAATCCGTGGCGACCTCGATCTCACTAAAAGGATTTATTGCTAGTTTAATTTCATATTTTAGTGCTATGTCCATAATACATTATAAATCCCCAAATTTATTAAGTACCAAGATCTCTGGGTACTTTTAACCAACTTCAAAAAAGGAGGAGGTTCTATGTTCTATCTATGTATGTTCACCAATTTCTCGGTCAATTATTAGCTATCAAATTTGCTATTGACCACCACAGGCCGCTCCAGTCTGTGAGAGACCTTATGATAAAAGTTTTTTCCTGTATGTTTGTCAATTTCTGTGGCTGAATGTCAACTTAAAGGCGCGAAGTGCGAAGTTATAATACCGCCTTGATACTGACGCGATTGATAATTAATGTTTATAAAAGGCCCGTTCTGTACTAATTTAATACATACCGTTTATTCTTGATATATAAATACAGAAAAACCAGTATCGTGACAAATACTCAGCGTGTAATCTTGCAGAAACTCAAATAGACTTTGTGGCTGAACGCGAGAACAGCGCGATGCCATGCCATAAAAAAAGGACGAGAGTCAGACTTTTGACGTTTGACGTTATTTTGTTGAGATTTGTTGATAGATTTACTGAAATTACACCTTAATACGAATTTAGCGCATATAAGTTTCCATATCAGAATCGACTATTTTTTTATGCTCTATCGTTTAGTATGCGTTTTGTTAAGGTCTATCACACACCGGAATTATTAATGTTCGATAGCTATGGCAAGCCCGCCATTTTGACGTCACTGACAGTTGACAGATATGGCAGCTAGGATTTCAAGAAGAAGAAATGAACAATTTAATGAGGTCAAATGTTTCGGAAAATTAATTATTCGTCGCAGTTGGATAAAAACTATCCTAAGTGGAAGCTAGAATACTAATGTACTCGTAAAAAAAGTTTCATGTATTTCCGTTCATGGGAAGATGAGATCATTCGTGACAGAACAATGCTTAGTTTGATACTGGCTGATTATTTTTTAAATTCAGACATTTTTTTTATGTGTAGATGAATATATGGTACTTACATAAGATCTTAAATATCTATACATATTTCTTCCCATAATATATTCAGCCAGGACAGGCATATGAAAACTTAGTATCCGAAAGAGTACTCCTGAGGTGGTCCCATTGTCACCACCTCAGGATCTGATGATGGGATCCCAGGAAAATTGAGGGCATCTCTCAAATTGTATAGGCACTTGTGTAGTAATTTCGGTATTTTCTATTATAACTCGTGTATTTACCCTGGGAAATCGCAATTTTGGTGAAGTGGAACTGATTATGAAGACCACATATTATTATGCCTCACAGAAATCTCTCAAGTAGTAGGTAATAATTAAGCGTGAATCTTTGAGTATTCGATGAAACTCCTCAAATTATCATCCCACTTCGACTTGGGGTTTTTCTGTAATAATAAACGCATTTGCTCTCACAAAGCAGTTCATGTGGTAAATTTGAAAGGAAATGTGGAAATTTTCATGTGGCTTGGCGAAGTACTGAATAAACTGAATTGAAATCGGTTTAAACTTTGTTTTTAAAGCAAATTATTGTATCGTAACTACTATATGTCAGACACACACAATACAGCTAGTCAGACGGTCTTTTTATAAGTAAGTATAGATTATTAATACTCGTGTGCATAGTAACCCTTCTACGAGTTAAAGAAAATACTGTTTTATTATTTTCAAAAAAATATAATAGCACCGACATGCTATCTGTCTGTGCATATATCTCTCCTCCAACTAGCTCGCTCTCATATTTAAACCTGTCTACGAGTCTTTGGATACTTAGGTGCCGATTTTGTACGCTAAGTTGTTCTTTTGTGCAATAAAGATTCAATAAATAAACAAAGTAGGTAAGTAGGTATTCCTTTTTCCTTCCCTTAAAGATAAGGGAAGGAAAAAGGAGTCGTAATATAATTTGAATATTCAAAAGCCCTTATCTTTCTTTCCCGCTTTTCTTCATGCAATGGTTTTTAACGATTTCTGCAAATGCCGCGTAATGCGAAAGATTCAATGAAGAAGGTAAAAGTGGATCGCTTAAAGTGCCGAGCGAAATTATGTGGCAAAATGTCTCTAGCCTCGTCGTGAGTGGTTCGGGATTTGGAGAAGCCTGTATTATTCTTGAGATAAAAGTAGAGGGTTAACAATTCTTTAGATACTTAATCAATTGATATTAATCTTTAACCCCCGACGCAAAGAGAGGGGTGTTATTGTTGCTTGTTGTTTATGTTTATCCTGTATTAAGTCGGTATTAATTAATCAGCTTGTTACTGTATTGACATACCTAATTGTAATTACTATGTCATTCCTCATATCCTATTAGAGTTTTTGAGGGACTGTTGCTTCTACGTACCTGTTATATTGTTTGATTTATATTAAACTAGCTTCTGCCCGCGACTCCGTCCGCGTGGAAATCGTTTATATCGCAGCTCCATACAAACTTCAACCCCCCATTTCATCCCCTTAGGGGGTGATTTCCATGATGAAAACTATCCTATGTCCTTCCCCGGGATTCAAACTATCTCCATACCAAATTTCATCCCAATCGGTTCAGCGGTTTAAGCGTGAAGAGGTAACAGACAGACAGACAGACAGACAGACAGACAGACAGACAGACACACTTTCGCATCTATAATATTAGTATGGATATGGATTCTCCTGGCGTAGGTACGTATTGAAGACGGCAATTAAAACTTCAAATTGTGCCCATTTTCATTGCTCTTATGTGGGTAAATTTCGTTTTTACCGACAATAATGAATCAGAAATCTAGGTCTGAAACCCTTTCCTTTAATCGGCCAAACCACAACTAAAAATACATAATCATTTAATACGTCATAGGTATATCTAGACACGCGGCAGCGTGTCAAGCCAAGTTCAAGCAAAGGAACTGGCTAGCCAGCGCCGAGTGTAATATTACACGAACCACTTGCCACAGGCTTGCTTGGTAGTTTTTATCAGAATAAAATATATATATATATATATATATATATGTTGAATAACTTTATAAAATGACTGATGTAATGAAAACTGGCCATGTCAAATCTAACCTAACTTTAAGGTCTCACATTTTTAAATAACAGCAATTGTTATTATAGGTATCCAATAAAGCAAAGAAATAGAGTTTAATACTTGTTCATAATGTTATTTTGTTCCTATAAATACATATTTGGATTTTGCATAGAACTTGTTACTCATCTAGATCTCCATTCTTTTTGCGGCGACGCCCACACACAGCCAAGCATAATTGTTGTATTGAACTTGGCTCTGCCTTTTAACATTTATGTTTTTGGTGGGATAATACACTTACAGCATTAGGTAATAATTAATTTCTATATCTAACGTGAAATTAATACCTGTCTGTGAATTTACAATACAATATTTAAAATGCATTAATTGGGTTCTTACGGTTGTGAACTATGAATAATGAATATTCCACTTATGAATATTGAACAATATCGACGATTTGCCTGTATTACACTGACGGCAAACTAATGACGAGACAACTTTGCCTCCGGGGCATTGCTGCGGCTAGCATGCTGCGTGACTTCTGATTATACAATACAATACAATACAAATACCCTTTATTGCACACCGTAAAACATGAAACAAATAGACATAACAACTTATAAAAAATAGATGTTAACAACAGGCGGTCTTATCGCTAAAGAGCGATCTCTTCCAGACAACCTTTAGGTAGCGGAGAAATAGCAACAAAAAATTACAAAATAGGTAGGTGGCAAAATTGGAAGTAACCGAACTTATAACATACACAATTACATTAATAATAAACATACAAATAAACATACATAAATTCCTACATAAATACGTATACATATAGTGTTAACCAACCACTATGAGGAATCATGGCAGAGACAGATAGTGCTCCTTTAGGTGAGCTTTGAAAGTAGCGACAGATTTAGCACGCCTCAAGTCCACGGGCAGAGAATTCCAGAGTCGAATGGCTTTGAATGTACATGAGCAATTATAGAATCTTGAAGAGGAGGACGGGACACTGAGAAGAAGATTTTGGGATGACCTGGCCGACTTGACAAAACTGAATCGCTCTTTGAGGTAGCGGGGTGTAGCGGGATGAAACAGAACATTATACAGCGTGGAAATCTAATACGAGCAAATCTTTAAATGGTGGTTAGTACAGGACGTAAGAAGTTTATTTAGATACCTTTTGTCTAAAATTACAACGAAAAAATTAACCATACAAAATAATTCAGCCCGCAATGTAACGCAAAATATTCAAGTTAAGGCTCGTTGACAGTTACTTGTCAAGTATTTGGACGGCTACGTTTGCGTTACATTGCTGCTCGGTAATTTTTGAAAAATTAATTACAGGCTTTCTATTAAGTGTATCTTAAAAAGTCCCATTAATTAATGATTACGGTATTAAACCCTATGTCTGGTTTAATTCTTTGCTCGTATTAGATTTCCAGGCTGTATAGAAGAGTCAGGACATGAGCGTTACGACGATAACGAATAGGTAGCCACTTAAGCTGAGAGCAAAAATAAGAGTATATACTTGCTATTGTTACACAACCTACAACTAACCTTACCTAATAAAATATTGTAAAATAATACAATTAGGCCTGCTTTGTGCGTTGGTATGGTAAAATCCACATTCCCCCGGTTGAAATGGTCACCTTTGAATAGGACGTTTTAGGTACGTCGAATCCTGTTAGGCTGCTGCCTATTTCAAAGCAAATTAATTAGACAGGTCTCGAGATCTAGTAGGAGTTGATTGGAGGCGGCGAAACCGCGCTAACCTAATGCCATCTAAGAGAAGGTAGTTGAGATGGGTACCTATTATTTAGGTATTTAGAATGCCTATCTCTAATATGACATAATATTGTAATATTATGTATGCTCTACGTTACTACTACCTAATCAATAGGCAAATAAGTCGCTCTCAGTCAGTTCAAATTATTGGTAGGCCTTTATTACCACTCTGATCGTAATTGCGATCAGAGTGGTAATCACGTAAAGTGTTGAACGCGCGTTAGGACAATTTAACTGTCAGTTTTTCATATAAAAATTGACATATATCCGAGGAGTTGGGTATATTGTATACGTGAATCCCAATCAGAGCCTATGAAGGATTTCATCTACGTTAAGTGTGTCTTTGTGTGAGGTTTTCGTATTGTTATCGACTAGATTGAATTAGTCCGCTAAATCTCAAAGGCCTCTCATACCAAAGCCGTGTTTGTTGCATATTATGAACGAGTATATAATCAGAGTAAGTGAGTTCGGATCCCGGCTCGTACCAATGAGTTTTTCGGAACTTATATACGAAATGTCATTTAATATTTACCGTTAGCTTTTCGGTGAAGGTAAAACATCGTGAGGAAAACCTGCATACGTCTGCGAAGAAATTCAAAGGTCTATGTGAAGTCCCCAATCCGCACTGGGCCAGCGTCGGCACTACTGCCCGTTATGAGAGGAGGCCTGTGCCCAGCAGTGGGACGTATATATAGGCTGATTTATTATTTCTTATTATAAAATCAGAGCTGGGCACCGTTAGTCAAATGGGTAACTTCGTTAACAGAAATCCGTTACATAAAAATTTTAACTTCGTTAATTTAACGGAAGTGAACGTTAATTGTTAACTTGTGATAAAAGTTGCGTTAGTCAATCTCACTAGACCATAGTGCATCCGCTTTACATCATTTACAAAATTTCATCTCGAATGGATTTCAGGAAGTTGGTCAAATTTTACCTGCAAGATTTTGACCCACACTTATTAGTCAGTGTCGGCAAATTATTATATAAAGCTTGTAAAAATTACTTGGTATTTAAATCACAACTATCAAAACCCTCAAAACTACTGTAGTACCACAGGCGGTAATCACGGATAAATTATAGGTATCAAAGAAATTTCTTCGCAGTTTTAACAGTCACACGCGCGCCGACAACACATAAAGTTTCGCTTAAAACTCGCGACTTTGTTTTCTTGCATCTGTCTTAGCGGCTAGCCTCGCCTAACCAGCACGTGCATGTGATCTGATGACCGCCATCGGACTCAAAAGTACTTGGTCACAACGTGTTTTTGGCGGCGTGGCGGTATCCGCTTAGTAAGTACTTTAACGTTTAACGGAGTCATGGATAGTTGAAGGAAGTTAATGAGTCCCATAACCATTTTTAAAGTTAACTTAAAAGTTAATCCGTTACTCAAAATTTTAACTTTAGTTAACGATTAACGGATTAACGAGTTAACGCCCACCTATGAGTATATTCCGCGGGTTTTGAACGTATAAATGCATTTACTCCCAATTGTGACCACACCTTATCACTATGCCTATATTTCTAATGTCTGTCATAGGCGCAGGAACTGCAGGAGGCGACATGGTAGGCTTAAACTTAGTAGGGTTTATATTATACCTACTTGTTAGGCCAATAGAATAGCAGATTGTATTACTAGGGAGCAAAATGGTATATTGTGACGAGGGTGACTGATTGAATCCAGAACGAAGGGAAGGATTCCAGAATATAATTCTAACGTGGAATCCTGAGCGTAGTGAGGGATTCAATCAACGTCGGCCGAGGTATAAATAATAGAATAGCAGATTGTATTACTAGGGAGCAAAATGGTATATTGTGACGAGGGTGACTGATTGAAACCAGAACGAAGGGAAGGATTCCAGAATATAATTCTAACGTGGAATCCTGAGCGTAGTGAGGGATTCAATCAACGTCGGCCGAGGTATAAATAATACACTCTTCTTTTCACTCCTAACATGATAATTAAAAACAAGATAATTACAGTAAATATTTAATTAAAAAGGGAGGTATTTATTTACTTATTGTCAAGTGAGAAAACTGTGATTAGGCGCCTAAGTAGGTGTTTATTTTAATGTCGTTGTTCCTCCTGACTCTCACTTTAGGCGTGGATGGAATATAATAGTCCAAAGAGTAGAAGGCTGCTTATATTTCGAATACCTAGTTCTTGAAAACGATATTGCACCTTACTATTCTTCCAGGCGGTTTCATAATAGGTGTTCAAATATTTTGCTTTGCCTTTTGCAGACAGAACATTGTTAATGACGTTTCTTGCTTCCATTATAACAAACTCTGGTGTAAAGTATCATTTTCACTTGAACTGGATGAAATCATCATTGTAAAATGAAAGTAAGTAAATGAACTGCTTTTCCGTGCTTCTCATTAAATAAATAAATAAATATTTGCGAACAATCTTACACAAATCGACCTAGTCCCAAACTAAGCAAAGGTTGTACTATGGGTACTAGACGACGATAAACATACTTGTATAGATAAATAAATACTTAAATACATAGAAAACATCCATGACTCAGGAACAAATATTCGTGCTCATCACACAAATAAATGCCCTTACCGGGATTCGAACCCAGGACCTCTTGCTTCGTAGGCAGGGTCACTACCAACTAGGCTAAAGCGGTCGTCAAGCATTAGTGACGACAGATTTTTTTATAAAAATAATAGGTAGGTAAGTTTTGCGGGCTTTTTGTTCCATAGTCTTAAACTTCTAATATCAATATATTAGTAATCATATTATATGAAATAACATGTAGCTAATATTAGAAAAATAGAAAGTAGTATCTATAAATCCATATTTTTATTTATTGAGCATGTTAATATTCAAAAGCGTTCAAGGAAGCAATATATGAGACCCTAAACGTTATACGAAGAAAAAAAGCGCGGTTTTTTAAAAACGCTCAATGAAAGTGTATCCTTAAACACGCTACTGAAATTGCATATTGTCTTCTGGCCTTGCTCTGGCCCACAGTGTTTTTTAGAATAATGTGTTTGAAGCTTTCTTCTCTATATGGTCTATGACAAACGTGCAGGGAGCAAAACTGAATTTTGCTCCCTTGGGCAAAAAAGATAGATTGAAAAAAAAAAACCGGAGGGATCAAAAACAAGTTTTGCTCCCTATAAACGGGCTGAAAAAGACTTGTTTACGATAGAAGGAGTTAAAAGTTTTTTTAAAGAGTGTAAGGTTCTGCAAGAACTATCCTGGAAAACTATTTTTTTTCTGAGAGGTCCACTTTTTGGGACCGTTAATATAAAAAAGAAATATAATCTTTATGGTCTCTAGTCCGAAATTGGTAAATTCGTGAAAAAAAAAATTCAGGGACAATGTTTTCCCACGCAATTGAGTGAAATGAAACATAGTTCTTAGCTTTGAAGTTCACCACGTTGTTTTATTTCCAGAGCTTTGTCTCTCCTCACCGGGTTCGCGGTGCGCTCGCGGGCCGGCACCAGCGGCAGCTGGCTGGGCTACGTGTCACGCTCCGACCCTCGCGGCGCGCTGCCCGCCTGGCTAGTGAACAGGCAAGTGTCCCTGCCCTAAGCTTGTGATAGGCCACCCGGTGGCTGTGTTGTTGTGTCCAGGGCTTTGTCTCTCCTCACCGGGTTCGGGCTGCGCTCGCGGGCCGGCGCCGCCGGCAGCAGCTGGCTGGGCTACGTGTCACGCTCCGACCCTCGCGGCGCGCTGCCCGCCTGGCTCGTGAACAGGCAAGTGTCCCTGCCCTACCCCCCGAGCTTGTGATAGGCCACTCGGTGGCTTTGTTGTTGTGTCCAGGGCTTTGTCTCTCCTCACCGGGTTCGCGGTGCGCTTGCGGGCCGGCGCCGCCGGCAGCAGCTGGCTGGGCTACGTGTCACGCTCCGACCCTCGCGGCGCGCTGCCCGCCTGGCTCGTGAACAGGCAAGTGTCCCTGCCCTACCCCCCGAGCTTGTGATAGGCCACTCGGTGGCTTTGTTGTTGTGTCCAGGGCTTTGTCTCTCCTCACCGGGTTCGCGGTGCGCTTGCGGGCCGGCGCCGCCGGCAGCAGCTGGCTGGGCTACGTGTCACGCTCCGACCCTCGCGGCACGCTGCCCGCCTGGCTCGTGAACAGGCAAGTGTCCCTGCCCTACCCCCCGAGCTTGTGATAGGCCACTCGGTGGCTGTGTTGTTGTGTCCAGGGCTTTGTCTCTCCTCACCGGGTTCGCGGTGCGCTTGCGGGCCGGCGCCGCCGGCAGCAGCTGGCTGGGCTACGTGTCACGCTCCGACCCTCGCGGCGCGCTGCCCGCCTGGCTCGTGAACAGGCAAGTGTCCCTGCCCTACCCCCCGAGCTTGTGATAGGCCACCCGGTGGCTGTGTTGTTGTGTCCAGGGCTTTGTCTCTCCTCACCGGGTTCGCGGTGCGCTCGCGGGCCGGCGCCGGCGGCAGCTGGCTGGGCTACGTGTCGCGCTCCGACCCTCGCGGCGCGCTGCCCGCCTGTGCTGCGTGGTTGTGTGCTGCACATCCATGCTTCTCTTCCACGTTTTGGGAAAAGTTAATAAGTAATAGTTGAGTCAAACCACATCTTAGAGTACTAATTAACACACCGTTGAGCAAAAAAGAGCTACTTAATTGTGGTACATACATGTCCTTAATGCTAGAAAATTATATCGAACCTACAATGATTATTTTATTTAGCAACGCGGTATTACAGTCCGAGTGCCTTAATTGCAAGTATACTCCCTATCTTGAAAGATTATTTTGACTGCAAATAATCTTCCAAGTATACGTAACTATGTAAATGAGCAGCAGGAAGAAGCTACTATACTTACCATGGTGCAGTAGATAAGTATACAGATTGAAGACAGCTAAAGCGTTTCCCTAGTTTATTCAAAATGGAGCCGCGAGTAAGTGTATTTAAACCTTGGGACAAAGAGATATTGTGTTTGAGCAAGGAAAACCGGAACTTCTGTACGTAAATGCTTGGCGCCTGAAGTTTGTTCAGCACTTGTTTGAACAAAACTCGTTGCTCTAAGTTTATAGCCAGGTGTCGTACCGCGTTGTAAAGTTATAGTCGTTACAGATAAAGACCTCGGCAAGAGTTAAGGACACTAACTAGCGCACCGAGGGTTCTGTACAAGTTAGAGCTTATGTACCTACCGATATAATTAATTTCATATATAATAACTAGCTTCCGCCCGCGACTTCGTCTGCGTGGACCCGGGATAAAAACTATTCTATATTTTAATCCAAGCTATAAACTATCTTCGTGCAAATTTTCATCCAAATCGGTTGAGCCGTTTAGGCGTGATTGAGTAACAAACATCTAAACATCCAAACTTTCGCATTTATAATATTAGTAGGATTATAGGCATTCGGTTAATATCATATTTAAACGTTATTGTAAATTGATCTTCTAATTTTCATTACGAATTTAAGTTGGAAAAGAGACGAGGAAAAATACTTCAAATCCTAAACTGAACTGAAATGGCGAGTGTACCTACCTCTTTAGCCAAAAAACGGAATCAGTTGCAACCTTTTTGAAGTGAAAACTTCTTTAGCGGCGCTGAGCACTTTTTGGGATGGGGAAAAATTGTTAAATACGCGACAGAGTTTTGTGACGTCAGATGTGAAGGAGGTCACTTTTTGCTGCTAGCCGATTCGACTTCATTCAAAACTGAACGCTATTCGTAAGAGTATAAAGCCGTTAAACACTTTTTGCAATAGCATATTCTGCAAATAAATTTGTAATAATACCAACGCGTCCTTCACCGTTTTGCTATTGAGAAAATTCGAATACTTAGTTCGAATTTGGGCGTTATTCCTAAAGAGATAAAGCTTAGAAAAATATTTATCAACGGCAAAAACAAATTGATATTTTGGTCGCCACCGTGCACCGCCATCTGCTGTTCTTGCAAATTCGAATAGTTCGAATTTAGACGTTATTCCTAAAGAGATAAAGCTTTGAAAAATATTTGGCAATGGCAAAAACAAATTGGTATTGTGTTTGCCGCCGCCCGTCGGCGCGCCGGACCCCGGCACCGTTGCGCCGCGGCGGCGCGTTGGGCCCGTCGCACCCAACGCGCCCGCGGGCCTTCCGCCTAAATAATTGATTATAAATTTGCGTCAAATTCATTTTTAGGGTGACACCGTAAGATGTCACGTGACCTGATCGAAAAACTGTTACAATGTTATTGAGTTTTCACTTCTGCTGGCACTCCCGGAGTGCAACCCGGTCTTTTTTTTCAAATGAGTAATATGTATAATAATAATAAATATCTACACTTTTCTTTATGTAACGTAGACAGGTATTTTATTCCACCGGCAAGTAATAAACCCCTATTTTCATTAGGGCTTGCTCCTTTAATTGAAGATAATCGGCTCAGTGGAATTAAATTTGCAGGTTTATAGAGCTATCTAATAACATCAGGCCGCGGGTTCCACCGCACCCTACACAATGTTCCCGATAACAATAATATCTGTACAATGCCAGAGAATGTATGATTTTTGGTGGTAATTGTTTTTTTTGCACTAGTCTAGCATTATACCCCGGCCTTGTGCGTACACCTACGTACACCTACAGTAGGTACCTAATCCCGTCACCATGCCTGTCCCATACGGAAACGAGCGTATGCTACAATTGTAAAATTGATCTCAATCCAATATGTTTTGTCAAATAGTCCCCGTTCAAGTCCGAACGTCAAACTACGCCCCTCCTCTGCGCAGTCCGCTTTCTAATTATGATGATGGTACTCGCTCTTAAAGATTTAACATTGAACATTTACTCACAAACACACAGTACCCACATATTAAACAATACAATAAGCAAACGCTCAAAACATGAAACGAGCGTGTCTCTGCGTTAGTAAAGAGGACAATGGCTCAGCATTATGCTGAGGTGTCAGACGCCTACAGCGCTGATTTTCAGTCAGCACCGTTGGTGACTCTTTGAAATAACTTTTTTAGGGTTCCGTTGTCAACAAGGAACCCTTATAGTTTCGCCTTGTCCGTCTGGCCGTCCGTCCGTCCCTCTGTCTTCGGCTTAGCTCAGTAACCATTACTACTAGAAAACTGTAATTCGGCATGGGTAATATAAATCAATCACGCCGTAGTCAATCAATCAAACAGTAGAATAAAATCTTGAAAATTGTGGGTATCTCCCCTACACCTAAAGTGGGGATATAATTTTTGTGAAGAGAAGTAAAAACTTCTTTAGCGGCGCTGAGCACTTTTTGCGATGGGGAAAAATTGTTAAACACGCGACAGATTTTTGTGACGTCAGATGTGAAGGAGGTCACAAAAACTTTTATATTTTGCTGCTAGCCGATTCGACTTCATTCAAAACTGAACGCTATTCGTAAGGAGTATAAAGCCGTTAAACACTTTTTGCAATAGCATATTCTGCAAATGAATTTGTAATTTTGTCCTCGCGTCCTTTACCGTTTTGCTATTGAGCAAATTCGAATAGTTCGAATTTGGAAGTTATTCCTAAGAATCTAAAGCTTTGAAAAATATTTGGCAATGGCAAAAACAAACTGGTTGGCGGCTGCGACGTTGGGGAGCGCGGGGCGAGCGGCGGGGCATCGGCGCCGGTCCGGTGCGAGCTGCGACGGACGCGTCCCACTACCAGATCAAACCACACACAGCATCCATGATTTTTATATTAACATTTTTGAAGTGAAAACTTCTTTAGCGGCGCTGTGCACTTTTTGGGATGCCGTAGTGGCGATGCGGCGCTTACCCGTTCGGCCACACAATAAGTTCTCACGCGCTAATTTGCAAGTGAAATAGTTTACTTCTGTTGCAACGGTATTCGTCGATTCGAAATGTCAAAATATTCAAGTTTTCACTTCTGCTGGCACTCCCGGAGTGCAACCCGGTCTTTTTTTCTCGGTAAACCCATAGTGTGGGGTATTGGATAGCTTGTTCAAAAATATTATGGGTTTTTTATGACCATTTTTCAATTTAATGATTCCTTAATTTTTAGTCATGTGTCCCCTTTGCCTGCCGACTAAATGGCTACTAGTGGAGATGTGAAAAAATTCGTGGCAGTAATACATATAATGAATTTAAAAGGAAAACTATCACGGCTAAGTAGGCATAACTAGTTACCGAGTAATCATCCGGCTTGAAGGACCATTTTCATGTTAGGCGCTAATAAAACCATGAAATTAATTGTATAATGCACTGTATTAAATATTAAGTAAATGAACATATAGGTTCTCCCTTCCACCGCTGTGCTTAAGTGTAACGATGATGCTATATTAAACTGACAGGTGTCAACTAGACATATTAGTACATTGTTTAACGAGGGGCGGAAGTGGAATATTGCGAACAAGAGTCTATCAGAAGCCCGACGCCGAAGGAAGGTATAACACGGGCGTAAGAATATTGCAAACTCGCAATATTCTTACGCCCGTGTTATACACAATGTTTTTCATCACATTTGCGAGGAAACAAATACATTTTAGATGAAATGAATACAAATCGTAATAAAAACTGCAACATGTCAGTCGTCCATTTTGTTGAATTTGACGTGAGGCGCGTATGGCAAAGACCCTTCTCTATACAGCCACGATTTGGAAACACTTAATAACATTTTACATAGACACTAAATAACTACATATTAAATCTGTAAATATTTCAGTTAAACATGTTTAAGTAGTTTTTTGAGTTTAAATTTATTTATAAATACGTTTTCAGACATCGTATTTGATATAAAACCTCTTTGCTTTGTAACTGCCGCATGAGTGACAGATACAATTTAAGAAACCATTACGCCCGTGGGCGTAACACAGGCTATTACAGCTCTGTATGTCTGCGCATTATGAAGCCCTTTTCGAGCAAGTGTGATGAAAATAAATGTATGACATTGATGTATATACCGTCTTGTACAAGTCGACGAACTTAAAATGTAATTAGAACTATTGGCCGATTTTTGATTGTAATTGTTGTGATTGGTCCAGGGTGACGGCGCAGCTGGCGCCGCGGCTAGTACAGCAGCTGCACGCGGCGGCGCGGCGGTACCCGGGCTGGAAGGCGCTCACTGACTACCCGCACCACAAGCCCTGGCGCCACCCCGATCAGGTGCCCGCCTACAGGATCTCACTTGAACACGTGAGTATCCAAGGGTATATGGGACGATCAGACCGGGCACCCATTTTCACTCATCAAAAATTTGCGTAATCCCAATTTGTTATGGTCATGACGATTAATCTGTAAGCTCACTTTTTAAACGCAATAAATAGCTTATTTTATACAATCATGTGAAATAATGATAATAATATAGATAGTTTAGCGAGATTAAGAGGAAACACAAGGGCCGCTTTTCCATAGAAACGTAGTCCTCTGTTTTCTTCCTGGATAATGGCAGTATAGCAATTTTTTTTTTCCATAAATCTATGGCTACTATTGACATGTTCCTATGTTTTCCTTTTTTTCATAAATTTATTCTTAAAAGAGATATTAACCTTCAAAAACCTAGGAAAAATGCCAGATTTTCCGCTGTATTCAAACATCCAGACAACAATTTTGACTAGATTATTTAAAAAAAGGAAAACATAGGAACACGGCCAAAGCCTTTCTTTCAAAATAAATAGTTAAATAGGTCAAGTTTTGGAGAAGAAATCAAGGGACTACGAAACGTTGATTTTATGTACTTTTAATAGGTATTTTCGGTCCAAGCCGCAGTTGTCTCTATCGCGCTCTGCGGGGGGAGGCTTGAGGTTGGTGCGACAGCAATACATTTTACAAATACCTATTTCTCAATTATCTCGCCCTTAGTGTTTCCTCTTAACAGAGAGATATTAAAATTGAAAGTAGTCTTAGGTTTTCAAATTTTGAAAATTGTCTACATCTACTAGAGCGCCAACCAAAGTTGGTTTATATCTGCAACTTGACTACTTACATTACGTATTAATATTATTGTTTGTATTTCAGTGTGTTGATCCCGATGCACCAGCGCCGCCTGCTCGGGAACCGAAGCCAGAGACCTCCAAAGCCAAACTAGAGGTTCCACAGAAACAATTAGAGAGCCAGAGTATCGAAGATTTAGGAGACATATCATCGGAATTCAGCGTCGAAGTGGAGGAGGAACCAGCGGACTTGACTTTAGACCCGACCAAAAAGCGAGGGAAGTTCTACAAGCTTGTGAAATCTATGAAGAACAGAAGAAAGAGCGTGCAAGTCGCTAAGAGTGCAGATAACCTCCTGGAAGGTAAACCCGAAGAAAAGGAAAAGAAAAAGGGCTTCAAGTTCCACCGTAGATTTAGCATTAGCAGAGGAAGGGAGGATTGAGCTTACTCAATTTGTCTGGTAATAAAACGGCATTGGCCGTACTGCTAAAGTTAAAACCGAGCGCCGCTTTGAAAACCTGTTGAAGGCAAGATGTAGTCGAATGATAAGAATACCATCCAATACGTTGTACGTGCATACGAAGGTAACGGTTAGTTGCCTTATTAATAAATATGACAGTTTTGAAATTTAGGGATAAGGGCAGTTGAATTTTTTACATCAGTATTGGTACTTGGTAAGGAATGGCAACAGCATTAGAGATTCGGTCAAACAAGTGTGTAGCGTTATGACTTGATTGATGTCAACATAATAGATACGTACATCACGTTATGGGAATATGTTTTTGGGGTAAAGTGAATATAGATTTGTGTTTAAGATAGAAAAGAGAAGCACTGGTGCATACCCTAGTGCAAACTCGAGTGACCGCCTTAAAAAGGATGATGTTTCAGAGCTTACCCATTAAATTATGCCAGTTTTTAAAGTCAGTCGATGTTGAAACAAGTTTGTTGGTTACATGTTGAAATAGCTAGTCTTGTTCTATAATAGGTAATTTTACAAAATTATAGGTAAGTCCTCGATTAGGTTAATTTTGTAATATTCTTACCGAAACTCTTTATCGATTGCTGTTAGATACTAATATTTACTATTGTCTTTGCTTCTCAGAATGATAAATCTCGATGACAATTTTTTCCTAAAAACTGTTGGTTAATCGTACCTACGAGGCCCGAGGGCGACAACCATATCAAATTGATTGAATATCATTTTATGTAGGACTTTTATATTAATCAAAACAAATATGTATCAATACTTAGAAGAGACAGTTTACAACAACATGAAAAGGAAATAACAGAAAACATCAATTACATACAACTTCAGAAAATAAATAGAAGTAGGAAAGTTGTAAAAAATAATTCATTTACAAAGTATTTTGACGTTCAGATTTTTACGTAGGTACAAAACTTCATCAATAAAATATTCCATTAAACTGAAATAGAGAAAATAACTTGGACTGTCTTCCTTGTAAAATGTTAGACATAATTTTTAATAGTTCTAATACATTTTAATAAGTAATTAAGATTGCAAAGCGTACCTAGTTAAAAATGGACCCATTTTGAAAAAAAAAATGTTTAGTTGGTCGTTTTTATTATTTCTTTACATTCCTAGCATTCATCATTCGCTTGTTCTTATCCCATTTACTTGGGGTCGGCGCAGCATGTTTTTTTCTTCCATACCTCTATATAGCCCGTCAACTCTTCACACCCTTCCTTCCTATTCATATCGTCTCTCACGCATTCCATCCACCTTTTTCTTAGTCTTCCTCTTCTCTTACAAGCCTTCACATTCATAACTAAATAATGCTACTATCATCCCTTCGCATAACATGTACATACCACCGTAGGCGTATTTAAAAAACGCAGTCTACAAAGACCCCAGATATAGTGAATAAAAATAAATTTACATATTTTTTGGAGGAGATAGGTTCTTTCCAATTTTCAAATAAACGTGACCTCTGGAGGCGAGTGCAATAGGATTTACGACAAGCGAAGAAATCAAAAGCTTGAAAAATACAATGATATAAATGGGTCCCTTTATCACTTCTCAGCACGGCTACATCACATTCACAAGACGGCGGGCGAGCTCTCTCGATTTTTCTCGCACTATACCTCTCTTTCTAAGTTTCTAATAAGAGAAGGACGGATAGTGCGAGAAAATCGAGAGAGCTCGCCCGCCGTCTTGTGATAGCCGTGCAGGTATTTTAACCCTCGACACAAAAAGATGCAATACCTATAGTTTAACGCGTGGATCTGTGGGATGGTAGGTTACCTAGCTCGCAAACGGATTACTCGGTTATGATTAAGGTTGTTTTAAATGATGTTCAACACATTTGCTCGTAACGTACCTCTTATTATGCCGATTTTAGGCTCATAATCCTGGGTATTAAAGACGCGAGTTTTATAACTCGTGTGTAATGGTTATATCCCGATTAAATCACGTTGGCACCTGGCAGCAAGATATATATCAATGAACACGGTTCTTAAATTAAAAGGGTTGTACAGAATACACAGCTTTTTTTTATTTCTCGGCAAATGGGTTCTTACTCGACTTATATAGAAACGTTTAATTTAGTATAACTAGTCACTTTTGATAACATTTTACATGAATTAATGAAGAGAAAATTTTAAATCGAAAATATTTATTTTATTTTGTATTGGCTGTTTAGAGATTTCATCTAAGTCTGGCATAACACATGCCCGCGCACTGCGCCAACTTTACGAAAAAAAAATGTTGCGCGCCATTATAGGTTATTTCACAAATATTTGTAAACATTGTTATTTATCAAAAATGTTGACTCGTGGTGACAAAAGTGTTAAATAGAATGGACGCCACTGGATTCTTGGCGATGTACAATATGTGAGTAAAAACCTGTTGCCATCATTAAGTAAAGAAAATAACTTGGCAGGTCTATAAAATTTTCATCCTATGAGAAGGATTTTTTCCTCGCAAAAAGTGTTGAAAAACGTCGTATGAAACGCGTGAGCTTTGATAATTACAACATACCTCCGCCTCTGATGTAATTTTTTATCAACATTGTATCACAATGTACCTACTATTACAAAATTACTTGATTGAGAGAGTTCTTAGCTAAGATTAGTTGTGTCGAGGGTTTCTAAAATTTAAGGATATTAGATATACAACTACTTACATATTTATCTAGTGAAATTATACTAAATTGTACAAGTATGAAACGCATACTTACAATATAAATCGTACAAAAAGTTTATTTGCTGGATTAAACTGGTAAAGTACAAAAAATAAATCGTGCTCATGTAAAAAGGTTTAAGTAGCTTTGTGTGTTAACAATAGATTTTTTCCTATGTCGTCGAGAGAATTCCACGATAGTTACCTAAAACGGACGGTACATTTGGTAAGCGGAGCGGTCGATCGCGATTGCTAACATTTACTGTTGACGCGGGTACTTTGGGAGATCAAAATTTCGAGGCAAGTTTGTTATAAATATCTACAATATTTGTCAATGGTAGATCTTCGTAAAAATATGTAGTTTATGGTAAAACGCATTTCAATCACCGTGATGGCAGCGGTTCTGCTCGCCAGAGGGCCGCCGTAAGGATGGCAATAACAGTTTTTATCTGTGATAGTGTAGCGGTTAGCCAAGTTCAAGGTTGCTACTCATTCCTACTAGCATTGAGACGTGACAAACTATTGCAAGTGTTTACAAAACCATTATTTTCTTTGGTGAGAGTAAATTGAGCGTTAATAATAACTAAAGGTTTCCGCTCTTTGTTCAAGAATCTCTAAGAACCTTAAACCTTTTATAAAATATTCTTGTGACGCGGTGATACCTATACTACTTCTAAAACGATCTTTACCCTTTGAACGCCATTCTTCACGTACTAAAGTGACACTGGCTTTTTCCATAAGAGTGTAAATATGAACCTTAGTTGAAAGCATGAAGGTGACTTTGACAGTGTATCCATAATACTCCTATAGTCGTCCTTGGCACCCGGGGCACCGCAACACGCAACACATAGGTACAGGTGTGCTCGGCGGCCAAAGATAGCTCTTTAACAATCCAGAGTGTGGACGAGTGTTTACCTTTTGAACGCCGAATTAGATATGTCACACACCAAACCATTGTTATGTTACATTACATACAAGAGAGGAAGTGTAAACTTTAGGGAAAACAAAGCGTGGACGCACTATGACACGATAACTTGTCCTAACTTTAGGCGTCGATGGCGTTCAAAGAGTTAGGGGAAATTATGTATACGTTACATGTCAATAATTGAAACAGCCAGATATAGCTATATAATATTTCAAAATCAGAAAAAAAATGTTTACTTGTCAAAATATAAGGTGCTTACCATAATGTGGACTAGGACCATACCTAAATATGAAAGCAAAGATGTCTTGTTCAGTCCGCTTTAAAAACAGACGTTTCGGAATCATTCCTAATTCGTCACACCACCAGGTTAGATTTTACATTATCAATGTGTGCCTTTCTCTATGTTACTATTGTTACCTACTCTCTGGACGCTTAAGCAATAGCTTGTTCCGTGTTGTATTACTCAAATTAAAAACTTTATATCAATCTCATAAGTTTTAGGGTACAATGTTTCATTATATTCTAAGAACGATGTAAAGGTTGGTTCGACAGGAAAACGAACGAGTACATTCTTTCTTTTCACTAGCAACTTTAATCACAAACACGCATTTAATCGAAAACAAACCTAATCGATTTTATCCACGTAATTGAACCTGAGGTCATCTTCTGCGATTATCTCGTTATGTTTACTTGTGATAGTATAACCGTACAATAGGTATTTATGTCGATTCAGATTTATACTTTCTTTTATTTCTAAAGTCAAAGTTTAAGTTTATGCCTTAAGTCAAATTAATACAGTCGACGTCATAAAATCGTTTACATTTTTTCTCCTTGACCATGTTTGTAATTAGGTTAAAAGTTTATACATACCGTAAAATGGGGTACTAAGAGATTGAGGGGGCAGATAGGACGCGAATATTTTCAGTTAAGTACTTCTTTGATTTCCTGGTTGCTCTAAAAGTACTTTTATTATACTTTTAGACATATTTTCACATCTTGCGGCAACTCGGAGTAGCCAAATTATAACATAAAAAAGGTGTAGTCTCTAGAAGTGAGAGGTGAAAGATATGTGGCCTGGAGTGGAACCAGAGTTGTGGGAAGCGATCATGCCGAAGAGGAGCAATAAGTATGAGCGGAGAATGGGACGGAACGCGGACCGAGGCAAGCTAATCCGAAATTCAGATTCCGAAAGTTGTACCCCATAGATTTTCCCAGCTCACCTCATCTATATCTGCTATCCCCTCTAACTGGACTACTACGTGTTGAAGTGGGATTTCCCACTATTTTTGTGTTCATCGTTAAAATTATGAAATTAAACGACAGGTCATTAAGAAACTAAAATTCTCACGGCCGGAACATTTTTTATGTATAAAGATCAACGTGCCACAGTATGTAAAAATACATTTTTATCGTGGTTTGATTGTCTATTTCGACCCAACTCACCCCATTTTACGGTACATATCTTTGACGTCGACGGTACATTGTAAAACAAATATTTACTTGGTGCAACATGCACCAAAGTGTTACATTTCTAAGAGCTCAATTTACTGTAGTTTTTTTTGTAATATTACTTGTTCATGCCACTGTTAATAAAGCACACTGTAGATCTATTTTAGTGTCGTGGGTAGGTAGGTACCTACCTCCTCCTTCTAAAAGTGTGTCTAAGAGTGATTCTATCAGCTACAAACGTCGCACCTTGAACACTATTCGAAACGAAAACAATAACAATATAGCTCTCGTAATATGCGTACCAGGCATCCGTTTCGAATAGAATTCCGATCCCATATTGTAAAGTCGCCGTCAATAGAATTCGCTATGTAAACAAACCGCCATAGTGAAAGACAATTTCAATATGGCGGTTTGTTTACATAGTTAGCAATTTCTATTGACGGCCACTTTAAGTATTGTATAATTAATAATTACAACAAGAGATATAATTTTTCATTCAAATACTCCCAAAGCTCTAGCCATGTAAAAGCTTATCATAAATACAGGAATCTATACTATTTGAAATTGGAACAGCATTTCATTTGTTTTATTACCTTCGATTTTGAGGCAAAGCAACTCTATTTTTTCGTTTATAGTTGATTCAATATTATTAGCAGTTTTTATTGATGGGCTTGGCTAGCTAGAGGATAATTTACAGTTCGATTAAAAAAAATACAAATATTTCTCTTCTTATTTATATCTTTTAAAATATGATATCATTTTTGTTATAAATTTGCTGGAAAAGGAATTTCCATTATTATAACTGTTGAGTAACAACGGATCGCGTAATTTTTTATCTAAGTTCATTTTAACTATGGATTTCAAATGTATCCTATCCTTCATCATAATCATCATTGTATGCGGCCCGTGTACTTGCATGGAATGGTATAATCACCGGCATGTAAATATAATCTGGACAGTAGTACCTATCCATGCAACGAGTCAGCGCGGCGGCGCCCCGGGCATGCTAACTGAGGCTCTAGTATAAGTTTTACCGATACAAAACTTTACGATCGCGTTTGCGTTTTACACTCAATTTGTATTAGTCCAGGCAATGAAAAAAAATATCAATTTTGGAAATAATTTATAATAGCTTATTTTTATGTATAACGGATATATTATCAATTAAATAGTTACCCAGCGACAAAATCCGACAAAATTTCAGACATCGAAAAAATTTTAAGTTAACTTCTAAAAAGTCAGTAAAAATATTAATAAATGTTTTTGGCTTTATTTTGGTTCATTTACATTTTGCTCTATAATATTCAGGATAAATCGTACAAAAAAAGATAATGCATGCTTCATTTAAATCTATTTCCGGGTGGAAAGTTTGTCGGATTCTTGACTAAATCATCTTAGAATAACATTTTCAAATGAAATCAAAAAAAACGCTATTATAAATTAATGTTTTTCAAAACCGTATTTTGCCTGGAGTATATGGGATTTGACAGCTAAACGCAAACGCGGTCGTAACGTTTTGTTTCGGTAATATTCATACTAGAGCATCTGAGCAATGCGTACTACTGAACCTGCTGGAATTCCGCTATCTTGGTTAAATTTTGGTGCCGGGGATTATAGCATATGTAGTATGCAATTGCGCGAACCTAATAATTCTGGTACTTATTCTTACATTGATAATATGTACATTTTCCTCGATGCCTTATTGTTCTTCTTAACATGTAAACAATGTCAGCTATTTCGTTATTTGCGGATAACCATATCTACATAATCATAAAGCTTAACTAAACCTACGAGTATATCTTTATGCTTTGTTTGTCGAATACATTTGTGTGACAACTCTAGACCTGATGGTTAAGGATTTATTTACAGGCTTTGTTGTCAACTTGTATATGCTAAATGTGTATTGTAAATATTATAAGCTGTTATATTGAGAGGTGTGAAGGTTTTATTTAACACCGCCAGTGTCAGGACCCGCTAGGTGGGCGCTGTGCTCGGAGGCGTTCGCTCGCTACGAGCGTATCGCTATTAAAAAATCTAATCTATGCCACTGAATGTGCGTTCACTTCGACTTAGAAGTTAGAATACCAGCACGGCTGTGTCGGCTATTTATTACAGACAGCCCGCGAGCCGTGTCGCGGCGACATAGACTATGCGTCTCTTTCTAAGCGTTCTAATTACAAAGAGACGGATAGACTATCTCGCCGCGACTCGTAGCTGTGCTGTGAAATGAGTCCCAATTGAGGTACGAGTATATCTTGCTCTAGTACCTACCCCATTTGAAGTTGAACGCGAATAAAGGTATTTTTTTTCGCCGTCTGGTCCGTGAAATATTTGCATTTTTGATGTTATTATTTATTCCATTGTTTATATAATAGGTACATGGAATTAAAAAAAAACTGTTTATTTTACAGATATATTTCATGGATGACAAATATGTAGTTGAATTGTAAAGTGTATTAAAATCCGAAATTAAAAAAAAAGACCGGGTGGCACTCCGAGAGTGCCGGCAGAAGTGAAAACTCAATAACATTGTAACATTTTTTCGACCAGGTCACGTGACATCCTACGGTGTCACCCTAAAAATGGATTGACGCAAATTTATAAACAATTATCAATTATTTAGGCGGACAGGCCGCGGGCGCGTTGGGTGCGAGGGGCCGCCGGCTCGCCCGTCGGCGCGCCGACGGGCGGCGGCAAACACAGTACCAATTTGTTTTTGCCATTGCCAAATATTTTCCAAAGCTTTATCTCTTTAGGAATAACGTCTAAATTCGAACTATTCGAATTTGCAAGAACGGCAGACGGCGGTGGCGACCAAAATATCAATTTATTTTTGCCGTTGCTAAATATTTTTCTAAGCTTTATCTCTTTAGGAATAACGCCCAAATTCGAACTATTCGAATTTTCTCAATAGCAAAACGTTGAAGGACGCGTTGGTATTATTACAAATTTATTTGCAGAATATGCTATTGCAAAAAGTGTTTAACGGCTTTATAATCTTACGAATAGCGTTCAGTTTTGAATGAAGTCGAATCGGCTAGCAGCAAAAAGTGACCTCCTTCACATCTGACGTCACAAAACTCTGTCGCGTATTTAACAAATTTTTCCCATCCCAAAAAGTGCTCAGCGCCGCTAAAGAAGTTTTCACTTCAAAAAAATGTAAATAAATGTATTTGAATTTAGAATGAATAATAACATTAATAAAATAACATATCTTAAATGCGTAAACTTGCACGGACCAGTTTTTGAAAAAACTACCGTTCGGCACACAATTACTAGAAATACATTTGTTTAAGTACATTAAATACGACGACAGGCAGTTTGACAGGTGTTTTAAAACACTACATTTGATACCCAACTTTCATGTAAATATATAGATATCTACAGAGCACAGGGGCGAAGCGGGAGTCTTAAGCCACATCACATGACACTGAATAAAGGTAAGTGGGCTAGTTATGGAATCGATGGTACTCGAATAAGTATTATCGACCCGCATAATAGAGATTTGAGTATTATTGAACGAGCGAGCGAAGCGAACGAACTTCTCCAGCTTGAGACAAAATTCTTTCGTATATCAAGATGTCCAACTGTTCGCCTCTAGAGATCGCATTTCTCAAACCGATTCCCGTAAAAGTTTGTGAGCAGGTGCAATATTTAAAAAAAATAAGAAAAAAAGGCAGTCTCACAGAGCCACTAGTTTTTATTGAACGAGCGAGCGAAGCGTTCGAAGTTCTCCGTTTCAGCTTGGGCTAAAATATTTCCTACGAGTATGTCCGTATGTTCCTCTACATCAGGTTGTTGGCAACCTGAGTCTCACACAGTTCTTTATTTTTATTTTTTTGTAATTAAACAAACATTTCCAAATATTAGGTCGAGGAACTAGTCCCCAGTCTTTTCGTATTCTGTTTGATCTATTTTCTTCATTCTATTTGGTGTCAGTACCAATACTGACACCAAATAGAACACAAAAAAATTAAAAAGAAAGAACTGTGTGAGACTTAACATCTTCCATTCGCATTTGGTAGAGAATAAGTCGATCACGCTTTGTTTAAAGATAAATGTTTGCCGTCATGTTACACGTTTCATTTGTAGAGGCAATTAGGTCACCGATGTATACAAAGTAAATTTTTGCGTTCGCACTTTGGGTTTGTCAAAAATTATGATTAAATTCCTTTTATTATTTCTGGGAATTTGCCAATTCTGGGTTTTGTACTTTGCATATCTTCTATACATATATATAAAAGAAGACTTCCTGACTGATTCATCACCGCACAGCCGAAACTACTGGGACTAGAAACTTGAATTTTACACCAGGACTTCCTTTTATGACGTAGGCAAGGGATAAGACGGGATTTTTGGAAATTCCATCCCTAAGGGGGTTAAATGGGGGTGCAAAGTTTGTATGGGGGAAACATATTTTTTTGAATTAGAGACTTGAAACTTTGTAAGTGGATTACTTATTAAGATACAAAAAAAGTACTTTCAGCGTTTTAGAAAGTTCTACCCCTAAGAGGGTTAAATAGGGGTGCAATGTTTGTATGGGGGAAACATTATTTTTTGAACTAGAGACTTGAAACTTTTTAGAAAGATAACTTATTAAAATATAAATAAAGTACTTTCTGCGTTTTAGAAAATTCCACCCTTAAGGGGGTTAAATAGGGGTGCAAAGTTTGTATGGAGGGAACTTTATTTTTTGAGCTCGAAACTTGAAACTTTGTAGAAAGTTTAATTATTATGATACCTACAAAAAATGACTGTCAGCGTTTTAGAAAATTCCACCCCTAAGGAGATTAAATAGGGATGCAAAGTATTTACGAGGGAAACCTTTCCTTTTGAGCTAGAAACTTGAAACTGTAGACAGATTACTTATTTAAATACAAGAAAAGAACTTTAAGTTTTGGAAAAATCCACCCCTAAGAGGGTTAAAATGGGGTGAATAGTTTGTATGGGGGAAACTCAGTTTTTTAGCTAGAGACATACAATTTTGTAACGAGGAAGTTACCCCGATCATACTTTAAACGATATGAATATGATACAGAGAGAAATAATATACTTAATGGAAAAAGAAACCATCTTCGTCTGTAGCCCCCGACTCTTTTCTTAATTCTGCTATAATAAGCTACCTTATTTCTTCTGAACTTTGACCTTGTTGCAAAAATCATCGACCACCGTATTGAATTAGCATGTGCTGAACACGCGGAGGTTTATTTATTTTAGATACGAAATGGTGGCCGTTGAAGCGATAAATTGTTAGTTGGTCGGGTAGATAAATGCAGGTATTTAAGCCGAGGTTTGAGCTTGCAGCCTTTTCAGTAGGTACTCGGGTGTAGCGAACACTAGTCAACGTCGATATTATAGTGAATAATGCAAGGATTGAATAAACGTAAAGCATGAAGTTGTTTATGAATATTCATTGTCGGGTACAACGAATGTAACCGAAACAACATTCTAGATATTTCAATTTAGACAGTGTATTATATGTTTGGGTGACAAAAACGCTTCCGAAGCTATGTGAAATATAGTGAAAAAAAAATATATCTGGCTGTTGTATTCAAAGTGAGTTCAGTAGATAATTATGCAAAACTTCTTTTATTTCCTTCAAGTTTCAAAATTTTCATATAATACAAGTATAAGTTAGAGTATTTTAGAGTCCAGTGATCATATAAAAAAAATGGCGAAAATCGTGGGCTCTTCCTACAAAAAATGCTGATGCTGATGGGCTGAAATTGTAAGTAATCAGACTGGCATATGCTCGCGTCTTCGTTTGCGATAAATTATTATTAGACTATAATTAATTTCAACACTTTCGCAACCAAGAACCCGCCTAGCGGGTGCCTACGCCGTAGTCGCTTTCCGCTACATACGAGGAAAATCACAGGATCCGCTACGAGCGTAGCGCGTAGCGATTCTTGGTAGCGAAAGTGTAAGTTATTTCCTCTGCTGTTCCTTTCTGCTCTATGAATCTGGTTTTACCACGGATGCAAAGAAGTGTCCACGCTGCACGAGCTCCATACATCCATTTGCAGAGCAAAAATTAACATGCACATTGTCGTCGCCCCTGCTCAAAATGGATGTAAAGAGTTGGGTCCCACGGCACTAAATTAAGCCATCGATTTGTCGGAACAAAGGAGCTCCGGCCGCGTGGCTTGATTACAAGATGGCCTATGATTCGGTGCATAGAGTTCATGCAATTCTGAGGTCACGGCGCATTGTGTTAAAGCCTAAGATTTACCAAGGTGGTAAAAGTTAGAAAAGAGCGTTGATTACAAAGTGTTTCGGATTTTTACCAACCCATGTTGGTATTTAATACGGTAAATTTACTGATTTATCGGTAGGTAATACCTAAGATTCCGCCGAGATACCAGGAGCCCGCTGGATGCGGGTGGCGCAGGACCGGGCTTTGTGGCACCATTTGGGGAAGCCTATGTCCAGCAGTGGACGGTTTTCGGCTGATATGATGATGATGATGATGACCTAAGATTTACCAAGTCAACGGTGAAAAAAGCCATACCCATGTTGGTAAATATGTATTACAGGTTTTATAAGTTTATCACGTATGTCTGTGTGTCTGTCTGCGGCATCGTGGCTCCCAAACGGACAGAACGATTAAAATGCATTTTTTTTTGCAGTTTTTATCACAAGCCTTACTTTAATTGTATATTTTTTCATAATGTATTAAAGAAAGCTACATTACTGGAAATGTTTGCCTCATTCCATCCAGTAGTTTAACTCACGTTAGTCCAGGCTACCTGTATAGTTTTGAAAGCAAACTTACATAAAACTTAAAATACTTACCACTGTTCAATAAAACGAGTTTTGTCCCTTTCTTACTAAGGGCCGATTTTTCAATCTCTAGATAAAGTTATCCGTCAGTTAAAATTATCACCATCTTTATTCTTAAGTCATAAGAAAGAAAAGGACAGAGCTAACATTTATCTAACAGTTTTATCTGGGAATTGAAAGTCGGCCCTAATTTAAATATCAGAGTGACAGACAAAGACAAACGAATTTTAACGGCATTTCAGCTAAAATAGATTTATTCATCGTTTTACTTGATAGGCTAAATTAGAACTGCATGTGGCATGTGTCCTGTGTCCAAGAGGATGAGATGCGTTAACTTCCACCACATTACCATGCAAACGAAGTCGCAGGTACAGCTACTTAGTACATATTATGTTTATACATTTGAAAATAATTAAGTACTTACGTGTTTTAAATGTATTTGTCAAAAGCATTGGTTGTGATTGGTTGTTTGACACACATGTTTTCTCCTGAAGTTACAGTATCCATGGTAACCATCCAAATGCCGCAATGACAGAAAGAAAAAGAACGGAAGTAAGAGATAGCATGTGTAGCATGGTAGAAGCACAGATAGAAAACTTGTGAGTTGTCAGATTTGATGCTGAATTTGAGCAAACTGCCGGGCTAGTACACTAGCACTTTGACAGCTTCTATCGTCATGTTTTACGTCCAAGACAGACGTAATTTTTTTTAACGTTATGGGCTAATATGGTAGACCGTCAGCTACGTAAAATGTAACCATTCATACGTCTTGCACATAAAACGAAAATTTAAACGACAAGTGCTAATATGCTCTTGATTTAGACATATAAAATTGCCGGTATAAACCGATGACGGGCGTAAATGTAGGTCGCTCGAGACCCCCGGTAAAATTTAACACTATGAAAACATCTTCTGTCACAAGTTCACAATACATACGGTTCAGTTTCAAAACTAAATTCGTTTGCTGTTTTGTCTATCTACATGTACTAGACGGGCAGGTCCAACTAATTAACTTTTTAAACGGTGCGTTCCAAATTTGCAAAATAAAACTTCTACGTATTGTATCCGTATAAGTCAGTCTAATTATTAATATTTCATATGTACCTAATTAAGAAAGAATAAGTATTATTAATTTAATTTTATCAAAATAATAATAATGAATTATTGGCATAACACCGTAAGTTTCAGAACGCAGGATAATGACCTCTCATTCAGCATATCCATCATGAGACGGCCGCGACATACTCTCGATTTTTCTCGCACTATACCTCTTGTTCCAAGTGTTCTAATAAGAGAGAGATGGATAGTGCGAGAAAAATCGAGAGAGCTCGCGCGCCGTCTTGTGATAGCCGTGCTGTATATTAAACAAGTTTCTGTCAAAAATTTCATTTTTGGTACAACGTTTTATTGCCGACTGTACTTTTCTGTATACCATCATCAACTACTCATTGAGACGATTCTGACGAGCCCAATTTCAACGGGGTTACGTCGGTTAAGTACTGAATACGCTCCGCTCATGGTTCAATCTTACGATCCTTCGCTAGTCCGGCTTTCAATACAAGCACATGCGCCAAACAACAATTTTGCAGCCTTGCACAATAAATAACTATTTCACCTCACCGGCTCGAAAAGGCTTGCTTTATCGCTCAAAATCTGCGCCCAAAAGCCTATTATATCCGCTAGCGTGGAAAGAGTTTTTGAATTTGGAACGTGACGGTCAATCGCCAGATCCAACTTTTTTCTATACAGAATGAGAGGTCATTATCCTGCGTTCAGAAACTGATGGTGTTTGCCAATAATTCATTGTTATTATTTTGATAAAATTAAATTAATAATACTTCATTCTTTCTTAATTACATACGAAATATCAATATTTAGACTGACTTATAAGGATACAATACGAATAAGGTCAATGAGGGCATTTCCGTCATACTTTTTGATAAGTTCATTTTGGCTGGTCATAACTAAGAGGATATTTACTTTTTAATAAACCTGATCACTGTAATAGATTGGGCATTTATTTAACTATACAAATGTACTCATATTAAATTGCTAGTATTGCTGGGTACTTAAATATGTTTTTCACCTCACCGGCTCGAAAAGGCTTGCTTTGTCGCTCAAAATCTGCTTGCAAAAGTCAATTATATCCGCTAGCGTGGAAAGAGATTTTAAAAATGGAACGTGACGTAGTGTCACGTCACCCCACTTTTTCTATGGATGCGTTCAGAATCATGGGACGGTCATGATTTTTTTTAAGCAAGCAGATCCGTTATTTGATTTTATTTTATTTTATTTGAGTATTAAATAGAGTTAATAATATTATTCTAGTGTTTTAAATTATGAAAACACTAAAAGAACAATATATTCAAATTAAAATTTTAGTTGTATTTTATTTTAATAGTGCAAATTCAGAACGCAACCGAAATGAAACGTTTTAGAAAAGTTTTAAAAAGTTAAATTCATTTGCAACATTAGATTTGTTTTGGTTTTTTACGGAAATTATAAAAAATGAGTGACTCCAGTAGCAGTGAAGATATGAATATAACACCTGCAGAGTTGACAGAAGCTGTAAATAATGCCGAATTGAGTTTTCTGCCAGAAAAATCACACGAGAAGTATTTAAAAGCGTTCGATTTATTCAATGTGTGGAGACATTCCAAAGGCGCCAAAACGTTTTCGGAGACCATACTACTCTCGTACTTCATTGAATTATCGAAAACTAGAAAATCAAGCACACTTTGGAGTATATACTCGATGTTGAAAACTACCTTAAAAACAAAATAGTTATTTGTTATGCTAGGCTGCAAAGTTGTTGTTTGGCGCAAGTGCTTGTATTGAAAGCCGAGCTAGCGAAGGATTGTAAGATTGAACCATGAGCGAAGCGAATGGTTCAAAAGTACAATCCTGAGCATAGCGAGGCTTTCAAGGTACGAGACGCCAAACAACTTAGCTGCCGAGCGAAACACACAACTTTTCACCTCACCACCGCGAGGAAAATTGTAAATGTAATGGAAGTCATTTGGACCTTATACTCATTTTCAATAAAGGTTTGTTTACATCTCATAAAGATATAACATTTTATAATTATTAAATGTAACATAAACATTTTTGCATTTTTAAATAACTCCACGCTTACCTACACTAAAAAAGTCAAAGTATTGTTGGGTACTCACGCACGGGTAAACTAAGGCTCAAATACGCTTATTTCACTTTTTTCGCTAAATTAGCAGGCATCAAAATTCATATATGTATATCTTCTGCACTAAAATCTATAAATAACCACCATTATTTTGGTTTTACTGTGGCTTTAAAACAAAACAAAATTAAATGTAGGTACATGAGTTTTTTCTTAAATTAACTTTTCAAACGGTGCGTTCCAAATTTGGAAAAAAGCGAAATTTTTTGAAAAATAAAACTACATTTTAAAATTATTTATTCGTATTGTATCCTTATAAGTCAGTCTAAATATTGATATTTCGTATGTAATTAAGAAAGAATAAGTATTATTCATTTAATTTTATCAAAATAATAACAATTAGTTATTGGCAAACACCATCAGTTTCTGAACGCAGGATAATGACCTCTCATTCTGTATAGAAAAAAGTTGGATCTGGCGATTGACCGTCACGTTCCAAATTCAAAAACTCTTTCCACGCTAGCGGATATAATGGGCTTTTGGGCGCAGATTTTGAGCGATAAAGCAAGCCTTTTCGAGCCGGTGAGGTGAAAAAGGATATACACATTGAGAAATATCCCAAACTATTGGCGTTTTTGAAAAACAAGTCTACTGGCCACAAACCCAAAAAATCCAAGATTTTCACTGCATCTAACATTGAAAAGTTCCTAAATGAAGCACCTGACTCCGAATACCTTGCCACCAAGGTACTTTTTTCAAGTTATAGGTTTGTTTAGAGTATTTAGTATGCTAGTAAGTAATGTTACTTGCTTACAGATTTAGTGTCTTCTGTAAAACTAATCTTCTTCTTTTATCTTCCAGGTTGTCCTTATTATAGGCATTAGTGGGGCTTTCCGGACTAATGAACTAACATACCTTTCAAATCAGAACATTGAGCACCATTCAGATAAATTACTGCTGGTTAACCTACCAAACACGAAAACAAATATGGACAGAAACTTTGTTATTCGTGACGAATATATGAAAATCGTCGAAAAATATCGAGCTTTGCGCCCAGATAATACACCAATTGATCGTTTTTTTCTACAATATCGCAAAGGAAAGTGTGTTAGGCAACCTATGGGCAGCACTAAAATTGGTGGTTTACCACGACAAATTGCGGCATTCCTAGGCCTGAAAGAACCAGAACAATACACACTGTTTTAGGAGGACGTCAGCCACACATTTAGCCGACTCGGGTGCAGATTTAAGCACGCTGAAGCGTCACGGAGGCTGGAAGTCTAGTACCGTGGCGGAAGGGTATATAGAAGGCTCGATAGAAAATAAGTCTAAAATTTGTCAGGGAATAGTTGGAGGAATAACCTTAAACCAGTCTTGCTCAGATCCCTGGACATGTCCATCAACATCTAAAGTAAACATATCAGAAAGTCATTCGGATACGGCCGCCGGTCCTTCGCAGTCTCCAACATTCACCACTGTATTAGAATCAAATGAACAATCTCCTCATAATGTACAAAGCAATAGTACTCAAGTAACAAACACTAGCATAACAGTGCCCAAAAAAAATGTAACTATTCATATTACCAACTGCAGTAATTTAACTTTTAATTTTTAAAATAAATGTGATGTATCATGGATACAATGTATGAGTAGGTATAATGAAATAAGTAGATACCTACTTAGATTTTTTTGTAATTTTTGATGTACCATATAATAGACATTTAATTAATAAAATACTTATTACCTATACTTAAATAGTTTTTCTTAAATCTAACTTTTTCCTCGCTGTGGTGAAGTGAAAAGTAGTGTGTTTCGCTCGGCGGCAAAGTTGTTTTGCATCTCGTGCCTTGAAACCCTCGCTACGCTCAGGATTCTATTTTTGAACCACTCGCTTCGCTCGTGGTTCAATTCTAGAATCCTTCGCTAGATCGGCTTTCAATACGAGCACTCGCGCCAAACAACAACTTTGCAGCCTTGCATAACAAATAACTATTTATTTTTAAAACATGTCAGTTGACGGATTTTTCCGACGGTTTGGGGCTATTCCGTCAACCAACGATTTTTCTTGTATCGTGACGTATTACAAACATATACGTCAAGTGAACAAATACCACTGAACTGTTAATCGAAACTAAACTTTAGCGAACTCAATTTAAGGTTTATTTTAGATTTTATTGCCAAATATATTTTTTTGGGACAATTCCGGCCTATTTTTATAATCAGGAGTAGTAAACCTTTTAAAACAAATTCCCAAACCCTAGGGACCGTCAACTGACATCATGTTTTAAAATAATGGGCTACTGTTTTTGTGTTCACCAGATGGCGCCACTGTTGAGTAAGATCCAGAACAGTGGCCAACTCATTGTTATTATGGGCGCGACGATATTTTTAATTTCAAATCATATTTAATAAGCAAATTGGTCAATTCATTTCAAGTATTGAACGACCAATTTAGCTAAGACCCCAAATGCTCAACAATCGAAGAGCGTGATTACCATCATACTGCTATTTTGCCTTTATCGAGCAAAATTAATTATTTAACTTCGCAACCGTGTTTACAATTTTAATATTGAAATCGTATAATGATATGGACTAATTAACACGCGCTAAGACGTATATACACCAGATGGGTATACGTAGACAGGCATTCAAATGTAAACGTAGCTATCTTAAGTATTCCCTCCCAATACAAGTCACACTGCTTGCGAGACGCACGCGTGCTCACGTCACACAATAGTCCAGGCAATGAACTGACAACTTGTATGGAAAAAATGTCAATTTTGGAAATAATTTATAATAGTTTATTTTTTATGTATAACGGATATATTATCAATTAAATAGTTACCCAGCGACAAAATCCGACAAAATTTCAGACATCGAAAAAATGATAAGCTGGCTTCTAAAAAGTCAGTAAAAATATTAATAAATGTTTTTGTCTTTATTTTGGTTCATTAACATTTGCTCTATAATATTCAAGATAAATCGTACAAAAAAAGATAATGCATGCTTCATTTAAATCTACATAATTACTTCCGGGTGGAAAGTTTGTCGGATTCTTGACTAAATCATCTTAGAATAACATTTTCAAATGAAATCAACAAAAAAAACGCTATTATAAATTAATGTTTTCCAAAACCGTATTTTGCCTGGAGTACAAGCGGTAAGTCCTGTCCCACGGAAATGTAAACCTTCAAATGCAGTAGGAAGCGCACGTCTAATACATCTGGTGTGTAATGCCTTTACATATAACAATTTTAGTACCTACTGATTTTTAATCGGGACTAATCTCAGTCCACCGAGTTGAACACAAATAAAAAAAACAAGCAAAATATAAAAATAAACTTGATCCTCTGCAAATTAAACTAAGAATCGTTGAAAATAAATTATAGTAGGGAAGAGGGGGGACAGTGGATCACGGGGAACAGTGAATAAAACTATCTAGCGCCATCGTTTACGCACACATTCAAACGCCGACGCGTGTTTGTAAACTCGTCTCGACAGGCCCCGCACTGCACCAGTCGGCCGCGAGCTCAGGCACAAGGAGGGTGCGTTATCGCTGCCGGTCGAAAAACAAAGTACGTAAAATTTATTTTACATATTTTTTGAAAATGTTTGTAGGCAAATTTACGCGTGTTATAGAATGTGTTTCTGTTTCATCCTGTTATTTTGTGATTGCAAATTGTGTTGATTGGTGTTTTGAGTGTATTAATATATATTTAATTTTTTTGGTGAATTATTCTTACTGTAACGGTTTTTGGGGTACAATGGGCCATCTCCTTGTGGGGAGCAGTGGATATTGGTCCAGTGTTCCCCTCGAGTGTCCAATGTTCCCCTTGACAATTTATTATTCGGAAACTAAATTATAAACTTGTTTTTAGGTATCATCATGCCCAGAACACACGTGAGAAAGACAGGCATAGGTCTCCACACTGAAGAGCAAATGCAGAATGCTATAAACCTAATCAACCAAGGTAACAAAAAGAGGACCGTGAGCAGATTAACTGGCATACCATATTCAACCTTACATCGGTATTTTAAAAAAGCTACTGAGGTGCCTAAAGAAAGGATGAGATTCACTCCCAACTATGCTGTGAATAAAGTATTTTCAGCCGAACAGGAACTGACGTTAGTGGAATACCTTATTAAATGTAGTCAAATGTTCTACGGTTTAACCCCAAATGATGTTCGCATGCTAGCGTATGAACTAGCTTGTATAAATAATCTAAAAATACCCCAAAATTGGCACAAAGCTCGAGCTGCTGGTATTGATTGGTTTCCGTAAAAGGCATACGGTGCTAAGAACACCAGAAGGGTGTAGCCTTAGTCGGGCAACTGCCTTTAATCGTCACAATGTCAACATCTTCTTCGACAACTTAAGAGAGGCAATGTCTAGAAATGCGAACTTTGGCAACGGGACAAGGGTGTATAACTTAGACGAAACCAATACAGTCACTGTACAAAAGTCTGCAAGGGTGCTAGCCACGAAAGGTCAAAAGCAAGTCAGCAAAGTAACGAGCGCTGAAAAAGGAACACTGGTAACAACTTGTTGCATTATCAATGCCACCGGATATGCGTTGCCACCGGCTATGATATTTCCACGAGTTCATTTTAAGGACCACATGATAACCGGTGCCCCAGCTGGAACGCTCGTCTTAGCTAATCAGTCTGGGTGGATGAATACGGAATTGTTCATAGCTACAATGAAACATTTCATCGCCATAACTCAAAGTAGCAAAGACAACCCCAGCCTTTTGATAATGGACAACTACGAAGCCCATATAAGTCTACAAGCTTTAAATTTAGCTAAAAATAACGGCGTTACAGTGTTGACGGTGCCACCGCATTCCACTGGGAAACTTCAGCCAGCTAGCTACCTCGCCTAGACTGATTATATTATATTTGTATGACTATTTGTAAACTAGTGAAACTAATAACTGCCTATAAGGCTGTCTGATTGCTGTGATTTTATGTTGTAGGAAGAAATTAGTGCCTATATTACAGATTGTAATAAGTAATGTTAAAATTAACGTTAAGTATTTTTTTTGATGACATATAGTATTGTCTTTAAGTTTTCTTTTTTGAATTTATATTTTCCATAATAAAACATAACTTTGGTTGATTTTTTTGTAACTTAATACACATGATCCCTTGTTCCCCCTATGGTCCATAGTTCCCCATGCCCTGATTCAAGGTTCCCCGAGCATGGGGAACAGTGGACCAATTCCCATTTTTTTTAAAAGTCACTCTGTGGCCTAAAGTTGCACTTGTCTGCCTTCTATAGTGCATTTTATTTGTGCCTTAATAACCCCTTATTAATATGAGTAAAAGAAAACGGACATAAAGTGTGTATCTGCTGGGCTATGTGCCTCAAAACAAAAACTGATCCACTGTCCCCCCTCTTCCCCTAAGTATAATAATCATAGTTATTATTTAACTACGCTACGCTACCATAGTTATTACTAAGCTACGGTAGCCTAGTGGTTCAGGCATGCGGCTGTCAAACGGCGGTCGTAGGTTCGAAGTTAATCTCTCTCTCTCTCTGATACTTTTCAATGTTTTGACAATTTCTCATTCTGTATGGAGGTCAGTGACTGATTTAAATTTATAATGTCACGAAAGAAAAAAAACCGAGGTCAGTGACCTGTCACAGTAAATTGAGATAGTGTGCGTGAAATGTAATGGTGTGTTTTCCTGGGGAGAATTACGATAATGTTGCGCCACCTAGTGTAATTTTAGTGTCGCGTATGTAGCTTCATTCGACTTGTTTCGCCTTAACATATTGATTTTAGGGAGGTTTCACCTATTATAACAGTGGGACTCGACGGTGAAGGACAAAGGTGGCATGATGTTTTTTGGCTTTACTAGAAGTTTTAACATTGCATTCGCAGTAAGTAGATAATTATAATCGGATGAATATAATTATTACAGCTTGAAGTAGATATCAAATTAATTAAGTTTAGGAGAACCGTCCGCAATCCGAGACCAGAGGACTGGTTCGTCAAAATTAGCAACTTCGCTATGAACTGACTAACATATTTTGACCTCTGATTTCAAATAGTTTTGTACAAGTCACGCACATAAAATTATTATAATCCTCTAAATGGCACGGTGTTCAATTAAGGACGGGTTGCATCACACTTTACAGGTCGGTAATCATGAACCCATTCCTGGCCAATGACTCGCATATGAGCCATGGCCCCACGTGCGATTTCCGCTACAGAGCGAAAAAAAATGTCAGATTACATTTTAGTACTCATTAGTCATTACATCTTTTGACATTTCTGACCGAGATAAGGTCTGACGGATTTTTATACAACCGTGGGTAAATGTGTGTAGTGTATTACCCCACAGATGCCTACACATGTTACGGACACTCTGCTGCCGCAGCAGCGGACTCCTCAAGTGCAGCAAGCAAGCGCCCGAGGGTCTGGAGACTTAGAGAAGGCCGTCTCGTCAGAGTCCTGCAAAGACGTGGGGGCCACAGGATGCACCTGCAAAGAGATGGAATATGGAGCAGGTACAAAAGTAGCAACTATAATCATTACAGTAACACGCGATATAATGTTCTGTGCCGGTATTTGTTTAAATATTTGTCTAGATAACTTTGCGAGACCAATGAACAAGCATTTATAGAGGTAGGTGGGGTACAGTTGGGTTAATTAATATGTGCATGGACAAAGTGATCAATGATAGTCTAGTACCCCCACCAAGACGAACCAAGCGAAGCGCAAGGGCACTAGGCACTACCTACCTTTTACTTACTTATTACCTTACATATTCCGGAATCTCAAACATTTAACATAACAATGCAAAAAAAAACACAGCTAAGTAGGCAAAGAAAAGTTATTTGCGACATACGAGTATACCTACGCTACGTCAGAAGAAGATTGAAGGATTCGGTAGCATTTTTAAAATAGTAGTGGAGCCCAATAAAGGCATTTAGGGATTTACTTTGTACTCTTTATAGCCCGGCTAGCCATTTGGTCTCCTACAGTGACGGGTAAATGAGACTTGGATTGGGTTTAACAAAACAAGAATTTCACACTGATATTATAAATGTGAAAATTCGTTGATGTTGTCCGGGAGACATAACAATGAAACTACGACAGAAATTTTATTTATGCAACATAAATTAAAAAATTCAATAGCGTGATGCAGAACATCGCCAATTTTCACGCATATTCTAGCCTTAGTTAGGTCACTCTCCAGTTTTTTGTCGGTGTCTAAACTCCGTCAAACCATACTAGTCCTACTTGTTATGATCAAAATGCTGCACTTTATGAAGAAAGCAAGCCGCTTGGCACAGTGGTAGTAGGGACTAAACTGAGGGAAGTTTCACCCCTTAGGTAACGAGATGGCGCCACTTCTTTCAAAAATATTTCAAAAAATTCTACAAGCTAAACCAATGAACCAATTTTAATGAATAATATCTCAAATGAAAGCTTATTATATTCATTACGTAAAAAATGTATATATATACACATATATACTAAGTACTTTTGGTACAAAACCGCTTGTTAAAATTTTTTTTTTCCTTGAATGGCAGTTTTTACTTTATTTCATAAAAAAAATGTATGCAACATGAATGGTTTAATTAATATTTATATTAATGAGTAAATAAAAAGTATTATAAAAAAACTCGACACCAATACCTTTCATACTTCAGGAAATATTAAAGTTTAATTTTCGCCATTTCTTTCATAAATATTTGAAATAATAATACAAGCTACAAAAATGAACAAATTTTAATGTGTAATATGTCAAATGAAAGCGCATTTACTGTTTTACAGTATACAAAAAATAAAATAAAAATATATACTTACCAAAGTTTTTTGGCAAAAGAAAGGCATATTAAGGTTTTTTTTTTTACTTTATTGGTAGTTTTTACTTGATTTCATTAAAAAAAAGACCGGGTTGCACTCCGGGAGTGCTGGCAGAAGTGAAAACTCAATAACATTGTAACAGTTTTTCGATCAGGTCACGTGACATCTTACGGTGTCACCCTAAAAATGAATTTGACGCAAATGTATAAACAATTATCAATTACTTAGGCGGACGGGCCCGTCGGCGGGCCGACGGGCGGCGGCAAACACAATACCAATTTGTTTTTGCCATTGCCAAATATTTTTTAAAGCTTTATCTCTTTAGGAATAACGTCTACATACGAACTATTCGAATTTGCAAGAACAGCACAACAGCAGACGGCGGTGGCGACCAAAATATCAATTTGTTTTTGCCGTTGGTAAATATTTTTCTAAGCTTTATCTCTTTAGGAATAACGCCCAAATTCGAACTATTAGAATTTTCTCAATAGCAAAACGGTGAAGGATGCGTTGGTATTATTACAAATTTATTGGCAGAATATGCTATTGCAAAAAGTGTTTAACGGCTATAGCGTTCAGTTTTGAATGAAGTCGAATCGGCTAGCAGCAAAAGGTGACATCCTTCACATCAGCACGGCTAGCACGCGACAGCGCGTGAGCTCTCTCGATTTTTCTCGCACTATCCGTCTCTCTCTTATTAGAAGACTTAGAACAAGAGGTATAGTGCGATAAAAATCGAGAGTATGTCACGGCCGTCCCATGCTAGACGTGCTGACGTCACAAAACTCTGTCGCGTATTTAACAATTTTTCCCCATCCCAAAAAGTGCTCAGCGCCGCTAAAGAAGTTTTCACTTCAAAAAAAAATGCAAGCAACATGAATGTTTTAATGGCTATGTTTATTACTGGGTCAATAAAAAGTGTATTAAAAAAAGATACAAATATCGTTCATAGTTTACGAAATATTTAAGTTTAAAATCGTGCTCTGATTTGAATGGTAAATGTGTCATATGAAAATAATTGTAATAAATAAAAAAAAACGGGTTTTTTTTTTAACGTAGTGCCGAATTACGAATAAATATAATTACTTTAAAATTAGTAATTATTTTTGTCTAGTGACGACAATTGCAGAAAAAAATGAAAACAATATCGTCCCCGGTATAGATATCAGCGCCGCGCCGCCGCCGCTGACCAAAATCCCACGCCGCCGCCGCCGCCGACGCAGCACCATCGGCGCGCCGATTTCTGTTTCGCGCGCGTGTCAGCTTTTGTAGCCTATTTATTTTAGACACTCAGTAGCTAGTGTAGCGACCCTCGTGTGTTTTATTATTCTACAGTCAGGCTGGCATCTATTTAAATTAATAACCCTTTAATTGTCAAATGCGAAGTTCCTAGTTTCGCAAGTTTTAGAGTGGTTTCCCCGTCGTATCTTCCGTCGATGCCGACAAATCGATATCACCAAGTGTACTTGCCATGGAAATGATTCAAGTTATGAAAATGGCTCGGCGCTGACGCTTGTTCGTGTGATGCATTAGCTTTGCTGACTATCGGCGTTCTACGTCTAATGTGCCCCGCCCACTGCCACTTAAGTTTAGCGATTCGGAGGGCTATCTTGATCGGTTACCTTGCTTCTGCTGCGATAGCCTCATTTCTGATGCGATCCGCAGAAAAACTCCCAGCATAACTCTCTTCCTTAACCTTCTGTTTAGCCTGAAGGAGCGTATGGATGTGGTTTACGGTACTAAAGCCTCTTCGGAAACCGGCTTGTTCGGAAGGCTGAAAGTCATCTAGCCTGTGCACACGCACAGGCACAGGTACACACACACAGGTACAAGATGATATGTAATGACAAATGACTGTCGAAAACAGTTTAAAGACTTGGCTCAGAAATGAGATAGGTTGGTATTCTTGAGCAGGGTGTTGTCACGTTTTTTGAAGAACAGTACCAACACACCTCTGTTCCATGCCTTTAGCGTTCTCTCTTCCAGTTAAGACGGAATCGAACAACTTCTAAAAGGCAGTAAGCACCAGTTTCCTACCCGCCTTCAGGAGTTCGGCTGTTATTCCGACTTCACCGGGTGCCTTGTTGTTCTTGAGCTGTTTAAGAGCCATTACAATCTCGTACAGGCTGATGCCCGGTATGTCGTCGGTATAGTGTCGGGTGTGTCTAGCTCTAGGGTCCTCCGCCAGACCAACCTCGGGTCCGCGAGTTGATGTGTATAGCTACGTAACTCAAAAATACTTTTAAATGGGAGTCAGACACATTGTTATATCATACGCCATCAGTCAGAGTGAAATTTAGTGACTTTTTAGTACAACACCGATGCCAAACAATGTGATTGTTGGACAGTTTGAACAGCGATTCGCTCAATCACAGGTCCTATTCAAATCAATTAAAATATTTGATAAACACATAAGACGTGACATATCCTTAATTTATTAAATTAAAATATAACATTTCAACGTAAGTAGTAAGTAGTATAGTCTCAGAACCAACTATGCCGGGGACGATATTGCTTTCATTTTTTTTCTGCAATTGTAGTCACTAAATAAAAATAATTACTAATTACAAGTAATTATATTTTTTCGTAATTCAGCACCAGGGAAAAAGTTTTACTTCAGGTTTTTTTCAATATTTTTTCATGTATTACAATTATTTTCATATGACGTTTAATTGTGCTGTGATTTATTTCGTAAACTGTGAAATATATTTACGTAAGATTTTTTTTACACTTTATATTGATCCAGTAATAAATATAGGCATTAAAACATTCATATTGCTTGCATTTTTTTATTGAAATCAAGTAAAAACTACCAATAAAGCAAAAAAAAAAACCTTACTATGCCATTTTTTGCCAAGAAACTTTGATATAAATTTTTATTTTATTTTTTTGTATGTGAAACAGTAAATGCGCTTTCATTTGACATATTACACATTAAAATTAGTTCATTTTTGTTGTAGCTGTATAATTATTTGAAATATCTTTGAAAGAAATGGCGCTCACAATCATACCTTAATATTTCCTGAAGTATGAAAGGTATCAAATATTGGTGTCGAGTTATTTTATATAATACTTGCTATTTACTCAGTAATATATAAATTCATTAAACCATTCATGTTGCATACAGTTTTTTAGTGAAATCAAGTAAAAACTGCCATTCAAGTAAAAAAAAAACTTAACAAGCGGTTTTGTACCAAAAGTATTTAGTATATATATATATATATATTTTTATATGTAATGAATATAATAATAAAGGTATAATAAGCTTTTATTTGAGATATTATTCATTGAAATTAGTTCATTCGTTTAGCTTGTAGATTTTTTAGATTTTTTTTTAATGAAGTGGCGCCATCTCGTTTCTTAAGGGGTTTAACTTCCGCTGCTGCGGGTCAAATCACTCAGTTTGATCCCTACTACCACTGTACAAAGCGGCTTGCTTTCTTCACAAAGGCAGCATTTGGCCAAAAAATCGCCATAACAAGTAGGACTGTATGAAACGTATAAAAAAAATATGGAGTTCAGGTGACCCGCAGACCAAATTTGAGACTAACCGATTGGATAAAGTCGTGTATACGCAACAGCGCCATCTTTTGTTGTCAAGTGGACGTCGCGTGGCGGCGATGACATCCAGTATAATTTTGGTGGCAAATTCTAACAAAAAATACTGAACCGATTTTGATGACACTTTCTAATATTTTAGTTTAGACCTCAGAATAGGACATAGCGCTACCTTTTTTTAGATATAATTTATTTAGAGGGTGATAGATATAAGGTTTGAAAAATTGTATGGGAGTTTATTTATTTTATAAGACAGAGACTTGAAACTTCGTAAAAAAGTTTCTTAATAAAACACAAGAAAAGTTATTTCAGCGTTTTTTAAATATCATACCCTAAGGGAGACAAAAATGGATTACAAATTTGTATGGAAAGTATATATTTTTTCGAGCTAGCGACTTGAAACTTCGTAAAATGGTTCCATATAAAAACACAAGAAAAACTATTTCAGCGTTGTTAAAAATTCATCTTCTAAAGGTGTTAAAACTTGCTCGAAAGTTTGTATGTAGACATCCAGAGTGAACAACTCCATAATAGATGGCGCTACCGGTCTTATCCAATACTATTAAACGAGAAAATTTTGTATATAATAAACATATATTTATGTGTATATTTGTTATCATGTTCTGATGGAATTTGCAAACCGAGGGTAAACCGAGTGTAGGGGGCAGAGAAACCGATCGAGCCTGGTCTTATTTTCGAAAAAATTAGTTGTTTCCGTATTTTTTCTCAAAAGGCTGGCTTACTCTTCGACGACGACGTCGACGACCAATCTTCTTTGTTGATGGTGGCGAGTTCGAACCCCAGCGATGAGATTTTTTTTCACCTCAGCAGCTCGAACAAGCATATTTTGCTGCGTGAAAACATATTTGAACTTTATTAGCGCTGTCCCTTTCATTCCATTACGAAAAAAGAAAATGGCAGACATAGGTCGATCCATAGTTCGACCATCGAATTTCAAAGTAGACTCCGAAATAACGCGACACAAGTAACACGTTCGAAAACTATCAAATTAACAAGTATACATTACCAAAAGAATTATACAAAGGAATTTTCTATTGAAGATACTTAATTTAAATAAAAGATCTCAGAATAAACTCCATTTTTCACAATAAATAGGTAGACATGAATTTTATTACGCTAGCTAATTAATATTTCTAGTTTAAACGATCTTAAATTTTATGAACGTATACCACAGATGCAGTTTCCGAACGCATGCGCGGCGGCCCGCCCCTTTAAAAAAAATGCGCGCTGTTAATTTGTTTCAGAATTTATTAGGTAAACTATTCTTCATTCTTGCGTTATTGATATTGGTTTTAAATATAAAAACTACTAGGATAAATCAATTCTCTATCTAACTAGCAATACAGTGAAGTCAGTGACGTGACGAAGGAAGTATTTTAACAACAGTTACGGCTAGTTCTTGGTGTGCACGCGAGATACACGTAATATCCTTGTGATAATGATAAATATTTCTAAAATATCTCGAAGATATTAGTGAAATCTGTGAATTTTAACAGTAATACGGTTAGTTATTAGTGATGTGTTAGTGTCGCGCGACTCTCGTATAGATACCGAAATATCCTTTGGTTTCTCGCGCCTTGTCTCGCCTTTCTAGTATTGACAAACGGCGCGGCCGGCGCTGATGAGTTAAAACAAACACTAAAGAACGCCTAATTAAGTTTTCTTCCTGAACACTCTTGAGGCGAATAGGTACGTGATACTATTATATATTTTTAAATGTGAATATGTTCTCACTGCTGAGGTGAAAAGTTGTATGTGTTACTCGAGAGCAAAGTATTTGCATCTCGTGCCTTTGAGTCCTTCGCTGCGCTCAAGATTCAAACTTTGAATTTTAGAATCTTTCGCTTCCTCAGGACTCAAAATCAGCACTCGCAGCAAAAACAAACTTTGCTCTCTTGTTGCACAATAGTTATTTGTTATGCAAGGCTGCAAAGTTGTTGTTTGGCGCAAGTGCTTGTATTGAAAGCCGAGCTAGCGAAGGATTGTAAGATTGAACCATGAGCGAAGCGAATGGTTCAAAAGTACAATCCTGAGCATAGCGAGGCTTTCAAGGCACGAGACGCCAAACAACTTTGCTGCCGAGCGAAACACACAACTTTTCACCTCACCACCGCGAGGAAAATTGTAAATGTAATGGAAGTAATTTGGACCTTATACTTATTTTCAATAAAGGTTTGTTTACATCTCATAAAGATATAGCATTTTATAATTATTAAATGTAACATAAACATTTTTGCATCTTTAAATAACTCCACGCTTACCTACACTAAAAAAGTCAAAGTATTGTTGGGTACTCACGCACGGGTAAACTAAGGCTCAAATACGCTTATTTAACTTTTTCCGCCAAATTAGCATGCATTAAAATTCATATATTATATCTTCTGCACTAAAATCTATAAATAACCACCATTATTTTGGTTTTACTGTGGCTTTAAAACAAAACAAAATTAAATGTAGGTACATGAGTTTCTTCTTAAATTAACTTTTCAAACGGTGCGTTCCAAATTTGGAAAAAGCGAAAATTTTTGAAAAATAAAACTACATAAGTATTTAAATTATTTATTCGTATTGTATCCTTATAAGTCAGTCTAAATATTGATATTTCGTATGTAATTAAGAATGAATAAGTATTAATAATTTAATTTTATCAAAATAATAACAATTAATTATTGGCAAACACCATCAGTTTCTGAACGCAGGATAATGACCTCTCATTCTGTATAGAAAAAAGTTGGATCTGGCGATTAACCGTCACGTTCCAAATTCAAAAACTCTTTCTACGCTAGCGGATAAAATGGGCCTTTGGGCGCAGATTTTGAGCGATAAAGCAAGCCTTTTCGAGCCGGTGAGGTGAAAATAACTATTTTTTTCTTTTTATCAGTTTATTTATTTATATATTTGGTAAACAATCGAGTTATTATAGAAATCGATTTCGTAGTACTAAAGCCGAGAAAATTTCGGTCACAGGTAAAAACAAATCTTAAGCATTAAAAACAACATCAACGGTTGTGGATTTTAATGCATTCATACAGTCTTATCGTTTTTTAATTTATGCCGCTTTTAGTCCAACACGACCCCAACCTGGGCCAAACTTAATTAGTACAATATGGATTGATAAAATGTTCTGTTTGCGAAGTTACAGAAATATTGTATGACATTTACAGTTAGATTAGTGTTTCTTTCATAATTTTAGAATCAAATAAAACAGGAAGCATAATAGGTATTAAGCTAGATCATAGATATACAAGTAACAGAATAAAATCAGTTTTTAAAACAGCACAATCGGAAGAAAATTCTTCCAAAAACAAACACGGCCGGCACGGGATATCTTGCACCGTGTTGAGTACCTCCACTACAAATTTTGTGGCACTACTAAAGTCCAGCCTACATGTTTCAGGAGATGCGGTGTTTTCGAGCTTCGTGGTGGCTCCGCTGGTGGTGGGCGTGTGGCGCGGAACATGGGGCCTCATGGAGATCTCGCCCGACTGCTTCCCATACCCGCAGACATACGTGATCGCCATCGTCGTTCATTCGTGCTTCGCGTTACTGAGGTACACGACTAGACTGTCTTTATCCGATTTATGCATGACTAGCTGATGCCCGCGGCTTCGCCCGCGTGGTTATAGGAAAATGTAACATATTTAATGTTCCCGTGGGAATTAGATGTTTTCGCGCTGGAAAAAGTAGCCTATACTCTCCAGCCTCTAAACTATCTCCATACAAAAAATCACATTAATACGACGCTCCGACAGACACTTTCGCATTTATAATATTAGTAAGGAAGTAAGGATTTTATTCTGAACCAGAATTAACCAAAGATCCATTAATAATCCACTTTTTCACCAATATCTTCCATCAATATTATGTTGATTTAGCCAAGTTTGTTCATAAATTGTAAGGCACGGTGCCGAAAGTGCTGTGTTCGAATGTTTAGTCATCGGTCAATAATCCAGTCAATAGGGGATGATGACTAAGATTTTTTTATGATGTCATTCCAACCAGTTTTTGGAGAGGAACAAATGTGTGTATGGGAGCAACTACAATTAAAGAGCATAAATACCCAAAAGTTTGAGACAAAGATTGACCTCGCTGGCGGCAGCGCAAAAAGCTTCATACTGGAGACACACAGGTATGACGTCACACACAACTGACATTTGTACTGATCGTTGTATGCAAAATCAGGTAAATTGTTGTTTCGGTCGCGAAATACATTGCGTTTAAGTACATAGTTGTCGTACAATTTTGTTTCTATACAAGCGTAAGGATTCTATTGATAGCTTTAAATTTACTCTTGGACATTAAAAAAATGCATATTTTTTTCTAAACATTCAAGGTTCATTATCTTTTTATGATTTTAATTATATTTTATAATTTATACTTTATTACGGTAATTTGATGGTTTACTATCCATTTAGCATCACTACGATTATAGAGGAACTGCTTCTTCCAAAGCGATTGCAATCTTTTCGACGAAACAAGCGGTGGCAGAAATTGGGTTAACTACGGGGTGTGTTATATTATAAATGTCCAACCGAAGGTTATACGCGATTCCAGATGAATGAATTCATGATGATGATGAATTCTTCATTAGGTGCATACTTGTTCGTTAGAACACGTTCACTGCGGGTTGAGACAAAACCGCCTCAAGCTCGACTTGACGTCGGTGCGGGGCTAAAAAGTTGTGCTATCTCTCTCGTGCGGGAGCTGTTGCCGTTTACTTACAAGACGTATGACAAAGCCAAATATACATTTATTTATGTTTTTCAACTCTTTGGTACAGAAAAAAGGTTAGAGGTCTAAATAAGCCTCGAACGCACTGGGTATATATTTTTTTCACACAGTGCGGGTTGGGGTTTATACAAACTTTCACCCCCTATTTCACCTCCCTTAGGGACTGATTTCCGGGATAAAAACTATCCTATGTCCTTCCTCGGAACTCAAACTATCTCTGTACCAAATTTCATTTAAATTGTTTCAAACAAACTTTGCACCCCTATTTAACCTGCTTAGGGATGGGTTTTTCGAAAACCCTATTTTTTTTTAATTGTATTGTATTAAGGAGTCCATACACAAAGTTTCAAGTCTCACTTAAAATTTTACTCCATCCCGAAACTGGAGGGTGGAATTCTCAAAAATCGCTTCTTAGTGGAACTTACGTATTGTCAAAAAATCAGCTTTCTAGGTTCAACGGTTTGGGCTGTGCGTTGATGTTTAAGTTTAAGTGAGTGAGTCAGTCAGTCAGTAAGTCAGTCAGGACTTTATTGATTATTTATCTGTTTAATAACCACCTCAAAATACTTCGCTTGGCAACTACAGTTGCCACAATCGATTTATAGGTGTGCGAAGTTGGCAACTCTGGTTGCCAGATGCAAGAATTAGACAAACTGATGGCGAATATTATAATTACGGTAATAAATATGTTCGTTCCCAGGTCATACCTGCTATCGCGATCGGTGGGAGCATGGGGCGTCGAAGGTCGCGCCGGGCGCTGGCTCCGTGAGCGAGTTCTGTCGAGGCTGTACACCTACGTCTTCATATTGTCCAACATAATGCACTGGCGGGCCGGCTGGGGGCTGTTCGATACGGCTGTGGCACTGATGGTGCCGTCCGCCGATGACCCACTTAGGTATCATAAAACGCAGTAATGAGAGCTCCCATATCTTATTGCTAATGCGATCAGCGGGAACATGGCAAGTCCAAGAACGCGCCGGGCGCTGGCTCCGCGAGTGAGGACTGCCGAGGCTGTACATCTAAGTCTGCAATCTGTCCAACGTCACGCACTGCAGGCGGGCTGGGCACTGTTCGGTACGGCTGTGGCACTCATGATGCCGTCCGCCGATGACCCACTTAGGTATCATATTAAGTAAGACAGTGACAGCTCCCAGATCTTACCTGCCAACGCAATCGGTAGGAGCATGATGGTGCCGTAGAAGGCTGTGCCAGGCGCTGGCTCCAGGAGCGCACTCTGCCGAGGCTGTACACCCACGTCTTCACACTGTTCAAAATCATGCACTCGCGGGCCGGCTGGGGGCTGTCCGATACGGCTGTGGCACTGATGGTGTTATCCGCCGAAGGCCCACTTAGGTACCATATTAAGTAAGGCAGTGACAGCTCCCAGATCTTAACTGCTAAGGCAATCGGCAAGAGCACGATAGGGCCGTAGAAGGCTGTACCAGGCGCTGGCACCAGGAGCGCGCTCTGTCGAGGCTGTACACCTACGTCTTCATACTGTCCAAAATCATGCACTGGTGGGGCCGGCTGTAGGGTCTCATGGTGCTGTCGGAGGACTACCCGTATTAGGTATATATTTAACACGCGCCGAGCGTAAAGGCGCATTGTCGTTGTTCGTTAGGCGCCGCATGCGGTCTGCGGGTGATTATTAAAACGCATGCCATAGCGCCCGGATGCGGGGAGCCGTTTCCACTGATCAATACAGCCCGCATTTAGAGTGCGGGAAGCAGCCGCATATTCAAATTCATTTATTTCGTATTAATTAATCATACATTGTTATTCATTATTTTATATCTGTCGCAGTGGAATACTATAATCCGCCGTTTTACATAACAGTTATCACGTTTTTTTGTTTGAATACTTTGAATAATTGTTAATTGTATATTTTAGTGACGAACTTTCTGTATTCGACGCCATTGTTGTTGTTATGTCACATAGCGCCGCGAATGTTAATAATGGGAACTGAAATTATCCAAAACGGCGACTAATGACCCGCTGTATTATATTACCGCTAGTTGTATTGAAGAACGGTCTTCTTCAATTCATCGGTCTTCAATCGGGCTGATCATCAATCCGCCATATTACAAAACAGCGCTGTATTGTGAAAAAGCTAGCTGTCATGTAAAACGGCGGATTATACAATATGCCACATGAAAAGGCGCCTTAACGTGTTGGACCGAGTGCGCGCAACACTCATCACATCACATGCTATTACGACAGGCGAGTAAAGCGGACCTTTAGATCGTACCTGAAGAAAGACTTACGGCTCGATCAACGACCCACTTGTGGTGAGTTGAGCATGCAGTGCTCTGCAAAGTAGATAGTGGAGCGGTGTGCGAGGAACATATCCACCAATAGCATTGCAAACCTCGCTCACGCATCTCATCCTATTGGTACATGTTTTTCTAAAATGCTATATGCTTATGCCTAAAAAGTACAATACTAAGGAATAATTAAAAGATCCAACTATACCAATGTTTGTCTAGGCCCGTGGTGCTCGCCGGTGTGACGGTGCTGTTCTACGTGTGTACGCTGGCACTGCGGTCCTCGAAGAATATCCTGGCGTCTCCGTACTTCCTCGTCACCGACGGGAAGGAGCCTACCTACATCTTCACTACGCGATTCAAGACGACGGTAAGTTAATAATTAACAGTACCTGGCCCAGTAGCATCGTACATTTTATGGTTATGTTTGACGTGATGTTTCAGTACATTTTTGGGGCGTAAAACGTGTCCATAAAACCTATCGTGCCGTGCTAGGCTGATAGTCCGAATTGTGTTCGTTGTTTTCGCCACCCCACACATCTTTTGTTATTTGTGCCCATTATTTTGGGGCACAATGTATAAATATAAAAGGTTTAAACATCAAACAATTTTCTTTTGTTATTGTCCAAAAGCAAAAATGATCTTTGACAAATAAGTACCTAAACGTGATACAATGAAGTTTCGTAGTCCACCTTGCCTTGTCAGTAGAAAAGTTGTGTGACCATAAAGCTTAATGAAAAACATCATTATCATGATAAAAGTTTAAGAGATGTATGGCGCAGCGGAACGTCATCTCGCTCATATTTGGAGTAGCCCAACGGGGGCCTCCGCCTCCACCTTAGAGAAGACCGCAGCCTCGTAATAACGCCACCGCGTAGACGCGGCGTTATTATACTCGCATTATGCCCGTCGTGGTGGCCAAAATAACGCCACGACTTGCTCTGTAGCTGTGTGGTGTTGTCCTGATGAGCAAGGCCGCCAGAGCTCCCGGAGCTCAGCTAACGGAAAAACAATAGAATGCGAACTCCTTACAAATTTCTACCCAAACACGTGCCCAAAACCCGGTATGCGCATGTTCGAACTAAACGGCTGCCTGACACCGTTTTATCACCCGTATAATGGCAATGGCACCCATTAACTTTTAACTGACTTCAATTTAGTACTCCGCCAAGCCACGAGAACATTTCTACATTTATTTTCCAATTTACCACATGAACAGAAAAAAAAATCCAATCGCTGTATGTGGCCCGATAATATTTGAGGACTTCCGTCGATTCCACAAGGATCACCTTTGGTACTTCATTAGCTGCTATTTCAACGGAATCTTTTCTCAATCTTTTCAGAATCTGTGACGTGCTTTTGTACTTTAAGTACATAAGTAATTGAGGAATTCCATAAGTCATCTGTGGTCTTCATCGTCAATTCCACTCCACCAAATTTATGATTTCCGGGTGTAAATACACGAGTTATAATAGAAAATACCAAAATCACTACACGCGTGCCTAATATAAGGCACTTGTCCCACCGCCGGCGAGTAGCGAGTACTTTCATACTAATTCTTACTCGCGCGAGTAAAAGCGAGTAAGAATTACTATGAGAGTACTCGCTACTCGCCGGCGGTGGGACAAGTGCCTAATTGAGGAGTTCTCTCAATTCCTCATGGATCCCATCATCCAACTAAATTAAAAAAAAATGGGACCCACCTGGATGCATATACTTACAAAGAAAAAAAAAATTGAATCGGCTCTTCAATGATGGAGTTCTGAGGTAACAAACATTGAAAAAAAAAAAAAAACAACCGTATTGAGAACCTCCTCCTTTTTTTTGAAGTTGGTTAAAAAACCGAATCGCTGTATGTGGGCCGATAATATTTGAGGACTTCCGTCGATTCCACAAGGATTCCCTTTGGCACTTCATTAGTTGTTATTTCAACGGAAACTTATCAGAATCTGTGATATAGGTACTTTTAAGTACATAATTGAGGAATTCCATAAGTCATCTGTGGTCTTCATCATCAATTCCACTCCACCAAATTTATGATTTCCGGGTGTAAATACACGAGTTATAATAGAAAATACCAAAATCACTACACGCGTGCCTAATATAATTGATGAGTTCCCTCAATTCCTCATGAATCCCATCATCCAACTGATTTTTTGAAAAAAATGGGACCCACCTGGAAGCATATAGGTACTTACAAACAAAAAAAAAATGTTCTAATCGACTCATCAATGACGGAATTCTGAGGTAACAAACATAAAAAATAAAAAAAAAAAAAAAAAAAAAAAAAAAAAAAAATCAACGTAATTGAGAACCTCCTCCTTTTTTTTGAAGTCGGTTAATAATAACCGAAACTGGTTAACTTACACTCTTCTGGCTATGTCCATCATTTGGAAGAGTGTTAGTTAGCCAGTGTCGGTTATTTTTTCATTTTAATGGCAATTTTAAGGTTATTTTTTTGGTCTTGAATTACGTTTTCAAGTGTAGATATCGTTTAAAGCACGCACTTTTTTATCCCTTTTGATTCTTAGTATTTCTTAAACTAGCTTTTTGCAGCCGGAGATTTGAATCGGTAATGGATGTCAACATTGAGGAAGCAATGTCCTGCTCTCTGATCCGAAATGGTTCGGAATCTAGGGCCCAATTTAAAAGGAAGAAATTAGTCCCGACTCGAGTCACAGCGAATATGACTGCTTTAAGATAATCGGTAGTTCTCCTTGCAAATCCTTACCTAATGCATCATTATCCACTTTACGTGCACTTAATCACAATAACTATATAATTGGATGTATATTAGGCATGACAGTAAGGTCAAGGTCCTAATGATGTCCACTTGAAACAAGCGGTTAGGAAGCGGTTAGTTGTCGTTCCCTAGTCCTGATTTGCTATTACCTCGATTAGTCTGAGGGTCACTAGCTTTACCTACCATGCGCTCTCAACGTACGCTCTCCAAACGATTATACTGGTACTACCTCGTTTTCTAAATTGCGATTTCCGATTGGACCTACCGATTTAACCGAAAAACATTAACTATTAACTTTTTTTCCATACAATGAAGAATGGTTATTTATTATACTGGCATTATATGTCCAACTGTAGTTGACATAAAAAGCCACCATTTACGCAAAGACCTCACAAGGAGCGCCCCGATCGGGATTGTCGCCATCTTGGCGATAGTCACGTCTATTTGATTTTATAATGGTTTAATTCGTTAGTCGTAGTTAATTTATACACTTACTGACTCTGGCAAAGGCCCTCGAGGCTGCCATTTCTCTTTTATAATAATAAGGAGCGCCCCGACCCCGTTCATCTTATTACCCCTAAGTAATTCATAAGACTGTGATAAGACTGACTCAATTGAAACTCATGCAAACAAAACGATTAATTGCCGATATCCCGTCTCGTGCAGTTGCAAGCAGCCGTCGAACCTTTATCTTCGAGGTATACCGACAGCTCGCGTCGTTATCGCGTCCAACCGCGAGGCGCGTCGCAGCAAACAAGTTAGTTGTAGTGCGTCACGGCGGGACGCGGTGATAATAGAATTACTAGTTGAAATACAGTCGCGTTCAGAACCTCTCTAGCCGCAGACATGCGGGGCAGCACCGCCGGCCTCGCGGACACTCTCGCCAGTGGCTCCCGCGCACACGCTGTCTTGCTAGAGCTCGCCGACGCGCTCTTCGCGAGCATCGTCGTCGCGCCCGCCGTGGTAGCCTACTGGAAGGCAACATGGACGCTCATGGACTTGTACGTTTTAACCGAGAACCAGGTTAGCTCCGCGGCGGTGTGCGCGGCTTTCGGTCTGTGCTGTGACTTTATCTTTTGCTTGAAGCAGAGCCAGTTGAGCAGGTACCTGTCTCCTGATCGGGGCAGGTTAACGTACTATGTGTTGTCGAGACTGTACACGTGCGTGTGTGGGGTGGCGTGTGTGGGGGCGTGGCGGGGGGTGTGGAACCTGCTGAACGAGTGCACTGGCGACAGCGCGAAGACGCTGCTGTCGACGACGGCGGCGGCGACGCTGTCGCTGGCTGCGCTGCGCTCGTTGCGCAACATTTGCGCGGCGCCGTTCGCGGTGGCCGTGGACACGCCGCAGGATTACTTCGATGTGCCTACTATGTTCAGAACGGTTGGTATAGCGAATCAATGCTGTTACACCTACACCCTTGCTCTGGGCCATCATACCACAAGAATTAAACTCGTAAAACTTGTTACCGTAGATTTTATCTTAATAAAATAAAATCCCCCACTCCTCCGCTTTAGGAGATGACATGATGAGATAAAAAGTAAATATCTACTCGTATATATGCATCTCCAGAAGTCGATCAGCGATTTAAGCAAACCTGCAAATAATACAAATTCGGTTTGAAGTATAAATGGAGTTGAATGATCAAGCAGACGTGGAACATAACGTGTTCATATCTCTGTTTGCATTGTGAGCTATCTTTTTTATATGTCGCATGTAATAATTAGCGGTTATCCTTAAACTGCTGCTTATCAATACTTAGCCAAAGAACAATTAAGATACTTCATAGGTACAGACATATCGGAGTACACAAGATCATTGATCTAACAGTCGACAAGGAACATAGTCGACTTTGATAGTCCACCAGGGATATAGTATTGCATCCCATCTTGATATGGAGGTGAACTTTTTATTTATTTATTTATACTTTATTGAACAAACAAAACAGTGCAAAAGACGGACTTAATGCCTTACGCTCAAGGCATAAGTAGTGAAATTTTATATGGAAAAATTACAATTTAACTGTCTTAACGCGCGTTCGACACGTTACGTGATTAGTCCTCAGCTCGATTGCATAACGTTTCGTACGTATCTGAGGCAGACCTACCTGTCATTTTTTGTATGGGAAAATTACCGTTGCGTCGTGTACCGCTCCTCTCCCGCTGACGCATATGTGCGTCAGCATTTAGTATGGATTTTCGAACAAATAATTTTTAGCCCGGGTGATATTCAGACTTCGTACGCGCATACTTCTTAATGGAATGAGTATATACAACGTGTTAATAAAATAACGCAAAACCTGAAAACAGTTTGTTCAGAATCGAGAGTAGAATGCGAAAAAAATAAAAAATAAAATTTTTGACGCGATTTATTTTTTACATTTGTATGGAGCAGGTCGCCTCAGTCGGCAAACACTCCATACAAATGTAAAAAATAAATCTTGGCAAAAATTTATTTTTTATTTTTTTCGCATTCTATGCTCGATTCTGAACAAACTGTTTTCAGGTTTTGCGTTATTTTATTAACACGTTGTATAGACCATTTTTATCGGAATGTTTAATGTTGATAAATATTAACGCTACTAAGTATAATCAATCAATGCTGTTGTCATTGGTATGGACAATTGGAATAACATGGATTAATTACTTACAGTTAAAAGCGCTAATAACTGTACGTTTCAATTAAAATGTTACAAAATGTACGGAGAGTGTTAATATTAGTTTGGAATACGAAACGTAACTCTTTGATTGATCCAAGAGCCGCATACCTACATTACTTACACTAGGATCATTCATGAAATCCTGACTTGAGATGTTCTTTGTTGTTGATATACACATATTTAATTAAAAATAAATAAGGATAATAATAATAAAAAACCCGTATTTACATACTAATTTATAAGTTCGATTATAAAAAACAATAGTCGCAATAAAAAACCACAAAATACTTAAATAAAATAAATGTAATATGTAGGTACTTACTTAGGTTAGGTGCGACAATTGGCTCGGGGCTCAGTGTTTGTTGCTAGCCTGTTTGCTGCACAGCGCTGTTTTTCAGCCCGCGCCTACATCATGGGATTATAACTATTCAGCATGTAGAAGTCACTGGCGTAGGCCTCCCCCATTTCCTTTCACAATTGCCTATCTGGCCTTTTACCTCGAGTCCGGTACTGCTGCCCGTTGCGACCAAATATCCGTCATTTATTCCGTTGCCAACCTTACCTCATTTCCTCTCCTCTTATTTGAGTATTCTAATCCTGTTTACGATTTCGCCATGTTCCGTATAGCCATTGATTGTAGGTATTTAATTTCAAGTATACTGCGCTCGATCATCCGCTGGCATATCGCCATCGCCACATGGCGGACTTTCTTCTTCTTTCCTCCTGCCCAGATTTGGCAGCCATAGATACTTACCTAAATACATTAATGAAAATAGCCATTTCATACAATTTTTTCTGTATATTTTATCTTGTTACTCCAATATTTTCGAGTTTCCGTAAATAAAATCTGAAGCCAAATGTCATCTAATCTTACTATGGGTAGAAAGGAGGTTCGGCAAATATCACATAATTTCTTTTCCGCAAGAAACGGAGAGTAACATCGGTAGTTTCCTTTCTCACCAATCTTAAATACGTATAGTCTTAACTAGTCAAATTAAAATATTATGCAAATTATTTTTTCTTTTTTTAATAAATCCAACGCATTAACATCCGAGAAAAAAAACGCAGGTTTCGTGTAACATGCTATGAAATAAAGAGTACTTATAACATTTCCAAGAAACATTTTCTATGGTTTTCACTTCAGGATAATAATATGAAACGAGGGTAGGTATTTGTTTTCGATACGCTGCTGTCACTTACCCTCTGTATATCTGCTTTCTTAAAAGAGAGCGTCTAAAACACGTTCCGAAATTAGTTCCAATTCCAAGTAAATGTAATTCCTGTAACCGTTGACCGTGGTGGTCTACGCGCTACGCGGAGACGGTTACGGCGTAGCCGTAGCGCTACGGACGCGGCCTTCGAGGGGTGTTCACCTCACCTCGCTATATTGTGGCTTAGTGCATCGTCTTCACCTACACTTAAATTATATTATGTAAATATCATTATATTGCTAGCAAAATTGAGGTTTGGATTCCGTTCAGACGTAAACGTCTGAAATAAATGAGAAATAATAGTACATTACTGCAGCCGCCGGGAAAGAAGGGCTTACCGGGTGAGTAGGTATATAGTATATACCTAGGATAGTGATACGAAGCCGGCAAGCCCTTTCACGGCTAGGCATGTATAGTGCTTTTCTCAAACATATGCAATGAAATAAAAAATATCACCACTCAAAAAACAACCACAAATATAAAATCGAGCTACACTTTTAACTTTCCCTCCAATCCCTCCATAATGTTTTTTTTAACGGAAGCCGTCCGAATTACGCGTGTGTAGTGTTCGAATAGACCCTATTAGTGCCATTATACACAAACTGATGATGAGAATCTTAGTATCTATCCTACTATATATTATATATAATATTATAAATGCGAATGTTTAGATGTTTGGATGTTTGTTACTCAATCCCGCTTAAACAGCTCAACCAATTTGGATGAAATTTTGCACGAAGATAGTTTATAGCTTGGATAAAAATATAGAATAGTTTTTATCCCGGGTCTACGCAGACGAAGTCGCGGGCGGAAGCTAGTATTAAATAAAATAAATGCAGAGGATATAAATAAAATAAATGCGGAGGATTTTAAATATTGTATTGGTGACTTACGAATAGACAATATTTTAAATTTATTCATCAACACATTGAATCATACAGACTTGTATTCTTAATATCAGTTCGTGGTAATAGGCATTAACGCGGATATTTTTGGTCCGATAACCATTCAGCCACTAGAAAAAAAAAACAGCTGTTTAGCCTGTTCATGAACACAGACGCCATATTTAATTAAAATAAAATAAAACTACTTCCCGGCCTAGTCCTTCAATTTTGTATGAAATTCCTTTACATTTCTCTCGAATTGTTCCGCCCGAAATGTGATACTTCGAAGCCTGTTATGTTATGACGCACGTAACGACGACATTTCATTGCATGTTTGAGAATAATTATATATATATATTTTCTTATTCATCCTCTGAAAGCGTCGCCTTTAGTTTAAAAGTCGAATGCCTAAATTAAGCTACGTGAAATCCCTAATTTTTATACGCCCGAATTTAAAGTTAAAACTCTTCCCTATGAAACGAGGGTAGGTATATAAACCCTAATAATTAATCCTACCAAAACCTATAATTTCCCGCTATTTTCAACTTTTTAAATTCCTCATAGCGCCATACTAACTCGAAATGACACATCCAGCCTTCTAACCGCGCGGATTTCGTCTAATCATTGTTTATGATTAGAAGAAATTGTAAATTAAAAACATAAAAAAGTGGTTATTGTTTTTATTAAAAGCACGACATTAACGAATTCATTATAATTTCTATAAAAACTATGTTTGAGTGTAGATAGTGTGAAATTAAATACCGCCGTAAGTAGCCCAGTCGTAAAAATAATGATTTCAGCTAAATCAAAGTAAAAATATCCCCGCGCAATTAGATGTGGCATCAAATGTTTTATATATATCTTTGTATTTACCTTATTCCTCACTTTGATGGAGAACAGCACTATAATAACCTTAGCGGGAACCGGTATTGCTTGTCTCGTCTCTTGGCAGGCCTCGTTCTGCCAACAACCTCGTCAGGCAACCCCTAATGTTCCATGCCTCCGCAATAATGTACTACGAGTTAGTACATAAATAAATAAATAAATAAATGTTAGGGGACATTCTTACAAAAATCGACCTAGTCCAAAGCTAACCAAAACTTGTATTATGGGTGCTAGACGACGATATACAAACTTATATAGATAAATAAATACATAAATAAATAGAAGACATCCACGACTCAGGAACAAATATTCGTATAACTGCCCTTACCGGGATTCAAACCCGGGACCTCCGGCTTGGTAGGCAGGGTCACTACCAACTTAGGCTACAGATGTCGTGAAACATATATCGACATATATCGTGACTTTTTCATAAGGTTAACGTACAACGATTAAACAATTCAAATGTAATTTATTGGCTAATACTCGTAGCAGAGGCTGACCTAAAGCACCTTACAATTAGTTTTCCAATTAGGCATCAATGTGTTCTGTAACTAAATTATTGCGCACCTGGAAATCGAGCGCACGGAATGGGAATCTTAAAGTGGCATATTGACCCCCAGTTCTAGCGCACTACATTTAGCCACGAAGTAACAAATAATCTCGGAAACACCGCCACCGGTGCGCAAGCGTGTCTGTCGTATGGCTATTGCCATTGCGTGTGGAGCCAGCTTAATCACACTTCACACTAAAATTATAAATGTGAAAGTTAGTTAATGTTGTCAGCCAGACATAATAAGGATAATCTGAAGGAAATTGTATTTATACAATATAAATTAAAAATTTCAATAGTGCGATGCAGAACCTCACCAATTTCAACGCATATTCTAGCCTAGTAGGTCATTCTCCAGATTTTTGTCGGCGTTTAAACGTATTAAAAAGTGTGATGGAGTTAAGGTGACCGCAGACCAAATTTGAGAATAACCGATTGGATAAAGTCGTGTACACCACACCACACACCACACACACCACAGCGCCATCTTTTGTTGTCAAGTGGACGCCGCGTCGCAATCGTCGGCGATGACATCCAATTTATGGTGGCAAATTTTAGCAAAAACTACTGAACCGATTTTTATAAAACTTTCTAATATTGTAGTTTAGAACTCAGAATAGGACATAGCGTGGCGTTTTTTTAGATATTATTTCTTCAGAGGGTTATATAAGGTTTGAAAAATTGTATGGGAATTAATTTATTTTTTAAGATAGAGACTTGAAACTCCGTAAAATGGTTCTTTAATGAACCACAAGAAAATAGATTTCAGCGTTTTTGTAAATTCATACCCTAACGGGGTCAAAAATGGGTTGAAAATTTACATGGAGTGAAATTTTTTTCGACCTAGGGACTGGAACTTCGTAAAATAGTTCCATATCAAAACACAAGAAAAAAAAAATCTGCGATTTTTTTAAATTCATTTTTTAAAGGGATTTAAACTTGCTTGAAAGTTTGTATGTAGAAATCCACAGTGAAGAACTCCACCATAGATGGCGCTACCGCTTACGTGCAATATTTGGATATAATATACCTATATTTATATTATATTTGTAATCATGTTCCGATGAAATTTGCAGTATAGGGGCTTACGGGGCCGAGAAACCGATCTACTATCTAGCTAGGTCTTATTTTCGAGAAAAATAGTTTTTTCCGTATTTTCTCGCCAAAAGCTGGCTGTATGTTGCTTACTCTTCCACGACGACCAATGGTTAATCTTCATTGTTGATGGCTGCGATTTCGAACCCCAGCGATGGGGTTTTTTGTTAATTTTTTTGGTAAACGATCAGTTATTGGTTTTTGTTTAGGGTTCCGTAGTCAGCAAGGAACAATTATAGTTTCGCCATGTCCGTCTGGCCATCCGTCCATCTTCGGCTTAGCTCAGTTACCATTACTACTAGAAAACTGTAATTCGGCATGGGTAGGTATATAAATCAATCACGCCTACAAAATTTTGTGGTAGTTACCTCCCCTACACCTAAGTAGGAGATGTATTTTTTTTTCTCGTTCAACCCATAGTTGTGGGGTATCGTTGGATACTTAGCTTGTTCAGACATATTATAAGTTTTTATAAACTATTTTTCAATTCAGTGATTCGTTTGCGAGATATTAAGCTTGAAGGCCTAATTTTTGTTCAAGTGTGTGTGTGTGTGTCCCCTTGCCGGCTAAATGGCTACTACAGGGGATGTGAAAAAAATCGTGACAGTAGTACAATATAATGAATTTAAAAGGAAAACTATCACGGCTAAGAAGCCATAACTAGTTACCGAGTAATAGTCGACCAACTTAATATATGTACTTTAAAAAGCCAACTTTCGTACAAATTTGGCTGACGCGCACCATTTAATTGGAGCGCGCAATGCGCATGTCAATGTAACCAAGACAGGCAGGCAACTACGGAACCCTACAATCGGCTGATTTTTAATTTTGTATAGAAATCGATTTTTTGTAATATTAAAGCCGAGAAAAACTCGGCCCCAGGTAGAAACAAAGCTTAAGCATTAAGAACAACATCGACGGTTGTGGATTTGAATGCAATCATGCAGTCTTATCGTTTTTAATTTATGCTGATTTTAGCCCAACATGACCCCAACCTGGGCCATGATTACAATATGAACTGATAAAATATTATGTTTGCGAAGTTACGGAAATATTGTATGACATTGTATATACATTTACAGTTAGATTAGTGTTTCTTTCATAATTTTAGAAACAAATTAAACCCATTGAATACTTTTTGGTGTATTATTTTTATTAGTCAATAAAAATTTAATAACATAATATAAAAGCGGCATCTATCAAGCTGCAATTGGACTAAAATTAAGCTCGCTAGATGGCGCAAATCGACAACTAACATCAGCGACCTCTATCAAACTGAAATTGTACCAAAACTTTGCTCGCTAGAAGATAGATATAATTCTAGCATTAATAATGTTTCTTTTTCACTGAATTTGTAATAATAATCATGAATATTATATTATTGTTATATCCGTTGTAAAAAAGATCTGAAATTGCGTAAGTATTCAATTAACACACGGACCAGCAGCCAACTAAATGAGAAAAAAAACTTTGAATTCCTATTTAAAAAGTCTGTGTTACAATAGGCATGATGCCTCATGTTCAAATTGATAACGTAGTGATGCTAAATGGATAGTAAAGCATCAAATTACCGTAATAAAGTATAAAATATAATTAAAGTCATGGCAAGTTTGGGAAAAATATGCATTTTTTTTTATTGTCCAAGAGTAAACTTAAAGCTACCAATAGAATTCTTACGCTTTTATAGAAACAAAATTGTATGACAATTATGTCTTTAAACGCAATATTTCGATTTTCCATGCAACGATTATTACAAATGTCAGTTGTGACGTCTATCAGTATGAAGCGTTTTGCGCTGCCGCCAGCGAGGTCAATGTCTCAATTTTTTGGGTATTTATGTTCTTTAATTGTAGTTGCTACCATACAAACATTTGTTCCTCTCCAAAAACTGGTTCGAATGACATCATAAAAAAATCTTAGTCATCATCCCTATTGTGTCCCCGAGGCAGAAAGAAATACAAAAATCTTTCAGTGGGGGCCATGGGTTCGCCGGCTAACCCCGCAGCCCACCCGGCACGTTTCACCCCTGCGTAAGTCCGAGTCGATGAAATTTTGCACAAAGATAGTTTATAGTCTTGAATAAAAAATTGGATAACTTTATCCCGGGTCCACGCAAAAGAAGTCGCGGGCGGAAGCTAGTTATTAAATAAGGGATAACACTGGTCAAGACTTTGCGCTAATCGCGACGCGGCAACGCACTGTGGTTAGTTGAGATTATTGAGAGAATTAGAAAAACCGCTGCCGCTGCCACCGCCGCGCAATGTGAATTGAAAAATATCGCATTCTTTGAAATAGGCACTCTGACCAGAATAAGAATCTGAGAAAGATTAAGACCAGAATAACTACAACTTAGAAAAGTTGAAAAACCCCCGATATTTTCATTTCAAAGTCCAATATCTCAAAAACGGCTCAGATTTTCATGAAACATGGCTAAGAACACTCGGTATAAAATTATCTATGACATAAAAAAAACGCATTAAAATCGGTCCATCAGTTTGGGAGCTACGATACCACAGACAGATACACAGACACGTTAAACTTATAACAACCCTCTCTTTGCGTCGGGGGTTAAAAATTACAATAAGGAAAGGACCGATTCTTCCTAATTTACCAACCAAACGTAACCTTAACATGATTGCTTAACATTTCCTCAATAGAAAAAGAAACAAAGTTGGGTCTTCATTTTCCTTTTAAGTTTAATTGACCTTAGCCTACTTAAACAATACATTATTAAACTATACAATCCACCGCATCTAAAATCTTACTTAATGTAAAATGAATAAAACTTCACAAACTTAGATATAGATTTCGATAAATCTAGGCTCTGAAGCCTGACAACAGCAGGAGTAACGGCTCCGCTATTCTGTAACTTGTTTAAACCACACCTCACCGTCCACCAACAAATATATCTTGACGCCGCGATTCGTAGTAACTCGGAGTTATCAGAGGTCTCGTTTCGTTAGGCGTGATGCGTGTGGTGAGGCTAAATAATAGCCCAGCCCCCCTATTCTGTAACTTGTTTAAAGCTCACCTCAACGCTCACCCACAAATATATCTTGACACCGCAATGCGTAGTAACTAAGCGTAGGTAGAGGTCTAGTTTCATGACGGGTGACCGGCGGGGTGAGCCGTTTTAGCGCTTAGCGAATAACAGCTCTGTTGTCATCATCTTCTGTCACAAGTTCACAATACATACTGCTCAGTTTCAAAACTAAGTTCGTTTGTTGTTTTGTCTATCTACATGCTCGGATTGATTTAGTTTTTTACGACATTTCGCTTGATCATTGGACTTCGATATTACCGCATATCACGACGACCCTCGCTTACGTATATTGGACAAGGTTTCCCACCGGGACTTACAAGGTGATTTACTATTATTTATCATCATCGTCATATGCCTTTACGTCTATTACAGACGATTTAAGCATTGCTGTGTAGACATCGTTTTTGGTGACTGTGAAGACCGATACGAGACCGGCATTACAATATTATGATAAATGGACTCATCAAAAACTTACATTTGCTCTGCATTCATCAGTATTCAGTCAAAAATCGCGCAAGGAGAAAAGTAAATAGATACACTAGCTTTCACAATAATCTAGAGACACAGCTATAAGACGGAAAGAGACAGAAAACACAGGCTTTTATCCATAGACTATAATTGAACGAATGAAATGAATGTAATACTTGGTAGAATTACAGTTGTACACATTGGCAACACCATAGTTTTTTGGGTACATATATTTTATGCTAGGGCATAAATATACGTCAAGTCATTAGTGTGGTAGCTAAGTAACGTAAAAATTGACACATACATAAGGTTATACGGCGGAACGTAAATATATGGCCGATTAGTGTACTAGACGGGCAGATGTCGTTGTGTCGCGTCACGACAGTAAAGTATCTTTATCTACGCACATGTATATCATTAGTGCTCTAAAATGCGTTCAGAAACCGTAGGAAATAACCAGCATTATTACATCCAATTTTACTATGAGAACTTTCTTGTCTGTGGTAGTAGGTAAAATCTGTACTGTAATGTTATTACAGTACAGATTTTTGTAAGGTTATGAGTTTAAATTTGGAACAGCTGTCAAAACTCAAATGGGTCTCTATTTTAGTATCCATAGATATTAAAACAGTTATCAATGCAAAACGCCAATTCAGTATATTTTTTAATATAAACCGCACGACATTTGATCAAGAGTGACATGAGAATAGGGACTTCATTCGTTTGTCTATGATTAAAAAAAAACATTCGTCTTGCCGCTCGATCGAATTGCCGCCATTACTGTTGTCATTTCTTTGTCGGTTTTTGCTGTTACGAAAGTAGAATTGTGAAAAGTTGTTTGTAATTCACGTTGTAGTTGAAAATATGAGTAGGTAGGTAGTACCTAGTGACTCCGAGAACGATATGAACACTCTGCCGGATATCGTAAATGCAGCCACGATTGCAACAAAGATATTTTACAGGTAGCACTATAGTACCAATGCAGGTTATTTTCCTACGGCTTCTGAAATTATCTTAGAGTATTTATGATATGTGTGTAGATAAAGTAGTGTATGCAACTGTATACATAATTTAGTCTTAAAACACTCGTGTGATCCTATTATGAAAGTCGCTGACGCTCGTTTCATAAAACCACACTCGTATTTTAAGGCCTCTGATTATGTATCACTTGCATAAACTACTAATGTGTCCGGCTAAACCTAATCAAGGCATCGCTTAATAGATAGTTTGTTTGACAGAGCACCCGCGACACGGCGCTGTACGTGCTGGACTGCGTGTTTTCTGTGGGCGTGGTGGGGTCGCTGGTGGTGTTCGTGTGGCGCGGCTCCTGGGCGCTGCTCGACATGTTCCTCTTCCCCGAGGACCAAGTGCGCTCCTTCTGGACCTCGCTGGTAAGAATATATACGTGGCACTTTGTGCAAATCTTGACTCGCTCGCGTCATTTCATGGGTCACCATAGCCATTCTACCATGGCCGACAACAGGTTGTTCTTTCCCCTCACACCTTGGAACGTCACCATTGGTCGCGCACGGTACCGTTCCAGAAGAATTTCCTCCCAGGAACGCTGTGGCCGTGGAATGAACGCCGTCGAGGGACTACGGTATGGGGTTCTTTAAGAAAGGAGTGTATAGGATTTTAGATAGTCGGCAATGCGCATGCGAGTACCCTGGAGTTGCAAGCGTCCATACGCTACGGTGATAGCTTACCGTCAGGCGGCGTATGTTTGTTTGCCACCGACGTGCTAAAAAAAAAGTGCATTGAAATATACATATAGTACTTAGTTTATATAGCAGACATCCCCTTGCATAAGTTTTCGCATGTCACCTACTCAAGTGGGAGTAGGTACCTTTGCATAGACTGGCGGGCGCTAATAGAAGACGTCAAGAAAAATGTTCAAGGTAGCCAGTCTATTCGAAGTAATAGGAAGTAGTTCAGAACACCAGCTCACCAAAGATCTTATGATGCTGAATAATGATTGATGCTGGAGATTATTGGAAAATGCCAGTTATATAAACAGAAGTATCAACTTTCCACCTGAATAATCAATAGCCTTATATAGCCCAAGTATTATTTTTGATGGAAGAATCCTTGAATCCCACTGGGGTCTCTCTGAATTTTGCTCCCCCCTGATGACAAAAAGATTGTAGTTACAATATACCTATTTTAAGTATTGTTTGTCCTAAGCGACTTTACATGTATACGCCATACATACGATACTCGTATAAATAAAAAGTCTAGCAATACTGTGCCAATTATTATAATATATCATGGGCATCACAAAAGACAAAATCATCATGTATATAATCCGTAAGTAACCGAAGTATGCACTGCGCTAAATACGAAAAACTACCGCAAATATATCCTGAAGGACTTACCTACGGTCCATATTGGCCGGTACCGACGTCCGAGCGTCACTCAGCCATATTGTTTCCGGCTATAGTCATCTTGCTATCGACGAGTACTTGGAGTAACCTTGTAGCCAAGATTATTATCCTGAGGCTCTAGTATAAGTTTTACCGAAACAAAACTTTACGATCGCGTTTGTGTTTTACCCTCAATTTGTATGGGATTTGACAGCTAAACGCAAACGCGGTCGTAACGTTTTGTTTCGGTATAACTTATACTAGAGCCTCTGCTAGTCGTTTCCGCGAATGTTTTAATTGAGAAAAGTCTCGATCTGTTGATCGAGAATTTTCGTTGATCTGTTGTCTCAAGATCCTTCTCTCTGGTGGTATGTGGCTAGATCAAGGGTCGAATACAGAACGCAGTACTCGTAGACACGGCGCGGTTAGTTCGGAGGTTCCTCTGTGTGCGGCCCTAACCACCGGCACTTTAGACTCAATGTTTTTGTAAATAAGTACTCGTATTGTTTTTGTTATTACTTTTCATAGTTTTCATACCAAAGATATATATTTATAAACCCACCAGTGAAGTGTAAACTGTACTTGTGTGGGTGTCGTACATCCTTGTTCCTATTGGCTCACGCTTATCTTTAAAACATTAAGCAATTTCGCGATATTAACCAATCAGTTATAAGTATATGTGTAGGTATGTGTGCCTAAATTATACGAACTATCAAAATCGTAATATCACGAAAGATAAAACATCCCACTCTTTCTGGCAAATAGTGAGAGTCATTTTGTTCAGGATAACAATGAATCATAAGGGATATAGGGAAACAAGTGAAATTAAAAGATTTTTCATAAAAACCAACTCCTTTTATCAAATTTTATAGCCTATGTCACTCCCACGATTAAGAGGAATCCAACGACACCTCATTATGTCGAAATCCGTCGAACAGTTTAGGCTGCAGGGCGTGCCAAAGAATAAGGTCTCTCGAAAAACATAACCTTCCTCTCCTTCGGCAGTCGGGTAAAAAGGTGAATCATTACCTACATTAGGCATAATCCAGCGAAGTATCCAACTGTTAAGGTTTATATTAGATGCGATCCGCGGCCGCGGCCGCGGCCCGGTGGAAGCGTGGAACATGCTGTCTATACATAACCTATTGATTACTTTTTGTTTTAGACGGGAATACATCGTGATCGTGATATATTGCAAAATTAGTTTCTCAATATTTTTAAGATGAAATGCTTTCCGCATGTGGGTCAGAGCTACTACGGCGTGCCATTGAGTCAGTGACCACTTACTAGCGACACAATTGGCTCTTCCTTTCGGCCGTCTTGGTCCCCCAACAGAAAGAAATAACTAGTAGGTACCTACGACTTGTTTAAAACAATCATAATAACTAAGTTGCCGTTTGTGGAATACAAAAATAAAATAATTAATAAATTAGTTCAAAACAGTAAAAAGGGATGAGGTTTTCATATGTGATGAGTTCATGATTCATGACTCGTGTTCATCTTATTCATGACTCAAAATGAAACAGGCGCATATTCCTAAGAATAGTTATTTGTGGGCGCTAACTAGGGCACAGATGAAATACAAGTTAACAAGCATGCCTAAATTCGCTGAAGCTAACCAAGGCAACGGCCTTCACTAACGTGAGGACAAAACTTAAGTTACCTACTCGTATTATGTGTTGTTGAAAAATGAGCAGATGTTATTTTTCACTTCTGATGCTCAAAAAGTGCGTCATATTTTTTTCAATTTGACCAATTAAAACAGTTCACCGTATTACATCCACCAATCAACTCTTTAAAAAACATAAGTATTTGCTATCAACTAACCAGAATACAGCTAGACATTAAAATCGACCAATCAGGAAACAGAATTAATTTCAAACATTAGGTGTTTTTTATTCCCTAAGTCACAATAATTAAAAAAATACGACTATAGCCGCGTCCAAACGTTCAAGCGTGGTTGACTGCATACATGACAAGCTATGAAGATTGAGCGGGATAGACTGCTGTCTATCTCGCTTTATCGTATGCCCCGTATGCTGTCCACCGCGCTCAGCCGTTTGGACGCGGCTATTAGAGGCGTTTATTCGTGCTGTCAATATTTTGTATCTAACTATGTCAAAGTTTATTTAAAAAATGAAGCCAAATTAAACAATCTTTTCGCCTTGGTATAATTATTGATTGTGAATTGGATAATCTCTATTTTTACTATTTTCTCGCAGTCGAAGTGAAAATTAGAGTGTATAACTCTGGTCTAAAAGCCATATTATTTACCCCTCGAACTATTATACTAACTATTATTATTAACTCTAAAGTAAGTCATAGAACCATTTCGTGGTAATATGACTTACTTTAGAGCCTTGTCATACAATCTACTATTCAAATAGACAACCGAATGTAGGTAACCTGTGTGTCGCCTATACAATTTGACATCTTACATTTTTTTTATCCTTTCCATACTTTTAAGCGTCTTCTGTTTAAAATCTTAAATATACAAGGTGGTCAGTGGCAGATTTCCGATTTCAAAAATGTATTAAAAAACACTAAAGAATATTAAGCAACGCTATTTATTACAATAAAAAGATCATGAATGCGGATTTTAATTTTTGAAAATCAGATTTTCTAAATGATGACTTCCGTTGTTAACGCACTCCTGCAACCTACCCCTCATATTTTCAAAAACTCTGCTACAGAGCGCACTAGAAATCAAGTTTATTTGCGATTGAATACTGTGTTTTAACTCCACGATGTTCGCAGGTTGATTTTTGTAGACGACATTTTCGAGATAGCCCCACAAAACAAAACACAAGGGCTGAGATCGGGTGATCTGGCAGGCCAGGCTATGTCGGCAAATCTGGAGATCAATTTTCCTGGGAATAATGCCCTAACTGCATTCATTGATGGGCGGGCTGTGTGGGCAGTTGCACCATCTTGTTGAAACCATGTGTTTTCGATTGAAGAAAGAACCAGCTTCAACATGCTGTCTAAAGAAACCGTCAATCGTTTCACAGTATCTTTCAGAATTAACGGTTATAGCTGCCCCCGGTTCGTTATGAAAAAAATAAGGCCCTACTACGCATCTTGCTGAAACCGCACACCAAACAGTCACTTTTTCACTATGCAACGGCATCTCATGCATTTCTTTCGGGTTTACGTAGCCAAGTAACGACAATTCTGTTTGTTTACAGCCGTCGAGATGAGAATGAGCTTCATCGCTGAAGAAGATGTTCCCCATACGACGATTTGACGCAAATATCTCCAATATTTGTTCGGCATAAGATTTTCTCGATTCATTGTCAGTCCTGTAACTTCTGGACTATTTGAATTTTGTAAGGGTGGAACTTTAGTTTTTTTTTGAGGATTGTTTGCAATGTCGTCCTGGGAATATCTAAGACCGTAGAGCGTTTGCGGGTGGACAGTCGCGGATTTCCGAGTACACATTGCTTGACGCGGTCCACGTTTTGTTCAGTTGTAGGTCGCGGGCCCGGTTCTCGCTTATTTACTGTGGAACCTGTAGCTCTAAATCGTGCTACCAAGCTCTCAATTAATTTATTGATGGTCCATCACAAATAAACCGTTGGTTAGGTACTCCTCTATTGCATATGCACGCAGCTGGCCAGCGATCCATTTTGACTTATCAATTCGCAACTCTCGCAATACTAAAAAAGCGGCTTCTTATGGCACTTACGTCCTTTTCTTTAAGGAAGGCAGTTTTTTAGAAATATCTCAAAAACCTTTGAACCGATCTTGTTCAAAACAATTTTTGCTGAGAGAATTTAATAAGCCCTATGAGCATGATTTTTTTTTCATATTTCTAAAATACACGGTTCAAAAATTAGAGGGGGGGGGACACAATTTTAGTGACTTTCGAGGAGATTATCTCCGACTATTCACTTAATCAAAAAAGTTGCTGAAAAACCTTATATTTATTTTGAAAGGCCTATCGATTGATGTGCCACACGTGGGCTTGCAATGAAATATTTTTTTTTGACTTTCAGTTTTATGTATGGAGTGCACCCATAAAAATATTTTTTTTCAGTAATTTGATTACAAAACTATGTAGCGGTTAACAAAATACACCTACCCTTAAAATTTTATTCAAATAAACCCACAATAATAACATTTTTCGAGTAAAATGCCTGTGACATACGGGCGGACAGACAGACAGACAGACATGACGAATCTATAAGGGTTCCGTTTTTTGCCATTCGGCTACGGAACCCTAAAAACCAATGGGCATCTCCCTCGGACTACACGTTCGAAAATTATTTGAATTTGAAATCGGAATTCTGCCTCTGACCACCTTGTACATAGAACTTCATTTCAGTCATAAATATTTCCGTCGAGTTTCACATTAATGAATGCAAGCTACTAACCAAGTTAGGGGAAGCGAGTCTCGGCGCTCTGGCTTTGACTGTATGAATGGTATTTTGAAGTTAAATACAGAGGTTACGTTAGACCTAAAGGAAAAATAAAGCACACATAGATTTAGATTTATTTATTACTTACAGATTTACATATACTCTCAAGAACAGTACTGATCATAAACGTGCATAATATAGGTACTCAATAAACCTCATTACCGTGGATCTGTCTTCTCTAAAACCTCCCATCAATAGTAAAGGTAATACGTTAAAGTACAGAAGGTTCACTGCCTTAGTGATGATATTAGCTGTAAATTGTTTAAGGACCATAAACAATGCAAAAGGATCATGACGTAAGAGATGGTTGTCAACAGATCAAATAAACATTGAATGAAATTATTTTCGTTTACCGTAAAATTAAAATTAAAGAAAAGTGAATATTCTTGAAATCGTTTACTTCTTTCCCCATTTATTAAAAAAATATGTTACTTTCAGCGGAGCGATATTTGGGTTGGCAATGGCCCTAGAAGAGTATCATTTTACGAAAATTACGAGTGGGATATGCCTTTTAAAAACTAAATACAGCATCAGCATCAACTATCTTTCATCTAAAAATAGCTGTCCAGTGATCAATTATCCAATTCAGCAACTAGTGTAATGGGGTAAACGGTCCTCATGTTTACTAATAAAGGAGACGTATTTCAGTGCGTCTGCCCACGTGGTAATTTTCTCAATGTCACCGTGGTAATGAACGTGAAACCGAGGAGCATCCTGGTTAACTGGCTTCTTAGCGATATAGGTGTACCTACTTGTGTATTTAAGCATAGCTTAGTGTGTGTAAGGCATATTTTTCACCCTACTCATATAACATATTGTTGTTGTTTGTGGTAACTTTGTGTCAGTGACACATACACTGTCTCGTCTGGGGTTCCCAATTTGGAATCACCCATATCTAACATCCACATTTGCCAGGTTTTCTTTGGATGTGTGTGAGTGAGTAAAACCCCGAACTGCATGGAGGGCTATTGCATGAGTCACACTCAATCCTCGGTAATATGGGATCGACTAACTTGTTTCGTGTCAATTTCGTTTAAGACGAAGATAGTTAACATCGTCTCCTAAAGGGACGCCTATTAAGCTACTCACTTAAAGATCCGTGCATTTTATTAGGAAGGGATTACATTCAAACAAAATACTTTTTTTCTGGCTGTTTATCGTGCTCCAAGAACGATAAGTTTATCGCCAATAAGCCAAAAAACACACTCTCGTTTGGGTGTGGAGGTTTGGTTTGGTTTGGTTTGGTTTGGTTTGGTTTGACATAACATAACACACTAGCTGCCCGCGCCGCTCCGCCCACTTATCTCAACGTAGCCAGCCGGAGCCACGGGAATAAATGCAGGCTATGTCCATCCCGAATATACTGGTGAAAGAATTTACATGAGTGTTTCCGGAGATTACACTCAAACTCGCAAACTTTACCTCTTCATAATGTTGATACTGGGTGAAATTTTATTCATCGTTCAAATTTTGGAAGATGAGTCGGTGGGTCATCTCGATCAAAATTGATCAATTAAGATGTATCCAAATCGCGAAAAAAAAAGACCGGATTGCACTCTGGGAGTGCCGGCACAAGTGAAAACTCAATAACATTGTAACAGTTTTTCGATCAGGTCACGTGACATCTTACGGCGTCACCCTAAAAATGAATTTGGCGCAAATTTATAAACAATTATCATTTATTTAGGCGAACAAAATACCAATTTGTTTTTGCCATTGCCAAATATTTTTCAAAGCTTTATCTCTTTAGGAATAACGTCCAAATTCGAACTATTCGAATTTGCAAGAACAGGCTTTATACTCTTACGAATAGCGTTCAGTTTTGAATGAAGTCGAATCGGCTAGCAGCAAAATATAAAAGTTTGTGACTTCCTTCACATCTGACGTCACAAAAATCTGTCGCGTATTTAACAATTTCTCCCCATCCCAAAAAGTGCTCAGCGCCGCTTAAGAAGTTTTCACTTCAAAAACCAGCTTTTCCATACATTTTGGCGGCTGAGCTCACGCCCACCGAATCACCTCGCAAAATTTGAACGGTGAATAAAATTTCAGCCTGTATTTGTACTACTGTATTGTACCCGGGGAGGGGCAGGTGTCACCTTACCTATACAACCTACTACTCGACCAGACCAAGTAGGCAAGTGATGCAGAACAACGTTCGTATTTTGCATGGCTACTTGACTTGGTCGGCTAGTATTGTTACGAGCATGTGGTTAAATATCAAGGCACGGACTAGTGTTTAGTCAAATCACTTCGAGCTTGATCTTTTACAATATAATTTCATCCTACTTACAAGGAAGCACACTCTCTCAGGAAGCATCTCTAAGGCTGTGTTCAAATAAATGTAGTGGTATAAAGAGCAAATGAGGAAGCATTTAGTCTCCAAGGTTGCACTTATCGCTTATAGTTATTATTAGATGCATTGTTTTGATGATGAACCAGGCGCACTATGTTAGGGTTGTGTGAAATCAAAATGAGTTGATACATTTAGAATTTATTGATTGTAATGACCCAATTAGAACAAAACTTTATATGAATTCGTGATATATACTTGGACGTATATTTATTTTTGAATGGATTATTAACTAGTTAAGAGTTTATTTAAATGTTTTATACATATAAGTTGACATTTCGTTATGAGTAGCGATCAAGATATAAATTCATATACTTAGGTTAAGCTAGCTTTAATTTATATTATAATTGTATACGAGGGCTGCCTTTTAAGTTGTGTCGTTTGGAAAAACTAAAGACAATTTAAGTGTTAAATGGTATTTATTGTTTTTCAAAGTAATCACCGTGAGTGTATTACATCACTTTTTCATTCGATCGAACCAGTTTTCGAAACACTTATTCCAGTCCGAAGTCGGGGTCTCCAAAATGGCCGTTTTGTATGCCTCAACCGCTTCTTCAGGCGTCTGGTACCGTTGACCACGAAGTCGTTGCTTGATTTTTGGAAAAGTAAAAAAATCGTTAGGGCTTAAGTCTGGACTGTACGGCGGGTGTTCCAGAATTTCGACGTTTTGCTCTTTTAAAAACGCAATAGTTTGCCGGGCGGTGTGCGAGCTCGCATTATCGTGGTGCAGTCTTATACGACGTCTTGGGTTATTTTTTCGAAACTCGCCGATGACTTCTGGTAAACAGACAGTGGTATACCAGTCAGCATTAACCGTTTTACGATCCTCGAGCACGATGGTGGCAACGTGGCCACTTTTCGCCACAAACGTGGCGACCATTTTTTTCGAAGTGCTCAGTGAGCGTATTACTTTGGTCGGTTTTGGCTCATCTTGGAACACCCAAACAGTCGACTGCTGTTTAGAATCGGGATCGTAGGCATATATCCAAGATTCGTCACCACTGATAATGTCGTAAACATGTTTCGAGTTTCCTCGGTTGAATTGCCGCAGAGTTTTGCGACACCATCGAACGCGAGCCGTTTTTTGGTCTTCACTGAGTAAATGTGGTATCCAGCGTGAGATCAACTTTTTTACGCCTAAGTGATCATGCAAAATACTGTGAACACTGGTCCCTGAAATACTTAAGGAAGCTTCTATCTCACGGTATGTCGCATGGCGATCTTCGATGATCAGTTGCCGTACAGCATCAATGTTCTCCTGGGTTACGGCTGTTTTTGGTCGACCTTCACGATGTCTATCACCAAGACTAGAGCAACCACGTTGAAATTCTAAATACCAGCGTTCCACAGTCCGAAGGCATGGTGCTTTATCATTGAAAACCGTAGTCAACTCTTCGAAGCACTGAAGTCGCGTTAAGCCCCTTTTGAAGTTGTAAAAAATTATCGCACGTAAATTTTCCTTCGAAATTTCCATTTTCACAACTGACTTGTCAACTTTGAACGAACGCTGTACTAAAACGGTTGGGCCGATTTCGAGTCATTCTTTTGTTTTCGAATTCTAAATTCAAATATTTTAACGTGACACTAGTTCTTTTTTATGCAATCACGGGAGGTTTGCAAACGACAGAACTTAAAAGGCAGCCCTCGTATTATGAAATAAAAAACCGGTAAATGTAAATGTAGTAATGTATGTAGTACAGGTCTAATATGTATACTTACTGTTTGTTTGGGTCAAACCATGCAACTGAATTCTAAAATACACTCAGAGGCAATGAAAACGGGTCACTTCCCATGGATTACTTTACAAAGTGACCCGTTTTCATTGCCTCTGAGTGTAATTCCCAATGTGAACTATGAAGGTACGCTAGCTCAGAGGCAATGAAAACGGGTCATTTTGTAAAGTAATCCATGGGAAGTGACCCGTTTTCATTGCCTCTGAGTGTAGAATACCTAATATTGTGACCCGATCGAGCCAAAAATTACGTATTATCGCGCGTTGCGGGCAGCACCTAATTGCCACTTTATGGCCAGGCGTGACCTAAATATATAAATGATTATATTGTCATGTAGGTATGTATATCTATCGATTCATCATCATCATCATATCAGTCGAAAAACGTCCACTGCTGGACATAGGCGTCCCCCAAAGAGTGCCAAAGTGACCGGTCCTGCGCCACCCGCATCCAGCGGACTCCAGCAATCAGCTTTACCAGGACATCAGTCCACATTGTGGCGGGCCTACCCACGCCGCGCCTTCCGGTACGTGGTCGCCACTCGAGAACCTTTCCGCCCCAACGGCCATCGGTTCTACGTACTATGTGCCCCGCCCACTGCCACTTAAGTTTAGCGATTCGGAAGGCTATATCGGTTACCTTGATGGTTCTGCTGCGGATAGCCTCATTTCTGAGCGATCACGCAGCGAAACTCGCAACATAGCCCTCTCCATAGCCCTTTGGGTGACTTTGAGCCTTCTTATGAGGCCCATAGTAAGCAACCACGTTTCAGTGCCATATGTCATCACTGGCAACACACACTGGTCAAAGACTCTCGTATTGAGACACTGCGGAATATTGGGCGAAAAGATGTGCCGTAGCTTCCCGAACGCTGCCCAGCCGAGTCGGATTCGACGATTGACCTCGATCTATCGATTATCCACAAGTAATTGCAGGCAACCCTAAAGAATTGTACAGTACCATGCATCGCATTTATCAATATACAAAGTATGTCACAGAATATTCCTCACAGTTCATTTGCCTATTTGATAACGTTATTTGGGTACACGCTCTGCTTGGTCTCTGGAACTCTAGGAACTTTGTTTTTAAAACAATGTTCGATGTGTTAAAGACGTTAAACATACCTAAGTATTTAATTTTTTGTAGCGCAATGCAAGTAGCCTATATTATGCGTTTTCTGTTGATTAGTGAAACAGCAACAGCAGAGAATAAGTAACAAACAGTACCTGCTAAAGTACAGAAGCTCCACTCCAGCTGTTAATTGTACATTATAAAAAGTAGTGGCTTGGTGAGCTGTCTTTTTTCATCTTTTTTAGGGTTCCGTAGTCAACAAGGAACCCTTATAGTTTCGCCATGTCCGTCTGTCCGTCTGTCCGTCTTCGACTTAGCTCAGTAGCCATTACTACTAGAAAACTGTGATTCGGTATGGGTATATAAATCAATCACGCCGACAAAACAGTACAATAAAATCTGGGAAAAAAAATGTTTTTAGGGTGCCTCCCCTACACGTAAAGCGGGAATGTATTTTTTTTTCTTTAAACCCATAATTCGTTTGCGTGATATTGGGCTTTAAAGCCCTAATTTTTGTTCGAGTCGTGCCCCCCCTTCCGGCTAAATGGCTACTATTGGGAATGTGAAAAAATTCGTGGTAGTAGTACATATAATGAATTTAAAAGGAAAACTATCACGAACAAGTAGGCATAAGTAGTTACCGAGTAATAGTCGACCAACTTAATAAGTACACACTTGGAAAGGCCAATTTTCGTGCAAATTCGGCCGACGCAACCGCACCGCACGTCGCTGTAACTAAGACAGACAGGCAACTACGGAACCCTACACCGCGCGTGGTCCGACACGCACTTGGCCGGTGTTTTTATTTCGAAAAACTGACTTCGACAATTTAAATTCTATATAATTAACGAACCTGCTCACAAAATTTAACGAGAATCGGTAGAAAAATGCGACCTGTAGAGAACAGCCGGACACCGGCAGACGGACGATTGTCGGCCCGAGCTGAAGCATAGAACTTCGTTCGCTTCGCTCGCTCGTTCGATAATACGAGAGGCAGTCGGATCAGATGAGAGAAAAAGATAACAGAATTATACCCAACTATTGTATTTGATTCCCTCCTAAATTTTCCTCCAAAGTTCCAAACACCCTCGCTTCATAACAATGTCTTTAAGTAAAGCCATAAAGGTTTATTATGTTTTATTATCACGTGATGGTAAATAAAAAACATATTTCCGTTCTTGGGCAAACAATCTATATTTAATAAAAGCAGCTGTTTGTCTCCTAAGCTCGGTTGTAAAGAGACATACTTACTACGTCGGAAAATTATGATAAATACGTCATTAGTTTATAAGATGATAAAGAAGGTTATTAGGTATATAATTCCCATGTTCCATCGTGTGGTTAAGTCCAGTTATTAATTAGAATGTATTTGTAGCGTAACATCTGGGTGGTCTGGTGGCTTGCGGATTTTCAGACTGGATCCCAATACAATTGAGATAGTGTCTTGAGCTGCCAGGGTCACCAGTATTATAGACAACTCAACAAAATAACTTTGGTCGTGTTTTGAAAAGTGTTAGTAACCGGATAGACTGTACACCTTTATATTTTGACTAGCTGTTGCCCGCGACTTCGTCCGCGTAGAACTTGTTACCGTCTTAGAAAAAATATTGCTATTATATTCGCACTGTTACCTTTTACGCTTAATCCCTATTAAGATTCCGCCTACAATAACTAATTTAGTTATTGTAGGCGGAACCTTAATTATCGCCGACCCAAACAAAGTTCTACCATCTTACGGGATGATTTCAGGGATATAAACTATCCTTTATCCTTCCAAGGGTCTCAAATTATCTGTACGGAAAATTTCATTTAATCCGTGCAGGGATTAAGCGTAAAAGTTAACAGTGCGATGACTTCATTAGTTTCCATTGCTAAATTTAAATTGAAAACTCCGTTTTTAAAAATGTAAATATTTTAAGAATCATCAACTGACTTTTCTGCTTAAATTGTATATTTTTTCATAATGTATTAAGGAGAGCTACATTACTGGAAATGTTTGCCTAAATCCGTCCAGTAGTTTTACTCACGTTAGTCCGGGCAACCTGTATAGTTTTTAAAGCAAACTTATCTAATGCGGACGTAGAACTTTCCATCTCCATCCGCCGTCCCCATTTAACGGTGTTAGAGGATAAATTATTTCGATTATCCAAAATAAACTTTTTAAATTAACAAAATAATCCGCAGGTTAAATGAAACACTACCTTCTTTTCGGTTCTGGGAGCATCGCAGTTCTAACCTAACCTTAATTTCTGGTAGCTGTTCGGTTCTGTAAGGGTCGTGGTTCTAACTTAACGTAACCTACTTTTCTGCTAGCAGTCGGATTATGTATTTTGGCTTACCATATACATAGTATATGTATGACCTAAGAATTCCTTAACTTCAAAATTTACTTGTACCTCATACACACTTCCAACCTTTTTTAACCTCCTTACAGGATGGATTTTAAGAATTAATTAGTTGTAATTAGTTTCCTAGTCTTTAACCGAAGTTACAGATCCCTTACTTAAAAATTGTGTTGTTCCCCGTACAAACATCCAACTCCTTTAGCTCATTTAGGGGATGAATGTTTTTAACTCCCTTATGGAATCAATTTCAACCAGTCTAAATTGTCTTTCTCTCCATACAAACTTTGAACCTTCATTAACCCCATAGGGGATGAATTAAAAAAAACTCTGAAATCAGTTTTTTTTTTTAATACAACGACGGTGGCAAACAAGCGTACCGCCTGATGGTAAACGGACACCGTAGCCTATAGACGCATGCAACTCCAAACGAGTAACATAGCCGTTGCCGACCCTTGATATACTCGTATTTGAGGATTCGTGTGTTGAGAGCTGAAGGAATAAATTCCCTCGCTCTCAACACAACGCATCCTCGGGAGCTCTGGCGACCTTGCTCACCTCCAGGAACACAACACTACTACAGACCAAGTAGTAGTGTTATTATGGCTGTGGTCTTCTACAAGGCGGAGATACTTCCCCAGTTGGGCTGCTCTTAATTCGATCGGGATGATATTTCACTGTGCCCTACCTCACCAAGAAACTTTTGTAGTCTTTTAACATACAGAGTAAGCGTAGCGAAGTTACAGATCCCTTACTATAACATTTTCTTGTTCTCCATCCCTTGAATTTCGTTTTAAACCCCTTAGGGGTGGATTTTTTCCAAAACACTGAAAGATTTTTTTTTCATCTGGATAAGAAATCTTTATACAGCATTTTAAGTCTCCAGCTCAATAAAGAGTGTTGCTCATCCAAACCTTGCACCCCTTTTTTTAACCCCCTTAGCGATAGAATTTTCTAAAACGCCGGAAGTAGTTTTTTTTATATTTTTATAAGTAATCTTTCTTCAACGTTTCAAGTATCTAGCTAAAAAAAGTGTTTCCCGTACAAACATTGCACCTCTATTTAACCCCCTTAGGGATAGAATATTCTAAAACGCTGAAAGTCCTTTTTTTTATTCTAATAAGTAATCTTTCTATAAAGTTTGAAGTCTCTAGCTCAAAAACTAAAGTTTCCCCTATATAAACTTTGCACCCCTATTTCACTCCCTTAGGGGTGGAATTTTTAAAATCACTGAATTATTTTTCTGTATTTTAATAAGTAATCTGTCTATAAAATTGTAAGGCTCTAGCTAAAAAGCAAAGTTTCCCCCATACAAACTTTTCACGAATTTTTAACCCCCTTAGAGGTGAAATTTTCTAAAACCCAGAAAGAACTTTTTGTGTTTTTTAATAAGTAATCTTTCAAGTCTCTAGCTCTAAAAAAAAGTTTCCCCCATACAAACTTTGCACTCCTATTTAACCCCCTTAGGGGAGGTATTTCCATAAATCCCTTCTTATACCTAGCTCACGTTATAAAAGTAACCTACTGTGCAAAAAACAACTCTCTAACATTAGTAGTTTCGGCTGTGCGTTGATGAGTCAGTCAGGATTTCTTCTTTTATATGTATATATATACATAGATAGTGAGAACAAACACCCAAGAATGAATAAAACAATTTAGTACTGAAATAAAACCTCTTTAACGGATTTTCCGCTCGACACATGCTAAAATCCTATATAATTCTGAGTAAGTAGGCACTTAAAAGTATTAAATGCGGTACTTTTTATACGAAGACAAATATGGATTAGGCAATCTTATTTACTTATCATTAAACCCACCACGTTTCAGGCGCACACTATTCCAACTATCCATCCTTTTATCTCTCACTTATAATTTTCTGAATTAAAAAATGAATCAGCCAGTATCAAACAAAGCATTGTTCTGTCACGAATGATCTCAGCTTCCCATGAACGGAAAAACATGAAACTCTTTTTATTAGTAACTACATTATTATTCTAGCTTCCGCTTAGGATAGTTTTTGTCCGACTGCGACACAGGCGATAGAAAGGGATGGCCACGTTTAGGCTCGTTCGGCATACCTAAACAGGGGATTTGTTAACAGATAACCTTATGTACGTAGTACTATTATTTATTCTGTGCCTGTGGGTAAACTTACCGTTCAACCGCGTACACCATTTTAGTTTAAACAATTCGATGAAATTAATTGCTTTTCCCCTCACTGTCTCGGAAAGCCGTCTTTTATCCTTTAAAACCAGTGAGCAAAAACGCATTTTATCCACTAGTGGGGAAAGTAATTTGACCTTGGAGCGTGTTTAAGTAGCTTTTGAGACTTTTGACAGATAACAATACGTAAAACACTCATAATACAACATTTTCACAGATGATTTATTTCTGTTGCCGCTATAACAACAAATACTTAAAAACAGAATAAAATAAATATTTAAGAACTTTTAAAGAATTGCTTGTTAACTTCATTCAGGCGCTGGGTCTCAGAATGTATGGGAAAATTAAAACCCGACTCGCACTTGACCAAAATTCTACTTGATATTACTTAAGGCGCCGTAGGTTCATGGTCTTCTCTCCCTCTCACTGAGCATAATCGTGAGCGAAATGGAAGTGCGTGCTCGGAAGCGCGGATATCATGTTTTTTAATTTTATTTTTTTTGCCTTTTAAATAAATAAAAATGTAAACACTGATTTCTCTCAAACATGATATTGCCGATTTTTAGAAGCAATTTTAATATTTATAGCTTTTGTGCATAATTTGTTACGAATATTTTAAGTGTTTTTCTGTGTGTTTTAGACCTGTTCGTGATTTTTTTCTATCGAGCGAAATTTGCTTAATCATGTTTCGAAGCACTGATTTCCCTGCATAAAAGCCTCAAGATTACTATCCGTATTTTTTTGAAACCATATTATTATAAACAGACGCATTATATTGTTTCAAAAACTCTGTTCGCTTAACTTCGCTGAACCTACGGCGCCTTAACGTTATTAATGTTATTATTATTATTTATTACCTACTGTTAAAAAAATATACATATTATTATTTAAATTGAATAAAGTGGTTTTGCATGTTGCACTTTCCTCGCTACAGTGAGGTGAAAAGTTTTGTGTTACACACGGGTGCAAATGTATTTTACTTCTCGTGTGTTGAAACACTCGCTAGGCTCAGGTTTCTAGTATAGAACCACTCGCTTCGCTCGTGGTTCAACTATAGAATCCTTTCGCTTGCTCGTGTTTCAATTCCACACTCGCGGGTAAAATACAACTTTGCACCCTTGTATAACAAATAACTATTTCCTGAGGGACAAACCGAAAGCACTACTGAACTAGTAATATTAAACGACCTTAGTAAAACAAGAGCAAGAAAAACAAATAAGAACCATGCATAAAAGTATCTACAATGGACTCATCCATGCGAGTATGTGGGCCATGAAAATAGTACCTTACTAGCACTGCTACATAGTGAGTGGCTCACGTGCAATATTGAACTGGAGTTATTGACGTTATTGTAAGCCCAGACACAAGTCCTTAATACTTCATTCAGCGAGGTATTTTTCTGAATTATTCTGTATTACAGAATTACAACGAAGCCACCCCGACATCGCGTTCGAACGCCAATAACATAATCAGAGGCCCTAAAATACGAGTGTGGCTTTATGAAACGAGCGCGAGCGAGTTTCACAATAGTCACACGAGTGTTTTAAGGCGAAATTATGTACAGTTTCATACACTAATTTATCTACACACATATCGTAAGTACTCTAAGATGGGTTCAGAAGCCGTAGGAAAATGACATGCATTGCTATACTATAGTGCTACCTGTAATAGTTATTTAAGATACAAGTGCCGAAAATAGGAAATTCGCAACGAGTGGTGATAAATTAAAACACGACCGAAGGGAGAAAGCACCATATGTACTGTAAAATATCTTTACAGTACATATGGTGCTACTTTCCCGCACTAGTGCGGAAAAGAGCACTTTTCGTGCATATGTCGAAACTTTAAAGAGCCATATGTACAGTAAAACGTTGTACGATACACGTGCGAATAGGTAATTCGCAACTCGTGTCGATTTAAAACACTCCCTTCGGTCGAGTTTTAATTTATCACCACTCGTTGCGAATTTCCTATTTTCGGCACTTGTATCGTAAATAACTATTTCATATCTCATGCTCTGAAAATGGGTCGTTGTTGTTCTAGAAAGTGTGTAGAAAGTGATACGTTTCTGCTCTAGGACAGAAAAGTAGTGGATTCTAATTATTCCTCGCTTTATAAGCATTATGCGGGAACTAATTCTAATAAATATCAATACTTACCCCGGTACTGACAAAGGGAAATAATTTTATTCTTACTAGTTCATGGAATTTATTTTATTAAATATAAAATAAGTTGAATAAACATATTGTTTAATTTTCCGTCTGTGTTCTTTTTCAAATCTACTATCAAATCTACTATTTCATATCTCATGCTCTGAAAATGGGTCGTTGTTGTTCTAAAAAGTGTGCAGAAAGTGATACGTTTCTGCTCTAGTGCAGAAAAGTAGTGTATTCCAATTAGTGCTCGCCTTATAAGCATTATGCCGGAATTAATTCTAATAAATATCAATACTTACCCCACCACTGACAAGGGGAAATAATTTTATTCCTACTAGTTAATGGAATCTATTTTATTAAATATAAAATAAGTTTATGTTGTAAATTCATTACTTTTATTTTAGCTAAAATATTCACTACGAGGTGGTGACAAATGGAATACATCCACAAACCTTTTATAACTTATAGTTGTGCATGTGAACTAAGGCAGAAACGCATACAGCCACTCTTCAACTAATACTAATAATAAATACGAATAGTATGAAAATATTTGAATACTTAGGCTATTTCCGTCTATCACAATTAAATTATGAAAATATGTTAATTATATAGTTTTGACTTTAGGAAATACGAATATTTGGTTATAAAAACGTAAAAAATATTTTTAATTTCAAAATTAAAATCGTAGTTTTATTATCTATATGTCACGTGACCGAAAACGCCGACCACCATTTCATTCTCGTGAGTGACGTCACTACACCATATATAACCATAAGCGCGAGCGAGACAAATATTTGCCTCTTTCTTTAGGACAGGTGAGATGGGACTAAGGGCTATGATGACGTCACGATAATGGCGGCTGCCGTTTTTGAATTGTATACTTTGAGTAAGCATATAGTTTAATTTTTCGTCTGTGTTTTTTTTTACTTTCCTCGTATTCGATATGAAAAGTAGTGTTTAACTCGGGTGAAAGTCATCCATTTCTGACTCGAAAAATATCTCGTCAGAAATGGGTGCCTTTCTGCCCTTGGTTAAACATCTACTATTGTTGCGTTAACAGACAAGAAAGTTTTCATAGTAAAATTGGTTGTAATAATGCTGGTCATTTCCTACGGTTTCTGAACGCATTTAAGAGCACTAATGATATGTGCGATGTATTTTAGAGATTGGGCCATACGTGTGCTTCTTCTCATCTGGCTAAATTTAATATTATGAGTGAGCCTAAATGTGACTGCGGTGCTGAGGAAGCTGACATAAACCGTATTATCTTCTGGCTAAGTTTATCTGTGAAAATAATATCAAATTATAGTATTATTCGTTTTTTATAATTTATATACGTATTTATAAGTATTTCAATTCCATTTTTCCTGCCTTGATGATTTTTTCCAAATTCCGATTTATCCTTTCCGTACTGATCCGATTTTATTTCCTTCCCTTTATTAACTTGATTATGGCTATGGGCAAAAGCCCGCAAGTCCATTGAAAAATATATATATATATATATTTTAGCAATTTGAAACAGTCGCTTACCTACTTTCAAAGGTTTGATAAACGGGTGCGTCTTGAGTTAGGTTGCAGGTGTCTTTTATGGGTGGGTATGGATTTATTGGGCATCGCTGCATTATATGATCCATGATGTGCTCCTCTTCGCTACAATTACATACTCGTATGTCCGAATCTCGCCAACCCCATTTGTGCCGAATGAAGTTGCAGCGGCGAGCGGCCATGTCCTGATGATCACAAATTCAATGACCTAAAGACTAAAGATAGTCATGTAACTGAGTTGATAACATTTATATGCCAGTTGACTACCTAAGGCTATATATAACTTTACAAGTAGGTAAATAACCGCCCATGGAAAAAAGCTCCAAGTACAGTGAAATAAGTTCTAAATTATGTCAACAGGTGGTGGGGTACGCGGTGGTGGTGGCGACGTTCGCGCTGCAGGCCCCGGTGCGCTGGTCGGCGGCGCGGCTGCACGGGGCGCCGCGGTTGCTGCTGGCCGACGTGTACCACCTCGTGTCCTTCCTGGCCACGGTTAACGTGTGGCGCGGCGTGTGGGGACTGCTGGACGTCTATCTATTCCCTGGTAAGACTATAATGACAACAGGTGGTGAAGTATGCGGTAGTGGTGGCGACGTTCGCGCAGCAGGCCCCGGTGCGCTGGTCGGCGGCGCGGCTGCACGGGGCGCCGCGGCTGCTGCTGGCTGACGTGTACTACCTCGTGTCCTTCCTGGCCACGGTTAAGGTGTGGCGCGGCGTGTGGGGACTGCTGGACGTCTATATATTCCCTGGTAAGACTATAATGACAACAGGTGGTGAAGTATGCGGTAGTGGTGGCGACGTTCGCGCAGCAGGCCACGGTGCGCTGGTCGGCGGCGCGGCTGCACGGGGCGCCGCGGCTGCTGCTGGCCGACGTGTACCACCTCGTGTCCTTCCTGGCCACGGTCAACGTGTGGCGCGGCGTGTGGGGACTGCTGGACGTCTATCTATTCCCTAGTAAGACTATAATGACAACATGTGGTGAAGTATGCGGTAGTGGTGGCGACGTTCGCGCAGCAGGCCCCGGTGCGCTGGTCGGCGGCGCGGCTGCTGCTGGCCGACGTGTACCACCTCGTGTCCTTCCTGGCCACGGTCAACGTGTGGCGCGGCGTGTGGGGACTGCTGGACGTCTATCTATTCCCTGGTAAGACTATAATGACAACAGGTGGTGGAGTATGCGGTAGTGGTGGCGACCTTCGCGCTGCAGGCCCCGGTGCGCTGGGCGGTGGCGCGGCTGCTGCTGGCCGACGTGTACCACCTCGTGTTCTTCCTGGCTACAGTCAATGTGTGGCGCGGCGGGTGAGGGCTACTGGACGTCTATCTGTTCCCTGGTAACACTCACTTTTGTTAGAAAGAGTAATACAATCATTTTTTAACTTCGTTTTGTAATATTAGGACAAAGCTGAGCCCTCTAGGGGACACCTGAGTGGCCCTTTGTTTTGATCATTGCTTGACGCTTGACGAGAATTACGCATCCGTAATAATTGAAAAAATATGTTTACATCTGTATTTGTATATAGCAACAGTTTCAGATCGCAGGTTAAATATGTTCATGACCGTATTGCTTGATATAGGAATTTCGGATAAGGTTATGTAGGTACAATATTGTATTCATCTCCAAATTTGTTTGTTTGGGCTCGCGAGTCAATATATTAGTTTGTTGACTTTGTCAACAGTTCGGGGCAGGAAGACGGAAGACCAATAAAAATCTCCAGACAGAATTGTTCATCTTTGTTTTCTTCTACAGATTCGCCAAAACTCAGTAATTGGTGCACACACGTCGTGAGTCTCACGCTCTTGATGCTCCTTAACTGCTCCAACTCAATCCTGGTGCGGGGCGTCTACATCGACGGCGAGGAGCCAGCCGGTGAATGCGTGGTCTTTCCTTGCCACTATCTAAGGCTCTTCTTCCACAAAGAAAGAACCAAAAAGAGACACAGACAAGCGCTAGCGGCGGCTGCGCTTGCGGCGAACAGGAAGATAGAGGAAGCCAGCTTACCTTTACAAATGCCGGAGGAGAAAGTCTAGAAAAGATAGCGATGAATTATATTTTGAGATTGATAATTAAGTTTCTTCATCGGTGTTGTTTTGGACGGCTTATGGTGGGTGTTATTGATAGTGTTTAGTAATTGTTGCTTAGTTGCTAGGATGTAGTAATCCGTCATTTGTTACCCAGTGAAACTTGATTATAAATATCATACCATTGATGACTGATGAGTGCAACAACCCCTTTTTGGGTACCTACCTACTTTTTGTAACTTATAAAACGCTATACGTCCCTAATAATTATCAGGAGTATTTGCGAAATTCACGGATGGAAACATTGTTTTGGAACGAAGTATCTTTTTTGTAAATATTATCTATGAAATCGTAGAGTAAAATAAAAATTTCTAATTTTCAACAGAGCCAACAGAGGTCAGTAGAAATACTTCTTGAATGTATTAGAAGGGATGGAAATGTATTTAAACTATATCAGACTGTGGAAAAACAGTATTTTTAATGGTATTATTGTATCTGCATTTACAGTTTAGTATACGGCATCAAGTTATGTTGAAAGAATAATGATATTAAAAAACATAACACGTTCCTACTTTTGTCGGCAAATTAATTTCACTCATTGTTTATGTATAATTCTTAATTTCTTAACAACCCCGTTCCCTCGAAAGTTACTAATTAAGTTAAATTTCAGATTAGGTGAATTGATATACATTTTAATTGTGTATTCCTAATTTATTGGTCTGTTTAGTTACTAGTCATTTACTGCGTGCCTATTTTATTGTCACACAATGCATCTATTCATACTTAGATTTATTTTTGTAGCTTTATTCTATTTTAATCAGATAACACCAATCAAACAAATTATAAATCGCCCACTACTGCAGTAATTCTATCTAATCAGTAGGGTAATCGTGTAAATTTTCCGACGCGTGTTAGCACACTCGTTCAAAAAGTTACACGATTATACATATTAGGTGTGATTTCTGAACTAAAAACGAAAATAATTATTGACAATGTAAAGATGTTTTTTTTTCTAAAACTATAGTTAATACAAAAGTAGTTTTTGTTATATTTTATCGGTGATTACAGTAGCTACCTCTTCAGGTTATTCTATCTAGTTAGCTTTAATACTCATATAAATAATACAAAGCAAAGTTCTGCTATATATGTATTATTAATATATCATGGTGCTTGTGACAGCAATTAGGTCCCTATATAGGTATTAGGTATGTATTTAATTAAAGAAAGTACTTTTGTGACAGAGGAATGCCAAGTCTCTCGTGTATATAATTCTTATTGTATCTAATTATAAAGCTGTCCTCGTGACGAAAGTACATAATAAATAAAGAAATGATTACATTATCCGCTGTTTAATTCATTACTTTCAATTAAATATAAAACTATCGCGGCGGCACACTCCATTGAAGATATTTCTGTACTTATACCATTCATAAATAAAACATTAATAATGAAACACTGAGATTAATACACTGATGATTGATCATAGCATAACAAAACGCTTTGGACCTTTGCAATGTACAATATTTTTGAAAGGATGCATCAGTTGTCTGTACTGTACTGATCTGGTGAGATTACTTATTTGGACTCTCTCTGTGCCATTATAATAGGTAAGTAATGTGTGGTTATTTTTTAAGGCCTCGGTATTAAGTTAATTAAGTTAACACGTCTATTCATATAGATAAGTATTTGAATTGACGTAATGCTCGAATAGGACATAATCAAATATCTTGTACCTATTGAACCCTCAATAGGTGCTGCTGATGTTGATGATGAGGAATGACCTCTACCTATTAATTATTTAACGTCTTAGTCCTATTTAATAGTTTGACTGTCCCTCGCATTCGCCACTGTCATGGGTCGATACGTCCGTGCATTACATGTAATGCACAAATGTATAGAATCATCTATTTCTGACGTCACGTAGACGTAGCAGACCTAGTTTGACGGTGCATTATATATAATTCACGGAAGTGTTAAATTTTCTGCTTTACACCATCGCAGTATTCGAAAATATCTCTGGCATGCAAAGCCTTTAGTGTAAGACAAAACAGACCTAAATATAGCCTGGAAGAAACCCAAAGGTCCTTGCCCTTACAATATTAAATGTTTAAGTATCATGCCCTTATGTCTAAGACTTTAGGGTTAAAATTCGCAGAATCACGTTTGACCGTACAAGTTTGCCCATATTCATTGAAACGTCGCAGTGATAACAGCTATCACATGAGTTACGCGCTGGTGTGTACATAGTCTGAGTTTATAAATATTGCAACTGGGTGGTCTTTAGATTATTTTCACTTCTTCCGTTGACAAACAAACTGGAGGCCTCGTCATATAACAAGGTAGAGACATTCGTATTCGTACCTACTCGTACTCGTTGCTGTGATGCCATAGAGGCTAGTGGAATCCTTAAAGATTCTCCAGGTCACATGAAGCAGTCTTGGCTCGGAGATGCTTCATGTGATTGACCAGGCGTTTACGAGTAGCTGGCATGCTGTCTACCCCCTGATTGTGTGTTGATCTGGATAGTACCTAACGTACCTACATCCGAGTAACTGTGCTAGTAGGCGTTTCATATGCCGAAAACTAAATTAATTTATTACAAAGCTGCTTGGGTATCTAGGTCTAGGCTATCAATACTAATGAAAAGAGGTAAAGTTGGAACTTTTATATTTAAGGGTCAATCTTCAGAACTACCTACTCATTAAATTTCAGAATGGACATAGCTATAGACTATAGGTATTTAGTCTGGTTAATGTAACTGGTGACAGAGGAGCTGGCGGCTTCCTCGCGCAACGCATCAGCATTGCAATTCAGCGAGGAATTTTATTTATTAATAAAACTAAAATTATTCAAGTTTTCACTTCTACCGGCACTCCCGGAGTGCAACCCGGTCTTTTTTTTTCTCTTTAGACTCATAGTGTGGGCGTATTGTTGGATAGCTTGTTCAAAAATATTATGGGTTTCTTAAAACGATTTTTCAGATTAGTTATTCGTTTGCGAGATATTGGGCTTTCAAGCCCAAATATTTGTTCGAGTCATGTCCCCCCCCCCCCCCTTGCCGGCTAATAAATGGCTGCTACTGGGAATGTGAAATAAATCGTGGAAATAGTTTTCCTTTTAAATTCATTATATGTAGGTAGTTACTACCTACATAAATATAATGAATTTAAAAGGAAAACTGTCACGGCTAAGTAGGCATAATTAGTTACCGAGTTATTACTCGACTATTGTCGACCAACTTAAAATATACTTAGAAAGGCCAACTTTCGTACAAATTCGGCCGACGCAACCATTTAGTTGGCGCGCGCGTGTCGATGTAACCACACCTCGGACACTGGCGATCAAATGTATGAAACAAATGCTTTCCTACGCACACAGTCTAAGCTCGTGTAGGTGAACGCGTACCATGCTTGTGTGAGTGCGATATGACATGCTAGGGTTGGCCGCCATTTTAGTGCGTTCGCGAATCGGGAACGCAATCGGTAATATGAGATAGCGGCGTCGAATTATTTTGTGTGCTTGTAATTAATTATAAACAAAAACGTTTTTAACTCTAATTTCCGAGATTATTATTGACCGGAGCGTTAGCGAAGGTCTATGTTTTGTCTCGAGCAATTTGCTTTTGTATGTCCGGATGTTCTCCTCTACAGGTCACAATTCTTAACCGATTCTCATGTAATTTTGTGACCAGATTCTATGATTAAATATTTTTTTTTTGTCGATCCAGTTTTTGAATATTCTTTCGCACAAGGTTAAAATATAGCATAATCATGCGCAGAAACCGCCACGCGCCGCGCCGCCCGGGTTAAGTTCGATGACCTCAATGACTCAAAACTCATTGCATGAATTAGGAAAGTAAGAATCATATTATGCTGGCTGTAAGGTGGGTATCTAAGCTCGATTTATACAATAGTTTCCTATTTTGAATCAGTATAAAATACCTTTGTTACCTAAATTTTAGTCACGAAATTCAGGCCACCAAAATATGACGTAAATTGAAAACATGATTTTTTGTTCATATAGTTAGGTATTGTGTTGTTTTCAGTGTGATCTGATAGTTTTAGGTCTAAAACCGTTAGGGTAAAATAAATACTAAACATAAGTACCTAGTATTGTAAGTTGGTTTTCCACTAAAACTAGTTTTGTCGTTTATAGAGCTTAAACAACCGGACACAGCACAACACACGCCCATTACAAATGGATTTGTAAATATTTGTTTGATATTTAAATATTTTACGTGGCCTCCGCTCTGCGCAACGCGTCGTCGCGTCCTTTCCAGCCGGTAACTGTGAGGTAACTGAACGCGGGTGGGCGGCACTTTCAACGGGAGGCAGGGGCTGGCCATACTGTACGGTAGTACTCTTTATTATACTGTGATGTAACTAAGAAAGACAGGCAACTACGGAACCCTACACTGCGCGTGGCCCGACACGCACTTGGCCGATTTATTAGATTTAACCTCGTTTTAATTTAATTTAAATACCTAGTTAATGTTAATTATCATCTTGTATATACTATAGAAAATTACATTTATAAACAGCTATTCGTATTATATTCCATGGCTTCGTAGTCCAGGCAATGAACTGACTTGTATGGAAAATATGACAATTTTGGAAATAATTTATAATAGCTTATTTTTTATGTATAACGGATATATTATCAATTAAATAGTTACCCAGCGACAGAATCCGACAAAATTTCAGACATCGAAAAAATGATAAGTTAACTGGCTTCTAAAAAGTCAGTAAAAATATTAATAAAAATAAATTCTTATTCTAATTTGAATATGTATAAAAACAAAATATAATATGTCTTATTTATAAATACATAATTAAAGCTAACTTAAACATAAATAAAAAAAAAACTAATTTGGCTATAACTAAAAATGAAAGCATAAAAAAAGAAGTTATAAAAAGAACACCGCCTCTAGGAGGTCAGACTGCGGCATGGACCCCATTACGCTGGCAGCATTACCTCTCTGAATCGCAACGGAAATTCGATGCGAGAGGTAAGCGCCAGCTCTGGGGTCACCAGTTGCTTGGACCAGCCGCGAAGACAACGCCTTGAAAAATATACACATATCTGACGACCAGGGACCCAAGGTTTCCACAGCAAGCGCCGCAAAATCGTAATCCTGTAACAAGGAGGAGTATTTGCGGCGCTTGTTTACTTGGGCCTGGTCGGCGGCAGCGCCGGCCTGTGAACGGGTGCCCTGGATGTGGGACTGGGCGAAGGTGTCAACGCAAGTTACATCCCACACCAGGGCTCTGCCTAGTTTCCAAGGCACTAATGTAGCCCCATCTGGACGCTTGCCATCGTCACGCGCCAAACCAACAGGTTCTAGTATTGCTGGTACGGAGGCGGTGGCAAGCGAACGACGGATCAAATCATTTAAAGTGCCATGGCGGTACAGGCGGCCGGCGCTTCTATGACAAGAAAGACCATGTCTACCCAGCTGGTCCACGGCCCTCCCACAGTTACACGTATGAGCGACACAAATTCTGGCTCCAAGTCTGAGGCATACGGATATTCTCAGGCAGCTTGGATCCAGAACTGTGCCTATGTTCCGCGACGGGAGGGCATGCAGCCAGTGGCCCGACTCGCTCGCCGAAAAAAAAAATGTGTTTGTCTTTATTTTGGTTCATTTACATTTGCTCTATAATATTCAAGATAAATCGTACAAAAAAAGATAATGCATGCTTCATTGAAATCTACATAATTACTTCCGGGTGGAAAGTTTGTCGGATTCTTGACTAAATCATCTTAGAATAACATTTTCAAATTAAATCAACAAAAAAAACGCTATTATAAATTAATGTTTTTCAAAACCGTATTTTGCCTGGAGTATCGCCCGCGTTTTATACACAACGCAGCGTTAATTTGAGGTATGTTGATAATTACATCAGAGGTGGAATTATCACGCGAGCCGCAGCTGAGAAGGATGTAATTATCAAAGCTTACGCGTTTCATACGACGTTTTTCAACACATTTTGCGAGGAAAAAATCCTTTTCATAAGATGAAAATTTTATAGACCTGCCAAGTTATTTTCTTTACATATGGTAACAGGTTTTTACTCACACGTTGTATATTCTTTTTATCACTTTTCTAGTCACCACGAGTCAACGTTTTTGTTAATACTTAACCAAACACGCATTAACAATGTTTACAAATATCTGTGAAATAACCTATATCTAATGGCGCGCAACAGTTTTTATTCGTGAAGTTTGCGCAGTGCGCGCGCATTACATGAAATCTCTAAACACCGCCAATACAAAATAAAATAAATATTTTCGTTTTAAAATTTTATCTTCATTAATTCATGTAAAATATTATCAAAAGTGAAAAGTTTTACTAAATGAAACGTTTCTATATCATATCCAAAAAGAAATAAGTAGTCAATTAATTAACAAAAAGGATTTAATTTGTTTAGTCGAGTAAGAATCCATTTGCCAAATTAAAAAAAAAGCTGCACATTCTGTACAACCCGGTTAATTTAAGAATGCACCGTGTGCATGCATACATCTTGCTGCAATGTGCCAACACAACACACAAGTGTCGTAATGTTATAAAACACGCGTGTTTAATATCCAGGCTTATGAGCCTAAAAGCGACACAATAAGAGGTCCGTTACGAGCAAGTGTTGAAAAGACAGTGTGTTTTAGAGTACATAGGTATGGTGCTACTTTCCCGCACTACTGCGGAAAGAGTACTTTCCGTGCATATGTCGAAACTTTAAAAAGCCATAATGTACAGTAAAACGTTGCACGATACACGTGCGAGTAGGTAATTCGCAACTTGTGTCGATTTAAAACACTTCCTTCGGTCGTGTTTTAATTTATCACCACTCATTGCGAATTTCCTATTTTTGGCACTTGTATCGTAAATAACTATTCTTTGTGCGACCACTTTTTTTTGCCAGTTGTTATTGGTAGTGCGAGACATTTGAGACATTCTGGGTTCGAAATCCGTTGATGCAGGAAAAGCAAGTATTACACACTTAAGTGTTTCTTTATCATTTTTAATTAATAATAACATTACAAATTAACATTGTAAGTAATATCATTAATATCATCACAATAAAAAAATACACAAATTAAAAAATATTAAAACATTCGCGTTTTATTAAAACAGTAAATTAAAATAAGTAAACGACCAACGCTACGGGTTCTTCCGGTCTTGAAATTATTAAAAAAACTAGCACTCAAAGTACTATCAGCCACAAACAGTATAAACATGATGACAAAGCTTTGAGGTAGAAAATATACGATATATCAGCTCAAATTCCGTGATACAAGAATCCATATCCTCGGAAGTATGGTACAGTCAGCAGCAGAAGTTGCTAAGCAGTTCTAGTTCTCAAAATGATCTACACACGAACTCTAATGTCAAGGGAATAAGGATCTGTGTAGGTCATTTTGAGCGTGTTACTCGTATTTTGCTTAGCTACTTCTGTTGCTGACTGTACATTGACTATTTTAATTTACGGTTAAAACAATTCAACTACCATACAGTTCCATCCACTATTTAAGATTCAAAACCGTATGGCGAAGTCTCGATAGTCCAGCCTGGCCAATTGCTGGGCATTGGTGAGGTCGCATTTCTCAATCTTACAGCCGGGCGAGCCTGTGGTGCGCAGCCAATCGATCCTGGAACAATTAACGTAATAAGAGAGAGGTATCTTTTTTGTTTTATTGTAGGAAAATCCTTTATCCTCCGCGCCACGGGGATACCGCGGAGGTTATGTCGGACTCGCACCGACTAAAACCCCCCCCGCTGGTCCTGGGATCTCCTACGGAACGCACTAGTACCTCCCTAGCGCCATGTCTCTACCTCTCTACCTTCTTTTTCAACGATTGCAGCCCCCACCACCCCGCCACGCGCGTGTACCATTTGGACCCGAGGATCCCTAGTCGCCTTGTACGACAGGCAGCACGTCTATCATGCGACGGCCGCGACATACTCTCGATTTTTCTCGCTCTATATCTCTTGTTCTAAGTGTTCTAATAAGAAAGAGACGGATAGTGCGAGAAAAATCGAGAGAGCTCGCACGCCGTCGCATGATAGCCGTGCAGGGGACACTATAGTCGTATTCTAATGCCCGGGCTACAGCGGCGCTACCACGAAAATCGAATGTCGAAGTTCGTATCCATGCATCCTTGTCACTCGAGTAATGTATGTGCGGTAGAGACGGAAATATCCGACCTTCGACTTTCGAAGTCAGGGCGCAAGAGAGAGGTAGGTACCTAGGGCGCGGCGGAATGACATCTCGTTTATATTTGGAGCAGAGCAGCCCAACTGGAAATGTACCTGCCCTTTACAGTAGACCGCAGCCATAACAACGCCACTACTTGTTCTGTGGGTGTTGTTTTTCCGGTGGTGAGTAAGATTGCCAGAGCTTTCGAGGATGCACTGTGTTGAGAGTGAGGGTGATCCTAGCTATAAATAAATCCTCAAATAAATAAAGGATCGGCAACGCGTGTGGATCTCGTCGCAAGCCTGTATTAGGCCACGGTGTCTGCTGACTATCAGTCAGACTGCATGCTCATATTGAATGTAGGAAAAACAAAATACGAGTGCCATAAAAATAGTGGTTCAGTCAGTGAGCTATTCATTTTGAAGATATGTATCGGCCTGCGGGGCTAGCACATCTTGCACCCGCGACTCAGATCGCGACTCGAGACAAGTCTCTCGCTCCTGTCAAATATGTCGCTTTCCGCAGCACAACTTGCCACCGCGACAGAGTCAGGCACGGCAAGAACTCAAAGTCACTGCGCAAATTAATAACAGTAATATAGGATAAAAAAAATCATGATACAACATTTTTGCAAAGCGCCTAATACTTGCTGGATAATTACTTAGTTAATTACTTGCTGGCACGAACCTTCGTTGCTATGCTCGTTGACATGGCCGCGACGTTATAATAGTTATTTGTTATACAAGGGTGCAAAGTTGTATTTTACCCGCGAGTGTGGAATTAAAACACGAGCAAGCGAAAGGATTCCATAGTTGAACGAGTGGTTCTAAATTAGAATCCTGAGCGTAGCGAGTGTTTCAACACACGAGAAGTAAAATACATTTGCACCCGTGTTTAACACAAAACTTTTCACCTCACTGTAGCGAGGAAAGTGCAACATGCAAACAACTTTATTTAATTTAAATAGTTATATTTCTATTTTTTAACAGTAATAAATAGTAATAATAACGTTAAGTAATTTCAAGTAGAATTTTGGTCAAGTGCGAATCGGGTTTTAATTTTTCCATACATTTTGAGACCCAGCGCCTGAATGAAGTCAACAAGCAATTCTTTAAATTCTTAAATATTTATTTTTCACCTCACCGGCTCGAAAAGGCTTGCTTTATCGCTCAAAATCTGCGCCCAAAAGCCCATTATATCCGCTAGTGTGGAAAGAGTTTTTGAATTTGGAACGTGACGGTCAATCGCCAGATCCAACTTTTTTCTATACAGTATGAGATAAGAGGTCATTATCCTGCGTTCAGAAACTGATGGTGTTTGCCAATAATTAATTGTTATTACATATTTTGATAAAATTAATAATACTTAATTATTTCTTAATTACATACGAAATATCAATATTTAGACTGACTTATAAGGATACAATACGAATAAACAATTTTAAAATGTAGTTTTATTTTTCAAAAAATTTTGCTTTTTCTAAATTTGGAACGCACCGTTTGAAAAGTTAATTTAAGAAAAAACTCATGTACCTACATTTAATTTTGTTTTGTTTTAAAGCCACAGTAAAACCAAAATAATGGTGGTTATTTATAGATTTTAGTGCAGAAGATATACATATATTATATGAATTTTCATGCCTGCTAATTTAGCGGAAAAAGTGAAATAAGCGTATTTGAGCCTTAGTTTACCCGTGCGTGAGTACCCAACAATACTTTGACTTTTTTAGTGTAGGTAAGCGTGGAGTTATTTAAAGATGCAAAAATGTTTATGTTACGTTTAATAATTATAAAATGCTATATCTTTATGAGATGTAAACAAACCTTTATTGAAAATGAGTATAAGGTCCAAATTACTTCCATTACATTTACAATTTTCCTCGCGGTGGTGTGGTGAAAAGTTGTGTGTTTCGCTCGGCAGCAAAGTTGTTTGGCGTCTCGTGCCTTGAAAGCCTCGCTATGCTCAGTATTGTACTTTTGAACCATTCGCTTCGCTCATGGTTCAATCTTACAATCCTTCGCTAGCTCGGCTTTCAATACAAGCACTTGCGCCAAATAACAACTTTGCAGCCTTGCATAACAAATAACTATTATTCTGTTTTTAAGTATTTGTTGTTATAGCGGCAACAGAAAAACATCATCTGTGAAAATGTTGTATTATGAGTGATTTACGTTTTTTATATCTGTCAAAAGCCTCAAAAGCTACTTAAACACGCTTCAAGGTCAAATTACCTTCCCCACTAGTGGATAAAATGCGTTTTAGCTCATTGGTTTTAAAGGATAAAAGACGGCTTGCCGAGACAGTGAGGGGAAAATTACTTTCCCCCACTAGTGGATAAAATGCGTTTTTACCCGCTTGTTTTAAAGGATAAAAGACGGCTTTCAGTGAGGGGAAATTTAACTGGCAAATATTTTTTATTACGTCTTGTATTATCGGCATGAATCCAAAATATCATAACTAACTAACCTACCCAGTATTTTCCAGCCTCTACAACAATGTACTCGATAGTACATTGTTGTAGAGGCTGGAAAATACCAAAGCATCTAGTCAACAATAATAGGTACACATTTTATTGTTCTCAGGCCCTCTTACCGCTTCGGCCGAACCATGCGGCGCTACCACGAACTTCGAAAGTCGAAGTTCGTAATACATGCATCCCTGTCACTCGAGTAAGAGAGTGCAATAGAGATGGAAATACCCGAACTTCGACTTTCGAAGTTCGTGGTAGCGCCGCTCTTGCACCTCCGTGGTGCAATTCACCCAAACGCGGTTGACAGAGACACTAACCGTGTCGCTATTCCACGGTGACACGTAAACATAACGATCCTAACAAGACAAAAAAGCACGTGCGATGTGGTAGAACGGGTTGCCATATAGTCGAGTTACATACGTAAATCGCACATGAACAATAGTAGGTTGTGTCGCACAAGGGAGAAAAATCTATGTTTAAGGCATGCATATTGAATTATGGACGTAGCAAAACTTTACACAATAGAATCCCGAGCGTAGCGAGGGTAGCGTAACGAGGTATCCACCTGTTTACGCCCAAAACGGAAATGATTTGCTACCGAGTGCGCACATACGATACTGTTTTTCACACATTCTATGGGAAAAAATTAAATTAAAAAGGGAATATCAGGTAAAAAGTACCAATGTGAGGGTAGTAATGCCTCTTTTCTGACTAGTATATAGGTGTGAAAACCATTATCGCTATTGGCCTGTATCACAGATGCTAAGTACAGTCAGGGGTATTAATATACGTAATAAATACCTATCAGTGTACGTATAGGTATTGATACCCCGAACTGTATCTACTCGTCACGCGCTCCCCTTTTCCCCGGCCTACCGATACTGACATGTGATCCGTGATCGGCTTGAGTCCTTGTATTTTGCCCACGATGGTGCCTTTCTTAGAGTTCTTCACCCACCCCACGACGCCGACCGTCTCCGCTACTTCTTTGCAGTATTTGGTGAAATTACATCCTGAAATGAAAATTAAACATTTTTAAATGTACTTATTTGAGTAAGATTCTGACAAAATTTACAAGTTTGGTAACACGTTTTACTATGCCTTGTGTGAGGAAGTAAATTAAAGGTTGAAATGTCAGTTTCTAATAGACGGATTAAAATTGAAGAACCTCTTAGTCAACTTCTCCACCTGTTTTGCTGTCAAGCTTATTTATTTGGCCCCGCGACCCTTGGTCCGTGGGGTCCCAGCGCCCTCAATCTTTTCAAAGAACTATCAAGAAAATTAGCCGACACCACCAACGCATACGTATTGCGATACAGCGGGGAAATGCTGCCAGGATCTTCGGCACCATGCCGCGGAGAGACCACTTATTTTAGTTATAAAGTAGTTTTATTTATTCAAGTTTTAGTGATAAATCGGTGCCTAATTTATATTGTAATTGTATTGTTGTTTATTGACTAAAATATATGATCACGCTTAAAAGTTAAAACCGTTGTATTGGTATTCACTGATGGTTCGATCCTACAATCCTTTCCTAGCTCGGCTATCATACAAGCACTTGCGCCAAACAACTTTGCAGCCTTGCATACCTAACAAATAACTATTTCACGCTTTAGGTTTCACCCTACATACACGTCCAAATTTCCCTTCCGACAGTCTCATCAGACTATCGGACTTTCTCTGAAGATTTTCTTTAAAATGTGTCGGTTAAAAATAAAATAAACTTATAATCGCTGACACCGACCTACATGCGTACAGCGCAGCGCCGGTCCGCGTCTAATAATACAACGCTGATTAACCGATCAACCGTCGATATTATTTTATACTTGACTTCTAGAGTTACTATTAGCTACTGACAGCCATGTGATCTTGACAGCAAGCTGCAATATGGTATGAGATAAGGATACATAGAGATTCATATCCCTATCTCGCTCTATCTTTATAGCGCAGAAGGATTGCAGTCCCCAACACAGAGCCGTCTGGATGTGTCCTTAAAGACAGTATATATGTTATTCTCATGATTATATGCTTCATTACCGGAAAGTAATAAAAATGTATTCGGTAGGGTAATCAGATATATGGGAGCGACCAAGGTGCTCGATTTTATCATTTTTTATTATCAAGGGGTTAGAGTATGTTCAGATATTTTTGGACATACCGAAGAGTACAGATATATTTGATATCTACCCTCTAAATCTGGGACTACATTACATGCATTCTAAATTCCTGATCCGCCCGGCCCCCGCGGGTTCCGAATTGGCCGGGCCGGGAGGGGCGGGCAGTCTAGATGTACCTAGTCCTAGTGTAAGACTACATGCATTCGGAATCTTTCCCGTGGCCGCCCACCCCGCCCAAGATGCGGGGTTTCTGAGGCGTCCACCATCATGGGTTCGAGCCTTAATAACTTTTTTTATTTTAGTTATGCGGTATTTTTAATAGTTATATTTTACGTGCCTAAATTTAAGGGTCAAAATAAAAATGCTAACCTTGTATCGTGTTTTGGGGATCGCCTTTTATGTACTCATAAAAACACCGACGTTCGGAAAATATGGGTTTAAATATGTATAAACCAATAATCTTTATACTTTTTAGGCACTTTTTTCAGATATTTAACTCTTCCTTTTCGGAACAATATTCTTAATTATAAGTAAGAAAAAGATATATATACCTAAGTAGTTTTTACTAGGTACCTTGCCTTCAGGTAACTAACTATGTGAGATAAGATAACTAACTATGTATTTACCGTTGTTTATTGAATAAATCAATTAGTACTTTGTATCTAAAACCCTATAACAAAACGATTTTTCTCAAAAATGGCCCGCAAAGTGAACATAACTCGCTACATATTGGAAGGTAAAGTGTATAGTTTAAGGTCAGATCTAAATAAAACAAAAAGACCGGGTTGCACTCCGGGGTGCCGGCAGAAGTGAAAACTCAATAACATTGTAACAGTTTTTCGATCAGGTCACGTGACATCTTACGGTGTCACCCTAAAAATGAATTTGACGCAAATTTATAAACAATTATCAATTACTTAGGCGGACGGGCCCGTCGGCGCGCCGACGGGCGGCGGCAAACACAATACCAATTTGCTTTTGCCATTGCCAAATATTTTTCAAAGCTTTATATCTTTAGGAATAACGTCTAAATTCGAACTATTCGAATTTGCAAGAACAGCACAACAGCAGACGGCGGTGGCGACCAAGATATCAATTTGGTTTTGCCGTTGGTAAATATTTTTCTAAGCTTTATCTCTTTAGGAATAACGCCCAAATTCGAAATATTCTAATTTGCAAGAACAGCACAACAGCAGACGGCGGTGGCGACCAAGATATCAATTTGTTTTTGCCGTTGGTAAATATTTTTCTAAGCTTTATCTCTTTAGGAATAACGCCCAAATTCGAACTATTCGAATTTTCTCAATAGCAAAACGGTGAAGGATGCGTTGGTATTATTACAAATTTATTTGCAGAATATGCTATTGCAAAAAGTGTTTAACGGCTTTATAACATAACAATAAATAAACACAACTCTTACGAATAGCGTTCAGTTTTGAATGAAGTCGAATCGGCTAGCAGCAAAAAGTGACATCCTTCACATCTGACGTCACAAAACTCTGTCGCGTATTTAACAATTTTTCCCCATCCCAAAAAGTGCTCAGCACCGCTAAAGAAGTTTTCACTTCAAAAAAACATTGCAGGCCGCCTGGAATGTTATACATAAATTCCTTTACAGTACATATGTACTTTCCCGCACTAGTGCGGAAAAGGGCACTTTTCGTGCATATGTCGAAACTTTAAAGAGCCATATGTACAGTAAAACGTTGTACGATACACGTGCGAATACGTAATTCGCAACTCGTGTCGATTTAAAACACTCCCTTCGGTCGTGTTTTAATTTATCACTACTCGTTGCGAATTTCCTATTTTCGGCACTTGTATCGTAAATAACTATTATTTACTACTCCCAAGCTCGTCCGTTTAAACAAATACTCAGCCTGCTATTGCCTCCTTCCCGGCCACGGCAATAATGTACGAATTATTATTATTATATTATATTATTATGCTTTATTCTTTTGAAACCCGAAAGTAATTAGGTATCTGAATAAAGTTTCAAACTTTCAACTTTTGAAGCGATTAAAAGGTTCATCGTTTCGAGTGTCGAGCTCACAACTTTCTTCAACTTCTACCAAATATAAAGCTTCTAATTATTTTATCCTAAAGGATAGTAAATTATACTTTTTTTGACAGCCGCATGGCTCAACCACTAGGCTACCGCGAGGTGGACGGTCGTGGGTTCGAATCCCGGTTCGTACCAATGAGTATTTTTGAACGTATGTACGGAATGTCATTTGATATTTACCGTTAGCCTTTCGGTGAAGGGAAAACATCGTGGTGTATGTGAAGCCCCCAACCCGCACTGGGCCAGCGTGGGAACTACTGCCAGTTCCCTCTCATACAGTGGGACGTATAAAGTCTAATTTATTATTCTACTTTTTTTGTTTATAAGTAGAAAAAGTCAGGACTGAGTGCCGTAGGTAGGTAGGTATAACATACGAGTAAGGGTCTCAAATGGCGATACTCGCAGGTAAGTAGGTACTTAATTAATGTAACGAGATCTGTCTGATAATGTCAACATTGTCAACATGGCAAAGGTGATAGAAATTAATTCATTGCCTGCTTATCGAATAGCGTAAGTTTAGTAAGTACCTACGGCCAATTTGAATATCTAGTTACTACTTACAAGGAAACGTGCCCAACTTTCCGGCTCCAAATTGATTTATTTTTAACCGACTTAAAAAAAGGAGTAGGTTCTCAATTCGGTTGTTTTTTTTTTATTTATTTTTTTATCTCTTTTTTTGTAATGTTTGTTAACGTAGAACTCCGTCATTGATGAGCCGATTCGTCATTTTTTTTTTGTTTGTAAGTATATGCTTTCAGGTGGGTCCCATTTTTTTCAAAAATTCAGTTGGATGATGGGATCCATGAGAAATTGAGGGAATTCCTCAATTATAATAGGCACGCGTGTAGTGATTTTGGTATTTTCTATTATGACTCGTGTATTTACACCCGGAAATCATAAATTTGGTGGAGTGGAATTGATGATGAAGACCACAGATGACTTATGGAATTCCTCAATTATGTACTTAAAAGTACAAAAGTATATCACATATTCTGATAAGATTCCGTTGAAATAGCAACTAATGAAGTGCCAAAGGTGATCCTTGCTGATTCGACGGAAGTCCTCAAATATTATCGGCCCACATACAGCGATTCGGTTTTTTTCTCTAATAATCAACGCATTTGCTCTCGGAAATCAGTTCATGTGGTAAATTGGAAAATACTAAATTGAAGTCGGTTAAAACTTTGTTTTTAAAGTAAATTATTATACGGGGTGTGGCCTGTAATGGGAGCAATAAATTTAAGGGCTGACTCTATGTATTATCCGCAGTGATTCTGTAAAGGTACCAGTGTTTCAAGATTCTTGAATTCGGAAATAATCTTATCTGAAGTTGTGATACCTAAGTAATGGATCTCGACATCTCGATATCGTAGCATGCCAGTCATTAACTATCTTGGTAGAACACTGGGCACTTTCGTAATTGCGATTATACTAACTTTGGTTTTCTAATTCTTTTTGTTTTTTTTTTTCAATTTTACAAGATTTTTTGGTGTTTTTGAAGTAACACAAAATGGATATCATTCCAGTTAAGCAAAAGAACACACGTACGCTTTTACTTATTTATTTTTTTCTATTTTTTTTTCAATTTAACCACTTGGAAATAATTACTGATTAACTTAATAAGCCACCGTTTAATTTTTTGCTCCTATTACAGGCCACACCCTGTATATGAAAGAGTACTCTACAATAACAGACACATATTTTTTTTAGCTGCCCAAACTCAACCTGTTGGGCGAAATTGTCCTTCAAAGTACCTACCTACTGAAAAGTGATCAAACCCTCTTTCTAACTTCTGTAGAGAGATTTGTTCAAGCAAACAGGGGTGTAGACACTAAATAAAATAATTAATTATGTCATATTTCTAACCGACTTCAGAAAAAAGGAGGAGGTTCTCAATTCGGTTGTATTTTTATTTTTTTATTTTTTTCAATGTTTGTTACCTCAGAACTCCGTCATTGATGAGCCGATTCAAAAAAATTTTTTTTGTTTGTAAGTATATGCATCCAGGTGGGTCCCATTTTTTTTTAAATTTAGTTGGATGGTGGGATCCATGAGGAATTGAGAGAACTCCTCAATTATATTAGGCACGCGTGTAGTGATTTTGGTATTTTCATTATATCTCGTGTATTTACATCCGGAAATCATAAATTTGGTGGAGTGGAACTGATGATCAAGACCACAGATGACTTATGGAATTCCTCAATTATGTACTAAAAGTACAAAAGCACGTCACAGATTCTGATAAGATTCCGTTGAAATAGCAGCTAATGAAGTACCAAAGGTGATCCTTGTGGAATTGACGGAAGTCCTCAAATATTATCGGGCCACATACAGCGATTGGGTTTTTTTTCTCTAATAATCAAAGCATTTGCTCTCGGAAATCAGTTCATGTGGTAAATTGGAAAATAAATGTGGAAATGTTCTCGTGGCTTGGCGGAGTACTAAATTGAAGTCGGTTAAAACTTTGTTTTTAAAGTAAATTATCTAGAAAAAGGATCAAAAATGAAGTGAAATGGAAAAAAAAACAACGTAAAAGGTTAAATAATCACGAAGTTATTAAGTGTCCAAAGTTTTAAGAAGGGATGTACTGTCCCTTTTTCGCAAAACGCAACTTCATGTGAAACGATGACGCTGGAAGATTGTGACGGCACTAAGAGACGGCAATGTGCGCGCCCATCCTGTTCGGCGCCGCCGTCGACGCGGCCCCCCTGTAGCATCCCGTAACGTGACGTCACACACTGTTTGCGTTTTCTCTCTATCAAGCGATATTAAAACGGTTGTAGCTTCGAAATTCTTTGAGATATCCGAATGGGATTTTCGTCACTAGGCATATTTTTTTGCCTTCTTTCTTTTGGAGTATAATAATAATTTTCGAGTCTACACCCCTATTATGAAACTTTTAGCGCACAATTTAGCGCACGTTAGTATGAGGTATACATGCGGGATGGTGTTTAAGTTTCTATGTGACCCTGGCCACTTATACAGCGACACTATCTCAGGGTCAAATATGGGCTTGTCGGGCCATAATTGAACAAGCCTCCCTCAAGTATTTGTGAAAAACATCGTTAACATACTGCACACTGACTGACCAAACATCTAGATAGGAAAATAAACATGAGGGATAATCTTACACAAATGAATAATAACGAACACTCAACACACATAAATGCTCATAAGTTACCATACACACCTTGCACTTGCCCATAAACTTCGAACTCCGTAGAATACAACTGGTTAGGATCCTCAGTATCCATCGTAAAACCACTCACTTTAAATTTCCAAGTCCAAAAAACATAAAGGAAATAAAAAAAGAAGTGAATATAAAAAGTATTCGTTTTACGCTCTCCGCCCGCCCAAGACGGGTGAGTGAACGGACAGCGCGCCCAAGTGCCAATGTTACGTCGCCGCCCTGGTTTGTGTACGAGAACTATTTATAAACAAACCTTCAAGTGCATAATGAATACGCTTGTAAAAACTAACTACCCGTACGTAATTGATCGGGTTTAAACAGGGCCGGCTTTAGAGTGGGACGACTGGGGCGGCCGCCCGGGGCGCACAGGACAGGATGCTTCGCTACTAGTGTAAAAGGTGGCCTAAATTATAAAAGGGCGCCAAAAGCGGCGTCTTTGTGGTTAAGGCCGATCCTGGGTTAAAGAGTTTTGTACCTCAAGCAACCCTTAAAAAATCACTTTGCTGTACTCATTGGTCTACATATATTCGTTTTTTAGGCAGGGTGTATCAAGCTTGCACAATGCACATTAATCGATGAATCGTAACGTATCCCGTACAAATTAAAAAGTAAGGTAAGTATTTGTAAATAGTGCCTTGCGACAAATAAATTATCGCCAAGAAAGAGCGGTTCGCGTAGCGCCTTTTCGTATAATCCTATTGATAAAATTGTCTGTAGCATTGCTATTATAAAACAAATAATACCGAAATTAACAATAATACAGAAAACACGCAGGTAACTGTAACTGTATTGTCATCAGTAATAAAAGTATGTACCAGGTTCAGGTTTAGGTCAATCGGTCAATAGGAAGGGATAAATTATCAATTCCTAGATTTGACCCATGAAAGTCGAACTAAATAAAACCGTTTAAAAACGTTTAAAGTGCAACGTTTCGTATCACTTTCCAAGGTGAAGACTATCTCCACACATTTCCCCTATTTTTCCCTTAATAATTGGTATGTATTATTTTGCATCTATCCTGTAATCATAAAACTCAAGTTCTTCTGTGCTTAGGTACAACCAATCAATCTAATCTACAGTCCTACCTATCTTGTCGTTGTAAGCTATACCTACTTACATCATTTAGATGAATACATACCTACCTATCTAAAACAGGAAAGCAAAAAAAACTGTAAAATAGATAATAATTAATGATATATTTCGTCCACGTAGCCTTAGTGCGGCACAGAGTGTTTTTCACTTGTCAAGCACTAGGTCCTTAAGTAGGTGCATGTACCTTTTTGTTGTTTCCTCGAAGAACCGACATGTACTCGTAATGCTATGTACCAGCCAGTACCCACTAACAGGTGCGTAGTTGTATAAAAATAAAATCCTTCACCCATTTCGACGTCATGTCGTTGATGAGGAAGCTGGGCCAATCTGTGGTCAATCATTTAATTGTAATTGTTTGACGGAACTGGCTACTCGAGGGGGACGTCCGACCAACCCATATCTACCTAATGGTTGTGCCATTACGTACATATTTAGATGAGGGTTATTGGTATAGGTATAGTACTCATTACTGGTGGCAAGGCAATGCCACTTCCTGCTAAAACAAACTAAAGCACATCCATCCATTTCTCGTTGGCACTTTCGACAGGTACAGTAGGTACATAGGCTACTCGAACGACTTGCTTACTATGCAATGCAAGGACAAAAAAGCAACTTTTTTTTTTCAGGTACCAACTGTTTAGGGGTGAGATATGGGCTCTTGACGAAAACTCCTTAGTTACAAGAATATGTATAATTCCGTAACAAAGGGTACAGGTTGAGTGGCCGAATAAATAACAAGTGACATGCAAATTTTGATAGGTATTTCTCCTAATAGGTGTCTGAGCAGCTGACGGCGTGTGTAGCGCATTGCTATGAAATAAAGTGTAGGCGCTGCAACTCTCGATTCGTGCTCGAACAGGTACCAGGGCTCGTTTATTGTACCGGGATGACGGCTGTCAAATATCGGCTGTTAATAAATTATAAGAAGTTAAGTACGTGGGTCACTACAGTCTGTTCAAAATCGAAACTTGAGTCAATAAAAGTAATCATTTAAAATATCAATTGTATATAACAATGAATGTCATCATGAATAGGTATCTCTACTAGCTTAGCCTAATAATCATATTAGGCTAAGCTAGCAGAGATACCTACTTGTTTTGTGGCGACGTTTATGCCTGGGAGAGCGAGATACATCGTGCGAGCGAGAAAGCGGAGACAATGCATATTTGTTGACGGGGTGCTTTTATAGTACTTATTGAATAAGTATTTGTACCAGATTAAAAAACCAGTTTTTACTAAGAATCTGAGAAAATGATTTAGGTACGTGATCCTAGTTATAGTATTTTTACTTCTATTATTAAGTGTATGTACAAATTTCAAACACAATCATTGTATTGTTTATGAATAAATGTTGAATTGAATTGAAAAAAAAAAAATGACTTATGAAGACCTGTTAGATAACATGGTTCCATCCCTTTCTTACTCAAGTACGAAAATGAAAAGAGATCGGATATATTGATGGTTGTTCAATTTATTAGGGCCTTAGCCTTTTTCTGTAATTTGTGGGTAGATGCGAAATTCTCAGTACGAGTGCTAGTGCCTTGTATGCGATACGTTTTCTTTCCCTCCTCCTAAACTTTCACTAATTCACATCAAAATGGTGTGTATTAGCTCAATAAATCAATCCTAAGCAACAAATTAGAATTCATCTTTTCGATTTACACGTACAGTCAGCGTCACATAGTTAGTAACAGCCAAAGTAGCCAAATATATCGTAACACTTCCTTATTCCTATAGTAATAAAGACGTGTTCCGATATATTTGGCTACTTTGGCTGCTACTAACTATGTGACGCTGACTGTACAGCATCTGCGAAGATGTTGACGAAAAGTGTCCAAGCAGCACTGGGCCACTTTGTTCCTTAGCCTTATAGTATAGGACTAATAGGACGTTTAGGTATATAAGTTCATTTATAAGGATTTAAAAGTTTTTGGTAGGAAACAGTCAATCACTCGGAGTTGACGCTTGAGGTGCAGTTATCTACTTCAAAACAAATTAAATGAAGAAATGCTACTGCTACCCAATAATATATATAGGTAATCAATGATACTAATTATCAACCTCCTAGCGTTATTCCCGGTTGTGCCTCTAAAGGAGCCCGGGGTCCGTTTTGATGAGAACTTATTGGGATTAGACCGGTTTCCTCACGATTTTTTCCTTCACCGAAAAGCTAACGGTAAATATTCCGTACCTAAGCTCCAAAAAACTCATTGGTACGTGCGGGGATTTGAACCCACGACCGCCGCTTGACAGCCGCATGCCTGAACCACTAGGCTACCGTAGCTTTTATAGGTAATGCTACCCAATAACCATAATAAGGTACCTACGACGTTTCAATAATTATACATTTAAATCAATTTGTAAATTATAAACTAAAGGTTAAATTTATTTGCAGATTCCTGACTACGGGAATTCATTCAAAACACTCTCGCTCAATTTTCGAATGGGTCATTCTACCGTTTGTAAAATTGTTGACGAAACTTGTCGAGCAATAGTTTATTGTTTAATGAAAGAGGTGACGCCACAGCCAAACGAAGAGACGTGGAGGAAAATTGCCGACGAATTTGAAAGGATGTGGCGTTTCTCAAATTGCATTGGAGCATAGTGAATGGGACAAAAAATGAAAAAGTAAGAATGGGACTGCATTTATAATTTGTAATTATGGAGTTATGATTGTGAAAAGCATCTACTTACTAAAAATTTAAATTAAATAAGCGTGCAATTATTTAATTCATCAAATAAACTTTGTAACTGTATTTACTGATAGCTTGTGGTAATTTTATTTCTCCTGTAGTTGGACGTTTTATTTCTTGTTACATGTACGAGCGAGGTGAGCCGGTCTAGATGATACTATAACATTGGAATTAGAGGTACTGCCCTGGAGTGGTTTAGGTCTTATCTAAAAGATCGCTTCCAGTATGTAGAAATAGAAAATGCAGACTTCGATTCAGGTAAAATGGAACACATTAGATCTGATAGAGTACCCGTAAAGGGTTCTATCCCCCAGGGTAGTGTTTTAGGATGCATACTATTCCTTTTATATATAAATGATCTCCCTAACATATTGGAAGAGCATAGTATGCTTTTTGCCGACGACATATCTGTATTGTTTTCTTGTACTAGTGTTACCGAAATAAAAAATAAATTAAATTCAACGTTACATACAATTACAAGCTGGCTGCAATCCCATAACCTTCTACTCAATGTAAACAAATCAAAAATAATTCAGTTTAAACCTTACCAAAAAGTACCATTGCTAATAGATTATGAATATAATAATACAAAACTAGATACCGTGAGCACTGCCACTCTATTAGGCATAGATTTAGATTCCAATATGAGCTGGACAAACCACATCCGAAAATTAACTAAAAAGTTATCGTCCTTTATCTATGCCCTCCAGCACCTTAAGCGCGAAACTGATTTTAAAACAGCTCTAGCAGCTTACTACTCGTATGCTTACTCGAGAATATCATACGGTTTAGTCCTATGGGGAAACTGCAGTGATATTAATAAAATTTTCATCTTACAAAAGAAATGTATTCGAATCTTAGTTAACATAAATCGAATGGAGTCATGTAAACCTTATTTCATTAAACACCAAATATTAACCGTAACTTCCATGTACATTTTTGAATCATGTAAATTTATTAGAAAACATTTTAATTTATACTCACCTAAACCAACGACTAAACCTAAAAGAAATGATCGCCATCTCAACCAACTTAAAATGCCCTTCTCAAAATTAAAACTCGTCACACGCAGCCCCCATTACATGACCATTAAAATTTATAATCATATCCCAAACTCCTTGAAAAACACAGATAACCCAAGATTGTTTAACAAACAGTTAAAATCGTTCTTAATTACGAGATGCTTTTACAGTTTAGACGAGTTCTTTAAGGGCAACGAAAGTATATAATATAAATTTATTGGTCTTGTTGAATTAATGTGTATTCAGCTGAGTATGTTAACCTTAAGTAATTGTAGTTTTCTTAAAATTAGCCTACTGATGTTGCTTGTGCCCTTGCAGGGCGTCACATGTATCCCTTGACTTATTTATAAATCCACCTATGTCTGTAATGTGATATGCAATAAATGTTCTATTCTATTCTATTCTATTCTATACTATACTGCTGCAACAACAGAGGGGCTACCGCCAAACCAAACCGAACTTCGTACGTGTATCTCCCTCTCTGTCGCTCGAACTAACAAGTGGGATTAAGACGGAGATACACGAACGAAGTTCGTTTTCCTTTCGCGGTAAGCCCTCAGGCTACTAGCTGGAGCAGCACACGTGGCATGGCGGGAAGATGTCCAATCGGATGCCATCACTTCTCTGTCAGCCTATACGGACCCAACTGCTTCAACATAGCACGGCGGAAAGAAAAAGACTTCTCCGTCAGCGGGCGGCAAATTGCAGCTAATCATCTACTCAATAAGTTTACCTACTATACTTATATACTTACTTAATTATTCAATGTTATGAATCAAAATATTGGTGTTTTTTTTATTCCAACGGCAAATTGGATTACTGCTGTCAAAGTCATGACATCTTGTCATGGGTATGGGTCACAAGACTTAGTGTAGGCGCGCACGAGCAACTTTGTCGCCAGCAACAGTACATCTCTCTTTTTCTCACTTCTAGCGTGCGAAAGAGACAGATGTACTGTCGCCGGCGACAAAGTTGCTCGTGCGCGCATAACCTTAGCTGCCGTTTTTATAAATCTGTGGGTTAGTTAGGCTACGAGGCTTTAGGTTGGTTACCATTTCTAAGTAATGGTATTCGGTAATCGAGGTTAACACATTCAGTGCCCAGAATCGCTACGCGCTACGCTCGTAGCCGATCCCGTGGTTTTCCTCGTATGTAGCGGAAAGCGACTACGACGGTCTGACGCATATGTGTCGTCATGGGCCCTGAATGGGTGGATAGTTCACATGCATGATAATCAGACTAGCAAAAGCGGAAATCGGAAATCATCATTTTTTTCTGAACGCACCGTACGAGTTTCATAAACTATATACTTATCTGCCGCCCTAGCACACTAGGTTTTATGTCCGACATAAAGCATTTGTCCCTCTTGCACTCGCATATTGGCCAGAATGGGACGAATGCTTTATGTCCGACATAAAACCTAGTGTGCTAGGGGGGCTGCATTTACGTCGTCTACGTAGCATATCAGCACGTCTATCATGGGACGGCCGCGACATGCACACATGCTAAATTAGACAGAAAACTTATTATCGGTGTCATTGTATTTGAGTTAGCGCTGTCAAAAAGCTTTCCATTAAACGCTTCAAGAGGGCACTCTTTACTTACTTTACTCTTTGGTTAAGTGCCTATATAAATGTCAGATAATGGTACAGGAGTAGAAAAAATAAAATAAAAAAATTCTTACGGTTGTTTTTTTCTTTCAATTCCGCGGGCTTTTCTCGTCAACTATGAATGTTCACTGGGATCATTTCCGTGCTTTGATTTTGTACGATCATAAATTTGGATTATGAGTAAGTGCAAAGAACGATTCGTTTCAGCATTTGGGGATTACGCGCCGTCGCGTGCAACAATTTTCAGATGGTTAATTTAAACGCGGGATCTTTTACTTGAACGATAATGAACGCAGTGGTCGCCCCGCGACTTCAGTTACAGAAGAAAACGAAAAAGAATATCAAGGTAGACCCTAAAGTGACTTATAAATAAATAGGGATAAGAAAGAAGATTAAGATTTCATCGCCAGCTATTACTTAATGAGTTTTTACACAGCCGACTTGGAGTCAGAAAATTGTGTTCACGATGGGTGGTAAGATTAGTTTTAAATTTATTGTATTTCTAATCTTAATGTTCACGTGTATTAAATAGAGTCTGGCAAACGAAAGCATGACCTGAGAAAACGCAACAAATTCAAAAAATGTACATCTACATATGGTAGGTATTAAGTACTAAATACTAGGAATATTATTTTTACAGATTCCTTGAATATTTTCAAGATTATCTGTAAACATAAGAAACAGTATCATCATTATCGTCAATATTATTATATCAAATAATCAGCCAACAAGGATTAAGATTACTAACCTAAAAAATCCGACCTCGCATCTAAACATTGTTGTTTCTCTTGGAAAACAACTTCTTTCTCCTCTTGTTTTTGCTTGAACTTACTGATCATAGTGTGTAGCAGCTTTCGCACATTACTTTTTATTTTTTACCCATATTACGGCAATTATAAATGCAAAATAATTGAGTTCACAAAATACTAACTAGACTTTGACGTGCCTTTGACAGATTAATAATGTTGCCACTTTAAAAAAAGTCCAGGTCACGCTTTCATTTGCCAGACTCTAACTATCAGGTCACGCGATGTGATGTTGAATAAAGTATTTATGTTCTTTCGCATCCCGGTCCAGCAGCGCAACGGCATTAGCGGTACAAAGCGAGAAGACAGAGCGAGATATCGAACAGAATGCAAGGTCATCCTTTCGTATCCCTTTCCATTCAAATCAAATCAAATCAAATCAATTATTTATTCTGCAAATAGGCCACAAGGGCACTTTTACATGTCAAACGGTAATTTACAATAAAATAGTTATCTTACACAATAATAATTTAAAATTATATATAAAAGGTTTACAAACTAAATGTCACTAAGTTAAATGTAAACAAAACAAAATTGCAAAATATGACCATTACATTCGATATAAGATCTGTATCAGCATTAACAGAAGTTAATGCTATTATTCAGTATTCCAGAGATGTATAAGGTCTCTGAGCGTCCAAATACAATTAATAATTATTCTAAGAGATGTATACGGTCTCTAGGCGTCAAAACAAAAAAGGAACATTAATGTTATATGTTTATGTTGTATTGTGTTTATGTTATATTGTCAGAGATGTACAGGGTCAATAACAATAAAACGTGTCAAGATCAGAATGATGTCTCTCGTCAATACGATAATAATAATAATAACACTAGTATTTAAGTAGTTAATTAGGTACTATGCCCTTGCAAGCATGAACAGTCCGGACTCCACAAACAGCACCCGATCACGAGTATGACGCATATCTCAGCCATCGCCTCCCTCAACCATATGTTAGGGAAGGTGGCGACCCGATCAACGACGCCACCGTAAGCAAAACCCTTTAAGCGAGCATGACATATTCAAGCCACCGGACATTGATAATAGCAAAGATTAAGCGACTTGTTCGGCGAGAAACAGCATTACGTGCTCTCTTCTTACATAAAACGGTACAGTTATATCAGGTAGGTACTTATAATGATTACATGTATTTAGGTATATTCCTAATAGAATCAGACTACTACTGGCTTAAAGGCATTTTTGTCGTTTAAGAAATCGTTGACAGTATAATACGCCTTGCTTAGCAAATTACTCTTAACATGAGACTTAAATTTACTGTACGGTAAATTAACAATTTCAGTGGGTATTTTATTGTAAAAACGTATGCAGTTCCCCACGAACCACGTGCTAACCTTGCGGAGACGACTGGCCTTCACTGCGATCTTGTTTTTACTTCTGGTGTTGTAGTCGTGGATATCACTGTTGAGTTTGAACTCATGAAGGTTTTTCCGCACATACATGATATTCTCAAGAATGTATTGGCATGCTACAGTAAGAATGTTTGCCTCCTTAAATTTGTCCCTGAGAGAATCTCGAGCTTTTAGTTCGTATATGGAGCGTACAGCTCGTTTCTGTAGCACGAATATGGTCTGGATATCAGCCGCCTTCCCCCACAACAGGATTCCGTAGGACATAACACTGTGGAAGTAACTGTAGTACACCAGCCTGGCCGTCTCAACGTTCGTTAACTGTCTTATGCGTCTTACTGCATAGGCTGCCGAACTAAGTTTTCCGGCTAGGGCGGCGATCTGCGCATGCCATTGTAGTTTTGAGTCCAAGGTGATACCTAAAAACACTGTTATATCTTCAAATTCCAGTTCCTCGCCCTTTAATTTGATCTTGGTATTGTTTACCTGCTTGACATTAGGTAAAGTGAATCTGATACACTTTGTTTTCTTGGAATTTAGCAGTAAGTTATTTGCTGTAAACCATTTCACAACAGTGTTGAGCGCATCATTAATACCATCGAAGCTTTTCTCTTTCCTGTCTACCTTAAAGATAAGCGACGTGTCGTCTGCGAATAACACTATATCATGTTTATCTTGCAACACATTTGGTAGGTCATTGATGTAAATCAGAAACAGAAACGGACCCAGAATCGAGCCTTGAGGAAAACCAAGAGCAACAGTTGTCCCTGCTGATTGGGTCCCATTGATGACTACTCGTTGTGTTCTCTCCGAGAGATACGATGAAACAAGATCAAGAGCACCGTTTTTAATCCCATAATGTCTCAACTTTCTGATTAAATTCTCGTGATCAACGCAATCAAATGCCTTTGATAAATCACAGAACACTCCAATAGCATCTTGAGCCTCTTCCCAGGCATCAAAAATATGTTTCATTAGAACCACACCGGCATCAGTGGTAGAGCGGCCCCTAGTGAATCCGAACTGATTGATATTGAGCAGTTTATTGCGACTAAAGTGGGACATAAGCTGATGAAGAATAAGCTTCTCAAAAACTTTGCTTAATGCCGGTAGTATTGATATTGGCCTGAAGTTGGTAGGGTCAGTCTTCGTTCCTGATTTAAACAGCGGGATAATTTTACCGTGTTTCATTAGGTCAGGAAATACTCCAGTATCAATACATTTATTGAAAATATCAGCTAAGAAAGGTGCAATTGATTCTACAATGGAATGTAATACTTTGACTGAAAGGCCCCAAAGATCTTCAGTCTTCTTCAAGTTCAACAATTTAAACGCTTTTATAAGAACAGGTGGCGTCACGTGAGTAAATCTAAAGATTTCTGTACATTCCGTTACATTTGCTTTCAATAACGATTCAGCGATATCTGGTGATGAGTTTAAAGACTTCGTGGTCTCAACGGGTACGTTAGAAAAGAACCGCTCAAAATGATCCGCTACTTCATGGTCAGAACTTACTAAGGTATCATCAATTCGTAGGCTGTAGTGCGGATCTCTTATCTTGCGTTTCCCAGTTTCAGCGTTGATAACTTGCCATACAGTTTTAACCTTATCATTGGAGTTCTGAATCTTTTTGGACAAGTAATCGGCTTTAGCGGCGACACACATTAACTTAAAAAATTTCGAGTAGTTCTTAACATATTCTAGAAATTCCGGCCTTTTATCGGTAGTTCTCGAATCGTACAAGTCGTAGAGACGGCGTCTTTTCTCGTGAATATCCGGGGTAGCCCAGTCGCTAAATTTAGTCTTGACCTTGCTTTGAATTTTCCTTAAATTAAAACAGGCATCAAATTCCATTTTGATACAGTTAAACAGATGAGCACACAAACGGTTAGGACTTTCCGGAGTAAATGGAAGATAACGTAATCGTTTCGCAATATTACGATTGAATAAATCTAGTCTCTTTTCGGAAATAGGTCTGCACATGGTGTCTCGTGGAACTTCGTCCGTTTTCCCGCTGAAGGAGACTTGTTGTCCACAGTGCAGTGGTCAGAACTTAAGTTGTTTATAATAGATTTATTAATTGCTTCCTCATTACTGAAAATGTTATCTATACATGTTGCACTGGTTGCTGTAATTCGAGTAGGTTCACAAAACAGGTTCACTAAGTTAAAAGATTTAAAAGTATTCACTAGACTCACACACATGGGCGATTTCTCGAGTAAGTTGACATTAAAATCACCACACACAATAACACATTTTGTACTTAGAAAAATACTACTGAGCACTTCATCCATAACTGACTCGAATAGACTATAATCCGCCGATGGAGGTCTGTATACGCATACAATTATGAATTGATCCAACTCAACACAAGAGAGTTCTATTTGGCGCTCGATGGATTTGTCAACAATATCTTTACGTTCCTTACTTTTCAAATTGTGTTTTACCATTATCAAAGACCCTCCACGCCTACATGTCTTTCTAGAAAAAGAACTTACTATGCTATGATTGCTAAAATTAAACATTAATTCATGACCCTTAAGCCAGTGCTCGGTTATACAAAGAATATGGATATTTGAGCATTGTATAAACAAGTCAATTTCTAGTTCCTTACTATTGTCCCTATCTTATAGCTTCGTACCAAGTTCGTACCGCTCGTGCCGTCCGCCTGGCTGCTGGACCGTCGGGATGCGGCTAATAGTAAGAATTTACTGCACAACACACAGCTGACTTAGTAAATTACTTATGTTAGTACTTTGAATCCTATTTTAAACCTTATTCATGTGTATTACAGCTTAATTTAAAAAGATATTTTCATTTCAACAATTTTGACATGAAGATTGAATAGCAGCGTACTAAACGCGTCTGAAGTGTCAAGTGTCAAACGTTAACACAAAGTTATGTAAAACTTGCCTTGCTCTTTAATTCATTACATTAAACACTATTTTGCAGTACTCTGATAATTTGTAATCATTGTCGAATCTGATTCTTGTCGATAAAATAAGTGAAAATAAGTTTAGATTCGGAGACCGGACACAACGCTGCCGTCTTCCGTAGCAACTATTTATTGGAAGAAAATCAAGAAAACTCAATAACCATCCCTCTAGTTATCACAGAAGTGTTTAGTATTGTGTTTACCTATCAAACTTTATACAAAATAATATAGTGAAATTGGCTTGAGAGTTGCACTTTTTTCGTACAAAAACACATAAATCCTGCTTAAAATGCATGTTTGCAACAGCGGAGATCTAAAATTAGATACTGCTGTGGAAGGATGGCTGAAAATCGATAAGGTACCTTATTTTAATTCTTTCACTTTTAATTTTTCACATAACAGTAGGATGCAGTTTGAATTAAAAAAGTTGTTCAGTTAAGTGCTAAGTGCAGCAAGGTCATTTTAATAAAGGCATAACTGGTGGAGAGTAGGGTTGATTGGATGGTGTGAGGTAATTGAAAATTGTATCCAGTTTGCTCCAGAGAATCAGTGTATTTCTTAGAATTCGGTGAGATCATTGACTTGTCTCTAATTTATTGATTTATATTCTATGGAGATAATATGAGTAGCCAAGTATATGAGTCATTCCAAGAGAGCTTCAACTTGTGTCGGACATGCTTGCATTACTGTGTACGTTCCTGTAGACTTGAAACCCCATTTTTAATTATTTTTAAGAAGTCTGTCTCCACTATTAAATAACAAAATATCAAAATCATCAGGAACATTGACTACAAAAGGAGTTGAAAATGAACTGATATTGGTTGAAATACTCTTGGAATCTCCCATATCAGTAATAAAGATTTAACTTTGCTTATCTTCTTTGGGTGGACAGTGCTTTTACTGTTGTAAATTCATTTACTTAAAAACTCTTGATGTAACCAAACATCATTTAAAACAATTGAATACCTGGTTCAGAACAGTTTCTCTACCACAACAGTTTTTTCTCTTGTGGTACTTACAAACTTGTGTTGGTGTAAAACTTGACTATCCTTATATCATACCGATTACCAATGAGCGGTTCTGATTACCATAATAATACCTAGTGTAACATTTCATTATCTAGCATATTATGGCAGAATATTTTTAATGATTATTTTCTATAGAAAAAAATACAAATCAGCAAACTACCTAACATCTTTTACCTACCTGAAGTATCTTTTATGAAAACCCTCACCAGCAAAATAAAAATGTTTTAGTATTTAACCTTTATTATTCAGTTTTCATCTAAAGCGACTAATATAGGCTTTACCTTCTGCTTATCTGCATGATTTAGTTTAGTCTGTTCTAGGGACCTACTTCTTAAAATATATTTTATAGTCAAATACCTAGCCTGATGCAGAAACTAAAGGAGTGTATTTGTAGGTGCCTACAGTCAGCTAAGCAAAATAACACACTCAAAATGACCTATACATATCCTCATTTCCCTGACATTAGAGTTTGTGTGTAGATCATTTCGAGCATGAGGACCGCTTAGCAACTTCTGCTGCTGACTGTACACTACGAAGTACTATCACAACAAATAATTATTTTAGGTACTATATTATAGTACTATGATAATACTGATACTCTTTGGTACCTTACCTTAAGCTAATAAAATTTAAATATTTGGAAAACATATCATCACCATCATCATATCAGCCGAAAGACGTCCACTGCTGGACATAGGTCTCTCCCAAAGAGTGCCACAATGACCGGCCCTGCGCCACCCGCGTCCAGCGGACTCCCGCGACCTTTACCAGGTCATCAGTCCACCTTGTGGGGCGCCTACCCACGCTTCGCTTTCCAGTACGTGGTCGCCATTCGAGAACCTTTCCGTCCCAAGGGCTATCGGTTCTACGTGCAAAGTGCATAACGTGGAAACCATATGTGTGTGTGTTTTTTATAAAGGAAGACATATATTATATGAAAGTGTCAATATTAAGTTCCGAAAACAAATCATACCACTTTGTAGGATGTTAATGTTAAATACCATGTTGCATTTTCTTAGCAACAGATCTGAAAGCATGTATGTTGGAGGCACCCCTTTTATCTGACGCGCATCTTTTGCATTTTGGCATTCTTTTATATAATCTAAATCATTATTTAAATTGGCATAATTCCTTTTACTATTTAGAATCCAGATACAAGCAAGGAGGTCCTCGATGACATAGCCAACTCGCGATGGGACAAGCTGCGAGCGAGCATGCTGAAGCGGCAGAAGTTTGGCACGGCGGGGCTGCGCGCGAGCATGGGCGCCGGGTACACGAGCATGAACGACGTGGTCGTGCTGCAGACCGCGCAGGTCAGTCCCACACGAGGTCGGCACGGCGGGGCTGCGCGCGAGCATGGGCACCGGGTACACGAGCATGAACGACGTGGTCGTGCTGCAGACCGCGCAGGTCAGTCCCACACGAGGTCGGCACGGCGGGGCTGCGCGCGAGCATGGGCGCCGGGTACACGAGCATGAACGACGTGGTCGTGCTGCAGACCGCGCAGGTCAGTCCCACACGAGGTCGGCACGGCGGGGCTGCGCGCGAGCATGGGCGCCGGGTACACGAGCATGAACGACGTGGTCGTGCTGCAGACCGCGCAGGTCAGTCCCACACGAGGTCGGCACGGCGGGGCTGCACACGGTCTATCGGGGTCGCGAGTTTACCATGTAGCGGGTGCCAGGGCACTCGCCTAATAACCCTAGTGGAGGCGACGACCACTTGACGTGACGAGGCGCGAGGGGGAGCAGTGGGTTCAGTATGAAATCCTGGAGTCCTCTGTATAAAAGCGGAGATGGTAGCCACCGTAGTCCATCCACCGATGACTTGGCACAGCAAGTTTTCTCCACGAAAAAAAAAGAAAGACTTAAGGTCAGTTCTGCCTACATAACGCTATGGGTCAGTGGGACAATCATGGGAAAGACTTTAATTCACGGACCTTTTTGAACCTTATTGTCGTTGTGACAAGATCGAAAATAAGTCCATGTTCCATCCTTCAATACAAACAATTTGATAGAATGTATCAACGAGCCTCCCGGACTTTAATCCTGGCTTGTCTATAACTCAATGTAACAAACGTTTTGTGGAGGGATCGTGGCCTATATCAGATTTTATGTATGATATCATTAATATCTCATCCAGTAACTCAAATATTAACCGATTGTGGTAATACTCGTACATATCAGTGTTCGTCTTATCGAATGTCAGTAAGTTGGAACCGAAACCGAGTTTATATCGATAAGGTGCTGTTAAAATAAACAGAACGTAAAAAACAATTGCAGCGCTATTGTGTCTACATTGTTACATATTATAAGAATAGATGTATAATTTCAGATAGCGATAGGTACTCATAGTACCTACTTAATCATATTCTGTAAGACTTCAAGACATATAAACACGAGGGCTTCATCGGCAACGAAAGAGCGGATGAGCTTGCAAGAGGGGGGTCTACAAATCACTTTGTAGGTCCAGAACCATCTGTGGGACTCCCGCAGGGAACCATAATTTCGGCCTTTAAAGCCTACGTCGAAACCAAACACCAACATGAGTGGAGGAATGAGGCGGGCTTAAGGCATTCTAAGCTCTTCATAGAAGGAGTGGACTCGGGCTGGACTAACAAACTCTGGAAATCCAGTAGGAAGCAACTCAGAATCATATCTGGGGCGTTCACAGGTCACTTCGGGGTCAAGGATCTCTTTAGACTGTAGAATGTGTGGCGAGGAGGATGAAACTATGAAACACTTATTGTGTGAATGTCATGGCCTTACCAGACAAAGAATGAATTACTTCGGTAACGGCTATCCGCAACCAAAGGAATTCAAGGTGCTCCCGCTAAGCTGCATCATCCGTTTCGTGGAAATGATGGAGCGAGCTTGGGAGTAGACATAAAGGAGAGGGGAAATGCACAAAAGATCCCATTGGGTCGAAGTGTATCCGAAAGGGCCCTCATCTAGATAAGATAAGATAAGACATTTATGTTGCTCTGAAATAAATGTTTTCTTTTAAGAAAACATTTATTTCAGAGCATGTCTCTATATAATATGTTAGTGAAAAAAGACCTTACTCCTAGTGTTAGAAAACACATTATATAAGAAAAAAATTAAATTAGAGAAAGAGAGAGCAGGAAGGAGGCTCACAAGGCAGATTCAACTCCATGTGGGTGGGAGGCCACCCACATGGAGCTGGATCCAATGTACCTGGATGGGACAGTTCAACCTTCCAGCCACAACTGTTAGTATGCTGTTGGCGCTGCCGCGAATGCGTCGCATCGGTGAGGCTACTCGCTTGCGTATTATGGCATGAAATCTATCAACCCGCGCCTCGGCGAACATACCCGATGCGCAGCAATAACGCGGCAGCCCCATCAGCAACCCAAACACGTTGTTATATTGCACCCTCAGTGCATTTGCAGAGCCCTTGGTATACCTGACCCACGGGGTACACGTGTAGAAGGTTTGACAGTATGCCTTATACAGCGTCAATTTGACCTGCCTACTACCTACTACAGCGTGCAAACCTGCGGGTCAGCATATTTGCTCTTACTGCAAGGACTCTACGCTCTCTCTCAATATCAGCCACATCCGACTGATCATCCGTCACCCGTCCTGATCGTCACGTTTAATGATCGTCACTTTTGATTTATCAGGAAAACATCCGTCTCTTATTGACAAATTACCAATAAGTCAGCGTTATCTTTAATAACTGAGGTTGGGATGTTATCGTAACCTACAGAGTTGGTGTTACGTAACTGCTTGATGGTTTTGGAGATTTCCAATGGATCAGTTGGTTTAATGTAAATACTGGAACATAATGTATTACATAAATACGGATTTACACTTCTGTTATCACTCACAATATCGATAAATTTATTATTAAAAGCTGCAGCGATCCCATCAGGGGAAGAAATTACATCACTGTCAACAATGATGGAATCTATTCCCATCGGGGAATCCTTACCATCAACAGTATTATCTTTAATGTCATTCCAAGTTCCCTTCACAATTTGCTGCATCCTCCAACATATTTGGCGTTTGAAATTTTGTGAATAATCACTTTTTTAATAAGCTCATCATCCTCCTAGCGTTATTCCCGGTTGCGCCCCGAAAGGAGCCCGGGGTCCGCTCTGCGGGGTCAGCCGACATACGGTCTTTCAAATTCCAAAGGCCTAACAGAATGGGTTTAACTTGAGTAACTTGAGTTGAGAGTAGTACAGTCGCGGAATGAAAAGGTTGACCACTTTTGGACCTTAATAGCTTTGAAATAAGGCCGAAAAGTGGTCAACCGTTCATTCCTCGACTATACTCGTACATAGATAACAAGGGCGAGCTGCCTACCACTCTTTACAAGCCTGTAAACGTTTTAAATAAGGCGTTACAGCTGTCATCCCATTAAAAACTGACAATTTATCTGAAACAGTTTTTCACTATCAGATTTTAACAACGTAACTTACGATTACCGATGGTTTAAACCAACTGACCCTATTTAGGGTTCCTGTAGTCTGTCTCTAACAAAAAGCAGGAGATTTTGCCACAAATGTCGCCTTTATTCCAAATTTTTTGACACAAATCGCAACAAAACACAATGGGTGTTAAGGCGAAACCAGTCGAATGAAGCTACATACGCGACACTAAAATAACACTAGGTGGCCCAACATTATCGTAATTTTCCCCAGTGACACACACTACACTATATCACTTTACAGCGGCAGGTCACTAACCTTGGTTTTTTTTCTTTGGTGACATTATGAATTGAAATCAGTCGCCGACCTCCATAGAGCAAGCAAAATCGTCAAAACATCTTATTGAAAAATTACAGAAACTTATTGACAGTTTCGTATTCTGAGTAGTTTCTTAGGGTACATTTTGGTATATGAAATATGTGCTATTGATAAGTCAATGTCATGTCAATTTATAACTAGGTATATCGCATTCAAAATTTGTATAACCAGCGTAAGCGGGCACCAAAACGCTGGTAAACAATTCGCGACGGAAGCTCACGTTAAACTAGACATGCAAAATTTGCGAGTACGGTACGGAAACCTCGTGCACGAGTCCGGCTCGCACTCGACCAAGGGGCAAGCAGAGTATAAAAGCAGCATAATATGTCTGATCTAGTGAATTCCTAAGCTTGAGAGTAGGTAGATTAAGAAAATGAAACAATTACTTCATTTGTATGTTTTATACCACAAGAATGTATTTTTTTGTGTAGGTAATTACGTCATACAATTGCATCATCAAATATAAAAATAAACTATATCTATTATTCTATTTTTATAGGCTTTTAAATGCACATTTATATGCCATGGAATACTTTGCTATTTTAGCTGCATTTATATATTACAGATATTTGCTACCTACTTCTTCTTCTTCATTTGACTCTCAAACTCTTACTCAGGTCTGCCAGCAACCCGCCTAGCGGGCGCCTACACCGTAGGCGATTTCCGCTACATACGGGGGAAAACCACGGGATCCGCTGAAACAATGACTCGTGTCGTATTGAGCGTAGCGCGTAGCAATTCTTGATAGTGAATCAGCTAAAAACATGAAGTTGAAGTGTAGTTATTAGGTATCTTGAAGAACTGTATGCAATCGGGTGACTATATTTCGCCTTGAATTGATCACAATAACACAATTTGCCTCATGCTTGCAGATTCCGAGTTGATTTGATATTATAAATATTCTGACAATGTATTTCCACAGTATTCAATTCGTTGGAACTGCTGATTTTTGAGGAAGAAAACACGAATTAAACGTATTCGAACTGTTTTGATTAAGAACGGGCTCTTAGAGGAAAAATCGGGTTGTAATGGTAGGATTTGAATGTAATATTGGGTTTTATAGAAGCACAAATGACAGAAAATCTATTTTGAACGTTTAACTATCCACATAACACCCTATGAATTTTCCCTAAAAACGTATTATTTTTAGATTGCTGGTGTTAAATTAGCGAATTATACAATTGTCAAAACGAAAAAATCGCGACAGACGTCCTTCCAGTACGAGGCCTTATGGCCATCTGCCTTGTAAAATTGAAAGGAAGTGACTTATGCGTGTCCGATTTGTCCGTGATTTTGTATTTATGTGCTTAATTCTACTGATTTATCTATATTAAAAATAAAAGGAGCCCACTTGCTTGTCACATAAGGAACAAAAGGATACAAAAATAAATACTGAAAATTGAATAGCAAAAAAATGGTTTTTAGTCTACTCGGGCTACCAAAAAACACAAAATCAGAGCTAACTTTGCCATCCTAATCTATCGAGGCAAATGAATCAAATCGTGTTTTGGGCCTCATATAATTGTAGCAAATATCTTCAAATATCATTTAAAGAAGAAACTGTCACATTTTATGTAGGTAGTTTTCGCGTAATAAAGTAGGAAATTCGAAGCCCCATTTTACACCTTTGTGGTAATTTCCTCAAGATGCCTCACCTTAATTGGTCCGTCGATAAAAAGGTCAGCCGGTCAAGGGAGCAAAAAGAGTCAACGTGACTAAACTAAGGCCGAATCAGTCACGGTGTCTTAGTATGATAAAATGTTGTTCCGTGCCCAGCTTAAAATTGAATAATTTTAATAAGTTAGCGTATCTTTTATACTTTTCTTAACTATCATCGATGGGACAATGGATATATTTGTGGTACCTAAGTATCTAATTCGTTTGCCCTTTGATGAAATTTTAATACCAGGTGATAGCCATTTCGAGATTCTATAAATATCTGCTTAAGCGCCACATGCGTAGATGTGATATTGAACCATAACACTGGGAGATTTTGGTCAATAAGCTCATATACAACTAATGTTGTTGTTGTATTTTCCCGAAAGCCAAGTTGTGTATTGGATTAATATATTGTGCTTCTCAAATAATCTATTAACTTCGGTAGATGATTTTTACTATTAGGTACTAGGTATTAGGGCAATCGGTCTGTAATTATCGATGTCCGTTGCTTTGCCTTTCTTGAGAATGGGTTTAATGATCGTCACGTCGTCACTGATCAGCGGCGCTACCACGAACTTCGAAAGTCGAAGTTCGGGTATTTCCATCTCTATCGCACTCCCTTACTCGAGTGACAGGGATGCATATATTACGAACTTCGATTTTCGAAGTTCGTGGTAGCGCCGCAGGAAAACATCCGCCTCTTATTGACAAATTGATGATATGGTTTAAGGGCTGGTTCCCACTATGTCGTCTGTCGGGACGATTTTTTATCGTGTGTCGTAGTGGCAGAACATTTTATATGAAGCTGTTCACACTTGTCGGACACCAATTTGTATGAGGTGACGACATACGATATAAAATCGTCCCGACAGACGACATAGTGGGAACGGGGGGTAAAGGGTATACCTACCAATAAGTCAGCGTTATCTTTAAGGCGCCGTAGGTTCAGCGAAGTTAAGCGAACAGAGTTTTTGAAACAATATAATGCGTCTGTTTATAATAATATGGTTTCAAAAAAATACGAATAGTAATCTTGAGGCGTTTCTGCAGGGAAATCAGTGCTTCGAAACATGATTAAGCAAATTTCGCTCGATAGAAAAAAATCACGAACATAGATCTAAAACACACAAAAATACACTCAAAATATTCGTAACAAATTATGCACAAAAGCTATAAATATGAAAATTGCTTCTAAAAATCGGCAATATGATGTTTGAAGGAAATCAGTGTTTACTTTTTTATTTATTTTAACGGCCAACAAATTAAAATTAAAAAAACATGATATCCGCGCTTCCGAGCACGCACTTCCATCTCGCTCACGCTTATGCTCAGTGAGAGGGAGAGAAGAGCATGAACCTACGGCGCCTTAATAACTCAGGTTGGGATGTTATCGTAACCTACAGAGTTGCTGTTACGTAACTGCTTGATGGTTTTGGAGATTTCCAATGGATCAGTTGGTTTATCAATCAATCAAAATCAAAGTTTAAGGTTAATACTGGAACATAATGTATTACATAAATACGGATTTACACTTCTATTATGGCTACTGTTATCACTCACAATATCGATAACTTTATTATTAAAAGCTGCAGCGATCCCATCAGGGGAAGAAATTACATCACTGTCAACAATGATGGAATCTATTCCCATCGGGGAATCCTTACCAACAACAGTATTATCTTTAATGTCATTCCAAGTTCCCTTCACAATATTGCTTCATCTTCCAACATATTTGGCGTTTGAAATTTTGTGAGATTTTAGAATGCACTTTTTAAAAAGTTAGCGTATGTTTTATACTTTTCTTTACTATCATCGTTAGGACAATGGATATATTTTTGGTATCTAATTCGTTTGCCCTTTGATGAAATTTTAATACCAGGTGATAGCCATTTCGAGATTGTGAGATCTCAGATTCTGCGCTATAAATATGTGCTTAAGCGCCACATGTGGAGATGTGATATGGAACCATCACGTTGGGAGGTTTAGGCTCAAGATCGGTCAAAGTGGAGGCATGCGGTGAAGGTTAATGTGCAAACCTTAGAAGAACGAAGATGTAACGAACTCGACGCTAAGGCTCGACCACCTGCGTGTATCCGGGTGGGGGGCTGACCTGTAGGGAATGTGGTCGCACATTCTCTGCAAAGATAGGCTACGTCAGTCTCCTGAGAGCTCACGAACTATGCGACGCTCCTGTAAGCCATTTTTCCAGACGCCGTGGTCGAAATCGGCCAGGATAATAATGATGATCTTTGGTACTATAGAAACTATACCAGCTTAGACAATAGAGATAGAAATTCAAAGAACTTTATACTTATTTATGTTAATAATTGACTTGTTATTCGTTCTGCCCAAAAACAAGCAATAAAATGCAATAAATTATATTACGTGAAATTGAAAATTTCAGTAAACAATTGATCAAAAACCAATAGTCAAAGAATACGCGAGCCTAATGAAAAAAACTAGATGAAGTGTCGATCTTTCGTTTACAGGGCCTATGCTCATATATCCAGAAGGAATGCCGCCAGAGCCAGCTGCACAAGGGAATAGTCATCGGATACGATGGCCGATACAATAGCGAACGGTGAGTTTACACTAAGTATTTACACACACCTTCATTCGGGTGCTAGTAGGCGTGTGCCTTTAATTAGAGATCAACGTTACATTGGAGTCATACGGTGCGCTTTTGTAGGCATAGGACAAAATAGTGCGTAATAGGTAGGTATGTCTTAGAAAAGCCGTGGAACCACTTGCCCCAAGCGCTACTCTATACAAAACCCTATTCCTACTGTGCATCTTACCTTAATAAAAGAACAATAACAATATGAAAAAAATTGGTATAAAAACGGTGTTTTCTTTATAATTTAGATCTAAACGATATGATACAGAGAAAGAATATAATGGAAAAATAAACCATCTTCGTCTGTAGCCCCCGACATGATTCGAACCTGCGACCTTTCTATTAACGCTAGACTGCTCTACCAACTGAGCTACGAGGACAGTGACGCAAGTTGTATATTTTTCCACTATATTCCCGCTAAGACTAGCGCCCTCTCTGTATCGAGTTATAGACTTGTTTCACAGTCTTGGCACCACTCTAATGGGCGAGCTATGCGCTCGCTCCATTCTAATCGAACCACATCAGCTAGTTTCGGACTTAGCGAGAGAGATGGCGCTGGTTGTACATTATACCCTTTTCACGAAACAAATTATTTAATTAAATATTTTTGTTTCGTGTTATTTTTAACGAGGAAGTTACCCCGATCAATTTATAAACGATATGATACAGAGAAAAAAAGGTAGAGATGAGATATTTAATTAAATAATTTGTTTCGTGAAAAGGGTATAATTTAGATCTTGTGTGATTGGGACACCTATAGTTGTATTTATTCGCATTGGTGACATCACTTTCTTTGGCTTATAGCATCCGACTTCTTCTTTCTCCTGGCTATTGTCCCAATTTATTTGGGGTCAGCCCTCCTAGTATTCTTGCGCCACATCGTGCGATTGTGGGTTGTCTCTTTGCGTGTGTCAGTGTCTCTCAGGTCATTGTATATCGTTTATAGCCAGGTCATTTGTAGTCGTCCACGGCCCTTCTTCATTTCTTCTATGTTTAGCACTCTTTTAGTCATATGGTCATCTTCTCGTCTCATTACGTGTCGGTACCAGCGTAGGCGATTCTCTCGGACTTTTTCGTGTATCGGCGCAACTTTAAGAGTGCCCTGGATATATTCATTTCTTATTTTATCTATTTTAGTTACTCCGCCTGACCACCAGCATCTTCATCTCTGTGACGTGCATCTTCTGTGTATCTGCTTTTCTCATGGGCCAACATTCGGAGCCGTAAAGTAGAGCTGGTCTTACTGCTCTTTTATACACATTGCCTTTGATTTTGACCGGCATGCGAGAATCACATAGGACGCCAGACAGAGATCTCCATTTCAGCCAGGCTGTCTGGATCCGGTTTAGTATGTATTTCTCTACACAGGCCTTAGGCGCTACGATGGATCCAAGGTACTTAAACTCTTCAACTCTGACATGAGATGACGTCCAGGTTGCTACCGGAAAAGTTACAGTGCATGTACTCGGTCTTTTGTCTATTGATTCTCAACCCTCTTCGCTCCAACGACTCCTGCCATGGTGTTAAGTCTGATTGCACTTCTGCCAAAGATTCTGCTATGAGAACCACGTCATCGGCGTATAGTATTGACGGAGCTGGTTTTTGTATGTCTGCAGTAATAAAGTCCATTACCAGATTAAACAGAAGGGGGCTCAGAGTCGAGCCCTGATGAACACCTACTTTGACCTCGAATGGTTCACTTGTTCCTGCTGGGCTCACTACTCTTATGGTTACATCGTGGTATAGCTTATAGCATCCGACTTATTAAGGTTAATATGTGCAGTGTGTATTGACTGACTGCTGCGTACCTACAGATACCTACGTACTGACTTCCCGAGGAAACGAATAAGTTGGAACAAGTTTCTGTAAAAACAAATTGTTTTGAGATAAGCTTTTACTGGCAACTGTCCTTTTTTGCACACTTGTGAAGGCGATTCTAACAATCGAGACACGGCAGCTTTGTCATGAGTCATCTCGGTGTTTTTATGGCCACCTTCCGGCTTGGTAAATGTACTATTTACAATGAATTATTATAGTAAATGGCTACTACAATATCTGACTGTAACCTAACTAGCTTTGTAAGTTTAATATTTTAACTCGATTTGCCTACGGAAAGTTGGTCAAATTGTACTTGTAGTTGGAAGATTTGATTACAGACGGACACTGGGGCAGGTAAAACTAAATAAAAGCTTGTAAATATATCAAACGTTATCCTGCCAAACGATTTTTCCGCTAAACGGCTAGCCGACAGGGGGTAGGTACGGGAAACTGGATTATGTCCAAACATTATTGAACACCAGTGCATCAACCTGTCTACATTGAACATGTCTAATAATTATCATTCAAAGTTAACAGTCTCCATTTAGTGATAAGCTATCGGCTGTCTTGAAAACAATACAGATTTCATCATGAGAAGCACAGTAGTTATGCAGGCGACGTAGGAGCTCGTGTGTTTGCTAATAATCGTAAAACGACGTTTATTATTGTCACACGTTGCATAACGAAGTAACGCGTATACATACTAATGAAATTGTATGCTACACTAATGCGATTAACATGAGATCGAAGGATACGATTTGACGATCGCTTTAGCCTAGTTGGTAGTGACCCTGCCTACGAAGCAAGAGGTCCTGGGTTCGAATCCCGGTAAGCATTTATTTGTGTGATGAGCACGAATATTTGTTCCTGAGTCATGGATGTTTTCTATGTATTTAAGTATTTATTTATCTATATAAGTATGTTTATCGTCGTATAGTACCCATAGTACAAGCTTTGCTTAGTTTGGGACTAGGTCGATTTGTGTAAGATTGTCCCCTAATATTTATTATTATACACAACTGAAAGTACTTGAGGCGTTTGTGAAATTTTTCGATTTAAGTAACTACCTACGAGTATTTACGGCACAGTAGTGGCGTTGGCGTCGACATATATCCCTGGACAAGCCGGAGCTAATATGCTTATTTTTTTCGTTTTGTTGGAAAAGGATTCTAATTATTTTCAAGCGATGGGAATAGTACGAATTGTCAGAGATTTGTGTTCTTTATTACCACAACTTGAATAAGTAGATATAAAATTGCTTTGTTTCAGAGATTACTATGTGCACTTCAGGAAATACGTAACAGACATGAAATAATTAAATACATCAGTTATATAATAAAACAGTAACTAAGTATACTATCAAAGATAACCTAGAGAGATCCACATCAAAAATCGTCTCATACCAAACGCGGTTGGTGACAATGTTGACTTATAGCGATATGTAACAAAGTATACGTTAATTGATTTGTGGAATGACTTGTAACATCCTCATATCTCCACAGCTTCGCGGAGCTGACGGCCCGCGTGTTCAGCTCCGCGTCCATCCCGGTGCACCTGTTCTCCGCCGTGTGCCCCACGCCGCTGGTGTCCTTCGCCACCATCCTGTACGGCGCGGCCGGCGGCGTCATGGTCACCGCCTCGCACAACCCCAAGGAGGACAACGGGTACAAGGTGATCTCGCGGTTATATTCATGCCGGCTGTACACTTTCCCCCCAGGTCCCCTCGCCGAGAGTCTCGGGGGAGAAGTTCTCGACGAGACCACACCGTGTACACTCTCGTTGCGTCATTTGAACAGCGGAACAACCCCTTGACTCGGCCGCAAAAACCGACACGCGACCGAGACGTGCCGAGGCGAGACCCGAGCGGGCGAGACAAGGCGAGAGCATCATGTACTATCGGCTGCAATAATGCATGGACACCTTACGGCTCAGTTTCGCTTGCATCGTTTGACGTCTGCTGCTCACATAGTTGCACGTGGTGCGCAATAATTAAACTAGATGGCGTTGTTGGCGCTACTATTTAGACATACCGCAGAAAATAAGCACATTACTAGGCACATTAAATACCTATAAATTGACACCTGTTTGTTATCACCAGAAATATTCTCATATTAGTATAACTATTAACAAGGCTGGTAAATGCTAATTTATAATAGCTGTATTTAAGTGCGATACCACTGGTATTTGAATGCTATATTTCCACCATTACCTATAATGTTGAGATAGCTCAATGGATTAAGACATGTTCTCTAGGCTCAGCGGCCTAGAACTGTCGAGGTTCGAATCCCAGGTAATGGGAGGTTAATTTTTTTGTATCTTTTTATATTTGTTCTATTCCTATAGATGAAAGTGCTTTATATACAAATATTAGTCATAAAGAAAATTATATATTCATAACTTAAATAATTAAAACAGCATTTTATGTTTCAATATGTTTATTTTGTTCACTACAGTTCTGTTAAAGCAATTTTATAATACTACATAATAATAGTTACCTAGCAACTTTGTAACATTTTTATTGAGGTAATAGCTTAAGTTTCATTTCCATAATTGGAAAAAGATTGAAGCTTCACCCCAATAAATATAATATTGACAATATTAACTTACAACCGGGTTATCTAACATTCAAATCAGCAGAACGCATTAAGGTGTTAATTGCCATAGTATATCTATACCTATATGTGAGCGTTCAAACCATGAATTATTGTGTTATTGATTTGAAAATAATCATAATAATTTTATTTGGTCTTTCACCGTTACTTACACTTGTTTGATCTTATGAAATATCACATTTTAAATAGTAAAGGAATATAAAAAAGAAAGCAAACGGCATATTAATACCTATTACCTACTGAAACAATATATATATTTTTAATTTATTTAGGATAACCCGGTTTATAGAATATATAAATCTTAACGTAATCCGTACTCTTTGACCGACAGCATCTGCACTTTTTCTATATTAGGAACTACGCGACCATTATGACGGCGCGTATTATTATAACACTATAAACTTAAATGGCCCTGTTGACTGGATTTAATTCACTTCACTTTTTCACTCTTCACTTCAGACAGCCATATCATAGGCCAAATTACAACCTTGTTTTCTGGCCTTCCGTTAGCAGCAACACTGTTAACAGAAGTTTTTGTTAATAGTATTAGTGAATTAGCCACTTTCTAACATGTTATCGAGGTTATATGTAGCTTAAGTTTCATTTCCGAAAATCGGAAAAAGATTGAAGCTTTACCCCAATAAAAATAAAACCTATTGACAATTTTATTAATAATTTCAGACCGGGTTATGATAACATATATATCAGGCGAACGCATTCTGGTGTTAGCCAAATCTATAAGTAAGCTTTTAAGTAAGTAAATAAACCCGCCATTTGTGTTAATGACATTTAAAAAAATAATAAAATACGGGACAATCTTACAGTTCACTAAGGCTTTTATTATTGATACTAGACGACCATATATTTCATAGATTATAATGGTAGGATTCCACGGTTATCTATGTCACTCGATCTCGTTAATTAACATGATTATGTTGTTTAATAATAATTTTCCTTAACTTAACACATCTATTACTAATAGTATCTATAGGGTTAAAAAAGCATGATGAAAACAATATCCTACTCATATGTTACTTTTGTCACTTGTTTATATATAACCCGGTCTGTCTTTCTTCAAACCTTACATGTTCACAGTTAGGTATACCACCAGATTCCATGTTAGGCACTACGTGATCACTGAACGTGAACTTATATTGTCCTTTTGAATAGATTTAAACACTTCTCACTTCTTGTCACTAAACATGATATTTAGTCCAGTGTCCAAATTGTATCAAATTGCTGTTTTATGTGCTTCTCTGTAAGCAAGGGTTTAACAGCATGCCCATGATAGTATAAACCCTCCTCTTTATAGAGACACCTCGAACAGTCCACACTTGTGTGCAATAAATCAACGAAATGCCTTGTCGATTCAAAATCATTTTCTTTGTAGTCCATTACCATGGCTGGTGGCCGTTCTTTGTCGGTGTAGCAGAGACGTTTCCTTTTGCTCAACCTTTTTTTAGCTGCAACAATATTATACGTAAATAAATCATCAGAAAAATGTATGATAGTTAAGTAGTAGTTACTTATAGTAGATAATTATATCACAAACATGTAAAAATAACGACTTACGTTTAGATCAGTTTCTGTAGCTTCTTTATATATCGCAAATATTTGCGACCTTTTAACTAGATCAATATTACATAGAAAACTAGTTTTAATATTCATGATATCCAAAAAAAATATGAATAACACAGCTGAAGTAGGTCTACGAACGAACATGTAACATCTTTGTGATAAAAACGAATAAGTATGGTAGTTTTGAATCATTCGTCTACCCTCATCGATTATTATACTAATCATAGTCGTAATGGATTAATATCTGAGCAGCAAAATAAACTTATGATGAATTTCGACTGCCTAGTCAATTGAACCGATGGTCGAGTGGCTAACGAGGCAAGTAACTGTCGACCTAGCTTTAGAGTCGCGGGTTCAAATCCCGCACCCAACGAAAAAAATGTTGGGAAAGAAGTGTTTTTGGAATTGTTTGGATATTCACTAGTAGTGAATCAGAAACATCGCAAGAAAAATAAATGCACAAAGGTAGCACATAAATAGAAAGCACATTCCAAATTGCGTCATAATACCGCCATTATCGATCGATAATGCGTTGGCAAGATTACTTGACAGTATAATATAGGAAAAATAATAACCCAAGAAAAATATAATTATATCCAAGATGAGGAATTAGTTTTTGTTTCCATCTGTGTTAACAGCGCCATCTAGTGAAACTATGCCGATCCTCTGAGGTTTACATTTACATCTATAATGATATTACACGTCGTGCACATAGATGGCGTTAGCAAGCGCGTCAAGGGAAACAGTTTGCGACTTGACCATGCACTTATGCTGTCTAGTGTACACTCGTTCTCGGTCTGTCTCGGGGTGTCTCGCCGAGAGTGTACAGCCGGCATCAGACGTTAACTACCATGCGCAGCTTGGGTAGACCCCAACAAGGTGAACTGATGACCTGGTTAAGGTCGCAGGAGTCCGCTAAATGCGGGTGGCGCAAAACCGGTAATGATGGCGCTCTTTGGAGAGACCTATGTCTTTCGGCTGATGTGATGATGATTTACTGCCAGCTTCGCGGAGCTGACGACTCGCGTGTTCACCTCCGCGTCCATCCCGGTGCACCTGTGCTCCGCCGTGTGCCCCACGCCGTGTCCTTCGCCACCATCCTGTACGGCGCGGCGGGAGGTGTCATGGTCACCGCCTCATACAAACCCAAGAGACCCAGACATTAACTGCCAGCTTCGCGGAGCTGACGGCACACATCCTCATAGGTACAAAACTACAATATTTTTGCCAAATTTTCCATACACTGCGATTTAGGCTGCCTGACTCCAGTACAGTCAGCGTCATATAGTTCGTAGCAGCCAAGGTAGCCAAATATTTGGTACACGTCTTTATTACTGTAAGAGTAAGGGTGTGTTACGAACTATTTGGCTACTCTGGCTGCTACTAACAATATGACGCTGACTGTACAACACAATCTCGCGGTTTGTCCTTCCTTTGCGGAGAGATAATCATAAGCCGACAATGACTTTAGAACCGAGCGTTCCAAACACTCTTGTCACATTCTATTCATCAAAACTCTCATTTCGAACCGATACATCATTTTCTATTCCCCGTTTCAGGTATACTGGGGCAACGGTTCACAGATCACAGCTCCACACGACCAGCACATATTGGATGAAATATTGCAATGTTTGGAGTAAGATTGATTAGCCATAAATATTGTTAAAATGTAAATTCAACATTTTATATGTCGGCGGCCGATCGTAAAATCCGCCAGATCACGAAATTCCTAGGCATATCGTGAAACGCCGCCATTTCATGATTTGGCTGAGTGACATCCGCCATATCATTCAAATGTCACCATTTAACGATTTGCCTAGTGACGTTTAGGCAGATCATGAACTTCCTAGGAATGTCATGAAACGCCGGCATTTCATGATTTGGCCAAGCCAGTGACGTTTAGGCTGATCATGAAATTCCTAGGCATATCATGAAACGCCGGCATATCGTTCAATACTCACCGTTATACGTAAGTAGGGTGTCCAAAATTGAATTAGGTAAATTAAAAAAAATAAGAAGTGCGGACTGATAATCTCCAGGGAGTCGACGCCACCCCGCTGCGCGGGGTGTCTATTTCTGGTCTGAGGGACACAAGTGAACCCTAACCTAACCGACCTAAGACAGAGTTCGCTTATGACAAACCATTTTTGTCCGCCCTGATTATTAGCCCCCAACAAAAACGGCCGCCATCGCATGTGCAGCGCCACCAGTGGCCAAGAAAGAGACTATTTTATGTGCCCGGTATAGAGCTAGGAATATCGACGAATGCGTTGCTCTAATCGATCTGCCGTATTGTTTATCAGGCACATCGTGATAAGCCTAGCCGACTTTTAGGCATATCATGAAATGGCGGCGTTTCACGATATGCCTAGGAATTTCGTGATCTGGCGTATTTAACGATCTGCCGCCGATATATATAATAGGCATCTGATCATGTGATCATTTACATTCTTTTCATATTAAGTTTCCTTCTAAACCGGTGGTTTCTAACCTAACCTTAATTTTCTGTAAATAAATAAATATTAGGGGACCATCTGACACAAACGGAACTAGGCTAACAATTAGTAAGCTCTATAAGGGTTGTGTTATGGGTACTAGACGACGATATATTTCATAGATATGAATACTTAAATACATAGAAAACATCCAAGACTCAGAAACAAATATTAATGCTCATCCATCACACAACCATTTGCCCTTACCGGGATTCGAACCCAAGACCTTTAGCTTCATAGCCAGCGTCACTACCCACTCTCTTTCTTTATCGTTATTTTCGTGACCTATTAGAGAAATTGATTTAACAATACCCTATCTAATCACCCATTTTAGATGCTCTGTGGCTCCCAAAGTAGGTATTACTATTTAAGTCCACGGGGGTAATTTCTCAGGTTCCGAACCGATGTTCTAAACTACGATTGCGCAAGTTATATGTGGTAGTGACAGATGTATTCGTGCAAACTGAAGTTACTACGCTTTCCCCTCAGCATACCAGATTTGCACTGGGACACGACGGGCGTGCGCACACACAAGCTCGTCTCGGACTGCCAGAAGGAGGTCACCTCGCGCTACATGGAGTACATCGCCGACAGTGTAGGCACGGCCGTTCGTGACGATAATGTGCGCGCGGCAGTGGACACCGTGTACAGCGCGATGCACGGCGTCGGATACAACTACGTGGTGGAAGCTTTCAAGGTGGCCGGTTTGAAGGTTAGTTAGTATATCTGTCCGTTCTTCAGCCGCAATATACATTGCTGTCGCAGACTACCCGACTCGCTCTGGGAGACTAAAGCCGTATGCTCTCACTTACTCATCTAAATCAGACTGTGCATTTTTCGTGACTATAAGAGCCGCCGCACATTGAGCCACAAGCTGCGGACGAGCTCCCAACATCCATACAATATGAACGTTCACTATCCACTTATTTTACACGGGTTTATTGCAGGCGCCGATCAGCGTGCCAGAACAGCAAGACCCTAACCCCGACTTCCCGACAGTGGTGTTCCCCAACCCCGAGGAGCCAGAGTGCTTAGAGCTCAGCAAGCGGCTCGCGGAGGAGCGCGGAGCAAGACTCGTCCTGGTCAACGACCCCGATGCTGACCGGCTGGCTGTGGCTGAGTTCGACCAAAGGTAATATAATGAGATAAGGTTTATTTTCTTTAGCGTCTGGAGCTCAGCAGTGGCTAGCGGAGAAGGGCGGAGCAAGACTCGTCCTGGTCAACGACCCCGATGCTGGCTGTGACTGAGTTCGACCAAAGGTAATATAATGAGATAAGGTTTATTTTCTTTAGCGTCTGGAGCTCAGCAGTGGCTAGCGGAGAAGGGCGGAGCAAGACTCGTCCTGGTCAACGACCCCGATGCTGGCTGTGACTGAGTTCGACCAAAGGTAATATAATGAGATAAGGTTTATTTTCTTTAGCGTCTGGAGCTCAGCAGTGGCTAGCGGAGAAGGGCGGAGCAAGACTCGTCCTGGTCAACGACCCCGATGCTGGCTGTGACTGAGTTCGACCAAAGGTAATATAATGAGATAAGGTTTATTTTCTTTAGCGTCTGGAGCTCAGCAGTGGCTAGCGGAGAAGGGCGGAGCAAGACTCGTCCTGGTCAACGACCCCGATGCTGGCTGTGACTGAGTTCGACCAAAGGTAATATAATGAGATAAGGTTTATTTTCTTTAGCGTCTGGAGCTCAGCAGTGGCTAGCGGAGAAGGGCGGAGCAAGACTCGTCCTGGTCAACGACCCCGATGCTGACCGGCTGGCTGTGGCCGAGTTCGACCAAAGGTAATATAATGAGATAAGGTTTATTTTCTTTAGCGTCTGGAGCTCAGCAGTGGCTAGCGGAGAAGGGCGGAGCAAGACTCGTCCTGGTCAACGACCCCGATGCTGACCGGCTGGCTGTGGCCGAGTTCGACCAAAGGTGGACTTTATGATCAATGATATAAGGTTTATTTTCCTAAGTGCCTGGAGCTCTGCTAGCGGCTAGTGAACCATTTGTGTCACGCAAGACTCGTCCCGGTCGACGACCCTGACGCTGCTAGGCTGGCTGTTGGCGAGTTCGACCAAAGGTAACCATATTGGACTTTATGCTCAATGAAATAAGGTTAATTTCTACAACTCGAGTTTGAAAGGTTATACAGACGGTGTTTGCAATGAAGTCGCATATTGGTTCTGTTGCAGTACGAAGACCTGGAAGGTGTTCTCCGGCAACGAAATGGGCGCTCTGCTGAGCTGGTGGCTGCTGCGGCAGGCCTCGGGCGGCGAAGACGACTGCTACGTCATCACCAGCATAGTCAGCTCCAAGATGCTGCGGGCCATCGTGCGAGGCCGGGGCCACTTCGTGGAGACCCTTACTGGTTTCAAGTGGATGGGTCAGTGCTAGTGACCAGGGATGTTGCAGGCATCTGCATCCGCATCCGCAACCGCGGAAGTTCCGCATAAATTTCAACTTCAGCATCCGCATCCGCTCAGCAAAAATGGATGCGGAGTTTTTGCGGATGCGGAGTTTTTGCGGATGCGGATGCAGTGCAAATCACGACAAGAAAGAACGCTTACCGAGCGCGTTTCAGATATATTGGCCATTAGAAAAACAAACTTCATTTCGTTTCTGTGACCAAGGCCAGACGCGCCTTTTATTTGTTCGCTATTATTGTAATTTAGTCTCAACGTGTTTCATGTTTTTTTTTTTTTTTTTAATTTATTTAAAACAATTTTTTTTACAATACTTATTGTGTCGCACATAAAGCCACTATTTGAAACCTGGAAGGTTTAGGCAATAGTTGGCGAGATTGCGCGGTTCTTCCTTTAGTTAACTACTTATAATAATATAATACTTGTAACAAATTGCTATTGTCGAGTACAATTTTATTCCTTACCTACACTTATTCATCTAAACTTAGGTAGTAACATTTAAGTAGCTTCTTACATTTGTTATGACTAATAATAGTATCAGTAAGGTCTTGTAATAAGTTCTTAGGCAGATTATTTAAGATAGATGGAAGTAAGAAGTTGTGGGTATATAAGATCGTCAAAATGTGATATCGCAGTGATAGGTTAGGTTAGGACACTTCAACTACACACTTCAACCCACACAACACACTTCAACCCTGTACCCTTAGTACGACTCTTACGACACCCACGGGAACAAAAGGGGTGGTGTTATTCTAACCTGACCACAAACGGGGGAAAAAAAACTATTTCTGTAAAAAGACAGGCTGGCGATTTCTACAGCTCACGGAGCCACTAGTAAAACAAGCTTCTGTCAAAAATTTAATTTTTGGTACAAGCTATTATTGCCGACTGTACTTTTCTGTATACCATCATTAACTAATCATTGAGACGATTCTAACGAGCCCAAACTCGATGGGGTTATGTGGTGTTATTACGGAGTTCCTAAGGCCACCTTCCAGCTCCGGATCAGATCAGCTCCACGTCATCATAATATTGCATTGTCACGCGATTTGCATATACGTGCAAAATTTCAACTCAATCGGAAACCGGGAAGTGGATCAAATTTAACTTTCAAGATTTGATGTAAATAATAATTTACCTATATTTAAGAAGAAGAAGAGAAGATTACAGACAGACAATGGGACACGTGAAAGTAAATAAAAGCTTGTAATAGAGCCTCAGGTTTACCTCATTAGCACCCTTACTTTACCTTAATTTTCTTTCTTTCTGTGCACACATGTTTAGAGTTATAGTCCGGATTGGAACCTTTATGCTAATATTGTATTTCTGTAATTGCCTGTAACTTGTTTTGTGAGCCAAATAAATAAATAGAGTGTGCAACGCATCTTATTTACAATTGATATATTTAACGTAGGCAACACGGCGCTCCTGCTCATGCAACAGGGCAAGAACCCGCGGTTCGCGTTCGAGGAGGCCATCGGCTACATGTGCTCGCCGCGCGTGCCAGACAAGGACGGCGTGTCCGCGGCCGTGCAGGTAATACCTCATTGTGGCATCACCAAACACCTTTCCGTCTATTACATTATTTTCAGTTTATTAGAGCGAGCAACGGCTTAAGAGTCCGCAGTAAGCTCGATTCTCCATAAAAACGTAGTTATGCTCTCATTTTAAAACTACGTGTTGGATTGTAACGAAACTTTACATGTACAATTACATGAGGTATATCCAGGTCTGTAATTAGTTTATGTAGCTTCAGATACCATAGTAAAAAAAATACAGCGAATTTAAGTTTTTCATACCAAACTTGTTTTTGCTGTATTTCGTTTGTTTTATAAACTGGAACCATATAAACTAATTACCGACATAGATATACCTCATGTCGTATATGCAAAGTTTCGTCTTGATCCAACACGTAGTTTTAAAATGAGAACGAAACTCCATTTGTATGGGAAGGTGAAATTCGGCCGAGCTTACTGCATACTCTTACATAATGTGTTTCAGAGGTTCGACGACCTGGACCTATACAGTTCAGAGGAGTTCAGTGAGACGGCTCTTTTCGGCAATTTTTCGGCAGGAGTAGAAAAATAGTCAGGGGCGGCTTTACCTATAGTGCAGGGGGTGCGTTGCACCCGGGCGCACGGTCCTAGGGGGCGCCGAGCGCCACTCACAGGGCGCCACTCGCCTTGACTCGGGCGCTAGCGCGCGCTAGGAGGGGTGCTAAAGGGCGCTACGGTAATGATTGCACCCGGACGCGACATGGTCTAGAGACGCCTCTGGAAATAGTTTATGCAACTCTTTATAATTTAGAAATAAGTACTTATGTAGCAGTACCAAGACGCAAAAGCGCTGTGTTTTTGTTTGGCTTTTGGTCAATTATTTTTTTATATAATTATTACGCTATTGGTAGAATCTGTTATTAGCGCACTGTCACTACTGTGTAGTATTTAAGCTGATTATCTTCCTATATAAATAAATAAATAAATTACCGACTATAAAAACAGGAGGCGTGTTATAGGGAGATACATATTCTCTTATGGGCTTGTATTGCCATACGGGATACGGAAGCGGCATGCAACAACGACATATGTATGTACTACGAACAATATGTACTCGCATGTTATATGAAATGGGAGACGTGATCAAAATAGTAGATTCTGTCTCGAGTGAGCAATATTAAAGGGCGATATACTAAATCCCGAGTGAAGCGAAACATTCTACAATGGAATCTTGAGCGCAAGGAGGGATTCAAGTAGTAACGACCAAGACAGAAATAATTTGCTACACATTCCACGAGGAACAATAAAATAAAACAGCGAAAATCAGGGAACAAAAGCACATATTTGATCTCTCATTTGAGGACAACAATTACTCTTTTCTGAATAGCAGCTGCGGAAATCCCATTGCAACCAGAAACCCATTCATAGGTTTTAAAAGGTTAAGGTAAGGTTTATGAATTTCATTACATTTAACATTTACTTGAATTGTTTTTTTTTTGTTAAGGTGGCAACTCTGGCGTCCCACCTGTACTCCTCCGGGTCCTCGCTGGGCCAGCAGCTGCAGGCGCTGTACCGCGAGTACGGGTACCACGTGTGCCTCAACGGGTACTTCATCTGCCACGACCAGGACGCTATACACGACATTTTCTCGTCGATCAGGAACTACGAGGGACAAGGCAAGGTATACATCACATTTAGGGCGGGTTTCCCCAACTTACGATTATGATCCGTTATCAACGTTAAATATTGTGCCGGCAGCTGTTATTCCACAGACACTAAACTTGTCAACATTTCCATTTCCTCAAATCGATAAAGGGTCGGCAGCGCACTTGTGATTCTTCTGGAGTCGCAAAAGCGTCCACAGGTGGCGGTGTCTGCTTACCACCAGGCAGGCCGTATGCTTGTGTCGTAGTATACAAAATATAGACCTCAGTTCCAGCCACTCATTCTGGTACTTAGTTTTATCCTGGAACGGCCCGCGATCTTTCTAATGTGGTCGACTCACCGATCTGGTGAAATATCATACTTTTTAATATTCTCTTTTGCTCTTTTCATATTTCGGTAGTCAGTTAAACAGCAGGCCTAGACTGAATCTTTATTTCAATACATTCATGTTTATTTCAGTACCCTAAAAAGGTGGGATCCTGTGAAATCGTGTCCGTGAATGACTTTGCTGCTGGCGTCAAAGTTCCCGAAGATGACACGGACGACCGGCATCTAAGTAAGAGTAAAGGTGGTTTTCCACCGGATGAGCGCGGATTGAATTGATTTTTTATTTGCACGCTAAATTGAACCGTACTGCTGTACTGTTAGAGTGCAAACCACACTGAAGATTATTTTCAAGCGCTTGACATCGCGGGAAAATTTCTTCAGTGTAATGTGTATTCTAATAGTACGGCAATACGTTTCAATTTAGCGTGCAAATAAAAAATCAATTCAATCCGCGCTCATCCGGTGGAAAACCACCTTAAACCCCGTTTTTTTTCCTTCTCTGGACGATTAATGCGAAGCTTTGTATCCCACTAAGTAAAGTCGTTTTTCCCACATAACGACACAAGACCACCAGGTATCAATATCAACCCCTATTTTTAACCACAGTACATGTAGATATACGATGGAAGTCGCGCACGTAATCAATATTGGCTTGCATTGTCCATTCATTCGAATAATTATTCTTCAACGTATATTTTTAAATTTTTCAAGTGGAGTCATCGGCAGGTGGTCTTATTTATACGATACACAATGCAAGCCAATATTGATTACGTGCGCGATGCACGTAATCAATATTGGCTTGCATTTTCCATTCATTCGAATAATTATTCTTCAACGTTAATTTTAAAATTTTCAACTGTAGTCATCGGCAGTGGTTCTTATTTATACGATGGAAATCGCGCACGTAATCAATATTGGCTTGCATTGTGTATTCATTCGAAGAATTATTCTTCAACGTTAATTTTAAAATTTTCAACTGTAGTCATCGGCAGTGGTTCTTATTTATACGATGGAAATCGCGCACGTAATCAATATTGGCTTGCATTTTCCATTCATTCGAAGAATTATTCTTCAACGTTAATTTTAAAATTTTCAACTGTAGTCATCGGCAGTGGTTCTTATTTATACGATGGAAATCGCGCACGTAATCAATATTGGCTTGCATTTTCCATTCATTTGAATAATTATTCTTCAACATATATTTTTAAATTTTTCATGTGTGGTCATCGGCAGTGGTTCTTATTTTAAACCTGTGTCCTTTCTGGTAAGACCTAAGTTGGTTCTTGTAACATAGTTTAGCTTATCGCATATATAATAGCTTTAGGGCTGGGCCACTACTTCGAGGGGCGTGTAAGCGAGAAGCCGCGCTCCAATCTCTCGCTCCCTCGTATGGTGCATCACTGCCCCTTCCGCCGACGCTAGAAGTATGACCGTACTCTTCCATCTCTTTCACGCATGCATGGTAGTATATATATATGGCTGCCGCAGCACATTTCTGCAGCGGACAAGCAACATCTCATATCAGCATCCCCTTATGAGTTATGATGCCTCTTAGAGAGGCGAAACACGTGTCCAGGTTTTTTCGATATTGGTGATGGTCTGTTGTATTTGTTTGCACGTGCGGAGGGAGGGTGGTTGGATCGCTAAGAGACCTGCACGTTCTTTAGCGGGACAGCAAAATAATAATGTTCTGGAAATAACGTTCCAAAGATTAACCTGTTTGGCAGACGTTCTAGGCACAGGCTTGGACCTGGACTACACGAGCGGCGAGATGGTGATAATGCAGTGCAGCAACGGGCTGGGAGTCATCGTGCGCACCAGCGGCACCGAGCCCAAGCTCAAGTACTACACCGAGCTGGTCTGCAAGGCCGACACACTACAGTGAGTAACAACATTATATGTACCTACCGTCAAATGCTGGATTACGGATTATGAAGCTTAGTTGCGCAAAAGGTTAGGTTAAAAACGAAGATTTACTGTAAAGGACGTATACGTTTTACGCCTTATTTAAATACTAAAATGTAAACATGTCTTTAACGTCGGTCGTGCAACGCGACGCGACGACAACATTGAAAAAAATACGTGTCGATTATTGTAAACCGTCGGTAATCCTAATCGTTAGTTATAATTATAATCCTTAACTTCTAATACAATCATATATTGCGTGTTTGTCAGTTTTCTATAGGATTACAGCGGCTGGTTAATAATACTAGCTGCGGAGCCGATAAACTCTATCCTAATGTTTGTCTAGTAGAAGGCATTCTTTCCTCTGGCATTTACATACACTGTACTTACCGTTAAAGAACGAATGCTTTATAACCAACAAAAATGCGATCGTGGTAGCTACGCTGCCGCTCTTAAAAGTGGCAAGTTATGTGTGGTTTGCGAGTTTCTCAGGCAGACAGTTACAGACTCGTTCGTCAGAATTTATTTGTAAACGAATTTAAATAACCCTGTTTTGTTTTCAGAGAGCAAGAACAAATGAATGCGAAACTGAAGGTGATGGTAAAAGAGTTCATGGAAGAATTGGTGCAGCCCCGCAAGCATGGCCTCATTGGAGAAATCTAATTGCACAAGTTTACCTGCCTGCCCTGCCCTTGCGTGATGGGGCTGAACAGGGACATCTTGTTGACCTCGAATTATATTGCATTTTATGATGATGTACCTATGCATTTGTGATTTATGTAGAATGATCTGATGCACATGAGCTACTGGGACACCACCACTTTTTTAAACATAATAAGCCTAATTTCCATATACGACGCGCCACTATCTATTTATTTACACGGGTGATGGCGGCACCTATACAAATTTAATCAGTCATCTAATTTATACTAAAATGAGCATTCTTAACAAATATTCCAACTGTTTTGTTTTGTATAGAACTCATAAAATACTTATGTAAAAAGTATAAAAGCTATACACAAGGTTGAGTCGTGTCAGAATTTCCAAAGTATTTCATGTTATCGTAAATGACTTAGTAAGTACTTAATATTATTACAAAATGCCACGGTGGTCTGAAATACTGAGAATGAGACATGACACGAACCGAACATGAACAAAATACTTTACCTATTACAGTGCTTTCAAAATAGCTTGGTGCGGGTGACACTTGACGCACCGTTTCGTTTTACTCAAAAAGTTACTGCGGTCCAAATATATGGAAGAGAAATATTTCAGTTGCAGCCTGAATATGACTGCCGTACATTATTTGAACATAAAGAACTATGTTATACGAAATAAATTTGACCTACCAGATTTTTATTACCAATTAATACAATTCAAAAGTAAAGGCAATATGCATGTAACGAAACATCAGAGACTCGTTTAGTGATGGGACATGATGGATCTTGAGTATATCGGTACTTATTAATTGGTAAGTAACGAACCTTATTGCAAACTCGGTGTATCCTTACCTGATTATAAACTAGAACCACACAAATTAAAATAAAATAAATTAAACCGCCTTAATAAAACAAATCGAGACTAAATCGAAAATATGATTTCTAATTTGTTGCTTTGGATTAATTTTGATGTATATTAGTGAAATTCTAAGAGGAGGCAAAAGAAACCGTATTGCATACAAGGCACTAGCACTCGTACTGAGATTTGGCGTCTACTCACCAATTTTTACAGAACATAGGCAGATAGGCCGTAATAAATTGAACAAACATCAATACATCCGATCTCTTTTCACTTTCGTACTTAATAACGAGTATGAAAGGAATGGAATCATGTTATCTAACAGGGCTTCATACGTCATTGTCCCCGCTTTCTCGCTCGCATGATGTATATCGCTCTCCCGGGCATAAATGTTGCCACAAAACAAGTATCTCTACTAGCTTAAGCCTAATAATCGGATTCATGATGATATTCATTGTTATAGGTGGTATAGAATAGTGATTTTAAATGACTACTTGTATCGACTCATGTTTCGATACTTTCACCTCTCTAGTTTGAGATTTTTACAGCTGTTACCAGCACCAAGCTATTTTAAAAGCACTTGTAGGAAATCGATTTGTAGTCACATCAGGAAGTCTCTTGAAAAGACAAAACGGCACCAGTGTTTATGATTAATAATAATAACATTCTTAGATTAATATAATAATTGTATTCATCGTATACATTCTAACATTCCTTATTGTATTATTATTCTACTTATAAATGCGAAAGTTTAGATGTTTGGATGTTTGTTACTTAATCACGCTTAATCGGCTCGACCGATTTGAATTATATTATGCATGAAGATAGTTTATAGCCTGGATTAAAATATAGGATAGGTTTTTCCCGGGTCAACGCAGCGGGCGGAAACTAGTATAAAATAAAAGACAAATGTACTTAAAGCGGGTTGTGCTTTGCATGTACAATGACATGGGGTATATCAAGGTCTGTAATTAGTTTATGTAGCTTCAGATACCATAGTGCATAGTAAAAAAAAAACCGCTCAAGTGCGAGTCTGACTCGCGCACCGAGGGTTCCGTACAAACTTTCAATTAACTCAAGGTAAAGCAAATGTCACAATACTTGTCTTAAATTACCTATTAATTATTTCAAATTTTTCGCTTGGATAACTTCGGAGATAAGGGGGGGGAAATGGTATTTTTTTTTACATTTTCCTTCATTGATCAAAATTTTACCAATGTAGAAAAAAAAGAAAAACTGTTTAAAAAAGTGCAACCTAAGCCCTTTCATATGATACCCCACTTGACCTAATAGTTGTTTTTTTTTTTGCCCCCTTCTCATATTCTTCATTTTTCATATAAAATTAAAATGTATATTTAAAATTCTCATTTTCCATGCACGTGGATGACTCTCATTTAATACCATTTCAAATTGATAGCATAAGTAGTTCGTGAGATATTTCACTTTGTGACAGACAGACAGACGGATGGAGTCGCACCATAAGGGTTCCTTTTTTACCTTTTTTGGTACGGAACCCTAAAAATAGAGAAATTAAGTTTTTCATACAAAACTTATTTTTGGTGTTTCGTTTTGTATTATAAACTGGAACCATATAAACTAATTACAGTTACAGACATAATACAGCTCATGTCATTGTATATGCAAAGTTTTGTCACAATCAACACGTACCTACCTAGTTTTAAAATGAGGACGAAACTCCGTTTGTATGGGAAGGTGAAATTCGGCCGAGCTTACTGCGGACTCTTAATTAAGACAAAATTCTGCGAATTTAATTAACTACCTTATTTATGATCCAAAACACGACAATTGATAATAGAGCTGACTTATTCAGATACATCTATAAGTACATACGCTATCGTAGCTAGCAACTGGAAGGCCCTTCAAGCTTTCTTGAAACCATAATTAGATTCCAAAAAAATAACCTCAAAATTGCCATTAAAATTAAAAAATAACCGACCCTGGTAAACTTACACTCTTCCAAATGATGGACGTAGCTAAAAACCAGCTACTTCCATCATTTGGATGAGTGTAAGTTTGCCAGTGCCGGTTATTTGTTCATTTTAATGGCAAATTTGAGGTTATTTTTTTGGAATCTAATTATGGTTTCAAGTATACAGTATAGCTCTTACCGAGAGGAGTAGACATGTAGTGATCCGTAAAGTTATCTGTGAAAAATTTCTGTGATACATTATCTGTATGGGTGTATACTTAAAGGTGAAAAGCTTTTTTATTTAATTCAAGTTACCTATGCAATCAATTATTAAAACCTTTATACATAAATTTTACACTTTGCGTAGAGATTTAAAAATACCAAAGGTAAATTAAGTGCCTAACGTTGCTAAAATCCTATTATTACTATTTAATACCTCTAATGATTATTTGTGGAGTGTACTTATAAATAAAACAACATATACATTGCAAACGTGTTTAATTCCGTAATTTCATTTTAATGTTAATACCCTCAAAATGTAAAATAGCGTTTATGAAGACCGTGCACGTGGTCTTTAAAGAGCCCCAAGAGTCATGTCATGGGTTAACTTAACACCGACCAGAAAGGCACACCCACAGGTCCCTATGTAGAGCCGAGTTCGAAAAATATGTGCAAGGACCAAGTGATCAAAAACATGTGAACACGACTTTTTTGTTAAGGTTGTTCAGATATTTTTGAACCTTTGGGAACGTGCATATATTTATAGTGACCAGGTCAAGAGATGTATGGGAGCTAGTCCTCTTCTTCCGCAGCAGCGGCCGCGGCCGCCGCCGCCGCCGCCGCCTGTTCGGCCGCCAACGCTTCGGCTTCCAAACGCAGTCGCTCCCTCTCCTTCAAATTCGCGTCGATCAGCTCGTCTAGCTCTGGGCTCAGTATAACCGAGAGGCCCTCGACCACCGACACCTGGAATATGAATCATATATTATAATAGCACGAACTCCAGCCGAGAGTAGTCAGCCAGCCAGTGGTATCACAAGCATTTTTTTACCTAATCAAATAAGCTGTGATCTTTAGCTTTATGGTAGGTAGGTGGGCTTACTCCGCCGGCGCGCTTGCCCCGGCTGACCGTACATCTGCCTCCCTAAGTGCAAGGCCTGAGTGGACGCCCCGCTCAGAGCGGGGCGTGCAGCGTCCATATAAAACAAATGCAATTTATATGGACGCTCGACGCCCCGCTCTGAGCGGGGCGTCCACTCAGGCCTTGCACTAAGTATCTACGTATCACGTCGCTATGCATTTCGTGTTACCTAACAGGTTGAGATTTTTTGAAAGTACCTACAGCTTTTTTGTTGTGACACGACGCTGGTCAGACTATGACATGAAGTAGTTCAACCACATTTGGTCATATTCGTACTTAGGTCCATACACCTAAGTACTAAATGTTGTTGAACAAATCCGTTGTATATTCTTCACAAAACTTCTTATGCCTACCTACCACTTCATACCCCAGGGCCCAGTGCTTAAATATTATGGTACGTAGTAAAATTTCTTACTTCAGCGAATATATCTGTCGATCCGTCCCACTGCACCAAGTGACTCTGTAGAATCTGGGTAGCGGGAGCTATTATGGGAAATATTTGACCAAGCATCCTGAAAAAATACACTCGATAAACACTTGTACATGGTTTCATATATTCCAACGAAGAACAAACTTACTCAAAAAGCGGAACGCAGGTTTCAGTGATGAACTGCATCTCGAGGTCAGGGATGATGGTTTTGTTGCCCTGGTCCAGGAAAATTGAAGGCACATCTCCACGTCCCTTCTCTGTCTCGTCTTGGTTGAAAAACTCTGTTAGCACCTCCGCCTGAAAATGGCGTTTAGTGGTGTTCAACATGGAAGGCTTTTGGCACTTGAGATAAAGTGTGATGATAAAGCTTTGAGGCGAGTCTTGGAGTATGGAACACCTCATATTAAGTTGGTCGGAATACTTGAAATTCCGTCACATAATCCCTTGAAGGACTCAATCACATGCGTGTTTTTATTAGTCTTAGCCACAATTCAGACCATGCTCACAAGCTCTATAGTGCTGACTACAGTACTAACGGCAGTCTTCTTCACGGAACCCCAGTCTTTGATCTGGTCACTGAGGTTCGCCGCGTTCATCAGCAGCGCCTGCAGGGCAGCGATGTGACTGCGGTGACCTAGGAGGTAGTCACTCGCTATCATCTTGTATTCGTCGAGGTTCCTGTATTCAAAAATTCAAAATATTTATTCAGCAAATAGGCCACGAGGGCACTTTTACAAAGCAAAATGTCTGTCGATAGACTCAAAATAGTATGAGTACATTATTCATAATAGAAATAACTACATCAGAGTTTACATGTCAGATACAATACGAGAAAAAAATACAACCTTATTTCTTAGAGATGTATAAGGTCTCCAAGTGTCAAAATTAAAATAATTATATTTAAATCTCATAGGTACCCACAGACATGCATAAGGTATCTATGTGTCAAAAACTATGTAATCAAATAATACAATCAAGTGAAGACAGAGTGAAATCTCTCATAGATCAATACCGCAGAAAAGTGGAATGAAGTTATGCTTGTCGTCCTTGCAAACATGAACTGAGCGGACTCCACAAACGTATGGTGTAGGTAGGTGCAATGGTTAGGACAGGATATTGTATAGGTAATTTAAAGTGAGTCAAAAGGCATAGCCAGATCCTAGTTCAAAGAAAGATAGTGACGCTCCATCAAATGTTATTCGCTCTGCAAATCTGTTCAGGGCACATGGACTGCTTGAAGTAGTTAGTCAAGTCGCTGGCCACAACGAAGTGATGTAAGATCAGCAGCTGGAGCATGTCGCAGCCTTCCGTGTTGAGGATGCACAGTGTCTACGGCAGGTTACGCTAGGTTGGTTGTAGGCTACGCTGTACGGGATTGGTTTAGCACCACCCATATACTGACTTGAAGTAGTGGGTCAGGTCGGTTGCCACCACGAAGTCTCGCAGCAGGAGCAGTGCGCGATTGTAGTCGCGGCGTGGCAGTGGCTCGAGCACATCACAGCCCTCCGTGTTGAGGATGCACAGGGTCTGCGACAGGTGGTGCCGCTCCATCACGCTGCCCTCGCTCGTGAACAGGGCGGCCAGAACAGTATCTGTTGGGAAACGTTCGCCAGGCGTTATTAGCAAGCAAGTCGATTGCTTGAGGAAGCTAGCCGATCGGAAGAACCTACTCACACTCAGATGTTATTCCCGGCGAGCGCACGAGGCGCGGTGCGAACGCTCCCACTGCTAGAGCGCGAATAGCCCTAAACCGTATAATGCAAGAAGCCGACGACATAGACATATTTGCTGACAGTATTGGCTGTAGAAAAGTTTTAGCATTCCTATCGTATGAATAGATAATGTAGTGTTAAGATTTAAACTGTGCCATTATTTCTTGTTGAAGTTGTTATGAGTTTATTTTAGTTCCTTTAAAATTTTTATAACGTTACCTTATGTTGTATGTAATTTAAATTTAATTTCTTGTTTCTTGTTATGTATTATGTAGCGAAACTAGGTACACCTACCACATAAGTGATTTGGTGTTAAGCTGTAAATTTATGTGTGAATGAATAAAAATATTAAAATTAAATTAAATAAGAAAGAACGGGAGAAATTTAGTTGACAAGTAATTTAATTTTAAACAAAGCACGATAGCGTATTTACAGAAGCTAATAATATGTGAACACAGCAAAGTGCCGCTGTAGGATAAGATGGAATGTACCTAAAACTAAAAACTGCGTTTGACATTTTGAAATAGTAGATTGTATGACAAGGGGCTAAAATAAGCCATATTACCACGAGATGGTATAAAATAGGGGCGTAGACACTAAATAAAATAATCAATAATGTCATATTTTCTCGAAAAAGGAATAAAAATTTAGTCAAATAGAGAAAAAATCAACGCAAAAGGTTAAATAATCACGAAGTTATAAGTGTCCAAAGTTTTAAGAAGGGGTACGTTCTGTCCCTTTTTCGCAAAACGCAACTTCATATGAAACGATGACGCTGGAAGAATATGACGTCACAGAAGGCGGCAACGTGCCGCGCCGCATCGTGGTCGGCACCGCCGTCGACGCGGCCTGCCGGCAGGATCCTGTAATGTGACGTCACACACCGTTTGCGTTTTCTCTCTCTAACAAGCAATATTAAAACGGTTGTAGCTTCGTAATTCTTTGAGATATCTGAATGGGATTTTCGGCACTAGGCATATTTTTTTGCCTTTTTTCTTTTGGAGTAATACTAATTTTCGAGTCCACACCCCTATTGTTCGAGTGGTAATATGGCTTTTAGACCAGAGTTATACACTCTCCTTTTCACTTAGACTGCGAGAAAATACTGAAAACAAAGATTATCCATCCGCAATCAATAATAAATTCCACAGCGAAAACATTGAGATCAGATGTTCAATTTGGCGGCATTTTTTAAATAAACTATTTGACACAGATACAAAACATTGACACCACGAATAAACGCTACTTACCGTATACAACGTGTTAATAAAATAACGCAAAACCTGAAAACTGTTTGTTCAGAATCGAAAGTAGAATGCGAAAAAAATAAAAAATAATTTTTTTGACGCGATTTATTTTTTACATTTGTATGGAGCAGGTCGCCCCAGTCGGCCAACACTCCATACAAATGTAAAAAATAAATCTTGTCAAAATTTTTATTTTTTATTTTTTTCGCATTCTATGCTCGATATGCGCTATGCGCATATGTTGACCGCGCATGTATCTAAAAAGCCCGCCATTGTTGTGATTGTTGTTTACTTTGGAGTTATTTTATGTAAATATGTTAAAAATGCCGAGTGAAAGTGAGTAATCAATAATAATAATGATTTATTGCGTTTCAATAGTGTCAGTATGTTTCTTAGAACTACGACGGTACAGCGTCTTTTTGTTGTTTAATAAATTGAGTTACTCAAAATTAATTGTGTTCCAAAACCACAATACAATGGTTTTAACTTTTAAGTGAATAAGCCTGATAGCAAAAGATATGGAGAAGTTGTTAAATGCAGTTCCAGATAATAAGTAGGTACCTGACAATCTACCTAGGTTCTTCAATTTTAACCTATCTATTTTAAACCGACATTTCAACATTTACTATATTTCCTCACACAAGGCATAGTAAAACGTTGTATGATACACGCGCGTAAAGATGATTTCCGACTCGTGTCGAATTATACATTCGCTCGCTTCACTCGCTCATGTATAAAAGTGACACTCGTCGGAAATCACCTAATTTCCACACTTGTATCATAAATAACTATTACTGTACATATGGCTCTTTAAAGTTTCGACATATGCGACATATTCCGCACTAGTGCGGGAAAGTAGCACCATATGTACTGTAATAGTTATTTGTTATGCAAGGCTGCAAAGTTGTTGTTTGGCTTGTATTAAAAGCCGAGCTAGCGAAGGATTGTAAGATTGAACCATGAGCGAAGCGAATGGTTCAAAAGTACAATCCTGAGCATAGCGAGCCTTTCAAGGCACGAGACGCCAAACAACTTTGCTGCCGAGCGAAACACACAACTTTTCACCTCGCCACCGCGAGGAAAATTGTAAATGTAATGGAAGTAATTTGGACCTTATACTCATTTTCAATAAAGGTTTGTTTACATCTCATAAAGATATAGCATTTTATAATTATTAAATGTAACATAAACATTTTTGCATCTTTAAATAACTCCACGCTTACCTACACTAAAAAAGTCAAAGTATTGTTGGGTACGCACGGGTAAACTAAGGCTTAAATACGCTTATTTCACTTTTTCCGCTGAATTAGCAGGCATTAAAATTCATATATGTATATCTTCTGCACTAAAATCTATAAATAACCACCATTATTTTGGTTTTACTGTGGCTTTAAAACAAAACAAAATTAAATGTAGGTACATGAGTTTTTCTTAAATTAACTTTTCAAACGGTGCGTTCCAAATTTGGAAAAAGCGAAAATTTTTGAAAAATATAACTATATATTTAAATTATTTATTCGTATTGTATCCTTATAAGTCAGTCTAAATATTGATATTTCGTATGTAATTAAGAATGAATAAGTATTATTAATTTAATTTTTTCAAAATAATAACAATTAATTATTGGCAAACACCATCAGTTTCTGAACGCAGGATAATGACCTCTCATTCTATATAAAAAAAGTTGGATCTGGCAATTGACCGTCACGTTCCAAATTCAAAAACTCTTTCCACGCTAGCGGATAAAATGGGCTTTTGGGCGCAGATTTTGAGCGATAAAGCAAGCCTTTTCGAGCCGGTAAGGTGAAAATAATATTACTTACGCCCATTAATCTGATAATTGCTGGGCGTTCCACGGTGATCTAAATCATGAACTAGGCAGGCTATCAGGAACATCAGTGCTTGCAGATCGCTGATGAAGAACACATTGTTTTAAACATCTCATAGAAACATTGACAGACGAAAATAGAATTATTGATTTTATTTTGAAAGTCGATGCTCTTCAAGTCAACTCACGTGAAGTATCCACGTCTAACCAACTGGAAGTTCATGAGTGCGGCGTAACCCCACTGCGTGACGCTGAAGGCGTGGTACCAGTTATGGTATGGCACGTCCCGATAACTCTTCCTTACTTGAAGCACAAATCGGGCCAGCTTGGATTGCTTCAAGTCAAATCTAAAATGATTTTGAATTGGTAGGTATATTATGCACTCGGCTGAAACTAGCTTTGAGTATTAACCCTGAACCCTACTCGCATATTCTAAATTGATATTGTTCCAAAAAACGTAGTTAACTAGGTACCTTAGTCACGAGTCGGCCCCACGATGGGTGCCAATCATATTGTGTTGAGTTTCAGTGAGACGAAACGACGTGAATAGCGGAAATAAATTGATTAAGTATCATAGAAAATACTACGCTAATTTGTAATAAGGTACCTAATGTAAACTCTACATTTTTAAGGATGACTTAAAGTGGCCGTCAATAGAATTTGCTAACTATGTAAACAAACCGCCATATTGAAATTGTCTTTCACTATGGCGGTTTTTTTACATAGTTAGCAAATTCTATTGACGGCGAGTTTAACTACTATACTTACTTACTAAATGATAACTAAATGTTATTTAAGTAATCGCGATCTAAGTTAGTTATTAGAAATTATAATTACTTCCGCACTAATCCCAAATCATTAAACATCTTCACGACCAAACAGGGCAGCTCCCTAAAGGCCAGGCCGCGCGAATTAAAATGCAGGGACTTGAACTCAGGAATATTGTGGAACCCCTTGCAATCAAGCAGCTTGGACACTTCCGCGTCGCTCACCTGTAACCGAAAGTTTATTAATCTGATCAATCTGAACCTTAGCTAAGCCATATCTGAGCCGTAGATAAGCTTGGTTGAAAGATCGTAAATGATAGGACGATGGTAAAATCAAATGTTCCTGGTAGCTACTTATAATTAAATGCGAATGAGCGGCTTCTAAAGAATCGAGTGAGTCGTCTGTTTAATCTAAATTGTTCTGTTAAACGGTCATAGTACTCATAGTGCATGCAAACATGTCGAATAAATGTCTATTATTATTATTATAAATAATATTTTACCTTAATATGATACATCACCAGTTCATTGGCCAGCATATTCCTAATATTGGCTTCTTGTATCTTCTGATACACCACTGACTGTATGATGCTTACGCCGCAGTACACACTGAACGAGAGGGCCACTTCCTCGTCCGTGGCGTCAAAGTACGGATCTCCGATCTTGTTTATCAGCAGGCCAACACCTATAATGCCTGTCTGCTCACGGATTGGGAAGGTCAGGCTGTTTCTAAAAATCAAGCAATGGTCAGAATTTTAGAGATAATCAATGAAGAAACTTGCATCTACGGCAGCTTTCATTTCCGTGACATAGTGAACAAACTGCTCGAAAGTCTACGTTGGTACGAACACTACGAACACGTTTAACGCAGTCAAAATACTAAGTATAGGTGTCGGCAAATAACGCAAAACGGGCCAACGGGGAGGGGCCATTCGCAAGGGGAATTGTACTCTGCGAGCTCGAGCTGTTTCCCCCACTTTGTCCCGCGTTGCGCAAGTTATTTGCCGTCAATTATACCTAGGTGAAGATAACCGGGAAGATTGGCAATATTTTGTGGAAGAATATTGTTCGTAACTTGGTCACGTATTTCGGCCCCATGTTGGGTGCCATTTATGCGTGGAATGAAAAAACGATGCGACTATGGAAAATTTATTTGTTTTTCCATTCAACCATTTTCAGTCACAAAATCTGAAATGTAGACAAAATTCTGCTGATGCATAGAAATTTACAAAGCCGATGGTCCTGGGTACGAATCGCGGTAAGGGCAAATATTTGTGTGATGAACATGAATATTTGTTTCTGAGTCTTGGATGTTTTCTATGTATGTATGTATCTATTTATATCTATTAAATATATCGTCGTCTAGTACCCATAACGCAAGCCTTATTGAGCTTACCATGGGGCTAGCTCGATTTGTGTACGAATGTCCAATCGTGGAAATTCTTGAATGGACGTACTTTATGTCGATCCCCGGACGGCTATCGACGTTAGGGTCATAAGCCGGATGCTGCGAAGCATCTCTCGTATTCACAATGGTGCCGGTCTGGATCACGTGCCCCGCAATTCCACGGTCTATTGGAAACCGTCTTTCGTATGTTTCGCCTGTTTCAGAACCCTTTAAAAACAGAGTCAAAATTATTTGAGCGTCACAAAATAATACAAGTCCCTGAGTATGAAATCATTCGTGAGGTTGCTCTTTCCTTTCTTTACGACGCGCCGCAGAGCCGACGACACGACTCTTCTTCTGCTTAAGTATCTTCATAGGCGTGTAAATTGTAGATATAGAAGGACACCTTTACAAACAACAAGGACAGACCGTCGCAATGTGCTCGAAGGTAGGTACATACCTTAACATTACAGGTCTCGACGAGCTCCATTCGGTCCAGGTCAACGATCATCACGGCACAGTGCTCCGCGCCGACCACATGCTTCCCTTGCTCGACGGTCAGCTTCATCAGCGTGTCCCGGGACGTTACCTTTAGGTAGGTACATTATAATAAACACTTTATTACCCACAATACCAGAAGGTATATGACACTTAAATAAATATTTATTATTATTTGACTCTATATCATAGCTGCGTCATATGCTCATGAGGGCCTGGAAATAGGTTCATGAGTAAATAGATACCTACATTAGACGCACGCACGTGATACGCACTGGTACAATTACACTGTTGAAATATTCGGAAAACTAAATTACTTAGTAGGTAAGACCTGCTTGGATTTGGCATTCATTTACTTGATTGAACAATCGCTTAGCCGCACGTAGAAGCTGCTGGCACTTATGTTTCGTAGCGCTTTCGTGTTCCAGCTGAATTGTCTTCTTCACCGTTGGCCAGGATAGTCTGCGCACAATTAGAGTCAGTTCGGGTATGTGTGCTACAGGGGAAAGTGCGCCCCCGGGGTAAGTGCTGATATTGATTTAAATGACTGAATGATGAATGAGGCGCACTTTCCCCTGTGACGCACATACCCGAACTGACCATATTACAAAGGAAAAACTTTACTACTTTTACCAAGATATTTTCTTTTTTAGACTGACTAGATGGGTACCTATGTAATATAATAGTTACATAAGTACATTAGGCACTTCTGTTAGCAAAGAAACAAACTTATTACCTAACACGTTGTTAAGTTGTTGTTAGTTTAAATTGACGCATCGAAGGATCGAAAGGACTTCGGTGCGTCCGATCGGATCCTACGAGCGGGGGATCTTTAGGAGTTGAGTCTAAATTACAGAGATACCTCAACCCAAACTAGAACTCACAGAAAACACTCGTAGACGAAGGTACCGACGTGTTCTTCCTGCATCTTCGGAGAGACCAGGCACACGACGAGCGCGAACGGCCTGTCTACCACCGGGACCAGCCACATGTGCTTCTTGCCGTGCTCTTCCAAATACTGAAATGGAAGGATATGGAATATAGGTACCTAATCATACTTGATAGATTCACGCTTTTGAACTTATTTAATTGTGAATGCATTGACAATGAGCTTCACAGTGTTAGGTTAGGGTTAACCCTGCTGGGTTTTGTCCGCTGCCTGGCCGTGTATTGTGTAATAATGATAAGTATAAATAATTTAAAAAAAAAGGTACGAGCGTGGGCTTCGTGAAGGGAATTCGTAGGGAAGTATTTAGGTAGGTACTTTTATTGACCCGGCTACCTAGCCGGGTCAATAAAAGTACCTACCTAAATACTTCCCGAAATACGAAATACTACCCGAATTACCCGTATTAGCATGATTGTATCAAAAATGTTTAAAGGAAAGAAATTCAGGCAACAGAAATGTACTTACAGGAGAAACAATATTTTGAACGTCTTCATACAAATCACTGAATAACATCGTCTGTTGATAAGCATGTTTTATTATGCTCACGAATTTCTGACATTCCTGCAAAAATAAACGAAAATCGAAGAGCGAGAAGAGAACCTATTAGTATTTAAGTAAATTATTAAATTTACTAGCCGTTGCCCGTGATTTCGTCCGCGTAGAAATTTTTATCGTCTTAGAAAAAAGATTGGTTCTAAATTATGTTAGGCGCAAGCTTAATTATCGCTGTCCAAATCACACTTCTACCATCTTAAGGGATGATTTGCGCGATAAAAACTATCCTATATCCTTTCAAGGGTCTCAAATTATCTCTACGCCAAATTTCATTCATTCACACAAGTAGCTACATACAATTTTCCTATTAATAAAAGGGTACAGACTACAATATGGGTTAATAATAAATTATTAATAACTTAGTCAAAAAGCCCGCCCCGCGCCACCCCCGGCGGAAAGGTGCCCATCACGCTCGCTGCGTTGCCGCGCTGAATCGCAATGGACAGACGTTGCACCAGGAACGACCCGGAACGGGGGTCATAACCCCTCTCCTTGACAGATTTTCTGGCCTGCGAACCCCAACAACCGGTCGTTTCTACCGCGAGCGGGACAAATAAATAATTCTCCAATGCAGAATATTTGTCTCGCTTCCTAAGAGCCGCCGTCTCGGCAGCTGCTCCAGCCGTGCACGTGGTGCGGCCAAGGTGCGAAGCCGCGAAAGTGCTGACGCACGTGGCGTCCTAGAGAAGGCACTTCCTCTTATGCCAATAAGGCACCAGGGTCAAACCATCAGGTCTTTTACCGTCCGTGCGACTAAGGCCTGAAGGCTCCATTACACAAGGAACATTTGCCGAGACTAGCGCTCTCCGGACAATATCATTGAGAGCGTGGTGACGCGGGAATCGGCCGGCACATCAACCACAACTCAAGGCGTGATGACCATTACTCTCCATCATGGTGCCGCAGATGCGTTAGACGCCGTTCACAAATATATATTCAATTGTAAGCTGAGCACACTGACCAAAAGCTTATGCTTCTTGTCTAGCACTGTTTTGCCGACGGCGTCGATGTAGGCCTCCATGCGCGCCCCGTTCACCACCACCGCGAACACCAGCTCCGCCTCGCATTCATCACTAAGCTTTGGATCAAATAACCAAATTTAGGCACTTCAGCCCACCTAGCATGATGACCGGGCTACACGAGGGTAATTTTTCAAGCTAGGATAGCAAGCTAGAGCTAGCAGCTAGTGGGTGTAGGTATATGTCGCAGGGAAATGGTCAAAACAGAGATTTGAAAAAATGTCTAAGGGATTGACCAAATCAAGCAGGATGTTAAAATGGCGAATCCATTTTATCATTTGCCCACAAAAAAACAGTCATTTGATCAAATCCCTGAATCTGTTTAGTGGAATTACGAGTACTAAATCAGCAAAAAAAGGCAACTCGTTTTTTAATTTCATCAGATTTGTTTAGTGATTTGATAACATCCATGAAAGACGTCAGTGAGTTGACGAAATTGGACTCGCATAGTCAACTGGTTTTATCATGTCACTAGACACATTTAGTGATATGACAAAGTCCCTACAACATGGTACTTAAATAGGTGATTTGATCAAATCTCTGAACTGGTTCAGAGTTACTCTACAGTGCAATTTGATCAAATATCTTACATGATTTAGTGAAATGGTAAAATAAATTGACAAAAGTAGGTATCCCTTCCCTTAGACATTTGTTCAAATCTCTGTTTTGACCATTTCCCTGCGACATATACAAAGCTAACTTTATTTCCAGGTAGCAAGAAAGCTAGTGTCTGAAGCCTTGTTTAATAGGTTGCCGTTATGATGGCCGGGATACACGAGGCTTGTTTTTCAAGCTAGGATAACAAGCTAGATACTGTACTGTACCTACTTACTGCCCTAGCTTGCTATCCTAGCTTGAAAAACTAGCAACGTGTTTCCCGGCCATTCTATTATTTCAAAATATCTGGCATCATGTAAACAGCACTACCATGTTCTAAGCGAGGACAGCGAGCCAGGGCAGCATACATAGTACTATAGTACCTACTAGTTTGCTATATCCTAGCTTGAAAAACTAGCCTCGTATGTATCCCGGCCATAAAGCATTTCTACCTCTCGTACATAATTGCTAGCTAGGCCGGGCAAAAATATGTAGCCTGTACCAGAGAACCCATTTAGCAAAACGCTCAGATACACGTCCAAGTTACGCGAGGCACGCACACTGAGGCGCCTTTGAGCACGGTCAAAAGACCGACTCTGGGCGGCTCGGCTCGCCGCGCGCTGCTCGCTCGTGCACAGCACGTGAGCGCGTACGAATTTGAGCAAAATTGATGAGCCGTGCGTGCCTCAACCCGAGGCTGCTCAAATTCGTACGCAGCTTTAAGTACCTATCATGGGGTATCCACATGTCATGATTTGTCAGCCCCAATTCATCAGAATCTGACTAATTGCTATCGTGTGGATGCATGTTGCACTTCTGATCCAACCGTCAAACGAGTTGTCCGACTAATTGCATGATGCCGCGTTCACATGCTCGCGTTCAAAGCGACATTCACGGGCGCGGGCACGGGCGCGGGCGTGTGAACAGCCTGAATGTGCACGCGCCCGTGCCCGCGCCCGTGAATGTCGCCGATCGGGACGACTGTCGGTTTTTGGACAAAGATCAAAGGGTGAATGTGCTCGTGCTTGTGTAGCTGCGGCGCTACCACGAACTTCGAAAGTCGAAGTTCGGGTATTTCCATCTCTATCGCACTCCCTTAATCGAGTGACAGGGATGCATGTATTACGAATTTCGACTTTCGAAGTTCGTGGTAGCGCCGCTGTTCACACGCTCGCGTACGAAATTGACAGTTAGCAGACATCAGACTGTTAACAACATCGTCGATTATTTCTTTTTCTTTTCTAATGAAAATAGATCAAACCCAAAGCAGTATATAGCCCCCACGAAATCTATATCTGCGAAATTTCCTATTTTTGCAGTTGCACTGACAGTGACACTGACAAGCACTTGACAAGCACGCCCGGTCAAAGACTACAATAGGTTGCCCGCGAGCGTGTGAACAGCTTGCTTGGCCCGCAGAAGTGCACGGGCTGCTTGCCGATCAGCATGCCAAGCAGCTTGCCAGGCTGCATGCCGTGCATGTGAACGCACCATGAACATCACAATTTGGACCATGATATTGGCATGATCTACCAAATGTTTTTTTTCTCGCAAATTTCATTCAATCATTAAACGAAAATTAAAAAAGTTTATTAAAAAAATATACTAAAGAATATGTATTGTTATAATATTTTACACTGTAATTTTGTAAAAAATAATAAACCGGTGTTTTGCAACTACTATTTCATTCAGTGTGGCCAGTTAACAGTAAGAAAGCGAAAATTGCCGCATTGAAACGGTCCTGCAAAGCGGACTGCAAGATTGTTACTAACCGATGAGATAGGGCGAGACAGCACGTCTATCATGAGACGGCCGTGACATACTCTCGATTTTTGTGTGCGCACGGCTATCACGCGACGGCGCGCGAGCTCTCTCGATTTTTCTCGCACTATCCATCTCTCTCTTATTAGAACACTTAGAACAAGAGGTGCAGTGCGAGAAAAATCCGAGAGTATGTCGCGGCCGTCCCATGATAGACGTGCTGTCTTGCCCTATCTCATCGGTTGGTAACAATCTTGCAGTCCGCTTCGCAGGACCGTTTGAATGCGGCAATTTTCGCTTTCTTACTGTTAACTGGCCACACTGAATTATGAAATTGTAGTTGCAGTTGTTACGTCTGTACGGTACACCCAATTCTGACTTCGACATGTTGTACTGACAAATTGGGGTAAAATCACATAATGTGGATACCCCATCATGTATCTGTCTAGCAAAATACTAAAAATGCTATAACATGTTTACGAGTAGGTACTCTACGTAGGTACTAGGTAGGTATCCTACTACCCTAGCTTAAAATTTAGTACGGACGGAGTGACCTTGGTTTGGCCGGACCTCCCGGCCTTCCGGCACGTATCCTCAGGGGCCGAAATCACGCGGCCAATTTCGTACGTATGGCGTTACAATACGATGTAAGTTTACAACATTGTGAGTTTCTAAGTATCTAGGTAGGTATTTAAGGTGCTGCTAAAAAACTGCTAATACATACGTAACTGTTTATTTTAATTTGTAATTCAGAGCAATCGTCGTCTTCGAGGCTTATGATTAGGTCGAGAACTTTCCCAGGGTCGCTACTTTGAATACTCTTGCGACTGGATTTTTTAAAACTCGGCATTGTGAGTAGTGCACAAATAAATTATTTTAATATGACGCCTATGACGTGTTTATTTTACCGCCATGACAATCTGTCGAGAGCAATGGCCAGCAATTAAGCAATATCTTTTGTAGGCGTTCGACTTAGCAACCATGTCGCGCGATCTTTATTGTAGCTTAAACAGCCTGTCAAATATATTATCTGTTGCATAATGAAATGACATGACATGACGAGAACATAACATGACAGTCGGGATCAGAAAGTTCAGAAACTGAATTCTGAAAAACAGCTGATGAAAAGCACTGTTTAGATTATATACCGTTATTTTTACGTATATAATAATGGCAGAAATACAAACCCTTATCGAGATGGGCTTCTCTAAAGAAAGAGCGTAAGCAAAAGCTTGTAAAATATTCAAATTAATTGTTACTTTCAGATTGACACAATGAGTTTGTTGTTCCAGGGAGAAGGCTTTAGCGGTTACGAATCACAAGGGCGTCGAACCGGCTATGGAGTGGCTTTTGGCACACGTTGACGACCCAGTGGAGAGCGTTGAGAATACAATTGGGTCGAGTTCAGAGTCGAGTGAAGCTCCGTCAGCCGAGCCGGCCTCGTCCACCGACGCCCCGCCGGCCGCCGAGGAGGAAGCGAAGTCTTTCAAATGCGATGAATGCGGGAAGTTGTTCAAGAATCAGGATGAAATGGAATTCCATGCAGCCAAGACCAACCATAGCAGTTTCTCAGAGTCCACAGAGGAGAAAAAACCACTGACGGAAGAGGAGAAGAAGGCTCAGCTTGCACTGCTCGAAGAGCGTATGAAACAAAAGAGAAAGGAGAGAGAAGAAAGAGAAAAGGTACATATTTGTCATAGTAAAATAAAATTAGAGTATCCATTTTGATGAAATTTGGTATTCAGAGAATTTTGAGCACTAGAGAATAGAAGACTATCTAAGAAAGAAATCTCCAAAAGGGTGAATGTTTCTATGGCTGTGTGACTGTGCCCTTTTGACCACTTTGAAAACAATTGCCACTGCCCAGGCGGAAAGTAGTAAACCAAATATATGGTTTACTTTAGGGGCAATTTTAGACAACATGGCATCCACTTTCCATTATTGACTTTGGTGGTTTAAGTTCTATGTCAGCATAGCTAGTCAAGTTGATTTTATTCAATATAAATTTTCTACTTGCTAAGAATGAAAGTAAGAAATGATTGGTTGGCCTGGATGATCTGTGGTACTGTCTCATACTGATGGTATCAAGTAAGCCATCTTGAACTCTATAGGCATCTATAGGTGAGCACCTAGTTGCTATTAAGCCTGCTTTTTAAAGGTGATGGTTTCAATCCCAGCAATGACAGATATTCAGGTGACAAACATACTCTGAGTGTCCCCTAATATTAAAATTTTGCCACAAATATCACAATCTGTATTTATTCCCGAGTATTCAATGTATTCTATTAGGCAGCGATACATTGAAGATGTATATGCCCTCATCTGTTATTTGATTATGACTAATATTACTACAGCCATTTCTCTAATTTCATCCTCCCATCTTTTTCTTTGCCTGCCTTTTCTCCTTTTCCCGTCACGGGGGTACCAAACAGTGATGTCCTTAGACCATTTCGCTTTTCGGCTACGAATTGTGTGCCCAATCCATTTCCATTTCAGTTTCTTTACTGTGTTTGTGATATCAGTTACACCTGTCATTTTTCTGATATGTGTTAGTTTCACTTTATCCTTCAATTTGATGTTTAGCATACTTCTCTCCATTCTATTTTGGCACACTTTCAAAGCTTTCCTTTGTTTTTCTGTTAAGGCCCATGTTTGACACCCGTACGTAAGGCATGGCAATATACACGTATTAAAGACTTTCTTTTTATCCTTCATTGAAAATTTTGGGTTATTCATTACTTCTTTTAACGACCAGTATCTTTTCCATGAGTTACTTATTCTGGTTTCTATTTCCTTTTGAATTTGATCCTCTGGTGAAATTATTTGTCCTAAGTAAGTGTACTGATCTACATATTCTATTGTGTTGTTGTTAACTTGTATTGGTTTTTGAGGTCCATTAGTCATTAATTTGGTTTTTCCAGCATTCATTGTGAGCCCCACTTGTTCACTTGCCTCTGCTAACTGCTGAACCATAATTTCTAGGATTTCTGGTGTTTCACTCAACAGGATCAAGTCATCTGCAAATCTTAAGTGGTTTAGTTTTTCACCATTTATGTTTAAACCGTAAGCGTCCCAGTCCATCCTCCTGAATATATGCTCCAATTAGAGGTCCGGAAATTAGAGAAATGGCTGGACCATTATGGAGAAGAAAAGCCATAGACAAAAAATTATGGCAAATTCTAGGGGAGGCCTTTGCCAAAAGGCAGACTGTCACAAACGAAAGCATCCCGGATGTCAGAACCACAAATTAGAATAAGTGATAATATGTAAAAGTCAGTAATAAAGGCTCTATTTATTTATTTATTTATTTATTTATTAATATTACTACAGTCCATTCTCGCTAAGAATGCAGTCAATTCGGGTCTGCGCGTTGACGTGTATAGCTGTCCGTAAAAGCGCTCTATCTCACCCAGAATCTCAGGTTTAGAAGAAACGATTCTACCATCTTCAGTTTTTAACTTCGCGAGCTGGCTCTGCCCTATAGACGGATCTCTCGAGAATACTTTAGAGCCCTTATTGCGCTGGATGGCCTCTTCAATACGATTTGTATTGAATTGGCGCAGATCGCGGGTAAGGGACTTGGAGATCTGTCTATTGAGCTGCCGGCTGCCGGTATAAGGTCGCATCGGCTGAAGACTGTAAAATCATTTCACACCGTGCTTCATGAGCTTCTGAGTGGAGCTAGAGAGCCTTTTAGTTTTGTTGGTCCCTTGGGCCTTGAAGGACTTAGACCCAGTGACACGGACAGCTTCCACAAACCCGTCGTTCAATTCGTCCACATCGACGCCTAGGCAATCAAAACGTTTTTGGAGTTCCAGCTGGAAGCTCTCGGGGTTTTGAATTTGGATTGATAATGGACGGAGCGTAGACTTCATCAACCTTGAGCGCTCTTGCTTGACGCATATATTCAATGTGCCTCTTACCAGGCAGTGATCACTCCCGGTTTTAAACGTATTGATCACAGATACATCATTGAATACATGCTTCCTCGTCGACATGATGAAGTCAATCTCGTTTTTAGTCACACCATCGGCACTCATCCAGGTCCACTTTCTGTGCTCGCGTTTCTTGAAGAAGGAATTCATCATGTAGAGTCCTTTATTCTCCAAGAAACCAGCCAGTAGTTGGCCCCGGTGGTTCCGACTTCCAACTCCGAATTGCCCCACTATCAGCTCCTCACCATCTCTCTTGCCCAGTTTAGCGTTGAAGTCCCCTTATGACAACGGTGAAGTAGGTTTTGGAGCTATGCTTGGCCATAGATATATCTTCATACATAGCCTCCACCTCGTCGTCGGAATGTGTCGAGGTCGGCGCGTAAACCTGTATGACCTTCAACGAGTACCTTTCGGATACTCTGAGTATAATATAAGGTACGCCACCCTAGTCGACACACTCTCGATCTTCACCACATTGTTCACTAGGGACTTGTGGACGAGGAACCCGACACCTCCCTGGGACTGTTGGTCGCCCTCCCGGAAATAGAGCGAGTGGTCATATTCTACCAGCTAATGTTCGTTTTTTATGAATCATTTTTATTGACCCATAAAAGTTAAGTACTTAGTATTTATTTTATATAACAGCTTCGGCCCCGTCCAAGATCTTGCTAGGCAACCCATGTGCGAATAATCAACCCATATACAATACAATACAAATACTATTTATTGCACACCTCAATTTATGAAAGCAATACAGTTACAGCACAACAACAAATAACAAGTAGAGGCAAACACAAACGCGGTCTTATCGCTAAAGAGCGATCTCTTCCAGACAACTTTTGGGAAGTGGAGAAATTGTAACAGATATTTTACTAGTAGGTGGCAAAATAATCATGAAAAAAATCAATTAAATGACAAGCTAATACATACAATCATATATGTATGACAATGATAAACATAAACACATAAAATATAGGTACTAATAAACATACATAAATACTTACATAAATATTTATATCGATAAGATAAATAAATAAATGATATTGCAATGTCAACCATAGAGATGGATAATATAAAAATTAAAATAAGAAAAGGTCATGAGAAAGGCAGATAGTGATCTTTTAGAATTTTTTTAAATGCAGCGCTAGATTTAGCACGCCTTAAGTCCAAAGGTAGAGAGTTCCAAAGTCGAGTAGCACGAAAAGTAAAAGAGCAATTGTAAAATTTTGAAGAGGAGGAAGGGACGGCGAGAAAGCATTTATACTGATTTTGACTGTCTTTTTTTTACTGACTTTACAAAACTGTCACTCTACTATTTGGGTTTAGAAACCTACAACTGCTAGCACAGTTGCCAGGATACACCAATAAGGATACAACAAAAAAGACTTACCCCGCTACTGACAAAGGGAAATAATTTTATTCTTACTAGTTCATGGAATTTAATTTATTAAATACATATAAAATAAGTTTATGTTGTAAATCCATTACTCTTATTTTAGCTAAAATATTCACTAGGGTCTATGAGTTGGTGAGAAATGGAATACACCCACAAAAGCTTTTTTTAACTTAAAGTTGTGTATGTGAGCTAAGGCAGAAACGCATACAGCCACTCTTCAACTAATACTAATAATAAATACAAATAGTATGAACATATTTGAATAGGCTATTTTCCTCTATCACAATTAAATTATGAAAGTATGTTATTCATATAGTTTTGACTTTAAGAAATACGAATATGATACCATTTGGTTATAAAAACATGAGCAATATTTTTGATTTCAAAATTAAAATCGTAGGTTTATTATCTGTATGTCACGTGACCGAATTATACCATAAAACCATAAGCGCGAGCGAGACAGATATTTGCCTCTTTCTTTAGGACAGGTGAGATGAGAGTATTCTTTCAGCTCGGATGACGTCACGGTAATGGCGGCTGCCGTTTTTGAATTGTAACTTTGAATAAACATATTGTTTAATTTTTCGTCTGTTTTTTTTTTTTTCCTCGTATTCGATATGAACAAAATATCTCGTCAGAAATGGGTGCCTTTCCGCCCTTGGTTAACAATCTACTATATAACATTGACATAAGATCGTTTTTTGTTGCCTGTGTGAAAGGTTTCTTCACCTGTAACCACACTGCAACTACTTTATAGGACGAGACGCTACAGCGCGTGCGACTGCGCATCATATGTATTTATAACAATTACATAAGATAGCTGGATGCGGGTGGCGCAGGACCGGTCGCTTTGGCACTCTTTGGGGGAGGCCTATGTCCAGTAGTGGACGTCTTTCGGCTGATATGATGATGATGACATAAGATAGTTTTGTGTAGCCGTGTAAAAGGTTTCTTCACCTGTAACCACACTGTAACTACTTTATAGGCTGAGACACTGGAGCGCGAACGGCTGCGCATCAAATCCGGCAAGGACATGCAGGACGCGCGCCTGCGCATGCAGGAGCAGGAGATGCAGAAACTCGTGGAGCAGCGCCGGCGCGAGAAGATCGACGACCAGAGAGCGCGAGACCGAGTCCGGGCGCAGATCGAGGCCGACAAGCAGGCCCGCAAGTATGTAGGCATACTATTAGCCATGAAATGTCTGATTTATAGCTGTGGGTTCTCCTTAAAATAAATAAATAAATTTGTCACTAAGCGCGTGCCACTCCCGCAGCTTGTGGCTCGGACGCGCCTAATCAAATGCTCAGTGTGCACCGGTGCTATATAAAACGTATGAAATAATTCGTCCGCAACATTTGTGTGGCTCATAGTGTTATCATCGTTATTTTATTGAAAAATATATAATATATAAAAAGCTATTTTTTTCTTTCTTAATGTTTCCAGCATGATTATAGTGACGTTATCGTTGTTGGTGTTCCAGACTAATAGCTGCCGGGCAGCCGGTCCCGGAGGCGGCGCCGCCGCCGGCTGCGCCCGCGCCGGTCGGCGCGCCGGTGCCGCGCCCGAGCTACGAGCAGGCGCGCATCCAGCTGCGCCTGCCAGACGGCACCGCGCTCGCGCACACCTTCGGCGCCAAGGAGCAGCTCGCCGCCGTCAAGTTAGTTGCTATGTTGTTGTTGTTCCCGACTAGTAGCCGCCGGCGCGCCGGTGCCGCGCTCGAGCTACGAGCAGGCGCGCATCCAGCTGCGCCTGCCAGACGGCACCGCGCTCGCGCACACCTTCGGCGCCAAGGAGCAGCTCGCCGCCGTCAAGTTAGTTGCTATGTTGTTGTTGTTCCCGACTAGTAGCCGCCGGCGCGCCGGTGCCGCGCCCGAGCTACGAGCAGGCGCGCATCCAGCTGCGCCTGCCAGACGGCACCGCGCTCGCTCACACCTTCGGCGCCAAGGAGCAGCTCGCCGCCGTCAAGTTAGTTGCTATGTTGTTGTTGTTCCCGACTAGTAGCCGCCGGCGCGCCGGTGCCGCGCCCGAGCTACGAGCAGGCGCGCATCCAGCTGCGCCTGCCAGACGGCACCGCGCTCGCGCACACCTTCGGCGCCAAGGAGCAGCTCGCCGCCGTCAAGTTAGTTGCTATGTTGTTGTTGTTCCCGACTAGTAGCCGCCGGCGCGCCGGTGCCGCGCCCGAGCTACGAGCAGGCGCGGATCCAGCTGCGCCTGCCAGACGGCACCGCGCTCGCGCACACCTTCGGCGCCAAGGAGCAGCTCGCCGCCGTCAAGTTAGTTGCTATGTTGTTGTTGTTCACACTAGCGTTGGGTGCTGCTGATCTATGTATAATATGCTCCGTATATATACATTGTACATACACGGTGCATCGCGTTATATGTATCCGCAGGAGCTACCTACCACAACCCTGCATGTGTCCCCTGGGTGGTGCTAAAGAGTGACAAACTTTGCCATACGATTAAAAAAAAACGCGGATATCTTCCTATATAAATAGTTAGTAGTTATTAGTCTATAAATATCTCGGTCTTACATATCTCAGCAAGTGTACTGTCACCTTGTAGAAAACCGCTGCTTGGCAATTGCAAACTGATAGTTACGTATTCTATAAAATGTCAAATAGCAGTTGGTGGTTTTAATCTTTCATAAGTATGAGAGCGGGAGAGATCCATGCCCCAACCGATGACTGGTAGGTACCGCATGAGTTTCCGATGCACACTGAAAAAGTGAGACTGACAGTGAAACGGGTGGCGCCGCCCCGAACTTTCTCTAAACCGTGCGGACTCTTTTACATAGTGACTTGTATTTATTCTGTGCTTGTGTTATACAGGCTGTACCTGCAGATGAACGCGCAAGGGTACGCCGTCGACGACAGCTTCAAGCTCATGACCATGTTCCCCAAGAATGTGTTCACGCCCGAAGACTACGAGAAACCTCTAGAGTCACTAGGTGAGACCCTGTCTACTGGTTTTAGTAGCATTCGTCTTTACTGGTTCTAGTAGCATGCATTCAATGTTTAGTGATCAATACCTAAGATGTTTTAATCTTACCCTTCTTTTTCAGGTCTGGTACCATCCGCAGTGATAATAGTTTCTCGAGGTCAATAATAATAACACGCATAAAAATACAAAAGCAATAATTGTTTCTTTTATAATTAAATAATTAATTTTATAATTAATTTATAAAAGCATTTGTACTGATTCGGGATTGTATGATCTAAGATAATGGTGGTATATTATTAGTAAATAAAATGTCTTGTTTCTCATCGAACAGAATGTATTTTATTATTTCAAGAATTCGTTGCGAGTTGCTAGGTAATTTTAGATATCTGTATACCTACCTAATTACTGCAATGAGTGTTTTATATTATTTAGCCTGGAATGCATTCATAAGGAATGCACTACTGGAATAACATAAATACTTCCCTAGGCAATACAATCCTTAGGAATGTTCATTAGGTCCTCGTGTCTTGTAATATTTACGGTAATTAGAATGCCTTCAAGTTACACGTGTTTACTTGCATACTGTTGTTTCCTTTCTAGGTATTATACACTTATATTATACTATCCGCTATTTCTGCACCGGGGACTCGTAACGTAAAGCTGCGTACGAATTAGAGCAGCTCAGCCTGTGGCCCATGCCCATCCGCGCGGCGAGCTGCTCGCGAGCCAAATTGATGCACATAAACATGCGCGGGCGAGGCAGCGTGCTCGCGGCGAGCCGACATTGCGCATCGTTCAAAATGGCGTCGACACGGTGACTGCTGATTGATTTCGGGTCTCACAACACCTTTTACTTTTCATGTATATGCATCAATTGTCTCTGCTAAACAATACAGAAAAAAACCGGCCAAGTGCGAGACTCGCGCACCGAGGGTTCCGTACAAACCTATAATGTAACAAGCAAAAGTTGTAGTATGTTTATTACTAAATGAAAATGGAATCCGTAACATTACAATGTGGAAAGCTGGGGGAGCATAAATTTAAACAGGGTCACTTTATCAATTTATTTAGTTATCCTAAAAAATATATATATATATTATTACCACATCATTTATTTTATAATATAACTGAAATACCTACACTAGATTTGCAGCAGCCTGGCAAAACTTATTTTATGTTGTTTATTTACAATGTTTTAAGTCACTATCTTTTTTTGAATCCGGTTCAAAAATACTAACTAATTTACTGTTATATTTGAAAAATTTGAACCAGATCTTTAAATGGTGACTGAAAAAGGTATGAATAGCACCACATTGAACATTAAAGTTCGAAAAAACGTTATCTATAGTTGTACTACTTCGTGAAGTGCTAGTGCTTATTAACAGAAACATGTTTATGGATGAAAAATATGTGGAAATTCCATTTTGGGGATTCATTCTAAAATCGATATCGAAGTCTCCCACACCACACCCATTGGGGTTGCTGCCGTATAATTATTGTTGTATTTATGCATTCAATTGCAACATTAATTTGACATTGTGGTGACCTATTTATATACAGTTATCACTCTGACATCAAACATTTCAAAATGCAAGCATTCACAATGGCCGTTTGCAGTAAAGTTAAGTACCTGGGTTATTTAAAAAAGAAGGTTGTTTACTAATATAGGAGCGCCGTTCACGGTTTTCTTTCGAAGACATGTAGCGATGTGTCCACCTATTTGGGTCATCTGTTGTTTCTTTAATAAAGTAAACAAATAATCTGGCCGCATAGCCCTTCTATCATGCCGGCTTATTTCGGATTTCATTATCTCAGAAGAACTTAGTTTTATTTTAAACTGCCTTTTCATTCCACCATGAACCCAGAGGCGTCTCTAGCCCATGTCGCGCCCGGGTGCAATCATTACTGTAGCGCCCTCTAGCACCCCCCCTAGCGCGCGCTAGCGCCCCGAGCCGAGGCGAGTGACGCCCTGTGAGTGGCGCTCGGCGCCCCCTAGGACCGTGCGCCCGGGTGCAACGCGACCCCTGTGCTATAGATAAAGCCGCCCCTATGAACCTTAATAAAAGCTAATTCTTCAAGAAAATCGCCATACAGTAGTGATAGCGGATACTTACCCAGTTTCTGTGTTAACGGAAGTACCCTTTAGGTCTTGAGTTTATTGCGAGTACTCAGTTTCAAAATATGCGTCTTAAATTGCTATTTCTTTTGATTGCGTTGACATAAAAGTTTGGTTTTGCTACATCTGAAAGGTCCTATAGCCCTGAGTATTTGACATGAATTTCAATTTAATACCTCCACACGTTAACGAGGAAAAAGGTATTAAGTTTAAAATAAAAATAAAAAATTTGGATGATTTTACAAAAAGTGTCTACTTTTCGTAATTTTTCCTTTATCTGTGCTATATGAAGTTTCTTCGTGCCAAGTTTCAAGTTTCTGTGTTAACGGGAAGTACCCTTTAGGTTTTGAGTTTCTTACGAGTACTCAGTTTCAAAATATGCGACTTAAATTGCTATTTCTTTTGATCGCGTTGACATAAAAGTTTTGTTTTGCTACATCTGAAAGGCCTGAGTATTTGACATGAATTTCAATTAAATACCTCCACCTCCACACGTTTACGAGGAAAAAGGTATTTAGTTTAAAAAAATTAAAAATATTTTTTCGTATTATTTTAGTAAAAATGTCTACTTTTCGTAATTTTTCCTTTGTCTGTGCTATATGACGTTGCTTCGTGCCAAATTTCAAGTTTCTGAGTTCACGGAAAGTACCCCGTAGGTTTTGCGAGTGTTGAAAAACTCTAAAATTTTCAGCATAAACGACTGTATCTTTTGATTACATTGGCTTATAAGTTTGATTTTTTCACAGCTCTAAGGGACAATAGACCTGAGTATTTGATATAAATTTGAGCTTTATATCTCCACGCGTTCCTGAGAAAAATGGTCTTAACAGACTGACAGACAGACGGACAACAAAGTGATCCTATAAGGGTTCCGTTTTGTCCTTTTGAGGTACGGAACCCTAAAAATCAAAGGCAACCAAGCTGCGGAAGTTCGCCAAAGGACAAAAACAGGCGAAAGCTTATTATTGTATCATTTGATTAAATTATTCAATAAGTAATAAGCTGTCTAAATAAAATACCTACTTATCACAACTTTTAAGTCACAAAAAAAAGCAGGCACAAAATCTGCGCAGTGCCGAGAATCCTGACAGGACATTGCAAATTGAACAAACACCTGTTCTAAATTTCAAATCCTGCAAATGGGTATGGAGCAGGATGCACCATGCATTGCATGCAGGTTCTGCCAGGAGACAGCAATTCACATACTTTGCTCCTGCGGACCACTCATGTACAAAACACGTACATACCTAGGGCGGCACATCCTGCACCCTGATGAAGTACAACATATAACCGTCCAAAGAATCTGGAATTTCCTGGAAGCAACGAGCCTTACCGGTGTACTCTAAAGGGGAGCCACAATAGATCAAATGCTGGTCGAAGCGGCATACTAATAAATAATAAATATTAAGGGACAATCTTACACAAATCGACCTAGTCCCACAGTAAGCTCAGTAAGGCTTGTGTTATGGGTACTAGACGACGATATATATAATAGATATAAATACTTAAATACATAGAAAAACTTCCATGACTCAGAAACAAATATTCATGCTCATCACACAAATATTTGCCCTTACCGGGATTCGAACCCAGGACCTTCAGCTTCGTAGGCAGCGTCACTACCCACTAGGCTATCTGGTCGTCACTAAGGTCCATAACACACAATAATAAATAAATAAATAATGTACAGGCGAAGTAAAGGGATTCAACGGAACCATGGTCTCGAATAAAATAGTCTCGTCGAAATACCTAATAGGTACTGTCACTCACAAAATTATGCCAAAAATGCGCAGTGTCAAAAATGATGTAGGGGCTTTATTGAATAGCGGACTATACTCTTCAGACAACAGCTACACGTCCAGACGATTCCAACAAACCCATACTCGCTGGGTTGCTTTGCTCTCAAATAGTTCCTGCCCAACCTCCGGCTTCGTTATCAGACCAGCACCGTGACATCATTATATTGTGTTGTGGGATCCACATATAACTTGTGCAAAAAAGCAGCAAAGCTTAGCAGTTCGCAATTCGCATTAGGAAAGAGGAGGCAAATCGCTTCATGTGAATATATGGTATGTTGACAATATAAGGATGCATTCGCTCCCCACGCCTGGTCGCTTGGTGATGGAACGGGGAATGTGGAATCATCTCCTAAATGTATTCGATAAAACACCAATAGGCAAGCTACTCGCCATCGGTGTTCGAGACTGAAACGAGCGAACAACTGTTCAAGTTTGGACTTAATGGTGGAGTCGTTATCAAAGAGTCTGTGAGCTTGGCGCTCAACTGAATCAAATTTGATTTCAAAGGGAGGCAGCTTATATTATACTAGATTTTGCGTATTAAGGATGTTCGCAAGTCCAGAGCAGTTACAACTATAGACAGTATTGTAGTGGATTATGTCATAGTAAATGAAACAATCAATTTAAAAATCCATTTTAATTTATTTTATTCAAATAAAAGACATTAAGACTGAATAATATGACATCAAATAAATATGAATATGACATTCAGGTAAAATACGAAGATTAGTGATTATTTAGTCCTCTTAATCTCACTTTTGTATTATATATGAATTAACTATGATAGTGAAACCTTCTTTTTAATCAATAAGTCCAGATATTAATGATCAGAATTCGATTCCCATAGTTATCAAGAACTGCCATTATCTGATGTTACGGATATAAGGGTTTAGAAGAATAAATTAAGTATATCTGTTATTTAGAGAAAGAGAGACACAGGAAGAGAGACAAGCAGTAGAAAAAACATAAAATCTATAATAAGACTAGTATTCCTACTTACTAGGTACCAAGTTAATCATCTATGTTGTGTATATGCTATGCTATGATAAGATGATCATGTGATCTTAATGAAAATAGTCTTAAAAACAGTGCAAATTTACTAATTAACACAACCCATAATTCATGCATCACAGATAGTTTACCAAATTATCAATATTATCATTAACCTTTTGATACAGCATCAACTGCTGGCTCTACCTTTCACTGGAATAGGGACTTTCATTTCATGCATCTGCATAAAATTCAATTTCATAGGTATTTGATGTCAAGATTGGCAAACTGAATTGGTTATTAATTATTATAATATTTTGAATTCATTAACCTCCTATATTATATTGTAAATATGGGACTGACAAAATACAACTTGTGGTAACTAGATGGCTTCAATTCCCTAGAATTCAAAGAATTATTTCTGAAAGCCAAGTCAACAAAATCCAGTCTTTAATTAGCCATTTAGAAAGTGATAGGTGATAGCAACTATTGTTTTGATGAAATAAATTAATATCAATAAATTAAAGATAATTTAAAGAGTGAACCATTGCAACCAAGTTATAAATTTGTACCATTGTACAATACCAGAGGTACTGTATGGCAGGTACAGGGCCGGCTGGGTCCGGTCACAGTTTGTGAGGACATTGTCACTTGTGCCATGCACCACACCATCACAATCGTACGGTTTTAGTTGCTTATTTAAACAGATACGTATTTCAAATAAATAGCTTTTACCATTCTCCTTTCTGCATTCCACAACTGGATTAACACCGAGGTGAACCCTGATTGCATTGACTATCTCAACTACGTCATAGCCTTTGTTCAGTGATGGTACAATGTCAGCTTCACTGAGCATATTTGATAAATTGTAGGTTTTGTGGTACTCGAGGCCTCTGGTGAAGTATTTGAGTTCCGTGTTGAAGTTTTCTAGGGTTTCTGCAGCACATGTACCATGCTTGCTCCATTCATGATCCCATAGGGAATATGTTGATGTGCCTGTGGAAAATATAACAATATGAATTCCTTAAAACAATTAAAACTGCAGTGTTCAATATGTACTAAATAGAGATATGCTGAATATTCACCATTGGGTTAATTGACGCCCTAGTGGCTATAGATTGAAAATTATATCGAAAAAAAAACGGGCCCCAAACTCTGCACCCTTAGGCATGCACTTAGTTTGCCTATATGGATAATCCGCCTCAATGTTACTTTTCGAGCAGCTTGGAGTGACGGTGAAGAGCGCCCACAGCCGTCACATCCCTCAGCCATGAGGACACAACAAGAATTAGATGTTAATTTTAAAATAAGTAAGAATTTTACAGAGTTTTTTTAATATTTTAGGATTGCTGATCAAGGCTCATTTTTGGCTGCCCCTGAATCCTTCCATTTGTCAATCAGGTTAGTAGAGTAAAAACACATAATTGAGATAGTACAAACTCTTCCTCTCCCGCTGTCTCTATGGGCTCCCACTGACACATATGGGTCACTTTTTTCAAAATACTTTAAACTCAATTATGTTATATATTAAAATTCTAATGATTGTTTTAATGATTTATAATACTAACCTAATTCTATATTGGTCCACACATCAGTTAACTCAGTTTCGATTGGTTTAATAGCCTCTGGATCGAAATGTGCTGATCGATTACAGAAAAAGGGTCCCATGGTTCCGTATTTAGTCGGCCAAATGCCGTGGACGGACCAGGAATCCGAGACGCTTGGCATTGAACATTTATTTGAAGGTTTCTTCGCCTTCCATTCGTCACACGCAGTTACTGGCCACTGTTGCGTGAAAATCAACACATCCCAATGATGGTCCTTAGAACGCCAGTGTCCTGATTTTTGCGGTTGTGCATAATCGAAGCTAAAAGAACAAATATCGTATTAATTTCACGTATGCTAAATTCTAAACACGATCGACTCACTTGAATTCTTACCTTGAATAAAGCAATAATATTGTTAGAAAACATCCACTAGACAACATTTCGATAACTCTTGACGGCTAAAAATCAGATAAACATTTACAATATTTTTCTAGAGCTGATAATTATAAATTGTTTTTGTCTACGTTCATCCAACGTAGCGTAAGGCTCGATACAAAGAAAGAGTATAATAAGTATATTTTATGTTCGATACTAGGTATTTACGAAACGAAATGTCAACGTCTGACAGGAACGTCATTACGTCTACGTCGCTCAATTAAGGTTTAAGTACGATCAGTTTAATGAGTAAAATGGTTTTTAAAGAAATTAAATATTATACGTCGAAAACGCAATTAGGTTATACAAAAATATATCAAGTAAGTAAGTTTATACGACAATAACCTGAATGACACATTTAGTTTACCTACCGAACGTGTTCATCGCTCACACAGTTCTCACACTTATCGGTAGATGTCGTTAGCATCCTATTCATGTATATTGTAGTCATTGACTCATACTGCATCAGACACAGTTTTGTTGAGGTTTAGACTGACAGGACAATGGAATCGAGTTTTAATCCTTTAAACATCAAGGACGCTTTTAAAGTCGTCCGGAGTTGGCGACTTGTCTTGCCACCACAGTCCATTTAAAAAAAGCAATAGTACATTACTTACCAAAGGCTGTAAAAGAAAGAAAGCCCGAAATCGCAGGTATTTGTGACCCGAGCCGAAGGCGAGGGTTGTAAATATGCGATAGAGGGCTTTCTTTCTTACTGCCCGTAGTGAGTACACAATTTTACGTCTTCATCTGGCCACAATGCGAGTTATACCGTAAGCGCAGCGTGCTGTAAAACTCACATTATGGCCAGGTGTGACGTAAAAATATATGTCTACTCCACGGCTATCACAAGACGGCGCGCAAGCTCTCGATTTTTCTCGCACTATCCGTCTCTCTTATTAGAAAACTTAGAAAAAGAGGTATGGCACGAGAAAAATCGAAAGAGATCGCGCGCCGTCTTGTGATAGCTGTGCTGACTGCTGGGGCCCGTTTCATGAAGCAACAAGTTACAAATTACAAGCGGAATTGTCTCTTTCTATCAAAAGGTATTGAAAAGAGACTTCCGCTTGTAATTTGTAACTTGTTGCTTCATGAAACGCGCCCCTGTTGTCATGACGGCACGCTGCCAAAGTCACGACTCACGTTGCCAAAGTATGGGTGTGTAGAACGTAGTGGTTATATTCTCTTTGGGCGTGTAGGTAGGGGAACCTGGGGATGATTGATCCCTAGGGGACACTTGGTAAACTTTATTTCTAGTTCTACCAAACATGTTACACTTTTTTACGCTAGCAACACTTATTCATTTATGCCTAACTTCACGTTCTATCGTGGCGCGTTGTGGCTAATGTCTGTAATTTGAAAATGGCAGACGATGGAATATTAGTGTCGTGCCCTTAATTTTCGGTAAGTTTTAACTGGATTTATTAAATCAAAAGTGAAAGAAATGCTATAAGTGGGTTTGATTACTGTGTTAGTCGTTTATTTAAGTGTAGATTATCTGCGATTACATTAAAATACGTGATCACTATTCACTAGTGTTGAGTGTCGCATGTTTTACAACCTCACTATGTATGGGGAGACTTGGTCGTTTTGATTGGGGGGTGACATGATCCCGGGATCTTGTGTCCCCGTGAAATAAATGAAATAAGTGTTCCACCGTAGCGGCAAAACTACTGAACCAATTTGGATGAACGAGGTGTCTGTGTCTGCATCGATTCGTTTTTATAGTTCGGGTAACAAAGAAGAGATTTCATATGAAAATAAAATACACTTCACAGCAAAAATGTGAATATTTTTTTTTTGCTATATCATCGATGTATATGTAAGTGTACAAAATTTCGAGAATATAAAATTAAAATAGAAATAGTGTTCCGAAATTCAAAATTCAAATTCAACTTTTTTTCCGTTGTCGGGATAAACGAAACCATGCCGCGGAAGTATAAGACAAGAGAAGAAATTATTTAAAAGGGAGATGATTATAATACCGATAAGGTTGCCTGGTAGAGAATGCTTTCGGCATTAAGTCCGCCTTTTGTACGATAAGTTGTTATTTTGTGCAATAACTAAATAAATAAATCTAATTGTTAGAAGAAACTTAGTAACGATTGTCTTACTTTTTGATGGTAAATAAATTGATTACCAGTTTTGTGTTGTTATTTGAAAAATAATACAGTTACTTATTTAAAATTACAAAAATATGGATCACTATGGTTTTAATTCCCAGATTACTTCTATTCCTGTGATTCAAGTCAATTAATGATGGTGGAATCAACCCTATGAGTATGGCATTCGCGCTGAAAAGCTGTTTACCAAGTGTCCCCAATCACGGGTGATTTGATTCCTGGGGATAAAGTCATCTGATCGGTGGGAACCAAACTTCTATTTATGGAAGATACGGTAAATATCTGTTCGCTGTACGTTTTCCTTAATTTTTGATGCATTGCTGACTGCGAATCGAGTTATTTATTAAATGGGAATCAATTATGGGGAGACACGGTAAAAATCGGTTTACCAAGTGTCCCACGTACCTGGGAGATTTGATCCGCCTGGGATCAAGGCTCCCAACTAGGGGTAAACAAGTCTCCCTTACATAGGGGACACATGGTAAAAGTCTACAGTATGGTATTTCATGTAATACTGGGTTAAATTATAACACAATCTTGTTTTCATTCAAACTATCAATGAATAGATAAATTCTGAATCTTTTGACCTAAAAAGTTTTCCCATGTGAACAATAAAAAAAACATCAAGCATCAACATACAGTCCAAAATCAAAAGGGGGGATCAACCATCCCCAGGTTCCCCTACCTAATTTTTGTTTGTGACGGATAGTAGGTAGTTAAATCTTACCTAGGTACTAATATTTTACTAAATTTTCGGGAACATGACATGTAACGGCTCCTACACAATGAGCCATCATGGCGCAGGACAGGGACGCTGTTTGCGTTGGACTGCGATAGAAGAATGTCTTTCTCGCTCTAACGCATATTTGCGTCCTGTATGATGGGCCATGATGGCCGATTTTGTAGTTAGGTACATTTATTAAGTGACAGAAAGTAGAACATATATATATATCCTACTAATATTATAAATGCGAAAGTTTAGATGTTTGGATGTTTGTTACTCAATCACGCTTAAACGGCTTAACCGATTTGGATGAAATTTTGCACGAAGATAGTTTATAGCCTGGATTAAAATATAGGATAGTTTTTATCCCGGATCCACGCAGACCAAGTCGCGGGCAGAAGCTAGTATTCAATATTCTCTTTGGTTCAGACATGTTGGCTCAGACCGGGCGGAAGGGGTGCGCGCGCACAACATCGATATTATATTGGAACGCAAAATGTTGACTCAGATTGAGCTCGTGAGCGACCAACAACCCTGACATATCGACAGCAAAAATATCTAATATTCAGAGCAATGACGCATAGTTACAGTGTTCAAGAGGCACCCGGATAGCTCGCGAGTCGCGGTATTTCGCACGCAGTGTTGTCGAACCGCCATCTGTGCAACCCGAACTGAGCCAACTTGAACTTGAGTGGAACTTGGAGCGGGGAGAAAAAAAAAATGTCGCTAGTTTATCAATTTAGACCAGCATTTCATTATAGAAACATCATACACACAGTTCCACACCGCTTCGGGAGGTTATAACCTATCGCAGTCACCAAATTTTCTTGACCGAATATAGTTTGTCCGAAAACTTTTCGTATTTTTATGACTTCTCCGAATATACAATACTTTTTTCATAGGTATACAATTTGATGTTACCGAAATGTATCAGTGGTCGGATCATTTACATTGATGTTAATAATCATGTCTCAAACAGCCGATTTATTTCATGTAGCAACACCTACAATCTTTTTATAACATTGTTGACGGGTAGGCGAGTAGTCAGAGTTCCTAACGGCTATATTGCGTACGTCAGTCGTTCGATGCGTACGAACAGTTAAGTGCAGATTTGTAGTGTTAGATTTGGAGGTAAACCAGGGTGAGCTCTTTTCATAATCACTTTCAATGCATGCTATGACATTGTAACGATTTGGTTCATTTACACGTGTTACACACGTGTGTGCACGTTTACACAGCTCGGACGATGATTGTTCATGATGTGATGTATGTATGTGCGTCCACAGGTCTTATTCTATTTGGGAGGCGTGACGGTATATTATGTATATGAATAAGGTTTTCCTACATGTCACGTACATGCGATAACACAGTTCTTAGTAGTGAAGTTCTTTAGTGTGAGAGGATTAGTAACAAGTGTAACAACAGGGTCTCAGGTTCGGTAGTCTCAGCCTCAGGCCATGTCGTCATCAATCAAGGCTGCACCCGGGTAATTATAACTGGAACAATACAGTGTGTGAATTGGTACAGTATCAGTTGTGTGGTAAGCGATGTCTGTAAGGGGATGTGGAGGACATTCTCGGGGACGAAGCTCCCCACAACTCAGATGGAGCTGGTACGCATAAGGCGGCAGCTCATATGTCAGATATATAAAGGATTCCGGAAGCTGTATGTGTAGGTTCATAGTTGCATATATGCTAATACAGATACCTAAGGTAGAGTGCTATAGGTACTCATTCGCGGCCATGAGAGTGAGCAGAAGTGGCTTCGCGACAGCATCAGCACAATTATTCTACCACCGCAGCGAAAATCGTAAATTAATCTTATTCATTTCATTGAACTTAAAATGCCTGCTGGAGTCTGTCAAGCGAGTCGTGTCCCTGGAATTTTTGCAAATCCTACTAATATTATGAATGCTAAAGTTTTCACCTCAATCACGCAAAAAGGCTAAACGGATTAATATGAATTTTGGTATACATAATTATAGTGTATAACCTGGATTAACATACGAGTATAATATACACTCAGAGGCAATGAAAACGGGTCACTTCCCATGGATTACTTTACAAAGTGACCCGTTTTCATTGCCTCTGAGTGTAATTCCCAATGTGAAGTATGAAGTATGTGTATGAAGGTACGCTACCTCAGAGGCAATGAAAACGGGTCACTTTGTAAAGTAATCCATGGGAAGTGACCCGTTTTCATTGCCTCTGAGTGTAATACTTTTTATTCCGGGAATCATCGTCTAAGGGGGCGAAACTGTGTAAGGAGCAACGATATTAAATGAGTTCCACGCGGACGAAGTCGCGGGCAGAAGCTAGTATATATAATATATATATTCGTAATTCGGTTTGACACATTTAACAAATGTGCCCTCATTGTCGATGTCACCGTGTTGTGCGCTATACGGACGTAAAGATCTATCTCCTAATCTTTTTTAAATTACGACATCCCCTACAACGAATTTAAATCCGAGCTTATAAAGGCAGTGATTATAACTCCATTTCATAGCCAGCACAAGTACCTATGTAATAAATAGTGCAAGCTTTACCGTAGTTTTTTTTTACGTCACTTGGTCCAGTGCGCGTCTGAAAAACTGTGGCGTGCGCGCGCGCCGCGATCCACTGAGCAGGCATCCGTCAATTACTAGTACATTATGGGCCCGTGCAATTAACGGATCATAGGAGAAAAAGTTATGGCGTAAAGGTTCCGTACTCCATGGGTGAATACGGCGTCGACACGAACACTACGATTTGAATTAAACGTTGATCACTAAGCAAGTTCTTTCTCTTTTTCTTTCATCTATTCTAAAACTCTATACTGTTATTGTTCTGAAAAGTGGCAACGTGGGTATAGTCTGGCCAAAAAGAGAAAAAAATAATAGGGGCGTGGCTATCGCTCATATGGCAGCACGAATAGTACGACCTAGAGATTTTGATACTTCACTTTTTACTAAGACATTATTTAGATTTGGTTCCTAATTTCGAAAAATGACGTACAAATACATATTGTTATCGGTATAGGTATACATACAAGCTCACTCTACATAATGTTTATATGTAGACAGAATGCTCGTAATTTAAATACAAATAGTTAACCAATTTTATTAAATAGTACAAAATACAGTGTCTCCTTTCTCCAAATACTGCATTTTGGTTACAGTTACTCTTCATTAAAATCCATCAAATATATTGCAAGTAGGCACCAAGTTTGTTTTATGTAAGCATAACCTCTAAAATGCACTAAGGTGAGTCGGGGCAAGAGTAACATCGGGGGAAGAGGGTCAAAAGCTTCTCCAGCTAATTCTTTTGAATTGAGCGCCTTTTTGTACCGTCGGTAAAACAGACAGGCGCCTAGTCTGTTTTACCGACGGTACAAAAAGGCGCTCAATTCAAAAGAATTAGCTGGAGAAGCTTTTGACCCTCTTCCCCCAATGTTACTCTTGCCCCGACTCACCTTATGTAAACAAGACGAAAATTATCAATTTACAGCAATTGTAGCGTTACAAATAAATAAAACTAATATAACCATTCATCATTTAACACTTATTAGTAGTCTACATAACAATAATTAAATAACAAGGAATTCTTGTTTTTAACCGAAGAGTCCGAGTACTGCTTACTGCGCATCGCATGCTACACCCACGCTCGTCTGTTATGAGACTGTACATCTCGCGGAAGTATGGAGGTCGAGGCTTTTTAAATGCCAAAGATCTCCACAACCGCGAGGTGTGCAGCCTCAGGGATTATTTCCTAAACAACGAGTGTGGGATGCATCGCGACGTAGTAGCAGTAGACGGAAACTTCACCCCGCTCTCCTTGGTAAACGAGAACTGGCGCAGGCTTAAAGTAATGAGCGCCGAGGACCGCAGGGCGGTATGGAGGATCAAGGAGCTACACGGGCGGTTCTACAAGGCCCTCACAGGGCCCGATGTAGATCTGCTCGCGTCGGTGAACTGGCTACGTTTCGGGGATCTCTTCGGGGAAACCGAAGGTTTTGTCTGTGCAATTGCGGACGAAGTTATCATGACGAACATTTACCGGAGGTATATCCTGAAGGACGGTACGGTCGACATTTGTCGGGCATGCCGCCGTCCCGGGGAGTCACTCAGGCATATTATCTCCGGTTGTGGTCATCTTGCTAACGGCGAGTACTTGCACAGACATAACCTTGTAGCCAGAATTATTCACCAGCAACTTGCTCTACTATACGGTCTTGTGGCCTCCGAAGTGCCTTACTATAAGTACACACCTGCACCAGTTCTCGAAAATGGTCGTGCCACGCTCTATTGGGATCGATCTGTGATCACGGACAGGACTATTCTAGCCAATAGGCCTGATATCGTGCTGACAGATCGATCGAAACGCCAGGCAGTGCTCGTCGACATCACCATCCCCCATGACGAGAACCTCTTGAAGGCCGAGAAGGACAAAGCCAGCAAGTACCTAGACCTGGCTCACGAGGTAACCGCCATGTGGGATGTTGATTCGACGATCATCGTCCCGATAGTCGTTTCGACGAACGGTTTAATTGCGAAGAGTCTCGACCATCACCTCAAGAGACTCTCGCTAGGCGGCTGGATCAAGGGTCAGATACAGAAGGCGGTACTCCTGGATACTGCGCGTATAGTCAGGAGGTTCCTGTCTCTGTCGCCCTGACCGCCGGTAGCTTAGGCCACGCCTCGCTACCGGCTGCACCCTAGGTTAGGTTTTTATAATGATTTTATGTTTTGTATGTATAGTTTTATATTTTACTTTTTAGATATAATTATTGTAAAAACCTAGTCTAAGACGAAATTAAAATAAAGATTAAATAATAATATAATATAATAAATTTATTCATAAAAACCTTATTGCTAATGTTAACAATGTGCTTGCGTTTTAAGACATAGTACATACAATATTACGTGCGTCTGAACTAGGATGATCCTGTGTCTCAGACAACGATAATAATTACAAACTAATTGGTGCAATTTGTGCACAAGGAAGGTATATAATAGTATCGTACATGTAGAAACAATTGGAATATAGAACATAGTAACTTATATCTATTTAACACATCGGAATCAATAAATCGCCTATTAAATTACGTTAGGTATAGATAATTACAGTGTCAGCATCTGCAATTGCGTTAGACTAGGTCAAGCAAGTTTAAGTAAATTGAGTTCAATAAAATATGTGTAACAAATAAGTGCTTGCGTTGCAGCCTTGCGTTTAGTATAGGACGACGTTAAGATATGCCGAGTTGGTAACTAAAATAGGTGAAATAAATCTATACTATAAAATAACTCAAACAAAAGTAATGTAAGCGGCGACCTTAAATTTAGACCCCTTCGTAATCAATCGAGTTTATGTAACGTTGCTCGGCCATTTTTCTAGCAGGACATTCAAGGTCACCCGTTTTATGGTCGTTGGGCTTTTTGTAAAATCGGCATGTTGCACATTTGGGCGGAGCTCCAATGTTGCCAGATGGGTTTTACGTTTCGTTACGCGCAGCTCTTAAAAATAGTACGCAAATTCAAGTTTGAGTACGCAATACAACATTTATAGACAATCGGTGCCTTAATGTCATTTGAATTGTTTTTTTTTTTTTCCGTAATTTGTGGCTTTTTGCTACTTTAGGCACTTTGCCAATGTCAAGTGGGGGAGATTTGCATTTACGGAATACGGATTTGTGGAGTGCACCTAAAAATTTTGCCCTGAGGGCCTACCGCGAAACGAAAACGAACTTCGTTCGTGTATCTCCGTCTCTATCGCACTTGCATATTCGAGCGACAGGGAGAGAGATACACGAACGAAGTTCGTTTTCGTTTCGCGGTAGCGCCTCTGGGGACTGAACATACACATAAATAATCATACAGAAATACTATATATGTATAGGAATAATAAAAGTGGCTAAAAAGATACTTATTAATAATAAGTTATTATTAATAAATAGTTAAAATTTTATTTTATTTTTATCAATAAAATAAGCCAAAGCCTTGGCCACTGGGCTCAAAGCTGGCCAAGAGAGCTTTAACATTAGTGGGGAGTTGAACTTTAAGTTTTATTAGTAGGTTGTAGAGGGAGAATTGAGTTGTAGGACACTCGAAAAAAATGTGCTCAATTGAACCAATACCATGCCCGCACAGACACTCCGCGCTGTTTTTAACTTTAATCTTCTATAGAAATTCAGGGGAACACACATGGCCTAGCCTAAGACGAATGATGCAACTGGTAACTTTTTTAAATTTAATTTTAAAAAACCAGGGAGTAGACGGAATATTCTTTTGCAAATGATAGTACTGGAGCTTATTATCCGCGGCCCATAGAGCCGACCATGTTGAGTATAATTTTAACGAGGAGATCGCGTCTAAGTCCATGCTAAAACATTGAAAAAGAGATCTACTACCATTCACTGCTGCTTCCTTGGCAGCAAAATCAGCCAGTTCGATCCCATGAATACCCTTGTGGCTCCAGCATAGGATTACTTCTAGATCAAGGAGACGGCAGGATAGGAGAGCCTCCTTGATGAGGCAAACCAACGGTGATTTAGCCCAGTATTTAATTTAATTACTTGTAATGGCTTGGAGAGAGCTTAGACTGTCCGAAAAAATTACTCAGTTAACCAGCCTGTGTTCTTTGACATACTTGACAGCCTTCAAAATAGCAAAACACTCCCCAGTGAATATAGTGCAGATATTGGGCAGTTGGAATTTATGTACCCAGTTAAGATTGTCATGAATGAAGGCACATCCCATGGGCCCATCCCTGAGCTTAGAGGCGTCCGTATAGAGACGGTCCCAATCTTGCCATCTTTTGTTCTTGTTAGCCGAAGGAGAGGACCTATTGACTCCAATGTTCACTGTTTTCGGTTGGAACGTGATTGCAGCAAAAGGGATTGTGTATATAGGCATATTAGGGAGTTTTGTTAAGGTAGGCTCAATGCTATCTAATCTGATTATGCTAATCAACAAATTTGGAATCGCTATCTATCGTATCTTAACATATCTAACTTGGGAAAAATGGGGTGGTGCTCTAGTTGGGCGCTCCTGAACAAGTATCTGTCTGCCAAGAATTGGCGTCGTGCCTTGAGGGGGGGGGGTCGACGCATTCCACTTGGAGAGCCCTAGATTTCATGGATCCCGTAACTATTCTAAGAGCCTTGCTTTGAATTGAATTTGTAAACTAGCTTGGCCATTGTCAGTGTCACTTACTTGTCAGTGCGACAGCCACAGATAATCCATAGAAGTAGTAGTAGTTAACATTTTTTGGGTGCGTTCCTAAGTAATATTGATATGAAAACCTAAAAAATATATTTTCTGTCAAGTGAAGTAACAGCTAGGCTGTCAGGTGCTAAAATATAAAAAAGTACGCAAATTGACGGATGAGTACGCGAGTACGCAATACCATAAAATAGTACGCCGTGCGTACTGTTGCGTACCCATCTGGCAACGCTGCGGAGCTCCTTTCTTTGGGCACTCCTTATCTGAATGGCCTGCGTCACTGCAATGTCCGCACGTGAGGTCAGATTGCTTACACGTCTTGGCGGCGTGACCGAACTGCTGGCATTTGAAGCACCTGGTGACGATAGTGAAGTCCCTCACTGGGCACGAAGACCAATTAATAAAAACTCGATTTTGGGATATTAGCGCTTTGCGTATAAGGGCTGGCACTTCTATGATGTAATTACAGGTCTCAGCATCTTTCTTGCCCGACTTATGACTCAATCTAATGGAGGTCAAGAATTTATCCCGAGATAGGTCCTGCAGTTTATCGGCTAGATTCTGTTCAAAAATGCATTTATAAACTTCTTGTTCTTGTAGGGCTGAGGGTACGCCGACTATCACAATTATGGGCTTGCGTTTGTAAGGTTCGTCGATGGTGAGGCTCGAGGAGGTATTTTTGAAAGTTTGCTTGAGTTTCTCGAAGTCACTCTTGGAGTCTGTGCTGATAATGATACCGCCATTTTTGACCTTTCTCAGCGCTCTTACATGTAATTTCATTTGCTCGGGATTTATAATTTTTTGGACCAAGTTTTTTGTGTCCTCACTTGATTTTAATTTATCCGTGGGATAAATTGCAACTGAACTCAAGTTGCTGGGCCGAATAACATTATTACCGCTAGTTTTAACTATATCAGCGAACGAATGTGCATTTGAGGTAGGCTTAGGAACATTATCGATGGAGTCTTTGAGGGCTTGGAGACGTTCTGATAGATCCTGCCTTTCCTGTAGAGCTTGAAGGGTGCATTTGTTGACAACAGCTGTTTTTTTAAGTGCCTGGTAGTGAAGAGCCATACTTGAAGTGCCATTGTAGACTTTGCGGCAAAGATTGTGGACTTTCAATTTTTGTTCAGAATTCAGCTTTCCTTCTGTAGAGATGCTGCAAATTTCGTTGAGACACTGTTCAATATAGGCCATCCATTTATCAATTTCTGATGTAGGTACGGCTACAAGTTGGTCTGGTTCTTGGTCTCTCACATCTTCTTTCACGGCGCTCGGAGGTACGGGTGTTGATGGAGGGCTGCGCGCAATTTTACCACTTCGGCCAAATGGGCTCCGACTACTTTCATCACCTATTATTAAAAAGTTAGAAAATCATACACTATTGACATAGTTAGTAGCACTGCACAAACAAAATTACACGCGTACGTGATTTCGTCGTGATGTAGGTCAATATTTTGCACACGATTTTAATTTGCAAACAATTATAACACGTCCTATCGCATTGGCAGCTACCGCAGGTCGCCAAATAAAACTAATATAACCAGAATAATAAACCAGATGGCTCACTTGCTCACACTCCCAAGGACAAAGCCGACTTATTTGCTTGTCTTTTTTGCGGAGAATTCGCGCTTGGACTCCACAGGTAAACTTCCTCCGGTGCTTTCAGAAATGAATTGCTCTATGAGCAATATTCGTATTCGCCAGAAAGAAGTTCTTAAAAACCTACGAGCTCTAGACGTGAATAAAGCTAGTGGGCCTGATGGAATTTCTGCCATTGTTCTGCGAAACTGTGCAGCAGAACTGTCTCCGGTTCTGACTCGCCTGTATCGCCTGTCACTAGAAACGGGTGTAGTTCCCATATCTTGGAAGCTGGCTAATGTGCAACCCGTGCCCAAAAAGGGCAGTCGGGCAGACCCTGCCAACTATCGACCGATTTCTGTCACCTCCATACTCTGCAAGAATATGAAGCGTGTACCTACTGAATAGGCGTCTCCTAACATACCTAGAAGACAAATGATCTCCTCAGTGATTGTCAGTATGGTTTCCGCCGGGGAAGATCAACTGGGGATCTTCTAGTGCATGCGACTCATCTTTGGAGCGAGGCTATCGAGAAGCGTGGTGAAGCTCTTGCCGTGTCTCTCGATATCTCCAAAGCATTCGATAGGGTGTGGCATGCTAGCCTAGTGAGCAAGCTTCCAGCTTATGGGATACCAGCTGGCTTTTGTAACTGGATAGCTGATTTCCTGAACGGGCGATCGTTCCGTGTGGTCTTAGAAGGCTACACATCGGATCAATGGGCTTTAGATGCCGGCGTTACTCAGGGATCTGTTCTGTCTGCAATCTTATTCCTATTGCATATCAACGACATGTTATTGCCCGGAACCTTTGGGTATGCTGATGATAGCACAGTTGCAGTCAGATATCTGTCCAGTGCAAAGGCCAGCAATGATGAAATTCAATCTTGTCGGCAGGATATGGTTGATCGCTTGGATTTGATTCTTAGGGCAGTCTCCGACTGGGGCGATGCTAATCTAGTCAAGTTCAACGCAACCAAGACGCAGGCGTGTTTGTTCTCCACTAAACGGAGTCCGTTTAACTTGACTCCAACTTTCCGAGGTGTATCCGTACCAATTTCAGACCATCTGCAGCTCCTTGGCATGGAAATCAAGTCCAATATGAACTTTGGGCTCTACATTGAATCCTTGGCGCAAACTGCGTCAAAAAAGCTTGGCATCCTCTCTAAGTTGAGGCGGTACTTCACACCCAGGCAGCTTCTTCAGCTTTACCAAGCACAGGTCCGGTCATGTATGGAGTACTGTTGCCACCTCTGGGATGGATCCGCTAAATATCAGCAAGCCGCCTTGGATTCGATTGATGGGCGTGCCAGGAAGCTCATTGGTGACCTAAATTTAACTGAGGCTAAAATGCAAAGACTGGAACACCGTAGAATGGTTGCCTGCTTATCGGTGTTCTACAGGATATATTTCGGAGAGTGTGCGCTAGGATTACACGAATTAATCCCGCCCTCACCATTTCGCCATCTTGGGACTAGGCGCGGTCGCGGGTTCCACCCTTATGTTGTTGGCTTACCACTGATTCGCACGAAGCGCTTTGCTTCCAGTTTTCTCGCGAGGACAGCCAAAGAGTGGAACTCGCTTCCGGCAAACCTTTTCCCAGTTACATATAACTTGGATCTTTTCAAGACGAGAGTGAATAGGCACTATCTAGGTATGCATATAACACCCTCGACCTCATCATCATTCATCACTTACCATCAGGCGAGATAGGGGTCAAATGCGTATTAAGTATAATAAAAATAAAAAATAAACCATTTATAATTTAACACTTATTAGTAGTCTACATAACAATAATTAACAACTTGTCATTGTAGCAGTTCATCTATAATAGTACATTACTTACCAAGGGCTGTGAAAGAAATAAAGCCCGTTATCGCAGGTATTTGTGACCCGAGCCGCAGGCGAGGGTTAGAAATATGCGATAGAGGGCTTCCTTTTTTACTGCCCGTGGTGAGTACACAATTTTACGTCTTCACAATGCGAGTTTTACCGTACGCGCAGCGTGTGGTAAAACTCACATTATGGCCAGGTGTGACGTAAACATTATTATAAAAATCAGTCGTGTCCAATGCGCGCATTGATGAGTTATTAATAACATTGTACATGAATTAATAAAAATAACATTTAAAAAGGTTTTTTTTTTGTATTGGCTATATAGAGATGTCATCTAAGTTTGGCTTGACACATGCGCGCGCACTGCGCAAACTTCACGAAAAAAAACTGTTGCGCGCCACTGAGTAATTTCACAAATATTTGTAAACATTGTTAATGCGTGTTTGTTTATTATAAAAATGTTGACTCGTGGTGAATAAAAAAGTGATAAATAGAATTGACGCCACTGGAAAATCTTTGCGTTGTACATTAAGTGAGTAAAAAAAAACCTGTTGCCATAATTACATCCTCGGCTCTCTTACAGATTCTATAATGGTTTTATTAGTGACAAGCTCGCCCCGGGTAAGAGCAAAGAACGCACAATGCCGCGGGATAAACATACATAGTTATGTCCATATTGTCTATCCAGAACGTTAGATACACAGATGATTTTACAAACTTACAAAGCTACAACCCCATTGACTTACTCTCTTTATAATAGGTACCTTTTAGTAAGATAACGCTTACAAATGAGTAGCTAGCAAATACATTTTGTAATGAATAAATCTTACTCAAATTGTAAATTAGCGTTCAATGAAGATTCTAAGGGAAGGGCACCTTGCGCAATGTCACGGGTTGGATACCTGGCACTGCGTGACCCTGCGAGATGCCGGCTAGCTATTAAGCTGGGTCCACATTTGTATCATTTTGTCGTATCGTATCTCCGTCGCGTTGCACCGACGCGTATCAAGATCGCTAGTGTGGACGCAAAAACAGCGCGATCATACGGCGCGCCGTATCTGATCGCTCGGGATCGATGTTGACATGCGTCTATTATCTACCCCGCACACTCGCTATCGGATACGCGTATCAAGATCGGTAAGTATGGACGTGTTTTGATACTGTATCACGATACGAAGTTAAGATTTGATACGCGATACGCCGTGATCGCTCTCGAGGTGGTTTTTCCCCGATCATCAAAGGGGATACTGATGAGCGTCCACACTCAATGATACGGGGTTATGATACGATACGCTGCTACGCTATGGTTAGTATGGACGCATTTTTCACGCGACGATGCTAGTGATACGGGGTGCCCAAAGTGAGCGTCCATACTTAGGATACGCGAGCTCGATACGACACGCGTGATCGTGATCGGCAAAATGATTACAAATGTGGACCCAGCTTTACTATAAGCATCTTACTCATTTAGAATGGATCAATTGGATAGCTACTCGTACAATATTTATAACCTTACCTTTATCTTACTGTACCTACTACTATCTGTATATACCTACTATATTATATCTATCTATTCTAATATTTTAAAGAGGTAATCTATATTTATATATATTCTTCTATACTAATACTAGTGGCTCTGTCTGTGAGCTGTAGGATTCGCGAGCCGTCTTTTCTTGAAGTTTAGTTTCGATAAACTGAATCAACAGGAAAATCCTATATACTTATTAAATCTGCTTAGGAAATTTCACGAGAATCGGCTGAGAAAAGCGACATATAGAACAGCCGGACAGACGCCGCCGGAACATACACAATAATTTTTGCCCAAGGTGAAACGGAGATCTTCGTTCGCTTCGCTCGCTCGTGTATACTAATATTATAAAGAGGAAAAGTCTGCGAGATTGTAGCTTTGTCAATTTGTATGTACTTAATTAATGTGAAAATCACCGGGAACACAGATTCAATAACAATGTTTTTAACCCTTATAAACTTACAAAGCTACAATCTCTAAGAGTTTTCCTCTTTATAACATTATTGCATTAGTATATAAATATAAGGTAAAGGCCCGTGTGCCCGACACTGTCTTCATACATGAGATTTTTAATCTTAAGTCAAAACCATGGTATAACAACACAGGTACTCTCTTCCGAGACTCGCGAACCACGTGACTGACACAAGCCTACGTCATCATGCTGTTAAATGCCGTTTGATGACGTAGGCTTGTGTCAATCACGTGGTTCGCGAGTCTCGGAAGAGAGTACCCCTGTTGTTACATAGGGCACACCGAAATGATCGAGAATAAAGTACTTTAAACTGAGTTACATTAAATCCTTTTTTATCACATGCGTACTGGCGACTGACAGTCACGATGCCGTTTTCACAAGTTAAAAAAATAACGTCATTTTTTTATAATTCCATTTTCAAATTGACAAGTCGATGGACAAAATGGAGCTCGCGCGATTTTCGTGCAATTATTTATCACAACTTTCGTCGAGGGTTATGACCAGATAACTGTCTTAATGAGCTTGTTTCTATATATGAAATTGAAGCACCTAGTCAAACGACAATATATCGTTGGTATGCAGAGTTTCCACGGGGTCGTGCCTCTATCAGCACCGTACCTTCAACAGGTCGGCCGAAAACAGCGGTGTCGCCTGAAAACGTCGCGGCTGTGGGAAAAATACTAAAAGAAGATAGACATGTGACATACGATCAGATTCGGGCAACCATAGGCATTGGAATGACTGCAATCCACACTATTCTGCATAGTGAGTTGGGTGTCAGAAAATTGATTTCCCGATGGGTACCCCATAATTTGTCAGAAGAGCAAAAGGCGGCTCGTATTGATTGGTGCCGATCTACTCTAAAACGCTACAATGGAGGAAGGTCAAAAGCCGTTTATAATATTGTCTCGGGTGACGGATCCTGGATTTATTCCTATGAGCCTGAAAGAAAGCACCAGTCGGCAGTTTGAGTCTTCGATGACGAGGTCAAACCAACGAAAGTTGTGCGTTCCCGCAGCGTGTCGAAGAAAATGGTGGCTTCGTTCGTCTCAAAAAAAGGACATATTGCCACAATTCCTTTACAAGAACAAAGAACGGTTACCGCTAATTGGTATATTACAGTTTGTTTGCCAGAGATGCTGGCCGAACTTCGCCGAGGGAACCCCACACGACGTGTCATCTTACATCACGATAATGCGAGTTCCCACACCGCCCGTAAAACAAATCAATTTTTGAACGAGGAAAACGTTGAGTTGATGTCCCATCCTCCATACAGCCCTGACCTGAGTCCAAATGATTTTTTTAAGTTCCCTAGAATTAAAGATTTATTGCGTGGTCAGCGGTTTGAAAACTGGTTTAAAAGAATGCAAAAGTGCATTGATTGTAACGGAGAGTACTTCGAAAAACAATAATATATAATTTATGTATCAAGTGTACTTAGTTTTTTAAATTCCCGATCATTTCGGTTTGCCCCTCGTATACCATGGTCAAAACGAAACTTAGATATGAACAATAGGGGTGGGAGTGGGACGGGTACTATGCTTGATCCCTCGTAGGCTCGCAGTGTTTTATGAACCCCATTTTTGTTGCATGCCTGTTTTATTGTAAAAATCGTTTCTTTGTATCATTCTAAGCGCTATACTAAAACTCCCACATCGATACGACCTGTAGTTTTTGAGAAAAAAATATCTAAAGTTGGCCGGATAAAGGGTCACCTGAATCACAAAAGAAATCATACCAATTAAACTGAGCTACTTAATTGAAATGTTATTAAATGTTACGTGTACACTCTTAATGACAAATATTCTGACCATTTTTGAACTCGGTAATATGGATAATTTACGAGATAATACCAATTTTACCACTTTTCTGTTTTATTTATTTTCTCGAGAATAACGCTGTATTAGATTAAGATCTTTATACCGTATATTCCTCATACACACCTCTATCTATAGTATAAAAATCACAATCTAATTCGCGTTATTCAGAAGTAATTAGCAATTTAAGTCATATCCGGATTTTTCGGAGCTAGGGTTGTCACCTTACCGGTTTTTGTTTTTGGCTCATTCATTATGATCATACGATTATTGTATAAAAAAGAATGTGAAAATTAAAAAAAACTGCTTTAGGTAGGTATATTAAATTTGTTCAATAAAATAAATAAATAATAATAAAGCAAGTAAACGAAAAATGCAAACTCACCTTGGTTTTGAGTTCATATGGAAGAAAATGTGCTGCCACTGCCACTGCTTCGAGGACTGATTGAGTAAGTATCAGTCAAGTGCGAGTCGGGTACGTATACGAAGGGTCCAAAAAAATTAAGCCGTGTTATACATTGTACGATAGATCCGTGCCATCATACAATATATAACACGGTCTAATCTCCTCAGTGTACAACTCTGACGGTCACTCTTCATAAAGTTTTAGTCCACGGTGCTAAAATTATTGAGTCATCTGTGTTACCAGTCGGAATGTTATCCGAACAAGCAGCGGAGTCAAGAAACAAGTTGTGGCGATACGACAGGGAGCACCATACAAGAAAATGAAACCGTGAAGCAACAATATCTGACCTGTTTCACCAAGTGCTCGGTATCAGGTATCATCCGATCCAGTCATTTCCGACTACTCGTTAAAAAAAAGAAAAAGCGAATCTAATAAAAGTCTACTACCTGCATTAGCAGTTAATTTGCTGAAACCAGTTGACGAAAGAAATATTACAGGCGTCCGGGTGTTGGATGATCACGATGACGAAAATTTGATCATTGTAAATGAAGACGATACATAAATTATTTATTTAGTTATAGTTACCAATAGTTACATGCAAAGTATGTATATTAATAATGGAAATTTTATAGGCTTTAATTTGTTGCTTAGATTCCCCCCGATTTGTTCCTCCGACGTACCATTCACGAGATACATACAGATTACATTACATTTACATACTAACAGTGCAAGTTAAATAAAAGTTTGAAAAAACTGAAACAATAACGTGAATAAATAAGAACTGTATTTAATTGACTATATTGAATAAACTATTCTATTATTTTCACCCGGATAAAAATATCAGAAGTTGGATCGTAATCCGGATATCGGAAAGTGACAACCCTGACCAAAATTAAGAAAACGCTGATAACCTCGTCTATTACTAACCGACAAACCAGTCTATCCACCTGGTTGGACGGTTAGTATTTTTTTTTCGTAACTAACAATCTGCCTAGTTGGTTGGTTAGTCATATGAACTTTTATTACGAACCGACCACCTTCTTATAAACTAATTATTGGTTTGTCGGTTGGTAATTAAAATATACCAACCGAAAAACCGCCTGACATGGTATGGTATGGTATAGAAGACGCTAAAATAAGCATGTTTTGTATGAAGAAACTTTAAGGCAGGTCGGTGTAGGTACGACGACGAGCGAAGCGAGGAGGAGTGTTAGGAAGAACTGTGACCCTACAGCGCGCGAGCCGAGCGAGCGAAGCGAGCGTGCCGCGGTAGCGGCCGGCGAAGCGCCAGAACCGGACATTTTATTACTACCTAATAGTAACATATTAAATAAGTCTGAAAATCATTTTTTACCCATTGAAATTTTTACAAGTCCTAGAATTTTCCCAACTTTCAAGTAAAATATCTCGGCCGTTTTTGATTTTAGACAAAAGTTTTTTCTACAAAACATGCTTATTTTAGCGTTTTGCACGAAATTTTTCTAACCGACAACCAACTAGGTGGTCAGTTAAGAAAAAAAATTAACAGCCAACCAACTAGGTAGTCAGTTAAGAAAAAAAATTAACCGCCAACCAACTAGGTGGTCAGTTAAGAAAAAAAAATAACAGCCAACCAACTAGGTTGTTGGTTACGAAAAAAAAATACTAACCGTCCAACCAGGTGGATAGACTGGTTTGTCGGTTAGTAATAGACGATAATTTCCGAATAACGCGGAATTAGATTGTGATTTTTATACTATAGATAGAGGTGTGTATGAGGAATATATGGTATAAAGATCTTTATCTAATACAGCGTTATTCTCGAGAAAAAAAAAGACCGGGTTGCACTCCGGGAGTGCCGGCAGAAGTGAAAACTCAATAACATTGTAACAGTTTTTCGATCAGGTCAAATGAAATCTTACGGTGTCACCCTAAAAATGAATTTTGAATGAATGTTCGTCGCCAAGAACAGCGGACGGCGGCGGCGAATAAAATACCAATTTGTTTTTGCCATTGCCAAACATTTTCCAAAACTTTAGCTCTTTAGGAATAACGTCCAAATTCGAAATATTCGAATTTGCAAGAACAGCGGACGGCGGCGGCGAACAAAATACCAATTTGTTTTTGCCGTTGCCAAATATTTTTCAAAGCTTTATCTCTAGGAATAACGTCCAAATTGGAACTATTCGAATTTGCTCAATAGCAAAACGGTGAAGGACGCGTGGACAAAATTACAAATTCATTTGCAGAATATGCTATTGCAAAAAGTGGATAACGGCTTTACACTCTTACGATACAATAGCGTTCAGTTTTGAATGAAGTCGAATCGGCCTAGCAGCAAAAAGTGACCTCCTTCACATCTGACTTCCCAAAAATCTGTCGCGTATTTAGCAATTTTTCTCCATCCCAAAAAGTGCTCAGTGCCGCTAAAGAAGTTTTCACTTCAATAAATAAAACAGAAAAGTGGTAAAATTGGTATTATCTCGTAAACTATCCATATTACCGAGTTCAAAAATGGTCAGAATATTTGTCATTAAGAGTGTAAACGTACCTAACATTTAATAACATTTCAATGAAGTAGCCCAGTTTAATTGGTATGATTTCTTTTGTGATTCAGGTGACCCTTTATCCGGCCTACTTTAGAATTTTTGAAGTGAAAACTTCTTTAGCGGCGCTGAGCACTTTTTGGGATGGGGAAAAATTGTTAAATACGCGCCAGAGTTTTGTGACGTCATCGTCAGATGTGAAGGAGGTCACTTTTTGCTGCTAGCCGATTCGACTTGATTCAAAACTGAACGCTATTCGTAAGAGTATAAAGCCGTTAAACAATTTTTGCAATAGCATATTCTGCAAATACATTTGTAATAATACCAACGCATCCTTCACCGTTTTGCTATTGAGAAAGTTCGAATAGTTCGAATTTGGGCGTTATTCCTCAAGAGATAAAGCTTAGAAAAATATTTACCAACGGCAAAAACAAATTGATATCTTGGTCGCCACCGCCGTCTGCTGTTGTGCTGTTCTTGCAAATTCGAATAGTTCGAATTTAGACGTTATTCCTAGAGATAAAGCTTTGAAAAATATTTGGCAATGGCAAAAACAAATTGGTATTGTGTTTGCCGCCTCCCGTCAGCGCGCCGACGGGCCCGTCCGCCTAAGTAATTGATAATTGTTTATAAATTTGCGTCAAATTCATTTTTAGGGTGACACCGTAAGATGTCACGTGACCTGATTGAAAAACTGTTACAATGTTATTGAGTTTTCACTTCTGCCGGCACTCCCGGAGTGCAACCCGGTCTTTTTTTTTCTCAAAAATTACATGTCGTATCGTTGTAGCAGTTTCAGTCTAGTGCTTAGAATGATACAAAGAAACGATTTTTACAATATAACAGGCATGCAACAAAAATGGGGTTCATAAAACACTGTGGCTCGTGGCAATTGTTGTGGCCCGCGAGCTCTAGCAACAGATTTTCGTGACCAATCGACCCCCGTGCGATAACTTGTAAGAAGGTTCAGAATGTTGTATCATGTAGCCCCGTGCACGTCAGCTGCGGCTCCGTCGGTGGGTTGACCACCAGCAGCCTCCCAAACACGTAAAAAAAAAGAAGAACATTTTGCCACTTACCCTCGATTCATTTTATCACCAAATGATAGTTAATCCAATATTATGACTAAAAATAATCGTCAGCTGACTGTACAGTGGTGGAAAACCCGTCAGCTGGTCACATGAAAATGTTTAAATATATTCCTACTATAAACGCGCGGTTAAGCGACGGCGCGATACTTTGCTATGTACTTTTAAGCAGATTAACGCCTGCTATAAATGCATGGCAAAGTATCGCGCCGTCGATTAACCGCGCGTTTATAGTAGGAATATATTTTAACATTTTCGTGTGACCAGCTGATGGGTTTTCCACCCCTGTACAGCCAGCTGACGATTTTGTTTCGTCATAATATTGGATTAACTATCATTTGATGATAAAATGAATCGGGGGTAAATAGCCAAAAATTTTTTTTTTTTTTACGTGTTTGTGTGGCTGTGGCAGTGTGCTGTTGGTGAACTCGCCAACCGAACCGCAGCTGACGGCCACGGGGCTTCGTGATACAACATTCTTAACCTTCTCACAAGTTATCGCCCGGGGTAAGTGACTGACAAAAAAAAGCTCCTAGCTCGCGGTCTATTGGCAGTTGGAGCTCCAAAATATAATGGTCTACAATATTTGAGTTTAATGAACCTAGTAGTAGCCGTAGTAGGGAGCCGAGTTAAAATTAGCACCGCTGCTGCTGTGCGCCAATTCTTAGCTCGATCGAGAATGATCGGTATGCTGTATGTGTCAATGTCACTTTTATAACTCGAGATGTTCCTACACTTTCCAGTTATGTACCTTACTATATATCAGAATAGGACATAAGCCACAAAGACTACAATACACATACTGAGATAGACAGGCAACTCAGCCAAATTGAGAAGGCATTTTATGCTTGCGTACAAGCGCCATCTGTGCGGATAAAACTTTTCAAACGATAAAAAAAAAGAAGGAACTTCTCAATTCGGTCGTATTTTATTAATCAGTATTTTAAATGTTTGTAATAACTGTTGTGAAATGAAACGTAAAAATGAGGAATACACAGATTTATTTAAGTTATTAACAATACATTAGTAACTTCATGCATGGAAAGGAGCATATTATTAATATAAAGCAAGAAACATTAAAACGACACGCTCATCCAAAACCAAGGTCACTCGGTACTACATTTTCCTAGATATTTCTCAACAGACCGCCGCGCTCGGTCGACTAGCGGTGTCTATAGCCCTTCCAGGTCCTCCAGTAATACGAGTAGATAAATGCACAAATCACAAACTTCGTTGAATATTAAAAAAATTAATTGGATTTATTGACGCAAATTATGTCAACATATTTCACGCAAAACGACATTATACTTATGTCAAGCAGACACAATGTTGTGTTACCATTATACAATATACTGTTCTCCTTGACGTGATATGATCTAATTGCAACCTCCTTCCTTGCCAACCTCTAATTTTACTCCTGCCTGTACATGCCTGCATGTACAATTTTATGTTTATACTACAGGTTTTCTCATTATTTAACACCTCATATTCATTTACGTAGCACGTATCAATCTCCCTACATCAAATAAAATATTTGAATGTAACAATACTGACATTTTAGTTCGCTACAGCAACAGCTACCTAGAAATTTGGCGAGTAGGTGGCATCACCGTTTTCAATCAAAATCTGGATTTGCAATAGGTTCTTAGTTTCCATAGCATGATAAGCCATATATAATTTATGACAAATTGCATCCCTATCAGGGACGTAAAAGGGGATTACACTTTGTATGCAGACCAACACACAGCGTGAAATGTCAAATGAGCGTTGCCAAATGTGATATATCTATTAGTCACTAGATGGTATATCTAACTGTCAATATATCTATTAGTCACTAGATGGTATATCTAACTGTCAAAAAGGGGCGCCCTATATATGGTAGGATTGTTAATAGAACAACCAGTCACACATAGCGTATATTAAAATTAATTTGCCTCGAGCTCCTATACATTCTACGTCGACATATGTCGCGTGATTCAGGATTTGCACGGACGTTACAGCGACATCTAGTGTGCAATTGGGTAAACTTTACTGTTTGAAGGAGTTTACTGGTATAGATGCAAACACTGTGCGGTTGGCGCTAACGTCATAAGTCATAACACAGCAACAAGGTTCTAATTCCAAATGTGACTAATCACGGCGTAATAATGGCGTAAGCGCCAAACGCTCTAAGTTCACATATTTGTTTCTCACAATATTACAGTATTGTAGGCTTGAAGCGCGTGAAAACCGATGCCAATTCGATACGTTCAGGGAAACAGACCCTAATGTAGAGTCAGACCTAAATTACCTATAGTTAACGAATCTCTCGCTCGGCTATCTTCTCTAGATTCTATTATCATTAGGAGAGATTTATCTCACCAGGTTCATCATTCGTCATTCAGATTATACGCAAACAGGGTTAAGGAGGGGGAAGACAACATCATTTACGGATGTGCAATGCAAGCCAATACAGGAGCGGCATACACAACGGCAAGTCTAGCTAGTCTTGCTCTTGGTTTGCTTATAGTTGCGAGTAGGCATCCTAAACCAGGGGTAGTCATGAACTTTAGGCCCTTCCAACGTCAATTTGCGCCATTTGTCCCTGAAAAGTACTGCTGTACCAAAAAGGAGAAACTTGGTAATGTCTAAAGGCCAGTGAAATCCGAATGAGTTATCTAATAGCGGGTTTGTGCAATGCACGATGCATGTAAGCTGCACCTTTTAACAAAAGCTTCGAAAAAAGTATTTCCGATGCTCACGAACAGTATAAACAATCGCAGTCGCGTGCGCAGTGTCTAATTAATCAGAAAAACGCGTCACGCAGCGTTTGCGCGTGTTTTTACCGCGCGGCCACGCGTCCGGAAACGCGCGTTTTTGCGCGCGCATTAATTCCATAGAAGAGCAACGACCGTTGTGACCGATGTGGACCTGGGGGTGGGTTAGGGTTCCGTAACTACAAAAAAGCATATAGATCAATCATCAACTCTGAAGAAGTGGCTCCTCATCATTACATATTAGTTTGTGTATTGATTTAAACTTTCACGATTCTCCACATTATTTATACTAAACGGGACTTAATCGCGTATAATTTACTTCGGCAAACCCGCGCAGCAAGAATATGTTGATACCCGCTCAAGACAGTGGTCCCGTAACCATGGATGTTGTAACACATCCGAAACGTCGGGAGATCTCAGGCTCAGTGAAGTAAATAAATAAGTTAATTATACGCGATTAAGTCCCGTTTAGTATAAATAATATTAGTTTTTGTTTTGTCCATTGTGTAGTTATAGGAGTAAAGCGATCTCGTGTCTACTGCACGAATTAAAACAGGCCCCGTATCACGCGATAAGTGACAAGATAGAGCGTCCGTCGCTGGCTGACATCGTTCGATAGAATGAGACTGACGCTCTATCTACGCTCTATCTTGTCACTTATTGCGCGATAAGGCCGACTATGATGCGGGGCCAGGACGACTTTAACTCTAGATGTATTACTTTTAAATTAAATCTCTCGACTTATTGTGATTCGGTTCGAATCGTATTGGTTCGTGCGGTCTCACTTGCGTTAGATCACAACCAACAGGTTGTCTTAGTGAGATCCATCTATAATAACTGATTATTAAAGTTAGAATTCTATAAAAATATGATTAGGAAACGGAGGTCTATTCGGAATGCAGTATATATTGACGTCATCATCATCATAATTAAATAGCTAGACTCTTGTCGTAGAGTAGACGTCATTCATCAACCGACTATACTACTAACTTACGGTGGTTCCCGTTTTGCCTTCCGGACCACAATAGCCGGTTTCCCGCCAACTGCTACCCTATCAAAACCCATCCACATTCTGCAATCCTCGGCAAACTGCCAGTACCTACTATAGTGAAAATGCCTTTACATCCAATATTTGACAGCTGTCATCACAGTACAATTGATGTTATCATATGTCACTGACGGGATGACGGCTGTCAAATATCGGCTGTTAAAAAAATCGAATTATAGTGCCGATGTTGTCCAACGCTAGGGGAACGCCTATTTGATGGCGGCATTATTTCGTGATGCCTGGCCTGAGAACCCTGTCGCTGCAGGTTAAGGACTGCTTATTTTCTATATCCACACCATATGTGGTGGCCTTATCATCATCCACCACCTGTGACCCCGTTGGTAACTTACTCATACATATTTGGACCCAACTTAAGTAAAATGAACCTTAATTTGTAGATACTAAAAATAAATAAATAAATATTTGCGGACAATCTTAAACAAATCGAGCTAAGTAGTCCCAAATTGTACAATGGGTACTAGGCGACGATAAACATACTTATTACTTATATTAATAAATATATACTTAAATACCTACATAGAAAAGATCCATACGCATGATTCAGGAACAAATATTCGTGCCCATCACACAAACAGATTACCGGGATTCGAACTCGGGTCCTCTTGCTTCGTAGGCACTAGGCAGGGTCCCAACCAACTTTAGGCTAAATAGGTCGGCAAACAAATGTGGTGGTTGAAATCGTAATTGTACAATTATAATTTAATCTCAATACCTTTATTATTTGTTTTTGTAAACATCAATTGTGAATTCTAATTAGGGAACCATTGGTAGCCACTAAAACTTCTGGTTGTGTTCGCATAAATAGGTTACAAGCAGATTGAACCGCTTGACTGACTTGTTAATAGGTATCGATCCAATGCACACGCGAATAATTAGAGTCAATATCCTCTCATCTATGGCCACTTATCGACATCTGTGGAACCCGATTTTGGTGCCTCCACAGACAAGCATTCTAGTGTCGAGTACTTTGCTAAAATGTTATTTTCTGCGGGTGTTTAAGGAATTACAGCCAGGATTTTTAATAAAAACAAATGTCTAATAAAGGATCTAACTAATATGGTGCGTCATCTTTACAATACTACTCTTGTTACGACTGTATGGCTGGCTTCAATACTAGGCGGGTGACGCAATGTAGACCACATTTATTGATTTTTGATTTAGGAAAATCCGTCTGCTGCCTTATTTTATGTGTTTATTTTCAATATTGGTGTAACATACATATTAAGAAATCAAAACATGCGGGGGTCATGAGTAAATATTTTAAAATAAACTGCTTCGAGTTTTCTACCAAACTGGTGCTGTCACTCAAAAGTTGCTGAAACAGCCGTTGATTTACATAATTATATTGATCTTATTTAAAAGTATATGTATTTACTTTATAAACTACCAGCATTTTATGGTCCTAAACTATGTGTAAACAAATCATTTTCATCATAATGTGTAATAGATATGATGTAGGAATTGAATAAACATTGTGAATTATTTTCATGCAAAATGACTGCATGCACACTAGTAAAGATATCTCAACAACCGTAAGCTTTGTATAAGATTTTTTCTTTTTTACAATATTTTCATTAAATAAACTATTAATTAAAAGCACAATATTAACATCACTTTAAACAAAAAATAAGTAAAATATCAATCTAAAAACAGCACAAAGATGCACCACTTTAAAAAAAAATGTTTAATTAGTATGGATATACCCGCACTTCAGACCCATACATCAGGCTTTCCAGGTTGAAATTATTAATTTGGATGTTAGTTTACGTATGTAGGGGAACATGCTTGAATAGCTTTGATTGTTTTGTTAAAATTATGCAAACAATCGAATCCAAAAAAGTGCCCATGGCGTATCCATGTTATAGAGCCCGATAATGGCGTTCCCTTGTCGGTGGCTAGCCAGAATCGGGCCTCATCGTTCTCGTTACGTATTTCGATCGATTTCTTACTTTTCGGGGTTTATTTATCTATTATATTAATTAAAAATAAATGTTAGATACACAAGAATTGCTTTCATTACTATGGAAACCAAAGAAAAGCGTAAAATATCTTGCCGGCAAATTCGGATCATGTTTAGGTAGGATGTTAACCATAGGTATATTTAGGGTATTGGTTGCACCACTGCACTTGAAACAAAAGATTACTTACATGTTGATCACCAGACACAGCACAGCACTGCCTTTTTCATAAATAAATCACGTTATTCCGCCAAAAACACCCTAAATACAAAACACGCCTGCCCCCAACGGCGGCAGTTTTCGACTAACAATATTGCGTCATTTTTTCAACGGCCAACGTTCAAATTCCCGCTTGCTAGCTGTCTTGCTTCATTGGCTGTACGTTTCAATGGGTCAAAGTGAGATAAATGCTAGATTCGCTGTATATCCGCCACAAATACAAGCCCAGTTTAGACGCTAAAATTTGGCGCGCCACAGATAACGGTTGGAAAAAGCGAAGCCATCTCCGGGGCTCCCACAGATGAGAGGATAAGTAAACGTACTTCAGATCGTTTATGATGGCAACATTAAATACGATTCGCTAACTAAACTTCGTGTTTAAAAATAGTTATTTGTTATACTTACAAGGGTGCAAAGTTGTATTTTGCCCGCGAGTGTGGAATTAAAACACGATCAAGCGAATGGATACTATAGTTGAACGATGAGCGAAGCGAATGGTTCTAAATTAGAATCCTGGGCGTAGCGAGTGTTTCAACACACGAGAAGTAAAATACATTTGCACAAAACTTTTCACCTCACTATAGCGAGGAAAGTGCAACATGCAAAACCACTTTAGTTAATTTTTTTTTTTTTTTTTTTATAAGTAATAACGTAAGTAATATCAAGTAGAATTTTGGTCAAGTGCGAGTCTGATTTTAGTTTTCCCATATATTTTGAGACCAACGCCTAATGAAGGCAACAAGCAATTTTTTAAAAGTTCTTATTTATTTTATTCTGTTTTTTAGTTCTGTAGCGGCAACAGATACTTATACATCATCTGTGAAAATTTGGTATTATGAGCGTTTTACGTTTTGTTACCTGTCAAAAGTATACTTAAACACGCTACAAGGTCAAATTACTTTCCCCACTAGTGGATAAAATACGTTTTTGGCCACTGGTTTTAACTTTCATCCTATCCCCTCAGCTGTGGAAAGGCCCCTCCGGCCCGAGTGTACTTAAGTAAACTTTTGTTTTTATTGGGTTTGATTGTGTTTTTTTTTAATAATAACTGTATTAAAACTGTGAAGAAAACCACATCCCAAGTCATAGCCAGCACTTTCATGCACGATTTTTGGTACCCCTACAATGAACCCAGCTGTACAGTTATTTCACACCTGTGTTGTGATGGTAATACATAGTTACAGTTAGATAATTTAATAGAGAGCAGATATATTCCAAAATATAGACTGCAACTGCGTAAAAAACGGAATAAAACGTAATTTTCCACCTGGGGCCCGTTTCATGAAGCAACAAGTTATTACAAGCGGAAGTCTCTTTTCAATACCTTTTGACAGAAAGAGACTTCCGCTTGTATTTTGTAACTTGTTGCTTCATGAAACGGGCCCCTGCACATGCACTTGGAAATCCTGTCCGTGAAGCAGGCCCCACGGGGCTTCCACAGACGTGGGTTATCTGTAATTTTATCTCCCACAGTTGAGGGGCTATAAAATTCATAGGTTACATTTTACATCCAAGCATGTAATAGTAGATTGTTAACCAAGGGCTGAAAGGCACCCATTTCTGACGCCAATGGTTCGAGTCAGAAATGGGTGACTTTCACCCGAGTTAAACACTCTACTTTTCATATCGAATACGAGGAAAGTAAAAAAAACCGGCCAAGAGCGTGTCGGGCCACGCTCAGTGTAGGGTTCCGTAGTTTTTGTTATATTTTTCAAAAACTATTCAACCTATCAAATACAAAATAATTTTCGTAGAAAGTTTTTACAAAGTTCTACTTTTGAGATTTTTTTCATATTTTAAAACGTATGGTTCAAAAGTTAGAGGGGGGGGGGGGCACATTTTTTTTTACTTCTGGAGCGATTATCTCCGAAAATATTAACTTTATCAAAAAATGATTTTAGCAAACCCCTGTTCATTTTAAATACCTATCCAACAATATACACGACAATATAAAATATCATTAATATCACACGTTAGGGTTGAAATGAAAAAAAAAAAAAAACACTCCACGTTACGTATAGGGGAGGTACCCTAATAAAATAAAATAAATCACTTTTTATTTTACCACTGTCGGCGTAATTGATCTACATATAGTACCAAATTTCAGCTTTCTAGTGCTAACGGTTACTGAGATTATCCGCGGACGGACGGACAGACAAAGCGAAACTATAAGGGTTCCTAGTCGACTACGGAACCCTAAAAAGCTTTTGTGGGTGTATTCCATTTGTCACCACCTCATAGACCATGAACCTATAAATACTCTGGACAGGCTGTACGTGATGCCATAGTGAGGGACGGAAAGGCTCCTATGCAGCTAAGCACTGGTCTTAAAATGGCTGATGACTTGCCATAAACAACCTACTCAATTTGGACGGGTAATGGTTTATGTGCCACAACTTCATACTAAATCAGTTGTGCCAAATAAAAAAAAGTGGAACTATGACAAGGACAATAAATGATATTTCCCTTTCTGTCACACTTATCGAGATTTGTATGCTACCAGCTCGCTCGCACGTGGTATTATTATTACCATAGCCTGTCCAGAGTATTATAGGTTCATGTCATAGACCCTAGTGAATATTTTAGCTACGAGTAAAATAAAAGTAATTAATTTACAACGTAAACTTATTTTATATTTAATAAAATAAATTCCATTAACTATTAAGAATAAAATTATTTCCCTTTGTCAGTAGCGGGGTAACTATTGATATTTATTAGAATTATTTCGCGCATAATGCTTATAAGGCGAGGACAAATTGGAGTCCACTACTTTTCTGCACTAGAGCAGAAACGTATCACTTTCTGCACACTTTTTAGAACAACAACGACCCACTTTCAGAGCATGAGATATTAAAACACCATTTCACTAGCTCCATGTTTCACTTGACTACTTACACTGTATATTTTTACAAGATATTATTTGATGCAATGTTTATTGAGACGAAAGATGGCTATCTATAGGAATTTCTAAAGAACACACGATAAATACGTAGGGCCGGTTCGATAAGCAGTTACTGCCTAACTGATGTTGTGCAAAAATAAAACCAGCCAAGTGCGAGTTTGTTGTATGGGGAGCCCCCTTAAATATTTATTTTATTCTGTTTTTTAGTATTTTTTATTATAGCGGCAACACAAATAGGTACATCATCTGTGAAAATTTAAACTGTCTATCACGGTTCATTAGATGTCAGCCTGGAGACAGACGGACAGACAGACAGACAGACCGACAGCGGAGTCTTAGTAATAGGGTCCCGTTTTACCCTTTGGGTACGGAGCCCTAATTAGAAGCTTATTATATAAAAAATATAAATATTTTCACCCTAAGTAAATATTAGTTACTTATTTGTTATACAAGGGGGGAAAGTTGTATTTTACCTGCGAGTGTTCATTTGAAACACGAGCTAGCGAAAGGATTCTATGATTGACCACGAATGACAAAAATACCACATGATTGTTCAAAAATAGAATCCTGAGCGTAGCGAGTGTTTCAACACACGAGACGTAAAATAAGTTTTCACCCGTGTATAACACAGAACTTTTCACCTCACTACAGCGAGGAAATTAAGAAAAAGGATTTGTACTATCAATTATTATTTATTTACCCTCTTTGTCAATACTATAATTTTGAAGTATTGGAAGTATTGGTAAAATCGAAAATATTACAAAATAGCCTAAGCATATCCAGTCTTTATGGAACTACTCCAATATTGACATACACAATCGTAACATTTATAGTAAGTACCTAACAAATAGACTAGCATAAATTATATAATTCCAGCCTCAGTAAGTAAGGTTTATCAAATGTAATATTAATTATATTTATATTATATAATATTCAATAACTAGGTACATTTTGACAATATATTCAGTTTTGCCAATAATGGTACATATGTATGTACTTACTAATAATAGTCTTTATTTATTCACATTTTAGTCACAGTATAAAAGGTATTATTGATTAATTAACAATAATAATATTGCAATTATATTATATTATATTTAATCAATAACTAGGTATAAGTAGGTACCTAGAATTACAGTTTATGAAAAGGTTTTTGCACCTTTTTTGTGTCTCCATGTATTGAAAAGGTCAAACGCTTTCATGTATCTTAAACGGGATTTTTCATGCAATAAGCACAATTCTGCATTTTGCACGGTTTCCCGTAATTCCACAGGTGTTAATACGTCTTCGTCACTCGAATCATTTATTTTTAATAACAAACCAAACTAGAAAAACATGCGAATATTTTAGCGTTAGCGGCTTAGGTAGGTACATAGAAAAGTACTCTGCGGGTAATTGAAAATTGAAAAGTTTTGACTAAAAAGTTTTTTTTTATTATTTCGGATGCGTTTTGTTCGCACATCGACTTACTTGGACTGTCAGAACATTTTACCCGTTTTTGTAACAAAAACTAAGATTACTTGATATTTATGAATTAATAAAGTTGTAAGACTGTATTTAGTGTTTTTTACTTGATGCAATTCATTAATTGTGATGTTAAAGATTTAGCACTTTTAACGTTTTACGTTTTGTTAGCTGTCACCTGTCACTTAAGCTGCGTTCAAACGTCAAAACTCTTTCTTCACATGTGGATAAAAAGCTATTTTCTCAATAGGTATCAAACATACAAAAAGGGCTTTCCGAGCTAGTGAGGTGAAAATTTATTATTGTTATTGTATTGTTTCTCTTTTTAACTGCATTGTTTGTGTGAGGTGTGCAATAAAGAGTATTTGTATTGTACTTATTGTATAATATCCATATTTATCTGTAATAAAAAATAGTTAATTTGATATTAAAATAGGTAAGTAAGTGAACTCTAAGTAAATATAATTCTTTGGTTCTTAATCTAATCTAATATTGTTCAATGATAGATTGTATAACTAGGGTCTAAAATAGGCATATCCCAAACTAAGCAATGCTTGTACCCACCTACCTACTCTGGTATTAAATGACGATGATAGATTATGATGTTAGATTGGTAATACATACATCAATATTTGCCCTAACCAAGATTCACCCATGACCATAAAATAAACAGTATCTGCCTAGACTGCAGGAATGTACTTTAAAATAGCGATGTGTCAGCGCGCCACCCCGTGACGTCAGTGCGCCAGGGCCTGGAATCCGCATCGGAAGTGACTCACGGCCGCCGCGCGCGCGCGCGAGCCCAGAAAGGCGCCGCGTGCGCGCAGCCTTTCTAGGCTCGCTTTTTATACGTCTCGAATGAACTAGCGGCGGGCGGCTATAGTTTAGGCGCTCCAATTTATCAGAACTACTAACTGTGCCTGCGACTCTACCCGCGTGGTAGGTTGTGTCACCGGATGTGTCAGATTTGGTCGCTTTCGCAGATAGTGATGCTGGTGCACGTTTCAACAATGTCTTTGACGCCTCGTGACATCACCAATCTTATGCTGCTGTATATAACTTATCCATCTATTCAACCGTAGGTTCATACAACAAAATTTTACAAATCGCTGGTGACATTGTCACTTTTCAGAAAAGTCAGAACTAAGAACCATTTTGACTAAAGCACTATTTCCACCAGACGGCCCGCATCGGATCGGATCGGAAAGAATACGAACGGATGCGACGACAACCGATCGTGTCCGGCAGCATGTCGACGCATACGATCGGGCGGTAACAGCCGTTCGCGGCCGACAGGATGTCGACGCACACGATCGGCACCGTACGGTTGCTTGCGAACGTATCCGCACCCAGTCCAGTTTCGTTCCTACTAGGGACGCGCCTATGCGGTATGCGACTATTTTGAGATCCGCGGATGCGGAGGCAGATGCGGATGCGGAGGCGGATGCGGAGGCGGAGGCGGATGCGGAGGCGGATGCGGAGGCGGAGGCGGATGCGGAGGCGGATGCGGAGGCGGAGGCGGATGCGGAAGCGGAGGCTGATGCGGAAGCGGAGGCTGATGCGGAGGCGGAGGCGGATGCAGAGGCGGAGGCGGATGCGGAGGCAGATGCGGAGGCGGATGCGGAGGCGGAGGCGGAGGCGGAGGCGGATGCGGACGTGGATGCGGAGGCGGAGGCGGATGTGGAGGCGGATGCGGAGGCGGAGGCGGATGCGGATGCGGAGGCGGATGCGGAGGCGGAGGCGGATTTTATGATATCACGCAAACATCAAAAACTTTGCGAACAAATCAAAAACGACAAGAAGTTTTTTTACTAATGGCGAAAATATCTCAAGCTCGCGCAGTAAGCACCGTTTGGGCTTTTTTCTTGAATCGCTCTCGTGAATTACACTACATCCGCATCCGCAAAAACTCGCATCTATTTTGGCGGATGCGGATGCGGATTCTGAAATTTGTGCGGAAATGCCGCGGTTGCGGATGGAACTGGGCCGATCGCGTGTCGCAGGCTGCGACTCGCAGCATACTTCCGGTTACGATCACATGTCGCGGAAGACGCCCGCGGTCAAGCTGTTGTGCGCAGCTTGGTAATGTAGACTTAAACACAGTACATATATCGTCTATCCAAATAGTGTATTAGTATAGTAGTTTATATATTAAATTGTATGACGTTTCCGTGAGTCACCAACGGTGCTGGCTGAAAATCAGCGCTGTAGGTGTCTTGACACCTCAGCATAATGCTGAGCCAGTGTCCGGTTCACTGCCGCAGAGACACACTTTTTTATGTTTTATGAGCTTTTCTTGTTTATTTTATTATTTAATATGTGTGTCCTGTGTGTTTGTGAATAAATAACTCTTTCTTTCTTTCTTTGTTTCTTTCTTTCATATATGATTCAGTATCGTTTAAAGACTATACAATTCTTTCCGTTCCGCTCCGTTGCGGGCCGTTTGGTGGAAATAGTGCTTAACAGGACTTTCAATCGAAATCGGTTCATCCTTTTGGGAGAAACGATGCCACTGACATACACACAGATACACTAAAGGATAATATTCCCCACACGGCACGCAACGCATCAGACCGGAACGAACCGGAAAGTATGCTGCGACGCGCAATCGGCGCCGTTCGCCTGTCGTCGTATCCGTCCGGCTCCGTTCGCCTGTCGTCGTATCCGTCCGGCTCCGTTCGCCTGTCGTCGTATCCGTCCAGCTCCGTTCGCCTGTCGTCGTATCCGTCCGGCTCCGTTCGTCTATCGTCGTATCCGTCCGGCTCCGTTCGCCTGTCGTCGTATCCGTCCGGCTCCGTTCGCCTCTCGTCGTATCCATCCGGCTCCGTTCGCCTATCGTCGTATCCGTCCGGCTCCGTTCGCCTGTCGACGTATCCGATCGGATCACTTGGGCTGTCGTTGCATGCATGCGCTCGAAGCAGTGGCCGGGCCCGGACGGCACCCACAGACTATCGAACTTTCAAAATAGCCGTTCGGTGGAAAGCGATTTAGTATCCTTTCCGATCCGATGCGATGCGTGCCGCTTGGTGGGAATTATCCTTATGTCCACTTATATTATAACACCCGTCGTTTTCGTCAGAGGTTAAAAACGCAATCGTAAGTACAAAAATGCTTGTTTGTTCGTTTGGTTTAGACTTTAAACCTCGAGAGAGCTTTGATTACGTTCTGTTATAACGAATCGCAGCATCAATATATACCAGTAGTGTGTGGTAAATTGAGGGGAAACTAATTGAGAACCAGATACTGGCTACCCTGTAATCAACAATTGTCAATGATCCGTCAAACGAAAAGCTCACACACAATGTATGTACAACCAGGCAGTCATGTACAAGTTGAGCTCTCCAAACACTGAAACCGGTCTTACTGCAGAGCTGGCCGCTTCGAGTTAGAGCTCAATATGAGGTGGTTGACAAGCAAACACAATGGACCATAACTTTCAATCTTTATGTTATGACATTTTTAGGTCTTGAGATTACTGAGAAATTGCTGCAAAATCTGTGTTTAAGGAGTACGCATTGTTTCTCCTCGTGCGGTGTTTTTACTCTAAAATTAAGTTACTAGCTATGAATAGAGTACTATAGAGTAATAGGTTCATGGTTATACTATTATAACAAAAAATATTCATAGTGCCATAATATATATTGTTAAACATAAATCAGGGGTACTAGATTGTCATTTGATTATGTAGGTACTTAGGTATAATACAGTCAGGGTTATTATATACGCACATAAATATTTGTACAGGATCTATTGTCAATGTCATAAAGGTGTGTACAGATGTTTTTGCCTTTATTGATATGCGCATATTACTACCCCGGCGGGGGTTAATTCATAAGTGTTTTTTTGTTCTTTGTAAATAATTATTCCAAGATACTTTATTTAAGAATCCAACAAATTTACAAATGTCGGTGATTAAATCAATGAGTAGTTTAATTTTATACGAGTGTATTAAATCACGCTATGGCCATAACTGAATTCGAACTCAGAAAATTGTCGCATCTACTGCACGTTTACATACTCTTTGATTTTCCAAGAAGGCGGCCTGATTGGAAGAAAGACGCCTAGAAAAATGTTCTGGGTTGCCAGTCTATACCGTAGTAATAGTAAGTCAATGGTTGTCTAATTAAAAATAGATCTTTTGTTTCGCGTAAACACTTACCGGTTAATGGGTACTCGAAAGGATTATCTTTTATTAATTCCTAAACACATCTTTACCAGTGACTCAAGATCATTTCAGTTATCACGTTTTTATTTATTTAATATAAAACAGTGTTCGAAATATGTAGAGAAGAAGATTAAAATAAAAAAAAAAATCAAAATTATTTATTCGCTTTAACACGCAAGTATAAACAAACAAAGATATCCGGCGGACTCCAAACTAGGCTGAGCCTGTATCTTGGGGCCCTGGAGTGCATATATGTATATGTGAAGCAGATTTGGTAGAAGAACATACAAACAATTTAATTAAGATCAATAAACATTTAATGTCATTTAATGTGTTTCTGTGTCCTACCTGTTGGATCTATTGCCACAAACATCTACTAAAATATTACCCCCTTTTGTCGCTTTCTTACTCATTTAAATATCAGAAAGACAATCGAATTTTAACGGCATTTTAGCTAAAATAGGTTTGTTCAACGTTTTACTTGATAGGTTAAATTAGAACTCCCACCACATTACCATGCGAACGAAGTAAATTAAAATTTTACCAATTTAGAAAAAAAAAAACTGTTTTAAAATGTCCAACTCAAGCCCTTTCATATGATACCCCACTTGACTTGACCTAGTAACTAAACTTTGACTTTTATCCCCCCCTCTTATCCGTAATTTTATATAAATATTAAAAAATATATATTAAAATTTTTCATGTTCCGTACACGTGGATTAAGTTTCTTTAAAACTATTCCAAATTTCAAATGGATAGCATTAGTAAGTTCTGAGATATTTAACTTTGTGACAGACAGACAGACGGACAGAGTCGCACCATAAGGGTTCCGTTTTTATCTTATTGGTCCGGAACCCTAAAAAGAATTATCGAAATTGGTTCAAAATAATGCAGGGTCGTGACGGGTTTATATATATATATATTGTGTAAGAAAGTTTGTACGGAACCCTCGGCGCGCGAGTCAGACTCGCAATAGGCATGATGCCTCATGTTCAAATTGATAACGTAGTGATGCTAAATGGATAGTAAACCATCAAATGATCGTAATAAAGTATAAATTATAATTAAAATCATTTTCACCCTACATGCGTCTGTAGCAAAAGCGTCGATGGGTTGGGTAGGCATGGCCTCTCGTGTACAAAAAGCGCCGGCCGCTTATACCGCCACGGCTCTATAAACGATTTGGTCCGTCGTTCGCTTGCTACCGCTTCTGTGCCTGCTATACTCGAACCTACGGGTTTGGCAAGAGACGATGGCAAGCGACCTGATGGTGCCACATTAGTGCCGTGGAGGTTGGGTAGAGCCTTGGTGTGGGATGCAACGTGCGTGGATACGTTTGCTCGTCCCACATCCAGGGGACTCGCTCTCAAGCCGACGCTGCAGCTGACCAGGCCCAGGTGTTGAAGCGCCGCAAATGCTCGTCTTTAGTTAAAGACTACGAGTTTGCGGCGCTTGCGGTAGAAACATTTGGTCCCTGGTCAGCTGACATGAAATCATTTATGAGGGCAATGACTGAGCGACTCATCGACGCTTCAGGGGACCATAGGGCTGGCGCTTACCTCTCGCAACGTATTTCATTAGCAATACAGAGAGGTAACGCCGCCAGCGTTATGGGCTCCATGCCGCAGACGGAACTGCTGGACGGGGTCTTTTTGCTAAGACTAGGTTAGGTTAGTTTGTAAGTTATTTTGTAATTAATTTATTGTTTCTTCGTTTATTTTATTGATTATGTTGTTATGTTTATAAATAAATAAACTTTTAAATCCAAAAAAAAAAAAAAATATAACAAAAATTAAAATCATAAAAAGATATGAACCTTGAAAGTTTAGAAAAAATATGCATTTTTTTTTTATTGTCCAAGTGTAAATTAAAAGCTACCAATAGAATCCTTACGCTTTTCTAGAAACAACATTGTGACAACTATGTACTTAATTAAACGCAGTATTTCGCGACCGAAACAACAATTTACCTGATTTTCCATACTACGATTAGTACAAATATACAAATGTGACGTCAGACTTGTATAGACACACAGTATGAAGCGTTTAGCGCTGCCGCCAGCGCGGTCAATCTTTATCTCAATGTTTTAGGTAATTATGTTCTTTAATTGTAGTTGCTCCCATACAAACATTTGTTCCTCTCCAAAAGCTGGTTCGAATGACGTCACAAAAAAATCTTAGTCATCATCCCTATTGCCCGGTTTTTTATTTTATATGTGTCCGTGTATGTTTTATTCTTGTTGTATTTTCAATTAATGTAGAAGTTTGGAAGTTCTTTAACTCGCGTAAAACACGTTTATCTCGCAAGCAAATCCCGCGTCTGTACGTCTAGCACAACTTGCTGCTCTTCGCGCGCGACTGAGCGTCTCCTGTCTCACTCGCACCGTGCAAATTAGAAAGAGGAGGATAGATCTTTCCCGACTCTCGTCGCGGCGCGGCGTCAGTTGTGCTAGTCCCGCTGATCTGCTAGAAAGTCTTTTATTATTACTGATATTTATTAATCTCTTTAAATTTCATTAAGTACTAATTAGTCCATGCAACTAGCTGGGAAACTTGTTGACTTTCCAATTCTCTCCACTACATGGTTTGTCCTAAGTAGGTAAGTAACTAAGTATACTAAAACGACACGCTTTCTCTTCAAAATTTTTAATTTTCCTAGGTCCACTTCTTTACAATAGATTTAATGCGCGGCTAGATTTATATCAATTATATCCCCTAAACATGAAATGTAAATCAACGCTACAAGTAGCGTTACAAAATATATGTCCTATGACAATAAGTACAGAGAACTTATTTAGGTATCGTTTTAAAATAATTTTGTTCTATCTTTTATACCGCATAGGTCTCCCTAATTATTGAACTAGTCAATAAAATAATAGTATTATATTTTGCATGTGAATATCATACTTAATCAATTGTTAGTTCTTTTTTGCCTGAAACACAGGGTATCCTAGCTCAGGCACGTGTTATTTGCCACTAATAGTAAGCTCCTAGTTTATAGTAAAAACTGATGTAGGTACATAATGTTTTATCAATGAATAATAATAATAATTATTGTTGTTTTTATTTATACCACTCAAACAAGCTTAGGCCCGCCTGATGGTAAGCGATCACCGTAGCCTATTGTACGCTTGCTTGGGGTGTAACTCGCGCATCCGACCCTTTAAGAATGTATGTTACCATTCCTTGAAGAACCCCATACTGTAGTCCCTTGGGAAAATTTAACAGGAAGTTTGATAACTTATATATCATTAACTTGTGCAAAATTACCAACAAATACTTGGATATATATCTCGGGTCACTACAATAGATACTGTTTCTATACTAAAATATCACATAACAAATAAACATTTGAGTCGCTGAGGTGTGGGGGGTACTAGCGGGGTTATACTGATGTAAACAACCTTCTTGTACGACGATACGTTTATTACTGGCACTTAGGACTAACACGCTACATGATATTATAGCTCTTACAACTATAGTACATATTCATACATATAGGTATATCAGGGGCTGGAAACTTAGAAAAGAGGCGACACGCCGATTTATTGTATGGAAAGTAGTGACATCTCTGGCGAAGCGGATCGCTGTATTTAATGTTGTTGACAGAAAATGGAAATAGATGTCAGTACAATAGACCCACGACAATACATTTTAAGATTTTGAAATGAAATAAAATATATTTTTATGTTTTGAGATAGAATTTATTAAGTATCCATTTTATTTAACTGAACATGAACAAATATCTCATTAATATGGAATTGTGTTTGTTGTTCGGCCTTTGTGGTTTTAGATGAAGTATACATACCTACGTGTCAGTCAGTAAATAAATGTCAATGTATTGTCTATAAAAACATTGAATGAAAACACATTTAAATCATATTTAAATAAAATCAAAAATAGTTTTAGCCACAGTATCTATTTATAAAAATAATATCTAGCTATTATGTGTGCAGACAATAGTTTGAGGTTGAGTAATATGCAGTGTAGATCGGCTGTACGTGGATTTGTTAAATCTGGTCCAGGAGATTTAATCTCATGTTTTGAAGCTAAATCTCGTCCTTGTCTCGTGTTTTTTGTTAAAAAGGTTGTGCTTTGTTAAGTGCTTGTTACCTGATTTGTTATTTGTTAAGTTGAATAAATACTTTTATGAATGTTGCATGTTTCACTTTTCAGATCCATTTCATAGCTGTGTGATTGTTTTGAAACCTACAATGTGACTGGCAAAGTATGAAGGGAAGCGTACTTAGGTAACTAAAATGTGATTTATATCATGTTTTAGAAACTTTTTCTTCCTAACTTTGATAGTCGCATTGTAGGCTTCAAAGTCAAAACAGAGAATACACCTTTTGTATACGTGTGTGCGTGGCGCGTGAATATGTATGTGTGCGTTAGTGTGTATGTGAAGCGTGCACGCTGCACGCATGCGTGCGTCAGAGTAGTTCAATCCACTCGCTGCTAGGCGGCTGTGGGACCAGTAATTTCTTGGTGTTGCCACTCTTTACATAAATATACTTATTATACTCTTTGAGGTATATATCTCGCCACATCGCATTCTCCTGTATATAAATATAAATAAGATATTTTTCTCAAACATGCAATGAAATATTGACGTTGTGTTCTTCATAATGGGCTTCGAAGGGTCACGTTTCGGGCGGAGCGAGACCCGTCATGGCATTTCATACAAAATTGGAGGCCTAGGCCGGCAAGATGGTCTTTTTAGGGTTCCGTAGTCAACAAGGAACCCTTATAGTTTCGCCATGTCCGTCCGTCTGTCTGTCTGTCTGTCTGTCCGTCTTCGGCTTAGCTCAGTAACCATTTCTACTAGAAAACTGTAATTCGGCATGGGTATATAAATCAAGCACGCCGACAGAACAGTACAATAAAATGTTGAAAAAATTTTTTTTAGGGTACCTACACCTAAAGCGGGGATGCAATTTTTTTTCTCGTTAAACCCATAGTGTGGGGTATCGTTGGGATTTTTAAATCTATTTTTCACATAAGTGATTCGTTTGCGAGATATTGAGCTTCAAAGCCCTAACTTTTGTTCGAGTCATGTGTCCCCCCCCGCCCCCTGCTGGCTAAATGGCTACTACTGGGGATATGAAAAAAATCGTGGTAACAGTACATAAATATAATGAATTTAAAAGGAAAACTATCACGGACAAGTAGGCATAAGTAGCAGGCATAGGTAGTAGTAGTTACCGAGTAGGTAATAGTCGACCAACTTAATGTGTACTTGGAAAGAACAATTTTCGTACAAATTCCGCCGACGCAACCGCACCGCACATCGATGTAACTAAGACAGACAGGCAACAACGCAACCCTACACTGCGTGTGGCCCGACACGCACTTGGCCGGTTTTTAATTTCCATTCCACAATTTGTGGCACAGGATCACGGCGTTCAGCCATCAAAATTAAAGTGTGATTTCTTGGAGTTTTTTAATTTATTCCATTGCATGTTTGAGAAAAGCACTATACATACCTCGGCGTGAAAAGGGGTTGCCAGCCTCATAACTATCCGACCTCACTACGCTCGGGCGTCTATATGTACCTACTCGGCCGGCAACACCTTACTTCCCGGCCTCTGTAGTAATGTACTATACTTTCAAGCACCATCGAATGGTTTTGGTGCGTGTCTAAATAGAGACCTTATTAGCTTAGAGCTTGTCTTTATCTGTCATTGACATTTGTGTTCGTAAGAAAGGGATACAAGACATTTTATTTATGAGAGGCATTTTAAATTTTATGAGAATCTGTCAGGATTTTACCTAAATAAATACATAAATAAGAAGAAAACGTAATAAATGTCAGAGGATAATGTGACACAAGTCATTGATATTGTTTTACCTATAGTAAAAAGATTTTACTGGTAAAACAATCTTTATAGTACTTAAATACATAGATGGGACGTAACTATATATATAGGCCGATGAAGTCACGTGCGAATTATCACGATCGTGAACAAATAATAAATAACAATGTCCTACTTTGTTACTACCCGTGATTCATCTCGGGGAATAGTTAAGTTAGGTCCTGATACTTTGACTTTAATAACATAGTATAAACCGACTTCAATTCAGTGCTCTGCCAAGCCACTTAGGTAGGTACAGTCAATGAAATTGTCCATATTTCCTTTCCAATTTACCACATGCTGCTTTCCGAGACCGTTAATTATTGCAGAAAAAATCCAAGTCCCATAATATTTGAGGAGGTCCGTCGATTGCTCAAGGATCGCAGAATTGACAATTCATTAGTTGCTACTTCAACGCAATCATGTCGGTATCTTTGACTGTCTTCTCTCCCTCTCACTGAGCATAAGCGTGAGCGAGATGGAAGCGCGTGCTCGGAAGCGCGGATATCATGTTTTTTATTTAATTTTATGTTTTTTGCGTTTAAATACTTAAACAAAAATATATAAAACACGTAATTAAATACGTGCTTGGAAAATTAATAACCGTTGAGGAGTTGTACCTTCAGCTCACCAACATGAGGTGATGACTACCCGATGCAGATACTTGAATAGCTTTAGAAAAAATATATTACACACGTAATACGTGCTTGTAAAATTTGATGGTTGCCCTCGATTTTCCTGGGATCCCATCATCAGATCCTGGCTTGCGCTCACCTAAATAACTTGAAATAATACGATTAAAAGTCTATACGTACCTATGAAATTAAAAAAAAACCTCCAACTCCTAACCGTTGAGGACATGCACCTTCCATCATCAGCTCACCAACATGAGGTGATGACTACCCGATGCAAATACCTGAATGGCTTTAGAAAATAAATGAAACACGTAATACGTGCCTGTAAAATTTGAGGGGTGCCCTCGATTTACCAGGGATTCCATCATCAGATCCTGACTTGGTGACAATGGGACCATCTCAGGAATATACATTTTCGAATAAAAAAATAATTTTTAAAAATCGGTCCATAATTGACGGAGAATTCGGTGAACACACATAAAAACAAATATATATACAGTGAAACATTTATAACCTCCTTTTTTGGTCCCAGTGTACACTTAGGTAACTGTAATAAAAATCGACCAAGTTTGAGTTGAACTTACTACCCACTAGAAAACTGTACTTCGGCATGGGTATATAAATCAATCACGCCGACAAAACAGTAGAATAAAATCTTGAAAAATATTTTGTTTAGGGTACCTCCCCTACACCTAAATAGGGGATGTATTTTTTTTTGTTTAATATTATGGGTTTCTTAAAACCATTTTTCATCTCATGATTCGGTAATTTTTGTTCGAGGCACGTGTCCCCTCCCTCTGCTGGCTAAATGGCTACTACTGGAGATAAAAATCGTGGCAGTAGTACTTATAATGAACTTAAAAGGAAAACTATCACGGCTTAGTAGGCATAACTAGTTACCGAGTAATAGTCGACCAACTTAAAATATACTAGAAAGGCCAACTTTGGTAAAAATTCGGCCGACGCAAGCACACCATATAATTGGCGCGTGTCGATGTAACAAATACCTACAGGCAACTACGACAACAGAACCCTACACTGCGCGTGGTGGGTTCTGTCCCAACACGTGGCCGGTATTGTACACAATCACATAGTACACAATCTGTGGAATTTTCCAAATGTAGAAAATGAAATGACAAATGAAATGAACGATGATGTCTTAATAGTACGATTTATCAGTAGAGTTCTATGATGTGACAGACAGGCAGGCAGAGAGACCGACAAATGAAAAGATAGCCTTAGTAAATCGGGCCCCTTTGGCACCGTTTGGGTACGGAACTCTAAAGCGAAGTGATTGAACCATTATATCTGCTGAACGGTCGGTGACGTCAGATGTTACCCGTGTAACCTACTTCCGCGGTCGCGCGTCTAACTTTTTAAATAACGTATTGTCAAGCGTGACGTGGCTGAGACGGAATGGGTCGCAAAAAATATTCACCTGAATATACTCGTAGGTACTTAGATATATGGCAGGAAACTAATTCATCTGAAATATTGAATTCTCTCCATTTACACAGTCATAAATACGGAAGTATGTATGTATGTATGTAAGCACTTTATTGTAATTAAAGAATATAACCAAGGAAGTATAAGGAAGTATAATATCGCTTCAGAACCGCTGCACTGATCTATAGGTTTATGACAATAATTAGGTACTATGTCTTCGAAAAGAAAATAATCGCAAGGTAGCCTGTAAAATTACACATATTAATGCATGATTTTAACAATATTTTTTACATTTGAATTCATAAATTCAGTAAGCGCTTGCATTGCTATTGAAAAATGGACCGACTGTTCGCACCTATAGATACTGTGCATGCAGGTGCACATCGCTACAAGGGTGGTGCTCTACTCTGTTTGTGGCTCTCCGCTTGGTACATATGGACTACCTCTTCACTGCCATCATCATTAGCATTATAGTTATAATGCTGATACGAGTATATCGATAGCAAAAATTATTAGGCAGGCGTCCGATGTTTCATCCAATAGCCCACTGCCCAGCCACTAGTCCATAATTTTAACCCAATAACCCGTTTCATTTAGATTCCATCAACCATCAATAGGCCCTCTGTACACCCCAGCGGGTGCTGTCTCTGTGTGCGTCCCATGACATGGGCAGGGACAGCATCCGCTCGGTGTACTCCTTGCATTTCATTAAATTGTCAAAAGGGCCTCTACGTGTTGCCTCAGTTGGTACTTTGTACGTACCTAGCTCCACGCACGCCTCCCAAAGGTCCGGGACATCATTGTCCCGTGAGCTGGAAATACATAAATAATAATAATAAATACTCTTTAATGCACCACGACAAGAGAGAAACATCTTACAAAAAAAAATTGCTTAGTAAATAATGGTAACAACAGGCGGTCTTATCACTTATTATAGCTGTTTTTCCTACATTTGCTTTCTATTTTCATAAATTATAACTCAAAGAAGGTGGTTCGCTCTCTATACAAAAAGTCTTTTGACATTCGCAGGCTAACGGCGTGATATTTTAAGAAACTTAATGTGTCGTAGTCTTTCATAAATTGGCTTTCCATTTGCGCGAAATACCCCCTTTCCTAGAATAAACTTGTATAAAATGGAATATTTTGAGAAAAATAGTTTAGCCAAAGTAGGTATGACGTTCTAAACGAATTTCTCAAATTATTCTAGTGGACCGCTTTCAATTACAAGGTGGTTGGCTAATGAAAACTATGTTTTATATGGTTTGCCCTTACTCGTAGCAACAGTGTATTTATAATGAAACGATCCGACGAGCGTCTCGATCTCTCTCCCACGCCACAGAATAACCTAAATATGATAATCAGAGCGAAGAAATTAGGCTGCCGACTTCAATGATCACTTCTCGGTAATCCAAGTAATCCATTCCATTCCAACGCTTAATCAAAATGAGGCACTAGTTAAATAATCACGCATTTATTAATTCAGAGTACATACAAAAAAGACGAAGGTTATTCGAAGCTTTTTATACATGTCAATATGCCTACTGATAAAATAAAAAATATGATTGAGTTTACTGATTGTTTGAGCGCTATTATTACACAATTAGCCAATACATAGAAGACAAAGATGCCTGGAAGCTTCTGCATGACCACCACCTGGTACCACCACCAAATGTAACTGGTACAGTCAGCGTCATATAGTTAGTAGCAGCCAGAGTAGCCAAATAGTTCGTAACACACCCTTACTCTTACAGTAATAAAGACGTGTACCGAAATATTTGGCTACCTTGGCTGCTACGAACTATATGACGCTGACTGTACAAGTATTATATAAAGGTAGAATCAGTTTTTGACTTGCAAAAGTGCTATGAGAAAGCCTATTTGAATAAACATTAACGATAAACAATGTTCATACTAATGCCCATGCCAAATCTTGGGATTAGGTGCCAAAGAGAACCCAAGGCTCCTAAGGGTAGAACCGGGAATAACGCTAGGAGGATGATGTTCCCGACAGTTACGGTCTCCGAGTGCTTGACACATTTTGGAAATCACGAAGGAGCTTGCCTGTATCATCCTTATACGGTTGACCCTTTAAGGTAAGTACAACTTATTTCCCTTCTCTTAACAAAGGAAATTTGCGCCTGAATGGAATTTATGTTGTATGGCCGCCAAAAAAATCCAAGTAACTAGTAGGCCGTTTTATCATTACATATTCTAGACATTAGGCACTAAGCAGCATTAACCTGTGATTTGATAGTTTACCATGGCTTAAAATGCACCAATGTAGATCTTGTTATTACGGGAATATAGAGTCTAGCGTCTGCCAAATGGGCTTGACGCGTGTCATTCAGGCCGATCTCAGAGTTTAATTTTAGCAATTTGGGTCGTTGAACTTTGTTCCACTCTCAATTTTTGCACTACAAGTGGTCGCAATTGATAATTTCAACAACTACACTCAATCATGGACCTTTTCCAAATCGTCTTCGTGGCTGATTCCTTTACGTCATTTCACGTAGCACGGCAGTAAGGCTAGTTGTCATGTAAACCCGTAGTCTATACTTACTAGGTATACTCCGTCGTGACTAATACCTATGGGAATGAATAGTTATTTGTTATGCAAGGCTGCAAAGTTGTTGTTTGGCGCAAGTGCTTGTATTGAAAGCCGAGCTAGCGAAGGATTGTAAGATTGAACCATGAGCGAAGCGAATGGTTCAAAAGTACAATCCTGAGCATAGCGAGGCTTTCAAGGCACGAGACGCCAAACAACTTTGCTGCCGAGCGAAACACACAACTTTTCACCTCACCACCGCGAGGAAAATTGTAAATGTAATGGAAGTAATTTGGACCTTATACTCATTTTCAATAAAGGTTTGTTTATATCTATGAAGATATAGCAATTTATAATTATTAAATGTAACATAAACATTTTTGCATCTTTAAATAACTCCACGCTTACCTACACTAAAAACGTCAAAGTATTGTTGGGTACTCACGCACGGGTAAACTAAGGCTCAAATACGCTTATTTCACTTCTTCCGCTAAATAAGCAGGCATTAAAATTCATATATGTATGTCTTCTGCACTAAAATCTATAAATAACCACCATTATTTTGGTTTAACTGTGGCTTTAAAACAAAACAAAATTAAATGTAGGTACACACAGCAACACACCTAACTAACCATACCGTGAAAACCTAGAACCTTATTACAATGCACTTAAGGTCAGATTAGATTTCCGATGGTCACTTAGCTGTGTTGTCGACTGTACATGAGTTTTTTCTTAAATTAACTTTTCAAACGGTGCGTTCCAAATTTGGAAAAAGCGAAAATTTTTGATAAATAAAACTACATTTTAAAATTATTTATTCGTATTGTATCCTTATAATTCAGTCTAAATATTGATATTTTGTATGTAATTAAGAAAGAATTAAGTATTATTAATTTAATTTTATCAAAATAATAACAATGAATTATTGGCAAACACCATCAGTTTCTGAACGCAGGATAATGACCTCTCATTCTGTATAGAAAAAAGTTGGATCTGGCGATTGACCGTCACGTTACAAATTCAAAAACTCTTTCCACGCTAGCGGATATAATGGGCTTTTGGACGCAGATTTTGAGCGATAAAGCAAGCCTTTTCGAGCCAGTGAGGTGAAAATAAATTTTATAGCTACACAGTACGAATACGATTTAAGCATTGATCATGATCACAAACCTAGAATCTATCTCTAAGAGAGAGAGAGGATATAGTCTTAACAAGTATACATACTTATAGCAACATGATTTCCGATTTCATGATTTATATGTACATGTATAGTGGGCCTAGGGCTAGGGGCGACATGTATAATATCAGGTACAAAGCGTGATGTATAGATCTCTATACATCACGGTTTTCCTGGTATTTACCCAGTTCTACCAAGTTTAACTGTGTGCCAAATTTCTTCGAAATTATTTAGGCCGGTTTTGCCTTATCGAGTAAAAACATCCAAACGACCACTCGTCTTTCCTCTAGGCATTAAATAGCATAAAAAGTATCTACTTTAATGACGACTCTTACGACGGAGACTCTATTTTCTAAGCCTTATTTTTTTTTGTTCGCCACCACCTTATGCTCAAAAGCTGTATGACATTTGGAATTTATTAAAAAATACCTTTTTACTTACAGTACTTTTTGTCGCATTTTAAGTGTTTTCCATTGTAATCAATAGGTATTGGTAGCTTGGCCTCTGACTGACTGAGAATAGTTTCCGCTAAATCCGCCGAGACACCGAACCGACCTTTCGGTTCGCGTCCGATGTTCGCGCTATATTTAGCACGCCCGGAGTTTTGCTTTTGAACACTCGGCGGAGCTAGGAGTCTTTTGCACTTTCATTATGTTAAGATGGGTAAAATGTACCTACTTATATAGTTTAATATTAAACAAAAGATTCAGTTAACTTTGGAAATGGCAGGACTCGAAGAGTTTTTATATTATATTCGTAGTATAGTCGGGTCGGGTCATAAAGTGATTATAAGTGACGACCGGTTAGCCTAATGGGTAGTGACGCTGCCTACGAAGCTGAAGGTCCTGGGTTCGAATCCCGGTAAGGGCAAATATTTGTGTGATGGATGAGCATGAATATTTGTTTCTGAGTCATGGAAGTTTTCTATGTATTTAAGTATTTATATCTACCTATATTATATATATCGTCGTCTAGTACCCATAACACAAGCCTTAATGAGCTTACTATGGGACTAGGTCGATTTGTGTAAGATTGTCCCCTAATATATATATAATATAATATAATTATATAAGTATTTAGAGTGGAAAAACGATCAAAAACTTGTCTTTCCTGTGATCAGTATTGTACATATATAAGTTACAATGAAAACTAGAATTAAGGTTCACTAATTTAAATCGCAGACGGACAGGCAGATAGACATGGCGAAACTATAAAGGCCTCCACACACCGAACACGGGTCGTGCGCGGCGCGGGTCGGGCGGTATCTCTATCTCTTTCGCACAGTAGCGCGGCGTCTCTATCGCACAGTAGCGCGAGCCCTGTGTGATAGAGATATTAAATGCGTTGGTAGTACCCGCGCCGCGCCCGACCCCCGTGTCCCCCTCCCTCTAATTTTTGAATCGTGTATTTTAAAAATATGAAAAAGCTCATGGACATAGGGCTTATTAAATTCTTTCAGCGAAAATTGTTTTGAACAGGATCGGTTCAAAGCTTTTTGAGATATTTCTAAAAAACTTCCTTCCTTAAAGAAAAGGACTAAAAGTGCCATAAGATTTCAGTAACGATACGACCTTTTTAATAGGCACGGAACCCTTCGTTGTGCGTGGTCCGACACGCACTTGGCCGCTTTTTATTAGGGTTCGTAGTCAACAGCCAAATGGCAAAAAACGGAACCCTTATACATAGATTCGTCATGTCTGTCTGTCTGTCTGTCTGTCCGTCCGTATGTCACAGGCATTTTACTCGAAAACTATAAGGTGTATTTGAATAAAATTTTGAGGATAGGTGTATTTTGTTAGCCGCTACATGGTTTTGTAATTAAATTACTAAAAGAAATTTTTTTAGGAGTGCACTCCATACATAAAACTTAAAGTCAACATTTTTTTTTCATTGCAAGCCCACGTGTGGCACATCAACCGATAGGCCTTTTAAAATAAATATAAGGTTTCTCAGCAATTTTTTTGATTAAGTTAATAGAGTCGGATATAATCGCCCCGAAAATCACTAAAATTGTGTCCCCCCCCCTCTAATTTTTGAACAGTGTATTTTAAAAATATGAAAAAAATCATGGACATAGGGCTTATTCAATTCTTTCAAAGAAAATTATTTTGAACAAGATTGGTTCAAAGGTTTACGAGATATTTAAAAAAAACTGCCTTCCTTAAAGAAAAGGACGTAAGTGCCATAACTTTTCAGTAACGATACGACCTTTTTAATAGGCACGGAACCCTTCGTTGTGCGTGGTCCGACACGCACTTGGCCGCATTTTTTTATAAATTGAAGAAGGAATATCCTTTCATAAAAACTAAATTCCTAAAAGTATTGTCAGATAAGTTCCGTCTAGTACCTAGATGAATGAATGTATCCAGCCAATGAAAACAGTCTCTCAACTGGACCGGAAGAGCACAGGCATAACTGTCTGACGTATCAGTGTCAATTGCCGTATCAGGAACAACCCTGTTTAACGTTGACACTTACAGTAAAGTGTTGCCACAGTGCCCTCAGCCCCGAATTGTATTAAAAACGGTCCATTATACGGTTATACAATTAAATAAATACGGTTATAAAATAGTCTCTTTCCAGGCGCGACAAGAGAAAGAGATCGATAGACGGACCGAAAACGCCTGGAGGAGCTATTGGTCCATGAAAGACCTAATGAAGGGCGACCTACCTCTATCACTTAAACGTAGGCTCATGGACATGTGCATCCTTCCAGTTCTCACCTATGGTGCACAGACTTGGTCTTTGATGGAAGCGCAGAAGTCCAAACTCGGGGTTTGCCAGCGAGCTATGGAGCGCAGCACATTAGGTGTAAAGCTAATGGATCGCATCCGGAACACCACGCTGCGCTCCAAGACCCAAATAGAAGATGTAGCTCGGAAGGCGGCCAAGTTAAAGTGGGACTGGGCTGGTCATGTCTGCCGCATGCCGAATGAGTTGTGGGCCAAAGGGACCACGGAGTGGAAACCGCAAAACTCAAAACGGAGACGCGGTAGACCTCGTCGGCGATGGCGTGACAACTTGGACACCTTTTTAAAACACTGGCCAGACATTGCTCAAGACCGAAATGATTGGAAAAAGAGGGGGGATGCCTTTCCTCAGCAGTGGGACATAAAAGGCTCGATATAATAATAATAATAATTTTTGGACAAACGTATTTTAAAAAGTAAAGTATTTGAAATACAAAATACTAAATACATGTGAGTGCGGTATTTGAAATACCAATTACAAAATACTTCGCCAGTTAGTATTTGAAATACAAATACAAAATACGTATTTGTATTTCAAATACATGTAATTGAAATACTGCCCAACCCTGGCTGTCCGTCCGTCTGTCTGTCTGTCCGTCTGTAGACCAGGCTGTATCTCATAAACCGTGATAATTAGAAAGTTGAAATTTTCACAGATGATGTATTTCTGTTGCCACTATAACAACAAATACTAAAAACAGAATATAATAAATATTTAAGGGGGCTCCTATACAACAAAAGTGATTTTTTTGCCGTTTTATAGATAACGGAACCCTTCGTGCGCGAGTCCGACTCGCACTTATTTTCTCATACTTCTCCCGTAAGTAGCCGAACTTGTTCTAAATAGCAACATATATTATGTAGGTACATACCAAGAAACACAAATAGCATTATAAAATACCCCTTTTGGTGTAACATGGAACCTTAAGAATTAATAAACATTTAATATGGTTCAACCGTGCACTTATAGCTGCGCATTACGATTTAATGCAAAAAGTTACACATCGGTTCACCTCGACTCTGTTACACAGCTTTTTAGCGTCTTTTTAAAAGCTGCTTAACAGCGTTTTATTAACACACGTGAACACCAAAGGTGTTGCGAGATCCTCATATAACTCAGAAATGCAGCATTTGGCTGTGAATTGGCTACACACAATTACCACTATACTGTTTTAGTCTGCATATTAGAATTGTCGTTAGCTATTCTAGGGCACATTGAGCAATATTGGAACTTTTTGCAGGTATAATAACGCGTGAACTCTTGTACAGCCATGGGAATTAATTCAGGATTAAAACGGTTTACATAGGTTCCTTCTGAATGTCGCCATTTTGCTGCTACCTTAACCTTAAAAACCATGTTATTGTTTATGTTTTAATCATGATTTCTGCCCTTTCGCTTTTTGAATAACTCGTTAAAATTACAGACATCCTAATATGAAACAAAAACTTTGCATAATTGTTTGCAAGTCACATAAAAATGCACACTGCAATGCTGCGACAATGGCAAAAATTTCGTCGGAGCGAACAATGAGTTAGGCAGGGTGTTGCAGTCAAATAGGAGTAGTTTATCTGATTTTGCAACCAGCAGGGGCATAAAGTTTGTTTTCAATCCCCCCTATTCTCCTACCTTTGGCGGCCTCTGGGAGGCAGGCGTTAAGAGTACCAAATTTCACCTGAAGCGTATAGCAGGAAATGTTAGTCTTACATACGAGGAGTTGAGCACGCTCTTTACTCAAATTGAAGCGATCCTCAACTCCCGTCCCCTAACTCCTTTATCACCCGACCCAAACGATTTTTCTCCTTTGACCCCAGGGCACTTCCTCATCGGGCGGCCACTGACGTCACTACCAAGCCCTCATAAACCTGAAAGCATGAAAATTCGCACAAGATACCAGTTGGTTGAGCAGCTCCGATGCAATTTCTGGGAGAGATGGAGAAAAGAATATCTGGCCGAATTACAACAGCGAACGAAATGGCGTTCCAGGCAGATAAACCTTAAAGAAGGAGACATGGTGGTCTTCAAAGAACCCAACCTACCACCACTTAAATGGAGACTCGGCCGAGTTCAGCGGCTTTATCCTGGCGACGATGGAGTGGTGCGAGTTGCTGATTTCCTTACTTACCGAGGCGTAGAGCGGCGTGGCGTTAACAAAGTCTGTCCCTTACCAACCACGATGGAAGAGCCTGATGTCTTGGAAGAAGCTGCATGTCCTTCCAAGGGCGGGGAGGATGTCGGCGACCGACGAAGAGGTAGACGCGCGGGAGGAGAGGTCCCGCCAGAGCCATAACAGGACACTCGTATTCTGTTAAACAGCTGATACAAAGCCCTGTGACCCAGAAGTACTACTAGAATTCGTTTAAGTAGAAATGTGAACTAAATTAGAACGAAAGGCTGTATAATTTGTGCCCAAATAAGAGTTATATCGGTGTTTACAGCGCTGTTAACACTATTGTAACTCTTTCTTATAAAGCTTTGGGTGTTGTGTTACACCAAAAGTGGACTTTTATAATGCTATTTGTGTTTCTTGGGATGTTTATATGTCATACTAATAATTGCACGTATTAAATGTTAATACAGGCGACATGTTTCGAACCTTTCGGGAGTTCTTCTTCAGGGTGAGAGTTTTGACATTTGACATGACATTTAATACACGAGTTTAACAGTGTAATTATTAGCATGATTTTAAACATGTCTCACGAAAGTTTAAATTCTGCGTTATCTATAATCTATATGTACGAGTGTATTATACATACTTAGATACTTACGAGTATAAGCATTCTTTGTACATAAGCCCACACCTTTAACAGCTAGGGCCTGACGAGGAAAACTGCTAGTTTATTGATAGTTCGATGGCCGGCGGCCGACAGAATACTAAGAATAGGTACTAAGATACGAAATGAGTAAGCCTGACAACTGTTTAGCTTTACTTCTGCAAACTTACATTTGCTTCACGCAAACAAAATAAGTCATCTTTCCTTGCAAACACTAAATAACCGCGATCTTATTTCCTTGGCGCGGCATCCTTGTTGATAAATTCTTTATCATTTGGACTGCAAGGGTATGTTTGCAGCTGTGTCGTAGTAAATTATGTTTTACTTAGTAAGTACATTCGTTTTTGATGAAAACTATTTACGTTTGTGTTCTCGCATGGCTACACTTTCGATATTGTTTGTATTCGGTTAGCCACATGCGGTCATGCATGCTACACGTATGCACATGCAGTGTGTAAGAAATAATATCAAAATGCGCTTTGACAAATTTAAAGAAACCCTAATTGACAATGTCAACAAATTGCGTTTCAATTAGACTCATGTATAGGATAAGGATAGGTTGTGTTTTATGCCTGCTTTATTTTGTTAATATTATGGGATAAATAATTATATTACCATGCTGGTGGGTATATCTAAGTTTCGTCAAATTCAGATATTATCCGATATATTGGCAAAGAATAAATGTCACCTAATATAATAACAGCACAACAGAGCTACATGAGTTGCCGTTTTAATAGGTCCGGAGACTCCGGGGTGAAGTACTGTGGCAGAATTCTCATTATCTGAAAATCCCGAGACATTGAGTTTTTTTACACTTTCATTAACTTAGTACAAGTTGACTGGATTCGATACTAAAACAAGTTTCTGTCAAAAATTTCATTTTCGGTACAAGCTTTTCATGTCGACTGTACTTTTCTGTATACCATCATCAACTACACATTGAGACGATTCTAACGAGCCCAAACTCAACTGGGTTACATCGGTTAAGTACTGAATTCCCATGGCCACCTTCTGTCTCCATCATCAGACCAGCTCGATGGTACCATAATATTAAATTGTCATCCAAACTATACTTATACCCAAAATTTTAGCTCAATCGGTCACCGGGAAGTGGGTCAAATTGGACTTGCAAGATTTGATTACAGACAGACAGACAACGGGACAGGTGAAACTAAATAAAAGCTTGTAATAAGCACGTAGGTACATACTTAACAATAACAATCATTAAAACTTAAGAGCCCATAAAAGTGGTAGAGCTATTACGCCTAATATCATACCAGCCCTGCCCAGCTTGCACTATAGGTTTTATGGTCACAATGGCCCAAAACGTCACATAAAACCTTTCATGCTAGCTGTTCTGAGGCCCTAGCAGTCACGTTTTACGGCGAAAATGTACATAGACGTCACGTAAAACCTAACGATAAAACGAATCATGCTAGAATGCATGCATGTCCGACATAAGGGTCGCTGGTTTCTTAATCTAGTCAGAACAGAACGGCGTTTCAAAGCACGCGATAATTTCCAATGCACTCCCTTAAATCTAGATTCAAGAACCATTTACTGGCTCTTCAAAAACAGTCCATAAACACTCACAAACAACTTAAGTTTTGTTCTCTGTTTTAAACCACTTTGTACTCTTAAGTTTTGTCATGTCAATTAATACGCTAATAAAGTTTTTATCTATTTATCTAACTATGGCATTTGTAACTCCAAAAACGATTGGAGTGTGGTTATTCTTAAATCGAACGTCTGGACTGTCGAGATGGGTAATGGCTAAATTTGTTGTGTTGGGGGTGTTTTAAAATGTTAATTCATGTAGTTACTCGTGCTTGCATCTACCTACTACTTATCGTTATAGTGAACGATATCGCACCATTTGTTTGTAAAAGAAGGTTCATAATAAAGGGTTGTAGAGACATAATAATGACAGGATGCGAGGATGATTATTGATCCCGAATAATGATCAGAAGAGATCTGCGGGGCAGCCGGTTCGGCGCATGAATTTGGTCCGTAGTTATGTAAAATATTCAACGAATTTCCTTGAATTTAATCGTTATTGTGTTTTCATTTGTCGTACAAATACTAGGTAGAGCAAAAAAGGGAAATAGAAAATAACTATTAACACGCTTATTTATATTGTACAATGAGAAGAACACATTAAAGTTTTCGCAAAAAATACCATTTCATACAAATTCCACACCTGTTGCGGCGCGGTATTTTTGCGCGCGTGTCGGAGAGAGATAATTCTCAAGAAAAAAATCATCACATTTAGGTACACAGCGTTTTCTCAGCGACCCTTGTAAATCCAAGGAATGATTAAGTATACAAGTGATATTTTTCTTCAGTTGGTATCGCATTTAACTACTATAATCTCCCCTTTAGTTTGCTAAAACTTTCATCAAGTGATAACGTCAGTATAATCTAAAATAAAAAATCGGCCAAGTGCGTGTCGCAGGCCGCGATAATTACATCAGAGGCGGAGTTGATAAGAGAAAATGACTTGGCAGGCCTTTAAAATTTTCATCTTATGAAAAGGATTTTTCCTCGCAAAATGTGTTGAAAAACGTCGTATAAAAAACGCGTGATCTTTGATAATTACATGTTATTGTATTGTTTCTCGTTTTAACTGCTTTGTTTGTGTGAGGTGTGCAATAAAGAGTATTTGTATTGTATTGTATTGTACATCCTCGGCTCTCTTATCACGCTCACCTGCGGCTCGCCTGATAATTCCGCCTCTGGTGTAATTATCAACATACCTCACTTGTACAGTCAGCATCAAAAGTAACTGCGCAATTGACGTCTTCAAAAGCTCTTATTACCTTTTTATAAAGACTTTTGACGTCTTCATTTGCCCAGTATCTTTTGATGCTGACTGTATCACAATGTACTATTAATCCAGGCTATAAACTATCTTCGTGCAAATTTTCATCCAAATCGGTTTGAGCCGTTTAAGCGTCATTGAGTAACAAGCATCCAAACATATAAACATCCAAATATCCTAACATCCAAACATCCACCATCCAAACTTTCGCATTTATTTATAATATTACCTAGTAGGATTTACATTCCCACTTTGTTGGTACTTCAGCACAATTCTACCACCCCGCAGCGAAAATCGTGAATTAGGTAACCTTATTTATTGAACTTAAAATGCCTGCTAGAGTCTGTCAAGCGAGTCGTGTCCTTGGAATTTTTGCAAATCCTACTTAATATTATGAATGCTAAAGTTTAGACCTCAATCACGCAAAAACGGCTAAACGGATGAATATGAATTTTGGTATACATAAGTGTATAACCTGGATTAACATACGATTCCAGTTTAATTCTTTTTATTCCGGGAATCATCGTCTAAAGGGGCGAAATAGGGGGCAAAAGTTTGTAAGGAGCTACGATTACGATATTAAACGAGTTCCACGCGGACGAAGTCGCGGGCAGAAGCTGGTATTTATTATAAACGTGAAAATCGAAACCATACGCGCGAGCGAGTCAGATATTTGCCTCTTTCTTTAGGACAGGTGAGATGGGACTATTCTTTCGGCTCGGATGACGTCAAGGTAATGGCGGCTGCCGTTTTTGATTTGTATACTTTGAATTGTTTAATTTTCCGTCTGTGTTTTTTTTACATTCCTCGTATTCGATATGAAAAGTAGTGTTTAACTCGGGTGAAAGTCACCCATTTCTGACTCGAACCATTGGCGCTCTCACTTCGTCCGAGCGCCAAAATATCTCATCAGAAATGGGTGCCTTTCAGCCCTTGGTTAACAATCTACTATTTCATTATACTTACCCCCATATGTTCACGCCATGCTTACCACGTCCTTGCGATGTCTCCACCTGGAGGGACTTGCATTGTATTAAATGTCTGATATCAGTGATACCTATCTTATATTTATTACTTACCTGTTAATATGGTGTCTACTTGTCTACTCCACTGTGGCCTAAATATGCAAACGGGCGCGTGCGTCACGCCAAATGTGAACACAAATGAATTTGTATGTGTGTGTGACAATCCGTTGGTAGATTGACGAAGTTTTTAAACATTTGTGGCATTTTTAAGTATAACAAACATCGCTTTAGAATCTATATGAGCGATAAACACTAAAAAATATATACCTAAAACAGTTTTCAAATATAACTTTAGCTCTTAAATGTAAGTGTACGTCCAATAATAAAACGTCTCGCACTATTAAATCCAAAGTGATTCAGTGATGAATGAGGCATATCACGTTAATTAAAAGTAATTACCTGTATGTCAAAATACCTCATCCGTTTCCACATAGCTCCATGCGAAGAGTCGTTGAACTTGCCCTGTGCGAAATTGGCGAGCGAACCAGTGGCGCACACTGGCCGTCTCCCCGTCACCTAAAACACCATACATACTACCATTCCAAACTACACAGCATCCATTGCGTGCATAAACGTTACTCCGTCAAATATTTTTAGTTCCCAACGTGCAATGTAGATCGACCACACACATAGGAATAATGTGTTAGGCCAAACGTTGACTCGTGGTACGGGGACCGTCTCCGACGCAAGGTCGCGCCGCCCGACGCCCACTGTTATAAATACACGCAGACATGCAAAAATGTTATACATAAACATTATTGTGCCCTAATATGTGTGACAGCCCGGCGAAGCCATCGCTTGCAATCTTTGACGAGCTGCAAAGCGCAGTTATTTTATTTTTTTACAAAGATCAATTTCCAACATTCGAAACGGGCTGCACAGAAATTTTTTGCTTGACTATGTTGTGTGTGTTTTTTCACTTTCATGACTCTTGTTAAGTTACATACTCGTACATCAGAATCAAGCCTTGACAGGAGTCTCTTCCAGGTCCATATTTCTCCCTTCTAGGATTCGCAAATATACAGGATAATATCATACCTAGGTGTTGGCGGCTTAGTTAAGGTGTTCGTTGAGGGTCTATCCAGGTCCCTACCAAGTGGCTCATGTTACCCAAAATTGTTTTAGTTTTCAAGTTGAGAAACATTTATCTTAACACTAGCTGTACCTGCGACTTCGTTTGCATGGTAATGTGGTGGAAGGTGGAAGTTAACGCATTTCTTCTCTTGGACATAGGACACATGAAGTTCTAGTTTAACCTATCAAGTAAAACGTTGAACATTTTTTTTAGCTAAAATGCCGTTAATATTCGTTTGTCTTTATCTATCACTCTGATATTTAAATTAGTAAGAAAGGGACAAAACTCGTTTTATTTAACAGAGGTATTTTAAGTTTTATGAATAAGGGGGTAAAAGCTTGGTAAGTAGATGTTTGTGGCAATAGATCCAACAGGTAGGACACAGGCTGCGCATTAAATGTTATTGATCTTCTCTAGGTACAGTATAATTTTAACACTGTTTTATATTAAATAGTTAAATAAAAGCGTGATGGATGACTTGTCTTCCAAATTCAATTTACAGTATTTAAAATACATATATTTTTACACAAGCATAAGCGATTTGGCAGGTTCCTATAAAGCTAACCTGTAATTTATTTATTTATTTATTTAAGGATTGCCAACGGAGTTCACAATGATACATTTTATGTGGAAACATCAAGTACTTATATATGTCTAACTGTGACCCTATTATTAGGCAACCACGACATGCGTTACAATTTTTGCGTTAATGCACTAAACTATCTAGGCTTAAAACTAAATCAGTCAGACTATGGTTCAAGGTTCAACAACAGATCCCTGATTTTGCATTTGAAGCTGTTATGAGAATATGAGAATCACAAAAAATATCGATGTCTTCCTTCTACTTATATACCTACATGGAACCCAACATCTCTACAAAGAGCAATAGCGATCGAGTACCCAATCTTAATTACAGACTATGACGAAGGTAGGCTCTGAAACAGAGATTTTTGTAAGTGCCACTTTAAGAGCTTCTCTTTTAAGCCATTTTTTTATAATTTAGAACAAAAGCCATTAATTTCAATACACAGCTAATCTGCCAACCAAGGAACAAATCACACGGGGACTATCTATCCATTATTCCCGTCGATTAACAGTGCGTAGCGTGTCACCGCCGAGCCTTGTTTAGTTTAGTTAAAGCCTGCTGTACACACTGGGCCAACGTTGGCGCGTGAGCAGAAGGCAGATATGCGTTAGAGGGAGAGGGCTATAATTCGATCTCTTTCGTTTACATAGCTGCCTCCTGCTCACGCGCCAACGTTGGCCCAATGTGTACAGCAGGCTTATCTAAGTTTTCTAATTAGAAAGAGACGGATAGTGTATCTCGCCGCAAGACAGCTCGCGCGCCGTCTTGTGATAACCGTGCAGTGCGTCACCAAGCGTTTATCGCGGACGAGCAAGGTCGCGGGTGAACGCACTCGGCTCCCAGGTAAATATCGCGACTGCAACACCATAACCTACACTCATAAATAATAGCTATGAATAGTCATTCTGTGACCGATGGACGGGTTGTATCTGGTTTTACCGACCATTGTTCCATCAAATTTATGTTTCGACGAATTTTCATTTCATCGAAAAGCATTTTTTTCATAATCACTAACCTTTTCAGGCATGTAACAAACCTAACCTTACCTAATGGGTCTACAGAATTACCTTTTAGCTGTAGGCACTTAAAATATTAACAGAAATTCATCATCATCATCATCATATCAGCTGAAAGACGTCCACTGCTGGACAGTGGACATAGGCCACCCCCAAACGGTCCTGTGCCACCGCATCCAGCGGACTCCCGCGACCTTTACCAGGTCATCGTCCACCCTGTAGGGGCCTACCCACGCCGCGCCTTCCGGAACGTGGTCGCCACTCGAGAACCTTTCCGCCCCAACGGCCATCGGTTCTACGTGCTATGTGACACAGTGTGTGAACTGAAATTCGATGAAACAAAAATTCGGCGAAACCATATGCATTAGGTGAAACGTTTGTCGGTGAAATAAGGTGACACCCTGATGGACGTCATTCATGAGCACGAAGTCTATACGAAACTGGGTAAAACACGTAAGAAATTACCCTTTTGAACGAGCAAGCGATGAGAACGAAGTTCTCCGTTTCAGCTTGAGCCAAAATTATTCCGTATGTCCGTCCGACTGTCCTCCTCTACAGGACACAACAGAGAACTTACTTACGTTAACCTTTACCTTAGTCAACGCTGTAAAATAAGTGTCTTGAATTCATCATGACTATCATGAGTTACCGATATGCCTACAGCGAACGAAAAACCCATAGAATGTGAGCTTACAAATTTCTACTCAAACACGTGCCTAAAACCCGGTAGGCGCACGTTCGAACTAAACGGCGGCCTGGCATTGTTTTGACACCCCGCTCCCAACCCCGCATAATATACAATAACACCCATTCATTCTGTGGGGCCATTTTGCGGCGCTAATTAGACATGGTTTTTTCGTTCGCTGCCGATATAAATAAGAGATGCACAATAAACATACACATACAGATTACACAGAGGTACCTAGGCCACGAACGGCAAGATCAAGAATACGTCGGATCGCACTTATTGGCTAGCCCGATCCGATTGCAACGGCGGACGATAAATATACGATCGGCCGAGGTTTTCTTATTACCGCCCATGATGTCTACAAACTGGCCAAAGACTGGGATTTTGCGGGCGGAGATTGCCGATTACGGCGCGTGACGTCACCACCATGCTCTACATTATTAGCCCACATACTAAACGAACGACCGGCGTGTGTCACTTGGCAGTCTGTGGTAAACATTGTGATAAGCCCTCGCACTGGCGCGTTCTGCGGTGGCGGTCAATAGTAAATTTGACAATAACTGTCGAGTTTAAGAGGAAACACTAAGGACCAGATAATTGAGAAATAGGTATTTGTAAAATGTATTGCTGTCGCGCCAACCTCAAGCCTCCCCCCGCAGAGAGAGACAACTGCAGCTTGGACCGAAAATACCTATTAAAAGTACATAAAATCATCAATCATCAATCATAAAGTTTCGTAGTCCCCTGATTTCTTCTCCAAAACTTGACATAATTAACTATTAATTTTATTAAAACTCAAAGAAAAGCTTTGGCCGTGTTCCTATGTTTTTTTTAAATGATCTAGTCAAAATTGTTTTCTGGATGTTTAGTGTTTGAACGACCTATGTGTAGTGTTAGTAATGCGTATCCAGGCGGTCCTACCTCGTTCTACTCGTATCTTGTAGCTTGCAGGCCACCTGAGGGTTGTGTTTGTGTGCCTTTACAAATGCATTAACTCTCCCTACAAACGTTCTCATTTTAAAACGACATGCGATGACACTTTGTATACACAATATGGGATCTGCCATATCTAAATAGGTCGGAAATTATTCGTTTCTGTTTCTATACATTATAATAGAAATATGTAGAAAAAAATGAAGCATTTGGAGACTGTATGAAAACGTTCTACTTGCTCTATTTTTTTTCTATTACCCTTAAGATAACTTATTATTATTAACTCACAAATGTACATTTTACAATATCAAATCTGTAATATACTTAATATCAATTTACATTCATGGATTTAATTAATTAAAAAAACACGTACTAATAGATATAGAAAACAAAACAGCAAACATGTGCAGTTAAAATTTATTGCATCTTTCTTTGAAGTTTTGTTTAGAGGTATAAAATAGGTATACATAATAACTATATGTGTGTTTATAATACATGTAAGTAGTGATAAGTTTGATCGATTGTGTGACATGTACCTATATTTTTAAACCAGTTATTGTGTACAATAAAGTGCTTACATATTATATACAATACATAAGTACGACTGAGTAATTATATTTTGGATTAAGTGAAAAACTGTAATAGTACATTGTGATACAAGTGAGGTATGTTGATAATCACATCAGAGGCGGAATTATCACGTGAGCCGCAGGTGAGCGTGATAAGAGAGCCGAGGATGTAAGTAATTATCAAAGCTCACGCGTTTCATACGACGTTTTTCAACACATTTTGCGAGGAAAAAATCCTTTTCACAAGATGAAAATTTGATAGGCCTGCCAAGTTATTTTCTTTTCAAACCACATGCTCGACAATGCCGAATTATAGGTCATGTAAACCCTACCGAAAGCAAGACATTAAATCCCTTGGTATTAGCCGGGTTATAATGTTGTACTGAATTTCATTATAACCCGCTGGTTAATAATATGATTTCACTTTTCATAATTCTTATTACTATATGCATAAAGTTTAATTTTGCTAAACACAATTTGTCCTAGGCCATGGCCAACTTGATTTGACAAAATAAATGAAGTTTGCCTCCGTGTGAACCCCGGTCCGGAGGAGCGCGGTGTTCGAAATTCGAATTTCGAATCTAGGACCACGGCTTGTGCTTTCGAATTTGGAACGTCGCGCGCCTTCATTTGTTCACGCGTGACGAACAAATCGAGTTCTTGTAGGTGCCTATAGAAGATTTAATTTCAAAAATAATATTGAAAATGTCGAGTGATGAAAGTGTTTTGACTCCTGAGTTTATCAAATTAGATGCCATAGGCATTGTCAACAATCTGCTGCCAGAGAAGTCAAAGGAAAAATACCTAAAAGCCTACAACGATTTTGACAAATGGAAAGCTGTAAAAGGCGTAAAGTCTGTGTTTGAATCAGTGCTTCTGGTCTATTTTGAATATTTATCTACTGAGCCTGTTTTTTTGTCTCGCATAAGGTGTGAAAAGTAGAGTATACACCTCGGGGATAAGACTGTTTTAGTCTTGGGCGGTTGAACCCCTCACTGCACTCAGGACTCAGTCTTAATTCCCTCGCTTCGCTCAGGAATTAACTTATAACTCCCTCGCTACGCTCAGGAGTTAAATTATGAGTCCTTCGTTACGTTCGGGATTCAATTCGCTCCCGTGACATAAAACAGTGCTTTATCCCCTTAGTGTATAATCTACTATTACTTATTGATGTCAACACTCACATATTGTATACATTCGTCAAGAATTTCCAGTAGCGTCCATTCTTTTTATCACTTTTCTAGTCATCACGAGTCAACATTTTTGTTAATAACCAAACACGCATTAACAATGTTTACAAATACCTGTGGAATAACCTATAATGGCGCGCAACAGTTTTTTTTCGTGAAGTTTGCGCAGTGCGCGCGCATTACATAGATGAAATCTCTAAACAGCCAATACAAAATAAAATAAGTAAATATTTTTGTTTTAAAATCCTATCTTTATTAATTCATGTAAAATGTTATCAAAAATGAATAGTTTTACTAAATTAAACGTTTATATATCATATCCAAAAGTAAATAGTCAATTAATTAACAAAAAGGATTTAAGTTGTTTAGTCGAGGTTCTTACTCGACTAATCAAATTAAATCCTTTTTGTTAGCTTTTTTTTTAATTCTCGGCAAAATTCTTATCCATTTGCCGAGAATTAAAAAAAAAAGCTGTACTTTCTGTACAACCCGGTTAATTTAAGAATGCACCGTGTGCATGCATACATCTTGCTGCAAGGTGCCAACGTGACTTAATCGGGATAATAACCGTAACACACAAGTATCGTAATGTTATAAAACACGCGTGTTTAATATCCAGGACTATGAGCCTAAAAGCGACACAATAAGAGGTACATTACGAGCAATTGTGTTGAAAACATATTTGAGGTATTATGTACTTATTTGCGTATTTGATCACCAAGGAATTATAGCCAGGGTATTAATTTGTATGGCAAAGAGGTTACGATAAAAAAAACCGTGGGCGATGTGCCCTAGGGAATGCGCCAAACACTGAACAGTTGCCCATTTGCGTGACTCGCTATAATCGTCTGCGAATGTTGGTGGTCGCGCGTTATCGACCCGGGTCACCTTCCATCTCGAGACGTAATAAACGAGTAATGTGATTTGTAAATTCGACAGGAGTCGGTCATCGGGCCAATAGTACTTACATTAGTATTTCGGGAACACTAGTTTCAGTCTTCGCAAACTCCAATCCTATATTTCATTTGGGTTTGCACGGCGCACTCGGTGAAAAGGCAACTGGAATTAAGTTATGGAAACCATTACTATGATTGAATAATACAGACATAGTGTACGACCTAGGGCTCCCGCTACACGTGTTAACCCGCCCGCCCGAATCCGTTTTGACACTAATTTAATTATGACTAATGACGCCCTAAAAACATATTTTTGGTAACTATATCATGAAAATAAAAAAACCCACCAAAATTAGCAATATTTTAGACTCACCACGTTTGTTTAAAGCATGAAAGATTATCACGATTCACGACTCACAATACAATACGGAACGTTTTGGAAGTCAACTGATATTTGTCTAACTTTTCTAGTGAGTCTTTATGACTTGTACTTACGTGATACGACTTAAAAAAAAATTACGTGCGTACCAGTGGGCAAAAAATGTGAAACCGATTCTAATACAATATGTTTCTTGAATAGACCCCCGATTTCAATATGATATTGATGTATTTGATGTGCTATCTTGGAAGAAAGAACATACAAAGGGGTGATCACGTAACTTTTTGAAAGCACGTTAGGACAACTCAACGTCATTTTCCCATACATAAAGTGACATTTAGATCTACCTAACATGCGTACAATGCGTTATGTGATCGACCACCAGTCATGTTGAGACATTTTCGCGAAAAAACCTCGTAGAAACGTTTGAGACTGTAACTGACCTTGCCAACAAGGTTGTGTAAGGTCGGACAAACCAGCCCCCTAGCGCCAGCCCGGGCCCCTTGAGCCCCCTACCCCCTCTCGGGCCCGATAGGGCGACGTGACGACAAGCGCCGCTGTTGCTGTTACTAACCTAAGATATGCCCTCCGCCGTGTGACACGAATTATTGAGTTTTATTTTAGGTTTAATTTCATTGTTTATATTCTGTAAACACCAATTTGATTTAGCTAAATGTACCTATTAATTGACTTAAAGCTTATGACTAAATGAGTTTATTTGGTTACGAAAGAACAATAACTACATACTCTAGGTATCGACCTTAATAAATACCTAAATGCCTACTCCTACAAAAACTTTTTTCGGACATCGTCCATACAATAGGTACTTAAATATTAAACGAAACCCAAATGGTTTTCTATTTAGGTAGGTTTATAAAGCAGGGTTTTACATTATTACCACTTTAGAAAACAAAGCCTAGCTTAGATAAGCAAGTAAGAATTAATTTCCTTCCTGTTAGCAAATTACATAAATTTAATATATCTAAATTAATTGCTACATTGGTAGTTCACTTTTTTATCAAATTGTTTGCTGCTATTATTTAGCATAGTTCGTGAAAGAAATCGTAAGCTTTCCCGTTGTCTTATTAAAATATTTATGTGTATATACCTAATTAAATTGATCACTCACCTAATTAATATTGGATACCTCGGTCTAGGTTATCTATATCAGACACTTTAACTAGACCGAACAAACTGGAAGTATCTAGTTTTTAATGCCTTTGAGTACTTTTAACTTTGGCTTACATAAAATGGTTTTCCACACATTTGCTCGCTTTTAGGCTCATCCTGGGTAAGTATATTAAATATTGGATATTAAAATATATAGTATTAAACACGCGTGTTTTATAATATTACGATACTCGTGTGTTATGGTTATATCCCGATCAATGGCCGGTTCCAATAATCAATCCACCGATAGTTTTCCTTACCGGCAGTTACATTTTAACAGATTACCCGTAGAAAATGTGTCAAAATGTAACTGTTCGTAAGGAAAACTATCGTTGGATTAATTATTGGAACCGGCCATAAGTCACGTTGGCACCTTGCAGCAAGATGTATGCATGAACACGGTGCATTCTTAAATTAACCGGGTTGTACATAATGTACAGCTTTTTTTTAATTCTCGGCAAATGGATTCTTTCTTACTTGACTAAACAAATTAAATCCTGTTTGTTGATTAATTGACTATTTCTTTTTGGTTATGATATAGAAACGTTTATTTTAGTAAAACGATTCACTTTTGATAACATTTTACATTAATAAATAAAGATAACTTTTAAAACGAAAATATTTATTTTATTTTGTATTTGCTGTTTAGAGATTTCATCTAAGTCTGGCTGTCTGGCTTAACGCATGCGCGCGCACTGCGCAAACTTCACGAAAAAAAACTGTTGCGCGCAATAGGTTATTTCACAAATATTTGTAAAGATTGTTAATGCGTGTTTGGTTATTATCAAAATTGTTGACTCGTGGTGACTAGAAAAGTGATAAATAGAATGGACGCCACTGGCAATTCTTGGCGATGTACAATATGTGAATAAAAACCTGTTGCCATTATTAAGTAAAGAAAATAGCTTGGCAGGCCTATATAATTTTCCTCTTATGAAAAGGATTTTTTCCTCGCAAAACGTGTTGAAAAACGTCGTATGAAACGCGTGAGCTTCAAAGCTAAATCAATAATTACATCCTCGGCTCTCTTAACAATTCCGCTTCTGATGTAATTATCAACATACCTCACTTGTATCACAATGTACTATTACTTACCTACTCATTATTTATTTAAACCGAACATGCCTGTAACTTAAGCATGACCAAATATCAATAATTTTTGTTGATTATTGTGGTCTACTCTAGAGGCACGAATGTATTCGAGATTTTGACAAAATGTAGATCATGAAATGAATTTACCTACATACACATTATATTAATATCTTGGTGTTTTGAGAGGACTTGAATCAATATATTTTTAGGGTTCCGTAGTCAACAAGCAACCCTTATAGTTTCGCCATTTCCGTCTGGCCGTCCGTCCGTCCGTCTGTCCGTCCGTCTTCGGCTTAGCTCAGTAACCATTACTACTAGAAAACTGTAATTCGGCATGAGTATATAAATCAATCGCCGACAAAACAGAAGAATAAAATCTTGTTTTTTTTGTGGTAAGTATAGCCTACACTGGTGATGTAATGATGATGAGAATCCTGATCTCGACCTTGTATTCTTAAAAGTGTAGGAAACAGTTGGACTAATATTGTAAGTGAGTAGGTATGCTTAGCTAGATCAATTTTCCCGTAAGTAAATGATTGGTTGATTGATATCCAGCTATTATTTCGGTCGTCAATCGGCAAAATAAAAAATTAATTTGTAGCCAAATGATACATTCGTCCTTTGGCCGACATCATGACCTCGGGGTTAACACGGGAATCAATTGTTCGTGCGAGTTTGGGAACATGTGGATTGCGGCTGAAACTCGGCTTTTTAGAATGACGTAGGTAATCGTCGGTAGGTACCCAAAGATTGGCCAATGTTAGTGTATTTTCTTTAGGACTGCGTCATAAACGTTAAACCTCGAATCAATCACTCTTCTTCTCACATAATCTACTGAGCTCCTATCAGTTCGACTTTCATCCTTGTCATAGCACCAGCACTGCTCTGGTCACAGTGACATCAGACGTGGCATGGAGAGTCAATTGGTCACGGTCCTTATAATTAAACGTCTGCTAGACGGTCGCCAACACGCCCCTCCGTCCGAGCGACCTTGCTCTGGGTCTGGACCGACCGTGTACGTATGGAATTTTGCTGCAAACAACTGTCTACAGTGTCTACACGGCCGGAACGAGGTCGCTCGGTCGGATGGGCTTGTTTGTTGGCGACCGTCTAACAAACGTTTAATGATTTTTCCAACACATTAAACACTGTTTACCATAAGATTCTTCTTCGTCTACTTGAACGTCTGTTGCTCTTCAATAGGTGGTTTTCTGCTTACCTTCGGGATCGCCAGGCAGCGGTCCGTGTCGACCGATCCTTATCCGACTGGTGTGACCTAGCAACTGGCGCCCCTCAAGGATTCTTTCGCAACTCTTATTTTCCATCTTCATTAACTTCATAACCCCGGAGCTTCACAGTTCTTAATAATATGTACGCTGGCGACCTGCAACTTTATGATCACTGCAGCATGAGCGACCTTAATGTTACCATTAACAAGCTGAATTTTGACCTCATACACATGTGGTCGGTAGTCAGAGAAGTTTGGCTTATTGGTTAATCCGTCCAAGTGTCAAGCTATCGTCATTGGTAGCCCTCTGCGAACTTAATTTTAATTCTATTGCTGCCGTTGAGTTTAATAGCACTCCTATCCCGTAGAGCAAAAGTTTCAAGGATGATTGTCGAGATGAACACCTAGGTTGATCTCGACAATACTCTGAGTTGGAGGCCACGGATTTTTGAGATTAGTCGGAAAGTTGTAGGTTCACTTCATGCTCTTATTAGGCTAAAGCATTTCTTGCCCATCAAAAACAAGATTTTAGTAGTGCAGCCATTGATATTGCCCGTAATTGGGTGATGTGTGTTATCCTGACTTGAATGGAGAGCTTCTTGACAAGTTACATCGTATTCTCAATAATTGTATTCGATTTATTTTCTGTTTTCGATAGTACGATAATGTCTCTTCCTTTCATTCCTAATTGGGCTGGTTGCCCATCCGCCTACGCCGCAAAATACTAAACGATCCTTAATCTCCCGAATACCTCAAAACTCTTTTTCAGTATTACGGCGTCACTCGAGTCCATCAACTTCGCTCCTCCGGCAACCTTTCATTATCTATTCATCCTCACCATACTGGTTTCATGTCCAATTCCTTCTCCGTCCAAGTAGCTCGCCTACGGAACAGTCTGGTCTTCCTGTGAAAATTCGGCAATATACAAACAGGCTTGTCTTTAAAAAGTTTTTATTATGATCCTATAGGTACTTAGACCTGCTAAATATATACATATTTTTTTAATTAATTTGCACTGCCCACAATTTAACGATAGACAATGCTTTATAGCATTCAGTCCGCCTTTTGTGCCATAAGTTATTCTTTTGAGCAGTAAAGATTAAATATATCAAAAATAAATCAAACTCAAATAGTTCAGAATTTTGTAAATTTAGAAATAAACTGTTATAATAATAATAATAGGGCGTAGGGATATGACGGCCCCATCGCCCACCAGAGTTCTGGTGCAATCAGTCAACGTAAGGCAGCTTGTGGCGGGCTGTTAGGGAGTAGCGACCCTACGTACTGGTCAGGTTGAGCCGACCGGGTGGATGGTTGGACAGGCCCCCTGCCTCTGGCTTGCCTTTACTGGCCGTCCAGAGTGGAGTCGCAAGAGCTGTTGCTCGAGGGTAGATGTGGACGAGTTGGCTATATGTTTAAAGTCCAGTGCCACCTCTCTACCCCCCAGCTCTCTGACCGGTGTTGCCCTTAGGCCATTTTTTAATGTCGCTATTAATAGGGGCCCATCTAGCAGTTGGCGAGTCACCGTCTGCCAGAGATAAAAAGTGAGACAGTTTTATTAGGCAGGCGTCCGATGTTTCATCCAATAGCCCAGCCACTAGTCCATCATTTTAACCCAATAACCCGTTTCATTTAGATTCCATCAACCATCAATAGGCCCTATACACCCCAGCGGGTGCTGTCTCTGTGTGCGTCCCATGACATGGGCAGGGACAGCATCCGCTCGGTGTACTCCTTGCATTTCATTAAATTGTCAAAAGGGCCTCTACGTGTTGGCTAAGTTGGTACTTTGTAGGTACCTAGCTCCACGCACGCCTCCCAAAGGTCCGGGACATCATTGTCCCGTGAGCGGGAAAGACATACATAATAATAATAAAGTCTTTATTTCAGGCAATAAACCCATATCACATACACAATGACAATAATAAAATAAAATAAAATACAAATTCTTAACTAAAATTAGCTACCTAGAAGTAGTCAGTCATATTTTATACATACATCGGGTTCATTAATTTATCTCCTATTTTGTAAGCGGTGCACGCTCACCCAGTACTGTATATGTACTTAGAAAAAGAACAGAAATTATAACCAAAATTAATTTCGCAACTTGAATCAATTGGTATTGTAGACGATTCCGCCAACGTCAAGTTAAAAAAGACGATACCTATTTACAAAAAAAAACGGGTTACTTCCGTTTGCCAGGTTCACTCAAAACACTCGGAAGACAATCTAAAACAAAGGCAAAAATAAACATTTCCTTAACCTTATACATAATATTAGCTAATGCTATCTATACTTACCTAAATATGTAATCTACACTTAAGTATAATAAATCTCTGAATTAAAAAAAGAATCAGCCAGTATCAAACTAAGCATTGTTCTGTCACGAATGATCCTCAACTTCCCATGAACGGAAATACGTGAAACTTTTTTTACAAGTACATTTATTATTCTAGCTTCCGTTTAGGATAGTTTTAATCCGACTGCGACGGTTAAATAATTTTCCGAAACATTTGACCTCATACAATTTTTCATTTTATTCTTCTTGAAATCCTAGTATCTATCCTATCCTAATCTGTCAAGTTTCAGTGACGGCAAATGGCGAGCTTGCCTTGACAATCCGATATTAATAATTTCGTTCCGGAGTGTGCGATAGACCTTCACAAAACGCATAGGTACTAAACGATAGATCAAAAAAAAAACTTATATACGCTAAATTCGTATTAAGGTGTAATTTCATTAAATGTATCAACTTTCAACAGAATAACGTCAAACGTCGAATCTACTCCTTTCTTTTTTTTATGGCAGGGCATCACGCTGTTCTCGCGTTCAGCCATACAGTCTTTAAGTTTCTGCAAGATTACACGCTGAGTATATGTCACGATACTGGTTTTTCAGTATTTATATTTATCAGCAATAAACGGTATGTATTCATTAAATCAGTCTAGAACGGACCTTTTATAAACATTAATTATCAATCGCGTCAGTATTAAGGCGGTATTATAACTTCGCACTTCGCGCCTTTAAGTTGACAGGAAAATACTTTTATCATAATATGCCACTGCCACATATTACTCTCCAATAAATGAAAAAAAAACAGAGTAATTATGACTAACAATTGGGGTACAAATTTAATTACGTTGCCGGTGGCGGGACCATGCACAAGATTTGGCAGAATGTGCCAGTGCGATCTGAAACACATTGCGATCTGAAAAACATATGTATACTTTAATTTAACCCCCTTATTCATAAAACATAAAATGCCTCTGCTAAATAAAATGTGCTTTGTCCCTTTCTTACGAACACAAATGTCAAAGTGACAGAAGGACAAACAAATTTTAACGCTATTTTAGTTAAAACAGGTTTGTAGGACGTTTATGAATACGCCCGTAATTTTTAATAATAACCTTTATTAGAAAGGGACTTGGACTCGCTTTATGGTTGTAGAACTTACCTAGTGGTTAGGTATAGTTTGGAAAATATAAATTATCCGTCTGTTATCTAATTAAAATGAGATCTTTTGTTCCGCGTAAACACTTAACGGTCAATGGGTACTCGAAAGGATTATCTATGATGAATTCCAAAACTCATCTTTACCTGAGAATCGGAGTGACTTAAGTCCATTTCAGTCATTTTATTTATTTACGAGTAATATAAAACATTGTTGAAAGTAGTATGTAGAGAAAAAGCTCAATATAAACATTTAATGCTGCAGAGCTGTCCTTTTCTTACGGATTTAAACATCAGAGTGACAGATAATGATAAACTAATTTTAACGGCATTTTAGTTAAAATAGGTTTGCTTAACGTTTTAGTTGATAGCTGTTAAATTAGAACTGCATGTGTCCTATGTCCAAGAGAAGAAATGCGTTAATTTCCAACACATTACCATGCAAACGAAGTCGCAGGTACACCTAGTAATTTTATATTTGGATATTAGGATATTTGTGTGCAGTTTTTCTCTTCATTCTAACATTTTTCGGGCCTCAACGAAAAACAACATTAGCCGAGAATTGCACAAGAAATGGCTGAATCCATTGAACCTAATATGAAAGGGGAAAAAAATAGAGTTAAAGTCTATTGTTTTTTATTATACATTTCCTAGTAGAAAATAAATCTTTTGCGACTTTTGTGCTTAAAGCTAGCTACTTGCCTCTTTTATCTTCTTGCCATTTCAGCTTGAACCCGTCGAAATGCTGAGGCGGTCGTTTATAGCTCGTTTTTTATGAAGCATCCTGTTTGTAATCAGTAAACAAATCTTGGTTACATCGGTGAGCAATGCAGTCAATGTTTCCGATCCTTCACTTATAAAAAAAACTAGAAAGTTGGAAAAATATACAAATGTAAATTGCGGGTGATGCAATTAATCGCGGTCATTTTACTACCTGCAAAGAAGAAATCAGTTAAGAAGTATCGATCAGCTGCTTATAAAGCAAATATAACTAAAAAAAAAAGTTTTTGGACTATTTTCCGTACCATGTACCTACGGAAATGTCATGATAGGTAGTAAAATAAAGCGTATAATAAAACATAGCTCCAAGTAAAGGGACTTCCCTAAGTTAGGTTTTGGATTCCTCCGCGAGTATACGGTATAAATGCCCGTGCCTATATTTTATTTATTGACTTAGAAGTTTTTTTTTCACAGCTTTCATAGCTGTGTATTTAATACTCATTTCATCAAAAATAAAAACCGGCCAAGTGCGTGTCGGGCCACGCGCAGTGTAGGGTTCCGTAGTTGCCTGTCTGTCTTAGTTACATCGACGTGCGGTGCGGTTGCGTCGGCCGAATTTGTACGAAATTCGGCCTTTCCAAGTACACATTAAATTGGTCGACTATTACTCGGTCACTACTTATGCCTATTTGTCCGTGATAGTTTTCCTTTTAAATTCATTACGTGTACTACCACGATTTTTTTCACATCTCCAGTAGTAACCATTTAGCCGGCAGGGGGGGGGGGACACGCATGACTCGAACAAAAATTAGGGCTTTAAAGCCCAATATCTCGCAAACTAATCATTGATTTGAAGAATAGTTCTGGAAAACCCATAATATTTTTGAACGAGCTATCCAACGATACCCCACATCATGGGTTTAACGAGAAAAAAATACATCCCCCCTTTAGGTGTAAGGGAGGTACCCCAAAAAAATTGTACTTAGAGAGATTTTATTGTACTGTTTTGTCGGCGTGATTGATTTATATACCCATGCCGAATTACAGTTTTCTAGTTGTAATGGTTACTGAGCTAAGCCGAAGATGGACAGACAGACAGACGGACAGACGGACATGGCGAAACTATAAGGGTTCATTGTTGACTACGGAACCCTAAAAAGGATTTTAACAAACAGACGGCTAAATTAACTAAGGCCGATCAGAGTAAATTTTTCCTTTTGGAACCCCGATAAAGTACAATTTCGCACCCTAGAGATTATGTTATGACTCATCAATTACATTTATACACTTGCTTTTTTTTTCACGGGTTCGTAATATAAATTATCATACTTACTTTTTTCTTCGCACTTATAAATCTCTGCTAAGCCCAATGGTAAGCCGGTAGAGAATAGTACATTATTGCCGTGGCCGGGAAGGAGGCAATTGTAGGCTGAGTATTTGTTTAAACGGACGACCTTGCGAGTATAATACGAAGCCTGCAATCGCCATTCCGGCTGAGGCTAATAAAGTGCTTTTCTCAAAAATGGGGAAATAAAAAATACTAAATTTATATAAACTTTAAATATTGTTGCACAACGTGAAAATATTTTCGATTTCCCGCCGTTTTTTTTTTAAACTATCTCAAGTGTATTTTTCCACCAAAAAAACGCGAACTATTTGAGACACATACAAAAATGTCGTGTTTGCAACAGAAAAATACGAGTTGAATTGGCTGAATAAGAGCTGTGCCGTCAATATATGCCAGTTTCTACTTTTTAAAATATTTGGTACCTACTCGACAAATAAAGGAATTTATATATAACATTCCAGGCGGCCTGCAATGTTTTTTTTTTATTTTATTTAGATCTGACCTTAAACTATACACTTTACCTTCCAATATGTAGCGAGTTATGTTCACATTGCGGGCCATTTTTGAGAAAATAAATAATTCATCGTTATGCTGTGCGGTAACTCGCCTCGATAAAGCCTACGGCCCAGTCGACTACGGACTTGCGTACGTTTTTCAGACTTCATACACTTTTTTCCGAGTAACATCCGCTAAACGCACTATTTAGCATTCCTTGGTAACGTCATGCGATCTAAATTTATTTTCACGTATACAAGCATTGGAACGCGAAGATAGCGTGCGCATAGATTCTAATAAAATGGACCAATCGTATGCGGTCGTTTTTTCTAAACTCTAATGGCTTTCTAATTCCTGAGCGCTAGCTGGCCATGCGGCTAGCTGTCTACTTCATTTGAAAAGGTGGAGTGGGCAAATACGTCGGTAACATATTATTATTATATCCTCATAAGATCCGATTGGATTATGGCGATTTTGAATTTGGAACCTTCGTTAAAATTAGTGAATTGGAGTTTTCCATTAAAGTTCAAGTAGCTTAGGAGGATAGTATATTATAATATACCGACATTAACTACATACATACTAAGTGAACGCAAAATATAATCATTTAGATAATACATACAGTGTGTACCTAAGTAAGTAACGATATACCGAAAACATTGCTAGTAAGCACACTTCGACACACATTGCTACTTTCTTGTAACTTGCTAGAAGAAGCTATTTTCCGGCGTACCACGTTCATGTTTTTACGTTCCGGATAATAGCCCTAACAGGGCCCATGTGGAACTGTATTTTTTTATGTAAGATCTTTAATACCTGGGTATCCGTTTTCGGTGAGCAGTCACTAAGATGCACTCTCTAAATCTTAACGATCTTACATTCCTTAGAAGACACTGACTTTGACTGAATCGCAATCTTTGCTGGCACTGCAAATTCCCAAGGTAAAAACGTTTATGTCTTGTTAACTGAGATCTTACTAAATGGATAAAAACATGTTGATAGGTATGTCCTGGGCCAGCCCAGCCCCCAGGAGATTCATTTGCGTTCCCAGGAACGTAAATGAATCTCCACGTTATTTCGGTAATTTATAGCTCGAATGGTCTCACACCTCCGAAGGAAGATCTGTATTTTTTGTGTTCCAGTTACAGAGATCTCTTTTTCTAAGGTAATGTTTCATGTATATTCTTCTTTCTTCTTCTTTTGTTCTTCTTCTTCTTTCTTCTCTTTCATTTTACCTATCAATATTTTTCTTTATAAGGTAAACGTTTGTATAGATCACTAGATAGTCAAAATCTCACAGTAATCTACTTATTTCGTGTCAGAATTAAGTTTCCTCTTACATACTACCTATATCTAACATTATATCGTCCAAATGTTAAACAAATAAATCTTAAACTGTTATTCTGCATCCCCTGGAAAACCCCTGATCGATCATGGACATACCTAGAATATTAATAGATTTATTTACTAGTTCTTAGCAGATCTGTTCGAACATGATCATGATCTTGATTATACATATTCCATTTTGATTTGCTCCTAGATACCTATATTCACCTCCGCTGTAGGCAAAGTATATTGTATTTGAGCCTCACATTTTGGCAGCTACGGACGTGACGAGTCTGCTAATGGCCGGAGGCCACAGCGTCGTTTGACCTCGTCCTTGCGCGCGCGCCGATCCGCGCTGCCATTCGCACCAACTAAACTCTTATGTCGCTATTAAACCCGGCTGTACTGACTATTAGGTACATACGACTTTTCGGCTAAACGCGGGGAAGCACATCCATTGAACTGACCACAAATACCAGTGACTTTTCCTGTGCAAAATAACTAAATGGCTTTAGAAAATAAACTTACATTGTCTGGCTTTAGAGAATAAACTTACATTGTCAGCCTTCTGGGAACGCTGCCTTATGAAGGTGATTTGGGGATTTTTTTTTACATATCGACGCTGGAAAGGAGAAATAGGACAAGCGACATTTTTGGAGATATTGAGTTATATAAAGCGTTGGAATCGGCAGATTTTTCTGCATCGAATGGGCTGGGTCTCGTATCCGTCTGACGACTTTGGTGTCGCTTATCCCATCGGTGATTTAGAGGATTACTGACATGTTTTTCTTACTAAACGACTGGATATTTGACCACTTTGTGGAAAATGAAGATTAGACAAAATGTTATATTACAAAGTGAAACTTAGATTATTTTACTTATTTGTCAGAACAGATTAAACTTAACTTGGATAGTTTTACTTTATTACAACTTACCTTTCACTTGTTGGTTATCTTTTTTTACCTGCCCGCATAAAATATTTTAATGTCATTTGAGACATTTTACCTATATCTTTATATATAAATATATATGGTTACATAAAATTACTTGGTTGTTATATATATTCTATTGGCGTTTATCTACATTTACTTAGTTGCAAATATAAAACTTTTGTCGCTTATCCACTTTTACTTGAAACTACTTTGAAATACGACTGTCGTTTACCCCAAATTGCTTAAATGAAATTCCAGTCAATTTGTCGTTCATCCCGAATTGCTTTTACACCAATTTGTCGTTTAGAATGTACTGAAAATACAGATCAGTTTTTCAGTTTGGTTGTTAGATAACTTTACCTTTTATGCATTTTGAAATATAGCTCATTTAGCGCTAACTTTTTATAGTTATGAAGGTGGTTATAACCACACACAGTATAAAAAAGTGTCGCTTACGCATTACTTTCGCACGCGGCTGTCGCACCCAAACGCCATCTAACTTGAGCAGTGCTTTACGAGGCGTCGCCTAGGCCCCACATTTTATTTGATATTTTTTGTTCAGTTTTGGAGGAAATGCCAAGGCAAGGGCAATAAAAGCAAATTGTGATTTTGTTATTCTAATAAGGTTTATGTTGTTCTCAATTGCGAGAATTTAGAGTTATTTTACTTTTAGGTTTAGCGTCCTAGTAGTTTAATCCTACTAGGTAATATTATAAATGCGAGAGTTTCGATGTATGGATGGATGGATGTACGTTCCAATTAATCTCAAAAACGCTTGGACGATGTTTTATGAAACTTTCCGGTTATGTAACTTATATATCAGAATAGGACATAGGCTATAAAAAATATAAAGATAAGGATGCGAAGGGGTTAAAAAATGGAGTTGACCTTTGTATGGGAACTCCATAAATCTATGAGCTAAAGACTTGAAAATTGGCAAGCATATACTTGACTAGAAAGTAAAAAGAACTACATTCAAACTTTTAGCAAAATATCGATAAAACGTGAAAAAACACGGGATGTAAAATAGTGCTTGGCGGCTAAAGACTATATTATATACTAACCAAAACTGGTTGATACCTCCTTATGACGTCGCTGTTGATATTGAAAAACCAGCAACCTTGATCTCTGCCTTCCTATATTTGCTATGAAATCAGAGGTCATCTAAAGTTGTTCAGTAGGTTAAGTTGAATACTTATCTCGAATTATCATAGTTCACCAACGTCAAGGGATGTGGGTATAAAATTTGGACAAGACGGCATTCCACGGAGAATTGAGTAGGTATATAGGCACCAATTTTTTTTATGTAGAAAACTCCCGTGACTTTCTGAAGTATTAATGGGAGCGCATAAGGAGCGCTCCCTAAAGGGATATTTTGGGCCTTTCATTGCTACGAAAATCTCGGCCTTCGCTTCGCTTCTTCTTCGCTTACCTCCACGTTTACCTTCGGGGTATCGGCCCGCAGGTTTCGCTTGCAAGACACCGGGAGAAAATGAGTGTCCGTCCATGGGGTCGCATTTAGAGCGCTTTTGTGAATGAATGCTTCGAGTCTTTCATTCCAACGAAAAGCACGGCCTTTGGCCTCGCTTGCCTCGCCACTCACCTACGGGATAGTAAGTGTCTGTAAGGGCTCGCTTGCCTCGCCGCTCATCTTCGGTACTTTGGCCACACGTAGGTGTCCGTAGGGGCTTGCCTTCGGGTCTTCGGCCCTAGAGCTCGCCTAGGGAGCGATCTCTAAAAGCATGCTATAAGCCTTTAATTCCTACAACAAGCTCAGCCCTTGGCTTCGCTTGCCTCCCCTATTAGCTTCGGGAATTCGGGCCTCAGGTTTTGCTTGCAAGACACCCGAAGATAATGAGTGTCCGTAGGGGCTCGCATTGAGAGCGCTCTCTAAAGGGATGCTAAGGGTCTTTCATTCCAACGTAAAGCTCGGCCTTTGGCCTCGTACCACCTGGGGATAGTAAGTAGCCTTCAGCCCCCGAACGCTTTCTTAACGCTTGATTTGGACCTTTAATTGTTACGAAAGGCTCGGCATTCGGCCACGCTTGCCTGGCCACACCTGGCCCCTGGCCTTTCATTCCTACGAAAATCTCAGCCTTCGGCTCCGCTTGCCTTCACGACTTCGGCCTTCAGGTTTCGCTTGCAAGTTACTCGGAGATAACGAGTAACCGTGGGGACTCAGCCTCGGGCCTTAGGCCCTCGGGCTCGCATTGAGACCGTTCTCTGAAGGGTTATGATTTAGGCCTTTAATTCCAATGAAAAGCTCGGCCTTCGGCTTCGCTTGCCTCGCCGCTCATCTTCGGTACTTTGGCCACACGTAGGTGTCCGTAGGGGCTTGCCTTCGGGTCTTCGGCCCTAGAGCTCGCCTAGGGAGCGATCTCTAAAAGCATGCTATAAGCCTTTAATTCCTACAACAAGCTCAGCCCTTGGCTTCGCTTGCCTCCCCTATTAGCTTCGGGAATTCGGGCCTCAGGTTTTGCTTGCAAGACACCCGAAGATAATGAGTGTCCGTAGGGGCTCGCATTGAGAGCGCTCTCTAAAGGGATGCTAAGGGTCTTTCATTCCAACGTAAAGCTCGGCCTTTGGCCTCGTACCACCTGGGGATAGTAAGTAGCCTTCAGCCCCCGAACGCTTTCTTAAGGCTTGATTTGGACCTTTAATTGTTACGAAAGGCTCGGCATTCGGCCACGCTTGCCTGGCCACACCTGGCCCCTGGCCTTTCATTCCTACGAAAATCTCAGCCTTCGGCTCCGCTTGCCTTCACGACTTCGGCCTTCAGGTTTCGCTTGCAAGTTACTCGGAGATAACGAGTAACCGTGGGGACTCAGCCTCGGGCCTTAGGCCCTCGGGCTCGCATTGAGACCGTTCTCTGAAGGGTTATGATTTAGGCCTTTAATTCCAATGAAAAGCTCGGCCTTCGGCTTCGCTTGCCTTGCCGCTCACTTTCGGCACTTTGGCCTCAGGTCTCGCTTGCAAGACACCTAAGGATAGTGAGAGTCCATCGGGCTCGCCCTATGGCCTTCGGACCCGGGGCTCGCATAGGGAACGCTCTCTAAAAGGATACTTTGGGCATCTATATAATATTATTGACGACCAAGTTTATGAGGGTGTTTATTTCGATTCGAAGAGAATGTGAACTATTACACGCACAGTCTATTGAAATTAAATCTTTATTTTCTTTGTCAATAGTATGGTTAAACGTAAGAATATTATGTAAACCATAATTTATACGCGTACGAAGTCGCGGGCAGAAGCTAGTATTGTTATAATTTGGTTTATGTTGTTCTTAATTACGAGAATTTAGAGCATTTTTTTCGTTTTGGACTCGAAGTATTTGTTTTTACTTTAATATTGTTATAATTTTGTTGTTTATTGAATAAAATGACATTCATATTAAGTAAGTAGTAGATACCTTCTTTATAATAATGAAGGTTTACTCCTGATGAAAACATAAATAATTGGGTTTTATTGTAGCTTAAGTGGTTTATCACATTTAAAATTGTTGCTAAAAAAGGACATAGATGACTTTTCCTGGTTTATTTCATGGTTATTTATACAGATATGTATTTTTACCTGACTATAAAATAAGCATTTTTTGCGATTAGATAATTTAAGCTCGATAAATTCTTTTGTAAAAGTTAGGTTGGACTCTTTTACCCGACAAATTTCTCATAAAACGTGTCGGTTAGATAATTTAACCTAAATCTATTTTTTCAACCATTTTGCTTAAGCGAACTATATCCTAAAATAATCCATTTAAAGGTAAAAAAAAACCACATTATGTAGAAAACATCAAGATTTATATAAAAAATCCTTCATTTAAGAAATTACTCCACAGGACGAATTTTACTGATTTTTTTTCAAAAAAGTGCGCAGTTTTTTGGCGCTGCTGTAAAGTTGTCGCTTATCCCATTTCTCCTTTCCAGCGTCGAATGATGTTTTTAAGTTTAGGTTTTAATTATTGTTTTTAATTTCAATTCTATCTTGTTCATTATTTCATTTCCTGAAGTAATTTTATTTTATTATCATGAGGCGGTAAATGGGGATTCGAGTTCTTATGGCGCCTATAACGTTTCCATCATCAGCCCAGCTTGATGGTATGATAATAAGTATTGCACTGTCACCAAAATTACAATAACTATTCCAAATTTTAGCACAATCATTAAGATAAGTAAGTATACCTACTAGAAAATGATGTGCATGAAAGAGATCATTATCCTACATAATAACGTAGCATCACACTGTCACACTGATATTATAAATGTGAAAATTCGTTGATGTTGTGAGAGATAATAAGGAGAAAACCTGAAGGAAATTGTATTTATACGACATAAATTAAAAACTTCAATAGCGCGATGCAGAACATCACCAATTCCCGCGCATATTTCTAAGCCAGTAGGTCATTCTCCACTTTTTTGTCGGCGTCTAAAATCCGTCAGACCATAAGAAACGTATAATTTTTTTTCACTTGGGGTAACCTATATAGTCGCCATCAGATATATCGGAGCGGTCAAAGTGCTCACAAATATCTGAACACGTCTCTATTGCCTCGACAATAGTGACGTGTTCAGATATTAGTGAGCACATTGGCCGCTCCGATATATCTTATGGCGACTGTACCTAATAAGTTAATAACAACTTTAAAGAATGTTTCTTTTTTTTAGCGCGGCCTGTTATAGGTCTACTCCGGGATAACCTCCCTGGGGGCCTTAAGTAAGTTTCTGACTACTGCCCCCTTACTCTGTAACTTGTTTTAAGCTCACCTCAACGCTCACCCACAAATATATATTGACACCGCGATGTGTAGTAACTAAGCGTAGGCAGAGGTCTATTTTCGTGACGGGTGACCGGCGGGGTGAGCCGCATAAACGCGTAGCGAATAACAGCCCAGGAGTCCAATTCACTAAAATAATGATATATTTCGAGACGGCGTCCCATGACATCACCTCACAGGTCACCCCACCTCTCACCTCACCTGGCACCTCGCGCCTGAAGCCTAATGCGACAGACAAGATAATCTTACCCCCATACGTCACATTTCTTTAATTTGAGAAAATATTGGCTTCGTACTTATGTTTCACACATACGATTAGCAAAGTTCAATTGTTACTTTAATTTATAATTTTTTGTTGACTATAAGCCGCTTAAACTACTCAAATTGGAATAGTTTTAATACATACTTTCCGTCGATGTGTGTATCGATAAGTAGAACGCCACAAGGGGTGAGATGATTTGACAGTTGTACCTTATTCACTAAGATTTTTTGACAGCCAAATGACAGGACTGGACTGGACTAAGGTAAACGTCCGTCATAGTCTTCGACGTATAGTAGTCGTAGTTTGGCATGGGCACTTTATGACAAACTGACGGTTTAAATTGGAATGAAAAAAATATTTTAGTTCGAGTTCAACCCATACCTATTTCTTTGGCTTAAAGTCACCATGTCAGGCACTAGTGCAACGTCGAGGACTAGCACGTTTACCTTACCACAAATATCTTTATTAGCTTATTAGCTAGTTTTATTTACGGAAAGTTATGTTTGCAGCGTGTTGGAGCGTTCTCTTGAAAGGGTATCCACGGAAGATCAGCGTCAAAGTACTCACAAGGTACCTTGACATAAAGCTGAGTGGAGGCCATTTAAATGACGATTTAAAATTGTCACAACTGTTACTTCTCTTATGTATTAGCCTAAGTTTAGCGTGATGAATTATCTTACTTTCTTTCTTCTTTCTTTCAAATATAATGTTCCGGATAGATGCATACCTATTGTACTTCACAAGTTTGGGTTTGAAGTGTTTCACATTCACTCTTAAAGTTTGTTACATGAATAATACCGAAAATATAATACAGAACAGAACAGTTAACAAAATTCTGTGCCCGGACGAAGAGCATTAGCATATCGAGCAATAGCCTGACAAGTTTTTTTAAAGTGAAAACTTCTTTAGTGGCGCTGTGCACTTTTTGTGATCGGGGAAAAAAATGTTAAACTCGCGACAAGTGTCACGTGGCCGACAGATTCATCAGATTGAAAATTCGTAAGACGGACACGTGACCTGTTCGAAAAGCTGTTACAATGTCATTGAGTTTTCACTTCTGCCGGCACTCCCGGAGTGCAAGTGCAACCCGAGCTATAACCACGAACTTCGAATGTCGAAGTTCGGGTATCTCTATCTCTATCGCACTTACTCAACTCGAATGACAGGGATGCATGTATACGAACTTCTTGTTTCGACTTTCGTGGTAGCGCCGCCGGTCTTTTTTTTTATCCTAGCCATGTTGCGGATTTTTATTGGAACTAATTTATTTTACTGGCAAGGAGTAGGAGTAGGTACAGTAGAATTATTTGGGGTTTACCACTGACAGATAGTTTGCCTTCATTTAATTTTCAACTTTAACCTTATACAAATTAAGTAGTTATTTCTAAATCGGTAGACGTGGGTAACAGTATTCTGAAAATTGCTTTATTTGTATGACATTAAAGTTCTAAATTAAATGAAGACAAACTATCTGTCCGTGGCTAACTAACAGTAAATCGAGTGTCACCGACGTAAACAAACAGCCAGGAAGACGAAATACTTCGCGATTGTAAAATAAATTACAATAAATATGTCGAAAGCAATCCATAGTGATGTCAGGAAGCTTATTTTGAATATAATTGAATATTTAAAGCAAAAAAAAAAGATGCCGCATTGTCTAGTATTTCTATAAACAATGTCTTGAAATTGGTTGTTGACATGACCGGTACTGACATTTTATACTGCGGTCGTAGGAATTGATGGAACTGGTTAGTTTGGTGGAATATTTTAATTAGAAAAGTATATACTTTTCTAATTAAAATATTGTACTTAATAAAAATTGAAGACGAATATATAGAAAAAGGTCCTTAAGTCGAATCCCAGACCGAACGTTTTACAATTGAGGTCGGTGGTCTTGAAAGCGACACATCAGAGTCGGAGTCTTCGGAGTCACAATCTGAAAAATACTTAAATATGGAACACGTACGTGGAACCAGATATGGATGAATAGGTATTAATTATAAAGCATACAATTGTTATATTCAATAAACAACACACTCCCGACTATACATGACGTAGTGTACATTATTGCCATATAGCTGTTTACAGCGACACTGCCTCAGGGTTAAATATGGACTTGTCGGCCTATGCCTAAGTATATCATTAGCTAGCGAGTAGGACCACACTTTGAGGGTTGAATTCGCCATAAAGCTTAGTTAAGTTTCCACTTCAGAATCATCGATTACGAGTATGTTATCATAGAAGTTAACAAATATCTAAAAGTCGGATATTTTAGCAACGGTGATGTTACTGCCTACATATTGAGGGTGACTGTACTGTACACCAGCCCCCTTATTCTGTAACTTGTTTTAAGCTCACCTCAACGCTCACCCACAAATATATCTTGACACCGCGATGCGTAGTTACTAAGCGTAGGTAGAGGTCTAGTTTCGTGACGGGTGACCCTCCAACAGTCCTTCACGAAATTACCTACATAAGGAGGCCTCGGATTATTTTTCGCATGGTAAGATGAAAGAAAACTATGGAGTCGATATTAAAACTAAACTTTAACTCATATTCATACTCACTAATTTTCTTAGTCCCGTAATACTTTTGTCCCTTATGCAGGTTGACAGATCGAAAATTAATCATACTTAATGTAATTAAAATGAATTTATGTAGTATTATTTGGGAAGTGTAAAGCCTTTCGCTTGGTAAAGGGTTACATTTACCCTGTAACTATATCAAATTAGTTACTATTTTGTTTTGTTCAGACTACTTTGTTGCACAGAATTACTACACTAACTTCCGTTGACGTAGAAGGATCTTTTTCAAGTCACAAGTGGGTTTTGAACCAATATAGAACCAGTTTTCCCCCAGAAAATATGGAAAAAGTTGCCATTATTTAATCGTTTTACCTTGTCAAGATTTTGAGGCACTCATTCCTGTATCTACAAGCTCTATGGATATTCGTAATGTTTTTTTTTTTTTTTAATATAATTTTTTATTTAAATTATTTATTTTATTTATAATTTAATTTTGTTCTTAATTAAATGAATGAGTATGAGTATGAATATAAATAACAATTTAAATTTAATATCGACTCCATAGTTTTCTTTCATCTTACCATGCATAAAAAAAAAATCCGAGGCCTGTACATAAGTATACATTTTTCCCCATAATACATAGGAATCGGGTGCAAAAATGTCATACCTGACTTCGATGTTGACTGTACACGTCCATAACTAGTGAATTTTGTGAACACAAGCTTAGTTTTATATGGCAAGGCTGCCCACCATGGATTTAGACGGGTATTAGTTAATTTTCGTCCCCCAACAAACAAAAATGGGAAACGAAACCGTTAACTGTGTCTTTGTCTTTTGCAAGAGTAAGTACCTAGTCTTATTTTGAAAGGAATTCTTAATTTTTTATGTTTTTTAACGCAATACAATTTTGGATGTAGAAAATTTTGGTAGGTATGCAGTTAAGCCTAAAACGTGTAAAGCGTAATATGGAATCTAAATGTTAGTGTTCCTTAGTTGAATGTTTTGTTAAAAATAACAGTTATTAATGTTATTATTAAAAGAAAATTACGAACTGCTCAATGAAAAATTATGTTAATAAACAATTTTTGTGTAATTATTATTCATGGGTATTTGATGAATTTTGTTAATATCGCTGTATTTAAGTGACAATGTGATTGGCAGTAATAATTACTACTAATCACGGCGTTAAGACATAAGTATTAGGGGTGACGGTTGGGGTGAGGTTAAAACAAGTAACAGAATAGCTATGCTAGTTTTAATCAGAGATCTAGTTCGCTTTTGGGGAAGAAGAAGAAAGAAGAAAAACCGATAAGCGTTAGTTTAAATAACAGGACTTCTTTTCTATATTTACTAATTTTATTTTAGCGTTTACTGAAAGTAGAAAACTCTATAGGTATCAGGTATGCAACATTCCCATATCTGCAGTCTGAATGCATTCGTGTATTAACCCCTCGTATGCGGATGTCAAAAATTGCTGATCAAAATAAGACCTTGAGATTGAAAACTGTAGGTTCAAATGCTTGGCACGGATCCGTGTCTAAGCATACGACGGGTTAAAGTTCAAAAACTGATACGATGTGTAATTAATTTGCCGAAACGGGTTAGACTAGCCGGACCTCCCGAGGAAAGGGTCGGAAACGCGCTTGTGACTCTTCTGGAGTCGCAAGCGTCCATGGGCTGCAGCTTCTGCTTACCACCTTCAAGTATGCTTGTTTGCCACCGTCGGAGTATATTTTTAGTTTCATCCACACTGAAAGGTTTCAACTTTTCGAGACTGTAATTCCTCTTCCTCTGTATACGAATTCAAAAACATAACCGACAATTCGTTTCAGTGGAATTAGTAGGTAGGTAATAGATTGACCTCTGCTTATGCATTATTGTCACTGATTCCGGGGTCTAGATGAATCGTGAAGAAACACGCCTGGTGCTTTCTTTGTTAGCTCCTGTATCAGTAAACAGCATGTACTTAAGTAGCTAGACTCGAAGCTGTCAATAAATCAATGCACCCTTTTAGGAATCCTCCCACTTTAATCGTTAAAGATAAACATTTCCAATGAAAGCAAATTACTGCCAGCAGAACAAAAACAAGCCAAGAAATTATCGGATCGACTCGGTTCTTTGTGGCTCTTTAAAATGAATGTTGAAAGTGTTTGCTGTGAAAATCAAGTGTAGTGATTACAGAACAGTTGATGATGTGCCGATATATTGTGTTGAATGTTGAAGTTGTCACCACAAGAAGTAGGTATAGGTACAGTACGATTATTGTTAGTTAACCAATGCCAGATAGTTTGCCTTCATTTAATTTTCATCTGTCAGTGGTAAACCCCAAATAATTCTACTGTATAATGTTTTATTTTGTTAACCAGAACTGTGCGTTGTAATAGTACATTACGTACCTAGGGCGGTGAATTCGTGAATGCCCCAGATCGCAGGTTTTTGTGGCCCGAACCGAAGGTGAGGGCCATAAATATGCGATATGGAGCTTTACGAATTACCGCCCGTGGTGCGTACACAATTTTACGTCTTCTCCTGGGTGTGAAGGGAGATTTGCAGCTGCGCCCGTGGGCGGTAAATCTCACTTACCGTTGATAATGATTTTGGGCATTAGAATTTAGCTTGCCATCCAGCTTTGTGACATTACCAAGTGATATGTTATTATTATTGCCCGTTAGAATTAGATCTCGTGCGGCCCTCTCCTAATGAACCAGTATTGCCAATGTCAAATCAATACTAATGTGCTGGAGCTCTAAATCACCAGCAGGTTTAGTGAATCATTTGTCACTATGTGACTTAATTAAATATTTTTTCACATCACCTATTCGGATAAGGGCTTTTTCTTCCCTGCTGGGAGAGATCAAAGTGGCACTTTTCTGTTCCAGGACATTGTTGCCAGTATAAAAAAATATATCCCAACGAATACATGAAATTAGTATACACATAATCGATTACTTATTTTTTATAATCGATTACTTGCATATATTTTACGAGGCTATAAATTAATTAATTTTTAGTAAGTGTAAATACATGTGTTTTATTACTGACATATTTCATTATCCTCATAAGTGGTGTGAAAAGCAGTATGAGTCACACGGAAGCAAAATTATTTCCATCTTGGGCGTGAACACTTGAATCCCTCACTACGCTGAGGATTCCACGTTAGAATTCTATTCTGGAATGAAGCGTCATTCGGGATTCAATCTACGCCCTCGCCGTAAATATGGCATTTTGCTCCCTTGTGACACAATCTACTATAGGGTTGCGACTGAAATGATATCCCCGAAGTTAAATAGAAGTGTTGCTTTTCCTTTACCAATGTAGGTACATTGCGTGGGCTAAAATTAAGTGAAGACTGAAGACACACTTGCCTGCTATGTTACTATTTTAACTGTAAAAAATTGTTTAAAAATACAAGTCACCATTTTTACGGCCGCTTGTTTTTCTTTTATCTAAAAAATGAAACTCTCGAACGAGGAGTGGTACAGTAATGTTAAAGAAACAAAGACAAATGAAACTCTCGAACGAGGAGTGGTACAGTAATGTTAAAGAAACAAAGACAGCGTTTTCTTAGTCATCGTACCAACCAAGTAAGAGTGACTGATTTATATTTATATCGATGTTTTGGTTGAAGCGATCGTTCTCATTTGTGAGTTAAAAACTGTATGGAGATGAGGTCTCATTCTCATTTCACCTTTAAGGGTCACCCTCACCCATAAATTGACTTGCCAGACCAACGCATTTTATTTTTCTCGTCGAAGCGCGTGGACGTTGAAACAACCGGGTAGATAAAAATGACAATAAGTATAACTAATTACCTATTTAACGTGCAAACGTTTCTCCCGTCCGAAATGGCGTTGTGTACCTGCAAATCCCGCTTATGAATTCTTCCTTCCAATGACAATTTCTTTCACAAAAAAAAGGGCATGAATACTGATGTAAATCCATACTAATATTATAAATGCGAAAGTGTATGTGCGTGTTTGTTTGTTTGTTGGTCCGTCTTTCACGGCAAAACGGAGCGACGAATTGACGTGATTTTTTAAGTGGAGATAGTTGAAGGGATGGAGAGTAACATAGGATAGTTTTTATCCCCGTAATCATCCCGTAAGGGGGTGAAATGGGGGGTAAAAGTTTGTATGGAGCTGCGATATAAACGAGTTCCACGCGGACGAAGTCGCGGGCAGAAGCTAGTCCAATATAGTTGTGTTATATTTAGGTAAGTACTTATATTATAATAGAAAATTAAAACCAATCTGACGCTTCGTTACCTTCACTGTAACAATTAAGACGCATTCCAGTGAATCATCCACCCGAGACTTGTATTTTTATTGGCTGTTTGCAGTATTAGGTGCCTGTCTCGACAAAGATATAATTTCACAGATAAGCAGAGGTAAATGGAACCTTATCTACCGGGTATAAAGTCTACAATTTACATTGTGGTCATGGGCGGCATCGCACCCGAAAGGGTTTTGAAATCACCTCGGTAGCGCTTGACAAATGTCAATATGTCTCATCTGACGTCACACGAAATTTGCCTACCAAGCGGAAAATCTAATAGATAGAGCGCGTAATACAAAGCAAATGTCCCCTTATTGAAGACAGCGACACTGGTTTCACGCGTTGTTCTTAATTCCTTGTCTAGACGATTTTATGACAGCCGAACACCGAGTAATGTCTTTTTAATTGACTCAATACCCGCTCCTAACAAGAATCTCACTAGAATAATGAGTTCACAGACAAAATGACAACACGAATGGCACAGCAAAACGCCGGCGGCCGGTCGAAAAATGCACGATAATAACCAGTTTGAGCTGCTTTAGTGCAGATTCGGCAGTTCGATGACTTGCATGTGTGCGAATTTAGGAGGGTGTGGCAGAGAGGGGGTGTTGCAGTCATCAACCGGTGATTCATCGCCTTTGTTCACTCACCTGCTCCACGTGGGGCACTAACACGTGTTCTGCACTGGCCGAGAACCGCCGACACGGTAAGTGTACTCCAACAAGCGCCTGGAACGGTCATCACCAGAGCACCTGATGAAGTACAATGGGCGTGCGGCGGTGGCTTCCAAATATTTGCAAAGGTCCTTGGGGTTTGTTGGAGAGGCTCCGCGCGCTACTTCAGGTACCTGACTCGTGAGGACAGCCCTGGCGCCTGGGTAGCACGCGGGGACGCTCCTACAATGTGGCTACATGTGTCGGGAGCGCGCGGTGCGAGCGCTCGGGGCGGAGGACAAGGCTCGACTGCAGCTTCTGCCCGCCGACTCGCCCCCCCGCGCGTCGCCAGACGTCAGCTGACCGCGGTTGCACCGGCCCTGACATTGGCGCGCCCGCGCCGGGGCGGGGGGGCGAGGTCGCTGACCCCGCCCGCGGAAGCCTCTTCGCGAATCCCCCCCGCGCGGCGTATCCCCCCCGACCCCGCGACGTCTGTCAGCTCACTGACATTCAACTTTTGGGACGCTGAATGATTTGCATAGTTTTTTTAGGTCTACATTCAGACGTGAGATGGCCAAACGCCCAAGGCCTATTTCACACAATCTGTAACAATCATCTCCCATACTTTTAATAAAACTATCGCATCTATATGAGGTATATAGTCATATCTTTGAATCGGAATTAAATTAACGAAGCGACAATGTAAACTGATTATTTAGGACACACTCATTAAATAATTAACTCCGGCTATTATGAACCAAAGCTTCATTATAAGAAACTCATGCAAAAAACGCTAGTTATTCCTGAAAGCCGTTTTGTCTGTCACCAGGCTGTATCTCAAGAACCGCGATAGCTAGACAGTTGAAATTCTCACAGATTATGTATTTCTGTTGTCGCTATAACAACAAATACTAAAAATAAAATAAAATCAATATTTAAGGGGGGCTCCCATACAACAAACGTGATTTTTTTGCCGTTTTGTCTGTCACCAGGCTGTATCTCAAGAACCGCGATAGCTAGACAGTTGAAATTCTCACAGATGATGTATTTCTGTTGCCAATATAACAACATATACTAAAAACAAAATAAAATAAATATTTAAGGGGGGCTCCCATACAACAAACATGTTTTTTTTGCCGTTTTTATAGATAATGGCACGGAACCCTCCGTGCGGGAGTACGACTCGCACTTGGCCGGTTTTTTTCCCCTTATATTTGCATCTTTGGGCATATGACAATATATCTTGTCAGGTGCAGTTTTAATGTTACTTGCAAATAATTTTGACTTTGATAGAGCCGTAGGTACAACATTACACATTATAATAAAATAAAAAATTAGGCTATAACACTTCTTTTTTTTTTAATTTAAGTTGAAACGCGTAAGCACATAGAAAATTTCTAAATTATTTGAAAAGAATACGAAAAAAATACCAGTAGACACAAAATTTTTTTGGAGGCCGGAAAAGATAGCTAATGACCCAACCTACCTGCCGTTTTAATTTGGCAAACGATGGAGCAAACACCCTGTATATGTAACTACTTATCCTTTCGCGAACAATAGAACGTGCAAGAGCGACCCAAGCAACACGATACGATAATGGACTTTAATGTCGATAATAATATATTATGTGTTGAACGTATTCATATGTTTTGAGTAACTTTGGAAACGTATACAGGTAACTTCGATCGTAAGTAGAAGGAGCATTATACGTATTAGGTCCAAAGTAGGTAATTACACTAATTACCTAGCAGTGGCGGCGCCTGAAAATTATCGATCGGCAACCCGGAACAAAAAAAAGTTATGAAAGAGTATCCTTACTAATATTATAAATGCGAAAGTGTGTGTGTTTGTCCTTCTTTCACGTCGCAACGGAGCGTCGTATTGATGTGATTTTTTGTATGGAGATAGTTTAAAAGCTGGAGAGTGACATAGGCTACTTTTTTCAACGGGAAAACATCTAATTCTCACGGGAAAATTCAATATGTTACATTTTCCTATAACCACGCGGGCGAAGCCGCGGGCATCAGCTAGTTAACTATATAAAAGAACTTTTAGGCAAGCCGGTGGGAATTGGCTTGTATGGACGCTCCGCCACTGGTACAGTCGAGTTCTCCAATATCTATACAGACAACCTTTTAAAAATATCTACACTTGTGTCTTAGCAACAGCAACAATAAAGTCTCTGTACCTATAGATATTTTTGAAAGGTTGTCTGTGTAGATATTGGAGAACTCGACTGTACCTAGGTATTACACGCATCTTACGCGTCCATAATTATTTCTCGAGAACATTCTGTTATGCGAAAAAGATAATTACCTACTAGCTTCTGCCCGCGACTCCGTCCGCGTGGAACTCGTTTATATATCGTAGCGCCATACAACACGAATTGATACCACATTATAACAAAAGAAGATCGCTTTGCAGGTCTCCAATTTTGTATGAAATTTAATTACAGATCTCTCGTCGTCCCGCCCGAAACGTGATGCTTCGCACCCTATTATAAGAAACACAACGTCAATATTTCTGAACGCATGTCGAATGCAGGTCTTGGACTAATCACAATTCTGATTGTCATTTTGCGGCTAAAATCAACATTCCATACAATGTCACAAATTAAGGACGACCTCGATCCTTATTCTAACTGTATGAAAGTTGGTCGATGGGATGACAGCTGCCGGGCGGCGCCGTATCGTATTAATCGTTGATCGGTCAGTAATTGTAAGTTGGTGCAACCCGCCCCATGGACCTATAATACGAGAGATAAATATTATCTAAGTACCTACCTATCCAAATCTCAATAAGTGTGACAGAAAGGAATATATCATTTGTTGTCCTGGTCATAGTTCCACTTTTTTATTTGCCGCGCTTCCGAGTTAGCAAATAAACCATTACTTACCCGTTAGGTCGGGTCTTTTAGTTAGGAGCCTTACCGTCCCTTATTACGGCAACTCGTGTATTTATAGCAGTACTTGTAGATTTCTAAGAACCCGACCTTATTCTTTAAAAATAGCTAGCTACCCATGTGTAATCTCTTGTCGAGATTTCTAATTGCCAATCTCGTCGACTGAAGATTGCATTCCTTTGTTCTGGCCACGCCTTTGCCAGTTTGCCCTGAATCACGTTGAAACATTTTTCTCAAAAAAGTCCGGCAAAGTTAAAACGGCAATAATTATTTAAAAAAGGCATAGGTCCTAAACAGCCAAAAAGGAAGATCAGTAGCTGCGACTAAGAGCCTTATCACACTTGCGATTTGCGAGCGTGTTTTCTGTACAATTATCAGGCGCGGCGAACACGCTGCGTGATCGCCGTCATACAAAATACGCTTGGAAATCGCAAGTGTGATAAGGCTCTTATAGCGACTTGTTAATGGTCTCAAATAATTTTATTTGAGGCAATTAAAAAGTCGCGCGTAGTTATGGCATTTTCGCAAGAAAAATACACTTCTAGTTTTTTATAAAAAAAAAAAAAGGCGGCAATGCAAAAAATGTTCAGATGTTACGTATAGTGGCTAGTTGTTTTATTCGGAAGATATTGAAAATTGACGTAAAAATGAGTTCTAGTTCGAGTGACGAGGATATGGAATATTATTATACGCCTCCACATTTAAAAGAAGCTGCAAGTTCAGTTATTGATAATTTGTTCCCGGTAAAGTCAAATGACAAAATATCTAAAGGCGTACGACAAATTCATGAAGTGGCGAAAAGTAATAACCAATAAATTGTTGAATTCAATCAAACTTACCGGTAACTAACCTGTTTTCTTGCACCATTTTTGAGAAAAGCACTATATTTGTCTCAGCCGGAAGGGCAATTGCAGGCTTCGTATTAAATTAAAGGGACTCCCAAGGTCTTCCGTTTAAAATGAATACTCAGCGAGCAATTGCCTACTTCCCTTGCTTCGACAATAATAATACTATTAATACCCACAACACACAAAACTAACACTCTCGAAAGAGGTGAAATATCTAGGTATAACACTAGATGATAAACTGAACTGGAGCAAACACCTAGACAGTAGACTAAACAAAGCAACAGTAGCCTTCTGGCAATGCAGAAGGATGGTGGGGAAGAGATGGGGCCTGGCTCCCCACATCGTACTGTGGCTATACAAAATGGTGATAGTACCAATGATAAGCTATGGTGCCATAGTATGGTGGCCGCGCACCCAAACCACGAGTGCAATTAACAAAATCCAAAAAACACAAAGACTAGCATGTGTTGCGGCTACAGGTTGTATGAGAACAACCCCAACAGCAGCACTAGAAATCATGCTAGGACTCCTACCTTTACACATGCATATACTGAAGGAAGCGGCTGCGACGGCAATACGCCTAAAAAGCCTCAACCTATGGACAAAACTAAACACACCCCACACAAAGATCCATAACAGACTGATCACAAGCCTCCCTATCATGGAGGCTTCAATCGACAAAATACCAAGAACTCCAGTCTTCAGGAAAGACTATGGTATATCACTAACAGAAGACTCGAGAGAGGGGCTAAACCAAACAGACCTTAGAATTTTTACAGATGGGTCAAAAACGAACACGGGAACGGGATGTGGTGTGTTCTCAGAGGACTTAAACATACATATAGCCAAACCACTAGGTGAACATAACACAGTATTCCAGGCTGAATGCGTAGGGATAATTGAAGCCTGCAATGCCATAAAAAGACGACAAGTCGAGAATACAAACATACGGATACTGTCTGACAGTAAATCGGTACTACAAGCACTGAGCAGTGATAGCATCACATCTAGCTTGATATACGAATGTCACCAAATCCTCACAGAGGTGTGCGCAGATAAAAACAACGTTACTATACAATGGATCAAGGGGCACAGTGGCTCAAGAGGAAACGATGCAGCGGATGAACTGGCCAGAAAAGGCTCAGAAACAACGGCATACGGACCGGAGCCAATTATGCCCCTGCCACAAAGCTACATATATAATCAACTGGACCTATACACCAAAGATCTACACCAAAGATACTGGGAGGAGATAGACACATGCAGACAGACTAAAGAGATTTTGTCGAAACGCGACAACAAACTCACAACCGCACTACTGAGGACATAGAGAAGCCAACTACGCAAGATAGTTGGAATAATAACAGGACATAACACTCTGAACAGACACCTCTATAACTTAGGTATCACAGACAGCCCCATGTGCAGAGCGTGCATGGAAGCAGAAGAAACAACTAAACACATTCTACTGGACTGTAAGCAGGTAGAAGTATACAGGAAAAAACACCTAGGGTCTCCGGACACACTATTGAACGCAGTCAGCAACACCAAGGCACTCACAAACTTCCTGGAGGAGCTGGGGTGGTTAGAGTAGCGCTAACCCACCGATTCACGCAAAATAGGCACACTGGATGTCGACTTGCGGAAAAAAGCCCAGTAAAACTAACTAACTAACTAACCCACATTAAGCTAGTGTTAAACTTATACACCTTATCTTACGATTCCGCAAATTGTTGCTCAATCGTGCAATCCGTGGATGTCATTTTATTTTATCATACATAATCTAATTTTAGAAATGTATTAGGTACCTAGACATGGTAGATGATAGCTTTACTTCATAAAACTTTTTTACTTTAAGTTTGTAAAAGTTAAAGTTATCTTAGAAACTTACCACGATGGTTGCCTTTGCTTATGGTAAACCTACCAAAAAATGTGTAATTCGACACGAGTCGGAAATCATATTTTCAACACAATTGCTCGTAACGTACGATACTTGTGTGTTACGGTTATATCCCGATTAAGTCACGTTGGCACCTTGCAGCAAGATGTATGCATGCACACGGTGCATTCTTAAATTAACCGGGTTGTACTGAATGTACAGCTTTTTTTTTATTCTCGGCAAATGGATTCTTACTCGACTAAACAAATTAAATCCTTTTTGTTAATTAATTGACTACTTCTTTTTGGATATGATATAGAAACGTTTAATTAAGTAAAACTGTTCACTTTTGATAACATTTTACATGAATTAATAAATATAACATTTTAAAACGAAAATATTGTTTTTTTTTTTGTATTGGCTGTTCAGAGATTTCATCTAACCGCGCGCGCACTGCGCAACTTCACGAAAAAATAAAACCGGTCTGACTCGCGCACCGAGGGTTCCGTAGAAACTATCTATTAACTCAAGGTAACGTAAATGTCCCAATATTTGTTAAATTAAATTACTTATTTTAAGTTTTAACCCAACACAACATAATTCAATTTCAAACAACGAATAACTTTTACACCAACCAAGACCATCAAACTACCAAGACAATTGAATCGCGATCTTTTTTTTTTTTAGACCTGCTATTGAAATATACCCGTCCCAATCCCAACCCCATTAATTCTAGAAAAATCTTAACAGCGCGAAGTAGGAATGGGATCAGCGCCATCTATCGGCCCCATTTATTACTCACGTGCAAGGGCAATCAGCTTAGTATGTATGTTGGTGTTTTAGCGATTATTGTTTATCACGTGAACCGATCTCGATTATTATTTTTTTATTTGAAGGAGAGACACAAACAAGGAAGGACAGAACAAAATTAATTTTGAGTAACTCAATATATTAAACAAAAGTCGTAGTTCTAAGAAACATACTGACACTATTGAAACGCAATACCTAAATCATTATTATTAGTGATTACTCACTTTCACTCGATATTTTTAACTTATTTACATAAAATAACTCCAAAGTAAACAACAATCACAACAATGGCGGGCTTTTTAGTTTTAAATACATACGCGGTCAACATATGCGAATTGCGCATGTAGACCAGCGGTTGAACAAAAATAGGGGGCGTATCGCCAGGGAAAAATCAGAAATCACCCGCGCGCCCCGTACCTGCCGCGCTGATGCGTCTATTGCTGCCCCGCTCCTTCTCGCATAGTATATGCCCCGACAGTCAGATGAAACATGATGAATACCTATAGATAATTATAATAAGTGGAAAGAAAGACAAAATCTGTAAGTACCTATATTTGAAGATATAATTTTCGCTAGTAGCTAAGTCAGTTTCGAGAGCTATAACTGAAATATGACCTTCCGTTTTTTTACTAAATCACGTAAGGGTTGTAATTTAGCATAATAATGTCTCGTAAAAGGCTAAGGCAAAAAAACAGCTATAATCGAATTTAAACTTTTGTGAGACATATCTAAATTACTACTAATAAATCCACGGTTAAAAAATTAACGTAAATGTCACGGCAGGCGACATGTTTCGAACTCTTCGGGAGTTCTTCTTCAAAACAAACATCGAAAACACTAATCCTGAAGAAGAACTCCCGAAGAGTTCGAAACATGTCGCCTGTCGCGTCATTTAATACGTGAATTTATTAGTAGCATTAAAAAAAAACTGTAATTTATTATGAAAACTTCGATCATGTTTATGAAAGCCAGATTTTCAGGCCACTGTGTGGCGGCCAAATTTTTCAATTCTGACCCCGTGTCATGGTCGGCCTTATCACGCGATAAGTGACAGGATAGAGCGTCCGTCACTGGCTGACACCGTTTGATAGAACGAGACGATGCCCCATCTTGTCACTTATCGAGTGATAAGGCCGACCATGATACGGGGTCTGATCTCGGATTCGTACTTGGAGACAATGGAGACGCTTTGGCCCTTTAGTTATCAATTTTGAACATACTCATATTAAAGAAAAACTGCAAAATTGTGTTCACTTTTTTTAATATAAAAATGTCCAACTTCGCAGGCAATAATTCGGGTGCAGACTCGAAAATTATTATTATTCCAAAAGAAAGAAGGCAAAAAAATATGCATAGTGATGAAAATCCCATTCAGATATCTCAAAGAATTACGAAGCTACAACCGTTTTAATATTGCTTGTTAGAGAGAGAAAACGCAAACGGTGTGTGACGTCACATTACAGGATGCTGCCGGCAGGCCGCGTCGACGGCGTCACCGACCACGATGCGCGCGGCACGTTGCCGTCTTCTGTGACGTCACATTCTTCCAGCGTCATCGTTTCATATGAAGTTGCGTTTTGCGAAAAAGGGACAGAACACATCCCTTCTTAAAACTTTGGACACTTATAACTTCGTGATTATTTAACCTTTTGCGTTGAATTTTTCTCCATTTGACAAATTTTTTTATCCTTCTTCGAGAAAATATCACATTATTTTATTTAGTGTCTACGCCCCTATTGTTGGAATCTAAAAGCGTCACCCGTGATGACTTTAAAGAAAAAAAATGACAATAATTACACGGTTCACCCACGTATTAAACGTCACTACGGGCGACATGTTTCGAACTCTTCGGGAATTCTTATTCAGGATTGAGTGTTTTCGCGGCGGTGTCGCTTGAATCACGACAAGATTCAAGCGACACCGCCGCGAAAACACTCACTTTAAAGAGTACAAATTACTTTAATTACCCAAGGAATACCACTACCTACATTTTGTTGCTTAAAAAACCACCGGAGCTATAACTGAAATATGGCCTTCCGTTTTTTTACTAAATCACGTAAGGGTTGTGAGCTAGCATAATAATGGCTAGTAAAAGCCTAAAGCAAAAAAAAGCTATAATCGAATTTAAACTTTTGTGAGACATGTCTAAAATACTACTAATAAATCCACGGTTAAATTCACGCATTAAATGTCACAACAGGCGACATGTTTCGAACTTTTCGGGAGTTCTTCTTCAAAACAAACATCGAAAACACTCATCCTGAAGAAGAACTCCTGAAGTGTTCAAAACATGTCGCCTGTCGTGTCGTTTAATACGTGAATTTAACCGTGAATTTATTAGTAGCATTAAAAAAAAACTATAATATATTATGAAAACTTCGATCATGTCTATGAAAGTCAGATTTTCTACTGTGTGGCGGCCAACTTTTTCAATTCTGATCTCAGATTCGTACTTGGAGACAATGGAGACGCTTTGGCCCTTTAGTTATCAATTTTGAACATATTAAAGAAAAAGTGCATAATTATGTTCACTTTTTTAATATCAAAATGTCCAAGTTCGTAGGCAATAATTGTTGGAATCTGCACTCTCGATAACCCTAAAAGCGACACCCGCGATGACTTTAAAGAAAAACAATGTCAATAATGTCACTACGGGCGACATGTTCCGAACTCTTCGGAAGTTCTTCTTCAGGATGAGTGTTTTCGCGGCGGTGTCGCTTGAATCACGACAAGATTCAAGCGACACCGCCGCGAAAACACTCGTCCTTAAGAAGAATTCCCGAAGAGTTCGAAACATGTCGCCCGTAGTGACATTTAATACGTGAGTTGAACCGTGTAATTATTAGTACTGTTTCAACACGTCTCACGAAAGTTTAAATTCGAAAAGCAATGTCCGCCATCTTGGAATTCAAAATGGACATCATTTCTAGAATCTTCACCCTCGAGAAGCCTGTCAATGTATGTTGTTCTTTAAAAAAACGCGCATATTCATTTACAACGAATGTTTCAAAAATTTTAAATAATGCGACCACTTTTTGAAATATTTCTGACTATGAATTCGTATTTAGACCTCTCAGACATCGATTTTGAACATAACCGGATTTATTCTCAACTAGCGATCCGCTCCGGCTTCGCACGGATACTATATTATACATATAAACCTTCTTCTTGAATCACTCTATCTATTAAAAAAAACCGTATCAAAATCCGTTCCGTAGTTTTAAAGATCTAAGCATACATAGGGACAGACAGCGGGAAGCGACTTTGTTTTATACTATGTAGTGATAGTGATAGTGATAATCTTTCATAAAGTAAATACACGATCGACAGAAAAATGTTCGTCTAGTTTTGCATGTACTGCACAAATTATTCTAAGAAGCCGGTCACCCGCCGATCGCTGCGTAATCTTATAGTTGTATTTTGAACTTTAAGATCTATATGTTAAGGTCGACTTTTAAATATATTATTTCAAAATATAGCAAAATATCTACTGGAATGTAATTATACGTTCATTCACTGGACGAATATACTGGGTCACAATATTATTGAAATAATTATGTTCATCGTGCTGTCGTGAGAGCACAGAACGTAGTCCTCTCGTCTCAGCGGAGCGATTACGACTGACTCCGCCCGCGAACGGCAACAAAAGATATACAGAACCGCACGAAACACGCGACGGGAGAAAGGGTATCGCGCTAAATAAAAAAGGCCTATACGCCAAATACGTTTCACCTCAATAAGTCTGAAAAGGGACTACATAAAAATACCCCGCTAGTACTTTCATTAGGTAATGTGAAAAGCTATTATACACTCAACTTTTACTTAATTTATATGCACGGGAACCTCACACTATTGAAATTGAGTAAAAATAAGACATGTTTTGGCGGTTCTTTTCTATCGAGGCAATTTTGGTTTTGTATAGTTTTGTTCAGACGATTCAATTGCAAATATGATGTAGTTTTGGTATGTTCTTTTTCCTGGCATTCGCTTTAGTTTGTCATAGGTAAATATTCAATCTAAGAACCCCGATTTCGCGGAGCGCCCCCTCTTAAAGTTTTTTCTTTTTTGATATGTCGTTGGAGGCATGTTAAATAATACTTAAGTAAAAAGTTAGAAAATTTTAGTTGGAGCTTTCGGCTATATTGAAATATTTTAGTTTTTGCCAATAACTATGTCAATATAGAATTAGAGTTACAAAAAACTGTAACATATCCAATAACACTTTAATTTATATACGATATTCTGTTTTTAGAAATCTGGGACTTCTGCATCCTGGTGAACGTAAAAATGCAAATAATTTTGTAAATAAAGAATTAGAGTAGCTGATATTGCAAAGTTACGATATTGTCGATCCACTTAACATATTGGAAAAAAGTTAGAAATGTAGACAATCGGCTTGTCTAGATATTGATTTCCGGTTAAACAGTATAGCCAATATTGAATTAAAGTTTGTAGAGTTAATAGTAAACGATCATGACAATGATATCAGTTACCAAACAAAAGTTAAGAAAAATAAACTTACGGCGACACTAAATATTGATACGTAAGTACTCCGTGCGTAAATGAATACATTTAAAAAGCGCGGCATGTATGCGCGCGCCGCGCTTTGCGCTGTGGCAGCAGGCAGCGATCAACGCAACGGTAGAGGAGTGCCCTTGATTGCGTCCACGATCCATAAAAAAATCCACAAAGAATAAATATCAATGGCAAAACACATGTTATTTTGTTATACGTACGTTAATGGAAATACAAAGAAGAAATGTATCCTTATTTATTACCAACTATACTAGGGATTGCCCGCGGTTTCGTCGAACTGGTTATCGCATTATACACATAATTTAAAAATATTTTAGGGATCGCCCCTTATACAAATGACCACTCTTCCATGTTTTGTTACTCCTTTAAGCCAGCTGCATAAATACCTACTAACAAATAACCTACATGTATTTTTTTGCGACGTGGTCAGGAAGTAAGCTATAGTTAAACTCAATTTACCTTAGATGAAATTGTATATTTAGGATGTAGGGTAATTTCACCGGTTAGCGACCACCTAATTTAGTGTGCCGGTTTGCGACCACTCGGGAGTAATGGTGAACCGAGAGGATATTTTCTCGTTTTTTAAGTAGATTCCTGCCTAATATCTGCTTTAAAAATTGCGTACGTACCGAGGCATTTTTACAGCCTGTTTAAATGTTATTATATCTTTAATTGAAAAAAAAAACCTTTTCCTTAAGGTGGTCGTTAACCGAAGTTGGTCACGTAACCGGCGTAATGACCGTATAATATGGTGGGGTAAGTATAATACATGACGGCGAATAGGACTGGACAAGATATGACAATAGGAACCAGGATAAACAGAAATAATAAAAATAGTTGTGAATAGCTCGTATATTTTTATTACAATAACAGTCAAAAAAAATAATTGTAACTTTTTTCACATTATAATATAACTGACAGCGAACTTTTATTAATACAGTATAATAATCTCGATTATTCAAAGTGTCAAAGAATAAAATTTTCAGTCGAAATATTATAAATTTTCGACGTTAAGTCCTTTATAAAGTAGGTACTTATTGTTTTATATTAAAGTCAGTATGGATGGCTAACACAATAGTAAAAAATTACAAAAAATACAACCATTTACGACAACATTATAATAAAATTGCAAGTAGGTATTGTATAAGTATTAATCATTCATATTTGTTTACACCTAATGACAATTCTAAGTGAACTTCTGCGACTTCTCATTATTCTGTGCAGCTTTTTTCACAAAATAGCTAAAATAATTAAAAGACGGAACTTTTTTTTTCATTATTTCAATAAAATATATTTTCAAGTTGTTTTTGAAACGATTCTTATGACATACATTATTTTCATTTCAATCTGACCACTTTTTTTTTTCTCCATACATTTTACTATACAGCTCAAATCTGGGTGACCATTCACATTTCTTTTCCTCAAAATGTAAAGGTACTCACTTTTTTTGAAATAATACACATTAATACGCAAAATACACTCGCGGTCAAAGAAACCGGGTCAGTGACGAAAACCTCAATATTTTGTAAATCGTTGGTCGTATCTGCATGAAACTAACTCTGTTTTATAGAGAATTTAATATCCTTCTAAATCCAACCTTCAATGTTCTACGTAGTAACTGGAAAAAGGTTTAATTGAAAAAAAAAACCAATTAGGTACTTATTTGTAATTGCGTTCGTTTTACTTTTGCTTGTTTTTAAGCAATTGTTTTCAATCTGTCAAAGAACTATGATAAAAGGCTGTCATTATTTTATTTTGTGGTCATTCTTGAATGTCTATCATGCCGCTAACACGAGATGAATGTACTCGTATCATCACTATGTTAGAAGAAGGAAGAAGTCAGAGGTATACAGCGAGAAGAACAGGTGTGTCACTTTCTACAGTGCAGCGAGTCCTCCAACGTTACCTACAAACTGGGCAGAACCTTAGAAGACCAGGAACTGGCAAAACAAGATGTACTACAGCTAGAGAAGATCGATTTATTGTTACAACCATGCTCCGAAATCGGCACCTCACAGCAGTTGAAGTGAAAAATCAGCTTTTAGAGACCCGAAGGGACGGCATCAGCGAGCGGACTGTCAGGCGGCGGCTCAAAGAAGCAAATTTGACCCCACATAGGCCGGCCAATGGCCCAAAACTTGAAAGAATACATCGAACAGCAAGACGACTTTATGCCCGCGATCACAGATACTGGGGTGACGAAGATTGGGCAAGAATTTTGTTTTCCGATGAATCCAGATTTATGCTCTATGCAAATGACGGGCGGCAAAGAGTTTACAGACAGCCTGGTGAACGTTTTATTCCAGCATGTTTTGAGGAAAAAGTGGCGTTCGGCGGTGGGTCAGTCATGGTTTGGGCTGGAATCTCTTCAGAGAGTCGCTCGGAGTTAGTTTTAATAGAAAATGGATCATTAACGAGTGCAAGATATGTAGAAGAGATTCTTAATGAGCATGTCGGCCCATACTTAATTAATATGGGTGGAAATTCTATGTTTATGCATGACAACGCCAGGCCACACACAGCTCAAATTGTCAGAGATTATTTTTTGGAGGTTGGTATCAACTGTATGAACTGGCCCTCGAGGAGTCCGGACTTAAATCCGATTGAGCATGTATGGGACGAGCTTGGGAGGCGTGTAAGAGCTCGAAACCCCGCCCCAGCTACACTTAGAGACCTGAAACAGGCGTTAGTGGAAGAATGGGACAATATCCCGCAAGAACGCATAAAGAACTTAATAAACAGCATGCCGAATCGTCTAGAAGCTGTAAGAAGAGCCCGAGGAGGCAATACGAAGTATTAATTTTTATTTTTTGTGTTGTATGTGAAGTACCTACTGCTTATTTTTGTACGTAAAATTGGTTGATTTTTTGTTTCCTATGTAATTTTATTAAACAAAAGAATTACGATTCCACCATTTGATGTTATTTAATTCAGTATAAAATTATCTACAATATGCAGTTTAATTCATGTCCCTAGCTTTATTATTTTAGGAGATATTACAGATTTTCGTACTGACCCGGTTTCTTTGACCGCGAGTGTAGTTTTTTCAACAAAATTTTCAACTTTTTTTTCATCCTAGGGAGCGTTGTCCTTTAGAACTTCGTTAGCAGACGTTTCTGCTTAGTAAACCTTTAATTGTCTCGAATATTCCTAACAAGTAGGGTAAATCGTCAATAACTGGCCACCTCATACTATCTATATCTATTCTATTATACGTGAATAGAGTTAATTTTTAGTATCAGGGGGCCGATTATTCAAGGGTGGCCAGTTATTGGAGATTTACCTTACTACAAATAATATACATACATACATACAAATTTACATCACGCCCATTTCCCGGAGGGATAGGCAGAGATCACGGATTTCCACTTGCTACGATCTTGACAAACCTTTCTTGCTTCATTCACTATCATTACATTCTGCATACAAATTATATTTGTAATCAAACAATATATTTCTCACTGTTTTGGTTTAAATTATGCTCTACTTTCTAAGTTTTCTTTAATCAGGTACTATTAGAGCAGAAACGGCCTATTTTAAGTGTTAACGTAAATTGGAATGTTTAATTTAATAACGTTGGGTCAATACGCCGCCCCGGTTACGCGACCAGCTTCAGTTAGCGACCACGTGAAAGACAACGTATTTTTTTTTTCAGTTAAATATACCTAATAAAATGACATTACAACGCACTCTAAATAAACCGTGCCCCGCATGTATTATTTAAAGTAATTATTAAACAGAAATCTATTGAAGAAGTATTTAAGGACCGTAGTATTTGGCGTTCCTTAGTCTCTGCCTACCCCAATGGGATACGGGCGTGAGTATATGTATGTAATCTATTGAAAAAACTGAAAGGATATATTGTCGTTTTTTGCGGTAGATTCCTGACACCAATTGAAATAAGTGGTCGCAAACCGGAACCATAAATTAGGTAGTCGCTAACCGGCGATATTACCCTGCAACATGACCCTGGTGTTCGTAACAGCAATCCGTAATCAGGGGCAAACTAACATTGGTTTGCTTGCGGCGAGCAGCTATAGCTGCGTTTAACAACATCTGTGTAGTACATTTATTTATTTCGCTGACAGTGATTCTGACTTGAACAGGGCGTTTGAGTTGACCCTGTTTAAACACTTCGTTGGCAGCTTCGTTGCAAAAAAAAACAAAAGTTTTGAAAATCAAACCATTCCTCATCGTCACTAGGCTGTGCTACTGGTGCCTCCATCTCCATTCTTCTTTTGTGCGCCGATATAGCCTTCGAATCAATGTATAGTAATCTACACAACGACGTTTTTTAAGACAGTTGCGAAAAAATAAGAAAAACAACAAGTAAGGAATTCGAAACTTTTATATTATTCATTCTGTAACGTCATTGTAATACAGTTGAAAAATGATGAAGTTCAAAAATCATTGTATTTAGTACAGCTCTATCTTATTTATTTTTTATTGACATAATAATTAATGGTACAATTTGTACGATTATTGAGTGGGAAAAGTGAAAAGCACTAGTTCGTGAAAATCAACTTTCCGCACGCTAAACAGCTACGTAAAAGTAGCACTTTTTGAGCAAATGTATTAAAAATTGCATCTAATATGTGCACGGTAAACAAACAAATGAATGATTTAAAAGACAACAGCAGCGCTTGCGCGGTAATGCGGGGAGGGCGGGGCGAGGTATCGCTCGCTACGTCGGCTACGATCGGCTCCCGCGCGCCGCCGTTGAAGGGCCAGCGCGGCGTGGTTATGAATTTCGCGCCATTTTAAATAAATTATACTATTATTAATGGAAGCAATACACAGAATTTTCTTACTTTTCATAATATGGTTGCATATATTATTTTATAGTATTAGACTTATTTTTACAGACTTTAATTCAATATTAGATCTTACAGGACAAAAAACGCATATTACTTTTATAGCATGTATCCTATTCTTCTACATTTTTAGCTTTGTCTATTAACTTAAGAAATTAGAGATATTGTTGAGGATTTTTAAACTTTAATTCAATATCGACAAAGTAATAACCTAATTCTGGTTTGACAAAGAAGCTGCGTAAAAAAAGTTCTACAAACTTAATAACATATAGCGTCATACATATTATAAACGATGAAGCTAAAACTTTGCACTTTAATTCAATATTCACAAATTATAAATAAAAATATATAAATACCTAATTTATACCTAACGCTCGTTCTAACTTTTCATCATATATTGCAAATATACTTAAAAATATGTCCGATGTCATATAAGCATCACTTTTCCATCTTTAGAATTATCAAAACTTTTAGGGCAAAAATCCGGTCCCACTATTGATCTAATGTGCAAGTCGCCATACTGTCGTATCGCAAAAGGCAAAAGAAAGATGCGTTCAGCTAAACACATTAAGTGAATATTTAAAATTAATTAATTTATTGACCAAATTTCAATAAATTAATTATTTCAAAAAATTCATAAAGATTAATATAGTTATTTATGATACAAGTGTGGAAAGTAGGTGATTTCCGACGAGTGTCATTTTTATTGCGAGTGAAGCGAGCGAATGTATAATTCGACACGAGTCGGAAATCATCTTTACGCGCGTGTATCATACAACGTTTTACTATGCCTTGTGTGAGGAAATATATTAAATGGTGAAATGTCGGTTTAAAATAGATAGGTTAAAATTGAAGAAGAGGTAGATTGTCAGGTACCTACTTATTATCTGGAACTGCATTTAACAACTTCTCCACATCTTTTGCTGTCAAGCTTATTCACTTAAAAGTTAAATCCAAATTAATTTTGAGTAACTCAATATATTTAACAACAAAAAGACACTGTACCGTCGTAGTTCTAAGAAACATACTGACACTATTGAAACGCAATACCTAAATCATTATTATTATTGATTACTCACTTTCACTCGATATTTTTAACTTATTTACATAAAATAACTCCAAAGTAAACAACAATCACAACAATGGCGGGCTTTTTAGTTTTAAATACATGCGCGGTCAACATATGCGCAATGCGCATGTGCAAGTCGCCATACTGTCGTATCGCAAAAGGCAAAAGAAAGATGCTTTCAGCCAAACATATTAAGTGAATATTTAAAATCAATTAATTTATTGACCAAATTCAAAATTCATAAAGATTAATAAATCATTTTATACATTATTAGTATTGATGTACCTTTTATATTGAAAGAAAACGTGTAATTGAAATATATGTACAATTTTTCTCGAGTAATAAAAACTCTTTGCGCCGGGCTGACGACGGACGTAAAAATTAAAAAAAAATTGAAAAGTAAAAAGCACTAGTGCGAAAAAGTGGCACTTTCCGCACGATTTGGGTGCTTGGAAAACGCTCTTTTCGAGCACATGCATTGTAAAATAATTTTATACATTATTAGTATTTATGTACCTTTTATATTGAAAGAAAACGTGTAATTGAAATATTTGTACAATTTTTCTCGAGTAATAAAAACTCTTTGCGTCGGGCTGACGACGGACGTAAAAAAAAAAAAAATTGAAAAGTAAAAAGCACTAGTGCAAAAAAGTGGCACTTTCCGCACGATTTGGGTGCTTGGAAAACGCTCTTTACGAGCACATGCATTGTAGGTAGAACAAGTTACAGAATAGGGGGGCTGATTGCCCTTTGTGCGCCTATCGGTACGTCGTCAGGGGGGGGCAGCACAACTGACACCGCGCCGCGACGCGAGACGAGAAAGATCTACCCTCCTCTTTCTAATTTGAGACAGAAGACGCTCAATCGCGCGCGAAGCGACTTTTCAGCAAGTTGTGCTAGACGTACAGGCTAGACCTAGAGCGATACGATCGTCGTTGCTTTCCCTGGGGCCTACCTAATCACAATTATCTACTTCTAAACTATGAAATATTTCATTTCTAAATTAAAGAATGTTAAAATGTTATGTGACGGTAGGTAGGTATATAGAGCGTTGACACCCTGCCGTTATCTTATCACGACGTCATGCTGCGGTTCAATTCATGTTTGCGTCAACCGACGTGCTAATTTAGGTTACTCGAGTGAAATCACGACAATTATCAGTAGATATGTTACTTTCTCAATTCGGCCGCTAGAAGCTATAGTTAAAGGGACGATGACACTACCTACTAAGTAGGTAATATAAACAAGCTAGAGGCGAGCTAGATAGAGGCATGACATTGCTGCGCCATACTTTTACGTTTTTTCTAGCCCGTTTATAGGGAGCAAAACTTGTTGCTGTATAATTCAGTTACCACATAGAGAATAAAAGCCAAAAAGGTGCCGGTTAATGTACAGCCATGATAATGCAAGGCCAAAATAATGTACAGCGCAATAATCCGCGTCGGGCCGTGCATTATCACCCTGAGCAAACTGGGTCCGGGGCAATAATTGGAAGCCAATTTTGTACGAGGTGATAATGCACGACCCAATAATCCGAGTCCCTGTGACTTCGGATATCGGGCTGTAGGTACATTATCTGTGCGGACTGATAATCTCCAGCGAGTCGACGCCACCCCGTGTCTATTTCTGGTCTGAGGGACGCAAGTGAACCCTAACCTAACCGACCTAAGACAAGAGTTCACTTATGACAAGCCATTTTTGTCCGCCTTGATAATGCATGACCCAATAATCCGCGTCCACAAAAAGTGGACGCGGATTATCAGATTACATTATTGGGCCGTGCATTATTGGCTCCCTTTAAAAATATTAATCTAAAAGTGTGGGCCAGAGAGAAGCTAGAGACAATAATATATGTAATTTCAGTAGCGTGTTTAAATACTCGTGCCGCGCTTTTGAGCGACTACTAGTGCCATCTATCTAAATATATAGATACAATAAACGTCTGCCCCGCGACCCCGCCAGTTGCCTCTCAAAGTGTCATGGCGGTGTGAGCACGCAGTGTGGTTTTATTACAAAATAATTAAAAAATGTGTCTCCAATCTACGGTAAGCCTATTTTCTGAATACCATTACTTTTTTCATGTTACGTTTTATTGATATTGTGTTTCATTGTCGGATTACAATGATGTTTAAATATAGGTAGTTTAACGATGTTTATACCGACGCACGTTGAATTTGAAGTTTATACCTACCTATTTTGATCGATGTTTTCAAATTTGGTGCTTGAGGTGTAATGATCCCGTTTCGTGTCTGTAAAATGATCCCTGATTATTGTTTTAGTCTAGAAGACTATTTTATTTTGTTGAATTTCATTCACAGCAGTTTTTTAATTATTTGTTTAGTCTTGAATAAGACGTTATTTGTTTAAGACGCTATCAACACCAAAATGCCCTTGAGGATTTTGGATAGCGCGCACACTGTCTATTTGTATCGAAGTAAACGAGAGCGAGTTACTGGGCGGCCCGGTTTTTATTAAAGATTATAGTACTTACATACATATTGAAATAAAAAAAGGGTGGATTATTTGTGAAATATGCCTCGCTAGCGGTTTAGGTTAAATATGTTGACTTCGTGTTTTTAATTGCAGACCCATACGTCTAAAAAATAAAGACATTTCACACAATGTGATTTTAAGACCAATCTTTGCAATTATTTTCTATCGAGCCGATTTCGTCCAATTATGTATCGAGCCCGTCTACGGTTTTTGAAATATGGTGAATATTAACATATATTTTATTTGATGTGCTAGAACAAATAGTTTTTCTTAAAAAACTGCTTAAATAACATCAATTTCACCAAATTAGGCCTTGTCAGCCTCTTAACAATGTTCTGCCTGCCTAAAGCAAAGCAAATTATTTGAACGCCTAATCTGAAACCGCCTGGAAGAATTAGTAAAGGTGCAATATCGATTTCAAGAACTATTCGAAATATGAGCAGCCTTCTTTAGATCTTTGGACTTTTTGGAGTGTTATATTCAACGCGTCAGCATGAACAACGACATTCAAATAAATATCTACTTGGCGCCTAATCGCAGTTTTGTGGCCGTAACAGAGATACTCAAATAAAAATATCTATCGATAGATTTAAATCCATTTAAGTAGTTGTAATGGTTTGCTCTTCCTGAAGGTTCCGTAGTCTAACTATTCCCTAGGAACCCATATAGTTTCGCAATGTCTGTATGACAAAAGCCATTCTTTTGAAATACCTACTTAAATTAAACCTTGTTCTTAGGTAAAACATTGCTTTTTGCAGGTGGCTCTTCGGAGTTGCAGGGTATTCAATATTACTGACGATATACAAAAACATTCGGACACATACTATGTCTAACTAGTAAAATTTGATATTTTATTGTTACTTTTCTACCATATTAACATTTAATACCATGCCCTGTGGCGACCGTCCAATAATATATGTATATTTAAAATTAAATATTTAATGTAATTATCGTGTTTTTAATTATCAATGAAGGAGTGAAAATAAGAGTGTATAAAGCGGTAGCAAATTATTTAATACCTCGGGCGACGTTGCTAGAATCCTTCCCTTCGTTCTGGATACGATCAGTCACCCTCGTTACAACATACCATTTTGCTCCCTAGTAATACAATCTATACTATTACGCACTGGCTGTCAAAGATCTTTTTCGAATCGTCCCGCTGGAAGGTCGCGCCGTACCCTTCGTCAGGGCACGGGGTTCGAAGTTCGCGTGCCAAAGTGAACTCGACCGGCTATTCACCCCGCCCAATTACCTTAATGGGATAACTTGAAAAAATACTCCTAAAATTAATACAGATAAAACCATGGATCACCATACTAAGTAATTGTAGTGCGAGTATGTGTGACATTATACCTACTTAGATAGCAGGGTCGGCGCATGAGAATTTTGACGGACAACCCGGAGCAAAAAGGGGTGTTTTTTATGATTTAAGAGTTTGGTAAGAAATAGCAAGAAATTTTAGGCAAGCCGGTGGGAATCGGCTTGTATGAGCGCTCCGCCACTGCTAGATAGTGTATGATGGAATTTAAGTAGTTAAATTTCTAAGAGTTCCTTGACTATTGTTCTATACCCGAAACAAATCTACACTTATGATTTTTCTGACAGGGTTCTGCTTTTTTCTCTTAGAGAAGTTGGATAAGCATATTTACATATGCCTAATTTCATATGGATATATAATATGTAATTTCAGTGATTAAGATTTCACATATAAGTATCAGCATTGCATGTGTCGTTGGTAAGATAACGCTTCCAGTTAAAGACAAAGGCTCCATTTTTAGGGTTACTCAATTCAATTCAATTTCAATTCAATTCAATTCAATTTATTTATTTTGTTAAACACAGGTTACAAAGGTTGGTAAGTACAAAAATATAAGACCTCCATGTTTTACCCACAGCGTAGGTTTACAAAATATTTTTTAATTCAGTCAGCCTTATTGAGGTACATTCAAGTTAAGATTTACTTAATTATAATATAATATAATGTCAAAGATACTTTAGAGGCCAAAATAATGTATGGCATACGATTAAATAGTAAATGGGTAGGTACATTAAATAGGTACTATAATTAGGTATGTATTAAAAGAATCACAAATAATAATTATAATTAATGCCTGGTCAAAAATGGAAAGAAAAAAAAAGACAATATATATTATTTTTCTTTTATAATGAAAGGGACCATGTCACGTAGTAGCGTTATTAAGGTAATCTTTAATCGTATAATAACATTTCTCGGTCAGATATGAGGTCAATTGCCATTTAAATTTATTAATGTCCAATGTCTTAATTCGATCTGGAATTTTATTGAAAATCCTCGGTGCCATTCCCAAGATTCCACTTCTCATGAGCGCTGTGTTACTTCCCGGCAAAGTTTTAACTGTATGTTTGTATTGTTTACGTGTCGGAAACCTGCGACCTTGAGAAACGTTGTTGTAAAAATTTGGATTGGTCTTGACAAAAATACCTACTTCCAGGATGTACAATGAAGGCAGTGTTAATATCTTAAGAGATTTAAAAAATGGTACACAACTTTCTCTTATTTTCAGGCCACACATTGCTCTTATGCAACGTTTTTGCGCTTTAAACGCTATCTCTTTGTGAACTGAGTTGCCCCAAAATATTACACCATATCTAAGGACTGAGGCTACCAGTCCATGATAGGCCATTAATACGGCTTCACGGTTTACAATTTTTGACAACTTAAACAGCGCATAAGCAGATGTACATAGTTTTTTACAGACATGTTCTACGTGATGTTTCCAGTTAAGCTGGCTGTCAATCATTAACCCTAAGAATTTTGTTACTTCCACATTGTCTATTTTAGTCCCCTTGTAATGTATGTTCATGTCAACTGGTTGCATTCGCTGACGAAAGTGCATCAAGTTTGTTTTATTTAAATTAATCAGTAAGTTATTATCACTAAGCCATCTAATTATATTATCTATTACAGTATTTATGTCATTTTCATAGTCATGGTTATCATTAAATTGAATAATTGAAGTACTGTCATCAGCGAAAAGCACCATTGGATGATGGATCTCATTGGGCAGGTCGTTTATATACACAAGGAATAAAAGTGGACCAAGTACACTTCCCTGGGGGACTCCAGATTGAATGAGGCACTTTTCGGATACATGTTTATGTTCTTGTTTCCCTTTAAGACATATTCTGGATATTTCTGTGTATTGTTGCCTATTGTTTAAATATGATTTCACAAGATTTAATGCCTCGCCTCTAATACCATATCGACTCAATTTATATAAAAGTTTGCCGTGGTCTACGTAGTCAAATGCTTTTGTCATGTCTGTGAACAAAGCGCAAACTGGGTTTCTTTTATTAACATTCTCTAATACTATACTAATTAAATCATAAATTGCCATGTTAATTGTAATATTCTTTCTAAACCCCTTTTGCTGCTTGCAAAGTAAATTAAATTTATTTAAATACGCATATATCCTGCGGTATATCGCCTTTTCAAATATTTTGGAAATGATAGGGATTAAAGCAATTGGACGATAATTATTGAGGTTTTCTTTATCACCTTTTTTAAATAAAGGTTTAATGACGGTTGTTTTAAGTGCATCTGGGAAAATACCTGCATTAATGCAAAGATTAAGTATATGGCTTAAAGGTTTACCCAGAATGTCACTAACGAATTTAACAACCAGGGTGCTTATGCAGTCATATCCTACGCTCTTTGTATTTTTTAAGGACCTTATTATTGTTTTGATCTCTTCCGGTGTAGTCAATGACATAAACATAGATTGTTCGCTATTTTGAATACTCTGTTCAAAAGTATTACAGTGCGATATGACTTCCTTAAGTATAAAATTATCATTAAAGGCCGTAGCTATATCTATAGGATCCGTTAAAATTTTACCATTACGATCATTAATTGTATGAATAGGTTCCCTTGGACCCATGGTCTTACAGTTTTTTATAATATTCCAAACAGTCTTTGGTTTGTTCTCCGAAATTTTAATCTTGTGATTATTTTTTGCTCTTTGTGTCAGCTTTATGATCTTTTTAAAAGTTCTAGAATAACTTCGTAGTTTTATTTTATTAGCTAGAGTACGATGTAATCTGTACTCCCAAAGCAATTCTCTTTGCTTTTTACCACATAGTTGTATGCCTTTAGATATCCATTTAACATTATTTTTTGTTCTCATTGTCACTAGCTTTACCGGAAAACATAAGTCATAAAGAATGCGAAAAATATCAATGAATGAATTATACGCTTTGTTAGGATCGACGGCTTCATAAACTTCAAGAAACGATAGGCAATTTAAGTGAGATCTGAAATGATTAAGGTTTACAAGAGAATAATCACGCCTTTCTATTCTCCAAGATTTAAGTGCAATGGATTTGTTTAATATGGGGATTTCCAACAATTGTGATGTGTGATCAGATAGGCCTAGATCGATAACTTGGTTTTTATGACCTCTTTTCAGATTATGAGCAAAGTTGTCTAGGCACGATTTGCTAACAAGTCTCGTTGGCTCCCTTATTTCTAGGACTAAGCCAAAGCTCCGTAAAAAATTCTCAAATTCTAAAGTCACTTTATTACTTTTTATTATGTCAAAATTAAAATCTCCACATATAATCATTAATCACCTTATTTTTTATTTTTTTACAAATTAATTTTAGTATAATGTCAAACTTTTCGTAAAATATGCTTAAATTACTATATCCGGGTATTCTATATAGTCATATCAAAACAGTATCGTGGCTAGTCAACTCAATGGCACAACATTCTAACACACCAGAAATCGAGTGCTTGGCGATTTCTGGTAGTTCCCTGAATAATAGGCCAGACCTAACTAATATACATGATCCTCCACGCTTTGATTTTTTTCGGGAATAACATGCTGCCAGGTAGTAGTTTGGCAACACCAGTGATTTTTCATGGCCAGCCATCATAAAATGTTCCGTTATGCAAATAATGTCAACATTGATTTGTCTCGTTTTCAATTCATTCAAACTAATTGTAAGCATATCAGTTTTATTAATTAATCCGGCGATATTTTGATGCAAGATGTTCATGTAAATTTTAGTATTTTGATGGGCATGCTCACTGATGTGGACCGAATTATTCACGAAAAAAATGCTCTTCATCCAAAATATTCCAATCTATATACATTTGAATGTTTTTGAATATATCTTTCATCCCTGATGTTAATAATTTACCTGATTTTGCCGAGAACATATCGAATGTTAAGTTCCAATTCGAGTCGATGAAATGTGCAGTCTTATTTGTTTTCAAATACTGGTTTAGACAAGCATTGAATAACTCTTACGTAGCCAAATGGCAAAAAACGGAACCCTTATGGATTCGTCATGTCTGTCTGTCTGTCTGTCCGTCCGTATGTCACAGGCATTTTACGCGAAAACTGTAAGGAGTATTTGAATACAATTATGAGGATAGGTGTATTTTGTTAGCCGCTACATAGTTTTGTAATAAAATTACAAAAAAAATTTTTTTTAGGGTGCACTCCAAACATAAAACTGAAAGTTAAAATTTTTTTTTTCATTGTAAGCCTACGTGTGGCACATTAGGCCTTTCAAAATAAATATAGGGTTTCTCAGCATTTTTTTTGATTAAGTGAATAGAGTCGGCGATATTCGCCCCGAAAGTCACTAAAATTGTGTCCCCCCGCCCCTCTAATTTTTGAACCGTGTATTTTATAAATATGAAAAAAATCATGGACATAGGGCTTATTAAATCCTTTCAGCGAAAATTGTTTTGAACAAGATCGGTTCAAAGGTTTTCGAGGTATTTCTAACAAAAAAAATTTTCAGTAATTTAATTACAAAACTATGTAGCGTAGCGGCTAACAAAATACACCTATCCTCAAAATTTTATTCAAATACTCCTTTATAATTTTCGAGTAAAATGCCTGTGATATACGGACGGACAGACAGACAGACAGACATGACGAATCCATAAGGGTTCCGTTTTTTGCCATTTGGCTACGGTACCCTAAAAACTGCCTTCCTTAAAGAAAAGGACGTAAGTGCCATAAGATTTCAGTAACGATACGACCTTTTTAATAGGCACGGCACCCTTCGTTGTGCGTGATGGTCCGACACGCACTTGGCCGCTTTTTTTTTCATGGTTTAGTTTGATCGAGGATAAGGATAAGTGAAAGAGAAACATGTGAATAAAAATAACTACCAGTTCTAAGTGTCCTAATTAGAAAGAGACGGATAGTCTATCTCGCCGCGACACAGCTCGCGGGCCGCCTGTGATAGCCGTGTAGGTGCAATGTTTAATTCTACCACAAACGTACCTTCTCATTAGTTGATTTAACCAGGGATTCCCAATGTGTTATCCGCAGTTATCTACGCGAGATGACGTCGGCAGGTCGACGCGCTCGGTGACTCGGGCGGCGCGACCTCGAACTGCGAGGGTCTGAACTGAACTGCGGGCGAAGATCTCTGCCCAAAGGGTACAGGGTCAACAGTGTGACATCAGTGGAAAAGAAACAAACAGGTTAAGGTATTTTGATAAGTACATGTCAAACTAGTGTCCTCTCATTTACAAACGTGGCTGTAACAGGAGTAAACAGTGAACTTTGTCTGCTCGCAACACCTGTTCCAAATCGGCGGCATTTCTTTTAGGCACGTTATCCACGTTAATCCCCTAGCCTGATCCCTCAGGGGAATTAGCGGCAATTATTTTATATTCAACTAGGAAAAAATGATAATGTTCGGTTATGGCGCTTCGCCGGACGCTACCGCGTCACGCTCGCTTCGCTCGCTCGGCTCGCGCGCTGTAGGGTCGCAGTTCAACTAACAACCTAACCGTTTTTTTCCCCTGGGGGATCAGGCTAGGGGATTAACGTGGACAACAGCCTTTTAGGTGGATTATAATTATAACCCTGTACACTTTTTATTTTGCACTGTGCTCGTGCTTTTTGTTTGTAACCAGAAGCTGCGTCTCTTATTCCAAGATATGTAAGGCCATGGATGAAATTATAACTCTTCGAACGCTAATCGCAAAGTCGCGCGACATCAGAGGGGCTTCCGCGAAACGAGAATGAACTTCGTTCGTGTATCCCCGTCTTTGTCGCTCGAACTAGCAAGAGCGACGGAGAGGGAGATAGACGAACGAAGTTCGTTTTCGTTTCGCGGTAGCCCCTCAAGGGTCGACGAGCTCCGTTCACCGCTGACACTGCAGCTGTACATTTTCGGACCTCGTACTGAGGTCCTTTGATGTTTAAATAGCACTGATTATTTAAATACAATTATTTTAAAGGTGCAGACAGTGCCGATGCAGCAGTGAAATATATATATTCACAATAGATCATAATACACTAAGGATGTGTTTGCGATATATTTGGCTAACTTGACTGCACCACTTTAGGCCAATTTTTTTGTAGTGAAAACTTCTGTAGCGGCGCTGAGCACTTTTTGGGATGGGGAAAAATTGTTAAACACGCGACAGATTTTTGTGACGTCAGATGCGAAGGAGGTCACTAACTTTAATATTTTGCTGCTAGCCGATTCGACTTCATTCATAACTGAACGCTATTCGTAAGAGTATAAAGCCGTTATAAACTTTCTACAATAGCATATTCTGCAAATGAATTTGTAATTTTGTCCACGCGTCCTTTACCGTTTTGCTATTGAACAAATTCGTATAGTTCGAATTTGGACGTTATTCCTAAGAAGATAAAGCTTTGACAAATATTTGGGAATGGCAAAAACAAATTGGTTGGCGGCGGCGACGTTGGGGAACGGCGCGGGGCGAGCGGCGGGGCATCGGCGCCGGCCCGGTGCGAGCTGCGACGCGTCCCACTACCAGATCAAACCACACACAGCAATGAGCGTCCGTGATTTTTATATTAACATTTTTGAAAATATTCAAGTTCTCACTTGTGCCGGCACTCCCGGAGTGCAACCCGGTCTTTTTTTTTCTTGCTCAGCACAACTTTCTCATGATTGATGATTTTATCATGTTGTCATGTGACGTAGGTATATTGGGAGTGGGCCCACGGTCTAGTAGGGGTGAAGTGTTCGAATAGGCATTTCTTTTTCAACTCACCAGGCCCGGCTTACTTTATCGCTCAAAATCTGCACCCAAAAATCCATTATATCCGCTAGAGTGGAAAGTGTTGTTGAATTTCAAACGTGATGCTCTATCGTGAGATCCAACTTTATTCTATACAGGAATAAGAGTCGTGTATCCTACGTACAGAAACTTATGGTGTTATGCTAGTAATTAACTATTATTATTAACTAATGAATACCTAATAGTTTTTCTTACTTAATTACATATGAAATAATACTAATTAGACAGACTTATAAAGATACAATAACATGAATGTCAGATGGAAGATGGACTCAAGAAACCACCATGTGGCAAGGGCCAGACGGTATACGAAATGTTGGCAGACCTTACAAGCGATGGGTTGATGACCATCATCCAGACAGCTGGCAAACATTGGACAGAGATAGGAAGACAAAGAGAAGCCTGGAAGAGATTGGAGGAGGCCTTCACTCAAAGAGGGGTCCATATTAAACAGAACTATAAAACTATAAAAATTTAAAAAGTTTAATTGAGAAAAATCTCTTAAACATTTAATTATGTTCTGTTTTGTTCTAAAACTACAGTAAAATCAAAATACTATAGAAGTTATTTATAGATTTTAGTGCAGAAGAGATATATATATATATACCTACATAATGTAAATGTATATTAACTTTAATGCCTGCTAAGTTAGCGGAAAGTCAAATATGCGTAATTTGAGCCTTAGTTTACCCGTGAGTATACCTAGGTACCCTACAATACGTTGTCTGTTTTAATGTAAGCGTGGAGGCTATTTAAAGATGCCAAAATGTTTATGATACATTTAATAATTATTAAATGCTTTGATTGTGATGCGATACATGTACACAACCAATGAGTATAGTTAAGGTCCTATTTAAGAACCACGAGGCTATTTGGAATAAAAAAAATATAAGTTTTGAGTCCACATATTTTTTGTTCTGGCAATGGTAGAAACTTGGATTTTTATCTGGCCACCCCAAGTCTAACGAGAAGTTGATTAGTGGTCGCAGCGACGCCGACGAGTTCGTACGCGTTCTTTAAATAAATCGGGAGTGTGACCGTGGAAAATCACTGTAACTGAACACCGTCCTACTTCTGTCCAGATGTTTGTTGTTTGTGGGATAAGCTTTTTTTTATTGTAAATACCTACAAGTACACATTCTCGTGATTTTTTTAAGCTATGACACGGATTTTTAACCGTTTATTTTGAATTAGATTTTAAAGGTTTTCTTAAATGGGGCTTTCTGGGACGATTTTAGGGGCTATTTGGTTACTAGTACCAAATATCCCCAGAAATATTTTTTTATTGAAATTGTAGGTTGACCATCGTTTTTTTTCCATTTGATAGATATATCTAATTGAATTCGTAAATTAGACCTACTGAGAGTTAAAGACTGTTTATTGATACTGCAATTTATGTTTGTTGTAATTTAAATAACCTGTGTATTTGTCAAATACAGTGAGTGATTTTTATATAAAGATTATAAAGTTAAGGAAATAAAACCGAAACATATTCTAAGTAAATTTGACATGCATGTTATAATTTTTTTTGTTACTTTTTTTGATATTTTACTGCTGCCAAGGAATTTAATTGTATGTTAATATATAAGAGCACATCTTGATTTCATTTATACGTGCTTATCTTTAATAACAAGTGAGTTATAGCTAGAAAAAGATTTCAATAAATCATGGTTCTTCATGTAAAACTTTGTGATTTTTTTTCCCCAAAAATTCTTACAAAAATATGGTTACTCTGCTTTTAATACCTATAATGCGGTTGTCCCTTAAGCGTTTTAAATAGCCCCAGTTACATTTAAAGCAACACAAGCTTAAACATTCATGAAAAACCAGAGCGTTAGCCCTTGATTTCTATAAAACCCCGAGTACGAGGCTATTTGGGACACCTGTTTAAAAAAAAATACTTGGTCTGTGTTAACAATCCAGACATGTGTGTAACATAAAATGATGGATGATATAATTTGTTAATGATATTAAATATGGAATTATTGATGTTTTACCCCAAAAATTGTACCCCCATTTTACGGTACTTTACAATTTTCCTCGCGGTGGTGAGGTAAAAACTCGTGAGTTTCGCTCGGCAGCAAAGATGTTTGGCGTCTCGTGCCTTGAAAGCCTCGCTTTGCTCAGGATTGAACTTTTGAACCATTCGCTTCGCTCATGGTTCAATCTTGCAACCCTTCGCTAGCTCGGCTTTATTGAAAGCCGAGCTAGCGAAGCTAGCGAGCTAGCTTGTATTGACAAGCACTTGCGCCAAACAACAACTTTGCAGCGTTGCCTAACAAATAAATATTGTCATGCAAGGCTGATATACAATAATTTACTTTTCATCACACTTGCTCGAAAAGGGCCTCATAATGCGCAGACATACAGAGCTGTAATAGCCTGTGTTACGCCCACGGGCGTAATAGTTTTTTTCTTAAATTGTATCTGTCACTCATGCGGCAGTTACAAAGCAAAGAGGTTTTAAATCAAATACGATGTCTGAAAACGTATTTATAAATTAAAAAACTACTTAAACATGTTTAACTGAATTATTTACAGATTTATATGTAGTCATTTAGTGTCTATGTAAAATGTTTTTAAGTGTTTTCAAATCGTGGCTGTATACCGAAGGGTCTTTGCCATACGCGCCTCACGTCAAATTCAAGAAAATGGACGGCTGACATGTTGCAGTTTTTATTACGATTTGTATTAATTTCATCTAAAATGTATTTGTTTTCTCGCAAATGTGATGAAAAACATTGTGTATAATACGGGCGCAACAATATTGCAAACTCGAGTCACCAAAGCCCTCCGCCTTCGGCGTCGGGTTTCTGATAGACTCTTGTTCGCAATATTCCACTTACGCCCCTCGTTAAACAATGTACTATTTCAACACATTTGCTCGTATGTACCTATTATTACGTCGCTTTTAGGCTCATAATCCTGGGTATTAAACACGCGTTTTTTATAACATAACGACACTTGTGTGTTATGGTTATATCCCGATTAAGTCACGTTGGCACCTTGCAGCAAGATGTATGCATAAACATAAATCCTTTTTGTAATTAATTGACTACTTATTTCTTTTGGATATGATATAGAAATGTTTAATTTAGTAAAACTATTCACTTTTGATAACATTTTACACGAATCATAAAGATAACATTTTAAAACGAAAATATTTATTTTATTTTGTATTTGGCTGTTTAGAGATTTCATCTAAGTCTGGCTTAACCCAAACGCGCGCACTGCGCAAACTTCACGAATAAAAAACTGTTGCGCGCCATTTCTTATAGCTTATTTCACAAATATTTGTAAACATTGTTAATGCGTGTTTGGTTATAATCAAAAATGTTGACTCGTGGTGACTAGAAAAGTGATAAATCCACTGGTAATTCTTGGCGATGTACAATATGTGAGTAAAATAAAAACCTGTTGCCATCATTAAGTAATAGTACATTGCGATACAAGTGAAGTATGTTGATAATTTCATCAGAGGCGGAATTATCATGCGAGCCGCAGGTGAGCGTGATAAGAGAGTCGAGGATGTAATTATCAAAGCTCACGCGTTTCATACGACGTTTTTCAACACATTTTGCGAGGAAAAAATCCTTTTCATAACATGAAAATTTTATAGGCCTGCCAAGTTATTTTCTTTACTTATTGATGTCAACAGGTTTTTACTCACATGTTGTATACAACACCAAGATGCGATGTATACATCGCCAAGAATTTCCAGTGGCATCCATTCTATTTATCACTTTTCTAGTCACCACGAGTCAACATTTTTGTTAATAACCAAACACGCATTAACAATGTTTACACATATCTGTGAAATAACCTATAATGGCGCGCAACAGTTTTTTTTCGTGAAGATTGCGCAGTGCGGGCGCATTAGATGAAATCTCTAAACAGCCAATACAAAATAAAATAAATATATTCGTTTTAAAATGGTATCTTTATTAATTCATGTAAAATGTTATCAAAAGTGACTAGTTTTACTAAATTAAACGTTTATATATCATATCCAAAAAGAAATAGTCAATTAATTAACAAAAAGGATTTAATTTGTTTAGTCGAGAAAGAATCCATTTGCCGATAATTAAAAAAAAAGCTGTACCACCCGGTTAATTTAAGAATGCACCGTGTGCATGCATGTCATCTTGCTGCAAGGTGCCAACTTGACTTAATCGGAATATAACCATAACACACAAGTGTCGTAATGTTATAAAACACTCGTGTTTAATAGCCAGGATTATGAGACTAAAAGTGACACAATAAGAGGTACGTTACGAGCAATTGTGTTGAAAAGAAAATAACTTGGCAGCCTATAAAATTTTCATCTTATGAAAAGGATTTTTTCCTCGCAAAATGTGTTGAAAAACGTCATATGAAACGCGTAAGCTTTGACAATTACATCCTCGGCTCTCTTATCACGCTTACCTGCGGCTCGCGTGAACAATTCCGCCTTTGATGTAATTATCAACATACCTCACTTGTCATCATCATCATATCAGCAGAAAGACGTCCACTGCTGGACATAGGCCTCCCCCAAAGAGTGCCAAAGTGACCGGTCCGTTACCTCACTTTTATCACAATGTATTATTAAAACAAAGTTTTAACCGACTTCAATTCAGTACTCTGCCAAGCCACATGAACATTTCCACATTTCCTTCCAGTTTACCACAAGAACATTGATTATTACAGAAAAAAACCAAATCGTGTGGCCGTCTGTATGTGGCCCGAATGCCGATAATAAATATTATCTCTACCTAGATGTTTTTTTTTTTTCACTTTCCTTCATATACATCTGATAAATATTTTTTTATTACAGTTAGTAGAGAACTGCATTCGACTTAACTCACACTTGACTCGAATTTTATCGATACAATGATCGAACGTGTAACAACCCTAGAGGCATGTCTCAGGACTCTCAGGATTGACTTCATAGCCGCGGGGTACTTAAGGTCTGAGAGAAACAAACAGGTGGTCAATTTGTGTGACATGTGACATCAAAGTGTCATTCATCTAAAAGTGATTTATATTATATTGTAAAACTTAGTACGTAGTAACGAAGTAGAAACCTTTATGTGTACCAACTCGTAAGTAAATTAATGTTCTAGCGCCTACAACGTAGTAGAAGGCAAGGCAGGAACGATACTTTATACATTCCAAAGCAATGAAAACGGTTACTAAGAGTACTTACAATTAGTATAAAAATGCCCGTTTTTAGTGTTCCGTACCAAAATTGGTCCAACGGAACAAACACTTATGCGATCACTCGGAAGCTGTCCGTCTGTCACAGCCAGTTTTCTCGAAGAAGGTGAAGATGAAGAAATGTATGGCCTAATTACATAAATAAAGTCAAAAAGGTGTAAACCCCAATAAAGGGGGCAGTTTGAGGGGTAATAAGGGGTTTCGCTATATTTTTTTTGGATTGTAAGGAACGTGTGGGGTATCATTCGAAAGCTCGTAAAATTTTGAGACCGTATACACATTTTGAGTACTTTTTACGATAGCTCTTACTAGTGTAAAATGTGACCTTATCTTTGGCACGCCCTGCAGCCTAAACCGTTTGACGGATTTCGACATATGAGGTGTCGTTGGATTCCTCTTAATCGTGGGAGTGACATAGGCTATAAAATTAAAAAAAAAACTAATGGGTTTTTTGAAAAATCTTGTAATTTTACTTGTTTCATACAGTGCTGTCCCCAGCTCTATTTCAAAAACTATAGCCAACTAAGACTTGGAAATACACATGCATAACGGAAATTGTGTGTAGATGGCGGGAAAATTATCAACATGACTCTAGCTTTAATAGTTTAAATCTGGGGTCACGGCAGTGCCCCCGCCAAGTCAAGCAAAACAGCGGCACGGCCGTACCATCCTTTTCTCGAAGCAGTTCAGGCCATTCTCGACCCCCCAATAACTTCGTTGTGGACAAAAATAGAAGCCTGAATTTTCAGTAACCAAGCACGCATTGTATAAACACAGTATACTTAAAATTACATTCAATTTAACAATGATAACTAGTCAAAGTTTCTTAATTTTGTCACTCACAGACTCACCGATCATCAAAAGTCCAAGGCACTTCTAGCAGACATAGAAGCTTCAAATTTAGATTACAATTAGTGTTTAGTGTAAAACCAAGGGAAAACTAAAAAAAAAATGCAATTTAAGTCCAGTTTTCTGCATACCAACTGCATAAATAATCTGCTTTGTAATCCCATATAAACATATAGCATTACTTACAAAGTTATATTTAAAGTGAATGGAACAAAAATTTAAAAGCAAGAATGGGACTGCATTTTTTAATTTGTATGTATTGATAAAACAATAACCTACAAAAAGAAGTGAGATCCCATAAAAAACATTCCATGTAAAAAAGAGGCCAAGTCTCGAAACTCTTCCACCGTAAAAAGTTGTGAGATATTTCGTAGTACGAAGTCTCAGGCAGTCTTATTATTCTTTATTTGCTAGCTAATTAAAATTTTGTGACTTGGCAATCACACAATAGTTACTACATAGTTTTAGGTATGCATAAATCCATCGGATACAGTGAAGTTGTGTGATTGCCAAGTTGCAGAATTTTATTTAGCTAGCAAATAAAGAATAATAAGACTGCCTGAGACTTGGCACTACGAAATATCTCACAACTTTTTACGGTGGAAGAGTTTCGAGAATTTGGCCTGTTTTTTAAATGGAATGTTTTTATGGGATTATATCTACAAATTAAAGTAAATAAAATCGGTATAGCGTCTCATTTTACGCTGGTTCTTCAGTATAGCCGTGCCTGGTGACGTACATTGCACTTCGCAGTCTGATAAATGAATATTAATATAATGAAAACACAGCATTGTATTTCGTGTTGTTTCCTGTTTCCGATTTGTTCCGACCGAAACCGAAAAATACCCGATATCAAGTAATTAGACATCGCACAGGACAGGTCTGGTGTTTTCAACAATTACCCACGATCCAGTTAAAGTCTGACCTTCGATTCGGTGTAGTTGTTGCGGGTCTGGGAGTCAATATATACTAGAGGTGTGTGGTAGTTTAGAGATAGATTGTGAATAGTTTATATTTCCGTATTTCCGAATGAATCCGACGAATAATTTGCATCTAGTAAAAATATGATTTATTGTTGTCATAATCTATACCAATTCAAATAAAGAACTCCGTACTTCATGAATTTTTGTTTTTATCGTTCCATATTTAAAGCTGATACATAGACCAAAGGTTAATAAACCCAATAGAGGCGTCATAGTTATCAAATTATTTAGTGTTCCCATATTCATTTTGTGCAATTTTTTTCTATGTATTAGTGCGCGTGAGCGTGTGCTAAACTTATTTGGCTTGGTTGAAAACCGGCTTCACTAGGTTTTTCGTAATGCTTTGTCTATCTTTTTTCTTGGTCTGAGGTTATCGCTTGCGGATTCGACAAATTTAAAGTTATTAACACAACACAGTCAAGTAAGTAACTAGCCCTTACACAACACACAACAATAAGTGGCAGTGGGCGGGGCACATTGCACGTAGAGCCGATGATGGCCATTGGGGCGGAAATAACACAAATACTACTAGAAACAGAACTTTGATTGACTACGTATTTAGCAAGTTCCCAAATTCTGTAGTTATACACGTCGTAGAATATTTTTCAGCCATCACAAAGAAATTTGTATGAAAATCGAAGATATAGAAATATAATTTTTGTTGAACTCCATTCAATAAATCAAGCAGTTTAGTTATTAGTAGTTAGCTTCAAAATCAGGAGATAAAGTATGAATCATTTAAAATAACTGAATGTACGGAACACTAATTGCTGAGTTTCGACTCGCACTTGGCCATTTTTTTTTCTAATGTTTAGTTGTTTGGATCGAGGTTCTATGAACGTCACGCCACAGTATTGCTCGGGTCAGTAGCAGCCTCGAGCGAGCAGTAAACACGGAGTGGGTGCATTTTATTAACGGGGCTATGGCTGTAAATCTTAATACAACCACAGTGAACGTAAAAAAAGTAGCATCAGTCAGAGAAAGAAGAAAGCACAAAAATAATCAATCAAACCATATTTATCAATGTATCAAAGATTTTGTTATTGTACAGTCAGCATCATATAACTAAGTTAGTAGCAGCCAAAGTAGCCAAATATTTCGGTACACGTCTTTATTACTCGTCTACTACGACGAGAGAGAGAAAGGATGTGTTACGATATATTTGGTTACTTTAGTTGCTACTAACTGTACGATGCTGACTGTAAGTACGTAAGTAGAACTTTGGGCCGCCAATTGGACTAAGAAATTACAACGCCTGGCCAAAATCAATTGAGGGATTCTCTCTCCGTCGGGCGACGGAGAGACAATCCCTCAATTGATTTTGGCAGCTACCAGGGGCTGGACCAGATGGTCGATTGGGCAACGTTTCGTACGTACGTCAGGTAGATCTGATCGTATTTTTTTGTAGAGCAAAATTATAGTTGAGTCGGAAAATGCTTGTTCGAAAAGTACCAGACACGCAATTACATCAAAAACGCTGTCGTTAGGTATAAGTGGGAGTTTCCTACGTGCCTCTCTATTTTTAATTTGAGAAGAGCTATTACCTGCACGTCTAGCACAACTTGCTGAACAGTCGCTTTGCGCGCGATTGAGCGTCTCCTGTCTCACTCGCACCATGCACATTAGAAAGAGGAGGGTAGATCTTTGTCGACTCGCGTCGCGGCGCGGCGTCAGTTGTGCTAGACACCCTGGTGATATTAAAAACCGCAGAGAACAACTCTCGGACTCAGTTGAGACGAGATTCAATTGTTTTTTAATTGCTTCCGCGTCAAAGTTTTGACTTCACCAATGTCAAAGTCTTTGTTCTCGAAATTAAATTACAGAGGAAATAATGAATGTTGGCGATTGGTCATTTCCATCTGTGTGTCGTACTGCACATGTGTACGCTATGTTACATGAATATTCTCTGCGCGGCGGGCGTGCAGCAATTATCAGTTCTCGTTAACCGATCGTTTTAACACCCGTTTATTGAACTTGTAAACTGTTAGCGTTTAATTAGACGCCAGGATTAGCTGCAAAGTGCACAATTCACTTAGTTCATAAATTTAAATGAATAAAAAATATCGGTACCTGCACGAGCTACGGAGAAGCTATCCTAGCTTAGTGGTTCGATCATGCGGCTTGGTTATTGAGTCGAGAGTGCTGGCTCATCATTCGCTTTTCGAGATTTGACCTAAAACAACATCGTGAGGAAACCTGCAATCTTATCGCGGAAATTATCCCTGAAATGGGTGAAAAGGGGAGTTGACGTTACTATGGGATGGGAGAGCGATAATTGATGCTGCCTCTGTGGGAAGTCTAATAACAATATTTATTTTCACCTCAGCAGATCGAACAAGCATATTTTGCGGTCTGAAAACAGTGTGCAATATGCGCTTTTGCTCACTCCGTGAGACAAAGTAGCTTTTTAATTTTGATGCCGAGCACTGACATTGCATTGTATGGGGTCTATCACAAGTTCAGAATATTTGAACTTTGTTAGCTCTGTCCCTTTCATTTCAATACGAAAAAATTAAATGGCAGACATAGTTCGACCACCGAATTTCAAAGTAGACTGAGTAGACCCCCAAAAAAGCGCGAAACAAGTAACACATTCGAAAACTATCAAATGAACAAGTCTAAATTACCAAAATAATTATACAAAGGAATATTTAAATAAAAAGATCTCGGAGTAAACTCCGTTTTTCATAATACATTGGTAGACATGGATTTTATTACGCGAGCTAATTAATCTTAAATTTTATGAACGTATACTACAGATGCAGTTTCAGAATGAAGCGCGGCGCACCGCCCCATTTAAAAAATTGTGCGCTGTTAATTTGTTTCAGATTTTATTAGGTATATTATTCTTCATTCTTGCGTTATTAATATTAGTTTTAAGTATAAAAACTACTAGGATTAATAAATTATCTATCTAACGAGGAAATATAATGTAAGTCAGTGACGAAGGCAGTAAATTAACAACAGTACCTACGGCTGGTTTTTGGTGTGCACGCAAGATACATGCTCATGTGTGGCTTCGTCTCTTTCTAGAGCAATAGACATGAATGATAAATATTTCAAAAATAGCTAGAAAATATGAGTAAAATCTGTGAATTGTAACAGTAGTAACCGTTAGTGTTAGTAATGTGTTAGTGTCACACGAGACTCTTATATGGCCGCTCCACACGATGGGCCATCCTGACGGCCCGTAGCCGGCCGGTAGGACGAGACATAGATATGTCTTACTCCCTTTAACGCATAGTTGCGTCCTGTATGATGGGTCAGGATGGCTCATCGTGTGGAGCGAGCGGCCATTAGATACTAAAATATCCTTTGGTTTCTCGCGCCTTGTCTCGCCTTTCCAGTATTTACCAGCCGGCCGGCGCTGAGGAGTTAAAACAAGCAGTAACGAACGCCTAATTAAGTTTTGTTCCTGAATAATCACGACACGAATAGGTAACTAAAACTATGATATATTTTTAATGTGAATATGTTCTCACTGCTGAGGCGAAAAGTTATATGTGTTACTCGAGAGCAAAGTATTTGCATCTCGTGCTTTTGAGTCCCTCGCTGCGCTCAAGATTCAAACTATGAATCACTCGCTACGCTCGTGATTCAATTTTAGAATCTTTCGCTTCCTCAGGACTCAAAATCAGCACTCGCAGTAAAAGCAGACTTTGCTCTCTTGTTGCACAAATAACTATTGTAATCAGATTTTGCATAGGTGTATTATATGTGAGGTACACATACATACATACATACATACATAGATTCACGTACGCCTTCATTCCATAAAGGGGAGGCAGGACAGGACACATGAACTTATGTTCCAGTGCCGCTTTTAGCATAAAATCGGTATAAAAGATCGACATAATGTGATATCGCAGTGATAGGTTGCTAGCCCATCGATCACCGCGCACTCCTCTTATTATAAATTGTTATTAGTGTGATTGTACGTTAGTAGTGTGAGTGAAGTCCTTGCCCCGCACTGGGCCAGCGTGAGCTCTACAGCTCATTCCCTCTCATCGATGGTAGTAGGCCTGTTTCCTGCACTGGGACACTGTGTAGTGTGATGGATGATGAACGAGATATCTATGTTAGATATTTCATACGCCGAAGCACCAAGAGTACCTCAAGTCGGTAAAGAGCAGAGCGGCAGGGGTGCCTCACTCCGTGATTTCGTCGCGCCGCTACAAGTACATGTCTACCGGCTCCAGCCGGTATGTTAGCGCTGGTACGGCACGCACGCGTTCTGTCGCAGCGCGTTGCATGCGATTCGGCATTCCTAAACAGGGAATTGTTAACAGAGAACCTGTGTGCAGCAGATGGAACATGAAGAATTTCGTACATGGATCGTCGCTTGTAAATGTTGTACGAAATTGTGATTGTTCGACAGCTGCACTACACACAAAGGGGTAATCTACTAAAGATTACCCCTTTGAACTAGAAGAACCCCTTAAGGGGTCATTTGTTGTCTAACCCCTCGAGCAAAGCAAAGGACGGCTATGTAGGTGTCATAGCATAAGTAGTGCTGTCAAAGTAACCTTCGTGTTTTCAAGTAAGGTATTCACTCATTATAGCAAAGATATTGGCGTGGAAACATCATTTTTGTAATCAGTAATCAGTCATTTATTCGCTTAACACGTTGATGGACACTACTCCAGACACAATAGAAATAACAATAGAATTACGCCTATAGGCGTCTACTGTCCATCAATGCATTAAACATGGTACAAATAGGTGGTTCAATAATATACAGAACTACATGTTTGGTCACAAGGACATGCAAATATATATTATGAATGTCGTGTGTATCGCATGCATAAGTTGCTAATACTAAGAATTTAGGTCATTAAGGTATTCTTGAACGGAGTAATAGGCTTTGGATGCTAAAAAGTTATATAACGCAGTCTTAAATTGTACGTGATGAACGCCGTTCAAAGGGGCAGACAATGTCAAATTATATAGAATTCCCTTGTCAGCGTCAGTTATCGCGGTGCTCGTAAAAAACAACTGACTAATTAAACATGAGTGTTCACAATCAATACCAGTAAAATTTTATAGAGCATGTAATTTTATACCAAAAAAACCGGCCAAGTGCGACTCGGACTCGCGCACCGAGGGTTCCGTACAATTTGTACGGAACCCTCGTGCGTCCGGTTACTACAACTTTTGCTTGTTATAGGTTTGTACGGTACAAACCTATAACAAGCAAAAGTTGTAGTATGTTTATTACTAAATGAAAATGGAATCCGTAACATTACAATGTGGAAAGCTGGGGGAGCATAAATTTAAACAGTCACTTTATCAATTTATTAATCCTTAAAAAAAAAATATTAAGTAAGTACCATATTATTTATTTTATAATATAACTGAAATACCTACACTAGATTTGCAGCAGCCTGGCAAAACTTATTTATCAAAGTTGTTTATTTTCAAAGTTTTTTGTCACTATCTTTTTATAAATCCGGTTCAAAAATACTAATTGACTGTTAAATTTGAACCAGATCTGTAAATGGTGACTGAAAAAGGTATGAATGAATAGTACCACATTGAACATTGAAGTCCGAAAAACGCATTTAAGTTTTAAGTTCATAAGGAAAGGGGTAGTAAGTTTAAAATTATGAAAACTATTTTTCACCTCAGCAGCTCGAACAAGCATATTTTGCTGCGTGAAAACAGTGTGCAAAATGCGATTTTGCTCACTCAGTGAGACAAAGTAGCTTTTTAATTTTGATGCGGAGCACTGACATTTCATCGTATGGGGTCTATTACAAGTTCAGAATATTTTATTAGCGCTGTCCCATTCATTCCATTACGAAAAAAGAAAATGCCAGTCATAAGTCGATCCATAGTTCGACCATAGAATTTTAAAGTAGACCCGCAAAAAAGCGCGAAACAAGTAACACGTTCGAAAAGTATCAAATTAACAAGTTTAAATTACCAAAATAATTAAGTATAAAAAGGAATTTTCAATTAAAGAATATTTAAATAAAAGATCTCAGAATAAACTCCGTTATTGATATTGGTTTTAAATATAAACACTACCTACTAGGATAAATCAATTCTCTATGTACCTAACTAGGAAATATAGTGAAGTCAGTGACGTGACGGACGAAGGCAGTATTTTAACAGTACGGCTAGTTTTTGGTGTGCACGCGAGATACACGTAATATGCTAATGTGTGCCCTTGTGATAATGATAAATATTTCTAAAATATCTCGAAGATATTAGTAAAATCGGTGAATTTTAACAATAATACGGTTAGTTTTTAGTGATGTGTTAGTGATATCCTTTGATTTATCGCGCCTTGTCTCGCCTTTCTAGTATAGACTAACGGCGCGGCCGGCGCTGAGGAGTTAAAACAAGCAGTAACGAACGCCTAATTAAGTTTTCTTCCTGAATAATCTTGAGACGAATAGGTACGTGATACTATGATATATTTTTTAATGTGAATATGTTCTCACTGCTGAGGTGAAAAGTTGTATGTGTTACTCGAGAGCAAAGTATTTGCATCTCGTGCTTTTGAGTCCTTCGCTGCGCTCGTGATTCAATTTTAGAATCTTTTGCTTCCTCAAAACTCAAAATCAGCACTCGCAGCAAAAACAAACTTTGCTCTCTTGTTGCACAAATAACTATTATTATGCGGCGTTAGTGTGTTACTAAACATTTATGCGTTTTGCAATTTTACATTTATCTGTGCTATGAAGTTACTACATACCAAATTAAAAGATTCTAGGTCGACTAGAATCATCCTTTAGGCTTTGATTCCCTTGCGAGTAGTTGCGAGCGCCAAAATAAGCGGATTACTTAAATTGCTGTTTCTTTTTATTGCGTTGATATAAAATAAAACTGAGTTCACTCCGATTTAAATTATGTGACTTATATTGCTAATTCTTATGATTGCGTGGACATAAAAGTTTCGTTTTGCTACAGCTGAAAGTTATTATAGACCTGAGTATTTAATATGAATTTCAATTTAATACCTCTACGCGTTTACGAGGAAAAAAATAGTAAGTAAATAAAAAAAAAAAAAAAAATTATGATTTTACTAAAAATGTCTACTTTTCGTAATTTTTCCTTGGTCTGTGCTATATGACGTTGCTTTGTGCCAAATTTCAAGTTTCTGTGTCCACGGGAAGTACTTACCCCGTAGGTTTTGCGAGTGTCGAAAAACTCTAAAATTTGCAGCATAAACGACTGTATCTTTTGATTGCGTTGGCTTTTAAGTTTGATTTTTTCACAGCTCCAAGGGACAATAGAAAGTATTTGATATAAATATCAGCTTGAGCAAAAATGGTCTTGACAGACAGAAAGACGGACAGCAAAGTGATCCTACTTATAACTCTTATAAGGTTTCCGTTTTTTCCTTTTGAGGTACGGAACCCTAAAAATTACAATTATACTGTTGCTATAGCGTTTCTTGCACGTAGGTACTTACCTAGGTATTCCAGAAATCTAGGCCACCATCGCGAGCTCGACTGGAAAGCAATTACTCGGCAGACGTGGCCTCAAACTTATTAAAGCTGCCTACGCTACAGTAATAAATCACTTTAATAAACTTTGATACCTGCCTTCGTTATTACTTAGGCACTTGTATAGTGCACATCGTTTGACTATACACTCGGAATAACCTAGTAAACTGCGATGACTAACATGCGCTAGAGTGTTTATATGAATTCGGTTTTCATTAAATCCCTTAACCTTTTGAACGCCATGCCTCATGTACACACGCCTACACGCCAACGTCGTCTGTAAGAATATGATTATGAACCTGACTCGAAGGTGACTGACAGCGTATCACCTATAGTCGTTCTAGGCCGCGCGGGCGCGACAAACCTTTAGGTGTTTAGTCGTCCAAATGGTTAAAATGAACGAAACTAGGGCGATTGAACTATGGTATGGGTATACCACGCGTGCGTCATCTCAGTGAATAAATAACACAATTAAAAGTTCAAACTGTATTAAAAGTATTAAATAATTAGCTGTAATATAATATTTACATCAGACTAATAAGATTAACAATCAATATATTTGAAATACAGTACAAAAATAATATCTTTCATAAATAAAACGCAACTTTGTACAGTTTGTTCTTAATTTAAATTGAACTATCTAGCCTAGACAATTTCGCTAAGTAGGTATTTACAATACTGGTCATAAAAATATTTTTTACAAATAACTAAGGGGCTATTTACATGCGGCAACAACTCGCATGCGAGTTTTATTACATTGCAGGGTTTGATTGAATTCGTCGTATTCCGCTAGCCCGCAGCCCGCAATGTAATGAAAATAGCATACGAGTTGATACACCATGTAAATGGCCCTTAAGTGGGTCATTCTCAATTTGCGCACACGGTCACAATCGTGGATAATTCCCACCACTACCGTGGATGGAAGAATACGAAAAGACACTGCTATCGTGAATACACACTAGAGTAATCAGTACTTCATTATTACATTTGCGTTTTTTCGTATGATTTCAAAGAGTGCCATTAAACTATTGTGATGGTGCGTACAACACGGAAATAGTAAAAACGCTTGCCCTTTTGAGGAAAATACTTTAGGGCAAAGAAATTTAATAAGACTAGGTACAGTCAGCATCATATAGTTAGTAGCAGCCAAAGTAGCCAAATATATCGGAACACGTCTTTATTACTATAGGAGTAAGGAAGTGTTACGATATATTTGGCTACTTTGGCTGCTACTAAATATGTGATGCTGACTGTACATGTAGGCTTATTAAAGTGCAAATTTAACATTATAAGATTTTTGCAAATAAAATTATTAACAACAAAAAAATATAGTCAAAGGTACGGCTGAGATCCCGACATACAAAAACTTGGGAGTGTGTATTCTAATATTTCATAATCTGTAAAGAATATAATTAAACTACCATTATTATTCATATAAGTAATCCTACTCTTTTAAATCTAATTTACAAGATTCAAAATTCAGTGCAAATCCAAAAAATGCGTCATCAAACAAAAAGTAAACTTGCTCTTTGTCACCCACCATGAGCCACACACATACTTTAATATTTACAAACTATGGTATGCCATATTTAGCTTTAACCGGCTCATCAAAAGTATCTGATGGACCCCGCCCTTAGAATTATGAACAGATAAAAATCGGTTACAATTTTGTATGTTTTGAGAGAATATTATTTATATACGTTTTTTTGCAAGTGAGTGTTAACACTGTGGGCGTAGCATGGGTGACATTTTATCACTTATCGCTGTCGATAAGACATCCGTCACGTTCTAACAAGTAGGTATCATATGCGAGTGCGAGTGTGACGGATTATCCACAACGATAAGTGATAAATGCCAACCACCTTAGGCCCGCTGATTATGATTACAAGCGGTCTAGGGCGGTGCCGGGGTGAAATTGACGCGTTCCATATTAAAACACATGAAACCTAGACATTAAGTTTAACAAGACAGAATCTTAGTAACCAACACAGGTATAGATATACACTAGATAACTTAAACACCTCAATCTGTATGAAACCGACCGTGTCACTTTTTTCTATCTACGTTGACGTCACACGGGCGAATTAGTGATCTGAATTCCCCGTTGTCCGCGGAAAATCGATTCTGCAATAAGGTACTTTCTTAATATTCACGGACAACCGGCTACCACAACAGACGCGCGCGGAATGTAAGTCGGAGTGCCAACTCGGAGTCCGAATTCTGACACGCGAAGTACATGCATTTGCGTGTTCTATGTATATATATATCTGTGGTAACCAAGGTTAAAACTTCAACAATACTATATACGTCTACGAGAGCCTAACAGACGAGGTAGTCAACTTTAAGGCGATAGTTCTAGTCTCAATGCGACTCTAATTTATAATTTACCTATTAACACACTTAAGTACCTACACGATACTGATGTAAGTATTTAACATATGGGTGAATCAACTTTTAAAGGTACCTTCTTTTCTAAAGCCAAACTAAACTCGCCTTTAAATCAATAAGCTATTGAATTAAGTTATTGAAAAGTTAATTCAATTTACATGTAGCAACCATGACATCCTTTACTTGAAAAAAACTGGTAACGCGGCGGAAAATGCACGTTTATAAAAAAACCTGAACACACAACTTCAATAGTGTTACTTTTTATATTAATGTAACAATTATAATTATTTTTAACCTTGGTGCAATAATCTTGATTCAATAACTGCTTAGGTTGCACCCTAAAATTTGGTTCACCCATAATGTCATCGGAAAATTGTACGAACCGTTTACTTACCATCTAACAAGTGAGTTGGTAAACTGATGATGGTCAGGTTACATTTGGTAAATAATTATATAATATTACGCGTCACATATATATACATATATATGTATATATGTATATTGCTACCCTAGAGAAACATAATATGTAAAATCCTTCTAATATTATAAATGCGAAAGTTTGGATGTTTAGATGTTTGTTACTCAATCATGCTTAAACGGCTCAACCGATTAGGATGATACACGAAGATAGTTTATGGCCTGGATTAAAATATAGAACAGTTTATATCCCGGGTCCATGCAGACGACATCGTGGGCGGAAGATAGTAAAAATAAAAAAACAGCTGCGGTCGTGTTATCGAAAACACATCTGGATATTTTGCATTTATAAGTACTTAAAAGTTTTTCAAATGACCCATTCCCTTTTTTACGTCTATATTTTTTCGGCATCCCGAGAAAAAGCATTTTTTTCTATAAAGTTCTTTTTGTCGCATTGTACTTAGAATATGTAGGTATCTTATCTTGTCACAATGAAAGTACGGACGATTGATAATATTAAGCCAGTTATATTACTTTGCCACTGCGTTAAGATAATTTCGGCAGCAATAATACCAAAAACTGGGTAATCATTTGCTTAAGTCAGGTATATACTTATCTGCAAAATCAAAACGTGTCTGATTTGATACATTCAAAAGGACTGCCATCAATAAACTTACGCGGATTATTCTAAAAACAACTACACGTTAATTACTTGCTAATAAACTCTTATAAGTACGCTACACAACCTGACTTATTGCGATAATAAACCACATAACATAGAAATCAATTTTATCTTAATTGTCTAGCCATAAGTTATAAAGTCCGACCTTCAAAGTTCTATAGTACAGGCAGGGAATCTCATATGTAGAGACCGAGAGCTCATAGAATAGTGCTCGGGTTCGGGTGAAACCACTCATTTTGATAACGCATATAAGCATGTTAGAGCAAATGTCGGACTGTATAATGTGCACTGTAGGAAGTTACTGAAGACAAAATAATTAATGAACAATAACTTCCTTGCCTTTTACTCCGTCAAATACAGCCACATATCATAATACAGCATACACTCACAGCTCAAGTCAGCTAGGTAGCACGGGATCTGTGAGCGGAAATCGCGCGAAACTCACCTATCGACGGACCTGGTTGGCTAAAACTGAATTTCATATTTAACTTGATAATTGAATACCCAGAAGGGCCACAAGAAATCCACGGCAACAACGAACGTTACCCCAAATGAGGTAAGTGTTCACGTTAGTTGTCATTTTTAACCCATTCATATTCAAGAGTACTCTGCGGATCAAATAAACATCAAAATAGTTTATTTTAGTTTTCACTTAATATCTATCACTAAATCTCACTACCCGTTTAAATCTCTACAAACACACAAACATGAAGTAAGATAATGTCTTCTGGTTTCACTTCATCCGTTACGTCGCCATGGTAGCAAAATGTATATTCTTACAACGTTGTGCGATACGTAAGGTGGTAACAACCCTATTTTGGGATTTGAGCGTAGATAAGAGTAATTCCCACATAAATATATCAAGATAGAAGGAAAGAGTGTAAGTACTTAGCGTGGCGAAATTATGACACAGGTGTGACAATGGCTCGCCGCGAACTTCAGTCTGCTCCCGACCGCGGTCTGCGTGCGATGTCAGGTTTTAAAACCAAAATGGTTTGTTGCGCAATGATTAATTGTTCAAACACTTCCAATAAATTTGGAGCTGTTAATCAAGGTATTTCCTTTCATTGGTAAGTACAATTTGTCCTTAAATATCTGTTATTAATTAAAAAACTATTTATTTTATTATTTTCATCAACATCGCTACTGAGCGGGCGATTGTGTGCCAACGCCAGTTTTCCATTGCGGCTTTAATTTGACGAGCCAGACTTGGCGTGCGTTCAAAACCAGCGATGTAAAAATAAGCTATTTAAACTGTCGAGTCACGTTCAAGGTCGATTTATATTTTTTTCTGTCAAAAGTAAGAACTGTACCTACACTGTGTGCTGTACCTACACTGCGATTTTCTTACTCAATTATTAAAGTCGATTTTGAAAACAGAGGAAATGATAATTACGTTCTTATATTATGATGCAGCTATATAATGTAGGTACGTAATGCAAATATTATTAACAAACAGGTTATGGTTACGTCTTTATTGCAATTTTATTTCAGTTTTCCGAATGATCCTGATATTAAAAATAAATGGATTTGTCGTAAAAAATGGTTTCCTACATTTTTTGGTTGCCTTCTGGCCATTGCCTACGCGGTATCTGGTCGCGTATTTGGAGGACTTATGATATAGCTCGGCCAGTTATTAAAGTGTCGCGTCCGTCAGCAGGAACGTAAGCAATCAATTCAGAAATTTGTTTGGATGCTTAGGAACTGAACATACTAAAAGTCTCGACAAGTTCTTTCCTTGTACAGTGTAAAAAAACTAAGACCTTTTTATTAATACTATTTTTCATTTCCTCTGTTGAATCTAATTATAATTTCCTCTGTCGGTTCTTATCGATATTTTGAATCGATACAAAATAAACCTACAAGTTATTGCAACTGCCGCGTGCGAATCGATGTTGACGAATCGTTGTCGCGCGGCTTATGTTTCCCGTCACTAAATTACATTCGTGACGTCAAAGTACCTACGCAAAATTTAACACGCTCGGTTCCCATACTAATCGACGAGCTCTTTGATTCTATCTTGATATAGTTCTGTGGTAATTCCGCACTAGAACCAAGTAACAATGACGTAATGTAAAAAAGAAGAAAATAGGTAGTTGTCTATATAAAATTCCATGCATAAAAATGGCCAGGTTTACGCTAGTTACAGATGACAAGTGAAAACAGGACGGTATCCTAACTTCTGGTAGCGAAACATATACATATAGTAAAGTTGTTAAATTGACCAAGTTTTAATGAGCCACCTTCAGAGCGCGTATAAGTAACCAATTTTTTTTGAAGTGGAAACTTCTTTAGCGGCGCTGTGCACTTTTTGTGATGGGGAAAAATTGTTAAACTGATGAAAGATGTCACGTGAACGTGAGATTCGAGAGATACTCGCCACAGCGAAAAACTGTTACAATGTCATTGAGTTTTCACTTCTGCCGGCCTCCCGGAGTGCAACCCGGTCTTTTTTTTTCTTATATTACGTCATTATCAGTAATAGTAGATGAAGGTGATGTCGGCAGGGCGCAGCAGTATGAGTAAGTTTGCAGCCACTTAGAGCAGCGAGCGGGCTTGGCTGCTGCGGCTGCGCGGCAGGTGGCGCGCGCGGGCTCCGGGCGCGAGGCGCGCGCGCGGGGCGCGGCGTCAGCGCGGCGGCGGCGCGCCCGGCGGCGTCCAGCGCAGGCACGCCGGCTCCACGCAACGCGCGCGCTCGGCGCGCCGCGAGACCTCCTCCAGGACGTCCTGTGTCCGACAGAACAGTGAGTGCCCGTGCCCGCCCGCACATTACACCCACTAGTGGCCGCCACTTAAGGGGACGGGTAGGGCAAGACTTCTCCATAATCATTTTGTGCAAGTTTTTTTTCATTTGTGTTTGCGCTATAAATATAACTTTTAGTCAGTATACTTATTTTTCTGTTAACTATTTACTGATGTCATTATTATTTTATTTTTTATTCTTTTTAAATCTAACAAAATTTTAACATAATGCCATAACCCTGCGTAAATTCAATATGAACAAGCAAAAAGAAACAAATATTCTCTAGTGCCAAAACCGACGAAAGAAAACTTGCACAACGTTTGTATAGAGAATACCTTGGTGTACCCATCCCCTTAACGCGACCACTCTGCCGCACATTAAGCCACTAGTGGGCGAATCTAGTCGCTTAGTAGCGAGCGCGAGTCACTCCAGCAGCTTGTGGCTCGGACGCGGCTACTAAATGCCCGGTGCGCGCCGATGCTATTAAAAATGTATGACAGTACTCGACGGCAGCTTGTGGCAGAACTAGTGGCCCAATGTGCGGTGGGTCTAAGTCGTGCTCTCCCATTGCACGGCGTGTGTAACGTTGAATTGTACGAAAGTACTGCAAGTGTATAGAGTGAGACGTTGTACGCGGCGCGGTGCAACTAGCGTCCGTGACGAGCGAGAATAAGAGCTGTTACGCGATACAGTTGCAATATGCAAGGATCTTCTCTCTATGCAGGAGATCTATGGCACTGCGCAATCGTGCATTCGCGAAACGACGGTTGGTATCGCTTAAAAAGTCGCAGTGTGTAACCGCTCTAATACTAGACGGACAGAGGGTGCCCATTTCCTAAAGCTACATTAATACAAATTTACGAGCCTAAACAGGCAGCACTGACATACTTAACACATTCACTGCCAAGAATCGCTACGCGCTACGCTCGTAGCCGATCCCGTGGTTTTCCTCGTATGTAGCGGATAGCGACTACGGCGTAGGCACCCCCCGCTAGGCGGGTTCCTAGCAGTGAAAGTGTTAAACCAAGTACATGTCTTTTCGACCAGTATTGCCTTGAAAAATTTACAGAATCAGACCTGACAAATTGTGACTCTTACCTTTGTCAAATGAGTCCGACGTGTAATGCAATTGTTGAATATACTTTAACACAACAATATACTTATAGGTATAGGCCGCATATAAGTTCAGTGGACAGCTCACCTGTTTCTTTAGTACAATGTGTTTCCCTTTCCAATACTTCATGAGACCTCTCTCTTGTAGCGTCGACACAATATCTGAAGATGCAATGGCGAGGTCTTTGCTCAGATCTCTAATACTCAGAGTGGGGCCAGGGGCGGAACACAGTCTTTTCAGGAGCGCTTCTTTCCAATAAGAGCGGTACGAAATGAGACCAAGATCTGAAAGGGGCGTTTCAGGAGAGCCGACTTTGCCTTCGACTTTCGTTAGGAGGTAACCTGCGGACAAAATATGTGTTGAAAACGGGTCATGTTCTAGACAAGTGTTTAATTGACCGTTTCTCTTCCTTTTCCACATTGCCGCGCTTATCATTAAGAAATCAAAATCAATCAACATCAATTATTTATTCTGCAATAGGGCACTTTTACATGTCAAACGGTAATTTACAATAAAATAATAATAATCTTACACAATAATAATTTAAAATTTGCAGATTAAGGACCGATATAAACGGAACCGTTTTTATTAATTTAATTTAACAAACTAAATGTCACTAAGTTAAAGAAAACAGAACAAAATTGCAAAATATGACCATTACATTCGATATAAGGTCTGTATCAGCATTAATTAACAAAAAGTTAATGATATTAATTCAGTATTCCAGAGATGTATAAGATCTCTGAGCGTCCAAATACAATTAATAATTATTCTAATGTTCGTAGAGATGAATAAGGTCTCTAAGCGTCAAAACTCAGGTCAGTCGGAATCGAAATAATTTGACAAGTGTGATCAGATATGCCGAGGTCTAGTACCTCAACCTTGTAGCGCCTTGCGTTTGTGAAAATATTATCAATGCATGTTTGGGAATGTATAGTTATCCTAGTTGGTTCTGTTATTGCGCGGCTGTTATACAATCGGAATGTGTTCACAAATAGTTCACTATGTTTTGTCTTTTCAAGGATATTAACGTTAAAATCGCCTAAAATGAAAATATTTTTGTAGCTGTTTCTGGTTCATGTTACTACTTTTCTAAGGAGATATTCCATGTTAAAAAGAAAGATATCTAGCTTACTATTTGGTGCTCTGTACACACATATAATTAAACAACTCAATCCACACGAAGCAATCCCACCACATTCGAAATGACTATCCACATACATTTCGGTTATCCATTTCAAATCCCGATAGTTATAAATAGTTTGTTTTAGGTATATAGTAACACCCCCTCCTTTTTTCCGTTTACGGCAATAGTACGCAACATTTTTGTAGCCTTCTAACTGTTCTACTTCGCTGTCTTTTAAAAACGTCTCACTAAAGCAACATACCTCTATAGTTTTATCATGTATTAATAGTCCTATTTGGTCTGCTTTAGATTTAATGCGATTAAATTTGTGTGTTGAGGTGCATTATAACAAGATTATTGTTCTTTATCATATTTATCTTGCAACACATTTGGTAGGTCATTGATGTAAATCAGAAACAGAAACGGGCCCAGAATCGAGCCTTGAGGAACACCAAGAGCAACAGTTGTCCCTGCTGATTGGGTCCCATTGATGACTACCTACTGGTGTTCTCTCCGAGAGATACGATGAACAAGTACAAGAGCACCATTTTAAATCCCATAATGTCTCAAATTTCTGATTAAATTCTCGTGATCAACGCAATCAAATGCCTTTGATAAATCACAGAACACTCCAATAGCATCTAGAGCCTCTTCCCAGGCATCAAACATATGTTTAATTGGTACCACACTGGCATCAGTGGTAGAGCGACCCCTAGTGAATCCGAACTGATTGGTATTGAGCAGTTTATTGAAACTAAAGTGGGACATAAGCTGATGAAGAATAAGCTTCTCAAAAACTTTGCTTAGTGCCGGTAGTATTGATATTGGCCTGAAGTTGGTAGGGTCAGTTTTCATTCCTGATTTAAACAACGGGATAATTTGACGGAAAGGCCCCAAAGATCTTCATAAGAATAGGTCACGTGAGTGAATGTAAAGATTTCTGTACATTCAGTTACATTTGCTTTCAGTAACAATTCAGCGACATCTGGTGATGAGTTTAAAGACTTCGTGGTCTCAACGGGTAAGTTAGAAAAGAACCGCTCAAAATGATCCGCTACTTCATGGTCAGAACTTACTAAAGTATCATCAATTCGTAGGCTGTAGTGCGGATCTCTTATCTTGCGTTTCCCAGTTTCAGTGTTGATTACTTGCCATACAGTTTTAACCTTATCATTGGAGTTCTGCATCTATTTTGACAAGTAATCGGCTTTAGCGGCGACACACATTAACTTAAAAGATTTCGAGTAGTTCTTAACATAGGTACTCTAGAAATTCCGGCCTTTTATCAGTAGTTCTCGAATCGTACAAGTCGTAGCGACGGCGTCTTTTCTCGTGAATATCCGGGGTAGCCCAGTCGCTGAATTTAGTCTGAACCTTGCTTTGAATTATCCTTAAATTAAAATAGGCATCAAATTCCATTTTGATACAGTTGAACAAATGAGCACACAAACGGTTAGGACTTTCCTGAGTAGGTAAATGGAAGATAACGAAATCGTTTCGCAATATTACGATCGAATAAATCTAATCTCTTTTCGGAAATAGGTCTGTCACTAAGCGTGTGGACGATAGACGTAATGTACCGCCTTAGTCAATAGTGAAGAGATTATATTGTAAGTATATTTTTAAGTCTGAGCTCGGCTTTATGATATATTTTTTGACATCGGTTTTTTTTTACCACCATACTATTCGTGGGGTAGCATGCAAATTATAACTAACCTCGCCTAATACGGGTCTTTACGCACGCGATCCTAACGCCTATGAATCATTCAGTGACGTTATACGGCACTAACCTACAATACTTATATAGCATCATGAGGTCAATTTGTTACGACATTTTGCACCCGTTCTGACACGTTAGGGTTCGGCTCGCATGGATACAAGCGCGCACAGCACGAGCGCGTGTTTAAACACAAGTTTTAAATACTTGCTGGAATATTTTCAAGCGGTGAATGCAAGCAAAATGATTTATTTCCGACGACGGCGGTATACTGAATCCTAAGTGAACAAAAGATTCTACTGTAGAATCCCTCGATACGCTCGGGATTCTAAAGTAGAATCATGAGCGTAATTTAGCGTTGCGTTATTCCCCAAATTGTATATTTCCACGTCTTTTGGCCCTTCGGGGCACTGCAAAACTATCATAACCTAAATCTATCTACCTACTTTAGTCCCTTTATTAAACCTTGCATTTTTTAAACGTAGATTCGACGTTTTTAAATCGAACAAGGAATGTGGCTTAAAGAGTTGCATAATAGGAGATAAGTATTTTAAATGAGAAAATATGCTATAGGCAGAAATAGCGTAATGGAAATCTGATACAAGATGAATTTACGAAGAGGCATAGTTCTAGCACAAAATTGGAGGGCGGAAAAATGCGTCTAGGAATTTTGCTACGCGGAATAAAATAGTTTGGGGAACTGATCGAGCTACTCAGGTGTGAAACCAACCACATAATACTAGACATGCACTCCTTATTTCTTGTACGAGTATGACCGACAAGAATCCACAAACATACTTATATACAATAGTTATTTATTGATCAGTCAAAACAAGGGAGGGCAGGAGAGTTATAAAGAGGAGTTTTGTGGTTGGGACTCGACGTAGGACCCGGGCGATACAGGTGGAAAAAATAAATGAAGGGAAACTACTCTTAATCTAAATCCTTAAGATAGGTAGCCGATTTAACATATTTAAATGACATTCTTTTAATTTACACTAAGACCAATAACTGCATTCAAAGATTTAAAAAAACCTCATACCCAACCAGGAATCGTCCCCGGTCAAATCTGTCTAAAAATCGGAGTTTATTTTATTGCAGAAATTAATAGTGCAGGTTGAAAGGGACAATTTCTAATGGACCCTGTATCTAGAAAAATGGAGCACCTACCTACCTATCGCTAAACTTAAATTTCGACGCATCGGGTCATATAAGTATATCTACTAATATGTAAAAAAAATATATTTAAATTTGGAAATACGGTGTTTTCGAACAAATAACCCATTATGAAGTGCACGTTGCCGTCCCGAATTGTAGGTACGAGTATTACGTTTAGAAATTACAATTCATCCTAAAAAAAATGTTGTATGTGATTGGTTAGTCACTGTACTTATTCACTGTTGTAACGTAAGTATTTAACGTTCGGTTACCCCAACGTTCAGTACGCAGAACGATAATTAACCGTAGCCGTCAGAACGCGCATCTACAATTCGTCGGTCGTCTCACGCCCCCCCAGGCCACGGGGGGTTGTCTAGACGCCAGACCGATCTATACTGCAGCCATCGATCCGGGTCAACAACCCGGCGGCCCAAAACAAACCGTTGTGGCCAGCGGCCAGGGAATTGGGCGGCGATAGTTTTTTTAATTCTTGAGGTAGGTCACGGGTTGCAACGAGGAAACTTCACGGGGAAACCTGAAGATGTATCAAAGTAGCATTGGTTGTGTTACTGCTGAACACGTTGCCTGCTTACTCTTTTATATGGTATTGTCCGATACCAGAATCCTCTTTATAGCTGACATGGTCAATTTACAACAAACAAGTGGTGTGCGGTTGTCAACAATGAGTGCGATACGTTTACCAAAAATAATAATTGTTGATCAAAAGGACAATGGATATTGATCAACTCCATAAACAAGATAATGTCGGGATTCCATTGGATGCGACCCTTCATAAATAAGTATTTCTGAAAGGAGATATTTATTTAAACTCTAAATATTACTTGTACAGTAAAACTAAGTCTCAATTAAAACTACTTGCTCAAAAGATAGAGAAAATACTTTCATAAATCAAGTGAAATTGGCTTTTGTTAGAGTATTGTTATGTCTACAGAACTCGAGTTGAGATAACATTTATTCTGTATAACTAATAGCGTAGCAACGAAGAAAAACGATTTATCTAGGCACAATTTTGATTCCTACGTCGGCGGTATATTATTTCGAACTACATGTGTCACTGCTTATCTCTCATTAATAACGAGAAATATCTATAGCAACAAAATTGATAGACGGCCTAACGTTAGCTTAAGGGTGTTTCCACCAGAGCTGTGGCAGTGAAAAGGTGTGCAAGGAGAAAATCCACCAATAGCATTGTTAGCCTCGCTCACGCATCTCTGCCCATTAGTGTTTTTTTTTACTCACACACCGCTACGCTACTTCGCACAGTTTTGGTAGATAGTTAGTTACTTTAAAGAAGCCGATAGTATCTATAAGCAACACTACAACACCTTTAATAGGCATGATGGCTCATGTTCAAATTGATAACGTAGTGATGCTAAATGGATAGTAAACCATCAAATTATCGTAATAAAGTATGAATCATATAAAATATAATTAAAATCATAAAAGGATATGAACCTAGAAAGTTAAAAAAAAATGCATTTTTTTTTATTGTCCAAGAGTAAATTTAAAGCTACCAATAGTTTCCTTACGCTTTTATAGAAACAAGATTGTATGACAACTGTGTACTTAAACGCACTATTTCGCGACCGAAACAACAATTTACCTGATTTTCCATACAAAGATTAGTACAAATGACAGTTGTGAGTAGGTATCAGTATGAAGCGTTTTGGGGTGCGCCAGCGAGGTCAATATTTGTCTAAATTTTTTGGGTATCTATGTTCTTTAATTGTAGTTGCACCCATACAAACATTTGTTCCTCTCCAAAAACTGGTTCGAAAGACATTATAAAAAAATCTTAGTCATCAATGTCACCATCCCTATTGTTCCATTCCACCATACCATTTTTCGTGATCCACCAGAACTGACTAATTCACTGGTCACGTCTGGGTAGTATCCAAGCCTTCAATCGTTTGTCGGGCCAGGGTGGTGTCTTGATTTTCAACTGTTTTATAAAGTCTTGTAAATTCCAATCCTGGCAGGAGACGAGGAATGCAGACGAACGAACTCTGCTTAGACGCACGTAGCATTGTTCAAAGTTTATCAGTGGCGCCCAACAAGTTTTCCATGTTAAAACCGGAACCATAGAACCATAATGAATACGAGGCAAGAGGGAACAGGCATTTTCTGAGCGTGATCCATCTTAGGCCAGGGGGGCTAGCACAACTGACGCCGCGCCGCGACGCGAGTCGAGAAAGATCTACCCTCCTCTTTCTAATTTGCAGGGTGCGAGTGAGAAAGGAGACGCCCAGTCGCACGCGAAGCGACTTTTCAGCAAGTTGTGCTAGACGTACTGGTCTTAACTTTCCATCAGGTTAGACGAAGATATTTTTAATTAAAATAAAAACTTAAATATGTGGGTCTAGTGTACTTACTGAAGTCGATCAGAAGTCTTCCATAGCCTTGTCTTTGGTACGGAGGAAGCGTTAAGATGCAGGAGACGTTGTAGTTCAGAAACGAATTCTTTTCCTGCACAAAAAACACGTATTATAAGAATAGGTATAGACTAATTGAGTCAGTGAGTAAAATTTTAATATGAATGTGACTAGTAGGTACCTTATGTCTCGCTCTTACACATGTGTGTGTACAATAACTCATATTTTGTAAACACAATGTTAAAGTTCCTATTGTATATACTAGCTGATGCCAGCAACTTTGTCTGCGTGGAAGTCGTTTATACCGTACCTCCATAAAAACTTCCTTCTTTAAGGGGGAAATGGGCCCCTTAGAGAATGATTTCCGGGATAAAAACTCTGCTATTTCCTTCGTCTGGATTCAAACTATACCTATTCATACCAAATTTCATTTCAATCGGTTCTGCGGTTTGGGCATGAAAAGGTAACAGACAGAGTTACATTATGGATAATCTCAGTAAATAGGAACCTCTCTACTTTCTACATTAAATTGTAACATGTCATTTAAAACCAAATGTGAAGTCGTGGTTCTACTTATATCAAATTCAATGGTCGTTTTAATGCAATTTGAGCAGAATATCGATGATTGGCAAATAATGGTTGGGCATTGTAATAAGTTCATTATTAGTTTTCATTGTATTCAGCACCTCCGTACGTGGTGTACCTTAAATACAGATATAAAGCAACCAGCGAGTTCATTATAGAATTTCTGTTAATTTAGTTTGTGCATCAAGATTTTTGTCAGTTGCGATAGATGGTTGAATGTTTTATTTTTGAGTTTATTGGTTGGGTAAATCACTCGTTAATACAAGCGTTGCGATTCTTGACAGTGAATGTGTTAGGGTCTAGGGGGTCAATCACACATATCTACATTTCGAATAACAATATGATTTAATGTGCATCGCGCGCTCTCTGTGCACCGAGCTAACTGGTCAGAACGAGCGCGCATATCATATTGAATTATAATTGGAATGCAAAACGTAACTCTCAGATCCTAACTATCTCCTTACCAAATTACATCTCAATCGGTTCAGCGGTTTAAGCGTAACAAACACGAGCAGTCAAGTAGACAAAAAGAAGTATGGATTTGTAATATCTAGACAGCACAATGTTAAATAGTTATTTCTCAAATATGCAATGAAATATTGACGTTGTGTTCTTCATAATGGGCTTCGAAATGTCACGTCATGAGTTAGATGGTCTTTTTTGATTACCATTCCACAATTTGTGGCACAGGATCACGGCATTCAGCCATGAAAATTAAAGTTTGATTACTTGGAGTTTTTTTAATTTTTAATTTGTTTCATTGCATGTTTGAGAAAAGCACTATACATACCTCGGCGTGAAAAGGGGTTGCCAGCCTCATAACTCATCGCTACGCTAACCTAACCTAAAACCTAACCGCCAGCGTGTCGACGTCACCCCGCTTCGTGGGGTGTCTATTTCCGCTCTAACGCTTACGCTACAAGTTAACCATAACCTAACCTACCAAAAATACAATTGCAAAGTTTATTTGTCTTGTAATGCTGTTGCGAAGCAATCATAATAACAGTCTATTGTCATAATTTATGCATAGCTATTATTATGACGAAAATATATATTAAGATCTTCAATGTAATGACTAAAAATGTTTTGATATTCAACATTAAGGTTAAAAAATATATGACATAGTACAATAATGACAATGAAAGTATTATGCGCAGAATCATTAATGACAAAAGACTGTGCGTAAAGTTGTAAGACAATCGAAATTATGACAATAGTAATAATTATGCGACTAGATGGACACCCGTTTTTGATTACCATTTTGAGTTATTTGGAAACTTACTAAATATGGTTATTCAGACATATGAAAACTGATTGAACTCATTTTTCTGTGGTTTCGGTCGTGGTCGAGGTCGAGGCATCCACGTCGGTGGTACAGGCGGGCACAGCTCTCCGCACGATCTCCCGCTATATTTCCCTGTTGGCGGACCGTTTGGCGCAGTAAGATACGCTGTTCCCTACTATGAGTAAGGACGTCACTTGGTCAGTCCGGCCCATAGGTGACATGCCGCGCGATCTGGTTCCCCCACGTTTCCCTGTACGACCAGCCGCTCGATGGAGTCGTTCTCCCGCCTCGAGACGTAAACTAGCCCAGGAGAACTAGTTAATAACGCGACAAAGAAACTGAAAGCGGTGGAAACACTAGTATTAGCCTCAGGCGTTTCTTAGCAGCAATGAATGCTAGATTGTAGCAGTTGTTACAAGTTTCACCACTTTGATGCTAGCAGTAATTCACGTATGCCACGTGCCGCGCACACACGACCTGCACCTGCTGGCGTAAGATATCAAATATGTATAGCCAAGTAGCCAGTCTGATCTATTCTGTGTGCGCCCCAAGTGACAATTTGCCAATGCAAACACGCGGGGAGTCTAGACGATGCACACACGTAACTAAATAAATCTGCTCCAGCCAGTGTTTTCGTATACCTAAACTCGCTTTATAAATGTATGTACCTGAAGCTACGCATGGGAGATTATAAGGGGCTTCTTGCCCTCAACTCACGTTTATTTCGCGCTGCGATAGGCCTTTTTGCACTGAGTTCGATTTCCATACTAAGGCCATATGCTCTGTATTGCCCGTTTATATAGTTGATAATGTATATTTGTTACTATTTCATCCTGTTTTTCATACGATTCAATAAATAAATAGTTTGTTTCTGTTAAAATGACGAATATGCACTTAACGTGGGATTTTCCAACTTTTGTTGCTAAATATAAAAGGTAAAAGTAACGTCATATAACTGACCGAAGTGTGGCACGTGTACTAGATTTGCTACTTGTTACTGTTTGTTATATTATTCATGCGTAATTGTTTTACAACCCCACTTGAAGATAACAAAGAAACAATAGATGTCGGTAATGGTTGGTTTTAAGTATTGTTCGTAATTTTAACTTAATTTTAACATATTAATTTTAATAAGGTGTGTATGGACAAATTAATATGCAACAAGCTCTTGTGCGAGTCATTACACAGAATCTCTATCTATTATACCCTCTAGCCGCCCAAAACACAAAGAAAATTGGCAATGAAATTTGAATCAACTGTAGGTAATTAGAAAAAAAGTAGAGTTAGTTCGTTTTAAAATCGAAGGAGACATAACAAATGGAACTCTGTTCCAATTTACTATGGTTTAATCTCCATTAGAGAGGAGGATACCTTAAACCTTTGGGCGGCTTAGGGCTAAAAAATGGCGTCTAGATTTTCCGTGGGTCGCAGCGGGCTTCCTGCCTTAAAAAGGTTGGTAATAAAAGACTGTTGCTCACATACAATATTCCTGAAATGAAATGTGGTCTTACATGTCCTGACATGTTCTGAAACCGAACAGATTGATCCTGCAAAGCTGAGTGTATGATTATACAAAATTAGCTGATCATGAAGACCCATTCTATATACCTACTGATGGTAGAATTTTCGAAAGCGGTTTATTAGTTTTGAAGATTACCCCCTACATACAAACTACAAACTTAAGTACAAACCTACAACCTCACAGACTTGTCTTGTCCTCATAATAATGTTAGATATACTCGTATAGATATCGTATAGGATTACAAAGTAGATTTAACTCTTTGTTTGTTTTTACCTCTCCCACACACTTTGAAGGCATAATGTACCTCCATTCTTCAATGCAAGTCTATACTTTTGTATTGTTTACACGTCCTTTACAATAACTTGAAACCTAATGTCTCGTCTCAGACATAAAAGCCTTTCTCTAAGGAGCTTATTTATCAAGGAGCTTATACTTTCTTAGGGGATTTTATTTTTAACGATTCGGGAAGTGGGGGGGAGGCGGCCCTAGGAGGTCGATGACCTGGTACAGACAGTCTGCGGTCCCATCCTTTGTCTGGATTTAAAGTATACACAACTCGTAAACTGAAGACACCTTTGCGCGTGACATTTGTGCGGTGCTAACGATATGGTGTTTAGGGGTTGTGTTCGCTGATGCCGGGGGGTTTAAATCCATGATGATGGTGAAGGAGCTGGTAGCATTACACATTACCAGAGCCCGATTTTCATGCCGATGACATCAATTTGACGTCACGCTGCATATAGGTGATCCCAAATATTTTTATTGTAATGATTAATCATTAGTCATCAATCATTTTAATCATGTACAAATTACTTCAAAAGTAATCTATTCACACGTGGAATAATTAATAGGTACCTACTTGAAGGAATTCTGTTTTCTACGTAATTATTGAAATGTGGTAACAATACCGTTTAATAAAATGTATGTAAGTATAAAAACAAAACAAATAGTTTAATTTACGTTTCATGTATCGACGTAGGTACCTATTAATTCTTCAACGTGTGAATAGATTACTTTCCGAAGTAATTTGTACATGATTAAAATGATTGACGACTAATGATTAATAATTACAATAAAACTATTTGGGATCATCCTATATGCAGCCTGACGTCAAATTGATGTCATCGGCATGAAAATTACGGGCTCTGCACATTACAATAGATTGATTCAGTTTACAGGTGCATGTAGAGTAAACAGTTTATCAATATTGCAGAAGATCTTTATTAATAATGTCACTCGAATTGTCCATCTCATGGATATAGGTATGGCCCTTTTATAATGAAATGTAAGTATTCATAATTATTTTTCTCCTGCATCCTATTATTTATGAGGGTAGCATTGGACTCGAATCAACTACCTCCATTTCCTTCGGTCTTGGGCGGTGAGGGTTACTTTTTATTTCATTACTTAAGAGATTTCTCTTGCTCCATTGAACACCGCCAAGTTTTAGTACTGTGTTTTTTATTTTATTCATTTATTTAGGCAACAAACAGTCAAATACAAAAATTAAGTTTTACATAGTGTTTTAAATAAAAGACCTTGAATGCCATATCCTAAAATTACTTGAACATTTTAAATTATTCTAGCTTAGGAGCGGTAAGAAGCGAAAACCATTCGCAAATCGAGTGCATTTTTGGCTAAATATTTGTCGCAGAGGGAAAAGTTTAATGTGTTGGTGCATGAGTTCACACGGGAGCACTACGCGTTTAAATGCAGTCAATTTCGAAGAGCTTATACAAAACTGAACCTAAAAGGGCTTATAAATTACTAAAAGGACAAATACTTAGAGTGAGGACTTATTATCGAACCCGCTCACAAAATTTCACGAGAATACGGGTCTCGAAAATTATTATTACTCCAAAAGAAAGAAGGCAAAAAATATGCCTAGTGACGAAAATCCCATTCAGCTATCTCAAAGAATTACGAAGCTACAACCGTTTTAATATTGCTTGTTAGAGAGAGAAAACGCAAACGGTGTGTGACGTCACATTACAGGATGCTGCCGGGGGGCAGCGTCGACGGCGGCGCCGACCACGATGCGGCGCGGCACGTCGCCGTCACAATCTTCCAGCGTCATCGTTTCATGTGAAGTTGCGTTTTGCGAAAAAGGGACAGAACATACCCCTTCTTACGACTTTGGACACTTATAATTATAACTTCGTGATTATTTAACCTTTTGCGTTGATTTTTTCTCCATTCGACTACATTTTTTATCCTTTTTCGAGAAAATATGACATTATTGATTATTTTATTTAGTGTCTACGCCCCTATTGGTTGAGAAATGCGACCAGAACAGCCGGACATCAGAACATTCGAATGAACTTTGCCCAACCTGAAACGGAGGATTTCGTTCGAAATAATCTGGGATGAAAATCAACTTGTTCTAATGACAACATGGCATCGGCATAAGGTCGTACGATGGAAATTTATCTTGCCCGAAAACGGTCAATTATCATGGCAATTAAACATATTCTCATTGAAAAAAATCCATCTACGATTCCATTTTTTTGTTTTAATGTGCAAATGTAAGTGAGTAAAAAGTCGGATGTGACTCGTTTCGGGGGGTGCCGCGGGCCTTACCCTACTGGTCGAGGTTATTGACCAGACGCCGTCTTAGCCTACACGAAGTCTCGCCGAAATGCGAATGCAACTATACCAACACTTGACGGAGATAGAAAAGAAAACAACTTGCAACTTATTTTGTGTGTGTAGACACAGCTGCAGTAACTACTTAATATCATGCTGAGCCGGGTCCATTTCGTGACACGGCTTAGGCCGTATATATATTTTTTTATTTTCCATATGTATTAGTGTCAGCTGTCACGAATAAATGATTGATGATGATGATGATGATGAATATCACGAACTTACCTACGTAAGGCTTATTTAAGTAAGGTATGTGTGACACTGATATGGCCTTCACTAACCAACATGATACAACTACAACTCAGAAAAGTTGAAAAACCCCCGACATTTTCATTTCAAAGTCCAATATCTCAAAAACGAATGAACATATTTTTATGAAACATGGCTAAGAACACTTAGACGACCGGTTAGCCTAGTGGGTAGTGAAGCTGAAGGTCCTGGGTTCGAATCCCGGTAAGGGCAAATATTTGTGTGATGAGCATGAATATTTGTTTCTGAGTCATGGAAGTTTTCTATGTATTTAAGTATTTATATCTATTATACAGGGTGATTCAGGAGACATGAGCAGGATCAACCCTACGGATTCAATAGTTTATAAGCTACTCAGTCGTACCAGCATTGGTAAGATTAACGTTAATTTTTTTTTAGTTGTGTAGGGTGACCTTGATTTATTGTGAATGAAACTTTTACACAAAATGTAAAAAAAAACTGTGGGCGTTTAACTTAATTACGATGGTAAAAGATCCATTAACATTAACTGTATGTGTAGGGTTGATCCTGCTCACGTCTCCTGAATCATCCTGTATATATCGTCGTCTAGTACCTGTGATGTGCCCTACAGATCCTTAGGGATATCTATAATTTCAGGAGCGCAAGGAAACACAACCGCCGGATTATTCATGTATTAACAGAATGCCTTAAAAACTACCTTCACATTTCCGCGTTATAAAACCAATCTTATCTACCTACATTACATCCCTCCACACTTAATTACCGAAATTAATCCCTTTATATAAATCTAATAATGGATAGGTATGTAAGTTACATGTAAAGTTAGCAAGTATAAAAAAGAAATAACCAGCTACATTAATTTACTATACGCCTATTTTATCTTATCTTAATCTAGTACTTATATTTAGGAGGATTGTCGACACGGCATTGTCGTACATGACGTTCCTCGCGAGTCTGGGCCGGTACCTGGGCGGCGGCGGCGGGGCTTCCCGGCGGCGGGCCCCCGCGGTCGGCATCGTGCCACGTCTCTTCCTCTTCCCCTGCGTCTGCCGAGCGATGCCCTAAACCCTCATTTGACCCTTCCGACCCAACCACTGGTTCCCTCGTCGTATCCGAGTGATCGCTAGGTGCTACCAGAGAACTTAGTCTACTCGACCTCCGTCTCAACTGATCGATGTGTCTGTGTACTTCTTTACCGTCCCTATCTATTACTTTATAGTTGGTTGTTCCAAGCTGCTTTGAAACCGTCCCTGGAACCCACTTTTCGCCTCGCAAGTACTGCCTATACCACACAGGGTCTCCGGCCCCTACGCTCCTCTGGGTTCCCCCCGCTGCGTCTGTTTGTTTTCTCTGTGCGGCCCGAACCTTAGCTCCTCTATCTGGCTTTAACGCATCTAACCGAGTACGCAGTCTACGATTCATCAACAACATAGCAGGCGTTTCTCCCGTCGAACAATGCTCCGTGTTACGGTAATACAATAAAAATGTATTTATTGATTCCGTGATGGACTTCCGTTCGGATATCGCTTTTTTCACTACTCGTTTTACCGTTTTGACCGCATTTTCACATGCCCCGTTGGATGCAGGGTGATAAGGGGCCGTGAATATATGTTCAATAAAATTACGACTCGTGTGCTCTTTAAATTCCCTACTAGTGTACGGTGGTCCATTGTCCGTTACTAACTGTTTAGGCAGACCGTACCTGCTCCACAGTTCCGACAGTATATTTATGGTGTGGCTAGCGGCTGTACTCGGCACCTGAAAGACCTCGATCCACTTTGACATGGCGTCTAGTACAACAAGATACATTTTTCCATCGATAGGACCTAAAAAATCCAAGTGCACCCTAGCCCAGGGACGCGCGGGCCAGGGCCATGCGCTCGGCGCGTGTCTCGGCGGCTGGTCCGCGTGCGCCGCGCACACCGCGCACGCGCGGCACGCCCCCTCTACGGCCTCGTCTACCCCCGGCCACCACACGTAGCTACGGGCTAATGCCTTAGATTTCACTATGCCCATATGGGGTTCGTGAATTATTTCTATAACCTTAGTTCTACAACTCTCCGGTATCACCACCCTGTGGCCCCACATTAGACATCCTAATTCTTCATAAAGTTCCTGTTTCCTATTAAAATACGGTTTCAGGTTATCAATGTCACACTCGCTCGACCAACCGTCCCTCACGTAAGATAAAACTCTACTGAGAATGGCGTCCTTAGATGTATCTCGTTTTATTACATTGTAATCTAACAATAAGGCATCTTGAGCGAAATGTAAATATGTTTGTTCGGGTATGGTACCCTCTTCGGCCCGCCCTACCTCCGGCAATCGTGATAAGCCGTCTGCACAGTTTTCTGTCGTCTTAACGTATTCTATCTCGTAATCATAAGCGGACAAAATAACCGCCCACCGCTGCATTCTGCTAGCCGTCATTAGTGGAATACCTTTGTTCTGCCCAAATATAGACACCAAAGGTTTATGATCCGTGCGTAATAAAAATTTACGACCGTATAAATATTGGTGAAACTTCTTTAGAGCAAATATGATGGCTAGCGCTTCCCGGTGAATCTGCGAATAATTTTTTTCGGTATCGGTAAGTGTCCGCGACGCGTACGCAACGGCCCGCTCGCGCCCCCCCTCGGTCCTGTGAGATAACACCGCGCCCACGCCCCGCGGGCTCGCGTCACAGGTCAGCACTAGCTCCCGGGTCGGATCGTAATGGGCTAGTACCTCCGCACTCGTGAGTAACTGTTTTACCCGTTGAAATGAACGCTGGCACTCCTCGCCCCATACCCAATCTACGTTTTTGCGTAATAATTTATATAATGGAGCCAAAATAGAACTAATATCCTTAATGAATTTCGCGAAGAAATTGACCATACCTAGGAAAGAACGAAGTTCGGATACCGACTGTGGGGTGGCCATCTTTAAAATTGAATTTACTTTCGACTTATCCGCTCTTATCCCGTCTTTAGATACAATATAACCTAAATACGTCACTTCCCGGGCGAAAAAAACGCATTTACTCTTTTTTAATTTAAGGCCATGATCTACCAATCGACGTAAAACCCTATCCAGGGAATGAATGTGGTCCTCTTCCGACTTGCCTCCTATAATGACATCGTCTAAAAATACTTGCACATTCGGAATACCCCTTAGTAACTCTGTCATTATTCGCTGGAAAATACCTACACTCGAAGCCAGCCCATAGACCAACCGGTTATAACGAAACAGACCTCGGTGTGTATTGATCACGGTGTACATTTTGGACTCGTCTAGCTCCACTTGATTGTATGCCTGGGATAAATCAATTTTACTAAAATATTGATTACCGTTTAATCCAACTAGCACATCTTCTATTTTAGGCAAGGGATAACGATCGATCAGTAAGGCGGGGTTTAACGTAGACTTATAGTCTGCACACAATCTAAGATTGCCATCAGGCTTAGGAATGGGTACCAGTGGCGAGGCCCAGTCGGAGTGGTCAACGGGCTCGATGACGCCGGCGCGCAGCATGGCGTCCAGCTCGGCGTCCACGCGCGCGAACAGCGCATACGGCAGCGGCCGCGCCCGGTGGAACACCGGCACCGCGCCCTCGCGCACCGCGAGCGTCGCCTTCCCTCCCGTGTACCGACCCAGACCGCCGTTGAACAGTTCCTTATATCTGTCGAGTAAATTTTCAATTTTTTTATTTACATTTTCGTTGCTGACTAAATCCGTTACAAAGTTACAGCTAAACTGAGGTATTTCTATATTTAATTCGGTTAACCATTGTCTCCCTAACAAAGAAGTTGTTCCGGAATCTATTACAAACAGTTCTAAAACTTTCATTTTATTCCCATAACGAACTGTAGGCTTTATAATTCCCAGAGGCTTTATAGTACTGCCATCATAAAATCTCAAAATAGTATTATCAGGCTCCAATGTATAATAATTGAAAAGGTCGTTATACATTATTTTGCTAATACAAGAAATAGCGGTGCCTGTATCGATTTGCATTGTTACAAGTTTATTGTCTATATACACCGAAACACTTACTGGTTTATAATCGCCCAAGCAAAGATGGTTTAACTCTTGCTCGATGTCATACCCGTTCTCCAGAGTCTCCTGCTCTCCCTCTTGTTGCACCTCTGCAAAGTTTAGGCCTTTTCTCCCGGCCCCTCCCCACTCTGGGCACACTCTACGTAAGTGACCAGTGCGCTGGCACTTGCTGCATACAAAGTTCTTATAGCGACAGGTTGCATAGGCATGGTTTTGCGCCCCGCAGGCCCCACAACACGAATAACGCTGCTGCGGCGAGAATGCCGCTGCCGGGCCCGCTCCGGGCCGGCTGACGCCCGCTCCGCCTCCACCGCGCTGCTGGCCGGCTCGCCCCGAGCCCGCTCCGCCAGCTCCGCGTCCTCTGTACGGCCCGACCCTGCTGATCGGCGTTAGCGCATGTACCGCACTCGACTCCCCGCCGACGCCGTTACCGCTTCCGCTAGCTACCGACTCCCTTGTCCTTCTCGTCTCCACCGCGGCCGCATCCCGTTCCGCCGCCTCGAGGGAGGTCGCGACCCTCACCGCTCGCGTATAGGACACGTCATCGCTCTCAGCAAACAACCTCTGGCGAATAATGTCACTCCTTATTCCACATACGAATTGATCCCTCATATTATCATTCAATTTATCCTCAAACTTGCAATATCTGGATAACCTTTTTAATTCCGTTACATAACCGGCTATAGTTTCATCCGCGCCCTGCCTCCTTTGTCTGAACCGAAACCGCTCCGCCAAGGCCGAAGGCGCAGGTTGCAAATGCTGACTCATGCACGTGACCGCCTCGTCAAATGACAAAGTAGATGGCTCCTTCGGGCTGGCTAAGTTGACTAATAGTTCGTACGCTTCGTCACCCATAGACGCGATTAGCACTGGCAATTTCATATCGTCCGCCACTTTGTTCACTTTAAAATACATTTTAAGCCGGTCCACGTACGACGACCAAATCCCGCACTTAACGTCAAATTCACTTAATTTTCCAATCGACATTGTTTATGCACTAATTTTATGTACGTCGTTAAAATTTGGGTTTAATTCACTCGTCGCCACTGTGATGTGCCCTACAGATCCTTAGGGATATCTATAATTTCAGGAGCGCAAGGAAACACAACCGCCGGATTATTCATGTATTAACAGAATGCCTTAAAAACTACCTTCACATTTCCGCGTTATAAAACCAATCTTATCTACCTACATTACAGTACCCATAACACAAGCCTTAATGAGCTTACTATGGGACTAGGTCGATTTGTGTAAGATTGTCCACTAATATTTATTTATTATTATTATTATTACTTGGGATAAAATTATCTATGACACAAAAAAAACCGCATTCAAATCGGTCCATCCGTTTGGGAGCTACGATACCACAGACAGATACACAGATACACAGACACGTTAAATTTATAACACCCCTCTAAAGAGAGTAGGCAAAGGCTCGCAAAGGCGTCGGGGGTTAAAAATACTCACACAAGCGAAGTTCTGCGTTTTAGCTTTGGCCCAAAAGTATTTCATATGTCCGTGTGGCCGGCTGTCCGACTGCTCTCCAGCTCGCATTTCTCAACCAGGTTTCTTGAAATTTTCTGAATCCGTTCAGTAATTATATAGGTTTTTTATCGATATTTTTTCGAAATTGAAAAACAGGCTCGCGACTCGCGAGTTCTACAGCTCACAGAGCCACTTGTAATATTATACAAATTGAAGGAAATAAAAGAACGCAAACTGTGTTCCAATCAATAAAATTGCGCGGTAAAAATAGAGATGCATACTTAAAACAATAGTTATGAAAACGATAACATATTTCAACGTAGTCAGGAACAGTCTAGTATTTATCATAATTTGTAACTTCGTTACAGGTTGTTGAACTCATATTTGCGCGTTCCTGTATGTGGTTGTGTGCGTGCGCTTGAAACGACGACTGCCGTTTCACTGCCACACAAATCATACTTGTATAGTTACAAGCACAGGCACACACACATCCACGCGGAAAGATGACTTACACTATCTATAACTGCCACGTGCCTTTGTGGCGTCTCTGAACCTCTCAAATCGCCGGAGCTTCCACAAGTATATCGGTAAAGGTCTACGACGGCGCTAAAGAACATCATTTTGCTTCAAAACTGAAACGCAAGGCTCTCGACTTACTACGCCGTAGCCGCTACGTCACGTAGTTTACGTGTTGAGTGCTACGGCGCTACGATGCTACGGCGGGCGTAGGCCATAGTACCGTATCGTGAGACCATTGCAGCAGAAAATAAACCTTATTCGCACATAATAGGACTGAAATTTCCTTACTGACGGTTTATCCGACAGAAGTATGCACGTATTTTGGAGTGGAGGCTTTAAAATTGGACCTTGTTTCGTACATAATAAGGTTAATTATAATGTTTACGACACTTTAAGGTACAATATACAAGCATGGACGATTAGAAAGGCTGTTGCAGCACGACTGGAGCGTTATTGTATTTTATAATGCGGTTGACAATTTAAATTGAATTTGTACTATCTGGATTTTTGATACCTATTCTTGTTTAGTTAATATTGGTTTATGTCTACATGAAAAGCGGCCAAGTAAAAGTGTATTCAAAGTATTACGTAATAGGAACTTCATGATTTTAAGATATGACAAACTCAAATATAATCGTAAGGAGTAAAAATACCAGATACTTACAGTAAAAATAAACCCTAGTGCACAGCTTAAAGGGTTAAAAAGTAAGGCCATTGGAAGGTGAAATTAAATTATTCCGCACGCAAATGCAATTTGGCCATTCTACCTTTATTGTATACAAACGTTGCCCCGGGATAAAAGAGAAGCTATGTCGACTACTGTACGACACATAACTAATGCAATGTTTTAAAGTAATCCCCGACCGATCTTTTTATTGGAAAATCCATTATATTCTGTTAATGACTTCATGAAAATTAAATATGTTCGACTTGATTATTGATTTGTATTAGTTATAGGGATTTTAATGTAGTTCATGTGATTATTATTTAAGTTTTGACGAACTTTAGTGACATATCTAAATTCTTTAGTTAACTCCTTGACATTTATAATTTGTAATTTTCTATTTCATTTTAATTTGATTCTCTGTTTAATTATTTGATGATCTTAATATCAAGTCGTGTTTTACCTAATGTAATTTATATTGTATTGTTATATTATGAAATACATAAATCTAAATCTAATCGATACTAATATTATAACGCGGAAGTCGGTGAGAATCGGATAAGCGATAAATAAATGAATGAAGCTTTCTTTGCAATACACGGGCAAAGCCGCTCAGGCAGCTATAGTCTCGAATAGAGCACGCGTTTGAAAGTTGCATGCTTACAAAAACCGTATATGTTGGACCTAAGATCCCGCAGTAAAAAGCCTGTCTTCCGGCTACATTCGTGTATTCGCCACACGACCGATAAATCGGCCCGACAATCAGATGCTCTGCCGAAACGGGATTAAATTCGCCGACCAGCCGTGTAATTGAATCCAGGTACACCCAGACAACGCTTAGGGTATATGCAGACTGCCTTTTTTAAGCGCGCCGTCGACACGCGTTTGTGTCATGTCATATCACATGTAAATCGACACAATCGCGACGGCGCGCTTAAGGGGATGCCTTGATTTGAGTCGAACACTCTTCGGGAATGGCTTTTTTGAACAAATTTCGATAAATACCTAACTTAGTGAAGTTTTATTTAAATTTCATTAAGTGAGATTTTAGATGAGATAAAATACTATAAGTAGTATTAACTTGATTGTGCCGTAAAATAATGTATCGTTTGAGTAGGCTGAGCAAAAAAAGGAAAATACAGACCCAACTTTGGATTTTTTTTCTATCGAGGAAATTTTAAGCAATCATGTATCGATAAAATCAGATAAACAATCATATAGTCAAGAATCATATATCTGAAAATCAGACATCATAATTTATCTTAAAAGTTCAAATTATGAAGACGTTGTTACAAAGGGTTCTTTTTTATGGAAGAATAATAAAATGAAAACATTTTGAAACAAAGACAGTGTCGCAAAGGACACGAAATGTATCACTATTATTAATAATTTTACTTTTAACTATATTTATTTATGTGAACGAACTATTAATGGCTGAATCTGAAAAAAGACTATTTGAAAAACATCGAACTGGAAATCATCCAGCCAGAATCATCTACAAGCTGAAATATATCCTAATACCGAAATTGACAAATTACTTGCATGTACAAGACATCGACTGTGCATATAATCATTAGGGCTCAACAAACACTAATACTTAAGCGCTCGACGGACACGCCAATTCACACATATGCACATAGCCACCTACTACTGCTTACTACCCCATTCAGCGACGCGTCAGCTGTGGGGGCAACGACCTGGGGGGGCTGAATGCACCCCCGGCACCCCCCTTAAAACGTACGGCGTACGTCGAGATTTTTGTAAATAACGCTTCGTGGATTTTGCGTTAATTTGAATTTTTGCGTCTGCGTCGTACCGGGATTTGATTTTAAGGGTAACAAAAAATATTTGAGAGATGGATAAATACAATACAGCATGTACAGTTAGCAAAGTAGCTCGGTATGCACACCTGTGTAGAAGTTTGTATGCAGGATGGTCACTTGTCGCTGACTGTACATGCTCACGAGCAAATATTGTGATTGATCAAAAAAACATTTTTTTAATACAACGACGGTGACAAACAAGCGTACGGCCCGCCTGATGGTAAACGGACACCGCAGCCTATAGACGCATGCAACTCCAAAGGAGTAACATGGGCGTTGCAAATGGTTTCCCATCGGCAAATGGTGATTAATTTCAATCCCATTAGAAAATCAACCGCCCCGCCGCCGCCGCCGGAAGACACCCGGCGCACATCTAAGTAAAATTTGTACCTCCCAGACGTTGCCGTCTGGCAGAATTTAGATGGCCTGTAAGTCTGCGACGTTCCGGGGTCCACAAAGAGCAGAAAGCGTCCGAAGAAAAAGTATAGGGACGATAAAGACCAATTTGTTACAACAACAGGCTAGTTTCATAACGATTGTCAGAATCATTAACTACAGTGAAATATGAAGGGCTACGAAGTAAGTACTGTGAAGTTTGTAAAGGAAATGACGTAACAGTGTATGACGAAGTAGCGTCCCTGCATACGTATTTGGTGATTTAAAAATAATTGTACAGTTTTTCTATATGTATTTTCATTTTGGTTCATGACTTATGTGGAACAATAGTTTGTATTATTTTATGTGGAACAATAGAATAAAGAGCAAGGTCAGTCATTTCCGCAGAAAAATATAACATACTTATCAAGCTCAGATTTTCTGGAAGCATTGTCTTTTACAATGTAGGGAAAGCCTTGGGTCATATTTAAGTTGTATTAAGAACTGCCAAAATAGTACATTACTGCAGCCGCCGGGAATGAAGGGCTGTAGGTATAGACGGCCGCGGGCCGACCGTAGGGAGGCCGGATAGTGATACGAAGCCGGCAAGCCCTTTTCACGGCTCGGTTTTTTCTCAAACATATGCAATTAAACTTTCAAGGTTGATGATGATTTTAATTATTATTTAATTAACATAGTTGATAATTTCACTAATTAAATAAAAAATATAAATATCAACCAAAAATATAAAATCCAGCTACACGACAAATAGTATTTTATGCAACTGTTGTATAAGTAGGGTCTTAAAACGCGAGTGGCGTGAGTTGCGATGCGAGCCTTGGCGAGCATCGCAATTAAAGACGCCACGAGCGTTTTAAGACCAAGTTATACACCGTTGCAAACAATACTTTTTCTACGACTAATTCTAAATAAATAGCATTTGACTTTTCGGCAGTACTTTTTCCGTTAGTTCTATTACTACTCACGCAATTTCTTCAGCGGTGCAGTTATTTTCTTCTTCGTCCATTTTAAAAGGAACGTACACAGTTTTCTTCAATTCACAAACACGAATCAAATCTTAATAATATTTTATTAATTACGAATGGTTATCATATTTCGTCTTTTAATTGTGAATTGGAACTTTGGTAGGAAATTAGAAAAATGACACATTGACACCTCTTGTTTATGGTCTGTTTTGTTTTTAATTTCCTTGAACTTGTCATCAGAACAGAACTGAATCCGAATCCGAACCGAATCGGATCGGTTTATATTCATAAATAATACCAATAATTGGTAAAATATGTATACACACAATTCATGATCATTTATTTTTATTTTAGTAAATAATTTATGTTCTACAAATGTTTGATAGCAAAACTTTTTATTTCGAAAAATTTGCTTATGAAGTTGGTACCACTGCAATATGGCGGCCGATTGAAAAAAAGTTAAATGATTTGACATCGTGGTAAACAGTGCTTTTATGAAAAATGTATGAACCATAAAAGTACACTAAACAGTGCGTTTATGGGCCATAGAGCATAGAGTGTATCGACGACATATTATCGGTGTCATTGTATTTGAGCTAGAGCCTATATAAATGACAGATTACGGTCTCCTCTAGGAGTAGAAAATAGTAGTTTATGCAACTGATACATAATCAGAGCCTTAAAATACGAGTGTGGTTTTAGGAAACGAGCGTCAGCGAGTTTCATAATAGGATCACACGAGTGTATCATACACTACTTTATCTACACACATATCATAAGTACTCTAAGATGGGTTCAGAAGCCGTAGGAAAATGACCTGCATTGCTACTATAGTGTAACCTGTAAAATATTTTTGTTGCAATCGTGGCTGCACTTACAATATCCGGCGGAGTGTGCATATCGTTCTCGGAGTCACTAACACTCATATTTTCAACTAAAATGTGAGTTACAAACAACTTTTCACAATTCTACTTTCGGAACAACAAAAACACAACGAAGAAATGACAACAGTAATGGCGGCAATTCGAATACGTCAAGACGAATGTTTTTTTAAATCATAGACAAGCGAATGAAGTCCCTATTCTCATGTCACTCGAGATCAAATATCGTGCGGTTTATATTTATAAAAACATACTGAATTGACGTTTCGCATCGATAACTGTTTTAATATATATGTATACTAGAATAGACACCCATATGAGTTTTGACAGCTGTTCCAAATTTTAACTCATAACCTTACAAAAATCTGTAGGTACTGTAATAACATTACAGTACAGATTTTACCTACTACCACAGACAAGAAAGTTCTCATAGTAAATTTGGTTGTAATAATGCTGGTCATTTCCTACGGTTTCTGAACGCATTTAAGAGCACTAATGATATGTGCATAGATAAAGACTTTTAATTTTCCCTCCGATCCCTCCATAATGGTTTTTTTTACGGAAGTCGTCCGTATTACGCGTGTCTAGTGTTCGAATAGACCTTATTAGGGCCATTATACACAAACTGATAATGAGAATCTTAATTTCTATAATAAATAAAATAAATGCAGAGGATATAAATAAAATCAATGCAGAGGATTTTAAATATTGTCTATGGTATCTGGTGACTTACGCATACACAATATTTTAAATTTATTCATCAACACATTGAATGATAAAGATTTGTATTCTTAATATCAGTTCGTGTGTAATAGGCATTAACGCGGATATTTTTGGTCCAATAATCATTCAGCCAATAGAAAAACAAAAAAAAATAACAAAAAAAAAAGCTGTTTAGCCTGTTCATGAACACAGACGCCATATTTAGATTAAAATAAAAATAAACTTACCTACCGGCCTTCAATTTTGTATGAAATTCCTTTACAGTTCTCTCGAATTGTTCCGCCTGAAATATGATACTTCGAAGCCTGTTATGACGCACGTAAGGACGACATTTTGTGACGTCACATTACAGGATGCTGCCGGGGGGTCGACGGGGCGCGGCACATTGCCGTCTATAGTGACGTCACTATGAAGTTGCGTTTTGCACAAAAGGGACAGAACATACCCCTTCTTTAAAATTTGGACACTTATAACTTCGTGATTATTTAACCTTTTGCGTTGATTTTTTCTCCATTTGACTACATTTTTAATCCGTTTTCGAGAAAATATGACATTATTGATTATTTTGTTTAACTATTTCTGACTATCGAAATTCGAAACAATAATTTTAAGGGAAACAAAGGGACCCTATCATTAGTGCTCCAAAATGCGTTCAGAAATCGTAGGAAATGACCAGCATTATTACAACCGATTTTACAATGAGAACTTTCTTGTCTGCTGTGGTACAGTAGGAAAAATCTGTACTTTAAGGTGAGGCCTCTTGAGGAAATTATCACAAAGGTGTAAAATGGGGCTTCGAATTTCCTACTTTATTACGCGAAAACTACATAAAATGTGACAGTTTCTTCTTTAAATTATATTTGAAGATATTTGCTACAATGATATGAGGCCCAAAACATGATTTGATTCATTTGCCTCGATAGATTAGGATGGCAAAGTTAGCTCTGATTTTGCGTTTTTTGGTAGCCCGAGTAGACTAAAAACCTGAACCATTTTTTTGCTATTCAATTTTCAGTATTTATACTTTTGTTCCTTATTATATGTGTGACAAGGAAGTGGGCTCCTTTTATTTTTAATATACATAAATTAGTAGAATTAAGCACATAAATACAAAATCACGCACAAATCGGACACGCATAAGTCACTTCCTTTCAATTTTAGTAGGCAGATGGCCAAAAGGCCTCGTACTGGAAGGACGTCTGTCGCGATTTTTTCGTTTTGACAATTGTATAATTCGCTAATTTAATACCAGCAATCTAAAAATAATACGTTTTTAGGGAAAATTCATAGGGTGTATATGGATAGTTAAACGTTCAAAATAGATAGTTAAACGTTCAAAATAGATTTTCTGTCATTTGTGCTACTATAATACCCAATATTACTTTCAAACCCTACCATTACAACCCGATTTTTCATATTTTTCCTCTTAGAGCCCGTTCTTAATCAAAAAAGTTCGAATACGTTTAATTAGTATGTGGAATATTTTTTTATCACATGGGCACATTGTCTTATACGGTGTACGTGGGTGTACGTGTGTGTATTTGTCATATCATCTGACATATAGGTAGGTTTGACATTTGTCATTTATGTTGTCTTAGACACTATTGATTTTGCAAGTGCATTTGAATAAATAAAATAATACTCGTATAACTATAAGGAACATCGTATCGTTTTACAAACTAAGGCAATTATGATAATTAATACTCGTATATGGCGATCCCGCCGTAATAATGAAGCCGTCCAATGAATTTCTTCCTCAAAAATCAGCAGTGCCAACGAATTGAATATTGTGGAAATACATTGTCAGAATATTTATAATATCAACCCGGAATCTGCAAGCATGAGGCAAATTGTGTTATTGTGATCAATTCAAGACGAAATATAGTCACCCGATTGGATACAGTTCTTCAAGATACCTAATAACTTAAACTCCATGTTTTTAACTGATTCACTAGCAAGAATCGCTACGCGCTACGCTCATTACGACACGAGTCATTGTTTCAGCGGATCCCGTGGTTTTCCCCCGTATGTAGCGGAAAGCGCTTACGATGTAGGCGCCCGCTAGGTGGGTTGCTGGCAGACCTGAGTAAGAGTTTGAGTCAAATGAAGAAGAAGAAGTAGGTAGCAAATATTTGTAATATATCATCGGACTTATAACTGGTTACTGCCACTCCCCGTGTTGTAATCCACGCGGCGAAGCCGACGTGGGTGAAGTGTCCTCTCCACAGACACTGCATCGCCTGGGACGCACATGAAGATACACAGGGTTGCCCAAGACCTGTGCCTCTCTCTCGACCTCACCGACTGGGTCCGCGGGAACGACAAGTCGATACGCGCGGAGTAGGGTCAGTTGCAGGTGCATGACGGCTGGTACCGAGCCCGGTTTGTTTCAAGTTTTGTATGTTGTAATATATAAATGCAGCTAAAATAGCAACGTATTCCATGGCATATAAATGTGCAAGCCATAAAAATAAAATAATAGATATTGTTTATTTTTATATTTGATGATGCAATTGTATGACGTAATTACACATAAAATTACATTCTTGTGGTATAAAACATACAAATGAAGTAATTGTTTCATTTTCTTAACCTACCTACTCTCAAGCTAAGGAATTCACTAGATCAGACATATTGTGCTGCTTTTATACTCTGCTTGCCCCTTGGTCAAGTGCGAGCCGGACTCATGCACGAGGGTTCCGTACCGTACTCGCAAATTTTGCATGTCTAGTTTAACGTGAGCTTCCGTCGCGAATTGTTTACCAGCGTTTTGGTGCCCGCTTACGCTGGTTATACAAATTTTGAATGCGATATACCTAGTTATAAATTGACTTGACATTGACTTATCAATAGCACATATTTCATATATCAAAATGTACCCTAAGAAACTACTACATACATAGATCACGCAAATAGGCATTTTCAATAAAACGTGTAACCAATTAGCGTGAGTTGTTAAATAAAAATTAACTCAGTGTCAGTTTTGTGACGACAATTAAGCATTCAGTTTGTAAAAATATTATTTTTTTCTGTGTAATTTATAAATGATATGCATATACTTACACGTTAATTTAATGTGATAAAAGTTCATTGTCACATCATTTGTATTGCGAAGTACATGCATTTATGCATGTACTTCGCGTGTCAAAATTCAGACTGCGAGTTGGCACTCCGACTTACATTCCGCGCGCGTCTGTTGTGGTAGCCGGTTGTCCGTGAATATTAAGAAAATACCTTATTGCAGAATCGATTTTCCGCGGACAACGGGGAATTCCGATCACTAATTCGCACGTGTGACGTCAAAGTAGGTAGAAAAAAGTGACACTGTCGGTTTTCATACAGATTGAGGTGTTTAAGTTATCTAGTGTATATCTATATCTATGGAAGCTACTCAGAATACGAAACTGTCAACAAGTTTCTGTCATTTTTCAATAAGATGTTTAGACGATTTTGCTTGTTCTATGGAAAAAAAAACCAAGGTTAGTGACCTGCCGCTGTTAAGTGATATGGTGTGCGTGAAATGTAGTAGTGTGTGTCACTGGGGAAAATTACGATAACGTTGCGCCGCCTAGTGTTATTTTAGTGTCGCGTATGTAGCTTCATTCGACTTGTTTCGCCTTAATGTTATAACAGTATAGATTTTCGTAACGTTATGAGTTCAAATTTGAAACAGCTGTCAAAACTCAAGTGGGTCTCTATTCTAGTATCCATAGATATTAAAACAGTTATCGATACGAAACGTCAATTCAGTATGTTTTTTTTTAATATTTACGCACGGCATTTGATCTCGAGTGACATGGGGTAACTTGTCCATCAATGAAACCCCAAAATTCGTCTGATATTTTACACCAAAGATTTAATTAGTAAGCACGTCGTATTAAAATGAGATATATTACATTTACAGTTACTGTATAAAATAAATTTATAAGAAACAAGCTTCTGTCATAAATTTAATTTTTGATACAAGCTTTTATTGCCTACTGTACTTTTCTGTATACCATCATCAACTACTCATTGAGGCGATTCTAACGAGCCCAAACTCAACGGGGTTACGTCGGTTAAGTACTGAATTCCCATGGTCACCTTCTGTCTCCATCATCAGATCAGCTCGATGGTACCATAATATTGAATTGTCATCCAAACTATACTTATACCCAAAATTTCAGCTCAATCGGTCACCGGGAAGTGGGTCAAATTTAACTTGCAAGATGTGATTGGGTCATTGTCAGTCAGTAAAACAAAAATCGTCATTTCAGTGGGCAATAGTTAAGGGCTTATGTTTATATATAATATGTTTTTATCGCATAGAATTATAGAAGAGGCGACGCCGTTCATGCGGATTCTGAGTTCAACCAAAAATTGGGCTTTAAAGCCCTTAACTTTGGCAATGTCCACCGAAAAGACGCGAACCTAAATCTGACAATGACCCGATTACAGACAGACAGACAACGGGACAGGTGAAACTAAATAAAAGCTTGTAAAATGAGCTTTGTTTCTGTTCGTCCATATTCAATGAAACGCCTGAATTCCTACAATGAAACAGGAGTAATTTACATTGAAAAAGTGTTATTAGTATCGACTTTAGTTAGCATTTAATCGAGTTTTACATTATTAATGGGTCATTTGTAGGGTTCCGTAGTCGACTAGGAACCCTTATAGTTTCACTTTGTCTGTCCGTCCGTCCGCGGATAATCTCAGTCACCGTTAGCACTAGAAAGCTGAAATTTGGTACTAATATGTATATCAATCACGCCTACAAAGTGGTAAAATAAAAAGTGTTTTTTTTTATTAGGGTACCTCCCCTATACGTAACGTGGGGTGTTTTTTTTTCATTTCAACCCTAACGTGTGATATATTGTTGGATAGGTATTTAAAAATGAATAGGGGTTTGCAAAAATATTTTTTTGATAATGTTAATATTTTCGGAGATAATCGCTCCAGAAGTAAAAAAAAATGTATCCCCCCCCCCCCTCTAAATTTTGAACCATAAGTTTTAAAAATATGAAAAAAATCTCATAAGTAGACCTTTATAAAAACTTTGTAGGAAAATTATTTTGAACTTATATACTTAGTTGAATATTTTTTGAAAAAAATTACAAAAACTACGGAACCCTACAACGAGCGTGGCCCGACACGCTCTTGGCCGGTTTTTTTTCTACATCGCATCGCTGTGTCATTGTTGCACACAAAATGCCAAAAATGGTGAAGCAATTTTATTGACATGCCGTTCCATAGACGCTTTGGGGTGTACAGAAAGACGGCAATGAGATAGTAAATAATACGGAATCGAATTCTCATTTGTCAAAAATCACTAAATATTCTTCAATTTTTTTAGTTTATTGTGTCAAAATTAAAAAATTGTTTGGTGTGACTTTTCCTTCCACATGTCCCACATGCTCTTGGCCGGTTTTTTTTCTACATCGCATAGCTGTGTCATTGTTGCACAGAAAATGGCAAAAATGGTGAAGCATTTTTATTGACATACCGTTCCATAGACGCTTTGGGGTGTACAGAAGGCAATGAGATAGTAAATAATACGGAATCGAATTGTCATTTGTCAAAAATCACCAAATATTCTTCAATTTTTTAGTTTTTTGTGTCAAAATTAGAAAATTGTTTGGTGTGACTTTTCCTTCCACATGTCCCGTCCACAAACAGGGTGTACGAGGGTTTCCTCAAGTCGTCCTAATGTGCTATACAGGACTATCTAGCAACATCGGGTTGTGGAAATATTGAGGTGTTTCACTGTGCACCAAGGTTTCAATGTTGGACAGTTGACTATATTAAAAAAAAACCATCCGCCATTGCTGTTGTAATTTTTTTGTTGGTTTTTTGCTGTTACGAAAGTAGAATTCTGAACCATCTTAGAGTACTTTTGATATGTGTGTAGATAAAGTAGTGTATGCAACTGTACCTAATTATGCCTTAAAACATCGTGTGATCCTATTAAAACCACACTCATATTTTAAGGCCTCTCATTATGGATCAGTTGCATAAACTACTAATATACACTCTTTTATTGTCCAGATTGCATAACCTCGAAATCCCGGGGAGTTTGATGAAATTTGGTAAGAATATTCGTTGGAACCCCAATTTTCGTCTTCCAAAATTCCCCGGGTCAGGACCTCGTAGAAACGGCTGCTACCTTGGAAAGTGTACTCCATTCGTAAGAAATTCAAGTTTTGTTCGAAAACTACGAACTCTATGAAAACAATGGTTTAGAGCCACATTGCCTGTAGTACTCAACCTTGACGAGAAAACGTGTCTTCAATAGTCTTCATGGGGAAATATGCATCCAGATGTGAGATTTTCCCTCAATGTCCTTTCAGGGAAGGCACTATATTCACGAACATTGGTCATAAATCAGGAATTACCATAATGAAACGAAATCGTGCCGATTCTAACTGCTTATTGGACACCCCTCGTAAGGGCCTGCGGACTCTTAAGGCATGAGGCAATGCGGAAAAATAGCTTAACTTAGCTCTGGTGAACAGGAGCCTTAACACGGTCACCGCTAACTGAACGAGTATCACAAAATAATGAATTCACGTTATCCAAAAACCTGTTCGAAATTAATCATGCTGACAAAAAATACTTTTACTCCGATAGCGACCGCTAGTGACATCTATGTGAAGGTTAGGAAGACTCAACGCGGTTGAATTTCCGCGTTCAAGTGTTTAGACGACAGGTGGCGCTTTGTTCAAAGCCAGTATTATAATTTGCACTCGCACTTTATGACTGCGCCATCTATCAGAGATGTGCTAAATCTTAGCAGCGAAGACAACAAGTGTTCCATACAAGTACACGTAGCTTGCTGGCATAGGCACGCTTAGCCTCTTTTTCACCAGAGCTAAGCTTTCATAAAAAAACTCAAAAAAGCGAGGCTATATTAAGAGTCCGCAGTAAGCTCGGCCGAATTTCACCTTCCCATACAAACGGAGTTTCGTTCTCATTTTAAAACTACGTGTTGGATTGTGACGAAACTTTGCATATACAATGACATGAGGTATATCTATGTCTGTAATTACTACACTACATTTGTATGGAGAATCGAGCTTACTGCGGACCCTTAAGGCATGAGGCAATGCGGAAAAATAGCTTAACTTAGCTCTCGTGAACAGGAGCCTTAACATGTTCAGTGCCTAGAACCCACTAGGTGGGCGCTCTAGGGCCCATATTGCAAAAGTTTGCAACTTATAATACAAGCGGACGCCTCTTTTCCACACCTCGTTCGCTCGCTCGTTTTCTTTTCTTTTTTTTTATTAGAGAGAGACTGCGCGTGTAAAAAGTTACAAGTCTTTGTGAAATGGGCCCCTGATCGTAGGTGCTTTCCGCTATGACATTTTAACCCTGTAGACATGTAGACATTTGGCAGCACTGTGCATTTAAGCACAGTGTTGCCAAATGTCTACAAAGCATTAGACAGCTCACACATTAAAAATATGAAAGCACCTTTATACCAAACGTCGAGTAGTAGTCTTCGGAAATAATAACTGGCAACACTAAAATCTGCGCACGTTTTTATTTGTAATTCCTAGATATTTTTTTTTACCAAAAATAAATAAACATGCTTTTAAGGGTTAAATTGGCACTGAATGTGTTAATGGCGTAATCAAGCAAATTTTTGTGTACGTCAGGATGGCGGGTGGACCTCGGGAATTTCAATACAAGGATGGCAGATTACTAATGTTTGGCAAATAATGTTCCCCAAAGTATGACATCGCAAACTATTTTTCCCAAAATGTTATTTGGCAAAAACTCATTTGTCAAAACAACTTATCGTAATTTTACAGTTAGCAAATTTTTAGCAAATAATTACATGGTCAAGGTTTTTTTTCCCATTTTTTTTTTGGCAAATGTATCGTTTGGAACAACATACTAATCCCAAAACATTGCATAGCATACGATTTATATCCCAATTTGAGTAGTGCATAGAATAATAATTAAAAAACCCATTATTTTTACCTAACCTAATCCTAACCTAACCGCCAGCGTGTCGACGTCACCCCGCTTCGCGGGGTGCCTATTTCCGCTCTAAGGGGCACAAGAAGACCCTAACCTAACCTACTAATGATACAATTGTTACGATTATTGTTATTTTGTTACTGCGGGGGGCTTCGCTTCGGTTTGCCATATAATTTATGACAAAATGAAACATTTGCTTAATAATAATAAGCATATTTTGCTTAATGAAATCTTGACGAAGTGAAACTTTGCCAAATGATAATTTGACAAATAAATAAATTGCGACATATAACTTTCCTAAAGATTCGTTAGGGAAATTAAACTATTGCGATAAGTTATTTGGGAAGTCATATTTGGGAAAAATAATTTGCCAAACGGCAGGACACCAAGGATGGCGGATTTTGAAGATAGATCTTTAGGCAAAGTAAACAGATGTACACAAAAGATACGATATATCTGCAAAAAATCGTTAAAAATCCCCAGGTCCACCCGCCATCCTGACGCACACAAAGTTTTAGGTAACTTTTCCGTAGGTAATCATAATCCCAATAACGTACTGACCTTGCTGAAGTACCCGACGACGTGGCAGCCCTCCTCGTCGGCGCACGTCATCACGTAGAACAGGAACGGCTCCACGTCGTAGTACAGCGTCTTGTGGTCCAGGAAGAACTTGGCGAGCAGGCACAGCTGCTGGCAGTACTGCTTGTGCTTGCGCCCGTCGACTTGCCACACACTCAGCTTGTCTTTCCTGTACACCTGTCATGTAACACAGCGATTATACCTGGTTTGTAGTAATTTATGGTGCCTACAAGCTTTTATTGCAGACTGATTTTTTTGCAAAATCATCAACTACTAATTGAGTTGGCTACTATATCAAAAACTCGTGTCAGATCGATTCTTGAGCTGGGCACGAGCTGAGCACGAGCGGAGCCACAATTCGTCTAGTGTGGACCAACTGACAAGCCACGAACGCCACTTGACGCCGCGAACAGAACGTCTCCGCTCGTGCTCGGCTCGCCTAGCGTAGGTAAGGTTGTAGAAATGTCGTGCTCCTGACGGCATGTACGGTCGCGTGAGTTCTCGAGGATTTCAATGGACCTACATTTGTCGTTAAGTCATCAACGAGTACTGAGGCTCTAGTATATGTTTTATCGAAACAAAACTTTACGATCGCGTTTGCGTTTTACTCTCAATTTGTATGGGATTTATTCGGTGCGGGTGAGCTTGAATGTCAGAAAGTCCGGAGAGACGTATTAAAATGTTTATTGTCTTAAAATCCTACAATTACAAATGTTATAAAGATATGTTAGAAAGATGTTGAAAATGTTAAATGTTAATGTTCGAATGCACCCGGTCGCGATAGAGCCGGAAAGTACACTAAATCGAGGTTAATATAAATTATTGCTCAATGCGTCTTTTGCTGACGGGACGCACGAGGCTAAATCACGTGTTAGGTGCGTTGAACGCAACGCGGTCGTAACGTTTTGTTTCGTTAAAACTTATACTAGAGCCTCTGAGCCAGAGAGACAGACTCACTTGTGGAAGTGTTATGCTGTCAGCACCGATAATATTCAAATAACCTTGTATAAAGAGTCATCCACGCGCAGGTCAATGGAATTGAAACCCTCAGACTATAGGTGTACACTTAGTTTCTACTAAGGGAAATCGCTCGCCTCATCTGTATTTCCTGACAATTACGATCTAGGTGCCTCCAAAACAAGAGTGAACAGGCTTTTACTGGACCATCTTAGGTTCTGGCGTCGCTTACAATGACAAAAACAATGTTTATTCACAATTTTTTTTACATGCTTAAAGCTAGATACAAATCTGCCAAACCGCAGTGCGGTATGTTGGCAGACCATGCTCCTAATTAATCACTAGGGTCAATCACTCGTCAGTCGTTTATAGAAAAGGGTTTTAAAATTGTACGAACCTCGTCCCCGGGAGGGTGCCGCCACACACACTTGGCCTGGTGCCTGGCGGCGCCCGTGGCACTCTTATGGTGATTCAGACAGAACTCGCACACGAAGAGCCGCGGCACCCGCGCCGCGTCGCCCGGGTAAGGCGACTGATACCACACCTCCATCATGAATTTACCCATCACTACGAATCTGCCGGCAATACAATTTCTTAATTATTTGATGATGGCTTTCTGTTGGGTCAATAGAATGCCTTTCTTGTGCTTGTGTTTCTCGTATAGAGCGTGATTACCTGGTCCCCATGTCTGTTGAGATGTCTCCTAGTTCCTCCTCTATTTTGATGGCGGCGAGCGCTTGTGCCTCGCGGAACAACCGCAGGTCGTAGTCGGGGGCGAAACCCTCTAGAATCGGCTCGCGCTCCTCGTTCATATCGTCCCCACCTGTCACCGCCAGCTTTTCGCGGAGCTCCTGGCTGCCTTTCCATTTGGAGCGCATGTCCTGCAAAAGGTAACTATGTAAGATCAAACTAGAATAGTAGAAGTAGGCGCATTAGTCAAAAAGCGTCTTTTAGGATTCCGAAGCAATGGCCGAAACCCTGGCAGGTTCGTCTGTACTGTACATCCACAACCATTCGTGGCTCTTATCCTCCTCCATTATCTTCCTGCAGTTGTCACGATCCTTGGCGAAGTTCTACCTACTCTTTCCTGCGCAGAAATTAGCTCACGAAGACTCACTTTGACCTTGAGCTGGTAGGCGCGCTGCTCGATGGTGGGCAGGTGGACATGGTGCGCGGCCGCTGCTGCAGGTTGGCGAGCGTGCGGCGGCGCGCGGTGGCGGCCATGGCGCGCTCCTCGGCCGCGGCCACGTTGACTCACCTTGACCTTGAGCTGGTAGGCGCGCTGCTCGATGGTGGGCATGGCGCGCGGTGGCGGCCGCGGCGCGCTCCTCGGCCACGGCCACGTTGAATCCCCTTGACTTTGAACTGGTAGGCGCGCTGCTCGATGGTGGGCATGGCGCGCGGCCGCTGCTGCAGGTTGGCGAGCGCGCGGCGGCGCACTTCTCGGCCGCGGCCACGTTGACTCACCTTGACCTTGAGCTGGTAGGCGCGCTGCTCGATGGTGGGCATGGCGCGCGGCCGCTGCTGCAGGTTAGCGAGCGCGCGGCGGTGCGCTCCTCGGCCGCGGCCACGTTGACTCACCTTGACCTTTAGCTGGTAGGCGCGCTGCTCGATGGTGGGCATGGCGCGCGGCCGCTGCTGTAGGTTGGCGAGCGCGCGGCGGCGCGCTCCTCGGCCGCGGCCACGTTGACTCACCTTGACCTTGAGCTGGTAGGCGCGCTGCTCGATGGTGGACATGGCGCGCGGCCGCTGCTGCAGGTTGACGAGCGCGCGGCGGCGCGCGGTGGCGGCCGCGGCGCGCTCCTCGGCCACGGCCACGTTGACTCACCTTGACCTTGAGCTGGTAGGCGCGCTGCTCGATGGTGGGCATGGCGCGCGGCCGCTGCTGCAGATTGGCGAGCGCGCGGCGGCGCGCGGTGGCGGCCGCGGCGCGCTCCTCGGCCGAGGCCACGTTGACTCACCTTGACCTTGAGCTGGTAGGCGCGCTGCTCGATGGTGGGCATGGCGCGCGGCCGCTGCTGCAGGTTGGCGAGCGCGCGGCGGCGCGCGGTGGCGGCCGCGGCGCTCTCCTCGACCGCGGCCACGTTGACTCACCTTGACCTTGAGCTGATAGGCGCGCTGCTCGATGGTGGGCATGGCGCGCGGCCGCTGCTGCAGGTTGGCGAGCGCGCGGCGGCGCGCTCCTCAGCCGCGGCCACGTTGACTCACCTTGACCTTGAGCTGGTAGGCGCGCTGCTCGATGGTGGGCATGGCGCGCTGCTCGATGGTGGGCATGGCGCGCGGCCGCTACTGCAGGTTGGCGAGCGCGCGGTGGCGCGCGGTGGCGGCCGCGGCGCGCTCCTCGGCCGCGGCCACATTGACTCACCTTGACCTTGAGCTGGTAGGCGCGCTGCTCGATGGTGGGCATGGCGCGCGGCCGCTGCTGCAGGTTGGCGAGCGCGCGGCGGCGCGCGGTGGCGGCCGCGGCGCGCTCCTCGGCCGCGGCCACGCACCAAGAGCCCGTCACGTTGTGGTACATTGGGCATGCATCCCACGTGAAGTGACGGGACGCTTTGCCGCCTGGAGAAAATGTGTGCGGCTTTTAATACATGGTTCAGTATTATAAACGACGACATATTACAACAGGCTACCTAAGCCATGAACAAAATACGAACTAGGATGCAATGAGAAGTGACGAACAAAACCGTCGCCGAGCCGACAATCTCGCAAGCCAACGAATTGATCGTGGATTGAGCAGTTGTACGGAATGCACGGTGATGTGAAGTCTGCCAGTGGATCAACCGGTGTACCCTTTTTGTCGACAACCTTTTCATCGAATATTATTTCATCAACGATTCATCGAAACTTTAGTACTAGTAATATTGTTTGGCGTTATTTTATTTGAACTACTATTTATTTAAATTTATCTTACTACGTAGAAATACTATTCAACGAATATTACTTAACGCTTATTTGTTTAATTGGCACAACTACAAAACATTGCAATTCATTTCTTCGACGTATTACTTTAATACAATTTTATAAATATGTCCTACTGCACATTTATACATTATGAAAATTATGTAGTTAATTGTGTGACATACAAATATGTATGTATATAATAAAACTAAGAATCATTGGTGTAAATCGTTTATTACAAAAAACAATCAGGGCGGACAAAAATGGCTTGTCATAAGCGAACTCTGTTTTAGGGCGGCTAGGTTAGGGTTCACTTGTGACCCTCAGACCAGAAATAGACTCGCTGCACGGCTATCACAAGGCGACACGCGAGCTCTCTCGATTTTTCTCGAACTATACTTCTCTTTCTACGTTTTCTAATAAGAGAGAGACGGATAGACATCGGATTACCTACCTATTCTACTCTAAGGCAGGTCAGTGTAGGTACGACGACGAGCGAAGCGAGCAGGAGAGTTAGGAAAAATAATCATTAGGATTAACGACCATTAGGCTTACTGATAATTATGATACATGACTATTATGGCACATAACGTAAGGATGAATAATCAATATGGCAAGTGACGTTAGGAAATAAAACATTATGGGGAAAAAAATCATCCATACGATGTTAGGAAAACTAAAGATACTACTACGAGTATGAGTGTTAGGACAAATGATCATTATGACATAAAACGTTACGGAATGCAAAAATAGGTTAAAAACTTTAGGGATTTAGATATAGATCCGAAAGAAATTTTATGCGGAATAAATATAATTACATGTAAAAAAATAAAATAAAAAAAACCCGAAATGAAAAGCCATGACATAAATTTTATTGAAATAATTCAACTACCAATTAAAAGACCTCGGTTCAAATTACCTAGTATCGAGTCCTCGACGCAATGACTGGTCGATGAAATGAAATTACTTGAACGTTGTCTTTGAAATAATATGTTTGTCGGCAATTCAATGGTAAACCGGATCAATCACCCACGTGAGCCTGCGAGCCAGTGATCCATGCTTGCATTATTGAATGGATGGCTCCTACACAGGGGTCTTAAACCTGCGGCCCGCAAGAGCTTAACCACGCGAGTGAAGCGGGAAAAACCTAATAGTAGTATTAGTGATGTAGAAAATTTATGTTTCATCAGGCTAGCAGAACAGAAAATAATCTTGGCCCATTACTTCAAAACAAGTTGAAGACTGCAAGTACGTGAGTCGGCTGCATGCGGGTGGCGCAGTACCGGTCATTGTGGCGCTCTTTGGGGGAGGCCTATGTCCAGCATCGTACTTCTATCGGCTGATATGATAATGATGTTGATACGTGTTGTATTATAATTTATTTATTTCAGACACATGGTCGATAGCTGTTAGTTATTCTGGTACTTGGGAACATGTAATGTCATCCAGTGGTGGCAAAATGGGTTGTCCAGCCTATCCCCTATAGCCAATAGAAAGCGGCCGCAGTCTACACCTCTGGGAGGCTACTCGTTTACGCATTATCGCATAAAAATCATCCATGGGAGCCTCCGCAAACATGGCAGACGCGCTGCAGAAGCGCGGCAACCCCAACCACATCCTATAACCATTGTTGAATTGGACAGGCAAGGCACGGTAAGCTCTCTTAGTGAAGTTGATCCATAGGCTGCACGCGTAAATCGGCTGGTAATAAGACCTAAAAAGTGTCTGGCTGCCCTCAGTCGTACAGGCGAACCTATGGATCAACATGTTCGTGGTTCACGTCCTTACCGAGGTGTCCGCTGGAGTCGCAGCCGCGCACGGGGCAGCGCCGCTCGCTGGGCTGCGGCGGCGCGAGCGAGGCGACCGGCGACCGGCCCACAGGAGGACGGCCCTTCTTCTTTATCTCCTTGCTGGATAACAATACTACATTGTATGTATCTCAAGGGAGCCATAGTACATTACCTATTGCCATGGCCGGGAAGGAGGCAATTGCAGGCTGAGTATTTGTTTAAACGGACGAGCTTGCGAGTCCGTTTTATTATTATACGAAGCCTGCAATGCCATTCCGGCTGAGGCTAATATAGTGCTTTTCTCAAAAATGGGGGAATAAAAAATACTAAATTTATATAAACTTTAAATATCGTTGCACAACGTGAAAATATTTACGATTTCCCGCCGTTTTTTTTAAACAGAATAGCAAGTGTATTTTTCCACCAAAAAAACGCATGAGACACATACAAAAACGTCGTGTTTGCAACAGAAAAATACGAGTTGAATTGGCTGAATACGAGCTGTGCCGTCTTTTATATGCCGGTTTCTACTTTTTTTTTTTTAATTTGGTACTTGTCAAAAAAAAGGAATTTATAGAGGGTGTTAACGGGGTCATGATCCGGAATGACAAAAAGCGAATAAGATGATCATACTGAACAACCTTTCCCATTGGGACCAACCACGAAATCGCAAAAAAAAACCAGGTATTCCATACATAACTCTCAATGTAATCGCAGTTAACTCACAGTTAACTCTTAATTGGCTCTTTTTTTTTGCGATTTCGTGGTTGGTCCCATGGGAAAGGTTGTTCAGTATGATCATCTTATTCGCTTTTTGTCATTCCGGATCATGACCCCGTTAACACCCTGTATATAACATTCCAGGCGGCCTGCAATTTTTTTTATTTTTTTATTTAGATCTGAGCTTAAACTATACACTTTACCAATATGTAGCGAGTTATGTTCACTTTGCGGGCCATTTTTGAGAAAAAATATTTATTAGTGGTACACGTAGTATAAGCTTTGCTTAGTTTGGGACTAGGTCAATGTCTTGTGGGATGTGTAAGATTGTCACTAAGTATTTATTTGTTTCTTTATTTATGGCGAGGGCGGTATATATTGAATCCTAATGAAAGATTTTAAAGTAGAATCTTGAGTGTAACGATGATTAGATGGTAGAACGTTAAAGTTGGAAATCATTTTGCTACCAATCCAATGTTGCTCGTCACACCTCTTATGAGGAAAATTTAAAATAAACGGGGAATATCAGGGAAGAAAAACACAACTTTGGTCCCTCATTTGAGCGCTAAAATTACTCTTTTCCGAATAACACAATTAACCGGAGACTATATATAGGCAGCTACGCAAGTACACATAGGCACAGATTAAAGAATACAAGTACAGATACCCAATCTCATAGAGCAAAAGCGTACCGTCCTAATGTAGGCAATTCTGTATACAATTTTAGTCCCGTAGCTACACCAGTAGATGCAGTATCCGAGCTACCACGGCTATGACGCTGTCAGCCTTTAGTAATACATTGAGATATCAGTATATCACCAGATGGCGTTGACTTCCCGGGCAACAAATAAGAGTATTTTTGATTTTTTCGATATAAAAGTAGTATTTTAGAGACAATATTACACATCACACAAAAATATACATAACCAAATGCTTAGAGCCTGTGGTTCCATAGAACTTTCGCGACCCGTGATGGCGCCATCTAGTGACAGTACCCAATAATACGTAGCAAGCTTGAAAGCTCACTCGTATAGTAGGAGTTACATGGATTTAGTATCAATTTTATTGCATTTACTAAACTTATAAAATATACCTTTATTGTATGTGCGGAAGTATGTTTGTGATATAATTAAGGTACCTACGTTGAATTTATTAAGGTGTAAAAATCATTCTTTTTTCGCGATTACTGGTTCAAATGTTTCGCTCGGTACCTGTGTCGCCATCTATGAGTTCTTTTTAGTATCAATTATACGTTGTTCTAGTTGGGAGGCCATGACATAGGTAACTCTTATGGTCTTTGCGCTCTGGTCTAGCTACAGAACGGCTAAGCGAGGGGTATCTCTCGTAGTTGTTTTGTAACATGGTTCGCTGGTTAAATGATTAACCAGGTAAGCAAAGGGTATCTCTTGTCATAGGTTTATGACAATTTGACTGTTCAAACTACAGTCCGGTTAAGGTGAAATGACAACGAATTGTGGTAGGTGATGGAGCCCCATTAACTACTAAATTCAGTAACGTTGTCCGAAAAACGTTTGTACGGAAGGGAAAGTACACTCGATCCTTTCCCTTTAAGCAGAGAATGCCTTTTATCTTTAATAATAATAATAAATATTAGGGGACAGTCTTACACAAATCGACCTAGTCCCATAGTAAGCTCAATAAGGCTTGTGTTATGGGTACTAGACGACGATATATTTAATAGATAGAAATACTTCAATACATATAAAACATCCATGACTCAGAAACAAATATTCATGCTCATCACACAACACATCACACATCTCTTCCGGTAACCGGTCGGATCTTTGGTTTATAACACATTTGGCTGGTCAATAGTCCAGACTCCAGAGGGCACAGTAAATATAATGGTTTGGGCAGTATCTCAACTCTAGTTGCGACTCTAGTCTCCTAATAGCTCTAACACCTGCGCTCCTTTTCAAACCAGTTCTACGCACACATGGGCGGCACGCGAACTAATGTACAGTCAGCGTCACATAGATAGTAGCAGCCAAAGTAGCCAAATATATCGGAACACGTCTTTATTACTATAGGAGTAAGGATGTGTTACGATATATTTGGCTACTTTGGCTGCTACTATCTATGTGACGCTGACTGTACTGCCGACTACCTCGTCTTGCACTTACGTTAAATGTTTGCGCGTGTCTGAGAGAGTGCGTCGCATCGGACGTTTATACTATATTCGTATAAACGTATTGCTTATTAAGCAATTTTATCTGGGGGCACGGCAGTGCCCCCGCCAAGACGAGCCAAGCGAAGCGCAACGCAAGGGCACTACCTACCTTTTCTCGAAGCGGTTCTTCGTTTTTTTGAACCCTCGTAACTTGGGTTTGGATTATACCAGATAAACAAAATTCTCGGGATATGATGTCAATAGTGGACTTATTAAACATATAAAGTTTCAGTAACTTAGCTCTTATACTTAAAATTTTATTGATATCTAAAAACGCCGATTTCGTCACTGACCACTGATGTTGATCATCAAAACCTCTAGGGTACTTCCTGAAGTCCTAGAAAGCTGAAATTTGGTATGTAAGCTAGTATTAGTACACAATCAACAAAATAATTCAAAAAATTGGAACTTCTACCCCCCAACCCCTTAAAGTAGGGGATGGAACTTTGTATGAGACTTCCGCAAATTTTGATGCTAGGGGTCTGAAATTATATCTAGGGACTCCTTGTTATAAATAATAAAATACGTGTTTCAGGATTTTTAGTAAATCACCCCCCACCCTTTATATTAGGGGGTTGAAGTTTGTATTTTTCCGAAAACTTTAAATTAGGGGATGGAAGTTTGTATGGGTTTTCCCATACACTTCTTTAGAAATTACCTTACAAAAAGGAATGAGATCCCACCAAAAACATTACATGTAAAGTGATGCCAAAACTCCATAGCTCATACAGCAATCAGCGTGAAAAAGATATCAGATCGCAATTAGCGCCAAGCTTCCTACTCCACACGGCGTAACTCTACCACTACCAGCCACGCTCTACAAATTCTATATCTTGGCTAAAAAGTATAGACCCGTCACTTATTAATATCATCATAAATTAATTCGGCGTGAAAGTCTATGCGGCGACCGAGATGTGCCCAACAAAGCTATACTTTTTAGCCAAGATGTAGAATTTGTAAAGCGTGGCTGGATAGTGGTAGAGTTACGCCGTGTGGAGTAGGAAACTTGGCGCTAATTGCGATCTGATATCTTTTTCACGGTGAAAGCTGTATGAGCTATGGAGTCTTGGCATCACTTTACATGTAATTTATTTGGTGGGATTTATTTATTTATTTCAATTAGGTACAGTTAACAACATCACGTCACAAACATAATATTATCCACCTTTATTCCTTCTCAATTATTCTGTTACATTCACCAATCAGTTTTGCCATCCCGGAAGCGGACAAATCGCAATTCGGAACCGAGCCAAGCATGTAGTTTACCATGAAGAGCGCGCGTAGGAATGGCGAGTCTCGGTAGGGGCCGGTGCGCTTTATATAAACTGGGGCGGGGACGTCCACCGCGAGATCGCGACAACACAGACACATATAGTCCCTATTCGTCCCGGTACCGCCGCATACCGGGTAGTCAATCCAACCCAAGTCGGGCCTAGCTGAGTTTCATGCTGGACTCTTCTCAGCTAGGCTAGGTTTTAGCGAACCAGCGATAAAACTCCCAGTACGACGAGGTTCGACACCACTCACACCCCAGATTCGATTGATACCATTCAACCAACGTCACTTTAGCGCAAACTCATAGATTATTCCAGTGTTTAAACTGGCCCCGCATGGTCGCGCCGGAGGTTTTCCCTAGATTTTCCCCAGGCTACCCTCCAACCACGCAATTCAACGGCTGTATTGGTTTCGTCCTATTATGGCAACAGGCAAGTATCAAAAAAAAAATAACCTCTTGTCGTTAGGCTTTTCGTCGTCGGAGTCGGTGTCGGTGGTGCGCGGCCGAGTCGCGGTGGCCATCCGCGACACCCGCGCCGACAGGGAGCGCGTCAGCTTTCGGGGCATGTTGTTTGCCTGGGACTCGCTCGAGTCGCTCTTGCCTTTTTCGAGCTGGAAATAGTAAAACACTTGCTAAAAGTATAGCATAAGCTGAAAAAACATGATACAAGGAATGTTAGCTAAGCATAGGTACTAGGCACAAAAACTGGCCTGATTGTACTAGCTGAGAATGTGTAGGTATTTATGTGATGCGTCATCCATTCTCCTCCTAGCGTTATTCCCGGTTGGGCCCTAAAGGAGCCTGGGATCCGCTTTGGTACCTCTCAGGATTGGCATAGGCACTAGTTTTACGAAAGCGACTGCCATCTGACCTTCCAACCCAGAGGGAAAACTAGACCTTTATGGGGTTAGACCAGTTTCCTCACTATGTTTTCCTTCAACGAAAAGCCACTGTTAAACATCAAATGATTTATGTGATGTGTGTTTATGTAAAAATGCCTGATATGACCGTTTAGTTTACATTAAATTAACTTTAGGATTTACCGTGTACCAAACATTTAAAAATCTAACAGTAAATGTTTACTAAGCAAAAATGTCTGCTATCTAAATTCTAATAAAAGTGAAAAATTAATCACTTTGATTTGAATTTTTAAATCTGTTTAGCTATCTGGGAGATATAATGACAGATACACATCAACCTTATATATAACACTGCGTAGGTATGGTTCAGGTTAAGACGCTGTCAACACCAAAATGCCCTTGAGGATTTTGGATAGCGCGCACACTATCTAATTGTATCGGAGTAAACGAGAGCGAGTGATACTGGGCGGTCCGATTTTTGTAGATAATATTACATAAATATTGAAATAAAAAAAGGGTGGATTATTTGTGAAATATGACTCCTTAGCGGTTTAGGTATAAATATGTTGACTTCATGTTTTTAATTGCAGACCCATAGGTACGTCAAAAACATAAAGACATAGAACCGTTTAATGTGATTTTAAGACCAATCTTTGCAATTATTTTCTATCGAGCCGATTTTGTCCAATTATGTATCAAGCCCGTCCAGGGTCTTTGAAATATGGTGAATATTAACATCTTTTTTATTTGATGTGCTAGAAAACAGTTTTTCTTAAAAAACTGTTTAAATAACATCAATTTCACCAAATTGGGTCTTGTCTGCCTGTTAATATCAAACTAGCAATCAAAAATCAAACATGTTTTTTTTTAAGCAGTTAGAGGTAGTTAATTCTGGCCAACATGTGAACTTGTATAGGAAAGGATGAAATTGTAACCAATTTTGGCTTACCTTATTATTAGCAGATGAAGGGGGCTTGGTTTTGCCAGTTTTGATGGGTTCCTTTTTAGGCGTTGGTTCACTATCACTCTCCGAAGACACAGTTTCTGCTGATGACTGGCTTGAAGAACATGACGAGGCACTTTTATTGTCCACAACTTTCTTGGATGGGGGTCCATTAAGTCTACTTCCACTTCTACGTTTGATAGTGTCTTTGGAATTAGAATCATCATTTTCTGCAGGGGTTAATGGTGATGGAGGAGATGTATCTTTGTCCTCACTAGACTTCCTTGTTACTCTTTTATTTTTTGGGGAACCTTTAGGACTTTTTGACGATTTACTCTCAGATTCTGACTCAGAGCTGTTGTCTGGAGAGAATATACTTTTCTTTTTCTGGTCATTTTTTGGCTGCTGTTTGGTCATTGTCTTGGGTATTGGTTTGGGTGTTTTGGCTCCAGCTGCGGCTCGGGGAGGCTTTCCTTTAGCAAGAACGCTAGTCGCTGATTTAGGTTTGGTAGAGGAGCGTCTCCGGGGCGGTGCAGGTTTTGGTGGGTCTGGTTTAGGTGAGTCATCATCGCTGGATGAAGATACCTTCTTATTGGTTGTTTGCCTTGGTTTGGAGTCTTCTTTCTTTTTTGGTGGTTCTTCATCAGGTTGAGCGGGTGACTTGGGAGCGGGTTGCGCTACTGCGGGGGTGTTGGAGGTGGAAGATTCAGAATCGGAGCTACTTGAACCTGACCCGGAGCTGGTGGAGGAACTTCCACTGCTGCTTGAATCAGAAGAGGACCCCGAACTGCTGTCAGTGCTACTGTTGCTCACCTTAAAATCATTTTTAATGAATGAATAAAACATATATAGTTATATTCACCACTTTTTCTTTTATGTTTATTTATTTAAACTTTATAACACGGTAAAAAGTTACATGTACACAAGTCAAACACAGAGTAGTCATTGTTGGTGCGGGTATAAGTACAACACAGAAATAGTGGAAAATGACAAATTACTGGTCTTTCATAATAATATAATATAATCTAACAAATATTATTGATTAATAATATAATATTATAATATGAAATATTATACTTGCTTGTCAATATTTATTATTTAATTAATTAATGAGTATATTCTTATTGGTTGACAAGCTTTCCATTCTACATTTGCTATAATATAAATGAAGGGTAGGTGTTATCAGTCACTAGTTTATTGTGACAAAGGAGTCTTAATTTAGGTACAAATAAATATTACAAGCTTTATATTAATTTGACCTGTTCATATGTATGTAAGTATATAAGTATGTAAGTTGTCCGTTAAAATTTGCAATAATTTTTTCAGTCTCTTGCAGTTATCCGATTGAGCTAAAATTTTGGGAATTTGTATAGTTTGGATGACAATTCAATATTATAATAAATATAAGGGGACAATCTTACACAAATCGACCTAGTCCCATAGTAAGCTCAGTAAGGCTTGTGTTATGGGTACTAGACAATGATATATATAATAGATATACATACTTATATACATAGAAAACATCTGTGACTCAGAAACAAATATTCATGATCATCACACAAATATTTGGCCTTACCGGGATTCGAACCTAGGACCTTCATAGGCAGCGTCACTACCCACTAGGCTAACCGGTCGTCTAATATCGTCGTATATTACGGTACCATTGCACTGATCTGATGATGGAGACAGAAGGTGGCCATGCGAATTCAGTATTTTACCGACGTAACCCCATTGAATTTGGGCTTGATTCTATCCTCTCAATGAGTAGTTGATGATGGTTTATTGAAAAGTACAGTTGTTAATAAAAGCTTGTACCAAAAATGAAATTTTTGACAGAAACTCATTAGCTTATATTCTTAGTTCTAGTACAGTAATTGCACGAGTTTTCAATAAGTAACTAAAACCTAAACACCATTTAATATCATAATGTATATTTGTAAACAAAAATAGTACAACAACTCAAGTAGGTAGTGATACGAATATCGAAAATTAAGGTCTTCCTTACCTAAACACAATAAAAAATAAATTGGGAACAAAGCTCAGTCGTGTAATAAGTGAAGTATTCAATTAAAAAGTAAAACAATACACGAGGAAATAAATAATGCACAGTGAAGACGATTCTACTCACATCAAGGTTTGTCATGTTTTCAGATTTCAGTATTATGACTTCTCTTCTTACACTAGACCGTGATTCAAAATGTATTGGGAGGACGGTTCAGATACCGTAAAATAACGAATGATCATTTAAATTGTGATTGTAATATGAATTCGGACAACGCAGACGCCTAGCCTAGCTATGTTCATTCTGCAAATTAGAAACGGAGAAAAGTATCAGCGACTAAACTGTCAATGTCACTGTCAAATGATAACTTTTTAATATACATTTTTTTTAATGTTTATGGTCTGGAGACGTGTTCTTTAAGCCAAATCTTTATTTATTGGTTTATAACACTTCATTTTAGTATGAGTTATATTTTATATGGCGCATTTGGACGTAGTTACGCGAAAACGTTCCAATCCACAGCGACCCCATTTTGAGATAAACGCAATTTTGTGTTTTAGCGGTACACTTTTTCCCTGTAATTATTTCAGGCAAATACTATTGGTTTCACTGTGGAATGCCAAACTGGTTATTGAATGATATGCATATTTTTTGTAAATACATAATACAAGGGGCATATAAATAGGTAAAACGAGTTTGAAACGTTTTTGCTAAATTTAATTTTTTATGAACCATGCTGTTCCAAAACGAATTTAAGTGTATTATTTTATAAATATATCTAAAATAAATTTAATATGTAAAATAATAAATAACAATGAGAAACATACAAAAACAACAAAAAAAAATTGAAAATGTATTACAAAAAAAATAGGACGTGATCTTTTGAGCTTAGAACCTATGCCAAATATTAGCTGATATGGTTCCAAAAGTTATCAAAAACTTATATTAAACATTCAATCATCATCGTATTCTATGATCTCGAAGTCCGGAACTCCACCAAACCCATCAACATCATCAGTAGCTTCTTCAGAACTTTGAAGCGTTGTATAAAATTGAAGGCAATCCTCAGGTATGTAAAAATAGAAACCGCACTCAAGCACCATCAACGCGTATATACACCTGCAGAGTTGTGACTTATTTGAAATACTTGTATTTAAAATGCAAATACAAAGTACAAAATACGTATTTTATATTTTGTACTTAAGCACTTTTTTTCATAAAGTATTTTGTATTTTATTTGAAATACTTTTCGAAATGTATTTTATATTTGTCAAATATAAAATACTTTTTTACTGCTATGTTTCGAAAGTATTACCTTTACCACTCAAATTTTCAAGTGAATGGGTCAGCGATTCGGAAATTAAATGGCCACTTAGAGGTGCTGCAACTTTGAAAGTCTATACTGTGCAAAATGAGAGTTAAAACAAAATGAACGTTATTATCTGTGAAACATGACGTTACGCTTTTTAACGAGATTGACTTCGATTTTGTTTCGATTACTTTATGAAAGTATTTTATTTGATTACGGTATTTTGAAAATACCTATTTTGTATTTAGTATTTAAATACAAAAAGCAAAAGTATTTTGTATTTTGCATTTGAAATACTAAACTAGAAAAGTATTTGTATTTTGTGCTTAAATACTTTTTTAAAAGTATTTTGTACATCTCTGTACACCTGAAGAATACATCAATATTATTAAAACCTGTAAAAAAGTTAAACCTCTTCAAGTTTACAAAATGACAAAGACTGATTTTTTTAGTACAACTAAACTGGAAAAGAAGATAGGAAGAAGTTTACAGACTCATCTAAAGTTAGTTGGCTACATACAAAAGAAATTAAGTTGGATAAAGATAAAATGTTTTCTATTTGTATGCGGTCTACGATGGAAGACGATTTCAATGAGTTGAAAATTGATAAAAGAATAAAGCGAGAACTGCAATACATAAAAGAATCTGATTTTTGTTTATTGTGGCCTAATGGCAAACCGATTGCTCCAGCGAAATTACTGGACTTACAATCCATGTACCACTACATACCTGAGGATTGCCTTCAATTTTATACAACGCTTCAAAGTTCTGAAGAAGCTACTGATGATGTTGATGGGTTTGGTGGAGTTCCGGACTTCGAGATCATAGAATACGATGATAATTGAATGTTTAATATAAGTTTTTGATAACTTTTGGAACCATATCAGCTAATTTTTGGCATAGGTTCTAAGCTCAAAAGATCACGTCCTACCTATTTATATGCCCCTTGTATTATGTATTTACAAAAAATATGCATATCATTCAATAACCAGTTTGGCATTCCACAGTAAAACCAATAGTATTTGCCTGAAATAATTACAGGGAAAAAGTGTACCGCTAAAACACAAAATTGCGTTTATCTCAAAATGGGGTCGCTGTGGGTTGGAACGTTTTCGCGTAACTACGTCCAAATATACCATAGTTATTTATTTTGGTAAAAAATATTTTTTTCTCTCGAACATATTTAATAGCAAAAATGGATCAAGTATATGTGGATCGTTTATAGCACAAAATTAGAAAATAATATATTATAATAAAACGTTCCAATTTATTTAGAACAGTCTTCGCAGCTTAATAAAACAGTATGGATTAATCTAAAAGGTTTCAAATTACATGGAACATTTTTGCAGAAATAAAAAATGTACTTATAAAGATTTTGCAAAAACGTTCCAACCCACATGGATCATTTAAGAAACAATTAAATGTGCGTTTTATGAATTTAGTATAATGTTCCAAGACAAGTGGAACATTATAACGATATGTTATTCTATTAAGAGTTTTTAACAATACGTTTCAGTATGCATGTAATGTTTTTACTTTATTTTGAGTACACGTCCTTGGCATAATGGTGGGTTGGAACATTTGGGTCAAACTTTATTGATAAAACTAACCTAAAAATACTAGCATCTTTGTGTGCACATGATGTAATATGTCAAAAATAGTACCCTGGTTATGGTAACTGACTTTCGAGTGACTTGTGGGTTGGAACGTTTTCGCGTAACTACGTCCATTTGGCACCAGTACCTTAATTAAACATGTGCATGGGACTATTCTTTCGGCTCGGATGACGTCACGGTAATGGCGGTTGCCGTTTTTGAATTGTATACTCAGCACGTCTATACGCACACGACGGCCGCGACATACTCTCGATTTTTATACCTCTTATTCTAAGTGGTCTAATAAGTGAGAGACGGATAGTGCGAGAAAAATCGAGAGAGCTCGCGCGCCGTCGCGTGCTAGCCGTGCTGAATACTTAAACATACTGTTTAATTTTCCGTCTGTTTTTTTTTTATTTTCCTCGTATTCGATATGAAAAGTAGAGTGTTTAACTCGGGTGAAAGTCACCCATTTCTGACTCAAACCATTGGCGCTCGAACGAACAGAAATGAGTGCCTTTCAGCCCTTGGTTAACAATCTACAATTATGTACCTACTTATGACCTAAGAATTCCCTTACTTCAAAAATTACTTGTTCCTCATACATACCTACTTCCAAATCTTTTTAACCTCCTTAGAAGATGAATTTTAAGAAACGCTGTAATTAGTTTTCTAGTCTTTAACCGAAATTACAGATGCCTTACTTTAAAACTATCTTGTTCCCCGTATAAACATCCAACTCCTTTTAGTCCATTTAGGGGATGAATGTTTTTAGCCCCCTTATGGAAATAATTTCATACAGTTTAAAACAGAAGTTACAAATCTCCTACTTTAAAAATATCTTGCTCTCCATACAAACTTTGAACCCCTACAGGGGATGAATTTCAAAAAACTCTGAAATCATGTTTGTAGTCTTTTAACATACATGCAAAGCCGAAGTTACAAATCTCTTACTATAACATTTTCTTTGTCTCCATTTCAACCTTGAATCCCTTTTTAATCCGCTTAGGGATGGAATTTTCTAAAACGCTGAAAATACTTTTTGTATTCTAATAAGTAATCTTTCTACAAAATTTTAAGTCTCTCTTAGCTAAACAACAAAGTTTCCCCCATACAAACTTTTCACCCCTTTTTAACCCCCTTGGGGGTGGATTTCTCCAAAACGCTTAAAGTTCTTTTTTTGTATTCAAATAAGTAACAAGGCAACTTAAGGCTGAGACAAATAATATTGTTTAAACAGATTTTTGAAAATTTGAAGTGATTTTGCACATCTTATATGAAAGGTGAATGAGTTGTTATAGAACTTGGTGGATTAAGGCGGTGGAGCGAGAAGATGATGAGAAGATCTGAATGAAGTTGAAGTTGCTTTGAGATACGGAGGAGTTGAGGGAACAAAAAGTATAGGTACTGTAAAGCAAAGATAAAATGTGAGAATCCCGGCGGAGACGAATTGGAAGCCACTTGAGCTGAGAACGAAAGGAGGAAACGTGGTCATACTTGCGCAAGCCAAATATGAATCTAATAGAAATATTTTGGAGGCGACTTATTCAGCTGGTCCTCAGTAAGGTCCAGATAGCAAATATCAGCATAGTCTAGAATGGGGAGAAGGAGAGATTGAGCTAGCGCAATTTTAGTGGCGAATGGCCAAAAGTTACGAAGTCGACGAAGGGAACCCATCGAAGCAAACATCCTCCTGCTGACCTCGCTCATCTGAGGTACTCAAGACAACGTGCGATCAATTATAACACCAAGGTTCCTGACCTGGTGTGAAAACGGAATCTGGACTCAAACAAACATTACAACCGGCAAGTAAGGAAAATCTACCCTAGGAATGAGCTTCGGACTGCCCACGATTATGACCCGCATCTTAACCTTCAGCCCAAAACGTTCACTCCAGATCGAAATACTGTTCAAGTCCTTGTTCATGGTATTAATAACCTGAGGTAAATCAGCAACAATCCCTTGAGAGTAAATTTGAAGATCATCGGCATAAAGGTGATAAGATGAGAAAATGTTACTTGCAATGGAATTAATGAAAATTGAAAAAAGAAGAGGAGACAACATGCCACCCTGCGGGACGCCCGCTAGCGTGTAAAACCACGAAGAGCGGAAAGAATCTTTATACGCTGCCGACGACCAAGTAGATAACTATGAAACCAATCAATCGCCGCAGGAGGTATGTTAAGAGAACGCAATATACTAATCAAAATTTGAAAGTCGACAGTGTTAAAACCGTTGCTAAAATCTAACAACGATAGCACAGTGACTTTCCTGTTGTCCATGCCTGCACGGATATCATCGGTTATCTTCACGAGAGCGGTAACCGTACTATGACCAGATCGGATTCATAAGGTTAGATCTATTCAAAAAGGATGTGAGCTGCTGATGAACAAGGCGTTCCAGGACTTTAGACAAGAAAGGGAGAATTGAAATTGGTCAATAATCAGAGTAAGCAGAAGGATTGGCTTTTTTAGGGAGAGGAATAACATCGGCATTTTTCCACAGTGTGGGACAGATAACAGATGATATGGAACAATTAAGGATATGCGTAATGACAGGAGCAAGGAGATCAAGGAGAGGATGGATCATCTTACGGCTAACGCTGTCGACACCAACGGCATTGGAGGAAATAGCTAATACGTTCTTCTTAACATCACTGACAGCGAATTGAGCAAGAGAGAAAGGAGGAAAGTCAAAAGTTCGGATACTCAAAAGAAAGTTAAGAGTATCAGTCTTAACTTAACTGACCCACTAAAAGCGGTAGAAGAAGAGAAATGCTGGTTAAGCTTGTCAAAGTCGACATCATTGGGAACTGAAGTTTTTGTAGATGTCCCAACTCCCAAAGACTTAAGAAATTTCCAAATTCTAGAGGGATCTCCATTTTCCACAGCCGAGTGAATGTGACATCTCTGAGCATCAAGGCAAATTGTGCTGCACCGATTACGCATCGCATGGTACTTTGCTTTATTCTTCTCGGAAGAATTCCCCTTGTATCGTCATCAGTAAGCCAGGGAGCAGGAAGATGTTTAACTAACTTGTCGAACAGGAGCGTGGACATCGTACAGATGAGACAAAGCGGCATTAAAAAGAGATAATTTCTCATCTACAGTTTGCACTTTCAAAATTGCATCCCAGTCTACATTCATAGCATCCTCGCGAAGCTTATCTACTGTTCGGGCCGACCGTCTGCCCGCCCCCTTAAACTCCTCACGTGTGTACGCCTCTTTTGAGTCTGTGGTTTTGACAGTGACACTTTGTCAAGGCGGAGAAAAAATAGATAACCTCGTGGTTGCGGACCCGGAAGGGAACGAGTGTTTTGGATAATTTGGAAACGCATTTTCCTTGTTTTGTGTAATATCGCTCGCTTTGAAGACACACGGGTGTCCGAGTGTTTTGTGTGGATATTTCGGTGACATCGGAAGAGTTGGTGATTTGACGCCGCGGATTGTTGGCGATACTGCCCCGGAACACAACGGCTGCTTCTTCAGCCCGGTGACCTTCTTGATTGAACTTGACTTGACCTGACAGTTGACTGAACCTTGACAGATACTAACCGGAGTTGAAGCGAACATCGCGCCTCCCGGAATCAGGTGAGTTGAGCACGTTTTGTAGCCAATCCACTGGCTTATATGACCCGCGAAACGCGTGGCAGTTCACTCCACTCGCACTAGGCGAGGAGTTGAACAATTTTTGGTAGCCAGAGCGTGGTTACTCACAAAGAAAAAACGCGAATTTTGATAGTTTTTTCCTTTTGGGTAAAAATTTTGAGGTTATTTGTTAAAACCAAATTTAGCTACAACTATTTAAAACCTCTATTTTGTGGCACTGCAAGTGTTTTGTACTGTAGATTTCACGAAATTATTGTACTTGCAGTGCAAATTAGTGAGATTACAACCTCCGGAAGGTGATTTTGAGTGTTTGGTACAATTTAATTTGGAGAATATTTGAAGGCAAATATAAGCCACATATTTGATTGATTGTAATTTGGAAAGCCTTTCATAGCTTGTTGTTTGGTAATAAGGCATTTGTTTTATTCAGTTTGCTATAAGCGGCCAAGTTTGCTAAGAATATAAGCTAAAATATAAGGTTACCACAAATATTAGTTGTAAGCTAGATTATTGTACAAGTGATGTAACTAGCCAATTATAGATTATAATTTGAGCTTCCACTGCGTTTTGAGAATCTATATTGGTTGTTATTGTAAGGCATTCCTGTAATTGAGTTGATATTTGGTTTAGATTCACTAGGGAGACCAAGAGATTGGAATTTCCACATTAATTAAATTAATTTTAATTTTCTCTGGTATTGTTGGAAATTCATTTAAAATGGGATCTACATATAAGGCTAAGATCCAGTCTGCACTGCGTTGGTTTTCATCTGCAGCAGCTTTGGTTGACAGAAATGACCGGGAGGAGGCTTTGTTGACCCGGTACGAGGAGGTGTCAGACCGTCTTAAGGCTGTGGAGTTCCAGGTTGAACTCTACCTAGCGGAGCCCGGCCGGACGACCCCGGAGACTGAGCAGGTGGAGCGGGACTTTGAGCAATGTATGGATTTTGGGGACAGGATTGTCGAGAGGGCTTCTAAGATACTGCGGGTTCGGAATGGTGCGGCCCGGGACGTTCCGAAACACGCAGTTATCTATAACCCAGGGTTGGCAGCGCGCTTGCCAGCCATACAGATGCCGGTCTTCCGAGGAGACCTGGACGAGTGGACCAGCTTCATCGACCTCTTTGATAGCTTGGTGCATGCCCGGACGGACCTGCCAGCGGCGTTGAAGTTGGCGCAGCTGATGTCTGCTCTCGTCGGGGAGCCGCGCGACTTGATCGCGCATTTGTCGGTCACCGACGACAATTATGAAATCGCGCGCACGTTGCTGAGGGACCGATACCAGAACGTGCGGCGACTTGCGGATACTCTTATGACTAAGATCTGGAATATCCCTCGGATCGCTCAGGCTTCAGACATCCGGCTGAAAATGCTGAATCCTGTTTTGACAGCGACCAAAGGGTTAGAGAACCTTGGTTTGCCGGTGGACCAGTGGTCCTACATACTGTTGAATTTTTTGTTGAACCGGCTGCCGGCTGATGTGCGGGCCAGGTTTGAGCACCGGTATGGTGGTGAAAGTGCTCAGCATCTGCCGACCTTCACCAATCTTATCGACCAATTGGAACTTGAGTGTCGACGGGCCGACACCTCGGATCTACCTCCACCCCCGAGGCCTCCTGGGGCCCAGCGGGCCCAGGGGAGAGTTGCACCTCAAAGGGGAGGGTGGGGCAAATCGGCCCCACAACCAGCGGGTCCTCACCAATATAATATCAGTGCATTGGACCCTGAAGTCTGCCTATGCTGCAAGAACCCTGGCCATCGGGTGCCAGCGTGTCCGAAGTTTCTTGCGCAGCGGGTTGTGGGACGCCGCAACATTGCTAAGCAGCGGCAATGGTGCTTTGTTTGCTTGGGCCCACATTTTGTGCGAGATTGTGCCCACCCGCGGGCGTGTAGGTCCTGTGGTGGGAAGCACCACCCCATTTTATGCATGAACCGCAGTGGGGATAAACCTCCCCCCCCCCCCTGCGCAGGGGTCATGCTCCCCTGTTCGGAGTCAGCAGCGGGCTGACCAGGGGCCCATGGCCTACCAGTGGGGACGTCGGGTAACACCCCCCTCCCCCCCCCTCCAAAACTACGCGACTACTTCGCACGCACCCGTGCCCCAACGGGGGGTCCTTACGGGCGGGTGCCCGCAAACGCCTCCACCCCGGCAGGCGCCACGGATGTCGCCACCGCTTGTGGAGCGACCCCGCTTGGCGTCGGGACCTCCGGTGTACGGCCGGAGTAGGACATACCGGGGGGCGCAGGCGGCACGCATGGCGCGACGGCAGTACCAGCCGGAGTGGGACCCGCTCGAGCGGTACGAGCGGCCCGCCCATGCGGAACAGGATGCAACGCGTTATCCCTGCTAGGGATACGCCGCCCACGCACCAGCAACCGCCACGCCCTTGGAGACCGTGTTATTGCCCACGGCTTCGGTTTGTGTTTGGGGCCCTGGCGGAGGATCAGCCTGCGTGCGCTCTCTCCTTGACACGGGAGCGCAAGGCTGCATGATATCCAGTAGGTTGGTGCGACAGTTGGGCTTGGTTGTGAAACCCCACCCGGAAAGTATACGTGGGGTAGGCAATGTGACAGTGTCAAACCTGGTAGGGCAGACCTTACTCACCTTTGGACCGGGTCCCACTTCACGCGCGAGGATTAATGCTCCCGCGTTAGTATTGGATGAAGTGGTGGGGAGACTCCCCCAGGTGAAGCTGCCTCCAGAGGTTCGGAGTTTGACAGCTGGATTAGTTCTGGCGGATGCTGGATTTGACAGACCTGGTCCGATTGACGTGTTGCTGGGTGCAGACGTTCTTGGGCGGGTGCTGTTGAGCGGCAACCGTACCTTACAGCCTGGCGGACTGGTTACACTGGAAACGGTGTTTGGCTATGCTGTAATGGGTTTGGTGTTAGCGGCTCCACCGCCTCCTACTGAGGAGGGCTGTCTGGTTGGAACTGCTCTTTCAGAAGCCGTGCAACGGTTCTGGAAGATTGAGGAACCACCTACCGCGTCGCGTATGAGCCCCGAGCAGGAAGAGTGCGAACGGTTTTACCAAAATAATACTGGGCGCCTCTGCTCTGGTCGGTTCATAACACGACTTCCTCTGCTCATCCACCGACCTCCTCTTGGAGCGTCACGTGAGATGGCTGAGAAGCGGCTGGTTTCGATGGAACGCCGAATGAGAAGAGATGCGCTCTTCCGGCAGAAGTATGTGGACTTCATGAGGGAGTACGAGGGTTTGGGACACATGTCGGTGGCTCGGACGGACTGGAGTACAGTGGAGCACTGCTTCCTGCCGCACCACGCGGTCCTAAAATCCCCGGAGTCCAAGATTCGCGTGGTCTTTGATGGGTCCGCGTCCACCTCGACTGGGGTGTCATTGAACCAGTGTTTGCATGCAGGTCCTAAGCTGCACAAGGATATCACGGATATCCTCACAAATTTTAGGAAACATCAGGTGGTGTTCGTCGCCGACATCCGGATGATGTTTCGGCAGACAGTGATCCATCCTGATGATCGTCGGTATCAGCTGATCTTGTGGCGTGAGAGCCCTGATGAACCGATGTTCGTGTACGAGCTGAATACGAATACATACGGCTTGAAGAGCAGTCCGTACATTTCAATTCGAACTTTGTTAGAATTGGCGTCTCGAGAGAGACTGAGGTTCCCTCGAGCGTCCGCCATTTTGGAACGGGACTTATTTGTCGATGACGTGTGCACCGGGGCAAACAGTGTCGAAGAGGCTTTGGTTTTGCGGGATGAGCTGGTGGAACTCTTGCGGACGGGTGGATATGAATTGCGCAAATGGATGTCCAACTCACCGGCCGTGGTGGCCGGCCTCCCCGAGGATCACCAGCAGGATCCGCACCTGTTCGAAAATGTTGAGAGCCCGCACATGTTATCAGTCCTAGGCGTGCAATATCGACCAGTCCAAGATGTGTTCACCTATCGGGTGGAACTGGATTCCCCGAGGGTCTGGACGAAGCGGCTTGTGCTGTCCACGGTGGCCAGGACGTACGATCCGAATGGATGGATCGCGCCGGTCATCTTCACGGCGAAGGCATTTATGCAGCGCCTGTGGATGGTCCAACTGGGTTGGGATGATCCACTATCCGGAAATTTGTTGAGCGATTGGGAGGTTTTCTTCTCCACGCTCCCGGAGATAAATCAGGTCGAACTGCCGCGTAAGCTGTTGCCGGCAGGGAAATGCCGAGTAACCCTACACGGGTTTTGCGACGCTTCCGAGCGAGGGTATGCAGCTGCCGTTTACTTGCGGACGGTCAGCTCCGCCGGATCGGTCGATTTGCACTTGGTAATGGCGAAGAGCAAGGTGGCTCCCCTTCGCACGCGTTTGACAATCCCAAAAATGGAATTATCTGGAGCGGCTCTTCTTGTACGCCTACTGAACCACGTGGCCTCTACCTTGAAGGACACCGTGAACCTTGAGGAGAGTGTCTACGCATGGACTGATAGCCAAATTGTATTGTGTTGGCTGCAGTCGTCATTCCATACTTTGGAGGTCTTTGTGGCCAACCGGGTCTCGCAAATCCAGAATTCGGAGACTGCTTTGGTTTGGAGACACGTGCCAGGTGAACTGAACCCAGCGGACGTGGCGTCCAGGGGTTGCACGGCACCTGAGCTTGTTGCCCACTCACTGTGGTGGAGACCAGATTGGTTGTTGGAACCGGAGACACTCTGGCCTGCCAGTTGTGTGATTGGGACCCCATCCTCTGGCTTGGGTGTCCACCTTGTCGAGACCGCTCCAGTGTCAGACACTGCTTGGTTGCTAGAACGGTATAGCTCTCTCGACAAGCTTGTTGGAGTAACCGCCTGGGTCAAGCGATTTATACACAATTGTCGCCACCCTGACAACCGGTCACGCGTTAGAGTTCTCGCCACAGAAGAGCGGAATGCCGCCCTACATCATTGGATTAGGGTTGTGCAGGAAGAACACTTTGGGGACGTATTGAAGCCCCTGCGGCAGGGACGTCCTAAGCTACCGAAGGCGATAGCACGCCTCAACCCGTTCATTGACGAGTCGGGTACACTCCGGGTTGGAGGACGGCTCCGCAACGCTAGCTTGCCGTACTCGGTGCGCCACCCCATTTTGCTGCCTAAGAAGGGGCATCTGGTGGAATTGTTGGTGATTGACCGCCACATAAAGAACTCGCATGCCAGCTGCAATGCACTCTTGGGCATTTTACAGCGAGACTTTTGGATATTGAACAGCCGACGGGTTATTCGGAGCATCGTGTTTCGGTGCTTGCCTTGCTTTCGGCTCAAGGCAGCCACGATGCAGCCCCAGATGGGGGACCTTCCTCCTGATCGGGTCAACGAGGCTAGGACCTTCTCTAGGGTTGGGACCGATTTTGCGGGACCTTTTTTAGTGAAAACGTCGCGACTTCGAAATGCGAAGGTTGTAAAAGCGTATTTGTGCGTTTTCGTATGCCTGTCGACCAAGGCTGCTCATCTTGAACTTGTTGGTGATCTTACGACGGAGGCTTTTATTGCGGCATTGGATAGATTTGTATCCCGTAGGGGACTCCCATCTCTGATCCGGTCAGATTGTGGAACCAATTACAAGGGTGCCGACCGTTATTTACAAGATGTTGTAAAATTTTTATTTGAAAATAAGATTGATATTGGAACAGACCTCTCCCGTCGGGGTATCACCTGGACGTTCGATCCGCCAGGCTGCCCCCACTGGGGTGGAATCTGGGAGGCTTGCGTGAAGCAAGCAAAAGCCCATATGTATCGGGTAGTCGGTCAAACTGTATTGACTTTTGAGGAACTCGCGACGTTGTTTTGTAGAATTGAGGCCGTCCTCAATTCCCGTCCGTTGTGTCCGCTCAGCTCCGACCCAAATGACCTGGAAGCGCTCTCTCCAGGCCATTTCTTGATTGGTCAGCCACTTGCAGCGTTGCCGGAGCACCCCCTCCGGGACATACCCTCCGGTCGTTTGTCGCGCTACCAGATGCTGCAACAAATGGCTCAGAACTTTTGGACCAGATGGTCATTAGAGTATTTGCATGTTTTGCAGCAGCGCCTCAAGTGGACTGACAAAACCAGTCCCCCCAGAGTTGGAGACCTTGTGCTAGTTAAGGATGCTAACCTTCCGCCACTGCGATGGCGCCGGGGGCGCATCGTTAATTTGTTTCCCGGTAAGGACGGGACCCCTCGGTTTGCCGAGGTCATGGTTGGGGACTCGGTTCTGAAGCGAGCGGTAGCAACCCTATCGCGACTTCCCCTAGTATAGCGGACCGGCTTAGAGGCCGTTCCGAGGCGGGTGATTGTTCGGGCCGACCGTCTGCCCGCCCCCTTAAACTCCTCACGTGTGTACGCCTCTTTTGAGTCTGTGGTTTTGACAGTGACACTTTGTCAAGGCGGAGAAAAAATAGATAACCTCGTGGTTGCGGACCCGGAAGGGAACGAGTGTTTTGGATAATTTGGAAACGCATTTTCCTTGTTTTGTGTAATATCGCTCGCTTTGAAGACACACGGGTGTCCGAGTGTTTTGTGTGGATATTTCGGTGACATCGGAAGAGTTGGTGATTTGACGCCGCGGATTGTTGGCGATACTGCCCCGGAACACAACGGCTGCTTCTTCAGCCCGGTGACCTTCTTGATTGAACTTGACTTGACCTGACAGTTGACTGAACCTTGACAGATACTAACCGGAGTTGAAGCGAACATCGCGCCTCCCGGAATCAGGTGAGTTGAGCACGTTTTGTAGCCAATCCACTGGCTTATATGACCCGCGAAACGCGTGGCAGTTCACTCCACTCGCACTAGGCGAGGAGTTGAACATCTACATTCAATCGACTAAAATTGCGCTGAAGAAGAATTTTGTACTTAGCCTTAGGGGGGCGAATTTTATAGGAGAAGAACAATAGATGATGATAAGAAAAAGCATCCGCAGAGTATTGATAATATTTAGCCACATGTTCAGTTGAAGAAACAAGGGTGAGATCAAGAAGTGATGGGGCGCAATTTGGGAAATAATGTGTGGGATCAGAGGGCAAAATTGATAAGTTGCAAGCTTCAACAAGTGCTTTTAGGGAATTTGAGCGAAAGTCATTTTTAAGCAAGCAAGTGTTAAAATCACCCATGATGATATGGTGATTGTACGAGGGCATGAGATCTTCAAGAAGATTTTCAAAAGAAGCGCAATAATTAACGTTCAGGGAGAGTGAATAAAAAACAGCAAGAAGAATTTTAGAGTGAGTTAAACTCAACTCGAGAAATAAATACTCTACGGAGTCTGAAGAAGATGATTGAGCTGACATGTCTAAAATGGAATACGGAATGTGAGAACGGAGACATATCGTAACACCACTACCAATCCTAGTCGACCGGTCGTTCCGAACAAGGCAGAAACCAGGCAAAGAATATGAAGTGGACGGCAAGCAAGGCCGTCTTAAGCAAGGGTCTACTAAGAACTTCCGTAATATAAAATTCGTGTTTTTTAGTAATCGCAATTATAAGTCTTACACAGAAAGAAATACATACTTACTTGATGCGAGGTAAGTATTCTTGAACCAAGAATTTTATTAGGAAGATTGTAAATTATTTCTAATGATACGAAATTATCTTAAGCCTAGATTTTTTCCTGTTGGTTCGAAAGAATCATCTTAATTCAATATATTGACGGTCTTCCTAATTTATTTCATGATTCAAGCACAGATTAAAGAATACAAGTACAGATACCCAATCTCATAGAGCAAAAGCGTACCGTCCTAATGTAGGCAATTCTGTATACAATTTTAGTCTCGTAGCTACACCAGTAGATGCAGTATCCGAGCTACCACGGCTATGACGCTGTCAGCCTACCTGATAGTTTTAGTAATACATTGAGATATCACCAGATGGCAATGACTTCCCGGGCAACAAATAGTGTATTTTTGATTTTTTTAATATAAAAGTAGTATTTTCGAGACAATATTACACATCACACAAAATTATACATAACCCACAGATAACCTCCAATAGATAGAGCCTATAAGCGATTTAGTTCGATGCAATGGTCACCACAGTTGGCGGTAGGTGCGGGTTGCGGGGAGGTCGGTAACGTTGCTGCGATTGGCTGTTTCGAAAGTAGCGCGCTTTGTCACATCGTGGCGCCAGAAGCGTAGTGATAGGATGCGTTGGTCGTTAACGGTTTTTAGCGGTGCCGCAATTAATTGTTAGTAAAATATTTTACATGGCGTAAGTAGGTACCTGTTAACATGGTTTAAATTTTTGAACGGCTGTCAGTTATATTATTATTATTTATTATTGAAATAAATTAAACTATTGAGCTGATATTAACATATTCTTGTATTCAATACCAAACTGACATTCCAGACAGTGACAAGCAAATCTCTAAAGAGTCAATATACTACAATCCTCACCACTAAAACAACAAACATAAATAGTAAACAAACCTCAAGTTAAAACTAAAACTTAACATTTATACACAGGATTTCTATTCCTCGTACAGCGAGGTTCAGGACGGTTCAATACCGGTGACATATCTAAACTTTGCGGGTTCCCACTCCCCCCAATACTCTCCCCAGGGGAACAAGAAACGACCGCAGCCTGAGCTGGCAACTGCGCCACAGCATCACTGGACGAAGAGACATCGTGCGAAGGCAACGGCTGTGAATCCAACACCGGAGATCTGAAGCTTGTGGGACAGGCTAGCAAACTTAATTTTCTCGGTCTTAGCTGGTCAATATGCCTATGAGCAACCCCGCAACTGCTCGACGAAATCGCGCAATCAGTGGTTCCAAGGCGATCAGCAACTACCCCAGACATCCACTTGTCTCCAGAATTGTACTGCCTAAACCACACAGGCTCACCAACACTAACAGTCCTGTGACTACCGCCCGCTTGCTCTACCATTTTTCCCTGCGCAGACAAAACTCTACTCTGCCTATCAGGTTTTAAAATATCAAGCCCAGTCCGCAGTTTACGACTCATAAGGCACTGCGCCGGACTCTCACCTGTGGAACAGTGTGGAGTATTCCTATAATGTAACAGGAAGGTATGTAAAGCGGCAAAAACCATGATACCCTGTCTGATAGCCTTCTTAATGACCCTCTTGACAGTTTTCACAGCATTCTCAGCTGCTCCATTCGAAGATGGGTGATATGGGGCAGAAAACACATGTTGAATATGATTGCCAGAAGTAAACTCGGCAAACTCCTTACTCGTGAAAGGCGGGCCATTGTCCGACACAATTTGCTTCGGAAAACCAAAACGAGAGAATACCTCAGTTAGCTTTTCAATCGTACCGCAAGCAGAGGTGCTCGGTACCTGGAATACCTCCAACCACTTCGAAGTAGAATCAACAATTACTAAATAGAGTTTGCCAAGTATTGGGCCCATGAAATGGACATGGACTCGTGTCCACGAAGTGCTAGGGTACGGCCAAGGACAAGGCGTATGACCCCTGGGTGCATCCTGCTCGACCGCGCACACCTCACAAGTCTTACACTTTGCTTCTATTTCCTCATCCATACCAGGCCACCAGACATAACTCCGAGCCATTGACTTAGTTTTAACAATGCCCATGTGAGGCTCATGTAACATCTCTAACACCGTGTGTCTACAAGACTGGGGAACCACGACCCTATGACCCCACATGATACAACCCTGCTCCGAGTACAACTCATTCTTCCTAGTAAAGAATGGTTGTAAATTCCTCACATCATTCGCATCAGGCCACCCATCACAAACATAACCCAGAATCCTCCCCAACACCGGATCTCTAAATGTTTCACGTTTCACAACCTCGCTATCCAAGGCCAAAGCATCTTGAACGTAATGTAAATACGTATGCTCCGGGATAGACTGCTCAATTCCAGCATCATTCGGAATTGGTAACCTTGACAACCCGTCTGCCAAATTTGCCCTGGTATTGATGTACTCAATATCGTACGAGAACACCGACAAAATGAGGGCCCATCTTTGCATACGGCTTGCAGCCATTGCCGGAATACCAGTCTTCGGGCCAAACAAACTCACCAACGGCTTATGATCGGTCCTCAGAGTGAAATGCCTGCCGTATAAGTACTGGTTAAATTTCTTTAAGCAGAATATGATCGCTAAAGCTTCCCGATCTATTTGCGAATAGTTTTTTTCCGCATTGCTAAGTGAACGTGACGCATAAGCTACGGGGCGCTCGCCCCGTGCGCTCGGCTGTGTGAGTACACCGGCCACCCCACGCGAGCTCGCGTCGCAGGTCAAGATTAAAGCCTTATCCTGGTCATAGTGTGCAAGCACCTTCGATCCCGATAAGCGTTGCTTAATAGCCGTAAAGGCTCTTTCACACTCTGCAGACCAATGCCATGCGACACCCTTCTTTAATAACCTATGCATAGGACTCAAAATAGCACTCATGCCTTTAACAAACTTCGCATAGAAATTCACCATCCCTAAAAAGGATCTTAACTCCGTTACATTTTTAGGAGCAGGCACTTTCAACATCGCCTCGACTTTGGCGGGGTCCGTAGCAATGCCATCCTTAGATACAACATAACCAAGATAGTTCACTTGGCTCACAAGAAACACACATTTACTCTTTTTCACTTTCAACCCAGTTTCATGCAACCGTTTTAGCACCGCGTCAAGAGCGTTCAAATGGTCCTCCTTAGAATGTCCCCCAATAATGACATCATCCTGGAAAATACCAACCGACGGATGAACCCCCTATAACAAATTGGTCATGGTTCTTTGAAAAATCCCAGCACTGGACGCCAAACCAAATACGAGACGATTGTACTTAAAAAGGCCCCTATGCGTATTAATGACCGTTAAGTAAGTTAAGTAAGTAAGACAAGTTGATTGTAGGCTTGTGACAAATCAATTTTGCTAAAATACTGGGAACCATTCAAAGTAACAAGTAGATCTTCCACCCGCGGTAAGGGGTATCTGTCAACCAGCAAGACCGGGTTAAGCGTAACCTTATAATCCGCACAAAGCCTCAAACCACCATCTGACTTACTCACAGGTACCAAAGGCGTTGCCCAGTCCGACCCGTCAACAGGCTCAATAATGCCGTCGCGCAGCATTGCGTCTAACTCATTGTTCACCCGCCGCAACAGAGCATATGGGAGAGGGCGCGCACGACAGTAAATAGGAACTGCGCCGTCACGAACTCGCAACTGTATCTCACCGCCACTGAACCGTCCCAATCCACCGTCAAAGAGCTCCTTATACCTGTCGAGCAACACATCAACATTCAGAGATACATTCTCTTTAACAACATTATTCACAAAATCTGTACGACAACATTTAACTGCAATTTGCAACTCAGTTAACCAATGCCTACCGAGCAATGAGGTTGTTCCGCCGTCAATCACAAACAATTCTAATTCTTTAGAAACACCTTCGTATTTAACCGTAGGCCTGAACACTCCGAGAGGTGTAATTTTTGTGCCATTATAGCATTTCAGCCTTAATTTACACGGCTCTAACGGAATGTCGGAAAACATGTCATCATAAGTGCCCTTATTGACACAAGACACCGCAGACCCCGTGTCCACCTCCATACTAATCATCTTACCATTGACCATCAAGCATAAACTTACCGGCCTATAATTGCTCAGCGACAAATGGTTTACACCATCGTCGTCACAACTTGAATAATCTGTCTCGTCCACCATCAAGTTATCAGTTGTCACCGTGTCACCATCAACAAAGTTAACACCTCTTATTCTTTGACGGCCGCTCACAGACTCCCTCTTCCTTGTAAAATCGCCTGTCGCGGGGCACACCCTACGCAGATGGCCAACATTCTTACACCTACTGCAAACAAGCTTACGGTACTTGCATCCAATAGCGGTATGGTCACGCCCGCCACAAACCGTACAAGGCTCTTGGCAAACTGGTTGCGCGGGCCTTCCGCCGCTCGTCGAGCACGCCGCACCCTGCCGACCAAAATATCTGTCGCTGTTGAACCGCGCGCTCAACTTGTTAACTTCAGCCGCTGCACGGCCGACCCGCCTACCATCCGAATCCACATCCACCGATGCCGCATCGCGCTCCGCGGATTCCAGTGACGTAGCAAGTCTAATCGCCGCTTCATAAGAAAGCGTTTCCTCTGCAAACAACCTCTGACGGATTACGTCACTGCTGACGCCGCAGACAAACTGATCCCTCAGATTCTCTTCCAACGACTTCCCGAAATCGCAATACTTGGACAATCGTTTCAGCTCAGCCACATAACAAGCGATCGTTTCACCTGTCATCTGTCGCCTCTGTCTGAGTTTATACCTCTCTGCCATAATCGAAGGCTTTGGCTGCAAATGTTCCGACAAAATAACGACGGCACGGTCGTAAGTTAAATCCTTAGGCTGCGTGGGACTAGCCAATGTGGTTAACAACTCATATCCATCTTCGCCCATCACCGAAATGAGCGTAGCCAATTTCTTGTCATTCTTCACGCCATTTGCGGAAAAATACATTTCCAACCTTTCCGTATAATTTTTCCAGTTCCCATCTTTAAGATTGAACTCCCTTATACTTCCGATAGACATTTTTGGCTTTAAATATACTCGTCGCCAATGAAATAAATTAAACTATTGAGCTGATATTAACATATTCTTGTATTCAATACCAAACTGACATTCCAGACAGTGACAAGCAAATCTCTAAAGAGTCAATATACTACAATTATCATGTTTCGTTCATCGACTATTTTGATCACCACAATAACCTAACCTCAATTTTGCTTCCGTCTGTAAATATACGGACGTCGTGATTGCTGTGTTGGTCCACCAGATCTCGGTTGGTGAGTCTTATGAACTCCAGGCTAATGCGTTCTGCGGGGTGTGGGGCCTCGATGGCTGACGCCATTCGCTCAACCTCCCTGCCCCCTAGCACTGGCAGGGGCTTTCCCTTGTTGGCCTCGTAAAGCGAGGCCACCTCTCGAACTCGGAGATCCAGAGGAAGCAGCCCTGCCAGCACTAGAGCAGAGTGCAGAGATACCGTGCGGTAGGCTTTGCAGATTTTTTGAGCTATTCCTCGCTGCACCACTTCAAATTGTTTGATGACCATCTGTTTATTGGCCGCCGGTGCCCAGGCGCTCGCGGCGTATAGCAATATAGGCTCTATTGTTGCTACATATATTGTTTTTATTATATCTGGGTTGAGCCACCAGCTTACTTTAGCTGCCCTGGAAAGTTTCTTAAATATGCCGGTCGCTTTCCTGCTAATGTTTGAGACGTGCGTGTTGAATGTAAGCTTATGGTCTATTGTTACTCCCAAAAGCTTTATTTCTTTGGCTATGCCGATGTCCACTCCCCCCATGGTCAGTCGCGGGGTGTCGAAGTTGAGCTTTCTTGTGATGATCATGGCATTGGTCTTTTGCGGAGCGAAGTTTAGTTTATTTTCAAGGCCCCACACCCGAACACGTTCGAGTATGGGATTGACACTCCTCTCCACCTCCAATGCCGTCTCGCCATCGAACGCAAGAACAACATCGTCCGCAAATGCTTGGCAAAAGTCGCTCCAGCCCTCGAGGCTTTTTAGGATCATAACAATTGGAAAAAACCCAAATGCCATGGCTTCATCGCTAACCACCTCTGAGATACCTCAAACGTCATCGAAGTCCAGCATGAGGTCCATCTCGTGGCACTAGTCCCAATTGCTCTCGAAGACGATTGGAAAAAACTCAAATGCCATGGCTCCATCGCTAACCACCTCCGAAATACCTCACACGTCATCGAAGTCCAGCATGAGATTAATTTCGTGACACTAGTTCTAATTGCTCTCGAAGACGATTCGAAAAAACCCAAATGCCATGGCTCCACCACTAACCACCTCTGAGATCCCTCACACGTCATCGAAGTCCAGCATGAGGTCCATCTCGTAACACTAGTCCTAATTGCTCACGAAGACGATTCGAAAAAACCCAAATGCCATGGCTCCATCACTAACCACCTCCGAAAATATACAACCTATGTATTCATTATTAAATTCTATTTTATTCTACTTTATATGAATGAATACTACATAACAATAGCTAACTTCGACACTACATATTATTCTACAAAACTTTAAATGGGTAATTTAAATGGGTATAAATAAAATAAAACTACATAATATCTACTCTTAAACCAACAAAAAACTTCCAGCACGGCTATCATGCAACGGCGCGCGAGCTCTCTCGATTTTTCTCGCAGTATCCGTCTCTTTCTTATTAGAACACTTAAAAAGAAGAAGAGGTATAGTGCGAGAAAAATCGAGAGTATGTCGCGGCCGTCTCATGATAGACGTGCTGTAGGTACTACAATAATATATTCCGTTCATTAGCTCTGGAAGCTATAAAATAGAGCGAGATAGTAATTTACTACGTCTCCCTCTACCTCATATATATATACATAGCTTGTAAGACGGTTGCACTTGCAGTCCGCCACGCTGCCTCCTTGGTGCAGTTTAAACCTTTAGTACATCGTAGACATTATCTATGATTTCATACAAAATAATTTTGACAATGCAATGACAAGGATATAAATATAGTCTTTGTTGAATTTTCGTATTAAAATAGTACACGAAAGCACGGATGAGTTAACGTATTGTTTCCTTAAATGAATCTGAATCGGTAAAATTCGAAAGCATCACTAGCCCATCACTAGAGTGTCACGTGCTTTTGTGAGAGAGAAACAGTATATTGCCATTTCCATTTGATGAAAAGGGACTGAATACTTTACTACTTCTTATGGACCAGTGTAAAATGAACTCCGCGTGACAGAATGAAATTTACATTTATATGATAAATTTAACTTACCTGTGAAATGTTATACCGTCGGTTGTGTAATTAGACGTTCGGGAATTTTTCCAACACCACTTACTGACAATATGGCGCGGGGTTAGCGGGGGGTTATCATTGCTAGAGCATATATGCGTGGTGATCGCCCTATAGGCTCTATCTATAGGAGGTTATCTGTGACATAACCAAACGCTTGGAACCTGTGGTTCCGTAGAACTTTCGCGACCAGTGATGGCGCCATCTAGTGACAGTACCAAATAATACGTGTAGCAAACTTAGCAAACTTACTTAACTCACACGTATGTATGTACGACTTACATGGATTTAGCACCAATTTTATTGCATTTACTAAACTTATACAATTTACCTTTATTTTATGTACGGAATGATGTTTGCGATATAATTAAGGTACGGTGAATTTATTAAGGTGTAAAAATCATTCTATCTTCACGATTACTGGTTCAAATGTTTCGCTCGGTACCTGTGTCGCCATCTATGAGTTCTTTTTTGTAATAATTATACGTTGTTCGAGTTGGGAGGGCATGCCCATGGGAGGTGCGTATTGTGACCCTGAGTCGCAGGCCAGTCTTCTGCAGTCAAGGGGCTGCAGTCAAGATCCAGGAAGGTACCTGTGTTTGGAAAGGGATCCAACCCTCAAAAGTCTTGTGCTATCTATACGTGTACTGCGGCACAAAATAAATTTGTACGTCAAATCACACTAAATGGGACGATCCCAGCTTCTTTGAGATTTTGGGTTGTCTGGGAAGTCTGGGAAGCTTTTTTTCGCGATGTCAAGTTGAAATCTGAAAACAAAATGCATTGTTAAGAGAGTATTCACGAGATGCCGGGGCAGGCCTATATGACCAGTCTGAACTTTTGTTTCTTGGGTCAAACCTGCACGGCTATTACGCGACTCTCGATTTTTCTCTCTCTCTTTCATATTAGAACACTTAGAACAAGAGATATAGTGCGAGAAAAATCGAGAGTATGTCGCGGCCGTCGCATGATAGACGTGCAGGCGTACGCCACTGACAATTTGGCTCGAAAATAGAGCATTTAAACTCCAAAAAAGGTGCATTAGGGCCCTGGATAACGCGTGGTTTCTGCAAAGCTGTAAACCCTTATTTAAGAAATTTAATATACTTCCGCTTACATGCCTCTATATAAGAGACGCATGTCTCTTTGTTAAGGCCAACCCTAGTCACTTCACAAATCGATACGACACCAGTGCTAGACACACAAGAGCTCAGTACCGAAATCTGTTATACCAGCCTCCCTGCCAAACCGCTATATATAAAAAAAAATACTACAACATGTGCATAGTCCTTTATAACACTTTGCCTGATGACCTTAAATTAGAGAATAAGAACTCGTTTAAAAGTAAATTGACAAAATGGCTGCAGGCTAAATGTTTTTACAGTGTTAACGAATATCTGGCATTTGACATAGGTAACTAATTGATTATTTGACATATTTATAATACTAGGGTATAACTATAGGGACTTGATATTATTATTATTATTATATAGTATAAGGAAATGACATGTTATAAATTGACGACTCCGAGAATATGTGGCTACTATTAGTATTAAGGATCCTATTTGATACAGGTTGTCGACTGGTGTATGTAGTACAGATGTTTTACAAAAATAAAATAAAAAATAAAACTGTTATGACATTGTAAAAATTTGCACACCTGCATGCAGGTTGAATATGCATGAACAAATTCAGTTTTAAGACCTTACCCTGTTACCATATTCTGGCAAATAAAGAAATTTTGAATTTTTTTTGAATTTTTGGAACGACGTTTGTCTAAGATGCGTAACGCACACAAAGACGTTTCATATAAATTCAACGTAATGTCATTGATTGATCGCACACCGTTTTATATAGGTACGTATTTAAATTTGACAACATCTTGCTAACAAGACGAAATAAGTGATAAATTAATAATAAAATTTGTTGTCTAATGCTGTTTTAGCAATTGCAATTCGTTGTATGAAACTTAAAGGCTGTATTATGTTTATCTTTTCGGTCCAATAGTGGGTTAGATGGACCTCATAGTCAGTTTCACGTTTCACTGAGCTTGTAGCTCTCAGCGAGGAACAGAGATACATTTTAGAAGTGTTATGGCATGGCCTGTATTCACTTTGATTAGTGATTAGTGCGAGTGCGAGTTCATACATTTGCTGCGAGTGCGAGTAGCTTTTGTATGGACTCGCACTAATCAAAGTAAATACAGGCCCTTACCCTAGCTTTGCTGCTGACCAGATGATGATCTATTGCTCTCGGAATCGATTGTTACTATGTATACGGCCGCGGCGTACGCCTTTTCGCTTGCGTCGGTAAACTCTTGTAAATAAATCGGTCCTTTGATTAGATTAGATTAGATTATTTTATTTCATTTTGAAAATTTACATGCCATTTCATAAAATTAAAATAGCATGGATTCACAAGAAGATCGTCAGCGTCCTTCGGTCTAGGTATGTGTCTAGGTACAGTTAGGTTTTGTAACAAGTCAAGGCTATCTATCCATTCGCGCCATGCTCTATTTAGGTGATCGGGTATCGTTCGCAAGATGCTCTCCATAAATCTTGTAGGAGCATTTTGCCTAATATTGTTACTGGCGTGGCTAAACCGATCTGATCGAAAACGCTAAATACTGCTCTATAGTACCTACCTTTGAGCCCTTTTACTACGTCTGAGGGTGTATTCTGTAAGTTCAGGTTAAACCTAAGCTATCCGTATGGTGATTCCATAAGAGTCCTAAAGTACGTTTCTGATCTGACTTGCCTAAAACTGTGGTAGGTTCCTTAGACACATTTTGGAAGTTATTTAAAACAGCGGGTTCGTTAGGCGCCCATCCACACAGTGCGAACGAAGCTTTTTTTAAATACTTTATCCATATCGCTAATCGTTCTTTGCGCTTGCTCTACTGCGTCGAATGCGCCTAGAACGTCGTCTGTACCGTGTACCTACATAAAAGTTCCTTTCCGCGAGTCTAGCTATTTCGGGGTAAGTGTCGCGATAGTCGTTTGCGTTTTTATTCTTAACGTGTGTGTCAAGCAACGGCTATACGTTCTTAACGTATAGCCGTTGCTTGACTGGCACTGGCAGCGAGCGCTACCGAAGATTAACGATGTCATCCTGTACGTCTGTGGAGGTGAATCTCTATCGTCCCCGCGCTATAAAAATCGTAAACTATCGCGATCTTTTTCCATCATCTTTATTTGTGTAAACATTTATTTGATGTCCGAGATGTTCTTTGTCCTCTCGAAATCGTATAGGAACTCCGAACAACGATTAGATCAGGTCAGGTCCCAAAAGAATGGCGTCGTTCAACGCTTTGCCGCTCGTACAACATGCTGCATCGTGAACATCTCATTTTACAAGCTTTTATTTACTTTCATCTGTCCCGTTGTCTGTCTGTCTGTCTGTAATCAAATCTTGCAAGTTAAATTTGATCCACTTCCCGGTTTCCGATTGAGCTGAAATTTTGCATGCATGTATATATAAATCGCAAGACAATGCAATATTAAGATGACGTGGAGCTGATCTGATGATAGAGCTGGAAGGTGGCCATAGGAACTCCGTAATAAAACCACATAACCCCATCGAGTTTGGGCTCGTTAGAATCGTCTCAATGAGTAGTTGATGACGGTATACAGAAAATAATAGTTGGTGTAAAAAGAGGCCAAGTCTCGAAACTCCAAAAAAATGTGAGATATTTCGTAGAGCCAAGTCTTAGGCATTCTTATTTACCTAATCTTTATTTGCTTGCTAAATAAAATTTTGAGACTTGGCAATTTTACATGGAGTGTTTTTAAAACCTTACTATACCTACCACATCGCATACAACCGCCACGACGTAGAAATCTGTTGCTTCGCGCCATAGTTTTTTTTAACCCGTCATTATTTAAGACGTACCTACTACCTACCCATTCAAATGATAGTGAATAAGGTAAGTCGGGGCAAGAGTAACATCGGGGGAAGAGGGTCAAAAGCTTCTCCTGCTAATTCTTTTGAATTGAGCGCCTTTTTGTACCGTCGGTAAAACAGACAGGCGCCTAGTCTGTTTTACCGACGGTACAAAAAGGCGCTCAATTCAAAAGAATTAGCTGGAGAAGCTTTTGACCCTCTTCCCCCGATGTTACTCTTTCCCCGACTCACCTTAGTGATACTTCGTAAATAATGTGTATGACCGATAAATGGGCTTTATTGCAATATTTTTCAATTTCATAAAAACGCTATTGTACGATCATAATAGATAAACAAGTTTCTGTCAAAATTTTCATTTTTGGTACAAGCTTTTATTTTATTAGCTCATTGAAACGATTCTAATGAGCCCAAACTCAACGGGGCTACGTCGGTTAAGTACTAAATTCCCATGGCTACCTTCTGTCTCCATCATCAGATCAGCTCGATGGTACCATATAATATTGAATTGTCATCCAAACTATACTTATACCCAAAATTTCAGCTCAATCGGTCACCGGGAAGTGTGGCAAATTTAACTTGCAAGATTTGATTACAGACAGACAGACAACGGGACAGGTGAAACTAAATAAAAGCTTGTAATGAACAACATTTTTTGTGATAATTTTCTTACATTTCTTGTATTTGTATTGTAGTTTTTTGGTAGAAAGTTAAAAAGTGAATAAATAAATGAATGTCATCCCTGAATTATACGAAAATGATACCAAGCTTAGTAATAGTTAAAGCAATGACGCGTAATTCAACGTTGGAAAGGCAACCGGATGGCTCGCGGTATTTGAGCTCCCGAAGTGATGTGGAACCGCCCTGTGCAACCCGAAATGAGCCAACTGTGACTGGTTCGGAAATAGGAGGGGGGTGGTAAAAAAAATATATCGCGAGGCAACCGGATGAAACGCAGTAGCCTGAAAGTGTCTACGCTGTTTATATAATGAAATTTTTACGCCATCCCTCGTAGTGCGACCGGAGCCCAGTAAGCAAGCGAAGAAAAAGATATAAAAACAAGCATGCCAAATTTGAAGCGGTTGCCTGTAAGCATAAAGGACGCATCTGACTACGAGTCTCATAGTCAGATGCGTCCTTTTTGCTTAGGACGGCAGAATCACTTCGGGAGCTCAAATACCGCGAGCCATCCGGTTGCCTCTCCGACATTGAATTACGCGTCATTGCTCTGAATATAATTATTTATTTATTTATTTATTAATTGACAAATTATACATTTACGTGACATTACAGTAAAAACCAATGCGTCACGAAACTAAAACAACAAAATACTACTATTTAGGCGACGAAACGGCGTGGCCCCGTTGCATCGTCATCTCCGGTGTAGGATTCGGCAGGTTGCCCCGGAACCGTCGAAACACGACACCCTTCGGCCAGAAGTCAGCACATGCGATGGTCTCCTGCAGCGGCCGCGGCACGCGCACCACAAACGAGCTGAAGTGCACATAGTGGCGCGAACGCAGCTGGAAAACCCTCAGCGAGAAGCCGGTCTTCTGACGAACGTACTCCACCACATCATCAGCCGTGGCGGTGTAATAGTTATGGATAGGCAGAAATATTCAAAGTCCCAACCTCAGGAGGACGTGCAATGTGCCCGGTTCACTGCCACTTAAGTGTAGCGATTCGGAGGGAACCTTGGCAACAGACTGCGGATACCGTACCTGCTTTTGCAACTGGTGAGAACTGGGGGCGATTGTTTTTTTCGGTGGCTTGCAAAAAAGCGGAACTTAAGCTCGAACCTGAAAATCAAAGCTTTGCATGAGAATATATTGATAACCTAGTATAAGGGTGTTCTTCTAATAATATGAATAATTTACAAAAGAATAATTGCTATGTCTGTAAATTTCTCCAACAGCGTGGTCCATCCACGCAATATAATAATAATAATAAATAAATAAATAAATATTAGGGGACAATCTTACACAAATCGACCGAGTCCCATAGTAAGCTCATTAAGGCTTGTGTTATGGGTACTAGACGACGATATATATCATAGATATAAATACTTAAATACATAGAAAACTTCCATGACTCAGAAACAAATATTCATGCTCATCACACAAATATTTGCCCTTACCGGGATTCGAACCCAGGACCTTCAGCTTCGTAGGCAGCGTCACTACTCACTACCCACTAGGCTAACCGGTCGTCAAATATATTTATACATTTCTGTCTTTGTTCTGACACGGGGCTACGAGTATATTTGTATATTTGTATATTTGTATATTTCATAATTGTATAGTCATGTACATAATAATTAAGATGTTAAAATAATTACAAGTCAGACCATGACGCCCTGTAAGGGCACACAATAATACTTAAAAACTAAACATTTAATTACATTAGATTACAATTTACACTTTACAAACTATCATCATTAAAAAAATCCTTAACCGAGTAATAACATTTATCAATTAATAACATTTCTAGTTTGCGCTTAAATAATAAATTTCGGGATTCTAATTTAATTGAATTTGGAATTTTATTCGTGATTAAAATACATGTATAATGGGGGCTCTTTTTACACATCTGTAGATTCGTCTTTGGTACTAATAATTTATTCCTGTACTGCTCCCTGGTGTTTTCCTTGTCTTTCTTTAATGTGAATAATTGTGGATTTTCGCGAACAAAAAGTGCGGCTTGGAGTATGTAAATACAAGGCAGGGTTAGCAGTTTAAGTTTAATAAAATGTGAGCGGCAACTGTTTGGTATGCGTACATTGGCTAAGATACGGATACATTTCTTTTGCATTACAAACAGTTGTCCAGCCTCGGTGCTGTCACCCCACAGCACCACAGCATAGCGGAGCCATGAATACGCGTATGCGTAATATGCTGATAATGCACATTTTAAATCGGTGTTAGTTTTTAATACATAAAGCGCATATATAAATTTCGACATTTTTGTTTTAATATTTTCAACGTGTGCTTTCCAATTTACGCCGGAGTCTATTTTTATGCCTAATAAGTTAAATTCTTGAACTTCTTCTATTTTACATGTATTTATTTCTAAATTTAATTCCAAAGGTTTTTTTGTGCAGGTTTGAATTGTATGGTTTTTGTTTTACTTAAATTCATTTCCAAGTTATGGTCACTGAGCCATTTTTTTACAGTGATGAAGTTGTTATGAAGGAGAGAGTTACCCTCAGAGCTATTTTTACAATTAAATAAAAGGGAGACGTCATCGGCAAACATAACGCAGGTAATGTTCGTATCTAGGCTTTTCGGTAGGTCGTTTATGTACGCTAAAAATAGCAGACAACCACATACACTTCCCTGGGGTATAGAGCACGTCGTATTTCGCATTTTTGAGGTAATAATATTAATATTTGCGGATTCATTATCAATACACTCTATTTGTACGCATTGTTTTCGATTTTCAAGGTAGGATTCAAACCAATTATGGGCTACGCCACGTATTCCCATACCATACAATTTACATAGCAATATTTCATGGGACACTTTTTCATATGCTTTTGTCATGTCTAACAAGAGCCCTACACTGTATGACCGGTTATTTATATGACCTAGGATACTTAGTATGTATTGGTAAACTGCTAATGACGTTGAATGATGTTTCCGAAAGCCATACTGGTTTTTATCTAAAATATTATATTTTTCTAAGAAGTTATAGACACGATTTACCATGCATTTTTCGAAGATCTTTGATGCTGTAGGTAAGAGTGCTATAGGTCGATATTGACTTGGATTTTTTATATCACCACCTGGTTTGAGAACAGGTTTAACTTTGGCGATTTTAAGTAACTCCGGGAATCGTCCTTCACTGAATGATTGATTTACCAATCGGGTGAGTGGGGGTGTTAACTCAGTTAAACATAGTTTTATTAAGGCGGGGGGTATTTCATCAATTCCGAAACTAAATTTATTTTTAAGCTTCTTAATTACCTGGGCTATTTCGACTTCTGTGACCGGCCGTATAAACATTGAGTTATCAGCGGGGGTATGTACGCGACGCGCGCGCGCCGGGCAGGCTCCGGCTGCGACGTTCATTTCGCCTACCGACGCGAAGTGCTCATTAAATACGTTAGTCACTTGCTCTGGTGAGGTAACAATCGCGTCTGCTGTTTTCAATGAGATATTTTTGAACGCGCGGTCCTTTGAGTTTTTTGCTATATCATTTATAAGAGCCCACATAGTTTTCATTTTATTTTTTGATGTTTTCATAGTTCTTGCATAATTAATTTTTCGCGACAGTTTAATACAGCGTGTAAGGATTTTTCCATAGTCCTTATAGTGGTTTTGAATTATTTCATTTTTACTTTTATTCGCAATGACTTTGAGCTGCCTTTTGTGTCTGCAAGAGAAACGTAAACCTTTAGTAAGCCATGTTTTTTTCCGGTTTGAGTTTTGAAATTTGATGCGTTTTTGTGGTATATGTTCATTCAATAGCTTTTGTAAGATGTCATCAAATAAATTATAATTTATATTTATATTGTTTTTTGCGGAAAGTATTTTATTCCAGTTTATCTCTTGCAAAGCTAATCTAAATGATATCATATTTTTTTCGCTAAATATTCTTTTCGTTACATATAATTGATTTTGTTTCTTTATTGCAGTTTGACCTTGAATTGTATACAATACGCTTTTATGGTCCGATATGCCATGGTCCGTTACTTCGATAGTATGAGATTTCGTATTGGTAAAGACGAGATCTATACAGGAACTAGTATTATTAGTTTCTCGTGTAGGTTTATTAACAATTTGTACTAAATTATGTGTCAACATTAGATCTGTTAGTTTCTTTGTGGTAGTGGTGTTTGAGGACATATTAATATTAAAATCACCAACCACAAGTACACTTTTTTTGTACATTTTTTGCTTAATTTTAGTAAATATATTATCTAGGCAATCAAAAAATACATTTATATCTCTATCTGGTCTATATATATTTATTATTATAATATTTTGTTCGGGTATTTCTACACAACAACACTCGACTATACTCTCGCGCGATAGTTCAGCTATCTCCGGTCGTTCCACATAATGGACTTGTTTTTGTGTTAGGATTGCTACACCGCCTCCTTGATGATGTTGGCGGTAGTATGCCGCCGCGAACTCGTATCCATCAATGTTTATTGAATCCCTCTGATTTGAAGAGATCCACGTCTCTGATAGGCATACTACTGGAATGTTTTTTTCAATTAGGAATGATTCTATAATATCGGTTTTGTTTTTTAGGCTCTGCGTATTTTGAATCAAAATTTTAAATTCTTGTACGAAAGGAATTACTGAAGTTGGGATTATTTATATCAGGTTGGGATGGCGGATTATTGCTCACCGTTTCAACGGGTATATTCTCAATGTCTTCGGGCATACTAATGGGTTTCTCACTGTCACAAATGTTTTGTTTGGGTGAAGTAAATTCCTTTCCATTTATGTAAAGCCTATTCTTCCTTATTACAGCATAATGTCCTTCACGGCGCGCCTTTACCAGTTCATTTTTTAGGCTTTTCCTCTGTTCTAGTGTTTTACTATCCATGAAGATTGAAATGGCGTATCCAGTATTTTTAAATAGATGAGCATTTTTGAGTACATACGCTGCCATTCGTTTACTGAGTAGTTCTATTTGTAGTGGGCGACGATATCCTCTTGTCCCTATTCGCGAAACTCCTTCTATGAAGCCGTTTATATTTATGCCCAGTATGTCGTAGAACATATTATCTATCCGGTAGCACAGCTCTGTCTCGGTTTCATATTGATGTTCATCCAAACCAAAAATAACAATTTTTTTGGTATTATTCTCATTGTTATCGTTTTTTATTTCTGGTAGTGGATCTCGTTTCTTTAATTCATGTAGTTCTCGTTCTAATTCTTGATGTTTTTGTTGTAGTTGTTCTATAATTGTATTTGTTTTATCTAGCTCTGTTTTTAGGACCTCTTGCTGTGTAGTTATTGTGTTAATTTTTGTTTCCACATCCTGCCTCAATTTTTCTACAGCATTATTTAATTCGGCTTTAAAGGTTTTTTTCATTTCTGTAAATATAGCCTTATTATTCTTTTCCAGTTTTGAATCCAGTAATTTGCTAATTTCTTCTAGTGTGATGGGCTGGTATTTTGCAGTGGCCATGACGGCGGAGGTGAGGGGGGCTGTTGTATTTTTCATCGCTCCTGTCTCGGTCTCTAGCATGGAGTTTTCCTCAAGGTCAAGGGGTTCGTCTACTGACATTGTGGTGTCGTTTAACTGGGGCATCGGTTTTGTGGGGCGTATAGGTGTGTTGTCGTCTTTTTGTCTGCGCGTGATTCCGCTGTCACAGGTGGGGCATCGCCAAGAATGCTTTAACTCATGTGAGTGCTCTCTATAGTAGGCGGCGGTCATATTTACGCACCTCTGATGGTATGGTAGTTTGCATGCTATGCATGCTATTCCTTCCAATCGGTTGATAAATTTGTCACAGAGCAAACAATTCATTTTATTGGTTATTATTATTTTAGGGAGAAATAAAAATGTATGTGGCACTATTGTTTAAATGAAATATTATGTAATGTTGAATTGTTGTTGTTATTGTTGAGGTTGTTTATGTTTGTGTCCTTTGCTCCTGTGTCAGTGTCCGCTTCGCTCGTATGGCCGCGGCCGCGGCGGCAGCAAGCGGCGCGAACGGTTTACAAATGACTCATCGCAGCACGTATTGCAAAAGACGTTAACTTGGGATTTTTAAAATGATTTTGCTCATAAGTTTTAAGCCATTAGATATTTTTTAAAACTGTTTTTTGCACTGTATTCTTCAGTTCACTCGCTTTAAATTAACTATACTTAAGTTAAGGTTCGGTTACTTTTCCACTAGTACAAATTAAAAAACAACGGAGACATTTATAACACGACTCTCTAGCGCTAGCGGCGGATTTTTTTCAGTATTCAAACTACAGAATAAATAATACTACTACGTACAGATGGTTCTCTGTTAACAAATCCCCCCTGTATTACAAGCATTTTGCCTGTAAAAATTTTCATTATTACAAATATCTGTTCATCAAAACTGCAGTTGTAGACTACAAGTTACAAATGAGGTTTTTTTTTTTTTTTTTGATTTATTTATATTAAAAGAAAAAGAAACACAATACAAAATAATAGACGCGGGTTTATGCGTGACGCGAATGTATCGCACCGCTCACAACAGTAATATCATAATATGAATAATTATAGGTAGTTAAACTAATTAACTACAATAGATACCTACATATTGCATTTTCACCCCAGCAGCCTCGCTGTCTGTTCCCGTTGAAAATGTATTTTTAATGCGATTTTGCACGACTTTTTGTCTGCAAGGACACTTGTGAGTATATCTTCTGGTATTCTATTTAGAAAGTTAGGAAGCATGTACTCCCACGTCCTCATAGTGTTAAGTTACAACTGTAATGCTGTGTAAATAAATATTATAATAAATAAATAAATAATTAGGTAGAATATATCTAGGTTGGTAATCTAACTTACGTAATTGTTTATGCCTATCTCGAGTTTTTAACAATTTAATTTTATCATAGTCTTCTAGAACTATTGACATATCAAGCTTGTTAGAGATTGACATTACTTTGCAGTATTTAAATACACTGGACTCGTCCTTCAATTTATTTTTCATGTATTTAGGTACAATCGTTTTGAGTATGCTCAATTGTAGCTTGTAGATGCAGCCCATGTTGGTTTTATATGTACGACCATAGCTACTCAAGCCATAGCTTATTATTGAATCGGCTAGCGATAAATATAGCAATCTCAATATATTATATGGTATTATATACTTTAGTATGTTCATTTTAGCGCGTACTGATCTCAGCTTGTGACATATATGATCTACATGAGGCTTCCAGTTGAAGCTTTTGTCGATGACGAGGCCCAGGTAGGTGTGATGGTCCACCATCAGCTCAAGCGGTGCGCAAGCGCACGCCGCGGGCTGGCTATGCAAGCAAGTATGCGAGTGGGCTACAATTACTGGGCTATCAGTTTTGATGTATGGGGAGTGTATATGCAGAATTTTGGTTTTATTTGCGTTGATAACCAGACCCACATCGTGCGCCCATTTACATAGAATATCGAAATTACATTGCATCGTCGCCTGAGCCTCGCTCACACTTTTCCCATATGAAACCAAGCAAGTATCGTCTGCAAATTGAAATACCGAGCCCTCGGTGAAAAGGTTACACATATCGTTCACGTAAATGAAGTATTCGGTCGGGCCCAAAATTGATCCCTGAGCTGTTCCTCGCAGCGTAGGGATCGGGTCGCTATCCTGTCCGTTCACACGTACCACGGTGTTACGATTTGTGTGATAGTTACGGAACCAATCCAGCAGGGGGCCCCGTATACTAACCTGTTTTAATTTAAAAAAAAGCGTGGAATAGTGTAATGTATCGAACGTCTTGCTGAAGTCAATGAAGACAACCAGCACCTGATTTCGAATATTCAAGTGCTGGTTGACCTCATTGACGAAAGTTGACAGTAGCTGACTGGTATTTCTCCCTTTTTGAAAACCATATTGTTTTTCATTAATTAGGCTATTAGTCGTTAGGAAACTGGTTATCTCAGATTCGAAATACCTCTCAACTATCTTATCAACGCTGGGCAAAATGGTGATGGGCATGTAATTGTTAACGTCACTATAGGGCCCTTTTTTATGAATGGGCCTAATAATACCTATTTTTAGCGGATCGGGGTATAAGGACGTGGAGATACATGCATTTATCAGATGTGTAATTACTGGTGTAATCTCTGTACTAATACACAATAGGTCCCTTACACATATTATGCTATCAATGCCAGGGCTCTTTTTTTATTCATCTGTGTAATTAGTTTCTGTATAACATCGTTTGTTGCTTTTGTTAGCCTCATTGATGCATTTGACTCAGTTAGGTATAAGTCATTAGGTAATAACTTTACATCGCAAGTAGAACAGATGTTTTGGACGTTATTATCAAAGCCGTATGCAAAAGTGTTACAGATCCTTTTGGTTACATCTTTAAAGTTTTTTAAGATTACATCATCAACGGATTTACAGACTCTGCCACAGATATTGTTTATTATTTCCCAAACCTTCTTTTGATTTTTTAGATTATTTAATATGTCTTGTTTAATGTAATTATTTTTAGTTTTCTCCATATATTTATTTGTTAGATTCCGGTACCTATTATATAATAACCTATTTGATTTATTGTTTTCATCTTGCTTACATATTTGTAATAATTCTTGTTTTTTTTAGCTCATGCTAATGGCACGACTGTTAATCTATTTACATTCCTGTCGCTTTCCTATTTTTATTTTGCAGCTTTTCATACATTTATTATATACCTACGTCACTAAACTTGTCCGTAATATATTTAAAAATATCATTTGGGTAAACAAGATCCAAGGCAGAGTCCCATTTTATTTTACGTAACTCGTATTCTAATTTCTTATTATCTAACATGTTCTTATACATAGGCTCTGAAGAACTTCCGTTGGAAGCATGCACAATAGCACAGCCGGTTATATAGTGATCAGCGATTTTAATTTCACAAGTATATTTTTACAAGTAAGTATATTCGTGATCTTGTTTATCAAAAAAATCTTTGTAAGTTACTACTTGTAAAAAAACATGCAAAAACCTTAGAGTGCCCGGCGACCCTCCATTCCGTATTACAAGTTAACGATTGTCGGGCTCAGTATTTTAAATATACATTTTTAAATCGATTATCTTTTTAAAATGTGGTCAAGTGATTCGAGCGACGACGAAAACGTTAGAATAACGGAACCTAGGCAATATAAGCCAAGAATTGACTAGGCCATATAGAGGCGACCTGCGAATTCAATGAAAGGTTTCGTCTGAAAGCGGAAAAAATGGAACACTTAATTGTTATTTTGGGCAACAATTTAAAAAGAAACACAAACAGAAAAAAGGCATTGTCATCGAAATTGACGTTACAAATAGCTCTGCATTGGTTGTGTACCGAAAGCTTAATACGATGCGGTTTCGGACATGCATGGTGTTACCAAAGGGTATGCAATGCAGTTCAAGTGTTGCAGCGGCTGTCAATACTGTTATGTTTGAAGATTACGTCAAATGGCCGAATAATATGCTCCTGCATAAAAATATGGCATAAAATTTTGTTGTAGGTATGTGTTGGCTAATGTTTCGGTACTTACCAAAGTAGATCTTTTTAAGTTTGAATAAAAGGTGTCCCGAACATAAAGTGTAGTCTTTTCCTGCAGGTACCCGACCAAGCGACTGACAACAAATTAAAACATTTTTCCATTCTTCTATTTTTTTGTCTTTCGACAATCTATAGAGGCTGACATGACCTAATTTGGTGAAATTGATGTTATTTAAGCAGTTTTTTTAAGAGAAACTATTTGTTCTAGCACATCAAATAAAATATAATTATGTTAATATTCACCATATTTCAAAGACCGTGGACGAGCTCGATACGTAATTGGACGAAATCGCCTCGATAGAAAATAATTGCAAAGATTGGTCTTAAAATCACATTAAACGGTTCTAAGTATGTCTTTATTTTTTTCACGTATGGGTCTGCAATTAAAAACATGAAGTCAACATATTCATACCTAAACCGCTAACGAGTCATATTTCACAAATAATCCGTCCTTTTTTTATTTCAATATTTGTGTAATATTATCTTCAAAAACCGGGCCGCCCAGTAACACTCGCTATCGTTTACTCCGATACAAATAGACAGTGTGCGCGCTATCCAAAATCCTCAAGGGCATTTTGGTGTTGACAGCGTCTTTACGCACCGAATAAAATGTCTTTTTTGTCGCGTATCATTTGGAGGACAGTTATTTAACCATCATTTCGAGACATTTTCAAAAGTTATTTATAAAATTATAAATCTCAATAATCAGCCGCTAATGAATACTTGTCCAATTATAGTTTCAATAGACGGGAAATGAGCGGGAAAACGATTTCGTCGCTACTACTTTTATTGACCTTTTCATATCATGCATATAATAATAATATTATAATAATCAATAAAAAAAACTGTGACATGGCGGCGGGAAAAGATCGTGACGGCACATTATTTTGATTTTAGAACTTACAAGTGGAATTTACAAGTGTCCAATTTTACAAACCTTGTAGGATTTTTTGATAAACATAATTTACACGAAGTTGTAAAAATTGCCTTGTAAAGTATAACTTATGAACGTGTAGACTTGTAAGTTTTGATTAACAGGGCACCTGTAGCAGGGCAGGAGGGCAGGGTACTCATGCAGGGGCGTACGAAGGGTACCTAAGTAAATACCTACTTGGCGCCCGGGGCAAATACCAAAAAGATGTGCCCCTGTGTTAAGTTGTGTTATAATAGTTTTTTGTTTTTATTTACTTAACTTACTTTTACGTTTTGGTTTATAGTGGTGAAGCGAGTACCAAAACACATGTAAGCTTTTTATTGAATACATAATGTAAGTTTGTTTGTGTTAACTGCTACAATCTCACAGCACGTGTAGCACACGACGGCCGCGACATACTCTCGATTTTTATCGCACTATACCTCTTGTTCTAAGTGGTCTAATAAGTGAGAGACGGATAGTGCGAGAAAAATCGAGAGAGCTCGCGCGCCGTCGCGTGCTAGCCGTGCAGTTCTTTGAGTTGTAGAACTTGGGAGCCTGTCTTAATTAAGTTTTTTATGTCTTCAAATGAATCGGCAAAAAAAAAATTAACTCGCTTCCAAAGAATATCGATTCAGAAATGTGACCAGTACGTCTAGCCCAACTTGCTGCTCAGTCGCTTCGCGCGCGATTGAGCGTCTCCCGTCTCACTCGCACCGCGCAAGTTAGAAAAAGGAGGGTAGATCTTTCTCGACTCGCGTCGCGGCGCGGCGTCAGTTGTGCTAGCCCCCCTGTTGACGAGAAAAGCCGGACAGCGGGACATCCAGAAATTGGAATTTTGGCCCAAACTGAAGCATAGGCCAAGCCTGAACTTCGTTCGCTCTCGCTTGTTCGATAATCGATGGACGATGACATGTCCGTCACAAAGTGTGAAAAAAGACAAAGTATTAAGAACAGGTACAGGTTTGTAGTTTGTACTAACCTTTTAACTGAAGTGTTGGCACTGCAATGTTACTCAGAATTTGCCTGCCTGTTTTCCAAAGTGCAGGTGACAGAGACGACGGTATAATCGTTCACATTATGTTCAAGGACCAAAATGCTTCCCCCATTGGCAAATGTCTATCTCTATGTTCGAAATCTGTTCGGATCCTTCCTTGAGCTTGGAAACTTGGCGACCCGCCCAGGCTTCTCACGGGTGCAAATCTGTAATATCTTCGAAAATATTCATTTTAATTGCATATGCATAAGGTACTTAATTGGATAAGGATTAATGCTGTATTGCTTAAAATCGCTTCGTAAATAAGCCATTATTTCTCGTAAAAAGTAAAGGATATAACCGGCCAAGTGCGTGTCGGGCCACGCGCAGGGTAGGGTTCCGTAGTTGCCTGTCTGTCTTAGTTACATCGACGTGCGGTGCGGTTGCGTCGGCCGAATTTGTACGAAAATCGGACTTTCCAAGTACACATTAAATTGGTCGACTCGGTAACTACTTATGCCTACTTGTCCGTGATAGTTTTCCTTTTAAATTCATTATATGTACTACTACCACGATTTTTTTCAAATCCCCAGTAGTAGCCATTTAGCCGGCAGGGGGGGGGGGGGGGGGGCTCAATATCTCGCAAACTTGAAAAATGGTTCTAGGAAACCCATAATATTTTTGAACGAGCTATCCAACGATACCCCACATCATGGGTTTAACGAGAAAAAAAAAATACATCCCATCTTAAGGTGTATTCATGGCAGGTAAATCGACGGAGACCGCCCTGCATAACCTAGCGGTCAGGGTGGAAAGAGCGCTAGACACTAAGCAGTATGCACTAGGCTGCTTCTTCGATGTAGAGGGACTTTGACAAGGCAACCTTTGCGGCAGTGGAGAATAGTCTTGACAGAGAAGGAATCGATGGATTGGCAGAATGTTAAAAGATCGAGACATAACAGCGGAGCTGGGTGGGGTCTCAAATAGAATAAGTCCGAGAAGAGGATTCCCGCAGGGAGGCTGCTTGTCCCCTCTGATGTGGTGTCTGCTACTGGACTCATTAGTGAAGACGGTCAACAGGGGAGGTGTGTATATGCAGGCCTATTCTGATGACGGAGTACTATTGGTGAGAGGAACGGTCCTAAACATCATAAGAGACGTAATGAACAGAGGTCTCAGAGAGGTGTTAGAATGGTGCAAAGACAGAGGTTTGGATCTGAATCCAACGAAGACAAAGCTGGTTTTATTCACTAACAAAAGGAAGAAGGAGGACATAAAACCAATAAAGATACAGAACGCAGAACTAGAGATAGTAATTTTGAGGTTAGGTGCATTTTGTCAGCCGCTACATAGTTTTGTAATTAAATTACAAAATAAAATTTATTAGGGGGCACTTCATACATAAAACTGAGTCAATTTTTTTTTCATTGCAGGCCCACGTATGGCACATCAATCGATAGGCCTTTCAAAATAAATATAAGGTTTCTCAGCAATTTTTATGATTAAGTGAATAGAGTCGGAGATAATCGCCCCGAAAGTCAATATTAAAATTGTGTCCCCTCGCCCTCTAATTTTTGATCCGTGTATTTTAAAAATATGAAAAAAATCATGGACATAGGGCTTAGTAAATTCTTTCAGCGAAAATTGTTTTGAACAAGATCGGTTCAAAGGTTTTCGAGATATTTCTAAAAAACTGCCTTGCTTAAAGAAAAGGACGTAAGTGCGATACGATTTCAGTAACGATACGACCTTTTTAATAGGCACGGAACCCTTGGTTGTGCGTGGTCCGACACTCACTTGGCCGCTTTTTATTCTTATTTGGTAAGTACAGTTAACTAGATTCGAGGCGCTCATCATGTTCCCTTTTTTTACAAAAGATAAGATAAGATAAAAGAAATATTATAATTATACAGGTATTATTTTACACAAAATGATATTTCAGATTCAGATTCAGATTCATTTACTCACAATATAAGATTACATTATAAATTACATTCCATGTCAATTTAAAAGAATCCCTATTGTGATCGTCAACAACATACGATAACATTCAATAAAAGTAATTGGAAGAATAATAATTAATAACTAACAATTGAAATATAACTATGTCCACTTAATTTAAATTTATGTCATAGTTATCAAAGTTCACCTAAAAGGATCGTCAGTACATAATATCACAATAATTGAATTATATAAAAAAACAATAAATAAAAATTATGCGGTTATGTCTAAAAATTCACTTCTAGAATACAGTGGATTTTCCAATAGAAAGTTTCTTAATCGACGCTTGAATATGGTTTCTGATGTTTCTATTCGTATTTCGGCGGGTACACGTTCATAGTAAGTGGGACCTATGATGCGCGGGTTTTTTCCTGCAAGTGCCATGCGACGTGGGACTGTTCTTAGTTGGCCTGTGGAACGAATAGTCTTACCTGATACCTCGACAACCCTAAACATGGGTAAGTTTTGTCTCACAAACATTATAATTTCAAATAGGTATGTGGAGTAGTGCGTCATAATTTTGTGCGTTATGAGGATTTATTTATTATTTATTTATTTATTTTTCTGCATGAGTCACGAGGTTTCAAACCAGCTAGCGTTTGTAATGCCCGTTTTTGCATTATGAAGACTCGATTGGCATCCGTTGAGTTTCCCCAGATGGTACTCCATAAGTCATTAATGAATGGAAATGAGCATAGTACACCGATTTTAATGAAACATTCGAAATTAGGGGTTTCAACTTTCTCAGTGCAAATACCGCACTACTCAACCCAGCACACAGCTTATCGACATGGCACTTCCAGTTAAGATTTGAGTCTAACATAAAGCCAAGGAACCTAGTCTCGTTGCATAGTGGCATTGGACAGTTTGATATACAGTTCAGTTATATTCCGTCCTGAAAATATCATTATGTTCGGTTTAGTGTTGTTTAAAAGTAACCCATTTGTACAAAACCACTGCTGCAACTGCCTACATGCGTCACTTATCTTCGCACCAAGCTGCTCGTGCGTTTGCGCACTAACTATGACCGTAGTGTCATCTGCATACAGCACGGGCAAGCCTGTGGTGATAGCAGACGGGAGATCATTTACATAGGCCACGAACAAGGTGTTGCCTAGGGCTGATCCTTGAGGGATGCCTTGGTTGATGTATCCATAGTCAGACTCAAGAGTTGTTCCATTTATGGATAGTTTGACCTTCTGCCTTCGATTAAGCATAAAAGAACTAAATAAATCGTGAGCCTTATCTCTAACGCCATAATATTTTAATTTATTTAATAGGAGCGTATGACTGATTACGTCAAAGGCCTTTGACAGGTCACACATAATACCGGCCATCTTGTACCTGCTGTCCAACCCCGTCATAATGCAATCAACCATCTTGTGCGCCGCTGCAGTTGTTGACATGTTTTGTCTGTAAGCAAACTGGTTTGGTGAGAGGAGGTCATTTGCTTCAAGATGGTTCATCAGGATAGATGACAGGATGGACTCCACAATTTTCGAGATGGTCGGTACTATGGTGATCGGATATAGTTATTGACGTCGGTTTTTTCGCCCTTCCCTTTATATACTGGGCATACCCTAGTACATTTCAATACATCGGCGTAGACGCCAGTTTCAAACATATACTATTTATCAATACAACCAATATGTCAGAGACGACCGGATAGATACATAGGATAATGTCTAAAGAAATATCGTATGTATCCACGGTTTTACGCGTCTTTAACATTGATTGTATTGTCCTGTGCAAGAGATCGTGCGTAACTACGGGGAGATGAAATACAGTCACGTCTGAGTTGCCTAGATGCTGACGTAGGTAGTGTGTAGATCATGATTCATCATTTCGAATAGTATATCGAGATGCAATGTCTAAAAAATAAGAATTAAGCATGCTTGGCACTTCACTGTCTAACAGTTTGGTATTCGAAATAGGATCATTTAAGTTGAACGTTAGTTGAGATCTAGTTTTGGTTCCTATTTCGTCATTTACAATCCTCCATATAGCCTTACTAGAGTTCTCGCTTTCTCTCAACTTATTTTCTATATGCGATTGTTTAGCACGCAGAGTGGGTCGAGAATAGTGAGCAATGCAGTCTGATATTAGTCGATTATTAGGATATTGGCGTTTTATTTCTTGAAGGTCATTGTATTTACAAATGTATTCGGACAGCTCGTCTTTCATCCAAGGGGCAGTATGCTTATTTTTATTAAATTTTATTCTCCTTATTGGAAAATGTAGATTAATGTAAAATGTCAGTATAATATTTAAAGTATTAATAACCGATTAGTAACAAAAACCCATTCTACGTAATTTTCGACTACTTTTTGAAAATGCATATAACTCGGAAACTAGAATCCTCAAAGTGGTCCCTTTTACTAGACACAGTCACATATGGATATCAATTTCTGACTATCGAAATTCGGAACAATAAGTTTATGGGAAACAAAGGGACCCCATAACCAGCCTATGAAAACAGCCTTGATGCGGAATAGCTTTTTTGGAATGGCAATAACAATATTTAATAAAATTGCGAACCCTATGAAAAGTCTAGAGACACACCAACTTAAAAAAACAGTTAGTTGCATTTTTGGTCGAAAAATGGTATTACTCAATAAAAGAGTTCTTAGAGGCACCTTAATGATGTTATGATTTCTGTTTCATTCCTTTGTGATTTTTTATGTGTAGTGTGTATTAACTATTTCTACGACGATACTGGCAGGATGTGCTGAACTTACATAGACATAATAACCTGAATTGTACCACATTCACAGAAATAAATAAATGATTGATTGATTGATATGGTAGGGTAACCGTATTGATGGGCTTTTCCTTTCGGTTAGTAATAAGTTGAGTTAACTGAGTTAAGTTAAAAATTATTTCATGTGAATACAACCTCGTCTGGAATTTACAAAAAAATAGAACAGTCATTTGTCACTGAGTAAAAAGAAACATAAATATCTCACATTGACTTGTCCATGGTAAAATATTGTTATTGACCATATGCGCCTTTAATCATGTCAGCAAGTTTTTCCCCAATCATAATACAAGGAGCATTAGTGTTGCCACTAGTGATGGTCGGCATGATGCTGGCGTCGCCCTCAGCCCGGGGTCTACCACGCTCTTGCCCTTCACGCCCATCGCACACGTTCCCACTGGATGCCACAGGGTAGTAGCAGTATTTAACACGTGGCACCTCCAGTACTCGTGAGTATTAAATTCTATGCCAGCACATTGAGGTACCCGTAAGTTTGCAACCGTAGAATCCAGGCTTTTCATATACTCGCTATTTAAAACTCTTAAGTAGTCTTCTATGCTGTTAGCGTGTTTCTCCAAATCTGTGTCATTTGAATAGTAATTGAGGAAAATTTTTGGACTGTCCTCAGGATTGTTGCTCCTCAATTCTATGTGCCCCCTGGAATCAGGATGCAACAATGTTAGTATCGTGTAGAGAGTTTCCTGATTTTGACCCGTCTGTGCTACAGCTGTGCAGATCTTATCATCCAGCCCAAATACGTAAGAACAAATTAAGGTCGACAACATGGTAACCGCTGGGAACGGGAAAACCAAAGTTTGGTAATCCGGAACCAAGCTGTCATCTGATAAAGCAACGATACCCATTATGGTAGGAGTAGGGAATTGGTCTAGATCACTTAATATTTCAAGGTTCTGAGGAGCTGATTGTAAGCCTGTTTTACCGGTTAGCATAACAATTAATGTGGGATGATCTTGCAAGTTTTTACCAATTAATGGTGAGTCTAATAATAGTTCGATACCATTTTCAGTTAAATGATCTTTAGGACCGATGCCCGATAACATCAATAACTGAGGTGTATTGATGGAACCAGCTGATAAGACTACTTCTTTTGTAGCGTAAAGATTGATGATTTGTTTATTTGGCATCTTGACCTCTACTCCAGTTGCTCTCTTATTTTCATCGAAAAGTACTTTAGTACATAAAGTGTTTTTGAGAACGAATAGATTCTTACGATCTTTAATTGGCCTGAGGAAAGCCACTGCAGTGCTTTGTCGTTTTTTGTCAGCTACTGTGTACTGTGGTAACGAATAACCAAGTTGTTCATGACCATTTGAATCAATGAGGATTTTATGTTCTTCACCAAATGTGTTGAGATATTTAGCAATTTGTTTATCCCAAGTCGGTCGTGTAACTCCCAAGGGGCCCTCAGTATTGTGCAGTTCAGCTGATTCACCTTGCAAGACCTCCTCACTTTTAAAACCTTCGCTCTTTTTGAAGTAGTACGTCACATTATTCCAATCCCAGCCATTACCACCGATGTCTACCCAGCTCTCGTAATCGGCCTTATTTCCTCGTACGTAGTACATGTAGTTGGCACCACTGGAGCCACCAAGCATCTTGCCTCGGGTTAAATGGATGTTTTTCGTTTTGTGAGCTTGGCTGGAATACCCGTCATTTTCGCTGTAGTAGTTCCAGTCAGCCATAGAGTAGTCGACGAAAGGGAACAAGCCAGGAATCTGGAAAAAAAAATCGCATTATGACACTATGACAGTGCTTACCAATCCAGAATTGGAACATCACCGACTAGTACCTGATTAGCCTGATACATAGTACCTACCTAGTGTAGTGATAAATAAAAAGATAATTCACTCACAATACACGATTTAATTTCGATTTGTTAAAAATATCCAAACACTTTTATACAAAAAAATGGTGTTGTCAACACCGCTCTTCGGACCGAGGTGTCCAAGTTGGTAAATTATAAACACTTTTACATAGCCTATGTCAACGTCGTCAATAAGGCTGGTCAACTTTGATGGGGACGCGTCATATAAATCCTGTAAGGTGCTGAGAAATGAGGTCCACACCTCATTTCTCAGCATCGAATGAATGAAAGGCGAGAAATTGGTGGATGATTGCCGAAACGAGAAACCAAAAAAAAACAGAACACATTAGCGGTCAAAAGCTTTTCAAAATTTTGGTGAAGGCGAACTAATGATGTGATCCCAATCAAAGGTTGAATTTTTCGAAATAAGCAACCGCGCAAGGAACGAAAAGCAAGCACGGACTAAACTACGTAAAATCTAGTTAACAGTTGTTGGGCAACATGTACTCAACGATTATTCTAATAACCTGGTTTACAAATATAACTTCCTGAAACCTGCCTAACTCCAACCGCACGCTTCTTAGCTCGCCTCGGAGAATAGGTACATATCACGATCCGCTTCGGGCGTGGAGACTTCTCAACGCGGGTTCCAGTACCAGCACTAACGGCAGCTGATGCTGACGTTACATTAGCTCGCGTCAAAGGGTGCAAATCAAAGCCCGCTTCGGACGTGAAGACTTCTCGGCGCAGGTTCCCGTACCAGCACAACCGGCAGCGGATGCTGACGTTATACCCGACGAACTTTGGTCTCGTAATCCGTACCAGAAAGCCAGATCGCTATCCACCACTGGCCTTCGTTAAGAAATAACAGTGAACCAGAACAGTCTATCCCATGTTCATACGTCCCTCAATTAAGATTGCGGTGACTCTTGCACCTTCCTGAACCAGGAAATGAACGGAGAACTCACAACCGGAACTGCTCTTAAAGCATCAAAGCAACTATACGACGTATATTCACAGCTTCAGCACTTCCCGATATAAGACAGTTTACTTCGTCAACCGCAAGTAACACCAAACCTGAACTTCGATGAAATCAAGACTTCAGCAAAATAAAAATTGTGTTTCCTTGAAAAGTGAGCTCTCCTGAATGACCTATTTCTATCAGTTCTTTCAATTCTGACAACCTGAAATCCGAATCTAGAAATTTTCTATTCAAATTTTAAATTACCTTTTTTATATATTCTAGATCTCAAAATAAGTACCCTAAATCAGACAGTACCGATGCATAACGAAAATGAATAAAACCGCCATCTATGAAATAATCCTGACACCTCGAGCAACGTTAGCCAGCAAAGTCAGATGACTGGTATGACATACACACTGATGGAACTAGTACACTACAAATGCGATAGATGGCGCAGAAATAAACGATAGCGAAAAATTCGAACAGCGACGATATTAAATCCCCTGCAGTTAATGCTGCACTATAGGTACTCTTATATTTAAATATCCAAATAATCTTAGTTTTTATTTTATAGGATTAACTAAGTTTATTTCAAACTAGCTGCGACTTCGTTTGCATGGTAATGTGGTGGGAATCAACGCATTTCTTCTCTTGGACATAGGAAACATGCAGATCTAATTTAACCTATCAAGTAAAACGTTGAACAAACCTATTTTAGCTAAAGTGCCGTTAAAATTCGTCTTTATCTGTCACTCTGATATTTAAATCCCTAAGAAAGGGACAAAACACGTTTTAAGTTCAAAAAAATCAAAGGAATTTTAAGTTTTATGAATAAGAGATAAAAGTTTAGTAAGTAGATGTTTGTGGCAATAGATCCAACAGGCGATATTTACCTAGGCGTTAAAACTACATAGGCATTAAAGTTTAATAAAGCTACTGAGCTTCTTATCTACATATTTTAAACACTGTTTTATATTACTTAAATAAATAAAACATGTGATGATTGAAATGGACTTGAATCACTCCGACTCTCAGGTAAAGATGTGTTTAGAAATTAATAATAGATACTTAATACTTTCGAGTACCCATTCAACCGGTAAGTCTTTGCGCGGAACAAAAGATCTCTTTTTAATAAGATATCAGACGGCTAATTTAAATTTTCCTAACTATACCTACCTAACCACTTTTATTTATCAGAGGTATTTTAAGTTTTATGAATAACTAATACTACTTTACACATAAACCTTCCTCTTGAATCACTATCTATTAAAAGAAACCGCATCAAAATCCGTTGCGTAGTTTTAAAGATCTAAGCATACATAGGGACAGACAGCGAGAAGCGACTTTGTTTTATACTATTGAATACAACCATAACGCGACCCCGAGCCCCTTTGTCATAATTACTCTGTTTTTTTTTCCTTTATTTGAGAGTAAAGTCATATTATGATAAACGAATTTTTCTACTCGTCGACTTTAACCTGCGTATTACTTCATAGATCAAACTATAATCGTGCACCTTTCAATGTTAGATAGTCTATTGGCACTTCCGACTCAACTAATATATTCATAAGAAAACTGTTTAGTCAACTATAAAAAAATTGAAACTTCATGTTTCGATAAAATATGACCTTGTTTAAGGAGACCCGATTCAATGCAAATTTGCCAATGATGGCGTTTCGGAACGTAACACCGTTGCGGTACCTGGCAAATTTGTCTCTACTTAAACACGCTTTTGCGTCGCTTCTGCCCAAGAAGCTAACATATCTAGACTGCAGAGGGGCTACCGCCACAGAATAAGTAATAGTACAAGTACAGAAATTGCACTTCCTAGCAAAAACGGCGTTTAGGCATAAGTAACGTGCCTACTCTGTGCATCTCTGTCTATCGTATAACTCGTATTCATTCACACACGGCACGTGTAGCGCTAGGGCTGTCACGCCAAGAATACATCAATGAAGGCAAAAAATGTTCTAACTCACCAGATGTCGATGAGTAAAGTGAACCGATATTAATTTAGTACAGTAGGTATGCTACTTAAATAAATAAATAAATAAATATTTGGGGACAATCTTACACAAATCGACCTAGTCCCAAACTAAGCAAAGCTTGTACTATGGGTACTAGACGACGATATACATACTTATATAGATAAGTAAATACTTAAAATACATAGAAAACATCCATGACTCAGGAACAAATATTCATGCTCATCACACAAATAAATGCCCTTACCGGGATTCGAACCCGGGACCTCCGGCTTCGTAGGCAGGGTCACCACCAACTAGGCTACAGAGGTTCACATGAATGTCAGTGTCATTATGAATAAACACTATACATAAAATTGATCTGCCACTTCTCTATTAACTAATTCAATTTAACTTTTGAAATTTTAATTTGCAAGTTAATTCACAAGTTCAAAAAGCATATGGTTTTATTAAGATCTCTTTAGGGTTCCGTAGGTAGGTACTTTAATAGTTTTTTTTAAGAGTATATCTAGCTCCAAAAGTTTGAATAATCACCGGAAAAGTGCTCCTTTCACAAAACGACGTGACTGCCATGATTTTCCTATGAGGACCTACGGACTCTTTTTCTATATTGGAATTGGAAAGGTAGACATTATTTGGTAAAGTGCTGCATATAGGTTAGGAAATGATAGGATAGACAACTAACAGACAAAAAACAGACTTGATTAATAAAAAAAAATCAATTACAATTGTTGTACCTACTCTAATATAATACCTTATGTTTTTTTTTTCGTCTTTGAAATCTTTGAATAGGCGATTATTAAAAATTAACTTAATAAAATATTCACTTCGAAGGGTAAGGGGATTGGGTATTCAAACAATCATAAACCGAGCAGCTGTGGCCCCATTTCGTTTTCATCGTGCTTCTAAAAACCTCGTAATAAATAAGACAAAAATAGGTACGCGCGGTTCGTCGCGTTCAAGTCGGCGGCGGCGGCGGCGGCGGATCACAGCACGACGCACGTGTACTCGCTCGCGCGGTGCCGGCCCTCGACTGACTGGCCGCCCGGGGCCTCGCGAGCGTTAGGTATCTAACGCGCCCCGCCCCGCCCACTGCAAGCCCCCTGCTACCGCGAAACGAAAACGAACTTCGTTCGTGTATCTTCATCTCTTTCGCTCGGATTAGCAAGTGCGACAAAGAGTACAAGTGATACTCGAACGAAGTTCGTTTTTGTTTCGCGGTAGGCCCTCAGGTTGCTTTTCCAACATTCGTTTAAAGCAAGAAAAAATGACCTTGAATGACGTCACGTCTTTCTGGCATCTCTTTCTAGCTTTGTGATGTGTTGCTATAACTTGAAACACAAACAAAGCGACATATTTATAAAGACATGCTCTACGCTATTACTGTTATATTTCATTTTATTATAATTTCACAAAATTAAATACTTACAAAAGAAAATTAATTTACCGAAATTAAAATGTATCGACTTTTCTATATATCAATCCAAATATACCAACTCAACCAAAATCCTGACTGACGGTATGCTCGTACCTACTGCCTCTGGTTTGGAAGGTCAGATGGCAGTCGCTTTTGTAAAACTAGTGCCCTATGCCAAATCTTGAGTTTGGGTGTCATGATGATGACATTACCACAGAGTCAACAGGAGGGTTTTCTCCAGCTTCGATGAGCAGAATCTTCCAATTGGTTACTTCTGAGAGCCTGGTGGCAATCACCGCCCCCGACGAGCCCGCGCCCACCACGATGAAGTCGAATTTTTCACCATCTGTGTTGGATATACATTTAGTTAAGTAGGTACCGTAAAACACCTTATCTTCGCTTAGAAAGAAAATGTTATTTCTACTACAATTTGTACCGACCAAACTTACTACCAAATCTGAATGTATTTTTACATTTTATATTTATTTACTAAGTATTGTGACAGTTCCGTGACTACATTTTTTTTCCTTTTAAAGCGTCTTGAAATGTTTTAGGTGTGACAGGCACAGGCACCAGACAGACGACCAGACAGCAGCACATGGTTAAAAGGTGCGTTTACGTAGTTGCAACGTCAAAAGTAAGTGATCAAAATCAATATTTCATAATTTGTTCCAGCATGACGCCCCAGATTATAACAAATTATACCAAAGTGTAATTTTTAAATGAACATTTAATTAGTCAAAAGATATGGATCATAAAAAAATAACACCTGGAGATACACGATGTCAGAAACTTCAATGAATTACATTACACATTTTAATCTAAGTGTCAAGTGACGTACCACAGTCAAAATTTCAATATGTCGAAATGAGAAGTCAAAGTCAAAGTCAAAGTCAAAATCATTTATTCCATTGACATACAATATGCACTAGAATATGTCTTATAACTAGGTTTAGGTTTACAATTATGTCAATTTGAGATTAGTAACCTTTTATAATTTTATTTCAGAGTTTAATATACAATTGCATTCACTAATATTCTATAATTTAAATTTGATGTCATAGTACTCTTTTATATTATACAGTGCATTTTCAGTTAAGATTTGTTTAAGGTACGACTTATATTTAATGTCACTTAGTATGGTAACAGAGTCAGGTAAATGGTTATACAATTTAATGTTCTGATAAATAAAACATTTTTTAGATTTGGCTAGCCGTACATTTGGAAGGCAAAGTTTATGTCTATTTCGTGTAGGGTACTTATGAATATCACATAATTTCTTGCTGCCACTGAGGTGTTTGCGAGCATATAATAAGTTTTTATAGACAAATAAAGAGTAAAATGTCATTATGCCACTTTCTCTAAAAATACTTCGGCAGGTCTCTCGTGCAGGAACACTGTAAATATTCCTGAGTGCCCTTTTTTGCAATATGAAAACTCTAGACCCCGTTGCTGCATGTCCCCATAACAGCGCTCCGTAAGACATTAGGGAATGAAAGTAGGCGTAATAGACCGACTTACTAGCTTGGACACCGCACAACTCCCTAATTTTTCGTACAGAGAAAGCCGCTCTTGTAAGTTTTTTACATAAACTATCGATGTGCTTGTCCCATTTTAGAGAGCTGTCTATTGTTAGACCTAAGAATTTTGTCTCATTAGTATTTAAGAGCCGGTTCCCATCGTAGTCAACATGCAAGTTGTCTTTGTTTGATAGTAGGCTGTAACGCATAATTTGGGTCTTACTAGCGTTTAGCTTTAATTTGTTAGCAGTAAACCAAGTCTTAATTAAACTTAGGATACTTTTAACATTACATATTGTGTCTTCGATTTTGATGTCAGATGTTATAAAAGTTGTATCATCGGCATATTCTATAATATTACATTTTAGTTGATTGGGGATCTGGTATGGGAGATCGTTCGTGTATATTATAAACAATAAAGGTCCTAAAATAGATCCTTGGGGCACGCCTTTAGAAATGTTAACGCTTTGTGATTTTGCCCCATTTACTTGTACAATTTGATTTCTATCATGTAAGTATGAACGAATTAATTGAAGGTTGTAATTTTTAATACCATAAAATGACAATTTATCTAATAGAATATTATGATCTACCGTGTCAAAGGCTTTTGACAGATCACAAAATACGCCCATACACTTTAACTTTTTCTCTAGCCCCGTGTGAACATGTTTCATAAAAGCTGCTATGGCGTCTTCTGTAGAGAGACCCTTGCGGAAACCAAATTGCTCCGAGGAGATTAGGTTGTTTTGCGTGAAAAAGCTACAAAGTCTTGAAAAAATTAGTCTCTCGAATATCTTACTGAAAGTAGGAAGCACTGATACAGGCCTATAGTTGTCTGTAGTCATTGGATCTCCCTTCTTAAAGACCGGAACAAGTTTAGCTTTTTTAAGAGATCCAGGAAACACACCTTGTTCAAAGCATTGATTTATAATGTCTGTAATAATAGGTAGTATGGGTATAATGCTTTGTTTAACAATTTTAGTTGATATGCCCCATAAGTCATAAGCATTCTTAGTTTTGAGGCTTTTGCAAACTTTTAAGACCTCTTTGATACATGTATTAGTCCATTTGAAAGTTTCGCGAGGTGGAGCTAGTCTCATCAGTTCTAAAGCGCTTACACCTGAAATAGGTTCCGAAGAAGAGACTGTTTGTATTTCGGAGAAAAAATCACTGAATATTTGTGCCACATCGCTTGAGTCCTGAAATAGCCGACCCTCGTGGAATAACCGTATATCGTCATTTTTAGGTTTACTAAAACCTGTCTCGTCTTTTATAATGTTCCAGGCGGTTTTAATTTTATTTGACGAGCTCTGGATCTTATCTTGAAGCCACTTAGCTTTTGCCATGCCACAGACTTTTTTGAATATTCGTTTAAAATTTCTAAAGTATTGTCTAAAAGATTCATCCTTACTTATGATATACTTGGAATTTAGTTCAAACATTTTTTCTTTACTTAGCCTTATACCGATGGTAGCCCAGTCATTAAAACATTTTTTAGGAGGTACACAAACATTTTTCAGTGGCATGACTCTATTTAGGACTCCGAGGTATGTATTGAAAAACCTTTTGTAGTTAGTTTCAGGATCAGGCCCAAAATCAAAATCACTAAATTCATGTAGCAGTTCATCGTTCAGCTGGCTAATTTTAGACTTTGTGTTAAGTCTGTTACAAATTCGTCTTGGTTTCCTTTTTGCCTCCGATTTTCGATTCATTTGCACGGTTAAATACTGTCCCGTGTGATCAGAACAAGCTACAGACACATTTTTTATATTGTATGTATCAAAATTCGTAAACATATTATCCAAGCATGAAGACATTCTTGTCTGGAAGTATACTGTCTGTTTAAGACCATAGGATGACATAATATCACAGAGTGACTTAGCTCGCTTACAGTTTTCATTAAATTTTACATTAAAATCGCCACATAATACTACACGGAAATTATTTTTAACACATATATCAAGAATTTGTTCAATTTTACACAGAAACGAAGGAAAATCCCCATTTGGGGGTCTATACGCAACAACTATAGTGCATTTTTGGGAAGTTATATCTATCGCACATACCTCTATAGTACATTCTTCCGATAAGGAACTTATGTCTAATCTTTCTTTAAACCTTACAGAATTTTTAACTAGGATTGCCACGCCACCATGGACGTGCTGTGATCTTATAAATTTAGCTCCTAGCTTGTAACCTTCCACTATTAAGGTAGATATATTATAATCCTGTAGCCAGATTTCAGATAAGCACATGACATTTATATGTAGCTCATGCAATGACAAAGATATTGGAAACATTGTATTGCCGGCTCCCTGAACATTTTGATGGCCAATCGAAAACTGGCTAGGATCGATGTCCGTTAACTTTAAATGAGCGTTTTTTCTAAAAAAATACTCGGTGATCCCGGTTTCTCTGTCCTTTCGAGAAGCTGCTCAGCTGAAGTATTAAATATTTCGTTCTCCGTTATAGGTCGTTGATCTTGAGACGGCATGTACACATATGAAGAACATTCTTTGTTTTCCGTGTTATGACTAGTTTCATTTTCACAACAGTCGGTCGAAATTAATATGTTATTATTATACTGGTGTGTGAATTCATACAGGGAGTTAAAGGTGATCTGGTTGCAAAGATATGATAAAAATACTCTATTTAATTTCTTTCCATCTGAGAAGAATCCCTTGTTGAACTTGTTGATGTCCAAAAGAGTCACTCCATTCGACCTTTCAATTAACTCGTATAATTTATTGTTAATTTTCCTTTTTTTGTCGTTGACGGTGCAGTTTGCACCATACGGCAGCGTCGTTATTTGTAGCTTAAGTTTTCTTAATTTACACGTGCTTATTGCGTGTCTGACATATTCGAAGCTATAGTCACGTATGTTTGTAGCAATTATAACGACGTCGTCACCTTCTTTCATTTCTTTGGTCATTATCGAAATACTGCGCACTATTTCCTTGAGTTCAGCGTTTGGCTTACAGATTGAGAATACAGATCCAATACGGGATGCATTTGTCTTTACATAATCAGCTAATGATTTTCCGTATTCGTCACATAATATTAGCATTCTCTGTTTCTTTATACAGTCAATATTGATCTGGTGCATATTTTCTTTGTGAGTCACTTTTGGTTCTTGACATGCTTCTTGAAGTGACATTTTCTTATTCGCTTGATCTTTTGAAGGCTGTGACCCTTTGTCTATGTCTGATGTTCGAACAAAGCTAGCTTGGTCAGAGGTATGTATAGCCACACATTTTTTTTTATTCTTTGGTTCTTGTACCACTTGAGTCTTGGTTTTCTGATTGCAGTTCGAAGGTTTTACTTTGGTTTTTTTGAGCGGGGTATTTTTGGCAGTTGCTTTTTTGGTGGAGATGACAGGTCCCTTTGCTACTTTTCGACTATGCTGTAAGTTTTTACTAACGCATTCAGTTTTAGTTATATTTTTAGGGCCGTTACATTTATCTTTGGTACCCATTTTTAGCTTTATATTTTCATCCTGTACTCGGACTATATTCTTTTTTAATTCGTTGATCTCCTGTTGCAGTTTTTCCATTTTAATCTCATTTTCTGACTGGACAGAGCATTGGAGTTCTTGAAATAATATTGCGTTCTTTTCGTGCATCTGAATTATGGTTAACGCATCCCTATATTCTTGTATGTCGGGTAAACGTTCATTTAAAACCTGTTGTAATTCATCACGTTCTTCGCTTACTGATTGCAGAACTCGGCATTCAAGAAGGATTTATCTAAGTATGTATATATGTCGCAGTGGAATAGTATAATACGCCGTTTTACATAACAGCGCTGTTTTGTAATACGGCGGGTTGACAATCAGGCGGTAAAACGAGATTTTTGTCAACCCTCAATCATCGTAGTCAAATTGAATCACAATACAATACGCTAGATGTCGTCCTATCATCGCCTATTAAAAATAATGTCCGAAATGAGGCCTTAAGTACACCGGAGTTCGATTCAATATACATTTTCAAACATATTATGTCAAAAAGCAGGCGAAGTTAGGGTGTTTTACGGTACTTATTTCGGGCTATAATAACGGGGAGTTCGTTTTTGAGGTGGAAAGGAACGAACGAACCCTTATAGGATCACTTCGTTGTCTGTCAAGGTCCATTTTCTCAGGAACGCGTAAAGGTAACACATTAAAATTCAAATCAAATAATCGTCGTGCAAAAATCAAGGTTTGCCTGCGTTATTTGCAATACGCGGGCGAAGCCAGTATTCATATACATAAAGAAAATTAACCAACTTACTGAAAACTGTACCCTGTGGCGGGTAGTTATTGGAGTCCAGCTGAAGAACTGAGAGACCTGCCAGTGCGAGTTGCAGCAATTTCACTACTCTGGGAATTACTGCTACCTCTGTCGCGGATATGAAGAAGTCGAAAATGCCCATCTGTGATTAAAAAATTCATCATCATCATATCAGCTGAAAGACGTCCACTGATGGACATAAGCCTCTCCCGAAGATTTAAATATTCATGTATCTACAATCAAATCGGGTAGTATTTAGTTGGAACAATCTATTTAATACGTACCAGAATAACTTTTCATATCACCAAATTGTCGTATCCAAAAATAATGTTGAACATCCCAAACACTAAACATTTACTCATTAAAAGTCACAAAAAAATCAAAAGTTGCTTTTACTAACTGTAACCCCGCACCAAAAATAGGCACATTTTATCAACAATAATTTATGTGTTTTGTCCTAATTTGCACTATACTATGTTTGTGTATCAACATTTATATACAAAAACACTGTGATGGAGTAAGACAACAAATAAATACAATTATTGCCGTCTTATTAATCTGGAAGAGTTCGCTCTCTAGCGATAAGACCGCCTGTTGTTTGCCTCTAATTGTGTTTACTATGTTCTGTACAGTGTTATTTTATTGAGGTGTGCAATAATAGAGATGTTTTGCATTACAACAAAACATGTATTATATTCTGAAATTATACACACAGCATGGCTTTAAATGAGTGCGTTGTTCAATGTTGGTTCACTTGATACATATGGCAACATACCTGAAATCGGGCAGATTTACCCGACTGTAAGTCTTAATTCGATCTCCAGAAGGCGCCATTTCCATTGTCGCTGGTGCTGCTCGGTTGGCAGCACTGACTCTGTGTTACTGTCTTCGTCAGCAAGAGCCTTGCTGCCATGCTGTGCGTATGATTTCAGAATATAATACATGTTTTGTTGTAAAGCAAAACTTCTCTATTATATTATTTCTTCATACACACAGCATGGCTTTAGTTGAGAAGACGTCATTGTTATCTGCTGGTGATCGAGTTGCCATTAACGCTGTGTGATAAGATTAATTATTAAAAAATAAAGCACTATAATTCTATAAAAGTACTCCACTCTTGAGAAAATAAAGTTAACATAAGGTAACTAACAGGTATTTCATATTTAGAGCTGAATCTTAATACTTATTTTATGAAATTAATCATCTAAGAATTATAGACAATAATGTCTCCTTATATCTTTTTAGGGTTCCGTACCCAAAGGCACAGAAAAGATAATAGCCAAAGGTTAAAAACGGGACCCTATTACTAAGACTTCGCTGTCTGTCCGTCCGTCCGTCTGTCTGTCACCAGGCTGTATCTCAAGAACCGCGGTAGCAAGACAGTTGAAATTGTCACAAATTATGTATTTCTGTTGCCGCTATAACAACAAATACTAAAACAAAATAAAATAAATATTTAAGACAAGCTGCTGGACGGCCTAAGAAGGTGGAATAATCTGCTCAGATAAAAAGACGCCCTGTCCCGCACGACACTAAGGTGTTTGGCGAAAGTCAGTCGCCTGTCCAGGAGAACCCCGAGGTACGGCACGTGGGTAACCCACGGTATGACCCTCCCGGACAGGGACAGCATCCCATGCCGCGCGATCAGAGCATCGTATCCTAACCTCTGAGAGAAGACCACCGCGGCACTCTTCTCCGGATTTAACTCCACTCTCCAGGCGCGGCACCAATTCCTGAGAGAGTCGATCGCGCGCTGGAGGAGAGCTCGCAACCTATCTGGATGGGACCACTGCTCTAACTGTGTCCTGTGACAACACGGCGAATTTTTGAAATACCTTGACCGCTTGTTACTGTCACAAAACATTGATGAGGTTTTTTTTTTCTAATTCATCCCTTGAAGAGGTTAAGATAGGGTTGAAAGTTCACACAAGTAATGTGTAATTTTAATCTTTTAAAATCAAATACAGATATAGCGTGTGCGCTGTCAGCTTACCATGCATACGCAGAAGCATGGTTACGCTATGGAATTTTATTATGGGCATATAATAGCACCAATTAAAATTCCACTTTGCACACGATTACTTATTTGTAAAACAATGTACCATGATGAGCAATAAACGAATTATACTCGTATATAATCATAAAGTATGGCTAGAAGCATGAAAGCAGGATAGCAGGTTTCTTTTATAATATGTTAGATCTAACCAGAATAGTTATTTACGATACAAGTGCCGAAAATAGGAAATTGGCAACGAGTGGTGATAAATTAAAACAAGACCGAAGGGAGTGTTTTAAATCGACACGAGTTTCAATTTAATTTTAATTTTTATGTCCGTCGTCAGGCCGACGCAGAGTTTTTATTACTCGAGAAAAGATTTACAAATATTTCAATTATAAGTTTACTTTCATATAAAAGGTATATAAACACTAATAATGTATAAAATGATTTATTAATCTTTATGAATTTCGAATTTGGTCAATAAATTAAATGATTTTAAATACTCACTTAATGTGTTTGGCTGAACGCATCTTTCATCTTTCTTATGCCTTTTGCGATACGACAGTATAGCGACTTGCACATGCGCAATATTTTATGTAAGTAAATATGTTAAAAATGGCTGAAAGTGAGTAATCATTAATAATAATGATTTATTGCGTTTCAATAGTGTTAGTATGTTTCTTAGAGCTTCGACGGTACAGCGCCTTTTTGTTGTTTAATATTATTGAGTTACTTACTCAAAATTAATTGTGTTTCAAAACCACAATACAATGGTTTTAACTTTTAAGTGAATAAGATTGACAGCAAAAGATGAGGAGAAGTTGTTAAATGCATTTTCCAGGTAATAAGTAGGTCCTGACAATCTACCTAGGTTCTTCAATTTTAACCTATCTATTTTAAACCGACATTTCAACATTTAATATATTTCCTCACACAAGGCATAGTAAAACGTTGTATGATACACGCGCGTAAAGATGATTTCCGACTCGTGTCGAATTATACATATAAAAATGACACTCGTCGGAAATCACCTACTTTCCACACTTGTAGCATAAATAACTATTTTAATACACTTGCTCAAAAAGTTTTTGTAGCTGCAAATCGTGCGCAGTGGTATTTTCATATTCTGCAAATGAAATTGTAATTTTCTCCACGCGTCGTTTACCGTTTTGCTATTGAGCAAAGCTTTAAAAAATATTTGGCAATGGCAAAAACAAATTGGTTGTTCACGCCGACATCGGTGTCGGTGACGGCGCGGCGGGGAACGGCGCGGGGCGAGCGGCGGGGCATCGGCGCCGGCCCGGTGCGAGCCGAGCCGCGACGCGTCCCACTACCAGATCAAACCACCCGGCGCAATGACGCGTCCGTGATTTTTATATTAACATTTTTGAAGTGAAAACTTCTTCTTCTGTGTACTTTTTAGGATGCGGAAAAATTGCGTAAATGGGTTGTACAGGTTTTTTTTAATTCTCGCCAAATGGATTTTTACTGGATAAAACAAATTAAATCCAAAAAAATAACTTACCAAAAACAAAGAAATAACTAAAAAATTATTTCTAAATATGACCGTTTGGCAGGGTACCCATCACGCAGGCAGCATTCCCGTGTTGAATTGCGGTTGCAAGTTGCAACTCTTTGCGCGAGAAAGCTGCCCGCGCGAGGGTCGCCTGTTGCCTCTCTCAAGCGTTTGCTGAGCGCCCCGTGAAGCCCACGCGCGCCCTTACCCCATGAGCCAAGAGTCTCGACACCAAACGAAACGAACTCGTACTGGGCGCCGAGACAATTGTACTTCACCGCCTTTGCTCGTTCCCGCGCGTCTGCCGCTGCGCCAGCACGTCTGCTAGTCGAAGGAAGGTAGGACGCAGCTAAGGTGTCAGCGCAAGTGGCGTCCCACACCAGTGCACGTCCCATCTTCCACGGAATGAACGACATCCCGTCGGGGCGCTTACCATCGCTCCGCACGATCTGGGGCTCGATGTCGTTGAGAGCGGCATGGCGGAACAGGCGGCCGGCGCCTGAGGAACAGTGTTGGTAAATCCATTTTGTAAATGAATTGATTATTTCTTCTTGGATTCGATATTTTATTTTTTCTACACCTGTACCGTTATCTGTCATTGATATAGGCTTTAGCTCATATACAATGACACCGATAATAAGTCGTCGAAAAACTCTATGCTCTATGGCACATAAACGCACTGTTTAGCGTACTTTTATGGTTCATTTACATTTTTCATAAAAGCACTGTTTACCACGATGTCAAATCATCTAACTGTTTTAATAATCGGCCGCTATATATTGCAGTGGTACCAACTTCATAAGCAAATTTTTCGAAATAAAGTTTTTATTTACTATCAAACATTTGGAGAACATAAATCATTTACTAAAATAAAAATTAATGATCATGTCTTGTGTGTTGCCTATACATATTTTACCAATTATTGGTATTGTTTAATGATATGTATATTATTTATTATATTGGTATTGTTTATAAATATAAACCGATCCGATTCGGTACGGATCCGGTATCAGTTTGGTTCGGATAGCAAGTGCAAGGAAATTAAAAACAAAACAGACCATAAACAAGAGGTGTCAATGTGTCATATTTCTAATTTCCCACCAAAGTTCCAGTTCAAAATTAAAAGACGAAATATGATAACTATTCGTTATTAATAATAATAACTTATTAAGATTTTATTCGTGTTTGTGAAGTGATGAAAAATGTGTACGTTCCTTTTAAAATGGACGAAGAAGAAAATAACTGCACCGCTGAAGAAATTGCGTAAGTAGTAATAGAACTAACGGAAACCCGGAAACTACTGCCTGTAAAGTCAAATGCTATTTATTTAAAATTAGTCGTAGAAAAAGTATTGTATGCAACGGTGTATAACTTGGTTTTAAAACGCTCGTGGCGTCTTTAATTGCGATGCTCGCTAAGGCTCGCATTGCAACTCACGACACTCGCGTTTTATACATCAGTTGCATAAAATACTATAGTAAAACTATTTAATTTCACAAATAAATGTAAATAGTTGATGCGTGTTTGGTTAAGTATTATTAAAAATGTGGACTCGTGGTGAATAGAAAAGTGATAAATAGAATTGACGCCACTGGAAATTCTTGTCGATGTAATACGTGAGTAAACCTGTTGCCATCAATAACTAAAGGAAATAACTGAGGAGCCAATAACATTTTCAACTTATGAAAAAGATTTTTTCCCCGCAAATGTGTTGAAAAACGTCGTATATGAAACGCGTGAGCTTTGATAATTACGAGTACATCCTCGGCTCACCTGCGGCTCGCATGAACAATTCCGCCTCTGATGTAATTATCAACATACCTCACTTGTATCACAATGTACTATTGTAGAAGTAAAGCAGTTATAACATTAAATTCACAAGGGTAAGTGGCAAGATATTTATTTTACCTTAATAATGTATTCTCGTTAACAGAAGTTTAACATCAAGAAGTAGTTGTATTCTAAAAGCGCTGCCAAGTGATCTGGCCAACAATAAGTAATACAAATCAATTACACTAATTTTACACGCGTTCGCTGTCGATACCGAAGTAATTAAGATAACATTCTCTAGGTATTCTGTACCAAAACAACCAACAGCACTGAATTATTATTATTTTTATTCAAGCCTTACGGTACTTAGTTAAGTAATTTAAAATGGTAACCGGGTGATAAAGGGAGGAAGCGCGAGGAGCAAATTTTTATTTAACTGCTAAATACATACCGAATAAACGGAGCGATGAAAATAATAAAAACGATGAGCTACATACACTTAACGTACAACTCAACGACCATTCATTATCAAATACACCTTATTTCAAGTATAAACATCAATACCATGAGTTTGTTTGATCATATCAGCCAGTTTCTCTCCAATCATAATACAAGGAGCATTAGTGTTGCCACTGGTGATGGTCGGCATGATGCTGGCGTCGCCTATCCGCAACCCTGTGACACCCCGCACCCTCAGCTCATGGTCCACCACGCTCTTACCCTTCACGCCCATCGCACACGTTCCCACTGGATGCCACACGGATGTTGCGGTATTCAAAATGTGGCACTTCCAATACTCAAGAGTATTGAATTCTATGTCCATACATTGAGGAATTCTCAGATTAGCAACCATAGAATTGAAAACCTTCAAAAACATGTTGCCGGTGACAGTAATGTAATCAATTACACTTTTTGCGTGCAATTCTAGGTCTGCATTGTCGGAATAGTACTTTGTAAAGATTTTAGGGCTGACTTCAGGATTTTTGCTCCTCAGCAAAATTTCTCCTCTTGACTTTGGATGAAGTAATGATACTAACGTGAAAAGGGTTTCCTGCTTTTGACCAATGTCTGCAATAGCTGTACAAATACTATCGTCGAGCTCTATTATAAAAGAACAAATAAGAGTTGAAACTAAAGTTGCCGCTGGAAGTGGATATACTAATGTTTGATAATCTGGGATCATGGAGTGCTCATCTAGAGCCTCGAATCCCATTATTGTCGGAGTCGGAAACCAATGAAGATTCGCTAACATTTTAAAGTTTTGTAATGCAGAGTCAATGCCTTTTTTACCTGTCAGGACTACAATTGTCGCTGGATGGTCTTGTAAATTTTTACCAACCAATGGTGAATCTACCAACACTTCAATATCATTTTCAATTAATTGATTTTGTTCACCGATCCCAGATAGCATCAATAGTTGAGGGGTGTTAATAGCGCCGGCTGATAAAACGACTTCTTTATTAACGAGAAACTTGAAAATCCTTTTGGTGGGTAACTTTACCTCCACACCGATCGCTTTTTTATATTCATTAAAAAGCACCTTAGTGCATAAGGTATCCCTGAGAACAAATAAATTATTCCAAATTTTAGGACGGAGGAAAACGTTGGCAGTACTCTGTCTTATTTTGTCCCATAGTGTGTACTGAGGCAACGAATACCCTAACTGTTCGTATCCATTCGTATCGATACGGAACACAGACTCATTAGTGAATGCCTGAAGATATTTCTTAATAAAATGGTCCCAGGGAATCCAGGTGACTCCCATTGGGCCATCAGTTCTGTGCAGATTGGGGGACGCCCTTAAGATATCAGCACTTTTCATCGATTCACTCTTTTTGAAATAATGTGTGACGTTACGGTAGTCCCACCCCACACCACCCATAGCGCTCCACTTCTCGTAATCCGCCCAGTTCCCTCGCACGTAGTACATGTAGTTGGCGCTGCTGGATCCCCCGAGCATCTTGCCCTGCGTTAAGCGGATGTTCTTTGTCCTGTGAGCCTGGCTGGAGTATCCGTCGTCTTCGGTGTAGTAGTTCCAGTCAACAGCCGAGTGGGCCACGAATGGAGCTAAACTGGGTAGCTGAAATTGAAAAGAGAGTTTCAGAAGCCTAATATAGAGTAACATTAAGTTCAAATTGATATAAGTACTAGTTATATACAATTAAAGAACATAATTATATTTTGTGGATTTCATTATTAATGAGCGTACTTAAGTCTTCACTGTGAGTATAATTTGCTGCTTTATGACTCGATAACTACAAAAAATATGATGTTTTTTTGATGTAGCATAATAGTAGATTGTGAAAAGGGTCTAAAATAACCCACCACCACGACATGGCTATGGCCCGAACGAAGTGACTAGTGAGGGGAAATACTTCGAGGGGTAATATAGCTTTTAGACCAGAGCTATACACTCTACTTTTCACTTCAACTGCGAAAAAATTGTAAAAACAAATGTTATCCATCAGACATCAGACAGCAGTCTCGCTTTTACTATGGGACCAACTTTGTGTTATGCCAAAAAAATCCAACTATTTCATTAAGTTTGCTCAGTTCAGACTGACGAAAATGTATGAACAGGTTTTTTTTAGCATAACACAATGTTGGTCTCAAAATTTAAAAGTTGTTCAGAATCATGGATAGATTCACGTTTTGCTATTTCGTATCACCAATTAAATAACATTGCCACCAAATATTGTACAATAACGGTCGTGAACAGGTAACGCACGGTTACATACCAGAATTAAGGTAACACACGTGAAATATGTAAAGCCTAGACTACATGAGGGATTTTCCTATTTATACCCGACTGCCGCAGAAAGGAGGGTTATATTTTCGGTATCATGTAGACTCACAAGATGTCGCTAATTGTAGCCCGTGGAAACCTTATAATAATGTAAATAATACAAACCATAATCAACTTAAAAAAAAGACCGGGTTGCACTCCGGAAGTGCCGGCAGAAGTGAAAACTCAATAACATTGTAACAGTTTTTCGATCAGGTCACGTGACATCTTACGGTGTCACACTAAAAATGAATTTTCATCAAACTTGCTCGAAAAGTGCTTCATAATGGGCAGACATACAGAGCTGTAATAGCCTGTGTTACGCCCACGGGCGTAATGGTTTTTTTCTTAAATTGTATCTGTCACTCATGCGGCAGTTACAAAGCAAAGAGGTTTTATATCAAATACGATGTCTGAAAACGTATTTATAAATAAATTTAAACTTTAAAAACTAATTAAACATGTTTAACTGAATTATTTACAGATTTAATATGTAGTTATATAGTGTCTATGTAAAATGTTTTTAAGTGTTTTCAAATCGTAGCTGTATACCGAAGGGTCTTTGCCATACGCGCCTCACGTCAAATTCAACAAAATGGATGACAGACATGTTGCAGTTTTTATTACGATTTGTATTCATTTCATCTAAAATGTATTTGTTTCCTCGCAAATGTGATGAAAAACATTGTGTACAACACGGGCGTAAGAATATTGCAAACTCGAGTCATCAAAAGCTAGACTCTTGTTCGCAATACTCACTTACGCCCCTCGTTAAACAATGTACTATTGACGCAAATTTATAAACAATTATCAATTATTTCGGCGGATGGCCCGCGGGCGCGTTGGGTGCGACGGGCCCAACGCGCCGCCGCGGCGCAACGGTGCCGGGGTCCGGCGCGCCGACGGGCGGCGGCAAACACAATATATTTCAGCCAAATATTTTTCAAAGCTTTATCTTTTTAGGAATAACGTCTAAATTCGAACTATTCGAATTTGCAAGAACAGCAGATGGCGGTGCACGGTGGCGACCAAAATATCAATTTGTTTTTGCCGTTGCTAAATATGTTTCTAAGGTTTATCTCTTTAGGAATAACGCCCAAATTCGAACTATTCGAATTTTCTCAATAGCAAAACGGTGAAGGACGCGTTGGTATTATTACAAATTTATTTGCAGAATATGCTATTGCAAAAAGTGTTTAACGGCTTTATACTCTTACGAATAGCGTTCAGTTTTGAATGAAGTCGAATCGGCTAGCAGCAAAAATGACCTCCTTCACATCTGCCGTCACAAAACTCTGTCGCGTATTTAACAATTTTTACCCATCCCAAAAAGTGCTCAGCGCAGCTAAAGAAGTTTTCACTTCAAAAGTTTGAAATCAACAAGGTAATTAAAATGTTAATATACAGTATAAATATTTTCACATGTCATTTTACATTATGTAGTTTAGTTATAGGCAGCAACAAGCTTTGTCAAAGTCAACCCACTCAGGTTGCCGCATTTTACGGATCCCCGGGATGGCAGGTACCTGGCGCAAAAGTGCCTAATATGCTCGCGGCATTCCCCCGCTGCACTGCCAATGATATAATTATGTTGGACCAGGTACGAGCCAGCCCTGGCCCCGTAGCATGGATGGCGTTATCACGCGATAAGTGACAGGATAGGCGCGTCGTCTCGTTCTATCGAACGGTGTCAGCCAGGGACGGAAGCTCTATCCTGTCACTTATCGCGTGATAACGCCATCCATGCTACGGGGTCTGGGATGAAATAAACCAAATTACTTATTTTATAAATACCAATTACTTAGTAGCGAATCCCTACGTTTCTATAGTGCACACTCAGCTTAACAACAGATCACGAATGTTACGTAATACATATGTATAACACACGCGCGGTATCCAACAACAATCCTTTCGCCGCCGTGGAATGTATTATTGATTTCGGATTGATAATCTTCGTTTTTACTATTTTCTCGTAGTCGAAGTGAAAAGTAGAGTGTATAACTCTAATCTAAAAGCCATATTGCCCCTCGATCAATTTTTCCCCACTCCGCACGGGAAAATAACCATCTCGTGGTAATATGGCTTATTTTAGACCCTTGTCAAACAATCTACTATTACGTCACACCTGACCATAATATGAGTTTTACCGCAAGCTGCGCGTACGGTAAAACTCGTATTGTGGCCAGGTGAAGACGTAAAATTGTGTGCTCACCACGGGCAGTAAGAAAGAAAGCCCTCTATCGCATATTTATAATCGCAAATACCCGCGATTTCGGGCTTTCTTTCTTTTACAGCCCTTGGTAAGCTATGTACTATTGCTACAATTCAGTGGCGCTCGGATAATACGAGTATGATTACTTTACCACAGTGTCGAGCGGCGGGTCGCCCCCGGCCTCTATGAGCAGTACCCTCCACTCGAGCACCTCCGCGAGCCGCGAGGCTACCACGCAGCCTGCCGACCCGCCTCCCACCACGATGAAGTCGAATGTCTCACCATCTGCCATTCCGAGAGATTCATTTAAATGCAAGTTCACAGTACAGATCAGGCATTATTTATTCTGACGCCGAGGTCCCCGACTACAACAACAAGATACAAAACTATGATCCAGACTATAATTTCATTTTTTTTAACCGACTACAACAAGAGAGGGAGGTACCTAAGTATCATGCATAAAATAAATATATTAAATATTTATGTTCACTCCGATCCCACCCCCCGATGTCAGTGCGCCCCGCTGACTCATATTATATCCTATACTATTATGGTTGCACTACACTTGGGAATGCGTGTTCGCGTTGCGTCGTTGCCTCTCTTTCATTTGCCGTAGGAAGAAAAAGGATGCAGCACGAATATTTGGGCAAATACCGCCAAGTGTAGTGCCACTATTAAACGAGCAATATTGTATGAAATCACGTTCTCGAACACGGCTCTAACGAGTTCGATGAAATTTGCAATATAGGGGTCATAAATCGACCTACGTCTCATATCTGGGAAAAATCGTTTTCTCCCTATCTTTACCCGAGCCGAGTTCTGCGCCCAGGGACTTTGACTCAGATGCACTATGGTCAGCATATACCTACCTAAGGTAAAGCTTCGACATCAAAGCTTGAGAAAGTTTTGCTAATGGTACCGTGCCCGTATTGACTAACGCAAAATTAGGTGAATTTCCGTTATTTTTGAAATGAAGTGTGTTTTCCCTAATAAGTAAGGTAAACGTTCCAGAGCTTAATATACATACTGGCACATTAAATATTAATGCATAAAAATCAAGGTGAGCAACAGGGTGTCAAACATCGGGGCCGCCTTAGTTCAAATGGACGTAGGCAATGTTTTCTATTATATTGTGATCGTTTTCGGTTACTTATTTTAAAATAGCCAAGGATTGTGAATATAAGTTATTAAGATATTTAACCAACATACCGACTTATCAAAGACGATCTCAAAAATGAAATCGAGAAATAATGCGAAACGAAATCACGACTGGTGAAAATGCTCTGAAACCCCGAAACTTACTGAAGACTACGGCCGGCGGTGGGTAGTCGATAATGTAGTACCTCACAGGCAGCCAGGCCCAGAAACTCAGCACCAGCTGAATCATATATATGGAGGGCCTCATCATCTTAACTTCGATTTTTGGCACGAACGAATCGAACATATTATACCAAGCCATTTTAGGAACTTGGCAAATGTATATACTTCAAACTGGAACAAACATGCAAATCGTTAACAGCTTAATCAATGCAAACAAATATCTGCAATTTTGAGAATATTAGTTTCGCTGAGAAAACGCTGTGTAACAGGTACCAACGTCAAAATTCATCATCTTTTTTTCATCATTATTTAAGAGCTATTAGGTTCTTGTCGGTGACTTATAGCCGCCACTGATTTCTGTCCTCTGCCATTTTCGCCTTCTTCTATTTCTAGTAGTACCTATTGTACCTAATCATTTATATTCTGAATATCAAGAAAACAATCACGCCCTTGGGAGTTATCCAGGTGCATTAATTTCCCGTACCGAACTATAAAATAGTTTCCACTGCTCATACTCAAAAAGTGCGTCATATCAGGCTTAGCAAGCGGGGGGGGGGGGGGGGGGGAGGGGGGGTAGTACATTTAGCCCCTAGGGAAAATATGTACACATGTTTATTATTTATAAAACGTTTTAATTTAACCAATCAAAACAGTTCGACGTATCCATTAATCACAACTCTTTAAAAAATCATTAGTATTTACCAAGAAGCTTACATATCTAGACTGGAGGTTGCTTTTCCAACATTTGTTTGAAGCAAGAAATAATGACCTTGAATGACGTCACATCTTTCTGGCATCTCTTTATAGCTTTGGATGTGTTGCTATAACTTGAAACACAAACAATGCGACATATTTATAAAGACATGCTCTACGCTATTACTGTTATATTTCATTTTGTTATAATTTCACAAAATTAAATGCAAAAGAAAATTAATTTACCGAAATTAAAATGTATTAACTTTTCTATATACTCTCCAAAAATACCAACTCAACCAAAATCCTGACTTTGACGGTATGCTCGTAGCCTCGTACTGCTTGTTATGGCATTACTAATGAAAAAAATATGGCTGTTATGTCAAAACAGATTTCACCATATCGAAAGTTTATTTCGTGAAATAAACACTGCTACTATTTAATCGCAATATGATTATTGTTTTGAATAATGACGCTCTGATGAAGTACTTGGAGATCGAAGTAAGCTATTAAATTTTACAGGTACGTGGCCATATTACGAAAATATCGGCGGTTCTACTAGCAATCAATTTTATGTATGTGACAGTGGTTTTCTCAAAACAAAAATATAAGGAAATTAGCGAAATAATAAGAAATAAAACGGGTAAAATTCATAAAATCAGTAACAAAAGTGTTGCGTGACCCGGCGCCTCGCACCGCAAGACGAGAGCGACCCCCACCGCGGGCGGGCGGCGAGTGCGCCGGCCCTTTCCTATTCTATTCTTATCCCATTAACGATCTACACGTCTATCATGAGACGGCCGCGACATACTCTCGATTTTTCTCGCACTATAATACCTCTTGTTCTAAGTGTTCTAATAAGAAAAGAGACGGATAGTGCGAGAAAAATCGAGAGTAGGTATATGTCGCGGCCGTCTCATGATAGACGACGTGCTGCACGGTTAGCACAATACGGCGCATGAGTTTTTTCGAGCTATCTCGTACTATCCGTCTCTTTCTACGTTTTCTAATAAGAGAGAGAGACAGATAGTGCGAGAAAAATGTTCAGAGCTCGCGCGCCGTCTTGTGATAGCCGAACTGTACATTCGAGACGCCCGTATTTCTGTGTTTCACTGTCAATTTTCGTTAAAATACGGTGAATAAATATAGTTATTTATGATACAAGTGTGGAAAGTAGGTGATTCCCGACGAGTGTCCTTTTTATACATGAGTGAGTGAAGCGGGCGAATGTATAATTCGACACGAGTCGGAAATCAACTTTACGCGCGTGTATCATACAACGTGTTACTATGCCTTGTGTGAGGAAATATATTAAATGGTGAAATGTCGGTTTAAAATTGATAGGTTAAAATTGAAGAACCTAGGTAGATTGTCAGGTCTGTTATATATTATCTGGAACTGCATTTAACAACTTCTCCACATCTTTTGCTGTCAAGCTTATTCACTTAAAAGTTAAATCCATTGTATTGTGGTTTTGAAACAAAATTAATTTTGAGTAAGTCAATATATTAAACAACAAAAAGACGCTGTACCGTCGTAGTTCTAAGAAACATACTGACAATATTGAAACACAATACCTAAATCATTACTATTATTGATTACTCACTTTAACTCGATATTTTTAACTTATTTACATAAAATAACTCCAAAGTAAACAACAAGCACAACAATGGCGGGCTTTTTAGTTTTAAATACATGCGCGGTCAACATATGCGCATTGCGCATGTGCAAGTCGCCATACTGTCGTATCGCAAAAGGCAAAAGAAAGATGCGTTCAGCCAAACACATTAAGTGAATATTTAAAATTAATGAATTTATTGACCAAATTTAAAATTCATAAAGATTAATAAATCATTTTATACATTATTAGTATTTATGTACCTTTTATATTGACAGAAAACGTGTAATTGAAATATTTGTAAAACTTTTCTCGAGTAATAAAAACTCTTTGCGTCGGGCTGACGACGGACGTAAAAATTAAAAAAAAATTGCAAAGTAAAAATCACTAGTGCGAAAAAGTGGCACTTTCCGCACGATTTGGGTGCTTGGAAAACGCTCTTTTCGAGCACATGCATTGTAAAATAAATATACGGTCTACAATCTACATTTCCGAGCATGTTTTCTACCTACAGTCGAATTCATAAATATATGTACCTACGTTTCCATGGGTTCAAAAATATCTATGCCACCTTGCCTTAACCATAAAGTCGTGATTGCATAATAGGGGTGTAGAGTAGACTCGAAAATTATTATTACTCCAAAAGAAAGAAGGCAAAAAAATATGCCTAGTAACGAAAATCCCATTCAACTATCTCAAAGAATTACGAAGCTACAACCGTTTTAATATTGCCTGTTAGAGATAGAAAACGCAAACAGTGTGTGACGTCACGTTACGGGATGCTGCGGGGGGGCCGCCGCGTCGGCGGCGGCGCCGAACACGATGGGCACGGAACATTGCCGTCTATTAGTGAGTGACGTCACAATCTTCCTGCGTCATCGTTTTATATGAAGTTGCGTTTTGCGAAAAAGGGACAGAACATACCCCTTGTTAACGACGCAAATCGGCGGGGTGCGCGGGGGCGCGGGGCGAAGGGGCGCCACCTACCGGCAGATCTCGTTGCGAGCCGGACCGACTGCACGTTTGCGTTCGATCCTAACTTAATTATTTTTTATTGCTTTCCCTGCTTTGTAATTATAGTAATAAACGTATTTTAAAGTGTTTGTGCATGACCATTTCATTTTGTGGGACTCCAAAACCCTACAAAGTGGTATTCGAACCGGATCGCGTATGTATAGGACACCAGTGAAAATGGTCAACACACGTAGCACAACTAGACGTGAACAGGAAAAGAAGATCGAAGACGAACAGAAGGAGCACAAAATCCAGAAACAACAATGTTTGGAAACCGCTGCGAACGAACAAAGGAAGATCGACCGAACAAATTTGTTAGATGAGGGTAGCGTTGTAAAAGTGGAGGTACCAAAAATGGACGAGCCGACCCCGCATTCCCCTCTTAAAACCAAATCTAAAAAGTCATCGGCATCTTCCATAGCGGCGCGTCGTAAACAGCTGGAGCTAAAAGCAGCAGAAGCGAAGGCTCGCATTGAAATGGAATTAATCGATAAACGATTACAAGCAGATCTCGCTGAACTCGAGGACGAGAATAGTCCACAATCGGAATCGGACGAAGTATCCACACGCCGAAGTGATGTCGCGAGGTGGGTTGAACGCAGCCAACAAGAATTGGAGACACAGCTTGCTCCCGAGCATGGAAAAGACCAGGGCTCGCTGTGCCCGCCGGCCGCAGTCGCCGCCGGAACCGACGGTCCAATCCAACAGTTGGCTAACGTTCTTAAGGAGCTGGTCACCACCTCAGCGAACAGTACTCACAATACAAACCTGCTTAGCCGCATTAGCACGCCACGGGACCTTCCATTATTCTACGGCGAGCCCATGGAGTGGCTGCACTTTAAACAAGCCTACGAAGAATCTACTAGAGTTTGCAATTTCAGTGAAATGGAAAATATGTGGAGGTTGAGAAAATGTCTCCGTGGCCCTGCAAAAGATTCAGTCGCAGCTCTGCTGATGAGTGGAACGCCACCTGGAACTATAATGGCGGCATTGGAGCTACAATTTGGAAATTCTGAAGTAATACTGAACCGAATATCATTAGAAATTAAAAAACTCAACCCTCTACCATTGGAATACTATAAGGAAATAGTGACGTTTGCGACAAAAATTCAAAATTACGTTTCAGCAATTCGTGCACTTCACCGTGAAGAATACCTACATGGAACTAACGTAGTGTCCTTGGTCCTGACCAAATTACCTACTGTGCTGCTATCTAAATGGACTGATTATAGTTACCCACTGATACAAAAGCAAACTAAACCAAGAATGGATATTCTCGCTGACTTTTTACATGAAGAAGCAGTAAAAGTGTCAACATGTAGTGCTTCACTTATTCCTGTACGTGATATTAAACGTAAAAGTCTCGAACAAGGTTTAAGACAATCGGAAACAACTTTATTGCAAAGTGGCCATAGTTACGACAAGTGTAGATTTTGTCGATTAACAAAGCATAAACTAACAGAATGTAAGAAGTTCAAAAAGGCCTTACGAAAAGACCGTTGGCTGCATGTCAAGAAATTCGGTATTTGTTACAAGTGTTTGATATCACAACATGACCGCCAGACGTGCTCCGCCGCGGCGTGTGACGTAGAAGGCTGCAGTGAGCCCCACCACCGACTCCTGCATTACGTACCGGCTCAAAGTTCGCGCAAGGACAGTACAAACCAAGTGCAACTCGTGGATGAACCCAACAGTGATACGCAGACTGAAGTTAGCGACAATCAAACTGAAATCAGTGATAATCAGACTGAAACCAGTGAAATCAGTGAAAACATTATGAACATAAACATCAAAAGGTGCGAAGTGTTATTAAAAGTCGTACCCATATGTATTCAAGGACCTAACGGTAAAATTAATACTACGGCATTGCTCGATGACGGCTCGACCGTCTCATTAATAAGTGCATTGCTTTAGCAAAACGCGCCGGGATGCACGGGCGGCGGGAGTGTTTGCGAGTGCGAGGCGCTTGGGACAATAGCGAACTGGTTTGTGAAACACAGCTGATCGATTTCTCGTTACGTAATAAGGACGGAAAGATGTTTACCTTATTAGCTCGTAGTGTAAATGACTTGAACTTACCTGCACAGAATTTAAGTTTAGTGAACTGTGAAAATTTCAAACATCTGCATCAAATAAAAGAACATTTATGTCATAAAAAGTTGAAACCGGAAATACTTATAGGTCAGGACAATTATCAGTTACTGGTGCCTCTGGAGGTAGTGACAGGTCGGCCGCACGAGCCGTGCGCTACCCGTACTCCGCTGGGATGGTGCTTGCACGGCTGGGCGCCCTCGCGCGTGACGTCATCGTCATCCAGGGGTGTGCTCTGGTCTTCGTTACATATTTCTCATAACGATGACTCTAACGTCGCGCTGGAAAATAATAAACTTTTACAAGCACTTAATGAAGATCTTCGTCTCTTTTTCTCCATCGACGCCATGGGGGTGGCTGCTACACCGCGACGGAACTCGGAGGATGTGCGTGCCCAAGAACACCTGGAACAAACGTCTGAGCTTATAAATGGCACGTGGCAAGTAGGCTTACCCTGGAAGGACGAAGATTGTGTCATGGTGGACTCCTTCCATAACGCCTTGGCTAGATTAAAAGGAGTCGAGGTGAAAATGAAAAAGAATGAAGAATACGCACGACGATATAGAGAACGCGTACAACATTTATTTGAAAATAGTTACGCAGAAAAACTGGAAAATCCAGGTGTTACACCCAGAACTTGGTGGTTACCGCATTTCGGGGTGGACAATCCCAATAAAAAAAACCTCCGTCTTGTATATGACGCTGCTGCTAAAACAAAAGGCATGTCATTAAATAGTTACCTACTGAAGGGCCCCGACCTACTCGAATCACTTATTGGAATAATGTTTCGTTTTCGAGAACACCGAGTGGCTGTCACAGGCGACATTAAAGACATGTTTCTCAGAGTCAAGATTAAACCTCAAGACCGAGACGCCCTACGGTTTCAAGACTGGTCTGCTGATGAGGTCGGCTGCGCGCGTTGCTCGAATACCCATGGCTGATGAGTGCTGCTAGGCAGCACTGGGGTGGAGGATGTTAACGACGCAAATCGGCGGGGTGCGCGGGGGCGCGGGGCGAAGGGGCGCCACCTACCGGCAGATCTCGTTGCGAGCCGGACCGACTGCACGTTTGCGTTCGATCCTAACTTAATTATTTTTTATTGCTTTCCCTGCTTTGTAATTATAGTAATAAACGTATTTTAAAGTGTTTGTGCATGACCATTTCATTTTGTGGGACTCCAAAACCCTACAACCGCTGTCTCCTAATATTATGGCATTTGGAAACGGTCTCCATCCATTTCTCCATTCACGTGCCAATGAAGAGCACCTAAGTACCCTAGCATCATGAACTGAACCTGGCCACCTTGCACTTGCATAAAAAAAATCCAAATTTGGTCCACATATTACCATGAGATTTATTGAATGATTTCCGTTTCTGTCCACAAACGCGGCTTCGTTTTGACGAGGAGCATCCATTGGAATAAGCGAACCATCCACAATGCCCGCTATTCTTGGTATATTATATTTCATAAACATTCTGGGGATATCGAGACAATTTGCAGGCCAGCGGACTTCCTCTCCAAATAATTTACTGACCAATAGCCTAGACACATTTTTTATGCAGTTATGTACCGTTGTTTTGTTAACTCCATGTGCATCTGCTACCACATGGTACGGAGAGCCACAGCCCATCCAGTGCAATGCACACAAAATCTGTTGAGTGGGCGTAAGTACTGCATTTCTTTTTGTATCATGTTCGAGATCATGCCTTATTTTTAAAAGCAAATATTCGACGGTAGACTTGCTCACCCGAAATTTCTCGTTGAACGAAAAATCCGTTACATCAAAAGTAAAATGTATCCTTGTACGAAAATTCGCCGATTCCGTTGAATTACATATTCGTCATCACTAGCCTCACTATTACTGTCACTACTCGTTGTTAGAACCATGTTTTTTTCTTATTCAGATCGTAAAGCACACTTCAAATCCAGTTTAGACACAGCATTAAACACCTGTCGGGATTATATTACAATTTACAAAATATGTAAACTTGTCAGTACAATTATGTGTTTAATAAAGTACATTTCCATACAAAATTGTAAACAATCACCTGTAAGGAGAAAATGTTTATTAAACCGAATTATGTAAAATTGTAGCTACAATTATACAATTTTGTACATTTTCCACCATGACAAATTTGTAACTTATAATTTTTATTAAACAGAAACTTGTAGAATTGTAACTTGTAAGGTACAATTTACAATTTACAATTTGTAAAGTTTAGTAAATAGGGCCCTGGTCTTCGTTGCATATTTCTCATAACGATGACTCTAACGTCGCGCTGGAAAATAATAAACTTTTACAAGCACTTAATGAAGATCTTCGTCTCTTTTTCTCCATCGACGCCATGGGGGTGGCTGCTACACCGCGACGGAACTCGGAGGATGTGCGTGCCCAAGAACACCTGGAACAAACGTCTGAGCTTATAAATGGCACGTGGCAAGTAGGCTTACCCTGGAAGGACGAAGATTGTGTCATGGTGGACTCCTTCCATAACGCCTTGTCTAGATTAAAAGGAGTCGAGGTGAAAATGAAAAAGAATGAAGAATACGCACGACGATATAGAGAACGCGTACAACATTTATTTGAAAATAGTTACGCAGAAAAACTGGAAAATCCAGGTGTTACACCCAGAACTTGGTGGTTACCGCATTTCGGGGTGGACAATCCCAATAAAAAAAACCTCCGTCTTGTATATGACGCTGCTGCTAAAACAAAAGGCATGTCATTAAATAGTTACCTACTGAAGGGCCCCGACCTACTCGAATCACTTATTGGAATAATGTTTCGTTTTCGAGAACACCGAGTGGCTGTCACAGGCGACATTAAAGACATGTTTCTCAGAGTCAAGATTAAACCTCAAGACCGAGACGCCCTACGGTTTTTGTATCGTGACAACCCTTACGAGCCCGTTAGTACTTACGTAATGACATCGCTTATATTTGGCGCTAACTGTTCGCCTTTCATCGCACAATTTGTTAAAAACAAGAATGCTAAACGCTTTGAAACGATAATGCCTGCCGCTACGAGTGCTATATACTCACAGCACTACATGGATGACTATATAGATAGCCTACCTGACGAAGAAACCGCTAAGAAGTTGATGCATGAAATCACCTATATACATAAACAAGGGAACTTTGAAATACGTAACTGGAACAGTAACTGCAAAGAAGTACTAAACGACATTCCAAAAGAGACCTTAGGTGACAACGCAGTAAGGTTCAAAGCCGGGCAACAGTACAATGGAGGCGAGCGAACACTAGGATTGTTATGGCAGCCCGACCGAGACACGCTGGGATTCGATGTCTCGTTGAAGAAGATACCTGAAAACATAATAAATGGAAATCAAAGGCCCACTAAACGAGACATTCTACGAGTAGTAATGTCGATTTTCGACGTTTATGGATTTTTATCACCATTTACAATTAATATAATGGAAAATTAATTATGCAAGAGACATGGCGGCTTAAAATAACCTGGGACGAATTTGTACCAGATAACATATACGCGAAGTGGTCAAAATGGATTGAACAATTAAAGGCTATGAATGATGTACGGTTACCTAGATACTATCAAGCCGCGGCAAGTGGGAACGAGATGCGCGCGCGCACCACAAGGGCGAGCGGGACGGGAGCGCCTGTTATCAGTTCGCCCGAGCGACCTGCGCCGGAACCTGTTTACTTCTTAAGTTGTTATTCAAACTTACAATTGCATATTTTTTGCGATGCATCTACGAAGATAATATGCGCAGTTGCCTATTGGAGATGGATTAATAACAACACCGTATACCAAGCATTTATAGCGAGTAAATGTCGCGTTGTTTCGCTCAAAGTTACTTCGATACCTCGTATGGAGCTTCAATCAGCTGTTCTTGCCGCACGCTTAGCTGAAACAATAACAAATGGACATAGAATCAAGCCGGAGCGCCGAACGTTTTGGAGTGACTCATCGACGGTACTGCATTGGGTGCGGAATGACGCGCGGAACTATAAAACTTACGTCGCGCACCGTCTCGGCGAGATTGACGAGTATACACAAAAGAATGAGTGGCGATTTATACCAACAAAACTGAATGTTGCGGACTTAGCCACGAGGGAGTCGTATGCACTTACCACGTTACCTCAGGCCTGGGTCAATGGACCTGCTTTCCTGCAAAAATATGAAGACGAGTGGCCTCACGACATAGTGCACACTGAAATAAATAAAGAACAATTGGAATGTGTAACAAATATACAGACACACACACACTTACCTATACCCGATCCTGAGAGATTTTCTTCTTGGTTGCGACTACTTCGAGCTACATAGGTACACAGTAATTAAGTTTATAAATAAATGTAAACTTACCGACGAAGAGGAAGAAACCACAATGGCAAAGGCAGAAAGGTTACTTCTAAAGTATTCGCAAAACACGTCGTTTCCCGAAGAAATACATAACCTAAAAAAAGGAAAATCATTACCTACTACAAGTCGAATTCTTACCCTGTCGCCTTACTTGGACGAGCACGAAGTTCTCCGCCTCGGCGGGCGAATCGACGCCGCTTGTGACGTCACACCTGAAAGTAAAAGACCTATAATACTGGATGGCAAAGATTATTTAGTACGATTGTTGGTGCAACGTTACCATATACTCGCGGCGCACGGTAACCAGGAAACAGTGGTAAATAACCTGAAACAGAGATATTGCATATTAAGAATTAGACCAACAGTAAAGAATGTAGCATCGAAATGCATGTCTTGCCGCATTCGAAAATGTAAACAAGAAATCCCAAGAATGGGAGACTTACCGAGGGCTCGAGTTGCACATCATCAGCGACCATTTTCATACTGTGGTGTTGACCTGTTTGGGGCCATGGAGGTTACTTGTGGTCGAAGGCGGGAAAAAAGATACGGTGTTTTATTTACATGCTTGACAATAAGGGCAATTCACATCGAAGTTGTTAGTACGCTAACCTCAGACTCCTTTATAATGGCCCTGCGAAGAATGGCCGCGCGCAGGGGATGGCCCCAAAATTTATTTTCTGACAATGGTACGAATCTAAGAGGAGCCGACACAGAACTGAAAAAGTCAATTGAGGAGTTGGATGAGGAGTACCTAAAAAAAGAGGGCATGAAGTATGGCACGAAATGGACTTTCATACCCCCTGCAAGCCCACACTGGGGTGGAGCATGGGAGAGGTTGATTCGAAGTGTCAAAACTAGCCTGAAAGTCGTCCTGAAAGAGCGAGCTCCTCGAGATGAGACATTGAATACCTTACTCGCTGAAGTCGAAAATATAGTAAACAGTCGACCGTTGACACACGTTTCTGTGGAGCCAGGCAGCACTGAGACACTATCGCCTAATCATTTTATTCTTGGTTCATCTTCAAATCTACCTACTCTTGGCGTATACAATGATGACGAGTTTTACCTCCGAAAACAATGGAGAATTGCTCAGCGCCTGGCGGACTTATATTGGAAAAGGTGGCTTAAGGAAGTCCTGCCTGATTTATTGCCACGCAAGAAATGGAACCAGGAACAGAGACCTTTGCAAGTGGGAGATCTCGTTTTACTGGTCGACCCAGATGGACCACGTAATACCTGGCCACGAGGCTTGATAAAAGAGGTGATGCCGGGCAGAGACGGCCGAGTGAGAGCGGTCAGAATCAAAACCAAGACTGGTCTGCTGATGAGGTCGGCTGCGCGCGTTGCTCGAATACCCATGGCTGATGAGTGCTGCTAGGCAGCACTGGGGTGGAGGATGTTAACGACGCAAATCGGCGGGGTGCGCGGGGGCGCGGGGCGAAGGGGCGCCACCTACCGGCAGATCTCGTTGCGAGCCGGACCGACTGCACGTTTGCGTTCGATCCTAACTTAATTATTTTTTATTGCTTTCCCTGCTTTGTAATTATAGTAATAAACGTATTTTAAAGTGTTTGTGCATGACCATTTCATTTTGTGGGACTCCAAAACCCTACACCCCTTTTTAAAACTTTGGACACTTATAACTTCGTGATTATTTTAGCCTTTTGCGTTGATTTTTTCTCCAATTTGACTACATTGTTAATCCTTTTTCGAGAAAATATGTCATTTTATTTAGTGTCCAAGTACATGATCACTTTTTGCCCGTGCACATATTTTCGAACTCGACTGCACAAGAATCGGCGCAAGATTTGGGCTATGTTGTGTGGATGTCGATTCGATGAGTGAGGAAAGACGTCTTCCCCTAATCACCGCTGTAATTAAATCACACTTGCGCTACTATTGTAGCGTGTGGCAGCGAAAAGGTACAACTAGGTGAGTAGATACCTATATAATATTGTTCCAAATAATGGGGTATTTTACCCCAATTTGTCAGTACAACATGTCGAAGTCAGAATTGGGTGTAGCGTACAGACGTAACAACTGCAACTACAATTTCATTCAGTGTGGCCAGTTAACATTAAGAAAGTCAAAATTGCCGCATTCAAACCGTCCTGCGAAGCGGACTGCAAGATTGTTACTAACCGATGAGATAGAGCAAGACAGCACGTCTATCATGGGACGGCCGCGACGAAGCTTTGAAAAATATTTGGCAATGGCAAAAACAAATTGGTATTTTGTTTGCCGCCGCCGTCCGCTGTTCTTATTGGCGTTGACGGCGGCGGGCGAGCCGGGCCGACGCACCCAACGCCCGCGGCCTGTGCGCCTAAATAATTGATAATTGTTTATAGTATAAATTTGCACCAAATTCATTTTTAGGGTGACACCGTAAGATGTCACGTGACCTGATCGAAAAACTGTTAGAGTCTGGCAAACGAAAGCGTGACGTGATATACATGTGGTATTGTGGTATTACTAATTATAGTAGGAAAAAAAAATTTTGATACTTGTATTTTTTTTTGTATTTATTTTAATCAATTTGTATATAATAGTTGTTTGCGAACTTCTTTTTTTGAGGAACACACGACCACGTCTTTAGAAATATAAACCTGTGGTTAAAAACACACTTCAAAAAGTCATTTATTTTTAAAGGCTCCGTTTGGTGCATAAGGTGTGACCAAGCCTTGACTGTCATGGATACATACATACATACATTCACGCCTTTATCCCTAAAGGGGGTAGGCAGAGCACATGAAACTTGTGTTCCAGTACCACTTTTAGCATAAACGTGGGTATAACAGCTCGACAAGAATGTGATATCGCAGTGACAGGTTGCTAGCTCATCGCCCACAACACACTTCAACCCTGCTCCCTTAGTCGACTCTTACGACACCCACAGGAAGAAAGGGGGTGGTGCTATTCTAACCCGACACCACACGGGCAACTGTCATGGATGTGAGTAAAAAAAAACGCGTGTGTTGATTTATTTATTAGAATGTACATAATATTTACCAACTTCACATTTACTTTCTTCAACAATATGTTTAATCTAGTACAGCTTCCTTTATCTTCAAGATTATCTGTAAACATAAGAAACGGTATCATCATTATCGTCAATATTATTATATCAAATAATCAGCCGACAAGGATTAAGATTACAAAGTCATACTTACCTAATAAATCCGACATCGCAGCTACACATTGTTGTTTCTCCTGTAAAACAACTTCTTTCTCCTCTTGTTTTTGTTTGAACTTACTTATCATAGTGTGTAGCAGCTTTCGCACACGACTTTTTATTGTTTAACCCATATCAGAGAGAGAAATAATTGAGTTTACAAAATACAAACAACTAACCAAAGACTTTGACGTGCATCTGACAGATTAATAATGTTACCATATTAAAACTTTTAGAAAAGTCCAGGTCACGCTTTCGTTTGCCAGACTCTACAATGTTTTTGAGTTTTCACTTCTGCCAGCACTCCCGGAGTGCAACCCGGTCTTTTTTTTTTTACTAAACTGCAGTTAAATTATATTTATTTTTGAGTCTGCTCGCGCTCAATGTAACGTGCGAAACGTCGAAAGACCTCAAAGCGGTACATAAATAATTTTAATTAAACCGTTTAGGAAAAAACATTATTATTGTATACTTGTGGTTGTGATTTATAGCTGTTAAACCTGTTTGTTAAAAATTGAACGGGCGTGCTGTTCCCGGTTAGTAAGCCAAGATAATTAGAAGTCAAGACAATCAGATTGAAGGTTGGTAACTCGAACTTTTAACCTAGCGAATGTTCGTTTCTTTTAGCGTAGCTACTTAGGCATCGTAAATTCATATCTCCCAGAAAAAGTAGCTGAGCTATAACCACGAACTTCGAAGTTTGGGTATTTCCATCTCTGTCGCACTCACTGTACTCGAGTGACAGGGATGCATGTATTACGAACTTCGAGTTTCGATTTTCTTGGTAGTGCCGCTGAACTCGCCTTCTAACAATCGTTTCCGACTTACGAGTCGCAAACGATTCGTTATCGGATGTCAATTGCTGCTCGCACTTGCCAAATTATACTAATCCGAGATCCGAATTGAATAGCCTGTGTTGCCATAGACGACATTTAGCGCGTGAGAGTCTAAGTATCAGACCCTCGTAACGCCTTTCTGAATTAAATAAGAATGGTGCAATGCAACACGAATACAATGTGATAAGTAGTAGTGAATGGGTACGGTACAGAAAACTTACCCAGAAATATTTTAAAATACACTTAAAACGATACTTATATAACGAATACGGTATCTAATGTATGGTGTGTATTAAAAAATTTTTTTTTTAGGTATCGAATTTTACTGACGGTGTTGCTTCCTAAAAGGTTGAAAGAATTATTCGCAAGCCGGTGCTGTTGTAGTGAAGACACTTCCCCTATCCGGAATTCACACTGTGTGTTGTTTGTAAATTTAAGTGAAACTAGTTATGGTATTTCTGGCTGTATTGAGAAACATTTGAGTAGGTTGTGACTTGTGTACCGGAGCCCGATTCGAGATTCCAAATGTGACGACGACGGCATGACATAGAATATCCCTGTCTGTCATTATCTTTGTCTGTCTAAATCAGGAGGCGTTCCTAGGCGAATATAACTCTCAATTATTTAGCGAGTTTATAGTCGAAAACAGTCTAAGTTATATTGTTTGACATAATAAAATAAATCAATAAAATTCAAACCCTCAAATTAATATTAAAACACCAAAGGTTAATTTTGCAGGCTCAGACTTGAAATCTGACATTTCCCGATATCCTTAAGACACCTTATACCTTAAGACAACTAGAATCGCGGCCCATTCATGTATGTTTGACTATAAATAACTGAAAGACGCCGCACTATAATCCTGTTTATTTTTTAATTGAAGCTTAAGACTTGTAACTACATTTGTGTTTTTGTACCTACTCGTCTACTTTAATCTTCAAATAAGAAGTATAAGAACCTCACAGGCCATACTAAGCATTAAGGGCCTTAAGAGTGCTATTCTAAAAAGCGCTCGCTCAGGATTCGGTATTTTGAGACGCGTAGTGCGTTTGCGTGTGTAAATAATACTAGCACGCACACAAGCTTACTGTAACTGTATTGCGCACCGTTGGAGCGAATGCGCGACCGATATTAATACTTGCACTAAAAGATGGTACTCGTAGGTATTACTTCGCTAACGTGGTGCCCTAACTTGAACAAAGTATGTATTTGCTTTATGGGCACATATTTTCTATTCATATTAAAATACTATATAAATAAAAAATGCGTTTTTAAAGTTGTTCGGCTGTCCTCTCTATATAGGTCGCATCTTTCCACAGATTCTCGTGAAATTTTGTGGGCGAGTTCGATATTTAGCTATAGGCCAAAAATGCTTTCGTATGTCCGGCTGTCCGGTTATCCAGCTGTCCCCTCTATAGGTTGCATCTCTAAACAGATTCTCGTGAAATTTTGTAAGCGAGTTCGATATTCTACTATAGGGCAAAAATGCTTTCGTATGTCCGGCTGTCCGGCTATCCGGCTGTCCCCCCTCTATAGGTTGCATCTCTAAACAGATTCTCGTGAAATTTTGTGAGCGTATTCGATATTTAACTATAGGGCAGTCATGCTTTCGTATGTCCGGCTATCCGGCTGTCCCCTCTATAGGTTGCATCTAGGGAATGCAAACCGGTTAACAGATTACCCGAAAAACCGGTTCATCGGAAGTTTTTGAGCTCGGTTAATTAACGGTTTTGGACACTATAAACCGAAATGATACATATATAAAATGCCTGAAATTGTGAGCCGAGATCGTTATTTTGCAAAAAAAATCTAATAAATGGTCACTATGTTATTATTATTGATTTTTAGTAAGTTTAATTAAAGTAAGTATGAGTTTGAGCGATATAATAACTCAAATATCCACACTTTTTCTGACTAAATTGGAGATATCCTAAAGAAAGTTCAGGTCACAAGAGTATTCAATCGACGAGCATGTATGAAGAATGAGAGATAATGTAAGGAGTATATCGATATAAATCCAGGATATCTGTCTAACAATACTGTTGGATAATATGCCTGAAAGTTGTAGACAATTTCTGCTACCATGGGCCCACCAGTGTCAAACAATCTCTTACTTGACGTAGAGGTCAACTTCCGCATTGGCAAAGCATCCACGATGTTCGGGAAGCTCAGTACAAGGGTATGGGATATCACCTGACTGTAAATACGAAGATGATCGTGTACTGGACATGCAAAACAGGAGCGGAAATTGAACAACTTCCACATGCGATGTCTTCGGCGTATTCTAGAGATCTTATGGAAGGGTCGTGTTTCGAATGAGAGGGTGCTTCGGGCGTTTACCCAGCATTATTGCTATCTTGAAGCAAAGACGTCTTTACTGGCTGCTCCTTAGCAAAATACCCCATCTTAAACGACCAGTAGGGCCGACCAATGATTGTTTGAATGATTGAAATGATTGAATGAATAACCTTCGATTGAAGTAGGTATAGTGCAAAACGAGATAATGTTGACCTTTAAGATCGATCCAACCAAATGAGAACAGGAATCTGAGGACCGAGATCACTGGAGGAAGACCCTGGGCGAAGGTATGGTTGCGCATGTTGCAGCTTGGTTCGATCTTCTGTTGTTTCCATGAGAACCTACATCACCGTGCACAACATTTACTTGTCAAATATGCGGTCGTAGCTGTTGCTCCCGTATCGGCCTTACGAGTAATGTACTTACGTAAGTGCCGTACCACCTTGACATAGACTCTGGTTAAATCATAGATGATAATAACGTCAACAATTTCGGAACAGCCTCCGAACTTTCACGTTATCAATCGCCGTTGTCAACACTTTCGCTTGCTGCAGCGAATATAAACCTTAAGATATGTCCATCTCTCAAGCATTAAATCAGCGAAACTGTAAGCGAATCATTTTCCTTGACTGTACAAGGCCAATGATGATGATGATAAAAAGTAAAACAAAAAAGTTAGTTATTTGTTCAACTACACATCGCCCACTAATAAACCAGAACTAACACTCTTACAGTAAAATTATCCTCCAATACAATTTTTACTCGCTATTAGTAAAAACCGGTAAAAAACCGGCTAACCGGTTTTTGACTGTGTCGATTCGGTTAATAACCGGTTTTGAAATTTTTGAAATATTTATTACTTATATTTATAACCATAATGTAATTACTAATAGAGAATGACAAACAGAATTATTTTATAATAATTCTTCAGCGAATGAACTCATACTTCCAAACTTTAGGACTTTATTATAATTAGAACTAGAAGTTTAGTAGTTGAGAGTAGTGTATAGATAGGTCAAATTATGTACTGATATTCATCATCCTCCTAGCGTTATTCCCGGTAGTGCCCCTAAAGGAGCCCGGGGTCCGCTTTGACACCTAAACCCAAGATTTGGCATAGGCACTAGTTTTACGAAAGCGACTGCCATCTGACCTTCCAACCCAGAGGGAAAACTAGACCTTATTGGGATTAGACCGGTTTCCTCACGATGTTTTCCTTCACCGAAAAGCTAACGCTAAATTATGTACCTACTGATATTATTTGATTATATTAATGAAGAGTCCAAATCCTGCCTAGCTTTCATAAAAGGACCTGGATTATTACGGTACACAACACTTAGGGGTAGGACCATTATTCGATCACATTCTGGTCATATTTTCAGGTATTCGTAATAAAAGCACGCATTAAAATCAGTCAATAGAATGCAAATTACAGTAGTCGGGTTAGATAGAGCTTAACGAAGGTGTGCACGACTGTGTATATAACCTGTTTTTTCTATGTTTTTATTATTTTTTGCTGTACCTATTGTCTATGCGCAGTTGTAAAATGTCAAATTGAAAAACAACATATAATTTGGTTCAAATACTAATATCGGCTTTAATTTTATATTAGTAGACCAAATAATGGTCCTTCTCTAATTATAACAGTAAAACCAGTGTAAAACAGTGCAGCGTACATATTATTAAGCCTAGAAATGGTTGTCACACGTAGCGAAACAAAACTAGTTCAATCGGCTACCGATAATCTGTATAATTCAGGTAATGTTTCAAGAAACGTTCGAATAGCTCAAGGCCCCGGTGAGAGCGAAGCAGCGACGTCGCGGGAACATGAAAATGACCCCGCCGCTGCCGCGCCCGTGGCCGGCCCCTCACACGCTCGCTCGACAGCATCGCGCACGAGCACCTCCTCAGCGACGGTTACTGCGAGAAAACTCGCAGCAGAGGCACAGCACGCCCGTCACCTCGCACAATTGGAGTTGGAGTTCGCTGCCAAGAAAGTGGAGCTCGAGCGGAGGACGGCCGAGCTGGAATACCAGGCTGAGCTCTTCGGTTAGTAGTAGGAGACAAAATAGTGTCAAAGAATGGATAGGTACAATCTACAGCCAGCCATGCAGGCATGCCCGAAATTTGCAATGACACCGTCATGTTGCCTTCTAGTTATAACAAAATTGGCAACCTAACTGCCGGCTCGGGGACAGGTGAGTTAAATAATAATACTATTCCTCAGCCTGGCCTTACTAACACTGCCAAATATTTACAGATTCTTTCACCGAGCTTGAACATCAGCAGGAATGACACGATGAACAGACCATCGTTATCAGCAGCGGAACTGCCGACGACGTCCCGGCCCAATAATTGTCGAGACATCTACGAGGCGACCGGTTACGACGATTGTACTTCTCCGGTCAATTTCTGCCGTCATGACGGCGTGGATAATGCGTCTCGATTAATAAACACATTTCAACGTTTGGTAAACAAAGTAGAACCTAACAAACGCAATACATATAGAATACATCTCCCAACCTATGACGGCAAGTCCCCTATGGACTGGCTCGTTTTTAAAAGGTCATATATCGATTCGGAAAAATCATTCTCAGCGGCAGAAAATGTAGCTCGATTGGGTGCAGCCTTAACAGGGGCCGCGCGTGACGCGGTCTGCATGCTCCTCGCAACAGCGCCAGAACCCAACATCATAATAGCAGAGTTGGACAGGCGTTTTGGACGGCCAGAGCAGATAGTGTTGCGGGAAGTTTCGGCGATTCGCGCCCTGCCCAGAATCACCGGCGACCTAAAAGATCTAGCAACGTTTACCGCTCGTGTACGTAACTGCGTTGAAGTAGTCAAGCTGTTGAACGAAACAGACTATTTACGTGAATTATTTAGCGCACTTACGAGTATCAACAAACTTCACCCGCTATTACGCACACGATGGCTAGACTATGCTGCAGCACAGGCTTCCGCCGCGGCGCCGTCTAGCAGTGCGAAAGTAGAGTTATTATCCCAATTTTTGTCGCGAGAAGTGGATCTACACATAAAGTTCGATTCGCCGGCCGATGCCTCGCACGTGCAGCGAGAACGCACGCACGCTACATCGGAATCAGAACCAGGGCTACGCAAGTATTCTGATACAGGTAATAAATCTAAAAACATGAAAAAATATCAAAGCATTGTGTGTGCACTTTGTAAACAAAGTCATGACTTATGTGACATGTTCAAGGCAATGACAGTTGATGATAGGTGGAGTTTCATTAAAGAAAACAAAATTTGTTATAGATGTTTACAAAGAGGTTCGCATAGTTTTAGGTTGTGTAACAAAAATAAAAATAAGTGCGAAATTAATGATTGTCGTCGCAAACATCACACTTTGTTACACAATCCAAACTTCCTTCCCATAACATCTGATTGCAAAAATGAACACGCAAATTGCGCACTAGCCACACCTTCATCAATGTCACATGCAACTAGCTCAAGCGACACAAACCCTGCAAGGGACGTTACCGCTCACACCACCGCTAACCCAAGTTCTCTTAGTGCAATCAACGTGCACCCTACGTCTCGGCCACTCTTGAAGATAGTCGCAGTTACAGTCTCCGGGCCGACGGGACGTCATCATTCATAGATTCAGGTATCTGCTCTCGTATCGGCGTACGAGGACCTGAAGGGCAAATTCACCTTGATTGTGTAGGTGGTTTACATCGAGAAACGGCAATACGTTGATTTTAAGATAAAAGGCAGGCACACTAGTCAAACATTTTTAGTACATAGAGCTCGGTCGATTAAAAACTTAGGACTAGCATGCAAGCAGTCAGTGAAGTCAGATGATTTGCGGCAGTATCCGTACCTAACAGACTTATGCACTGAATTGTGTTACGACAATGCTATTCCTACGTTAATAATAGGGATTGATAATTGGCTTTTGTCGGTTGCGATCGCCACCAGGAAAGGCACCAAGTCGCAACCTGTAGCAATTCAAACGGTGCTAGGGTGGGTCCTTTTTGGATTCGCCAGTAGTAGAACTAAGCCAATTGACTCATTATATCACGCCTTTTCGATTGCGACTGAAAATCCTAGGTCTGAGCTCGAAGAGCTAATAAGCTTGTACTGAGCTTTAATAAAAGCTCAGTACAAATTAGATGCGATCGGTATCACAAAGCATGAGGGACGTAGTACCGATGATCAACGTGCGCTAGATATCTTAGATCGCACCGCTCGTCGACTTCCTTCCGGCCGTTTTGAAGTAGGGTTACTTTGGAAAGCAGACCAACTTACCGCGCCTGAAAGTTACCCTTTAGCACTGTCGAGGTTCAAAAGTTTGGAAAACAAGAGGTCAAAGGAACCCGACTATGCTGAGCGGTACCGAAAAAATATTCAGGACACATTGGATAAAGGTTACGCTGAAGATTGTATCGGGGTGGAACCTATAGGTATATGTTGGTATTTACCACATTTTGGGGTGATAAATCCTAATAAACCCGCAAAACTTCGCGTAGTTCATGACGCAGCGGCTCGGTCCCGGGGAGTGTCTTTGAATTCTATGCTACTTCCAGGGCCTGATCTGTTACAAAACCAGCTAAGTATTTTAATGCGTTTTAGGGAAGGACGGATCGCCCTATCAGCTGACATAAGGCAAATGTTCCCACAAATAAAAATAATACATCAAGACAGGGACGCCCTACGATTCTTGTGGCGCGACGATCCGTCCGGCCCTATTAAGACCTTTCGCATGAGCTCAATGATCTTTGGTGCCTGCTCAAGTCCCTCAACTGCAATTTATATTACCAACCTAAACGCCTCAGAGTTTCGAGAGGAGTTCCCCGAGACCGTGGCAGTTTTTAAAAGCGATACCTACATGGACGATTTTATCAGCAGTGTCGACAACATGGAGAAAGCAAATCGTCTAGCCACTGAAGTGGTAACCATTCATAAGCGTGGCGGGTTTGAAATGCGCGGCTGGACTACAAACGAGCCAGAAGCTGTAGCCTCGTTGCCAGACGATTTGCTATCAGACGCAACAAAACACAGTAACAATAAAACACAGGACGTGGATTTGTGTAAGGATGCCGTTTCTCGTACTTTGGGTCTCATTTGGCAACCTTTTCATGACGAGTTGACATTTAACTCTGGCCTATCGAGAGACTCGTGTGCTCCTTTAACCAAGCGCCAAGCCCTTACACAAGTCATGCGCATCTATGATCCTTTAGGGATATTATCACCGATTGTAGTACGGACGCCTGCTACGATGATGCTATGGTGATGCTACGGTAGCCTAGTGGTTCAGGCATGCGGCTGCCAAGCGGCGGTCGTGGGTTCGAATCCCGGCTCGTACCAATGAGTTTTTCGGAACTTATGTACGGAATATTTACCGTTAGCTTTTCGGTGAAGGAAAACATCGTGAGGAAACCGGTCTAATCCCAATAAGGTCTAGTTTTCCCTCTGGGGTTGGAAGGTCAGATGGCAGTCGCTTTCGTAAAAACTAGTGCCTATGCCAAATCTTGGGATTAGGTGTCCAAGCGGACCCCGGGCTCCTTTAGGGGCATAACCGGGAACAACGCTAGGAGGATGATGATCACCGATTGTAGTAAAAGGTACGGATACTTTTCCAAATTTTGTGGCGAAAGGGGTTAGAATGGGATGAACAGCTTTGCGAGGATGATTGTAAGGCGTGGCGCAATGGTTCGAAACCCGAAAGTCAATTTCAGACATACGGATAGGTACCTCGCTGGTATAATATGAGTAACGAGGAAGTGGTAGAACGGGAATTGCACGTATTCTGCGATGCAAGCGAGTTGGCGTATACCGCTGTCGCATACTGGCGATATGTTTATGTGTCTGGCCAAGTTAGGTTAGCACTTATTGCCAGCAAAATACGCGTGGCACCGTTAAAACCGGCGTCTATTCCAAGGTTAGAACTTCAAGGCTGTTTGATGGGTACTCGCCTTGCCAGATTTATTTGCGAGTCTCACCGCACTAAACCCAGCCGACGGTACTTTTGGACCGATTCGATGTCAATATTGGGTTGGTTGCGAAGTGACGCTCGCAAATATAAGCCTTTTGTGGCAAATCGAGTAGGCGAAATCTTGGAAAACAGCGCCGTGGCCGAATGGCGCTGGGTTCCCACGGATCGTAACGTTGCTGACGACGCTACGCGTATTAAGCCTAGTACATTTAGTGTAGTGTCACGCTGGATATCCGGCCCAGAGTTTTTGCTCACTGACCCAAGTGATTGGCCGTCTAATCCAGCAACTAGCGGCACCATTGGACCACTTGATCAAATATAATTAAAACCATCAGCACGCATAATCAAGTCATCGCCTACACTCTTAAAATCATCTTCGAATTCATCGCCACCACTTATAATGTTGTCTGCCACTACAATGAAGTAAACGAGTTGCCCGTAGCTCTAGTTGCAAGCTCAACACATTGTAGTTCTTGGTCAAAATTAGTAAGGGCAACTGCTACAGCTCATTAGTTCATTGCCGCATGTATCACGAGGGTACGTGGAAATTCTGGGAACTTTATCCTCCCCCAATAAAACCCTTCGGCGGTCACATCTCAGACTACCCTGCGGCCACTCAATGTTCAAGCATTGGAATTGGCAGAAACCCATGTACTACGTCATAGTAAAAAAAACACGGTCAACGACGAATTGCAATGCCTACTACGTGGCCGACCCATATCACCAAAAAGTCGTCTGGCAAAACTGTCACCGGCCATAAACCAAGATGGTTTGCTGTATCTAAAGGGGCGCACATCTGCTGTTGAAGGCGTTTCGAGTCAAACCATCTGCCCTATTCTGCTCGACGGTAAGGACCCTGCCGTACGTCTGCTGATTACACACTATCATGAGAAGTTCGCCCACGCCTACTCCGAAACCGTTATAAATGAGCTTCGTCAGCAATATTGGGTACTGGGTATAAGAAATAGTGTAAGATCACTTGTACATAAATGTCAGCTGTGCATGTGCAAGTTATTGCGTGGAAGACCACTGCAACCACCTATGGAAGATTTACCAAGAGCCCGACTCGCACACCATCATCGCGCCTTCACATTCACTGGCGTCGATTACTTTGCCCCCCCCCCCCAAGTGCAAATTGGCCGTAGACGAGAGAAGAGGTGGGTCGCATTATTGACTTGCCTGACCTCGCGGACTTTACACCTTGAAGTGGTTCACAGCCTGTCTGCCGATGCTGCTATTATGTGCCTTCGCCGATTTATCGCCAAAAGAGGGACACCGAGTCAGATATACTCCGATAACGGAACTGCTTTCATCGGCGCCAACCGACAGTTGCGTGCACTTTATAATGAAGCCGTCTCCGACTATGCCGCTAATGAAAAAATTGAATGGTTGTTCATTCCCCCCTCCACACCGTTTATGGGAGGAGCCTGGGAGCGCTTAGTAAAAAGTGTCAAATCGGCCTTAAAGGTCACCCTCCGAGAAAGAGCTCCAACCGACGAAGTGCTTGGCACACTCTTGGCCGAAGCAGAAGCACTCGTAAACGCGCGTCCACTCACACATGTGTCGCCCGATGCTGCTGACCCTGAGGCCCTAACACCAAGTAACCTACTACTGGGATCCTCCTCTGGTCGCCCGATACCAGCCCAGCTCACGGATTCAGACCTCTGCAGCAGGAGCGGATGGCGCAGAGCTCTTAGGCTTGCAGATCATTTCTGGCGACGCTGGATAATTGAATACTTGCCAACCCTTGCCCCTCGCCATGTCAGAGGCCTCCCGACTCCAACCATTTCGATCGGAGACCCTGTCCTCATTGCTGATGGAAATCTACCAAGGGGCACGTGGTCACGAGGCATAGTTTCACGCACATTCCCAGGCCGAGATGGAGTGCTAAGAGTGGTTGACATAAGGACTGCCGCAGGGACGTTACGTCGCCCCTTAAGAAAAGTTGTCCTTTTGTAAAAAGGGGGAGGATGTGCACGACTGTGTATATAACCTGTTTTTTCTATGTTTTTATTATTTTTTGCTGTACCTATTGTCCATGCGCAGTTGTAAAATGTCAAATTGAAAAACAAGATATAATTTGGTTCAAATACTAATATCGGCTTTAATTTTATATTAGTAGACCAAAGAAGGAATAGGGTTTTACATCACAATAGAGCTTATAAATTATCCCGCGCTCTCAAGCTTGGGCGAGGAGCTTCTTAGGTAGTTGTAGTTCTTTAGGTAGCTGTAGGTTGCGTTTATTCAGTCCGTTAGGGAGGGAGTGTTACAAACTCTCGCGTCCAAGACTGGAGGTGGGTTCCAACGGACTTGAACGTTGCCGACGATGCCACAAGACTTCAACCGGTCCACCTTGACCCTAACCACCGATGGTTAACCGGCCTTCCATTTCTTCTTGGTCCTCCGGAAGATTGGCCTGTGGAACCAGCTGGCCAGCCTCCGGTTCAGGAAGAGCGCAAGCAAACTCCTGGCCTAGTGGTTGGGCATCTGGCTCTTACCGCGGATTTCAGTCGTTTTAGTGACTGGTTACGCTTACTGCGTACCACTGCTCGCGTTTTACAAGCTGTTGCTAAATTCCGCTCGGTTTTGGACCGCGTTAGTCCCTCTGTCCCTTACACATCGGTAAGGGTTCGTCATCGTATAAACGCGCCTACTTCCACCACTCTTTTACCCCTGACAGCGGAACTGATGGAAGCCGCAGAAAGGCACGTCCTGCAGAAAGTACAGTCGGAAACATTCGGAGAAGAGATACAGAAAATTGATCCTGGAGTGTTGTTGCCTAAAAGTAGTCGCCTTTCAAAGTTCTCACCCAGGATGGGAAGAGATAAGCTGCGACGTTAGGTCGGCCGAATTGAAGCTGTAGTAGATGTCACTACTGAAGTCAAATCGCACATACTGTTAGACGGGCATCATCCAGTCGTGCGCCTGCTGGTTAACGTTTTTTCATCGCAAGACTATACTTGTTAGCCAAGATATAGAATTTGTAGAGCGTGGCTGGTAGTGGTAGAGTTACGCCGTGTGGAGTAGGAAGCTTGGCGCTAATTGCGATCTGATATCTCTTTCACGCTGAAAGCTGTATGAGCTATGAGCTATGAAATCACTTTACATGTAATGTTTTTGGTGGGATCTCATTGCTTTTTGTAAGGTAATTTCTACAGAAGTGAATGGGAAAACCCATACAAACTTCCATCCCCTAATTTAAAGAGTGGGGGTGATTTACTACAAATCCTGAAATATGTATTTTATTATTTATAACAAGGAGTCCCTATATAAATTTTCACACCCCTAGCATCAAAATTTGCGGAAGTCTCATACAAAGTTCCATCCCCTACTTTAAGGGGTTGGGGGGTAGAAGTTCCAATTTTTTGAATTATTTTGTTGATTTTGTACTAATACTAGCTTACATACCAAATTTCAACTTTCTAGGACTTCAGGAAGTACCCTAGAGGTTTTGATGATCAACATCAGTGAGTTAGTGAGTAAGTCAGTGAGTCAGTGACGAAATCGGCGTATTTTTAGATAACTATAAAATCTTAAGTATAAGAGCTATGTTACTGAAACTTTATATGTTTAATAATTCCACTATTGACATCATATCCCGACAATTTTGTTTATCTGGTATTATCCAAACCCAAGTTATGAGGGTTCAAAAAAACGACGAACCGCTTCGAGCAAAGGTAGGTGTGCCCTTGCGTTGCGCTTCGCTTGGCTCGTCTTGGCGGGGGCACTGCCGTGCCCCCAGATTATTAAAAATATTAAAGTAATATGTTTATTTTTTTAGTAATATGTTTCAGATCGCACTATCACATTCTGCCAAATCTTGTGCATGTTCCCGCTATTGCCAATTTAATGAATGTGTGTCGCAGGCTTTATGATAAAAGTATTTTCCTGTATGTTGGCCAATTTCTGTGTCTCTATATTAGCTGAATGTCAACTTGAAGGCGCGAAGTACGAATTTATAATACCGCCTTAATATTGACGCAATTGATAATAATTAATGTTTATAAAAGGCCCGTTCTATACTGATTTAATACATACTGTTTATTGCTGATAAATATAAATACTGACAAACCAGAACGGGTATCACAAGACGGCGCGCGAGCTCTCTCGATTTTTCTCGAACTATCCGTCTCTCTCTTATTAGACAACTTAGAAATAAACGTATAGTGCGAGAAAAATCGAGAGAGCTCGCGCGCCGTCTTGTGATAGCCGTGCAGTATCGTGACAAATACTCAGCGTGTAATCTTGCAGAAACTCACAGACTTTATGACTGAACGCGTGAACAGCGCTATGCCATGCCATTAGAAAAAAAAGGACGAGTCAGACTTTTGATGTTTGACCTTATTTTGTTGAAATTTGTTGATACATTTATTGAAATTACGCCTCAATACGAATTTAGCGCATATAAGTTTCCATATCAGAATTGATTATTATTTTATGCTATAGAATTTAATATGCGTTTTGTGAAGGTCTATCACAACACCGGATCGAAATCATTACTGTTAAATAATTATATCAAGCCCGCCATTTTAACGTCACCGAGAGTTGACAGATATGGCGGCTACGATTTCAAGCAGAAGAAATGAATAATTTAATTGGTCTTTCGTCGGGGATGCGGTCAGCGGTGGACGCCTTGCTTCTCAAGCGGAGGTTCTGACGCTGATTGCATTATTGACGACTGACCAAACTACCGAACAACGTCGCTTTATAAGCAAACTTGACACTGGCGAAATCATCTTAACTTAGATGGAAGCCATTTAAAAAAAAAATTGAATTGAATAATTTAATGAGGTCAAATGTTTCCGAAAAATAATTAATCGTCGTAGTCGAATGAAAACTATCCTAAACGGAAGCTAGAGTAATAACGTACTTATAAAAAAAGTAACATGTTTTTCTGTTCATGGGAAGCTGAGATCACGAGGGACACACCAATGCTTAGTTTGATACTGGCTGGTTATTTTTTTAATTTAGAGATTTATTATAAGTGAGAGATAAAAAAATAGGTACTAACAATTCATAAATTGTAGTTATTTGAAACTCATGGGGAGTTAACAAGACTTAGCGAATTTCTTGCGGGGCTGGAGCTTCACTTTGAAACCTTCGGCTCGTTTCAGGATGATGTCGCCTTGCAGTTGGAAGTCGGATTCTTTGAGGTCAGACTGGACGCGGAAGTTCCTCAGGATGGTGGAGAGAATAATCTTCAGCTTGAGCATAGCGTATTTGCGTCCTGTTGACAATCAAGTTTGTTAATTTCAAACTTTCGCCCTACTCAGATTGGCTAAGAACTTAGATCTTTACTTTAACCATTGGACCCATAAGAAACAAAAACTTGGAACGCATTAAACATATGCCTTAGCCGTGACATTCGTAATTTGACGGATGTGATCACTTACCGACGCAACTCCTGTGTCCGGCCGAGAAGGGAACAAAAGCGTAATAATGACGGTTTGCGGAGCGCTCAGGGAGGAAGTTGTCAGGGTCGAATTTGCTGGGGTTGGGGTACACGTGGGGGCGACGGTGCAGCATGTATATTGCGATGATCACTGTGGCGCCAGCGGGCACTTTCTTGCCATTGGATGCTACACATAAAAAAAAAGTTAGATTTATCCTAGTCAAATTCACACCAAATAGTTTTGAATGATATTTAAAAAACTTACGCAGAGTGATGTCTTGTTTGATGTCACGAGCGATGAAAGGCACAGGTGGGTACATCCTGAGGGTCTCCATAAGACACCTCTCAAGGTATTTCATCTCAAGGGTGTCCTGGAAAGTAGCGGGGCGGTCGGAGTCTCCGAATATCTGATCCAGCTCCTCGATAACTTTGTCTTGGATGTGCTGGTGGACTCCCATCATGGACAAGAAGAAGCTGCTACCGGCAGCGGTGGTGTCGTGACCCTTAGTTTAAAAAAAATATAATTAGGAAAGCAGAACTAAACTTTATTTAGTTATTAGATGACTTCATACTAGATGCAACATATAGAAGTTAAAAAGATGGCTTACTTCGAACATGATGGTGTCGACTTGTTCTTTGATTTCCTCATCGGAAATAACAACACCGCTCTGAGAGCTCTCCAAAAGCAGGTCAAGGAAAGCAAGACGCTTCTTTTGTCCGACGTCATTGTCCTCAACGTCCAAGTCGTCTTTCAGGCCGGCTTGTCCGAAGGACAGACCCTCGACTGACGTGTCCTTGGTGGGCTCACCAGAGTAAGAGGTGGTTGACTCAGTGTCTACATCCAGCATGGTGGCCTTCTTGCCAGATTTGTACTCCTCCCTCTTCCTTGAGATGACCTAAACATAATATAACATTTGACAAGAAGAAGTCCAAATAAAATGGTCGCACACAAGAATTACATAACACTGCCAATTATCTAGAAGAATATTAGAACTAATCAAAACTAGTCCATACCTTCTTGGTAAGTCCGTGGATGGTGCTCAGAAGCTTGGTCTGCTTCTTGGCGTATTGGGTGAGGTTGAATAGGAGCTCAGGTCTGAGCCAGATCTTGGTATGTCTCAAATGCAGGATTTCACACATCTTCATAACAGCCATAGCGTATTCGAAGCCGCTCTGGTCTTGTATGCTCTTGCTTACTCCCATAGCGGTTTCTGAAATAAACATTAATCTTTTATTGTAATGGGAGTGAAACGAGCTATTAACCTTCATAGGGTTCATCATATTGCATAATGAATATCGTATTGGGGGCTAGTAACAGTAACAGTAAAATATATGTTGTTTAGGTTAGCTTAGTACTTAAATATGTTGCTACACCCTAGTAGGGTCCATGTCTGTACTGATTAGATTTTAAGAACTTTCTGTGAATACCATGGTTGCAACGAATAAATGAATATGAATATGAATATAAACAGCCGACGCCGCCGATGGCGAAAACTGATGCCCATAATGAGCTGCGACGTGCGCATGTGGGGGGTAGCCTACTAACTTGACCACGCGTATTTCCTCTTAGACTACTATGTCCTCCTTGAACATATCATTATAAGGAAGTTGTTCCGAGTAATCTGTGTAATTGTTGTCGTAAACAACCTGCGAAATGTTATGTTATGTTAAAACTTTTGTCTGAAGTAACTATAACGCTATTCGTAAAGATATTCGACATATGTACAAAAATCTGAAAAAAGGTACCTTCAACCCCCCTCCTACACCCTCAGCACAGCCCCCACCCTCGAGGACTTTTAGTATGTTCATCTGGACACGACAAGTTATAAATGTACTAATTTACAAAACTACACAATTATTTCCCCTAATTGTATTAGTCATATTTATTTTTACTCTACAATCGATACTTTAGGAGCTACAGAATGTTTAAGTTAATAAAATGGATTTAAAAAAAAACGTCGTTTTTTCGTAGTTGTTCATCATAATTCTTTTTATTTTATCAAATTCTCAATCGCAGGTGACTAAGCTTGCTTATCCTAAAAAAAAGAATTATGATTTTTAGCAATATAGTTTATTATCATATTTATTTCTAAACATACTAATAGTTATAGCTTAATTTTGTATTAATAAAGAACAACCACTTTTTTTAAATCCGATTACCTTCATATTCCACCTTAAGGCAGGTCGGTGTAGGCCGATGTCATCATGAAGAATCCATCAAAATAAGCATAAAACGTCAAATAAACTTTTCTCTGAGATCAACGAATGCCAAGATAGTGGTGTACAAGTTCAAGTAGGCAGTAGGGAACACGGACTAAGTGGCAAAACCGACTCGGATCGCGGATAGGTTAGAAGACGGAAGCGGGGGCGGGGTCTTCGAGGTTATTTTTTTTAACCCTTGGCATGCCTGGTAGGGTCTGACAGACCCGGGCTGTTAAAAATCCGTCGTTATTTTTTGAAATTTTTAATTTACCGCGTCGCGTTTCTGAGTAGCTTCGCGTCATGAACTACCCGACGTTTTGACGCTGCTCCCGCAGTCGGCCGCGAGCACCAGGCCTTTAAAACGTTATAAAATGAACCGGAATTATAACGGTATATTCCGTTAGTGTTCGAAAATTACGTTATAACAAAACCAATATTCTTCATAACGATATAAATACCGTAACAGAATGAATAACAGAACGATATATAATAACGTTATAATATCGTTTTAAAATGCGAGCCGCGCGCTACGGCTGCGCCGCCGCCGTTGCCGCTCTGTGCCAATACCAACATGCCACCACGTGGGCCGTAGCGCGACGTGCGACGTTGCCGTTACGTTGTTCTAGCTTCTAAATCTTATTAATGCTTGTTTACCTCGATCATTTGCAAATTGGTTGTGAATTGTGAATATTTGGTTGGTTGCGACGATAAATGGCGGAATAAAAATGGGACGCAGGAAACGCAACGCTGTCCACAGATTCGTGGACTTGCTCATAAATAAAAAGAAAGAGTGCCAATCTTAATACCCCCTAGGTATACACTATTACAATATGTAAGAGGGTCAATATTTTTCTATGTTAATTGTTTGTATCGGCACTAAATCGCAGACTCCCAGTATTAGGACCTATTCCAAACAAGCCCTACGACCGACGGTGTTGCCGTGAGCAAAAAATTATGCATAGGTATGCTGGTATGTGCTTTTGTTCATTAATCGTAATAAAATTAAAATATACTTTTAGTTTCCGACATTTTATTTTATTTTTGATTTAGAGCCATTCCGAAAACGACAAGTTAAATAAAATCTGATTATGAAACCAAAGAATGTGTGAATTTTCGATTTCGGTTCTTCGCCATAATCCGTCTAGATAGGCTCGCGATAGATAGGGGAGACCAAGGACGGTTGGTACACATAAATATATATCGATCCTCCTTTTCTTACGATTCATCCTCCTTTTCTAATTAATCCTTAGTCACTAAATATTTATATAAATAACTAGCTGTTGCCAGCGACTTCGTTCGCGTGGAACTTGTTATGGTCTTAGAAAAAATATTGCTATTAAATTATGTTCGGTGCAAGATATTTATCGCTGTCCCAAACACACTTCTACCATCTTAAAGATATACAAAAACTATCCTATATCCTTCCAAGGGTCTCAAATTATCTGTACGGGAAATTTCATCTAAATCCGTTCAGGGATTAGACCTACGTAAAAGGTAACAGTGCGATGAGTTCGTTAGTTTAAATTGATAAATCTAAATTGAAACCTTCGTTTTTACAAACATAAATATCTTAAGAATCATCAACAGACGTTTTCATACAGTATTAAAGAAAAATATATTTTTATATGTCTACTAAGCTACATTACTGTTATAATAATAAGTACCCAATGTTGATTAAATCTATTCGATTCTGGGAGCATCGCAGTTCTAACCTAACCTATCCTACATTTCTGGTAACTGTTCAAATCTGTAAGTCTTACTTTAAAAAAGGTCTTGCTCTCTATACAACCTTCAAACCTTTTAACTCTCTTAGGAGATGAATAAAAATAACGCTGAAATCGTTTTCTAATCATTAAACAAACGGTCCATAACCTAAGTATCTATTATTTTAAAAATATCTTGCTCTTCGTATAAACTTTGAACCCCCTAGAAACCCTCTTAAGGGATGAATTTCAAAAACATTGAAATGTATTTTTTAGTTTTAAACAAACCGTCTAAAATCGTAGTTACACTAATGTTTTACTTTAAAATTGTCTTGACCCTATACGGCCTTCGAATCCCCTTTAAATTAAACACTCTTAGGTGATGAATAAAAAAATCTACTAATCTGCTCTCTCTATTTTAAGACCAAAATTAAAAAAATCTTACTTAAAAAATGATTTTTCCTTCCATATAAACTTTGAAGCCCCATTAACGCCTATAGGGGATGAATTAAAAAAAAACTCTGAAATCAGTTTTGTTGTCTTTTAACATACAGACTAAGACTGACATTAGAAATATCTTACTATATTTTCTTGCTCTCCATATAAACCTTGAATACCGTTTTAACACTTTTAACTCCCTTAGGGGTGGTATTTTTCCAAGACGATGAAAGGATTTTTTTTTTCTAACAAGTAATCGTACCACAAAGTTGCCCATCTCTAGCTCAAAAAAAATGTTTCTCATCCTAATCTTGCATAAGTACCTTTTTAACCCCCTTAGGGATGGAATTTTCTAACACGTTAAAAGTACTAACTGTTTTTCTATTCTAATAAGTAATCTTTCTACAACGTTTCAAATCTCAAGCTCAAAAAAAGTGTTTCTCATACAAACCTTTCATCCCTATTTAACCCCCTTAGGGGTGGAATTTTCTAAAACGCTGACAGTCCTTTTTTGTATTGTATTTAGTAATCTTTCTACAAAGTTTGAAGTTTCTAGCTCAAAAAATAAAGTTCCCTCCATACAAACTTTGCACCTCTATTTAACCGCCTTAGGGATGAAATTTTCTAAAACACAGAAAGTACTTTTTTCTATTCTAATAAGTAATCTTTCTACAAAGTTTCAAGTCTCTAGTTCAAAAAATAATGTTTCCCCCATACAAACATTGCACCCCTGTCCCTTACTTAACCCCCTTAGGAGTGGAATTTTCTAAAACGCTGCAAGAACTTTTTATGCATCTTAATAAGTAATCTTCCTACAAAGTTTCAAGTCAATAGTAAAAAAAAACAGTTTCCCTCATACAAACTTTGCACCCCTATTTAACCCCCTTAGGGATGGGATTTCCAAAAATTCCATCTTGACCCTTCTTTTTAGTCCCAGTAGTTTCGGCTGTGCGTTGATGAATTAGTCAGAAACATTTCATGCAGGCATTTAAATTATAAATAATTTACCATGTTATAACAATGCCATTAATATCTGGGGGCACGGCAGTGCCCCCGCCAAGTCGAGCGCGAAGCAAATACTACCGTACCATCCTTTACTGGAACCATTTCGCCACATTTTCAGGCCCCTATTTGAGAACCTCTGGATAAGACCAGAATGCAGAAATTTTCGTCATCCAGTAAGCTATAATCACATACTTAAAATCCAAAATTTCAAGTCTGTAGGTCATTTAGTTCCGAAGTTAAGCGAAAGCAAAGTTTCGCATTTATGACACTCACTCACTCATGAATCATGATCATCAAAATAGAACTAGTACTTCCCATAAACTCAGAGAGCTGAAATTTGGTACAGTTAGGGTTTAATGGCCACATAAAGGGAAAATTATAAAAAAATGCTATTTCAACCCAGTTTTCTAGATACACCAACTGTATACATTACTTTGTAATCCTATACAAATATATAGGATTACAAAGTTACATTTGCAGTGAATGGGAAAATTCAAAAGCAAGAATGGGCCTGCATTCATAGTTTGTATGTATGGATAACACATTACCCTAGAAAAAGAAGTGAGATTCCATAAAAAACACTCCATGTAAAAAAGAGGCCAAGTCTCGAAACTCTTCCACCGTAAAAAGTTGTGAGATATTTCGTAGAGCCAAGTTTCAGGCATTCTTATTAATCTTTATTTGCTTGCTAAATAAAATTTTGTGACTTGGCAATCACACAATACTACATAATTTTAGGTAAGTATGCAAAAATCTATAAATACAGTTAAGTTGTGTGATTGCCACGTTGCAGAATTTTATTTAGCAAGCAAAAACATTCCATGTAAAAAAGAGGCCAAGTCTCGAAACTCTTCCACCGTAAAAAGTTGTGAGATATTTCGTAGAGCCAAGTCTTAGGCATTCTTTAATCTTTATTTGCTTGCTAAATAAAATTCTGTAACTTGGCAATCACACCACTTTCCTGCATTAATGGATTTCTGCATACCTAAAGCTATGTAGTATTGTGTGATTGCCAAGTCACAAAAAATTATTTAGCAAGCAAATAAAGATAAAAGAATGCCTGAGACTTGGCTCTACGAAATATCTCACAACTTTTTACGGTGGAAGAGTTTCGAGACTTGACCTCTTTTTTACATGGCATGTTTTTTATGGGATGATGCATTTCCGATTAATGAGGCACAGAGTAGCTAAAGACAATCTGATTTGAAAATTAATAGTCAGGATATTCGTATCAGGCTACAACCTGCGCCGACAAGCCGAGCAAATCGAAAAATTCTCTATTTTACTATGACGTCGTGCACTCTAACAAACAACCTACGTTACGTAATCACATCGCTTACATTGCACGAGTAGGCTATACTGAATGCGAGAAAGGGGTAGCCTATAACGTTATTACATTATTATATCGGTTAAAAAAGTATCGGTTTTATATTAATGGTTTAGATTTATAACGTTATAATGGATATCGCTATACAGCGCGTCAAATATCGTTTTCGAGTATAGCGGTTTTAGGAATAATAACGTTATAAATGATAGCGCTATACGAAAATAGCGCTATTTAAAGGCCTGGCGAGCACCCTTTCGATTTGGACGTTCGTAAAGTGCTCGCGGGCCTGAGAAACCCGACCAGGCATAAGGCGTAACATTTTATCGCTAAGTACATTTACGTTATTTTTCGTATATATTTTATATACATGCGAGTATATATTTTATAGATAGTCACAATGATATATCAGTGCCTTAAATAAACCTAAGACTGACGTTGATCTTAGGTATAAGTTTAATTTTTATGTTTTTTGACATGAGAGTCTATTTTTGTTGATGGAAATATCAAATGTTTTTATTTATGTAATAAGTTCTTATGGAGTTTCTTGGATTAAGACTTGTATTTATTTCTAGTAAAAATAATGTACAAAATAACCAATAACACACAAACCAACAAGTTAAAAAAACAATTCATATGTATTTTTTTTTTACATTTACGGGTTTGTTAGACCCACCAGGCATACAGTATGACTTTCGTTCACCAGGCATGCCAAGGGTTAAATAAAAGAGCGGAAAAACTTGTTTGTAAAAAAATATTAAATACACTCTAATACGAATGAAGTCAACAGAAATTATGAGTTGAAGTATGTTCTTAGTTATGATATTAGGACTAACAAAATTATGATACAGGTATGGGTGAAAATCCCAGTGCGATTTTTGCGCGGCGGAGGTGATAATTGGACTGAGGATTTCTTATATTTGAATGTTCTATTTTTTATATGAAAGCTAATATATTTCACCATCTTGAGCCATAATGGAAATTACTTTAAACCTATTGGCTTAACCACAAAAAATATAAACTGCCTAAAATCTAATTTTGGTGACGTGTCCTGCACTTGTTTCTTGTATTAAAACGCCATAATACAATAAAACTATCCATTTACTTAATTAAAGCGGCATTTATTCGTGTTCTATATTAGTCAAGGTATCCTAAGATTTAATTTAGTTACATTCGTATGTAAACTAAACCTCATACTGATTTAAACAAAACTGTCCTGCGAAATAATATAATTTTGGTGGAAAAAATTCAAAATGTTTTTATGGTCGAACAAAACGCAATGACACAAACGGCGCGAGCGTCGCTTATTGGTTTAGTTCCACTCTGGCGACAGGCGATGAGAGACGTGTGATACTGTGCAGGAGCTAGCCATCACGCACGTAAGTACCTAATTATGGTGGTTGAAAATACAGTTTACGTCAATTTTGGTGACACGATTAATTTATTACTAAGCATAACTTCATTTTATGTGTATTTTATTTTAGGCGTGGCTTTGGTTTCCCTTTCGAAATATAAGGTTAACTAGAACATGTACAAAAGGGTTAATTAGTTATGATTTTTTTTAGTCCAAATCCTAATTGAGGTGTTGCAATTTTGGTGTGTTTGGTGGAATTTTTGAAGACACCAAAATTGCTGAGTATCACCAAAATTATAGAAGACGTGGCAAAGTGAACCGTATTCTAATGATATAAGGTCTATCAATTGATATACATACAACTTCTCGGATATGCAACATGAAATGCATTTTAATTAAAGTAAATTGAAAAAAATGTTTATTTTAATTACTTTTTAGAGTATATATCAATGTTATCTATAAAATATTTCAATGTATATAATGTTATATTAGACAGCAAAGACTCTGGCCGCGTCTGTCTAGGTATTTGCATGAAACTCGAAAACTACTAATCCGATTTTGATACAATTTTCATCACATGTAGTCTTAATGTTAAAGATTGGTTAAATATATAATGTATGTATATATATTAAGTTAATGTACCGCAATCGTGTCTACCACGGGGCGAATCGGTTATTAGTTTATAACTGGCTCTTACGATAAAAATAATATATAATATTATTATATATAAAAAATATATTAAATAAGATGATCTAAACATAAAATATATACCTATATATTAAACAAATTGATTATATGTGTTTTACGGCTAGCTACCTGCTCATCCTGAAATAAGATAGAAATAATAATATATATAATAAAATGTTATAGTATAATTATTATGAGAGTAAAAATTACACTCCACTGAAAACCGCATTAAAATCGGTTGAGTAGTTTCGGAGAAATTGGCGATCTAACCGGCAGAAGTGGCGCGGATTTTGTCTTCAAATAAAATAAAAATAATACCTATTTATGTTTTATACGCATTATTTATTTATTTATTTATTTATTTATTTATTGCATATAATTAACACTAACAGTCTAGCCTTACGTGCTAATCGGCGTTACATTTATTAATAGCTAACATGCATTATTTAGTAACAGGTGCAGTGAAAATATTATCATAGGTACATTTAATTTAAATTAGGATACATTACAGTAGAATTTAGTAGTTATAAAATAATTGATTAAATGTCATTGAAGGATAAATAAATCGAGGAAATACAATAATTGTTTAAAGTCATAACCAAATAAGTCATAATACGTCAAAATAAATAACAACACAATTGCGGATAAAGTCAAAACATTCTGATGGAAGTTAAATATTAAGTCGGTCAAAGATAGATCTTAGGTACTAATCTAGGATTTAGCATTTTACAATAAATAATAAGCTATAACAAATATGAAGGCATAATCATAATTAATAACAAATTTATAGTATATTATCATTAGCGGTAATTAATAATCAAGTTGAGGTAGTGGTAACAATTGATTCCAAATAGTGAGAAGATGCGGTCAAGAAACGGTTCTCTGGTGTGAAAAAGACATCGAGTTGGCTATCACTGTTTAAAATATTGTTTATTAGCATCAGTGCTTGGTGCAGGGGAGAGGAGTCAAGTGCGCGCGTCCGCGCAGTGGGGACAGCGAAGAGGCCTCGGCTGCGCGCACGCAGCAGTGTGGTCGAGAAGGGGGGAACTCTGACTGGTACCATAGCTAGTAGTGTAGGGTTGGCTACAACTCCGCGTATCAATTTGAGGAAATATTTAACTAAATAGAAGTTCCTACGAGCTTCCAGGGATGTGTAGCCTACCATGCCAATTACAAATAAAGTTGGATAGAGGAAAGGGTAGTATCCATGAATTTTTTTGTATAGAAATCGTGCAAATGGTTTTTGGACCCTTTCTATAAGAAGCGTATAGTGTTGTTCGTGGGGATTCCAGATTGCGGCATTCGTTTCAAGCTTACTCCTCACAAAGGCATTGTATAAGGTGCTGATGGCCTGCTGATTGGTGAAAAGTTTGGCTTGACGAATGACGAACCCTAAACATTTCCTTGCTTCATTGCACATCTTAACAATATGTTGGTTAAAAGTAAGTTGAGGGTCGAACCATGTACCCAAATCTTTAATTTCAGTAACTCGTTTAAGTGCCGTGCCCTCTATTGTGTAAGCAAGGTCCATCGGTTGCCGAGCACGAGTGAACGTCATAACTGAGCATTTGTCCTCGTTGAGGGCGAGACTGTTATTTGTCGCCCAGGTAAGAACCGCGTTTATGTCTGATTGTAGCCGATTAGTATCACTGGGACTTTCAATTGGTAGTGCTAATTTTAGATCGTCGGCAAATAATAGGGTGGTTGAATGCTTGATGGTGGCCGGTAGGTCATTGACAAGTATAAGGAAGAGGAGAGGCCCAAGGTTGCTTCCTTGCCCTATACCTGAAGTCACCATAAACGGGATAGACGTTGAGTTACCATATTGTACGAACTGGTATCTATTTGAGAGGTAGTTGGCCATGAACTCAAGCAAGTCTTTTGAAAAACCGGACATGCATAGTTTTTTTAATAGGACATCGCTATCAACCCGGTCAAATGCCTTGCGGAAGTCGAAATATGCTACATCGACCTGTATTTTTTTGTCCAGATTATTAGCTATTATAGACACAGCACTAAGTAAATTTGATGTAGTTGAACGCTTAGGTAAAAATCCATGCTGTTCATCGCAAAACCACCCGTTAAGTTGCTTGATTATTTTTGAGTAGAGAATCGATTCAAAAACTTTTTCGAAAACCGAAAGGACAGCAATCGGTCTATAGTTTTCAACATCAGATTTAGATCCCGATTTATGAATTGGAAGAACTTTAGTAGTTTTCCACTTTGATGGGTAGGTTTTATTTTTCAGTGCTATGTTGCATATAGTTTTAAGAGGTTTTACAAATACTTCGGAGCAGTCTTTCACTATATACTGAGGTATTCCATCTGGTCCTTGGGTTTGCTTAGGCCTCAAACGGTTAATAGCCTTGCGAACGTCATCTTCATTTATACATTCTACAGTGATGATACGATGGCTTAAACTGTCCGTAGCCAGAGAGCAAGCAGTACAGGCCGCCAATACGTCAAGTTTGGTAACATTTCTTAGAAATACGCTTTTGAAAAAATCTGCAAATGAATCCGCCACCTCACGTGAGGACATATTGCCAAACGTAGCCGGTTGATTGGAGCCTCGATTTCTTTTTACGAATGTCCAGAAGGCGGATGGGTCGCGTATTATATTATTTTGTATATTGGTAACATACGAACTTTCGGCAGCCTCGGATTGAGTGTTTACCATTCTACGATAGTATGTGAAAAACGCATAGTACAGTTGGTTGTTGGTCTGTTTAAATAGTTTGTGGTATGAATTTTTCAATTTATTTAAGTGAATGAGTTCGTCGAATTTAAACTTTCGTGAGACATGTTGAAATAATACTAACAATTACACGGTTCAACTCACGTATTCTATGTCACTACGGGCGACATGTTTCGAACTCTTCGGGAGTTCTTCTTCAGGATGAGTGTTTTCGCGGCGGTGTCGCTTGTATCACTGCCCGAGCTCGCTCCGCACGCCGAGCGGCGCGTGAAGCACGCGCCGACAGGGCGGGGGGAGGGGGGCAGTCTAGCGCTGGAGTAGTTGAGTGAGATTGCGGCAGGAGGTCATCTCCTCCGATAGACGACACGCACACTGAACTCACTGTGTCCACGGGGTTGTCACAACACACTGTCCACTTCAATTTAGGAATGATAGTTTTCCATGCTGGCGGTAACATCCAGCCACCATCACGATTAAAATTTGGGCGGCGCCCAATTTCAATCGCCTCGCGAATCTTGCGTGGCACATAACCTTTCTCCCGTACCAGCAATTTCGCCTTGTCGAACCGAATGAAATGTGACGCGCCTGTATCGCACGCATGTTCTGCTACCGCCGAGTTCCTAACATCCATCTTCTTCACGCTGCGTATGTGTTCCAGCAATCTCGTGGAGACGTTCCGCCCAGTTTCCCCTACGTACGCCTTACCACAATCACAGGGAATCTCGTACACCCCCGGGCTACCCAGCGGGTCTCGGTCCTTAGGAGAGCGCAACATCTGCCTCATCTTGGTATGAGGGCGGAAAATTGTCCTAATGCTCAACCTCCGGCGTAATAGGCGTCCAATCATATCCGTCACCCCCCTAATATATGGCAAGTACGCAGGAGCTCTCTCCACCGTGTGTGCGCGCTGCAAAGTGCAACGACTCGCTACTCGTTGACTCTGTCTCCAACCATACCCATTCCTCTCTAGCACCTGTCTCACATGCTGCAGCTCCTCTTGCACATATTGCGGGTCACAGAGCCGCAGAGCCCTGTTGATAAGCGCGCGTGGGACCGAAGACAGATGTGCGGGGTGGTGATGTGAGTCAGCTTGCAAATAGCGATCTGTGTGTGTTGGTTTCCGGTACACCTTACTAGACAATCGACCGCGCTGATCTCGCTGAACCAAGACATCAAGAAACGGGAGTGCACCATTACACTCCTTCTCAATGGTGAACTTTATCTTGGCATGCTGCGTGTTGAGATGGTCTAGCACCAGGTCCACCTCCTTGTGCGACACAACAGCGAACACGTCGTCCACATAACGCCACCAAAACCTAGGTCTGTGTGGGCAGCCCTCCAATGCCTTCCGTTCGAAATCCTCCATAAAGATGTTGGCCACTACCGGTGCTATCGGAGAACCCATTGCCACTCCCTCAATTTGCCTATAGTGTTCACCCCGCCATACAAAGTATCCACTCGTCAGGCAAAACTCGATAAGACTCATGTACTCGGTAGGTAAATCGTTCTGAATGACCATCTGTTTAATTATGTCTATTGTCTCCGATACCGGTACATTTGTAAATAGAGAGGCTACATCGAAACTCACCATCAACTCATCCTCGTGCAGTGTAACGTTTTCGAGTAAATGTACAAAATGTGTGGAGTCTCGCACAAAGCTGGTCGTGTTACCTGTTAGAGGCTGCAGGATATCCACCAGGAAACGGGAAGCCTTATATGTAGGTGAATCTATTTGACTCACAATGGGTCTCAGTGGCCAATCAGTCTTATGGATCTTGGGTAACCCGTTACGGGTTACCCAAGATCCATAAGACTGTAATGAGTGTAATGGTGCACTCCCGTTTCTTGATGTCTTGGTTCAGCGAGATCAGCGCGGTCGATTGTCTAGTAAGGTGTACCGGAAACCAACACACACAGATCGCTATTTGCAAGCTGACTCACATCACCACCCCGCACATCTGTCTTCGGTCCCACGCGCGCTTATCAACAGGGCTCTGCGGCTCTGTGACCCGCAATATGTGCAAGAGGAGCTGCAGCATGTGAGACAGGTGCTAGAGAGGAATGGGTATGGTTGGAGACAGAGTCAACGAGTAGCGAGTCGTTGCACTTTGCAGCGCGCACACACGGTGGAGAGAGCTCCTGCGTACTTGCCATATATTAGGGGGGTGACGGATATGATTGGACGCCTATTACGCCGGAGGTTGAGCATTAGGACAATTTTCCGCCCTCATACCAAGATGAGGCAGATGTTGCGCTCTCCTAAGGACCGAGACCCGCTGGGTAGCCCGGGGGTGTACGAGATTCCCTGTGATTGTGGTAAGGCGTACGTAGGGGAAACTGGGCGGAACGTCTCCACGAGATTGCTGGAACACATACGCAGCGTGAAGAAGATGGATGTTAGGAACTCGGCGGTAGCAGAACATGCGTGCGATACAGGCGCGTCACATTTCATTCGGTTCGACAAGGCGAAATTGCTGGTACGGGAGAAAGGTTATGTGCCACGCAAGATTCGCGAGGCGATTGAAATTGGGCGCCGCCCAAATTTTAATCGTGATGGTGGCTGGATGTTACCGCCAGCATGGAAAACTATCATTCCTAAATTGAAGTGGACAGTGTGTTGTGACAACCCCGTGGACACAGTGAGTTCAGTGTGCGTGTCGTCTATCGGAGGAGATGACCTCCTGCCGCAATCTCACTCAACTACTCCAGCGCTAGACTGCCCCCCTCCCCCCGCCCTGTCGGCGCGTGCTTCACGCGCCGCTCGGCGTGCGGAGCGAGCTCGGGCAGTGATACAAGCGACACCGCCGCGAAAACACTCATCCTGAAGAAGAACTCCCGAAGAGTTCGAAACATGTCGCCCGTAGTGACATAGAATACGTGAGTTGAACCGTGTAATTGTTTGAATGAGTTCGGTTGTAAACCATTCCGGATAGTGTTGTCTTTGTTTGTTTTTAGAAGGTTTTTTTAGTGGCACGCATTCAGTCAGACTTTCATCCAACAAAGTGTAAAAACGTTCAGCACAACTGTCTATTTCTTTTATGTCCTGTAGTATGGACCAGTCAGTATTTGCGAGTCTATAGTACAGGAGATGAAAGTTCGCCTTACGGTAATTTCTTATAGGTAGGGTATTAGGTTCATTAACCATTGAATTACTAGATTCGTCATTGAATAATGTAGGGCACGAGAACTCAATTTCAAGTGGGGGGTGATGTTTTTCCACCGATACAATTCCAGTGACAGCCTCAGCGACTGTGACCTGCGAGATCGTTTCATTTGACAGCACCAAGTCGAGTAGTCGGTTTAGACTATTCATTATTTTATTTTGCTGAGTCAAGTTACAATAATACAGAAATTGTTCGAAGACATTTTGTACTCTAGTGGTGGCTGAATATAAGTTAAAATCACCGACTATAATAGTAGGGTAGTTATTGGTATTAAGAATTCTCTCTATACATTGAAATGAAGAGTGATGATAACGTATATCAGATATTCGCGGGGCCAAGTAGATGACACACAAGATAAATCGCATGTGACCCTTTGTAACGAGCGCGCAAACGATTTCATCCTCCTGATGAGCGCCGCAGTCCAGCTCCCGCAGACAGTATGGCGCGCGCGCCGCCAGCAGCACCCCTCCACCGCCGCGGCCGGCGCGGTCGCCGCGCACCACGCGCCAGTCGTCCGGGAACAGTTCCGAGTCGTGGACCGACTGGTCTAGCCGGGTTTCAGTGAATGCTATTATGTTACTTTCAAAGGTTAGCAGCATGGTCTTTGTAGCAGATAATTTGCCCTTTAATCCCCGCACATTTTGATAAAAAATATCTACTTTACGTTTTTTTTGGGGATTGTGTACGAAAAAACGTTCGTCTAGTGCTCGATGTAGATTGTCTGGGCTCTTTAGTTGCGTTCATAAACCATTGTTGTAAACAAGTATTCTTTGGCCAGTTTTCCGGGGCCATGAAAAAGCTGAAGTGCTGGTCAGGGATGCCTAGTATGAAACAACTATGTGTTGAGTGCGCCGGTTCGGGCTTTTTTACAGTGTACCGGTCAGAGGATACTTTCCTGTTCATATAATCTTTTATGTTCTGTTCAGTGGTTTCTGCATGAAAGTTCCAGGCGTGAATATATTTCATCGGTTCTAGCACCTTTAGGCTGGCGTCGGCAGCGCCAGTCGCTCTGACTACTGAGCGGCTAGTGCGAGTGTGGTAGTTGCGACGGGAGGTAATTTCTATTGTGTTATTTGTGTTTTGATTGTTTGAACCTTCTAGGTTCGGGGTCTTAGGACATGTAGATGACGTAGACGGCTCTGTAATGGATGGATTTAGTGTGGTATGTGGCGAAGCATTGTGAGTTTTACTGGACAATGGGCCGTAGTTGTTATGGTTTTGGGTGTTTGATGTAGTTTGGAACTTGACTTCTAACTCATCAATGCGTTTCGTATTCAGTTCAACTGCGGTGCGAAGCAAGCTGGAGTCTTCTGTTATGCCATCTAAGGTTTCACGGAGGTTGTTGACGTCGGTTCGGAGTACATTGTGATCTATATTAAGCTGTTTGATACTGTTTTGGACTTCGCTAAGCCGGGAGTCCTGTTTCTGGAACAAGGTCAAGACTTGCTCGCGGAATGCCCTGAGCTCATTTAATAAAATGGTACTTGTAGGCTCGCTTTGATGCTCTTCGACCGACATGGTTGTGTCATCTAATTGTGTCATATCCGAGGGTTTTCTAATAGGTGTGCTATCGTTTTTCCGACGATTTGTAATATTGCCGCAAGGTGGACAGCGCCATGACCTTTTTAATTCGTAATTTTTCTCCCTATATACTGCTGTGGTCATATTTAAGCACATATAGTGATAGCTGTCTCCACAGGCTACACAATTCAACAGTTCAAGACTGTTTACAATGTCCCTACGACAAGCAGAACAATTCATTTTGTAGCCGGTGTCACAGATTAAAGAATACAAGTACAGATACCCAATCTCATAGAGCAAAAGCGTACCGTCCTAATGTAGGCAATCCTGTATACAATTTTAGTCCCGTAGCTACACCAGTAGATGCAGTATCCGAGCTACCACGGCTATGACGCTGTCAGCCTTTAGTAATACATTGAGATATCACCAGATGGCGTTGACTTCCCGGGCAACAAATAGAGTTTTTTTGATTTTTTCGATATAAAAGTAGTATTTTAGAGACAATATTACACATCACACAAAAATATACATAACCAAATGCTTAGAGCCTGTGGTTCCATAGAACTTTCGCGACCCGTGATGGCGCCATCTAGTGACAGTACCCAATAATACGTAGCAAGCTTGAAAGCTCACTCGTATAGTACGAGTTACATGGATGTAGTATCAATTTTATTGCATTTACTAAACTTATAAAATATACCTTTATTGTATGTGCGGAAGTACGTTTGTGATATAATTAAGGTAACTTGAATTTATTAAGGTGTAAAAATCATTCTATCTTCACGATTACTGGTTCAATTGTTTCGCTCGGTACCTGTGTCGCCATCTATGAGTTCTTTTTAGTATCAATTATACGTTGTTCTAGTTGGGAGGCCATGCCGGTGTATAAGGTAAATATCAATGGACAATGTAATAAAATGTTTCAATCATAGGCCTATTTTTACGGCTGCGCTGGCGCTAATGAGTAGGCGGGGCTTGTTCTAAACACTTGAGCGCAGATGTGAAACATATAGTTGTCTCGCTCTGTTGAATGTTGCACAGTATAGAGCTTTCTCACGTTGATGTTTCACCCGTGTTCTATCAAAGTATCGTACTTAGTTATTTATTCGTCAATTCTGTATATTAGTGTTTACTGTTGTACTCACATGATTTAGATCACTTTTTTGTCATAATGTAAATAAAGTAAATAGGTTTCAAACTTTAAACATGTATCCTGTCTTGCGCAACCAAGGACTAAAGTTGATGGAAGACGGTTGACGGTTACAAATTGGTTTTTAGCAGTTTTACATAGTTTCCTGGGTCTTTTTGGCTGGATAACACTGGTGCACAGAAATAATGTTTTAAATTAGTCACTGATTGTACTATTCACTTCACAGGTCAGCAATAGGCATTATATAAATTATTTAAATACGGATCCAATGTTTACGTCGCTAGTAGCGCCATCTTCTTTATGATGATCGTATAATTCAATATATGTTTGACCTAAATATGTTTATTTCGTATAAGTAGGTCGTATATATCCTTGAACCCCGCACTGCGCTCAGCATTTATTTATATACATATACATAAAATATATACACAAAAAATATATTTAAATCATCTCTAATATAAGAACTACACGCCACTGAAAACTACATCAAAATCGGTTGAGTAGTTTTGGAGTAATTCGTGACCAAACCGGCAGCAGTTTTACCTTACCTGAAAAATGAGGTGATATAAAAACAAATACATTTTAATACCCATTTATATTTTATATACATATGATGATTATCTATACTAATGTTATAAAGAGGAAAAGCCTGTGAGATTAAAAATACCTTTCTCATCTGCTCTATATGGATGACCTTAAGCTATTTGCACCGAATGCACATGACCTCTTGGAACTACTGAAAACAACAGAAGTCTTCAGTAGTGCCATCAAAATGGAATTTAGTGTCGATAAGTGTGCGGTCATTCATGTACAGCGGGGGAAAGTTGTAAATTCAACAAATTTGCAACTTTCTGAGACAATGTCCCTCAAATCTATCTCCGAAACAGAAACCTATAAGTATCTTGGTATGTCACAGTCCTTGGGTATTGAGGGTGAGGGCGTAAAGCGGGCGGTGAAGGAGCGCTTCTTTTGTCGCCTGACAAAAGTACTTAATAGTCTTTTGTCGGGCGGCAACAAGGTGCGCGCCTTCAACGCCTGGGTGATGCCCTTGCTTACTTACTCCTTTGGCGTACTAAGGTGGACCAAAACTGAGCTGGATGCCCTAGACCGAAGAGTCCGAGTACTGCTTACTGCGCATCGCATGCTACACCCACGCTCGTCTGTTATGAGACTGTACATCTCGCGGAACTGTGGAGGTCGCGGCTTTTTAAATGCCAAAGACCTCCACAACCGCGAGGTGTGCAGCCTCAGGGATTATTTCCTAAACAACGAGTGTGGGATGCATCGCGACGTAGTAGCAGTAGACGGAAACTTCACCCCGCTCTCCTTGGCAAACGATAACTGGCGCAGACTTAAAGTGATGAGCGCCGAGGACCGCAGGGCTGTATGGAGGAGCAAGGAGCTACACGGGCGGTTCTACAAGGCCCTCACATGGCCCGATGTAGATCTGCTCGCGTCGGTGAACTGGCTACGTTTCGGGGATATCTTCGGGGAAACCGAAGGTTTTGTCTGTGCAATTGCGGACGAAGTTATCATGACGAACAATTACCGGAGGTATATCCTGAAGGACGGTACGGTCGACATTTGTCGGGCATGCCGCCGTCCCGGGGAGTCACTCAGGCATATTATCTCCGGTTGTGGTCATCTTGCTAACGGCGAGTACTTGCACAGACATAACCTTGTAGCCAGAATTATTCACCAGCAACTTGCTCTGCTATACGGTCTTGTGGCCTCCGAAGTGCCTTACTATAAGTACACACCTGCGCCAGTTCTCGAAAATGGTCGTGCCACGCTCTATTGGGATCGATCTGTCATCACCGTATTCTTGCCAATAGGCCTGATATCGTGCTGACAGATCGATCGAAACGCCAGGCAGTGCTCGTCGACATCACCATCCCCCATGACGAGAACCTCGTGAAGGCCGAGAAGGACAAAGCCAGCAAGTACCTAGACCTGGCTCACGAGGTAACCGCCATGTGGGATGTTGATTCGACGATCATCGTCCCGATAGTCGTTTCGGCGAATGGTTTAATAGCGAAGAGTCTCGACCATCATCTCAAGAGGCTCTCGCTAGATGGCTGGATCAAGGGTCAGATACAGAAGGCGGTACTCCTGGATACTGCGCGGATAGTCAGGAGGTTCCTGTCTCTGTTGCCCTGACCGCCGGTGGCTTAGGCCCCGCCTCGCTGCCGGCTGCACCCTAGGTTAGGTTTTTATAATGATTTTATGTTTTGTGTGTATAGTTTTATATTTTACTTTTTATATATAATTATTGTACAAACCTAACTTAAGATGAAACATAAATAAAGAGATAATAATAATAAAAAATATTTCGAATCACTGGTACATCCATATGTGGTTAGTAAATAACAAAACTGTAATTAAATGTAGTTTTGTTTACGTATAAATATCACACGAGGACAAACGATATGATAAAAGTATAATAATATTAATAATAATAGCTACATATTTTATAATACTAATAAATATTGAAGTAACTTACAAAAATTAAAAAAATGAGAGATCCTTTAAAGGGATAACTTTATTATAAAATTCATGTTATATGATTGATGTACAATAAAGCATAATAAATACATGAAGAAAATATGAAAATCAGGCATTGGATATTAAATTGTAAGTGAACAGAATATACAGAATATGCCCTTAAACGGTTTTGCGTTATTTTTGTTACACGTTGTATATTTTTACATGCTTATTATTTATTTATTAGTAAAGATAATTGTTTTTTTAACAAATATTTAGCATATTCTAATTATGCAAGGCCAGTGGGGAAATTACCTAATTTAGGTGTAAACATGCAATTCAGGTGCATTCATTATCCAATTTTGGTGCCAACGTGCAATTTTGGTAACCATGAAATAAATTAAAAGTCATCATCTCAGAAACTACTCATTGGAATGGAAGGCCGTTTTGACACTAATTTAATTTATGACTAATGACGCTCTAAAAACATATTTTTGGTAACCATATCATCAAAATTAAAAAACGCACCAAAATTAGCAAAATTTTAGACTTGTTGAACTTCACCCATATGTCCATTATGAAGGAAACTGTTATGAAAAACCAAATTATGAGTTCAAGTCTGTTCTTAGTAATGACATTATGAAGAAGCATTTTATGAAAACTGTTCGTTATGAGTTCCGATGATAGCTACAGAAATTTAGGAACATAAAAGGTAGGAAGAAAAAAATTATGAAAAGTGATGATTATGATAAAACTAGAAAACATCGACACATCAAGTTTATATGAGCCAATATGGACCCCTATTCCAGACACAATAGAAATAACAATAGATTTACGCCTATAGGCGTCTACTGTCCATCAATGCATTAATTATACACAGACAAATCTATAGCTAAATGCTAAGTAAATGGCATACCTGGTAAGTATCCAATCATTTCATAAAAAGCGTTTCATAAATATTCATTTTAAAAACAACTATTGGCAACTATAGATCAACAAATTAGTTGTTTCATAAAATATTGTTTAAAACAGTTTAAGAGACAAATAGTTCACTTGAAAAAAACCTCATATTTATAAAAATCATTTGACAAATTACTCATTCATTATTCGTGATAATTGGCAAAGTAATGTATCGTAAAATAACGTTTAATAAAATGCATCGTTTGATAAATACCTTATTTAATAAATCATTTGTCGAGTTGATAAAGTTTTAAACTACAATATTGTCTAAACAGGTATTGTATAAATCTGAATAAGCACACGGCGCGTCTTAATTAAAGTTTTTAGCAAGTAAGTAGGAAGGCAAACATGACATTACATTATTATCACTCCTAGCCTAAAAATCAACTTTTAGGTCTTAGAATGTCCTGACATAACAAGCGGATTACCTACCTATTCTACTCAAGGGCACGTCGGTGTAAGCACGATGACGAGCCAAGCAAGGAAGTGTTAGGAAAAACTGCGACCAAACAGCGCTATATTTTTTTGAACTGTAACATTTACTAAATGAATATATGTCAAATAATGATTAGGTTTGTGAAATGAATATTTTGTGAATCGTCGTTTATAAAATGATCATTAATTGAATATTTTTTTATGAAATGATGATAAACCGGCATACCTACACTAATTATAATTCTGTTTGGAAAAGTGTATGATATTGATGAATTATATTAACAACTATAGCATCTGCCCGCGACTTCGTACGCGTATAAATTATGATTTACATGAGGTACATGATATTTTTATGTTTATCTTACGTTTAACCATACATCTGACAAATTTGAAAATAAAGATTTCATTTAATCAGTAAACAGTTCACTTCGAATCTAAATAAACACCCTCATAAACTTGTTCGTCAATAATCCTTATCCTTACTAATATTATAAATGCGAAAGTGTGTGTGTTTGTATGTTTCTTTCACGTCGCAACGAGGTAGTTTAGAAGCTGGAGAGTGACATAGGCTACTTTTTCCAGCGGAAAAACATCTAATTCCCACGGGAAAATTCAATATGTTACATTTTCCTATAACCACGCGGGCGAAGCCGCGGGCATCAGCTAGTATTATATAGATGCCCAAAGTATCATTTTAGAGAGGGCTCCCAATGCGAGCCTCAGGTCCGAAGGGCCAAGGGCGAGCCCGCCGGACACTCACTATCCACAGATGTCTTGCAAGCGAGACCTGAGGCCAAAGTCCCGAAGGTGTGCGGCGAGGCAAGCGAGGCCGAAGGCCGAGCTTTTCATTGGAATTAAAGGCCTAAAGCAATCCTTCAGAGAGCGGTCTCAATGCGAGCCCGAGGGTCTAAGGCCCGAGGCCGACCCCCCACGGATACGCGTTATCTCCGAGTAACTTGCAAGCGAAACCTGATGAGGGCCTAATTCCTGTAGGTTTACGGGGAGGCAAGCGGAGCCGAAAGCTGAGCTTTTCGTAGGAATGAAAGGCCCTAAGTTCGCTTTTAGAGATCGGTCGCAATGCGAGCTCGGGGGCTGAAGGCCCCCACACGGACACTGTCCCTCAAAACTAGAGACCAAGTCCCGAAGGTGAGCGGCCAGGCAAGCGAGGCCGAAGGTCGAGCTTTTCGTAACAATCAAAGGTCCAAATCAAGCTCTCTTAAGCGCTCGGGGCTGAAGGCCACTTACTATCCCCAGGTGGCAGCGAGGCCAAAGGCCGAGCTTTACGTTGGTATGAAAGGCCCAAAGTATCCTTTTAGAGAGCGCTCTTAATGCGAGCCCCTACGGACACTCATTATCTTCGGGTGTCTTGCAAGCGCAACCTGGGGCCCAAATTCCCGAAGGTAAAAGGGGAGGTAAGTGAAGCCGAAGGCTGAGCACTATAGCATGCTTTTAGACAGCGCTCCCTAGGCGAGCTCGAGGGCCGAAGACCCAACGGCAAGCCTCCACGGATACTTACAATCCCTAGGTATTTTGCAAGCGAAACCTGTGGCCAAAGTACCGAAGATGAGCGGCGAGGCAAGCGAGCCCTCACGGACACATACTATCCCGTGTAGATGAGTTGCGAGGCAAGGTAAGTCCCGTAGGTGATTGGCGAGGCAAGCGAGGCCAAAGGCCGTGCTTTTCGTTGGAATGAAAGAAACTCGAAGCATTCCTTCAGAAAACGCTCTAAATGCGCCCCATGGACGGATACTCATTATCTCCCTGTGTCTTGCAAGCGAAACCTGAGGGCGAGCCCCCACATAAATTTACTATCCCCCGGGGTCTTGCAAGCGAAAGCCCAGGCCAAAGTTCCGACGGTGAGTGGCGAGGCAAGCAAGGCCTTTTCGTTGGAATGAAAGGATTGGGCCCTTCGCAACCCTTTTGATAGCGGTCTCAATGCCAGCAATGACCCCTAACGACACTCATTATCTTCCGATGTCTTGCAAGCGAAACTTGAGGCCCGAAATCCTGAAGGTAAACAGGGAGGCAAGCGAAGAAGAATCGAAGCGAAGGCTGAGGATTTCGTAGAAAAGAAAGCCCCATTAATATTTCAGAAAGTCACGGGAGTTTTGTACATAAAAAAAAACTCAATTCTCCGCGTAAAACCGTTTTGTCCAAGTTTTATACCCACATTCTTTGACTTTGGTGAACTATGATACTTCGAGATAAGTATTCAACTCAACCTATCAAACAATTTTAGATGACCTATGATGTCATAGCAAATATAATATCTTTTTCGAGGCATTGTAATGCAGTTCCTTTATAAACAACAAAAAAACATTAATCAATAATAGAAAAAAAAGAAACCAGTTGTTTATAAAAAAAAAGACCGGGTTGCACTCCGGAGGTGCCGGTAGAAGTGAAAACTTGAATATTTTTTATTTTGAATTTTTTTTCTTACATTAAACAATTTTCCCCTCCGCCCCCAAGCCTCGTCCCGAATCTCTCACGGTGAAAGCCTCGTCCCGAATGTATCTCGAAAGTATCACTATCACATAACCTCCTTCACATCTAACTTCACAAAAATCTGTCGCGTGTTTAACCATTTTTCCCTATCCCAAAAAGTGCTCAGCGCCGCTAAAAAAGTTTTTATTTCAAAAAAAAAATACAAATTAAATTTAAAAATAACCACGCAAGAAAAAAGTTAGCGCATAAATTATCGCCTCGCTGGGGATCGAACCCAAGTTGTACCCCACCCGGTCAGTTACGTAACTCGACGAAATTAGCTATCGGTACCGAAGCGAACTGACTATAATTTCGCGTCTTATTAACTCGCGGGCAGAAGCTATATTTATTTTACCTAAATTTCAGATAATTCAGCTCAGTATTTGTTTTACCTATTATTCAATATTATATGTATAGATCAGTATGAGTATTACTACCAGTTTATGCGTTACTTATATACTACGTGACTTAAATTGACATAACTTTTTTATTTATTAACCGATTTGAAAAACACTAAATGTGAAATAAGGGAAGTCTAGCATAATATATTACTGTAAACCGCATCCAAATCGGTTCAGCCGCTTCTGAGATTAGCGTGCACAAACGCACAGACAAACAGACAAACAGACAGGAATATCAAAAAAGATTTTTTTGGGTTCTATTGCGTTTATGAAGGCCCCCCATAAAAGTTTTTTTAATAAATTTGCCATGTACAGACAGCAATCAGTTACGATTTTATTATATGCATGTATTGATTAAGATTCTCGAATTGAAATACACTCGCGGTCAAAGAAACCGGGTCAGTGACGAAAACCTCAATATTTTGTAAATCGTTGGTCGTATCTGCATGAAACTAACTCTGTTTTATAGAGAATTTAATATCCTTCTAAATCCAACCTTCAATGTTCTACGTAGTAACTGGAAAAAGGTTTAATTGAAAAAAAAAGACCAATTGGGTACTTATTTGAAATTGCGTTCGTTTTACTTTTGCTTGTTTTTAAGCAATTATTTTCAATCTGTCAAAGAACTATGATAAAAGGCTGTCATTGTTTTATTTTGTGGTCATTCTTGAATGTCTATCATGCCGCTAACACGAGATGAATGTACTCGTATCATCACTATGTTAGAAGAAGGAAGAAGTCAGAGGTATACAGCGAGAAGAACAGGTGTGTCACTTTCTACAGTGCAGCGAGTCCTCCAACGTTACCTACAAACTGGGCAGAACCTTAGAAGACCAGGAACCGGCAAAACAAGATGTACTACAGCTAGAGAAGATCGATTTATTGTTACAACCATGCTCCGAAATCGGCACCTCACAGCAGTTGAAGTGAAAAATCAGCTTTTAGAGACCCGAAGGGACGGCATCAGCGAGCGGACTGTCAGGCGGCGGCTCAAAGAAGCAAATTTGACCCCACATAGGCCGGCCAATGGCCCAAAACTTGAAAGAATACATCGAACAGCAAGACGACTTTATGCCCGCGATCACAGATACTGGGGTGACGAAGATTGGGCAAGAATTTTGTTTTCCGATGAATCCAGATTTATGCTCTATGCAAATGACGGGCGGCAAAGAGTTTACAGACGGCCTGGTGAACGTTTTATTCCAGCATGTTTTGAGGAAAAAGTGGCGTTCGGCGGTGGGTCAGTCATGGTTTGGGCTGGAATCTCTTCAGAGAGTCGCTCGGAGTTAGTTTTAATAGAAAATGGATCATTAACGAGTGCAAGATATGTAGAAGAGATTCTTAATGAGCATGTCGGCCCATACTTAATTAATATGGGTGGAAATTCTATGTTTATGCATGACAACGCCAGGCCACACACAGCTCAAATTGTCAGAGATTATTTTTTGGAGGTTGGTATCAACTGTATGAACTGGCCCTCGAGGAGTCCGGACTTAAATCCGATTGAGCATGTATGGGACGAGCTTGGGAGGCGTGTAAGAGCTCGAAACCCCGCCCCAGCTACACTTAGAGACCTGAAACAGGCGTTAGTGGAAGAATGGGACAATATCCCGCAAGAACACATAAAGAACTTAATAAACAGCATGCCGAATCGTCTAGAAGCTGTAAGAAGAGCCCGAGGAGGCAATACGAAGTATTAATTTTTATTTTTTGTGTTGTATGTGAAGTACCTACTGCTTATTTTTGTACGTAAAATTGGTTGATTTTTTGTTTCCTATGTAATTTTATTAAACAAAAGAATTATGATTCCACCATTTGATGTTATTTAATTCAGTATAAAATTATCTACAATATGCAGTTTAATTCATGTCCCTAGCTTTATTATTTTAGGAGATATTACAAATTTTCGTACTGACCCGGTTTCTTTGACCGCGAGTGTATAAAGCCTTTGTTACGATTATTTATCGGTGGCGCCATTAAAACTTAATCAAGTGAATTTGATATTAATACGTTATTCAAAGTGCGTAAGACTCTGTTTCTATACCTACAACACGTGATTGGTATTTAGGTATTTGATTACCACTTATATGTATACTACTAGGTAGCTTATATAGTACTAATATATATATTGTAGTAAATTTTAAATAATTCTAATTGTTTTTTTTTTTTATCTTCTCTTCATCTGTTAAACATTTTAGGCCTCAACGTTTGATGACGTGTAAAACTGTGTATAACGTACCGAGTAGGATCTCGACGGTGCACTCGCTCATGTAGTCGTGGCAGTCGAAGTCGCTGGCCTCTTTCTTCAGTTTCTCTACTACGGCCCGGGAGTTAGCGTTGAACAGGTCGATGAAGCTCTTCAAGACGTTCAAGTGGAAGGTTGGGGCGATAAGTTTGCGATGAGAACGCCACTTTTGACCTATGGTGAAATATATTATTTAGACAGTGTAATAAATTCCGCAAATAAGTAAAATTTATTTTACGTTGTACAGTTATTTACCTGTGCTGATGAGGAGACCGTTTCCAAGCCAGGGCTTGAAGAATCTGTATTCTGTAGCCTTGTCAATGAGAACGTGGCTGCTGAGGATCAGCTCCACGTCCCGGGGTTCATAAAGGAATACCAGGAGCCTTGGTCCGATCCATAGCTTTATCAAACCCTCTTTGTCGAAATCCATGCTCTTCTCGACGAGGTTCTTGAAGATGTCTGCAAAGATACGATGAATATGTAAATTTTTCTATTGCAAGATGTTTCATTAGATAATGGATTCATTGCAAGAATGCGCGGGTTCTCGTTGCTTACCGTTAGAGCCGCCTGTGAACTCGAGGGCGTTTCCGATGAGGGGAAGGCCAGGGGGTCCATCGAGTTTCGCGGCTAGTTCGTACAAGTTTCTTCTGGACATTCTCCAGTAGGCGTACCAGAGGATGAAGGCTGGAACCAGAAGCATGTAAAACATGCTGGTGGCCACCCAAGTGCCGCTGGCTGCGACGCTCTCCGCTGCTGTGTAACTCATCTTGGTAGACTTTTACTCTGTTAAAAGGGGAATCAAGTATAATAATATATGTATGATTTTTTTTCTCTTGTTACAAATCTGCCGGTAACAAAGACACAATGGATATCATCATATCATTATATTAATAGGGCACCCGTTGACAGCAAGTACCTACTCAAAAGTAGAGGAAAAATGTAAATATGAATGTAACATATGAATATTTGAGTAAACCATGTATGGGAAACCCTACGTTTGTTATATTTTTTTCATATTTACATTGGTCATGGTCACGTAGCACTCCATGTGCTTTTAATGGGGCATCCAGATTATGTGATTTTATCCCAATTTGTCAGCCCAACATGTCGAAGTCATAATTGGACGTAGCGTACAGACGTAACAACTGCAACTACAATTTCATTCAGTGTGTCCAGTTAATAGTAAGAAAGCGAAAATTGCCGCATTCAAACGGTCCTGCGAAGCGGGCTGCAAGATTGTTACTAACCGATGAGATAGGGCAAGACAGCACGTCTAACATGGAACGGCCGCGACATACTCTCAATTTTTCTCGCACTATACCTCGTGTTCTAATAAGAGAGAGACGGATAGTGCGAGAAAAATCGAGAGAGCTCGCGCGCCGTCGCGTGATAGCCGTGCAGCACACAAAAATCGAGAGTATTGTAACGGCCGTCTCATGATAGATGTGCTGTCTCGCCCTATCTCATCGGTTAGTAACAATCTTGCAGTCCGCTTCGCAGGACCGTTTGAATGCGGCAATTTTCGTTTCTTACTATTAACTGGCCACACTGAATGAAATTGTAGTAACGAAACACCGGTTAAAAAAAAATGTCTTAATTACAGTGTAAAATATTAAAACAATATTCTTTAGTTTATATTTTTTAATTTTCGTTTATATTTATTTGAATGAATATTGTGAGAAAAAAAACACTTGGCAGATCATGCCAATTCCATGGTCCAAATTGTGATTTTCATGCAATTAGTCAGGAAAACTCGTTTGACGGTTGGATTGCAGCGCAACATGCATCCACACGATAGCAATTAGTCAGATTCTGATGAATTGGGGCTGACTAATCATGTAATGTATATGGCCCATAAGACTGCACCGAGCTTTTGACGCGGGCACCGATTTGGCATTTGCACCTGTAGCTTTACCGCAGGACACTATAGAAAACACACATTACGTGGCGATCCTCGTGAGCGACTTAACGCGCTTTGAATAGATTTCGAATATCGCAAATTCGAGCTGTCGAATTCGTAACTCATGGTGCCGATGTACTATGGAAACAACTTCAAAACGATACTCACAAGCGCTTAGGTTTCGATGCGTAATTTAAACTTTCGATTCGTACAGACGACGATGTACGACCATTCGGTACCATGGCACACAAATTTGACATTTCGAAGCGACGAATACCGTACCGACTGTAGTTAACTATTTCACTTGCAAATTAGCGTGTGAAATCGTATTTAGCCGTCAAGAGGTACCGGTGGATCCAATCGAGACCTATCTCATATTAAAGAACGTATAAATATAAGAATTTGGAATCGACAACATATATCCGCAAAATTTGGATTGTCGCGTATTTTGTATTTAAAAATGCAAATGAATGACACAAATTCCGCCATATTTGGCTAAGGTATTTGTTTGATTGTACCTATTGTATGTTGTGGATACATATCCCTTCCAAAATTACGAGTGAATATTCTATTTCCTTGTGATAATAATGCTAGTTGCAGTGATGTACTCATTTACTTTAATAATTGAACAAACAAATGCGTGATGTGAACAATGTCGAAATATCAAAATCATCGACGAAAGAAGTCGTGCATCGGCGAGTCGGTCCGCCTAAAGCAAAGGGGGCGCAAAGTAAGGACTTAGAAAATTTTTGGTCCAAAGTGAAAATTGTATAGGAATCATAAAATACTTAGGAAAATTTTATTCAAAACGCTAAAATAAGCATGTTTTATACAAAAAACTTTTTCTCTAAAATCAAAAATGGCCGAGATATTCGCCCTCAAAGATTGATGGTTTTCAAGGAAGCTGGGACTGCTGCTTTTATATTGTGTCAGACACTGCCTTAGCTCCGGCGCTGCGGGAAGTGCAGCCCTTCCGCCCTTGCGTGACAAAGCACGGTCGCCCGTACTCCGCTTCGCAGCTTCGGCTTGTTGGTCGCCTTCGGCGACCAGCCTCAGCCGCTCCGCTCCGCAGGGCTGCTCTCCCTCCGCGCCTCCGGCTTTTTATATACACTCTAGGGGTAGGGCAGACAAGACCACGTGGAATCGGGGTTGACAGCTTCGGTTCTGTGGCAAGTCTTATGATAATGCAATGCTTATTTTAGCGTAGCGTTTTTTAGCTAGATTCGGACTTTCGCAGCCTAATATTGAATAAGTACATAATATTCCATCATTGAAAAAATTACATTTTACAATCCGTCATGTATCTTGGTAATTATCAAGTTTAGAGAAAAGTTGCCCCAACAAAACATGCTTATTTCAGCGTATTTATTACGATAAAACAATAATAAATAGGTGTTAATGACACCAACATCCATTGAAATTTTTCCAAGTCCTAGCTCCCTTGAAACTCTGAGGGCGAATATCTCGGCTGTTTTTGATTTTAGAGAAAAAGTCTTTTCTATAAAACATGCTTATTTTAGCGTAATCTTTACGATAAAACAATAATAAATAGGTGTTATAATGACACAAGTCCTGCGCCCCCTTTGCTTTAGTCCAACCCTATTTTTTTTTGTTCCCAATACTCTAATCGGATTATTCGATGATCGGATATTCGGCCGAAAGTTACATGCCAAAATGAAGCAAATTCGACCGGACCCATTCGCGGCGCTCTGTGTAGGTTGTAACTTGACACTCGCTATGGCAGGCTTTGGTAGAATATAAACATGCGCAAATTTTTAAACTGACTTTGACAGTTGATTACCTTGTTGTTCGTTATTTATTCAACTTTATTTTACCTAGTAGTTTTCTTTTTACCATTGTAATATTCTAGGCCTATACATTAAATTTAATAGCGAAAAAAAGTTACATTTTCGGTATAAAATACTATCCGGCATCCGGCCGGATACTATGCCACTATTCGGTATTCGAACCGATACTAAAATTGAGGCTGGATAGGCCGGATACCGGATAGTGACCGGATATCCTTTGCATCTCTACTAAAAACATAATTAGTAATAAGTACATTGAAAATAATACATTTCTTATTATCTGATCATATTATATTTCATTCATAGCTAATGCCAAGTTAAAAAATGCTTTCATTGGAAATTCTTAAGGCGTCATTTTGTCTCTTTGTTCGTGCAATAGAAGCAAGAAGCCGTTTGTTGAAATACTTAGGGCCATTTTTAATTTTTCCTTGCGTCTTCCCATTTTAACTAAAACAATAAATAGTTGGTGCACCATCAATAGGTTAAATTTTTCCTGGATAAAAAAATATTATTGTAATTATCCCGTCGGTTACATTATCACAAAATGTTGGACACGTATGTTTTCTTATGTCAAGGGAAAAAAATACAAAGAAAAAGCACGTCAAAGTTCAGAGGAAGTGGTAAAAAGTGTGGTACAGCGTGACTTTTATAATTTTGTGAAATAATAAAAAATACGTGTCTAATATTTTTTTGATAATATAACTGACTGTACAGGAATAAGCTAATAACCTCTAAGTACAAAAAAAAAGTAATAGTAAGTACTGAAGATAACAAAGCAAACGACCCCAAACTCGACTATCTTAGCCCCTTCCATCATCATTAATGTATTTAAATGATTATTTTAATGAGTGACTAAATCTATGACGAAACAATGAATAAGTACTTGTCTTTTATATTATTAAATAGTTGTAAATGTAATGTATGGTCCTAACTGGGCTGTAATTAATTTTAACTGACTGGTAGGTATCTACCTATGACTTATGTTTAGTGTGTAAGCGATTTGGTCCTGGACTGTTATGCTTGCGTATGTCTAAATAAATAAATAAATAAAATAAAAATAAATAAAATAGAGTTCCACCAGCCATCTTCCGGCTTCGTCATGAGACCCTCGCCATCAGTTCTCGTTGCTCCTGAGGGGCAACAACGTAACGTTTCGAACGCGCGTCAGGTAGATCCAACTGTCATTTTTAGGGTTCCGTAGCCAAATGGCAAAAAAGGAACCCTTATCGTCATGTCTGTCTGTGTGTCCGTCCGTATGTCACAGGCATTTTACTCGAAAACTATAAGGTGTATTTGATACAATTTTGAGGATAGGTGTGTTTTGTTAACCGCTACATAGTTTTGTAATTAAAATAGTAAAAAAAATTTTTTTAGGGGTGCACTCCATACATAACACTGAAACTCAATTTTTTTTTTCATTGCAAGCCCACGTGTGGCACATCAATCGATAGGCCTTTCAAAATAAATATAAGGTTTCTCAGCATTTTTTTTTGATTAAGTGAATAGAGTCGGAGATAATCGCCTCGAAAGTCACTAAAATTGTGTCCCCCCCCTCTAATTTTTGAACGGTGTATTTTAAAAATATGAAAAAAACATGCTCATAGGCCTTATTAAATTCTTTCAGCGAAAAATGTTTCGAACAAGATCGGTTCAAAGGTTTTTGAGATATTTCTAAAAAACCGCCTTCCTTAAAGAAAGGGACGTAAGTGCCATAAGATTTTGTTGGACATTAAGAACGCAACCTTCTTTTCTTATTAGGTTATTGTCATAGCAAGTATATGTGACATGTTTGTTTACTTCAATACAAGAATACGTTTGTGCTTTACGTTCACGTTTTATTTCAACTCTTACTATCTTCCAAATCTAACAGATTTCAGTAACGATACGACCTTTTTAATTAGGCACGGAACCCTCGTTGTGCGTAGTCCGACACGCACTTGGCCACTTTCTCCATATAAGAATTTACATTTAGATCTAACTGACGCGCGTACAATGCGTTACGTGATCGACCTGCTTATAATACCTATAAAAAAAAACTTAGGTACCCTGTTTTGCTGCGTATTACTGCTGTATTAATACACAATTGACATCGAAGTATTTTTAAGTGTCACCGCGCCGCAACGTATGGCGTTTCAAGCAACTCGATATTTTTCAATTCAGCCCCTTAAATACACTCGCGAGCAAAAAAATCGACTCACGCCACATTTTTTGGTTTAGGGCAATTTTTTCGCAACTGAGAAATGTTACAGGAAAAATGAGTATACCACGTTATTATAAATGTATTTTTGACGAGGGGTTTCATTTGATGCAAGATAACGCCCCTTGTCACACCGCTGGAGTGACCAAAGCGTACCTGGCGGCGGTCGGCATCCCCACCCTTACCTGGCCACCGCTGAGTCCGGACTTGAATCCCATCGAGCACATGTGGGATTACCTAAAGAGGAAGGTTCGAGCGCGGGATCCAGCCCCGGAGACGATTTTGGCCCTTCAAGCTGCTTTGGTCGAGGAATGGGACGTTTGCCCGCAGGACACCATTAGAAAGCTGATAAGATCCATGAGGAACCGTATCGAGTGTGTAAGAAACGCCAATGGTGGCAATACGCGGTATTAAAATGAAAAATAATCGGTTTTCCTCCATAAAATTTGTTTTCATTCAATGTTGTGGTTATGAAATTAACCAGTTTCCCCCCACTTTGTGAAAAATCACGTTTATTTTCAGAACCTGAAGAAAATATGACTTGAATTTGATATTTTCTGAAAGCTTACATTTCCAGCTTTCAGAAAATGCTACTATGCTACGAATACCTATATTAGTTTTAGAGATATTGCACATTGAAATCCAAAAAAATGTTGAGTCGATTTTTTTGCTCGTGAGTGTATGCCTTGTTGTGCTGTAAAATGGTGTGTGAGTCGTTCGAACAAGCACAACAAAAAAGATGGAATCACTTTTCACAAGTAAGTACAGCGATAAACATATTATTTTGATTTTATTGTTATGATCACATTTTGTATAGGGATGGTATCATGCCAACAGACATAATTTTTTTAATAAGTTGGTTTCTATGTTAACCATTGAATCATCGATGTCATCTATATATATAAAAGAAGACTTCCTGACTGATTCATCAACGCACAGCCGAAACTACTGGGACTAGAAACTTGAAATTTACACCAGAACTTCCTTTTATGACGTAGGCAAGAGATAAGACGGGAATTTTGGAAATTCCATCCCTAAGGAGGTTAAATAGGGGTGCAAAGTTTGTATGGGGAAAACTTTTTTTTTTAACTAGAGACTTGAAACTTTGTAGGAAGATTCCTTATTAAGATTTAAAAAAAGTACTTTCAGCGTTTTAGAAAATTCCACCCCAAAGGGGGTAAAGTAGGGGTGCAAGGTTTGAATGGGAAAAACTTTTTTATGAGCTAGAAACTTTAAACTGTAGAAAGATTTATTATTAGAATACAATTAAGTAATTTATGTAGTATAAGTACAATATTTCCTTCAGGATCTTCTCATCATGTCTCTCTGACAACATCAACGAATTTTCACATTTATGATATCAGTGTGACAGTGTGAAGTGTGATTAGACAGCCAATGATACATAGCCATTATAAATGTTATTCTATTCTATTCTATTTCATTATAATTGTCGGCGGGGCTCCCTCACATTAGTTTAGCAAAGGGTAGAATATTTAGTAAAACAAAGTAAAATAAGTACTTACTCGTATATTGTCACTATTTGTCACAAACCTTACTTTAATCTTACACAGTGTACTTATTTGCCAAGTATCTTCACTTTTTGCTCTGCTTAACGACCAAAGATGAACTGCCTAAGTTGGCGCCATGATGATTATTTTATAGTGAACAGAAATGGCGGCAACCGGTTGTGCATAATTGGTCGTGAAATATCACACGGTGATCTGTTAATAAACAAATCGAAAGAGAGGATTTCAATGACTAATTTATGGTGTAAAAATCTTAAATTATATTTAAAAGACATTTTAAACAATTGTTAACAGTCGGCCATCCAAATTTAAGATGTACGACCTCGTAGTACGAGGTCGTACATCTTAAATTTGGATTAGTACGAGGCTCGTACTAAAGAAGTTACGCACAAAATACATATTTAAGATAAACACAAACCAATATCGTAACTAGCCACGTTGCACACTTTAGTATAGTGGATCTAAGTATACATAACAATATTTCCGTTTGATGGGTGCGCCAAAGTTCATATAAAATTGCAACTTCGATTATTGGATTTCCGAAATTTTTTCTCATACAATTTTATCGCATAATGATCACTATTCATAATTATTTGTGCTAATAACTATCGTAACTCCAAATTGTCTGTATGTGTAATCTTATTCAACATAAGTATCTATGTTTATATACTTTTATATCATAACGATTTTAAGCAATATAGTTTACTAGTAGTAGTTATTGCTCAATTTTGTATTAATAAAGAACAACCAAAAATCAATTAAGATTAATAAAAAAAATGGCCGATGTTATCATGAAGAACTCGTCAAAATAAGCATAAAACGTCAAGTAAAATTTTCTCTGAGATCAACTAATGCCAAGATAGTGGTGTATAAGTTCAAGTAGGCAGTAGGGAACAGGGACTTAGTGGCAAAACTGACTCGGATCGCGGATAGGTTAGAAGGTCGAGGTTATTTTTTTTTATAAAAGAGCGGAAACACTTGTTACCAAAAAAATATTAAGTACACTCGAATACGAGTTGAAGTAAATATGTTCTTAATTATGATATTAAGACTAACACAATTATGATATATGTCCATTATGAAGGAAACTGTTATGAAAAACCAAATTATGAGTTCAAGTCTATTCTTAGTAAAGGGACCGGAACCGGTTACCCTAACCAGGGTTTTCCATAGGCTTATTTTAAAGGTGGTTTTAAAAACCCTATCAATAAGGTTACCGTATGATAAGGTAACCTTATTGATAGGGTAACCTTATCGATCGAGTTAACTGGGTTAACCAAACTTACTAACCTAACTACTAACCGAAATGAAAACCCCATCAGTTACCGGTTACCTTATCATAAGGTTTTTAACCACTTTAAAGGAATATGATTTTTACGCACACTTAAATACGACTTATTTTTGAATAACCACCGTGGCTGGCATGGGTTGTAACAAGCTTGTTGTGGATCTCAGTGCAGACCGGTTTCATTTGCCGTAAACGCGGCTTCTTGTTACTCAAAATTCAAACAGTGTGTCAATGTACATTGATTATTTGTTATTAAAAAACAGTTTGAATGAGAGCTTGACTCGCGCACCGAGGATTCCGTACAAACTTAGTTTATAAACGATTTATAATGATTAATAAATATGTTATGGGGTTATATCGTTCCTGTAATATTTATATCAATCTTAATCATGTGTAATAATTTCAAAATGTTCGTATAGCAAACTTTCGAGAGAAGGGGAGGGTGGGAGAATGAATGTTTTTCGAATTTAACTTACACCATAAAGGTTTATTTGGCACGTAGGTATCCCTAATATATATATATATACGTATGCTCATATGCTAATATAAAATAGTATAGGTATTGTTGTACATTCATTAATGAATGTTTGTTCTATTCAAATCAAAATTTATTATCAGACTGTTCTACTGACATTGTTATGGGAGCGATTATTAACTTACCTGTGCTAGTGACTTGTGTGGAATTTTGCAATCGTTAGTAGGTCATTAAGATGTTGTCGCAATAGTGACGACAAATACCCGCAAAATGCCTTATCAGTTAGATAAATGTATTTTTTAAATATCTATTATTTCGGTATCGTGGTATTTACCAATGTGTTTATTTTAAGATTAACGAAAATACGGTGAAGGCGGTAGTAGGTAGCGACTAAATCAAAGGCTTTTGTAACTTTGGTAACTAACATTTTTTTACTATAGTTATTAATGTTATTATTGCCCAGAATAATATGAATAGAGACTTAAATACGACAATGTTTTGGTTTGATCTTGTTACTGTTTTCAAAGTCAGTTTTTGGGGCGGTACGATTTTACCCAGTTTGGTGCATTATATTATAATATACTTTTCTTATGTACTCCTCGATCTCCTTGCGCAATATTAACTGGCCCTAGCTAGCCGAATACAATATCAGAATATAAGAATCTATTGTCAATTTGACAACGAAACAACGATACGTGCGCACGTATAATAATTAATAACATAGAGTTATTGAATCGCCCAATCCCGGGATTGTAAAAAAATATGAAAAAACAGTATTTTTAGAAATCCGGGATTTAAGTACTATCCTTGTTGATCCTAATTTTTACTATTATTAAGAGGAAAAATCTGTGAAGTTGTAGCTTTTTGGCAGAGCAGTTTTAAACAGAGTTATTTAGGCAAACCTTTATATATTGTGATATTGTTATATCATTTGATAAAATGTAATAGAATTTTATTTAATGTAACATAAACCAGAATCATTGTTGTTCAAAAACAAATGTATCCATATTAACATAATGTTTGGGCTTTGGGTCATTCACTCCGTGTTGCACCGGTAATTCTAATCATTGGTAATGGGTAATCTCTAGAACCACTGGGCACAAAAAAAAAACACCAATTTACTTGTAAAATGGGTTTTCTGATTGGTCATATAGTTACATACACTATAGTTTATGCTACGGGTTTGCATGCGATCTTCGCAATTTGGAGCTAGTGCTCATATAAAGAGGTTTACCTTATTTTTATTTTAATATTTTTCTATTGATTTTACTATCGATGTTGTTATCGGATGAAAGCGGACCGAAAACGGTTGGGCATTGGTGTTTTCTATTGTTTTAGGATTAACTAGATTGCGGCGGCTGTCGTAGTGACAAAAAAAATGCCTCATTCATTATTATAAATACGTTCATGCCGACGTTGTTATCTTTAAACAACCTTTTAACTTGGCGACAGGGCGTACACGTGCCAAAAGGTAGAGTAGTATTGTGATATTTCTCATTGTTTTCAGAGTAAACCTACACACGGTATCAGTATTGACAAAAAAAAAACATAAAACCTTAATTTTCGCAAACGTTCGGGCCTATGCAAGTTGTATATAATTAGTGCATTCTCTTTACCTTCTAGTGAAGTGAGGACGTATGACTTGCAGTGAATTTTGTTAATATTGTGGTTTTTGATGCGTTTGTACCTGATTTAATTGACGACTTTGGCTACTGTTTATGGACACTGATTGCTGCATTTCGATTGTTGATTGTTTGATTTACAAGTGAGTGTTATAAAGGTGAGTGTATGTATTTGAATATTTTGTTATAAATGTTGTCACCAAATCTTTAAAGTATTAATTTGTAATGTCAATTCAATACGCATATTACTAGTATTACTACTTAAGTACAATAACTACGAAATTATGAACAGTAGTAAAATCCTTTACCTTAAAATCATAATGTTTACTCGTCACTTTAAGAAATGCCGGGATTGGATGGTGTTAGTGTGAGGGTGTGTTATTTGCGCAAATACGATCTAGTTAATTTTGACGTCAAAACAATTTTAAATACCATGATGCTATCTTTCAGCACGCGTACACCTTGTCGCAAATGTGAATGCTTAAGTTGATAAAGGTCGCGCTCATAACAAATTCGGTAAAATAAATGTATAATAATGAATAAGGTATTTATTGTTGTCATTATGACTGTCACCGTATTCTGGTTAATCGTAAAACAATGGCAAATACCACGAACCGTGAGCTTTCGGCCCGCATCCTACCGCGCAGGTAAGCATTCCGATAACAACGTTGATAAAGTAAAAAAATACTAATAATGTAACAAATCTCTACATTTCTATACGCATATTAATACGTTAACTAAAATTATTGAAATATATACACGAAACGCATCAAAACGCTTTTAAGGCGCCGTAGGTTCATGATCTTCATCACTGAGCATAAGCGTGAGCGAGATGGAAGTGCGTGCTCGGAAGCGCGGATATCATGTTTTTTAATTGTAATGTTTTGGCCGTTTAAATAAATAAAAATGTAATCACTGATTTCCCTCAAACATGATATTGCCGATTTTTAAAAGCAATTTTAATATTTATAGCTTTTGTGCATAATTTGTTACGAATATTTTAAGTGTATTTTTGTGTGTTTTAGACCTATGTTTGTCATTTTTTCGTATCAAGCGAAATTTGCTTAATCATGTTTCGAAGCACTGATTTCCCTGCAGAAAAGCCTCAAGATTACTATTCGTATTTTTTCGAAAGAATATTACTATAAACAGACGCGTTATATTGTTTCAAAAACTCTGTTCGCTTAACTTCGCTAAAAGAGTAATTTTCATAATCCCGGGATTAGGTAGTTTAACAACTCTATATTAGGTGCACACGCGCCGCCGCCTCAAATATTATCCTATCAACTAATGATTCCCGCGACGCGACTCACGCGACACGTCGTGGAAAATCTTTTGTTCTTATACCTTCATCTTTTGCCGACTACTCTTTTTGCCAGCATGTGTTTATTTTTCAAACTAAATAAATAAACGAAGGTAATCAGTATTTGTCTATGCACTGTGCCAGGCGTATCGAGTGACCTCCTGTGAAAAAAATATTATACTCGATTCATACAGGTGCAAATAATTGTGATGGAAAACATTCGTAAGTACATTCTTAAATTGGTATTCGTTACTTAGTAATTTATTGATATTTTATTTTTACCAGGGCTGCAAGAAAATTGTGACTTGGTATTTTTTTGGATTACAAGGAGTGAAATTACAAGATTTTAATTATTTCCTTATACAAAAAAAATGCGATAAAGAAAATTATCTTTTGTTACAGTTATAAAAACTGAAGCTTGGTGACTTAACTGTACAGTTTCAAAATTACAAATTATATGGAAAAAATGTAATGACGTATCTGATGTATTATCACACAAAAAGTATTTAACTACGTATTAAGTAACGTATTCCATAATAATGTACATTCATTACCTATAAAAAATACTAAATTTAACTTTTTATTATACTATATATTTATTTCATTCATTACATAAGAGCCCTTAAGTTACTTTTACTGCCACTGAACTTTTAAATCTTGTTTTTTTTTATAAAAAGTTAGATTGTGTGTGTCATGACATAAAATCTATTAAATTGAATAACTAGGTACCCACTGGGATTCTGATCCCATGAAACAGCAACGCGAGTACGATACGCGAGACTCTATAACATGTTTAATTTAAATAAAAGCAGCTGATGATACGGTTACCATAACCCACTGAAAACCCCAAACAAAAACCCTATCCCAATAGATTAAGGTTACCACTTCCGATAAGGTTACCATAACAAAAGGTTAACCCTATCATAGGTTAACCCAATGAAGGGTAACCTAATTGATAGGGTTACCGGATCGATGCGGTTAACCTTAAAGACGGGTTTTCCGGTCCCTAAAATGTTTCTTCATAATAATTATGAAGACTGTCTTCATAATTATTATGAAGAAACATTTTATGAAAACTGTTCGTTATGAGTTCCGATGATAGTAACAGAAATATAGGAACATAAAAGGTAGGAAGAAAAAAATTATGAAGAGTGATGATTATGATTACAAAGCGGTATTACTAGAGAAATTCGACACATCAAGTTTATATGAGCCAATATGGACCCCAAACCATGTCAATGCATTATTCAATGTTGAAACAATTCAGAAAGAAGCTAGTCACGCTTTAAGACATATTCGGGTGGATTTTTGAAATTAAATTGCGTCATTTCCGTGGCTAATTTTTATTTCTTTATTTTATGCAAAATGACTACGGATTACGAAACATCCTTTAATTTTAACTTCAAATGTACATAAGGCACCATTTAGAAGTCAATAGTTTAGTAGCAAACAAGGGTTGAAATTTCTTGCGCCACGGAGATGACGCTCAGGACAGCGAAATGACGGTTGTGTTAGAAAAGTGTTAATTGTTATTGGAATATAATATTTACCTTTACAATTTCTAAAGGATACGAAACACCTTTTGATTTTAATTATAAAGGTACATAGGACACTAGTTAAAAATCAATAGTTTAGTAGCAAACAAGGATTGAAATTATTTGCGCCACCGAAATAACGCTCAGGACAGCGAAATAACGGTTGTGTTAGAAAAGTGTCTTTTTTTAATGAAATACAATATTAACACATAAGATTTCCATGGAATACAAAACACCTTTTAATTCTAATTTGAGAGGTACATATGGCACCGGTTTAAAGTTAATAGTCTATTTGAAAATAGAGACCGACTGAAATTGCGCCACCGAAACGACGCTTAGGCCAGCAAAATAACGGCTGTATAGAAGTGTTAAAAATTCAATGGAATATTAAATTTATAATTACGATTCGTTTATAAACCCACTACACATACATATTGAGACAATCAATTTCTTAATCGAAATTATCTACTGAATCAGAATCAGAATCAGAAGTTTTTATTTGTCAGAATACAGTTATAAAAGGTTTTACAGTATAAAATGTCCTTGTATTCAACATGCAAGCATGTGTACAAATACTTAATAAATTACGCTAGAATACAATATTGATAGATGTCACTGAATTAAAAATAATGATAATAATAAGATACAATCAGTCAGTAAGATGTCAGTAGATTTTTATAATTTAGATATTCCCTTACACTGTAAAAACATTTATCCATCAGCCATGTTGAGTACGCTACCTGGGGGGTGACTTAACTAAGGAGCTGAATGAGAAGATGTTAATTACTTTAGAATACTTATTATATTTCAGTGACAGATTCACAAGGGACACGGTTGAACCCCAGGTAACGACTGCGGGCCGCGCTCTGGAACGTGGCCGGCAGTCGCTGTGCAGCGTCAGCTCATATCCGAGTACATATGCACTGGAATATGAGTTGACTAAGCTAAACTGTGTCGTTACATCATTTCCCCCCTTAAACCAAAATAAAATTAAAATTAAAATAAAACATACATAACAGAAACACTTTTGGAAACAATTAAAATTAACAGGTTCACGGATCTCTAAATCCGAACGCTAACGCGGTCATACATTGTGCCGTCGCGCAGTTTGCTGACATGGCGCATACCGCGAGGCAGGCAATGTTTCAACACGTTGTTATTACTAAACACGATACATACATTGTTATTAAGTTGCTTACAGTATACAACATCTGAATGATTTAATTCACATAGAGTGGATTTTAATATATCACTTGCTGTTTCGGAATAGGTTGGGGCTGCGTGTGGTCCCGTTGCACTACGACTGCTGTTGGTTGCACTCTGATCACAGCTTTTTGCAACCAATTGCGGAAACACTTTCTACATTTACTTTGTATGAAATACATGAGTAATAGTACCAGCACCACTGATATTAAAATCAGAATGATTCCAAAGTAATTAAGCTTGGCGTCCACTTGTCCGGTGACACTGTGGACTTCGGCGATTGCTATATTATCGTGCTTGTGCTTCACTTTTGCTCTGGTTAACACCCATCTTCAATGGTAGACTGGACTCCAAAGATAGAAAAATACTTGGTAATAGCTTCGCGTGGCGCGTACTGGTAATGTAATAATTACAATCCCAATGTGACTCTAGTTATATAGCTATATTATTGATGCTGATACTTGCGGAAAAAATATTTAGTCTTACTTCATAATTTGCATAATTCGTTAAAATCACATGGCATCATTTTGCAATTAAAATCAGCCGATTTACATTACTTGTTAATCAATTGCAATATCAATAACATGTTGTTCTAACCTACTTAACTCAACACTAATACAAGTAGTTAGGTATTAACTAATGTCAATCAACCAGTAACTGAGCGATAATTTATGTGATATACTATACGAGTCGACATTTAGTTTTACCGTCGAACAATATAAAACGTCAAATTAAGTTCTCCTACCGACCTATTCCTATACCTGAAGGGGCTAATAGTGTAAGTCTGCGAATCTGACAGGTTTGAGAATTACTCTGCCACTGCGCGTTGTGCGTGGCTGCGCTGTCGCCTCGCTATCGCTTGGCGCGGCGGTGGAACCGCTTACCTTAGGACTCTCCGGGGCCGAAGTTGTGTCGGCGCCGTCGTTCCAAACATACGCTGGCTTTAATCGATCAATTGACAAACGAGCCTGTTTGTTTGCAAATTGAATTAGGAAAACTTTTTCTCCCCTCTCTATAACCTTAAATGGACCGTTATAAGGCGGTTGTAGCGACCTTCGCACTGAATCGTCCCTGACGAACACATACTCACAAGTTTGTAGGTCTTTATGTACAAAAATTGTGCGTGCGTCGCGTACTATTTTATCTACTGGTTTGTAATTCCGTATGGTGTTACGTATGCTAGCTACTAAACTAAACGGGTCACCTGGCTCTGTACATCGTGAACTATTGAAGAAATCACCTGGTAAACGCAGCGCGTGACCGAAAGTCATCTCCGCGGCGCTTACTCCATTGTCGTTTCGGCTGGCGGCTCGCAGCCCCAGCATGACAGTTGACAATTGATCTTCCCACGAGCCGTCCGTGAGCCTGGCCATCAGCGCTGCCTTAAGGGACCGATGAAAACGTTCAATTTTCGCATTTCCCTGAGGGTGGTACGCCGTGGTTCTGAATTTATTGATACCTAACACTACCATTAATTCCTTAAAGAGGCTGCTTTCAAATTGGCGACCTTGGTCGCTCGTGAGTTTAATTGGGCAGCCATACCGCGCGATCCATCCAACGAATATAGTTCTGGCGACAATCTCGGCCGTCATTTCTGCGATGGGGAAAACCTCGGGCCAGTTAGTGCATCTATCTATAACAGTCAGTAGGTAACGATTCCCACGTGGAGATGTCGGCATTGGTCCAACTATATCCACGTGTATATGTTCCATGCGGCCTGCTTCTTCGAATGTTCCTAAATGTGAAATCGTGTGACGATTAACCTTCGACCTTTGGCATTGCACACAAGATTTCACCCAAAGCCCTACGTCTGTATTCATATTAGGCCAAAAAAACCTTTTGCATACCATCTGGCGTGAAGTGCGAATGCCTGGGTGGCTTAAGTTGTGTACCGTTTCAAATGCTGTACGCCTCAATTTTTCAGGTATATACGGTCTCGCCTCTTTTGTCGAAATTTCGCAATAAATAGGTTTATTACAATTTGGTATGGAAATGGATTTTATCTTAATATTACTAGACTTTTCAGCTCGTTGTTCCAAGTTAGTTATTTGTTTTAAATACTCGTCTTCGGCATGCTCGATGGCAAGTTCTGTGTAGTCGAGTGTTGTGGGACAAACTATAGTCTCTATTCGTGACAGTGTATCGGCTACAACATTTGCTTTACCGCTTATGTGTCTAATATCCGTAGTGAATTGACTGATAAACGCTAACTGACTTGTACGCTGTGGCGTTTCGCTACTTTTAGTGCCAATCTTATCGAATGCGTGACACAAGGGCTTATGATCTGTGTACACTACCAAAGGTCGACCTTCAAACAACTTACGGAAAAACCTTACTGACTGGTATATAGCTGCCAATTCTCTGTCATAAGCTGAATAACCTTTTTGTGCTGTAGTGAGTTTTTTGGAATAAAACCCTAATGGTTCCCAAACATCCTTTACCAATTGGTTCAACACTCCTCCGACGGAGGTATCTGATGCATCACACATTAAGGACAGCTGGGCATCGAGACAAGGATGAGCCAGCGTAACGGCTTTCTTTAGGCCCTTTTTACACTGGTCAAAAGCAAGTACCGTCTTGTCTGTCCACACAATTGGCGTTTTATCTTTTTTTTTAGCACCGACTAAACAGTTATCTAAGCTTGCCTGGATCGCAGCCGCCCCAGGTATGTGCGAGCGATAAAAATTCAACATACCGAGGAATCTGCGTAAATAATTGCTCTTTAGTGTCGGGTTTGGGGTAGTTGACGATGGCCTGTACTTTATCATCTAGCGGTCGAATGCCTGTGTTACTAACCTCATGTCCTAGAAAATCCAACCGAGACTGTCCAAAACTACACTTCGCTAGATTAATTGTTATGCCAAATTTGCTGAAACGCTCGCAAACTTGCCTTAGATGTGACTCATGCTGCGCCTCATCGACGCTCGCAATAAGTACATCGTCTAAGTAGTTGAACAAAAAGTCCAGACCCTCCAGAACAGAGCTATTCATGAACCGCTGGAAGGTCTGGGCCGCATTACGGAGTCCAAAACTCATCCTAGGGAACTCAAATAGACCAAACGGCGTTATAATAGCTGATTTTTCAATATCCTCTTGGGCGATCGGTATACAATGGTAAGCTCTATTTATGTCCAATTTGGAAAAGATGTTTTTTCCAGCCAATGTATACGTAAAGTCGTGCAGGCGTGGTATCGGATACCTATCAGGCTTCGTTTGAGCATTCAAGGCCCGATAATCGCCGCAAGGACGAATTTCGCCATTTTTCTTTGCCACTATATGTAACGGACTGGCCCATGGGCTTTTTGACGGCCTGCAAATACCAAGTTCCTGCATGAGGCGAAATTCCTCCTTGACCTTTATATACCGATCGGGAGGTAAAGGCCTTGCCCGCGCGAATACGGGCGGGCCCGTTGTCTCTATATAATGCACCGTTTTGTGCGTTTGCGGTTCCCTGAACGTCGCGGGCTTGGTAATGCTCGGGAATTGGCATAACAAATCATGATACGGATGGCTATCGTCTACGGTATGGAGCGTAGGTTGATCGCTACTCACAATAAGCGCTGCTACGTCTAGGTCCGTGACCTGGTCAATTAACTTTTGAGCACTTAAATCGACTAGTAATCTGTGATAGCTTAAAAAATCGGCTCCTAAAATCGGTTGTTTGACATCAGCTATTACAAATTCCCATCTGTATGCTCTGCGTAATTTAAAGTCTAACACCATTGTTTTTTCACCGTAAGTCCTAATTTCCGTATTGTTCGCTGCAAAAAGTTTAAAGCCCGAACACTCACCCGAACGCTGCTTGTTCCCTGCCGGTAGCACCGATATATTTGCTCCGGTGTCTACTAAAAAGTTAAGTCCACTGTTTAAATCCGTTACCCGTAAGCGGTGGCCGGGCGTGATCACACATATTTCCGCTGTTTTCTGTGCCACGCCACCTAGTTTCCCGACTTGGGAACCCACGCACAAGGCTGCGTACACTTGTTTGCTTTCACTCCGTAACGAAAATGATAATAACACAACCAGTCGGGATTACTGGGACCGCGGCGCGTCGTTGAAGCACTGCGACCTCTGGACGCCGATCTGCCCCTTCCGTAACTCTGATCCCGACCTCGTCCACGGGGCCTCGATCGCTCCATGTCTAACATCCGTACACTGAGTTTAGCGATCTCCGCCAGTATCAAACTCGTGCCGCTATCCGCTCCGTAAGTAGCTGGGGTAACCGCATGCATCGGGGCTCGCTGGATTGCCGCTATCTCGGAGCTGTATTGTGACCTGGTGGCCTCCGCCACGTCATCGGCTATGCTGGACAGCGTATCCAAATTAGTTTCCCTCGATGCCACCAGCACTGCCCGGATCGTCATTGGTAACCGGTTCTGCCACATTATGCGCAAAGTGTCATCTGGGAAACTATCCTTTGCCGTAATCCGCATCCTTTGTAACAGTTGGGATGGCCTTGTGTCTCCCAAATCCATCTCTCCTAGTACCTTCTCGACTTGGCGATTCTTCGAGTCCTCAAGCATTGTAAGAAGTTTGCTCTTGAGTGCCTCGTATCTGCGAACCGCCGGCGGATTGATGAGGAGATCTGTGATCCTCACTATCACCTCCTTGGGCAGCTTTGACACCACCATGTCAAACTTTGCTTCGTCTCCGATCCGTTGTTGCGTAAGCACTGCCTCGGTGCGGATGAACCAAACCCGTGGTTGGTCCACCCAAAACTCCGGGATACGGCTCGACACCGCGACCGACATGACTTCCGGCGATTCCGGGATAACTATGTCGTCCAACCTAAGGCTTGTCCCTGGCGGTGCACTTCCACTAGCAAGTTCTTTAGGTTCGTCCGGCATCACTACACTATTTTACTAGGTAACGCAAGTCCGATAAGCAAATTCCGAGAATTTGTCACTGAATTTAAACGATTTTTATTTTGAACGTCGGGGTCACCAATGTTGAGTACGCTACCTGGGGGGTGACTGAACTAAGGAGCTGAATGAGAAGATGTTAATTACTTTAGAATACTTATTATATTTCAGTGACAGATTCACAAGGGACACGGTTGAACCCCAGGTAACGACTGCGGGCCGCGCTCTGGAACGTGGCCGGCAGTCGCTGTGCAGCGTCAGCTCATATCCGAGTACATATGCACTGGAATATGAGTTGACTAAGCTAAACTGTGTCGTTACAGCCATTTCGTCAATTTATGTCTAAATATGTTCCCCGATAATGTTTTTAAATCATTTGGTAAATTATTAAAAATAGTTATAGTTGTATTAAATACATTTCTTTTGTATATGTCCTTGTGACTGCGAGGTTTGTACAGAAGGGACATAAGATGTGGTCTTGTTCGTCTCTCTATGACTTCACTGTACTAAATATGTATCATTTTGTAAATAAATCAATACATTTTTCATTGTAATTAAAGGCCTAAAGCAATCCTTCAGAGAGCGGTCTCAATGCGAGCCTAAGGCCCGAGGCCGAGTCCACACGGATACTCGTTATCTCCAAGTAACTTGCAAGCGAAACCTGTCGCCGGGCCGAATTCCTGAAGGTATACGAGGACGCAAGCGGAGCCGAAGGCAATGAAAGGACCTAAGCATGCTTTTAGAGAGCGGTCGCTAAGCGAGCTCGGAGGCTGAAGGGCCCGTGGGTGACCCCCACGGACACTTACTGACCCCAGGTGTATTGAAAGCGAAACTGGAGACCAAGTCCCGAAGGTGAGCGGGCGGCCATGTATTGAACATGAGAGTAATTTGGTGGTATATATATTGTACACTTGAAAAAAAGCTTGTTTTTACTTTCAATATATATTAATTATTAGATGTCACCTCACCTCATTTCAAGAAGGAAATTGTACCACCTCATTTTTGGATATGAGGTGCTCATACAAACTCATTTTAATTTCATGTCCTACACTAATATGTAGTTCTATTTTTTATAAATGAGATATCAATGAATTCAATTGACAACTTATTACTGGCGAATACAAAAGATTATGTTACTTACGGTTTAAAACTGGTGCCTTTACCCTACAGGTTATGTTAACAGAATAAAAGCGAAATATTATTTAAATATGATTACCATGTGAGATTGCAATAACAAATAATTACATGATCATTTTGTGATAAACAAAGCTTAAACCGTCATTTCCGTGGCGTGTTCGTTATTTCCGTGGGCAGAAGGACAGCGAAATGACGCCAGCGAATGACGCCCATGAACCTATTTTATTATTATGGCGAAACGATACGCGCCAGTAATACATGATCTTTACATAAGCATAATAACAAAACGAGCTATCAAACGTAAAAAAATGACCCAATTAAAGATGATCTACGTGCTTAAATAATAATCCATGGAAATAACTTCTTAGAGGACGAAAATACATCGCTTGAGACACTACCTCGTAAACTACTTTTAAACGCGGAGCCGCACGTCCACTCACTTCACAGCCTAAGCACAACTGACGTAGTTTCTCGTAACATTGCAAACATGGCGACAGTGCCTTCGGCCAACTAGATATCAGCAGGTATTTGCGCGAAGTCATTTACTGGCTAAACGTGTGACAGAGACAAATGGCCTTCCTTCTTTTAAATAAAACATTATTTAATCAAAAGAATTACGCGTTGTAATGCGTAATTTAATTTTATTTTTAATGATGTTATAATACTTCTAAATAAGTTATTCAGAAATGATGTTGTGCTTACATTTGTTTGAAGGAATCGGCGAATGTGACAGGCCTCACAGACTTGCTGCGCGGTGTAATTTACACATTAAACTTATTTTTGTCTCGGTTTTGTGTGTAATAATTTTTAAAGTTATGTTATGCCTCACTATACCTTTATGTCCTCGACGTGTAAAAAAAATAGTAGTATTTTGGTGATTGGTTTTTTTATAACTGGCTTGTGACACCTTAAAAAGTACCTTTGAAAATCCACCCATTCTTGAATTTCTTGATGTCACAAATAAAAACTTACGCGCACTTCATTCCTTAGGTTAGCCAACAGGTAACTGGGACACACTGATAGTCCACATTATGGCGGATAAGTTAGATGCTGTGACCACTAGAGTGGAAAGAGCGCCGCAATTCTGAGTCAACTGTCCCTACTTTAGAAGTTTTAAGACATTTCTTTTGCAAAGAGCAGATTTTTTGGAGAGCCTTTAGGACATCAGACAGAATAAACTCAAGCATGAATCATCAGCATCGTCGTCAAATCAAAACGGGCAGTCAAAACCTAAAAGCTTTATTGCTAGCTCTTCATTTGATAGTAGTCGTAGGCCTGCGTACACAAACACATGCCCTTTATGCAAAAAGACTCATCATTTGTATGGTTGCCCCTCCTTCAAGAGTTTGTATGTATGTATGTAAATACTTTATTGTACACAAGACACAGGTAAAAATACAGACAAAAAAAGAAGTTAAACCGGTACAAAGGCGAACTTATCCCTGTAAGGGATCTCTTCCAGTTAACCTTTGAGCAATTGAGTTGAGATCAGGAACAACAAGATAGACAAACTAACACGTGTACAGACGTATTTACCTTGACGCTACAGTAAATTAATCTTAATACATATATATTTGTAAGTACACATAAAAATAAACAGTATACACATAATATAACTATATATATATAAATATATACTTCCATTCCACAACTTCACAGCGCGCACCGTGAAAGACTTAGAATAAGCGCGCGTCTTATTAGACGGTAATGCAAAGGTGAGGTTAGCGTTAGACCGCAAGCGGTGATTACTGTCATCAGCCATATAAGTAAAACGTTCAGACAAATAATGTGGAGAAGCAGGATTGAAGAGTACGTTAAAAAGCAAGGAGAGGATGTGCACGTCTCTGCGCCGACGGATCGGTAACCAGCCGAGCTGAGAACGAGATTCAGAGATGTGGTCGTATTTGCGCAGGCCAAATATATATCTTACACAGACATTTTGTAATCGCTCAAGTTTTCCAAGCAGTTCCTCTTTGAGATCTAAAAATGCTATGTCACCATAGTCTAAAAGAGGAAGTAAAAGAGATTGGGCAAGGGTCATCTTAGTATGGAAAGGGAGAAAATTCTGCAAACGCCTTAGGGAGCGGACGAAGGCAAACATCTTTTGACTTACCTCAGCAACATGGGGAGACCAAGAGAGCGTCTGATCAATGGTGATACCCAGATTCCTGACGGTAGAGGCAAAAGGAATGACAGTCCCATCAAAAAGCACGTCTGGAATCACCCCTTCCGAGAGTATACTTAAGTATGTAGTAAGGACTACCAATGACAATTGCTTGCGATTTCTTCGCATTAACTTTTAAACCGTAGTTGCACGCCCAACACCGTATAAATTCCAGATCACTGCCAGTGGATGCATGGCTTACAAAGGCAAAGTCCTTCAAAGATTGTTTGAACTGTCTCTGTCACGGCCATTCAGAGCATCAGTGTCGCTTGTCACATTACAAATATTGTAATAGGAAGCATCACACTCTAATTCACACTGAATCAAAGCAAGAGACGAGTCATATTGACGCACCTCCAAACATTTCAGTAGTGCTGAACAGTCAGCAAGTAGCATTCAGTCAGCTCAGGTGCTGCTGTCTACAGCCCTCGTGAAAGTGGCAGATAAGAACGGGAAGCTACAAACAAATTTTATGACACATGAGCTGTGCAGTAAGCTCAAACCACAGCAAACTGAGCACCACCCCTATCAATTCCAAGGTGACTGGCATCAACAGTCACACATCTAATACATCTCAGGTATGTGCAATTCAAATCCATTCAATAGACGGGAGCTTCGAGACGAACATAGATTGTTACGTTCTACCGAACATTACAACAGCCATAACATCCACATACATACACATCAACAATATTCAATTACCTTCAGGGATTCCGTTAGCAGATCCCACATTCAACAAGCCGGCATGCATCTTGCAATCATCTTGCATCATTCAATCTTCGTTGGGGCAGAGATATTTTGGAGCGTGCTGGGTTCAAATCTGTTAAGTAGATGGTTGCTATGCTACCTATCTTGTTTTTGTGGTTACTATGTACAATCAACCGTCAATCAGCTGTTTTACCTCAGAATAAATATTACTCCAAGACACTGCGACTCTTTAATTATAGTTAAGTCGAAATGTTGAATGGATTGAGACAATACTTCCATATCAAGGATTTAGGAGAAGCTCGACAGTGCCTTGGCATGTGTTTAGAACGAGGAACACAAGGTTAGTTATTCTTACATCAGAGGAAGTTTGTGGAGACCATTCTAAATGATCATGGAATGGATCAATGTAAACCAGTGAAAACCCCGCTGGAGCTGGATCTGCATAAAGTTTTGGCAGATGGGGGTGGTGATGAGTTGAATCGCCAAGAACAATTAGGATACCAGTCGTTGGTTGGTGCATTGAATTATCTGGCCTGCAACACGAGACCCGACATCTCCACAGCAGTGAGCTTCTTAGCTCAATATAATTCATGTTGTCAGACTGTACACATGAAGGCGGCTAAGCGTGTTTTACGTTACATTAAAGGAACGTGGGACTTAGGCCTTACGTTTCGAAAGTCGAAAGGTGAACGTAACAATAATTTAATTACAGGTTACGTAGACGCTGACTGGGGAGGCGACATAAAAGACAGAAAGTCGTTTTCTGGATTCATGTTTAAAGTGGGACCGAATATGATATCCTGGGAGTGCAGAAAGCAGAAATGCGTCTCATTTTCTTCTACTGAGAGTGAATACGTTGCTTTATCGGAAGCATCCAAGGAAGCAGTATATCTTCAGAGGTTAGTGAGACAAGTAGTCAAAAGTGAGGGTTCTCAGAGAGTCAAGGTGTTTGTTGACAACCAGAGCGCCATCGCATTGGCTAACAATCCTGTTGCCCACAGGCGGACGAAGCACATCGACATTCGATACAATTTCATCCGCCATTGCGTCAATGAAGGGCTAATTCAGTTGGAGTACATCTCAACTGAAGATAACTTGGCCGATGTCCTTACAAACCCATTGCCCCGCGTTAAGTTTGAAAGATGTGTCTGGTTTAGGTTTAGACCGGGGCACTTGATGCTGTGAGTGTGTTCTGATGATGAACGGTTGCTTGAGAGGAAGTGTTAAGTAGATGGTTGCTATGCTACCTATCTTGTTTTTGTGGTTACTATGTACAATCAACCGTCAATCAGCTGTTTTACCTCAGAATAAATATTACTCTAAGACACTGCGACTCTTTAATTATAGTGTATATTTAAAAAAAATCGTATTCAGTTGGGTACAAACCAGCCCACTCTTTATGAAACCAAATTGGGATGGTTAGTTTCAGGTGGGATTTCTCAACCTAAACCAAATACATCACAGACATACATGTTCACACATGAAGCACTTTGTGACACAAATGTGGACATATCACGGTTTGGGATTTGGACACAGTGGCACCTCAACACAAACTGACGTTAGAAGAAAACGCTTGCGAAGAGCACTTTCTTAAAACTACAGTACGTAACGCTGACGGACGGTTCATAGTTTCGATGCCGAAGAAGGAAAACCCTGCAGATTTAGTTTCCCGTGGTCTTAGTGCTGATCAGCTAGGTCAATCTACTCTGTGGTGGTCCGAAATTTATTCAATTAGATAGGAAACAATGGCCTCAAAATCCAAACAAGTCATCCACTATTTGTTGGCCAGAAATGGTAGAACAATCACTTGTAATTCAAAAGCAAAACGACAACATTTTTACTAAGCTGATTACAAATTCATCAACCTGCTCAAAACTTACACGTGTCACGGCGCTGATATTCCGATTCATTAACAATTGCAGAGAAGCAAGAACTAGGCTGTTTGCCTATTTGGCAATATTTCTCATGAAGAACTTGAATGCTCTAGTCATTTTCTTTTGCGTAGGGCACAAGAGGATTCCTTTCCCAAGGAAATGGAACTATTGTCGTCAAATAAACCATAATCTCGAAAATGCAATCTCCGGTCACTTTCTCCATTCCTTGGAGAAGGTAATCTCATTCGTGTGGGGGGAAGAGTGAGCAACTCCAGCTATGAATACGATGTCAAACATCCAATGTTGTTCAGTTTTAAGCACCATTTATGCAAGTTGATATTCTTGCATTATCACGTCAGGTTCATGCATGCAGGTCCCCAACTTTTGCTGGCTACTGTATTGTAGTATCTAAACGCAGTCTAGTCATCGACTATTAACTGTCACTTTGACAGCCCTCTCTGCTACTCAGCCCCTTGTAGCGAACACACGCAACCTCATACTCTTATATATTAATATCTGAAATATTTGATAAATAAACTACCGAAGATCTGAAGACCATCTTTTATTCCATAACAATACATGGCGCAGTCGAATCGGAGAAGAATCTACGAAGATTAAACCGGATTAAGAAGGTAACCTCGAAAAACACGTTTGGTCACCAGTACCGGTAAACTAATATTAACTACTAAGAAGATAGAATCGCATGAAGAAGTGTCGCAATAGTTATGGGCGACGAAGATAAGACGAAATCAGAATTTAAAGTGGACAACATGTGTGCGGTGGAATATAAAATGCCGCAAGGTGAAACAGAATGGGCATGCTCGCTAGCGGATTTCTGAATATTTTTATTGATATAGAGAGAGAGGGGAAGCCAAACTATTGCTTCATACCTTTCAGTTTGGGAAATTGACGTAATAATTAAAGGGGAGAAGAAAATCAACGAAGCTAGCATTCAACAGTGTGAACAATCAGTATTGGAAACTTATTTCAATTATGAACATTGTATGAAACATTTAAAATATAGATACCCAAATAATGTTTATACTATGACAGTCCGTCGTGGCTGGAAGCGTAGGGAGACATACGAATTTCAATCTTAATAGCTAGAGCATTAGAAGCCAAATCAAAAGGAACAATACGACCTTTTGTCATAAAGCTAATAATATCACGTGTTTACACTAGCGTGCTAATACTACAATCAGACTTAAACCTTATTGCTAAAAGATTAAGGAGAGTTGAAGAGATTCATGATACAACCAACGTTTTAACTCACGCATTTCCCGTGAACTGACACTCGTGACCCTACTGACCCTCGTGACCCTCATGACCCTACCGACCCTCGTGACCCTATTGACCCTCGTGACCCTCGTGCTACGGACCCTCGTGACCCTACTGACCCTCGTGACCCTCGAGACCCTACTGACCCTCTTAACCCTACTGACCCTCGTAACTCTCGTGCTACTGACCCTCGTGACCCTATTGACCCTCGTGACCCTCGTGCTACGGACCCTACTGACCCTCGTGCCCCTCGTCATACTGACCCTCGTGACCCTACTGACCCTCGAGACCCTACTGACCCTCGTAACCCTACTGACCCTCGTAACTCTCGTGCTACTGACCCTCGTGACCCTCGTGCTACTGACCCTCGTGACCCTATTGACCCTCGTAACCCTCGTGCTACGGACCCTCGTGACCCTCGTGCTACTGACCCTCGTGACCCTACTGACCCTCGTGACCCTATTGACCCTCGTGACCCTCGTGCTACGGACCCTCGTGACCCTCGTGATACTGACCCTCGAGACCCTACTGACCCTCGTAACCCTACTGACCCTCGTAACTCTCGTGCTACTGACCCTCGTGACCCTCGTGCTACTGACCCTCGTGACCCTCGTGCTACTGACCCTCGTGACGCTCGTGCTACTGACCCTCGTGACCCTCGTACTACTGACCCTACTGACCCTCGTGACGCTCGTGCCACTGATCCTCGTGACCCTACTGACCCTCGTGACCCTCGTGACGCTCATGCTACTGACCCTGGTGACCCTACTGACCCTCGTAACCCTCGTGAAGAGTATAAAAGGGCTTGCCGGACTGGTATCAAGATCATTCAATTCACATCGTTCGGACTGGCAGTGTCTCTGGTTGTGGGCTAGGAAATTATTGGTGCGTGTTACCTTTATTGTGGTGAATGGCTCGTCGTTATGGGGAAGTCCTCTTCGTAATTATGAGTCATTTGCTTTTCTTAATTTTATAGTCATTTGTATATTTAAAGGGGTATTAGGGCCTAAGCTATGTTTACCTTATCGGAAATATTCTGTGGGGTTTATATGGCTAAATCAAACATGTCTTATTCGCCAGGGCTACTCTTTGGAATTGGGCATGTTTGACAAGTAGTTTCGGAACTCAGTCGAAACTGTTATTTACCGTAACGGATCAAGTCCGGAGGTTCATATGGTTAATCAAATATAGCTAATGTGCCCGAGCACTCTCTGGGATTGGATATATTTGAGTGATTGCTTTCGAAACTTAGTTGGGGTTAATTCTCACTACCTAATCAGCCGGAACACTGCCAAGAATCAGTATATCTGCGAAGTCAGTCCCGCCTAACGGTGCCAAATGGGACTGAGTCCGTGTCCTTTGCAACCAGACTTGAGGTGTGGTCTGGCGTCTACCTTTTTACCGACATAGGAGACGAAACCCCTTAATCGGGGCCCTCACGTCTCTCAGAACAGCTGACGACGTAGACGAGGCTTGGTCATTCATGTGATAAGCATAGGAGGTTACTCTGCTCGTTGAAACCGATCGGTTGCCTGAGGGGTCGTTCAGCATTAAATATATGTAAATATACAAGTAATATTCCCAGCTAGGGCGCCTTACTCGCTGTATCCCTCTAGCTCTGTCGAGCGCAGCGGGGGGAGGCAAATACACAGGCTGCTAGGGTTGCTATCTCAGTTTCGCCGACTGAACTACTTACAGTTTAACTAGGGATACATTCTTGCTTCTGAACTAAGGTATGGTTCTAGAAGTAAGCAGAATAGGGACTGTGGGGTAGACGTAGAAGTAGACTCACGCGATATGGGGTGTTAGGGCTTAAAAAAACTATATCTACTGTAATTTAAGATATTCCAAGGGTTTGCTTGGATCACTAAAGGTAGAATCACTATTCCAATAAGATTTAATGAAGGTTTAAATTATTAGTATGAGTAACTGATGTGACATTTGAGTAGCGTGGGCAAGTGGTGTTGGGTTGCCGTGGATTACATGTAAAATATTATGAAGGTGTGACAATTATTAAAGATCATTAAAAGGTTATAATGCTATTCGTGACATTGAGATATCAGGATTGTTTCAGAAAGACGAAATAATTCTGGATTTGATGACAGGCTGAGCAGTTCATCAAATCCTTATCAATATCTTATTATCATGAATGGATACTCTTCATTCACGGTATTTATAATCATGAGTGGATACTCTTCATTTAAGGTACGGTTTAGGTAGAATATTTCACATGTAATGAACGGATTACCTCGGCATTACCCACCATAGTTGTCGGTAGAGAATGGTCTTAGGTGATGGGCCATAAAAGCTATCAACATAAACATTTAATAATACTAAAAGAGGTCAGACGAGTTTATTTCGGCGTTTCTTCTCGAAACTGACCGCTAGGTTTGAGACGCTGGTAGATTCACTCTCTGGGCCATAAACCCATAGGATAGCTAGGTAAGTAATGTGTATAGGATGTCCAGACTCCATTCCAAACAAGAGAGTAGCAAGTGTGAGTAAAGTATTACCGCACGACCCGTCGATAGAACTTTGTTCCAAAATACAAGTATAGGGCAGTCTTTTATCTCATTATAGGTATAAATAAATAATCTTGATCTTGATAAGAGCTACTCCTTGTTCAACCGGACATATAATAGGAGGTAGAAGATCTTCTACCAAAAACAAAATAAATTTATAATCATAAAGTAACTTACAGCTAATAAAGAATAAATTATAATAACAAGTTTTAGGAATTTTTTATATCAAGAATTAGGAAAATAGCAGTGCAAATTAGCGTATAGATAGGCTTATTTATATACAGATAGACTAGCTTTAGTTGTATTAAGAATGCGGAGTCCAAAACCTGTCAAGCTTTCATAAAAGTACCTAGGGTTATTACGGTTCACAACACTTCAGGGTTCTACCACTAGCGATCACAAATTTGGCCATATCTTCAGGTATTTGTAATGAAAGCACACAACGAAAGAAGGTTTAATAAGTAGGAAAACAGAGAGTGCGAATTACAGTAAAGTCTAGGGTTTTACATTACGTTAGAGTTTATTAAAATTATTCAGCGTTCTCGAGCTTCGACGAGGAGCTTGTTCAGCGTGTTAGGTCCTTTCGTATTTCGTCATTATGAGAGGGGGCAAACTGTTACAGTTTGGTGCCGTGACCAGGATTTTCAGTAGCCCTCCAGGCCTCCAGGAGGGCTACAGTTTGTTGCCCTGAAGTTGGAGGTGAGCTTGATAGGGGTTGGACTTTTCATTATTTTCTTTTAACCATCAGCTAGGGACTCCGCGAGGTCAGGTTTAGGACTCCATCTGAAAATAAAAATAAATAAACATCATTACTATTTTACAGATATCCCTTCAGCTGTGGTCATCCCTCTGTGGGCTTCATATTTTTTCCTGCAGGTTGGTGGAGTCCCCCTCGGAGGGGCGCATTGGCTGTGCTTACTTTCTTAGAAATAAAACCGCCATTCGTGTATTGATCTCGTTTTAATCCATTGAAACGTATAGCCAATGAAGCGAGACAGCTAACAAGCGACAATTTCAATGGCCATTGGAGGAAAATTTTGAATTTGATCGGTAGTCTAAAACTGCCACTGGCGCGTTAACCACGGTCGAGTTTCGCGAGTGAGTTTTAATGGTTTTAGTGCGAATTTTCGTTGCCAGAAGGTGATATCTTGGAGAAATGTAAATAATCCTTCGTTTTCTGTTAAAAAAATATAGTTTTTAGTTGATTAACGATAATAAACTTGTGGCTAACACACCATACCTACTCATGGTCAAAATTTGCCTACAGGTTTTTTAGCGCTTTTCTACTTATTTAGAATTACTAACAGCTATTATTATTACCGCTATTTATCGTAAATTTATTTAAAATGTAGGAAATGGACTAACAATCGCCCGAAAGTAGATAAATAGATCGAAATTGGTAACGGTCATAACAGAGCCCTCAGAGGGATGGGAACCGTCAAGGAACTCCCCTCCGAGGGATGCTCACATGAGACCTCGTGACGTCACTTACTCAGCGCACCAGCGCGATTTCATAATATGGATACGCCATGGATTGATTGTCTTGCAACGTTCGTAATTCGTATCTATTAACGGAAAAGTTGGATCTTGTGTTGTGCTCGCGATTTGTTGCTATTGTCTAGGTTTATGTCGGTGAACTTACATTAGATAAATACTTAGTGCTTATGTATGTGCCTAATGTGATTATCAATATTAATATTAATAAATATTCAGGTGTGTCTTTAGTGCTCGTTCGGACTCTTCGGACTAATCAAGTGAGTGGCGCTTTCGATTGTAACGAATACGATGGTTCATGTGCTATCATAGTTTCAATAAGTGTTAACTGAGCTGTGTGCTGTGTTATTTAGGTGTTTGTACAATCTACGAAGAACCATCGTAAGTAAGAACTAATTTCTACACAGACGAGGGATCACTCAAAAATCACCACTATTCCTTCATGTTCATCAGGTTGTACCGCTACTACAAACTCATGGTGTGGGTAAGGGTATATCCATACTAAGCAAACCAATTTTTTTCGAAATGGTCTTGATTTTCATTGTTTTAATGTTCATGTTTTACGTGTTTTTTGTTTAACTGGTATTAATGTTGTAATTTTAATTGAAAGGATATTTAATCAAGATGCTTCCAATTAAATTTGTTTATTTTAAAGCCCATGGTTGCTGTGATAATTGCAGTCGTTTGGAAGAGGTTATTTTGTGTCAAAGTAGACATACTTTTTTCATTTTACTGTCACATAAAACCTGCTGCACCTACAATAAAAAAAGCTTCGGTTACACCTAGTTGATGGCCCAAATGTATTGTTTAGGCATGAATTTGATTACGAACAGTATAAAACACTTCAGATATATACATGTAAATCGAAGCCCACACGAGCAACTTCTGAGTGTAGGCATTATATTGGTAGAATATTTCAAATGGTCTAGTGTAAAAAAAATACTCATGAGCCTGCCATTTTATGTTTTTCGAATAAGTATAACACTAATTTCTTCAAATTAAGCCCATTAAACACTCCAAATATCCAATTTATTATATTTAAAATGACCAAAATATGTCGTAAACTTCGGTGACCTGGTGACGAGGTCAGCTAGATAGCCTTAATACGACTTTAATGTAACGATGATATATCGTTGCAGTTAGATAATTTAATATAGATCGAGTTTCGTCCAAAATCCTGGCTGTGATTATGTAAAAAACTAAAGAAAATTTAATTTTACCAAATCACTTCACCCCACAAACCTTGGAGGTTGAGCGTCCCTCAGAGGGTGCCACAGACGTGGGTAAGCGGCCATGTTTTTTCGCCACAGCTGAAGGGTTAAAACACATGTTTTGAGTATAATCTTTAAGATATAATAACATAAAATCAGCGGGGCGATAATGTATATAACATGGTACTATGGGAATCAGTAGGTGTATTTTAGACTTAATGACAGTATCAATTCGATTTTAGGCGCCAAAAGGATGAGTAGACCTGTCAGAAACAAAACCATGACTGCAAAACTGCGAGAAGCGACTCGTAGGACCGTGCAGACTACCCCTGTAAAATTACGCGAGAATTTAACACCGGTAACGAGAGAAACTATTATAAGACCGGCTAGACGACGGCTGCGAAAAATAATCGCTAAAAAGGCTAGACCGGCACAGGGGCTATTTCGTAATATGCTGAAGCGGACGGAGCGAAGAGTGACGGAAGGCTTAGGGCAACTAAGGGAAGAGTTGCACACTGCCATATGTTCCACCGTGGACGAAAATCCAGTAATTCCTATGGAACCCGATGAAGATGGGGGCGTGCCCGCAATACCGGCAGAACGAAGCTTAGCCCCAGAGGAAAAACGAAATATTATATACAATATTAGACAAGTGAACCATGAACGTCCCAAATTTGGGAAAGTAGTCTTGCATCCTGTCACATTTCTAGAAGATTTAGATGCATATCTACGAAAAGTGGACGCAGCCGGACACGAGCTAGAAACAATCATAGAATGCCTCGAGGGCACTGCAAGGGACTGGGCTCGAATCTACAAAAATCGCTGGACTAGCGTCGCCGATTTTAGGACCGACTTTTTGAAGTTTCACTGGGGGGATTATGAACAGAATGAATTAAGAAGAAACATAGTGCATGGCATTTGGGAAAAGACTAAAGAACCCTCCATGCACAATTACTTCATTCAAATAGTGGGACAAGCGAAGATGCTTAATTACGTTATGCCAGAACAACAACTAATATCCGACATTATGAGGCACTATCCGCGATATATTCAGCAAGCTTTTGTCACTTCAAAGCCATCAACAATTCTAGAAGCAGCGGAGCTTTTACGCTCAATGGACGAGGAAAACAAACAAGAGCCTCGGACCAACACCAAAAATAATGCAGGCCCATCAAAAGCTGGGGAAAAGAAAACGCAATATTCAAATTGGAGGCGACCGGAGGGAAATGTTTCCACAATGCAATATGTGGATCTAGATGGTTCGGAAAACTCCAAAAAAAATATTAGTGATTTTTACAACTGCCACTAATGTAATAAAGAGGTAAATAATTATTATTATTAATATTATAAATGTTTGACTATTATATAGTTTTGATAAGTTTATTTTATTTTCATTATTAAAAAATAAATTATAGGTGAAAAAATTATTTATTTCACTATTAAAGGATGTATTTATTCAATTTAATTTTAAAGAAAAAAATAATCTAATTAAAAAAATAAAAGTAAAACTAAAAATAAAAATTTTTTTTGTGAGAAGCTAGTAGAAACCAGTATGAAAAGTTAACTGATGTTATAGGTTAAGGTCAATTGTCGAATGACAAATTGTTGATAAGAATAGTTTTGTTGCAACATCTGTGTGGTTCCTTTGAAAGAAAAAAAAAAGAATATAAATAAATAATAAGCCAGACCCCATCCAGAATAAGAATTCATTTGCGATTCTCGGTCATAATTTCTAGCAAACATTGAAAAGGTAACAGAAACCGTTTTGAGAATTAGCAAATCTATCCTTATTTTACCCGGCTCGGTAAGGGTTTTTAAAAAAAAAAAAAAATGTTTCTTTTTTTCTAATATATATAATAATTATATTGTGATCAATTACTTTGGTAAAAGAGACCGCGAGAGAGTGGACCACGAAGACGTGAGTGGAAGGTAATCACCTCACCACGAGCGGAGAGGAAAACAACAAGCCCAATCACCACCGGAAAAACCTGGACAAGCCGGGAAGAAACAACATGACTTATAGTTCCGTCCAAGGATTCATTGTCGGTGCAGACTTTTGTTGCCTACTGTACTTTTCTTGTGTATCGTCATCAATTGCTATTATTCAGAGCGAGGCCGAACTCGGGATGCTGGATTCTCGTGGCTATTTTCTGTCTCCGTCGTCTGATCGGCTGGATGATGTCCTCGTGTCAAGTTGCAATTCAGACAATGTCTTTCAAAAAAAAAACAGAATCTCAACTCAGTTGAATAACGGATGGTGACTAACGGATGGATAGCGTGAGTTGATGCCCAACGTACTTACATACATACTTACGAACGGTGCAGGCTAAATAAAAGTTTGTAACAAGCGAAGCAGGAAACATTGCATTGGTAGGACTTCGTAGTGATCAAGTATGCCAATAAAAATGAGATAAGATAAAAATAAATAGACATTTGAACAAAGAAAGAGAGCTGTAGAACAAATATGAATAGAATTACAACTTAGAAAAGTTGTTCATTTCAAGGTCCAATATCTCAAGGACGGCTGAACAGATTATGAAACGTGACTAAAAACACTCGGGATATAATTATCTATGATAAAAAAAAAAAAACTAAACGAAAGTCGCTTCATCCGTTCGGGAGCTGCGGTGCCATGGACAGATGCACCGACAGACACTTTAAATTTATAGCACCCTCTCTTTGCGTCGGAGGTCGAAAATGCAAAGGAGTGTAGTCAGGATTCAAGAAAAAAATTAAGTCAAATATACTCACGTTTAAGCATAAGTAGAACACAAGATCGCGAAGCTTCCACGTTTTATTGATTGATCAGTAGTTGATTGTTTCAATTTGGTCTACATATATAATCTGGAAATCAGAAAAAGTAAATTAAGGGGTGGCAATCTCGCGGTTCGGGCGTGCGGCTGTCGAGCGGCGGTTGTGGGGTCGTGCCGGTGAGATTTTCGGTGCATGTGTACGGGATGTCATTTGATGTTCGGCGTGGGCTTTTTGGTAGGGGACAAGCATCGCGAAGGGGTCTGCATGCGTCCGCGGGGAGATTCAACGATGAGTGTGAGGTCCCCAACCCGCACTGGGTCAGTAATAATAATAATAAAATAATAAAACATTTATTTCAGGCAACTAAGGCTGTGTTTTGGTGTGGCACTCATTGGGGGAGACTGTGTCTGGCGGTGGGGGTTTTTCGGGTGGTGATTATGATGATTATTTGTATATATCACATGATATCAGTAAAATTATAAATTGAGGCGGACCTTAATATATAAAAAAATATAAATTCATTGACTCTGGGGGGCGTCAATGTACAAATAATTTAAATTATAGATGTGTGGGGGCGTATACAAGTTTTCTAAAAACATGCTAATCGGCCTAGGTAATGTACGGCCCGATAATCTGCAGCCATACTGTACGAGGAATGTCGGGGTGTGCGTTTGTTGGGGTTTAAATTATTAGCTTCCACCAAACACGAGGTGTTATTGCATTTTAAAACTACTATAGTTATCCCCATAGATAAGATCTGCGGAAATATTATCTTATAATAATTATTTAATTTATGCGACGCAAAACTTTCTCTAGCATTATTTTATGGTTTTGATATAAAGACGTAATTTAAAAATCACTTTAGTGAGATAATATATACGAAAAAACAAAGACAGAACGATTAGCTTAGCCCGAGATTTCATAGATAAAGGAAATTAATCACGTCAATTTGTTGCTATACCAAAACGCTAAAGTGTAGAAGGCTTTTAAGAGCAAGGGCCACAGACATAAAACGGTCTTACACGCCTGACAACTTGTCGCAGCAATGTGTTGTAATTAGACATAGAAATCAAAATATTCTCCTCTTTCCGGCATGCCGAGTTGATAGGGCGGACGGAAAGCTTGCAGTACGGGTTGCTCGACTGTGGGAACACTGTTTAGTAACAGCAGCAGCGCTGCCATGAATCGAGGCTTGAATACATGCATCCCTGTCACTCAATATCGTGAGCAATAGAGATGGGAGTACCCGGGCTTCGACTTTCAAAGATCGTGGTCATAGCTCAGGACTTAAATAATACGTGGATACAATAGATTATATTGAATTTAGTTTGATGAATTAAATTGAGAGAATTATTTAATTAATACGGTACAGGAGGTATGGAAAGTCCATGGCCCAGTATATCATATTATCATACAAAAAGTCACGCGACGTGCATAGCATAGACATTAATTTTCTGGTTCATACTTTATATATAAAACAGCATAAAACCAACATACATTACATTTATCAACATACATATCCATTATCTTATACAATTAAGGAAGCTTATTTGAAATATCACTACATAGTATAGGGCAGGGCCGCTTTCCACTGGTTTGTATGTGTAATATGGCGTCCGTGCGGTGCCGGGGCGGGTCACTAGTATAAAATTAACTATATAATGGGTATTAGTAACTTAGTAGAAGTGCGAATGAACGCCCCGTTATGGTTTATAGGTATTCAAGAAATATATTATAGGGTATTAGTACCGTTATTACACGCAAACGCGATACAAAATGTTGTGGAAATGCTAAGATCACGAAAAGCAGAAAAGGGAGAGATAATCTTTATTTATCTATGCAGATTTAACAAGTGAGGTTTCCCAGATTTCAGCTCGAAGTGTTTCATAAGATTGGATGTTCTGATAATAAGGGTTTAACACGTTCGCAACCGAAAGCCCGCCTGGTAGGCACTCGAAATGTTTGTTCAGATGCCGGTTCAGCATGCTAGTAGGGCAGTTTTCACATGCAGTTTCGGGAGGGCAGCTTGTAGGCGTCCCTGGAAACATAAAAATAAATATTACTCTCCGTATAATAGAATAAGCTTTCACGAAAATTATTCACAGAGCACAGGAACCATTGGGTTTTTCCAGTGTCGGTTCAAACGTTGTTATGATATGGGAGAGCGTTTAGTTGTAGCAGTACTACTGGGGTCATTCTAAGCTATAATTATGTTCCTTAAATATTAAGTATATATTAAAGAAAATAACATGGTACGGGGGCGTGAGGAAATATCTTGATTTGGGTTTAAATTGCGGAATTTGTGGTAACTATTGATATTTAATAATAAAAACATATTTTTTTCCAAGCCTTGATTCGCTTACAGAACAGTGATATCCTGGTTTGGTAAACATATGGCCATGGATTTACAAATTTCCCTGTTAGCACATACATTTTGTCAATACTATGAAGAGAGCGCCGAGCAGATGCGGGTTTTTGATCATATTACTAAGCGCGCACAGAATTATTGAAATACATCAATGATATTGTGATGGTCGTCGCTTGGGGCGAGCCATACATATCCTTCCGCCTGAAGGGCGTAGTGAAGGTTTCCAGGCTAACTCAGGGGTAGAAGGGATGTCCACTAGGGTAAATGGAAAACACTGATTGACTTGGTAACAAATATGGGTCTTTTATGCCCTTTATTAAAATGGACTCTGAGCTTAAGATTAGGCGCGAGGTAGGTGGCTTATGCACCAGTAAAATACGGGCCCCGTGGGGCGCTTCGTGGACGTGGTCGCGGATAGCTTGTCAGAGGTTCTACGGTGGAGTCTCAGCCGCACGTACTCGGTACGCCCAGGCCGCGCCTGCTGAGCTCCCTACTCTAAGCCCTTCAAGGGTTCCCCGGTGGAGTCTCAGCCGCACGTACTCGGTACGCCCAGGCCGCGCCTGCTGAGCTCCCTATTCTAAGTCCTGTCAGGCACGCACTCGGTAAGCCCAGGCCGCGCCCTTCAGGGATTCCCCGGTGGAGTCTCAGCCGCACGTACTCGGTACGCCCAGGCCGCGCCTGCTGAGCTCCCTACTCTAAGTCCTGTCAGGCACGCACTCGGTAAGCCCAGGCCGCGCCCTTCAGGGGTTCCCCCGGTGGAGTCTCAGTCGCACGCACTCGGTAAGCCCAGGCCGCGCCTGCTGAGAACTCCCTAAATCCCTAAATACCTAGGCACGCACTCGGTAAGCCCAGGCCGCGCTCTAGGTATAGTCGACCCTTGCGACCGCCTCGGGACCGCGGCAAAGACCGACTGGCTGCGTCGCTGCGCGCGCTGCCTTTTATACGGTCGGCCGGCGCCTGTGTGTGCGTGTGACGCGATGCGGCCGGCTCCATGTGTTCGTGTACCGCGGTGTAGCCGGACCGTGACTTAGCGTGCTGCGGTCGGCTCCGGTGCATGCGGGCGGCGGTGTAGCCGGACGGCGTCTTGGTGCTGGTGCGTCTCATGCGGCGCGCGCTGCGGCCCGTGTTGCGAGGTTGAACCGTCGCATTGCCTCCCCCCACCAGGAGATTTTTGCCTAGGGGGAAAAATCACCGAAAATAAAAGATATTACGGGTTTCTTCGGTGGCGGCGCGATGCGCTTTCTCTCTGGGTCCATACTCATAGTTTCCCTCTAATTATTGGAACCCATGACTAACGTAATAAGTAAGAATAATAATAATAATAATAATTAAAACCGTTACTATCGGTCGGTATGTAGTGTTAGTTTGCGGTTAATATCTAGTAAGTATTACTTTTGGTTGTAGATACCTCTTATTGAATGTAATCTACCTACTTGTCCGTTGCCACAGAGTGCATTTCTAAGCTGGCGTAAAATGTGACTTGTTATTGTACCTACCGCGTTCCGATCTACTGTTGTAGGGTAATTAACTAACTATAAGAATAGGTTTGCCTTTTCCTGGGCGTGTTAAAACGTTTAAATGAACGCATTAGCTCAGTAAGCTGGTTATGTATTATGTTTTTACTGTCTAAGACTTACATGTGCACCGGATGAGTATGTACTTTTCTTGTTGTTACTAAAGGAATGCTCAAGAAAATACACGGACGATGACTACGCCGCGATGGGCAACTATTTCCTTTCGTATTCATATATTCTTTATCTATGTATAAATGTGTAAAGTTAACCTCACGTTTCCTTCAACGTTCCAAAATATCTGTATACCTATGTATCTATACCAACGGTTCGTTAGCGCACTGCCGTTAACGATTATTATAAAATAAGGAAGAAATAATAATAAGAACAAAAAAAAACTTTTACTAATTGTAAATAATCAACATACAAAGAAAAAAAACTTAACTATTTGTCATTAGGCCCGCGGGCCCTGTTTGGTTGGAGATGGAAGGCATTTATATTGTGTATAGGCCTTTAAATCTTTTATGTGTGTTGTTATGGTTCGCCGGTTCCGGTTTTTATCTTGAAGTCTAAATACAACCGGTGACTTTTTCTCAATTATGTGGTACGGTCGGTCGGTCGGTATACTTTGGTGCTAATTTTGCGCAAAAGTTTTTGCTCGCGTTTGATAATACCTGGTTTTTTTTTAATACCAGGTCTCCGACTTCTGGTTCCCACCGTTGCCTGTGTTTATCGTAGTTTCGTTTCTGGATTTCGGACGCTTTCTTCTGGTGAGCGCGAACTAAGGAGTATATCTGTTGCAGTTTTCCTTTCTCTTTTAGCTGGGGAGTTGGGAATATATTTGCGTCCTGTGGGTTCCTTAGTTCTCTGCCGTAAAGTAGGAAAGCTGGTGTAAATTTTGTCGACTCGTGTTCGGATGTGTTAATAGCGAAGTTAAATTCTGGTAGGTATTTATCCCATTGTTTATGGTTCTCGTTTATAAATGTCGCTATCATTGTTTCCAGGACTTTATTCACCTGTTCCGTTGGATTACAGTGGGGGGCGTAGGGGGGGGTTAGCCTGTGTTCCGTGCCGTATTTTTTTAGCGTGTCGGTAAATATTTTGCTTACGAATTGTCTTCCGTTGTCGCTTAGTAGTGTTTTCGGGGATCCGTGTCGCAGGGCTATTCTTTCCTCGAATGCCCTGGCTACGGCGTTGGCGGTGGCGTTCCGCAACGGCGCTACTTCTGTCCACTTGGTGAATTTATCGTGGAACACAATTATCCATATGTACCCTTTTGACGACCGTGGTAGTGGCCCGATCAGGTCGGTGGTTACTACCTCCCATGGGGTGTCCGCGTTTTTTATATGCATTAGGCCGTATTTCTTTTGTTGTAATCCTTTGTTCCTCTGGCAGGTGTCGCATCTTTTTACGTAGTCTATTATGTCGCGCCTCATTCCCGGCCAGTAATATCTCTGTGCTATTCTCCTAATTGTTTTAGCCCTCCCCTGGTGTCCTGCGCTCGGTACGTCGTGGTTTTGTCTAATTACTTGTTCCCTGTCTTCTTTCGGAACGCATACTGTCCACTCTGACGCTGGGTCTGCCAAGTCGTGGTATGCGCGGTTTGTTCTCTTTTTATATAGTTTTCCATCTCTCGTGCAGTATTCCTGTGACTTGTATCCGGTCTCCTCCGTTTGCTTTCGACGTTCTTCGATCCATTCCCGTTCCTCCGCTGTGCATATAGGGTTTCGTGAGAGTTCGTCCGCTATGAGGTTCTGCTTTCCGCTTCTGTAGACTATGTCGAACTGGTACTGTTGGAGTTCAAGCGCCCAGCGTGCCAATCTACCTGAGGGGTTTTTTAATTTATGTAACCATTTGAGGGCCTGGTGATCGGTGATTACCGTGAAGTGGTATCCTTCTATGAAGGGTCTCATTTTCCTTATTCCCCATAGTATTGCTAGACACTCTTTCTCCGTCGTAGAGTACCTAGATTCCGGTGGTGTTAGGGTTCTGCTGGCGTACATCACGACCTTCGGTAGGTTGTCGTGTTCCTGTAGAAGTACCGCTCCTAAGCCGATGTCGCTTGCGTCGGTTTGTAATGTGAATGGTTTTGAGAAGTCCGCTCTCGTTAATACGGGGTCTGTTGTGAGGATCGTTTTGATTTTATCTATTGCTTCTTGTTGTTGCGATTGCCATATGAATTTCTCATCCTTCTTGAGCAGTCTCACTAAGGGTGCTGTTATTTCTGCGTATCCCGGTATAAACTTTCTGTACCAGGATGTCATTCCGAGGAACCTTCTCAATTCTCTTACATTTTCCGGTGTTTTTAGCTCTTTTATTGCTCTGACCTTTGCCTCATTTGTTTTTATGCCTTCTCTGGTGACCGTGTGTCCTAGGTATTCTATTTCGGTTTTTGCAAATTCACATTTCTTTTTGTTGATTTGTAGTCCTGCGCGGCGTATCCTTTCAAAAATTTCCTGTAAATGCTGTATGTGTTCTTTCAAGTTCGCACTGCACACGATAATGTCGTCCAAATATACGTAAGCGTTTGGTTCTAATTCGGGTCCAATTACCTTGTCTAGGAGCCTCTGGAATGTGGCGCCGCTAGAATGGAGTCCAAATGGCATTACCTTGAACTGGTATAGGCCTCTTCCTGGTACTGTAAATGCTGTCGCTGGTCTGCTGGCTTCCTCGAGCTTTACGTTCCAGTACCCATTCTTTAGGTCTAACTTGGAAAAGTACTGTGCCGTCCTTAGCTTTTCCAACGTATCGTCGATTTGCGGTAGTGGGTACGCGTCTTTTTCCGATATCTCGTTGATTTGCCTGAAATCTATGCAGAACCTGTACTGTCCGTCGTCCTTCTTCACCAATACTACTGGTGAACTGTATGGGCTGTCCGACTTTTCGATTATTCCTTGTTCCAGCATTTGCTTTACGTGCTCGTCTATTATTTGTTGCTGTTTCGGGTTTCTCGGGTAATATTTTTGCTTTACTGGTTGGTTATGCTTTAGCTTTATCTTGTGCTCTACCCAGGTGTTTCCCATGGGGCTCTCGTCACATAGTTCAAACTGGCGTTTAAGCATTTTGTCGAGATCGTCGTCTTGGCACGATGGTTGAGTCTGCTGTGTCTGTGATTCGTCGTTGCCGTCGTTAACCTTCGTCTCTGTGTGCTCCTCCTCTGTGTCGGTTATGCAGGGTGTCTTATCTGTTATCTCTGGATTCGGTTTCGGTTGAGCTTGCTGTTGCTCGTTGTGTTTCTCCGGTTCTGTTCTGTCTCCGGCCCAGGTGACCGTCATTCCGACTCTTCTGAGCACGTCCATACCTATTATCGTGCACGCTGCTGTTGGTATTACTCGTACCCAATGCTTTATCTTTGCCTGCTTCATTTCCAGGTCTACTAGGACGCTATTTCCCACTTGTGTGGTTCTTCCGTCTGCCAGGATCACTTTCCTTGTCGTATTACTGACTAACGCGCCTTGAGATATGCAGTCGTCGTATATCTGCTGATTCACGTACGTGTTTGTGGCACCGGTGTCTACCAAACATCGGTGTGTATGGTCCATTATGCGTACTTCCACATAGATCCTGTTATCCTGTCTGTTACAGTCGTTTGCTGCGCCCACGGCATCTCTTTCGTGCTGATTTCGCTTGCAGCAGTTCGTGCTTAGTACACCCATCTTTCCGCATCCGCTGCAGAATATCTGTCGTCGTGAGCGGCAGACCCTCGCATCATGACCTGGTTTGCCGCAAGACCAACAGCAGGTTTTTGTATCGTAGTAGGGATGTACCTTTGTAAATGCTGTTTTCCCTGGTCCGGTCCTGTGTGGGTGTTTCTCCTGTACTTGGTACCTGTCCCTGCTTGGTCCTGGGTATGCTGGTGCTTGGTGTTGACCCCATTGCGTGTTCGGGCTTATCATCGTCTCGTCTGGATCTGTGTATCTGTTGTTTACGTAGTGGTTTCTTTCTGGCGTTATGGATATGCGTTCATATTCGGTGGTGAGTCGGAGGAGTCCCGGGAGGTTGCTGTAGTCCTGGCTCTTGATGTATAATTTATACAGTCGTAACATATTTTCGTGGATCCGGTGTACTTGCTCGCTTTCTGTGAGTCTGTTATACCTCCGCATTAACGTTTGTAGGTCTGTTAGGTAGTTGGTGAAGGTTTCTCCGTACCTTTGTTTCCTTGCTACGATCCTTTCTATGAGGTCATCTTCATAATTGTTCGGGAAGTAGTATAACTTGAATAATGTCAGGAACTCGTCCCATGTTCGCCACGACTTAGCGTTGTTCCGGTACCATAGTAATGCTTTACCTTGTAAGATTCGAGGCAGGGCCGGCAGCACGTCGTCTTTGTCAATCTCACTTGCTAATAGCAGTTCCTCGAGTCTCTCCACGAACTCGACTGCGTTGTCTACTGTCCTGAATGACAAGTTCCATTCCTTTATGAGTTTACCCAGGTTTCTCGCCCTGTGATTCTCTTCGTCGCTCACCATCTCTCGAGCCGGTGTTTCCAGTGTGGACTTACACTTGCTTTTCTGTTCCTCGTCGGCTATCACGGTTTCTACGAGGAGCTTTCTGATCTCTTCGACGGTCAGTCCTTCTGTTGACAAACCTCTCTTCTCGGCCTCTATTGTCAGTTCCGGTTTCTTCAGGCGATATATCCAAGCTGTCGGCATTGGCGGGTCGAATGGCGCTCGTTACGGTGTGGGCAATACGTTCGGTCCTCGGGGTGTCGGTTATGGTTTGGCCAAATGTGATACCAATACCAAATGTGATATGTGATGGTTTTGAACGTACTCACTGTTGATCCTGTTCGGCGGTAGCGGTCAGGGGACAGAGCAAACCTGTCGTCGGTGATCGGGTCGGTATCGGCGGGCTGGGCGGGCGGGGAAGACCTGTCTTCGGTGATCGGGTTGGTGTCGGTGTGGGCTGGACGGGGTAGCGCTGTCTTCGGTGATCGGGTTGGTGTCGGTGCGGGCTGGACGGGGCAGCGCTGTCTTCGGTGATCTGGTCGGTGTCGGCGGGCGGGTGAACGGCGGGCTAGGTGGGATGAAATTAGGTTATCCCTACGTTGCCGGATGGGCTACTATGGTGCAAAGATGCTGTGATGTCTATTTTACTTTTGTCTAGCTAGTGGACCCCTTGTGAGCTAGCAAAAACGTGAGTTTTTTAGTTGGGCGCCAAATGTGATGGTCGTCGCTTGGGGCGAGCCATACATATCCTTCCGCCTGAAGGGCGTAGTGAAGGTTTCCAGGCTAACTCAGGGGTAGAAGGGATGTCCACTAGGGTAAATGGAAAACACTGATTGACTTGGTAACAAATATGGGTCTTTTATGCCCTTTATTAAAATGGACTCTGAGCTTAAGATTAGGCGCGAGGTAGGTGGCTTATGCACCAGTAAAATACGGGCCCCGTGGGGCGCTTCGTGGACGTGGTCGCGGATAGCTTGTCAGAGGTTCTACGGTGGAGTCTCAGCCGCACGTACTCGGTACGCCCAGGCCGCGCCTGCTGAGCTCCCTACTCTAAGCCCTTCAAGGGTTCCCCGGTGGAGTCTCAGCCGCACGTACTCGGTACGCCCAGGCCGCGCCTGCTGAGCTCCCTATTCTAAGTCCTGTCAGGCACGCACTCGGTAAGCCCAGGCCGCGCCCTTCAGGGATTCCCCGGTGGAGTCTCAGCCGCACGTACTCGGTACGCCCAGGCCGCGCCTGCTGAGCTCCCTACTCTAAGTCCTGTCAGGCACGCACTCGGTAAGCCCAGGCCGCGCCCTTCAGGGGTTCCCCCGGTGGAGTCTCAGTCGCACGCACTCGGTAAGCCCAGGCCGCGCCTGCTGAGAACTCCCTAAGTCCCTAAATCCCTAAATACCTAGGCACGCACTCGGTAAGCCCAGGCCGCGCTCTAGGTATAGTCGACCCTTGCGACCGCCTCGGGACCGCGGCAAAGACCGACTGGCTGCGTCGCTGCGCGCGCTGCCTTTTATACGGTCGGCCGGCGCCTGTGTGTGCGTGTGACGCGATGCGGCCGGCTCCATGTGTTCGTGTAGCGCGGTGTAGCCGGACCGTGACTTAGCGTGCTGCGGTCGGCTCCGGTGCATGCGGGCGGCGGTGTAGCCGGACGGCGTCTTGGTGCTGGTGCGTCTCATGCGGCGCGCGCTGCGGCCCGTGTTGCGAGGTTGAACCGTCGCAATATGAAGAAATAATACATATAATTACCTTTTTATATTACATCACGCTAGGAAGATTGAAATGTTGGATGAATGGTCCAACAAGCCAGACTTGTTGTGAAGAGTAGCAGCCTTCTTTTGGTTTCAAACCGCTGTAAAGTTAGATTGAAGGGTAGTAAGTAGGAATAACGCAAATATTCATATAATCACATATAGTTATGACAGTTGATACAAGGTATAATTTTGTAAAAAGAGTGAAATGGGAATATATTTTAATAACAAATTACTCACGCTGAAATTGGGATGAAATTATAAAATGGTTTGAGAGATATATACATTTATAGGTCAATTATATGTACTTACAATTTAAGATTGTTCCTATGTTTTGAACATATCAGTTTCACTGGTATCGCTGATGTTGTAACGGACTCCTATGGCATTCATGATTGAAATCACTTGTTGCATTGTTAGACCATCGATTGAGGGAACGCTCCTGTATTCCTAGAAACGTCATGACAAGAAATTACGAAAATAACAATGGCACAGCAAGGAACGGTTAGTTATTTTAAAGAACAGATTGAAACAGGTTGTGTTTAACTATTTCGCGAAGAGTAGTTAAGTACTATACGAGGGCTGCCTTTTAAGTTGTGTCGTTTGGAAAAACTAAAGACAATTTAAGTGTTAAATGGTATTTATTGTTTTTCAAAGTAATCACCGTGATATGTAATACACTTTTTCATTCGATCGAACCAGTTTTCGAAACACTTATTCCAGTCCGAAGTCGGGGTCTCCAAAATGGCCGTTTTGTATGCCTCAACCGCTTCTTCAGGTGTCTGGTACCGTTGACCACGAAGTCGTTGCTTGATTTTTGGAAAAGTAAAAAAATCGTTAGGGCTTAAGTCTGGACTGTACGGCGGGTGTTCCAGAATTTCGACGTTTTGCTCTTTTAAAAACGCAATAGTTTGCTGGGCGGTGTGCGAGCTCGCATTATCGTGGTGCAGTCTTATACGACGTCTTGGGTTATTTTTTCGAAACTCGCCGATGACTTCTGGTAAACAGACAGTGGTATACCAGTCAGCATTAACCGTTTTACGATCCTCGAGCACGATGGTGGCAACGTGGCCACTTTTCGCCACAAACGTGGCGACCATTTTTTTCGAAGTGCTCCGTGAGCGTATTACTTTGGTCGGTTTTGGCTCATCTTGGAACACCCAAACAGTCGACTGCTGTTTAGAATCGGGATCGTAGGCATATATCCAAGATTCGTCACCACTGATAATGTCGTAAACATGTTTCGAGTTTCCTCGGTTGAATTGCCGCAGAGTTTTGCGACACCATCGAACGCGAGCCGTTTTTTGGTCTTCACTGAGTAAATGTGGTATCCAGCGTGAGATCAACTTTTTTACGCCTAAGTGATCATGCAAAATACTGTGAACACTGGTCCCTGAAATACTTAAGGAAGCTTCTATCTCACGGTATGTCGCATGGCGATCTTCGATGATCAGTTGCCGTACAGCATCAATGTTCTCCTAGGTTACGGCTGTTTTTGGTCGACCTTAACGATGTCTATCACCAAGACTAGAGCAACCACGTTGAAATTCTAAATACCAGCGTTCCACAGTCCGAAGGCATGGTGCTTTATCATTGAAAACCGTAGTCAACTCTTCGAAGCACTGAAGTCGCCTTAAGCCCCTTTTGAAGTTGTAAAAAAATATCGCACGTAAATTTTCCTTCGAAATTTCCATTTTCACAACTGACTTGTCAACTTTGAACGAACGCTGTACTAAAACGGTTGGGCCGATTTCGAGTCCATCTTTTGTTTTCGAATTGTAAATTCAAATATTTTAACGTGACACTAGTTCTTTTTTATGCAATCACGGGAGGTTTGCAAACGACAGAACTTAAAAGGCAGCCCTCGTATGACTCTAAGCTAGATGGTAGCGAGATCCTGTTCGGCCATTTTCAAATGAATACGATTAACACTAATGTGTTATTGTTTGCCGAAATATTGCCGAGTATTGGGGTTCCATGACATTTTGTAACATTGAAATACCTATTGCATCGACTCGAACAAAGACAGTAAGTCTAGGCGAGATGGAAAATTTGACGACAAAGCGAAATGAAAGGACATTCAGAGATGGTACATACCTTGGAGAAAACATCCGTGTATCTAACAAGTGGCGGCTTCCTGTAGCGTGAGCTGGAGTGTTGCTAATTGTTGCATAATTCGTCTGGTTTGATGATTCTGCATTAGATCCATTATTATTATTATAAAAGAGACGTGGCAGCACCTGGGGCCTTTGCCAGAGTCAGTGAGAGTATAAATTAACTATGAAACGAATTAAATCATTTACAAAAACAACTCGTACGAATGATACGGGAAGACGCACAACTGACAGTTGACAGTGATGCGCAGCCACACTAATACGGTGTCAAAAAAAAAAAAAAAAGGAGATAACTAATAAACGTGCCATAGACCTTGCCCGTACCTTGAGTAAATAAAATTTTGTAGAATTATGCTTTTACGTTATTTAACAATTAAAAATTTTAATTTTCATTAGTTTAGGATCGTATATTGTCAAGATTGATTACATTGTGAGATCATCTGTCACTAATTATTTTCACTATTCAACGATAGATGGCGCCGTGGGTAAGAAATGAGATACAATTAGCGATGAGTGGGTTCCATTTACTAATGGTCTTAGGAACATAAATCGAGTATCTATTTAAAATGATCACTGATAAAAGACATAAATATTAGCTTTGGACAGCATGAAGTTATTATTACAAAAAATAAATAAATATGATCGTATATCCTTATGGACGCCATCTAACGACAAATGGGAATGTCAGAAGACTAACGTCACTAGTTATCTTCGCTACTCATCGGTAGAGGGTGACACTACATATGAGGAAACTAAAAATATCAGCAATCTATTCTCAGAAATACTCAACGATAGATGGCGGGAGCGGTCACAGACGGGCAATAACTTTGAATCCATAAGTTAATGGGAAAGTTACTCTATTTGACGATAGATGGCAGGAAGATGCAGTTTTATAATTTAATCTTACGACAGATTTGTCGCTTGTGTTTATAACAACAACTAAAAAAATTGCCGAGAGCTATCATTTCAAATAGATGATCAATGACCGCATTTGTGAATCAATAATGCAGAGGGTTCAGTTTAATATAATTACTGCGGTTAGAAAAGGGTTATGAATTTCCGAACGAAATTTTACGTCAAACTGCCATAATAGGAATGAAACAGGGATTGTCAGTTGAATTGAATTTCACATAAGTTTCTGTTTTCGGGACAAAATGAGTGAATAACCAATTGATATAATGCTTTCCGAATAAAGTATCATACAGGAACGTTAATTCATGTGATGGCCATAGGATCAGTGCGGGTGCGATTACGGGCAAAGTTTATTCGTTGGATCAAAGTGTGTGCTTGCCGATTATTGTTTATCGCCAGTCGGTAGTGATCAAAAACTACATGTCAAGCTGGGTATCCGTACCAAGTGGCGTTCCCCAGGGATCTTTGTTGGGACCACTCCTTTTTAACGTCTTTGTGAATGATATAGGTACCTGTTTTCGATTTTCTAAGCTACTCAGTTTTGCTGACGATATGAAGATTTTTGCCAAGATTGCTTCACCTGAAGATTCTACTGCGCTGCAGTCTGATCTAAACCGACTGGATAGATATTGTGTTATGAATAAATTGGATTTAAATCCCTCAAAATGTTTCACCGTAACCTTTTCTCGAAAATTAAATAAAATACCTACTTCTTATTCATTGAAAGGTAACTGTATTCAGCAACTAACCAGCATAAGAGACCTAGGGGTTTTTCATGATTCGAAGCTTATTTTTAATGAACATGTCGATAATATTATAAGTAAAGCTTCTAAGTCACTTGGATTTATAATGCGTAGTTCGGTTTGTTTTACACGTATTAAGACGCTGAAAATCTTGTATTGTGCTTATGTGAGAAGCAAGTTGGAATACGCATCTCAGATATGGAATCCCCAATACAAAATTTACATCGATAGAATTGAGCGATTACAATCCAAATTCATGAAATTTCTTTGCTATAAAATGCATACACATTACAGCTCATCTAATTATTTAACCTTATGTAAAAAGCATCACCTGATACCCCTTGTTAAGCGTCGTGAATTTGCTGATGTCTTATACTTGTTAAATATAATAAGAAGCAATGTTGACTGTTCTAATTTACTTGGTAAAATTCATTTCAATACTCCCATAAGAAGTTTCCGCCATTTTCGTCCTATTAGCATGTTCCATGTTTCCACTAAATATAGAAAGAACAGTTTTTTGTGCAGAGCAGGCAGGAGTTTAAACGAAGTTGTAGTTAAATTAGATATAGACATATTTTGTGATAGCATACAAGCAATAAAATCTAAACTGACAAGATTCTTCATGTGTGATACTTCAGGTGTAGGCTCGGGTTACTAGAGTTTATATACATTCCAATTTATTAACTACCTTGTATTTGTTTATTCCCATTGCCATGCTTGCTATTGGTGCGCGATTGGTTACTGTGCGTAATGTACGCTAAGTTTAAGTTTGGCTATAGATTTATTTGTGTTAGTTTATTTCTATAAGTGTGAACCTGTAATTGGCTATATGGTTTTATTATTTTGTCTATAAATATGTTGCGCTGTTGGTTTTCCATGTATCAATAAATAAATAAATAAATAAACTAAACGAACTATGTTCCTATGGAATATGGAATGGAAGATTCTTAATAAATGCGTTGTCACATGGGAGTGGGAAACGTTGCGGATAAATCGTAGTTGCCTCAAACTTGAAATGTGCATCCATTTCTGTACAAATTCATGGAACTAGAGATTGACCGGTGGGTTGAAGTGTTATTTTGTGTTCGTGGTAGTTTCAATAGCTGTGTTTTATAACCAAGGATAGGACAAACGCCCGTCATTTTGAAGGCTTGACCCTGTTCTGTACAGTAGAGACTTCCTTATATTAATAAAAAAAATTAGGTACTAAATAAGAATACGAATAGTTTATTCGTGACAATACAAAACAAAGGACAAAAGTAATGTTTTATAAATTTATTTTAAGTACCATAATTTATATTATTTATTTATTTATTTATTATTATTAATATATTCTTATTACGTTTCTAAAGTGACAACGTCAATGCTTGACAAAGATGATTAGAATATTACCTATTTTATCTAAATGGCCAGTAGTAAACAAAGTCATTGAAATCAAGTAGTGTCTAATGCGATGATAGAAGAATAGGTAATTTATTGATAAATGTGTTGAAGTACATTAAATTATAATATTTTGAGTAAACTTCAAAAAAAAAAAATATCATTAGGAGGTCTCTACTGTACAGAGCAGGGTTAAGTTTTCGGAGTGACGGGCGTTTGTCCTATCCTTGTTTATAACAAATAAAAGTGAATATGTTATACTATGGGTAAGCGTTGTAAATTACTCAGAATGCAAGTCGGTTCTAGGTTAAACCATGCAACAGCTTTGGAAGTCTAGAAAACGCTCCTAATGCCTTATTAAAGGGAGTTGGAGCAAGCAACATACAGTCACTTGTGGGGATAAATGCACATAATTGTGAATTTATACTGAATGAGGCGCTTAATTCGATGTTACAAATACACAAACCAAGATTTTGAATCGCGGCTATCAAATGCTAATATATAGTGGCTGTGTGTGGGTGCGATGCCGCTGGTGAGTGTGCTGTGTTTCCGCCATTATCTGTGACGTTGGGATGGCTCAATGGATTAAGACATGTGCTCTAGGCTCAGCGGCCTGGAACGATCAAGGTTCGATTCCCAGCTAACGGGAGGTTTATGTTTTTGTATTTTTTTATATTTGTTGTATTCCTATAGATGAAAGTTCTTTATATACAAATACTAGTCATAAAGAGGGTTATATATTCATAACTTAAATCATTAAAACAGCTTTTTATGTTTAAATATGTTTGTTTTGTTCACTACAGTTCTGTTAAAGCAATTTAATAATACTACGTTTTCTACTACTTAGTAACGGTTATCTAGCAGCCTTGAAGCATTTTTATTGAGGTAGAGGCTTAAGTTTCATTTCCATAATTGGAAGGGGGTTGGAGCTTCACCTCAATACCTAAATATAATATTGACAATATTAACTTGTGACCGGGTTATCTAACATTCAAGTCAGCGGAACGCATTTGGGTGTTAATTGCCATTATATATGTATGTACCTATATGTGAGCGTTGAAATCATGAATTGTTGTGTTGATTTGAAAATTATTATAATGGTTTTATTTGGGCTTTCGTCGTTGCTTGCACTTGTTTGATCTAATGAAATTCACAATTTAAATAGTAAGGGAATGTGAAAAAAGAAAGCAAACGGCATATTGATACCTACCTGCTGAAACAATATATATTTTTTAAAATTTATTTAGGATAACCCGGGTTTTTTTTAATTCTTGAAGCTTAGTTTCCCGTTTTGGTTTTTGTATCACTAAACTATCATTGTGGGCCGCTGCCCATATTGTCATTAAAAACATGTAGATGATTAAAATTAAATTAATTTCATTTCAAATAACAGATACTTCATCCTGTTGGTATGAACGTGGTTAAACGAATGTAGAGCATAATTTCGGTCGTCACTCATAGTTGTACGGTGGCGCGGTTGAATAACATTGGCTTTCCAAGTCGTGGGCCTGAGCTCAATTCTCGGTGAACCTATCTTTTTGTATTTTTATTTTTATGTGCATGTAAATTTAATTTCTGTGTTTTATAAATGGAATGGGATGATTTTTTTTTCTTGCAAAATTACTTTATACTTATTATAACTGATTGACAGGCTGTTTACAGCCTGAAACGATAAGATATGAACATGAAAAATCGGGGATAGATCTAAGTGGATCTAGAATTTAGGTGGTGATAGACATTTCTTAATGTGAAACATTTTATAAATATGAAATATACTTCAGCAATGTAAATACTTTGCGGTGGGTTTTATTACACAATTAAAGTAGGTCAATTAAGGTACAATCGAAATTACTGCATGAGATTGTCACTACTAGCTTCACCTCTGGTTGAATACTGATAATGGCATGAAACAGGTTACGTAATAGCCGGATAATAATAATTGAAGTATTGCATAGTAGTACAAAATTTAGTATTTTTGTGTTGGCGGGAAATATTTGATTTCACTCTTGATTTGTCTCTTCCGTGTATATTCAGAAAAATAGAATCATCGATATGTATATCAAATTCAACTAATTTGTTGATGTTAATTTCAAATTTTGGATTAATTTTGGAATTCGAGTGGATCTGATACATGTATGTCAAATTCAACTAATTTTTGATGCTTGGTCCAAATGTTGTGTTAGATTTTAAATTTTAAATGGTTTACCTGATTTTTTAGGGAACTCGATATGTATGTCAAATTCAACTAATTTGTTGATACTAATTTCAAATTTTGTGTTAGATTTTAAATTCAAAATGGTTTACCTGGCTTTTTGGAAAAGTCGATATGTATGTCAAACTCAATTAATTTGTTAATGCTAATTTCAAATTTTAGATTAAATTTTTAATTCAGGATGGCGTATCTGACTTTTTGGAAAGTCATGTATATCAAATTTAGCTAATTTGCTGATGCTTATTTCGAATTTTGGGCATACTTTCGGATCCAAGGTGGCAAATCTGGCTATTTTGAAAAAAAAAATGATTATGGGTATCAAATTCAATTAATTTGCTGTTGCGATTTTTGAATTTAGGTTCATGTTGAAATTGATAATTATACTATGCCTATTTCTGGGTATGAATTAAAAGGTGAAGCAATATAATTCATTTTGCACTTATTATTGTAGATATAACGCTGGCGAGTATGATCATTTTTACATGGGTTTAATGATATATTGTATAAATTAAGGTTCAATAAGTCTTTAATCTGTTTTGAAACGATAACACGTCATATGCTTTGACTATCTGTAGCAATTGAGTGAACTAGCGAATGAGGAAGGGTGCATATATCGACGGTCCCTATTAAAAGAGTCGGATCTGCAAAACAGCTACTTTTTAGGAGAAGCTGTCAAAGTTGTTGGAAAAAAAAATTGTATGGGGGAAATTGTTAATTAATGGAATATCGTTATCAAACTTTGAATGTTTGCTTATTAGTAGGTTGTTTATTACTAGCCGTTGAGCATACATGTATTTTATCAGCCATTTTTCCAAAAAAATACAAAAACCTCCAATATTACTTTTTTAACCGGAATAGCTTAAGCATCATTTGTCGGAAGTGCCACATACGACATTTTTGTCTGGAAATTGTATACATAATTATGTCGGATGTACCACATCCGACAAAAAAGTTACTCCAAAAAATGTCGTAACTGGCAGAACTGACATTGTTGCACGGAAACTCTTATGTAACAATTTAATACAGAGAAACTTTACTTGACAACTTAACAGGCTGTAAATTACATAAAAAATACACAACAAAAAACACACTTTACTTTTCCGTGTAAAATAGTAGAATGTCTTATATCCGACACTTTGTCCTCACTGTGTGTCCCGTAAAAATGTCGTAACTGTCACAACCGACGTTTTTAAATGTCATCTGTTCTTAGATCCAACATTATTATCTTGGTTTTTACGAAAAGTATCGAAAAAAACTAAAATCTGTGAATGTGGTTTTAAAATTTAGAGTTTTTTACGACCTAAGCCGCTGAAAAGCAAAAATCTCAATTTTTGCAGTTCCGACTCTTTTAATTGGGACCGTCGATATACTGAATTATATACCACAAAGAGATGAATGGTAGATGAAGAGTGTAATGTGAAATGTGTGTAAAGATTTGAAGGAAGTTTTTTTTTTGCAAACATGGATTGCTACAGTTAGGCAATAGCTGGAGTTTAATCAAATAACCTGGATTTGTTGGTTTTGTTGGGGAACAAAAAAAAAAAAAACAATAAGTCCCTAGACTTTTATCAATAGGTTAAATTCGTGAGAGCGATTCGACTCTTAGTATAGAGTATTGTTTGGGGACTTATACTACACACGATGTTTTATGCAAGGGTATACACACCTCATGTCGGTTAAATTAAGTCAAAATTGTGGGGAAATCGCAATCGAATCAATAGAACTGAGCAGGAGGTTATTATAAATCATAATGAAGCGTAATATTATAGTTGACTGGTTCGAATTTTAGTTAAGGAATAGTGGATGCCTGAATTCTTACATAAAAGTTTTTTTTTGGTTTGCGTGGGAAGTTTTTGTGGCATCATTCATGTCCGAGCAATGTGGGTAGAATTGGAGGATGCCCAGCCAGATCCAAAGATTCAGTTTGATACTGCAAACTCGGAACAATAGGTTCTATCAGCTTCACAACCTGGTATTTCGTGCGAATGAAAAAGAAACTGAGTAAAGGGTACTCGGGAATCTACTTTTCTTACATTAGTTAAACTGGTCTTAAGGGAATTGACTTATTTTATAAGACTTGAAACAAGCGCCAAGAAACTGATTATTAATGATGGAATCTGAGGGCACCGTTCGAGCTTATACATTGGAGAGTGAACATCTCGGTACTCCCACCAAATAGCTTCTGTCTTATGTGGGGAAATTTTGCGTGCTTTACCTATAGAAAGAGCAATGTTTTCTAGGATCACCGATTGAGCAATGTAATCACCGATCCGGGGTCAAATCATCGAAGATTGGGTCACACGACCTGATAGGATTCACAACCTATCATCCCAGAATGAGACAGAAATCCTTGAGGAAAAGCTAGTCATTACTCATTGTTATGGTTCAAGGGAATTGTGTTAACTGACGAAGTCATTGATGATCATTTAGTACTGGATAAATACACATCACGAGTTTAAAAAAGGGAGGGGATTGTCACTGACAAATCTAGGTCTAGGGATGAAGATTCTACATGCATGACCTTGGTCATGCATTGCGAAATATTCATCGGGGCGAGTTGAAACAGAATGGGCATGCTCGCTAGCGGATTTCTGAATATTTTTATTGATATAGAGAGAGAGGGGAAGCCAAACTATTGCTTCATACCTTTCAGTTTGGGAAATTGACGTAATAATTAAAGGGGAGAAGAAAATCAACGAAGCTAGCATTCAACAGTGTGAACAATCAGTATTGGAAACTTATTTCAATTATGAACATTGTATGAATCATTTAAAATATAGATACCCAAATAATGTTTATACTATGACAGTCCGTCATGGCTGGAAGCGTAGGGAGACATACGAATTTCAATCTTAATAGCTAGAGCATTAGAAGCCAAATCAAAAGGAACAATACGACCTTTTGTCATAAAGCTAATAATATCACGTGTTTACACTAGCGTGCTAATACTACAATCAAACTTAAACCTTATTGCTAAAAGATTAAGGAGAGTTGAAGAGATTCATGATACAACCAACGTTTTAACTCACGCATTTCCCGTGAACTGACACTCGTGACCCTACTGACCCTCGTGACCCTACTGAGCCTCATGACCCTACCGACCCTCGTGATCCTCATGACCCTACCGACCCTCATGACCCTGTTGACCCTCGTGACCCTCGTGCTACGGACCCTCGTGACCCTACTGACCCTCGTGACCCTCGTGCTACTGACCCTCGTGACCCTCGAGACCCTACTGACCCTCGTAACCCTACTGACCCTCGTAACTCTCGTGCTACTGACCCTCGTGACCCTATTGACCCTCGTGACCCTCGTGCTACGGACCCTCGTGACCCTCGTGATACTGACCCTCGTGACCCTACTGACCCTCGAGACCCTACTGACCCTCGTAACCCTACTGACCCTCGTAACTCTCGTGCTACTGACCCTCGCGACCCTCGTGCTACTGACCCTCGTGCTATTGACCCTCGTGACCCTCGTGCAACGGACCCTCGTGACCCTACTGACCCTCGTGACCCTCGAGACCCTACTGACCCCCGTAACCCTACTGATCCTCGTAACTCTCGTGCTACTGACCCTCATGACCCTCGTGCTACTGACCCTCGTGACCCTATTGACCCTCGTGACCCTATTGACCCTCGTGACCCTCGTGCTACGGACCCTCGTGACCCTACTGACCCTCGTGACCCTCGTGCTACTGACCCTCGTGACCCTACTGACCCTCGTGCTACTGACCCTCGTGACCCTACTGACCCTCGTGACGCTCGTTCTACTGACCCTCGTGACCCTCGTACTACTGACCCTACTGACCCTCGTGACGCTCGTGCCACTGATCCTCGTGACCCTACTGACCCTCGTGACCCTCGTGACGCTCGTGCTACTGACCCTGGTGACCCTACTGACCCTCGTAACCCTCGTGAAGAGTATAAAAGGGCTTGCCGGACTGGTATCAAGATCATTCAATTCACATCGTTCGGACTGGCAGTGTCTCTGGTTGTGGGCTAGGAAATTATTGGTGCGTGTTACCTTTATTGTGGTGAATGGCTCGTCGTTATGGGGAAGTCCTCTTCGTAATTATGAGTCATTTGCTTTTCTTAATTTTATAGTCATTTGTATATTTAAAGGGGTATTAGGGCCTAAGCTATGTTTACCTTATCGGAAATATTCTGTGGGGTTTATATGGCTAAATCAAACATGTCTTATTCGCCAGGGCTACTCTTTGGAATTGGGCATGTTTGACAAGTAGTTTCGGAACTCAGTCGAAACTGTTGTTTACCGTAACGGATCAAGTCCGGAGGTTCATATGGTTAATCAAATATAGCTAATGTGCCCGAGCACTCTCTGGGATTGGATATATTTGAGTGATTGCTTTCGAAACTTAGTTGGGATTAATTCTCACTACCTAATCAGCCGGAACACTGCCAAGAATCAGTATATCTGCGAAGTCAGTCCCGCCTAACGGTGCCAAATGGGACTGAGTCCGTGTCCTTTGCAACCAGACTTGAGGTGTGGTCTGGCGTCTACCTTTTTACCGACATAGGAGACGAAACCCCTTAATCGGGGCCCTCACGTCTCTCAGAACAGCTGACGACGTAGACGAGGCTTGGTCATTCATGTGATAAGCATAGGAGGTTACTCTGCTCGTTGAAACCGATCGGTTGCCTGAGGGGTCGTTCAGCATTAAATATATGTAAATATACAAGTAATATTCCCAGCTAGGGCGCCTTACTCGCTGTATCCCTCTAGCTCTGTCGAGCGCAGCGGGGGGAGGCAAATACACAGGCTGCTAGGGTTGCTATCTCAGTTTCGCCGACTGAACTACTTACAGTTTAACTAGGGATACATTCTTGCTTCTGAACTAAGGTATGGTTCTAGAAGTAAGCAGAATAGGGACTGTGGGGTAGACGTAGAAGTAGACTCACACGATATGGGGTGTTAGGGCTTAAAAAAACTATATCTACTGTAATTTAAGATATTCCAAGGGTTTGCTTGGATCACTAAAGGTAGAATCACTATTCCAATAAGATTTAATGAAGGTTTAAATTATTAGTATGAGTAACTGATGTGACATTTGAGTAGCGTGGGCAAGTGGTGTTGGGTTGCCGTGGATTACATGTAAAATATTATGAAGATGTGACAATTATTAAAGATCATTAAAAGGTTATAATGCTATTCGTGACATTGAGATATCAGGATTGTTTCAGAAAGATGAAATAATTCTGGATTTGATGACAGGCTGAGCAGTTCATCAAATCATTATCAATATCTTATTATCATGAATGGATACTCTTCATTCACGGTATTTATTATCATGAGTGGATACTCTTCATTTAAGGTACGGTTTAGGTAGAATATTTCACATGTAATGAACGGATTACCTCGGCATTACCCACCATAGTTGTCGGTAGAGAATGGTCTTAGGTTATGGGCCATAAAAGCTATCAACATAAACATTTAATAATACTAAAAGAGGTCAGACGAGTTTATTTCGGCGTTTCTTCTCGAAACTGACCGCTAGGTTTGAGACGCTGGTAGATTCACTCTCTGGGCCATAAACCCATAGGATAGCTAGGTAAGTAACGTGTATAGGATGTCCAGACTCCATTCCAAACAAGAGAGTAGCAAGTGTGAGTAAAGTATTACCGCACGACCCGTCGATAGAACTTTGTTCCAAAATACAAGTATAGGGCAGTCTTTTATCTCATTATAGGTATAAATAAATAATCTTGATCTTGATAAGAGCTACTCCTTGTTCAACCGGACATATAATAGGGGGTAGGAGATCTTCTACCAAAAACAAAATATATTTATAATCATAAAGTAACTTACAGCGAATAAAGAATAAATTATAATAACAAGTTTTAGGAATTTGTTATATCAAGAAATAGGAAAATAGCAGTGCAAATTAGCGTATAGATAGGCTTATTTATATACAGATAGACTAGCTTTAGTTGTATTAAGAATGCGGAGTCCAAAACCTGTCAAGCTTTCATAAAAGTACCTAGGGTTATTACGGTTCACAACACTTCAGGGTTCTACCACTAGCGATCACAAATTTGGCCATATCTTCAGGTATTTGTAATGAAAGCACACAACGAAAGAAGGTTTAATAAGTAGAAAAACAGAGAGTGCGAATTACAGTAAAGTCTAGGGTTTTACATTACGTTAGAGTTTATTAAAATTATTCAGCGTTCTCGAGCTTCGAGGAGGAGCTTGTTCAGCGTGTTAGGTCCTTTCGTATTTCGTCATTATGAGAGGGGGCAAACTGTTACAAAGGTCTTAACCTAGACGACTTAGAAAATTGCTGGCCTCAATGGCAGCGGTTCAAGCTCTCTTTTAAGAACTTTGTGCTAGCGGCTGGTTTAGAAAAACTGTCCGAAGCCAGAAAAGCCGCAATTCTAATTAATTGCATCGGGCAGCAAGCACAGGAACTGTACTTCAATGTGCTCAAATCAGAAGATTGTGAGAAGGACAAACTAGAAGACGTAATAAAGATCTTCGACGATTACTTACAACCAAAACAAAATGAAGTAATTAATAGTTATAATTTGAATAAAAGAAACCAAGAAGACGGGGAGTCGTTTGATGCTTACTACACAGCGATTAAGAAAATGGTGGAGAACTGCAATTTTGGCGATCAAAAGGACAGGATGATTCGGGACAAAATTGTAATAGGTGTTCAAGACAGAAGAACGCAACAGAAGCTCCTAGAAGTGAAGGAATTGACATTAGCAAAGGCTGTGGACATCTGCAGGTCTCCAGGGAGTTTGTGAAGACCCTGAGCAACCCGGAGGTGCATGCCATGCGGTCTGAGAGGGTGGAGCAGCACGGCCAACAGTCTAGAGCTTAGTATTTTAATAATAATTATAAAACCAGTCAGCCTCACTCCTCAAGTGAGAAGGATAGTAAGGCCCGTTACAATAGATCCTTCTATCACTGTAAAAAATGTGACACTGAACATGGCCCAAGGCAGTGCCCAGCCTATGGCAAAACATGCTCAAAGTGCAACAGGATGAATCATTTTAGTGTGGGTTGTACTTTTATGCGAAGTCGGGTTCATTGTATTAACACAGACAGTGATGAGGCCTGCAATAATTGCAAAACAGTGCAGGACTTGTGACTAGTATATTCAATTGATTTGGGTAATAATGAATGGGCAGAGTCTTTAAGGGTTGAAAATAAAAGGGTTAATTTTAAATGTGACACTGGAGCCCAGATAAATGTGCTTAGCCTATGCGCTTTGAAGAAAATTGTCGATGATGATCCTAATATTAAAATGTCTGAGACAAGAACCTTAATAGAGGTCTTCGGTGGTGGGAAATTAATCCCAGTGGGCAGGGTCACATTAAAGGTGTTTAATATTAATATGAAAAGCAATGATGGTATTGATACTGAGTTTTTAATTATTAACGAAAATGTCAGACCAATTTTGGGGTTAGCTTCATTAATAAAACTTAAGTTATTAAATAATACTAATATTGATACTGTAAATACTGAATGTGTAAGGGAAAATACAGTCTGTCTGAGAAATACACTGTCTCATTAATAAGAACATTGAACTATTCCAGGGTGTTGGGGAGTTCAATAAGCCGCTGCAGCTGCGCATTCGACCCGGTGTGGAGCCTGTGGTCAGACCCCCGCGCAGAGTGCCGCACGCGCTCCTGACACGCCCCGCGGACAAGCTGGAGGCTCTGGTGAAGCATGAAGTCATAGCTAAGGTAGATCACCCTGATAGTTTTGTTAGTAATTTGGTAATAATCGAAAAAAAGGATGGTTCACTTCGAATATGCTTAGACCCCAAGGACCTAAATAAAGTTTTAATTAGAGAACACCACTTGATACCAACTTTAGATGAAATCATTCCAAAGTTAAGTAACAAGAAGTTTTTCTCGGTGTTAGATTTGTCAGATTCTATAATATTAAATTAGAGGAGGCTTCAAGTAATTTGTGCACATTCAACAGTCCATTTGGCTGTTATAAATTTCTGAGATGTCCTTTTGGAATTTCCGTAGCCCCGGAAGTCTTCCAAAAGTATAGTGAAAATTCCTTTGGAGACATCCCAGGCGTCATTGTGTACTGTGATGACTTGCTAATATGTGGTGACACAGAAGAAGAGCATGATGCAATATTAAACCAAGTCTTTGAGCGTGCTAAAAAGCATAATGTGCGATTTAATCAAAATAAATTTCAATACAAACTAAAAGAGGTCAAATATTTTGGCCATATATTTTCTGAAAAAGGCATGAAAATTGACCCTGAAAGGGTTAATGCCATTACTAATATGAAAAGCCCAAATAATAAAAAAGAACTGCAAATATTCCTGGGAATGGTCAATTACCTAAGAAAGTTCATACCCCACTTGGCTGATATTGCATCAACTCTACAGTTATTACTAAAGAAGGATGTGGATTGGCTTTGGACGGAAGTTCATGAAAATGTCTTTACTAATATTAAAAATAAAATAAGTACAGCCCCGGTATTACAGAATTTTGATACTAAATTGCCCATAACGATCCAGTGTGACGCGTCAAAAGACGGCCTTGGATGTTGCTTACTGCAAGAAGGAAAGCCAGTTTGCTTCGCGTCTCGAAGTCTTACACCAGCCGAACGTAATTTTTCTCAAATAGAAAAGGAACTTCTGAGTGTAGTTTGGTCGACTCGCAAATTTCACTATTACATCTATGGGCGTACAGTCACAGTTTTAAATGACCACAAACCACTTGAGAGTCTATTAAAAAAGCATATTCATGAAGTCCCGTCACCAAGATTACAAAGACTGAAGCTTAAACTTTTAAGGTATGATTTGGATTATAAATACCTACAAGGTAAATTAATGTTTATAGCCGACTTGTTATCACGCTCTTATCAGACTTCTAATGATGTGGATGAATCTTACATGTATGAGGTGATACATTGCATCGGTCTTGCACAGAATCTGGAATGTACTGAGGAACAAAAAACTTTGCTAATAGCTGAAAGTACAGTAGATAACGAATTAGAATTACTAAGAAAATTTATAAAAAATGGCTGGCCTGCTAATAATAAGGATATTCCAGATGGTCTGCATGATTATCATAAATTAAGAGGTGAACTTTCAGTGGATAATAGTCTGGTATTTTTTAATGATCGATTAATTGTACCAAAAAATTTAAGAATAACTTTTATTAAAACTTTGCATGAAGGACATATTGGTATGTCAAAGATGAAACAGCTAGCTAGAAAATTATATTATTGGCCTCACATTGATTCACATATTGAAAAATTTGTCAAACAATGTTTTCCATGCCAGACATACATACCAAAATAATAATATTAAAGAGCCTTTAATGTCTCATAAAGTGCCTAACTTGCCATTTACAAAGATAGCTACAGACATCATGGATTTTAAGAAGAAAAGTTACCTCATAGTTTATGACTATTATTCTAAATGGCTAGAGATTAAGTATGTACGTAATAAAAGTGCCAGATCCATTATCGAGGCTTTGACAGATATTTTTTCTAACTTTGGCTTTCCGAGAGAAATAGTCTCAGATCATGTACCATTTGATTCTAAAGAATGCAGACTTTGCTCGTGAAAATGGATTCATTTTCACATATACAAGCCCCAGGTATCCACAGTCTAATGGCATGGCAGAGAAAGGAGTTCAGATTGCTAAGAAAATTCTAAATAACTGTCACGAAGATAAAACCGATTACAGATTAGCTTTATTAAATTACAGGGCTTCACCCGTGTCTGGTACTAACTTCTCACCTTCTGAATTAATGTTTAATAGAAATTTGAGAACTAAATTAATTGTAAACTCGCAGTACCTACAACCAAAGATTAATATTAATGTAAATGAGCAATTTGATAAGATAAGAAACAGAAATATTAGTAACTATAATAAAACTAGTCGTGTCAAAGAACCATTTCACGTGGGTCTGAGCATCTGGTTTAAGAAAGAGCCAAATAAAAATATATGGTTAGAGGGCAAAATTACCAGTTATAATGGTAATAGAGCATATAATGTAGCTGATAAAAATAATGTAATTTACAACCGAACCTCCTTACATATAAGATCCCCTTATCTGTCCTTGGTGCTTCATCAGACTCAGAGGTCAGGTTCAACACCACTGGTCGAATGTGTACTTATTATCATTAACATTACATGTGCAATACTTAGTTAATGTTACTTATGTTTAGTGTAACTTGATTTGTGATATTACAGTATTATAGGTAAGTTCATTCTCTTTTAAAAAGGGGATGAAGAACATAGTAATATTGTTAATGTGATTGCTAAGTCTAAATATATCTTGTATAACTATTGAATAGATGTAACTTATGTGAACGTACTTGCCATACTTAGATAAAATGTAATTCTGTATAACTTTCTTTTAAAAAGGGGATGATGTATTGTAGTATCTAAACGCAGTCTAGTCATCGACTATTAACTGTCACTTTGACAGCCCTCTCTGCTACTCAGCCCCTTGTAGCGAACACACGCAACCTCATACTCTTATACATATATTAATACCTGAAATATTTGATAAATAAACTACCGAAGATCTGAAGACCATCTTTTATTCCATAACAATACAGCTACCACCAGGCATAAGTATTGGGCTATACGCGGAAGGGATCTTGCTAAAAGTACAGTGCATAAGTGCATCAAATGCTCTCGATTCAGCGGAAAAACAATTCAACCCGTGATGGGTAACCTACCGAGAAAACGTGTTAAACTCGAATATTCATTTTTTGTGACTGCCGTAGACTGCTGGGCCAGTGATGATATCAAACCGCAAAGACAGAGGGAGTGTTTTAATCAAGTTATACATTTGTGCATTTGTGTGTCTAGCAGCGAAAGCAGTGCACTTAGAACTTGTCACAGACCTAACAAAAGAAGCTTACATTGCAGCGTTAAGCAGATTCATTGCACGTCGGGGTAAGCCTCAGACGATTTTCTCAGGTAACGGCACAAGATTTCAAGGTACCTGTAACGAATTTTCTAAAATCCTCCAGGAATCCTACTCAACAGACGTAGCTGAAGGTATCAAGTTTTCATTTATCCCTGCTTACGCTCCACACTTTGGCGGATTATGGGAGTCTGCCATCAAATCCATAAAGCACAATCTCCGCCGAGTGCTTGATCAAACTCATTTAACATACGAGGAAATGTCAACACTACTGATTCAGATCGAGACAATTTTAAATTCAAGGCCTCTGACGCCAATTTCAAACGATCCAAATGATCTCTATCCTCTATCCCCTGCCCGGGTGTGGTAATGATTGGTATAACAACTTTTGATATATTTTCACTGGATATAACAACATTTAATATAATTTCATTGGATATAATATCTCAAGGGACATAATAAACTTTTGGTATAACAACAGTCAGTATAATTTCATGGCGTATAATGTTCAAATAGTATAATACATTTATGATATAACGTTGAATGGACATAATGTATGTTGGATATAAGTATTGTCACGTTTTTAAGTCCTTGTGCTCCTACCAGGGATTACTAACGCCGGGGTTGAAATAAGGAGACAAGGATTCGTGCAATAGATATAATTATAAAATCCGACTGTGTAGAAAGTTTAGAGTCGTGGGGTTAAAATAAATTCACACAGTCCTGGTTCTGTCCCACGGATTAGGTACTCTCGCCTGGGGGGAACGTGACGTAGGCTGGTGCTCGCGGGTGCTTGTAATTGTGGCCGACTGTACTCGTGCGGCGTCCCGGAGATGTCGAAGGTGGCGAAGGGCGTCGTTCCCAGCCTCGTGGAGTTTTAACGTTGGTGTAGGCCTGAGCTGCGGTGGTACCTCCAATTCAGAAGCCCGAACTTTGGACCCTGGAACGCGCCATCGAAACGTATTAGGAAGGCGGGGCCGGATACGAATTGCGAGCATCCCAGCGAGCGGCGGAGGAAAAAAGGAAGTGCCTAGTGTAGCAGTGATGCCGTGGATGCTCACAATCAGAAGCGGAGATTACAATTCGTGTGGATGATGCAATAGCTAATCAACATTCAATGTTCACAAAATGAGGGTGGAATATCGAAACGATTGCGAATGTACTACTGTGATGGTGCAAAATAAATGGCAATATGGAAGGAAACAGAAGCACCATGCATAGTTAAACTAAAGTTTAAAATAATTAATTACTCAGTACAGTTCTTTAAGCGTTATATAAAATAATGTACCACTTACCCAAATTGGGGATGCACAACACACGCGAAAAACATTACATTAGGTACTAGAATGAACCCGAGGAACGTTTAGTGACGAACACTATTATAGATTTCGGTTACGTGTTTAATAATTAAAAAGGACTTGTCTTCACGTATATAGACCGAATTTCGAGATAATGTGACGTGCGTTCTATTCTAACTCGGTAGCAAATCGGGAGTGTCGCGAAGGCGATGCGCAAAAATGCATTCCTTCACGAGATAAGGACTTGTTAGCAAGGGCGCTAAAACTGCGCTTCGCGTGAGCGCTAAGATGTCGCCGATGAATTCATGTTACATTTTCACATTCATATATGGTTTTAAAGGTTGTAAATTTGTAAATATTTGATTATGACATTAGTTTAAGTAATGTATATATTTGTTTTTACTAATTAGTATTAATAAAAAAGTTATATATGTAACGATAACGTTACAGTATTAGTGGTATATTGTTTTGTAAGATATTTTTTTTTTCACACACACGTTCATTATTTTAACCTAACCTAACCTCCAGCGTGTCGACGTCACCCCGCTTCGCGGGGTGCCTTTTTCCGCTCTAAGGGACATAAGCTAACCCTAACCTAACTTACAAATAATACCATTGTTACAATTATTTGTCGGTTTTTTACTGCGGGGGGATCATGCCAATAGCACATTTTACCAACTGAGTTTTATATCGAACAAAGTTATATCCCATGTATGTTATACGCTGTGACTGTTAGATTAATAGTTGTTATATTACAAGTTAATTATATCTGTTGATAATTATATTACATGAGAATATATAAAATGTTGGAAAAGGAAAATATCAAAAGTGCATTATTTCCTTTAATCGTTATATCTAGTGAAAATATATCAAAAGTTTTTATATCGATCGTTACGCACCCCCCCTGCCCACTTCCTGATAGGACGATCTATTCATTTTGTGCCTCAGCCACAGATCACTGCATCCAACATTTCATCGCTGCAACGTTGGAAACGCATCGAACTGCTGGAACAACAGTTTTGGCACGTTTTCTAAGAAGTACATTCTCTGGCTCCAACAGAAAACCAAATGGCACAATTCTGCAGTTCAACTCAAGGACGGCGTTATGGTGGTCATCAAAGACAGAACTCTGCCACCTCTCCTTTGGTAGCTCGGCAGAGTCGTCCGCATCATTCCTGGCGCTGACGGTGTGGCTCGGGTCGCCGATATCCGCACCAAGCGAGGTGTCATTCTCGGGCCTTCAACACCATTTGCCCGCTCCCTGTGGGCAACCATTGAAGATCTTCAAACTTTATGGCCAGCAGCATGTTCAGAAACGTTAAAAACGATTATTTTTTAATCCTCTTTCTCGACAACAAAACTAAATCAATTTTAATTCATGTTAAAGGTTAATTAATTCAATTCTATTTTTATTACATAGAATTGAATTAATTAACCTTTAACATGAATTAAAATTTATATAGTTTAGCGCTACTAAAGTAAGTAGTATAGGAACCAGATATATAAAACTAGTACTGGAGACATTAACATCTTTGTGTCAAGGCCGGACAAAATCAATCCTCATTAAATTTGAAACAAAAAAGCGGCCATGTGCGTGTCGGACCACGCACAAGAAGGGTTCCGTGGCTATTAAAAATAATAGAATAGAATACAATAATTTATTGACCATAACTTAAAATAACAATTTTCTTTAGATACAGTGACTTCCACACTAGGCACAGCCTGTATCGTGGTAGTCAGATCGAACACGTGAGTTACAAATATCATGCGGCTATTAAAAGAAATGTAAAGTTTTTTCAAAAACATGCAATTTGTTGAATGTGTGCGTGTAGTGTGAATGTTGAGTGAATGAAGGTAGGAGAGTGTGTGTAGTGTTAATGTAGGAGAGGGAAGGATGCAAATGGCTCTTTACTTCAGGGCTTCTTCAGCCTGTTCGTAAGTCCAGGACAACAACAGCTCCCGTATTAATGTCTTAGCCGCGGCAAGTCGGCAGAGTTTTATGTCACAGACTTTCACGATGTGATTATAAACACGAGGTAAGGTAAATTCTTTGAAGCGTTTTGCAAATGTTGTTTTTGCAGTAGGTATCGGGACTTTAAAAACTCTTTTCTTTAGCAGGTCAGGATATGATGGAAGTTGCAGAATTGTCTTGTGAGTGAAGATGGTGGCTCGATACAAAAATAATTTACGAACGCTTAATACTTCAGCTTCCTTATAAAGATCTACAGTAGGATAGACCCGGGATCTATGAAGGGCCACCTTCAAAACTGCTCTCTGCGCGCTTTCCAAGATTATCAGTAACGATTTACCACATCTACCCCAAACTAGAATACAGTAATCTAGGATAGACTGACACAGGGCAAGATAAATCAGTCTCAACAACTTTTGATCAGCACAATTTCTTAATAATTTCATTGTGTGTATAAATTTGCGCACTCTGCTAGATGTAACTGCAATATGCTTCTTATTCTCGTCTAAAATAACACCCAAATACTTCACAGAATCAACTCTGCCGATACACGCGCAATCACATCCCATGTATTTTAAGATTACTCATTGGGACCATAGGGCGCGACGAAGCTGTTTTATGAAAACATAAAAATTGTTTTTTGGCTGTATTAATAGTAAAGGTCGTATCGTTACTGAAATCTTATGGCACTTACGTCCTTTTCTTTAAGGAAGGCAGTTTTTTATAAATATCTCGAAAACCTTTAAACCGATCTTGTTCAAAACAATTTTCACTATAAGAATTTAATAAGCCCTATGTCCATGATTTTTTTTTTATTTTTAAAATACACGTTTCAAAAATTAGAGGGGGTGGGACACAATTTTAGTGACTTTCGGGGCGATTATCTCCGACTCTATTCACTTAATCAAAAAAAATGGCTGAAAAACCTTATATTTATTTTGAAAGGCCTATCGATTGATGTGCCACACGTGGGCTTGGAATGAAATTTTTTTTTTGACTTTTAGGTTTATGTATAGTGCACACCTAAAAAATTTTTTTAGGAATTTCTTAAAAAAAAATGTAGCGGTTAACAAAATACACCTATCCTCAAAATTTTATTCAACTGCACCTTATAGTTTTCGAGTAAAATGCCTGTGACATACGGACGGACAGATAGACAGACAGACAGACAGACAGACATGACGAATCTATAAGGGTTCCGTTTTTTGCCATTTGGCTACGGAACCCTAAAAATGTGATCTAATTCGGATTTCTTCACTTATAGCCCCGCAAAGAATACTATCCGATCCGATATCCACGGGGTTCAATATTGTTTCAGCTATTGATATTTCCGACACATTGTCTACGTTTATATCCCTATTGTCATTATCAAAAAGTATTGAAGTGAGTGTAGGATTATTAAGAGAGTTTTGTTCAAGCCAAGCAGCGGGTACACTCAAATTTATTTCGTTAGTAACGTTTTGCAATGAACAATAAGATAATATATTAGTCAGATTATCGCCAATCCTCTGAAGCATTTCTCGGTGATGTTGCATGGACTTGAACGTGGTGCAGAGGACTTGACAAAATATCCATACTGTAGTCATCAGTAAATAGCATAGTTAGGTCACAAACGTATTCATCCCTTTTATCGCTTGATATTGAGCGTTCACAAAATGTAATATCGGATTTTCTTTAATCGATGCATTCACCTCACATAACTCGACTAGCTTTTTTACTCTAACGTGGTGCAGAGGACTTGACAAAATATCCATACTGTAGTCATCAGTAAATAGCATAGTTAGGTCACAAACGTATTCATCCCTTTTATCGCTTGATATTGAGCGTTCACAAATTTACGTAATATCGGATTTTCTTTAATCGATGCATTCACCTCACATAACTCGACTAGCTTTTTTCCTCTAACGTGGTGCAGAGGACTTGACAAAATATCCATACTGTAGTCATCAGTAAATAGCATAGTTAGGTCACAAACGTATTCATCCCTTTTATCGCTTGATATTGAGCGTTCACAAATATGTAATAGGTATCGGATTTTCTGTAATCGATGCATTCACCTCACATAACTCGACTAGCTTTTTTCCTCTTGAATATTTATAAAAAATAATCAATTTATTAATATTTGTCAGAATTATAGAGTAGTATTTATGCCATGTATATTAATGCATGATTATATAATTATGTTATGCAAAAGCCTTTAAAATACGACGTTTATATATTTAATTTATTGATTTATATATGTTTCAGTTGGTACCTAAACCGAAAGTTGGTACTAAATATCATTAAGCATTTATAATGCCCGTTTTTACAACACACAATTTAAAGAATAGAACAAAATATCAAAGTATTGGTATTCACACCTACCCACTTTTAACCAAACGCAATGTTTACATCGTTTAATGCGTACTTAGTGATAGCTTACGACAAAATATTAAATGATACGTGCAATTATACTAAGTAGAATGAAATGAAATATGTAATGCAACTGATAAATCTTGGTTACCTTGGCACTTACCTGATAAAATGAGAAATTATAGCACTCTCATTAATTTCTTCAAATAAGTCACACTGTCCGGAAAATCCCTCAAGAAATGATCGCCATGTGCAATGCAACAGAATACTGTCATAAACCATTGACTTTGATGAAGAACCTCACGCATAATTTCGTTATGTGCTAAAAATCACATAGCGATTTATTTCAGTCCAAACTTTGTTCCGCGTACACATAGCGGAATTAGTTATTTCCAAAACCAATAATGATATCATAAAACGGCTTTGTGGGTTAATGTGCGACATTAAAAGGAATCAAATTATCAAACAATCGCAAAATCGAAAAAAAACAGCGATTTTTTAATTCGCACCGACGATTAGCTACCTAGTAGTATATAAGTAGTAATCAAATACCTAAATACCAATCACGTGTTGTTGGTATAAAAACAGACCCTTACGCACTTTGAATAACGTTTTATATATTAATATCAAATTCACTTGATTAATTATAATCATCTTCGGCACAATGCCGCAGGGGCCATTTTTAGATTTAGTTTAGTACTATTCCATTTTATTTTTAATTTAGTTTTTTAATATTACTTTAGAGTTTAGTTGATATTATAAATTTTATATGTTTGAAATTATTATTAGTGTAGGTATAATTAGGCCGGTTTATAATGATTTCATAAACAATATTCAATGAATGATCATTTTATAAACGAAGATTCACAAAATATTCATTTCACAAACCTAGCATTCCTCAAACTGCTCATACTATAAATAATTATTTGACACTAGCTTCTGCCCGCGACTCCGTCCGCGTGGAACTCGTTTATTACGTAACTCCATACAACCTTTCATCCCCCCATTTCACCCCCATAGGGGATGATTTCCGGGATGAAAACTATTTTATGTCCGTCGCCGACTCCGTCCGCGTGGAACTCGTTTATATCGTAGCTCCATACAAACTTTCACCCCCCCCCCCACTTAATGTGGTGGTGGGGGGAGGAATCATCCCCCAAAGGAATGCCTTTGGGGGATGATTTCCGGGATAAAACCTATCCTATGTCCTTCCCCAGGACTCAAACTCTATACCAAACTTCATCCAAATCGGTTCAGCGGTTTAAGCGTGAAGAGGTAACAGACAGACAGACAGACACACTTTCGCATTTATAATATTAGTATGGATATGGATATGGATGGTAACAAAATAGTCAGTCATAGTCCAAACGTAAACGCCTCAAAAATGGTGAACAAATGTAATGTTAATGTACTATGTACATATGTACTCGTATGTCAATACGTATCAATAATATATGCAGCTTTCTATCAACATGTGGCATTGACCCGGACCGGAATTGAAACCGGTTTTAGTGCTTGTTTCATTTTATTTAGACAGACAGCTTGTTTTTCTGGTTTAAAGATTTTATACGTTTTAATAGATCTAGATTTCTTTATTTCATAAAATAAATTTACATTATAAGTTAAATTTAAGCTAATTTACACGAATTTATGTAATGATCGTCAAATAATGAATATTAATTGAATGAAATGTCACAGGTACAATACAACATTATTATGGACATGTAATACAAAATGATTATTGATAAAATAAAAATGAGGAATATAAATATTGATATTAATATCTCGTAATGATCGAAAAAATAAAAACCAGAACCTTATAAAATTATAAATCAATTTAAATTAAATTAACCATGTCAAATATATTATATGTCCATATACTCACATACAGAATACAATGGATGTTCTAATAAAAAGATTCTCAGCTGACGTTTGAATGTTTCGTCAGATGGTTCAGTTCGCAATTTGGCGGGTAGACGCTCGTAATACGTTGGGCCAATTACCCTAGGATTTTTTTACTGAAAGTGCCATGCGACGCGGTACTGTTCTTAGCCTTCCAGTGGATCGGAGCTGTTTACCTGGTACTCCCACCCGTTTAAACGTTCGTATATTGGTTCTCACAAACATTAGTACCTCAAACATGTATCGGGAGTAGTGCGTCATGATGCGGTAGGTTTTAAATAATTCCTTACATGGATGCCTGGGTTTTACTCCAGCCAGCAATCGAAGCGCACCTTTTTGGAAGTAAGAACACTCGCTTAGCATCGGTCGAATTACCCCAAATGACTGTACCATAATATGTGACATAATAATATGTAATATATTACAATGATGTCTATAAAACTACTAAAATGACTAAAACTAACTTAACCTATGGTATACCACGGGTCAAAAGTCGCCTATAACTCTGCAACCACATCGAAATATGCATGTGTGTTTATACACCAGTGTGCCTCGAGCGTGTCTCGACCTGCCGGCCACTCGCTGCCGTGCGAAAAGCATGTGCTATACGACTATTTGCATTTTTGACTGACCTAAGTAAGTAATTACAGGATTAAACGAACTTACCTGAAGTGAAGTTCTATCCTGATTATATGAATTATTCAGTTCGTAGTATAACTTGAAGAAGCGTGTAGTCTTCGCCTTATCGTCGCGATTTCATAGTCTAAAAACTAGATAAAAAAAAATACACAGCCCTAGCAACACTACCAGATGTCAACTTCATTAAGTTTAGAGCTAAATAAAGAAACCAATAAGGGAAATATTAACATGTATCATGGTAATGTTTAGAAGGGAGGGAAATTCCTACTACGAACTGAATCAGCCCAAAGAATATGGGTCCTCTCCTCCAGCGGAGGAGGCCTGCGTTCATCAGTCTTACCATATGCTTCTGATGGTGATGTCAGATGTGTGTACCATCTTATTTGTAATGGTTACCTATGACAAAAGTATAATGTACACTACAGCTACGAAGCTGTAGACTAGCATTATGATAAAATAAGGAATTTATATGATATGCTGACGAGTAAAATTTATGTTATAAATAGGTATATTGGTATGGATATAAATACAACAATGAAATTATTAATTATAGTAATAGGTAATATCAAGTTTTAAATGCTATCGGCAATTTCCAATATGAAATTACGCCTTACAGTTTTCTTAATATGCTATCATGTAAGACCAGTGAAATCTCTATAAGTTCTTTATTTATAGTGAGTCATGTCTAGTAGGAAACGGTGCCATATTCACACTTGTTCGGTGCATGTGCATCGAACACGTGACCGGCCGCTCGCGCCCTACTTTGGCGATGCGGTCGTTTCCTAAAGTTAGTGCGTTTTCTGACACCGTCGCGATCGCATTCTAACATTTTTATAACATTTAATTAACCTTAACATTTTACTTATTTTACTAACATTGTAGAAGTGTAATATATAACAATTGAAGTTTAAACTCTATCCTTTCATTCTACCAAACAAACACCTACTTGCACCCCAGCATTTGGTCCTTCGAACAAAGTACTTCGCGCGTTGGTACTGAGACCATTGGGACACGTATCGCGAGTGAAGTGCAGGAACTAGTAGAACATTTGGGCAGTGCAGGTAGCAGTAACAGCCTGGTGCAGAACTACAGCTGTAAACATTCAGCAACGGAGTACATTCAGTAGCGAGGTGACGTCAAGTACAGGAAACATTCAAGTAAGATCTTTCCATATTTAAACTATTAACATCGGCAGTATGCTGGACGTAGGAAATCAGTTCCTTATAGCCGAAGAAATCAGGTCCAGTTTGACCAATTTCAAGAAAGATGGGTCAGAAAGGAAAAGCAATGAGGAGTATTTGAGACGAAAGTTAAACAAATTAGAAGAATTATGGACAGAATTTCAATTTAACCACGAACGGCTGTCAATGGAGATAAGCCCTCAAGATGCCTACTTCACAGGTAAACATTACGAAGCAGCGAAGGAGACATACAATCTATTAAAGACATTGATTAACGACGAATTTCGTAAGATCAAAGGAAATCCGAGTGCCCAGACAAGAACTGAAAACAAGGGAGATAAACCTCGGCCAGCGGAGGAATCAGGCTCAAGGAGCCAATTGCTAGATTCACAGAGCAGAGCTCAGAACAAGACAGCGGATGGGCATACACCGGAGCAACAGTATGATCATGAGGTTTATAAGAATCATGGGGTATACAGTAGAATGGATGACGCGTTGCGCAGGCAGGAGGCGAACTTTAGAGCGTTTCAAAGAACAATTGCTAACATTGACTTAGAAACCTTATGTGCCAAGTGGGAGTATGAAAACGCTCTAAAAACATTGAACACGAGGTGGTCAGCCATTGACGCACTACATTTGGAGATCGATAGTGAGTTGAACGGAGAAAACTTAGCATACGAAGAAAGTTTCGCTTCTTTCGAGCGAAAATATAACAGTTTAAACAAAGCTATTAACAGTAAGATGTGGTCAGTATCGCACAGGGAGAAAACAACGCCCATGCTAGAGCTACCAATGTTCAGTGGAAACTACAACCAGTGGGTCTCGTTTAAGGACTTATTTGTAGAGGCTATACATACAAATCCAACATTATCGAACGCGCAGAAAATGCAGTTCCTAAAGGCTAAAATTAGAGGCGAAGCAGAGAGACTCATCCAACATTTACCAATAACTTCCGACAATTACAGGACTTGTTGGGAAATACTAAATCATCGTTATGATAACAAGAGAATGATATTTACTTCCCATATGAACATTTTATTCGGACTTCAAAACATTCAACAAAACTCGATGGTACAGATTAAGAGGCTGCATGATGTGTCTATGGAAACTTTCAACGCCATAAAAAACTTGGGTATAGATACAGCAACGTGGGATCCAATTTTGGTCCATATCTTGTGTCAAAAACTGGATTCGGAAACATACACAGACTATTTGGAGTCACTTAGAAATACCAAGGATATGCCGATATTACAAGAGCTTTTAGATTTTCTAGAAGGCAAGTTCACGACCCTGGAAACATCGGCTCGTCGCCGACAAGACGGACAACAAAAATTGAGTCCACAACAGTCAACGACTTCTCAACAACATTCTTCAACTTACAGAAAACCGTTAAATACCTTTAACAATTATAGAACCAACGGAAACTACGCATCTATTGCGAAAACATTCCAAGGGTCGGGTTTCAAGTGCCCATTGTGTAAAGGCGATCACGGAATTTATAATTGCAAGTTTTTTCTGCAAATGCCGAACGATAGAAAATTGAATACAGTAAATAGGTTAGCGCTATGCGTGAATTGCTTATTCTCGCATAATGGCAAAACATGTAATTCTGCTAAAAAGTGTCGCAATTGTCAAGCGGCCCATAACACAATTCTACATGACGCGTTGAATAAGTCAACGACCAACTCAGTTATGACGTCACAGAGCAAAGAGCGTACTAGTAACATGTCGCACGTAGCGCAAACTCGAGATAAACATTCTGAAATTCTACTAGCCACAGCCCAACTGAAAGTATTGGGCGCTGACGGATCATATTACAATCTGAGGGCCCTAGTAGACCAGGGATCCCAAATATCATTAATATCAGAACAGGCTGCTCAAACACTAAAGATTAAGAGGGAGAAATGTAGGGGAATGATCTTTGGAATAGGGCAACGAGAAAACAATTGCAAGGGAAAAATTCATATTACATGCAAATCAAACTATAATGATTACACCTTTAATGCGGAAGTAGTAATTATGAATAACCTTATAAAAAATCTTCCCAACAAAACATTTAGCAAGCCCTCATGGTCCAACATTCAGAACATTGACTTGGCAGACCCGGAGTTCTACATAAGCCGACCAGTAGATCTACTTTTGGGAGCCGACGTCTTCCCTAACATTATTATGCACGGGATTATAAGAAGTGAAGATACTTCAACACCTATGGCGCAACAAACACAACTTGGTTGGATGCTGTGTGGTAGTGCAGAAACATACCATTGCAACGTAGTAATAGACAACCTTGAAGACATACAACATTTCTGGGAGATGGAAGATATAACAGAAGAAGAAGATTTATCAACAGAGGAGATACAATGTCTGAAATATTTTCATGAGACGACTATTCGAAAACAAGACGGAAGGTATGAGGTGCGACTACCAATGAAGCCTAATTTTGAGACGAATCTCGGATCATCTAAACACAAAGCTTTAGCCCAATTTCGTAATTTGGAACGAACATTTGAGAAACAGCCAAAGTTAGCATCCGACTATAAAACATTCATGAAGGAATACGCAGAGTTACAACATATGACACCGTCAAAGGGTAACAAGACACTTGAATGCTACTTAGCTCATCACGGTATCGAAAAAGCTGAATCATCAACAACACGGTATCGTGTAGTATACAATGCGTCAGCAAAAACGACCACAGGTCATTCACTTAATGACCTCATGTATAAAGGTCCAAACTTACAGCAGGACTTACAATCTTTATTACTGAAATGGAGACAATACCAATTCGTCTTTACTGCGGACATAGAGAAAATGTACAGACAAATCTTGATACATGAAGACGACGCATCATTACAAAGGATATTCTGGCGAGATTCCCCTGAACAGCCCCTCCAATCATTCGATCTAAAAACCGTCACGTACGGCACAAAAGCGGCACCGTTTTTAGCAATGATGACGTTGAGGAAACTAGCTGCAGATGAACGAGAAAACTTCACAGAAGCTTCAAAGGTTCTGGAACATTCTTTCTACATGGATGACTTAGTCCACGGAGCGTACTCCATAGAACAGGCAAAACAGATGATTAAAAGCCTCGACCTCTTATTGAAAGCTGGAGGATTCAATTTGCGTAAATGGTCAGCTAACACTTTGGAGTTATTGGAAGATGTAACAGGCAAACAACATGATGTTATTTTTAATCATAAATCAGATGTGGTCCCCAAAACCCTAGGTATATGTTGGAATCCAATCAAAGACACGTACACATTCAGATATGAAACGACGAAGCGTAACAAACTGACAAAGAGAACCCTTCTGTCTGAAATATCGAAAGTGTTTGATCCATTAGGATGGGTAGCGCCGGTAGTCACAAAATTAAAATTATTATTCCAAAACGTTTGGAAATTGGGTGTACAGTGGGACGAGGAAGTTCCAGCAGATGTTAACAAAGAGTGGACCAAGGCTCAGGCTGAACTGAGTACACTAAACGAATATGAAATCCCGCGATGGCTTAATAGCCGCGAACATGACGTCATCGAGCTCCATGGATTCTGCGATTCCTCACTAGCCGCCTTTGCATGTGTTATATATGCACGTAACAAACATCAAAATACAGTAGTACTGGTTGCGGCTAAAACAAAGTTGGTACCCATAAAAACTAAAATTACTCTTCCAAAACTTGAATTGAGCGGCTCTCTTCTATTGGCTAATCTTATGAAGAAAGTTAAACGAGCCTTGGAACATCATGAGATACACACCTATGGTTGGACCGACTCAAAAGTGGTTTTAGGGTGGCTTCAAGGCGAACCGAGTCGTTGGAAGCCCTTCGTCGCAAACAGAGTAAAACAGATAACCGAAGTCATGCCCGCAGAACAATGGCATTACGTAGGAACAAGTGAGAATCCAGCCGATGCAGCGAGCCGGGGCTTGTATGCCTCACAACTGCTAAGCGAACAGTCCTTGTGGAAACACGGACCTACCTGGCTACCTACATTTCAGGCTGAAAACATTGATAAAGAAACATTCATAACAGACCAAGAGAAAAAAGTATTACAGTCAAACGTCATACAACATTCGAATACGGGTCCTAACATTATCGAACAACTATTGCATAAATACAGCTCATGCGATAAAATAATACATATCTTAGCATGGATACAAAGAGCGTTGACTCCTAAACATAAACACCGCCCGAGCTATCTCACATTACAAGAATTACGTAAAGCTAAACTGACGATAATTAAACATGTACAGCAAAATGACTTTAGCGACGAACTAGAACACTTGCGCAAGCACAAATGCGTACAAACACAAAGTAAACTAAAAGAATTACGGCCTTTTATTGATCAGCAACATATCTTACGAGTACGAGGGCGCCTTAACCAAGCGTTAATAAACGAAGAAATGAAACATCCAAAAATAATACCCAAGGATTCTCGTCTCGCAATCCTACTGATTGATCAAGCACACAAGTTAACATTGCATGGAGGCGCTACAGTAACTTTGGCAGCCCTGCGCCAGGAATACTGGATTACCGGTGGATACAACACTGTGAAAAGAGAATTAAGAAAATGTGTTACATGCCGGAAACAAGAGGGACATAAAAGGTATCAGCTGATGGGAGACCTACCCGCTGCCCGTTGCAATCCCGCCAAACCATTTTTTCACACGGGGATAGACTATACAGGAGCCGTAGATATCAAGGCAAGCAAGGGCCGTGGAGCAAGAACCTTTAAAGGGTACATAGCCATTTTTATCTGTATGGTGACTAAAGCTGTACACCTAGAATTGGTTACAGATATGACCAGTGCGGCGTTCTTGGCAGCACTCAGAAGAATGGCGGCTAGAAAAGGCGCCCCAGGTCACATTTACAGCGACAATGGTTCGTGTTTTATTGGAGGGAACAGGAAATTGCAAGAAGAATACCAACATCTACAACACACCACTGACAATAACTTTTTGGCGGAAGTTACCGGAATGAACATTGAATGGCATTTCAATGCACCATCTTGGCCAAGTGCAGGAGGCATTTGGGAACGGGCTGTTAGAAGCCTAAAATATCATTTAAAACGTGTTGTAGGGGAACAAAAATTAACATTCGAAGAATACTCCACCATCCTGTCTCAAATAGAAGCCTGCCTAAACTCTCGTCCGTTGTGTGCGTTAAAGGAAGACATTGATAATCTCGATTTCTTAACTCCAGCGCACTTTTTGTCTCCGGGAAGACCAGGTGTAACAGTCATTGACACAGCAGAAGACGCACGCACCAGATGGCATCTAAGTCAAAAGTTGTTCCAAGACATTTGGAAAAAATGGAAAACAGAATATTTAACTCAGTTAACATCAAGAACAAAGTGGCAAGTACCCCAAAAGAATGTAGAAGTTGGAAACATGGTGATTATCCATGAAGATAATCTTCCACCCGGAAAATGGGCTATGGGTCGAGTAATTGACGTCCACCCCGGCAAAGACGGCTACGTGCGCGTTGTAACATTAAAAACAAAAAATGGCACACTGAAAAGACCCGTAGTGAAGCTATCCGTTCTTCCCATCGACAAAGAACCAGAGAAGCTATTAGATCAAGAAAAAGAGAAGACACAGCGATTTACACGCAAACAGAAACCTTATGTTTTATCCCTTGTTCTGATGTTTATCTACTTCATGACAATATTAACTACAGGAACTTGCATGAAAACAACACCACTAAATAAACACCAAGCGCTTTACTTTGATAAAATGGCTACGATGCAGATTATCAGAGACCAGTGGAAAATAATAGCCTACTACAACTTGGATCCCTACTGGGATGGTTCAATAGCCTTCAAAAAATATTATCAACATTTAGACAACATGTGTACACATATACAACAAGTGACGCATTGCGAAATCATCATGTTACAGTTACGTCACGGTTACGATGAGTTGGAATACAATAACAGAGTTTTGCTGAAACAACAATTACGACGAGCCCGAAGGAGGCGCGGTCTCATTAACGGCGTAGGGAACATTGCAAACAGCCTATTCGGAGTATTGGATAGTCATTTCGCCGAACAGTACGAACGAGACATTGGTCTAGTACGAGAGAACACGCAACATTTAGCCCAGTTATGGAAAAACCAAACCTCTGTCATAGAGGCAGAATACAATCTGCTACAAAGAACGGAAGATACCATAGAGAAACAACACAAGATTATAAACAACCACTTATCACGTTTAGAAATGAATTCATTGACAATATCAAAGCGCGTCAATGAGATTGATTTCACAGCAGAATTTACTTTAATAGCAATGGCCGCAAATAACATACTGACCCATCTAAAAAGTATTCAAATTACACTACTGGATACAATTACTGATATTCATAATGGACACATCAACATTAACGTGATAAGCCCGCAACAACTTCAAAAGGAATTAAGTACGATATCCGGGCAGTTGGATAAAGAACTTACGCTGCCGATCGATAACATTCAACTTGACTTACCGAATATTTACCATTTACTGCGGATCAAATGTGTCATGACAAAACGATACCTCCTTCTAGAAGTACGGATCCCACTGATTAGTAGAGATAACTACGATCTATATAAAATTCAGGCAATTCCCCAACAAGTCGGCAAAAACATGCATCTCGTAATCCCCATAGAGAGTCATGTTGCAATTAATCTTAAGAAAGACGCTTACTTTCCCGTGACATCAAGCGAGTTAGAACACTGCATGTCACGTGACTCCATAACATATATATGCCAACTGAACACTCCTATCTACAAAATGAAAAGTGACCTTGATTTTTGCGTGAAAGAAATCAACGCCGTATATCAGTGTAAAACTAACATTATCGCATGCCAGAACAGGTGGATAAGTTTGTCAAAAATGAACCAATACTTATATTTTTGCTGTGATAACTGTCACCTACGAACGTTGTGCAAGGCTCAAGTTACAGCACATCAGCTGACTGGAGCGAACATTATAAACATTCCTGAAGAATGTCTCGTAAAAATGGATAATTTAACTGTATACACCCACAAAACGAAAGAGAGCACCCTCACCATAACACCCAAAATTGAAATTCCGGATATAGCCCCAATAAATAACGTGATAAATATAACAATGCAAAAAATTGCTGTGGAAAGCAAAACAGATGACACAAACACGCTTTTAAGGGAAAGTATTGAACAGAAAATTAGGATTATGAAAGAAGAACAACCCCTAGCAGATGGGGTGTCTGTCCACGATATTCATCATTACGTGCTCATCTACATTATGTTGATAGCGGGAGCCATTATAGCGCTTATCTTCATTTGGCGAAAAATGAGTCACAAGTCAGAGCCCACAGCATCGTCTTCGACCCGTTCAGCGGCGGCGGACGGCCGCGGCCGGGAGGACGGTCCCGAGCCCCCCGCCCGCAACACCCGTATGCAAGCTAGTGAAAGTGCGCGAGTGCAAATAAACGAAAGTGATATAAACACCAACACGGTTCGGTATAAAGATAGGGGCACAACCCCAGTATTAAGAAAAATCGCGTTTAGTGACGACTCTATGTGATCGTTATCCTTGCTTTATAGGACTTTAAGTTTAATACAATTTTATGATTCATTTTGTCCCATTACGTATATACAACTCCTAAATTTGTTTACATTAATCTGTAGAGATTATTAACTTTTATTCTTGTATCTTTTGCCCTCGGCAAGATGTTCGGTGCATGTGCATCGAACACGTGACCGGCCGCTCGCGCCCTACTTTGGCGATGCGGTCGTTTCCTAAAGTTAGTGCGTTTTCTGACACCGTCGCGATCGCATTCTAACATTTTTATAACATTTAATTAACCTTAACATTTTACTTATTTTACTAACATTGTAGAAGTGTAATATATAACAATTGAAGTTTAAACTCTATCCTTTCATTCTACCAAACAAACACCTACTTGCACCCCAACAACACTATTATTTACAATTTGTTTGCCCGTCCTGAGTCTGTTTAGAAATGGCATTGAAGAAAATTAATCGAAAATACCTATCTTGCAACCGTTTATGATGTAAGGATACGTTCATTCTTTAGGATAGGTGTTCTGAGCCCTAAAGATCTTACATGTATTAGTGACTGGCATAAACCTATAAAAATCATTCACCCAATAAATTCAAATCAGTCCAGTCTTCCCTTTGGCAATCTATTATTGCTTTCTTATCAAGCACTCAAGGGGATTTAAGAAACATTTTAAAGGTTATGGTCGGGTCGGAAATATCATTAACCGATCATATATTATAATCTTCAGTGTAAGATATGATCCAATTAACTGTTACCAGAGTTCAGTTCTAACAGCAGAATAATATTTCCGTATGGTTGCTGATTATTCCAATCCGACGCTCAAAAGTTAGCTGGAAAAAACCACCCACAAAAATTAGTTTGCCTTTTAATTTTAATAGTCTATGGTGTACTTACTTATACATATTGTTTTAACCTGTTGTTAAATAACACTCCTCTCTTTGCGTCGGGGGTTAACAACACAGTGCCTAACACATAATATATTATTGGGATAATAGGAATAACGTTGGAATAAATATGTGTGGACAAGGCTGTGCCGCGGCCAAGTATGCCCGAAAAAGCCGTGCTTCCTTTACTCGAAGCCATTAATCACAAATTCTATATCTTGGCTAAAAAGTATAGCTTTGTTGGGCACATCCCGGTAGCCGCATAGACTTTCAAGCCCAATGAATTTATGATGATATTAATAAGTGACGGGTCTATACTTTTTAGCCAAGATATAGAATTTGTAGAGCGTGGAAGCTTGGCGCTAATTGCGATCTGATATCTTTTTCACGCTGAAAGCTTTATGAGCTATGGAGTCTTGGCATCACTTTACATGTAATGTTTTTGGTGGGATCTCATTCCTTTTTGTAAGGTAATTTCTAAAGAAGTGAATGGGAAAACCCATACAAACTTCCATCCCCTCATTTAAAGAGTGGGGGGTGATTTACTAAAAATCCTGAAATACATATCTTATTATTTATAACAAGGATAACAAGGACCTTCTAGCATCAAAATTTGCGGAAGTCTCATACAAACTTTCACCCCCTAGTTTAAGGGGTTGGGGGGGTAAAAGTTTCAAGTTTCAAGATTTTTTCGTTGTTTGTATACTATTACTAGCTAACATACCAAATTTCAGCTTTCTAGGACTTCAGGAAGAACCTTAAGAATATTGATGATCATCAGTGAGTCAGTGACGAAATCGGGGTATTTTAGATATCAATAAAATCTAAAGTATAAGAGCTATGCAATTGAAACTTTATAGTTTTAATAAGTCAACCACTGACATCATATCCCGAAAATTTTGTTTAAATGGTATAATCCGAACCCAACTTACGAAGGTTCAAAAATACGACGAAGCGCTTCGAGAAAAGGTAGGTAGTGCCCTTGCGCTTCGCTTGGCTCGTCTTGGCGGGGGCACTCCCGTGCCCCCAGATTGTTGGAGCTTAAAAGTGGATCCCACTTTAGAGTTGTGATATCTTGAGGCTGTTCTTATTTAAGTTTGAAACGACCTTCTGAATTAAAGAACAAATTAAAGCTTCCCATTGTGGCGGATACTTTCGGTAAGAACTGAAATTATTTCGGATTTATCTTTCTTCTCTAGTGTTTTCCTATATCCACTATACACTGTCTTATCATGCATTACTGGATATAAGGCTGAAGTTTGTCTTAACTTAGCAGTATAGTGCAAATTAAAGTCTCTGGAGGCTTACAGAGATGTAATTGTAAAGATTTGTATGCCATACTCAGTCCACTCCACTGGGACAACACCCAACTGTTCAGAGTAACTTTCCAACGGAAAGACATTTAAACATATCATGTTATTATTAATATTCGTATATTAATTGTAATATGCATTGACTTCCACCCGCGGTAGAAGTCAATTTGTAGCAATCAAAAAATTTGTTGTACATAAGTATACATGACCAACTTTCAGTGTCATTATAATAAATATAATAATCCTAGAATCCCGATTTGATATATCTGACATTCCAACGGAATAAGTGACACCTTATCAACATGATAATGTCCTTTTTCGAACCCTCTGATGATTTATCGCACAAATCATGGTTTTTGATACTGGGATTAAAGGTTGAGTCTTATGAGTGTTATAAACATTGATAGTACTCTCAAAGCTCTGTATCATCTCAAAAAGAGATCTTTCTTTTCCCGCGGAAAAGAGGGGACTATAAACATAGTGCATCTAGAGTCATGGTTTTCCAAACCTTGGAAACCGTGTGAAAAAAAACTCAAGAGCTTATAACCAACAAAATATTTGAATACCTCCAAGAGATCTCTATCCCAACGGGAGAGATGACATAATATAACATATTATGCCAGTAATAGTAGCATTATACTTGATTATAGGAGTATGTTGGCGTCTTACCTGCCTCCATTGGCAATTTCAAATCAATGATTTTCATATTAAATGCTCGTAAATCAAAACACACTTTCACATTCTTGCTTTTCTGTTTTCATTCACCCATTTGGGTACCTGAAATGATCTTGAAAAAACTAAAATTTCACTTAAAAATCATTTTTCCTTCGTGACACGACGATACGTTTTCGGCGCGAAAACATTTAATGAAGTTGACATCTGGTAGTGTTGCTAGGGCTGTGTATTTTTTTTTAATCTAGTTTTTAGACTATGAAATCGCGACGATAAGGCGAAGACTACACGCTTCTTCAAGTATAATACTACGAACTGAATAAGAATATAATTACGATTTACGTTTTGTACTAGTGTTTATAATTAAATCGTCGTAGTGTGAAAGTTGTACTGAATTGTGATTCTCAGTTATTAAAGTTTTTAATGTGTCACAGTGTGGGGGTCACTTAGATATCAAAATCGAGATTTGTGAAGGTAAGTGAGTGCGAGTAAAAAAGGACAATTGTACCACAACACTCGGGGTTAATTGTAACGTTACAATTGAACCCATGCTACAATTGACCCAGAGTTTTTACACAACTGCTAAAATAAGACAATTGAAACTAATTATTTTTGTAACAAGTTACATCTCGGGTATTTTATGTTATACCCATGATTCATCCCGACGATTCATACGATACTTCGGGAAGTATATAAATTATAATACCCGCAATGCCATCCGTTTCAGTGGTATTATTTCAAATTTATTTGTGGTGAAGGATGGGGTTGATTGTACCAGGGGTCAATTGTAACTGTATGGGATTAGTAATTGTTAAATAATTCGTTATTTTGTTGTATTGAGAAGTTGTTATTGCTTGAAAGATGTGTGCTATGACTGCTATGAGCACCTAAGTATTTTTTTTATAATAAGTTGACGTAATATGTTTCAAAAACTTGACTGATGTAACGTAACATACTGGTTCGTCTTAAGAAATTAACAAAAATTACCGATTGATTAAAACATTATTTTGGGTTTTATTTACCTCTGATTATCTGGTACAATTGATCCGTACTAGGGGTCAATTGTAATACAACGACTTCATGAACAAAAACTCAATTTGCATCATTCTGATGCGTTTGAGTGAAAATATTTTTCTGGATTCTGATAGCCAATGAGACTAGAATGTTATATCCTAAGCGATTTTGACGTAGTAGCTTTAGATTTGAAGTTATAGGTCATTATTTCTAAAGTGGTACCATCGCCCCCGGTCTACCCTACATATATCCCCTAGATCAATACCACTTGGCAGGGTGCCCGCAAGGCTGGCTGCATCACCTCGCTGAATGGCAATGCCAATGCGTTGAGCGAGGAACGAGGCAGCCCTATGGTCACCAGTGGATCGGATGAGCATTTTTGAAATTTAATTAAACACCTCCGGTCCCCATGGACCCAAGGTCTCCACGGCAAACGCCGCAAATACGTAACTGTCACCTAAAGATGCGTATTTGCGGCGCTTTGCAATTTCAGCAGCAGTGGCCGCACTGCCCGCCTTCAAAGACATCGCGCCGAGGTGGGACGGCGCTAGGTGTCAACGCATGTATAGCGTCCCAGATTAATGGCCGTCCCCGTTGCCACGGTACGAGGGTGAGTCCGTCGGGCCTCTTTCCGTCGTCCCGCGCCAGGCCATTAGGTTCCAGTGTGGCTGGCACGCTGACGCCGGCCAGAGCTCGACGGATTACGAGTATGTCGTAGAGGCAGGCATGGCGAGACAGGCGACCGGCGCTTCTGGAGCAGGCGAGGCCGTGATGACCTAGGCGGTCTACGGTTGCACCACAAAGGCAAAGGTGGGGCTCGACGAGATTGGCTCCGAGTCGCAGACCTACTGAAAGCTGGAAACTGTGTGGGTCAAGGAGGTTCCCGAAATTGGCTGAGGGGTAGGCATGTAGCCATTGGCCAGACTCTCTCTCGGATATGGCTAGCAGGCGGGCCCTTTCCAGATGGACATGTCTCCAGTAGGTGCTCATGCACTCTCCGGCAAATAGGTTCGTCCCAGAGTTTCTGGAGGTTTGGGTTAGAGGGAAAGTCTTTGTTAGGACCAGCAACCTTCCAGGCATCCCTGGCCTGGGACAAGCACGCTATCTCACAATCACCTAGTGAGGGTGTTAAAATCTTGCCTGTGAGAGGCAGCGTACTTTATTATCGTATGGCTTTATTCAGAAAATAATTAAATTTACAAAGGTTAACATTATATATTAAATATGGACATTTATAGCTTAATATCTAGGTTTGATAGCCAATCCCTGGCATCCGCGGTTATTGTATGCAGATCCTTCATGTCTCCCGTATAACGCCGCCTGGAGCATTCTTCCACGTAGTTGTTTGGTCTGGCGCGCCACAGTCACAGTTTGGTGAGGGCCTGTAGCCCCATTTGTGGAGGTTGTGGTTACAGCAGCTGACGTCGGACCTTATTCTGTTTAGTGTGACCCAGATCTTTCGCGGCTCATCTAGGCCGGGTGGTTCTTGTGTTGGGTTGATGTCGATGCCTTTGGTGAACTGAGTTTGTGTACTGTACGAGTTCCAGCTTTTCGTCCATTCCAGGTTAACGGTGAAAGATTCTGGGCCTTGGATTTGGGGGTCTGACCAGATAGGTCTGCGAGATTTACTGATATACTAATAACTAGTAGTATATAGTAATAACGCTAGGGGAATGATGAATGTAGGTATGCAAGATGTCTAAAATGTGATTATTTTCTAATTATATAAACCTTTTCCATACTTTAGTATGATTACTTGATAAAATACAATTTGAATCAGATTTAAAGAAAGAAAGAAAGAAAGAAGACATTTATTCACTACACAAAAGACACACAGAGACAAAGGGAGTAGAGATACAATACAATTGACACTTAATGTGTGTGTCTTCGCGCCAGTGAATCGGTCGCTGTCTCAGCATTATGCTGAGGTGTCAGACAGACACCTACAGCGCTGATTTTCAGACAGCACCGTACGTGACCCACGGAACGCAACACAACATACTAGCGATACAAACGTATACACATATAATAAATAAATAATTAATATAATAAATTTGTTAAATATGTAACACAAACACAATGGGACGAGAGACGCAATGTGAAAAACGCAAAACGGTTGGGACGTTTAAAAAAAATATTATATAGAAGAAAATTTTCATAAAGTGCTGGATGGGTTAGGGTTGGGATTTTTGGAGCGTCAACAAATAGCCCTTAAGCTGGCGCCTAAAGGTATACCTGCTAACGCTCCTTGGATAGGTGGGGGGAGATCATTCCAACACTTGGACGCCGCCGCGAACCTAAAACTACCTCGAAACGCCGCAGTCCGATGCTTTCGCACCAGAATCATCGCCTTACACCTACGCGCACTCTTGGGCCATAAGAGTCTACTCAGCAAATATGCTGGGACCCCAGATCGCACTATGCCAAAGAGAAGAGTGGCGAGGTGTAGCCGTCTGCGTGCAGGCATGTTCAGCAGACCAGCGGCGTTCAAGTATGGAGTGATATGGGAGCGCGGTGGGACTCGGAAACAGAAACGAATGCATGCGTTTTGCACTCGTTGTATGAGTGATGGAGAGCGTGCATTTTTACTTAGGTAATTGTCGGGTTGGCCCACCACGTCAGTATTAAGGTCTGTGAAGGATACACCCGTGATCCCGTCCGCGCGCGCCGCTCCTCGGCGCCGCTGCTGCCGCTCGCGGGCGCGGAACTCGACGTCAAACTCATGCTCAGCCTTCGGCTCCAGGGTGATGTCGTCGTCCGGGTCGCCAAGGACATGCCTAGGCCGGCGGTCCCGACGCTTGGGGTCCGGTCTAGGCACGTAATAAATAGCCTTTTTAATAAGCGGATTTCCACTAAGTGCCGCATTTTCAAATAACTTAGGGGAAATCCGCTTCAAATGATTATTTACAGAGGGCATATATACAGATCCGCATGAAGCCTGACATTGTGCACATAAAATGGTGCGTTTACAGATCGCCGCAAAAACTTGTTTTGCAGGGTCTGCACACGCCCCAAGTGCGTCTTGGCGCAGTGTGCAAAAGCAACACTGACGTAACAAAAGACAGGTCTAATACATGACTTGTAAATTAGCAGCTTGTTCCTAATGGACAAGCTGCTACCAGGCCTGAGAAGGTGGGATAACCTGCGCAAATAGAAGGCCGCCCTGTCCCGCACAGTTTTGAGGTGCTTGGCGAAGGTCAGTTGCCTGTCCAGGAGGACCCCGAGGTACCGCACATGGGTCACCCACGGTATAGTCCTCCCGAACAGGGACAGCGCCCCATGCCGCGCAGTCAAAGCGTCATAGCCGGCCTTAAGGGAGAAGAGCACAGCAGCACTCTTCTCCGGGTTGATCTCTATCCTCCAATTGCGGCACCAACTCCCAAAGGAGTTAACCGCAAGCTGGAGGGGAGCTCGGATCCTGTCAATGCGAACGGAAGTAGTGTAAAGAGCCGTGTCGTCCGCGAACAACGCGTAATTGACACGGTCTATCTTCGGCAAGTCGTTTACATATAACGCGAACAGGAAGGGAGAGAGTACTGCACCCTGCGGTACGCCTGCCCGAATGGGATGACGTACCGAGAGGGTGCCCTCCACAGGATATTGGAAGGCCCTGTCCGTCAGAAAATCACCAATCAGGTGCACCATCCTCTCCGGCATATCCATATCGAATAACTTATAAATTCGCGAACGGCTTGGCGATGTCCACAAAGACGGCACCAGTGGCGACCGACTTCCGTGTGGCAGAGAAATGATGCAGTACGTGCTCCACCAGCCGGTGCACCTGATGGGTTCGGGCCGAAACCCAAACTGCACGTCGATGTAAATCTTGTGTTCGCTGAGGAAGTCCCACAAGCGGGCTTGTACCACCCGCTCATACAACTTACCCAGCGTGCACAACAGACTAATTGGCCTATAACTTATCGGCGCAGTCCTCGGCTTGCCCGGTTTAGGAATCCCAATAACATGTGCTACCTTCCAGGCCGCCGGGAAATGGGAATTGCCAAGCGCCGCGTTAAAGAGGTCCACCAAAAAGTGTATTGACAGGTCCGGGAGAGCTTTCAGGGCTCGGTTCGGAATCCCATCCGCACCGGGGGCCTTCTTAACCTGCAGCCTCCTAATCAGCCTCTGCACCTCCGTGAACGTTGTCGACCTCAGAGGCTGGCCGGTAGCCGGTAGGCGCGACTGCAAGCCTGCAGGCGACGTGATCCGCGACGCGGGCAACGTGGTCAGGATCAGAGAGCTCAGTGCTAGGCGAACATTGCAGCTCTAGGCTGTTCGCCAAGCACTCAGCCTTCTCAGCGTCCGTGAACGCCAAGGGAGTGGAAGGAGGAGCCCCAGGGATGGTCAGGGGCGGCATCTGCACGACACCGTCCGTCTTAAAGGTACGCACTAGCTGCCAGAATGCCAAGTGAGATGGAACAATCTCCTCGAGGAGATTGCTCCACCTCGCGTTCCTATATTCCTTTATGCATTTCCGCAACCTTTTATGCAGCCTGTTGAGGTAAGTCTTATTCTCCGGCGAGGGGAACAGGTCGTACTCGCGGGTGGCTGCATTCTTAAGCCTTTTGACATCATTGATGTACGCAGGGAGCTCCCAGCGACCAGAGTCCACTGGAACCTCCCTGGTGTTGGCGGAAATAATGTCGCGCAAGCCACCCGTAATATAATCAACGGCGAGGTCAGTCGAGAGGGAGGGAAGGTTATGTACCAAGGGGGAGTCCTCCCTTGCCAGTTCATTACTAACACCAAGCCAGTTAATAAACGACTTGGTGCCAGCGGGGTCCAACAAGGAAGGGCCCAGCCTCAATACCACAGGCCTGTGATCGGACGACATAACGTGCACGACCTCAATGCCGCGCACGTTAAGCGCGATTCGTTTGAGTAAGAAAATGTCCAAAATGTCCGGAGTGTGAGCAACAGTAAATGGAAAATGAGTAGGCTCAAAGGGAGCCAGAATGTCGACCCGCAACAGGTCATCGTCCCGCGCGCCCTCCACAAGTCTAAGGAGTGCCCTACCGTTCGGATTTTATTATTATTATTATTTAATCGGATTAGCCACCCCGCAGTTCCATTGAGGATGCTTTGCGTTGAGGTCGCCAGCCAAAATGACCGACTAATCCAACGACAAAACAGCCTCAAGGTCGGACCGCAGGATAGACTTATCCGGCGGCAGGTAAACCGAGGCAAAAGTAATCGGACAGTGACCCGACATTGCGATCCGACACACCGAGACCTCCATGTTAGCGAGCTGCGGCGGATCTAATGGCGAGATGTACCTTTTAAAATAAATTAGAGTGCCCCCCTCCCTGGCACTCATGGCCCTATCATTGCAACGCTATTCGTAAGAGTATAAAGCCGTTAAACACTTTGCAATAGCATATTCTGCAAATAAAATTGTAATTTTAACCAACGCGTCCTTCACCGTTAACCAACACAATAACAGCAACATTAATAGCAAACTATTGAGAAAATTCGAATAGTTCGAATTTGGGTGTTATTCCTAAAGGGATAAAGCTTAGAAAAACATTTCCAACGGCAAAAACAAATTGATATTTTGGTCGCCACCGCCGTCTGCTGTCCTTGCAAATTCGAATAGTTCGAATTTAGACGTTATTCCTAAAGAGATAAAGCTTTGAAAAATATTTGGCAATGGCAAAAACAAATTGGTATTGTGTTTGCCGCCACCCGTCGGCGCGCCGACGGGCGAGCCGGCGGCCCGTCGCACCCAACGCGCCCGCGGCCCGTCCGCCTAAATAATTGATAATTGTTTATAAATTTGCGTCAAATTCATTTTTAGGGTGACACCGTAAGATGTCACGTGACCTGATCGAAAAACTGTTACAATGTTATTGAGTTTTCACTTCTGCCGGCACTCCCGGAGTGCAACCCGGTCTTTTTTTTGCTGATTAACTCAGCTTAATATATGGTTTGCAGAATAATCAGTTTCATTACAAAAATAATTTCATTTTGTATAAGATTAAAGAAATGTTAATGCTATTTAAAAATAGTAATGTAAATATTAATTTTATGTGGATTCCATACTGGGATAACAGGGAATGAAATTGTAGATAAAGCAGCTTTTTTAGGTATTAATGAATTAGATGTAAGGTGTAGTACTAGAATTCCACTGACTGACTGTCAAGCTTCAGTAAAGGAGGATGTTCTGAAGATTTGGACTGATACTCGTATATGGTTAAAGGACAGAGAAAGTAAAGGGAAATGGTACGCTAGTATTCAACCTCAATTGCCGGGAAAACCTTGGTACGAGAAGATAAAGATGGGAAGTCGTGGATTTATTACCACGATCAATAGATTGAGATTCGGACACAATTCTGCGCCAGCCCATGTAGCGCGATTTTCAATAATACCGGATGGTACATGCTCTCACTGTCAGGATGGCAGTGTTGGGGATGTTGAGCACATTATATTTCATTGTCACGCCTTTGCACTTGATAGACTCATCCTTGCAAGTGAACTAAGTGAAGTGTTTCAAAATGAAGTCCCCCGCCGCCTAATAAATGAGATTCTCAAAAATGTAGGAAGTTACGTTCCATTATACAAGTATATTAAAAACACAGTATCAAAAATATGAAGTGAAGTGAAGTCAAATTAAGAGACTGGTGCCTACTGCGCCATATAAATCCTACTAAAATGAAGTGTTATAAACAATTAAATAAAGACTTGGCTCAAAGGACACGCATCACGGCAAACGGACTCGTACTAAACGTGACTAAATCGAACATCATGCTTTTCTCGGGTAGGTGCCCATCAAATACCAACATGCAGTGCAACATCCCAATGAGTGATAAATGCAAATTCTTAGGCTTCACTTTGGACCCAACTTGGAGTTGGAAACCACACGTTGATTCTCTGTGTGATAGGCTGGGCGGTGCGGTGTTTGCCTTACGCAAACTCAAACCGTTGAATTCTTGTGATGCGCTGAGGCAAGCATACTTTGCCCACTTCCATTCGCTCATGACAAACGGCGTAATCCTGTGGGGGAACTCGACTGACGCTGGCAGAGTCATGCTTATGCAAAAACGAGCAGTGCGTGTTATGCTTGGCTTGAATCAGCGACAGTCGTGCAAAGAGTTGTTTGTGGAACACAGGATTATGACACACTACTCCCACTACCTCTACGAGATCATTATGTTCACGCGGAGACATCTAGCTGAGTTTAAGCGAGTGGAAGTTATGGGCAAGTGCCTCCGCAGCACGGGAAAGCTTCGGACGGTGCCGCGTCGCACAGTTCTGCACGAAAGAAATCCGCGTATCATTTGGACCAACGTATTATGAGCACCTGCCCGATGAGATAAAGACCGAGTGCTGCGACGGAACATTTAAACGCAAACTTAAAAACCACTTATTGAACAAGTCATTCTACTCCGTAAAAGAATTCATAGAAATTAAGAAATAGACTAGTAATATAATTGTGAATTTGCTAATTTTATTTTTTGACATATTAGTTTTTATTATTTATTAGTAGGTATTAAGAGTTGACATTATTAAATCTTTTAAGGTTATTGATATGTACCACTTGTACTGCAATTTGTATTATTCATAATTATTTTTTACGACATGATTTATTTTTCATTTTTATTTATTAAAGCTATTGCAATGAATAGTACCTACCTGTATCTATGTATGACCGTATTGTTATTTTTCATTATTATTTATTTAATCTTAAATTGACATGTTTTCCATTGTGTATTTAATCTAATCAAATAGTAAATTGCGTATTTTTGTAAACGACCGCTATATGAAAACTAATATAAGATAACCTGTACTTATGTGAAATTTATATAATGAGATTAAATAAACTAAACTAAACTAAACATCCAGGCCATAAACATTAAAAAAAGAAAAAAAAGAAAAAGAAATACGAAGTTCTATTTTCAATTTTTTTTCGGTTGTCTAGAGCGTATCGAAAAAGTTATTTCGGTTGTTTCGGAAGTAACATAGACTATTCAACGATGAAAAGAGTGACGTTGCAGTATTCTCTATGAAATCTTAATACACAGATTTTAATCGACGAGTACAAAAAATGTTTATTGATCTTCTTCTCTACATATTTTTAACACTGTTTTATATGAAATAAATAAAAACGTGATAACTGAAATGATCTTGAGCCAGTCCGACTCTCAGGTTAAGATGTGTTTAGGAATTAATAATAGATAATCCTTTAGAGTACCTACCCATTGACCGCTAAGTGTTTACGCGGAACAAAAGATCTCTTTTTAATTAGACAACCATTGACTTGCTATTACTACGGTGTATAAACTGGCAACCCAGAACATTTTTCTAGGCGTCTTTCTTCCAATCAGCACGGCTATCACGCTACGGCGCGCAAGCTCTCTCGATTTTTCTCGCACTATCCGTCTCTCTCTTATAAACAAGAGTTATAGTGCGAGTGAAATCGATAGTATGTCGCGGCCGTCCCATGATAGACTTGCAGGCCGCCATCTTGGAAAATCAAAGAGTATGTAAACGAGCAGTAGATGCGACAATTTTCCGAGTTCGAATTCAGTTTTCATTCAGCTATGGCCATATAGCGTGATTTAATACACTCGTATAAAAAAAAACTACTTATTTAATCACCGACATTTGGATTTTGTAAATTTTTGAGACTGGATATCTTTATACTCGTAGTTCCCGAGCATGCACTGTGTTGATGATTTGTCAGATTTGATGACAGTCCTATTTAAGGTGCATGCGGATCGTCAGATATCGATTTTGACAACAATCGCAGCAAGACAAAAAAACTAAATTAGGTACGACCATTTTCAGTTTCAGACAGATCCATACACATTGAAGGTCCCATGGGATCCTCAGATATATATTTTGAAAGCAATTAGAAATTAATATAATAATTATAGTCTCCTAAATTGCTAATGGGTTCATATTTGGAGAACATACTCGCGTCGCGTACATTATTTATATAAGAGAACTGACCTAGGATTTAAATAAGTAGAACTGAAGATCTAAATTGCAACTAAACGTTGCCACTAAAATTATTCATAAAAGCGATTAAATAAAAAAAGGCAATTCGTTGCTGCTATTTTGGCGCAAAAATCAAGATCTTTAAAACTTCAAATCAGTAAGTTTAATATGTTTAATGTTTTACTAATAAGGCAAAATAGTCTTAGGAAATTGACACTTCTACATTTTTAATCTTTGAAATAATGGCTGCCATCGGCGCGTATCTTATAATTTATAAATTACAGTCATGTTTTTCCGTTCATGGGAAACTGAGATCACGCGGGTGTGTCCCGCGTGATCTCAGCTTCCTATGAACGGAAAAACACGTAACTTTTTTTATAAGTACATTATTACTCTAGCTTGTTTTGTGTGGGGCCCGGAACCTTTGGGTATGCTGATGATAGCACAGTTGCAGTCAGATATCTGTCCAGTGCAAAGGCCAGCAATGATGAAATTCAATCTTGTCGGCAGGATATGGTTGATCGTTTGGATTTGACTCTTAGGGCAGTCTCCGACGACTGGGGCGATGCTAATCTAGTCAAGTTCAACGCAACCAAGACGCAGGCGTGTTTGTTCTCCACTAAACGGAGTCCGTTCAACTTGACTCCAACTTTCCGAGGTGTATCCGTACCAATTTCAGACCATCTGCAGCTCCTTGGCATGGACATCAAGTCCAATATGAACTTTGGACTCCACATTGAATCCTTGGCGCAAACTGCGGCAAAAAAACTTGGCATCCTCTCTCGGTACTTCACACCCAGGCAGCTTCTTCAGCTTTACCAAGCACATGTCCGATCATGTATGGAGTACTGTTGCCACCTCTGGGATGGATCCGCTAAATATCAGCTAGCCGCCTTGGATTCGATTGATGAGCGTGCCAGGAAGCTCATTGGTGACCTAAATTTAACTGAGGCTAAAATGCAAAGACTGGAACACCGTAGAAAGGTTGCCTGCTTATCGGTGTTCTACAGGATACATTTCGTAGAGTGTGCGCTAGGATTACACGAATTAATCCCGCCCTCACCATTTCGCCATCTTGGGACTAGGCGCGGTCGCGGGTTCCACCCTTATGTTGTTGACTTACCACTGATTCGTACGAAGCGCTTTGCTTCCAGTTTTCTCGCGAGGACAGCCAAAGAGTGGAACTCGCTTCCGGCAAACCTTTTCCCAGTTACATAATATATAACTTGGATCTTTTCAAGACGAGAGTGAATAGGCACTATCTAGGTATGCATGTAACACCCTCGACCTCAACATCACTTACCATCAGGCGAGATAGGGGTGCGTACCTATACTTAATAAAAAAATAAAGCTTCCGTTTAGGATAGTTTTTATCCGACTGCGACGCTTAATTAATTTTCGGAAACATTTGACCTCATTAAATTATTCATTTCTTCTGATTGAAATCGTAGCCGCCATATCTGTCAACTGTCAGTGACGTTAAAATGGCGGGCTTGCCATATCTATCCAACAGTAATGATTTCGATCCGGTGTTGTGATAGACCTTCACAAAACGCATATTAAATTCTAAAGCTTAATAGTATTGTATGCAATCGTTATATAATGTATGCTTTTTCAGTCGAGTACCACGTTTAGGCCACGAAGCTCGCTGAGTCTTAAAAAGCTTAAAAAGCTTGTATACAATACTTTTTCTACGAGTCAACTAAATTATTTAAACAAACTTGGTATGTATTGAAAACGAAGTGCAACCAACGGCTTTTTCTTTTTTGTGCGTTGATGTCTATTACCTTTTGACTTTCTCATGACGGAGTCCTATTGGTCAAATACATTATAGTTCAGTAAAGGCGCCACGTGATTGGTCCATTTCATTGTAGTTGTCTCAACAGTTATGAAATGTTCAGTTGGGGGGCTCCATAGTAAAAAGTATGTGATTTAAGTTTGGCGTACGAAGTCTTAATTCAAACATTAAGGTCGAAGAGTATAAAAAAATATTTTTTTAATTGATTCTGAAATGGAAACTTATATGCGCTAAATTCGTATTGAGGCGTAATTTCAATAAATGTATCAACAAATTTCAACAAAATAACGTCTTACTTCAAAAGTCTGATTCATTTTTAGGGTGACACCGTAAGATGTCACGTGACCTGATCAAAAACTGTTACAATGTTATTGAGTTTTCACTTCGCTGGCACTCCCGGAGAAGTATCTTAACCGTTAAACACTTTTTGCAATAGCATATTCTGCAAATAAATTTGTAATTTTCACCAACGCGTCCTTCACCGTTTTGCTATTGAGAAAATTCGAATAGTTCGAATTTGGACTTTATTCCTAAGGAGATAAAGCTTTGAAAAATATTTACCAACGGCAAAAACAAATTAATATTTTGGTCGCCGCCGTCGTCCACTGCTCTTGGCGCCTAGGCGGCGGGCTCACCGGGCCTCGGCACGCGCCGCGCCCCGGCAACGCGCCCGCGGCCCGTGCGCCGAGCTACTGAATCAACTCGTGTTGAGGCACGATGCCGACGTGTTTGCCGATAGCTGGCAAACCCTGCTCAGTCAAATAAGTGGCCTAAGTAACATGTATTGTTGTCAGTAGGTAGCAACGTGCCTAAATTAGTATGTAAGTTTTGTTATGTATTCATTTAACTTATTAAGCGCAGTTTTTAAATTAAGTCCTAACATTGTAGGCGCCTTGGTACTTTACTGTAAGCCTATAAATGGAATGTGTAAGAAATAAATAAATAAATTTCACCGTCTGCTTCATCAATTTTGCTGAGTTAAGTTGAACTATAGCGCACACTAATAAGGTTGTTATTAGATATATATTGGCACGCAGGGGGAGAGGGGAGGAAGGGATTTTTTTTTGCAAAATTATTATTACCCGGTCTTTTTTTAATGGCATGGCATAGCGCTGGTCTCGCTTTCAGCCATAACGTCTACTTGAGTTTCTGCAAGATGACACGCTGAGTATTTGTCACGATACTGCACGGCTATCACAAGACGGTGCGCGAGCTCTCTCGATTTATCTCTCTCTCTAAGTTGTCTAATAAGAGAGAGACGGATAGTTCGAAAAAAAACGAGAGAGCTCGAGCGCCGTCTTGTGATAGCCGTGCAGGTTTGTCAGTATTTATATTTATCAGTAATAAACGGTATGTATTAAATCAGTATAGAACGGGCCTTTTATAAACATTAATTATCAAGCGCGTCAGTATTAAGGCGGTATTAGAACTTCGTACTTCGCGCCTTCAAGTTGACATTCAGCCATTGGCCAATGTACAGGAAAATTTGGAAAACACAAGATTTGTAAGAATGTGATAGTGCGATTTGAAACATTGCAATATGAAAAAATAAACATATTACTTTAATATCTTTAATAATTACCTTTAATAAAAAGGGACTCGGACTCGCATTATGGTTGTTGAACTTACCTAGTGGTTAGATTAGGTTAGGTGGAAAATATAAATTGGCCGTCTGTTGTCTACATTGAGTTATGTTACTAGAGTAGACATCACCTAGCATAAGTTTGCGCATGTCAACATACTCTCATGAGAGTATCTTGGTTTAGTCTGTGGCAGGCAGTGATGGCGGTCGGTACGAATGCAATTTTGACTCAAAACTTTAGAAAATGCCTTCTTTTGCATTGCGCTATTGCACCAACAACAAACCCAACAATAGTAAAAGTACGGGGATCACTTTTCATCGGCAAATTCACAGATTTTTTAAATAACATGATTTTTTTCTGTAATTTATAAGATACGCGCCGATGGCGGCCATTATTTCAAAGATTAAAAATGTAGAACTGACAATTTTCTAAGACTATTTTGCCTTATTAGTAGAACATTAAACTTACTAGACTTACTATCTTGATTTTTGCGCCAAAATAGCAGCAACCATTTGCTTTTTTTTATTTAATCGTTTTTATGAATTATTTTATTGGAAACGTTTAGTTGCCATTTAGATCTTAAGTTCTACTTGTTTAAATCCTAGGTCAGTTCTCTTATATGTATAAATAATGTACGCGACGCGAGTATCGTCTCCGAATATGAACCCATTAGCAATTTAGGAGACTATAATTATTATATTAATTTCTAATTGCTTTCAAAATATATATCTGAGGATCCTGTGGGACCTTAAATGTGTATGTATCTGACTGAAACTGAAAATGATCGTAATTTAGTTTTTTTGTCTTGCTGCGATTGCTATCAAAATCGATATCTGACGATCCGCATGGACCTTAAATAGGACTTTGTCATCAAATCTAACAGAAATCGCTGAGACAAATGGCATCAACACAGTGCATCCTCGGGAACTATAAAGATATCCAGTATCAACAATTTACAAATGTCGGCGATTCAATCAATAAGTAGTTTTTTTGATAACTGAATCCGAACTCAGAAAATTGTCGCATCTTCTGCAAGATGGCGGCCTGATTGGAAGAAGACGCCTAGAAAATGTTCTGGGTTGCCAATCTATACCGGTAAGTCAATGGTTGTCTAATTAAAAAGAGATCTTTTGTTTCGCGTACACACTTACCGGCCAATGGGTACTCGAAAGAATTATCTTTTATTAATTCCTAAACACATCTTTACCAGTGACTCAAGATCATTTCAGTTATCACGTTTTTATTTATTTGATATAAAACAGTGTTCAAAATATGTAGAGAAGAAGATCAATAAACATTATATGCTGCAGCCTGTATCCTACCTGTTGGATCTATTGCCACAAACATCTACTAAACTTTTACCCCCTTATTCATAATACTTAAAATACCTGTGTTAAAAAAACGAGTTTTGTCCCTTTCTTACTCATTTAAATATCAGAAAGACAAACGACTTTTAACGGCATTTTAGCTAAAATAGGTTAGTTCAACGTTTTACTTGATAAGTTAAATTAGAACTCCCACCATATTACCATGCGAACGAAGTCGCAGGTACAGCCAGTGACTAATTAAAGTTTAGTTCTGCTTTCCTAATTATATTTTTTTAAACTAAGGGTCACCACACCACCGCTGCCGGTAGCAGCTTCTTCTTGTCCATGATGGGTGTCCACCAGCACATCCAAGACAAAGTTATCGAGGAGCTGGATCAGATCTTCGGAGACTCCGACCGCCCCGCTACCTTCCAGGACACCCTTGAGATGAAATACATACCTCGAGAGGTGTCTTATGGAGACCCTCAGGTATGCGGCGGTACCGGGACGAATAGGGACTGTGTGTGTCTGTGTCAGGCCTTTAAATAGCGCTATTTTCGTATAGCGCTATCATTTATAACGTTATTATTCCTAAAACCGCTATACTCAAAAACGATATTTGACGCGCTGTATAGCGATATCCATTATAACGTTATAAATCTAAACCATTAATATAAAAGCGATACTTTTTTAACCGATATAATAATGTTATAACGTTATAGGCTACCCCTTTCTCGCATTCAGTATAGCCTACTCGTGCAATGTAAGCGATGTGATTACGTAACGTAGGTTGTTTGTTAGAGTGCACGACGTCATAGTAAAATAGAGAATTTTTCGATTTGCTCGGCTTGTCGGCGCAGGTTGTACTCGTAGATCCTGACTAATCATTTTCAAATCAGATTGTCTTTAGCTACTCTGTGCCTCATTAATCGGAAATGCATCATCCCATAAAAAACATGCCATGTAAAAAAGAGGTCAAGTCTCGAAACTCTTCCACCGTAAAAAGTTGTGAGATATTTCGTAGAGCCAAGTCTCAGGCATTCTTTTATCTTTATTTGCTTGCTAAATAAAATTTTGTGACTTGGCAATCACACAATACTACATAGCTTTAGGTATGCAGAAATCCATTAATGCAGGAAAGTTGTGTGATTGCCAAGTTACAGAATTTTATTTAGCAAGCAAATAAAGATTAAAGAATGCCTAAGACTTGGCTCTACGAAATATCTCACAACTTTTTACGGTGGAAGAGTTTCGAGACTTGGCCTCTTTTTTACATGGAATGTTTTTGCTTGCTAAATAAAATTCTGCAATGTGGCAATCACACAACTTAACTGTATTTATAGATTTTGCATACTTACCTAAAATTATGTAGTATTTTGTGATTGCCAAGTCACAAAATTTTATTTAGCAAGCAAATAAAGATTAATAAGAATGCCTGAAACTTGGCTCTACGAAATATCTCACAAATTTTTACGGTGGAAGAGTTTCGAGACTTGGCCTCTTTTTTACATGGAGTGTTTTTTTATGGAATCTCACTTCTTTTTGTAGGTTAATATGTTATCCATACATACAAACTATGAATGCCATTCTTGCTTTTGAATTTTCCCATTCACTGCAAATGTAACTTTGTAATCCTATATATTTGTTTAGGATTACAAAGTAATGTATACAGTTGGTGTATCTAGAAAACTGGGTTGAAATAGCAATTTTTTATAGTTTTCCCTTTATGTGGCCATTAAACCCTAACTCTGTACCAAATTTCAGCTCTCTTTTATGGGAAGTACTAGTTCTATTTTGATGATCATGAGTGAGTGAGTGTCATAAATGCGAAACTTTGCTTTCGCTTAACTTCGGAACTAAATGACCTACAGACTTGAAATTTTGGATTTTAAGTATGTGATTATAGCTTACTGGATGACGAAAATTTCTGCATTCTGGTCTTATCCAGAGGTTCTCAAATAGGGGCCTGAAAATGTGGCGAAATGGTTCCAGTAAAGGATGGTACGGCAGTGTTTGCTTCGCGCTCGACTTGGCGGGGGCACTGCCGTGCCCCCAGATATTAATGGCATTGTTATAACATGGTAAATTATTAATAATTTAAATGCCTGCATCAAATGTTTCTGCTTAGCCCGTTGGTTGACTGGTAGAGAATGCCTTATGGCATTAAGTCCACCATATATACTTTTTTTTGTATTGTGTCACAAAGTTTAAATAAATTAAACCGGTCTCATGGCACCAGCACGCACATTACGGATGGATGGTCAGCTAAGATGCTTAAAATGAGGTGGAGAGAATGAGAAATTTGATTTATCTATACAATGTGTATTGCTTATACTTGATCAAACGAAATGTGCGATAACTAGACAAAAAAATATCGATAAAAAAAATAAAAAAAGCCTACCAAAAAAAAAAAAAAAAGCCAAAAAAGTCTACCTCAAACTGCTAGTTTTAAAGTTACAGACACTAATTTAAAAAAAGAATGTTCTTTTTCACAAATTTCTACTAATTACCTTTTTTTTGTAGGTTTATGTTTGATATTGTTATTATTTTTTGATTGGTCGATTAGCTGCATTTTGTAGCTTTAAAACAAGACTACTTTTGAGAAACTACACCGTTTAGACGCAAAGATATGAATTAAAAACCAAACTCGGAAATATTCATCAGAAAAAAATTTAAAACGCCTTAATTTTTTAAATATAATTTTTATTTTTATTTTTTTATCGATATTTTTTTGTCTAGTATCCGCACATTTCGTTTGATCAAGTATAAGCAATACACATTGTATATGTAAAAGAAGACTTCCTGACTAATTCATCAACGCACAGCCGAAACTACTGGGACTAAAAAGAAGGGACAAGATGGAATTTTTGGAATCCCATCCCTAAGGGGGTTAAATAGGGGTGCAAAGTATGTATACGGGAAACTTTTTTTTTTAACTAGAGACTTGAAACTTTGTAGGAAGATTACTTATTAAGATGCATAAAAAGTTCTTGCAGCGTTTTAGAAAATTCCACTCCCAAGGGGGTTAAGTAGGGGACAGGGGTGCAATGTTTGTATGGGGGAAACATTATTTTTTGAACTAGAGACTTGAAACTTTGTAGAAAGATTACTTATTAGAATAGAAAAAAGTACTTTCTGTGTTTAAGAAAATTTCATCCCTAAGGCGGTTAAATAGCGGTGCAAAGTTTGTATGGAGGGAACTTTATTTTTTGAGCTAGAAACTTCAAACTTTGTAGAAAGATTACTAAATACAATACAAAAAAGGACTGTCAGCGTTTTAGAAAATTCCACCCCTAAGGGGGTTAAATAGGGGTGAAAGGTTTGTATGAGAAACACTTTTTTGAGCTTGAGATTTGAAACGTTGTAGAAAGATTACTTATTAGAATAGAAAAACAGTTAGTACTTTTAACGTGTTAGAAAACTCCATCCCTAAGGGGGTTAAAAAGGTACTTATGCAAGATTAGGATGAGAAACATTTTTTTTTATCTAGAGATCGGCAACTTTGTGGTACGATTACTTATTAGAAAAAAAAAATCCTTTCATCGTCTTGGAAAAATACCACCCCTTAGGGGGTTAAAAGTGTTAAAACGGTATTCAAGGTTTATATGGAGAGCAAGAAAATATAGTAAGATATTTCTAATGTCAGTCTTAGTCTGTATGTTAAAAGACAACAAAACTGATTTCAGAGTTTTTTTTTAAGTCATCCCCTATAGGCGTTAATGGGGCTTCAAAGTTTATATGGCCCTCCATAAAAAGAAGTAAAAGTATTTTTTTAAGTAAGATTTATTAAATTTTGGTCTTAAAATAGAGAGAGCAGATTAGTATTTTTTTTTATTCATCACCTAAGAGTGTTTAAAGGGGATTCGAATGCCGTATAGGGTCAAGACAATTTTAAAGTAAAGCATTAGTGTAACTACGATTTTAGACGGTTTGTTTAAAACTAAAAAATACATTTCAATGATTTTGAAATTCATCCCCCAAGAGGGTTTCTAGGGGGTTCAAAGTTTATACGAAGAGCAAGATATTTTTAAAATAATAGATTTATTACTTAGGTTATGGACCGTTTGTTTAATGATTTTTTTATTCATCCCCTAAGAGAGTTAAAAGGTTTGAAGGTTGTATAGAGAGCAAGACCTTTTTTAAAGTAAGACTTACAGATTTGGACAGTTACCAGAAATGTAGGATAGGTTAGGTTAGAACTGCGATGCTCCCAGAATCGAATAGATTTAATCAACATTGGGTACTTATTATTATAACAGTAATGTAGCTTAGTAGACATAAAAATATATTTTTCTTTAATACTGTATGAAAACGTCTGTTGATGATTCTTAAGATATTTATGTTGGTAAAAACGAAGTTTTCAATTTAGATTTATCAATTTAAACTAACGAACTCATCGCACTGTTACCTTTTACGTAGGTCTAATCCCTGAACGGATTTAGATGAAATTTCCCGTACAGATAATTTGAGACCCTTGGAAGGATATAGGATAGTTTTTGTATATCTTTAAGATGGTAGAAGTGTGTTTGGGACAGCGATAAATAGCTTGCACCGAACATAATTTAATAGCAATATTTTTTCTAAGACCATAACAAGTTCCACGCGAACGAAGTCGCTGGCAACAGCTAGTTATTTATATAAATATTTAGTGACTAAGGATTAATTAGAAAAGGAGGATGAATCGTAAGAAAAGGAGGATCGATACATATTTATGTGTACCAACCGTCCTTGGTCTCCCCTATCTATCGCGAGCCTATCTAGACAGATTATGGCGAAGAACCGAAATCGAAAATTCACACATTCTTTGGTTTCATAATCAGATTTTATTTAACTTGTCGTTTTCGGAATGGCTCTAAATCAAAAATAAAATAAAATGTCGGAAACTAAAAGTATATTTTAATTTAATTACGATTAATGAACAAAAGCACATACCAACATACCTATGCATAATTTTTTGCTCACGGCAACACCGTCGGTCGTAGGGCTTGTTAGGAATAGGTCCTAATACTGGGAGTCTGCGATTTAGTGCCGAGACAAACAATAACATAAAAAAATATTGACCCTCTTACATATTGTAATAGTGTATACCTAGGGGCCATTAAGATTGGCACTCTTTCTTTTTATTTATGAGCAAGTCCACGAATCTGTGGACAGCGTTGCGTTTCCTGCGTCCCATTTTTATTCCGCCATTTATATTCGCAACCAACCAAATATTCACAATTCACAACCAATTTGCAAATGATCGAGGTAAACAAGCATTAATAAGATTTAGAAGCTAGAACAACATAACGGCAACGTCGCACGTCGCGCTACGGCCCACGTGGTGGCATGTTGGCATTGGCACAGAGCGGCAACGGCGCAGCCGTAGCGCGCGGCTCGCATTTTAAAACGATATTATAACGTTATTATATATCGTTCTGTTATTCATTCTGTTACGGTATTTATATCGTTATGGAGAATATTGATTTTGTTATAACGTAATTTTCGAACACTAACGGAATATACCGTTATAATTCCGGTTCATTTTATAACGTTTTAAAGGCCTGACTCTGTGTTGTCGCGATCACGCGGTGGACGTCCCCGCCGGCAGGGACGCCGAAGTGTACGCGATGTGATGGACGCCGAAAGCGCAGTGTCCCATCTTTCGATGGACGCTGTGATTTCGTCGACCGGGTCCGTGAGTGTGTGCCTAGCAGCTATATAGTGCCTAGGTATAGCCTATAAATAATCAGTGAGCGCCGAGTATTAGAAGTGATCGCGCGCGGCGGTAAATTTATACTAATTTTGAATAATTATTTTAAAATATATATATTTTTTTTACTGTTATTTATTGAATCGTATGGCATACATTATTTTTGGCCTTTTTAAAGTTTGTCACTCTTTAGTACCACTCAGGGGAAACGTGCAGGAGTGCGGATGCGAGTAACAGTTGTCCCCCCTTTGTCAAGTGAGTGCGCAACTCGGGTATATTCGGTTAAAATATTCAGTTCTTCTTAAATTTCAGGCCAACCAGGCACAATATACTTAAGCTATGCAAATGAGTTATCAGAATCTTGAAAAACCTTTCTGTTTCTTAGAAATACAATGTCAAAAATCCGTAATTGTCGCTTTCTAACGAATTTTAGAACGCCCTCTTAAACTTTGAATATTTATTCTTACTTAAATTTTATTTTTATTATGTTACTGCTTATTTTCAACAGCTTACGAGTAACAGTCGCCGTTCACGTTTCTATTGATGTGGTTAAAAGAGGCAACTATGAGTTCAACTGCCCATTACTCGTCGGTATCAGACTCCTACGAAGGAAAATCAGTATTCATCACTGGTGCAACCGGTTTTCTGGGAAAGGTCAGTCTAGTGAATGTACTATCTAAATCTGAATCAAATCTTGATTTGTATGTATTATCCTTGCAATCATTACTCATAGAGCACATCTGAATGTCTGTCTAATTAGACCAGCTAGACAGTACTGGCTTACCACGAAATAAAATAATTATTACTTATTGTTTTTTTTCCGGTAATTTAAAATCAGCGTAACTAATTAAATTGTAATTTGAAAAACTCTATTGTAAACTCTGTTGATACAAGGATGTACAACAATCACCGTTGGCTATGATTTCATCGGATACATCTAAATTCAAATTCAATACAGGGTAGGCGATAATTCCATTCACAATATGGTCGTGTAGTGACCACTCAACCGGGTTGTTCACTTTAGATTAGTAAATATATACCCATTAAAGGACATCCCACACCTAGTAGATGGACAAAAAACTTGGTAAAAATTCTTGAAAAAAAACCATTTTGCATATTTCAGTGTATATTCAAAAATAGTAATGCTGATGTTGCAACAACTTTATACAGGGTGGAATCTTGTACGTGATCCAAAATAGCAAAATGTGAATCTATCCATGATTCTGAGCAACTTTTATTATGGGACCAACTTTGTGTTATGCCAAAAAAAACACACCTGTTCATACATTCTTGTCAGTCTAAAATGAACAGAGTTAATGAAATAGTTGGATTTTTTTGGCATAACACAAAGTTGGTCCCATAATAAAAGTTGCTCAGAATCATGGATAGATTCACATTTTGCTATTTTGGATCACGTACAAGATTCCACCCTGTATGTCTTATGGTTTTAGAGGCAAAACATATTTTGTGAATTGAGCTCCATAGTAAAATGTATGGAGTGAAAAAAAAAAGCGGCCAAGTGCGTGTCGGACTACGCACAACGAGGGTTCCGTGCCTATTAAAAAGGTCGTATCGTTACTGAAATCTTATGGCACTTACGTCCTTTTCTTTAAGGAAGGCAGTTTTTAGGAGTATCTCAAAAACCTTTGAACCGATCTTGTTCAAAACAATTTTCGCTGAAAGAATTTAATAAGCCCTATGAGTATGATTTTTTTCATATTTTTAAAATACACGGTTCAAAAATGAGAGGGGGGGGGGGGGGGGGGGGCACAATTTTAGTGACTTTCGAGGCGAATATCTCCGACTCTATTCCCTTAATCAAAAAAAAAACTGAAAAACCTTATATTTATTTTGAAAGGCCTATCGATTGATGTGCCACACGTGGGCTTGCAATGAAAAAAAAATTGTTGAGTTTCAGTTTTATGTATGGAGTGCACCCCTAAAAAAATTTTTTTTTAGTAATTGAATTATAAAACTATGTAGCGGTTAACAAAATACACCTATCCTGAAAATTTTATTCAAATACACCTTATAGTTTTCGAGTAAAATGCCTGTGACATACGGACGGACAGACAGACAGACAGACATGACGAACCTATAAGGGTTTCGTTTTTTGCCATTTGGCTACGGAACCCTAAAAAGGGGGCTGAATCGAAAGAAATAAATACCCATATCGACGGTGGAAATTTCAAATGTCGTTAGGGGCATTTTGTCGTAAGTACACTAAATATACCATTGGAATCAGTATATTTTTTTATATCCGTCTGTTGTATTGAAATCTCGATACGACATTTATTAAAAAAGTTATGAGATGGTTACAGTTTGTCGTAACTTCCTGATATTTAAAATACTGTGTTGTATCGGTCAAATATATTTTCTTTTCGTCTTGTGGTATTAAGCGCAATGTCGTATGTCTCAATAATTTTTAAATTCCTGTGTTGTAAGGCACTAAAAAGAAATAACATTCCCTTACGACATTCAATTTGTTAAAATGTATATAAGACTTTGAATCAACATTGTTGTAAGTACCAAGTACATTTTGTACTATATCCGTAACAACAATATCGACGGTGGAAATTTCAAATTGAATATCAATAAATGCAGTAGTTTAGAAAATAAGTGTCCCTTACGACAAAAAAAATAAAGAAGATGTGTGTTAAGCCACTGAAAAAATAATATTTATCTGGCAAAATCTCTTACGCCCTCTAACTAAATTATCATTTTATATCGTAACTGCGTTAACAGTATGCAGTATCGTCTACTACGAATTTCTTTGTTGTAAAGTCATTAAAGTTTCGAGGTAAGTGAAGAAAGTACGTAGTTAACTGTATGAAAATAAAGATTTTAATACAAAATTTATTAATTTCAAAGCTTTCTGGATGCGGGAAAGTATAAAAATGTTATAGGTCTGGTTAAATATTATATTTTTCCAAATAAATGTGTGAAAACAATTAAACAAAACGGAACTTAATGAAACAACTTTGTACTTTGTGCTATCAATCAGCTACATCTTACTTATAACAGCACTACAGTACGAGTAGTAGCCTTATTCTCGAGGCGTTCGAGATTTTCTATAAGAAATTCCACAGGATGTATTTATTGAACTTATGATAGAACGCCTCGAACAGTTTTCTCGAGAGTGGGTTTCAACTTCAAGCAGCATTGCCTTACAGGAAAGACGTTTAGGTATTTGAAATCTGAATGAACTTTATAACTAAAAGAAACTTTTTACACGAGTATCAGCACAAGTGAATTATTTTTAACCCCCGACGCAAAGAAAGGGGTGTTATAAGTCAAACACTCGCCAACAAACTGTGAATACAGTTTGGCGAGGTAAAATCTGTACCTTACATTTTAAGTATTTTTTTTGAGGTCAATAAATAAATAAATAAACGTGTCTGTCTGTGTATCTGTGTATCTGTGTATAGTCTGTGGTATCGTAGCTCCCAAAACGGATGGACCGATTTCAATGCGGTTTTATTTGTGTCATAGATGATTTTATCCCGAGTGGTCTTAGCTAAGTTTCATGAAAATCTGTTCAGCCGTTTTTGAGATACTGGACCTTGAAATGAAACTGTCGGGGTTTTTCAACTTTTCTAATTGTTTAAGATTGAGATCAATGGGACAAAAAATATCTAATCTCCCAAAAACAAAACAATAGTAACATCGACAACATCATAAATAAGTTAAACAGTTATAAAATTAGAAACGGTAAAAAAACAACGACCTCCAACAACAAAATACACAGCATACTCGAATAACCAGCCTTAAGTCTGCGAATTAATGATTGTTTTGGACCCAAATTTGTAAGTATCTGTAAGTAATTCGAATCATGTAAGAAATAACGGGGTATAATATAAAAATACTGTTAGTTCTCTGGATCTCCGTGCTCCTCATCTTCCCCGTCGGTCTCTGCTAGTGTATCAGACCCCATGCAAAAATGAAACTAGTAAATATATTTTTCTCAAACATGCTTGGAAATGTACGCGTTAATATCACGAAATGAAGACGTGAAGTTTCTTGTTTATGGCTCCCTACATTACTTCTTGGCCTTACGCCAAGAAGTAATGTATGAAAACCCTAAGTAAAGCCATTATTGTCCGCTACTCTAACTTTTTAAATTTGCTTACTAATATTAAACTGACAAAGGAAAATTTACATACTGCCAACCACCACTAGAGACTGTAAGCATACTTGCTTCATCAAAAAAAAAAAAAACAACGGCTTGTTCAAATGGCATGTTTAAAAAATAAAAAAGGCGCAAATTACCTATTATTTAATTGATTACCTAGTATTTATTCTAATTTTAATATTTCCTCACATCGTGTGAGAAAAATACTATACAATCCTCGGCCGGAACAGGGGTTGCTGGACTCGTTGTATTCGGCCTCGTCTACGACTCGGCCGTCTACCCCAATCTCGTCCAGCAATCCCTTACTTCACGGCCTCTGCAGTAATCTACTAATAATAGTCTAGTTTTGTAGAGTAGGTAGTTATAGTATTACTTGTCTATAAGAGTCGAGAAAGGAAATTAGGCTTTTAGAGCCCCTTTCTTTGAGATATCCACAGAAAAGACGCCAAAACTTCACTAGAATAACAAAATCTGTATGAAGCATATAATATAATGTTATTTAGATGTGTAGTTTTACTTGTTACCAAAAATTAAAAGTTGGTACACGTAATAAAGAAATACACCTGTTTTATTGTAATACACCTGACTTGTTGCAGAACACTAGGTGCTTAGTTTAGCATATTTTGATTATTTTGATTGTGATTTTGAATAGCTTAGATAGCACTGCTGCTTGACACCCACTCTCGAGAAAACTGTTCGAGGCGCTCTATCATAAGGTCAATAAATACATCCTGTGAATTTCTTATAGAAAATCTCGAACGCCTCGAGAACAAGGCTACTACTGTAGTGCTGTTATATGTAAGATGTAGCTGACAGCACGAAGTTGTTTCGTTAAGTTTCGTTTTGTTCAATTGTTTCCACACATTTATTTGGAAAAATAAAAACTTTTATCCAGACCTACATCATTTTTATACTTTCCCGCATCCAAAAAGCTTAGAAATCAATAAATTTAGTATTACAATCTTGCTTTTCATACAGTTAACTACGTACTTACTTCACTTACCTCGAAACTTTAATGACTTTACAACAAAGAAATTCGTAGTAAACGATACTGTTAACGTGTTACGATATAAAATGATAATTTAGTTAGAGGGCGTAAGAGATTTTGCCAGATAAATATTGTTTTTTCAGAGGCGTAACACACATTTTCTTCATATTTTTTCGTCGTAAGGGACACCATTTTCTAAATTACTGCATTTATTGATATTCAAGTAATAGGTTAGTGTAGATGAAGTTATTTGAAAACTATACATCTATGTTTCATCTTTATAGGATGAGTTGTTTCCAAGTTACGATTTTTTTTTAATGGAGGAGATGGACAGAGTTTGTTTTTTGGCTCCCCTCAAAAGTAGGCATTTGTCCCTACGACATTTGAAATCAAACCACTTGTTCAAAGAAACTTACCAAAAAAGTGTTTGCTTTCCAGGTTGATTCTTATTCTTATTCTTCGACAGAAAAAATGGATAATTCTTATTCTTATTCTTAAGGGGCTACCCGAGGTTTTTATCGATTTTTGACAAGTTTTGAATCGTTCTGAATACTTATGCACTACATATAGAATTATATTATAAGTCAAACGGCTATTTATTTATTTATTTATTTAATCTTTATTGCACAAAAGAATATCTTATGGTACAAAAGGCGGACTTAATGCTATAAAGCATTCTCTACCAGTCAACCTTAAGACAAAGCAGATCCTTAAGGTGAGGCCTCTTGAGGAGATTATCCCAGAGATCGGAAAAATTTGCGACATTGTTTGCAATTATGTGGACATGACTCCAAAATCAATCAAAATGTTATTCAGTTAATTAATTTTTTACTTGACATATAATTTGATTCCTAGTCAATAAATACAAAAGTTTGTTAAAGTATAGGTTTATTAAAAAAAAATATCGGTATTTTTTTCAAATTTTTTTCTAGTGTAAGTAATCGTGTCAGTTTAAAATCGTTATTTATTTATTATATATAAATATTTACGGAAACGATACCCATTTTAAATACGAACCTTTTGCTAATAATTATTTATGTAATTCATCGTCGTCGTAACGTCATTTTTTTTTAAGTTATTATAGTATATACGTGCTTATAAGCACTTTATAAATAAACTATTATCTCCAATAATTCAAATTATCTTTCAATGAATAATTAATTAACATTTTGATTAATTTTGGAGTCATGTCCACATAATTGCAAACAATGTCGCAAATTTTTCCGATCTCTGATTATCACAAAGGTGTAAAATGGGGCTTCGAATTTCCTACTTTATTATGCGAAAACTACATCAAATGTGACAGTTTCTTCTTTAAGTGATATTTGAAGATATTTGCTACAATTATATGAGGCCCAAAAGATAGATTAGGAAGGCAGTTAGCTCTGATTTTGCGTTTTTTGGTAGCCCGAGTAGACTAAAAACCTGAACCATTTTTTTGCTATTTAATTTTCAGTATTTATTTTTGTATCCTTTGGTTCCTTATTATATGTGTGACAAGCAAGTGGGCTCCTTTTATTTTAAATATACATAAATCAGTAGAATTAAGCACATAAATACAAAATCACGCACAAATCGTACACGCATAAGTCACTTCCTTTCAATTTTAGTAAGCAGATGGCCATAAGGCCTCGTACTGGAAGGACGTCTGTCACGATTTTTTCGTTTTGACAATTGTATAATTCGCTAATTTAATACCAGCAATCTAAAAATAATACGTTTTTAGGGAAAATTCATAGGGTGTTATGTGGATAGTTAAACGTTCAAAATAGATTTTCTCTCATTTGTGCTACTATAAAACCCAATATTACATTCAAACCCTACCATTACAATCCGATTTTTCATATTTTTCCTCTTAGAGCCCGTTCTTAATCAAAAAAGTTCTAATAGGTTTAATTAGTATGTGGAATATTTTTTTATCACACAGGGCACAGTGTCTTATACGGTGTATGTGGGTTTACGTGTGTGTATTTGTCATAACATCTGGCATATAGGTAGGTTTGACATTTGTCATTTATGTTGTCTTAGACACTATTGATGTTGAATAAATAAAATAATACTCGTATAACTACAAGGAACATCGTATCGTTGTACAAACTAAGGCGATTATGATAATATATTGCGATCCCGTCGTAATAATGAAGCCGTCCAATGAAATTGTCGTGTTTTATTCCTCAAAAATCAGCAGTGCCAACGAATTGAATATTGTGGGAATACATTGTCAGAATATTTCTAATATCAACTCGGAATCTGTAAGCATGAGCCAAATTGTGTCATCATTGTGATCAATTCAAGACGAAATATGTCACCCGATTGGATACAGTTCTTCAAGATACCTAATTACTACACTTAAACTCCATGTTTTTAACTGATTCACTAGCAAGAATTGCTACGCGCTACGCTCATTACGACACGAGTCATTGTTTCAGCGGATCCCGTGGTTTTCCCCGTATGTAGCGGAAAGCGCCTACGATGTAGGCGCCCGCTAGGTGGGTTGCTGGCAGACCTGAGTAAGAGTTTGAGTCAAATGAAGAAGAAGAAGTAGGTAGCAAATATTTGTAATATATCATCGGACTTATAACTGGTTACTGCTACTCCCCGTGTTGTAATCCACGCGGCGAAGCCGACGTGGGTGAAGTGTCCTCTCCACAGACACTGGAGACCACTCGCCTGGGACGCACATGAAGATACACAGGGTTGCCCAAGACCTGTGCCTCTCTCTCGACCTCACCGACTGGGTCCGTGTTTCAAGTTTTGTATATTGTAATATATAATTCCAGCTAAAATAGCAACGTATTCCATGGCATATAAATGTGCATTAACAATCCACAAAAATAAAATAATAGATATTGTTTATTTTTATATTTGATGATGCAATAGGCATGATGCCTCATGTTCAAATTGATAACAGAGTGATGCTAAATGGATAGCAAACCATCAAATTATCGTAATAAAGTATAAATTATAAAATATAATTAAAATCATAAAAAGATATGAACCTAAAAGTTTCGAAAAAATATGCTTTTTTTTTATTGTCCAAGAGTAAATTAAAATCTACCAATAGAATCCTAACGCTTTTCTAGAAACAAAATTGTATGCCAACTATGTACTTAAACGCAGTATTTCGCGACCGAAACAACAATTTACCTGATTTTCCATACTACGATTAGTACAAATATACAAATGTGACGTCACAATTGTATAGACACGCAGTATGAAGCGTTTCGCGCTGCCGCCAGCGAGGTCAATCTTTATCTCATTTTTTTAGGTATTTATGTTCTTTAATAAAATTGTAGTTGCTCCCATACAAACATTTGTTCCTGTCCAAAAACTGGTTCGAATAACGTCACAAAAAAATCTTAGTCATCATCCCTATTGTATGACGTAATTACACATAAAATTACATTCTTGTGGTATAATACATACAAATGAAGTAATTGTTTAATTTTCTTAACCTACCTACTCTCAAGTTAAGGAATTCACTAGGTCAGACGTATTGTGCTGCTTTTATACTCTGCTTGCCCCTTGGTCAAGTGCGAGCCGGACTCGTGCACGACGGTTCCGTACCGTACTCGCAAATTTTGCATGTCTAGTTTAACGTGAGCGTCCGTCGCGAATTGTTTGCCAGCGTTTTGGTGCCCGCTTACGCGGGTTATACAAATTTTGAATGCGATATACCTAGTTATAAATTGACTTGACATTGACTTATCAATAGCACATATTTGATATATCAAAATGTACCCTAAGAAACTACCACAGATATAGATATACATAGATCACACAAATGGGCATTTTCAATAAAACGTGTAACCAATTAGCGTGAGTTTTATAAATAAAAATTAACTCAGTGTCAGTTTTGTGACGACAATTAAGCATTCAGTTTGTTAAAATAATCACTTTTTCTGTTCAATTTATAAATGATATGCATATACACGTTAATAATTAAATCACCAAGTTTCTGTCATTTTTCAATAAGATGTTTTGACGATTTTGCTTGCTCTATGGAGGTCGGCGACTGATTTCAATTCATAATGTCACCAAAGAAAAAAAAACCAAGGTTAGTGACCTGCCGCTGTAAAGTGATATCTGATATGGTGTGCGTGAAATGTAGTAACTAGTAGTGCGTGTCACTGGGGAAAGTTACGATATTGTTGCGCCGCCTAGTGTTATTTTAGTGTCGCGTATGTAATTTCATTCGACTTGTTTCGCCTTAAGGCAGAGTAGATGGCTATCGGTTCTTCAATCTTTTATCTTCATTTTTGTCTACTGGATTTTGAAAGTAATGAATACTTAATTTTGTATGTTTTTTTTAAAGATTGTCTAAAAGAACACTTATAATTATAATTAACTTAAGATCTAGCATATACGAAATCTACATATTTGGTTTTGTCTACGACGTCTCTAAAAATGTGTCTAGGGTTTTAATTTTAAACTAATTAACACAAAAGTTATGGCCAGGAAACCAGTTTATTGGCCTAAAATTGTTCAACTTTGATGCCAAATGTCTCGAAAACAATGAACTTTGAAGAAAATATGGGATAATATATTGCTAAAAGCCGTTGTTGTTGATACAAAGCTACAAAACACATTAGAAAACTAAGGGATTCAGATCGGAGGTCATTGGCGTATGGGATCCCTTTAAGAATAATATACTTAGGCAACTTATAATATCTGAAAGAAATTAACAGCGCGCAATTATTTAAAAGGGGCGTGGCGCCGCACGTGCATTCGGAACTGCATCTGGTAAACGTTCATAAAATTTTAGATTGTTAAAACTAGAATTATTAATTAGCTAGCGTAATAAAATTCATGTTTACCTATTTATTATGAACAACTGAGTTTATTCTGATATGTATTTATGTAAATATTCTTTAATTGACATTTCCTTTGTATAATTATTTTGGTAATTTAAACTTGTTAATTTGATAGTTTTCGAACGTTTTACTTCTTTTGCGTTTTTTTGGGGGTAGACCCCCAAAATTCGATGGTCGAACTATGGATCGACCTATGTCTGCCATTTTCTTCTTTCGTAATGGAATGAAAGGGACAGCGCTAATAAAGTTAAAAATATTCTGAATTTGTAATAGCCCATACGACGAAATGTCAGTGCTCGGCATCAAATTTAGAAAGCAACTTTGTCTCACGGAGTGTGCAAATCGTATTTTGCACACTGTTTTAACGCAACAAAATATGCTCTTTCGAGCTGATGAGGTGAAAAGATTTTTACAATGCATGTGCTCGAAAAGAGCGTTTTCCAAGCACTAAAATCGTGCGGAAAGTGCCACTTTTTCGCACTAGTGCTTTTTACTATTCAATTTTTTTTTAATTTTCAAGTCCGTCGTCAGCCCGACACAAAGAGTTTTTATTACTCGAGAAAAGTTTTACATATATTTCAATTACACGTTTTCTTTCATACGAGTATAAAAGGTACATACATACTAATAACGTATAAAATGATTTATTAATGTTTATGAATTTTGAATTTGGTCAATAAATAAACTAATCTTAAATATTCACTTAATGTGTTTGGCTGAACGCATCTTTCTTATGCCTTTTACAATACTTAAGACAGTATGGCGGCTTGCACATGCGCAATGCGCATATGTTGACCGCGCATGTATCTAAAAGCCCGCCATTGTTGTTTATTGTCAGTTTTGTGTAGTTATTTTATGTAAATATGTTAAAAAGGTCGAGTGAAAGTGAGTAATCAATAATAATAATGATTTATTGCGTTTCCAATAGTGTCAGTATGTTTCTTAGAACTACGACGGTACAGCGTCTTTTTGTTGTTTAATATTTTGAGTTACTCAAAATTAATTGTGTTCTAAAACCACAATACAATGGTTTTAACTTAAGTGAATAAGCTTGACAGCAAAAGATGAGGAGAAGTTGTTAAATGCAATTCCAGATAATAAGTAGGTACCTGACAATCTGCCTGGGTTCTTCAATTTTAACCTAGATCTATTTTAAACCAACATTTCAACATTGAATATATTTCCTCACACAAGGCATAGTAAAACGTTGTATGATACACGCGCGTAAAGATGATTTCCGACTCGTGTCGAATTATACATTCGCTCGCTTCACTCGCTCATGTATAAAAATGACACTCGTCGGAAATCACCTACTTTCCACACTTGTAGCATAAATAACTATTTTGCCACTTTTTAACAGACAAGTTGAATGGAATCATATCTTTGACGTACACGTACAAACGCCAACACAGTTAAATGACCATCCTGTATTTATATTGAAACTTATTACAAATTGTATGTGTTTTTACCTCTTAGAAAGCCGAGTTGTCTCTCGTTAATTGTCAATTACAATACAATGCACATACTCGTAAAGTGCACGGATGGTCAGTTAACTGTGTTAGCGATATTACGTTTAACGACATTATACATTAACCCCTCGTATGCGGATGTCAAAAATTGCTGATCAAAATATGACCTTGAGATTGAAAACTGTAGGTTCAAATGCTTGGCACGGATCCGTGTCTAAGCATACGACGGGTTAAGCAGATTTATAATATACAAATAAGACTACTAAAGGCTATTTGTACCGATAAAAGTCAAGCATCAACATAGACATAGACATAGTGAGCTTTTTCAGTATTGTAGAAGTGAATTTGATAAGGTAAAATTGGCTGTGATATTAGAATATAAACATACTATAGGGAAGCTGGATAGATATAAGAGACCGTCTAGCCTCCGGAGCTTACCTAACAAACCATACTTTAAGATACCAAAAAAAAAATGAATACGGCAAACGGATATACAATAACTAATTACCTTTTATACTAAATAGCTTCCCTAGTCAAGTCATAGATATGATATTAGAAAAGCCAAATAGAGCACCTCAATGTGCCCACCGAGTCGAGTCGAGCCGTCCTGCTGCTATATAATATACTTCTTGTTTTCTTCGGGCGTAGCATGGTTGCTATTGTATCACTAATCTTATAGCTGTGGACAAGACATCCGCCACGTTCTGACAAGTATGCGAGTGCGAGAGGGGCCGATGTCTTATCCACAACGATCAGTGACAAAATGTCATCCATACTACGCCCGCTGGGGGTGAAGGCACTATAAAATTAAGCAGTAACGAACCCGACCTCTATTTACGATTACAGGTACTTGTTGAGAAACTACTTCACGACTGCAGCGGAATCCATAAGGTCTACATTTTGACACGAGCTAAAAAAGGTCTCTCTCTTGATCAAAGAGTACGGCAGCTCATCGATAGTCCGGTAAGTATAGGTTATAACTTCCTCGAGTGATGGAATTAGCCCCATACTTATTGGTATTGTCGTAGAATTTTTAATCATCTCGTCAGTAAATCCACCAGCACGGTAAGCACAAGACGGCGAGCGAGCTCTCTCGCACTACCGGTCTCTTTCTAAATTGTATAATAAGAGAGAGACGGATAGTGCGAGCGAGTTGGAAGACATCTGTTCAGGCTTGACGCCTATCAAAAACTTTAGTGCAGTGTATGTGTCGGTGAACATTGCTGCGAGTAACGCTCAGGCGCATCTACTGTTACCATACAAAATGATTCTCATCTTTACTTGCTATACCTACGACCTCTGTACAATCAACATTACTTTTTGATTATAATTAATTTCTACGGTTTTCGAGCATTTTGATTTGCACCATTATATCCGCCAAAGATATAACATGGTGGCTACATGAGGGGAAAAGTAAGACTCCGCGAAATATCAAAAAAATTAGAAGAAACTAAGTTGAGATACCGGCCGGCGCGACAAGTTAACGGGATTTTCTACACTGCATCAAATATATAGTTGTTGCTGTGCATATTGGAGTCTGCCAGAGGATATCTAAAGTCACCAGGATTTAAATTTGAAGATCACCAGACCAGGTTTTGACCAGTGAAACAGCTAGAGTTCACATCGAGCCGTTTCGAGTTCGTCCGCTAAGATAAGTGTCCTTCCTGCATCAAAATTCAATTAATCCTAATAACTAACAATATAACTATTCAGAATAAATAGTCATTTGTGTACATAATCAAGTGTTTTTAAAGCTATAATTACGTTCGTAAATCTTAAATTAGTGCAAAAGTGCATTGCATCATTTTATTTACCTACCCTATATTGAAAAAGTGAACAAAGAATTTAGAGAAATTTCAATTATTTAGCTTAAATACGATTAAAAAGTCTATTAATAAAACATAATTAGCATTTATATTGCGTAATTAACGTTATAGTTGCAATATTTAATGGTTTAAAGTTCGTACAATTTTATGCCCTGGATACAGCAGCAAGTTCTAGTACATTTTTGACAGATGACGCGACGCTGCTACGTTCTGAAACGCCATAGATTGGCAATCTTGTATCGGATCGAGTCTCCTTAAACAAGGACACATTATTGAAATACGAAGTTCTATTTTAATTTTTTTTCCGGTTGTCTCGAGCGTATCGAAATAATTATTTCGATTGTCCATAGAGCATAAACTTTTTCATCAGAATAAAAGTATTCCATTGCGTTATGGTTTGCGAGGTTCTAATTTAAAGATTATAGTCGACGAGTATAAAAATATATTTTTGTGTATAATATGCATACATCGGGGTTTTCGGAGCGGGAACGTTTGACATTAGCCAAAGAGTAGGTATTTACTTAAAAACAGATCGTACCCTAGTAGGTTTCTACCGAATGAATAATTGATTGAAAAATAAATAAAGATTAATCATACATATAGGTACATATTTTATATTGGTCATTCATTATCAACCTCTTCAGTTAAGTCTATTCATTTATAAGAAAATGCTTCATAGATATCGAGCGTCAAGATTGACATTGTATTAGACACCTATTGTCAACCGTTACCCTTGCTTGTCTAGTAGATAAACTTATATGCAATTGTATTTTAAAAAACTGTAAATAATCAGTCAACACAAATATGCCTCCGAGAAAAAAAACTCGTTACGAGTTTATGCGTTCGTGGATAGAAAATAATCCAGAGATAGAGGTTCGAGATTCTTTATTATTTTGCACCAAGTGCAATGTGAGCTTCGCTCAAACGAAATCTAGTGTAACGCGACATGTCGCATCTAATAAACATACAGGTATGAAATATGATTTCAATAGTGAGCTCTTGAAATTTGTTGTGGGCTGTAATATACCATGGACGCAGGTAAACAATCCGATATTTAAAGATTTTATCGAAAATTGTGTTACCGGTAAATTTGGAAAAACTGCAAAAGTTCCTTCGGAATGTCAACTGCGACGGGAATATTTAAATAAAGCTTACGATGAAAAAATGAATAAAATACGGAGCGAGCTAAAAAATGAATATATATATGTGAGTGTTGACGAAACCACGGATGATTATGGTCGTCAAATAGCTAACGTAATAGTGGGAGCATTACGTGATGATCACATTGGCACTCAACACTTGATATCCAGTAAACGGTTAGACAGCACGAACAATGTATCAATATCCAATACGGTCACAAGTGCTCTTGATGAATTATGGGGTGCTAACCATAATAATCGCAATAAAGTACTTTTACTTTTAACTGACGGTGTGGGCTACATGCTAAAGGCTGGAAGAAATTTAAAATGTATTTTTCCCAATCTTTTGCACGTCACATGTTTGGCTCATGGTTTAAATAGAGTGGCTGAACTAGTAAGAAAACTTTATCCAGATGTGAATGATTTAATCGCAAATGTTAAGAAGACATTTTTGAAATCTCCTAAAAGAATACAAAAGTTTAAAGAAATGCTCCCCGGAGTGCCTTTACCACCTCGACCAACAATTATTCGGTGGGGAACCTGCATAGAAGCAGCAACGTATTACAGCAAACATTACGATGAAGTGAAACGTGTTCTAAATACATTCAGTCCCACCGAAGCCCAGAGTATTAGAAAGGCAAAAAGAGCGTTTGGAAATGCAAATATAAAAAGCGACTTAAATTTCATAGCAAATCATTTGATGACTATCCCAAATGCTATTAAAAAACTACAGGATGCGAAGCTGTCCATCAGCGATAGTTTTAGTTCATGAAACCTATAGAGATGTTTCCAAATTAAACATGAGCGTAAAAGGAAAACAGATTTATGATAAACTGAAGTTGGTGTTAAAGAAGAATTCTGGCTATAGCACACTAAAAATTATAAATGAGTTGGTACAAGGCAAAGAAATAGAACTTCAATCTCAAACTTCTCGTGCATCAATTGATTCCTACAAAAATTTTAAATATGCACCTATTACAACTGTCGACGTGGAAAGATCATTTAGCTCCTTGAAATGGATATTTACAGCAAGACGCCGTAGATTAACTGTCCCAAATATAGAAAAAATATTAATAGTTTATTCTGAAAATCGTGTCAACTATTCAATTTACAGCAGGTAATTAATTAAAGTTATTTTAATTGTTACCTTATAAGTTATAAGACTTTTACGGAAATTAAAATAAAACTTTGTCACAGATTGTATACAACTCACAGAGAGGTAGTTATTCATTAGGCATAATAAGATATTTTCTTAGACTAACATAACTGTTTATCTCTACTCTTTCTCAAATCATTCCCGCTCCGAAAACCCCGACGTATGATAATATGTAATGAGCGTCATAGGATTTATGACTGCCCAACATTGAAGACGAAGGCGATTGAAGAGCGAATGATGGATGTGACAAAATGTAAATTATGTGTAAATTGCATAAGGCAAGGTCATTTCAAAAGCAAATGCCGCATGGGTCCATGCCGCGAGCACGGCTGTACCGAGCGGCACAACAGTCTTCTCCATCGTCCGTCACCCTCTTCAAACCACCTCGCTCTTGTAGAAGAACAAGACGAAATACAAGTAAACTATTGTAATCCAAATACGAGTCAGGTGCTATTATCTACTGCAATAATTGAAGTGTCGAATCCACTTGATTACCGAAAGGTCAAGGTTCGGGCGCTTTTGAATTGTGGGAGTCAATCCTCATTTATATCTGAGTCCCTAAAGACCAGGCTATCATTAAAACCCCTCCCAATTGACACTCTAAAGGTCATAGGCATCGGCAACACTTCTTTTAAACACGTTATAGAAAGTTGTGATAATCAATTTAAAGTCAACAATTAACAATGTCAATGCAATCTTATAGTGCTTCGTTTTAGACGAGCTCACCGGTCGTTTGCCAAAGACGCCCGATACGCCCGTCGATATAACTTCAATAAAATTGCCACAAAATATTGAGTTAGTTGATCCTATGTTTCATCAGCCAGCCCCCATTGATGTACTTATAGGTGCAGATTTATTTTGGGACATTCTAGGCAATGAAGAATGTTCACTAGGACCAAGTAATCCTAAGTTAAGAAATTCTAAGCTAGGTTGGTTAGTACAGGTAGCGGCACGTAAGTCTAGCGCTGACCGTTTATGCGCAGAAGTCGAAAATAAGGTATCTCGGGGGAGTGAAGGGGACGCGCGGGGCCGTGCGTAAGCGCTTATTGGCTCTCCAGTCGTACTCTGTCCCGCGCACCGATACGACACCCCGCTCACTTCTGGTGTACAGTCGCGTTCTAAATTGTATTGTTATTAGTTATTACTGTCGTTGGTTTGTGTTAACTTTGAGTTTGTTTTTTATTGACTGTTTTGATAAAGTTTAGTTTTAGTTAGTGTTTATTTGTGATTTTAAACAGTAAATATGCCTAGAATACCGTTTTGAGAAGACATGCACGGAAAATGGTATATGACGTGCATTCTTTCTTAAAGACAGAAACGAATGAATTAATTGATTATTTGAAACATATTAAAAGTCAGATTGACGAAACTACGAATATGTAACTCAGTCACTTTAACAGCGGCACTGTGGATGTAAACATGAATAGCATGATGCATGAGGGCGTGCTAGCTATCAGATTCCGATTAATGTTATTTAATAAAATAAAATAAAACATTTTATTTCTACCTCCCCATATTAGTGATGAGATGAGTTTAAACGAACTACCTTAGATATAAAAGAAGGACAAACAAAAACAAGTTTTTTATTAGTAAGGATTATTGTAATCAAGTTGTAGTTATAACAATTGCGTTCGCGACAGTACCTATGCGCAGCTATCCCCTCCATGTTTCGTTCACCGCTAGACTTACGTGCCGCTACCTATATCTGGCCGCATAAATTCAGCTGTGTCTGGCAAAAGCAGTGTATTCTTTTGCCAGACACAGCTGAATTTATGCGAAAAACTTTGGCAACTGAAACTAGACTGGGACGAGCCTGTTCCATTTGAAATTAAAAACAATTGGATGAAGTTTTCTGAAAATATAAAATGTTTAACAAAAGTACGCATTCCAAGACTAGTGTTAGGAGATTCGCCTAAACGTATAGAAATCCATTCATTTAATGATGCATCGCAATCAGCCTATGGAGCATGCATTTATATAAAATCAATAGGCCCGAATGATGAAGTCACAGTCAGATTATTGTGTGCCAAGTCAAAAGTAGCACCCACAAAACCCACTAGCATTCCACGGCTGGAATTATGTGCTGCGTTGCTTGCTGCCAAACTCACCCAATCTGTCGTAGGCTCTCTTAGACACAAGCCAGAGAGAATAATGTATTGGTGTGATTCGAGCGTGGTTTTATGCTGGATCAAAGGTGATACGACTAGACTCAAAACATTCGTGGCAAATCGAATAGGAGAAATAGTGGAACTGACCTCACCTCTATCGTGGAGGTACGTTCCAACAGATTTAAATCCAGCACATTACATCTCAAGGGGTGTAGATCCAAAAAATATTTTGGCTTTGGCTCTTTGGTGGTCAGCTTCTAAATTTTTACACGGAAATGAAGGTTGATTGGCCTGTCTTGAAATCTAAAGAGTCCGAACCTTTACCTGAATTAAAAGTTCATTCAGCAGTGATAACCCCTACTATTATCCAAGATGTCTTATTACGGGTTTGATGTCACTGCTACAAAATGGTTCAGTAGCTATTTGTCTGGCCGTGCGCAGGCAGTTGCGTTGCGTAGGGTGGATGGTAGTGCTCTGCGGTCCTCTGTTTGTCCTGTGACAAGAGGAGTGCCGCAGGTTTCGATACTCGGACCTCTGCTCTTTATACTGTATAGCGCTGACATCACTAACAGTATAGAGAGCTGTAAGTATCACCTGTACGCGGACGACGTGCAACTTTACTTTTCTAGCTCGCCGTCAGACACATCTGCTGCCATAAACACGATAAATGCTGACCTTGACCGTATTTCCTCTTGGGCGGACCAGAACTGTTTAGTTCTTAATCGTAGCAAGTCGAAATATGTGGATTTTGGGTCAAAACATCAAATCCGTAATACCCTTAATAACCTTGAAGCTCTAACTTCCGGGAATGTCGCCGTCATGGGCGAACCAATAGAACGGGTGGTAGAAGCAACCAACTTCGGCCTTCTTATGGACGGGAATTTGCGCTTTGAGAACCACATACTAAATGTTGTGAGTAACTGCTTCTATCGCCTTAAAGTTCTATATAATATACGAGATTACCTTAGTGTCGATTTGCGTGTTGACCTATGTGAATCACTTATATTATCTAGGTTAAACTATTGTGATGTCGTGTATGATGGGTGCATTACTGGTCGTTCCAAGAGGCTCATACAACGAGTGCAGAACGCATGTGCTCGTTTTTGTTTCAGAGTCTCTCCCCGATCCCACATCACTCCATACTTGAACGCCGCTAACTTGCTTAACATGCCTGCACGCCAGCGCCTGCACCTTGCCACTCTGCTGTTCGGGGTAGTAAAACACGAAACCCCCAGCTACCTTTTTCATAAACTGGTATGGTCCGAAAGTGCGCGCAGGTTTAAGGCAATGGCCATTATACCTATGCACCGAACCGCTGCGTTCAGAGGTAACTACCGGCGGCGGCGGCATCTGGCGGTATTCGGCAGCGGTTCGGTGTACTTGAAACTTCAAGTACACGGCGTCTAAGTGCTGGAAGGATATCCCTCCTCCTATCCAAGGGGCGCTTAGCAGATACACCTTTAAGCGTAAGCTTAAAGGCTATTTCTTGACGCTCCAGAAATCACGATCCTAATCCCCAGCACTGTGATAGCAATAAATATGCCAATTGCCAATTGCTAATTTTTTATCTAGTTTTTGTTTTTTAATGTGTACGGTAAATATAGATATTTTATTGAAGCTGCATCCAGGTAGTGTGTAGGTACATGTATTATCTCACTTTAAGTATTTATGTTTATTTCTCTTTCGCCTGTCCCAATACTCCCAATAATGTAGGTAGTTTATTCATTACATTTGTATGACGTTTCCGTGAGTCACCGACGGTGCTGGCTGAAAATCAGCGCTGCAGGTGTCTGACACCTCAGCATAATGCTGATCCAGTGTCCGGTTCACTGCCGCAGAGACACACTTGTTTCATGTTTTATCTGTTCTTTGATTATTTTATTGTTTAATATTCCTGTGTGTTTGTGAATAAATGCATCTTTCTTTCTTCTTCTTTCTTCTGATAAGTGAGCCTGCTATCAATTTCGAAAAATATTCGTCTTTCAACAGACTCGTCAGACTATTTGCTTACGTAAGAAGATTCATGTGGAATATAAAGAATAAAAACGATAAACGTAAGGGTATATTAACGACGGATGAATTACGTGAATCGTGGCACTCATTATGTAGTATAGCACAAGGTCAATCATTTCCACTTGAATACGAGTCACTTTTAAGTAGTAAACCTTTGAGCAATAAAAGTAAAATATTATGCCTATCTCCATTTTTAGATAATAAGTTGATGCGTGTTAGAGGGCGTCTGGACGCATCAGATTATTATTCATACGAAAAGAAGCATCCCATTTTACATCAAGCTTCGCATCGGTTAACAAGGCTTTACTTTGAAAGAGAACACGTCAATAATATGCATGCTGGTCCACTGTTGTTATTTTCGACTATAAGGGAAACAGTTTGGCTAGTATCTAAATGGACAGCATCTCGCATGGCGTGTAGTGAATAACTGTGTTAGATGTAGACGGCTACGAGGTAAAACCTTGCAACCCATAATGGGTAATTTACCGACTCAACGTATAACCCGAGATTTTCCATTTTTGTCAGTGGGGCTTGACTTTGCTGGTCCTTTTACAATTGTCAGTCGTAAGGGCCGTGGAAATCGTTTGATAAAATGTTATTTATGCCTGTTTGTATGTCTTCGTTATAAATGCATCCACCTAGAAGCTGTCAGTGATTTAACTAAGGATGCATTCATAATGACACTTCGACGTTTTATAGCGCGCCGTGGCAGACCAACCGAGTTATTTATAGATAACGGGACTAATTTTGTAGCTGCCGCAAGGGAGTTAGGGTCATTCATTAAGCAAAATCAAGAACCTCTGTCTGATTTTGCAAGTCAACATTTAATTCAGTTTAAATTCATACCGGCTCACTCTCCTCATTTTGGTGGTATATGGGAAGCCGGCGTCAAATCGGCAAAACATCATTTAAAACGGGTAATTGGAAATAGTCATCTCACGTTTGAAGAGATTTCAACTTTGTTTGCACAAGTGGAGGCGATTCTGAATAGTCGCCTCTTACTCTTCTCCCTCCCTTTCTCCTGGGCACTTTCTTATCGGGAGGCCGTTAACCGCTCCGCCAGCACAGTACCTGGGGCATCATAAAGAGAACCATCTTCAACGATATGAACGTCTGGAAAAAATACAGCATCATTTCTGGCAACGTTGGCAGCGAGAATACCTGTCTGAAATGCAGCAAAGGACTAAATGGAAGAGCAGTTCCGCGAAACTGAACGTCGGAGACATGGTGCTCTTAGCAGACGATAACGCTCCTCCTTTCTTATGGAAGCTTGGCCGTGTGCTGCGTCTTATCTCAGGCTGCGACGGAATAGCAAGAGTGGCTGATGTCACCACAAGCAAAGGCTGCATGCGCCGATCCCTCGTACGACTTTGCAGACTACCAACGGTGGAGGATCTTCAGGGTTGAAAGCGATCTTTCAACGGCCGGGAGCATGTTCAGGCTTGACGCCTATCAAAAAGTTTAGTGCAGTGTATGTGTCGGTGAACATTGCTGCGAATAACGCTCAGGCGCATCTACTGTTACTGTTACCATACAAAATGATTCTCATCTTCACTTGCTATACGACCTCTGTACAATCAACATTACTTTTTGAGTATAATTAATTTCTACGGTTTTCGAGCATTTTGATTTGCACCATTATATCCGCCAAAGATATAACACATCTTGATCAAACGATGCAAAGGGCGCCTGCGCCACGAGTCTGTGAGTGCTTTTTCAGTTCGAGTCAAGTAAATAGGTACTACATAGTAGTTTGACCATCAATCGCTATTTTTTTAATTGAAGCATATTAAATACGTTTATTTCAGGTGTTTCAAAGATTAAAGAGCAACAAACCGGAAGTTCTAAACAAAATCATCCCCGTGGCGGGAGACCTTGCAGCTTCCGGCCTCGGGCTCGACGCCAATGACGAACAAACTTTGCTCGAAAATGTACGTATAAAATATTCGTATTCCACTCGAAATAAGGATAAACATGGAACTAGCGCTAAAATAGGTAGCACAGACATATACCCGTACTTTACTTCCTTATGCCGTACTAACGCGTTAGAAAGAGATGTACATGCATTTGTTATTCCTCAATTGTGTAGGTTGTCACAAGTTTTGTCCTTTGCTAGGGATGTTACTGTGTCGACTTGTTTATCGATAAATTATACAAGCAAACTAAATTGTACTCATTTATTTATTGTTTAATAAATAATGCGCACTGTGTGAAAAACGGTTTTCTTTAGTCGTCATATAAGCAAAATACATAATTTTAAGTAGCATACGTCCAGAAAACATTCCAAGCTGTTATCATAAGGAGACGCTACACTATTGAAATCGGCAGGCCTGCATGCAGTCCTGCAGCGTGATTCGGCACGTGGATACGTGTCGGAAGCACGGCTTCCATCAAATCAAGGTCACTTTATACTAGATTTTCTGTGACCTTCCTTGGCAGTCCTATGAACTGTCTTGAACAGACGCGACGATGGATTTTCCATGTCCAATTTTTTTTTTTGACATTCAGTAATCATTTTTGTTTTATATCTTCATCCTTTGGGAAACTCAAATCAAAAAGTCAAGTTTTGTTACACAAATCAATACATGAGACAACCAGAAAGCTTGCAAGCAGCAAACTTGTAATTTCCTATGTTCCAATCCAACACAGATTTTTCTATATACTGATATATACATCCATGTCAATGTCGATAAGTTATTGTTCCGAGTTCGATAAAAAATATATATCACTATGTAAATAAACATAACCTCTTTAATTCACAGAAAATGTCTTAATTAGAATAGAATAGAATAGAATAGAATATAATTTATTTCAGTATAATTACAGGAACACAGTAATACAATTACAGAAAATAACTAAAACAATGGTAGAACTTATCAGCTAAATGTAAACTGAGTACTAACCTATACTGAAAAAGGTGAACACTCAGCATAATGCCAGGTGCTACTAGAGCACATGACGCTGGTCTTCCGTGAACACCAGTAGGGAGCGCAGTTGCGTGTAGCTGCTAGCAGAATCACACAGATTCTGGCGCTAACAAATACGACAGTAGGTACGAAGCGGAAATGAAGCAAGTGAAATTTCATAAGAAAATAAATAGAATAGTGTGGGAAATTTAATAATAATATATATATATTCATTCTTCATCATTCAGGGATAATTGGCAAGTATGAGTAAGTAATGTAAAAACACGGAGTGAAAGATCTACCCAGAATCGAATTACCCAGAAGTAAATTTTTGCTTAGTGAGAATATAACTTTTTAGTTTAACTTTAAAAGATTGCAACGAAGTAGCTTGCTTGTAAGGTGGCGGTATATTGTTCCAGTATTTCGTGGCGGCGTACTTAAAACTGCTACGAAATGCTGCGGTATTGTGTTTGGGGCCCATGAGAAGAGTACATACTCTCTGGCGTTGCAGAAACCTGAGCTTGTCATGGAGGTATCGAGGTCCTTGAGTCTTCACAATCCCGAACAGTAAGCATTCAAAATGCAGGGAGCGCCGAGACTCCATGTTTATTAAATCGCTTCTGTTAAGATATGGAGTCACGTGAGTTCTTGGCGGAATTGTAAAACAAAAACGAGCAAATTACATGCCGATTTTGCACGATTAGTTGAACATGATTATATGTACATAAACTTCTAATAGTGATTATTAATTTTAGCTTACATCGTTACATTAATAACATCATAATCTATTAAAACTTACCGGTGAAAGCTTAATGGTCCCTGGACATTTTCTTTTCTTCCCGTATGGGACGTACAACCTTCAATCGCACAAGACATTTGCTTATTTTCTACAGTAAACTATACAAAACCTAAATTTGACTGTATTCAAATGATTTAGCGCGGAACAATACACAAATTAATTAATTTTCTTTCAGACGTCCGTTTGTTTACACAAAATATGACAGCTACTATAATGCGAGCAAGTTAAGTTGTGACGTTATAACACTTACTACCAAACAGTGATGACATATTTAATTTTGCTGGACTAAATTACTACCAAAATAAATCCATTTGACATTTCCCGAGTTAATTTTAGTGACAACCTACGAAAATGTGAAACCGAGTACGGATTGTGGTCTCATTACTCTCATTCACTCTCACGCCAACTATAGATATACGCAAGTGAATAAGGTGGCTGTTGCCAAGCTCTTATTTTAGCCCTACTTCCATGTTTATCCTTATTCCGAGGTATTCCACTCCATTAGTATCTTGAAATACGCCTACTTTGCAACCAGGGGGATCTTTGCCCAGAAAGCCAAACAATTTCCCCTACAGCCATATCCATCAAAAAACGACTTAAAGCCTTTCAATTGCGTAGGTGTTTGCCTTTCTTTAATAGAATTTAGATATAAGTAGACTACTGAGACTATACTTTTTTTAAACTAGACTAGTTTAAAAAAAGGATAGTCTCAGAACCAACTATGCCGGGGACGATATTGTTTTAATTTTTTTTCTGTAATTGTAGTCACTAAATAAAAATAATAACTGATTTTAAAGTAATTATATTTTTTCGTAATTCAGCACCAGGGAAAAAAGTTTTAATTCAGATTTTTTGTTAATATTTTTTTATTTATTAAAATTATTTTCATATATGTCACATTTAACATTGAATTAAGAGCACATCGTCTATTTCGTAAACAATGAAAGATATTTATGTATTTTTTATACACTTTTCTTATTGAGCCAGTAATAAACATTCATGTTACTTGCATTTTATTTATTGAAATCAAGTAAAAACTACCAATAAAGTAAAAAAAAAACCTTAATATAACATTTTTTGTCATAAAACTTTGGTAGGGGAGAGTGGGTGTTAACGCCTCTTTACACCACGGCGATGACGGGCTCGCTGGCCGGCAAGTCTTCCAGACATTCCTTTTTCAATGAATTTTCTAAACTGACAGTTTTATGATTACGTAGTACTTATAATAAAACTAGGATTAACAGCATGACACGACTTCTGTATTATTCAAATGTATTGACAAGAGTGATAGACAATCACAGACTACGCTGTGACAGGCAGGCAAACTAAACAGGTTGACATACGAAAGTATGTACTTATGTAAAAATAATATCTTAACAGTCAGAAGAAAATGTTCTGGCATAACTATAAGTTGATTGTCAAATAAATAAGTAATGTTATAATTTAATAATTGTACAAAACGCAATAAACGCATGTAATAAGCAAATGGAGTCTTATGATATATCGGCAACTTGGCCGTAACAAGTTTTGGTGACCCCGACGTGATATATTAAATACGCAAGAATTCATTGGAGGCGATGGATTTGATTATATTTACGATATTGCGTGAAGAAAACGTTGCGAGTTTAAGCCGGTGAGAATATATAAGGATATCGCCGGTACCCGTAAACTGTATGTATCAACAAATTATTTTATAGTACTACGTAAGTACTTATTTTAAAACTGGGATTATTACTGGAGTAGTTTCGCTTTAATGCTATGCAAGTGTCATACTCGTACAAAACGGTTTAAAATAATCTCACATCTACAGGCATGGCTGTGTTGAGTGATCTCAAATGTCAGAGAGGGACGATTCGCACTCGTTTAACCCTATTCCAAAAGTTTCTTTCGCCGTTGTTGGAACAGCAGAAACCAACACAAGTATTGGTTAATGAATGCACGTTAAGATTATCTAAAATTCAAGAATCGTACAATGTTTTCGAGGAAATTCAGTCGAACATTGAATTGCAAGATAGTTCTCTAGACGAACAGAACCAGCGAGAGGATACAGAAAACGCGTTTTTCAGTTTAATGGCTCAAGCACAAGATTTTATTGCCGCCTTTAAGGAACAACACCGTCAAGGGGACGAATTCTATAGCAGCAGTCGCCAGCACGCAGGTTTGAAAAATGTCAAGCTGCCTCAGCTGCGTCTTCCTCCTTTTGACGGAAAGGCAGATAAATGGTTGGAGTTTAGAGACCTTTATCTGTCTTTAATCCACAATAATGAAGATGTTGATGACATATGCAAATATCACTACCTTAAATCCTATCTTGAAGGTGATGCCAGTCTTGTCATAAAATCTGTATCCGTCTCAGCTGAAACTTATGCTATCGCCTGGTCGCTTTTGTGTGAAAGGTACGACAACAAACGTCTGTTGATTAATCAACATCTTAAAAGCCTTTTTGGTATAGAGCCTTTATCGAGGGAAAGCGATAAGGGCATACGTCAATTAATTGACAACTTATCTAAAAACTTGCAGGCGCTCAATTCTCTCGGGGAACCCACGGACAAGTGGGATACATTAATTATGTATATGGCCTCATCAAAGCTTGACAGCACTACCGCTAGACGGTGGGAAGAGTTCCGAAGTGACATTGCTTCTCCGTCATTGCAGGATTTTTATAAATTTTTGCGCAATAGAGCTGACGTTTTGGAAACGGTTTTTGGTATGCGAAACGACAAACGTCAAGCTGAAGTGGATACACAAAATAACCGTCAAAACGTTTCCAAAACCAAAGCTTTCATTGCTTCAGACCTGCCATCGTCATCTTCGGCTAATGTAGCATCATATCCGTGCGTGTCTTGCAAACAAAATCACATGCTAATCGATTGTACCAAATTTAATTCTCTTTCCGTGGATGAGCGCTACCTGAAAGTCATCCAGTGGAGATTATGCAAAAATTGTTTGCTCCCAGGCCATATTACGTATCAGTGCCGCGCCAGTGGGTGTAGGATCTGTAGAAAAAGGCACAATACTTTACTGCATAAACAAATGCCTGACCAGCAACATAATGAAGAGGAAGCAGCTGCTGCTCCAAACAACAACCAGCGTCCACAGACGTGAGCAGCTCCTTCGTCTTCAGGCGCAGATGTTGAACCTGAATTAGCGATTTTATCAAATACTAGTGTCACGATGACAGCAGCCGACTGCCAACAAGTTTTGCTTCCCACTGCGCTTGTTGAGGTTGCATTGCAACCAACTGCGGTAGGTTCGTTTTACGCGCTTTACTTGACAGCGGCAGTCAATCGTCATTTTTAACTGAAAAGGCAAAGAAAAAGATCGGTTGCAATATAACCAAGGTAAATCGCTCTGTTTCGGGTATAAACAACGCCTTATTGAAGATAAATGCATACTGTGACCTCGAGTTAAGCTCATTACACACACCTTTCAAAGGTTCAGTGAGGTGCTATATAGTACCAACTGTCACTGACAAGCTTCCTTCGTTGAAAGTGCAAGCACAACTTAACATACCGAATAATATATCCCTAGCAGACCCAAAGTTTTATTCTCCGGCTGACGTCGATTTATTACTAGGTGCAGACATATTCTGGGATCTAATTGGGTCTAACCAGGTTAGGCTGGGAAAAGGTAAACCAGTCCTGACTGAAACGGAGCTAGGTTGGATAGTGGCTGGCCCTACGGGGGGGGAGGCCTAGGGACGTTATCAAGTCCCAAAATATTCACTGTAACATTTCACAAGATAAAATAATAAATAATAATATGTCAAAATGCAGGCCATTTAATAATATGAAGGGTTCTGTCACGAAAGTTTATCGTCGCACACGTCGCTTTTCAATCGTGATAGTAAAGTTACGAGGATCTCTTTTCTGCAACTGCCTGATGCTTTGCTCAAAATGTCGAAATATTATAACTACAGGCATCTGACAGAAGTTCCAAAGTAACAGTAAATAATTTTATATTTTATTTAGTAGCTTTTCATCTCATTACCAATCGTAAACAAATAAACGGCTATACGAATTGTAATGTATGGGGTAGTCTCAAGCAGTTATCTTTGTAAGTGGAGGGTAGATATGATCTTCTTTTTCTCGATTAAATGGTGTTGTGTACGGACGTGTTTTACTCCAACTCCTGAAGCCTGGACCTAGACGAGGTTTCCTTGTATACCTGGACGTATACTTAACAGTGGCGACGATAACGGAACTTTCTCGCGTGTGTTTGTTGGACAGATAACCGTGGTATAGTGAAAATGGCGGTGGGCAAAATCGGGCCGTTCGATTTAGATAAAGACAGTTGGGATTATTATATAGATCGTTTGGAACAATCTTTCATTGCAAACGCGGTGGATGAAAAAGTGAAAGTGGCGACATTAATTACAGTAATGGGTAGTGAGGCGTATGCTTTGATGGCAAATTTGTGTATGCCAGTGAAACCGTCTACAAAGACATTTAAAGATTTGGTAATGATTATGAAAGAACATTTACAACCAAGGCCGAGTTTATTAGCAGAGCGTTTCAAGTTCAGGCAACGGGTGCAAAGTAGTGATGAAAGTGTAGGAGAATACGCGGCCGTACTTAAAAAGTTGTCAAAGGATTGCAAATTTGAGGGTGACAGTTTGCAAGAAAACTTACGAGATCAGTTCGTATGTGGGTTGGCACGGGACAGCATACGACAACGACTGTTTACTGAAGATAACATTAAGTTCGACAGGGCGTTTAAGCTCGCGGTGGCGATGGAGATGGCGGAGGCGGATGCGGCGCTGATGGAACATCGTGCGAGCAACCGCGGAGATGGTCTCGGTACATCCGGGGAGATGACCACGCCATTACATCAGATTCGGAGTTCGGGGCGAGGGCGTGCCAGCGGGCGCTCGCCGAACGAGGGCTCGTCGCGCGGCTCGGCGCACGCTAGCGCGGCCGGGCGCGGCGGCGGCACAAACGCCTTAAGCGGAGCGGGTAGCGGAGGAGGCTGGCGGACAAGGCACTCGGTTACTGGCGAGTTTGTCAAAGGATATTGCAGAGCCTGTGGTGGCCAGCATTCAGCAGAAAGCTGCAAGTTTAAAATGTATGTTTGTCGAGTTTGTAATAAGGAAGGCCATTTAAAGCGCGTATGCCCCAGAATGAAAGGTGGCTCGGCGGCGGCGATACACAATATGGAAAACAAGGTTTCCGGCATAGACTCGTCCAGCGACAGTGACGAGGTAAATAACTTTGCTATACATTCTGAGCGTCTTAAACTATTTAAACCTTACACTATAGTCATATGTGTGAATGGCAAGTGCTTAAGAATGGAAATGGACACTGGAAGTTCGGTATCCTGTATTAATTTTGAGTGTTATAAGAGGTTATTTTCAGATTTGCAAATATTAGATTGTGACTTAAGCTTGAGATATTATACCGGCGAGTTAGTCATGCCAGTGGGAAAAATAACCCCTTTAGTGACATATGAAGATAGAAGTAAATACCTAGATTTGTATATTGTAAATAGTGGTAAGACAAGTTTATTAGGGCGACAATGGTTAGGAGAATTGGGTATAAAAGTGCCTTTTGTACATTGTAATAATATTAAGGGCGAGGCATTTAATTTGGATATGTTTAGTTCTAGTTATCGCGACGTGTTTGGCTCGGGCCTGGGTCGGTTCACGGGCGGCACGGTGTTCCTGCGCGCGCGCCCCCTGGCGTACGCGCTGCGCGAGCCGGTGGAGCGCGCGCTGGAGCAGCTGGTGCGCGACGGAGTGCTCGAGCCCGTGCACACTTCCGACTGGGCAACGCCTATTGTTCCGGTAATGAAAAAGGACGGAACCATTCGGGTATGCGGTGATTTCAAACTTACTTTAAATAAATGTCTCGAGGTGGATCGTTTCCCTTTGCCCAGAGTTGACGACTTGCTCACTAAGTTACACGGGGGACAAAAATTTACAAAGTTAGACTTGTCACAAGCGTACGCGCAATTTGAACTGGATGAGGATTCAAAAAAATATGCTGTGATTAATACTCACAAGGGTTTATTTAGATATAACCGCTTAATTTATGGACTGGCCTCAAGTCCAGGAATTTTCCAGCGCAAGTTGGAGCAGTTGTTTGCCGACATGCCGCGCGTAGGCGTTTTCTTAGATGACGTCATCATTACTGGATCTAACGATCAAGAACACTTGACCACCCTGACGGAGGTATTTAAGCGGTTGCAGAAATATGGGTTAAAAGTAAAACGAAGTAAATGTTCATTTTTTGCGGATTCCGTAACTTATCTGGGGTTTGTAATTAGCAAAAAGGGTGTGCATACATGTCCCGATAAATTGGAGGCGATTGAAAAAGTACCCGTGCCCCGTAATACGACTGAGTTACGATCATTTTTAGGACTAGTTATGTATTACGCGAAATTTATCCCAAACATTAGTTCGTTGTTGGCTCCTTTGTACAGTCTACTTAGGAAGGATGTAAGATATTGTTGGGATGAGTCGTGTAACCAAGCTTTTAACCTAGTTAAGGATAAGTTAGTATCGAGCGAGGTACTTGCTCACTATTCGCCAGAATTGCCTCTAATTTTGACTACGGATGCTAGTAGTGTAGGGGTAGGTGCAGTGATATCTCACCTAATTTCTGAGGGCGTGCACGATAAAGATTCGGGGGGATTTCGGGAACGGCCGGTAGCATATGCCTCGCGATCGCTTAACAAAGCGGAACGTGGATATTCACAGATAGACAAGGAAGCTTTAGCGATTATTTTCGGGATAAAGAAATTTCATCAGTATTTGTACGGAAGAAAGTTTATTTTACGAACCGATCACAAGCCATTAGTTACCATTTTTGGCAATAAAGTTGGCATTCCGATTATGGCAGCCAGTAGAATGCAACGCTGGGCTGTATTACTGTCGGGGTACAACTATGATATTGAGTATGTGCCCAGTGATAGGAATGCGGCCGATGCGTTGTCACGTTTGCCAACAGGAGAACAGGCTAAAGAAAGGAAGGAGGTGACTTATGTAAATTTTATTCAGAACTTTCTCCCAATTACGAGAAAAGTTGTGAAGGAAAGTACATTTAGTGATGACGAGTTGCAAAAAGTAGTTTTGTATTTACAATCAGGTTGGCCGAAGCAGGGGCAGGAGGACGTTTTCTTAAAACCGTACAGTCAGCGAAAAACCGAGTTGTATTTAGACAGGGGCTGTGTAGTTTGGGGTTACAGATTGGTGATACCTAAAATGTTGCAGAAAGAGGTATTGAAAGAATTGCATACTGGTCACATGGGGATAGTCAAGATGAAAAGTATCGCGCGCAGTTATGTATGGTGGCCTGGAATCGACGCCGATATAGAACGCACCTGTCACGAGTGTAGCACTTGCGCAGCGGAGGGGGCAGCACCCCCACGCACCGCGCCGCAGCCGTGGTCGTACATACCCCAACCTTGGTCAAGGTTACATTTAGATTTTTTGGGGCCCCTGGGAGGGAAAATGTATCTTGTCTTAATAGATGCTAGTACTAAGTGGATAGAAGCATTTGCAATGCAAAGGACAACGGCTTCGGCGGTCATAAAAGTGTTGGAGGAAACGTTTGCACGATTTGGCTTGCCGCTGGAGATAGCTTCGGATAATGGCCCGCCGTTTACGAGTAAAGAGTTCCAACATTTCCTAGTGCATAACGGAATTAAGGCCACATATTCAGCAGCATATCATCCATCGTCTAATGGTGCGGCAGAAGGAGCGGTCAAATTATGCAAACGGACGATTAAAAAAGCCTTGAGAGACGGCCATAATATAGACTCTGCCTTACAGTCGTATTTGATGATGTACAGAAATGTTGAACACAGTAGTACAGGGGTTTCACCCGCTATGCTGCTACAACATAGAACTTTGCGTACGAGACTAGAATTATTGAAAGACGCACGGGAGGTAGAAATCCGTGCGCGCGAAGAACAGCACCGACAGGTGCGGTGCGCGGGGGGCGCGGCGCGGCAATTCAGTGTCGGGGATAGGGTATGGACACGAGATTTCAGGGAAGGTAGGAAGTGGATTAGTGGGCAAGTCGATAAAAAATTAGGGTCTCGTAATTACGTGATATCTAGAGAAATCGGTCCACCTATGAAACGACATGTTGATCAGATAAAATGTAGATGGGATTGTTTATTGGAATTGCCGTTTCCGGATGAGCCGTCCTCAGTAACGGGTGGGAACTCCGTCGCTGCTCCAGCAGCAACATCTAATGACCAGGGAACGGACCCCCCCTTGCAGGTGGGGTCGTCGGTAACCGGAACGCTCTTGAGACCACGTCCGACCAAACCGCCCAGTAGATTTGGTTTTGAAATTGATTAGTAGTAGTGTATAGCATTTTGTATTTTACATGAGTGTAATTTATAATAGGTTCATTGTATTTTATTAGTTCTAATTCAGTGGGAGGGTGTAATGTATGGGGTAGTCTCAAGCAGTTATCTTTGTAAGTGGAGGGTAGATATTATGATCTTCTTTTTCTCGATTAAATGGTGTTGTGTACGGACGTGTTTTACTCCAACTCCTGAAGCCTGGACCTAGACGAGGTTTCCTTGTATACCTGGACGTATACTTAACACGAATTATATAAATACGTGTACAGTTACAGCGAATATAGAAACTGCATATTGTCAGGTTCTAGTAGGGCCTAACCATCTCATAGGTATCTAGATAGGTTTTTTATAGTGACCTATATTTTTAGTACTCACAGTTTGTAGATTTTATAATAAGTTAACTAATAATTAAACGTAACTGGATTTAATTGGATTAAGTAAGCCAATTCCAGCCCCGCGGTCAAGCTCTATATTTACTTAATAAATTTAAATGACTTCTGTAAATGGAAATAATAAATAGATAAATATTAAATGCATAAATAATTACGTACTTGTACTTTTATAGGTAGTTGCGTTAGCGTTATCAGTAGCGAACGTTTACATCGCTTTAATTATAGTGATAATAATTGTACTTTTTGTACATTTAATGTAAACAAACAATATTCAGTATTATTTGACTGGCTCAGCACACAAGCAAAGGTCACGTGTCTATAAATGACATCAGTTTCGTTATTGAAACTTTTAGGTGCCTTCACCTGTTGTCTGTTCGTCTGATAAACACTAACGCAAAACTAGAGTACATTTTGAAAAATATTCATTACTGTTACTAACTCAATATTATAATATTCAGCATCGTTGACTTCGAGAAAGAAGTCTACTGTTAGCTTCTTTAATTCTCGCAGTTGACGACGTTGCCTTGCTGTTACTACTCGTACAAAAAATATTATATAAGGTCAGGGTGGCCAAAGCCGTCAGCGGGGCATTTCCGTCAAACGGCGTTTGTGGCTATTCAAACAACAGTACGCGCTTACTGACTCTATCGGTAAAACAGAGAGAAAATTTTATACCCGCAGTCAAAAACAGATGGCGCTGTCTAGCCAGTGAACGGAAAAACCCCGCTTTCAAAGTTTAGTTGCGCTCTGAACTCGAATGCGAGTGTAGTGTGCTGCTGTGTTTCGTGACGGTGCGATGAAAAAATGTCCTTTTAGGGCTTAGTAAATGCGTTTGTTATATAGTTCGATATTCATGTTTGATGGTAGTTTTATTAATTTTCAATTATAATTTGTTGGTGAGAAACTATGGATGGTTAAATATTGGTACTAACGAAATGATCGAGTAGACAAATCCGTCAATTGTGAAACGGGCAAAACCGTCATGTGCCGGAATTTCCCCATGTCATATATTGCCAACCTTTTTGATTTGACTTAGTTAAATAATAAAATAAAAATAAATCAGCCTATATACGTCCGACTGCTGGGCACAGGCCTCCACTCGTGGTGAGAGGGAACGGGCAGTAGTCCCCACGCTTGCAAAGTGCCGGTTGGGGACTTCACATACACCTTTGAATTTCTTCGTGGATGTATGCAGGTTTCCTCACGATGTTTTTCCTTCACCGAAAAGCCAACGGTAAATATCAAACGATATTCCGTACATAAGTTCCGAAAAACTCATTGGTACGAGCCGGGATTCGAACCCACGACCGCCGTTTGACAGCCGCATGCCTGAACCGCTAGGCTACCGTAGCTTAGTAATAACTATGGTAGCGTAGCTTAGTAGTAGCGTAGCGTAGTTAAATAATAACTATGATTATTATACTATAATTTATTTTCAACGATTCTTAGATTCATTTGCAGAGAATCAAGTTTATTTTTATATTTTGCTTGATTTTTTTATTTGTTTTTCAACTCGGCGGACTGAGATTAGTCCCGATTAAAAATCATTAGGTACTAAAATTGTTATATGTAAAGGCATTACACACCAGATGTATTAGACGTGCGCTTCCTACTGCATTTGAAGGTATACATTTCCGTGGGACAGGACTTACCGCTTGTGTGACGTGAGCACGCGTGCGTCTCGCAAGCAGTGTGACTTGTATTGGGAGGGAATACTTAAGATAGCTACGTTTACATTTTAATGCCTGTCTACGTATACCCATCTGGTGTATATATAGCGCGTGTTAATTAGTCCATATCATTATACGATTTCAATATTAAAATTATAAGCACGGTTGCAAAGTTAAATAATTAATTTTGATCGATAAAGGCAAAATAGCAGTATGATGGTAATCACACTCTTCGATTGTTGAGCATTTAGGGTCTTAGCTAAATTGGTCGTTCAATACTTGAAATGAAATGACCAATTTGCTTATTAAATATGATTTGAAATTAAAAATATTGTCGCGCCCATAATAACAATGAGTTGGCCACTGTACTGGATCTTACTCAACAGTGGCGCCATATGGTGAACACAAAAACAGTGGCCCATTATTTTTAAAACATGATGTCAGTTGACGGATTTTCCCTAGGGTTTGGGAATTTGTTTTAAAAGGTTTACTACTCCTGATTGTAAAAATAGGCCGGAATTGCCCCAAAAAAATATATTTGGCAATAAAATCTAAAATAAACCTTAAATAGAGTTCGCTTAAGTTTAGTTTCGATTAACAGTTCAGTGGTATTTGTTCACTTGACGTATATGTTTGTAATACGTCACGATACAAGAAAAATCGTTGGTTGACGGAATAGCCCCAAACCGTCGGGAAAATCCGTCAACTGACATGTTTTAAAAAGAAAAACATATTTAAATACCCAGCAATACTAGCAGTTTAATATGAGTAAATTTGTACAGTTAAATAAATGCCGAATTTATTACAGTGATCAGGTTTATTAAAAAGTAAATATCCTCTTAGTTATGACCAGCCACAGTGAACTTATCAAAAAGTATGACGGAAATGCCCTCATTGACCTTAATGTATTTAAATCTACCTACAGTAGGAATTAAACTTCCTTTAAATTACTCAAAGGTAAATATTTATTACCTACTTGTAAGTAGACTCATTATTTAATAAACTTATTATATTGCTAGAGGACCTTTATACTGTCGGAGCTCCTCAATTCGTATTTTTACTAACACAATACTAATTCCAAGCCCTTAAGTGGCACAGTTTAAACAGGAGATTCGTTGAAAAGTTATGTCATGTTCGCATGCATATATAATTATATACTTAAAACAATCATTGTAGAAATGATAAATAACTTACATTGAGAAGTTCCATAGGTAATTCACATTCTTCTATTGGGCAATGATACACCTTAAGGGACAGACGCGACTGCAAGTTTATTCTCATTTGGCCTCGCTCTTTAATTTGTGTCTCGATAAGGGTTCCAGACTAAGAACTTAAGAATAGGTAGTCTTTCAGTAGGCGCCTTTTTAAAATGTCTCCGCAATTATATCTCGTCGTAGGTATATATATATATCTGCATAATTATGAGATCACTACGACAAAGCACGAGTTTGTAGGTGTGAGTAATGAACTTGCTACCTTTCTTAAAGTAATGATCCCTATAGCTTCACTTTGGCTAGGGGTAATCAGTTCTTGTTCTCGCCGGCTTATTCTCTACGTTTGGAAGCAACTTGAGTCGCTGTTGGGCCCAATAATTATAAGAGAGAGAAAATTCTCATCAAAGCACTGAGGTGCCTTCAAGCCTGAATTTCTATACTTATATCTTGGCACTTATCCCAGTCGAAGGAACAAACACCAGCAACTAAGAATAAACGGGTGCAAGAAGTATTAGCTGCAGAAGCCTACATGAGACGTCATCAAAGACAAGCTGTGATCTACGACGTAGTCTCCTTAAAACAATTTCATTGGGACGCATGAAGCTTCTAGATAAACACAGAAGTTGCTATTTTGTACAAGATAGCAGAACTGTACAACAGTAAGCTGCATATAATGTTGCAAGGGTGGTCGACGTCGCAACTGCCTAACGGACAACGAGCTGCCTACACGGCGTCTGCTTTAACCAACCTCCAGGAGCTGTCTTATCCTCGAGGATCTACCTCCTCGAGGGGGGGGGAGAATGTTAACGCCTCTTTACACCACGGCAATGACGGGCTCGCTGGCCGGCGAGTCTTCCAGACATTCCTTTTTCAATGAATTTTCGAAACTGTCAGAAGAAAATGTTCTGGCATAACTATAAGTTGATTGTCAAATAAATAAGTAATGTTATAATTTAATAATTGTACAAAACGCAATAAATGCATGTAATAAGCAAATGGAGTCTTATTGTTACGGCAACTTGGCCGTAACAGTGGGTAACAGTGACTAACGGGTCACGGTGACTAAAATGCCGCTGTCCGTGTATTTACGCACACAAACACTTGTGCTCTTGTCAAACGTTCGCCTCGAGTGTTCCCCCCACGCCGCGCCAGTCGCCGCCACGCTCGCGCGCCGGGAGGTCATGCGCTGGCAGCGTACCGCCAAAGTAAGTAACAAATTAAATTTTTACGTGTTTTTAAAAAGTGTGTGGTGTCAAATTCTTTGAGGATTTTGTGTGTTTGTGGATTATTTAGTGTTGTGCAGTGTTTCGGTTAGCCTAAGATGCTATTATTTTGCCCATAACAAGAGTGTTAATATTTATTCCGAATTTTTGATTTCGGTAACGGTGGTTGGGTCACAATGGATATTTTTAACTTGGGTTACAGTGGATAAGTATCCACTGTGCCCCGTATATTTTATCTTTATATTTCGTTAATTACTTTGTATTTTCTCGTCTTTTAGGTTACAAAATGCCTCGAACTAACATCGGACTGCATAAGTCATACGCAAAATGAGATGGAGGATGCAATTAACCTGGTGCATCAAGAAGGGACATCTATCAATGTGGTATCTAAACATAAAAATATCCCATATGCTACATTATATCGGTATTGTAAAAAGACTGTAAGAGCTGGCGGCCCCGTAAGATTAACACCAAACTACGCGGTTAATACATAAATATAACATTTTCCAGTGAACAAGAAAAATCTTTAATAGATTATGTAATCAAATGTAACGTGTGCGTTTGTATGTTTCCAGTCTTTTATGTCCAAATTAACATAATTATTATTGATTAGTTATAGTTTCGGACACTCCGTTATATGAATACTTAGGTACTATTAGTAATTATGAGACTGAATGACCTTAATAAATACCTAATATTTTTGTATGAAACATTACGTAATTTTTGATGTCCTAGTTAATATAATAATTGTTTATTAGATGTAGTAGTAACTCCGTTCTACTGTTAATTACTAAAACAGATCTTATGAAACAAAATGATTAGTAAATAATGTTTTTTAATTGAGTTTTTCTTAATAAATCCTGCAAAAAATCACTGTGACCCATGAGGTTCACTGTACCCCAAGGGCTTATCCAGTCTAACCCATGCATGGTTCACAGTGGATAATTTCCCATTTAGAAAAAAAAATACTTTTGACTAAATCCTTTGGCTGTTAGAATGATTGTCATCTGTTTTTTGTGTACCCTGATAGTGTTACAAAACGATGGATTCAAATTCTAGGGGTAAATGTACTTAACTTCAGAAATATTGGGCTTCAGACGAAAGTGTATCCACTGTTACATTTTTTTCATTTCAAACATTAAACTTTAATATTTCCTGAAGTATGAAAGGTATTGGTGTCGAGTTTTTTTTATAATACTGTTTATTTACTCAGTAATATATATATTCATTAAACCATTCATGTTGCATAATTTTTTTTTATGAAATCAATCACTCAGTATGGTCCCTACTACCACTTTGCCAAGCGGCTTGCTTTCTTCATAAAGTGCAGCATTTTGATCATAACAAGTAGGACTATCATAAAAGTGACGTAATAAAATAAGATGCGTTATACATACTTTCAATTTGAAAATCAACTGTGCATCTTAGGTGTCGGTGGTTTTCCACTCGGCAGCCACACTTGACTTCAATGAACCTCTCCGAGCCACTCTGACCATCAACTTAGAAGGCACCATCAAGGTGTTGGAACTCTGCAAGCGAATGCGGTACATACACGTAAGTGATTCTATCTATTGTTATACTTTTAGATTAGATTAGATTAGATTTATTTATTACACGATAAAAATTACAATATAAATTTGCATAAATGTCAAGATTACAAGAATTTCTACCATGTTCGTCAATTTTAATAATAAAGACTTAATGAGTCAGTTGACTGTTAAATACAAAATATTATATTATTCTATCTCCCGAAAAGGATCGTCATTCATTACACACAATAACATAATATTTTCTAAACGATTTATATGTCAAAACTACATATTTAATAATGATTGTCACGTTTAAAAACAGGAATAAGTAATAATAAGAGTTCATAACATTGATAAATATAAAGTTAACAAAAATAAATGTCAATTATAGAATAATAAAATACACAATTAAAAAGTAATTTCCATGTACTCGTTAACGGAGTACAGAGGGTTTTCCAACAAAAGATTTCTCAGTTTGCGCCGGAATGTTTCGTCATATGGTTCATTCCTTAGATTGGCCGGTAAGTGTTCATAATAAATGGGTCCGATGACGCCGGGGTTTTTTGTTGAAAGCGCCATGCGACGAGGAACCGTTCTCAAGCGCCCAGTAGAACGGAGTTGTTTCCCCGGCAAATCAACACTTACAAACTGGGAAATATTGTTTCTTACAAATAACAAACAGTCAAATAAGTATTGTGAGTAGTGCGTCATAATGCGTTAAGATTTGAAGAGTTCTCTACAAGGGTGCCTATGCTTTACTCCAACAAGTGTACGGATTGCTCGTTTTTGCACGATTAATACCCTGTTAGTATCTGTAGAGCTCCCCCAGACAAGTGTGCCGTAAGGAAGGAGTGAGTGAAAATAAGCAAAGTAAACCTGTTTCAATGGCTCCCCTGAGATCAATGGTTTCAGTTTTCTCAACGCAAATACTGCACTACCCAATCTATCGCATAAACTGTCGACATGGCGCTTCCAATTCAAATTAGCGTCAACTATGAACCCAAGGAACTTACTTTCGTCACATATTGGCATCGGACAACTGGCCATGCACGGCGGAAGCGGAATCTTTCGGCCTGAGAAAAGGATTATGTTCGATTTTGCACAGTTTAATAATAGTCCATTTGCCGAGAACCAGTTCCCTAATTGACTACAAGCCTGACTAACTTAGATTTATATTATGTTTATGGCGTTTATTGCCTTCGGACCAGATTCCTATTTTCCTATCCTAAAAATATCGTCCTTCAATTCTGTACGTTTTCATTTTCGATGTATCAATTTTCGATCTTCTAATCGGTACGTACCCATTGTTAAATTCTAAGTGTTTTGATTATTTAAAGGAATCTCTGCTATTATGGTGTACCCGTAAAATATATCTGAATTAATTCACTAAAATCGTATAAGTACAGATAAATCGGTATATATGGCAACATTGACTGACGTAGCTCATTTGACTCGCGATACATTGAAAATGGCGGTCATTTCGATATTATTTTCATGTCCGCCACATAAACTAAATAACATTTTTTGATTAACAACTAATGGCAAATAAAGAAGCATTAAAACATGTAACAAACAATTATTTGAAATCAGATTAGGCTTCTCTACAAAAAGTTATTCCGGAAGTCCCGTGATACATTTTGAACTGTACCCCTCTATACAAGAACGCGAGCAAAGAAGTATCCACTTCAAAAATATTACTCGAACTTTATGAAAACTAAATAGCTTCTTGTTGCATGTAACCATTCAAAAAATATTCGTTTTCGTTGTCACTGTTATATATATACCTGGCTGTCGTCCGACGTGATGCACGACCATGCACGACGGCTAATCACAGCAATGCATGCAGCAGCAATTCATAAATTGACCAATCGCATTCATTTTTTATTGGGATACGGTTACGATACAGTTGACAATGCACATACCGGGTTTTAGGCATGTATTTGGGTAGAAATAAGGAATGTAAGGAGCTCGCCTTCGATGATTTTTTCTTTCGCTGGTTCCAACAACAAAACAATATAAAACTTAAATATTAACTGCGGTAAAGTTTGCACAGCATTGTAATGACCCTTGGTGTCTTTTAGGCGTTGGTCTACGTATCAACAGCGTACTCCAACACGAACCAGCAAGTGGTGGAGGAGCGGGTGTACCCTCCCGCAGCCAACATCGACGACGTCTACAAGTTCCTCGAGCTACATGGAGACGACGAGGCTGCGACGAAGAAGCTCCTGAGTAAGAATTAGTGTGGGGTGTTTGTATACGGCTGACGTCAAACATATGTTTGGGTAACAACTAGGATCTTCGTTGCCTGTTTCCAATGCAGTTTAGGTACAGAATAGTTGTGATCAAGCTTCAGCCTGGCATTTAACCCAGATTATGCATTACAGAGTAGAGTTATAAATTGATTGGGCCCAAAATTGTGTATCTAATACCTAGTATACCTACCCAGGAAATTGCATCTTTCACAAAGGTTTACCTATTTCCTTTTTTACAGATGGATGGCCAAACACGTACTGTTTCAGCAAATCCCTTACAGAAGCCTACCTAGCGAAACACCACGGGAATGTACACACTGTGATTCTGAGGCCGTCTATTAGTAAGCATTTCTTATATTTTAATCATTTATCACCTATTTTAGAAATATATTCTTGCATGGAACGAACAATGTTATTTTAATTGTCCAGTAAGTTAATCACACGTTTTATTGTGCTAGTATTGGAATATTATTTTTCAGTCGTCTATTTAATTAGGTATTATATTTCAGTAACAGCAGCACTGAATGAGCCGCTGAAAGGTTGGTTGGATGGTTGGCAAGGATGCACCACCATACTGACCATGTCAGCGCGGGGCTTCTTCCGAGTCATCATGGGCGATGCGCAAGGTGTGGTCGGCGTGATCCCAGTGGATTACGTCGCCAATATGGCTATAGTTGCCGCCGTTCAACCCAACAAGTATGTCTGCATTTCGTAAGCGTCATACTTAACATAATGGTAATCAGAATCACACACATAAAAACAAAATAAAAAGTCCGGCGAGCAGGTATATTGCTTTCTAACCGACTTCGAAAAAGGAGATTATCGATTCGACTCGTACGTTGTACGCAATATTATAGGAGCTGCCATAGTTACATTAGTGACTCGCTTTATTCAAATATTCCTAACAAAAGCTTCCAAACAAATAAAGGTATCAATCCTGCAAATTCATTATCGTGAATTTATTATTAGACTAGGTACTTAGGTAAATAAAATTCATTTGAAGTTCTTTAAGTCCTGGGCTGTTATTTGCTACGCGCAAATGCGGCTCACCCCGCCGGTCACCCGTCACAAAACTAGACCTCTACCTACGCTTAGTTACTACGCATCGCCGTGTCAAGATATATTTGTGGGTGAGCGTTGAGGTGAGCTTAAAACAAGTTACTGAATAGGGGGGCTGCACAGTGCACGGCAATGACAGGACAGCCCGCGAGCTCTGTCGCGGCTACATACTATCCTTCTCTTTCTAAGCTTTCTAGACTAGACAAGATAGGAGCGTCGTCTCGTTCTATCGAACGGTGTCAGCCAGTGACAGACGCTCTATCTTGTCACTAATCGTGTGATAAGGCCGACCATGATACGGGGTCTGGGCTATTATTCGCTACGTGTTAATGCGGCTTACCCCGTCACGAAACTAATAGACCTCTACCTACGCTTAGTTACTATACGCATCGCGCATCGGTAAGATATATTTGTGGGTGAGCGTTGACGTGAGCTTAAAACAAGTTACAGAATAGGGGGGCAGGTCTTGTGACAGCCGTGCTGTTGTATCGTTGTTTATATAACGTTCAAGTTTCTGGACAACGTAAGAGTAAGTAGGTACCACTGCCTAAAGTGGCAAACGAGTAACTTTGAGTTTGTATGTTACGGGTAATGTCTGATTTCAAGATTTATTTTACCACTAGCTGTAGCTGCGACTTCGTTCGCATGGTAATGTGGTGGGAGTTCTAATTTAACCTAGAGTAAAATCCCCAAATATGGACCACCATATACATTTTAGTAAATAAAACACAGGATTTTAAAATTGAAGAAATGTAATAAAAACGAATCAGTCGAGAAATTATCTGGCAATCTGCTAATGATAATAATAATATCATAAAGAAACAAATGTTTAACAAAAATTTCGTACTTCTAACACAGCTCAAAATTAACCCTTTCAAAAAAGGTAACATTCGCTGACACGATGGGCACTGTATGCATTTTTCTCCACAAGTGTCATCTGAAAAGAGACCGTAACAATAAAGACATTTACAATATACAATTACATAGACAATAACAATAACTACTAGTCCATATTTGAAACTACACTATTGGTCCATAATATGAACAGGTGTCATTTTTCGTTAAAAAAAAATCAAATAAATAATAGTAATACGTGTCGTCACACGCTACAACAAGAAAGTTTACTAACAAAATAAAGTTTCTAGGACACGGAGGTACAAGTATAAGCGGTTGCCATTAAAGAAGTAATAACCTTACAAAACTCACCGAAAATTTCCATCAAATGTGCCTAAAAACTTCAATCGACGATAACTGACAAGTACGTGCACTGAGCTTCGCGGCGAATCACTGGCGGGGAGCCGCACCTCAAGGGCGTCGAAAGCGGCCAACTTCACTACGTTAGCAACGCCACCTAGCGGGATATTCGTGTGGTCCATATTATGTACCTAGTCCATATTTGGGGATTTTACTCTATCAAGTAAAACGTTGATCAAACCTATTTTAGCTAAAATGCTGTTAAAATTAGTTTGTCTTTCTGATATTTAAATGAGTAAGAAAGGGAAAGGCATTTTTCAAAGTTTTGAATCAAAATTGTACAAATCACTGCCCGCCACAGACTATACCAAGATACTCTCATGAGAGTATGTTGACATGCGCAAACTTATGCTACTCTAGTAACATAACTCAATGTAGACAACAGACGGCCAATTTATATTTTCCATCTTACCTAACCTAACCTAACCACGAGGTAAGTTCTACAACCATAACGCGAGTCCGAGTCCCTTTCTATTCAAGGTAATTATTAAAAATATTAAAGTAATATGTTTCTTTTTTTCATATTGCAATGTTTCAAATCGCGCTATCACATTCTTCCAAATCTTGTGTATGTTCCCGCCATTGCCAACTTAACGAATGTGTGTTGCAGACTTTATGGTAAAAGTATTTTCCTGTATGTTGGCCAATGGCTGAATGACAACTTGAAGGCGTGAAGTACGAAGTTATAATACCGCTTTAATACTGACGCGCTTGATAATTAATGTTTATAAAAGGCCCGTTCTATACTATTTTAATACATAATGTTTATTGCTGATAAATATAAATACTGACAAACCAGCACGGCTATCACAAGACGGCGCGCGAGCTCTCTCGTTTTTTTCTCGAACTATCCGTCTCTCTCTTATCAGAGACTTAAGAGAGAGAGATAAATCGAGAGAGCTTGCGCACCGTCTTGTGATAGCCGTGCAGTATCGTGGCAAATACTCAGCGTGTAATCTTCCAGAAACTCAAGTAGACTTTAATGGCTGAAAGCGAGACCAGCGCTATGCCATGCCATTAAAAAAAGGACAAGTCAGACTTTTGACGATAGACGTTATTTTGTTGAAATTTGTTGATACATTTATTGAAATTACGCCTCAATACGAATTTAGCGCATATAAGTTTCCATATCAGAATCTTTTATTTTTTTGTCTTTAGAATTTAATATGCGTTTTGTGAAGGTCTATCACAACACCGGATCGAAATCATTACTGTTGGATAGATATGGCAAGCCCGCCATTTTAAAGTCACTGACAGTTGACAGATATGGCGGCTACGATTTCAAGCACAAGAAATGAATAATTTAATGAGGTTAAATGTTTCCGAAAATTAATTAATCGTCGCAGTCGGATAAAAACTATCCTAAACGGAAGCTAGAGTAATAATTTACTTATAAAAAAGGTTACATGTTTTTCAGTTCATGGGAAGCTGAGATCACGCGGGACACACCAATGCTTAGTTTGATACTGGCTGGGTTCCTTTTTTAATTTAGAGATTTATTATAAGTGACAGATGAGAGATTACATGCATCCACAGATATAGATATACACTAGATAACTTAAACACCTTAATCTGTATGAAAACCGACCGTGTCACTTTTTCCTACTTACTTTGACGTCACACGGGCAAATTAGCGATCTGAATTCCCTGTTGTCCGCGGAAAATCGATTCTGCAATAAGGTATTTTCCTAATATTCACGGACAACCGGCTACCACAACAGACGCGCGCGGAATGTAAGTCGGAGTGCCAACTCGGAGTCCGAATTCTGGCACGCGAAGTACATGCATTTGCGTGATCTATGTATATCTATATCTGTGCATGCATCAGTATATAGAGCGAACCTCCGAAATGGGCATGTCCTATTTAGTTGTCCCACGGCTCAGGCTGTGTGTTTTGCTTTGTGTTTTCGCAATTTACAACATTTCAAAATTAGTTAGGATGCCCAAATCGAAAATCATTTCGGTAAATATGTTACCTGAACGTAATAAACATACATCGGGGTTTTCGGAGCGGGAACGTTTGACATTAGCCAAAGAGTAGGTATTTACTTAAAAACAGATCGTACCCTAGTAGGTTTCTACCGAATGAATAATTGATTGAAAAATAAATAAAGATTAATCATACATATAGGTACATATTTTATATTGGTCATTCATTATCAACCTCTTCAGTTAAGTCTATTCATTTATAAGAAAATGCTTCATAGATATCGAGCGTCAAGATTGACATTATATTAGACACTTATTGTCAACCGTTACCCTTGCTTGTCTAGTAGATAAACTTATATGCAATTGTATTTTAAAAAACTGTAAATAATCAGTCAACACAAATATGCCTCCGAGAAAAAAAACTCGTTACGAGTTTATGCGTTCGTGGATAGAAAATAATCCAGAGATAGAGGTTCGAGATTCTTTATTATTTTGCACCAAGTGCAATGTGAGCTTCGCTCAAACGAAATCTAGTGTAACGCGACATGTCGCATCTAATAAACATACAGGTATGAAATATGATTTCAATAGTGAGCTCTTGAAATTTGTTGTGGGCTGTAATATACCATGGACGCAGGTAAACAATCCGATATTTAAAGATTTTATCGAAAATTGTGTTACCGGTAAATTTGGAAAAACTGCAAAAGTTCCTTCGGAATGTCAACTGCGACGGGAATATTTAAATAAAGCTTACGATGAAAAAATGAATAAAATACGGAGCGAGCTAAAAAATGAATATATATATGTGAGTGTTGACGAAACCACGGATGATTATGGTCGTCAAATAGCTAACGTAATAGTGGGAGCATTACGTGATGATCACATTGGCACTCAACACTTGATATCCAGTAAACGGTTAGACAGCACGAACAATGTATCAATATCCAATACGGTCACAAGTGCTCTTGATGAATTATGGGGTGCTAACCATAATAATTACAATAAAGTACTTTTACTTTTAACTGACGGTGTGGGCTACATGCTAAAGGCTGGAAGAAATTTAAAATGTATTTTTCCCAATCTGATTGCACGTCACATGTTTGGCTCATGGTTTAAATAGAGTGGCTGAACTAGTAAGAAAACTTTATCCAGATGTGAATGATTTAATCGCAAATGTTAAGAAGACATTTTTGAAATCTCCTAAAAGAATACAAAAGTTTAAAGAAATGCTCCCCGGAGTGCCTTTACCACCTCGACCAACAATTATTCGGTGGGGAACCTGGATAGAAGCTGCAACGTATTACAGCAAACATTACGATGAAGTGAAACGTGTTCTAAATACATTCAGTCCCACCGAAGCCCAGAGTATTAGAAAGGCAAAAAGAGCGTTTGGAAATGCAAATATAAAAAGCGACTTAAATTTCATAGCAAATCATTTGATGACTATCCCAAATGCTATTAAAAAACTACAGGATGCGAAGCTGTTGATCAGCGATAGTTTAAAAATAGTTCATGAAACCTATAGAGATGTTTCCAAATTAAACATGAGCGTAAAAGGAAAACAGATTTATGATAAACTGAAGTTGGTGTTAAAGAAGAATTCTGGCTATAGCACACTAAAAATTATAAATGAGTTGGTACAAGGCAAAGAAATAGAACTTCAATCTCAAACTTCTCGTGCATCAATTGATTCCTACAAAAAATTTAAATATGCACCTATTACAACTGTCGACGTGGAAAGATCATTTAGCTCCTTGAAATGGATATTTACAGCAAGACGCCGTAGATTAACTGTCCCAAATATAGAAAAAATATTAATAGTTTATTCTGAAAATCGTGTCAACTATTCAATTTACAGCAGGTAATTAATTAAAGTTATTTTAATTGTTACCTTATAAGTTATAAGACTTTTACGGAAATTAAAATAAAACTTTGTCACAGATTGTATACAACTCACAGAGAGGTAGTTATTCATTAGGCATAATAAGATATTTTCTTAGACTAACATATCTGTTTATCTCTACTCTTTCTCAAATCATTCCCGCTCCGAAAACCCCGACGTATGGTAATAAAGTAGTTTTCAGGTTTCTTTTTTACTAGTTAGAAAATCGCGAAATTTCATAAATATGGTTTTTAAACGGTTTGTGACGTGTGACGTCATTACTACGTCCAAAGAGCAACACCAAGAAATGACTGGTCACACAGCCGCCTAGTGGCAAGTCGATTGTACTACTCTGACGAATGCAAGCGTGCAGCAGCGTGCTCGCTTCACATAAAGTGGCCGTCAATAGAACTTGCTAACTATGTAAACAAACAATGTATTGAAATTGACATTTAAATGTCAATTTCAATACAATGTTTGTTTACATAGTTAGCAAGTTCTATTGACGGCCACTTTAAACACTAACGCACACATACATATTCACGCACCACGCACACACGTATAGATACAAAAGTTTTATTCTCTGTTTTGACCATGTTTTCACTTTGAAGCCTACAATGTGACTATAGTTAAGAAGAAAACGTTTCTAAAACATGAAATCACATTTTAGATAAGCACGCTTCCTTTCATACTTTGCCAGTCATATTGTAGGTTTTAAACAACTATGAAATGGATCTGAAAACTGAAACATGCAACATAGATAAAAGTATTTTCACCTCACTAGCTCGGAAAGCCCTTTTCGAAGAAGAAAATCGCTTTTTATCCACATGTGAAGAAAGAGTTTTGACATTTGATCGCAGCTTAAGTGACATGTGACAGCTAACAAAACGTAGAACGTTAAAAGTGCTAAATTTATAACATCACAATTAATGAATTGCATCGAGTAAAAAACACTAAATACAGTCTTACAACTTTATTTTAATGCATAAATATCAGCATTTAACATTAATCTTCATTTTTGTTATAAAAACGGATAAAATGTTTTGATAGTCCAAGTAAGTCGATGTGCGAACAAAACGCATCCGAAATAAAATAAAAATTACTTTTATGGTCGCACTACACTTGGGAATGCGTGTTCGCGTTGCGTCGTTGCCTCTCTTTCATTTGCCGTAGGAAGAAAAAAGATGCAGCACGAATATCTGGGCAAATACCGCCAACTGTAGGCCACTATTAAGTCAAAACTTTTCACTTTTGCAGCCGCTAACGTTAAAATATTCGCATGTTTTTCTAGTTTGGTTTGTTATTAAAAATGAATGATTCGAGTGACGAAGACGTATTAACACTGTGGAATTACGGGAAACCGTGCAAAATGCAGAATTGTGCTTATTGCCTGAAAAAACCCGTTGACATGAAAGCGTTTGACCTTTATAATACATAGAGACACAAAAAAGGTGCAAAAATCTTTTCAGAAACTGTAATTCTCGCCTATTTTGTCTAAACTAAATATATTGTCTAAATTTACCTAGTTATTGAATAAAATATAATAGAAATATAATTAATATTACATTTGATAAACCTTACTTACTGAGGCTGGAATTATATAATTTATGCTAGTCTATTTGTTAGGTACTATAAATGTTATGATTGTATATGTCAATATCGGAGTAGTTCCATAAAGACTGGATATGCTTAGGCTATTTTGCAATATTTTAGATTTTACCAATACTTCTAATACTTCAAAATTATTGTATTGACAAAGAGGTAAATAAATAAAACAAACCCTTTTTCTTATTTTCCTCGCTGTAGTTAGGTGAAAAGTTTTGTGTTATACACGGGTGAAAAGTTATTTTAAGTCTCGTGTGTTGAAACACTCGCTACGCTCAGGATTCTATTTTTGAACCACTCGCTTCGCTCGTGGTCAATCATAGTATCCTTTCGCTTGCTCGTGTTTCAAATGAACACTCGCAGGTAAAATACAACTTTCCCCCCTTGTATAACAAATAACTATTTCACCTCACCGGCTCGAAAGAGCTTGCTTTATCGCTCAAAATCTGCGCCCAAAAGCCCATTTTATCCGCTAGCGTGGAAAGAGTTTTTAACGTGACGGTCAATCGCCAGATCCAACTTTTTTCTATACAGAATAAGAGGTCATTATCCTGCGTTCAGAAACTGATGGTGTTTGCCAATAATTAATTGTCATTATTTTGATAAAATTTAATTAATAATACTTATTCATTCTTAATTACATACGAAACATCAATATTTAGACTGACTTATAAGGATACAATACGAATAAATAATTTATACAGGGTGTTAACGGGGTCATGATCCGGAATGACAAAAAGCGAATAAGATGATCATACTGAACAACCTTTCCCATGGGACCAACCACGAAATCGCAAAAAAAAAGAGCCAATTAAGAGTTAACTGTGAGTTAACTGCGATTTAATTGAGAGTTATGTATGGAATACCTGGTTTTTTTTTGCGATTTCGTGGTTGGTCCCATGGGAAAGGTTGTTCAGTATGATCATCTTATTCGCTTTTTGTCATTCCGGATCATGACCCCGTTAACACCCTGTATATGTAGTTTTATTTTTCAAAAATTTTCGCTTTTTCCAAATTTGGAACGCACCGTTTGAAAAGTTAATTTAAGAAAAAGCTCATGTAGGTACCTACATTTAATTTAGTTTTGTTTTAAAGCCACAGTAAAACCAAAATAATGGTGGTTATTTATAGATTTTAGTGCAGAAGATATACATATATGAATTTTAATGCCTGCTAATTTAGCGGAATAAGTGAAATAAGCGTATTTGAACCTTATTTTACCCGTGCGTGAGTACCCAACAATACTTTGACTTTTTTAGTGTAGGTAAGCGTGGAGTTATTTAAAGATGCAAAATGTTTAATGTTACATTTAATAATTATAAAATGCTATATCTTTATGAGATGTAAACAAACCTTTATTGAAAATGAGTATAAGGTCCAAATTACTTCCATTACATTTACAATTTCCCTCGCGATGACGAATAGGTACGTGATACTATTATATATTTTTTAATGTGAATATGTTCTCACTGCTGAGGTGAAATGTTGTATGTGTTACTCGAGAGCAAAGTATTTGCATCTCGTGCTTTTGAGTCCTTCGCTGCGCTCAAGATTCAAACTTTCAATCACTCGCTACTAATCACGAGGATTCAATTTTAGAATCTTTCGCTTCCTCAGTACTCAAAATCAGCACTCGCAGCAAAAACAAACTTTGCTCTCTTGTTGCACAAATAACTATTACGTCATATCAAAATCTTAAATTTATTGTCGTGGGTCTATGGTACTGACATCTTTTTCCATTTTCTGTCAACAACATTAAATATAGTAGCGATCCGCTTCGCCAGAGGTGTCACTACTTTCCATACATTAATCGGCGTGTCGCCTCTTCTAAGTTTCCAACGCCATTTTTACAGGATAAAACGGTCGGCCGGCCGAGTCTAAGGGACTTATTTTTGAACTGTCAAGCAGCCCGCGACATGCCCTAATTGAATTACCGAATTGATGTTGCCAAGTTATTTTGAGAAATCAAGCTCAGTGCAAATTATACCACCTTATATTGAATGTAAAATTAATAACCACCTGATCATCTTATAAATGAAAATCAATTTCAACCCCCTTAATCCTGGATCATGAATTTTGAATCCATCAGAAGTTCCGATTCCGGCAGTTATTACAGTAAATATAATTTTGGCTTCCGAGAATCATGCCCAACACAAATTCTACAAATTAATAATTTTATTTTAGAGAAGTCTCAGTCTACAACTGCTGCACCAGTGGAGTCAACCCTATCACGTGGGGAACGATGGCGAAACTATTTATCGATACGAGCAAGGCGGACAATTTTCGTAAGTTCCTTTGGCACTCCATTTTTTCAACATCCACTTCACCCATACGCAAGCCTAGTTAGCACGATCACGTTTCTGTCTCATAGAAAGCATTTGTCGCTCGCAAACTTTTTAGGTCCTAAGGACCTAAAAAGTTTGCGTCGGCATTTTACAGAAAAATGCACTCTGGAGGTGGAGTGGCCATTCTACTACAGGAAGGAATCGATTACATAAGCCGAGAAAATATCACGCAACTGTCGAAGGAACTAGTATTTGAGTGATGTGCCGTGGAATTACCCAAAGAACACTTATTATTGATAAGCATTGCCGAACCGCGACATTGATGTATTTTATGATAAACTAGCTTTTGCCCGCGGCTTCGCTCGCGTAGTAAGTGTAATTTTGCAATAATTGTTAAATTGTTACGCCGGCAACTTACTGACTTACTTCCCTTATGAATAACCATTTGTCAAAACCCGTTATGGTAAATTATTTTTTATTTCCTATTATTTTTATTCCCGTGTGGTGACGGGTTAGAATTTCACCACCCCCTTTCTTCCCGTGCGTGTCGTAAAAGTTGACTAAGGCAGCAGGGTTGAAGTGTGTTGTGGGCGATGGGCTAACAACCTATCACTGCAATATACCCACATTTATGCTAAAAGTGGCGCTGGAACATAAGTTTCATGTGCTCTGCCTACCCCTTTTGGGAATAAAGGCGTGAATTGTACTAACTAAAGTACTTTTTTGTATCTTAATAAGTAATCTTCCTACAAAGTTTCAAGTCTCTAGTTCAAAAAATAATGTTCCTCTCACACAAACTTTGCACCCCTATTTAACCCCCTTAGGGATGGAATTTCCAAAAATCCCGTCTTATCCTTTGCCTACGTCATGAAAGGAAGTTCTGGTGTAAGTTTCTAGCTCCAAAAATAAAGCTCCCTCATACAAACTCCGCACCCCTATTAGGGGTAGAATTTTCAAAATCTTTCTACAAAAGTTTCAAGTTTCTAGCTCAAAGTATAATGTTTCCCTCATACAAACTTTGCACCCCTATTTTACCCCCTTAGGGGTAGAGTTTTTTAAAACGCCTAAAGTACTTTTTTTTATCTTAATAAGTAATCTTCCTACAAAGTTTCAAGTCTGTAATTCAAAAAATAATGTTTCTCTCATGCAAACTTTGGACCCCTATTTAACCCCCTTAGGGATGGAATTTCCAAAAATCCCGTCTTATCTCTTGCCTAGTAGTAGTAGTTTCGGATACAAACTGCACCCATATTTAACCCCCTTAGGGGTGGATCTTTCTAAAACGCAGAAAGTACTTTTTTGTATTTTATTACGTAATCTTTCTACAAAGTTTCAAGTTTCTAGCTCAAAGAATAAAGTTTCCCCCAAACAAACATTGCACTCCTATTTAACCCCCTTAGGCGTAGAATTTTCAAAACGCAGAAAGTACTTTTTTTGTATTTTATTAAGTAATCTTCCTACAAAGTTCCAAGTTTCTAGTTAAAAAAAAATATGTTTCTCTCATACAAACTTTGCACCCCTATTTAACCCCCCTAGGCATGGAATTTCCAAAAATCCCGTCTTATCCCTTGCCTACCTCATAAAAGGAAGTTCTGGTGTAAGTTTCAAGTTTCTAGTCCCAGTAGTTTCGGATACAAACTTTGCACCCATATTTAACCCCCTTAGGGGTGGATCTTTCTAAAATGCTGACAGTTCTCTTTTGTATTCTAATAAGTAATTTTTCTACAAAGTTTCAAGTTTCTAGCTCCAAAAATAAAGTTTCCTCATACAAACTTTGCACCCCTATTTAACCCCCTTACGGGTAGAATTTTCAAAACGCGGAAAGTACTTTTTTGTATTTTATTAAGTAATCTTCCTACAAAGTTTCAAGTTTCTGGTTAAAAAAATAATGTTTCTCTCATACAAACTTTGCACCCCTATTTAACCCCCTTAGGCATGGAATTTCCAAAAATCCCGTCTTATCCCTTGCCTGCGTCATAAAAGGAAGTTCTGGTGTAAATTTCTAGTTTCTAGTCCCAGTAGTTTCAGATACAAACTTTGCACCCCTATTTAACCCCGTTAGGGGTGGAATTTACTAAAACGCTGAAAGAACTTTTTTTCTATCCTAATAAGTAATCTTCCTACAAAGTTTCAAGTCTCTAGTTCAAAAAATAATGTTTTCCCAACACAAACTTTGGACTCCCATTTCACCCCCTTAGGGGAGGAATTTTGAAAAACCCTTTCTTAGTGATCCCCTAGACCTTATAAGGAACCTACGTGCCAAATTGAGAATCTCTAGAACCAGCGGTTTGGGCTGTGCGTTGATATGTCAACTTTGCACCCCTATTTAACCCACTTAGGGGTCGAATTTTCAAAAACGCTGAAAGTGCTTTTTTTGCATTTTAATAAGTAATCTTCCTACAAAGTTTCAAGTCTCTAGTTCAACAAATAATGTTTCCCCCATACAAACTGGACCCCATATCACCCCTTTAGGGGTTGAATTTTGAAAAATCCTTTCTTAGTGCACCCCTAGACCTTATAGGGAACCTACGTGCCAAATTTGGAATCTTTAGAACCAGCGGTTTGAGCTGTGCGTTGTTAATCAGTCAGTCAGTCAGTCAGTCAGTCAGTCAGTCAGTCAGTCAGTCAGTCAGTCAGTCAGTCAGTCAGTCAGTCAGTCAGTCAGTCAGTCAGTCAGTCAGTTTCTTCGTTTATATATTTAGATTAGGCCTCCTCAATAAAATTCGATTAAAGGAGCAGAAGCTACATGTAATCTTATGTGGTGACTTCAATATCAATATAGCCGTAATCTCACCAGCGTCGGAAAAACTTGTGAACGCCATGCTGCCGTATAATCTGCTTCAAATCATAAAAACACCAACACGTGAAATTAAAAAATCTGCCACATTCGTGGATCTTATATTTACAAACAATTTAGGAAAAAATGATACAATAGTAAAAGATTATGGCATATCCGACCACAAAAGTCTTATTTATAAGCTGCCAAATAAACGAGTCTGTAATAAAAAGCAAAAGAGGCCGCTATATACCCACAAAATAATTTATAGTAAAAAAAATATGTCTTCATTCAAACAGGAACTCTCTTATACAGACTGGGAAAATCTACTTATACATAATAACGTAAATCAAAATTACAAAGTGTTTCACCGCCACCTAGACCAAACATTAAATAAAAACATATCTAAACGGAAAACAAAGCTGCAAGTACCTAAAATTAAATCATGGCTAACAACCACAGACCATTATTACTCCAGGCAAAATACGGTTTTGAAAAACATTAATTTATAATAGCGTTTTTTTTGTTGATTTCATTTGAAAATGTTATTCTAAGATGATTTAGTCAAGAATCCGACAAACTTTCCACCCGGAAGTAATTATGTAGATTTAAATGAAGCATGCATTATCTTTTTTTGTACGATTTATCTTGAATATTATAGAGCAAATGTAAATGAACCAAAATAAAGACAAAAACATTTATTAATATTTTTACTGACTTTTTAGAAGCCAGTTAACTTATCATTTTTTCGATGTCTGAAATTTTGTCGGATTTTGTCGCTGGGTAACTATTTAATTGATAATATATCCGTTATACATAAAAAATAAGCTATTATAAATTATTTCCAAAATTGACATTTTTTCCATACAAGTTGTCAGTTCATTGCCTGGACTATATATTATATCCTATAGACCTCGCTTAGTCGGGCGACCCCCGCTGCCACACATACAGTGAATTCACTGTCAAAGGCGCGTACGGCGTAATGACATGTAAACAGTCCCAACTCCGAATCCAACTCCAACTCTGAATTTCATTTAGTGCTAAAACTATGTCGAAATGTACTAAAAACGTGCAGTCTTAAAAGAATGGTGCTAAATAAAAAAAACGTCACAGTCCGATTTAAATGTTTTTACTATTATTATAGTTGTACAGTAAACAATTTTGAAATCTAAAGATTTTTATTAACATTGAATAGATTTAAATGTCAATTAGCACACAAAACGACCAAATTAACTTATGATATGGGTAAGGCCGTTCTTTCTTGTTCCTGATTAAGCAGTTTAAATCGTCTACATTTTAATCAATTCCAGTGTGTTACGAATATTAGTAATCCATTTATATGGCTAATTGGCGTAACACACTGGAAGAGATTAAAATGTAGACGATTTAAACTGCTTAATCAGGAACAAGAAATAACGGCCTTACCCACATGATCGAAGCTTATATTTATAATTTTATATTACATACTTGCCACAATGCCCACAATGACATCTTTTTTGTAGTGCTGTTTACGTACCGGTTTTTTATAAATATATTTTTCTATTTCTGTATTTTTATTTGTCATTTATACATTTATACATTCATAATCACTTAAATACGAATCGTTAAAATAACGTATTATTGCCTACACGGCATATTGTTTAAATACAATTTGTTTTGGCATTTTTTTAAAGACATTTCGAGCGAACAACACAGAAATAATGAAATAGCTGCCAACACTGCAAAACGTAACAGTGACTTTGAGGATTGTCAAGAGGGGTCCCTCATATATTATTGGTCAGCGGCGCTACCACGAACTTCGAAAGTCGAAGTTCGGGTATTTCCATCTCTATCGCACTCCCTAAATCGAGTGACAGGGATGCATGTATTACGAATTTCGACTTTCGAAGTTCGTGGTAGCGCCGCAGGTTTTATATGCGTTTTGTTTCATCTGTCATTTTGCGCATAGACTTTCAAAGCTGCTGCGCCACTAGTGGCTATTTTTTGTTTTTACTGAATCGCGGAATGCTTTAGAAAAATGAAGCTAAGAATAAAAAAGTATTTTGTATTTTACAAACCATTTTACAAATACAAAATACGTCTCGAATAGTATTTCAAATAAAATACAAAATACTTTTTTTTAAAAGTACTTAAGTACAAAATCAAAAATACGTATTTTGTATTTGTATTTTAAATACAAGTATTTCAAATATGTCACAACTCTGCCCGCTGCACAGAATAGTCGCTCCTTCCTTGTCTAGAATTAGGCAAAGTAGGTAGTGATGTGCATAGTATGTATTCGTGTACTATCGATAAGATATTCTTCCTACAGGGACCATTCTGAAAACCAGCGCTGGGCATCCAAACCCAGCAAATGCTGAGATTGGGACCCTTTGTACCGGCTAAACATTAATATTAAAGTTTAAGTTTAAGTTTAATTTTAAATATATCTAAAGTGTACTTTTTAGTCTTTCATGCAGTAGTTATTAAGTTTATATGCGGTGTACCTAAATTACTTTGTATTATGTTTAGTTTGTGGCAATAAATATCTTTATCATTATTATTATTATTATTAACGGAAGACGCAATACATCGTAAGTAATTAAAAAAAAAATTACATATCATATGCAAACTATGTATTTGTGCACAGTGCACAGTTATTTATATACTTAATGTGGTAAATGATCTTCTCAAGCGGGTGTTGTATTATAAAGTATTCAAAGCATGTTAGCTAAAATGTCCAAACATAAAGGAAATGTGGATTGACGCTACAAAACGACCACCTGATTGGTTTCCTTCCCCAAGCAGTGTCATATTTTCTCGGCACTTTAAATCGGAATATTTTAAATTGTCGACGTCTAATAACAGGCGACTATTATTTCCAAATGCCGTTGCTTACGCTTCACTTACGAACTGTGTTGAGTATTGTTGACGTGTATTTTTGATTATTCAACCACATTTTTTTTGTTTGATCTAACAGCTATGATATTATTAAACTTATCATTAATTTATTAATGTGCTAAAAACTCTCGAGCGTCTACCTTGAAATTGATGTTTGAAAGTAAAATCTACCCCAAGTCTAAAATTGGGTTTGCGCAAATGCCCATTGAGAATATAAATTCTTCTAGGTCTTATGTAAAGATAGTGGTGTTTCGAAAAGTCCACACACTATTATTCCAATGGTAACGAATGCAGCACTGTCTATACCAACAACAGAAGTAAGTTTATCTTACACAGCATACAATGCTAGTGAGTTTCTGAGTAAACATGTTTAGTTATTAATTGAAATGATTAATTCTTCTAGGTCTCGCGTACAGATAATAGGGATCTGGAAAATCCACACTCTGTTCCGTCAGTGACGAATGAGGCACCGTTTGTGTCAACAACTAGTTTAAAGTCTAAATAAGAACATTTTGATCATTCCGCGCCGCCTCGCCTTCTCTGTTTCTGTTAGTTGGATAGGTAAATCGGAAATTCAAAACCAGAAATAAAACTGTTTATTTTTAAAATTAACATGTATTTTTGTTTCACGCCCTACTTTGTACACACGTACACTTTAATAAACGCATAATTAGAATATATTTATATATTATTTCAGAATCGAGAGTGGACTTCATTTTATTTGCTTCTATTTCAATATACTTATGTCAGATAAAGATAATTTATGAGTAAAAAACCGGCCAAGTGCGAGTCGGACTTGCGCACGAAGGGTTCCGTACCATTATATATAATAAAAACGATTATTTATTTATTTATTTATTGTTATTAAGGATATTATGATTTTATATTACAATATTTTTACATGGTTCATTCACTTATATTTACTACCTCTTTTACACACCTAACAACGTTTTATAAGTAAGTTACAATAGAATTTGTACGAAACTATTACTTCTTGAAGTACATTTTATAAGTTGGTCGACTATTACTCGTAAACGTGTAAAGCCTACTTAGCTGTGATAGTTTTCCTTTTAACTTCGTTATATGTACTACTACCATGAATTTTTTCACATATCCCAAAACAACCATTTAGCTAGCAGGGGGTGGGGACACTGGAGTCTAACAAAAATTAGCACTTTAAGGCTTAATATTTCACAAACGGATCGTTTAATCGAAAAATTGTTTTCACAAACCCCCAATATTTTTAAAAGACCTATCCAACGACACCCCACACTATGGGGTAGACGACAATAAAAAAAATCATCCCCACTTTACATGTAGGGGAGGTACCCTAAAAAAAATGTTTTTCAAGATTTTATTTTACCACTTTGTCGGCATGACTAATATGTATATTCATGCCAAGTTACAGCTTTCTAGTACCAAGAGCCTCTGAGCTAAGCTGCGGACGGACGGACGGACGGACGGACGGACGGACATAGCGAAACTATAAGGGTTCCGTTTTTGCCATTCTGGCTCCGGAACCCTAAAAAATAATGTCCTAAACGTACTTATAAATAAAACCAAACAGTGAATATAATATTTTTAATTATTATATAGTATAATCATTCAAATTATTATTACTATTACTACTTTATAAAATTTGATAAAGTATCGCATGTGTCCCATCACTTTGGTTTATAAATAAGTAAAAATTAGGCTAAGCGGGGTCTTTAGGATACATGGTCTGTGCTAACAACGGGACTAAAAATTGCTTGTAAGCACAAACGGGTTTTAAAGCAACTTCTGAACTACAACGGTAACGCAACATTGGAAAAATACTACAAAATGTACAAAATGTATGAAAAAACACTTTAAAAAAACCGGCCAAGTGCGTGTCGGGCCACGCGCAGTGTAGGGTTCCGTAGTTGCCTGTCTATCTTCGTTACATCGACGTGCGGTGCGGTTGCGTCTCCCGAATTTGTCCGAAAATTGGCCTTTGGGTACACATTAAGTTGGTCGACTATTACTCGGTAGGTAACTACTTCTGCCTACTAGTCCGTGATAGTTTTCTTTTTAAATTAATTATATGTACTACTACCACGATTTTTTTCACATCCCCAGTAGTAGCCATTTAGTCGGCAGGGGGGGGGGGGGGGACACATGACTCGAACAAAAATTAGGGCTTTAAAGCCTGATTTGAAAAGTAGTTTTAGGAAACCCATAATATTTTTAAATCAGCTATTCAACGATACCCAGCACCAAGGGATTAACGAAAAAAAAGAATTACATCCCCGCTTTAGGTGTATGGATACCCAAAAAAAATTTTTTTTCAAGATTTTATTGTAAAGTTTTGTCGGCGTAATTGATTTATATACCCATGCCGAATTACAGTTTTCTAGGAGTTATGGTTACTGAGCTAAGCCGAAGACGGACAGACAGACGGACGGACATGGCGAAACTATAAGGGTTCCTTGTTGACTACGGAACCCTAAAAATGCGTAAAATCCTCAAAGAAATTATGTTTTATTCGAAGAATGAAGGGCTCCAGAAATGCTATTAAAACCATGTGGTGTATAATTAGAGACAGAACAGCTAAAAAAGATTACGAGCAAAAAAATATTAAAGCCCACTTATTGAGATGTCGTTGTTCTGCACAGTATATCCCCATACAAATTGAAATGACGTCTATGGACCTTGTAGTTATGACTTATGACACACATAAATAAAATGCGAAAATGACGCAAACGTTTGTTAACGTCAACGTTTAAAGACGTTGTGTATCAAGTCAGTTATTTTAGTGTAGTAATTATGGGACATCGCTTTAACAACACAATGCCATTGGACGTTGTGCCATTTATATATTGTTAATGCACTTAAGTGTTAAAATTGCACAACGTCCTGCCACGCCATCATTATTTCAACGTTTATGGACGTTCTGCTACATAATATAAGATTGAACACAAAAACGATGGCAAAACGTGTTCTCTCGTCAACACTCTTTTAACGTCACCTGACGTTCTGCTCCAGAACATGTGATCTAACTCCTACGAAAACTATACAACGTCGTATCACATTCATTAATACAGGAAAACCAGAGGCAATAAAGCTGTGGAAGTTCACCAAAGGACAAAAACAGGCTAAAGCCTTAATCATAGGATTCAATAATAAACTGTCTAAAGAGCTATTACAACTCAAAAGGCACAAAACCTGCGCAGTAACGAGAATCCTGACAGGTCAATGCAAATTAAACAAACACCTGTTTCAAATGGGTATGAAACAGGTCGCAACTTGCAGGTTCTGCCAGGAGACAGAGGAAACAGCAATGCACATTCTCTGCTCCTGCGGAACACTCATGTAGAAAACAAGTATCTACCTAGGGCGGCACATCGTGCACACAGAAGAGGTACAACATATCACCGCCCAAAGAATCTGGAAATTCCTAGAGGCAACGGGTCTTAACGGTGAAATCTAAACAAAGGGCTGCCACAATAGATCACTTGCTGGTCGAAGCGGCATATAGAGGCCCACAATACCACAAAAATAACAAAATCACATTCATATCATTCCAACGTGTCCTGACGTTCTGCAACACAATATAAGTTTTGTCTCAGAACTGATGGTACAACGTCTCATCACGTGAATACCTTTCCAACTTCTTTTAACGTTCTGTATGTTATCTTATCCGTCTCAATACTGTCCATGGTTGGCATTACCACAGTGTGTCTCCTTGCGGCAATTTCTACAGATGGTATGCAGATTTCCTGAGGATGATTTCCTTCACTGAAATGGGTTCTTAGGAACTCATTTTTTACCCATTGAAATGGTAATGAACTGTTCGTATGTTTGCAGATACGTTGCCCTGCCCAGAATTAGTGATGACTCGGTCACGGGTAGTGATGGCAGTGATCACGCTACTCATGCAGACTGTGCCAGCATACGTGATAGACGCGTGGGCGTTTGTCACACGGCGTCGTACTAAGTAAGCGTATAATGAACAGCATGATCATCATCGCTATCATATCAGTGTCCCAGAACCTATTTGGGCACAGGCCACTTCTCATGAATGAGACTTCTCATGAATGAGAGGGTGGGCTCTAGTGTCTACCCAATTGCCATAACGTACAGTCGACGTCTAAGATAAGTTACACTTTTGCACCTCATTTCATTGTAATATGGCTCAAAATGTATACATATCTTAGGGTTACCTATCATAAGCTCAAAATCGTAATTCCGAATATGAAAATCCCGAAAACTATACCCTTTTTAATGAGTTGGCCGAATTTTTGTTTGTCCGAAATTACATAACATTCCCAATTCTCAGTTCGTTGCAATTTCATTTCGCTTATGAAACGAATAGACACTGCGGGGGGCTTCGTCCCCCGAACCCCCCTTTTTGGACTTTTTGGGCACTCGTGACCTAATCTAAGGCCCTTTTCTATCAATTGTTTATTTTGTAAGGTCACAGTTTTAAATCTAACCTAACCCACTACTTATTAGCAAAAGTTAATTTCGCATCGGCATTTTAAAGTGCACTTCTGAAGGTAGGGTTTTTAGCATATCTGAATGTTTTTTTAGAAAAGGAAAAATGAGATTTAGATTTTACGTAGCATCGGAATTATGAAAAGTGGTAGAGAAATCGGTAGATCGTTCTTTGGTTATTGAGTTTCGGGAAAACGATAATGTAGGAAAACAAACCAGCGACATTTCAAAACTATGGTAGGTATTCAAAGTATATGGATTACTTATAAGAATTCGGATAACCGTTTTCGGACAAGTGAAAATTCGCCAAGTGTTTTTCGAAACTTCGATAGGTTACCATATCTTCGACGTCGACTGTAAATCCATACTTACTAGATACAGTAGGTATCTAGCAAGTAACTAGGCAAGATTTATTATGGGTATAGCGTTTTATATGTCCGCAATGTTGATCTGCTACATTTGACTAAAATAAATTTGGCCTAATAGGGCGCCATATTAGAGCCGAAATGGCTATGGAAGTAAAATATGTGCCTATGTCAACGGGAAGATACAAACTGATCAAAAGTACGTTACAGATATGTCAAGTTACACGGACGGCTGATTAGGCTCCGAGACCTGACAGAGTTTTTCACCACGCGTAGCTGGTCGGTGCGGAGTGACCGCGCGAGCGCGCTGGCGGCGTCGTTGTCCAGCGCCGACGCGCGCCGCTTCCCCTGCCATCCAGGTCACGTGCACTGGCTTTCATATATGCCCATCTACTACAGAGGCGTGAAAACATTTCTAATCGGCGATAAATGACTTAATTTTGTTTAACGCCAATAATAGTAAGTGTAGGTACTAAGTACGTAAACGGTCATTCTTGATATGTAATTGGATTATTCGTCTCATTCCTGTGGCGTTTTTTATTATTGTAACAAAAGTCTACGCATAGGTGTGCGTAAACTCATTAATCCGTTAATTGTTAACCGGGACCAGTTTGAAAACCAGCGCCAGGCTGCTAAGCCTAGCACATGCTGAAACTGGATCCCATTTGCCATAGGTACTGAGTAGTTTAATCTTGTTAAATGTCAAGTGAATTTTGTTTATACTTCTTGTAACTTTTTATTGTATTGCATGTGTTTTGATTTTCTTTATCTTTTTGACAAATAAAAAAATCCTTATGTTTTTAACGGACTCATGGATAGTTAACGGAAAATATGAGTCCGTTAACTATATTACGTCACACCTGGCCTTAATGCGAGTTATACCCTCTATTCTTAATTCACTAAATTAACATTATGAGTGACGGATTAACTTTTAAGTTAACTTTTAATAGTGCATTACGTACCTAGGGGCTAGGGCGGTGAATTCGTGGGGCCAGATGGCAGGTGTTTGTGGCCCGAACCGAAGGTGAGGGCCATAAATATGCGATCTGGGGTTTTATGAATTACCGCCCGTGGTGAGTACACAATTCTACATCTTCATCTGGCCACAATGCGAGTTTTAACGTACGCGCAGCGTGCGGTATAACTCGCATTATGGCCAGGTGTGACGTAATATAGTTTACGTCACACCTGGCCATAATGTCAGTTTTACCGCACGCTGCGCGTACGGTCAAACTCGCATTGTGGCCAGATGAAGCCGTAAAATTGTGTACTCACCACGGGCAGTAAGGAAGCAAGCCCTCTATCGCATATTTACAACCCTCGCCTGCGGCTCGGGTCACAAATACTTGCGATTTCGGGCTTTCTTTAAAAATAATATCGTGTGTTAAACGAAACTGTGTTGTCGGTGCGTGTGTGACTGATAAAATTGCGAAGAAATTTGTTTGATGACGTATGATTCATCCGTGACTACCGCCGGTAAAGTAGTAATATTTTTGAAGGATTCTCGTGATTTAAATACCAAGTCCTTTTTACAAGCTTTATAATAACTTGCCGTGTTAGTCAGTTTGGGTCAAATCTAGCAGGTAAAATTTTACCAACTCAACTTCCTGAAGTTGAGTTGAAATTTTGAAAATTATGTACCTACTCGTAAGGCGGACGACAATGCAGTAATATGGCATAGTGAGATTGACAAACGCAACTTTTATCACGAGTTAACGTTTAACGATTAACTTTAACTTCCGTTAAATCTTCGAAAATGTAATGCTTTAAGGATTAACGAAGTTAACGATTGCATGTAAATGTAACGGATTAGCGGTTAACGAAGAAACCATTTGATTAAAGGCGCCGAGCTCTGTGTCTCTAGGTACCTAGTTAACTACAATAAAATATGAAATTTAAGAGGAAACACAAGGGCCGTTTTTCCATAGAAACGTAGTCCCCTGTTTTCTCCCTGGATAATGGCAATAAATCTATGGCTACTATTGACATGTTCCTATTCCTATGTTTTCCTTTTTATGATAAATTTATTCTTAAAAGAGATATTATATACCTTCAAAAACCTAAAAAAATGCCAGATTTTCCGCTGTGTTCAAACATCCAGAAAACCATTTTGAATAGAGTATTTAAAAAAGGAAAACATAGGAACACGGCCAAAGCTTTTCTTTGATTTCTAATAATAAAAATAGTTAAATAGGTTAAGTTTTGGAGAAGAAATCAGGGGACTACGAAACGTTGATTTTATGTACTTTTGATAGGTATTTTAATTCTCGATTCAAGCTGCAGTTGTCTTTATCGCGCTCTGCGGGGGAAGGCTAGTGGTTGACGCGACACCAAATCATTTTACAAATACCTATTTCTCAATAATAGCTTAGTGTTTCCTCTTAATTATAAACATGTTTGTTATGTTTCGGTAATGAATCAAAAGAAAAATATTTATTCCACCAGGAGAATAAGAAATTGTATGTTTTTTCAGTTTTTTGTCGACTATGCCGAAACCGTTATTAATATAGGAATAACTATTTAAAAAAAACAGGCGCAGTCATTCATGTAGTTTTCTTTCCACTAACACTACCTATAATATAGTTGCAAGAAATACATTTTTCAACACAATTGCTCGTAACCGACCTCTTATTGTGTCGCTTTTAGGCTCATAATCCTGGATATTCTCATGTTTTTTGTAGCACGGCTTTAAGCAATATAGTATCCCATATTTACTTCAAAGTTCATTGTTTTCGAGATATGTATTAGGCATCAAAGTTGAACAATTTTAGTCCAAAAAACTGGTTTTCTGGCCATAACTTTTGTGTTAATTGGTTTAAAATGAAAACCCTGGACCAGTTTTTAGAGACGTTACAAACGAACCCAAATATGTAGATTTCGTATATGTTAGATCTTTCACGCCAATAGAGATAAGAAACAAGTGTTTTTTAGACAATGTTTTAAAAAAACATACAAAATTAAATATTCATTTGTTTCAAAATCCGGTGTTCCAAAATGGAGATAAAAGATTGAAGAACCGATAGCCGTTTGATTTACAACTCTATCTGTAGTGCAAAAGTGATTCAAGATTCAAAACTTGTCAAAAATCGATGAAAACCTCGGGTAGCCCCTTAATCGGGTTGTACCGAATGTACAGCTTTTTTTTAAATTCTCGGCAAATGGATTCTTACTCGACTAAAAAAATGAAATACTTTTTGTTAATTAATTGACTGTTTCTTTTTGGATATGATATAGAAACGTTTAATTTAGTAAAACTATTCACTTTTGATAACATTTTACATGAATTAATAAAGATAACATTTTAAAACGAAAATATTTATTTTATTTTGTATTGCCTGTTTAGAGATATCATCTAAAGCGCGCGGACTGCGCACACTTAACGAAAAAAAACTGTTGCGCGCCATTATAGGTTATTTTACAGATATTTGTAAACATTGTCACACATTGTTAATGCGTGTTTGGTTAAGTAATAACAAAAACGTTGACTCGTGGTGACTAGAAAAGTGATAAAAAGAATGGACGCCACTGGAAATTCTTGGCGATATAATATACAACGTGTGAGTAAAAACCTGTTACCATAGTAAAGAAAATAACTTGGCAGGTCTATAAAATTTTCATCTTATGAAAAGGATTTTTTCCTCGCAAAATGTGTTGAAAAACGTCGTATGAAACGCGTGAGCTTTGATAATTACATCCTCGGCTCTCTTATCATGCTCACCTGTGGCTCGCGTGATAATTCCGCCTCTGATGTACAACTTATCAACATACCTCACTTGTATCACAATGTACTATTATGAATTACTCGCATGATGCCTTCTAAAATGTTGTAGGTAGGTACTTATGTCACCCGTGCGGATAGGTAATTCCCAATTCCAACTCGTGTCGGTCAAAAACACAAGCTTGTATCATAAATATCATAAATATTTATGATATAGACTGACAAGTTTCTTCTTGATCCTAGCTGATAACAGTGATAACCCGGGTTTTACCCGAATTAGAAAAATATTAAGAAAAAGGAGTGACAACATAAATAAATTTTTTATAACAAAATCTTCTATTACGGCTGTACTTAACCCTAATTTACTGCATTTAAAATCATCTCATAAAAGACCCCAATGTATTTTACACTTCAATCGCGTAACTTTCTATTTCTGCACGCTTATCTTAGCGGGCTTAGTCATATCGTTTTCAACCCTTTGTTATTGCCGCCGGCCGCCGTAATTCTGGCTTTATTAAGGCGAAACAAGTCGAATGAAGCTACATACGCGACACTAAAATAACACTAGGCGGCGCAACATTATCGTAATTTTCCCCAGTGACACACATTACTACATTTCACGCACACCATATCACTTTACAGCGGCAGGTCACTAACCTTGGTTTTTTTTTCTTCGGTGACATTATGAATTGAAATCAGTCGCCGACCTCCATGGAGCAAGCAAAATCGTCAAAACATCTTATTGAAAAATGACAGAAACTTGTTGACAGTTTCGTATTCTGAGTAGTTTCCATAGATATAATATACACTAGATAACTTATACACCTCAATCTGTATGAAAACCGACCGTATCACTTTTTTCTACCTACTTTGACGTCACACGGGCGAATTATAGTGATCTGAATTCCCCGTTGTCCGCGGAAAATCCATTCTGCAATAAGGTATTTTCTTAATATTCACGGACAACCGGCTACCACAACAGATGCGCCCGGAATGTAAGTCGGAGTGCCAACTCGGAGTCCGAATTCTGACACGAAGTACATGCATGTACTTCGCAATACAAATGATGTGACAATTAACTTTTATCACATTTAATTAACGTGTATATGCATATAAGTTATACATTAAACAGAAAAGGTGAATATTTTTACAAACTGAATGCTTAATTGTCGTCACAAAACTGACACTGAGTTAATTTTTATTTATAAAACTAACGCTAATTGGTTACACGTTTTATTGAAAATGCCCATTTGTGTGATCTATGTATATCTATATCTGTGGTAGTTTCTTAGGGTACATTTTGATATATGAAATATGTGCTATTGATAAGTCAATGTCAAGTCAATTTATAACTAGGTATATCGCATTAAAAATTTGTATAACCAGCGTAAGCGGGCATCAAAACGCTGGAGAACAATTCGCGACGGAAGCTCACAACTAGACATGCAAAATTTGCGAGTACGGTACGGAACCCTCGTGCACGAGTCCGGCTCGCACTTGACCAAGGGGCAAGCAGAGTATAAAAGCAGTACAATATGTCTGATCTAGTGAATTCCTTAGCTTGAGAGTAGGTAGGTTAAGAAAATGAAACAATTACTTCATTTGTATGTTTTATACCACAAGAATGTAATTTTATGTGTAATTTTACGTCATACAATTGCATTATCAAATATAAAAATAAACAATTATCTATTATTTTATTTTTATGGCTTGTAAATGCACATTTATATGCCATGGAATACGTTGCTATATCGACATCGACTTGTCGTTCCCGCGGACCCAGTCGGTGAGGTCGAGAGAGAGGCACAGGTCTTGGGCAACCCTGTGTATCTTCATGTGCGTCCCAGGCGATGCAGTGTCTGTGGAGAGGACACTTCACCCACGTCGGCTTCGCCGCGTGGATTAGGTACAACATGGGGAGTGGCAGTAACCAGTTCTAAGTCCGATGATATATTACAAATATTTGCTACCTACTTGTTCTTCTTCATTTGACTCAAACTCTTACTCAGGCCTGCCAGCAACCCGCCTAGCGGGCGCCTACACCGTAGTCGCTATCCGCTACATACGGGGGAAAACCACGGGATCCGCTGAAACAATGACTCGTGTCGTAATGAGCGTAGCAATTCTTGCTAGTGAATCAGTTAAAAACATGGAGTTTAAGTGTAGTAATTAGGTATCTTGAAGAACTGTATCCAATCAGGTGACTATATTTCGTCTTAAATTGATAATAACACAATTTGGCTCATGCTTGCAGATTCCGAGTTGATATTAGAAATATTCTGACAATGTATTTCCACAATATTCAATTCGTTGGCACTGCTGATTTTTGAGGAAGAAAACACGCCAATTTCATTGGGCGGCTTCATTATTACGGCGGGATCGCAATTTATTATCATAATGATGACTGTTCCTTGTAGTTATACGAGTACTATTTTATTTATTCAATATCAATAGTGTCTAAGACAACATAAATGACAAATGTCAAACCTACCTATATGTCAGATGTTATGATAAATACACACACGTACACCCACGTACACCGTATAAGACAATGTGCCCAAAATGTGCCCTGTGTGATTAAAAAATATTCCACATACTAATTAAACGTATTAGAACTTTTTTGATTAAGAACGGGCTCTAAGAGGAAAAATATGAAAAATCGGGTTGTAATGGTAGGGTTTGAATGCAATATTGGGTTTTATAGTAGCACAAATGAGAGAAAATCTATTTTGAACGTTTAACTATCCACATAACACCCTATGAATGTTCCCTAATAACGTATTATTTTTAGATTGCTGGTATTAAATTAGCGAATTATACAATTGTAAAAACGAATAAATCGCGACAGACGTCCTTCCAGTACGAGGCCTTATGGCCATCTGCCCAAAGAGTATAATAAGTATATTTATGTAAAGAGTGGCAACACCAAGAAATTACTGGTCCCACAGCCGCCTAGCAGCGAGTGGATTGAACTACTCTGACGCACGCATGCGTGCAGCGTGCACGCTTCACATCATGAACCTATAATTTAGTATGGACAGGCTATGGTAATAATAATACCACGTGCGAGCGAGCTGGTAGCATACAAATCTCGATAAGTGTGACAGACAGAGATATATCATTCGTTATCCTTGTCATAGTTCCACTTTTTTTCTATTTGGCACAACACTTGTGGCATACAATGCTGTCAATGCTCGCGCGTGGCTGCATACGAATCCGAAATATTTAATATTATTGTGAATAAAATAGTGTCCTAAAAGTAATTTACGCACGATAAGGTATCTCGTGTTCCGTCTGTGCCAAGAAAATGGTTAATTGTTGCGTGCTTGGCTGTAAAAGCCGGTCGGAACAATGTGATGAAAATATAACCTTTCACACGTAAGTAGAACATCTTTCACTTTTCTGTATACGCAATACGTAAAAATAGCATGGTAAAATTACATTACGCTCAAAATCTTGTAAAATTTGACGATTACAATAGAAATAACATCATTGTTTACATTGTACAAGAAAATATTTGTTGACAAATTATCCGCCCAAATTACGTAGATTGTTTATGGTAAGCTGCGAGAGGTGTTAGAATGTCTTCTCGATTTAGCTTCTTTGCAATCATTTTAGGGATACCAGCCAATACAACTTAAAAATACCCGATTTCTCGGGTAATTTATACTCTAACAAAATTCTCGTACTTGTTATTACATAACATTCGTATATAATGGATGGGATATATTCTTATATACGTATATTTACTCTGTACTCATAGTAAAGATAAACTTTTATGTAGCGAGTAATCTCGGACTGTTCATCCGATTTCAAAAATTCTTTCATCTGGCTTTATTTAATCCTGCATCTGCGCCTCCGCTTGTGTTCTTTCTACTACGCGGGTGGAGAGGAGACGCGTGGACAGCTAGTAATAAGTAAAGACGATCGACGGTTTAGAATGAATCATAATTTTCTATAAGCCCTTTGCTTGAAAAATTTTATGTAAAATAATATGTTTTTTTTTCTAGGTTTCCACTAAATGAGGATGCGCGTGCGCGTAGTATTTGGGTTAAGGCTACATATATATATTTGTGATCGCATTCTCGAAAACAGTTCTTACGATTTTGATGGCATTTGCAGTATAGGGGTTTATGGAGGCGAAAAATCTATCTCATCATCATATCAGCCGAAATGGCCGGTCCTGCGCCATCCGCATCCAGCGGACTCCCGCGACCTTTGCCAGGTCATCAGTCAACCTTGTAGGGGGCCTCCCACGCTGTGCCTCATAAAAAAAATCGATCTAGCTAGGTCTCATATCTGGGAAAAATCGTTCTCTGCATATTTTTACCCGAGCAGAGCTCTTTATCATTAATCTGTAATAATTTGAATATTTGAATAGTAAATGTTTTTTAATATGGTTGTGTCTCATTTCGGTATTTAGTGTCATTATTTTTCCCGCCTTAAGCCTGCATCGCGGTCAATAGTAAATTTTACAGCTAATGACAAGTTTACCATTGATCGCCGCGGCCAGGCCGCGCCAGTCTGTGAGAGACTTTAAGCCTCTCACAGACAGGCGCGGCCTGTGGTGGCGGTCAATAGTAAATTTGACACTAACTGTCAAGTTTACTATGAACCGCCACCGCAGGCCGCGCCAGTGTGATTCAGGCTTTATAATAATTAAGTAGATCAGCACGGCTATCACAGGACGCCCCGCGAGCTGTGTCGCGGCGAGGTAGACTGTCCGTCTCTTTCTAGTTAGAACGATTAGAAACAGACGGATAGTCTACCTCACCGCAACACAGCTCGCGGGCGTCCTGTCATAACTGTGCTGATAAGAAACTACCAGGTAAGCCGCTTGCACAAGGACTATTAATTACCTACATGTCATGTTCTGTTACTAGAATCATATTTCATGTTATTATTGTTATTAAGCTGAATATTACTAGTGGTTGCGAACAGAGCGCCTGCTAGGCAGTGAATGTGTGTAAAGCTTCAGTAAAAACTACTTACAATAAAAGCGCATTATTTAAAATAAACATATGGAAGCGATGGGGTAATTTTTAGTTACATGGCCACCCCACGGGAATCATCTACTTTGTTGCCGTCCCTCATTGTGGCGACACTTACGTCGCCTCTGTAGGTATATACTCTAAGCTTCACATACACACTAACGCACACATACATATTCTCGCGCCACGCACACACGAATACAAAAGTTGTATTCTCTGTTTTGACTTTGAAGCCTACAATGCGACTATCAAAGTTAGGAAGAAAACCTTTCTAAAACATGATATAAATCACATTTTAGTTACCTAAGTACGCTTCCCTTCATACTTTGCCAGTCACATTGTAGGTTTCAAAATAATCACACAACTATGAAATGGATCTGAAAAGTGAAACATGCAACATTCATAAAAGTATTTATTCAACTTAACAAATTATGTACCTAACAAGAACTTAACAAAGCACAACCTTTTTAACAAAAAACACGAGACAAGGACGAGATTTAGCTTCAAAACTTTAAATTAAATCTCCTGGACCAGATTTAACAAATCCACGTACAGCCGATCTACACTGCATATTACTCAACCTCAAACTATTGTCTGCACACATAATACCTAGATATCATTTTTATAAATAAATACTGTGGCTAAAACTATTCTTGGTTTTATTTAAATATGATTTAAATGTGTTTTCATTCAATGTTCTTATAGACAATACATTGACATTTATTTACTGACTGACACGTAGGTATGTATACTTCATCTAAAACCACAAAGGCCGAACAACAAACACAATTCCATATAAATGAGATATTGGTTCATGTTCAGTTAAATAAAATGGATACTTAATTTATTTATTTATTTATTTATTTATTTATTTATTTAAGGATTGCCAACGGAGTTCACAATGTTACATTTTACGCAAATATTTGTGACTTTACGTCCGCTGAACTAAGAGGAGTAAAAGCTGCAAGGTAAATAAGCAGACTGCAGATATTCAATAAATTTTCATATTCCTTGTTTTTATACTCGTGAGATTGGTCAATTAAATAATTATAACCTATTTTGGCGATTCAAATAGCTAGACTTTTAAACTACTTCAAATAGGTGTCTTTGTTAAATAAGTGGAATAAAATACTAGTAGATATTTATCCATACTATATACTATTTTACTATACTATAACTTTATATATTATATATACTAACTTCTGCCCGCGACTCCGTCCGCGTGGAACTCATTTATATCGTAGCTCCATACAAACTTTCATCCCTTTGGGGGATATGGGGGGAGCTACGATATAAACGAGTTCCACGCGGACGGAGTCGCGGGCAGAAGCTAGTTATATTATATATTTTATATATACTTACTTAATAATAAATTATAAATGCGAAAGTGTGTCTGTCTGTCTGTTTGTTACCTCTTCACGCTTAAACTGCAGAACCGATTTGGATGAAATTTGGTATAGAGATAGTATAAACGAGTTCCACGCGGACGGAGTCGCGGGCAGAAGCTAGTATTATATAATCAAAGATATGTAGGTACCTATTAGGAATGTTAAATGTTGAGAACATCTTTATGAACTTTAACAAACTAGGTTGTTTTCGTCAAGGCTTATAAATAAAACGTGTAGGTCACTCAGTAAAAAGGATTAAATTCTTTTAACTTTCTTCGATCAACAGTGCAAACAAAGAAACTTAGCTAAAACGTTTCTTGATCAAAATCAACACTCGTAGTCAGCTGTTGATCAACAAAAATCATAATATTTGTAACATTAATAACTAAAAAAATTGGGAATCAGAATAGTTTCATGAATAAGTATATAATACAATTTTGAGGTTAGGTTATTGTTTACCTATATTGTTCGCGAGTCGTAATAAAAAAGATTTTAGGTACATACATATTTAATACTCACGTCGAAATGATCTTCACAACAATATAAACTACTCAAGCACGATACATTATCTCTCCTCATCGCCTTACACCACTTTATCCTTATATTTGCACCTTTGGGCATATGAAAATATTTGCAGTTTTAATGTGATTTTCACACATAGGGACAATACAATATTTATAATAAGCTTTTGTGTGCTCTTCCATTACAATAAGTTGATCTTATAAGCTTTAATCACTCACATTTATTAAAAGTGTGAATCAAACACTTTGTTGTTAATTTGTTTAAGAACCGCCGTGCACTAAGCTGCACGGTGACGTCACAAATGAGCGCGCCAAAATGGTGGCGTTTTGATCATCCGAAAATGATAGTAATTTTAATTATTTTTTTTAGCTTATTTAATAATATTGTGAGTGTTATATTTTTTTCCGGTTATATAATTACTTATAGAATAGATAAAAAAAATAAAAAAATGACATGAATATTCCCTATTGTAGCAAATATCTTCAAATATCATTTAAAGAAGAAACTGTCACATTTTATGTAGTTTTCTAAAGGAATTTGATAAGTTAAAGCCCCATGATCAAGAAAGAAAGACAGTTTTTATTTAACTTCAGAAACAAGCACGAAAACAATCTGCTCGCCTCCATTACAAGTGCGCAAGAGAACAGATAAGATAAAATGTCACTGACAGCCGTGGGCATAGATAAGACAATTCCAATACCCCGGGTCAAGATCAAGTCTAAATTATTTAAGTAACTTACACAATAATATGGCAAATTAACTTGAACTTGCATAAACTAGTATTATATAAATTGCGTATATAAATTGCGAGTTATGTTTCGTCTATTTATTTTCTTATACTTAATATTCTAATGTTAAACACGTAAGAACGTCTAAGCAAGAGACATTGTTTACGATCTTTACGGTCCTAATCTTACGGTTACGGGTTACATTACATTTCGGGACACAACATTTCTCAGACATCTTGAGAAGTCCGCTGGATGCAGGTGGCGCCGGACCGGTCACTTTCGCACTCTTTGTCCAGCACTGCACGTCTTTTCGATTGATATGATGATATCTTGCAAATATCAACTTCACATTCACGAACTCAACAAGATTTGAAGAAAAATTTCAATATACCGAACATGTGTCAAAATAAAATACTTACGTTCCATTCCATTCAGTCGAGCAAAAGTATTACGTTCAAATTGCATTAAAGTAAAATATGATAAGAAAATGAAACATATTTAATATATTTTCTTTATTTAGGATTTATTTCATATGGTCATATGTCTTATAACAATTTTATTATGTGTTTCAATGAGTTGGCATCAAACATCTTTTAAAATATTCAGCATGAAATGGAATGTAGGTCGGTAATATACCATTGTAAAAAAAAAACTAGTGTTGCCTTAGCAGACTGACCTAATAGTTTTAAAGAAACAACTGAAACATTCATTTATAACGGAGAATCATTTTAAATGTATTATAAATTAATAATAGTAAACTATGAAATTAACTGAAGCTTAAATAGTCTAATTGTTAACAATTATCGATAGTGACGCCATCTAACGGAATCGAACGGGAAATTTAGCAACGCTTTTATCGCCCATACAAGTCACAAGACGCGTTGTATTGTATGAAACTGATAATACCCTGGCGACTGACTCCGGACTCGAGCTGTCGGTTCGCCACAGCACAGCTGCTGCCCTCGCATATATATTTGTGGTGGCTATACGCCACAGTGTCGATATAGTGCAATAATTTGCTCCTTATGCAGTTGACCTGACCATCATAATTTATCGACATCGATAATGTTAAGTACTACATCCCTAATCCCTTTCGTGCCATTATGTTGGTATGACTTACTTCCGTATTGGACTTTTTAATATGGTATGGAAAAATAGCGAAGTAATCAATTGAGTTATCATGTCAAAATCAAATGACAATATCACTGTCATCCAAAACTTAGTTCGAAGTCCCGTCTCTTAAGTGGTTATTACACTATCCAGAATTCAGTCGTCCTAACTAGGAAGCGAGGGAGGGGATAGGAAGGAAGGAAAAAAAAAAAAAAGCACTGGCAGTAGCAACCATGTCAATAAAAAAAAGAAAACATGGGAAGGAATATTTACTATTACAGTAGAATTATTCCTATTTGTCATTATGTCAAATTTGACGTTTATTGTACTGGGATGACAGCTCTGTCATGTCGCAAATAGGAATAATTCTACTATAAGGGACTAATCTATTCCTCAACTAATTGCCGATAGCATAGGTGGTATAAAATACACACCAACGAAAAAGCAGAGACTATCCCTTTCTTACTCGTTGTTAAGTACAAAAGTAAGAAGAGATCGGATATATAGAATACGTTCAATACAGAATCATTCGAGGAATTATTAAAGATGATAAATTTTGACGTTTCGGGCCTCGGGCATCTGTTCGCTTCCGCTGACGCGAGCCGACTGATTTGGCTAAATATTATTACACTGTCCTAAACAGCGTCCTACCTAGTATGCTAGGTGATTCAGTTCGTCCGGAACCATCCTACGTCCTAGATTGGATACGTTTTAGGATGCATACTTGCTAACTGCGATTACACCTTCCGGAATCCTAGTTAGGACGGACGACTGAATTCTGGACAATGTAATAACCGCTTTAGAACGTAGTGGTTATATTCTTTTTGGTATGGAGATACATTTATTTACGATTGGTGCAGTGGTGCAGATGACGAATATATGAAAAGTTTATTTATTTATTTATTAGCAAAAAATATACTTATCACTTAAATATCAATGTCGATAACTTGTAACAAAATATCTTACGCTGCAATAAATCTCAAGCGAGGGAAAGAGCGAGATACTTGGTGCGAGCGAAAAAGCAGTTTTTGAGGTGAAAACTTCTTTAGCGGCGCTGAGCACTTTTTGGGATGGGGAAAATTGTTAAATACGCGACAGAGTTTTGTGACGTCAGATGTGAAGGTCACTTTTTTTTTTTTTTTTTTTTCCTTGTTAGGCCTTCAGTGCGGCCTGCTACAAATATGTTGAGGTAACCTCACTGGGGGCCTTATGGGCCGCCCAGGGGGAAAAAAGGTCACTTTTTGCTGCTAGCCGATTCGACTTCATTCAAAACTGAACGCTATTCGTAAGAGTATAAAGCCGTTAAACACTTTTTGCAATAGCATATTCTGCAAATAAATTTGTAATAATACCAACGCATCCTTCACCGTTTTGCTATTGAGAAAATTCGCATAGTTCGAATTTGGGCGTTATTCCTGAAGAGATAAAGCTTAGAAAAATATTTACCAACGGCAAAAACAAATTGATATCTCGGTCGCCACCGCCGTCTGCTGTTGTGCTGTTCTTGCAAATTCGAAGCGTTCGAATTTGGGCGTTATTCCTGAAGATATAAAGCTTAGAAAAATATTTACCAACGGCAAAAACAAATTGATATCATGGTCGCCACCGCCGTCTGCTGTTGTAATGTTCTTGCAAATTCGAATAGAATTTAGACGTTATTCCTAAAGACGCAGACGCAGCTTTGAAAAATACTTGGCAATGGCAAAAACAAATTGGTATTGTGTCTGCCGCCGCCCGTCAGCAAGCCGACGGGCCCGTCCTCCTATGTAATTGATAATTGTTTATAAATTTGCGTCAAATTCATTTTTAGGGTGACACCGTAAGATGTCACGTGACCTGATCGAAAAACTGTTACAATGCTATTGAGTTTTCACTTTTGCCGGCACTCCCGGAGTGCAACCCGGTTTTTTTTTTTTTCTTTTTTTTTTTTTTTGCTACATAGCTTCCTAAGTTGGGCCCCGAAGGGGCCCTCAACTAATTGCCGATAGCATAGGTGGTATAAAATACACACCAACGAAAAAGCAGAGACTATCCCTTTCTTACTCGTTGTTAAGTACAAAAGTAAGAAGAGATCGGATATATAGAATACGTTCAATTTATTAGTGCCTATCTGCCTTTTTCCGTAAATCAAGGTATACAAGGTATCCATACTAGATTTTCCGAGACCTTGCTTGGCAGTCCTGCCGATTTCGCTTGTGTAGCTTCTCCTTATGTTGGCAACTTGTATTTCACGCATCACGCATTCATTGAATAGCAATAAAACGTACGCAAGTGTTATTTCAATGTACCATACCAACCAGTCTGTGTTATCTGTATAATAAAAATGAACGACGAAGTAAATTGTCATGTTTACCTTTTTGTTGACAAAATTTCCTACATGATTATGGTGCGATTGGTGTGATTTAATGAGAATTTCCTTGCAATTTTCATGATAGTGTATAGCTTTACCATCTGCCTTATGCTTGGGTAGGAGCAAAATGTCTTCAAGTTCTGTAGAAGATATTCCGGAGCAGTGTAAGGTGAGCTTATAAATATCTAAGGCCTTGCCCATTCTTTGTTTTGGTGTATATTAATTCGACCTTGGACAGACTAAGTTAAATCTAACACAGTTTTCTTACTTATGATTATTCGGAATATGCATACGAATATCTTCATTCTTTTATATAGACATGACTTTTTTATGTTAGCATATTTACTACTCAACGCAGTTAACGTAGGCAAAGCAAATCGTAGCGTAGTGTAATCTATTTCATCATCACGTCACGTCAGTTTTATAATCCTTTATTTTATCGAATTGTAAAGAGCTAATAAAAGAAACAACTAAGCATATTCAGATTATTTTGACCTTTCTGACAAAAATTGTGTACAGTCAAGTGCAAAAATATGAATCGATAACATCCTCTCATAAATAAGTACTAAAACTTGAATCTGCTGACATATGTAGTTATGGGACATATTAAATTTATGAGTAAATTGTATGCACCGGGAGCCAATAATGCACGGCCCAATAATGTACAGCCTGATAATCCGCGTCCACTTTTTGTGGACTCGGATTATTGGCTCGTGCATTATCACCCCGGATTTAAAACTGGCTTCCAATTATTGCCCTGGACCAAGTTTGCTCAGGGTGATAATGCACGGCCCAATAATGTACCGCCTGATAATCCGCATCCACGTCTTGTGGACGCGGATTATTGGGTCGTGCATTATCAGGGCGGACAAAAATGGTTTGTCATAAGCAAACTCTGTCTTAGATCGGTTAGGTTAGGGTTCACTTGTGTCCCTCAGACCAGAAATAGACACCCCGCGCAGCGGGGGTGGCGTCGACTCGCTGGAGATTATTAGTCCGAACAGGTGACCGTCCCAATGTACATGGATTATCAGTCTGTACATTATTGGGCTGTGCATTATCAGCTCGTACAAAATTGGCTTCCAATTATTGCCCCGGACCAAGTTTGCTCAGGGTGATAATGCACGGCCCAATAATGTACAGCCTGATAATCCATGTACAGTATGGACGCGGATTATTGGGCTGTATATTATTTTGGCCGTGCATTATTATGGCTGTACATTAACCGGCACTGTATGCACCCATATTTTACACTTGACTGTACCTGTATCATATTGTGTATTTATATTCTAAATTATCTTGATAATTTGAAGTAACTCAAACTAAGAAAAATTGGTGGATCATGTGCCTAAATATTGCTCCACTCTCTTACAACTTGTATTTTTTCAGCACTCAGTATATTGTTATTATTATGTTCATTGGTTTTCTTTTTCAACCTTATGATTAATTTACACTCCGGTTAAATATCTAAATTTCAGATTCACATTGAAAGCAAGAATGTCAAAATTCACAATCTAAAGTATCAAGAATGGAAACCACTGTACTTGAATCGGTTCTAACCGCTTAAAACTTGTAGGGGATGCCTTATTTTGTGTGTTGTAAGAGTTCCTGTGTTGCTTTGTCATTGAATCAGCCCTGTGACACTGGCATCATAATATTGGATTGCTTATAAATAATAGTGTAGTATACTGTTACATTCTCGGGAACCATGCCTTTACAAATGTACATAATTGTCATAAATCATCAGAGAGCAATGACCATTTATTTTAATAATATTATCTTTCATTCCAGTTAAGGTTATCACTTATCAGTTTAACAAATATCAATAATTATTAATATAGTAGGTACCTACACATTATATGTATGGACATGGATTTATGTAATCTACTCATGCATTCAGTAATTGTTTGTTAAATTGTGTTGTGATGCCTGAGAGACATATCATATCACTCTTTGTGCGGTCCAGTCTGTTCATGCTTTCAAGGGCTGTTTGAAACTATCTACATATTAGTGTTGATCTTTGTTAATTTTAGTTATTATGAAATGCATCATCCTGGTTTTGATTGATTTAGGACCTTATACATGTCTGATCATAGTGGAATCATCTTTGTTTTGTAGACATTAAGTTATTGTTTTAATGGTAATGATGTTGTTATATCGCAATTTAACTTTTGTCTGTAGTAATTTTTTTTTTGCACTTAGTGGCCTATATTCCAATGAATTATTTCAGATATGAGTGAGAAGACAAACAATAATGTTTTTTTGGGTTGTTTCTATAGGCAGACTGTAGGCATGTTTGCCACCATCATGGTATAAAAAAAGACCGGGTTGCACTCCGGGAGTGCCGGCAGAAGTGAAAACTCAATGACATTGTAACAGTTTTTCGATCAGGTCACGTGTCCCGTCTTACGAATTTTCAATCTGACGAATCTGTCGGTCACGTGACCTGTCGCGAGTTTAACACTTTTTCCCCATCACAAAAAGTGCACAGCGCCGCTAAAGAAGTTTTCACTTCAAAAATAAGCTAAGCCCTGCGTTTTTATATACATTATGTACAAATTGAGGTCTATTCCAGGATCTGTTCACGCAAGATGGCGTGCTCCTTAAAGCGTGCATGGGCCGGCCGATCACGGACCTCAACTCCATCGGCATGCTGTGCGTGGTGCTCAACCCCAACGGGACCAAGTGCATCGAGTGGCGGCCCAACGACCTCATCACCATCGACTCCGACACGCAGGACCAGGAGTGGGCGGTGGTTAACACTATAGGTACACTATACATTACACTTACACTGCACTTTCATCATCATCATATCAGCCGACCGAAGACGTCCAATGCTGGACATAGGCCTCCCAAAAAGAGTGCCACAATTACCGGTCCTGCGCCACCCTCATCCAGCTCCCGCGGCCTTTACCAGGTCATCAGTCCACCTTGTGGTGGGGTCTTTCGCGCTGCGCCTGCCGGTACGTGGTCGCCACTCGAGAACCTTTCCGCCGCTACGGCACGTGTGATGTATCGTCCCACCCACTGCCACTGATCGGTAAATGTTAAATAAGCGCCGACAGCTGTCAATCTTCCCTTACCAACCGATGGTTTGACACAACTGTCCCTAAGTGCTTGCACAGATTGCAGGCACCCGGAGTAGTATTGGCGTGATGGTGTTCAGTTAACCCTTTCCATTGACCATCAAGGGTTTATACAGAGACCTTCTAGAATCTAAGAGCATGATAGAGTAGTGTTTACATAATTTATCGTTAATTTTGTTATTTTGGGACATAATTAATAACTCTCCCTCAGGCCGAAGACAACGCACTCTAAGCGGCAACCTCACGTCCGACTACGCCACCGCACGCTCCCGCATCATTAAGATCCCCCTCGTCGACCTCAAAACCTTCCGTGTCACCCGCAACAGCCAGCAGATGCAGTTCTCAACCAAACCGGGCATCTGGCAGACCACTTTCTACTTCCAGCATGGCAACGCCGAGATATTCGTCTCCAATTTAAAGAACCACGTAAAAACAGCCAAGACTAGGCACGATCGGAACACATATGTGGTTGTTGAGCCGAATGTAGACGCAGCAGTGCTGAACAAGAGTTTTGCTGAGCTTGATATCTTCACGGAAAACACTACTGATGTTGTCTGGAATCTGGTGTCGAATTTTAAGCAGAGACCGTATGAGACTACTATGACTGCGTTTTCTAAGCTTACGGATATTGGTATGTCTTTCTTTTTCAAAGAACAAAGTAACTAAACAGTATTCATTCGTAGGCTTCCTATCTACCTTCTGTACCTACCTTAAATTGATATTTTTCTGGTGCTGACCAGGATCGAATCAACATGAGGGTTGCTCAACAATCGACCTCGAGAAATGTATGTATTTTTGCTTAGCTGATGAATGTAGTTACGTTACGAGCCATAGTCGCCCCTAGGGCCTCAGTCGGCTTTACCGCAAAAACGGTGCCGTCTCTTTCCTTGTCATAGAGAAAGAATAGGACGTTAACACAAAAACTCGAAGCTCTACAACGCAATCGTAGTGAACATTATAAAATTGCGATGTTAGCGACTACATCTGCATTGAGAATTTTGTGAACCTGATTTTGAACTGTACGCGTTTTCGCTCTATTTAGTTGCAGCTACGATCTAAATGTATGCCCAGATTAAGCCTAATGTATGGTTATTGTCCCCAAACGAGTACAGCGGGCGTAAATGAGTTAAGTATTGCGGCATAGCTGATATCCTAAAGAAAATGCCTGACAAATTTTACACAAAGTCAAAACCTATGTGACGACCTGCCACTGAGTCAGTTTCTTCATTTTTCTTGATAAATTACGTCCAACTATCACTGCGAAAGACCTATCAAAGTAATGCTTTCAATTATCTATTTTTAGTATATTATGGAAACGAGACTAACGGCAAGCGCGACGTATCGGAGGAAGTGGCGGACTTACTCACGAAGAGCATGAGTGCACTGGAAGAGGCCACCACAGTCACTAGGTCCGACGAGTATGAAGTTATCAGCGTCAAGCCAACGCTGCCGCCTCGACCTAACATACCGAGGTAGACAGATAGAACTTATAATTATGCAATAATTGTGGGTAGCCGCTTCTGTTGTACCAAAGACAATAAAATGGGTACTATTACTGTTGTAGCTTAGCCTTCCCCTCGTTACTTTGTGCTCTTAGCAGAGAAGTGCTGAGCATTAAATTATAGAATAAGTTGCCTCCTCACCTCCGGGGAAACAGTTTTAATAATAAATTGACGAATTGGCTTCTCAACAGATATTTTTATAGTGTTAAGAGTTATTTAAAGTATAAGTGCCATAAATTGATATTATCATTTTGAATTTGTTTATTAATGTATACCTATTATTGCAAATGAATTTGTATTTTTACATAATTAATCGCCTCAGCAAAATATTTGCACGCCTGCATGCAGGCTGAATACACTGTCATGTTCAGTAAGACCTTCCTGTATTCTGGCAAATAAATACTTTTGACTTAACAGATCTGAAATTCATTCTCATTTTGATCATGAATTGAAATACTTACATTTACTGAGATGATCTTTGGAGGCTTTAGAAGTAATATTGTAATTTTTCTTCTATGGTGGGGAATTTATCGATAGGATGACAACCAAAACGATAGCCTCATTGACCACTTAACTATATATATATACGGGTTCAGAATTAATAAAAATGTTGGTGTATTTGTATGTAAGTGTTTGTTTCCAGAGGAACTCCGCTATCTACTGAGAAGTGGGAAGGTCTCGCAGACCCCCAAGGCCGGGTCATGGAGGTTGATGGTGTCAAACAGCTCATCTTTAGAGGGGTAAATATTTAAGTGAAAAACGTAAAATTTTGGGAATCAATTTTGGATAAATCATATGCATCACCTGTTATAGTCATTTTGTAGTCAAACACAATTTGATAAGATAACTCATCATCATTTGACAGAGACACGCTTATGCCTTCCGCGTATGAGAAAAAGAGATGCAAGACTTCGGGAATGGCTTTTTTGGACAAATTTCGATAAATACTGCTGCTTAGTGAAGTTTTACTTATATTTCATTAAGTGAGATTTTAGATGAGATAAAATACTATAAGTAGTATTAACTTGATTGTGTCGTAAAATAATGTATTGTTTGAGTAGGCTGAGTCAAAAAAGGAAAATAAAGACAGATCTTTGGATTTTTTTTCTATCGAGGGAATTTTAGGCAATCAAGTATCAATTAAATCAGATAAACAATCATATAGTCAAGAAACATATATAGAAAGAAAGAAAGAAAGAAAGAAAGAAGACATTTATTCACTACGCAAAAGACAAACAGAGACAAAGGGAGTACAAATACAATACAATTTACACATAATGTGTGTGTCTTCGCGGCAGTGAATCGGTCGCTGTCTCAGCATTATGCCGAGGTGTCAGACAGACACCTACAGCGCTGATTTTATATCTGAAAATCAGACCTTATTGTTTCTTAATCTAGTCAGAACGGCGTTTCAAAGGACGCGATATTGTTCACACGGCATTGTCCTGCACGTTTTTTTGCAGTTTACATCTTGACGTATACATAGTGGCACATACAAAATGTTGTTTATATACGTTTAAACGAATACTCACCGGACTCGTCAAGCAAACCGAATACGTGCAGAAAACGTGCAGGACAATGCCGTGTGAACCCAGCCTACGCGCGGCACCTGCGCACGTGGTTCGTCAGGGCATTGTGGGACTAGAGGTCAAACCAGGCGATATCGAGTAGTGCCAAAGGACCATGGGCAACTTTGTATTGAACTTTGCCCCAAAACCAACACAGCTAAGAGTTAGGTCGTTAAAAAGGTCTTTGAATCTACTTCATTTCGTTCTATAGGCACCAAGTTGTATTACATTGCAGTACTTATATAAAACCGTTCAAAACCAACTGAATCGTATTCACGCTGACAAACATATGAATATCTCAGTTCTGCAATGGAATTCGATTTAGTGCCTTTAGAATAAAATAAAGTAGATTTAAAGACCTATTGAATGGCCCAACTCTCATGTTTGTTGGTTTTGGGGCAATTTTGACGCATGGTCCTTTAGAATAGAATAGAATAGAATTTATTTGCATAGAATAAGTAGGTACATCAGTGTCATTAGGCGGTAGGTGACAAAAGGTATCTTATTCTGCTATTTGTACTAAATACTAGCATGCAAATATCTTTTGGAATCTTATTGTTCAATATTTTGAGAGGTAATCCTTTACACTATAATAGTTCCTTTCAGTTAGGAGCTTACCTAATTTATTTTTAAATCTATTTAGAGGTAGCTCTTGTATACATTGTGGTAACTTGTTGAAAACTTTCATGCACTGCTTTAGTAATACATATTATTGTTTTTGTAAACATACCTTCATTTATATTTCCAGGGTGTGGCCCACTCTATTCGTCACACAGTCTGGAAGTACCTACTAGACTACCACCCTTGGCACATGACGCACGGAGAGTTACGAGTGTTGCAACGCAAACGCACAGAGGAATACTTCTCTATGAAGCTCCAATGGCGCTCCATGACAGAAGGCCAGGAATTCAGGTTCTCAGAGTACAGAGACAGGAAGAGTCTAGTTGAGAAGGATGTCAACAGGACAGACCGAACTCACCCCTTCTACGCTGGTGACGATAACCCGAACCTAGTAGTGTTGCAAGACATTCTGATGACGTACGTCATGTACAATTTTGACCTCGGCTATGTGCAAGGCATGAGCGATATTTTAGCGCCACTGCTTCTCCTTTTGGGGAATGAGGTGGACAGTTTCTGGTGTTTCGTTGGGTTCATGGAAAGGATTGTAAGTATAATTCGGATGATAGTCAAGCGCAAGTGGATGCCTGTGGCGCAGGACCGGTCACTTTGGCACTCTTTGCGGGAGGCCTATGTCCAGCAGTGGACGTCTTTCGGCTGATATGATGATGATGATGATATTCAAGCTGAATGGTGTCTTCTTGCACTGAACGCACCCATACTAATATTATAAATGCGAAAGTGTGTCTGTATGTTACCTCCTCACGCTTAAACTGCTGAACCGGTTCAGATGAAGATTGGTATAGAGATAATTTGAGTCCCAGGGAAGGACATAGGATAGTTCTCATCCCGAAAATCATCAATCGAGGGGGTGAAAGTTTGTATGGAGCTGCGATATAAACGAGTTTCACGCGGACAGAGTCGCGGGCAGAAGCTAGTTTTATTTATTTATTTATCAGGCAGGCAGATGAAACAACGGATGATGCCTGCCTGTGTCCAATTAACTTTTTTAATTATTGAAGTGAAAACTTCTTTAGCGGCGCTGAGCACTTTTTGGGATGGGGAAAAATTGTTAGATACGCGGCAGAGTTTTGTGACGTCAGATGTGAAGGAGGTCAAGGAGGTCACTTTTTGCTGCTAGCCGATTCAACTTCATTCAAAACTCAACGCTATTCGTAAGAGTATAAAGCTGTTAAAACACTTTTTGCAATAGCATATTCTGCAAATAAATTTGTAATAATACCAACGCGTCCTTCACCGTTTTGCTATTGAGAAAATTCGAATAGTTCGAATTTGGGCGTTATTCCTGAAGAGATAAAGCTTAGAAAAATATTTACCAACGGCAAAAACAAATTGATATTTTGGTCGCCACCGCCGTCTGCTGTTCTTGAAAATTCGAATAGTTCGAATTTAGACGTTATTCCTAAAGAGATAAAGCTTTGAAAAATATTTGGCAATGGCAAAAACAAATTGGTATTGTGTTTGCGGCGGCCCGTCGCACCCAACGCGCCCGCGGCCCGTCCGCCTTAATAATTGACAATTGTTTATAATTTTGCGTCAAATTCATTTTTAGGGTGACACCGTAAGATGTCACGTGACCTGATCGAAAAACTGTTACAATGTTATTGAGTTTTCACTTCTGCCGGCACTCCCGGAGTGCAACCAGGTCTTTTTTTTGTACAAATGTGCTTGTCTAATTTGTTTATGTAAATATCCAGGCATGCGGCTGTCGAGCGACGGTCGAGGATTCGAATCCCGGCTCGTACCAATGAGTTTTCGGAACTTATGTACGTAATACTTACCGATAGCTTTTCGGTGAAGGAAAACATTGTGAGGAAACCGCCGGTCTAATCTCAATAAGGTCTAGTTTTCCCTCTGGGTTGGAAGGTCAGATGGCAGTCGCTTTCGTAAAACTAGTGTCTAAGCCAAATCTTGAAATTAGGTGTCAAAGCGGACCCCGGGATCCTTTAGGGCACAACCGGGAATAACGCTAGGAGGATGATGATAAATATGTCACTGGGCGTCGCCTTTAATTTCTTGATTTCTTTAGGCATACAACTTCGACATGGACCAGGCGGGCATGAAACAGCAGCTGTTGCAGCTGCAGCAGTTACTGACCTTCTGCAGTCCCGAGCTGGCTCAACACCTGGCCCAGAAGGACTCTGGGAACATGTACTTCTGTTTCCGCTGGCTCCTTGTCTGGTTCAAGAGGGAATTCTCTTTCAGGGACATTATGAGGTAACATACGTATAATGTAAGGTCGTAGTCACAAGGGGCTGAACGCTTTTGTACCGTGTCGCTTTAAATACAACACGACACATTTAAGAGGGGGCGCTCCGCGAAATCGTGCTTCTTAGATTGAATATTTACCTATGACAAATTAAAGCGAATGCCAGGAAAAAGAACATACCAAAACTACATCATATTTGCAATCGAATCGTCTGAAAAAAACCAAAATTGCCTCGATAGAAAAGAACCGCCAAAACATGTCTGATTTTTACTCAATTTCAATAGTGTGAGGTTCTCGTGCATATAAATTAAGTAAAAGTTGAGTGTATATAGCTTTTCACATTACCTAATGAAAGTACTAGCGGGGTATTTTTATGTAGTCCCTTTTCAGACTTATTATTTGGCGTATAGGCCTTTTTTATTTAGCGCGATACCCTTTCTCCCGTCGCGTGTTTCGTGTGGTTCGGTATATCTTCTGTTGCCGTTCGCGGGCGGAGTCAGTCGCAATCGCTCCGCTGAGACGGGAGGACTACGTTCTGTGCTCTCACGACAGCACGGTGAACATAATTATTTCAATAATATTGTGACCCAGTATATTCGTCCAGTGAATGAACGTATCATTACATTCCAGTAGATATTTTGGTACATTTTGAAATAATATATTTAAAAGTCGACCTTAACATATAGATCTTAAAGTTCAAAATACAACCGTAAGATTACGCAGCGATGGGCCGGTGACCGGCTTCTTAGAATAATTTGTGCAGTACATGCAAAACTAGACGAACATTTTTCTGTCGATCGTGTATTTACTTTATGAAAGATTATCACTATCACTATCATACATAGTATAAAACAAAGTCGCTTCCCGCTGTCTGTCCCTATGTATCTTTAAAACTACGCAACGGATTTTAATGCAGTTTTTTTTAATAGATAAAGTGATTCAAGAAGAAGGTTTATTAAATGTATAATATAGTATCAGTGCGAAGCCGGAGCGGATCGCTAGTTGAGAATAAATCCGGTTATGTTCAAAATCGATGTCTGAGAGGTCTAAATACGAATTCATAGTCAGAAATATTTCAAAAAGTGGTCGCATTATTTAAAATTGTTGAAACATTGGTTGTAAATTAAAGTGCGCGTTTTTTTTAAAGAACAACAGGCTTCTTCAGGGTGCAGATTATAGAAATGATGTCCATTTTCAATTCCAAGATGGCGGACATTGCTTTTCGAAATTTTAAACTTTCGTGAGACATGTTGAATTAATACTAATAATTACACGGTTCAACTCACGTATTAAATGCCACTACGGGCGACATGTTTCGAACTCTTCGGGAGTTCTTCTTCAGGATGAGTGTTTTCGCGGCGGTGTCGCTTGAATCACGACAAGATTCAAGCGACACCGCCGCGAAAACACTCATCCTGAAGAAGAACTCCCGAAGAGTTCGAAACATGTCGCCCGTAGTGACATTTAGAATAGAATAGTAAACATTTATTCGTGACAGCACAACCCAACAGATATAAAAAACAGTAATGATAGGTACATGGAAAAAAGGGTGGTGCACGAAATGGTTCCATCTCAGCGTGGTGCTGGCGCGATACATACACTGAAAATCTGGCTTTCATAGACACATGATCGAAGTTTTCATAATATATATATATATTTTTTAATGCTACTAATAAATCCACGGTTAAATTCAGACGTCTAAGATACTACTAATAAATCCTCGGTTAAATTCACGTATTAAATGTCACGACAGACGACATGTTTCGAACTCTTCGGGAGTTCTTCTTTAAAACAAACATCGAAAACACTTATCCTGAAGAAGAACTCCCGAAGAGTTCGAAACATGTCGCCTGTAGTGACATTGAATACGTGGGTTGAACCGGGTAATTATTGACATTGTCTTTCTTTAAAGTCATCACAGGTGTCGCTTTTAGGGTTATCGAGGGTGCAGATTCCAACAATTATTGCCTGCGAACATGGACATTTCTATATTAAAAAAAGTGAACACAATTTTGCAGTTTTTCTTTAATATGTTCAAAATTGATAACTAAAGGGCCAAAGCGTCTCCATTGGCTCCAAGTACGGATCCGAGATCAGAATTGAAAAATTTGGCCGCCACACAGTGGCCTGAAAATCTGGCTTTCATAGACATGATCGAAGTTTTCATAATATATTATAAAAAAAAATTGTGCTACTAATAAATTCACGGTTTAATTCACGTATTAAATGACACGACAGGCGACATGTTTCGATCTTTTCGGGAGTTCTTCTTTAGGATGAGTGTTTTCGATGTTTGTTTTGAAGAAGAACTCCCGAAGAGTTCGAAACATGTCGCCTGTCGTCACATTTAATACTGTGAATTTAACCGTGGATTTATTAGTAGTATTTTAGTCATCTCACAAAAGTTTAAATTCGATTATAGCTTTTGTTTGCTTTAGGCTTTTACTAGACATTATTATGCTAAATTACAACCTTTACGTGATTTAGTAAAAAAACGGAAGGTCATATTTCAGTTATAGCTCCGGTTGTTTTTGAAGCAACAAAATGTGTAGGCTTTAATGCGGAAGTTTTTTTTTTAACTATAAAGTACTGTGTCAGTACTTCTCTATGTTTTTTCCGTTTATTAAATAATGAGTTTTATACATTATAAATCATTTTTCATTTAATGTTATGTCTGGGCTAGAAATCGGTGCTCATATAGACATTTAAATCGAATTTAAATGGTTTTTACTAGACATTATTATGCTAAAACAACCCTTATGTGATTTAGTAAAAAAAAGGAAGGTCATATTTCAGTTATAGCTCTCGAAACTCTGACTTACTAGCGAAAATGATATCTTCAAATATAGGTACTACAGATTTTGTCTTTCTTCCCGCTTATTATAATTATCTATAGGTATTCATCATGTTTCATCTGACTGTCGGGGCATATACTGTGCGACAAGGAGCGGGGCAGCAATAGACGCATTACCGCGCCAGGTGCGGGGCGCGCGGGTGATTTCTGATTTTTCCCTGGCGGTACGCCCCCTCTTAACTTTTTCAACACTGACAAAGGGAAAAGTTGACATTTGGTGCGGAGTTAAACCTTATGGCAATGCACGAAGGGTGCGATCGCAGAGTACACTCTTCGACGGATTAATCCGTCATTGACGTTGAACCAGAGCTATAACCACGTACATCGATCGACGGATTAATTCGTCATTGACGTTGAACCAGAGCTATAACCACGTACATCGAAGTTCGGGTATCTCCATCTCTATCGCACTTACATTACATTACTCGAGTGACAGGGATGCATGTATACGAATTTTGAGTTCGATATTCGTGGTAGCGCCGCAGTGGTGTGGATATATACGTCTTTAGCGTTGAAACTGTTAAACTGCCATATGATGTTGTCAAACAGGTGAAGTAGTGTTGTGCCGGGGAATATTCCCGGGAACGGGAATATTCCCGTATGGGAATTTCCCGGGAATATTCCCTTATTCCCGAGAATATTGCTATCGGTGGGAACATGTCATTGGCTTTTTGTATTTTATCTATATAATCAATGTGTTTCTGTAGCTGTTGGTTCTCCAAATAAATAAATAAATAAATATTCCCCAAGGGGAATATTGAAATACAAATTAGGAAAATTAAAGTTGTAATAAAAGTAATTAAAATGAATAGTGCCCCGACAAATAAAATGCCATTCGCCAAAAACTGCATTATTGTACTAATTCTGACTTTTTAACTCAATTACCTTTTAATATGTGAATATTTTCAATTTTTGTATTCATACAATATTTTATTGTGATTTTTTGTTACTTTCAGAAGTTTCTTTGTAAAATTTGTTTTTTTGGCTGGGGGAATATTCCCCATAATTGTTCCCGGGAATATTCCCATTGTTCCGGGGAACATTCCCGAGAACATCGGGAATTTACTTTGCCTTGATAAAAACATCAAGGGTCCAAGTTATCATGGAATCCCTGATAGCAAGATGTATGAACATACCTACACAATTTCAATATTCCCATATGTTCCCTTGTATGGGAATATTCCCGGGAATGAGTTCCATATCAAATATGTTCCTGGGAACGGCACATCACTAGGTGAAAGGGACAAGATATCAAGATGTTCAGTTGCTTATCAGTTCGACTGTACACAATTAGTGGCCTAATCCAATAGTTTACGAGATTGTTCCGTCTGTGAAATTTTCTTCCATTCCTCTTGATTATTGTGGATTTGGTTGGACCATTTCACCACTCCATACACCCTCATCTCTTAAGAACTTACCTACTTTTTTCTGTACAGGCTATGGGAAGTACTTTGGACGGGGTTGCCGTGTGCCAACTTCCACCTGCTAATCTGTGTTGCCATTCTTGACGCCGAAAAGGACATTATAATCAACAACAACCATGGTTTCACTGAAATACTGAAAGTAAGATTTCTGATACACATAGTTATATATTCGATATGCACAACTATATTTTACGGTTGGGATTCCAAGAATTCAAAGTATCATCTTGGAAAGGTAAAGCTCAGCAGAATGTCATCTAGTGAGTAGTGTTGCTTTCCTGTTAGTGAGTGAGAGGTCGTTAGCTCCAGATGAACCGCTGAGTTGCCAGAAAGGGGCCTGCGTTTCTGCTGCAATCCTAATATTATTTGGTTCACTTAGTAGTACCTACCCAAATAGTATAATTGATGTCGTAATAATAATAAAATATAATTTTCAGCATGTAAACGACCTATCAATGTGTCTGGACGTCGACAAAATACTGAGCACGGCCGAGGGCATATACCATCAGATTATATCAGCGCATCACCTGACGGACCAAATCAGGATCATACTGGGAATGACCCCTCTTGACGTCTCCATGTCCACGAACTCCGATGACGAGCCCACGACGAGCGGAGTAAACGGTATGGAGAAAACTGAGAATGCCGGGAACCCCTTCTTGAATCCAGCGATGGATGAAGTTATGTATCAAATAGGATTAGACATGAATTTTTGAGCACGCGGTGAATATATCTGTGTAGATTAGATACCGTTGTTGCCTAAGGAATGTCTAGTATAGATCATATGTGCACTCGTCATGAAATGAACGCACCTGCCGGATAAACCACGAATAACAGTGATCGGTGGATAATGTTTTGTGCCATTAAAATCACCATTGGTATTATTTTTTCAATTTTGGTACTATATTCAAATAAGCATTAATAACATGGACCTAAGATACGCAGGACAGGCTATACGTGATGCCACAGCGAAGGACGGAAAGGCTCCTATGCAGCTAAATTAAGAACTGGTCTTAAAATGGCTGATGACTTGCCATAAACAACCTACTTTATTTAGACGGGTAATGGTTTATGTGCCACAACTTCATACTAAATCAGTTGTGGCAAATAAAAAAAAGTGGAAAGTGGAGTGGTGGAGTTTGACAAGGACAATGAATGTTATTTCCCTTTCTGTCACACTTATCGAGATTTGTAGGCTACCAGCTCGCTCGCACGGGGTATTATTATTGCTTTGGGCTTAAAATCACTAAATCTCATAATGCCTTATTTGCCAATACTCCCTATTTTCAAATTACCATGAGCTCATAAAACCTAAATGTCAAATTGTAACATTCTTAAAATGAACGAAATTCATTATGACTTTGACTCAAAACGGCATGTTCTCTAAATGCCTGAAGATTGAAATGCACAATGCTTCAATTACCGAATGGCAGAAATGACAAAATATCAAAACAACTCAACCTCAAAATACCTAAATTTAGGCATTTTTCCCAAAAATGCCTAATTTTTTTTACGAGTTTTTATTTGATATTATCTACCGATCTTTTACCTCCATCAATCTGCCGCTCTTCTAAAGTCGAGTGTCCACAGAGATTTTGACGAGAGATGTGATGGTTGACTTACCTATACATGCGTGTATCACGAGTAAAAAAATTGTCCACAAACGTGGTAATTTCTAGTTCCTGTTCAATGTGCCCCGCTCTACCCTACATTTTCCCTTTATTCCCATTTGGTAGCCAAATTTGGTAGCCAGCTACCAAATGGGAATATTTTTCCCACTTGGTGAAATTCATTCCCATTTCGAAGCTGGCTACGAGATGGGATGGGATTCATTCATGTAGTATAAATTTAGGTATTTTGAGGTTCGGTTATTTTAAGCATATGTTGTTTTGCCATAATGCTGTTTTGAAGTTTAGGTATTATTAGCCTAAGGTATTTTGAACATCGGCGATATTAAGGTTTCGGTTGATTGAGAAAAAAATTTAGGCATTCTGCAATTTAGGTATTTTGAGCCCATGGAGTTTTGAGATCTGGGAGTATTGATAATGAGGTGAAGTGAGATTTTGTGATTTTAAGCCCAAAGCTTATTATTACCATAGCTTGTCCTAAGTATCATAGGTCCATGATTAATAATCAAGGTGTATCGTAAATCTCCGTTATTATATTACGTAGCAATTAGATTTTACAATACATATTATGTTCCAGTATTAATTCTTAATAAGCCATCTTCAGTCCCCTATTTATATTTACCTACGAGTACATATTGGGCATACATACAATGATTATATGCAATCACAATAGCAAAACCATCCAACACAGTGCAATAAAACAATCATAAGCTAAATAATTTCTACTAAAGTTTAAAATGAATTAATTAATATTCTGCTTTGGCTATGTGGTGTAAACTAACGCACGTGTTTAACTTTAAATTCTTCCAGTGTGTTTGTAACAAGATATGTATTAACCTTCGTTTTTTTAATTTACTCAGCTATAGTTGGATTAGTTTTTTTTTAAGTAGGTAAGTATAACTGTATTAATAATCCATCACAAATATGCATTTCTATGTATTGGAGAAATTGTATGTATAAAGAGAAATTTGATGATATTAGTAGAATCACTGAAACTAAGAATAGTTGCATGTGTCGTTTTGACATTTAGTTCCTTGCCCACACTTTTATAATAAACAGTAGTCCGTGTATAGCACTATCCTTGCAGTATCATTCAATAATCTTAGCAATAAAAATAAAATGAATTAGTGATCGTAGAACTGCGTCCCAATTCTTATACAAAAATTATTAGTAGTAGTTATATGTTCCAGACTTCATATTATCCCCGCGTTAACCTATTTCTTTATTTTAAAATAGCTCTTTTTTTACAGGAACTCGAATATAACGGATTAAAAATATCTGTCGTAACCACCAGCGTGTGGGCCTTGCTTGCCTAAACTACAATATCCTATAAAGTTACAGAGAGACTGGTGAAAGTGATAATTTTTGTATTTTTATAATATACCTACTTGGCAGACTTTACAATTTATAAATTGGCTGTCCATAATTTTGGCGACAAGGTCGAAAAATGCCAACGTTTTTTCTTTAAAATATCTTAGTGAGATATTTACCAACATCACAAAAAAAATCGTATTTGGACCGGAGCTGGTAAATTTAAGTTTTCGTATAATTCTTTTGGCATAATTTCGAATAAAGAGGCTATTATCCTGGCGTTATGGTCCTGGAATGGTGCCTTAGCTAAAATTATTAATAATAAGGGAAAAACGCGAACAACAAGCCTTCCAAAATTACAAAATGCCAGTTTATTCACTTAATCTAGATATATTAAATAGGTACTAGGTGCTTGTGCTTGCTTCTTCAACAATATCAAAGTTTACAATTTTGTGCCATAGATAATGTAGTTCTGACTGTACAATAATACACTATTTGCAGCAAGGGATATGTAAGTTAAATAGCAGTTCTAAATATAATGATACGACAATTCAGGTTATGTGAAGTTGGTGTTACTTATATTTGTAAATTGGTTTTGCTATTATATTTATAGTGTCAAGTCTTACAAATGGAAATAAACGTAGCTATAAGTGTTAGAACTGAGGCTATAGAAAAAGACAATGCACAAAGCAATTTGGATGGGCACACTTATATATTCGCTGTTCATTTTATCCATGAGATCAGCATCATTTAATTATTTAGTTTAGTTTAACTTAAAAAAATATTAAATCATACTCTTACCACATTTTAGTAAGTACCAATATTTCTTGTTTATGTAAAATAATAGCCTAGTATCAGAAAATCAATAAAAACAGCAACAGCGCTCCACTCTAGCTGGAATGATAGTGTTTACATACGTATACGGCATTCGTCATTTACTAACAAGTATTTGAGTGTGAGAGGGACCAATGCTTTGATGGACATAAACACTATCATATTAGCTGGGCAGCTGAACCCTTTTAAGGATCTAACTTCTGTAACATCAGCAAGTTGTATTTATAGTATTAGATACGGAATTCAAATAAAGGGAACTTGGCTCTCCTGCAATCAAGTACCTATGTCAACTAACATCATCAAAATTGAAGACGGTAGGTGGATGAACACGTTATGTCGCAAAACAAAATGTTGAGTAAATCACAGTTAAAGATATTTTAGCTGTAGAAAATGTAATTGCATGATAAGCCTATTTAAACTAATAAAAATGAAAATAATAATACAAATGCCTATATCAAAATTAAAAATAAATGCATTTAGGTATATCATTTTAATAAATAAGTGTACATAGCAGCATAGCACCTTTATCCACGTCGACGATTCGTTCTTGAATTAAAGAACGAACAAAAAACAGGGAAATAAGATTTCTTTTGGCCGTTAAACAACAACCTAGTGTGAAACATAATCATGCTAATCATAACCTCTTTTCAATAACATTATAAATACAGAGTGGATGAAGGTGTTATGATTTAAACATAACATCTTCAATTCTTTGCGATATTTATTGTGGATGAAGGTGTTACGTGCATACATGCACATGTTCTTCTTTTGTGGCTTAAAAACACAAAATTTGAAAGCGTGAGGCTATTCATTACGGCTTGAAATGCGCGTTTATTACATAAAGGTAAAATCACAAAAAATGTGACATACCATGTTTATCCACTAATATGTATTTGAAATATTGTAATTTCTGTGTACAAAAGCTGTACATATTTAAAGGGTAGTTGTAATTTGAATATCCACTTAAGTTAGATATCTTTTGTATTTTAAGTTATTGGAAAAATATAATATCTTTGGTACTAGACAACATTTTATTATTCTTTGGAGTTTATAAACATATCCCACCTAAGCTTCAAACTCAGAAATAGTCACATTATTTTCTGGCTTAGTTTAAATCATATAAGATTACAATACGATAGATAAGATGATGGTTCTATTTTAATTGGTTTTTCTGCAACCTTCTCCAACTCATACCTATGGGTCAGCTCCAACATATTGGCCACAATAAAGGTCTTAATGTAATAATTAAGAGATCATTATATTATAATTTGTACTTCTTCTTATCTCATTAGCATGCAGACAATTTACAAGTTGAGCACATTCATTGACATTTGCGAGTGAGACTTCAAATGGACATTTAGCCCATACCTTGTCTGGTATGACTTGTCACACAGGTGACAGTGGAAGTTCTTGACCCCCGTATGGGTGAGTGAATGCCTCTGCAACTCAGATTTTGAGAAAAATCTCTTTCCACAACTCTCACATCCATATTTTTTCTCCTTCAAGTGATTTTTACGTATATGAGTGCTCCGTGAACTAGATGAAATAAAAGTGGCATTGCACACTTCACATTTGTGATTTCTAGTCCTCTTGTGATTCCATAGAACATGTGAATGAAGGCCGCCGGGTACTTTGAACTTCTTTGGACAGTATTTGCAGCTGTACGGACGGTCATTGCTATGTGTCAACATATGAATTCGTATGTACCCAGGTGGGTACGATTTTCCACACTGATCACATTGTCTTAGCATTCTGTCTGAGCTGTTCTTTTCTTTATGATGTCCATTTGGTTGGCAAGAATGAGCATTAAGTTCATTTTCAGATAAAAACCCTTCCCAGCAATTTTCACAGAGGTAAGGTTTCATATGTAGTTTACGATGCAACACAAGGGATCGAAAATCTTCAAATTTCTCGTGGCAGTAGTCACAATCGCGACCTATCGTGGATTTTACAGGATGATTATTAATGCAGTGTGCGCTTAGTTCTTTACTAGAATGAAACTCGGCTTTACACTCAACACAAAACATTAGTTTCATTTCACTCACTGTAGTGTTTTCTATAGGGCAACTTTTGCGTTTCTCATATTTTTTCATTTGGTAAGTCTTCCCATCTTCATCTGATTCATAACTGTAGTCAATGTCATCATTTTGTACAGAGTTTGAAGTTTCAGCTAAAGTTTTAGCACTAGATTCTATTAGGCTTTTAAAGGAGTAGGTCATAGTGAGGTGATATATACAGTTTATGCAAATATTTTCTGAAAATTCCCCATCTGGTGAGACCTGAAAAGAATGTGTAATAATATTATAATATAAGAAAAATATGATACTGCCTACTAATGCTGATAACAACGTAGGTAAAGCAAGAAATATATTCAATTAAATGCGTACATATTAGCAGAGAAGTAATAAAATTGACTAAATTTGAGTTAATATACCTTATAGTTGTAAAAGTTTTCTAGAATATCCGACAACCTAATATTTTCGCCACTAATTATAATTGTAGTATGGATGTATCGCATCTCCTTGCCGCTGACTAAACATGTACGGCAATTTTGTTTGTAATTCATTTCTATATTTTCGTTTTTTGTTCTCCTTTATTTCAATTTATTTATTTATTATTCCCGAATAGAAACCATCCTTGAAGTAGCTTGACTTGACGTTTCCTAGAGCTGGGCGTTTTTTCCCGTAAGCGTTTTCAAAATCGGTTTCTCGTACAATAACGGAATAACAGTTTGTGGCTAGAAACACAAACTGTTTTTATAAAAACGATCGAACGGTCACACGCAACGGTTGCAATGCAAAACGTGAAAACGTAACTCGAACACTGTAAACTGTTTCATCCGTTTTTTCGTTTCACTTCGTTTGGCGACCGGCGACGGCGCCAACGCACGGAGAAACTAGTTATTTTTGAAACTGTTTTTCAAAACAGTTTTGTGAGAGAAAAAAACGGTTCCGTTTCGTTTCACGGAAAAGTCGAAACGACCCAGCTCTAGTTTCCTTCCTACCTTACCTACTATTTTGGTGGTTGGTGGGTTGGTACTACTGCAAACAACCACAGATTACACTTGGTCAAAGTTCGAATAATATATTAACGGCCGCATTCATTAACCGCGAAATGAAAACGAACGAAGTGTCTCCCTCTCTGTCGCACTTGCTAGTTCGAGCGACAGAGATGGAGATACACGAACGAAGATCGTTTTGGTTTCGCGGTAGCCCCTCTGCCGGGCTAGTACACTAGCACTTTGACAGCTTCTATCGTCATGTTTTACGTCCAAGACAGACGTAAATTTTTTTAACGTCATCGGCTAATATGGTAGACTGTCAGCTACGTAAAATGTAACCATTTATACGTCTTGCACATAAAACGAAAATTTAAACGTCAAGTGCTAATATGCTCTTGATTTAGACATATAAAATTGCCGGTATAAACCGATGACGGGCGTAAATTTATGTAGGTCGCTCGAGACCCCCGGTAAAATTTAACACTATGAAAACATCTTCTGTCACAAGTTCACAGTAATTTATTTTTTTACGACATTTCGCTTGATCATTAGACTTCGATATTACCGCATATCACGACGACCCTCGCTTACGTATATTGGACAAGGTTTCACACCGGGACTTATAAGTTGATTTACTATTATTTATCATCATCGTCATAGGCCTTTACGTCTATTACAGACGATTTAAGCATTGCTGTGTAGACATCGTTTTTGGTGACTGTGAAGATCGATACGAGACCGGCATTACAAATATTATGATAAATGGACTCATCAAAAACTTACATTTGCTCTGCATTCATCAGTATTCAGTCAAAACTCGCGCAAGGAGAAAAGTAAATAGATACACTAGAGTCTGGCTAACGAAAGTTGAACCCACTAAACTCAATTACGCGGCAACACTAAACGTCATACGCATACATTTTGATCAACAGTGTTGCCGCGTCATTGAGTTTAGTGGGTTCAACTTTCGTTAGCCAGACTCTAGCTTTCACAATAATCTAGAGACACAGCTATAAGACGGAAAGAGACAGAAAAAACAGGCTTTTATCCATAGACTATAATTGATCGAATCAAATGAATGTAATACTTGGTAGAATTACAGTTTTACACTTTGGCAACACCATAGTTTTTTGGGTACATATATTTTATGCTAGGGCATAAATATACGTCACGTCATTAGTGTGGTAGCTAAGTAACGTAAAAATTGACACAAACATAAGGTTATACGGCGGAACGTAAATATATGGCCGATTAGTGTACTAGACGGGCTGGGCGCATTATGCCGCTTGCGTGCGCACTCTACCGCAGTCAACGAGCAAATGATGCGTTCAGAGTCTGAATCGCTTTACACTGTGCTAAATGCAGTACGCTGACTGATTCAGACTGGCAGTGTCGAGTCTAACTGTCTAATTACTCTAATTAGCGTGACTTACATGCTAACAGTCTTTACACTTGCCTTTTTGCAGTCTTTCTGATTTACTGTACTGCATTAAGATTGGTCTAAAGGCCGCTTAACTTGGCTCTTTAAGGTAAAAATGACTCTCTGTTATCCTCCGAGTATTTAATGGGTGTCCCCAATAACGTTGTTTCCTCTTCTTCTTGTTTAACGCCAGTAAAAGCGCAATATAAAATAATTCCTCGTCGTCCATGTCCATACGTCCTCTCACAAAAAACGTCGCTCTAGAAATGGCAGAAAAAATGTAACGCAAATAATCGAACGTGTGCGTTAAGCTTAGTTTTCGTAAACCTAATCAGCCCCCCTAGCACACTAGGTTTTATGTCCGACATAAAGCATTTGTCCCTCTTGCACTCGCATATGGGCCAGAATGGGACGAATGCTTTATAAGCCAGCCAGCCTAAAAAGTGATCTTCTCATAGAGAACCTGTAAACAGTGTATATAGATCTTTAGTCATGTTAGCCAACATTACTAACAGGCGATCAAGATTCTTTAGCTGTGATCCTGATCTTACTTACCTGTGGTGTGGATTGGATTGGATTGCAACGCAATGTCACTTTGTGTCAAATCTACATTGACGGAAAATCAAAAATCAAAACTTAAAATAAAATAAAATGTCCACAGTACCCGACTGGAACTTTCAAAATATAAATAATTCTTCTATACCCTCAAAACAAAACAAGAAAAAGAAGCGTAAGAACAAAAATAAGTGTAAAAACAAACAATTGGCCGCAAAGAAAAGGGTTTTCAAACACAAACCTGTGAACAGTAGTGTATCTAAAGTTGTGTTTACCATGTCTTCTTGGGCAGAGCATTTTACTTTCGCGGCTACTTGGCAATTGAAACACCAATTAGCATACTGGAAAGCTAAAGCGAAGTCTTTGGAGTATGAAAATGGTGTTCTACATGATATAATTCGCAAAAACCAGCATGTGATTTCTGGTGGAAGCTCATCTAGCATACATAGAATGGCGGGATCTGATGAAGATAGGAAAGAAAATGAAAATGCGACACAAACTAAAGTACCTGAAATGTGTAGCCCAATAAAAGAAGGTAAATTGGGGAAGTGGGAAGATACTGATGGTTCAAACTCTCAATCCATGTTAGTGGACATGCAATCTGACAGTGAAGAAGATATTTCAGATGAAAAGCAAAACATAGAAGTAAGTGAAGAATTCATACAGTTCTTAATGATCAATGCAAGGCATAAAGAAGAACTAAAATTGGAAAGACAAAAACAAATAGAAGCGGAGGAACAGGCGGTTATGGAAGAAAGAGAGGCAAAGTTGAGAGCGAGACGGCATTATGGTTTGACAGCCCAAGAACTTTATGGAGACAAATGGCAAAAAATTGCAGCATTAGAGATGTCAATGAAATCTAATTTTATGTCTAATATTGATAGCAATAAGGCTTCATACTGGCCCGTGATACCTTTTAATTTTGATCTGCATTATTCATATGCAACCCAAAAGTTTTGACCTTAATTTTGTTATGATGTTGAATTATCTATTCTATCACACACTTTCTACCAAAACAATTATTTCTACAATTCAGTTGTAGCATGATGGGTTTTATCGTGAAATTTCATGGCCCAAATGGTCTGAACATCTTGTCAAACATAACGATACAATGTATCATGCTACTAGGCCTATTCAAGCTGTGACTAAAATATTTCTCTTCTATATATATAAGCCGCAGCAACATTTATTGACTAAACGAAACGATGCGTCAAGTATCATCCGCAACAGGCTATTTTGAACAGACTGTAGGCTACAGAGAGGTTGTCAAAATAAAAACAAATATTGGAGGCAATCTTACAGTAGTTGACCTAGTCTCTAACTAAACAAAGATTGTATGTATTATACTGTGGCTACTACACCGATAAACATAGTTATATTCATAAACATTATATGCTTTATATCATAAAACATCCAAGACTTATACAACAAATATTTACTGGGGTTCAAACATGGGGCCAACATCAGCTTCATAGCCAAGGTCACTCCAACTAAGACAGCTGTCAAAAGTCAAAATAATGCACATATTAAATGGATTTTTGTGATTTTGTTGTATTAATGACGCAGATTCATAAATCATTTTATTATTAATTTACTGCATAAAAAAAAGGAAAGTTTGTCAGTCATTCAGATTTTACTTTCCCAGTCAATAGCTCAATGTTTATCACAAACATCATGATATCACAATTATCCTTCTCTGAATTAATGATATCATGCTCCTACCTTATGCTATTATACCTACTAGCAAAAGAGGCATATTTAATTTTATCAAATTTTTAGTCGCGCGCGAGCCATTTTGCGTACACCCTCGAGTAAATAAGATGGTGACACTCTCACTGCCAATTTAGTAAGACTTTTTTACTGTAATTAAATAATAATAGACGACATACCGACAAGTGGAATTTAAACTGACGACACGTCGTAAACTGTTCGATGTAAACTAATATACATATTACACATATTATACATATTTGATCATCTTGAATACTTATACTGTATTTTTTTTTATCCCGGTGGCAAACATGCGTACGGCCCGCCTGATGCTACTCAAGCGGTTACCGTAGCCTATGGACCCCTTTAAAACCCTGTACACTGCTTTCGTGAAGCACCCTATACAGCACGGTCAGCTCAAGTCGGCAGGCGAGCTCTCGTACTATCCGTCTCTCTCTTATTAGAAAACTTGGAAAGAGACTGATAGTGCGAGAGAGCTCGAGATAGAGCTCGCGCGCCGTCTTGTACTGTAAGTACCTAGTCCGTCGGGAAAACCGCGGCATGAGGACATTCGACAGCCGGAGCGTTCATGGGAGAAAAAAATATGGAGTCGTACCTACCGTGCGCGACCATTTAGGTTCCAAGGTTCGAGGATGAACGCCGTGCCGTCGGCGTGCGGTGCGATGGTAGAATGTGGCCGTGGGCATCATGTCGAACAATTCTTCGTTGCACAGACCGTTATACAAGGAGGTGAGGGTGCGTTTAATATCGTCGACGATTCGCACAACTTGTCTTTGAAGCGAGTCTAGTGCCTAGGCACTGAGTGCACGAGGGCACCCCCACGAAGACGTAACTTGCCTATTGCGGTAAGAGAGCGTGAACAGTCGCATTAGTACCTACAGGAAACAATTCAGGAGCACATCACTACTGGGAGCCTAGACAAGGTTACAATCGACAAGCGCTAACGCCAATAGAAAACTAATAAAATGTATGGGAATGACAGATGTTAACGAAAAGTGTTTCCTCGGCATCTGTCATCCCCCTACATTTTATTAGTTTTCTATTGGCGTTAGCGCTTGTCGAATGTAACCTAATCTACGGCCCCTGGTATGCTGTCCGGCCCACTCGACTTATGGACGTTGAGAGACAGCACCCTACTTTCTGAAAAAAAAAAAATATGCATGGAGTAGCTATACTAGGTACTTATTAGGACCGGGGGATAGTACCTAAGGAGCAAAACCACTGCCAATTGCCATCATCGTCCAAAGTAGAGTTCGAGGCAAATAAGGTTCCAAAATCGCTTTCTCTTTTGCGCTGGGGGCCACGGGGGGTGAATTTTGACTTTCGAACGCTCTTACGCCACGCGCCACTCGCTTGATGGATTATCAACTTTTTCACTCAAAAACTATATGAAAATGCCATTTTGAAATAACGATAAAAAACCGGCCAAGTACGTGTCGGGCCACGCGCATAGGGTTCCGTAGTTGCCTGTCTGTCTTAGTTACATCGACGTGCGGTGCGGTTGCGTCGGCCGAATTTGTACGAAAATTGGCCTTTTCAAGTACACATTAAGTTGGTCGACTATTACTCGGTAACTACTTATGCCTACCTGTCCGTGATAGTTTTCCTTTTAAATTCATTATATATTATGTACTACTACCACGATTTTTTTCAGATACCCAGTAGTAGCCATTTAGCCGGCAGGCGGGGGGCACATGACTCGAACAAAAATTTGGGCTTTAAAGCCCAATTATCTTGCAAACTGATCACTGATTTGAGAAATAGTTTTAGAAAACCCATAACATTGAACGAGCTATCCAACGGTACCCCACGCCATGGGTTTAACGAGAAAAAAAAATTACACCCCCGCTTTAGGTGTAAAGCTGCAAACGCACAGAGAGCGGTGGCGGGGTGGCGCGGAGGCGGTACCGGTTGTAATGTTCGAGCTAATATGAAAGGATCCGCACAGAAAACCGCGCCGCGCCGCGCCGCTCTGTGCGGATCCTTTCATATTAGCTCGAACATTACAACCGGTACCGCCTCCGCGCCGCACCGCGCCGCTCCGCCACCGCTGTCAGTGCGTTTCGGCCTTTAGGGAGGTACCCCAAATAAATAAGTTTTTTCAAGATTTTATTGTACCGTTTTGTCGGCGTGATTAATTTATATACCCATACTGAATTACAGTTTTCTAGTAGTAATGGTTGCTGAGCTAAGCCGAAGACGGACAGACGGACGGACATGGCGAAACTATAAGGGTTCTATAGGGGGTTAAGGGGGTGGGGGGGTTATAAGGGACTAGTTAGGTCAACTACTGTAAGATTACCTCCAATAAGTATTTGTTTTTATTTTGACGACCTCTCTGTAGCCTACAGTCTGTAAGTTCAACATAGTTTGGTACGGGTGATACTTGACGCACCGTTTCGTTTACTCATTAGGGATTTGTTTTTCACTCCTTCCATGATAATTAAAACACGATAATTACAGTAAATATGTAATTAAAAAGATACAAATATTATTGAACTGCCGTAGGGATTGGTATTTTTCAATGATCTTAAGATATTCATCCTGGACGACAAATGATCTTCTTGCCCGTTTTAATTTTAATATCAACCTTTACTAGTTATACTTACATATGTGTCTGAATGTTTTTGTATATCGTCAACAGTAATTTTTAATAACCAGCAACTACGAAGATGACCACCTGCAAAAAGCAATGTTTTACTTAAGAACAAGGTTTAATATTTATAAGGAGTTATTTGAAAAGGATGGTTTTGTCATATAGACTAAAATATATAATATACGGTACCTAGGGAATAGTTAGACTACGGAAGCTTCAGAAAGAGCAAACCATTAAAACTATAAATGGATTTAAAACTATAAATGGATTTAAATCTATCGGTAGGTATTTATTTACTTACTGTTACGGCGAGAAAACTGTGATTATGTGCTTGTTGATAATAGTCCAAAGAGTAGAAGGCTGCTTATATTTCAAATAGTTCTTGAAAACGATATTGCACCTTTTACTATTCTTCCAGCCGGTTTCATAATAGGCGTTCAAATATTTTGCTTTGCTTTTTGCAGTCAGAACATTGTTAATTTAACTTTTGTTGCTTCCTTTTTCTAACAAACTCCGGTGTTAACGTATCATCTTCACTTAAACTGCATGAAATCATTGTAAATGTATACACTTCCAACATGTACACTTTCCCAATTTGGAGACTTTCCCGAAATGTGCACTTTTTCAAACAGTGCACTTTTCCAAAAAGCACGCATTCCTAAAATGTACACTTTCCCATTTAGGGCACTTTCTCAAAAGGTACACATTTATTATTTAGACACTATAAAAGTAATAATAATAAACATATTTATAAAAAAAAAAAATATTTTCTGTTTAGGGTCCCGTAGTCAAAATTGCAAAAACGGCACGCTTATAGTTTCGGTCTTTCTGTCCGTCCGTCCGTCCGTCTGTCCGTCTGTTTGCATTTGCACTATTTCATAGAAACCCTTATTGGTAGGTACTATAAACAGGGACACCCCTACCCCTAAAGTGTACTTTCCGGGAAATTATACCTTCTGCGAAAGTGCACATTCTGGGAAAGTGCACCTATTGGCAAAGTGTACATATCGGGAAGTGCACTTTAAGAGACAGCGTACTTTCCGGGAAAATGATCATTCTAAAAAATGCACCTTTACAGAAAGTGCATATTTCGGGAAAGTGTGTTTTGCGAGCCTAACCTTTTGTTCCATGGTCTTAAACTTCTAATATCAATATATTAGTAATCATATTATAATGAATAAATATTGTATGAAATAACATGGAGCTATTAGAAAGTAGTATCAATAAATCCAAATTTTTATTTATCGAGCATGTTCATATTCAAAAGCGTTCAAGAAAGACAATATATGACAACCGTCTATTAAATAATAATAAATAAATATTAGGGGACAATCAATCTTACACAAATCGACCTAGTCCCATAGTAAGCTCATTCAGGCTTGTGTTATGGGTACTAGATGACGATATATATAATAGATATAAATACTTAAATACATAGAAAACTTCCATGACTCAGAAACAAATATTCATGCTCATCACACAAATGTTTGCCCTCACCGGGATTCGAACCCAGGACCTTCAGCTTCGTAGGCAGCGTCACTACCTACTAGGCTAACCGGTCGTCAAAAGCTTATTAAACGCTACACGAAGAAAAAACCGCGGTAACTAAAAACGCTCAATGAAAGTGTCTCCTTAAACACGCTACTGAAGTGGTATATTGTCTCTGGTCTCGCTCTGGCCCACAGTGTATTTTAGAATAATGTTTTTAAAGCTTAAGGTTTCTTCTCTAAATGGTCTATGACAAACGTGCAGGGAGCAAAACTGAATTTTGCTTACTTGGGCAAAAAAAGGTAGAGAGAAATGCAGAGGGATCAAAAACATGTTTTGCTCCCTATAAACGGGCTAAAAAGACTTGTTTTCGAATCTTTCGCTTACTCGGGACACAAAATCAGCACTCGCAGCAAAAATAAAGTTTGCTCTCTTGTTGCACAAATAACTATTTCACCTCAGCAGCTCGGACAAGCATATTTTGCTGCGTGAAAACTGTGTGCAAAATGCGATTTAGCTCACTCCATGAGACAAAGTAGTTTTTTAATTTTGATGCCGACTGGCACTGGCATTTCATAGTGTGGGGTCTATAATATTACAAATTATGAACTTTATTGGCTCTGTGCCTTTCATTTTACTAGGAAAAAAGAAAATGACAGACCTAGGTCGATCCCTAGTTCGATCATCGAATTTCAAAGAAGACCCTCAAAAAAGCGCGAAGCAAGTAACTAGCACGTCTGAAAACCATCAAATTAACGTATACTTAAGTTTAAATTACCAAAAAATATACAAAGGAAAGTTGTGAATTAAAGAATAAGTACGAGTATTGTAATAAAAACATCTCAGAATAAAGATAGTTTTTCAGAATAAATAAATAGGTGAACATGAATTTTATTACGATGGAAAATGCGATTCGATTTTGTGTTTTAACAATCTTAAATTTTATGAACGTATACCACACCGCAGATGCAGTTTCCGAAAACACGCGCGGCGCGGCGCCCCGCCCTTTAAAAACGTTTCGCGTTGTTAAATTGTTTCAGATTTTATTAGGATATTATTCTTCATTCTTGCGTGATTCATAATATTTTTAAAGTCTACTTTTTTTTAAAGGGGCGGGCGTTCGTAAATCGTATCTGTGGCGTACGTTCACTAAAATAAAGAATGTTAAAACTAGAATGATAAAATACATGTTTTTTCTCCAAACCGAATTGTATGTCGATATGTTTTCATTTAAATCATCTTTCATTTAAAACAACCCTTTAAATAAGTATATACGTTAATATGTAACTTGTCATACCTAGGTTAATTTATACATTTTTGAACGTGTTGCTTGTTTTGCTTTTTTTAAAGGGGCGGGCGTTCGTAAATCGTATCTGTGGCGTACGTTCACTAAAATAAAGAATGTTAAAACTAGAATGATATAATACATGTTTTTTCTCCAAACCGAATTGTATGTCGATATGTTTTCATTTAAATCATCTTTCATTTAAAACAACCCTTTAAATAAGTATATACGTTAATATGTAACTTGTCATACCTAGGTTAATTTATACATTTTTGAACGTGTTGCTTGTTTTGCACTTTTTTGGGGGTCTACTTTGAAATGTTAATGTTTAACTCTGACGTTCAAATATTTTGAGTTTGTCACATTTTAGATCCCAGACTATGAAATTTGCTCGGTCTCAGAATGAAAAAGCTACTTACTTGCACTATACGGAGTGAGCAAAATTGCATTGTGCTCACTGTTTTCACGCAGCAAAATGTGCCGAGGAAAACACTTTTTTTTGAGGGCTGTAGGACAATGTCAAAACGGGGATGGACATGGGAATGAAATTCTATGGACGCCTCACCACCGATGTCCATGCATTTTCTTGTGCTCTATATCTCTCGTCTACACTCGTGCCTCATTGTCCCCTGTCCCGAGGCCGGCGTCCCCACAATGCGAGTAAACAAACACGCTACCGCTCTTGTCGATGACAACTCCAATCCTATAAAACCTATCCGGACGCGGAGCTAGGAAGCAGTTTATGTGGCAATAGAACCGTTTAGGAAAACGAACTATGTACTTAAGTTGGCAATACAAAAAAAATCTTGTGTTCAACCCTTGTTCTGAATAGAGTGAATAATGTTCTTAAAATAAAAGGAAAACGAGAACTGATGGCTCAAAATGTGTGCATTTAAAGATACACTGCCAAGCCTATAGGATCAAGAAACATACCAAGGGTTAGCCCGGGATGGATTCAGTACCGATATATTTAAATTATATAACGTTGGATTAAATGTCCAGAAGCTAGTCCCAAAATTGGCATCTTTTCAGAAAATCACTCCCTTAGGGGCACGGAGACCTACCTCACTCTACTCAGCAATGAGGAACACGACGCTAAGAGGAGGGGAACTCACTACATTCTCACTGCCTAAATCCTTCGTCAGACTAGTCTAGTACCCAAAGAGAAAATATGCAAAATAAGTACCTATACAAATATACTTTTGATTGAAAAATAATAAATGTTATATCTGTAAAAAACGTTAGGAAGTTAAATAATATAAAATATTATCATTATAGTTTTTAGGTATTAGCTTTTCTTGCTGACTGTGATTTTCTTTGGACGTTTGCACAGTTATTACATAGAAGAAGGTTCATAGAAGAGGTGAAACGACGGATGGCAATAACGAGAAGCGCAAATTGACATGTAAAACTACGTTTTATCAAGGAATTAAATGAAATGAAACGCAATGGATAAGCTGAAAAAGATTGTAGGAACCGAAATATCACGAAAGCCACCAAGACGAGGCTTGTCCGAATCCTTGTTTTCCCTATGTTTTTGTATGAAAAAATACCGGACAACCCCAACCGGAGGAGGGGGGGAGTGTATGCCAGGCTAGTAAGACTAGGTCGCAAAAAAAAACACATTGTTCTGTCCGGTATGACCATTTATTTTTTAAATTAAATACCGGACATCTGGCAACCCTGCGAGATTGAAAAAAGGACACGCACTAGAGATGTGGTGGTGGTCGTGTGGAGGAGAATGCTTGTAGTATCCTGGCCCGAATTCCAAACAAATGTTTCCATACTCCACGAACTTGGCATCAAGCAGTGTCTATCCACTCACACTCACTTTTTAGTAGGTACTCGCATCCTCAAATTCTTCGGATAAGTACCTACGTCTCGAGGCGATACAGCGACTCCATCGAGCGTCCTTGTTGTGCAAGGCATACCTAGTGGAGGGAACCCGAAAATTAATATCTAATTGGACACTGCCGGAAAGATGGTCAAATTTAGCATGCAAAATTAAAATAAGCTTGAATTTAGTAATTTCGATTTATGCGTTTTCTATGGTCCATCTTCATCGGTTCTACTTAATACCTACTTACTTATTTTAATTTTTGTTTGGCTATTATGTCTGTTGGTTGCAACCCCGAACAATTTTCAACACTAATGCTATTTACCTGTCAGAAATGTAAATACGTAAATAGCTGGTAAGTGATTAATTAATACTAAATCATTCACATAAACACGATTTAATACCTACCGAAATATAACATAAACAAAAACACATACAACATGACCAAAAGTAAGCTAGACTTCCTCTCCGATCCGAACTTAACTCGAACTTAAAAGCACAACCTCATCCAAACATTCTAAGCTCCGTCCTTATCCGAGAGCTACAAAATTGGCGCTCAAACGGTATGCGAGGCAACCTGTTCTCAGGGGGGCGAGTCCCCCCTTCTCCACTTCGCCCCTCCCCCCTTCCCTCTGCGTCCAGCGGCAGTGCCTTCCGAGACTCGGGCGCAGGAGTACGGCGCACGCGCGACGGTGTTTGACAGTTTTTTTCAGTGATTTTGAGTGATAACCAGTGTCCGGATTGCAGTGGTTTAAGTGCAGATTCTGAGTTGATACTGTGTTCTGTGAATTGATACTCTTTTGATGCGGTGTTAAACTTTGGAGGTTGGTTTAAGTTTCATTACGAAAATTATTATCAGAGCTTTCTATTCGGATTAGGTACATAAATAACAACTTAGTTAAGTTAAATGTAGTTGTTTATTATTATTTGTTGTATGATAGTTGCCTACCTATATTACCTATATTCTGAATAAGCATTAAAATCTGGCGGGAATCGAACCCATCTCCGCTAGCTTTACAATCGAACAGGACATTATCGTGCCGGTCACTCAAGAAAACAGTAAGGTAACTTAAATTATAAACGAAACTGGACCAACTAAAGTTTTCTGATATTACAACAACATAACAGCCAACGTCCCGCTATTACTAATTTTGGGTAACAATACGCGTAAACATAATTTGCTCAAGTTATAGAAAGGGTTCTGATAATCACGAGACCCGGTAGACCGTTAAATGAGCCCACCAACTGCTCTCTCTACAATTTCCATGCAGTAATTGCATCAAATAGGTAAGTGATCTTGGAATTGAACGAAGGAAAGCTTGGGTAAGCTTTTGTCGTATGAAAAGCTCTCGTAAATTAAACGGGACTTTATGACAGATAGCTGTCTAGTAATAAAAGGACCATGAGATAAACTTCTCTGTAGTAAAGTGAGATTGTTGGTTAAAATAACAAATTAAGTTATGGTCACAAAAGCTTTTTGCAATTGTTTGGTAAAAACAAATCATGTCCTTTAATACTACATGTTTATCTAGGTACCTACTACCTATGTGGCAATTTGATTAATATAGGTAGTGCCTACCTACCTATCGATAAGGAATAGGATCTACTCTAACATCCCTACAAACGTATAGTACCTTTACCTATGATTGAACTCAGCTCAGAATTTGGTAGACAGGTATACTTAACACAAACAAAACCCGAGGCCTGCAATTTTATGAACTTTGGGTTTGTGACTTTTATGAGAAGTTGGTACCTATAATTTCATGCCTTTTGCACCAAGCTTCTTGTAGACATTTCATAATTGAAAGAAAATGCAGGTAAAACTTTAGATAAGTACCTACCTACCCACATAGAAACTCCTCCAATACGCTTAGACTGCTTGGACTGTTCGATTTTTTCGTCTGGCATAAAGCTGAAGCTTTAATTTAATAGTCGAATAAATAGAAGTAAATTCTGACTTCCCTACGCAATCACTACATGATGACTTGGTTAATTCTTTGATTAAAATCAAAAAGATGCACATCACTTGTTCTACAGCAAATGAGCAAATACCTATGTAGAACGCAACTTTTAGCAATCTTAGGCATACCAATTACATTATCTGTAATTAAAACGGTTTAGTAACCTACTGAGCCAATCATTGAAAATAATAACTTGTACCCGATTTTGAGTTCTGAATCTTTCCACATAGGAGGTACCTATTGCGGTTGTAATAGATATAGGATGAGAACTTTAATTTTGAGTGTTGGGACACAACATTTTATCCTCCTAATATTATAAATGTCAAAGTTTAGATGTTTGTTACTCAATTACCTACGTACCTATAAACGGGTGAACGGCTAACCTCTACCCGCCGAAAGGCCTATTAAAAGGCCTCATCCAAGATGTTAAGATGACCGGCTGTATGGAAAATTGTCTGTAGCCTGGATGTTTTAACATGGAATACTTTTTACCCCCTGAAACCGTCCCTGAAATAGCGTTCACGCGGACTAAGTCGCCGGGAAAAACTAGTCTTCAATAAAATAATACCATTCCTTAAAGCTCATGCGAAACCTTACGCCTTAATTATCAATATATTATCAGTTAATAGTCCAGGTAGCAGTCCATTAAACGTACGATATAGTTCTTGGCCGGCCAACAAAAACTAGTTCAAGCGAGCAGTTGGACTACATTTTTGTTATAACATTCTTTAGAATAGGCAGATCTAAAACGCACCATGGCGTTGAATATGTACACCTGACCTTTAGTGTAGGTACTTTTTATTGCAAGTCTAAAATTATATTTCATATCATAACATAGTTAGTGTTCACATAACTGATATTAACCGCAAAATTTGTCCAAGTATCTCTGTTATTGCAGCTTTATTAATTTATTATAATATATATGTTTACTAGCTTCTGCCCGCGACTTCGTCCTCGTGGAACTCTTTTATATCGTAGCTCCTTATATACAAACTTGCGCCCCCTATTTCGCCCCCTTAGACGATGATTCCCGGAATAAAAAGTATTATATACTCGTAAGTTAATCATGTTATACACTATATGTATACCTAAATTCATTTTAATCCGTTTTTGCGTGATTGGTCCAAACTTTAGCATCATAGTCTAACGGCGGCTGCGAGTCGGAAACGATAACGCAGGTTAAGCAAAGATGGCAGCGGTCAGTCTTTGGATGGGTGACCGCCTGATGTTTGAGTGGGTGGTTAATATTTAATATAAATGAGCGCTTCCGTGCTTTGGAAGGCACGCTAAGCAGTTGATCCCGGCTGCTGACAGTAGTCGTTAAGCCGAGTTAGAGGCCTTCGGGCGGCTTAAGAACTCCTAACAGTCGAGTTGCCCACTCACTTGACAAAGGGGGGACAACTGTTACTCGTGTCCGCAGGAGCTACCTACCACAACCCTGCACGTGTCCACTGGGTGGTACTAAAGAGTGATAAACTTTAAAAGCCAAAAATAATGTATGCCATACGATTAAATAGTTTATGAATGAGGTTTATTCACGATTTTCGCTACGGTGATAGAATTGTGCTGAAGTTTACCAACAAAGTGAAAATTTAATTGATAAAATAAGTATAAAGTAAAGAATAATCCTACTAATATTATAATTGCGAAAGTTTGGATGGTTGGATGTTTGGATCTTTAGATGTTTAGATATTTGGATGTTTGTTACTCAATGACGTTTAAACGGCTCAACCGATTTAGATGAAATTTTACACGAAGATAGTGTACAGCCTGGTTAAAAATATAAGATAGCTTTATCCCGTGTCCAGGCAAACGAAGTAGCGGGCGGAAGCTATTATTAAATAAGGGATAAAACTGGCCAAGATGGAGTCGGACTTTCGCAGCGGTGAAACGCGGCGGGTGCCTTTGAACGTGTTAAAAGTCGTAAAACTAACGCAATTTCAGGTCTTTGTTACAACGGATATTAACAATAATATATTCATGATTATGAGTCGCAAATTCAATGAAAAAGAAACATTATTATTGCTTGATGTATATAATGATAGCACCATCTAGCGAGCATGTTTTTGATACAATTTCAGTTTGATAGAGGTCGTTGATGTTAGTTGTCGATTTGCGCCATCTACCGAGATTATTTTTAGTCCAATTTCAGCTCGATAGATGCCGCTTATATTATGTCTTTGATTCTATTTAGACTAATAAGAATAATATACAAACAGTATTAAATGGGTTTAATTTGATTCTAAAATTATGAAAGGAAAACTAATGTAACTGTAAATGTTTCTAAGTATAATGCCATACAAACAATATACATTCCGTAACTTCGCAAACAGAACATTTTATCAGTTCATATTTTAATTAAGTTTGGTCCAGGGGTCAGGTCCAGGGGTCATGTTTGAGAAAATCGGCATAAATAAAAAACGCTAAGACTGCATGAATGCATTCAAATCCACAACCGTCGATATTTTTATGAATGCTTAAGCTTTGTTTTTACCGGGGACCGTATTTTTCTCGGCTGTAATACCAATAACTGATCGTTTACCAAAAAAAAAAACGAAATAAACTGATAGAAAGAAAACAAAACCACCTCATCGCTGGGGTTCCAACTCGCAGCCATCAACAAACCAACCATTGGGTAACCATTGGTCGTCATCAAAGAGTAGCCTGCCTTTTGCGAGAAAATACGGAAAAAACTAATTTTCTCGAAAATAAGACTAAGCTAGATCGGTCTCTCGGCCCCGTAAACCCCTATACTGCAAATTTTATCAGAACATGATTACAAATATATATAATCAATTTTACATCCCGTGTTTTTTCCCGTTTCATCTTTATTTTGCTGAAAGTTTGAATAGGGTTCTTTTTAATTTCTAGTCAAGTATATGCTTGCCAATTTTCAAGTCTTTAGCTCATAGATTCAAGGGGTTCCCATACAAACTTCAACCCCATTTTTTAACCCTTTTGCACCCTTATCTTTGTAAATTTTATAGCCTATATGTTGGCTGGAATTTTTCTCAACAAATTAGTAAAGTTTACTTCAAAATCCGTTCAGCCGTTTTCACGTGATGCGCGTACAAATAAACAGACAAACTGTATATAGATGTGACCGCCACGCGACGTCCACTTGACAACAAAAGATGGCGCTGTTACGTATACACGACTTTATCATATCGACTATCCTCAAATTTGGTCTGCGGGTCACCTTAACTCCATCAAACTTTGTTATACGTTTCATATGGTTAGACGGAGTTTAGACGCCGACAAAAAACTGGAGAATGACCTACTAAGGCTAGAAGAATATGCATGGAAATTGGTGATGTTCTGCATCGCGCTATTGAAGTTTTTAAGTTATGTTGTATAAATACAATTTCCTGCAGGATCTCCTTATTATGTCTCTCTGGCAACATCAACGAACTTTCACAATTATTATATGTATAGATAGATAGAAGATTCATTCATTTTAGGGCGCTATAATAGTCGTAGATGTCATTTGTATAGATAGATATTGGTACCGTGTGAATGAATCTCTCAATTTTGAACACTTTCTGAAACCGGTATCATGTGACGACACTATTTGCTTGAGCTAAACACATCAGAGTTTGACATTCCAAACCGTCATTTAAGTCTGTGAAAAAAATTATAGCACTCGTTTTTTAAAGTTGCTTAAGAACAAACAAATAATAATTATATATTATAACCTATTATAACCTATCCGGGAGGTTCATTCTATATACTAGTGAAATATTTTTTGAAATCGGATGAGCAGTTGCGGAGATTAACCCTTTACATACAAAGATACAAACTCACAAACTTTACCTCGTTATTATTACTAGTGCATAGTATAGAGTAAGCTCTTACTTCAAATGAACACACAAAGCAGATTAAAAACTCCTTTAAATTTAAGTTACACCGATATATTAAAGTAAAACGCCATAACTATTTTAAATGCGGTAGTTAGATATTTTATATGGAAACTCAGTACGAACTTTCATTTCTTTGCCCTTTTCATTGCTCTATCTATTATCTCATGTAGGTCCCCTCCGGTACAGATAGCAAAAACAGATGTAACTTGAAGTTCTAGCTTCCGTGATCGGTAGAAACCCGCGTGAAGCAGCAAATCTTGATACAATTTGAAAGTCTATGGGATCTCGATAATGTATGCAGTTCGTGGAAAGGGTGACATTCAAATACCACACGGAACCACTGACAGGAGCTCACGAAAATCTGAGCACACTAAACGCGTAACTCTTTAAACTCGCGTTCTGTCCCAACGCGCGTTTGCAAATTTACGCAATTACCCCGTTGCAAAACAGCTGACAAAAACACTATCGAATCTAAAACACATAATTTTTGCGACCCTTGTTGTGTTAGATTGTCGTGCAGCCACTGTGCATTAGTTCTTTCCTCATAAACACATGAATCTCAATAAAAAAATAATCATGGGTTTATTAAAAATGTACGGTCTGGAAGTGCAGTTTTATGAAACGCATTATAAGTAGTAGTTTATGCAACAGTGCTATAATAAGGGTTCCTTTACCCGAGAATTTTAAGAACCAATTATGAGCTGTTGCAAAGGTACATTACTTTTTCTATAACAGCAGCAAATACATAGCACACTCGAGAGCAATGGAAATGGGTCACTTTGTATGAAGAATTTTGTACACAGCATAAAGCAAAACAACGTGAACCACTGTTATTGTTCTTGAGTGTATGGTAAATAAAGCCAATTAAAACCCACATTTAACAGTTTTGCAAAAGTTTTTCTATTTCGAAGACGGAACATCAAGTTGATAGCATAGACAAGAAACAATAAGACAGTTCTCAATTACGAAAAATGGGGTTGCGTTCAAGTAAATATAAATGTCAAAAAATGAAATTAAGTTGTTAGAATATTGGTGTTTGTTTTTATTTTGTAAATATTAATATAATTAAGACACGTTGAAGGTTTTTTCAATCTAGATTCAAAATATGTACCTAAGTTAAGTATTATTTTAATTCAGTCACGAAATAAATTTATTATTGCAGTCACGAAATAAATTTCTGTTATCACGCGTTAACCTGTCATTGAAGTATATCTTCTGGACGGGGCCATCGAGGTCCAGGTCCTTCGTTGTCAGGCGTCTAGGTTTGGCTACCTTGTAGAACTGGTCTCGCGTGTGGCGGCGGCAGAACCTTACTACCAGCGGCCGAGGGGGATCACTCGGTTTGTTCCTCAATGGTCCAGAACGTGCCACATAGTCTACGACAGTAGCAGATTCTGACGTAGACTATGTGGCACGTTCTGGACCATTGAGGAACAAACCGAGTGATCCCCCTCGGCCGCTGGTAGTAAGGTTCTGCCGCCGCCACACGCGAGACCAGTTCTACAAGGTAGCCAAACCTAGACGCCTGACAACGAAGGACCTGGACCTCGATGGCCCCGTCCAGAAGATATACTTCAATGACAGGTTAACGCGTGATAACAGAAATTTATTTCGTGACTGCAGATCCCAATTTAAAGACGCTGGATATAAGTTTTGTTGGACGAAGTGGGGTCAGATCCACGTCAAAAAACGAGAGGGCAAAGGTGACGATGCGAAGGCAATCATCGTCAGATCACACCGCCACATGGCCAGCATCCTGGAGAAAACAGCAATCGGATCTTCCATCCCAAGTGAGCAGGAGGGAGAGAAATAAAGTGCGGGTTACCTTAGTAGGAACAATACCTTGTGTACTAGTACTGTTAATCCTAAGACAAAATTTCAATATATCAATTATACACAGATACACTAACACTCACAAACACATACACTCTACTAGTCCAGAAGCAACTCAACCATGTACCCTAAAAAGTATGCATTTCTCTAACTGTTTTAAGCAAGTTGTTATTCTCAGTACCGTCTCACAATTCAAAATTTTCGATAATGGGTAGGACTGATATTTTAACCGACCTTGATGCTGAAGATACAACTTGCCAAGTAGTAGAATCTCCGGAGTACTGCAAAGCATTCCTAAATAACGATTATAACGTGAAGCTGCTAACCCTGAACATTAGGAGTTTAAATAAGAATTTTGATCAATTTCTTGTCATACTACACAGACTTAACTTTTCGGTTGACGTGATTGTTCTAACGGAGTGCTGGATTCGTGATATATCAATCATACCGCAAATTGACGGTTACCAATATTTTCGAACGGAGACTTCTACGAATAAAGCCGGTGGAGTAGTTATTTACGTACATAGCCGATGGACAGCATATGCAGCAGAGCCTAAAGTGGATGAAGCGGACTGTCTTGTAGTATCGGTTAAGAACCATTTTTCCATTGTCGGCATATACCGGTCTCCATCCTTCACTGATACCTCAGTATTCATAAACTCTTTTGCAACTATGATTGAATCCATTAAAAATTCACCGTGTATGATAGTCGCAGGCGACTTCAACATTAATACATTGTCACAAGAAACGTCCCGAATAGCTATTAACTCTAATTATTTTTGTTCGCTTGCTGAACTGGATCTTAATCCAACGATTAATAAACCTACACGAGGAGACTCTTGTTTGGACCACGTGCATGTCACATCTCGCTTTCAAACGATCTCTGTTGTTTGCAAAACAAATGTCTCTGACCATGATATGGTGATCACAGGAATTAAAACAAAAATCACCTATAAGGTCGAAAAAAAGAGACAAGTCAGAAAAATAGACTACAAGCAGGTAGAAGAGGAACTTAGACAAATAGATTGGAGTTCTGTTAAAGCATTATCCACTGTAACTGACTCAGTCACTGCGTTCAACAGTCTGTTCTTTGATATAATGCATAAACACACAACCCAAATCATAGTCAGCCGTTCAAAATATCCCATCAAGCCCTGGATGACTCCAGGCCTTATCAGGTGTTCCAAGCACAGAGATCACCTGCACGCAAAGTGTCGCAATAATCCGGATGATGAGACTATAAAGCTGGTTTACACGAGATATAAAAACTTTCACAATAACCTTCTGCGGAAATTGAAATACCAACATGAATCGTCGGAACTGGAACAAAACAAAAATGATCCAAAAAAACTCTGGAAAAGCATAAAAAATATTACATATACCAATAAAACTAAAAAAACTCCATTAGAACTCACTGAAACTAAGGAATCGGTTATAGAATCCTTAAACAAATGTAACGAATACTTTGCTGGCGTGGGGAGATCTCTTGCTAACGATATCCTGTTAAAAATTAACAAAAACCAAAATGATCTAGCAAATAAAGTCGCAGTCAAAAGATCTTCACCAGAATCCTTATTTTTATACCCAACAAATGAGCACGAAGTAGAGTCTTTAATAAACAATCTCAAAACGGACAGTGCTCCTGGTCCTGACGGGGTCACAAACCGTTTTCTAAAGGCAATTAAAGGCTGCATTGTGTCACCCCTCACTCACATATATAACCTCAGCATGGTAGAAGGAGTTTTTCCTGAAGAGTGGAAGGAATCCGCTGTCAGCCCGATACACAAATTAGGTGACAAAACGAATCCTTGCAACTACAGACCTATTTCCTTGCTAGGAGTTTTTTCGAAAATTTTAGAGAAAATTGTAAGTAAGCGACTAGTTGGTTTCCTTGAAAAAAACAACATTCTCTCAGAAAACCAATATGGATTCCGATCTAACAAATCCACGGAAGGTGCAGTCGAGTTAATGACCAAGCTTGTCTCAAAATACCTGGACGAAGGTAAAGCTTGTCTAGGAGTCTATCTTGATCTTGCCAAGGCGTTCGACACTGTCTCCATTCCGATACTTCTAAAAAAGATGGAGCTGGTGGGAGTTAGGGGTAGCGCTTTGAGCTGGTTCCAAAGTTACCTGACGGGGCGATCACAGAGGGTAAGAATTGAAAATACCACAAGTGACCTAAGCAAAATTGATTTTGGTGTCCCACAAGGCAGTATTCTTGGTCCCACCCTATTCATATTATATGTTAACGAAATAGCTAGTCTAGATATTAGGAATGCACATATAATATGCTACGCCGACGACACAGCCATCATCTTTCATGAAAACACATGGAACAAAGTAGCTCAATCCACTAAAGAAGGTATGGCGGTGGTATCTAATGTTCTGCAACACAATTTGCTGACGCTTAATGTCGACAAAACTAAATTTGTGTGTTTTCATAAAACTAAGGTCTCCGCGCCAACAAGCTTCACGAACTTCACATTTCATACATGTATTGGTGCAGATGGAACTCCGTTGGTATCCCCATGTGCTTGCGGGACTATAGAACGTACTGGTGCCGTGAAGTACCTGGGAGTAACATTCGACGAAAGGCTTGATTTTCAACAGCATATCTCAGTCACTGCAAACAGGATAAGGAAGCTAATATATGTTTTTAAAAACCTACGCAATGCAGCGGACAAGACGCTACTTAGGACAGTCTACATTAGCATCTGCCAATCTGTTATCTCTTACTGTTTGACGTCTTGGGGCGGAGCGGCCAAAACGTATATGCTTCCTGTAGAAAGAGCTCAACGCGCTGTTCTCAAGGTCATCCTCAAGAAACCCTTCTGGTTCGCGACCAAACAAGTGTATGGTTATATGGATGTACTCACTGTCCGTGGAATATTTATCTTGCGCCTAGCAGCTAAGGAACATGCGCGGGTCTTAAAATCCTCTGCCCTCTCGGCTATGCGTGAAAAGCGAAAGTACAAAATTCCCGTTCCAGAAACAAAAACTGCTTTTGCTAAGAGGTTCCTAGGTTTTCTTCAGCCTTTTGTCTACAATAAAATAAGTGCAGCAATCTCATCACTAAAAGAGTGCTCTGTAAGAGAGATGAAACAAGCGGTAATTAAATGGTTAAAAACGCTTAACTATCAGGACATTGAAGAACTCATAAAAGTAAACAACTGGACTAAAGTTTATACCTACACGTAAACGTAAATACACACACTTACACACACTCACACACACATACGCACATTCACTAACACACGCGCAAAATCAAACTCTCAATCACACCCGTTTAGTACTCACTTAAATTGTACCTAATTAATAATTCGTGTTAATTTTTTGTGTATTGTTACTTAACTCAGTGTATCATTATTTGTAATCTTATTGTAATATCTCGCTTATTTGTTTTGTTTTGCGCCATATGTCTTCGGTCTTATCTCTTTTGGTTGACTACCTGCGAGACAGGCTTTGCCTAGTGCAGGAGTCAAGAATACTTTAATTCGAAAATGTTAGTTATAAGTACAGAACCCAGTAGTTTTAAGTTATTTTTGCCTAATATGTTTGTATTTAACTGTACTTTTTGCAATAAAAATTTACTTACTTTACTTACTTAAATTTGAAAAGTTTGTTATTATTATTTAAAACGAAAAAAAAAACCTTTTTCAAACCTGTTGCACGGATCTTGAATCTTAAAAAAAAAAGCAGTTGTACTATATTCATAAGATCACTGCCAGCAGTCATCTTATGAACCCATAGACAAATAGACTTCATTGCCAGTACTCAAATGATGTTGATTTAGATATCGCTGTCAGTCATTTAATTGACAGATAGAAGTGCTGGAGTAGAAAAAGTATAATATTATGTTAATAACTATGTAACACCCACCCGATAAAAGTTTTGTCTTTAATAATTTGTACGGATAAAGTGAGAAAAGTTAACCCTATGAAAGTCTTTATGAGGTAAAAGCTTATTCACTAGGTATAGCTTATCTGTAAAACACTTCACTTCATAAGTATTAGGTTTGTAGCACTTAAAACGCTCTGAAAGTGTTAGGGACATGATGCCTTAGAACTGTTATAGAAGTTATCGTTATCTATACTTCTATACTAATATTATAAAGAGGAAACGTCTGTGAGATTGTAGCTTTTTAAAATGTACGTTTGTATGTAATGGGTAATGTCTGGAACTGCTTCACCGATTTCATAAATTCTTATATCTAGGTGGTTTTAGACTATATAATATCTCGCGGGTTTGCCTGCGCTCGTTGCAATAAGGGGGCGAAGCCGCGCGGGCAGCTAGGCGGAAATAAAAGGGCATGATGAGATCGTGGATCTCAAATAAGTACCATTCCGAAGTGCGTCCAAGTGAATTTAAAATAGTGTTAACAATGTTCCTCAGGACGCGCAAAACTTGTTTGCGCCGGGACCGAACCTGCGCCAAAGGTTGTCACGGGAATACATATTGCATTAGCCGTATTATGTAGCAGCAGTGGACGTTCCTATATCAATTGCAATGTGAGGTTACAATGAAAAGTCCTGAATCAATGTAACGCCTTGGTAACGCAACATAACCTTCCTTACAGATGTATTTATTTTAAAGGGAATTGTTTTTTGTTATGCACTTCACTAGCAAGCTATATCCTCCGCTTCATCTAGCTTTGTTTTAACTGGTATCCGTCGCTTAGCTGTCAACGTAAATAAAACTAACTTAGCGGGCGGCAGTCACACTAAAGAACAGCCCTTGAGCCTTTAGAATAGGATTGGGGTCTATATTTCTCTCTCGCTTGTTCTTACGCATTCTTATTCCAAAATAAATGATCTCGCCCGATCCCAAATACTGTTCTAATAGGTGTCCCGAATTATATTTTTTCCCGAATGGTGCATAACCTAAACCCAAGTCTATTTATGATTAGTATTTCTGCTATCTGTTCGTTATTATAACTGATTTGATCATTATATTTACTAAACTGGACTTAATCGCGTCAATATAGCTGGATCGACTTCTCAATAACTGTATCCGTTTCATTTTCTGTCTACGGAAATACGACCACGTCTCCTCTTTTCGGGCTCGGCTTGGCTGGCTTCCTATCCGTCAACGGCGAAATACTCGCATGCTTTGCACTTTATTTTCTATTCTTAATGATCCACATTCCCCTGAATATCTCAAATCTTTCTTTCACTTTCATGGTGCTTCTCGTGACCGTCAATTTCGCTCTTCTGGCAATCTTTCTCTATCTATCCCTCTTCACCGTACTGGCTTTATGTCCAATTCTTTCACTGTGCAGGTGGTTCGTCTTTGGAACGGCCTTCCCCCCGCGATCAGGAAAGCCCCGAGCAAATTCGTCTTTAAGAAATCTGTGCGTAATTTATTTGCTGGCAGATCCGAGTAGACTAAAGGTTACAGGTTTGAAAATTTCGCTTGTAAGTATGTATGTAGTGTATATTTATGTATATATATTTATTTGTGTATTTATTTTATTTATGTACCTATATGTATTTGTGTAAATATGTTGTATATAGGAATACCGTAATGTTATTTTTTTTTAGTTGTTATTTGCACTGCCCCACAATCTTTTCCGCTTTGCCTTAAGGTTTGACTGGTAGAGAATGCCATATGGCATTAAGTCCGCCTTTTGTACGATAAGTTTTCTTTTGTGCAATAAAGTTTAAATAAATAATAAATAAATAAATATACATGATCACGTTTCAATCAAACATGTTTATGAAGCTGGACGCTATTCTATCTCACCACTGATGTAGGTTTTCACACCGGTGTTATGCTTTAAAATTACCAACTGCATAATGAGTAGATTGCTCCACGTGGTCCAAATCGATAAGATGCCGATTGAATGCAAATGGGCCAAACGCATCCGTAACGGATTTACTAAAGTGCCCATTGTGCAGCCCAAATCTGTTTGCCACAGAACCTTCAACAAATCGATGCCTTATGTCGAGAACCATCTCATTCTATTTTATATTCTTATTAATTCAATTCTTATTTGAGCCAGAGTCACATCGGTGAAATAGAATGTATATTTAAAAATAAGTATTAATGATTCCTTGATGTTAATGGAATTGCTATTTTAGAAGAATGTTCTGCCATCAAGATTTGTAAAGATAGCTATACCGTCGATTTGTACGCATATCTTGCATTTATACTATAATTTTGACTGTTGAAATGAATAAAAATAGTCACATAAATACGCAATCATCGTTACATCTGCGACATTTTTATGTATTACGAAAAAAGTGCCTTTATAATTCCTGATTCAATCCTTTTGAGAATTGTTTATACATCTAGGAACCAGCCCATAAAAACGTATAAAAAGTGAGCTTCAGGCATTTTTGCAATGCCGAATTTTCACCAAAAACGTGCACGGGAAACAAAAAACTTGGCAAAGTTTAAATTTGGAATTTCTTCTGTGAAGATCGTGCAGTAACTCATGCCCTCGCGCATAACGTGTTGACGTTCGACTTTGGACATTTTTGATCCCGGCCGCCGGCGCGCGCTGCTGGATTCTTGGCGATAATTTGCTTAGAAATTGCTTTTATTTGGCGACACTTTTGGTATCAAAATTTCATAATTGCCCATTAAAGTTGGGGTTTGTGTACTTGAATCATTCATTGGTAAATGGGCGTTTAATTACTTACCTGGATTTGACTATTCTGTATCTGATATATAATATTTAAACTTTTTTAGTGGTTTGTCTTTATTATGAGAACAGTAGTTTATGCAATCGTTATATACGGTGTGCTTTTTCAGTCGAGTACCACGTTTAGGCCACGAAGCTTGCTGAGTGGCCTAATTAAGGTACGAGAGTTAAAAAGCTAATTATATAACTATTGCATAGAATACTTTTTCTACGAGTTAACGGAAATAATAATTTATTAAACAAACTTGGTATAAATAAATAAATAAAATAAGTACTTGTACTCCAATGAAGTTGATTTTGATATCGCTGTCAGTCATTTAATTGACGGATAGAAGTGCTCGAGTAGAAAAAAAGCTTAGTAGATTAATCTACATAACAATTCAATATAATAATCATTGTGTTAAACAGACAAACTTTACTTGAAAATAAGATTCTGTGACTTCATACATATGTTCGAATTGAAACTTTCGTGATACATGTTCAAAATAATATACTGTTAATAATGCGTATTTAAATCACGTATAATATAGGTTACAAATCGAGAAATGATTAAGTATCATTTCGGCCTCATTGTTTTACATCTTTTAATAAAAATAATTTATTATTAACAAAAGGTGGGTTAGCATGGGCATGGAAGTAGGTATTTAAATGCTGTGAACTGCTAGACGACATAAATAAAATGCTCCCGTGAAAATCGCCTTCCGGAAACGCTAATTGATTACAACCCTTTATACCGTGTAAGAATTGCTTAAAATAAATGAAGGCTTCTCTTTAAGGTTATCTGCTCTATCGCAGCATTACAGCGCAGAGCACGTACACAAACGTATTATTTTTGCTCATAAAATCCGGATTTTATTGGCACAAACCATCGCAAGTCTTGGCCAGAGTTAATTGAGCTTCCCTCTCCTTATTTATATAGCGCGGTAATTAGAGAATTTAATGGCCACTTGGCCGGCCGCGGGTCTTGGTTAAATGGTAACTCGGTTGAAGCTAAATTGTCATACCTGGTTTCAGCTGATACCGTGCCAAATCTTTTGAAAAGTGCAAAGTAAGATTCAAAACAGTTCACACTGTACTTGGATTAACCTAATCTTCTTATTTTAGGATTATACTAATCTAATGGGTTTATTCATAATCATTCATCAAACGTAGTTTAGCAATATCAAAATACCTTTAAAATTAGCTTGTCTTTTCTTTATCTGTCACTTGACTTGTGTTTGTGAGAATGGGACGAAACACATTTCAGTTGACATAGGTTTGTTAAGTTTAAGGGGCTCTGAACGGGTTGCGACAAGTTACGATTATAGACCGATCCGATCAAATATATTATTTCGTCGTCATCGTTAAATTTGACGCCGACAGCTGTCATTCCACAGACACTTTTCAAACTTTCAATACATTCAGATTTAACGAACACCGCTTAAGATTTGAGTCATAAACGGCAGTCATTGATGCAACTCAACCTTAGTCTAAAATTCTGTAATTGAAAATCAATAAGGTTAGATCCCTCGGATTCAACTACGAATGAGTTTAGCTCTAAAATTTTAGAATGTATAGTTTATCTAAACATATTCATAATTACGTTAGTTCCTGAATTTTGCATTCTTATTCATTGAATAACAACAGCTAATAGCGAAACTCAGCTGTCATTTTTTTCCGTCGGGGATCGGGATGTTTATTTTTTCTACCCCAACCTACCTGCCGCGGATAAAGCGGAGTTTTAACAAAGACAACACTTGTCTCTACCCTAAACGCTTTAATACCTGATCTGTTTGACTTACCTCCCACGTGTAAAAATAATTACATTTTAAAATGCTTTCTGCTATGATTGTGTAATATGATTGACAAATCAAGTTATGAACGATTGTTTATACAGCTGGAAATGTCGTCTAATAAATAGTTACTGAATTTTTACTGATTAGCAGTGTTACTTTTCACCGGACTGCGGCCGAAGTAAGGGTTATGTTTTTCGAGTGTATGTATGTATGTATATTTCTTCACGCTCTGCAGATTAAAAGGCTTGAGGCATCAGGCTATCTTAATTTTTTTATTTTTATCTTGTTTTGTTAAAAATGTTGAAAAACCAACAATAATTGTAGTATTTACATTGTATGATGCTGGGAATTCCTGCGTTAGTACAAGACGTGGTTCCAAATAAGTGGCAAAAGTGTAATAATACAAATTACAATTTATTTTGGTCTACATTAAGATTCCGTTACGCGACTGTACGTAACCAGAGCTGACACACAGTTATCAGTAATAATAAAATGCAAGTCCAGTTAACACAACTTTGTGTTCGCCAAATGAAAGATTTCAATGCAAATACGCCGTTGAATGCAAAACAGGCTTGCTCTTAATAACTGTTTTACGTAAAAACACTTACCTAAATATCAAAATAAATGACGAACGTATTTATCTGAGTTTGGACTCGTGCCAAATCAGAAAATGTTGTATCTCCAAAATATTTGAGCATTTTGTTAATGCTAATTTGTTGCAAGTTGCTGTATTTGAAGTGACATAATAATGATACGTTATTGCAATGCTTAAATTATGTAATCATATGAAAGAATCCTGGACGCAACTCCTAACATGGTTTGAGGCCAACGGGCTAAACATGAACTGTAGCAAAAGCTTTTACATGACATTTCGTAGAAGTACATCTAGTCCTGACTTTGACTGTAATATACCAATATGTAAAGCTAAATGTACAACATTTCTAGGTGTAGGTCTTGACCCATACTAGAGGTGGATTGACCAGATCGATAAGGTTAATAAGAAACTAGCAGGTGCTTGCTATGCAATGAAATCACTGATGAACATAGCCACCAAAGAAGTATTACTTACCACATATTTTTCATATTTTCAAAGCACAATAAGATATTGTATCGAGGTTTGGGGAAATGGAACTAACATTAACAAAGTGCTCCTCAAACAAAAAAAAGACCGGGTTGCACTCCGGGAGTGCCGGCAGAAGTGAAAACTAACATTGTAACAGTTTTTCGATCAGGTCACGTGACATCTTACGGTGTCACCCTAAAAATGAATTTGACGCAAATTTATAAACAATTATCAATTATTTAGGCGGACGGCCCGCGGGCGCGTTGTGTGCGACGTGCCCAACGCGCCGCCGCGGCGCAACGGTGCCGGGGTCCGGCGCGCCGACGGGCGGCGGCAAACACAATACCAATTTGTTTTTGCCATTGCCAAATATTTTTCAAAGCTTTATCTCTTTAGGAATAACGTCTAAATTGGAACTATTCGAATTGCAAGAACAGCAGATGGCGGTACACGGTGGCGACCAAAATATCAATTTGTTTTTGCCGTTGATAAATATTTTTCTACGTTTATCAGATTCAGATTCAGATTCATTTACTCACAATATAAGATTACATTATAAATTACATTCCATGTCAATTTAAAAGAATCCCTATTGTGATCGTCAACAACATACGATAACATTCAATAAAAGTAATTTGAAGAATAATAATTAATAACTAACAATTGAAATATAACTATGTCCACTTAATTTAAATTTATGTCATAGTTATCAAAGTTCACCTAAAAGGATCGTCAGTACATAATAATACGATAATTGAATTATATCAAAAAACAATAAATAAAAATTATACGGTTATGTCAAAAAATGCAAGTGCCATGCGACGTGGGACTGTTCTTAGTTGGCCTGTGGAACGAATAGTCTTACCTGATACCTCGACAACCCTAAACATGGTTAAGTTTCGTCTAACAAACATTATAATTTCAAATAGGTATGTGGAGTAGTGCGTCATAATTTTGTGCGTTATGAAGATTTCTCTGCATGAGTCACGAGGTTTCACACCAGCTAGCGTTCGTAATGCCCGTTTTTGCATTATGAAGACTCGATTGGCATCCGTTGAGTTTCCCCAGATGAGTACTCCATAAGTCATTAATGAATGGAAATGAGCATAGTACACCGATTTTAATGAGACATTCGAAATTAGGGGTTTCAACTTTCTCAGTGCAAATACCGCACTACTCAACCCAGCACACAGCTTATCGACATGGCACTTCCAGTTAAGATTTGAGTCTAACATAAAGCCAAGGAACCTAGTCTCGTTGCATACTGGCATTGTTTATCTCTTTAGGAATAACGCCCAAATTCGAACTATTCGAATTTTCTCAATGGCAAAACGGTGAAGGACGCGTTGGTATTATTACAAATTTATTTGCAGAATATGCTATTGCAAAAAGTGTGTAACGGCTTTATACTCTTACGAATAGCGTTCATTTTTTAATGAAGTCGAATCGGCTAGCAGCAAAAAGTGACCTCCTTCACATCTGACGTCACAAAACTCTGTCGCGTATTTAACCATTTTTCCCCATACCAAAAAGTGCTCAGCGCCGCTAAAGAAGTTTTCACTTCAAAAAGCTCTGAGATTAATAGAAAAATGTGCTAGTCTATTTTTTGACAATAAAATTTTGACTGTAATTTCTCTGTATTTGTACCGTTTATGTATTTATGTTTTTAACAATAGAAACCTGTATGTCCAGCAGGGCAAGACTACGAATCATAATCTTAGACAACGAAATAGACTACATTTAAATGATGTGCATTATGTTCATTTTGACAAAAGTCTGAATAATACTGCCATTAGAGTGTACAATTTACTTCCTGACTACCTAAAAAATATTCTAGAGTCGAGAAGATCCGTTGACAAAAAAGTAAAGGAATATTTTTTGACCCGTCCATTCTATTCAATCAAAGAATATTAATGCAAGAATTTTTGACAAAATTTCGTGACATTTACTGATCCAATTATTTTTTGTTTTACTTTTTTTATTATCCGAACCTTACCTCTTATTGCGTTATTATTATTATTTAAATTATAAAATGATTATTATGCTTTTGTGACATTTAATGTAAGTTAATAATATTTGTTTTGATTTAATCTTGTACTTGCTTGTTAGTTTTATTTTTATTTGTAAAAACTATATTTGCATGCATTTATAAATGTGTTTAAAAGCAAATAAATGATTGATTTTGATTATGATTTCGAAATGCCTTCATTATGGACTAGTGAGCCATATTTTTAAAATGATTTAACGGTAGCGCTAGCTAAAATACATCAACGCGCCTTTCCATGCGGCCATTTTGTTTTGTTTATAATATTATATTTACAAATTGGAAAACGCTCTTTTCGAGCACATGCATTGTTCATTACGAAAAGAGCGTTTTCCAAGCACCCAAATCGTGCGGAAAGTGCCACTTTTTCGCACTATTGCTTTTGTCTTTTCAGTTTTTTATTTTATTTTTAAGTCCGTCGACAGCCCGACAAAGAGTTTTTATTATATGAGAAAAGTTTTACAAATATCTCAATTACACTTTTTCTTTCATATAAAAGGTACATACATACTAATAATGAATAAAATATATTATTCATCTTTTTGAATTTTGAATTTGGTCACCAAATTAATACATTTTAAATATTAACTTAATGTGTTTGGCTGAACGCATATCTTATGCCTTTTGCGATACGACGGTATGGCGACTTGCACATGCGCATATGTTGACCGCGCATGTATTTAAAACTAAAAAGCCCGCCATTGTTGTGATTGTTCTTCACTCGCTCATGTATAAAAATGACACTCGTCGGAAATCACCTACTTTCCACACCTGTAGCATAAATAGCTTATTTCTTAATAGGAAAAGGGTGGGAGTCCGACGAAAGTTACTAATTAGGCAGTATTAAAGCGCAAAATTATCTATTAAAACTAAGATAAGAAGTTAATCCGTTTCGAATAAAGACCGGTTTTTTATACCGATGACAAGAACGAACAGATAATGGCGACGTGATTAGTATGAAACCGTTAGTTTTTACTTAATATATCCGCCTACATATCGCATATTTATAACTTGTGTGAGCTTATAAGTCATATATGCCACTGCACTGTTGAACGTATAACTATACGTACGTACTTCAGAGGGGTAATCACGTAACGTTCCGAATGTACGTTCGGACACCTCAACTTTTATTTTTCCATACTAAAAGTGACGTTTAGATCTACCTGTCGCGCGTAGAATACGTAACGTTATCGACCCGCTCGCTGGTCTGAGAGACTCTCTGAGGTCTGAACTATGCGAATCGCAACTGTCTCGAATTTGTCACACAATTTGTAGCATCTTTCCGTAAACGGGGGTAGACTTATAGTGGTTTACCTGTGGCAATTTTTCAGTAAACTTGAATGACTAACATCGAGCCGTGGAAAACTCCTGTGCATTATAGAAATCTAGCAGTATGTAAATATGTATCGATTTAATCCTCTATCAATATGTACTAATATAATCCGCGGACATGAGAGCGATGGGTTATATTTATGAGTAAGTTGTATGCACCCATATTTTTACACTTGTACATGTAGCAATTATTGTAATAGTAGTTAGCATTGCCTACATTATATCAATTTACCTATATCTAATTATTTTAAAACTTAGTCGTTGAGAATTACTGCACTAGAGAGAAATATTTACCAGCCCAGCTAGCACGATAGGTAGGGGGTAGGGGTCGTCCCGTTTTACGGCGTAAACGTACTGAAACTTCACGAAAACATGACGATAAAACCTATCGTGCCAGGGCCTCGGACGTGTCGTGTTTGTGTAAAAAAGTTGAACCTTAGTACTTACTTGCACACGCTTGGTCCTTCCGTCATCGTCAGTCCCTTTGGTCGCCGTTCACGAGCAAGTATGTTAATCATAATCGAAACTTTAAACGACAGACTTAATAAGTGAAACTAAAGAGCACGCGTCAAAAAAGATTTCTCAATAAATCATACGAGGTTATTATCGGAGGTAAAAAATAATTACTTCATTGCTTGGTACAATCCGAGATGTGTATCTTAGCCATTCATGGTTACACAATGCGTGGTTTTGTGAAAGATGGGTCTTTGAAATTGAGGCTCTTATACTTTTACAAATAATATGAAGTGGTTTAAAAGCTAAGAACCTTAAAACATCGAAGAAATTACTTCATACGGAAAACTTTCAGTATTCGTGATATTCTTATTAAAAATAATAATGATTCAGGTTAGATCAAGAGGTAAGTAACCAAAAATTTTATAATAATAATTGAAAAAAATGATGTGATTAAACAATATTTGACTCATAGTTATTCAAACATTTGCGCTCAAGTTTTCATTTAATCAAATAATAACATTGCATTAATGAGCCTTTAACAAAAGTTTACTTTTTTGGGTAGGTAGGTACATTATTCTTTTGATACTTTCGTTTTGTAAGCTGTAGTTAGGTATCTACTCGTTATATTTTTCCATAGTAGTTGGCTACATAAATAACCTTTTTATATTACAATAGGCGTGATCATATGTAGGTATGTATTATAAAAATGCGAATAATTTATAACATTGTCAGAATGTTATTTGAGTAAGGTCCAAATTCTTGGCCAGTAGGTAGCCTGGTTAGTCGGTAGTTAGCCATATAAACTGAAAAAGTGCAAAAAGTTCCGTTGTGGCACAAAAATTTAACATGGAATTGTATGATTGTATGGTCGTCACATAGAAGATGTAATTGAGTGAGTTAAGCATGGCCAAGAATTAGGTCCTTACCCATTTATTATTCGTAGTTAACAAGGACACCAATGTATTCGTTCATTCATCAGTAAAATTAATTTTAAACGTCATCTTCAGAGACAGAGGTACACGGTTTTTGCCATTAATAAATTAATATACGAATTGTTGCAATTCCATCTTTCAATACTAGTTTCCATTTAAATGGCATTCCAGTTTTTGTCGTGTGGTGTCTTTGTTGATCGCGAACATTTGTAAGCATTCGTAGACCCGTACGTGAGGTCCGTACTTCTGTTCCAGTTTATTAATTCATGCATTCATATACCTACACAGTAAATATAATATACAACGCAAAATAATGTTTTTTTTTATACTCGTTGACTTTAATGTTTGGATTAAGACTTCGTACACACTATAATAATAATAACTTACTTTTTTCTATGGAGCTCCCAACTCAGCTATTATACTTCATTATACCAGGTAACTGTTTATGCAACTATAATGAATTTGACCAATCAAGTGTCGCCTTTACTGAACTATGATGATTTGACCAATATGGTTGGTTAACTAGAACTAGAACGAGGGTTCTTTTAAATAAAAGACGCTTCAGTGATTAATATAGTACTTGTAATTTATTTTATATCGCAAAGATTCTCTCTTTTAGCACATCCATTCATTCATACCCAGGTATCATCTTTGCTTGACAGTTCGACTGACAATAACACCATTCATTATTGCTGTAAAATCATTATTTTCATTTAATATCCTGAACTATTAAAACAGCGGCAAATCATCTTTTCAACCTAAAATTTCTAACTCCCGCCTTTGTTCACTAAAATTCTAACCTAACGAAGTTTAAAGAGTTGCTAATCGTGAGGAGGTTATTGTGGTACTTGTATTATATTTTTCTCAACCGTTTGAGATGCAGATGCGGTAGTAGGTACAGTACTACCACAAAGTTATTTTTGCCGGTAGCGATGTCGCTGTCATCACTCGGTAGACTTTAATTTAGTATGTAGTTACGTATAATTCCAGTTTTGACCGGAGACTGAATTAACTTTGCGGTTGTGAAGCTAAATCGAATCGCTACCATTCTGCTGATAGAGATCTGGGCAATTAACTATCGGACTCGTTTAACCGGCGAAAGTTGGAGTTTTTTTACATCTATAATTTGAATAGAGCTACAAGCCTTTTAGGTGACGTAATGTTTTCGACGATATTATAATTATCGCGCTTTGTAATGAATGTAGAGATAACTGCCTAACAAACATACGGCCTAATTAAACATTCTTACGGCATCTGTACGGTCTCCATTAATTAAAATTTAATGTATTATTGAGATCCCAATACATTTTTGATTATGTAGATGTTTTTTTTTCTATTGCAGGGGCCAGTGACAATGTGCACGCGGTGAAGCCAGCGCGATGTGGATCGCGTATGCACTGCTGCTCGTCGCGAGCGCGGCGGGCGAGCACGTGCGCGAATTCGTCGTGCGTGAGAACGCACGCGCAGGCACCCTGATCGGTCATCTTGGGGACGAGCTGCCCGACGCGGCCCCGCCCTACACCATCGTCCCCGTCCCGGGATCCGCCGTCAATGACGATCTCAGAATAGACCCCCATACGGGAGAAATCAGGACCAGGGTCCCACTTGACAGAGAGAATAGAGACCACTACGCGCTGGTGGCTATTCCGGCAAGCGGTGACAATATAAGAGTTGTCGTCAGGGTTTCCGATGAAAATGATAACGCGCCGACTTTTCCTACTCCTGTCATGAACGTAGAATTCTCAGAGAACACTCCTCGTGATGTTAAGAGGAAACTAAATCCTGCTAAAGATCAGGATTTGGGAGTGTTCAATACTCAAAGGTACAATATAGTATCTGGGAACACTGATAACGCGTTTAGACTCTCCTCTCATAGAGAACGAGATGGAGTTTTATATTTAGACCTACAAATCAATGGATTTTTGGATAGGGAAACAACAGACCATTATGAATTGGTAATTGAGGCCCTGGATGGAGGTACCCCTCCCTTGCGAGGGACTATGTCTGTAAATATAACTATTCTAGATGTTAATGACAGCCCACCTATTTTTACTGAGAGCGTATATGCCGCAAGCATACCCGAGAATGCTACCGTTGGAACGCCTGTTCTGAAAGTATCTGCGACTGACGCCGATTCGGGGGAAAACGGGCAGATAGAATATTCCATTAATAGAAGACAGAGCGATAAAGAGAACATGTTCAAAATAGACCCCGAGACGGGTGAAATTACCGTGAACAAAGCCTTAGACTTCGAGACTAAAGAATTACACGAACTGGTAGTCGTCGCTAGAGATAAAGGCGCACAGCCTTTGGAAACGACTGCATTCGTCTCCATCAGAGTCACGGATGTCAACGATAATCAACCTACTATAGACGTTATTTTTCTAAGCGATGACGCAACTCCGAAGATATCAGAGTCGGCGCGTTTAGACGAATTCGTGGCTAGGATATCTGTTCACGATCCTGACTCCAAGACGGAATACTCGAATGTGAATGTCACGCTGAGCGGCGGCGACGGTCACTTTGACTTGCGAACACATGACAACATTATCTATTTGGTGGTGGTAGCTTTGCCGTTGGATCGCGAATCCCGGTCGTCGTATACCTTGAACGTTGTTGCGACTGATAAAGGCTCACCGCCGCTGCACGCATCGAGGATCATAAGCCTCCGTGTTACTGATGTGAACGATAATGCTCCGACGTTTCTTGAATCAGAATATAAAGCGAACGTTCTGGAAGCCGCGACGCCTGGCACGCCGGTGGTCCAAGTATCCGCCTCAGACGTGGACGAAGCTGAGAACTCCGAGATTCGTTATTCTTTGCTCCCGACCCCGCAATCCGATTGGTTCGCTATAGACGAGCGGTCGGGGCTGGTGACTACTAAGGCTAGGGTCGATTGCGAGACGAACCCGATGCCTCGTCTGACAGTGGTCGCGAGAGACCGGGGCAGTCCCCCGCTGTCGTCGACAGCGACGTTGGTAGTGACAGTGTTAGATGTGAACGACAACGAGCCGATCTTCGACCAGTCCTTCTACAACGTGACCGTCCAAGAGAACGAAGTCGTCGGCAGCTGTATTTTAAAGGTGAGTTTTTGCAATATGATAATTTCAAATTATCTCTTAGTAATTCGTTGTAATTATTTAAACTCATTCACAATATTTACAAAAACAATACTTGAACGTGAAATATCGTAACGCAACTAAAATATACGTTAAAAATAAATAATACGACTTGATTTTTAAACCATGAACTGGTTTTTGGTATCAAAAATCTAAACTGGCGTTTCAAAACAGCCGAATTCTGACAAATTCCTCTTGTGAGTGAGGTAGATCGTGATGCTTTCTAGGAATATGGCTGTTCGTACCGTACAAGTTGGAATATGTACGCTATGTATAACATATGCAAGGATAGGACAAACGCCCGTCATTTTGAAAACTTAACCCTGTTCTGTACAGTAGAGACTTCCTTATATTAATAAAAAAAATTAGGTACTAAATAAGAATAAGAATAGTTTATTAGACATGCCCCAATGACGTCAGTAGACTGTGAACGCACTTTTTCGACTCATAAATGGGTCCTAAACTCACGTCGATATAGGCTCACAAGTGAAAATTTGGAAAAAATTGTGGTCATTCTTTTCCATTGGCGAAAGTGATTTATCGCCTTAATCATCGTCATTTGAATAATTTGTCACTGGAAACATATAAATTATGGTACTTAAAATAAATTTATAAAACATTACTTTTGTCCTTTGTTTTGTATTGTCACGAATAAACTATTCTTATTCTTATTTAGTACCTAATTTTTTTTATTAATATAAGGAAGTCTACTGTATGGAACAGGGTTAAGTTTTCAAAATGACGGGCGTTTGTCCTATCCTTGAACATATGTGACCGGTGCTTAACTTTGCGTTCGTTAGCGGTTCGAGAGGAAATAAATTTGCAATAGATATCTGTTGAATTTCATCGGTACTAATTAGTAGTTATAAAAGTAGACACATAAAAATAAAATGGTTGGTATTGATTGATAGATTATTGCAATTTTATTGCCACGATTTTTCCGGTACAGGAGACGAAGCGTTTGGTTAGTTTCACTGTCTTGAGGTGATAGTGAAAGGTTATGTTACAAGTATGTCTCGTTGATAATAATAAGTAGATTTTTCAATCATTAATGCAGCTGTGAAATATTAGTACAAATATCAAGGCACAATTAGAGTACCGCTAAGCCTTGTCTGGTGAGCTAGTGAACTTTATCCTTAATTTTGACTGGTAGTTACAGTCCGGATCCCGCACGTGGAGAGATTTGTTATTTAAGGATAGCTGGCACGTAGGATGCGGGTTGAAACCAGTGAAAATGATCCCGTTGGTACACACTGAATCCATTTACTCGATTTTAAAAGTTACCCATATACTTAGTTGTTTAATTATTTACATAAATCGTAAACAACCAAATGGTATCATTACTTACAAACACCATTCCTTATTGGATCACGTGAAAATTTATAAACGAGTTGTTTACATACACAAACATAATTCGCGAAACAATCTCCTTACTCAACAATTACCCCGGCGAAAAATTTCATTAACTCTTATCTCCCCCATAACTCGCGGGTTAATTTCTTTTAATATATTCCTGCGATATTGAAGTAGTTATAAATAAGGCGCATAAATCTATCGGGAGTGATGCCAGTTTGGGCGCATCGCATATTGCGATCTAAATTGAAAATTAAACAGTGTGCGCGAGAGCCGCGGGCGCAGGCGCGCTTTCGGCGTACGCGCTAACTATCCTGTGGCTTCCACGTTCCCGTGACAACGCGTACCTCAATTAAATCTAATTTCTCGGGCATCTGGCTGGTGCTACTGTTGCTTTCTAACAACTATATTGTTTTGATGGTAGGATATGGTGATGTGGGACAATGTGATTGAACGCTTTAGACTCACGACTAAATATGCCTAATATAAATGAGAGTGTTAAATCAGGTATTATAGTTGTAAGGAAAACTGGGCTTATCGTGAGCATATCTAATGTAAAATAGTGTTACGAAATCAAGATTGGCGTTATGATATGACTTTATGTTTTTTTTCGCGCTTCCATTAGTATAATATTCATCTCCATATATTAGCAAATATAATGTTTCAACAAGGTTCAAACAAAACGATTATTTTATTAAAATGATCATCAATCATTAACAAACTTGATTTGCATTACAAAAACATTGAATTACATAAATAGTGATGACTTATGTTTACATATCCTCTCACACGATGGAATGCTTTGTCACTATCACTACATAGTATATAAAACAAAGTCGCTTCCCGCTGTCTGTTCCTATGTATGCTTAGATCTTTAAAACTGCGCAACGGATTTTGATGCGGTTTTTTTTTATAGATAGAGTGATTCAAGAGGAAGGTTTACGAGTATATGTATAATATAGTACCCGTGCGGAGCCGGGGCGGGTCGCTAGTATTCTACAAACGAAACAGTGTGATGTTACCACAGACAATACCCAGTCTGCTTTTTTACCTCTCAGTTTTCGGGGTTCCGTAGTCAACAAGGAATTTAACCCTTATAGTTCTTCTGTCCGTCCGTCTGTCTGTCCGTCTTCGGCTTAGCTCAGTAACCATAACTCTTAGAAAAATGTATTTCGGCATGGATATAAATCAATTACGCCGACAAAACGGTACAATCAAATTTTGAAAAAAATTTTTTAGGGTGCCTCCCTTACACCTAAAGCTGGGATGTAATTTTTTTTCTCGTTAAACCTATGTATGTATCGTTGAATAGCTCATTTAAAAATATTATGGGTTTCCTAAAAACCACTTTTTAAATCAGTAATTAGTTTGCGAGATATTGGGCTTTAAAGCCGAGTTGTTCGAGTCATGTGTCCCCCCCCTGCCGGCTAAATGGCTACTACTGGGGATGTGAAAAAAATCGTGGTAGCAGTAGGTACATATAATGAATTTAAAAGGAAAACTATCACGGACAAGTAGGCAGAAGTAGTTACCGAGATTACTCGAAAATTGGCCTTTCCAAGTACACATTAAGTTGGTCGACTATTAAGTCGACCAACTTAATGTGTACTTGGAAAGGCCAATTTTCGTACACATTCGGGAGACGCAACCGCACCGCACCGCACGTCGATGTAACGAAGATAGACAGGCAACTACGGAACCCTACACTGCGCGTGGCCCGACACGCACTTGGCCGGTTTTTGATTTAATTATGACCGCAAAGTCGCAGAAATTTGAAAGCTGTTCGTTTGTTAGGTTTAAACCTGCAGCAAAACGCCTTTAAAAAAAGCGTACAATTGAATTGTAGTGTCGACACCTGACGCATTGCGATGTCACGAACTCACGATTACACCGCCGTCTCTATAGCTATACAATCTAAAGACTGTGTTACTTTATCGAATTCACTGTGAGATGGCTGCACGTCGTGCAGTTGGTGAGACAAGGTGATCAAGTATGGTGATGGTTGAAGTGAAATTACCAGGGCTCGTATCGTTATGCTTTTTGTTCAACACCTGAGCATCTTTGTAATCACGTTACTACCGGAGATTTCTAAAAATAATATTGTAATTCCATAGTTTGTACCTCGGCAACTGTATGTATGTTTTTTTTTATCAGAACTGAGATTTTGTTGGGATTCAGGATGCATAGGACTCCTAATGTCCTTGCGTCCATCAAACATATATACAACAACATAACATATATATATATTAGGTTTTGTTTTCATTTTCTCTGTGTTTTTGTACACGGTATAAGTTTGCCTATCTCGTTCTACCTACCTTCCTCTCAATTGCTCAAAGGTTAGCTGAAAGAGATCCCTTATAGGGATAAGTTCGCCTTTGTACTTTGATCTATTGTGTGACATGTATATTCTTTAACCTGTTATTGTGTACAATAAAGTGCTTACATACATACATATTTTAGCTAAAATGACTTTAAAATTAATTTGTCTTTATCGGTCACTTTGACATTTGTGATTGTGTAACAGGAACAAAATACATTTTAGTTAACATTTTGTTCAGTTTTATGAATAAGAGGGTAAAAATTTAATAAGCACACCAATAGTACCTCTCGTTCATTAATTAGATTAGAGATTAAAAAATCTTAAAGTGACATCGATGTTTATCTGTTATTTAATTTAATGGTAAGGTATAATTTTGCAAATAAATTGGTGATCTGGTCTCCTTGGCTGATTACGAAGTATGCCGTAAGGAATACCTATATCTCTTTGAAAATGTATAACTAAGTTATTATAAATTAATAGCTTAACTTATTGGAGACAATGTGACATTATGTAATTCTCAGTTCGACCGCGTTCTAATGTTAAATTGAGATTAGGCAACTGGATAATTTGACCAGACTAAAATAAATGCATATCAACTACTAGTCTGGTCTGGCCAACCGTCCGTTCAGAGGTACCAAGAGCCTCATCAACATCATATCTCTTTCTTACGCTAGCACTATTACCCGAACACGTTATACGAATTATTCAGTTAAAAAAAAAACACCAGCAACCCCGATCGCGGCCAGCCAAATTGAAGTCTTGTATCTGTGGCAAAGAATATAATTTTCTGCGACTTTTAAACGTGCAGCGATTATCTAGTCTGTGGCTCCATACGAGCTAGAGAAACGCTTAACTAGGTCGATCGAGAATGTACCTAGTGTGAGAGTTCAGCTAATGATAGATATTGGTTGTGAATCAATTTGAATTTGTATTGCAGGCATTTAAACTTGGGTATATGTTGCAGACATGCTATTATGAACAGTAATAACAGCGATGAATTGATTATTGGTAGCCAAAGGTGAATTACTTATAGAAGAAAAACATATATATACCTACAGGTAGTGTTAATGTACTAACTGCGCTGGGCAATTCAATCTTGAACTGATTTTGCGTTGGCGACGGGAGATAAATGTTTTATCGCCAATAACATCATAGTATATTTATTTAACCGTATGGCTTACATTGAACAGGCTAGTATGCGGCGTCTGCTTGTTGATTAAAAGCGGCCAAGTGCGTGTCGGACCACGCACAACGAAGGGTTCCGTGCCTATTAAAAAGGTCGTATCGTTACTGAAATCTTAAGGCACTTACGTCTTTTTCTTTAAGGAAGGCAGTTTTTTAGAAATATCTCGAAAACCTTTGAGCCGATCTTGTTCAAAACAATCTTCGCTGAAAGAATTTAATAAGCCCTATCTATATCCATGTTTTTTTTCATGTTTTTAAAATACACAGTTCAAAAATTAGAAGGGGGGGGAGGGGGGACACAATTTTAGTGACTTTCGGGGCGATTAGGTATATCCGACTCTATTCACTTAATCAACAAAATTGCTGAAGAACCTTATATTTAGAATCAATGGAAGGCCTATCGATTGATGACTCTTGCAATGAAAAAAAAAATTTCGACTTTCAGTTTTATGTATGGAGTACACGCCTAAAAAAATTTTTGTTAGGAATTTAATTACAAAACTATGTAGCTGCTAACAAAATACACCTATCCTCAAAATTTTATTCAAATACACCTTATAGTTTTCGAGTAAAATGCCTGTGACATACGGACGGACAGACAGACTGACAGACATGACGAATCCATAAGGGTTCCGTTTTTTGCCATTTGGCTACGGAACCCTAAAAAGGACCATAATATCGGTTAAAAACCTTCGGAGCTTCGATAAACTAACGTGTTTCCAAATTCAAACATGACATTCCCACACTTCGTAGCTACTGTATCGCATGCATGTCACGGAAATAGGTATAGCTATTGCCAATGTAGGTTCCTCATCATCAATAGCCATACATCCGCATTTGTCAATATAGTTAACGTTAGTTAAGTTGAACGTATCGCGATTATCGCGAATATAATCTTAAATCAAAATATGTACATTAAACTCGACTTGAATTTCCACTTCAACAACTTAAACATAATAGTTAATCTACTTCACTTCCTCCATGTTTACTGTCGTCAAACTATATCCTTCAGCCCGGTAGCTTCTATAAGCCGCCATCTTGGAATTCCGTCGCCACGGTAACGGTGGCGTGGCGTAGGCGCGCGAATACGGTAATGTCAGTTATTATTTGAGGCGTTAGGATACTGTTGGTAATAAATAAAATATTTTTTGCGGTAGGATCTGCTTACTACTTGCAAAGAAAGGAAGCAATTTACCCTACTGGAAAGATACAATTTTAAGCAATCCGAGGCCCGGCTCCTAATGATTGATACAAAATAAATAGCGAGAGAAACACTCACTGGATGAACTTCGGTTAGATAAGGTTTTTCGTATTACCTATTTCAGGGTATAGTCTTAGCACGAAAGTTTTTATTGTACCAACTGCAACTATTGAAGTAATAAATTATGCATGCTTTTCATCTGATATCGCACCCGCGACTGCGATGAAGCGGATGCTCTGACTAATACTAGACCAGAAATATAACAGTTTATTTGAATGCCCTAAGGTTGGCCAGCCTGCCGCCGCGAGGTTTTTCCTTTCATGCTGTGCAATGATAGTGATAATTTACGAGCAGTGTCTAATCGTTACAGCTCGCTTTGTTTTCTAACAGATCCGTGGCTCTTAAATGGTATTTTTAACACTTATTATATCAATGTATTTTAATTGGAACTAAAAGGTCTTCACTTCCAGAAATTTTGATATTTTTTTAATAAATTGTATACAGTCAACATAATATATCTAATGTTAGAACGCGGAACGTCAATACCTTAATGTAAGGACTTACGGTTTATTTAGTGACTTAAAGTAAGTATTATCTACAAGTTCCAATTTTAAATGTAATGAAAAGAATTGGGTGACTTTTTTTTCGAACTAGGCTTGCGACATAGATGGGTAACACAATCCATAAAAAAAAAACCATTAAAGAAAATATACGATCATTAACGTGAAAACATTTTTCTAGTTCTCGTTCGGTAAGATTAATGATGCGTCAATTTATGTTTGTGCGACTATAATCTGAGTGCTCTTTAATAAATTGGACCAGGAAAAACCTAAACAGCCGCTAAACACCTCGGGACAAGTTCTCTTATGGACCCCAGTCACGCGATTGCTAATGATGGTAATGATGTAACGAACAATTTATGAGACCAAACGTGGGCATACCAATGCTTGTCAGATAAATTTAGAAGAAAAAAACCGGCCAAGTGCGTGTCGGGCCACGCGCAGTGTAGGGTTCCGTTGTTGCCTGTCTGTCTTAGTTACATCGACGTGCGGTGCGATTGCGTCGGCCGAATTTGTACGAAAATTGGCCTTTCCTAGTACGCATTAAGTTGGTCGACTATTACTCGGTAACTACTTATGCCTACTTGTCCGTGATGGTTTTCCTTTTGAATTCATTATATGTACTACTACCACGATTTTTTTCACATCCCCAGTAGGCCATTTAGGCAGGATCATTTAGCCGGCAGCCCTTTTAAAGCCCAATATCTCGCAAACAAATCACTGATTTGAAAAATGGTTTCAGGAAACCCATAATATTTTTGAACGAGCTATCCAACGATACCCCACACCATGGGCTTAACGAGAAAAAAAAATATCCCCGCTTTGGTACAGTGAAAAAAAAAACAAGATTTCATTGTACTGTTTTGTCGGCGTGATTGATTTATATACCCATGCCGAATCACAGTTTAGCGAAACTATATAAGGGTTCCTTGTTGACTACGGAACCCTAAAAAAGAGCGCGAAATACGCCCAACGGTCACAACGGTGTTTTATCTGTGGCAGTTTCTATGGTGAGACGTTTTTGCGGATTCATACTAACGAGTGTGTGTTTTTCTTTAGCTCTCGAGTTCGTCCGCGTGAAATTACAGGTCAATGTCCACTTAGGAGATCTTATTCGGGATGAAATTATCTTATATTTGAATCCAGGCACATTTTCACATTTGAAATAAATAAGTAGGTACTAGCTGTGCCCGTGGCTGCGATCGCGAGGGATTGGGTCTGTGTCATCCCAGTAGCCTATTCGTATGTCGATTGCAATGTTTTAGAAGTTTAGGCGTGAAAAGGTAACAGACAGTTACCTACTTTCGCATATATTTATAATAATGGATATGATGAATTGAGAAGTTGAACCAAATAAGAATTACAGCAACTTCAAACTTCTTACACACAAAGCCCACGAAATCCATTTAGAGCAAGATTTTGGATATCACGAACGTGCAAATTTCTATAACTATATGCGTGTGTATTTTATATACTGTCCAAGGATAAACGCGTGTTGGTTGTCACGCCATTATTAATTCAAATAAAACTTATCGTTGTACTTGTTCACGAAAACGCGGCAAATTAATCAAAAGAAAACTAGACAACGTTAGATAGACGTCGATTTTCCAGGAATTACAATGCAAATTTCAACGAGCAAAAACTCCGATTTCTACGCAACATTAAAATATGGTTTTCTATTTCAAGATCGGCATCCGTTAAACGGCATGCAAGGAAAGTATTGCACGCGAACGCAAAAAGCATCTGCACGTAACAAGTTGTGTAACTGTTCACTTGTAAACATGCTGGTACATTAGGGTTCCTCGGGCTAAAGCACATTAAGGATTAATATGAGATGAGAAAAGATGAGTCAAAAGCCGATTTGTTGTCACATAGCCAATTAAGTCAGCTTATAACGTGGAATAAACCAGGATGATGTATCCAACAGCGAAAAAAATAGCAACAACTAAATTATTTGGCCCATTCGTTTTGAGATAATATGGATAGTTACCGAGGTATAATTTTGATGAATGATATGTACTGCTAAGCTGCAGGGAAACAATGTTCCCTATAAAGTTTGACACTACGAGTTTTGTTGTCCTTTCTTTCTTTAAGATAAACATAAATAACATCAACAGAAGGAACAGGAAGTCAATGTTCATAGATAACTTTCGGTAAGTGCAACTCGGACTTGAGAAAACAAAACCCGCGTGTATGGCAATCTGTTGGAAAAGAAAAGCGTTTCGGTTTCTCACGAAGGATTACATAAATAACTGTTATTAAGTACTTACGTTAAGAGAATATAGTTACGGAGCACCTTACGCACAAGAATATTAATCATTCAAGGCATGGACTGGGTTTGCAATAGAACTATCCGCCACTGTCTTCGCTTGTTTAGAACCGCACTGACGGGACAAGGTTCTCGACTTCTCGGCACGAGTATGGTGGACGTGGAAATACAATTGAATTGACGTCTTTTTATGGTTGGGTAAAAGATGTACGGTATTTTTTTGTCACACAACAAAACATTTTAGACTTAGTTTTATGTATCTAATCAACGACAGTCCAACTTTTTGAACTTTACCTACTCTATTTTGTTATTTATAATTTGAAACACTACTTCAATTTAACATTGAACGTCGACTATAGATGAATTCGATTCATAGATGTAATATGTTCAAATTAAGTACTTCAGTCACTATACCAGCATTCTATCCCATTTAGGATTATCTAAAACCCCACTCACTAGTCGAGAAGCGACTCTAACTATCGATAGACTAAGAATTGAATCGATAGTATCGATTTCCGTCGATTTATCGAGCGATCGTTAAGGCTGGCAATTCGTAAATATGCCATCAAACGTTAGTTCTGTACATTAGACCCCGAGTCGATTAAGGGTTTAGAGATAGCGATAGATAGATCGAGTGGAGCTTTAATTAGTTGCGTTTAGCGTTTAACCGTTTCTTTCCTACTCGTAAATATCGCCTATCTTAGTGCATTAAAAACTTTAACCACAAATATTAATATTGAACACGGCTTAACATTCGTTACGGACACATTTATTTACGTAGGGTAGCCAGAGATAATCTTGAAGATAATTTGCCCCGCATGTTAAAAAGGATTTAAAGGTAAAATTCTATATTTTTTATTATGAAACTGCATGAAAGTCTTTTTCCTGTCCATTGAACCCTGTGAGACTGCAGGGTTATTCATTTACTCGTTTCAATTTTGAAGATAAATAAGACGCCCAAGTATTCTTTACGCGGATTTACAATGTCAGGTTTATATTTCCGGGTAAACCAGACGTTTAAAAACAATCCTAATACATATATTTTAAATAAAGATCCCTGTTTTGTACAAGTAAACCCGTTTGTAAGGTATAAAATCCGCCATCGTTCAACACAATTAACTTTTTAATTCCGCGTGCGCAAGCGAAGGTTGTCTTCGAGCCACAGATAGTCTTATAATTAAACTCGGTGTTGCTATGAATATTCGACGCTCTATTAAAGGATTTATCGGATAAAATATCCAATTTTAAACGCGTGATAATCGATTACGCCCGCAATTTTTTATTTATTATTTTTAATACGCATTAACTGAAATACTAAAGGATATGCGTGTAATTTGTAGGTGCCTAGACGGGTGAGTGACGGCTTACTCCCTTGATTTCAGTTTATAATTTACGATAATAGTATGGCTTCGCGTTTACGATTAAAATCCATACATGACGCATCCTACGGAATTAATTACGGTCCGGTATTATCCCCGCAAATCTGGGACTGGAAAATGGCTAACACCTGTTTGGGTGTAGGTATGTATGTACTTGCACAACAGGAAAATGTTAGTGGTTTAATCTACACCAGCCTTAAAGTGTAATGTAATGTAGCTTATGCACCTACGGACCCATACCTTTTTCCGTGGATGATTATTACTTGACATTTGTGGTTTGCTCAAAGTAAAATATTATTGAATTATTGACATATCAGATTATCAAATATTTGCAGACCATGCAGAAAGATAGACTTCTAATATAAACGAATCTTGTATCGTAGTAGTATAATTCAAAATTATTCACTGTTCATACAAACAAAAGACAACAAAACAAGGCAAAAGCAAGGCTGATCGAGTAAACCAACATTGTTAATGAATCGATGTTCTTAATTTAAAATTCAAAACTACAAGCCACCGACGATTGCATTTTTCATTTATTTCATTTTGTACGCTGACCAACTAAGAAAGGAATCATAGAGTATTATTTGCCAAGAGGCCGTGCACTTTTCAAGTTGGTCGGTTTACATTAGTAAAAAGATTGCATTACGAGGTCCATTCCCAGTGTTGTGTAGGGACTAAAGATAGAGAGTTTTTTTGCCAGCACAGTCTAGGGATGAGAGATCTCTTGTAATTGATTAGTGCTCTAATTAGTGAGTTATTCAGTTGATTGACTTTGGTTTTTTAGACGTTTGCGTATTGTCCAATTTGCAGTTATGCTACTGAGTATATAAGTAAATTATACATATTCAATATTATAAGTTCTTTTGAAACAACATTGAGTTAGAATTACTTACAATACATTACGTCTTCATTTTTCATTTTCATAGTTGGCTATTTTTGTGTGTTCCAGCAGTATTATGGAGAATAAAACCTACACATCAGTTTAAATGTTAAAGGCTGCTCTTTCATGGAAAAACTAAACTAAAATTTTGCGTCTACCAGAGTCTTCTTACTACGCGTTTAAATTATGGCTTTAATGTTCTGGTTTGCGCATAAAATAAAAGGCGGGATATCTATGTTGAAAACTCCTTCGTTTATGTGGAGGGAATCTCCTAAACAACTCATCTAATTTTACAAATTATTCTACCTGTTTATAGAATAGATGTTCCGGACATAAGCTGTCTTACAAAAAGCTCGCGGGGATAGCTATATACTAGTAGTATGTGTATAAAATAATAATTAAGTCTGGTAATGGTACTGGCTCCAATCGCACGTGGCGAGCCGCATCCGATGTTGACAGCTTAGAGGCTACGGAGCGGCCATCTTGAAAAAGTTGTCCTGTCAGCTCTAGTCTAAGGCTGCGCTCTTTGAATATTGCTGACATGAAGTAGCAATCTGGTTTCTTTTTTTCCTTTTTTCCAGTATCCTTAAAACTTTTTTATGTAAGTATGTACCTTCTTCTTATGTCTCCTCGTCTTCCTACTAGATGAATATTGTAAACGTATGTTGCAGTCTGACACCCATCAGTGTCAGAGGGAAAGAGCAGCAAAGTATATCATCTCATTTTTGACCACAGCTTACTTGTCTTCACTTTGAAATAAGCAGAATGTTTACTAATAAAACGAAGAAACGTCTCGAGAAAAGTGAGGTGTCCTTTGGTTTGTCTTGGCGGGGGCACTGCCGTGCCTACAGATATTAAATATTTCAAGATGGAATTCTTAAGACAACATAGTAGGAAGCATTCATTTTTATTTTTTCATTGTAGCGGTTTTCTAGTGACGTGAATGGAAACAAAATGTAATATGTGTATTGGAAGTTGCTTTGGGCTTAAAACCACAAAATCGCATAATACCTTATTCACTAAAACCCCTTATTTTCAAATTACCATCGGCTCCTAATAACTAAAATGTCAAATTGTCTCATTCTTAATAATATGACCGAAATTCATTATGACTTTGACCTAAAACGTCATATTCTCTAAATAGGTACCTAAAGCTTGAAATGCACAATTCCTTCAAATATCGATGGCGGAAATGACAAACTCAGACAGAAAACACCTACATTTTGAAGTTTAGGCATTATGAGACAAAGCTATTTTGAAATTCGGCCATATTAAGATCCCGGTGATTTGAGAAAAAAAATAGGCATAATTTAGGTACCTATTTTGAGACCAAGAAGTTTTGATATCTGGGAATATTGATAAAGAGGTAAATTGAAATAGGAGTTATAAGCCCAAAGCATTACAGATTCTAATAGAAAAAACGCTTGAGGATCGCTTGTCATCGGTACGTTACAGCTTAGCAAAGTTTACTTTGCGGGCAATGCGTCACTGTCGTCACGCGATCCCTTGAGAGATACTATATAGCCTGCATAGTTTCCGTTTTTTACGCCTGCCTCCATAAGATTGTTTCTAGTCCGATTTCGTAAATGGGATAGTTTAACCAACTTTATATTCAGTTTAGTAGTGTCGCTGAAGGCGCAACGTACCCTTACGTTACAGGACCTATCCTGTTACGTAAGGTTCATTCCCGTTTTGCTCGCTCGCACAAATAAGTTTGTATTGGCGTAGTGATGTGCAGAATGAGAAATCGATTATTGGTAAAGAATGCGCGACACCGGTCGGCGGGGTGCCTCCATTAGTTCGATTGCATGAAGCGTAAGGGTGTTTTACTACCTAGGTACTACTTGGATTTAAAACAAAACTTAAATGGCTGGTTAATTACGTTCCAGTTGAAATAAGTTTGAAAATTTATTGTTTTTAATTATTTTAGTATACGTTAACTTACACTTTACTTATCAAGTTCTAGAGTAAATATTTCGGTAACTCCTTACCTGCCAAATCATACATAGACTATGGATGGTTATTGTTTATTCGTAATTTCTGAACAGCGAGCGTGGAAAATTTGCACCCGCCGCCGCCAATTACAACTCACTCGAAACAACATGATGGTGGTTGTATTTTTATTCGCAGAATATCAACTTGTCCAGTTCGATTCGGATATTACGGTTGAGAGTATTAGTTTAGGTTGAACATTATTCGTTTGCAGAACGTTTTGCGCCATTTCTTTTTATTCGATTGTAAATATGACTTAGTAATATGATCAGAAAAATAAAATAACGAAGATAAATTGACAAACAAGGCTAATCATGATTATGTCCTTTGAAATTGGAAGCATTCATGAGGCTGAATTCTGGAGTAGGTAGTAACTTGATATCTGCGTTAACACAGCTACCTACCATATCTAAGCAACTTTGCTGATGACGATTTGTGTATTTATCTTTATTGCATGCCTTTATATGTAGCTTATTTTCAAATTCTGCTACACAATTTAAAACGTAATAAAATCTTTAACTGAATTAAATATTTAATCGTCATACGGCACAACGAACCGTCCATTACAACACTAATAATATAAAACGAAACAGAAGGTTTTTCGTCGAAACTCATTCCGTTGCGTCTTCTTTTAATAAAACTCAAATTTCGTTCTCACTCTCACCTCGTACATCTAGGTAGGTGTGAGAGGAACGGGGCAGGGAAGCAGGCGGGGAAATTATAGGGCTGTCCGCGGACGGATAATGACGGACGCCGAGCGACCGCTTCGTTAATGAGAATTGTGGTGGCAACCCTGCGTCTTCTATTTTCAAATGTTTTTTTATAACGGTCGGAGGAAATTGTTCTATCTAATGATAGTGTGTTGGGTATACTACGATAATTTAAAAGAACCTTATGATGGCGTGTAAAGGACTTATTTTGATTAGTAGAGTTGCGATGGTTACCTAGGTGAACGTGCTATGTGAAATGTCAAAACGCTTCGCTGGAAATTCAAATAAATTACAAAAAAACTCATTATTATTAGTAAATTTGTACAGCAGCGTCTTGAGATTTGGATATTTTGGATAAACACCTTCCACTTAGACAGTTCAAGCTGTGATGCCAGGGTTAATCTTACCAAGTATAATAAAATTATTTAAGCTTTATAACTAATAAGCAATTAGTCCTTACAACCATTTTATGGTCCCCTGGAATGAAATAAACATTTTATTATTATCATTACCCTCCTTGAAATGCCCATTTTTAGTTGCCATTTTTACTTGTAACTTCTAGATAACCATCTCACTTGACACATGTAAACACTCGCTCCTGAAATCTATGTTAAATTGGTGTAACTATGTTAAAATAAGTGTGTGTGTGTGTTCAATCGTTTTGCTTCCAAGAAGCTAATGAAAATGATGACCTTTATTTGTTTGTTTGGCTTTTCCCAAAATTTTGTATTATTTACTAACGAGATGTAGGTACAGTTACATAGTCTACATAATAGTAGTTTATGCAATTGAGCCATAATGAGAGGCCTTGAAATACGAGCGAGGTTTCGAGTTTTTCTCGCTAACGCTCGTTTCATAATAGGATCACACGAGTGTTTTAAGGGCTAAGGCCTAATTATGTACAGTTGCATACACTACTTTATCAACACACATATCATAAGTATCCTAAGATAGGTTCACAATTCTACTTTCGTAACAGGAAAAAAAAACAGCAAAAAAAATGACAACTGCAATGGCGACAATTCGAGCCTCCGTCAAGACGAAAGGTTTTTTAATCATAGACAAACGAAGTCCCTGACTCATGCCACTCCACATCAAATTGCGTGCGTAAATAAAAAAAAAACATACTGAATTGAGGTTTCGTATCGATAACTGTTTTAATATCTATGGATTTTAATAGAATAGAGATACTTGAGTTTTGACAGCTGTTCCAAATTTAAACTCATAACGTTACAAAAATCTATACTGTAATAACATTAAAGTACATATTTTACCTAGTACCACAGACAAGAAAGATCTCTAAAATCGGTTGTAATACCTATTGCTGGTCATTTTCTACGGTTTCTGAACGCATTTTAGAGCACTAATGATATGTGCGTAGATAAAATCTTTTTAATACATCGATTTACCTACGTGTCACATTAACAAATCTGAAAACTAAAGTTATCGTATCTGTATAATGTGTCTGCGCTGTGTTTACATGATTATGCGCATTATGTATTTCCCACGTTTTCATTTAAACTGAACAAAGTATACTTGCTTATTTGAATGAGCATTGTCTTTGATAGGTCATAATAACACAGTCATAGCGTAAAGTGCTCACGGCAGTGTATTACATTCGCAGTATTCACATGAAAGTTGATATAAAATTAATAATGAAAAAAAAACAAGCTTCTGTCAAATCATTTTTGGTAGAAGCTTTTATTGCCGACTGTACTTTTCTGTATACCATCATCAACTACTCATTGAGACGATTCTGACATGCCCAAACTCAACGGGGCTACGTCGGTTATGTACTGAATTCCCACGGCCACCTTCTGTGTCCATCATCAGATCAGCTCGATGGTACCATAATATTGAATTGTCATCCAAACTTTACTTATACCTACCCAAAATTTCAGCTCAATCGGTCACCGGGAAGTGGGTCAAATTTAACTTGTAAGATTTGATTACAGACAGACAGACAGACAGACAGACAACGGGACAGGTGAAACTAAATAAAAGCTTGTAATAAAGAAGGAAAGACAAACACTCAGGCAGGACATATATTTAGTGTAATCTATTAAATGAATCATCTCTTAGTATAAATTCGGCCAAACTAGAAACTGGAACAGAGTTTCTATACATAGGTCAAGTCGACCTTAACTGAGATGGTGTGATTACCTATACTTGAGATTATTTGAGTTGGCCGAATAGCATCAAAGTAGCCCATTCAAAAAGCAACTCTACCGTCCAGGGTACAAGAGTCCAACTCCAATTACATCTTTATAAAAAATCGTCTACTTAAAATAAACTCAACCATACTCGTACCCAGCAGCAGTGGACGTCTTTCGGCTGATGATACTCGTACCCTTTGACATCACCCGTCGCACCCCAGTCCGCTTGCCCCGTAACTCACCGTCTCAGTTAAACGGTAGGCCTAGTGAAATAACGAGATTAACTCTACCAGCCACGCTCTACAAATTGTATATCTTGGCTAAAAAGTATAGACCCAGCGAGACGGGTAATCCATACTAATTATATAAATGCGAAAGTGTGTGTGTTTGTTTGTTTGTCCGTCTTTCACGGCAAAACAGAGCGACGAATTTACGTGATTTTTTAAATGGAGATAGTTGAACGGATGGAGATTGACATAGGCTACTTTTTGTCTCTTTCTAACCCCCTACTTCCCTAAAATGGGGGGTGAAAGTATGGAGCTACGATATAAACGAGTTCCACGCGGACGGAGTCGCGGGCAGAAGCTAGTATCATCAAAAATTCATACCGTATGCACGCGCATACGGTATGAATGTCTATGTGGCGACCGGGATGTGCCCAAAAAAGCTATACTTTTAGCCAAGATGTAGAATTTGTAGAGCGTGGCTGGTAGAGTTAAAGCTGGACTTCCGACCATCACGGCTCTATCGCAGCGGCCGCAGCGGCTCAGCCGCAGATTGGCTTCCGAGCAGCGCGACTCCGGCGTCAGTCACAGTTATTAGTCCATACCTGATAGTTGTGCGCCTGTGCGGTACGTATAGGAATGAACCGATCAATTAAAAAAATATTATTAGAAGAAGACGAAGATGATGATCTTTTGCTTCGTTACTACTATAGTATGGAGCGAAGCCCAACAGACCCAATTTTCAAAAGTCGGAGGGAGGGAAGGTTTTTGTAGCCCGTTTCACTCAAATCGAACAAAATTGCGTGTTGCTACACTACATTTATTAGTGCCTCGTCTTGCTCATCCATAAATACGTTATTATCGTCTATTTTTTAGATGTTCTACTCGAAAATAACCTAAAAATCACCGGCGATCGCAGCGAGCCACGCGACGCGACAGTGCTTGCGCGGGAGCATTGCACAATGCACGGCCGCTGCGGCCTTAAGCCGTGTGGAGTAGGAAGCGCGCTATTTGCGATTTGATATCTTTTTCACGCTGAAAGCTATATGAGCTACGGAGTCTTGGCTTTTTAGTGGGATTGTTATGTTTGAAAAGCATTTAATGATCGAAATAAGCTAAACTAGTTTCTCTTTGATATCCTAAGTACCTAAACAATAAAACGTTTTTCCGATAAAAAAAAAAATATTTCGTATACTGCCTTGTTGAATGAAGCCTTGTTCGGACTAGGCTAGTATTTTAGTGCGAGTCCATACATTTGCTGCAAGTACGAGTAGCTTTTGTATGGACTCGCACTAAAATACTAGCCTAGTCCGAACAAGGCTTTAGAGAGATATGTATGTTTGTCACCAGGCATATTTTTAAAAGCGATGCGAATATACAAGGAAAAAAATTATGAACTCTTTGTACCGACCTCGAAGCCTTAAAATGATTTATAAAAGAAATGTAATGAACATGTGTTCTCTTATCTACAATCATATCCCAGATAACGTTAAATCACTCACAGCCAACATCCTAAAACATTGTCCCACGAATTGGCTCCTGGACAGATGTTTTTACAGCGTAAAAATGTATCTCGAGTGCAAATAGGTTTAAGATTTGACATTTGTTAGTTATTTAATGTCTCTTTATAATATTTATATTTTATTCAATGCCTCCTTGTGTTTGTTATTATTGTTATTATTATAAAAGAGAAATGGCAGCCTATAGGGCCTGTGCCAGAGTCAGTGAGAGTATAAATTAACTACGAAACGAATTAAATCATGTATAAAAACAAATAAAACGGGACTCTCGCCAAGATGGCGAGCCTCCTAAATCACTCTCCTTGTGTTTGTTTGTACCATTTATTAATTTGTTGACATTATAGACTGTATTTTGACATTCGTTATTTAATTTTTTTTTTTTTAATCAATACTAAATAATTTGCACGCCTGCATGCAGGCTGGATACACCGAACTTAAAAATATTGTACACCATCTTTAAACTGTATTGAGCAAATAAACGATTTGTGTTTGTATATGGAATAAATGAGGTATAATATATTTTAACATGTCACATCCTCTCTTACCAAATCAGTTTCACTGAGATTCTAAACTAAATAGATATCTCAGGGACCCAGTTGGTCAATTAAGGCGGTGCATTGGAAATTATCGCGTGCTTTGATTTGAAACGCCGTTCTGACTAGATTAAGAAACAATAAGGTCTGATTTTCAGATATATGATTATTGACTATATGATTGTTTATCTGATTTTATCGATACACGATTGCTTAAAATTTCCTCGATAGAAAAAAAATCCAAAGTTGGGTCTGTATTTTCCGTTTTTTACTCAGCCTACTCAAACGATACATTATTTTACGATACAATTAAGTTAATACTATAGTATTTTATCTCATCTAAAATCTCACTTTATGAAATTTAAATAAAACTTCACTAAGTTAGGTATTTATCGAAATTTGTCCAAAAAAGCCATTTCCGAAGAGTGTTAGATCTCTTTTTCTCGTGCGCGGAAGGCATCAGCGTGTCTCTGTCTAGGGGGCGTGTTCGACTCAAATCAAGGCATTCCCTTAAGTCTAACGTGGCCCTGAATGTAGTCATAAAATCGGGTGACAAGTCCACCATGATTCGATTCCATCTTCCGATCGAATCAATCCATTGGCAGTTAAGTTTTCCGAGAATATAGAATGGTTGCCTGATAGTAAAGGTGTCTACTATTAATATTAGCATACGGAATCGTAAATGCAAATCGATGCTGTCATGAAACTATCCAATGCATTGAGCCTTAAACCTCCTCCCTTGGGAAACAGAGGTAATTCAAATTGATAGGTATTTTCATCCTAGATTCTTGGTGTTGAGATCAAGCGGCTGTAAATGCGGTCGTGGGTTTAAATTCCACCTCGTACCAGTGAGCGAGGAAATTACATGTACGAAATATAATTTCATTTAATATTATAAGTGAGCAAAACTTACATCAACTCAACCCGCACTAGGCCTAGCAATGGCGCGTAGTTTCAGTGTCCGTTAGGCAACCGGATGGCTCACGGTATTTGAGCTCCTGAAGCATTGGGGAACCGCCCTGGGCAACCGAAACTGAGTCAACTTGGACTGGGGCGGAAATTGGAGAAGGGGGGACAAAAATTGTAAACAGCATACACACTTTGAGGCAACCGCTGCTTTTGTAATTGTTTAAAAGAAAGTACCTGTCTGCACAATTATTGTTTGTAAACACAAAAACAAAATACCTACACTCGTTTTCTAGCAGTTCTTTGAATCTTCGAATCTCTCAGGATTCTACGTTGGAATCGCTTTAATCACCAATAACCGTCTCCATTCACTCTTTGATCTCATATAAATACAATTTACTGTTATTTTATTCAAACATAAATTAATAGGGTTCGTATAAAAATCCCAGGGCTCTAATATAAGTGTTAGCTGCGTTTAAACGGCAGATTACTGTCGCGGGCCCGCTACGACAATAAAACATTTATGCTGGCTCGTGAAACGTCATCTATTATTAGACGCAGGAACTGTTTTATTGCATAAATTTGCAACGTCGTAAATCTGCCCTTGATTGTTCAATGCAAGATAACGGTATGCTCAATCAGGTGAAACTTTCAATGACTAGGATTATGGAAGCAATTAAATTTCAAATATTTTATTAGCCAGCTTTGGCAGCAGGGTTTGTTTCCATTGCATCGGCGTCGAGTTCAACAGTCAAGAGCGCAAACAGTTTTTTTTTTAAATTTATGTCTTGACCATGGATACAAAGCACAGATTATATAATAGTTCTTACTAAGTCCTTCAGTCACCGCAAGAAGGAACACAATTTTACCAGGCCGTAATGCGACTACAAAAATGAGTAAATTTTAAAATACCTATACGGATATACCAATGGCTGATAAGTGATAATAGAAATTATAGATGTTTCAAGTACAGTGTTCAAGTACAAGTGCAAAAAATATGTATCGATTTTATCCTCTCATAAATATGTACCGAAACCTTAATTCGATGACATAAGAGCGATGGGACATAATTATTAGTAAGTTGAATGTACATTACTTATATCCATATTTTTGCACTTGACTGTACGAAGATATTTTTGACCGCATTTTTATAGCTATTTAGGGCCGACCTGAACGGCGTGGTCTAATTTTAATCTCGGATAGCAGAATTAAGTCTGGCAAAACTAAAATCATATCTGCGAAATGTATCGCCATCCATGACTTGGTACTAATTCACAGGACGTATCGACTCGATATTGCTCGGAGTTTTATCGAATCAACTCTGTTAGTTATGCCATGCGGCTATCCAGGTCCTAACTTTCCAAGGGTTTTGTCTCACCTTCTGGCCTATTCATAATAAGAACCTTAGGTTTATTAGTTTTAGGTTCAACTTAGAAGTCTATTCTTGAATGAAATACGAGTTTGGGATAGTTATATTCGTATCGTGTTTCGATAATGCCACGGTTGCTTTTTGCTCACGAATATGTCTGCTCTATGGATTTTGGTTTGTGGCTATGTTGATTAGGGTAGCACGAGTGTGATAGTATGTTTTTGTGACGTGGGAAATGTAACGAAGAAATATACAAAAATATAAGGTTCACATTTACATTTTTAAAGTGCACTAAGTTTATTTGATATTTTCTCTTCATGCGTGATTGATCAGATATCGTGTTTAACTGATCGATGATTTGCTTACAGTGACACTCCGATGACAAATTGTGACACGTAAACATGCGATATTCAATAACTACGCTATTACTGAGTAAACAAATACACTCCACCAAACGCTACGCATAAGTAAAAAAATATATTTTAGGGGGAAATGTTTCGTATGGGGACAATAAATTGAATAAACAAAAGAAGGTAGGGATTTAACTGAGATGCGCTTTCAAAGTTTTGGTATAAAATAGAATAATTTGACAAATTAGTTTGTCACGTGATACTTTGGGAAAACGATTATTCTCAAATGATTCTAGTTTATACAAGTTTATTCTAGGAAATGGGGAATTTCGCGCAAACGGAAAGCCGATTTATGAAAGATTGTTACATACGTTTCTTAAAATATCACGCCGTTAGCCTGCGAATGTCAAAAGACGTTTTGTATGGTCGTCGACCCACCAAGGAAGCACTCATGACACACCGGCACACACCACTAGGTAGTAATGGCGTGTCCAGGCTAAACACCTTAATCGCTCAGGTACAATTGACCGGGGCTGTACGACTGGTTACAATAAAGTTTATAAAAAATGGACAAACGAAACCACTCTCGCCAAACAAACCAATAATTTACCACCCGATATTCCCGCAAGACGGACCGAAGCAAAATTGTTGCCGGCTCGTTTCGATATCTCGATAAAATTTTCGTCTTTAATTTTTCACTCGATTCATTTCATTCGATTCTGTTCCATTATCAGCAATGTGATTGTTGGTTGCCAGTGTCGAAAGTCGATTTATGATTTAATTATAAGGTTACGGCCGTATCTTAGTCTACTAAGGAAAGAGCGTATGTCCTTATATATTTGAAAGGTTTTTGGGCTCTTTTGAAAACATTAGGGCATTTATTATCGCAGTGAAGTAAGCGCCTATTTACATGTGTATCGCGTAGACTTATGCCTTTGTAATTTCAAGCAGCTTTGGGGGCAATGCACTGAAGCAACTATCGCTTTAAGTGTAGCGAAAAATTTAATAATAGCTCACAAATTGCCCTTTTCTGATTTGACTTCATTTAAACGCCAATCGAAGGACGCGTTTTCATCGTTCATGTAGGTACCTATTTCTGTCGTAATAAATAAGTGGAGGTGAAAAACAATGTATGTTATGTACAGCAGGTAATTTAATAGTTTATTTAATTAATACAAAATGATCCGTAACTTATAACTTATTGTAAAAGCTATAACTGGCCAAATGTAAACAAATTAAAATATGCACACATATAACTGATTTATAAGTTATAACCAACAAGAATCGAAATGTTCTCAGCCCGAGTTTGATGTTCCGTTAATTAGCATGAATATTCATAGACCGACGTCATTTTATTTAATTTACAAAGAATCTATAATGTGAAGAGCAAAATATTTGAAATGCTTTTAGTAAGGCATTTAATAAATTACATGACATATAGATTTTTTAAAGAATAACTTGTTTCATAAAAGGAACACGGCTATAGGACAGTGGTCGATTATCTATGTATTTTGTAAACTCATAGTTTGTAATAATACCTTACGCCCTTACGGTACTTATATAAATTAAAATCTGGCAATATCAAAACTGGATGCGGGTGGCGCAGGACCGAGGTGTTCATATTGGGTACCTATGCGGATTCAAATCGAACGTAGTGACTAAGAGCTCTTAAAGCGCTAGCAAAAAATACGTCTATTTCGTAGGTACCAATCTATAAAATAAATTTAGCATTTTGAAACTACTGAATCATCAGCATCATCATCATAACAGCCGAAAGCCTACTGCTGGACATAGGCCTCCCCCAAACAGTACTGCAAACTTATTTATAATAAGTAAATTTTACAATCTGTCCAATCCAAAATTCCCAGATTCAATCTAGCCCCACACGCTATAGCGACAAATCCACCGGGCCGACCCGAAGACATCCAAAGATCAAAAGATATGCAAATGAAGGGTCAATACCCCCTTAAGTGACCCATATAATACCCCGCGTCTTAAGTTCCTTTTTTTCCGCGACAGAGGTTGCCCCTGTCAATAAGTATTAACGATAATATTGCTAGCTTTAATCTGTTGCGATTAATTTTTTAGTGGACGTTTTTTAACCAGGTAAAAGGCTTTTATTAAAATCAAGTTGTTTAGAGTTCGGTCTGATTGAAAGTGACGACATTCGACATAACGAATAATGTCGTCACTTTTAATCATAATTGGGCATTATTCGAGTACTTGAACGTAGGTACGAAGAAAATAATGCGTGTATGTTCCATTATCGTCTTCTACTTTGGATTTTCCTGACTACCTACAGTCTGAAGTTGCTCCCCTTTTGGTAAAGGCATTTGACTAATATGTTGCTTCCCTATTTAGACGCATTGGTCTAGCAAACTAGGAATGTTGTTCTGTTTTAGACTCGTTATTAACCTTTACCATTTTCGTCTCTTTTGCGTACAGAGCTGGTTTTTGAGGTTCCGGTGAAAGAAAACGTATAGAATTTAACGCTTTCGGAGTTCCTGATAATTATGGTGGCAGTACCTTTAACAATTTGTCTTTTGTTCTCTCGCTCGCCAATGTAGCTCGATATGCAGTGCTATTTCCCCCGCGCACGAGCCACGTCGCGACGTTTGAATAAAAATGAATATTGCCAAAACAAATGATGATTTTGGAAAAAGCTACGTCCATTTTAAATCTATAAAACCAATCTGTTTTCGAAAGAACCGCGAGGATATCACTTTTTGTTTTGAAGCTGTAGCAAAATTTAGAGGTATTATGCAACTTAATATGCATTTTTTGCATAAAATTGGTACTTTGTCATTTTGCGAAAATTCCAAGGAAACATTAAATAAACTTAAGATTAGATTTCTTTTAGCCTGAATTGGTTGTGTTAACATTATTTCATGTATGCGACGTAAGATGGAAGTACTTACTCCCTCTGTAAACGAGTTTTCCGAGTTTCATTAGGAAAGTAAAGTGAGTAAGTATAGGAAACCTGTCACATATTTCAACGGCGATTAATTTAATTGGTCTTAACTGTCATGAAGTGGTCATCACAAAGAGTCCTCCAATTAATGAATTAGTGTCTACTTACCACCAGATAAGCCGTATGCTAGTTTGCCACCGTCGTATTATTAAAAAAAAAAAAACTTGCCTTTCATTAGCTTGGGAACATTGCAACGTTGGTAATCAATATTCTGCAAATAAACATTCATTCATTCAGTTTACTCCTTTTTGTGCCTTAAATCGGTTTGATCATTATCATGATGGAAAAATCGTGTAACAATTCCAAAAACGGGTTTCCAAGATAGAAAGAAGGGCTCTAGAACCTTATAGCCATTTGAAGACAATTTACTGGTTGCCATGCGAAGGTGTGTACGGAAAGTATTTTCGATGAGTTTCGTTCTTTCTTATTGTGCCTTAAACAAACGAAAGTAGTAGAACTAGTACATATGTTTGTGTTTTGCCCATAGATAGGTGGTAGGTAGTATTGGAGGCGGTTTTCGTGAATTGAACTAGATACTCGTGTCTATGTATTGCTCTATCTTTACAAGCTTATTCGTATGTAAGTCAGGGTAAGTAAGCAATTCCGAAATGAAACAATACAACCCCGTTGTATTATGGCTTATTAAAATCCTCTCACGACTAAGTAGTTCATGACTGTGAAAAGAAGTAATGTGGGTAGGTACTCTCGGAAGCAACTGAAAGTTTATTAAATAAATAAATGCATGTAAGGGGACAATTTTATATAAATCTACCTAGACCGATAGTAAGCTCAGTAAGGCTTGTATTATGGGTAGGTACTAGACGACGATATACATATATAATTGATATAAATAATTAAATACATAGATGACTCAGAAACAAATATTCATGCTCATGCTCATCACACAAATATTTGGCCTTACCGGGATTCGAACCCAGGACTTTCAGCTTCGTAGGCAGCGTCACTACCCACTAGGCTAACCAAGTTTAAGTTTAGTTAGTAAGTTTAGATTATTGCGAACAATCAGTAACTCATTCGACGTGATACGCGTACATATGAGTGTTGGTACATGGTACAAGCAATAAGAAGGCCAGTACTTCTATGTATATTTTTATGTAACTTAATAACGTAACTTGTTTATTTATTCCTCTTACATTCATTAAAGTCAAGTAATTGAGTACCTAAAGCGGAGAACCGGGACCACACTAGTTCCAATGCCTTTAAAGGTATTAAGGTAATTACTGTACGAGTGTGGTGTTAACAATTATTTCGTCATGTCCACGTGTTTACAAACGTGTGAAATACACGAGTACCTGCCGGTTTTGTATATAATATATGCTTTTCAAACCGACGACAAAGAGGCGTGTTATACGTTTAACATGCGTATCTGTGTGTCTGTGGCAACCTAGCTCTTAAAGGGATAAATCAATACGGGTGTAGACTCGAAAATTATTATTACTCTAAAAGAAAGAAGGCAAAAAAATATGCCTAATGACGAAAATCCCATTCAGATAACTCAAAGAATACAAAGCTACAACCGTTTTAATATTGCTTGTTAGAGAGAGAAAACGCTCGCAGTTAGTGACGTCACAATCTGCGAGCGTCATAGTAAATGACAATCGTTTCATATGTAGTTGCGTTTTGCGGAAAAGGGACAGAACCCTTCCTTAAAACTTTGGACACATAACTTTGTGATTATTTAACCACTTGCGTTGCTTTTTCTCCATTTAACTACATTTTTAATCTTTTTTCGAGACATTACTGATTGTTTTATTTAGTGTCTACACCCCTATTTGAGTGCCGTTTCTTAATCGAAGTCTTCTCTATCGAGGACCGATGACTTTCATTATTATGCCTACCGGTGCCGTAGAATATACTAAGACATATATATATATATATATATATATATATATATATATATATATACGCGCTAGGTACTGTAGAGGTCGTCTATGCAACCTCTACAGTGCTGCCTGACAGCACGTTTATCATGGGACGGCCGCGACATACCCTCAATTTTTCTCGCACTATATATACCTCTTGTTCTAAGTGTTCTAATAACAGATAGACGGATAGTGCGAGAAAAATCGAGAGAGCTCGCGCGCCGTCGCGTGATAGCCGTGCAGCACTCACATCAAATATTCTCATTTCAAATCATGCTCTCTAAAAGTATATAAACAGAAGAAGATTTGAAGATGTCAGGCAGTCGCCCCCGAGGCTTTGGCCTCTAGGCCACGACATTCATACCTCTTGCACGTACTTAAATAAACGTGTTAAGAGTCTATTGTATCTTCCTCTCCCTCTGATCAGCTTCCCTAACAGTACTCAGTGGAAGCCCTATTACCCGGCGGCATTAGTCTACAGTTCTTCAGAGCAGAAGTATCTTACACCGTAATTGTTTTTTGTGTTGTGTATCTTTTTTTAAAATATGTAATTGTGATTGTGATCCGCGCGTGTGGCCGGGTCGTTATCGCCGTGCACTTCACCGAATGGTCGCAACGGAAGACCAGCGCTGGCTACGCTAGCAACAATGCTGAGTTGCGGCCATTTCGTGACACCACTAGGACTGTATGTTTTACTTTGTTATTGTATTTTGGTGTTACGAATAAATTATTTCTTTCTTTCTTTCTTTCTTTCGTAATGTGTCATCTGTGTGCATCGTTAAGTGTTTGTCATGAATAAAATGTTGGAGTTTCAGTTTAATATCTATGCTATCGTGGAAACATTATTCCAAACACATGTTACGTAATCTATAAACTGGCTATCACTTCTTCCAAAATAACAGCAAGGTGTTTTGATTCTACGTACGTTCTCGTAACGATCAAAGATATTAGATAAGGCTCCATACACATGTATAATGAAGCGACATTTCTGCATAATCGACTGACAATTCTGTGTTTTATTTTATATTTATTTACAACATAGCCCAGGCTACGATTTCCGATATTATCTGCCTCTGACGATACTAATAGTTATTTTTGAATGTTAATTCAGCCGGTCGATCACGGAACGCATTGTAGGCGCGTCAGGTAGATCTAAATTTCACTTTTTACATGGAAAAACGACAGTTAAACAACGCTATTTAGGTAATGCGTAGATTACGCACAGATATCACAACACCTTTTGACATAGGTACCCAGAGGAAGCTGTAGAGGTACACAGCTTCGTCATTTATGGCATGCTGTACCTACTCTAAGATTCCTTCGGATTCTTCGGCAGTGAATTTATTTTCAGTAATCCAAATGCCAATAACCACCCTAGGTTAGATTTGTGATGATGGTTTTATGTTTTGTATGTATAGTTTTGTTTCACTTTTCATGTAGGCAATCTATTTAAAAAACCGTGCCTATGTTAAAAATAAATTATGTAAATTTTATATACTACGGGTCAATGTATTAAGCTTAATAATGCTTGTGTTTAGGTACGAGACAACGTTATATTTAATAGACCTATAAATAAATAAATAAATATTAGGGGACAATCTTACACAAATCGACCTAGTCCTATAGTAAGCTCAATAAGGCTTGTGTTATGGGTACTAGACGACGATATATTTAATAGATAGAAATACTTAAATACATAGAAAATATCCATGGCTCAGAAACAAATATTCATGCTCATCACACAAATATTTGCCCTTACCGGGATTCGAACCCAGGACCTTCAGCTTCGTAGGCAGCGTCACTACCCACTAGACTAACCGGTCGTCAATAATAAATACATAGAAAACGTCCATTACTCATAAACAATATTCATGTTCATCACACAAAAATTTGCCCTTACCGGGATTTAAATTAAACCTAAGACCGTCCACTTCGTAAGCAGGGCTAATAACCCACTATGCTAAACCGATCAAGATTAGTTTATTAGTAAAAAAAGGTAGAAGATTTGCAACGAAGCAACATAGACCGATGTCCTTAATGCCTATCAAGCGCAGACTACACTAATAGACATACTTTTTCCACAATACATAAACATGATGCTACAGCGTAGAAGGGTGCGCGGGCGCTGGCACAGACAAGTAATACAGATGATCCACTAATAGTCACTTGTCTCCGATAGCGGAGACAATCAATCATAGGATTGCACAGTTTATAATAGGCCGTGGCTCTGTCTGATGAACTAAGATTCAACAGTGACATAAAACGTTGTCATGACGTACCTAACGTATTGACTCAAAAAATTAATTGGTTAATTATCTAGTGTGTTATATTAAAAACATCGTCGAAGAGCATCAACTTCGGTCAAGCCTTGAACTGGTGGTAAATGGCGCAAAATCGAGACCAGCGGCGCCAACTGAGCTAATATTTCCTGACGGCGTCGTACGTCTTCAACTAACATCTCACCCCTCACGTGACAGCCTGATAATCTTACGCCTCGTGTCAGAGGCCAAGACTCGCTTGGGTAGAACTATTATATAATCTGTGGCTTGGGGTTGTTGGTTGACCCGTTGAAGTTAGTTCGTTTAGTTATATGACAGACGAATTATGCTAGGCTTTACACAAAATAATTTCTTCCTATTCGCAATATTCACAACAACAATTCACCACATGAGTTATTCTTGACGGTATATATGTAGTACTGACAAGAAGTCTGAGTGTTGAGTTTGTTTCTGCGTTTCTTCTTAACAGTGGTCTTCTTTTTCAGAGACGCTTGGTATAATTTTGACTTGAAAATATGCCATTACGGCCTACTTGCAGACTAAAAATAATTTATTTAAGTACCGTCTGGAAGTATAGTACTGATTGTGATTACACAAAAGCGTTTCTTCCTATTTTTAGCTTATTGTTGTAAGGTTTCGTTCCAACAATAAGTTTATGATAAGTTGATAACATATACATATATAAGGTAAACGAGACGTAATAGTTAATACCTATTGTTCACCTGTATTATTATGAATTACGATTGATGTCTGGGACGTTTATATGTTATGTTTATTTAATTAATTCTGATAATTATACGGGCCATAATTTATACTCTAGCGATATTTACTCATAAGTCATAAATATATATGATTTTTAATGGAAGTACTTTCTCTGTATGTGTTCACTCTATGGTGCGCAGGAGCATGATAAAAAGCGTTCGCAGCTCGCCGCAGGAGGCAAAGGTTTAGGCTAGACTGGTTTTTAGCATCGCTCATTCTATGACTGGGCCTTAACGATGTATTGATTTTAAATTTTTGTATTGAGTACTATATTTCTTGTATTTCTGTAGAATTTGCGTCGTTGCCTTGTATGGGTTCGCTACATAGGAAATATAGAGCCGTACCGCACAGTATACATATGTATAAGTTTATTTCATTCGCCGCCTTTAATAAATGAACATAGTAATAATAATAGTCGCATTCGAGGCAATTTATATTGCACATAATAATCCTCCTAACGCTATGCCCACCTGGGGTCCGCTTTTGACATCTAATCCCAAGATTTGGTATTGCACTAGTTTTACGAAAGCTACCGCCATCTAACCTTCCAACCCAGAGGGAAAACTATAGACCTTATTGGAATTAGACCGGTTTCCTCGCGATGTTTTCCTTCACCGAAAAGCTAACAGTAAATATTCCGTACATAAGTTCAGAAAAAGTGATTGCTAGGAGACGTTATTCGAACCCATCGACCGCCGCTTGACAGCCGCATGCCTGAACCACTAGGCTACTGTAGCTTCGAGGCAATTTATATTCCACGATGTACAGAAACATTCTGCAGCATAAGGTAATGAGCGCAATTTAGTTTCTAATGATATCGAATCAAAGTTCTTATTACAATAATGATGAAATTCAACTGCGACCTCATCCAAACCACTAAACCACATATTACTCCAACTTTTACAACCAGACGGAATAAAATTTACTGATTACATTTTCAAATTCTTGTCTTTACTCTCGGTTGCATTCAATTATGAACTCTGTTACGCGAGCACACGGTAGATTTTCTATACCACAAATTTGCACGTTACGAGCTTCGAAAATAAACAGTCCAATACTGGTTTCGTACGAACGCTTAGAGAAATGCCATTAATATGCAAAACACATAAATACCAAATTAATTATACCCATCCCCTTATCTCACTGCTACCGTATCCTGTTTAAATAAGGAGTATAATCGCGTGCCTCTTATTTCTAATATCTCGTGCAGTCCGTTGTGTTCTACTTTCGCCGAGATATGGTCATTTGAAGATCTTAAAATTAGGTGTGATTTTTATGATTTACGGAAATTGCACCAGCACGGTCTTACTATTAAGATAAGGAATACCGTATTGCTTTAATGACATATAAATTAAGGTTATATTAAGTATGTACTTTTCGTTTCCGAACATCCGTCTTGGAAAGATTAAGTGGACGGGGTGGCTGCTGCTGTATACATTAGTAACAGTGTGGAATAAATTGTAACAAATGAGAAGCATTCTTTTATTAGTACGGTTAAATCCGCTACCTGAGTAAATAAAGTGAGTAGTGAAAGTGAAGCGCAAGCGCACATAGTGATCAAGTATTTCGGCAACCCCGGGTCACTAGATCTCGGATCGACTTACTCTTGTAATATTTAGTTATAATATAATACAAAATGTAAAAACATCATAAAAATCATGAACTATAATGTATCATATGTATGATTCACACCAACTCTAATTAACATCTTAGCATAATGTATGCATTAAGCTAATTTCACCTTTCAATATTGACATTAATTCATTACTTATTAGCGAATATCCGTGTCAGTACATTAATGTAAATGAATGAACAGCCTTGTCCTAGAAGCATACGATTTGTGTTATTAATAACTGTTACTAATGATAATTATGAGTTCAAAGTTCGAAATATATATGAATGGGAGATCATCACAATCGGCTATCTTCCTATAGGAAGTTAGGTGATTTGGGGTAAAGAAGCTGAAATACAGACAATCTTTGTATTACAAATTACAACAAATGAAATTAAAAGATTTTTCAAAAAACCCAACTGCTTTTCTCAAATTTATAGCCTATGTCACTCCCACGATTAAGAGTAATCCAACGACACCTCATATGTCGAAATCCGTCAAACGGTTTAGGCTGCAGGGCGTGCCAAAGAATAAGGTCACATACTCGTACATACGCTCGAAAAACATAACCCTCCTTCGGCAGTCGGGTAAAAAAGAGCCATTCGTTCTATATACAACCTGAGAACAAGAGAATCCGTGAGAGAACTCTTTAAAGGAAATTAGCATTTTAACAGTAGCGGCTCAACATTTATGAATTTTAATACACAAAATAAAAATAAAATAGCAACCAAAAAGTTTCGTGTTCGTAAAGTATACAAGTCTATTTCGGGTCAATGTATCCATTTTTATAATATATTACCTAATTAAATTTTATCTCTACCCTTTCCAGCTCTTAAAAAATACTTGAAAAAAACATTGATGTCAAAGGCAGGGTTGAGGACTATCTAACTGACAGAAATGCATGGCCTAAACCAGAGCCCAAAATAGCTTAATCATTCATATAGCTTATTCGGACATGTTTTCTTGTAGAACAACGCATTATGATGTTTTTTTTTCTTTGTATTCATATTCAAATTGACTTATTTTAAGTAGAAGAAGAACTATCATTGTAATAAGCTTGTTTTGGCAAAAAACGACTGACTGTTGATATTTCGGCGTTTGGTCTTCTTTTTCAAAAACGCTGTTAGAATTTTGACTTGTAAAAGTGCCATTACGGCCTACTTGCAGAATAAAAATTAATTTATTTCTTTCATTTATTTATCTCAGTGCCACATTTGAACAGTAAAGTCTTGACATTAGAAGTGGTAGAGAATAAATAGAAAGGCAGAAAAGGTAATATTTCTTTACAGCGCACTTGCTCAGAAAGTGTGCCTTTATATGGGTATAACATAGGAAGTCCTCTATGCCCACACGTCCCCGGGGCCGGGAGGGAATGAAATCCGGCGAGTATTTTCATGACAGTTAATAGTACATTTTGATACAAGTGCGGAAATACGTCATTAGTTCACGGGTTCCGAGATACTCGTCTAGGTGCTCGCCTTGCGGCTCGTGGCAAGAGGACGAGTGAAATTGACATTTCCGCGCGTGTATCAAACGATGTTTTTTAATACATTTGCGAGAAAAAGACAAAAACAAAGAACAAAATTAATACTTTATTAATTCTTTGTCAGGTAATAATTTACAGTACAATTAGAACAGTTATTAAGAGTAACATTAAACCTTTTTTCGGGTAAGTTTAGGGTTTGATTTATAGTGTTATTAGTTTCGCTTATTTGAGACGATTCTGGCTCCGAACCTTGCCTACTAAGCTGCGTCACAGAGTTAGAGGGGCCTGGCTGAGATTCAAAGTTGTCGTAAGTATGGGAGGGACCTGGTTGAGGTTCAAAGTCAACGTTATAGTTTTGGATAGATGTTGCTTCATCTGAAAGTCTTCCGTGGCTGGCCTTATATGGATCGACTGTACTATTTGGTTCCCCTATTTTAGTTTGTTGTCAACGGAGTTTTCTATGTATCCTTCTGCGACGTTACTTGATCTTCAACCGCCATGCCTTTTCAAAGTTCGTGACCTCCTTCACATCTGACGTCACAAAAATCTGTCGCGTATTTAACAATTTTTCCCCATCCCAAAAGGTGGTCAGCGCCGCTAAAGAAGTTTTCACTTCAAAAAATGGAAAAGTAAAAAGCACTAGTGCGCAAAATACAACTTTGCGCACGATTTGCAGCTACAAAAAGTGCCACTATTTGAGCAACTGTATTAAAATAGTTATTTACAATACAAGTGCCGAAAATAGGAAATTACCTATTCGCACGTGTATCGTACAAAGTTTTACTGTACTGGCTCTTTAAAGTTTCGACATATGCGCGGAAAGTGCTCTTTCCGCACTAGTGCGGGAAAGTAGCCCCATATGTACTGTAAACGATTTTATACGACTTACTGGACATTAATCGTACTTATTATAGATTGGGTACGAGTAGGCTACCGAGTATCTTCATTTTCGCAAACCACGTCTTACTGACCATGTTTAAAATTATCATAAATTCTAGTATTGGAGTCAAAATATTTCGAAATAAGTTTATCGATCGTTACGACTGTTACGATTATATTTTAGAACTAGCTTCTGCCCGCGACTCAGTCCGCGTGGAACTCGTTTATATCGCAGCTCCATACAAACTTTCAGCCCCCCCCATTTCATCTCCTTAGGGGATGATTTCGGGGATAAAAACTATCCTATGTCCTTCCCCAGGTATCTCTATACCAAATTTCATCCAAATCGGTTCAGCGGTTTAAGCGTGAAGAGGTAACAGACAGACAGACAGACACACTTTCGCATTTATAATATTAGTATGGATATGGATATTTAGGAGAGCACTAATAATTTGGGAGAATGTACAGAATTCATAGTATTTTCTATTTTCAGACAGCAAATAATATCTAAGGGAAATGTAGCAACTTAAGAAGCGGAAGATATTAGTTCAAATAAAATATGGAATCCACTTTTTTTTTTCACCAGACATACGTTATAAAGACGTTGAAATGCGGATGTTTTCAAGAAATTTATTACTTATTTCCTATTGTGGGTTAATCGTTTTAACATGAGTTTTGGCAATGTAGTGAAAAGTTTAACTTTGTCATAATACTTGTTAATATGTGTAGCGCCACACTTTCCTCCTAGAATTATGGGGCGCCAATGAGAATATTAAAACTAATGGTCACATTTGTCTGTAGATGATGGATTTAATTGTATTACTTAATTGCTTCCTTTCTTTTGAGGTTAATTGGTGTAATTCGCCGTTCGACTATCAGACGATTCAGAAGCAATGTTAAATCATATCTTATTATTTTATTTTATTTCTGACAAATGATCTTAGGTATCTCCATAAAACCACTCTGAATTGTCTTTCTCGCACTACCTAGTAAATAAGATGTTAGTATTGGAGCCTATATAATTCCAGTGAATTATTTATTGAGATTTAGTTTAAAACCTCCAATCCAGCTTTAAAGCGTTTCGTCACTTCATAAACCGTACTTACTAGAACAATCTATCCAAAGTTTCTGTTGCCTCACAACATTCCATCTAACACCGCGATCATTTATTAAGCCAGCTTATTATACCTACACCTCACCCCCTGCAAGCTACCTTCCAACATAATCCTTGGTGTTAAAGTTCACTTTCGGGTAATAGCCAAGTGTTCTGAGTCGGTAATTAAGGTCCGGGGAGATGGCTGTGCGTCCACATGATATTGTTTTTTATGGGTGGATAGAGACCCATACATCGGCTGATCTAATGGCGTATTGAATGCCACGAAGTTGCCTAGTTGGACAATTCTTGTAACGGAACGTAATTTCTCACGGTATTTAATATGACTTAAATTGATATTGTTCTGAACAATGAAGTGATGTAAAATAGTTTTCTTTTATGTTGGAAATGGCACAGTTAGTGGCGAGTAACAAAGTTTACAAGGCTGTGTCAGTGCGAGTGTCTGTACTAAATTATAATATAATATAAGTGCAAAAATATGTATTCGATATTTATCATAAATTCGAGTGATTCTGGGGGTACTAAACGGCGTTATAAATATTGAATGCACAATGCAACTAGCAAATTGGGAGGAGGTACAGTCAAGTGCAAAAATATGTATCGATAACATACTCTCATAAATAAGTACCAAAACTTTAATCCGTTGACATAAGAGTTATGGGACATATTTATGAGTAAGTTGTATGCAGCACCCATATTTTTACACTTGACTGTACTTGGTATTCATTAAATAAATAGTTAAATTTGAACTAAGGACTTGGGAGCATCTTTTGCAGAGTTACTTCTATCAACAACATTTTACATTACCAAAGTATGCGATAAGACTTTACCAACTTTGGTTAAATATATTGTAAAGGTTTAAATATTATCGAAATACAGGATTTTAGTGGAATTCGTTTACAAGCGTCCTTGTCAACGCCATAACTTAGATAGGGTTATCGAAAGTTTAGTTACAACCTCATTGTTGACTAGGTACTGTGAATTCGCAATTCTGCTAATCTGTAAATTTATGCATGAATAAGTTTGTGAACCGTCAGACTGTTAGCGGAAACTTGGCCTGTACTCTACTGTGCGAGCTGTTCATATAAATTTGTTTAGCCTAATTATGTACTTACTGTACATTTAATCATTTTTTAATGTACTTAAATAAAATAACCAGTTATTAGAAAATAATGACTTCGGGCCAAATCTGTTGCAGTAAACATATTGTATTGCATTGGAATAAGAAAACCGCAGGTTCTTGTTCCACGCGAAAATGATGGGAAAAGGAGTATATCGTTAGAAATATGGTAGCTAGTGCTATAAAATGTGATATTAAATTATGTACAAGTAATTTAAAGCTAGGAGTTGCCGACATCAAATCTGACCTCATGAGTACCAGTGCGATTTCCGTTTCACCATTGTTATCCAACTGTTGTGCATCAGGTGGCATAGTTCAGGAATTAATTATTGGCACGATAGGCACCGCCCGCGGTTAGATCTTATCGCCGACTCTCCGACCTCCGCTATTGTCAATTGCAACATTGCTTTGAGACTCTCAAAACTTCGCATTACAGTTTTCATTAAGCTTTACTAAAGTTACTAGAAGTATCAACTAAAGATGTACAAGTACGCCCGTTATTCATAAAACTTAACACGCCTTTGTTGGCTTTAATGGGCTTTGTTTCTTTTCCACAAACACACATGTCAAAGTGATAGAGAAACAAACCAATTTTGACTGTATTTTTGCTGTTTATGACTAATTATGACGTTTATGAATAATTCTACCTCCCTACGTACGTTCTAAAGCCCATATTAGGCCTTGTGAACTAAACAAATGTATAGGTTATACTCGTATACTCTCTCATTTATCTCCTAAACCAATTGGTATACCTCCTATCAAAATCGAGTTTGACATCCACTGGTTACACAACTAGGTCAATAATAGGTACGATATGTCAGATAAACATCTCGCCATGCAAATGCCGTGACTGAATCAGTGAAGTTCAAACTTCTGAGCGGTGAAAGTGCTACCGTGTATTAATTTAATCACTTCGGAATTAATCTATGCCAATTAGATTAAACACCTGTTCAAAAGGGCCGATTGATATCTAGGAGGCGTCATGTCATACACATCTCTTATTTCATTACATTCGAAAGTTATATTAAATATGTAACTATTCATTAAAAAATAATAGCTTTAGTAGATTGTCGGCAAATTATAACACGTTTCGTTGAAGATGTAACCTTGTATCCTGGAGCTGGAGTCTCCATCGGGTCTTCGGAATACATATACACAATGCGTGTCCAACTGTACGGCGTGTGTGCATTAGTAAAGCTTTTTCTTCAACAAGACCAACTACTATGCGAACATGTACAACATGTTCTTTCTTTTCCATTATGACGTGAGGATCCAGCACGTCTATCATGGGACGGCCGCGACATACTCTAGATTTTTCTCGCACTATAGCTCTTGTTCTAAGTTTTCTAATAAGGGGGAGACGTGATAGTGCGAGAAAAATAAGGAGCGCTCGCGCGCCGTCGCGTAATAGCCGTGCTGAAAGAGTAATAAGCTGGTCGATTGCGTAACGCATTGTATATATAGTCGGGGATCGTCAGGTAGATCTAAATGTCACTTTTTGTATGGAATAATGTCAGTTGAGTTGTCCTAACTCTGGTCATGGAAACGCATAGCATCATCGCGGATGATCACTGCCCACCTGACAGAAGGTTATTTATCGTACACAGGAAATTTTAGATAAGGATTTTGCTTTGTTACTCCAGCAGGGTAACTATCGAAAGGGCCGACTGTGGCTCTCATTGGGTTTGGATCGAACGTTTAATATCAAATTTTATATTAGTATGGGCTTCCTCGGCGGGCTAGTTCACAGAGGTCCATTTCAAAACTTAATCAACCCCTGCCGTTACATCAAATTAACCTGCGTCCATACACGCCGGTGCTGTTATAAGTACCTACGTCAATCTCTTATTTTGTGGAAGAAGCACGTTGTACGGTATAGTATGAATATGATAGTAAATCGCAACAATTTACGACTGAATTTATGAATAGTCTTTTGCAGTTAAATGCATTGTAAGTATTTAACTGTAAACTTCAGGCTCGAGCTTTAAAACGGAGGCCTTTACGGGCTCTGACAATCGGGAGGCTTTATGAAATGCGATAATAATTATTAATAACTAATAGTCTTTTCTACTTAATTGACTATTACTGTGTATATAATGAATACTGTGAGTGTTTTATGCATACTTGCGTCCGCATGTCCTGTATATAACTGCAACGGTAACTTTTATAGCATATTAAAATAGCACAGTTTACCACAAAACATTTGTCCAGTTAGTCAAACTTTTTATGGACTGTTGATCATAATTTTGCTTTTACGAAGGTGGAAAGACTTGCGTGTTGCGTGTATATTCCAACATTTTCATATGTTGGATATTAAACATTATATACCTACAGTTTAAAGCTTAGAATTAAGCGAACAAATCGCAACAGCGCGTACCTAAGACATAGATTCCTTAATTGACAGACAATTAATAACCATTAAACTACTATTGCAATAATAAATTGAATTTGTATATATGTAACTCGGTAAACAGGGCACAAGTCTCTGACAGCCGAAGGCTAGCTAATGAACCTTAGAATCTAAAGTTATTGAAGTCGCAAATAACATTAACTGCAATTTCAACTTTAAAGCCTCTTGATAAGTCTAAAGTCGCTGCAGGCTTCAGGTTTAATTAATGCTATTTTGATTACTAAATAGTCGTTTTGCCCTTACAATCCTAACTGACGTAAATGCTGGGTTCAACGAATCGATTCCCAAATCAATAAAGATGACAATAAGGCACACTTTTGCTAACATTATTAGGACTGTTTATATTCCTTGAATGTATTGTTTAAGGTAAAATGCATTGATTGATTGTTTTGGTAGAATGTCGCGAACAATTAGGGGGTTGTTGCATTTTGAAATATGGCGATTGTGGTTAGAGTTTAGAAAAAAAAATGAAAAATGAAAAAAAAAAAAAATGAAAAATGTTTAATTAATTTCACAATAATCGCCACCAAACCTTACAAAAAACCTAACCACCTAACCCTAACCTAAACCTAACCTTTGTAGAAACCTTTACAAATGTTATCTTGCCTCTGAATTGGACTTATAATCTTCAGTTTTAAGACCATATAGATAGCCATAACGTAGTGAAGCTTAAGTTGTGATAATAACAATATAATATTTATTTCGGACCTTTTACGTCCATATGATGATATTAGTTATGATGATATGAGCAGTTTTTAGGGTTCCGTAGTCAACAAGGAACCTTTATAGTTTCGCCATGTCCGTCCGTCCGTCCGTCTGTCTGTCTGTCTGTCTGTCTGTCTGTCCGTCTTCGGCTTAGCTCAGTAACCGTTACTAATAGAAACGTGTAATAAAAAAATAAAATCTCGAAAAATATTTTTTTGGGGTACCTCCCCTACACCTAAAGCGAGGATTTTTTTTTTTCTCGTTAAATCCATGGTGAAGGGTATCGTTGGATAGCAGGTTCAAAAATATAATGGGTTTCCCAAAATCATTTTACAAATCAGTGATTAGTTTGCGAGATATTGGGCTTCAAAGCCCTAATTTTTGTTCGAGTCATGTGTCCCCTCCCCGCCCGCTAAATGGCTACTACTGGGGATGTGAAAAAATTCGTGGTAGTAGTACATATAATGAATTTAAAAGGAAAACTATCACGGACAAGTAGGCATAAGTAGTTACCGAGTAATAGTCGACCAACTTAATGTGTACTTGGAAAGGCCGATTTTCGTACAAATTCGGCCGACGCAACCGCACCGCACGTCGATGTAACTAAGACAGACAGGCAACTACGGAACCCTACACTGCGCGTGGCCCGACACTCACTTGGCCGGTTTTTTAGGAGTGTGTTTGATTCAGATTCTAAGAAAAGTGACTGATTATAGAAAGTTACAAATCATCCTTATGGTAAGGGTCTTAATCGTGTTGAGCATTGTATGTCACGTTTTGATCGATTAGATCAGAGAAACAAGAGTGAGTACTGCCTACTGTGCTTAGTTGTTATGCAGTGCGCATTTTGCAAGGCCGGCGAGCTCATGTGGGATGCAGTACTTAGCAGCTAAGCCAAGCGAGTCATGGTACTTGAAACTTAATGGCTTTATACCGTTTATCGGAACTATTGCTTACATGTCAGTTTAAAGGAAAGTCATATAAGGTAACCTTTATGACGTTTAGAAGTCGTGTTTTTAGACTTTAATTCATCGCCCTGTAAGAGATATAAAGATAATTGATACAGAGATATTATAGATTATTTGAAGCCAAAAGATACCACTGTCACTTTGACAATATTATTGTCCAATAGTTTGTACATTTTGGGTTGTTTCAACGTACTGTAAATTGTATTACAATGATTTAATGGTAAATTAGGTCGTTAAATATAATTACGAGTATATTATTACTAGGTAAACTATATCAACCATATTCAGTGTTCGGCTAGCCTTATATTCGCCTTGGTGGGGTAAAACGCCGCTCATTTGGGAGCGCGCGCCGCTCCGTCTGCGCAGGTCACACTGATTACCCAACTTTATTGCGTCGCCAGTTATTTAAGGCCGATTGTGCACAGCCTAACGTGGGCCATTAAGGATACCCCATTTGACGTGAATTTTACTGTTCTAATGATGTCGTGATGTATTTTAAACCTTCAAGTATTTTCAGGGTAATGGCTCCGGAATTGAAGTAAGATATAAAGTTATAGTTTTTTGTTTCTGATAGGTACCTTCGCAGTAGTTTATGCAGTGGCGGCATTCTTTTGATAGTGAAGGTCTTTGCCTGAAGACGTGCCTACCGCTAGCTTTTTGCGTTTCATAACTCGTTATCAGCTCGAACTCATGTTCATATTAATTCGCACCTCGCACCCTCTCATCTTCAGACGGACTTTTTTTATTTCTTCATACATAAACTAGCTAGCCCGCCCGAGTATGCCTACGCTGCGTATGCTAATGGAATTGAGAAATACGACGCGAATATGAAATGGAGGAGGCATATTCATTGTTATTATTCTTGTAAAATATTGTTTCTTAATTTTGTTCGTTGTTTTACGTCTTTTTTCATGCACGCAATAGCCACAGAGCCAATTTTACTCAAAGAGAAAACCAAAGAAATAGCCATGTTTATTATGCAAGAGAATGTGCCCCAATTGAATAGACTTCACAGAACGGTCGTTTACCAATAGTAAAAGTAAATTTTATATAGAAAACTCCCGTGAGAATCAGACATATTAAAATATAATGAAAACGCTAAACGCTAAACGCGCCGGCAACGCGTGTGCTCATGAATAGAATATATTTTTCTCTTAAGTATTTAGTTCTGATAACTGGATTCCTTTCAATTGAAACCCGACTGGCTGCTTATTCTAAGCTCCAACCCTGTGTTTGGTTCATACGTGAAAAGTCTATGGAAAGTATAATTAGTAGTGGTACGGTGTCTCATCCAAAGACGCAATTACACTGTCTGCGCGAGCGATGTCAGGCGCGATAGCGCGAAATCATAAATACAGCTAACTGTCTACCACGCATTGTCTCTGCCTTTTTGCGCTTGTGTTCAAGTTTTGGAATCTGCATATTGAAAAAAAAAAACTGAACAGACTGTCTCTTTTTCCTGATTTATTAAGATTCGTATTACTACACTATAGTTGGACAATACAAGCAATCCAGTTTGTAAAAAAACACGCCTTTTAGGGTTCCGGAGCCAAAATGGCGAAAACGGAACCCTTATAGTTTCGCCACGTCCGTCTGACCGTCTGTCCGTCTGCGGCTTAGCTCAGTTAGCCTTACTATTAAAAAGCTGTAAAATGTTATTCGGCATGGGTATATAACGCCAACAAAATGGTAGAATAACATTAAAAAATAAATAAATAAGTGAGATGTTTTTTTCTCGTTAGTCTCAATGTGTGGGGTATCGTTGAATAGCTTGTTAAAAAATATTATGAGTTTCTAAAACCATTTTTCAACTTAGTGGTCCATTTGTGTAATATTAGGCTTTAAAGTCAAAATGTAGAGTCATGTGTCCCCTGCGGGTTAACTGGCTGCTACTGGGAATGTGAAAAAATCATGGCAGTAGTACATATAATGAATTTAAAAGGAAAACTATCACAGCTAAGTAGGCATGACTACTTACCGAGTAATATTCGACCAACTTAAAAGGCCAACTTTCGTACAAATTCGGCCGACGCAACCGCACCATTTACTTGGCGCGTGTCCATGTAACAAATACAGACAGGCAACTACGGAACCCTACACTGCGCGTGGCCCGACTCGCACTTGACCGGTTTTTTTATTAACCATACATTGGTTAAAACTGCATGTGACCATAATTTTCGCAACTTGCGTTTATTAACCGTTTTTTTTGCACTATTATTTTGGTTTTTGTAAATTGACACTCAATTTTATATAGATCGTTAGATTCTATGTCAGTCAGTAATGCCAAAAAAATACTCTTTTATTAAATCCGAGCTTTAGCGGAAATATTGCAATAGCGTTTTGTTCTCTAGACGCTTGAGCCAGTATCTGCTATAGTAGCATTCAGCTGCCTTTTCGAAGGCTTATGTCTGCGATCAGCTGATTTGTATCTAAAGCCGCGTTTCTAATCCCGGAGCAGACACGAGTTATATGCACCGTCTCGTTTACTCCACGGCTTAAGCGCTTGAAGATGTATTGATCTAGTTATCCGTTTTATCTTAGTATTTTGCGCGAATTACTGGGTTTTGCCTTTGGATTTAATTCCAGATACATATGAAATATACTTTCCCTAATAACATTCCTTATTACTCCTTTACAAGGATTTTAGTGTTCAGTTGATATAATTATATTGTTTCGTTTTATAATATGATCAGTACCTGCCTAACTAAAGTATTTGTCTAAACTTCTTACATTCTGCTAATTTACTGAAAAAGTATTACCACATTTTCGACTCCTCACTCAATTCTAATCTGGCTGATTATGATACAAAAGTTTTTGTAAGTATCTCATTTATCACACCACAATTTTTACACCTCAAGATGCTCTATGTACAAAGACAATTTCATTCTTAAAACGATTCAGTCGTTAAAATAATCGGAGTAGGTACGCGAGCTGTTTTGTAGTCAAGAAGCGGGGTATCTTTTAAATTTGGTTGGGTTGGACTCGTTAAGCCTCGGTTCCACTGTTGCGTCTTTTTTGCCGTCGCTCCTCAATCACGCGCCCACGTCGCTCGGCGGTTGTTAATTAAAATAAATTACGAGTGCAATCGATGACGCTGCGGATGCTAGATTAGAAACCAGGCTTAAGCTGATGCAGGGAAGTTCGCGGTAACGGTTTTTAGTGTTGGCTTTCCGATGCTCGTTAAGGCCCGAATTTCGAAAATCGAAGCATATCTGCATCTCTATCGCACTGGTCTTGTATGAGGGGTAGGCATGGCGACATTCATTCTTCGATTTTCTCTGTACGGCGCCCATGCTTTTCCGTTATAGCCAGAATTGACTAAGGCAGAAGTCACATTTGTAAAATTACATACATGGTAAAAATGCAATTTAAATATATGTTGAATTTGAATTTGCAAGGTTTCTTTAATTGGTTGTTGGTAAGGTTGGTATATTGCATAAGAATACATTTAATTTGATTTACAACCTACTTTATGGTCTAAGCTCAATCTTAAAATAATAATTGATTTTGCTGAAGTTAACAACAAGTTGACAGGCCGATATTCAGTTGCGCTAGGAGATTAGTTTGTCCTTGGTATAAATCAGAAATCGCGAAGCAGTCTAACTACATTTTTCCACCCGAGTGGAGCCGAAGAGTAGAGCTAGGTTGGACGCGAGCGTAAAACCTCGCTGCTTGTTTACCCGAGTTATCTTAATCCGTAGTTAAGTCGAACGCCCACCGCTACTGACAGAGCTGCAGAGGGTTGCCATGATTTCAAGCTCTACGGATAAATTATACCAAATAATATTTTATAAGTACTTAATCGTTTTATTTTGTTATCTTGTGACTCATCTAGAGTTGCTAGCGTTCATTACCAGCCGAGAGACTGTATGCTTGTCTGCCACCGGAGTATTGAAAAAAAGTGTATTTACTAAAAACAATGGGACAACCTACCCTACAATTTCTTTTTATAAAAAAAATTATCCTATGACCGTGGCAATCATGCATACGGTCTGCCTGAGTGTAAGCCGACATCATAGCTTATGGACGTCGTGTTGACTATATAGAGACGATCGCGGGTCACTCACTCTAACACATCCTTGAGAGCTCTGTCGACCTCGCTCACCACCAGAAAAACAACACCACATTCCTACAGAGCAAATAGTGGCTATAAATTTATTTGAGTTTAAGAAACATTCAACTGATGCAACACTTGTGCAAGTAGATACGAACGGGTATACAGCAAAATCATACTCTAAATACTCGCCTATTCAAAACTCTTCATTCTCGTCACGTAAATGTAAATACTGCAAATAGGGGTGTATGTAGACTCGAAAATTAGATATTACTCCAAAAGAAAGAAGGCAAAAAAATATGCCTAGTGACGAAAATCCCATTCAGATATCTCAAAGAATTACGAAGCTACTACCGTTTTAATATTGCTTGTTAGAGAGAGAAAACGCAAACGGTGTGTGACGTCACATTACAGGATGCTGCCCCGGGGCCGCGTCGCCGGCGGCGCCTACCACGACGCGGCGCGGCACGTTGCCGTCTTCTGTGACGTCACATTCTTCCAGCGTCATCGTTCCATATGAAGTTGCGTTTTGCGAAAAAGGGACAGAACATACCCCTTCTTAAAACTTTGGACACTTATAACTTCGTGATTGAAGAGAAAACCTTTTGCGTTGATTTTTTCTCCATTTGACTACATTTTTTATCCTTTTTCGAGAAAATATGACATTATTGATTATTTTATTTAGTATCTACGCCCCTATTATTGCAATTTGCACTCCTCATTTATATATATACCTTAAATGAGTTACTTTTCTCTGCAGACAACGTTTGTGTTGTGCACTCTATAGTTCTATGTGTCCTCAATTAGCGATCAACTTTACAAACAAAATGCCGTAGAGAAATGCACGTGTCATTATCACGTTCTAGTTCCAACGGGACTCTTCACAAATAGCTAGAAAGTTTTAATGACGCTTATTGATTCTGCAATAATGGATATGCTGCTATAATAAACGTGTTGCCTTGCAATACGGGATTCATGCAAATATCTTATAAACTGGGTTTTTCAGTCGTTATTTTAAATAGTATAAAAATGGACCTCGAAGATAGTGTACCTACGCTATATCTACATGAAACATATAAATTATGAACTTGAATTTAACATAATTTATAATGTATTTTATAGCTTATAAATATTTTATTGTGAAGTGGCCGAAATGTAAGTTCATTTTCCACCTTGGAATAATGATCACACAATAGTATCTATTCGTTTCTGGTCGAAATGGTCACCCTACTATTCTAAACACTATCACTAGAGCCTAAAGTCCTGCGAATTGGAACAATCGTTACTATCTAATATAACACCTACGCCTTTCACAATAGAACTCAAAGTTGAACCGAAGTCGGTCCGATTTATGATAATTTAGATTATGATGTTTATGTATGAAGTAATTTTAGGTAAAGCTCCGGGCACTAGATAAGTTACTTATCTGTACAAGGCGTGATTAAGTACAATTAAGTTTATCTGAGCTGTGAGTCAAGTTATGTTATTTAACTTGTTCGCCTGTGTACGTGCTGTACAGCTACATTCAATATTTATAAGGTGTTCACAACTTAATAACTGACGTGTTGTCATTTGTAGCACAACTTTTTAGTGTCGATTCTGCCTTTTTCTCATATCTTCTCGACATAAATGTTGTTAACATATGTTATTGATATTGCTCTTGTGGCAAATTGAAAGGATAGGCACAATCCGCGAGCTATTGTGTAACCACGCGAACTTTATCAGCATTTCCTCCAACAATACAATTTATCATACAGACCACGCTCGAAATTTGCATGTAATTCCTATTGCCCCATTACCCAGGCTAATATCCACCGAGCTAACTTGGAACTCCAAACTGGATATATCGTTCCACCTGCCAAAGAACAGGGAGGTCAAACTATACTGGTCAGCCACCAATAAAGTTGTCAGTCACAGTGATAGACACGTAAGGTCATACTTTCGTAATTTGGATGAATTGTGATCCATTATGTGCATGTCGAATAGTCAAAAATGAATTGGTGGGAGATGTAGGTAAGTTATCAGTGCATGGGAACAACGAATTAACATTTTATTATACGTATAAATCACGAATACGTAATGGTGAATTTATTACGATCATTTGGCACCTAGAATATGCGATTTTTATTGTACTTAGTTTTGGTTAGTTTATTTTTCAAATGTAAGTTGTATTTGTAATTATTATAACTCTATTACTTCCGGCACTAGTTTTTTGTAAAAACCGTAAACCTATTATTCTGAGAAATGTACCACTTACTTACTTATTTTGCTATAACGAACACTGAATTTACGAAGAACCCTTCAGAAGTACGTACGCGATCCCGCAAGAAATCTACTTCACTTTTAATTTGGGATTTATTTATTGTAGATTATTTAAAATGCGACCAAAATAAACCCAGTTAAGGCTCACTGGCACAAATCGACTTCAAATAAAACTCATTTGACGGGGTTAAACGTGAAATAATACTGACGTTTTCTTTCGGTTCGAATTGTATTGAAATTTAATCATTAATCAAAGCTTAACGTTACCATGAAGCCACCTTTAGTTATGAGAGAATTTTAATACGCTCTTTCGGATAATTTTGGAGAGATGGTGTGAAATTGTTTTTAAACGCGTTTGTGAGGTATTTGTGCATGTGGATTAAAAAGGTAGTGTGAGAAATATTTTAATGTGTAATTTTATTGTGTAGTGGCTCTGACTATTGCCCGTTATTAAGACGGATGGATGACGACTAAAATACGTTTTTGGGTTTACGTTGATGTTTTTGCTGACTGAAATACTTTTTTGAAGGGACATTTAATTACTAAAATATTAAACTATATGACAGTAATGTATTTAAACATGATTGAATTTACCATTAGGCAATCTGTACCATAAGGTATTATTAAGTATTTTTCTACTAGGCTACCATTATTAATCATTATTTTAATGTAATTATTCTCTTGTTTTCAGGTATGCTCAAAATATACATTTTTGAAGCGCTGCCGCTATGCGAATGATTATTGAGGTAAGTCGTCCATGGCTCACGCTTAACCGACTTTGAAAAACTTTATCCACAGATTAAAACTGCCGGAATAGTTCTTAAATATTGCTGTCGGCATTCTTCACATGACCAAGTTCCGATTTGACAAACCGTAATATGTATCAAGTATATATTTCGAGGAGCGTCCTCTGGAGGTACCTGCGGTAATAATGGCAATTATTTCGGGTACAATTTGAGACGCCAGGTAGGGCAGTTGTATTAGGACGGAGGCTCTCAAACAGTAGAACTTTTTCACTGTTTGAGATCTTTCGACGGTTTTTTTTTATTTGACTTCCAAGGAACGTTGTGTATTTAGATTAAATTAATGTGTAAGTGCCCCATAATACAAATAATAATTACAGTTAGACAGGAAAAACAAAGGCCATTTTATTGACATCACTGCATGCTAACTTAGTTCGAGCGATTACGACATACTTACATTCAATTTTGACTCCTGGGTTGTTATTCTTTACGCGCTCGTGCGTCTCACCTCACCCGTCACGCCTAAAGAAATTAGACATCTACCTACACTTACGAGTAGTTGCTACGAATCGCGGCTTCAAGATATATTTGTGGGTGAGCGTTGAGGTGAGCTAAAAACAACTTACAGAATAGCGGGGCTGTACATTTTACTACAAGTGAAGCAAGTGTACAAACTGAAAGGTTTCGCAACTAACTCGGTAAAACAAGAATACCTATCTGTCAAATCATCAAGGGCAGAAGCCGATCATTAGCATGTCAATATTTGAGAGCCACAGGCCCGCAGGTACCGGCGGCCGCGGCGCCAGCCACAGGTTTTTTCCCATCCCTATCATTTGACAATCCCTTTGTGGGAATCCAACAAAGAATGGTATAATGTAAGGAATACGCCTACACTACTAAGTTCGAGATTTGAAAACCGGCAACTTCAATATTACTACTGTAATTCCTGTTTTTATACGCTCTTTTTTGTTGTTCAAAATGTCAATGGTGAGTTATATTTCGAATTCGGTAATCAAGTTATTGGGGCTTTCTAAGAAGCATATACTTACATAAAATTTCCTGGCATGACGTTATAAAGTTATAACCCCTGTAGCCGCCTGATTGTGTGTAACGAAATCCGTAAAAAAGAAACAATTATAAGTCTTAAAATGTATCTGCAGTAAAGAAATATTTCGACATAATATGATGTTACTTTCAATGAGATCCAATTAACAGTAACTTATTAAGAAAGAAAATGGAATTCATCCATGTAAGTTGCCTTATTCATAACAATCATAACTATAACCAGTATAGATTGTCTCATATTTCTTGGCTTTTATGAATTCGCATTCACTGCAATTTACCCATAAAACGTATATATTATTTAATAGCGTTTAATTATATGTTATACGCTATTTACCTCTCCATGGTTGTGGAATAAACTTTCAACAAATAAATAAAAGCTTGCTGTTAAACTACTGATCTACTTCGCTCAAACGAAAGTCGAGTAAGGCTTTGCAAACGGTTTCATAAATACATCGTCTGCATATATACCGTCCACGCCGGTTGCTCTCTGATAAAATAGGAGATAATCCATAAATGTTTAAGTTTACAGTATATGTGCATTACCTAGAAAATGAGTTTAATGATCATGCAAAATAAACAATATAATTAGCCATTAAACTCGGCTCAGGCAAATAATTTAATAGTTCATACATTGTTAGACCTTCTTTATTGCGATAGTATAAAGGCACCGCCCATTAAGCATTATAAACAAATGAAGTATAGGTGCTTTAAGGCTGTTGTAAAAGTGTTATAAAGCCTTAAGCATCGATTGTTGCTGTATTAGCAGGATTACTCGAATTCCCGCTCTATATGCCCGCCATCTTGTCTGCAAGTCTGTTGCGTTTACGGCCCGCATTAAGTGTCCTATATTTAGACACGTAAATTATTTACTTTATTTTACGAGCCATATAAAAATATCCGCCTCGGAGACTTTTAGAGTATGTCTCGATTTGAGCAACCATCTAAATATGCTGGAATGACGAGATGTGTTGGAACATAAGAAAGACTAATAATAAAACTGAGTTATTGCTATTACATATTACTGTCTAAGCTGGACCAAAACGGGTCTCTTATTTGTGTGAATACAAAGAGGTTTTTTCAACTAAGTAGGTACATACAAAAATTGAGACGGGGTAAAAAAAACTATGTACACTCAGAGGCAATGAAAACGGGTCACTTTGTAAAGTAATCCATGGGAAGTGACCCGTTTTCATTGCCTCTGAGTGTAGTTAACCGAGATATTTTCTAAGCTAGAACTCGCACTTCTTACTGGATATTTACATGGAGGTTTTTGCACCTACAATATACAATATATAATATACAATGCGTTAAAACATAAAAAAAAACAGATAATCTGAATAATTGCTCCTATTGAGGATATACCTACCTACCTCCTATACCTATTACTAACCTAGAACAAAACGGCCAATTGGATCTTTTTCAAAGGAGTTTTATTTTTAAATAAACACTCCGCCATCCAAGTCAATAGAATTACCATTGAAATATGTAATGGCATAATGTTACCTAGAAAAACACGTAAGTAAAGCACTTTAGCTGTCATTCTGACGCGTAAATGGTAGGAGAGAGCCTCTTCATCGCCGGCCGTATAAAAGGATGCCGTAGGTACAAAAAGCTGGCATTACGTTAGATGTTTCCTTGTATTATTTTCTAAATTTCTTTCGGCTCAGTGTTATTTATAACCTGGTATTGTACTCGGTTTACAAATATTTCTTTACTCTAATTTCCGAATATTGTTAAATGTACCCTGTAATGTAAGGGCATGCCTGGATACTTGTAAACCATAACCCCCCCCAATAGGTTTTACAAATAAATAGTACATCCTAAATTTATTAATTAAGGCGCTGTAGGTTCAGCGAAGTTAAGCGAACAGCGTTTTTGAAACAATATAATGCGTCTGTTTATACTTATATGGTTTCAAAAAAATACGAATGGTAATCTTGAGACTTTTCTGCAGCGAGATCAGTGAATCGGAATAAGCAATTTTCGCTCGATAGAATAAAAACACGAATACCTAGGTCTAAAGTACACTTAAAATATTCGTAACAAATTATGCACAAAAGCCAAAAATATTAAAATTGCTTCTAAAAATCGGCAATATCATGTTTGAGAGAATTCAGTGATTACTTTTTATTTATTTAAACGGCCAAAAAATTAAAAGTAAAAAGCATGATATCCTCGCTTCTGAGCACGCACTTCCATCTCGCTCACGCTTATGCTCAGTGAGAGGGAGAAAGATTGATAAATGTCACTATTTTCCAATAAATACCCTTATCAATGAATGTTTGCAGCATTGCATCAAACCCATGAACATTTATGCTGTAAGATACGAAACGGAACTTTTGACGATACAAGCACAATGTTACACCTTAGAGGATCGAATTAAAAAACATAGTAAATAGCGTACAAATATCACCTCGCCTCCCGTCTTACTCGATAAACAACGCTATAATGCCATACAGCTTTACCACGCCGTAAAGGAATAAAACTTGCCTTTACGGGTCAAAAAAAATGTTTAACCCCATTGTCCTAAGGGGTAAAACATTAACACGTTTTTCGGACAGTCGGGCATGAAAGGGCTTGAAACGTTTACTTTCAATTCAATCCATGCGTTGTTACCTCTTACTTATACAAGTATTTCGCCTATATGAGTGTTCGTGTTATGATATGAGTGTTTTTTTTTACTTGTTGGCCTCGACAGTATACCATCAACTATGTTAAATAGCTATGATTATTTCTAGCCAATATTTAATAATATCTCATACGTAATAAAAAACAATACATCCAAATTAAATTATAAATCAATTTAGAAAGTACTAAACTAATGCATTTTTAAACGCATGACTACATTTTTGTATTCGAGTGTACATTCCGAAACGTAGCCCCGCCGGGTCAGGTCCTAGCTTCATTGGAAACTTCGAAAAAACCACTCCGGCGCAGGTATAAAGCCCGTGACGAATAGACAACAAAAGACGAAAAAACACCCGCCATTCTGAAAGATGCGCGAAATTGTGATGCGATGATATTGTAGTTTGGTAAATTGATTTTTTTATTCTAGTTAGAATATAACGGTGGATATGATATCTTTTTAATATGTAGTTATTTTACCAAAACGTGGCCGGTTTGCATACATTGAGTTATATTACTAGAGTAGACAAGTTTGCGCACGTCAACATATTCTCATGAGAGTATGTTGGTTTAGTCTGTGGCGGGCAGTGATGGCGGTCGTTTCGAGTGCAATTTTGACCCAAAACTTTAAAAAATGCCTTCTTTTGCATTGCGCTTTTGCACCAACAACAAACCGAACAATAGTAAAAGTACGGGAATCACTTTTCATCGGCAAACTCACAGATATTTTAAATAACATGGATTTTTCTGTAATTTATAAGATACGCGCCGATGGCGGCCATTATTTCAAAGATTAAAAAACCGGCCAAGTGCGAGTCGGACTCGCGCACGAAGGGTTCCGTACCATTATATATAATAAAAACGATTATTTATTTATTGTTATTAAGGATATTATGATTTTATATTACAATATTTTTACATGGTTCATTCACTTATATTTACTACCTCTTTTATACACCTAACAACGTTTTATAAGTAAGTTACAATAGAATTTGTACGAAACTATTACTTCTTGAAGTACATTTTATAAGTTGGTCGACTATTACTCGTAAACGTGTAAAGCCTACTTAGCTGTGATAGTTTTCCTTTTAACTTCGTTATATGTACTACAACCATGAATTTTTTCACATATCCCAAAACAACCATTTAGCTAGCAGGGGGTGGGGACACTGGAGTCGAACAGAAATTAGCACTTTAAGGCTTAATATTTCACAAACGGATCGTTTAATCGAAAAATTGTTTTCACAAACCCCCAATATTTTTAAAAGACCTATCCAACGACACCCCACACTATGGGGTAGACGACAATAAAAAAAATCATCCCCACTTTACATGTAGGGGAGGTACCCTAAAAAAAATGTTTTTCAAGATTTTATTTTACCACTTTGTCGGCATGACTAATATGTATATTCATGCCAAGTTACAGCTTTCTAGTACCAAGAGCCTCTGAGCTAAGCTGCGGACGGACGGACGGACGGACGGACGGACGGACATTGTCGCGAAGCCACTTCTGGTCACTCTCATGGCCGCGAAATAGTACCTATAGCACTCTAGCTTAGGTATCTGTATTAGCATATATGCAACTATGAACCTACACATACAGCTTCCGGAATCCTTTATATATCTGACATATGAGCTGCCGCCTTATGCGTACCAGCTCCATCTGAGATGTGGGGACCTTCGTCCCCGAGAATGTCCTCCACCTCCCCTTACAGACATCCCTTACCACACGACTGATACTGTACCAATTCACACACTATATTGTTCCAGTTATAATTACCCGGCTGCACCCTTGATTGATGACGACATGGTCTGAGGCTGAAACTACCGAACCTGAGACCCTTGTTGTTACACTTGTTACTAATCCTTTTACACTAAAGAACTCCACGACTAAGAACTGTGTTATCGCATGTACGTGACATGTAGGAAAACCTTATTCATATACATAATATACCGTCACGCCTCCCAAATAGAATAAGACCTGTGGACGCACATAAATACATCACATCATGAACAATCATCGTCCGAGCTGTGTAAACACGTGAACCCACGTGTAAATGAACCAAATCGTTACAATGTCATAGGATGCATTGAAAGTGATTATGGAAAGAGCTCACCCTGCTTTTCCTCCAAATCTAACACTACAAATCTGCACTTAACTGTTCGTACGCAATATAGCCGTTAAGAACTGTGACAACTCGCCTACCCGTCAACATTGTTATAAAAAGATTGTGGGTGTTGCTACATGAAATAAATCGGCTGTTTGAGACATGATTATTAACATCAATGTAAATACTATCGTGAATCATGACTATTCACGACAGACATAGCGAAACTATAAGGGTTCCGTTTTTGCCATTCTGGCTCCGGAACCCTAAAAATGTAGAAGTGACAATTTCCTAAGACTATTTTGCCTTATTAGTAGAACATTAAACTTACTAGACTTACTGATTTGAAGCTTTAAAGATCTTATTTTTTGCAATAAAAAAAACAGCAACCATTTGCTTTTTTTTTAATTTAATAGTTTTTATGAATAATTTTATTGGCAACGTTTAGTTGCTATTTAGATCTTAAAATCTACTTATTTAAATCCTAGGTCAATTATCTTATATAATATATGTACGCGACGCGAGTATGGGCTCCGAATATGAACCCATTAGCAATTTAGGAGAATATAATTATTATATTAATTTCCAATTGCTTTCAAAATCTATATCTGAGGATCCCGTGGAACCTAAAAATGTGTACGGATATGACTGAAACTGAAAATGGTCGTAATTTAGATTTTTTGTATTGCTGCGACTGCTATCAAAATTGATACCTGAGGATCCGCATGGACCTTAAAAAGGACTTTGTCATCAAATCTGACGAAAATTGCTGAGACAACACAGTGCATCCTCGGGAACTATAAAGATATCCAGTATAAAAGTTGGAAGACGTCAAGAAAAATGTTCTGGGTTGCCAGTCTATACGTAGCTTACTATTACTACGATTAATGATTGCGTATTGCGATGATTGTTATATATTTCCAATAAGGGAATTCAGGATATATATATAGTCGCAAGCGCAATCCATAATCACTTCTCTTGTCAATGTTGATCGGTAAATTATGTATTTGCCAGAACTAAAAACGAACTGCAAACATTGACATGCGCCGATTCAACCGCAGAAACAGCCTGGTCTCTTGAAATACCTTCTCATCGATAAGCAATCTCCAAAATCAAAACGGATAACACTAAAAAGCGACCGTGAACTCAAATTAGGCGCGTACGGTCCGAGTTCCCGTGAAACAATCTACGCACGTGAGTAGAAACCTTTGCCTTTGCTATTAAAAATCCCTCAAGCCGCTCTATAAAAGTCATTAACTCTGACTGAAGATAATTGATGAACGTTACAGATTACTGCCTTGCTCTCAACATGAACCAACCAAGCGAAAAACTACTCAAAACCTCTGAAGTTTAGGTTCAAATTTGAATGTTTGCCGTATTGAACATGCAGTAAAAGTTCCGTGTTGGGCGTTAGGCCTGTTTTTTTCTCTCGGCATAGAACCTGCGGTATTATTATAAAATCGTCAAGTCCAAACCCCATTTTTGTTTCATATATGAAGTTTGACTGTGTGAGTTTAGGGCCGCAGGCGAGTTTTGATGTTAGTGACATAAAAAATGGAGTTGTTGATAGCAAGACGTGGTTACGTCTAATGTCCAGTGGGATAGTCAGGAATGATGGACAAGTCGAATTAGTGACGTTAGGCTTGGTACACTGGATGCGTAACGAGTAGATGACGTAGACGACTTGTACTGTACGGTCGACTCTAAAAATAATTCACTATAATATACTTATGTACTTACATATATTTGCGATTTAATCCCCAAACATAAATTTCTAAAATATATTTTCTAAAATGTGTTCCTCCGCAGTCCTACACGGGTTTGTTCCAGAGTAGTCTGACGCGCAAACTACTTGCGTGACGTGAACTCGTCTTCATACGCCTATATGGATGTAGGTCTGGAACAGGTTGCGCAGACTCGGATTTCATCAATACGTGAATCAACTCAAGCGAAACCTAACATATGTAAACTTATGTAAGTAATAAATAGCTGTACATATTTGCTAGATTCTTAAGCATCATCATGCGCAGCGTTTTTCCCGGTAGTGCCCTAAACGAGCTTGGGGTCCGCTTTGGCACTTGATTCCGAGATTTGGCGTAGGCACCAGTTTTACGAAAGCGACAGCCATACAACCCAGAGGGAAAACTTAACCTCATTGGGGTTTGAACGGTTATCTTATATTCGTAATATTAGAAAATAACTTGATCGTACCTCGCTCGGAGTTTCTAACACGAGTACGGTCCTACGTATTATCTCGCTGTTCTTGCGAGATCCCTCAAGTTGAGCGAGCATGAAAGGATGCCTGTACCCACCCTATCTCGGATTAAATACTCTCCACAAGGACTCATTATCGTCACTGCGCTCCACTGCCCTAATCTCAGCCGGATGTCCTGTTTTTTATCCCCCAGCTTTAGATAAACTGAATAAAGCGTTCGTCTTACTTCCTATTACGTGATTGATGAGTGATGTTTTAATATTGTTTACGAACAGTCGTATTGTCAATAAGACCTTTCGAAGTCAATCGAATTTAATATGTCGCGTGTACTATAAGCATCTTCATGTTTTTGAACAGGTAGGTACGTTGTTTGGAATGTTGTTTCTTTCTTATTACGAGGATATCACAAAGTCAGCTCGTGACGAAACGTTGATTTAGCTAAGAAAGAAAGAAAGAAGACTAATGCAATTATTACCAAACCAAACAGCAGGACGTTAAACTTATGACATGTCGAGGACCATCATTTGACAGCAAATTTCCAATGAGCAACCAATTAAATCGCCATAAATACGATCCCTGTTGTCTCAGTGAATTCTAAATATAAGTATTATTTGTTTACCATTGTTGTAATTGTAATTGGGTAAATATTGAGCAACATTACATTTCAATGGTTTTCATCGGTATTATTAATTGTCTGGGTATATTATTTATGACACATTGATAAGCGAAACGTGAACTCCCGAAACCCATAATCACTAATAATTGCTAATACAACGCATTCGAACCTTGGGGTAAAAAAGTTTCTATGGGGGTAACAGTGTTTTCTAAAATAGTTTAATATGGATGGGGTCTCCCGGGGTACCAGGGGATTATAATAAATTAGGGGTAAAATCAGTTCCAAATAGCAATGTTCAAAAAGCTAAGAACCACTTTTCTTGGATATTTTTCTATTGGAATTAAGTCACACGTATTAGAAATCGCGACTGTTCTATTAAATTCCTCCTAACTAAGTATGTGAAGTTAACACTATATAGGTGACAGCGTAGTTTCATTCATTCAGACGTTCATTCGTTCACTCGTTTACTCGTTCACTAGCGATCTCTCGCCAACTATTAAAGTCTTGTGCAGATATGTGATGAACTTGCAGGTGGGAAACACGGAGGCGGCAATTTAGATTCTGAATTTGAATGTAAGACGAGTTATAAATCGTGGTTAAGAAAGGAACAATGGTTTATTAGTGCGTGTTGGAAATTCATGTTTTAAAATAGACTGAGACATTAATCGTTGCTCCTTATGTTAACGTAATATATATTAACAATATATGTTATCATATATATATAAACACTAGAATACTATTATTTATAACTGGGTTGGGTGTTGGGTGGTTCTCCGAAATTTGAATTTGACCGCATAATTTGACTTATACTGGATGTTTTTTCAAGTTCGGTGTCAAGTTTATAATTTTGCTGGCGGTGAGTTTTAAATTTGATGCAGAATCTTCAGTATTTTCAAACGATCTCCTAAACCGATATAAGTGGCAGCATATGTTCGTTAAATGGCGAGCAAAATTTGTAACGGTACAAAGTTTTGTAAGTATATGCTACAGATACTGATAAATGCCTTCTCCACGAGGTTAATCGTCTGTGAGGCAGTTTCCACTGTCAAGTGCCGACATCCATTCGCGGTCGTTATTTTAGTTTCACCGCATTAGCCCGTGCCACATGCCTAAGAAATGAAAGCTTTTGATCTGGGTTTTTCTATTAATGTTTGTCTTGGACTCCTTATGATTGTCGAGGTGCCTACTCCGTATGAAGGGTCGATTATCAGTTATTACTTATTATTCTAATTAACCTGGCCGTGGTGGGTCGCCAAAACGATCGACTCTCTTACAAATGTAGTTTTAGTTCTGACTTTAAAACGGCATACAATACATGATTTTTTATACATGATGAGATCCGCCATATTTACTTCGAAACTAGTTTTTGTTGCTATATAGTTTATAATGGAATATAATAAAAAAAATAAAGCGATTTGACACATGTAAACTTGATTATTGTTTTAGATATTATATTATTGTGTAGGCACAGCACTTTCGTTATAATTTACATAGTAACCACGCGGCGAAAAATAACAAAACCATAACTAATTCCTCATAAAACATACTTCACATTATTGTGTGGCGATAAAGTCCACGACCGCAATACTTGAGCCCATTTGAGGTTAAGTCATTATTTTTGAAAATTATGAAAGTAATATAACGCAAGTCTTTTAAAGCTTTCATTCACAACAGAATATAATAATGTAGAAATGTTCAAATACTGAGATCAGTTAACTCAGATGAAGTACTCGTATTTATATCGACGCGCAGTCGTAATCGGGAATAATACAATCCAAATAACATACTGCAGACAATGGGAAATTCTACAAAAAAGTAAAGTTAAACAATATTCAAGATATGATAAATCATATACTCAGAGGATATGTTAATAGAAGGCACTATCGCTACTTATAAGTAGTAGTAGTTCTGTAGAACTACTGTGAGCTTCATAAGTAGCGCATAGATTTAGAGCCTCGTCACTCTTACTCATTGACACCTTCAAGCTGTCGCAGCACCTTTCCTTAACTTCGACAATGTACTATAATTGTCAGGTAGGTACCTTTGAGACTGACGACCAGTGAACAAGGCAATTTGCAAGAGAACATGCAATTACAGAAACTTTGTAATTGAACATTTCCAAACAAACTGACCGTTTCTGAAAACGATATTCACTGTGCGTTTTCACTTGAAACTTTGTATGTTTAAAGGCTTTTTGAAACAAAAGGTATATACACACGTATAAGACCGTCTTAAATGACTGATGATTCTCTGTTGTCATTGGATGCGTGTGAAAACTGAAGAAAAAATATACAAGCTTTTCATTTTGATGTTGTCAAGTAACTCAACCATTCTTCATATCCCTGTGAATCGGTATGAATACGGTACGCAATTTATAATGATAGTATACTGTTAGTTCCTTGTCCAGTAGCTGTTATGCTTAACGGACTTGAAGTGTTTAGTGCTCTGATAATGTAGGTATTTTAATGTATGTAGCCGGTAAGGTTTCTAACCATAGAGGAAGGCCCTGGGGCTCGATCAATCGATCGACTGGTCGGCCGAGGTGTGGAGACTTGTAATCAGGTGCTGACCACAAAATTAAAAAGTACTTTGGTATTGGTAATTGGCCAGCACTGTCGAAATTGATACACTTAAGCGTTAGAAATGATCGGAGCACTTATATATGAGTATTCCGTAATCATTCATTAATTTGAAATCTAGATACACTCGTAAGTCTGTAGGTACTTTACGACGCAGGCTCGCAAGTCTTTGTCGTTTTTCGGTTTTTTTCACGTATATTTAATGTGACATGAAGTAACCCCGATATAATATAGATTTATATCAAAATCAGGTTATGCCTGACCATCAAGACAGACTCGCAGATATTATCAGTGAATAGCACAAGTGTCTACGGCGGAGAGGAGGCTGTGTTTAGACTTTGACAAGCATCTGAGGAATGCCTATACATTCATCAGGTGCCTGAGCGTTTTTCCTACTCTGAGAAGAAAATTAAATTTAACTTTGAATTTACTATTGTTTCCTATACGTCTATCACTTATGGTCAGTGTAATTGGTAGTATCTTACATTTCCTTTGATCCTAATTCGGGGGGTACGTAGCAAAAAGTCTAAAATCAAAGAGTTTAAATATAGGTAATGTATAATCTGCTGTTTTTATAATATTTCAAGCCATATTTAACGACATTTCATTGAGTTTATGGTTGGTCTCAAATGATACCCACAGAATAAATGATGTAATTTTTTTTGTACGTAGTAATTTAGGATAGCAACAAAAGTGCATTATTAAGAGCGTGCGGAATTTTATACATGAAAAGACATGATTTTTTGAATTGTCATTTTAAGAAGTGTGTGCATAGTAAAGTGCAATTCGTAGGTAAATAAACTTTATTTGTAGATAATCTTCAACTTCATCTCTCGAACATTGTTACGGTTTCTCAAACGAAGGCCTTTCTCCGTATCATTGTTTACAGTGTCCGGACGTATAACGCAATGTTTTTGCAACTTTTTTCACACACTTCCCGCAGAGAATGCTATAATAAATAATATTCAAGAATGGGTGATTAATTTTAACCCATGGGAAAATTAAAATGGTGGTCTTGACGTTTAAAAGTTGTAAAGAAATTGCACCGCAGTACGAATCGTAAAGTGTTCCGGCAGATATTGCACCGTAAATTATATTAATTAAATATGACTGATTTAAACACGCAATTACACTCTTTGCAGGCCAATTGGTCTCACAATTACGTATAATCAAGGTTTTTAATGGGATCTCACCGGACTGGGGGTGTAGGTAGTTATTTCAACTCTTCTATGTATTTCTGTGGCTAAGAAAAGTACATTACCTACCTTCCTATCTACTTCCATACGTTTTCCGTTGTTTGTAGATCTAGCATTTTAGCATTCTATTTATCATTTTCTAAAGGGGTTTATTCGTATTTCTTCCGAAAATAAACTTATTCTTCGATCTTCTATAACTCTATCCCTCTTCAGTAACCATTAAAACCAAATACTTGCATTTGTTTTTATATAAACCACGTATTAATCATGTTGCTATTTAATAACCCTTTTAGTTTCACGGTACAGGAATTTACACGTTCATAAACATACACTGGAAGTCACCGTTTTTCTCCCGGAGTTCAATATTCCGTTTCGTTTCGTAATATTCAATCTAGCTGACATTACGGTATCTATATGACGGTAACAGCTATGTTTGTCTGGTTGGCCATTAAATAAATAAATAGATAACCATGCCTATTCCACTATCGGTGCATGGAAATGACATTATTTCCGTTAGAATACTAATGATCTATTCTGTCCTCTTTTATTTCGACAAATGCGCATAAGTTTTCCATAATGTTACTGAATGACGTTTTATGACAGTCATCACTTGCTGATGACAAAATAATGACAGATCTAAAAGAAATTCAAATAAAGCCAGTCATACTGGTGTGTATATAGCTATACATAGCTTAAAAGCGACTTAAAATCAACACTCACTGGATCTCTCTTCAAACGATTGCTGTAAGTATCGTATTTACAGCGTACGAACAGACCAGTTTAGTATTGTACAACAATACTTTGATTTAGACTAGCCGAATAGCCTCTACATGGCGAAAATGGCGAGAAGTGACTGGTGTGTTAAACTAAGAGGTTTGGTATACATGAGCATCATAAGGCCGGTTCTCATCAGCGAGACGGGGGCATTAACTCAAAAGCATGCCCATGCCATCCAAGTTGCCGAAATGAAGATGTTACGGGGGATGTGCGGCGTTACCAGGCTCGAAAAAAATCCGCAACGAGTATGGTCGAGGAAGCCTGGGCGTCCGTGACTTCGCCGATAAGATCCAAAAAAGCCGGCTGCGATGGTATGGTCACGTGAAGAGGAGGCCACCAAACTATGTTGGTAACTTCGAACTACGACTTTCCGCTTCTGGTCGAAGATCCAGGGGCAGACCCAGAACAATTTGGAAGGATGTAGTGCTATGAAACATAAGAGTGTGCAAGTTATCCGAAACAGACGTCGAGGACAGAGCGTATTGGAGAAGTAAGACTAGGAAAGCGGACCCAACACAAGATGACCAAAAAAATAGTGACTACACGTTTTTGTGATTCAGTTATTTCTATGAGGAGCCTGGAATACGTTCACAGGTTTGCAAAGAATAAATATGCAAATTGAATAGGGTAATTAATGTTACATTCAGTGCCAAAACAACCCCCCTTGCTGCATTAAATATCTACTCGTAGTTAAGAAACGCGTCTATACGATTAAATTAATAACAACTCAATCCGTGGAAAAGTTTTCACGCGTTCGATTACTAAACACCTTTTGGAATATCACGAGAAAATGTAAATAAACGTTTCGAAACCTAAACCTAGCACTTTAGAGTAAAGCAGCAATTTGTACCAGCTTGTACACTGGCTACTTAACCGACTTCTAGGGCAACGCAAGCTTTAATAAGGCGTTTGGACGTCGTTACAGGAAAAAAAAAGTGGTCCTATAAGAAGTTAATGCAGTGCTATTTAGAATTATGGGACCACATAGGACGTTTGCCCTAGTTCCTAGGGCGGATGCCAGTATATTGATTATTAGTTGGTTGTCAATGCTCTGAAAACTCTTATAGAAGGTGGTAATTGGTTTTTCTAGTACATCATTGACGATTTATTACTATAAACTGCTCATTATAGGTTGCTATGGTAGAAGATTGGAACCAGGCTCTATCGACTATGTAAATGGTTTTCACCAGCCATGTGTGACGTTGTCTGGTTTTTAATTAACGTAATGTTGGTGTGTCAAATAAATAAAATACATAATGTTTCTGAGCAAGGAGAAACAAACTGAACCCATGAGCTCATTAAAAAACTTGTAAAATATGACTTAAACGGCTCACGTTGTCAGTCTGTCACATTGTCTTCCAGTGTAGTTTCAACTAGGGCACTACCTATACGTAAATGTACGAATTCAGTCAAAGCTCATACGTGCTTTGACTGGAGCTTTAGAAACCCACGCTATCAGTTAGAAAGCTTGCCACTATCACGGTTGCCCGTTTTTACAGCTTATTTATGGTAAACGGTGAATAACGTCTGGTACTTAGTCTATGACTGGAACTAGGTTACTATTTTACAAATTATACTATGATTTAAGGTGATAGGGTTTGCTTTACTTAAAACTAGCAGCCCGCGCGGTTTCTCCCGAGTATGACAAAGAGCCCTGGTGGAGACGCGTAGTAAAATATAGCCTTTGTCCGTCTTAAAAGTCCATTATATAGACTGGTTAAAGAGGAAAAGCTGATCTACTTAGATCCGGAGATCAGCTTTTCCTCTTTATAATATGAGTATAGAAGTATGGAAGGACCATGATTTACCACGTTTTTCATAAAACGTAGCAAATCTCAGTTAACGACTCTCCTCTAACCTGGGTTTTGTTGTTCAATAAAGACCAATATCAAACGGACTGATAAAAACAAACGAATATAAACGTAGTTTTAACTAAAATAAGTTTATGAAATGTTATGAAAAGGGGCATTAGACTGCCAATGACGGATTAAGGGACATTCGAGTGGGCTCCATTCCAATTTATTTTTCCCCTCACTGCCTCGGAAAGCCGTCTTTTATCCTTTAAAACCAGTGGGCAAAAACGCATTTTATCCACTATTAAAATAAAAAAAATGTATTTTACTTCTCGTGTGTTGAAACACTCGCTACGCTCAGGATTCTAATTTAGACTATAGAATCCTTTCGCTTGCTCGAGTTTCAATTCCACACTCGCGGGTAAAATACAACTTTGCACCCTTGCATAACAAATAACTATTTGTATGCCTTATTATTGCAACCCTTTCCAAAACACTCCAAAGTCTATTCGAAAAGCTCCAAGGTATTGGCAATTTTTTTCTGTTACTAAGCGCCGCCGTGATGGTCGATTGCGTAAGGTTTCGGACGTACGTCAGGTATATCTAAATGTCATTGTCAAAAATGATCTTAACGCTCGTTCTAATAGTAACAAAATCACCCTCTGATCACTATAGTTCTTCAATACTCAATGTTCAGGCGATATCAGACCTTATCGCCGTCTATCTCTTTATATGCGCATTCATGATTGCTTATCAACAGTAACTATTAGCTGGTATTCGTGCTAATGCTTGTATTAAGTTGTTAGGGATCGAGACAGTTGCAATTGAATTTACTTTGAAACCGTTATTTCGTATCGCATACAACTGTCTGTTAATCGAACGAGCGAGGGAAGCGAACGTTTTATTCTTCAGCTTGGCCGAAAATCGTTTGTCTGTCCGACCGGCGTCCGATGTCTGCCCCGCTGTTCTCCTCTACGGGTCCCATTTCTCAACCAATTCTTGTAAAATTTTGTGAGCAGGGTCGTTAATTATATCGTTTTTTTGTCGAGTCACTTTTCAATAATATATATTTATATCAATAAATAAAACAGGCTCGCGAGTTTTACAGCTCACACAGGCACTACGAGTACTACAGTAAGTCTACTTACTATACTGTCTAGACTTTACAAAAATACTATACCTAAAGCTGGGTTGTTATTTGTATGAAGCTGGTTTTCCACCGGTGGGGCGAGACGAGACGAGACGAGGCGAGAATTGAAATCGCGCGCGCGCTCGGTGGAAATAGGTAGTAAGTCCCATACAATTTCAATTCTCGCCTCGTCGCGTCTCGCCCCTCCGGTGGAAAACCAGCTTTAGGTAACATTTCGTAACGCGACAAAACGATATCGGTTTTATACATTTAATAACAGTTATATTTATCTCTCTCTCTCTAATTAGAACACTTATCTATATAGAGACGGATAACCCATCTCGCCGCGACAAAGTTCGCGCGCCGTCTTGTGATAATTATAACTGTATACTCGTAACTCTGCTCCAACTAGGGTCATTTCGCTGGTTACGCGACCACCTTCGGTTAGCGACCACCTGAAGGAGAAGGTTTTTTCTATTGAAGATAACATCAATTCTACACACCATATTGAGACAATTATTTGTACATGCATTTTTTTGTTGTTTTAGAATAGAAATCTACTAAAAAACCGAGAAAATATCCTTACAGTTCACCAACTCAGCTTAAGTGGTCGCCCACCGGCACATTAAATTAGGTGGTCGCTAACCGGCGAAATGACCCTACTCCAACTTTTCCAAGAAGCAAAGCCTTGACATTTGTTATTGCTTCATGTACAGTAGGTACAGGTATTCGGAGAACCTAGGATTTCTCTGTTTGGGTACTTGCTTACCAGTAATACGAGTATTGCAGTGCAGTTGTCATCACAATAATCCGCCACATGCAAGAATTCTCAAAGTTCGTCTTGTCCGTCTCATCCGAACACTTGTCATTAAAGTGTTAGAATTTTCATTAAAGTTGAATGTTTTGACTAGATACTAGGTTGTGTTCTGATTATCGTGAGTAGGTACCTTATAGTCCAATGTTTTTATGCGCCAACTTTGTATTAACCATTACAATCATTATTCATTATAATTTAAGAGCTTAGCTCTTGTCGGTGGAGTAGACGCCAGTACTTCATTAGCGATTATAGTATATGGCCCTAATTTTCATCAAGTAGCTCCCGTCTAGAATATGACGGAGAGCTTTGTCATATATAAGTGAAATTAACTATAGTTACCGGCAACAAATTCTAGTGAAACATATCTCATGAACAGAGTTAGATGTAGCTAGAAGTTTCGTACAGAGTAGGTATAAGAGTTGACAAGTAAAGTTTAGTGCTTACGCAGACAATGTGGCTCGATATTTAGTGCCCCATTCATCGGTTTTTAATTATTTCCCTTCTGCGCCAGGCCTTATAACTTAGATAAACGCCGAGATAGAATTATGAAGCATTCTTAGGTTCAGATTAAGTTATTAGGGCAGCTTGTATCGAGATAGTGATATTTATAATGTATCGTAGGTACTAACCCCCTGTTGTATAATGTTGTATTTGTACGACCAACTCATAGTGAAGTGGGTTAATCAGACACTTACGTGTACCAATATGAGATCAATATGTTTGCGGTTTAATCCCCGAGGCAACAAGGGGAGTCATACATTTTTAATTTATACATACAATACAATACAAATACTCTTTATTGCACACCTTAAAACATAAATCAAAAAGACATTACATCTTTGAAAAAAATAGATGTTAACAACAGGCGATCTTATCGCTAAAGAGATCGCTCTTCCAACATATTAATTTCATAATTTATGTAATTATCTTAAACTTTACGGTATTACAGTCGGGTCCGATTATTGACATTTCCTGTCGAATCCCATGCGTCAGGTGTCACAGGTAGGGCTACTCGGACATGTCAACATTTTTCAAGTTTCTATCTTTAAAATCTGAATGTCACACGCATGCAAAAGATGCCCACAAGGTGGACTGATGATCTGGTGGTCGCGGGACTCCGCTGGATGTGGGTGGCGCAGGACCGATCATCGTGGCACTCTATGGGGGACGCCTATGTCCAGCTGTGGACGTCTTTTGGCTGATATGTTGATAATGATGATGCAAAAAATGCTCCCTTCTGTCTGTCAGATTCAGATCTCAATTGGGATCCTAGTTTATACTGGATAAAAAGAGTATAGCGTGACCGGTGAGGATTGCAGTTAGATGAAAGAGCGTGTCCCCAGTAACCCCACATACTGCGCCGATAGCGATCGCGCACAGTTAGGTACGTGGTGTGCGCAAGCCTTTTCGCCAACTAGTTTTGGCGGCAACTTATGTTTACTACTTGCGCACTAGGTACTACTGGAACCGTATTCTGCTCTTACATATAATTGGATGGAAAAGGTGTAGACGTCCAAAGAAACAAATAATATTCTCACGTTAAGAGCCTTCTAATGTAGAAAGTTAGTTTTACGAGTAGAACATTATAATTGAAAAGGCAGTTCTCGTGAAATTTTCCACTGACATCATTTCATCCCGATTGAGAAAACGCCACTTAAATATCACCAACGAAAGTAGTGATTTCAAAAATGTTCATTAATGCCCTGTCAAAAGATACGTGAAAAACGAATGCATAGCAACGCCCTACGAGTATGGTAGCTCTATTGCCGGGGATGCTGTTGCAGTCGCCAAACCGAACCGTGAATAACCCAGTAACATACAGTTAGGAGGCTACGGAAACTAAATCGTTGTGTTATATACCCTCCCCAATTGACATTATAGTCTAACACACACAACAATTAACCTAATTCGCGCTCCAGGAAGCTACGCGCAGAACCGCTTAACTGTAAATCGGGAACGCTCCTATCGCAGCATCGGCCGCAGCACAATAGCGGCGAGTATGTTATCCATTCGCATTTGCGTGCTTATACACGTCGCCCGACGGCTACGTAACTGTATAACATTTTTGACGTTGGCTGGTTATTTATAACCTGTGCTGGAAGATATAGTTGTCGTTTGCATTAGAAGGCACAAGCTTACTTGGAATGGTCTTGTGACCACACATTGATAAGTTCTTCATGTTATTTAAGGATCGATTTTTGGTAGGAACTATTTGGTGCATGCATTGGCAAACATCCATAAGCTACTGTGACCGCTTATAATCCAGCGGGTCGTGTAAGGGTATAGGACAACGCTTGTTTGACATCATGCTACAAAAAAGTACCTATCTTTAAACTTTAAGTGAAAGGAAAAAATGGTTAACACTATAATTTCATAACCGAATCACGTTTTTGACCTTAATCCACCCCTGTAATTTGATCTACATTTTTGACCTAATCTGACACTCTAGGTGGCAAAGGCTGCACTTTAAAGCTTGTTCAAAATTATCGAGTTGACGCGTAGATTTTGGGTTTTAAATTTGACCAACTAGAGGTCTATTGGTTCTACACACGAGGACAAAATAATTGATTAATTAATCACTCATCTCTTAACTTAAACATAAAATAACGAATGATTTAAAGTTATAACATCAGCAGGATCTCCTGTCACAGGTAACTTCTTACATACCTTTGTCAGTTTCAACTTATATTTTTGAAATTCATTTTTTGACATGGTATAATAAAAGTAAAGGGAAAATCATCAGTTTTACCACAGGATATGCAGATAGATATACTTATTTAAGCCCATCGTCATCAACTCAATAAAGTGCTATAACTCACAAAAGTCATAATGTCCTAGCATCCCCGCCAGCCGCGATCACAATAACTGTCGCGTCCCGGGATAAGTCCGCGACCCATAACTACCAGTAAACGATGACGGCGGAAACTAACTTCCAGAATTATGGACATTTCGAGCACTAAATACGGTTTATTTGAAGTTATGGCTGTCCGTCCGTCTTTATTATGATGTTGATATATCTTAACTATCTTGGTTAGGTAGTTAAATTTCGTTACTGCTGTATCTTAAGCCAATATTATAATATTGTGTTATAGTAAAACTTTTATTAGGTACTACATATTTATAAGCAAGAGGTGCTTATAAATATGTAGTTCGTAATGTATATGTAGTATAGTGTGTGTGTTTTTTTTTGTGAAGAAAACAGGAAAAAACTGTACTTCCCAGGGAATTTCAAACGTATACATGCAAAACTTTTTAAATCACGAATTCAGAAATAGTCCTTTGAAACCACCATAAAACGTTTACACAAACCGATTATTACTCGGTGTTAAAACAATACGTGTAAAATAGAATATAATGTCGCGTAGAATAGAATATAATGGGCGTTTCTTCGTGATAACACAGCCAACTGGCCACTGGCCAATGTTGATCTTCTACTGTGCATTCCAGAAGGAAGGTTTTTGTTGCTGGTTTCGCTAGATTGTCCCCAAGTGCAGTAACACAATACGCGGCCGTAACGGAGCCGAGCCCGTGCACTCGGCTGGAGCCGTAAGGTTTCCGAGGAATTTCGGGGCGAGCCGTTTTGTGAGGGCGAATCTGATTTCGTTTTTTTTAAAGTGAAAGTGTATACTTTGAAAGTAAAATCAATTTCAAAGTTATGAATTTTCATTTTATATATTTTATGGACCTCCGCAACTTCAACTTTGCAGGCACTAGGTCCCCCGCCTCGAGATTTTTTAGATGTTTTATTAATTTTGTCTTGCGGTAAGTAGCTTTAAAAAAATGTTAATATAATCGAATTTCTAGGCTTCGGGTGTTTTATTTCATTGGTAAGTAGTAAGTAGTAGGTAGGTCCATCTTCGACAAAGAGGTCAATCTGACTCGGCTGGGCAGCGGTCGGGAAGCTACACACACACAGCACATCTTTTCGTCCAAATTCCGCAGTGTCTCAAGACGAGAGTCTTTGACCAGTGTGTGTTGCCAGTGATGACATATGGCACTGAAACGTGGTCGCTTACTATGGGCCTCATAAGAAGGCTCAAAGTCACCCAAAGAGCAATGGAAAGGGCCATGTTGGGAGTTTCTCTGCGTGATCGCATCAGAAATGAGGCTATTCGCAGCAGACCCAAAGTAACCGATAGCCCTCCGAATCGCTAAACTTAAGTGGCAGTGGGCGGGGCACATATCGCTTAGAACCGATGGCCGTTGGGGCGGAAAGGTTCTCGAGTGGCAACCACGGACCCCGTGGGTAGGCCCCCCCCACAAGGTGATGATTGCGGGATTCCGCTGAATGCGGGTGGCGCAGGACCGGTCACTTTGGCACTCTTTGAGGGAGGCCTATGTCCAGCAGTGGACGTCTTTCGGCTGATATGAAAAAAAAAAAAAAACTTTTATTCACGGACTTGCTTACAACTAAATACATTTATTTTCTTCTGCCAAACCACAGAGTGGTTTGTTGGCAGACGAGGCTCCTTTACTTTTGTGTAAGCTATTATTATTGTGTATTTATTTATGACATGAAGCTAACTTAACTAATTTTATAATAACTTATTCTTACTCTTTGATGATGGTGATATCCAGTAAGTGCTTGCTTCTTTTAGACTTGCGCGCTATGCAACAAACGCTACAGAATTCCACTCGCAGGGGTTCGTCTGACCGATGACTGATGGCATTCAATCGCGGTGATATGATAACTACAGTCTGTGAGCTCTTTTAACAATCTTCGGGTCTGCATGTGTCTCGCGTGCTCTTTAAGGTTTTATGCCAAAATAAGCGATTTCACCCAAAGCCGAATATGTCATTCAAGTGACCCTAGACCCTAGACGGCTCCCTGAAACTAAAATACTGGCTACATGTAGATGACGTTGCTTTGCTATTGCTATTATATGCTGGTATCTTAAACTAAATAGTAACAACATCCGAAAGCGAGTATTTTAGTTTTAGGAATGCCGTCTAGGATGTAGTTCGTCTATGCAACCTCTACATCAACTGTACAGCACTATTCTCATTTCAAATGAAGCTGTCTGGAACTCGTGCCGTAGCAGCGCTAACATATCCCCTGTACGTCTAGCACAACTTGCTGACAAGTCGCTTTGCGCGCGACTGAGCGTCTCCTGTCTCACTCGAACCGTGCATATTAGTAAGAGGAGGGTAGATCTTTTTCGATTCGCGTCGCGGCGCGGCGTCAGTTGTGCCCTCTGGGGCCGGTAGGCATGTACTTATAGCGGTGCGACCAAATCACGGAGTGACCCGCCCCTGGTATGGTATTGTTAATCTGCATAGATTCGGTAGCCATACAAATGGGCGTTGCTGGGTAATGCCAGCCCCATGCCTCACGCTAAGTGGCCGCCGCTCACTAATGAGGGCCGATCCCTCAGCGCCGAGATAAACGAATATACATTGCAACAAGCAAACAGACGAATAGACAAATTTATACAGTTATCTGTTTGCCCGCGTTTTCACTCACAATATGTGTGTGTGTGTGTTGTGTGTTCTTTGTCAATTTCCTTGGCTAAAGCTCTTTTTGGGGTTCTGTAGCCAAATGGCAAAAAACGGAACCCTTATGGATTCGTCATGTCCGTCTGTCTGTCTGTCTGTCCGTCCGTATATCACAGCCACTTTTTCCGAAACTATAAGAACTATGTTGTTGAAACTTGGTAAGTAGATGTATTCTGTGAACCGCATTAAGATTTTCACACAAAAATATAAAAAAAACAATACTTAGAACTGAAACTCGATTTTTTTTTCATTAAACCCATACGCGTGGTATATCTATGGATAGGTCTTCAAAAATGATATTGAGGTTTCTAATATCATTTTTTTCTAAACTGAATAGTTTGCGCGAGAGACACTTCCAAAGTGGTAAAATGTGAGTGTCCCCCCCTGTTAGTTCTTAAATAATAGAATGATAAAACTAAAAAAAAAAATGATGTACATTACCATGCAAACTTCCACCTAAAATTGGTTTGAACGAGATCTAGTAAGTATTTTTTTTTTAATACGTCGTAAATCGGTAACCACAATTTATACCTTTCAATCAACTCAAATATAAAAATAAAAACCTTAAATACGGAACTCTTCATGGGCGAGTCCGAATCGCACTTGGCCGCTTTTTTTACTACTATTCTCTTGCTTAAGAGGCTGTCAAGACGTAATTTGGTGAAATTGATGTTATTTAAGCAGTTTTTTAAGAAAAACTATTTGTTCTAGCACATCAAATAAAATATATGCTAATATTCACCATATTTCAAAGACCGTGGACGGGCTCGATACATAATTGGACGAAGTTCACAAATAATCCACCCTTTTTTTTATTTCAATATGTATGTATTTTTTATCTTCAAAAACTGGGCTGCCCAGTTACCAGTACCACTCGCTCTCGTTTACTCCGATACAAATAGACAGTGTGCGCGCTATCCAAAATCCTCAAGGGCATTTTGGTGTTGACAGCGTCTTAACGTGGTTCGATTTCCATACAAAACGTTATTTGACATTCACAGGCTAACGGCGTGATTTTTTAAGAAACCTATGTAAGTAATTTTCACAAATTGGCTTTCCATTTGCGCGAAATTCCTCCTTTTCTTGAATAAACTTGTATAAACTAGAATAATTTGAAAAACGGTTTTCCCAAAGTATGACGTCACAAACTAATATCTCAAATTATTCTTATCCTTTTATGACTATTTCGGGGATATTCTCATAATCTGTCTTTTTAGGGTTCCGTAGCCAAATGGCAAAAATCGGAACCCTTATGGATTCGTCATGTCTATCTGTCTGTCCGTCCGTATGTCACAGGCATTATACTCGAAAACTATAAAGTGTATTTGAATAATATTTTGAGAATAGGTGTATTTTGTTAGCCGCTACATAGTTTTGTACTTAAATTACTAAAAAAAATTTTTTTAGAGGTGCCCTCCATACATATAGCTGAAAGTTAAAAAATATTTTTTCATCGCAAGCCCACGTGTGGAACATCAATCGATAGGCCTTTCAAAATAAATATAAGGTTTCTCAGCATCTTTTTTGATTGAGTGAATAGAGTCGGAGATAATCGCCCCGAAAGTCACTAAAATTGTGCCCCCCTCCCTCTAATTTTTGAACCGAGTATTAAAAAAAAATTAAAAACATCATGGACATAGGGCTTATTAAATTCTTGCAGCGAAAATTGTTTTGAACAAGATCGGCTCAAAGATTTTTGAGATATTTCTAAAAAGCTGCCTTCCTTAAAGAAAAGGATTTAAGTGCCACAAGATTTCAGTAACGATACGACCTTTTTAACAGGCACGGAACCCTTCGTTGGGCGTGGTCCGACACGCACTTGGCCGCTTTTGATTACAAGCTTTATATTAACTTGACCTGTTCGTATGTAACTATATAAGTATGTATTGAGCTGAAATTTTAGGTATTAGTATAGTTTGGATGACAATTCAATATTATGGTACCTACCATCGAGCTGATCTGATGATGGAGACAGAAGGTGGCCATGGGAATTCAGTATTTAACCGACGTAACCCCGTTGAGTTTGGGCTCGTTTGAATCGAATCAATGAGTAATTGATGATGGTATACAGAAAAGTACAGTCGGCAATAAAAGCTGAAAACAAATTCGTTTCTGTCAAAAATTTCATTTTTGGTACAACCTTTTATTGCCGAATGTACTTTTATATTGAATTCTCATCCAAACTATACTTATACCCAAAATTTCAGCTCAATCGGTCACCGGGAAGTGGGTAAAATTTAAGTTGCAAGATTTGTCCCATACATACTAACATACATACCTACTAACAGGGCAAGTTAATATAAAGCTTGTAAAAAATGAAATTTTTGACAGAAACTTATCTTATTATGCTTATGCTTATGCTTTTAGGCAGAATAAAATAAAAGTGTAATAAATGATTTTAGCAGTCTGTATTGATATTATATTTGAGTTAACCGAATTGCATCAAAATAGTCCATACAAAAAGTAACTCTGCCGGCCAATGTAGAATATTCCAATACCAAAGACAGTTTTATAATAAACCGGCCAAGTGCGTGTCGGACCACGCGCAGTGTAGGGTTCCGTAGTTGCCTGTCTGTCTTAGTTACATCGACACGCGCCAAGTAAATGCGCGACACAGGACTCGAACAAAAATTAGGGCTTTAAAGCCCAATATCTCGCAAATGAATCATTAAGTTGAAAAATGGTTTAAAAACCCATAATATTTTTAAACAAGCTATCCAACGATACCCGACACTGGATTTAGAAAAAATTTTTTAGAGTACTTTTTATTGTTTCGTCGGCGTGATTGATTTCTATACCCATGCCGAATTACAGTTTTCTAGTAGTAATGGTCACTGAGCTAAGCCGAAGACGGACGGACATGGCGAAACTATAAGGGTTCCTTGTTGACTACGGAACTCTAAAAAAGTATATGTAATTTACTTTCCTCTGGCATTGGCATTAGCCAGCTCGCCGCACCGCTGCCGCTATCTCTGAGTTCGCAGTTGTAACGAGTGATGTTTGTCTTCGGTTTCTCAGTATGAATACGACGTAGCGGTAGTAACTCAGAGGTGTGATGTAGGTAAAGCGTCAACCGACACCAAACGTCGATATCGAACCCGCGACCCCGGCAACCCGACACTGCGGTCGCTGAGGTAACCGAGTCAGCGCCTCGAGCTTTAGCCCATTCCGGTTATAGCTCTCGGTAATTCCATTGGATAGTGGGTCAGAAAAAACACCACAATTTAAGGAAAGTCAAGTAATGATAGGGCATTTTTTTTGGACATTAGTGTAAGTATAGATTAGGTATTATTCGTGACGATAATAGACACTCAGACAAAATTCTGCATAAATAGCAGAAGTAGCCTAACTCTACATTTTGTTAGTGCCAGGAAATGGTTCTGTGGTGTCTGTAGGCCAGCCCTAATACAAACGCACCACATCACTAGTGATGCTCTGTCTCGCTCTCTCTAAAGATGGCGTCTGTTAAAATAGATATGTAATTTGTGTGCTCTCAGAAATAAACTGTAATTAATTAATTTGCGGGTTTTATTGAGACACTACATTGGCGACGAGAAAACAAGAACCCCGAGAGCTTAAATTAAATAGTAAAATTAGTAAAACTACATACAATTATGTGAAAAGTGTCGAAAATGAAAGTGAAGCCGGTGGCATCAATCTGAAGTTGGCAACAAGGCGGCGGCGGCGGCCATTGTGTAATCGGCTCTGTGCCCATAACTTCACGTTTATTGACATTCGAAGTGCAAACTAACCTAAATAAATTGGTTTACTAAAGGTAAATGTCGGGACTGGACAAACTAACGGAATCCTCATCCGACTTGGAAACAGATACATCGACGGATAGTGGCAATAGTGTCATAGAAGTGGAATGGGAGAAAAGATCATGGATTTACAAACTGTCAAAAACTAAGTGGCAAGAAAAACTTACACACTTAAACATTGAGTTCGACGACAAGTTAACAGTAGACGGTTTACGGCAGTTATTGGTAACTTATTGTAAAGATAAGCAGAAAAATACGCCGGAGAAGATTGAGAAGTCATCTAACATGGCCAACTTAAATTTACAACCTTTTGATGGAAACAAATACGAGTGTTTTGAACAGCAACTGGAGTGCTACATTAAACTCAACGACGTATCCGAAGAGAAAAAAACACTACTTTTGCTAACTAAATTAACATCAGAGGTGTTTGAAACTGTTACTTGTTTATGTGCACCAAAAAGACCCATTGAATTGTCATATGTCGAGTTGACAAGCGTATTGAAGAAGAAATATGTCACTCAACAATCTGTCTCGTTAGAGCGTGCTGCGTTTCGAAGCCGAAATCAGCTACCAAATGAAAATATTGAAGATTATGTACTGGGATTAAAAAAACTCGCAAGCCGATGCGATTTCGCCGACCCGGATGATCAAATAAAGGAGAAACTTATTGACGGAGTGAAATCAAGAATAATTAAATTTGAACTCTTAAAAAACGACTCCAAAAACCTGGAAGACATTGTCAAGTTAGCAAGGTCAGTAGAGGTTGCTTGGAATCAAACCATAGGTAGCCAAGAAGCTGATTCTACAACCTCTTTGTTTTACTATGAAGGACAGGGCAGTAGAACAGTTAAGAGTGAAGGAAAGAAGAGCAATATTAGAAGTGAGGCAATCAAAAGGAAGTGTTTTTGCTGCGGCAATAGCAATCACATTAAAGCAGAGTGTAGACTAATAAAAAAGTTTTGTTCAGAATGTGGTAAACAGGGACATATCTTCAAAATGTGTCCTCAAAGTAACAACAGGTACAGTCGCACCTACTTAGTCCAGAATGAAGATGCAGAAAATACCAAGGGCGATGTTGATGGCTGCGCTGAGGAGTCAGTCAAGGAATTATTCAATGAATGTGAAGTTTATACTGTTAACGTAAGTAAAATACCCCCTTTCTTTATCCAATTAAGAGTTGAGGGGATAAACTTGGACTTTCAGTTGGATACTGGCTCCGATGTAACAGTTTTATCCTTGCAGGATAAAAATAAGTTATTTCCATTGAAACCAATCAGTGACTGTAAAGTTAAGTTTAGAAATTTTGACCAAACCATTTCAAAACCTGTGGGTATATTGGAAAAATTAAATGTCCAATACAAAGGAATAGATAAAGTGCTTAGCATTTTTGTAGCAAATGATGATGTACCACGAATAATAGGCCGCGATTGGCTGCACAGCCTTGGCCTATGGCCACCGAAATTGGAGTGGAAGGAAATAAATATCAATTACAATTGTAACACTGTTTCAGAGGCAGAAAGTGTTGTAAAAAGGAAGTACGCAGAAGTATTCGCAGCAGACTGGGGCAACAGCAGTGGCGAGTCAATTACACTAAAATTAAAAGAAGGGGCTGTACCCAAATACCTGCCAGCCAGGCGAGTACCCTTTGCACTCAAAGACAAGGTAAAATTTGAAATAAATAGATTACTAGAAAATAAGCGAATTGAACCAGTCGAACACAGCCAATGGGGAACACCAGTTGTTCCAGTTATTAAACCAGATGGTTCAGTTCGGTTGTGTGGAGACTACAAAGTGACATTAAACCCTTACTTGGAAATAGACCATTTTCCGTTGCCCCACATCGAGGAAATATTGCATACTTTAAAAGAGGGTGAATACTTCTGCGAGCTTGATTTGAAGGAAGCCTACCTTCAGGCTCCTTTGGATAAAAAATCACAGGATCTGACTACTATTGTGACAGAAATGGGTACTTATAAATATAAATATTTGCCTTATGGAGTCAGCACCGGGCCAGGGTCTTTTCAGCGTATAATGCATAATCTATTGGTAAATATTCCTAATACTATAGTATTCATTGACAACATTTATATAGTCGGAAAGGACATATCTGATATTATGAACACTCTCTGTAAAGTGTTAGATAAATTAAAAGAAAGTCAATTTAAATTAAAAATTGAAAAATGTAAGCTGTTTCAAAAATACATAGATGTATTTGGTTTTAGGATTACTAAAAATGACATCAGCATCATAAAATCAAACATTGACCCTTTACTACAAGCAAAAGCTCCAACAAACATTACCATGCTGAGGTCATTTCTAGGAAAAGTAAACTATTATGCCAGGTTTTTAAAAGATATGGCTTCCACCCTGACACCCTTGTATGAATGCACACAGAAAAATAAATTTGTATGGTCCAGCGATTGTGAAACTGCATTTGTAAAGATCAAAAAGAAATTAGCGTCAGTTCATAACTTAAGACATTATAACCCGAACTTACCTTTAATTTTGTCTTGTGACGCATCCGACACAGGTCTAGCATGTGTCTTATCTAATAGAGATTATGACGGTGTTGTGAAACCAATAGCATATGCTAGCAAAAAATTAAATTCCACGGAACAAAGATACTCAACCATTGATAAGGAAGCAATGTCAATAATTTACGGAATCACCAAGTTTTATAACTATACCTATGGCAGGTCATTTGAATTGGAAACTGACAATTCTGCTTTAGTTAGAATTTTTGGCCCCAAAAAGGGCATTCCCAAAATGGCGGCCAAAAGGTTACAGCATTACGCTATATTCCTATCGGCTTTTACTTACAAAATTAAACATATTAAATCTAACGAAAATCCAGCAGATTTTTTATCAAGAACATCTGCTGATGTTAATAATGTAAAACTGGACTTTCACCCAATTTGTCAAGAAGCTGAGCTAAGTAGTATATACCATATTACAAATTCTGATATAAAGGTATTAAATTGGAAAACTATACAGGTTGATACGAAAAAAGATGTAACCTTGTCACAGATCATTAGGTACCAAACGGATGGTTGGCCAGACAAAAAAAATGTGGACAAAGAGTTATTACCATATTTTCATAAGAAAAACGAGATCAGCTGTGATAGAGATTGCCTTTTCTGGGGTTACAGAATAATTGTCCCAAAATCCTTAAGAAGTTCAGTCTTATCTGAACTGCATAAAAGCCATTTTGGCACAGTGCGAATGAAACAAGTGGCACGCTCATTCATGTGGTGGCCAGCTATCGACTCAGACATAGAAAATATAACAAACAACTGCTTAACATGCCTAACTATTCGTAATAGCCCCACAAAGGGCATTCAAAAATCATGGCCGGTAGCACCAACGCCCTGGTATCGTCTGCATGCAGACTACTGCGGTCCGTTCTTTAATAAAATGTATTTAATAGTCGTTGACAGTTACTCAAAGTGGCCAGAGGTGGTGGAGATGAATACAATTAGTGCAGCCCGAACCATTGACGTGTTAGAAACATTGTTTTCAAGACATGGCTACCCTGTTCATTTGGTGACTGACAACGGCCCTTCTTTTGCGTCGCAGGAGTTCGCAATATTTTGTAATTCGAAACAAATAAAACATACTTTCTCTCCACCTTATCACCCGGCAACTAACGGAGCGGCCGAAAGATTTGTTGAGATATTTAAAACACATGTAATTAAAATCAAAGAAAGCGGTCACAAGATGACGTCCGCAATCAACTTGTTTCTTTTTGACTATCGAGCTATGCCTCATAGTACTACGGGTGTTACCCCAGCCAAACTTATGTACCAAAGGGAAATTAGGTCGAGATTTTCCTTACTAAGACCACAACCTATAGCTGAAAAGTCTTTGGAAATGTTAGAAAAACAGGCTAGAGTATCCTCGGGTACCAGGCAAGTTGATTTCAGAGTGGGAGAGAAGGTCATGTTAAGAGACTATAGGAAAGATCATAAGCCTTGGACCCTAGGGACTATTATAGAGGAGTCAATCCCGGACACCACTTATATAATTGATGTTGATGGTCATAAGTGGAAGAGGCACGTTAATCAAATGATGAACTGTAGTGATACATTGTTAGAATAAGTGCTGAGATAAGTAAATGTAACAGTTCGTAGGCCATTCATTGGATGTGTATTATATGTACGATGCCAAGAGTTTGCTACATTTTACTTTTGTTTTTTATTGTTTAAGTTCTAGGTATACTGCTACCGTTTTTAATAATTATTGTTGAGGGAGACTAGGCATTTACAGCGAACTGATTAAGTTCAGGTGGTGGAGAGTGTGGTGTCTGTAGGCCAGCCCTAATACAAACGCACCACATCACTAGTGATGCTCTGTCTCGCTCTCTCTAAAGATGGCGTCTGTTAAAATAGATATGTAATTTGTGTGCTCTCAGAAATAAACTGTAATTAATTAATTTGCGGGTTTTATTGAGACACTACAGGTTCCATCTTAGTAAGGTTCGATTCAAGACACAGACGGGATCTTCCTAGGAAAATCTTGCATTGAATTACATTTTCTTTTATTAACATGCTCTAGTAAAAGAAATATTTTTACAGATTACATAATATCAGCAAAACTGATTAATTTAACAAAAACAAAGATCACTGCGTTATAGTAAATTAAAGAACACAACTGCAGAAAAATATTTCCAGTGTAAACGACATCAACGTGCTCGCTACGGTTCTAACCTCGCCTTTAGCAGTATAAATTGTGAGTCTTTTTCAAGAGCGGTTGGGGTGGACGTTTCACGTGTTTGTACCGATTGTGACGTGCTTGTTCTACACTATCCCCTTGTCTACGTTTCACCGAATACAATGTTTCGTCGTTTTTTTTTCCTCATAAAACGTTACCTTTTTAGGTACAGCTGCAAGATCTTTCTGTAGAAACCACTAGGTAAGGTTAGGTTTGTTTCATATAAATCCTGAAAAGTTCACTGTTTCTAAAAAAAAGGTTTTCGATGACATGAAAAGTCAGCTAAACGTAAATTCGATTAAACGCTAGTCGGTAAACTACGGGTAAACTTGAGCTACATCTATTTGCTGGCCTACAGAACTACGGGTATCATGAAAATCAGGTTCTTCTAATCGAGGATTTTTTCTAGATTTTGACTGAAACAGCACGTGCTAGCATCAGCTAGTAAAACCACTCGTGACAACTTTTGGGTTTATAAGATATTCGACTTCACTTGCTAACTACCTACTATTTTCCTACGAATTTAACTACTATATACCAAATTCGCTCTTTTCCTAAGGTTGTAAGTATTGTTCCAATTTGCTATTTTTTAAGGATGTAGTTGGACAAATCTAACATATGAATATAATTTCTCACCAAATGGCAAGCGTTCCATTAACAAGCTATCGCCGTCGTGAATACACGTCTTGCAGAAAGCATCATCAATTCCCCGCTACCTCCATCCGTTAGGGGCTGGTGGCAGATAACCTAATGGTAACAGTTTAGCTTACTGGAATATTGCATTGACATGAAGACGGTCACACATTGCTCTATTCTACAGGGTGTATGTATGTATGTACACAAGACATTAGTAAAAATACAGACAAAATAGGTTAAGTAGGTACAAAGTCGAACTTATCCCTGTAAGGGATGTTGGGGGTGTTTTCGGGGTTATAATCTAGAATGACCAAATGCGAATAAGATACAGTCTAGTCAACCACGAAATCTCAAAATATAAGAGCCGATTAAGAGTTAATGTATGGACTAGCAGTTTTTTTTTTGACAAATTGGTCTCATGGGAAATGTTGTTCAGTTTAACCAGTTTTTTATGATATAGGAGGCAAACGAGCAGACGGATTACCTGATGGTAAGCGATTACCGCCGCCCATGGACACTTGCAACACCAGAGGTGTTGTGAGTGCGTTGCCGGCCTTGAAGATGGGAGTACGCTCTTTTCTTGAAGGTTTGAAGGTCGTATCGGTCGTATCTTATTCGCATTTGGTAATTCCGGATCATGAACGCGAAAACAGCCTCTATAAGTCCCGACCTGTACGTCTAGCACAACTTGCTGCTCAGTCGCTTCCCGCGCGACTGAGAATCCCCTGTCTCACTCGCACCGTGCAAATGAGAAAGAGGAGGGTATATCTTTCTCGACTCGCGTCGCGGCGTGTGCTAGTGCTAGCCCCCCTGGGGGTGAAGCAGCTATTCTTTAACAGAGTTGGTAAAAATGGACGGAATGGAATGAATGGATGGATGGATGGAATGGGGGGGTTTTGTTGGTTTTAAATTGGGAGTATGATCAAGTTTCCTTAATAGGTATCAGGGGTAACGATATCGACAAGGTCAGGAACCACTGCTCTATTCGGTTTGTATCTTTTGCGTCCGTTTTGTATCTCAATATGTTTTACGCAATCTGATATGCTACCTGGCATGTGGCAGCACTCTTCGACTATACTGAAATACGATACAAGTGGTGACTAACATAAATTAATCATGAAAGACACCCCTGACAAATAAAAATAACTGCACTCAAATCTGTGGTTATTTTCTAAATATATTTGGTAATTTGTGAATGGGGTCAATATTGTATGTATGTAACGTAATGTAGTGTATACAAAAAATTGGTAAAAATACAGAAAAAATAGGTTAAGTAGGTACAAAGGCGAACTTAAGGGATCTCTTCCAGTTAACCTTTGAGCAATTGAGACGAGATCAAGAACTAAAAACGAGATCAGGTACTAAAACGAGATGAGGAACTAAAATATAAAATATTATACATACAATATAAATATCGCATCGTAATGAAATACAAAACTTTCAATTAAATAAATCGCACTAAAATCGGTTAATTCTTTTGGAAGTTGAGATCGCACAGACGGACACAGATACACATATGTTAAACTTGTAACACTGCTTGTCTTGCGGTCAGTTAAAAACGTGAATATTTACTAATATGAATACTTTTACAAATAATTACAACAGATACATACAATTACCTAACATTTACAAAAACACTGCTGCTGTAAAAAAATATAGTTGTTTGATTATGTGTCGATAATAAATATTGGTTTGTCGATATTTCAACTATGGATATTTCAGTTAATTTAACTTTTAAAACATTATTGGCTCGCAACCTCGAACAAGTTCTCTCTCTATAGCAAGTCGTGTAATTGTCTGGAATCAAATTAAAATCTAGTTTCTAGTAAATATTTTTTTCATTAGTGTCTCTTAAATCCCAGTTTCTGGTCTCTTACTCGTATCAACACTGAGCAAGGCCGGCTAATCAATCAAAACGGACAATATTTCCGGCCAAATCGTAACTAAGTCAAGTGTCTTCCTCGGAGCGTTCCTTGCCTCCACTCGCACAGCCTTTTTTCGCTTTTTAGACTACCCTCACACAAAAAACAACCCTAACTCGAGCTGTAAAGGGTTGAAAATACAAAGACTACTTTCTACAGGCGCAAGCGCTCACTCTTATTTAAATAAGGTAGTCGGCGTGCGAGCGAGCTGAGTGGATTTAGTGCCGAGTGAGAAAGGGATGGGCAAAGCGATGTTGCCGCGTTTTAAACTAGTGATGGGATATATATCGATTGCATTTTGTTATTTTTTGTTCAATGTTTTTTCTTTATACCAATACGAAAATTATTCTTGATAATGTCGTTAATTTTTGTTCAAGATACTTATAATTTACATTGATTACTAGATATTTAAGTTTTATTTGTGATTTTGATTGTGTTTTTGTCACTCTTTGTAGTCGATGCTCTATTTTTTGTGCAGGGACGAATTCATCAATTTTAAACCACGTAAATAAATTACTAAAATAGAATTGTAGTTATTTTAGTCCTTAGTTCTTTAAATTGAGGTTAAATTTGATGCAATAGAGTAAATACGCAACATTGGGTCACACGCGTATTATGATTACGTTTGATGTGATAAACATAATCATATGAAGCTTTTTATCAATAAACTTCATACTAAGCATAAGCATGGCTTTTAAAATAGAATAAAAAAAACGGTTTTTTGACATTTTCTCGTCACTAAAAGTCATTGACAATTATCAGATTAATTACCGATTCTAATATTCGTAAAGCCCGATTTTATTGTTTTAAATACATATTTCCACTGAAATAATATCATCATCATCATCATAGCAGCCAAAAGACATCCACTGCTGGGCATAGCCTCCCCCAAAGAGTGCCATAATAACCAGTCGTGCGCCACCCGCATCTAGCGGACTCCTGCAACTTTTACCAGGTCATCAGTCCACATTGAGGGGGGGCTACCCGCGCAGAGCCTTCCGGTACGGTCCCGCTGAAATAATATGCCGATATAAAAGTGCTAAATAAGTATAATGTCGATTACATGACATCGACAGGGTCCCATCCCCACCGGCCAGATGGCGTCGACAGGCCGCGAGCCGACAAGTCGAATTCGTTCGGAATTCCTCGCGCCTCCGCCTTCGTGACGCATGCGCCCGCGCGCCCATGGATTTCGGGGATCTATAGCGATCTATACAGCTTGTTTTACGAAATTGAAAGTTCTTTCACTGAGGTTGGAGGCTTGTGGGATGGGGCGTGAACTACGTGAAACGTTGATGTGGTCGACGTTCAAAATTTCTTAGAAACCATATTCACATAAATACACTCGCTTTATTTTTTAAATCTCCTTTAAATGTAAAGGCAGTATTCAATAAAAAAGATTACTTTATTGGAGTAAGTAAACTATGAAACAACAAAAAAGAAAGATAAATTAAAAGACTAGCATTGCTTCTAATTTAACAAGAAAGGGAATTAGAAGGTGTAAACGGGCACTCGGGCTAAGAATTTACTTGATTTAATGTCGTTTTTGCTTACTTAACTATCAATTGTTATCGAACTGATTGTCTTATCTAATTACTCCTATCACTGCAATACCCTGTACAAATAGTATCTACCTATATAAAATTAGGTAGTTTACTTGGATGAATTTAGATCGTGGGCTTATAAATCATCCTAGACTTCTGATATTATTAAAAAATGATGATACGCCCTGCCTCAATAATGTTTTTTATGTAAGCATTATAGTCAGTGTAATAACAAGTCAAGACATCAAAATGTGGATTAAAAGTCCATTTAGTGCTTATCAATCTTCGTGGTTTTATTGGATTAATTAACAGATAAATACCCTCGTATTATCTCTTACTATGAATATTTCAAAAAGGTGATTGTGTATCCACAGCCTTCCCGCACTAAAACACAAACTTCACGACATTTCTCAACAGAAAAAAAAACCTTATATTGCATATTTGAACTAAAGCAAGGCTTTAAATTTCATGTGTTAATTGTTTCCCTACTGCATACGGCATAAACTCTTCCAACTCAACCACTGGCTACAAATAATAAACCTTAAGCTTTGAGGTTATGGTTCATACTTGTTTAGCGTTGTACATAACGTGTGGCTCTTCCACTGAGTCCCAGTCAACGAAAAGTGAACATTGATTTGTAGTCTATAAAGTTTTATATCGTATGAAGTTACGATCAAACAGACTGGGGGCGAGATTGCTGTACTCATTTGAGTGTTTAGGAGATGAAAGATAATGGTTTAGTTTTGGACTTGGAAGAATTTGGCTTAAAACAAAACCTGCATACATACATTACGCATATAGAATCATGATATAGTTCCTAACCTAGATGAATTAATAAACTAGTCTAACATGTTGGGTGCCCATTAAAACTTTAGGAGTATACATTTTATTTTAAATTAAAATCTCGATCTTGTATTTTTTATTGTGATAAAGCACAATATATTATAATTCATATTCAAAAAAGAATACATCACTTATCAACTCTAAAAGCACCAATGCAAATGGATCGCCTCCGGCCTCTGGCCGTTCAATTACTAATATTACAGTTGACTTTTTAACGAGTACCAGCTGTAACAGCTGTCGAATTATGGTATGTGATATCTCTCTATGAAAGGTATGGAAATAAAAATCCGATACACCCCAATTCCATTGACAAGCGAACACGATTGGTGACTTCATCTCCACTCAGCTATAAGACTTCGTTAAACAAAAGAATCACAAATTACGTTGAATGTATATGTATAAAAACTGAAAGCAGATTTTTTTTAAAACCTATAAATAGGCGACGTACAATTAAAAAAATAAAGTCCCGAAAAAACACGACACATTTTACCACATATCCAACCGTTCCCAAACAGTAGTCATGTTTGCTTAGCCATTAGCATGTGGAGGCACTAAATGCTTGGGCTTTCCTTTTTTTGGTCCCCACGTTGGAAAGCATTGTCTTACTTAATTTATTTTCCAAGCTTTGGACTCATTAAAAGTGTGTGCTTTGATTTTAGTGAGCTTAAGGCGGTTGAATTAAAAGCTGGACTGTTTTAATGGTTTCAGTTTTGAATTTGGGTTGATTTTGCTTTGGTTTAGGTTCAGTGCAGGCTGAATTGTTTTTTTGTGTTGTGAACATAATATTACTGTACTTTGTAAAATATTTCTTGGCCTATTAATATATAAGACCTCGGTTTTTCTTTAGAAATTGCGTCTGCTATATACTCAATTAGACGCTACGTGTCTGTTTGTCGCTTAAACTTAATTTGCTGTGCATATTCTAAACTATTGGTTTTGTTTATCAAAAAAAAAAATATTGTCGGTTAACAATACACCCAAGTTACACACAAGTCAAAAATAAAAAATAAAAATAATTTTACCAAGAAATGTGGCTAAGAAAAACAGCATTTCAAGAAATCAAAAAATCGTCCCACGTCTGCCGATGTCGGAACGGACACGTAGCTCGGAATTACGATTCACCACAAATGTGGCAGACGTCGTGTCGTGCCACTAAAACGTTTTTATTAAAAACGCTTTTTTGTTATGTAAGTTGCAGGCGCATGCGGGAGCGGCAGCAAGGGCGGCGCATTTATGTGTAGGTATTTGCAGAAAGTATAAAGTAAACAATATAAATTATACACCAGTAATTACTATTAAACATTATTTGCGCAGCTATACTCAATTATGTTGATACTTTATTGTTTTTCTAAAATTTAAAATCTAGCTTCCATAGTAAGAAACGCCAAAACCTTCATACGGCCGTACCATCCTTTTTTCGAAAAGCCATTTTCGATCCTATAACTTTCTAGAAGAGGCTAGATAACAGATATAGTGTAAATCTTTTAGATGGTTGCCTAATGTAGCGAGAAAAGTAGTTATGCTCCTAGCTAGAGCCCTATTTGCAAACAAGTACTAAAACTAAGATACATGGACCCTGGAAGGCTGGAAGGGTGTAGCAACAATCAGGTAACTTATAGTTCATTTAAAACTAAGTTAATATGGGTAGTATATTGAATTTTATAAGTAATAGATACGACGGAAAACACATTATAAACTTGTATTTTATCAGATAAGAAGAAATAATCTATCAGATACGAAGAAAGAAAGATGCAGCAGGTACAAACTAGGTAGAAATTTATTAATGCGAATATAAGCTGAGTTGGGCCCATTTCGTGATACGGCACAGATTCACATTTTTCTTTTGTCTTTGTCTTATAATGGTGTGTTGTGTCACGAATAAATGTTTGATTCTGATTCAAAGTTCAATGTTCCACAGACCGCCGTCTCCTGTGCGTTGGACCCTGCTGTTGAAACAGTTCTCAGTAAGCCCTATCAGTCGGTTTATCGTCCACGTTCATCTGCCGTCGTGTACGTCCGAGTGAAGAGATTTTGTGTCTCCTAAATGCACATCCTCTCGGCTGCAGTGTCGAAATACTAGATAGAAACGTCCTGTTAACAATCCCGAGTAAATTGTTCGTAAAATCGTCTCAGGTTTCCGCGACTAACATACGCGATTGGATCCCTTCAAATCGTAGTATTCATTCATAATCATTTTAAAATTACATACGTAGATAGTATGTAATTTTAAAATGATATCATATTTTTGTGTCAGGTTCGGTACTGCCTAAAAGATTGATCCTGTATTGGCAATCTTTACTTTGCTCTTATGCGTTTTTGAGGTTGCCTATAGGTTTCTGTTTAATTTTATTAATTATTTATATATTTGTTATTACTTAGCGTGGGTACTACTGCCCGTTCCCTCTCATCCTTGAGAGGAGGCCTGTCTACAGCAGTGGGACGTATATATACAAATACAAATACAAATACAAATAGCCTTTATTCACTGACTTTTTTTTTACAATGAGTATTAATTTTAATTTATGTTATTTTAATTTGTCAGGTTGTCAGTTTTTCACTGACATAGGCCTCCTCTAAAGATTTCCATATTTCTCTGTCTTGTGCCAATCTTGTCCACTTGGACGGGAAGTCATCCTCCCATCTTTTGTGTTGCCTACCCCTTCCTCTTTTCCTGTATGTTGGAAACCAGTCTGTGATATTTCTGGTCCATTTCTCTGTCTTAGTTCTGGCCATGTGACCGGACCATTTCCACTTTCTCTTCTTTATGTCTCTGACCACATCTCTCACCATAGTTTTCTCCCTGATTGTGGTAAGTCGCCATCTGTCATTTCTTTTTATCCCCAGCATGCTTCTTTCCATTCCGTGCTGACACACTGCAATCTGCTGTATGTTTTTCTTTGTACATGTCCAAGTTTCACAGCCATATGTCAAGCATGGTAATAAACAGGTGTTGTATAGTTTGGCTTTGATTTCCATTGGTACGTTTTTATTCTTCATCACTTCTTTCATAGACCAGTATTTACGCCATGTGTTGGTAATTCTCCTGTCCAGCTCTTTTAACATTTGTTGCTCAGGTGATATAACTTGGCCTAGGTAAACATATTCTTGTACGTACTCTATTTCTTCGCCTTCAACTATAATAGGTTCGTATACACTATTCGTCATAATCTTTGTTTTAGCGGAGTTAATAGTGAGACCTGCGTTTGCGCTTTCATCTACTAGTTGTTGAAGCATGATTTGCAATGTGGCAGCTTTATTTGTAAAGACTATCAAGTCGTCAGCGAAACGGAGATGATTCAGGTTGTTACCATTTATATTCAGCCCATATTCTTCCCAGTTCAGTTTTCTAAATATGGATTCCAGAACAGCGCAGAAGAGCTTCGGGGATAGTGGGTCTCCCTGTCTTACTCCTCGGAATACTCCAAATGGTTCTCCCTTAGTTTCCAGCTGGACTACTGCGGTGCTTGCCTCATATATTTTCCTGATTATGGTTATGTATTTTTCAGTAATTCCTTGTTCTCTCAATGCATTCCACATATATTGATGATCCAGTGAGTCGAATGCTTTGTTGTAGTCAACAAATGACATGTAGTATGTTATGCCGTATTCTTTGCTTTTTTGGGTGAGCTGTTTTACTACATGGATGTGGTCAATCGTGGAGAAATCTTTTCTAAATCCCGCCTGTTCTCTGGGCTGGTTTTCATCCAATGTACTGGTCAGTCTTCCCAGTAGTATTTTCGAAAACACTTTATACACGTTGGACATTATGCTTATTGGACGGTAATTTCCTATCATGTTTCTATCCCCTTTCTTGTGGATTAGTATTATTGATGATTTGGTCCATTGCTCAGGGATATTGTCTTTGGTAATTACTTCGTTGAACAAGCTGGTCAGTGGTTGGCTTATTTCTTCTACGAGACCTTTTAATAGTTCATTTGTGATGTTATCTTCGCCGGCGGATTTATAGCTTTTTTGGGAAAGTATTGCTTTAGTAGTCTCGCTCACCAGTATGTGTGGGGCTTCTTCTGTGTTTATGTTTGAGTTAGGGGTGTTTGTATTGTATTGCCCTTTGTTCGCGCTATACAGCTTTTTGAAGAAGTCTGTTGCTATGTCTGATATCTGCGGTCTTGAGCAGGTGTTAGATTTTGCTCCTTTCTTGTCTTTTTTAGCAAGGTTTGGGATCCAGGACGTGTGTTCTCGTAGCTTGTGTAGTGCTCTTTTAGTTCCACCTGTTTTTTCTATTTCTCTTTTTATTTCTTGAAGTCTGTATTCTGCTCTATGCGTCTTTATACTTTGAGTTATTTTCTTGCTGAGTTCAGTTATTTTTTTATGGTTAGATCTTCTGTTATCAAATAATGTCTTTCTCTGTTTAATAAGGGATCGTGCTTCTTCACCTGTTCTGTCTTTCCTTTGCTCACATGTGAGGTCCGCATTTAGGTTTTGGAGAGCTAGTTCTAACTTGTTGTATTTCTGCTGTGTGGTACCTCCCTCTGTAATTCCTTCTATACTTTTTACAAATTTGTCTTTTATGGATTCTGGTAGTGGCAGTGGTATTTCTTTGCTATTTTTCGTAATCTGCTTCCTTGTTTTTTTCGGTTCTTCGCCATAAATTGTACCTCGGAGTAGTCGGTGGTCAGAGTTAAAGTTGAAATTAGATATTACCTCTATATTTTTAAATGAATGTGGAGATGTAGTGAGGATATAATCTATTTCATTTCGATAGTTCCCACAGGGTGATTGCCAAGTCCAGCGTTTACTTGCTCTCTTTTTATAGAAGGTATTCATAACTGCTGCATTGTTTTCTGTTGCGAAACGAACCATCCTTTCCCCGTTGTTGTTTGTTATACCTGTAGTGTATTTGCCCACAATAGAGGTATTAGGGCCTGTTGTCTGTAAGTTCCCAATTTTGCTGTTGAAGTCGCCCATAATAATTTTGTTCTTATGTGTTTCTTCCATAATATATGATAAGTCTTTGTAAAAACTCTCTTTTTCTTCCTCTGTGGCCGCTTCTGTTGGACTATACACTTGAATTATGGACCATGGGTTTTTATAGTTGGGTAGGCTTATGTTTAATATTGCTATGCGATCTGATATGCCAATGAATTCTATGATGTTTTTTTTCCATTTTTTCTTCACGATAAATCCCACCCCATATTTGCCTGATGTTTGTCCTTTGTAATAAAAGATATAGTTTAGGTGTTCTTGGATTTCTTCTCCATTTCTTCTAATCTCACATATTCCTAATATATCCCACTTTAATTCTTCTAAGGCTAGTTCAAGTTCGATGAGTTTCTCTGGGGTACGTAGTGTTCTTGCATTGTAGGTGGCTATATATATGTCTGAAGTATGTTTTCTTGATTTTAGAGGGTGTTGGTCATACTTTTCCACGGTGACCAGCCGGCTTGGACGTATATATAGGCTGATTTATTTATAATTACTCTTTATTTTTGCTACATCTAGGTCCAGTGGTACACCAGATTTTTTAATAATGGTTATGGTTGCTCTATCACTTAACTGCTGTCTTCGCATACCTCGCCAACACTTAAAAAAATCCAGCACAAAAGTGTTAAACACCGGATACGCCGTCCTGAATGTAGGGTATCTAATCTATGTGACACTCGTCAAAGGCATTTATGGGTAAATTACTTGAGCTCTACAAGTATCCCAATGTGTCGGGGAGAAATGCAATTTATTTCTCAGCCTTATAAAAATAAGTAAGTTCTAGACATGCGTAAGCACTAAGCAACATCATTAGCCCCCGGCTTATAGGTCCATTAGGCCTTATGTCAGTAATGTCAAAAAATATATACTGAGTTACCTACTAAGATTTGATCTAACATTTACTCTTCTGCATCTTTATAAAATCGAGCCTAAGAATGTTATAAACACCGAATAAGGTTTCGCCTAAAATCCGTTAGGTTCTGTGAAACATTGTCATCAACTTTCCCATCAAGCCCACGCAAAAAAAGACAAAAGATAACAGTGTCACCGCAGGGGTTAGCAACCAAATAACTTTATATAATACCACGAGGGTGGCAAACAAGTAAACGGCCTGATGGTCAGCAGACTCCGTAGCCAAGGGGCGCGTTGTCCATTCATTGATTTGGTATTAATACATAGTAAATCCTAAGCTAAGTTGTGATTTGTAATTCAGTTCTTCAGTTATTTAGTCCATGGAGTATTTAGTCCTTTTCTCAAACTGTGTCCTCATTTGAGCGTAGAAACTTCAACGAATTGGTTTCGCATGTGGGATTCGGGTAAATTTTATGTCAAGTGCAACGCACTACGTATTATATAGCTTAATGTAGGTAATCATTGCGTATTTTGACGCCAGACGCCACAAATGGAACAAAAATGTTGTTTTTCATGTGTTTGTTTTGTATCAATTATCAAAGCTAATAAAGTAACTTTTTGTTCACAGGTAAGGCCGTGATGCCCGTGATATAATCTCGAAAGAGGTAAAGTTATGGCGTTTTTTTCTGCTGATTCAATGCTTGGTGAATCCCGTCACGTCGTTGTATAACCATGGGAGAGCTGTATGATTTGCATTTTACTAGAACGGACCCTCTTCTTTTTAAAATCATAAATATATCTGCAACAATTAAAATAATAAACAAATGTCATAATTTATGAGTAGAGTCTTACGGAGGGTGTAGAGAAAATAAACGAACTAATTTTCGACGTTAAATTTAAATTATCGTCGATATTTCGCTTAAGAAACTTGTCAAATTGTGCTACTACGTTATCTTTGTTCGTGTGATGTACCGACTCCAAAATTAGAGAGTATTTATCTATAAAAAAACAGGTACCACATTTTTTTTTTAATTCCCTTGAATAAAGGACTTCTGTTTAACTGCTAATATCTAAATACCTACACACTACTAATGCACTAGCATTGTAACAATTAATCACATACACACATAAAAAATATTTAAGCCGATGTAGTTGACTTTTTCCTATGTATGCTTCCAATCAAGGGAAGATAATAGTATTTTTATGAAACCTCTTGATAGGATGTATGATAGTTTCTTAAAAAACAAAATTAAAGCAAGTAAAGTAAATGAAATAAGGTATGTATCGAATGGAATGAAGGATCATAAGCCTTCATTACCCACATTCTAGATTACAAAGCCAGTTTATATGAGCTTAAAAGCTTATACGGCTCTACACTCCGCAGTAGGTTGACAAAAAAAGAACAATAAGTAATCGAACATTATTGCGTTAATTTGCAAAGAGAACGCATTAATGCTTATACCAATAATAAAGAATGTTAATGAAAGATCCAGTTCACCATTAACATTAAACATTATATTGATTACGTTTCGAAGTTCATACTCATATATAAGATTGGAAACATGGACATACTCGTATTTGTATTGTATTGTAAATTTCACATAAAGATGAGATCTTTTTAGAATAACGTCGCTGCCATAGTTTGGGAACTTTAATTGCAGTGTTTTAAAGCTGATCATTATATAACGCATTCAGCATACCCGCGATATTATAAAGGTTACCATGGCTACTCAAATGTGAAGTAATTTTGATAAATCATCTATACATCCCTTTGATACCAACAGGTGCAGAGAGCGGCGTTGTTTGAAGTGATCGCGCGTTTTGCATACATCGACAAGTAAAGTTCCGAAACGCGCGAACGCGCAACATCGCGTTGTGCGGTGCCAAAATGCCTCGTGTGTTTTGTGCCTTAAACTTAAGATTTTATTCATACTTGCGCATTTTAATTTAATATTTTATTTGTGTTATAGTAAATGATCAAGAGTTCAAGTAGCACACACGCAGCTATGAACTTTCATGCAAATATCTTTAAAACAGACTATAATAAGATCATGCAGTGTACTTTTTACCGACCGACCAGTCGTTGATGTCATACGAGTAACTTATATGCGATAAAGATCGTCAGTGCGATGCCGACTCAATAATCTCGTATAGTTTGTTGGCAGCCGCAGCTAAAGTTCATTTTTATGCCATCGCCAACGGTCACAATTACTATAGGCATAAGGGCTATATTTAAAATATGCGCTACGTGAATGTTGGCGGTTCTGTTGCTGATTTCATACAAGTCTACTTCTAAGGTACCTACAGTTAATTCAGTAATTAACTGTACCATAGAAGTAGACTTGAATGCCCATTCTACCCATTCGACGTCGACCTTTAGTCAATCGTCTTCCTTCTAGAGTTTTCCCCGTTGTGCCCTGAAGAACCCCGGAGTTCACTTTGGCACCTCATCCCAACATTAGGCGTTGTATGTACTAGTTTAATTAAAAACGACTGACAGCTCTAGACCTTTTTTCGATGACGTAAATACTTTACTATTATCTGATCTGGCATCTAAAAACTTTTATAAAACCTTCTACTGAGGTATCGAATGAAATATGAGCAAAGTTTCGAAAACGTAACGAATAGGCTAACACATTCCAATTTAAATGAGTAAATTTATCGTTTCGTCACACGTGTGCGCTCCGAATGTCGCAGCCATGTTGGACCAAGTATGAGGAACCGTTGTTGCCTTATGTTCTATTATCTTTTACACTTGAGTATACAACGTTTTTATTAGCTATTTAAATGTCATAACACCACTGCATGGCGATCCTCGACACATTTATTATTTACACTCTTATAGCTCTTTCAAAAAAGGTTATTAACTTTGTCCTGTAATCAACCGAGACGTTTTCGACTCGGTTGCGTATCGAGAATAATAATTTCATGTTTGTTTGTTTGCTTTTAGCTCTTGAAGTGTTAATGTCCGTCTTAGCACGTTTGGTATATGAATTATTGAGTAGACGTACGTACTAAACAGTGACGTGACAAATCTCTTTGTGTCTTTGTCGCGCCGGTGGTATGTTAATTTAGATAACTTTCATATCGTTCGTTTTCGTTATCCTACAGGATCACACAGTCACTACAGTGAGGAACTATAACTTTATGTGGATAATACTTTATTACGGCAACTTTGAAATGAGCCGAGGATTTCCCGAGGGCCTACAGTATGGGGTTCTTCAAGAAAGGACGGTATTTATACATTTTTAAAGGCTCGGCACCGGGCATTAGACACCCCTGGCAGGTCGTAAGCTTGTTTGCCACCGACGTGGTATAAAAGTTGTTTTTCGGTCTCACCATCGGGTGATTCTGAGTGATAGTAAAGGATGATTTACATTACTATCGTTGCATGCCCGTCGCAGTCCGGGCAGAGCCCGGCAGGCGGTTGGCAGTTGCCGAGTTTTTCATACATTTACCCAATATGCACCGGCCGTCAAACGGTGAAACACGTCAAAATTGCGTAGGAAACCGAAAACTGCGAGTTTATCACAGGACGGCCCGCGAGTTGTATCGCGGCGTGATAGACTATCCGTGTCTTTCTAATTAGAACGCTTAAGTCGGGGTCCCACGGCCCGATTTCTCCAGGCCCTGCCGTACCAGGCCGGACCGACGGGCTGTGGGAACCGTCGCAACCGATGAGGCCTGCGGTGGCCTGTTGTCGCCCGTCCTGTCTATCGGGAGCCGGTAACTTCAAAAGGCGCGGCGCGTTATGTAGTAGACGAACGATCTAGTAAGCGGTAACTACAGGCCGTATACAGGCCGACACACGCCGTGGAAACGGCTCGGCGCGAGACGCGATCAGCCGCACAGGCGTCCACAGGCGTGGCACGGTCCGGCCTGGCCTGTGATGACACGGGCCGTGGGACCCCGCCATTAGACGAGAGACTATCTAGTCTATGTAGCCGCGACACAGCTCGCGGGCCGTCCCGTGATAGCCGTATTGAGTAGGGAACAGTGGCGTAGGCCCGGGCAAAGGGTATATGGAATGGCGTACTGGCCTGGGTAATCATCCTTAATGCAAGTAATCTGACAATAATCTCTATATTTTTAATCCCACCAAAAACATTACATGTAAAGTGATGCCAAGACTTCATAGCTCATCATGCAACTTTTTAGCCAAGATATAGAATTTGTAGAGCGTGGCTGGTAGTGGTAGAGTTACGCCGTGTGGAGTAGGAAACTTGGCGCTAGTTGCGATCTGATATCTTTTTCACGCTGAAAGCTGTATGAGCTATGAAGTCTTGGCAACACTTTACATGTAATGTTTTTGGTGGGAACTCGTTCCTTTTTGTAATACGTATTTTATTATTTATAACAAGGAGTCCCTATATAAATTTTCAGACCCCTAGCATCAAAATTTGCGGAAGTCTCATACAAAGTTCCATCCCCTACTTTAAGGGGTTGGGGGGTAGAAGTGTCAATTTTTTGAATTATTTTGTTGATTGTGTACTAATACTAGCTGACATACCAAATTTCAGCTTTCTAGGACTTCAGGAAGTACCCTAGAGGTTTTGATGATCAACATCAGTGAGTGAGTCAGTGACGAAATCGGCGTTTTTTAGATATCTATAAAATCTTAACTATAAGAGCTATGTTACTGAAACTTTATATGTTTAATAAGTCCACTATTGACATCATATCCCGAGAATTTTGTTTATCTGGTATAATCCAAACCCAAGTTACGAGGGTTCAAGAAAACGACGAACCGCTTCGAGAAAAGGTAGGTAGTGCCCTTGCGTTGCGCTTCGCTTGGCTCGTCTTGGCGGGGGCACTACCGTGCCCCCAGATATATCACACTAAGCTTTATTTAACTCCGAAGGAGTCAAGGTAACATTGACGATGTTTTTCGACATCGATATTCAAAATCAAATTACGAACATGACACATACATTGCTCTACATTAAACAGTGGTTGCGTAATGTATTGTTTTAAATCTATGCCGCCCATTCTATTACTGCGTGCCAACATGACATTGGTGGCATATCAAATACAAATCAAACTTATTTATTAATCAATGCTCTGTCACTTAAACGTCAATTTTGTAACTAATGGGTATACCTACTATCTGGTTTACATTTGCATCAAAAAAGTCTGACCTGTGTAATTCTACTATAGTTCTTATTGCTAATATTACATTGACTAGGTACGCCTGTTATTTCGTGAGGATACCTACTATCGATATTTGTACACAAACGAAATCATGAATTTACAACATATTTTAGTCACCATATTTTATTATTATATTTCAGTAATCAAAGAAAACGGACATGTTGCGTGTGTCAGTTTTGTTTTTTTTTATCACGTTTGTTTAAAATCCAGTTACTAAACATACCTTTAGCAAAAATTATACCTAATTTAAAATACGTTTGAATTTAGAAAAATCGTATTACGGACGCGATTAATATAATAGTTAAGAAATGCAAAAAGTGTGTGTGAATGTTAGCTTGTTTGCCACCGACGTGGTATAAAAAAAAATGCACTCTGATATAAAGTGATGTAGGTACCTACTGTACTTATAGGTAGAAATATCTGGAGCAGGCTATAGGTGCGCCTAATAAGTTCGATACTAGATGGCCAATATTAGCCCTTACTTCATTGTAATAAGGCCCATGACAAAGCTTTGATAAGTTGGTTGACAGTTGCGGACGCCTTCTTATTAAATGATTTATAAATGACAGCAGCCTCCCTGACCTGATTGTCAATTATTTATGAGAACCCATACACTGGTATGAAATTGACCAGATCTAGGCAACATCCGTTACATTACTATATTAAGTGGATTATAGGAAAACCAAGCGGATATGTATTAGGAGTTTTTGTACATCATTCATGCTTAATAATTTACAATTGTATACCTATAAAACATTTCACAATATCATCACGTTCAATCAACTTGACCGTTTCGTTCCCAACTTCATTAAGACAACACGTTTCAAACACGCATTACCTCTGACAGAATACTCTAGAATACTGTTAAAATTGACTATAATCCTGGCATTAGTATATTATTAAGATGTCACCGCGCGGGCGGGGCAGCCACTTATCGGGATGCCTGCCAGGGTTGCCCAGGAATCTTGCAATTTACACGTCACTGGATACATATTGTAACACGATAAGAATTAAAGGAACTACTTTTCAAACCTAGCTACGCTTATACGTTGTTAACGATCGACCTTGAACTGTTTCAATAAAATTTTGTCTGAATGGACACCTATAAGAAACTGTCATACGGCGTGCTGTTATTAAATGGAGTGCTGTTATTGCATGGACCGATATCAATCGTCTCGACTCCGTATAATAGGAAAAAACTTTTATATATAAATAGGAAAAAATTACACGTTATAAAAAACAAGGAATTTATATAGCGCTGTTTTCCAATCTGAAAATCGGAATCGAGAAACATCCAGTTGATTTCACACGGTTTTATTGTCAACTAGTAATGCAATTTACGAGGCGATCTTTAAAGCAAAAAATAATTCAATATCATATTGTATTAATCTGTAATTATTGTAAACATGGATTTCCAGTACTGTTGATACGTTGTAACTAGAACTATGCCTATGGCGCTATTATGGTCTTTAATTAATGCTAAATGAAGGAATAATATAATATAATAAGAATTAATACATTAAACGTCATCATCATTTGGTATGAATCTAAATTATATGGGCATCTGAATAGAATATAATAGTACATAGTTAAATCGACGTCCGTACGTAACAAAACGTAATATTTTCATATTTCTTAGTAAACTAAATACGTGTTGCCGCTACGGAGCTGGCGCAAACACTGCGCAATGAGTAAAGTTGGTTCCAATAGGGAATAAATACGTACGCGGCACGATTGAAAACAAACCTTAAGTTAATGCTGGTAAGGTATTATTTCGTTTACGTCAAGCACATCAAGCGTTTAATGCGGATCATGCATTTAAAGCGTTTCAGCCTTTTTTAGTGTATATAAGACCGGCGCACCGAGTAGACGTATTCATTCTTTCTCTAGCGAACTCTCGGATTGTCATTGATTCTGGGTCGAGTCTAAATTCATAACGTAAACATTCGTAGATACATTATTGTGGTGGCGGGAAGGTTCAATATTGTGCGATTGCTTTGCATAGTATTGAACTATTCCACTACTTATTAGAATCTGAGTTTATTCTAAGGTTCAGTATTGTGCAATTATGTTGCGTAGTAATGAACTATTTCACTTTCTGTTAGATTTTGAGTTTATTTTAGATGATTTTATTATTATTTCGAACCAGATCAAAGTCTTAGTTGCATGGTCAACTTAACGAAGTGCATTTCCCCTAACGGTGTCAAGGAAATGTACTTCGGGATCCTGTTAGTAGTAGGCCAGGTTTGAGAGAAGCCTGGCACCATCTTTTTTATTTGCACAGATGGTGTAGCCTATCTTTGATGGGCCTCTTACTCGTCTTAAGGTTGGCCACAGGCTGAAGCGAGAAGATCGCCATTTCCCATAAGTCGATCGCTAGGATTGTTATCCACTCGTTGAGGTCTTGTGTGTGCTTAAGGCTTGTTCTTTTATTGGATATATATTTATATGTTATAAAATAGGGCGTGCATTTCACAGAACCCTTAAGTCCACGGACACGTTGTGAAATGTACATTACACAGGCTCTAGGTTGCATTCTCGGATTAGCCTTCCGAACAATTTACAGCTTAGATCCCTAGCTAGCTTAGAACATACACATCACATAACGTTAATAAAAGTAATGATGGGAGTTTTGCATACAGTAGTATAGGATTTAGTGGTAGGTAGGCTTAGGTATAGAGTCAAACACCGTCATAGGGTATTAGGAATACTATTCTTAGGGATGGATAGTTAGAATGAAGGTTTACAAATTAAATAACATTTATTTGAAGGTTTAATTGCAATTTATGAGTAACTGAATAGGAATTAGTTATTGTGTGTGGATCAGTAGTATTGGGTTCCGTATTTTATTACATATGAAATATTAAAGGTGTAATCGTCATATTGCTTATTGTCATCAAGGTGTTATACTTCCAGTTATGATTAGGATATCAGAATTGTTTCAGAAAGATGAAATGATTCTAGGCTAATGGCAAGCGGAGCAGTCCATTATGTCTAATACTAAGGTATCGAATTATCATGAGTGGAATATACTCATTACTTAGGATAAACTTCAGGTTCAATATTTCATATTTAATGGACGGTAAACCTCAGAATTACAAATATCTTCACTATAGCAGGTTTATAGGAATTTAATGTATACATTAGTCTTTATGTAAAGGGTGGAATAAAGCCTTAATACATAATTTTCCTTGAAGTAAATAATATTCAACTGTTAGGTCTGATGAGTTTGTTGAGTGCTTCTTCTCATCAGAAATTAGGTACGAAGCACAGGTAAATTTATTAAACATGTTAGGATTACCTATTAGAAACAAAATATAATAAAATGGGTATTTAATTAGCTAGATGGCCAGACCCACATCCAGGCGGAAATGGTAGTATAGTATGGATGAAAGAGAATCTTCCATACAATAATAATAATAAACAATTAGCTAGCTAGGTTGGTCTGTTATCTGATTTGATGGTATGATTATAAATTGAGGCAATGTTTTGGTATATAAAGAAACAAAGGCTTTGTGTTAAGAGGATATTACATGTTGAGAAAATATTGATAAAGCTACCATTACGTTAACCGGCCACGGTAGGATCTGGTTGGGGTTTATTAACCAAAAACAAATTTTATTTATTACATAATTAACATTTTGAACTAGGATGCAGTAGGATGAACGTAGGGTTGAGTAGGTAGGGAGGAGTCAAAGTCTAATTTGCTACACATAAAAGAATTTAGGTTGCTCGGTACACAACGTAGACACTAGACGATCTATTGGCCAAATTCAAGTTAATTTTAATTATTTATTACCTGTAGGTAAATACATTAATTTAGCGATAGGAAGCAGTTGTTTAGTTGTATTTTTGCTGCCGTAAGCCAGGATTGAACAGCTGTTTAGGTACAACGTGTCTTTTTGCTAACCACAATAACACCAACAAGTCCATGCTCAATTCTGTTAAAATAACAGCAACCTTTCTCCATAATTTTTTAAGTTCATATTGATGCCCAATGTGTCGTGATGATACGAGTTTGAGTATCATTTACGATATGACGAAGCCATTGCGGTGTGGAAATGGTTTATAATAATACCTTTACCTATTTATGGTTTCTCATAATTGCATTTCGTTTATGGTTCCTTTTAATATAAGGTTATATATTCCCGTTTTCATATGGGGAATCCAGTTTTCACTGTATAAAATTATAGATAATATGCTTTTACGGTAGATGTCCATTAAATTTATAGCTACTCGCTGCTAATTATAGCAGGAAATGCTATAATTAGCTGTCTATAATTATTAAAAAAAAATAATTAACTCATCAACATCATCATATCAGCCGAGAGACATCCATTGCTGGATATAGGCCTCCCCCAAAGAGTGCCAAAACGACCGGTCCTGCGCCACCCGCATCCAGCGGACTCCCGCAACCTTTACCAGGTCTCCAGTCCACCTTGTCGAGGGCCTACCCACGCCGCGCCTTCCGGTACGTGGTCGCCACTCGAGAACTTTTCCGCCCCAACGGCCATTGGTTCTACGTGCTATGTGCCCCGCCCACTGCCACTTAAGTTTAGCGATTCGGAGGGCCAAATCGGTTACCTTGGTTCTGCTGCGGACTGCCTCATTTCTGATGCGATCACGCAGAGAAACTCCCAACATGGTCCTCTCCATTGCCCTTTGGGTGATTTTGAGCCTTCTTATGAGGCCCATAGTAAGCGACCACGTTGCAGTGCCATATGTCATCACTGGCAACACACACTGGTCAAAGAAAAACTGTCTGTCTTGAGACACTGCGGAATATTGGACGAAAATATGTGCCGTAGCTTCCCGAACGCTGCCCAGCCGAGTCGGATTCGACGATTGCCCTCTTTCTCGAAGTTGGACCTACCCAACTGGATAGTCTGTCCTAAGTATACATAATCGTCTACAACTTCGAGCGTAAAGTGTCCGATTGTAATGGGAGTTGGTACTACATGGGCATTTGACATGATCTTCGTATTATCCATGTTCATTCTTAGACCAACTCGCTCGGAAGCTTTACTGAGGTCATCGAGCATCGTACTTAAGTCCTCCATGGTCTCAGCCAAGACTACTATATCATCAGCAAACCGAAGGTGAGTGATGTTCTCGCCGTTGATGTTGATGCCTAGCCTTCTCCAGTCCAGAGTCTTGAAAATGTCCTCCAGTGCAGCGGTGAACAGTTTTGGAGAATAAATATCTCCTTTCCTAACTCCCCGCTGCAACGGAATAGGCTTCGAGGTCTGGTCCTGGAGTCGGACTGACATAGTGGCGTTCTCGTACAAACACTTCAGCACTTCGATATAGCGATAGTCAACTTGGCACCGCTGGAGAGACTGTAGTACAGCCCAGGTTTCAATCGAATCGAAGGCTTTCTCGTAGTCCACGAACGCTAAGCAGAGAGGCAGTTTATATTCCTCGGCCTTCTGTATAACCTGACGAAGCGTGTGGATGTGGTCTTCGGTACTAAAGCCTCTTCGGAAACCGGCTTGTTCGGGAGGCTGGAAGTCATCTAGCCTGCGTACGAGACGATTTGTAATGACCCTTGAAAACAGCTTATAGACATGGCTCAGAAGTGAGATGGGTCTGTAGTTCTTCAGCAGAGTGTTGTCACCCTTTTTTGAAGAACAGCACCACCACCCCTCTGTTCCATGCCTTTGGAGTTCTCCCTTCCAGTAAGACGGAATCGAACAACTCCTGAAGGGCCGTAAGGACCGGTTATTTTTAACAACAATACAAAAATATTATACCGCTAAAGGTCAATGTAGTCGATACATGGCTCTCTCCTGCGTTTGATTATTTGCCCTAAATATTTCAATAAGTCATATTTATCGTAATTTTGGCAACTACATTGCTGTAATTGCGTGAATGAGTATACCTATCTGTCAGCATCGTTATGATTATGATGCAAAACAAGAACTGAATGAAAGTAATAATGGAGATAAAAAAATATTGCAAAAGTAAGAAATCGACACTGCTATTTAATGATTCAAAACATAAAATGTAATAAGCAGTTCGTTTATTAAAATTGCAAAATAATTGACTCAATTTAATTAACAGTTAAATTGTTTCAATCGGCATCTCTACAACCTTATTTCTGTAACCCGACACCACAGGGTCTGCTGCTTAAAAGGGAAATCCAGTAATGCCTTCACGGTAGTCGCGTCGTATTTATATCAAGAGGGCGGAGTTATCGACACTTTTTTATCGACAAGTTTTTACCAACACTAGTGCGACACTAGTTTTAATTGGCGTTAGACTTGTTGGACAAGGGGGTGGGAACGTTTTTAATGACTTTATTGTTCGTTGTAGCGATTTTTTGCAGTTTAGCGGAGACGGAAGAAGTAATAGATATGCTATCGTTGAATTCCCACATGAAGGGTTGAGTGAGGTAGTCATTATTCATTATGCGTTACTTTAATTTAATGTTTCTAAAATTAATATCAATCGTACATGCGTATACTCTCGGATTTGTTGACAGACACAGACACACACAGTGTGATATCGTTCAAAACGAAATAAAAATGCGCATTACATCACGGTAATCGCGTAAATTTTTGAACAGCCGTAAGGAAATATCAACGGTAATTTTCACTTACTTAAACGGCAGCCCTGATACGAGCCTTCGAAAAGTTACGTGATTACCCCCGCAGATTCAATTTTAGCTTGTGTGTTCTCGATAAGCAACAAACGTTTACATTTTACTGCATGTATTTGTATTACCCTTTAGCAACCTCCCGTGTTTTTCCCGTCAACGCCCCAGTAAATGGCATTCTGAGGCTTCTTGCTGGGGAAACAATTTGGGCGAGTTTGCGGCTCGGACGCAATCGTGCTTTATTATTTCGAAGGCACTGCGGTGCCTCGTAGGTTACAGTCTGCGGTTAAGGCTCTGCTCCGAACAATAAGCGACGGCGGACTAGTGATTCAAGTTATTTTGTTGAATTACTTAAGTTCTTGTTTTTGTGTTTGTGCCGTTAGCTTTTCGGTGAAGGAAAACATCGTGAGGAAACTGGTCTAATCCCAATAAGGTCTAGTTTTCCCTCTGGGTTGGAAGGTCAGATGACAGTCGCTTTCGTAAAACTAGTGCCAATGCCAAATATTGGGATGAAGTTCTTGTCTTTGTGTGTTTCTACAGTGGCCTTTGCTTCTGACTGGTCATGGTTTGGAAGCAGTTAATCTACAACTTAATAGAGGTCACCTTACGTTATTAGCCTACCCTAAATAACTATTTAAATAATAGTATCCGCTGCAAAGAGCAGATCATCCGAGTAGCAAAACTCGTCACATGTAATAAAGCTAATTAAAAGCGGCAGCTTAATGGTGAAATTACTTTTGAATGATTGCATAATTGCCAAACTTATTGATTGTTAACTAGAAAATAATCGTGTTTTTTTCAGTAATTGCAATTTATGATGAGACTAGAATCAATTATTAATATATATGCGGTATATTACTATCCAAAGTAATATGTTTAAGTAATTATAATAATTTTAATTATATAACGTGATTTAACCGCGTCTAAGGTGCGCCACTGCACTAACGAAATATTTACAAAGTCAGAACCTTTGTAGGTTGCTAGTTACAAAATTAAATATATTCCCTTAAGGCGCCGTAGGTTCAGCGAAGTTAAGCGTACAGAGATTTTGAAACAATATAATGAGTCTGTTTATAATAATATGGTTTCAAAAAAATACGAATAGTAATCTTGAGGCTTTTCTGCAGCGAGATCAGTGATTCGAAACATGATTAAGCAAATTTCGCTCGATAGTAAAAAATCACGAACATAGGTCTAAAATACACAAAAATACACTTAAAATATTCGTAACAAAAGCTAAAAATAATAAAATTGTTTTTAAAAATCGGCAATATCATGTTTCAGAGAAATCAGTGATTACATTTTTATTTATTTAAACGGCCAAAATATTAAAATTAAAAATCATGATATCCGCGCTTCCGAGCACGCACTTCCATCTCGCTCACGCTTATGCTCAGTGAGAGGGAGAGAAGACCATGAACCTACGGCGCCTTAAGAATTAATCTTAAATTGAAACTTATCTTAAGTGAATGTATGCAGAAACTTCTGACAGTGTATTTACATTTTGAGAATCCGCAGCTTATACCTACTGTGCTATAATATAATTCCCTTGCACCAGGCGCAGTGCACTGGCGGAGCAAACAATGACAATAGTTATTTATGCTACAAGTGTGGAAAGTAGGTGATTTCTGACGAGTGTCATTTTTATACATGAGCGAGTGAAGCGAGCGAATGTATAATTCGACACGAGTCGGAAATCCTCTTTACGCGCATGTATCATACAACATTTTACTATGCCTTGTGTGAGGAAATATATTAAATGTTGAAATGTTGGTTTAAAATAGATCTAGGTTAAAATTGAAGAACCCAGGTAGATTGTCAGGTACCTACTTATTATCTGGAATTGCATTTAACAACTTCTTCACATCTTTTGCTGTCAAGCTTATTCACTTAAAAGTTAAAACCATTGTATTGTGGTTTTGGAACACAATGAATTTTGAGTAACTCAATATTATATTAAACAACAAAATGACGCTGTACCGTCGTAGAAACATACTGACACTATTGAAACGCAATAAATCATTATTATTATTGATTACTCACTTTCACTCGACCTTTTTAACATATGTATTTACATAAAATAACTACACAAAACTCACAATAAACAACAATGGCGGGCTTTTAGATACATATGCGCATTGCGCATGTGCAAGCCGCCATACTGTCGTATTGTAAAAGGCATAAGAAAGATATGCGTTCAGCCAAACACAGTGAATATTAAAAATTAATTTATTGACCAAATTCAAAATTCATAAACATTAATAAATCATTTTATAAGTTATTAGTATTTATGTACCTTTTATATGAAAGAAAACGTGTAATTGAAATATTTTTAAAACTTTTCTCGAGTAATAAAAACTCTTTGTGTCGGGCTGACAACGGACTAGAAAATTAAAAAAAAATTAAAAAGTAAAAAGCACTAGTGCGAAAAAGTGGCACTTTCCGCACGATTTTAGTGCTTGGAAAACGCTCTTTTCGAGCACATGGATTGTAAAACAATATACGAGTAAGCTTGTGCATTAGGCCCAGCGGCAAGGTATCAATGCGCCACATTTGCGGTGTTATTTAATGGAAAGCCGATGTCGATTGCCCAGTCATGTTTGAAGCGATGTTATTCAAACCTTCATTCCATTACATTCGCTTCGGTTTTCTTCATTCTCATAACAAATATTTATAAAAACTTACTAGTAGTACCTCCGTTAAGCCCGCGAATAATTATTCTACTACACTTCGTATTTAGCGTGATGAAATCTGTATGTGTACTTACTCAAAGATGTGTATTATCTGTGTATTTGATATTAATTCCAACAATAGATACCTTCACGCGGTCTTGAGAAAAATGGGCGTGACTAACAACGAAGTGAATTCTTTTGAGGTACGGAAACCTAAAAACAATACTATTCATATAGAACAGATGCTATTCGATAGAGATATAAGTAGTTCCATTTACTTCTTTTGAGGAACGGAGACAATATTATCGTTAGAATTCTATTATAGTAGCGACATATTGTTTGCAACGCAATAAACACAGCACCGCAATAAACATCTTTGAGTATTCATGAAGCAAGATTACCTTGTTTTAAGTTAATTGTTGGCTAATCCCAGTACAGTCCAGACGTTTAATAGTAATCCAGCTCGAGCATATAATTAAGTTGCCCATGTGCAGTAAACCACAAATTAACTCCTAACTTAAGGTGCATTTTATTCACGAGGCTTCTAAGAATCTGTGATTCCTGTTGAAATCGTAAAGTATAATTAGGAAACCTAAAATGTTTCACAGGTTTTAGCGGTGCTTTGAAGTTTAACTATGTTTGAAAGTGTTTTGTTATATGTAGTAAAAGGGTCATTCAGATTGAGAAAAACAAAAGTCGTTTTTCCTGTGGTCAATTAAAGAGCTTCAGTACATATAAAAAAATGTTTTGAAATCATATAACAAGAGACGCCGTACGTTAATGTCTATTAAGAGAGCAACCAAAAATTAGGCTTTATAGCCCTTAAATTTGCCAATGCCCACAGAAGAGACGGAAGGAACTTAAATCTCTCTCTGATCCAAAAACGTGTTGACTGTTTGGTTTTCTTGTAAAATTAAGACATGGTTCTGTAAAGCATAGCTCTATATTGGTGTTATTTATTTATTTATTTATATAGTAACATTTATACCTGTTTCCTGTGTTATTATGACTGCGGCCTTCCATGGGGTAGAGGTAGCAGTCGGTTACATGTGAGGATCTGAGACGTTGGCAATACAGTCGCCGTACCATATGTTGAATAGAGGCACAATCTCCATTTACATTCCATCGCGTATTATCGCTCGACGACTTCACAATTAATCTAATGCAATTATTAACAGCGATCCTTATTTAAGGAGACCTAATAAAGCTGCATAAGTTTAAGGCATTCCGTTCTGGAATAAGCTCTTATCTGACTATACTAATCTTACTTTGGAATGGTATGTTCAGCTTCAAGCAAGTCTACTCGGGTGAAAGTATGCTTTAGAAAGAATATCTTTTCTAAAATAATTATTTTGATTTTAAGTCCGTGTAGGCCAGATTTGGACAGATCAAGGATTTAATCTGAGGTTAAACATCAAACTTGTGTGGACTTGGAATTCACTTTATTCCTTTCAAACAATAGGATAGAGTTTATTCTCAGATAATTCCATACAATTTTAAAGTTTAATCTAGGTCATCCTGGTTTGGTCGAATCTAGTATTTCATTAAACGGTGATTATATCATATGGAAAATTCATTAAATTCATGCAGGAACTTAGCAATACAGGCACAAGAGCACAGACACGTCAGTGCACATTATTATGTTAATCTGCGACTGTGCTTGAGTGTTGTAGTGTACTACATAACAAAGGGTTTAAACTTCAAATGTTGTATCCCGACTTGCGGAGGAATGTGTAGAGTGGCTAAATCCCCACGCCCGTGTGGCGAAGGCTTTACCGCTAGGCAGACCGACGATCTTCGGGCACGCACCAATTAGCGCACTCGTCGCGCAGAAACACCATCATAAATTTGATTGGACCGTTAGTATCGGGCCACGAAGTCGGCGACTAGGACAGCGGTCCCGGTGGTTGAAAGCGTTCAATGTGAGCACTTTCCTGGCTTCTCGTAGGCATAAATTACTGGCCTAACAAGCTTTATTGCATTAACCCCCGGTTTTATAAAGATCCGTTAAACCATATGTTGGTTAGTAATGTCATAAAATGTACTGAGTTACTGAACGATCTGACATTTGGTCTTTATAAAACCTTCTTTTAAACTTTACTACTATTGTTATAGTTATACTATTGTGCGTTAAAGACTAAATAAATATGACAGCTGCCTACTTTTGCAGGCTTCTCCAAGTACTATCAACTGTGGTAACCGTCGCAATGAATACCAAAATGCTTTATAGTAATTAATCGGTACTTACGAGTATATCCAAAATCCGGCTAGAGTGCCGGTTTTAAAGTATTTCCAGTGTAGGCAAAGGAGAATTTACCATATGTTAACATCATAGTGGCTATAATTGATGGTTAAAAATACCGAGGGAAACTGGCTTTTATATAAGCTGTCATTTCGTATGTCGTTAATGTAAGCTGTCATTTCGTATGTCAATAAGATGTATTTATTACGTAAGGTACTAATAACCAATTCCATAAGAATAATACATGTGCCTGTCTGTTTAAAAGGTGTTTCGAGTAGCTTCAATACCTATATATTTTTCTGTTCATGGTTCGATAACCTAGTCATATTTCCTGCACTCGATTCGTGTAATAAATTGGCATGATTGATTGGTATCAGTTACTAGGTTTATTACGAATCGCGCTCCTAAGGGCCCCACGCCCCCTGCGGCTCGGAGGATCTCCCGAGGAGATCGCTGGAAGTTTTTCCAAACGCAAACTTTAACATTAACAATTCGCCTATTAATAAATTATTGTTAATAACCACTGATTTATAGTAGTTTGTGAACACGCATTTATTTATTTTTTCTTTAAAGTCGAAGATTATTGCATTTTTAATTATTTACTCATAAAACAACTTAAATTTATAAAGGTTTTTCCTCTGGAGCTCGACGAGTTCCTTTTTAATGTTTCTTCCCAAGTCCAAGTCATCCAGCCATCTCCGTCTGGGCCGGCCTCGTCTGCGTCGCCCGTCATGTGGCATCCATCATCATCAGCCATAGCGTCTACTGCTGATTGTAGGCCTCCATCATGCTGTGCTATATTATTTGGTTCTGGGCTTTCCCCATCCATAGGAGGATTCAATTGCCCAGCCGAATTTGAGAAGCTTCGTCGAATCTTTACTTTACGTCATGTGGCATTCACTTAGTTGCTATATTAGCTCACCTATCCGGAGCACCTATGTCAGCTATGCGTGTTTTGTAGCGCAGCGTAGTGTTCAGCCCCGCTATTGTAACCTCTCCTCACTCAAATACATCTTGCCGCCGCGATTCGAAGTCAATAAGCGTAATCAGAGGTCTAGTTTGGAGTCTCCACAGGGCGTTGACAAACCTTTAAATATAATATCATATCTACTATGTACTATGTACGAGTACATTATGTCAACCCCTTTTCACATATGATATAGAATTTGTAGAGCGTGGCTGGTAGTGGTAGAGTTACGCCGTGTGGAGTAGGAAGCTTGGCGCTAATTGCGATCTGATATCTTTTTCACGCTGAAAGCTGTATGAGCTATGGAGTCTTGGCATCACTTTACATGTAATGTTTTTGGTGGATCTCATTCCTTTTTGTAAGGTAATTTCTAAAGAAGTGAATGGGAAAACCCATACAAACTTCCATCCCCTAATTTAAAGAGTGGGGGGTGATTTACTAAAAATCCTGAATTAAGTATTTTATTATTTATAACAAGGAGTCCCTATATAAATTTTCAGACCCCTACCATCAAAATTTGCGGAAGTCTCATACAAAGTTCCATCTCCTACTTTAAGGGGTTGGGGGGCAGAAGTTCAATTTTTTTGAATTATTTTGTTGATTGTGTACTAATACTAGCTTACATACCAAATTTCAGCTTTCTAGGACTTCAGGAAGTACCCTAGAGGTTTTGATGATCAACATCAGTGAGTCAGTGAGTCAGTGACGAAATCGGCGTTTTTTAGATATCAATAAAATCTTAAGTATAAGAGCTATGTTACTGAAACTTTATATGTTTAATAAGTCCACTATTGGCATCATATCCCGAGAATTTTGTTTATCTGGTATAATCCAAACCCAAGTTCCGAGGGTTCAAAAAAACGACGAACCGCTTCGAGAAAAGGTAGGTAGTGCCCTTGCGTTGCGCTTCGCTTGACTCGTCTTGGCGGGGGCACTCCCGTGCCCCCAGATACCGCGTCTCAAGGCTTACCGATCCGAATTAACTGGAATGGAGTTTTTGTGCGAGAAATGATTATTAACGACGAGCAAATTTTTAACGACAACATTACACATGGAAGTGTTTTGCTATGTGTAATGTTGTCGTTAAAAATGGCGGGATAATTGACGTGGACGTCATGTGTGTTGATTTTAACTCGAAAAAAAGGAGGAGGTTCTCAATTCGGCTGTAAGTTTTTATTTAAGTATTTTTAATGCCTGTTACCTCAGAACTTCACCATTTATGTTCCGATTCGTATGATTTTTTTCATGTGAAAGTATATGCTTCCAGGTTAGTCCCATTGTTACCAAAAATCCAGCTGGATTATCGGATCCATGAGAAAAATAAAATACCAAGTCAAATTGAACGATCTTGAATTGTAATATAAACATACGAGCAAAACTTGTATTAAAGAGAACTGATTTGAACACCAACGGCACCGAGAGTAAGGTAAGCGTCCGAATTGCTGACACCTTGATGCCGAATAGTAGACGCATATTGTTCACTTCTATTGCTATGAATTAAAATTGAAAGTGTATATGTAAGTATTGGGTAGCTGTCGAGCACTGAAACGTTCACCTTACAGTTTGAAAATAACATCAGTGTATTATATAAACAATCGTAAAATGTGTGTATACTTATATCAATTACGAATAACGATTCAGTGTAATATAAATTACAACAACACATGAAACCAAAGTGCCTGAAGTGCATTAACAAATAAATTTTAAAGCTTAATTGACGAGTCGTCATCAGAAGATTCGAAAGCCTAGTTTACTTTAAGAGGTCCTAAATTCGTCTCCTAAATGAGTCCAGGAAGCTGGACAAGGATGCTGAGGGAGGTGGTGCAGATGCTAGCGAAGGTGAGCACGAGCGAGCCGGTGGTGAGCTTGAAGGGGCGCAGTTCCAGGTACTTCGCGGCCAGCTCCAGTGCGCCGTGCCGCTCGTCGTCTGCGCACACGCATAATAGCATTTCATCGGGGTTAGCATAGCAATGCACCGCGGAGAAAGTCCCAAAAACGACTACATGATGACGACGACGACAAGATGAATGCATGTCAAGATCTCCCTAGATAGGTACATACATTGTAAGCTTTTTTAATTGCCTCCCTAAAGAATAATAAGAACAGTAATGGATGTCATATCAGAAGCTTCCTAACGAAAACTTGTTTTTTAATTCTCATCAAAGTTTCCCGTAATATCTCAGAACTTTCCTGGTATTTAGTAAATGTTCTGCGACTTGTACGTACTAGGCTAGCGCAACCGGCGCCGCCGGGACGATCAACCCTTCCTCTTTCTAATTTGCACAGTCCGGCGAGCGTGACGAGTTGTGCTAGACTTACTGGACATACGTCATACTGATCAATCGGAAACAACGCAAAAATAATAACGAAGAGGCTGTCTCTGAAACACGGCGAGCATAGCCATGCCTGATGAACATGATGCGCCTCTCTGTGGGCCTAACCAGTATCTTGCAACTTCTTCAACCAGTAGCTTAGCGTGAACCTTGCGTTGTTGTCTCCCCCGGACCCTTCAATTACATTTTTTTTTTACAAAAGCCCCCTTTCCCTCGCATTCAAGAAGTTGGTTTACAATTAATATTTTGAGTTTGTCCACTTCACGAATAACAAGGTCAGCAAAAATAGCCGGCGAGCAAGCAAATATGACAGTAACAAATAATTGTGTTGCTACGAACCCGAAATTAAAAATACTTTTATCCTGAAAGGAAAAAAAAGAGTTAATTCTATATATTGTCGTATAAGTATACAGGTCTCATAGATTTCAACTTATAATTAGTATTGTAAAAAATAAAGTGGCCATAACAACAACTACTTATTGAAGATATATCCATGACCAAATTGCTTTTGACGCCAGACTCAAATATTTATTTATCAACAGACGGACCAACAGGCGGTCATCTCGAAACTATAAGGTTTCCTTGTTGACTACGGAATGCATTACAACAACCTTTTCAAAAACTATTTTAGGACTGATTAGGGCTTCGCCAGAAACATAACAGAACTTGTTTTCAAAAATGATACATTTAGTAAGTGAATAGTATGATATAGTATGATAGTTTTAGTTATTCAAGAGTTTTTGAATATTCAATGTAGAAATCGCATTTCTGTGTATTTTCCAAAACAACTTTAGATATAGCACGAAGGTCGGCTAGGTCGCTAGTGCCTATGCCAAATCTTGGGTTCAGGTGTCAAAGCGGACCCCGGGCTCCTTTAGGGGCACTAACGGGAATAACGCTAGGAGGATGATGAGTGGAGTAAGAATCCATCGACTGCCGTGCCCCCAGATTTACAGAGGATTTAAAAAAAAACTGTACATTCTGTACAACTCCGTTAATTTAAGAATACACCGTGTTCATGCACACATCTTGCTGCAAGGTGCCAACGTGGCTTAATCGGGATATAACCATAACACACGAGTGTCGTAATGTTATAAAACACGCGTGTTTAATACCCAGGATTATGAGCCTAAAACCGACATAATAAGAGGTACGTTACGAGCAAATGTGTTGAAAATAAATTAAACATTTCAAGGTTACACATATATGGCAACACTGGTGGTCAAGTTTGGAATGCTGAAACTGGTTAAAACAAATCTACAACATTAACTCAGGGGCTTAAAGGATTTCGAATCTCGAGTTGAACAACCAGATCATCATATTTTTATATATCCTATTTGAGACGCGCATTAAAAGTTATTGCAATACCTCTGTCACTCTCGTATTCACCGAGCAAAAAAGGGACAGAACAACGGAAGCATAGTATCGTAACTGTAGTTTTATGTCCATCAATTTTTATGGATTGTATCTGTCAGAATTGATATAATTCGTTCTTTTGTAAGTTTAATTTACGATCTTTGGTTAATTTATTTTTTCTCCGACAGTGTGTTTTCTGTGTTAAAAGTTAACTGTGCGGTTTAAATGAACCATGAACACGGGAGATATTTACTTTGAGAAACCAAAGCCATGCGGGTGCAATAAATATGTACAGTCGACGTCAAAGAAATGTTTACATTCTTCGCCTTATTACAATGGAGTAAGGTGCAAAAGTGTAAACATGTCGTTGACCTCGACTGTGCATCTTTTTGACATTCCGCTGTACCAGTTTAAATACTAACGAAATAATACAAGCACGCACAATTACACTACTACATTTTATTGAACACCTATCTAAAACCCTACAGACCCACATGAACTGGAATCTGAATACGTTTTCAAGCTTCCCCAATAGATTACATACTTATGTACAAATTTTGCTAGCACACGAGTAATCATTGTTTAATTCTTTTTTTTTTAATGCGTGCGTTCTATTTCAAACTAAGCCCGGTCGACGCACAAATTCTTCGACCCCCTCGTATGTAACTCCGGCTGCAATTGGCAAAGTCTCGAACGCATTAGTTTGTGCCCAAGAGCAACAATATCCGCGTCATATAACTGAGTACGCAGAATAGCCCTGTTTCAGAAGTTACAAGTTAGCAGCACGGTGCGCCGTGTAATTTTTGTGCAGACGCATTTCTGCGGCACACAATGGACTGTTACGCGCTAGTTACAGGTCCCGTTAGCAATAAACTTCCCTAACTATGCAGCTATTCCTATTCTCTTGGAACGTGTTCGAGATTTTCAGTAAATAAAATTTAAGCATGGACTAAACTGAACATCTTAACATTAAAGTTTGTTTAAGTGGTCGTGCGAATGATTTTGTCAGACGCAGTTCCGTTAGTCCATGCGAAGAAAATATTTTTTAATTCGTTTTTAATATTGGTTACGTTTTAAAAGCTGTATGTTACCTTAAAAAAGTGGATCATAATTTCAATCACGATCTCTTCTTCATTGTAATTTTTGACAATGTAACTCAAACTACATACGAGTATATATAGTCCTCCCTGTCGTATCCGACCACGGCGACCCTTAAAATTGTCTCTGTAGAGCACGTATGTGGCTCGCTAAGCCGATCTTAGTTTTAAATGTTCGGTCGCACTGTGTTCTAGTACAACTGGGCCTGGGAATTAAAAGTATACGTATTAGGGACGACTAGGGTCGAGTTTTCCATCATTGGACTAAAATCCAAGAGCGCCATTCTAACTATAAACTTAAAGTTTAAAAGAAATGCTTTTCGCCTGTCAAATCAGACCTTTTTCAGTAGTGGGAATGATTGTGTCACGAAATTGTGGGCGTTGACAATGCCCGCCCCAAGCGGCTCATTAGCGCACACACTGATTGTGCTTCTATCATTAGGTGCAAAACCAATAATTTTCATTATCTACACATAGAATAGGCATTTCTTCATGACAATAACAAAACATAAACGGAGATCAGCACGTAAAAGGAAAATAAGTTTAAAAAAATCTTCTCAGAAAGATTTCAATCACCTCGCACGGGAGGGAGCAATTGGTATGGGTTGCCTATTATTTGTGTATATACCCGTATATCTGTCTTGTTTTAATTGTCCTATTTGTGTCTTCTTGCTGGGCATTGGCGTTCCCTCTTTTATTATTCGATGCCACTGGTATTCGATGTAAACGAAATCATATGTAATGTTTATGGGCATATTATTATTTTCATAATTTCATCTGACACAGCGCAGCCTCAAGCTTTATAACGCGCATGTGCAGACGTAGGTTATTCATATTTCTCGTTTATTTGGTATTGCCAATTAGTGTGGTCGTAAAGGCTGACCATTACGGGAGGTCCTTGATAGAGGCAGATTGCGGGAGGTTTTATGAATCTACCTCTCATTTAAATCTACTTATAAGTACGTGTAGAGGTGCAGATGAGGTTTCCGAAAGTTCATTTTGCTCATTTGTCTGAAAATAACATATAAGCGAGAAAATAAAGACACATTTGTCGTTCCCAGGAAAAAGGGGCCGCTATGATATACGTAGTCAGTAAGGGGATTATGGTAGGCATTACACAAACGCGTTTGTTCCTATTCAAAATCCTTCATAATATTTCACAACAGCAATTAACCACAAATGCGCTTTTCTTCCGAGTCTTATATAAAAAGTGTGGACTATGAGTCAACATTCTCTATTTCTGGGTGTATTTGTGGGGTTGAATCAGCGTACCATTCCGATTGGAGCGGTGCAGATAGCTGCGGATCGTCGCATACGCAGCTTTGCGAGCACTTCGCAGCAACTTGAATATGCCTCAGAATCATTTTATTGATCCGCGAAACCACGTTCATCATGTTTTATGGATCCCGAAGATTTTTACAGTCTCTCAAGAAACGGCACCCATATAAGAACACTGTCGTGCGTTTTAAACCCAAGGCATACCTACACAATACACACATGAAACGGAGGTTAAAAAGCGGTTCTTTGTCACAAAATCACTTACACCAAAGCTTCTATCTTACTGATGGTTGTTACTGGAACATTACTTTATAACTCAAAACCGCTAGTTAAAGCGGCAGATTTATTTGGAACCACTTCCACACATCAGAGTACTCTTCAAGAATTTAAAAGCAAACGAAAATCACCCTTAAGCATAAAGTAATAAGATAACAGTAGATTCGAGATGTTGGAAAACCTTTTGGTCTTGCACGTATAATGTAGAATCCGCTTGAACTGTTAACGCTGTGCGTAGCGTCGTGCTGACGGGTTACCGGTTCGAATCCGTCTGTGACAAATATTTGAGCACAATGGAAATGTGTGTTTGTATGTATGTTTTATACTGGGTCCAACGGACGGTACGGATTAGCTTTGTGCGTCGCGTTGCGCAATGCTAACGTGTATTTTGGTCCCAGCATTATAGTATGAGGGATTGTAATTCACTGGTTGGTTTTTTACTCTCTCCGAGTGTGCCTAAAAATTGTATTTATATGTAACTAATGAAAAGTTTACAACAGGCATCTGTTACGTACACATTTGATGCGTAGTTACTTAAATAACACACGGTTACGAAAAAATAGTGATCCTTTAAGGGGCTACCCGAGGTTTTCATCGATTTTTGACAAGTTTTGAATCGTATCTACTACTTTTGCACTACAGATAGAATCATAAATCAAACGGCTATCGGTTCTTCAATCTTTTTTCTCCATTTTGACTGACCGGATTTTGAAACAAATTAATACTTAATTGTGTATGATTTTTTTAAACATTGTCTAAAAAAACACTTATTTCGTATCTCTATTGACGTGAAAGATCTAACATATACGAAATCTACATATTTGGGTTCGTCTGTGACGTCTCTAAAAACTGGTAGAGGGTTTTCATTTTAAACCAATTAACACAAAAGTTATGGCCAGAAAACTAGTTTTTTGGCCTAAAATTGCTCAACTTTGATGTCAAATATCTCAAAAACTATGAACTTTGAAGTAAATAATGGGATATTATATTGCTTAAAGCCGTTGTTGTTAATATAATAAGCTACAAAAACATTACAAAACCAAGGGATTCAGATCGAAGGTCATTGGCGTATGGGAGCCTCTTAAGAACGCTCTCACCAAATATAATCCATTTGTAATAATGTATTGCGCTCATTAAGCTCTTTTCTGTATTATAAGTAAAATTAAAGTCTATTTAGTCACTTTTAAAAGTGTAACATGCCGATTTAGCCACAATGGCATTCGCGTTATCTGCAGTTCTACCGTTCCAATAAAATAATATATAAGTACCAACAAATACTCAGCCGTGGAAAGTAACTTGTCGCGTCCGCAATAAACATAAGTGCAAGAGAATGCGTCGTTAATGCGATACCTACACGTTCTAGGTTGTCGGTTTGTACATTTGGTACTGTTTATATGCCAATGTGGTTGGGACACACTGCTAGAAAAGATTGCCAAGGAACTGCCAGCTGTCCATTTTTCAAAATTGCCTCACAGAATGAGTGCCATTGCCATTATGCGGGGATGGGGGGGGGGGTGTCAAAACGACGCCAGGCAGCCGTTTAGTTCGATCATGCGCATACCGGGTTTTAGGCACGTGTTTGGGTAGTTTGTAAGGAGCTCGCATTCTGTGGTTTTTTCGATCGCTGCACGGCATACGTAAAACTTAGATGAGGATATGAGGACGAGGAATGTTAGGGGACAATCTTGCACAAATCGAACTCCTAAGCTCAAGAAAAATTGTGTTATTGGTACTAGACGGTACTTTAATACATACGTAGAGACATGCGAGACTTCAGAAACAAAAAAAAGGTTCATGCTCATTACGCAAATATTGTCTCCTACGGGAATTTTAACCCACTAGACTAAATCAGTCGTTCAGTGAATATGGCTATTAAAAAATATGTTATAACTGCATGTTTTAATCAGGTAAGAGAATTAAGTGATAATGATAACAACCACAATTTCTTCGATATCGATAACACGACGGACAAACTAGAACCTCAATACGAACAAATAGTGACCATGTCTGAATATAAATTATCTTTGGAATTATGGTATGAACAACAACAATAATAACTATTTACTTTAAATGGTAACTGTTCACTTGGGAAGCATGCAAACGGACGCTTTATGTTGCTCTTCATCATCATCATATCAGCCGAAAGACGTCCACTGCTGGACATAGGCCTCCCCCAAAGAGTGCCAAAGTGACCGATCCTGCGCCACCCGCATCCAGCGGACTCCAGCAACCTTTACCAGGTCATCAGTCCACCTTGCGGGGGGCCTACCCACGCCGCGCCTTCCGGTACGTGGTCGCTACTCGAGAACCTTTCCGCCCCAACGGCCATCGGTTCTACGTGCTATGTGCCCCGCCCACTGCCACTTAAGTTTAGCGATTCGATATGTTGCTCTTAAAGTGATTTATTTTTAATGCATCCTTGCTTACCATGTGTACGATGTCGTTAGATCCCTATAGATCCAGAATGTGCGATCCCATCGCGCGATTCTTACAATAGTTGTCGTCTAAACACAGAGCCTTGTTATTGGGACGCCCACAGTCACATTTTACGCCACGCAGGACTCTTACAGTGGGGATAGAGCAAATTGAAAGGGAAATGAAATTCAATTGAGCCTGAGAATTGTTTAGCAGTTAACAGAAGTTACAATTTTCAGTTGCCAGTCCCGTTTGTATATCGTCGATATTGAAGTTAATTGTAATGGTTAGAATAAGTTATAATTTTGTGCTGGGATAGCATGTGATCTTTTTTTATAATTATCTTTAAGGAAGATTAGGTACTTGCTGCTTTTTGTATGACTTAAAATATTCAAAATCTGCCGTCAATTCGGAAAAAAACAATTAAAACTGTAGAGAAAATAAAGCGTAGGTATGTTTGTAAAACCCTCCAACATAGTATTCAAAGTATTGGTGACAATCCCGCAAAAACGGAGTTAACATACCAATTAAGGGGCTCCACGCGCTTTTTGGCTAAATTTAACAAGATTTTAGTTGATGTTCCTCCGTCAAAACTATAGATATATTTATAGCACAAACAGTTATCGGTTCTTCAATCCTTTATCTACATTTGCACGAGAGTTTTTTTGAAAATAAGTAATATTTCTTTTTTATGATTTATTCCAACATGGTCCAAAAAAGCTCTGTTTTAGATATTAGTATGTTGTTTATGCACTTTTATGTATGGAATCTACATATAACAGTTCCTTATTGACGTCTGTAAAAACCTACGAGAGATTTTTATTTTTAACTCATTTTCACAAAAGTTACGTTCAAAAAATTGCCAAAGTTTGGTGCCATATATCCCGAAAACTGTGAGTTTTGATGTAAATATGGGATACTATTTCGATAAACCACGTTGTTGTTAATACGATAAGCCATAAAAAAACGCGAAAAGACCGACAGTTACAGATTGAAGGTCATTGGCAGCTAGGAGCCCCTTAATTCCGTGTGTGATATTTAGTGGCAATCAGTTTTGTCTTTTATTGGATAAATATGTGTATTAAGTAGTTTTGTGGGATTGACTAAAATGTATTAATTATTAATGCCCAAGTATCGATCTTGAAGCAGCTGGTTTTATAAGCACAGCAACCCCTGTTAATTCCGCCGGCGCTCGCGCTGGCGCGTTGTTCGCACGGCGCGGCGCGGGCGCACTATTTCACACTTTATCAGCGAGCCGATGGCCGCGTACGCATAATTCAGACCTACTGCAGCCGCTGCCTTACAAACAGTAAGTCACGCGTATGCGCAATCACAGCGTTTTCACACCGTCATGTCATCGTCTTTTGCACCCTTCATTGTATTTCGTTGGGAACTTATATGAATAATCCTTACAAAAACAATTTCTGATTTTAGGTCCCAATTCTTCTTTAATGATTTTAAGAGTTTTCTCTGTCAGTTTATAGCCTTCAATTGTTACGGCACGCTTATAAAGTGGTTTCAGATTGTGAAGTAACCTGCTACCTACGTCACCAATGCACCGTAACCTGTAAAGTGGTATAGCAAATGGTATTTCTCTTACACTGGAAATCTGCACTTGCGATTATTTACTTTCAAATGTACACTACTTAAGTGGCCACATTTTACTAAGTCGTATGTTGCATATTCTGTGTACTGTGTCGCGACCCAGGTTGCCATGTTGCTGTATTAAATGCTGTGATTTAGTTCTCTAACATCGTGTGTCTCTTAAACAAAGCAAGGCTCGCTGTGTGTTTTGTTGAGGTATTTTTCATTTAACTGGACCGTCGCATAGTGTATTTAAATTCTCTGAAAGGCTGTTTAATTCGTTCTTATCAGTAAAACTATTATTGATCTTTTACTTTTATAATGTGTTCATGAGTTCCTATTTTAGAGCCAGTAAAACCATCAAACTTAGGTTGTTAACCTGTGTTACTTAAAGTAGGTAGGTATTACCCAAAGGCTCAGGTTATGGTGCCGACGAATATGCATTCACCATCTTGAAATACGAGTTATTGGTATCCTCTGTGGCGTCAAAAATAAAAATGTACAAACCTCGAAACGTTAACACATTCAAGCTGACTTCACCGTGTTTCATCAGTATCCAAAACAATGTCAGAATATTTGTCGCGTCATTACAAAACACCTAAAACATGGAACAAAAAGCTGCAACATTTACCCATTATACATTTTAATGGGTAGGTACCCTACCCATTCAAAAACGCGGAGCTAAAGTGAAAGCATGTACATACACATATAAGGGTGGGGTCACACCAGTCAAAGGTCCCACACAATGACCTTACAAGTGTCAATTCATACAAATGCGTTCCATTATATCTTGGCCCGTGTTAGAAACCGGCCGTGTGCGTTTCTTGTGTTATTACGTGCCTTATTTAAGAGATGGGGCTCTTGTTAAGATGGTTGTGAGTATTTTGTTGATATAAGCCCCTTTGCGTTGGTTCTGAAATTGGTTATTGAATATAGGAATAGATGCTGACGATTTTTATATAGATTTAGTTTAGAGAAGGAATTTAGATGTTAGTTAGATGTTTATTTATTTTAGTGTGATAGAAATAAATGTTATTTCTAGAGTTACGACGAGTCTTCAATTTTCATGTTATAAATAGTACTTTACTGCGTACCTGCGTACTTTTGCCCGTGAGTCTGCAGAATCTGGGATAAAAATCGATTCAACGATGCAGTCGACATCAAAGATATGTTTACACTTTTTCGACTTATTGCTTTGTAATAAAATATACCACTAGGTACATATCTTTAACATCGGCTGTACTAGCGTGAATAGGTTACATGCATACGTACAAAAGTGGCCCTGGTATTCATAATATATTTTGGCAGACAAAAAATGCAAAGTTCGAGTATTTTGATCTCTAGGTTCAACTTTTTCATCTTTTTTATTGTGCAATTAAGTAAGGGCACTGTACTTTAATACGGGTGTGTAGAGATATACTTATTCTTGTCTTCAGAGGTATATAATCATACAACTTTTATATTCAACAACGTCTTGCTTACTTTACAGCGACGATATCGGAATAGTCAGCTATTTCTCTGAGACAAGAGGCAGCTATAATTTTAAATTCAAATTTATTAACTGCCAGTCACTGATTGGGAATGAGATCTGTAAAGGCGTTTATACAACCTTAAGGTGCACACACTACTAATCCGCCGTTGGAAACAGAACGTTACCTCTGATCCCCGGGCTCCACGGCATTGTTCTATGTGTGCACAAGAGTCGCTGGGACTGTTTCCACTTTGTCCCTCTTTCCACATTGTTCCCCTTATTTTTATTAATAAGAGTAGCAGCATTCCGGATTCGGCTCGGTGTTAACATATTTTCTAATATGTCAACTCGGTATTGTTGCGTGTTTGTGGCATTGTGGCGTCTGTGTAACGTCAAGTTTTTGTTATGCAGACGACATAAACTACACGGCATTGATAAGCCTTCGTGTCCTCACGAATTTAGGTATGTTTGGAACATACACACTTTAATGGCCCGAACTAGCATTCGTAATTCAAACACGCTGGTCAATATAATCCAGTGAAATCCTACTTTAAGATTTTAGCACAGTGAGTTATATTGCATAGGTATTGCCTTTTTGTTGTTAGATTCCTACTTCGGCGCTAGATTAGATAAATTCGCGCCTGTGCTTCTAATGTTGTATTTTCTTGAAAAAGGATTAAGAATGTAGTCAAATGGAGAAATTAGAAAAGTAGAAAAACCCCCGACATTTTCATTTCAAAGTCCAATATCTCAAAAACGGCTTAACAGATTTCCAAGAAACATGCCTAAGAACACTCGGGATAAAATTATCTATGACACAATAAAAACCGCATTCAAATCGGTCCATCCGTTTGGGAGCTACGATAACACAGACAGATACACAGATACACAGACACACAGATACACAGACACGTTAAACTTATAACACTCCTCTCTTTGCGTAGGGGGTTAAAAAGCAATGCAAAATAGTTAAATAATCACATTAATCACAAAGTTATAAGTGTCCAAAGTTTTAAGACCATGTTGTCTCCCTTTTCCGCAAAACGCATCTTGCAGGCCCGGCCTCCAATGTTGTATGAAATGTAATTACGGATCTCTCGTCTCGCTGCGCCTGAAACGTGACACTTTATGAAGAACACAACGTCAATATTTCATTGCATGTTTGAGAAAAAATATTCGTTGGCCCATGTTACTATTACTTACAAGGTGAGTATTTTTTTTGTCTTCTATCATCACGAAAACATACGACATCCGAATTAGTTATTTAATTTAAGTATTATTTCTATCATGAACCGATGACCATATCTTTTTATATAGTTTCCAAGAATGGGAACCTACATTATGGAAACGTGGATTTTTTTGTTTTATTAATTTCGCCAGTTTCTTTTATTCTTTGTAATTTATTTAAAGTATCGTCGTTGTTAACGATTTCTTAGGCATATTGGCATAGTTTATCCCTGCTTGTAATAGATACGCAATAAAAGTAACTCGCGAATCGGAATGTGGGAAGATCATTATTCTCTGAGTCGGATGACCATTGTTGGACTAAGGGTGGAGTGCGTGGAATAGTTCAGTTTCTAACACGTTGGGGTTGTGCTTAATGTCAGATTTTGAAAACCGAACTACTTATATAATTAAACAACCATACAAAAAACATATACCTAGGTATGTTATCCAAGGTATTTAATCCATTGCCTGAACTTTTTATAATATGCCAAGGAAAATGTTTAAGTTAGGCTGTTTTCAACTTAAAAATTCACTACTGCTTCTTAACTAAATATACCGTTTGACAAGTCCCTGAGGTTTGTTGACTGACAGCTTTTTAATTAGATAATGATTCGTTTTGACAAAATCCGATTTTTATATGCTGACTTTCGCGAATTTTCGTGCGCAGGCGAAAAGTGAAGCATACTGAGCCAAAGCAAGCAAGCGAGACTATATACTTATAATGTTGAAGGGTTACATTCGCCTTAATTGGCCTTAATATATTAAACAGCAGTCACGTATTTTGCTCGACACGACATATCACCAAGAATCTTAATAAAACTGCACCATTTTCATTTTTCACACAAAAATGTTCCACCTCGAGTGACACAAAATTATTGAAAAAAAAAAAACAGAGTTCCGTACGAGTCCGGCATTCTTACAGCGCTCTATTATCTTAGATACGAATGTCACCTTAAAATCAATCGTATACCATTGTTTTAAGGTAGAAATTGGCTTGCCTTTATAGTTTGACGCTTGCAATCAGTTTTTTCTATCGGTGTTCAGAGAATGTGATCATTTTATGTCGACGGAACGATTATCATTTACTCACGACATGTTTTTTTTTGGTGGCTGTCTGCGTTATTTTGATTGCTAAACTGTCATACTGTCTTAGATTTGTGCAAATAGTTATTGAAATGTCAGAAATCTGGCAATTAACCATTACACTCTACTCCCAAACGCGAAAAGCAGGGAGTTACTGTAGTTTTGTTGCATATCTATATCTACTCAGTTACTAGTAATCATAGATTAGGATCTCATATATTTACGTTTGGTATACCTGCTTGGATTAGCCACCTTAATATACCCTTTTATTTATTCGTTTTGGAAAAATAAGCTAATAGTCATATGAACCGCCAGAAAACTTGTCGAACTTTCTGTTTTTGTACATACGTACTTTTAAATATTCGCAACAGAGCCATGTCGTTCATCCGACGACACGTGTACGTCACGACTTGATATACAGTTTCCACTAAACGTCTTCGTTACCTCCGCAAAAACGTACGATGAGCTTCAGCATTCCTTATACTGTTTAGATCCCATGTAATTTATATGATACATTCCCTTATCAATGGATTTTGAATCCTATCCCGTCTGACGAAGAGCGTCATTTCGATGTAGGGATATGTTGGAGTTACGACTTTTATTAATTTCAATGTGGGGTAGGAAGAATGTGTCATTACGTGTTTTCGAATTAAGGTCTAGCATGAGCGGTGACAAGGGGGTTTCAAGTGGCTAATGAGTTATTTTTGCTCTGATTGCTCTGAAAAAGACGGCTCTGTTACGACTGCGTGCTAGATCTGTAGTACAACTTTATCATCTGTGCCTTTTTTTCTGCAAAATATGGATGGTAGTTTTTATTACAATCGCCATTTTGAGATACGTCGGAACAAATTTATATGTCGTTGGGAGTTATTTTTACTGAGCAAAAACGTTGTTCGAGTGTTATGATATGACGATGTATTTAGATTTCAAAAAGACTAATATACTCACGTACAGTGAAACCGACGCATCTGACTTGAATGTATTCATATGTTAGTTAAATTTTATACATCTAGTTCTTTTTCAATATTGCTAACGAATTTCCTCATACATTTCATGCGGAATAAGACATAAGTATATTGTTGTAAAAGCAGCCATCATAATAAAACGTATAGTATTCGAAAACACGTGGGAGTTAAGATTGTCGCAGTTCGGACGAAATGGATAAAAAACCGATCAAGGTTGGCATAAATTTTTACTGATCGTACCTTAACGATGGGTCGAATTGTTATTAGCTTATAAGTGATATTATTACAAAATGTATTATGATTTTGTGTGCCGTAAACTAAAATGTTCATGATTGATAAAGGTGCCAGGTTATAGCACTACTCCATATGAAAAATATGGTATCTACACTATAATATATAATCTACACTAATATTAGAAAGAGGAAATAATTGTTTGTTTGTGTGTTTGTATTGAATAGGCTCCGAAACTACAGGACCGATTTGATTTTTTTTTACCATTTGAAGCCGTCATTATCCCTGATGAACATAGGGTACTTTTTACCGCGGGAAAATGCTTCATTCCTACGGGAAAACGGGTAATCCGTGCGAAACCGAGCCGGGCAGCTAGTTATTAAATAAATGTAGGTACATTTATTTTACACTGAGGTACAGCTAGGGCTCGTATTGACGATATGTGGTTGTGATTATTGAATGTGGCCGACTTTTTATGAAACTGTCACTGGAAGTGGAACCTTGTGCCTTGGACGCTAGAGTTGCTTTTTGAATGGGCTACTTTGATGCAGTTCGGCCAACTCAAATAATCTCAAGTATAATAGGGATAATGATTAAGATTTTTTTATAATGTCATTTGAACCAGTATTTGGAGAGGAACAAATGTTTGTATGGGAGCAACTACAATTAAATAACATAAATACTCAAAAATTTGAGACAAAAATTGACGTCGCTGGCGGCAGCGCAAAACGCTTCATACTGATAGACACAAGTATGACGTCACAATTGTACAAAGCCAGTCCAAGTCCAGCTAATAAACTATCTCCTATAATATATCAATACGACGCTCCGTTGCGACGTGAAAGAAGGACAAACATACAAACACACACACTTTCGCATTTATAATATTAAGTAAGGATTACGATAATTTGTGTAAGTCTTGTTAAATGACCAAAAGTTGAAACTTTGACAGATTTTTCGCCATCATTTCTATATTAGGCCTTTATCTAAGTAACTGCATTATGTTGTACTTAATTGTTTATGCACTGAAGTGCCTGACAAAACTAACAAATTTATTTTTTATTCCAGGTCGGTACTAGAGCTAAATCTCCTTGCTGCATTATTCAGGTAAGTATTTAACAATTATTTCGGCGCTCAAGGAAATATTTATACTGTGTAAATACTTGCATAGACCTACTATGGTAGGTATAGACCTAGCATGAAATGCCTACAAATGGTTATAGGCACAAGCAGTGGCTTAATTCAAATAGATTTTCACGTATCTAATGTACCTACTCGTAACGCCAGCATTAACACGTTTCTGTTAAAAAAAAAAGACCGGGTTCACTCCGGGAGTGCCGGCAGAAGTGAAAACTCAATAATATTGTAACAGTTTTTCGATCAGGTCACGTGACATCTTACGGTGTCACCCTAAAAATGAATTTGACATAAATTTATAAACAATTATCAATTATTTAGGTGGACGGGCCGCGGGCGCGTTGGGTGCCAGGGGGCGGCGGCAAACACAATACCAATTTGTTTTTATAAATATTTTTCTAATATCTCTTTAGGAATAACGCCCAAATTCGAACTATTCGAATTTTCTCATTAGCAAAACGGTGAAGGACGCGTTGGTATTATTACAAATTTATTTGCAGAATATGCTATTGCAAAAAGTGTTTAACGGCTTTATACTCTTACGAATAGCGTTCAGTTTTGAATGAAGTCGAATCGGCTAGCAGCAAAAAGTGAACTCCTTCACATCTGACGTCACAAAACTCTGTCGCGTATTTAACAATTTTTCCCCATCCCAAGAAGTGCTCAGCGCCGCTAAAGAAGTTTTCACTTCAATCATTTTTGGTACAAGCTTTTATTGTCAACTGTACTTTTCTGTATACTTACGGTACCGTCATCCCGAGCCCAAACTCAACGGGGTTACGTCGGTTAAGTACTGAATTCCCATGACCACCTTGTCTCCATTATCTGATCATCTCGATGATTTAGATTTAGATCCTCTAGAAAGCTCGATGGTATATCTTGAATTGTCATCCAAACTATACTTATTCCCAAAATTTCAGCTCAATCGGTAGAGGTTAACTTATTCAAAATTCAGTTCCAAGATTTGTCCCACACTACAAACTAACAAACAAACGAACAGCTCAAGTTAAATAAAAGCTACTAATAACAAAAATCAAGTTAGGTTCTAAACAAGATCAACTTTATGTCTCAAGCAAACCCGCAGGCAGAAACTAGAGCTGGTTTCATCGCAGATTAAAGCAGGCGCGTATCAAACTAATAGAGAGGGCCGATAATGCGCAGTTACGGGACCCGCTCGCCGGGTCCGCGTTCAAATTCTTACACGGGACTTGAATTAAAACTTGAATGGAGCGTCAGCAGACTTATATTTCTTGTCATAGCATTTTTTAAATAAGTACATATTTTTTTCGTACTTATAATTGTCGGCGCAATGAATAGTCGCAACGCAACAGAGCAAATGTATTTAGGTATCGATTATGCAAAACAATCTAATGTATGTTTTCTAAAATAATCGTAGGAAGCACGAATTAATCTAGACTTTCGCGATGCTTCAACTATGTAATTAGACTAATTTGCATAAAATAAATGAAGTTTATATTTCTCCTGAACTTTCTTGCTGACCGTACAATAACTTGAAGTAAAACTGTCACAATGGATTCAACATAACACCGCCGCATAACAGATCAGATAACTATAATGATCGATGAAATAAAAATAAGGTTTCCGAATAGTAATAAGCGGGGATAGTTTATGCCTGTCGTTTATTGTGTATTTATTGCGATGATAGATTCTCAGTGACACCCGGATATCATTTTAGCAAACATGCTGTAGAAAATCGTACGTATTTAGTTAAGGATTTTGTAAGTTCTTGGTTTATCTATGATATAAAAAAAACCATACCACAAAAGTGAACAGGTTACAAACATCTTAGTATCTCTCTCGAGATATATATATCTAACTTATAAAGTATTGGACTTAAATTCTATTAGAATATCAACTTACAACAGAGTGCATTCGCCGGCATCAAAAATAAAACTTTCGCCAGACTTAAAAAAGAAGCCGAAACCAAAACATTTGGGCTCTTTCATAGATTGAAAAGGGCATCGAATCTAAAGCGTTCGCAGCCTTATTCAGCCCCCACGCTTCCTCCCAGGTTTTTATCGAATTCACACCCGTAGAACAAAAGCGAACAAAACAAAGTGTTGCCGCTGGCGACACCTGACGAAGTGAGAATGAAACTTGATACCAACCATAAACACCTACAATCCAAAACCAACTTTAATTCAACCGTTTAAATTTCAATTTTACGGAACACGTCACGATCAAGACATAATTTTCGATGCCATTGAAAATTGTATGTTCTTAAAGAGCTTTAAGGTTGCTTTTTGAATAGAGGATCGTTTTATTAAGATTCAGTGTGTACGTGATACGGTCTACATTTCGCTTGGTACCTAGTTTCATATTGGAATAATTTTATAGTTATTATGGTATTGTATCGATATGTTTTTGATATTTCAATCGCGATAGGTTGCCGTTTTAAATGGCTAAATATTGAATCGACCGTGCAATATACAATAGGCAATACCTAAATAGTCTCAGCAAATATAAATAATTAGGTAAGTACTTGATATAAGTAATGCACGAATTATAAAATCATAAAGTCACGAGTTCAGAACGCACAGGAGTAGGTAGGCAATTTAAATACACCTAAACATATCCAAAAGACTTGTGATTTTTATTTTTACCACCAAACAGGTATTTACAAATCGGTGACATTTTACGACAGTATTGTGGAATAACTACAACTTAGAAAAGTTGAAAAACCCCCGACATTTTCATTTCAAAGTCCAATATCTAAAAAACAGCTGAATAGATTTTTATGAAACATAGCTAAGAACACTCGGGATAAAATTATCTATGACACAATAAAAACCGCGTTCAAATCGGTCCATCCGTTTGGGAGCTACGATACCACAGACAGATACACAGACCCACAGATACACAGACACGTTAAACTTATAACACCCCTCTCTTTGCGTCGGGGGTTTAAAAAATAGGACGACACATGATCAGTCATAATATTATGTTCCTCACATTTTGGGGGCCCTGTGCAATAGGTACTGTGTAACTTAAGAAACTGATGCATTCACGTTCATAATATTTTTCCATGCTAAATTACTATAATAAATTCATTTTCTTGTATTGTATCAATAGTACATTGTGATACAAGTGAGGCATGTTGATAATTACATCAGAGGCGTAATAGTTCACGCGAGCCGCAGGTGAGCGTGATATAAGAGAGTCGAGGATGTAATTATCAAATCTCACACGTTTCATAAGACGATTTTCAACACATTTTGCGAGAAAAAAATCCTTTTCATATGATGAAAATTTTATAGTCCTGCCAAGTTCTTTTCTTTACTTAATTATGGCAACAGGTTTGTACTCACATATTTGTACATCGCCCAGAATTTCCAGTGGCGTCCATTCTTTTTATCACATTTCTAGTCAACATTTTTGAAAATAACCGCATTAACAATGTTTACAAATATTTGTGAAATGACCTACCCATATAATGGCGCGCAACACTTTATTTTTCGTGAAGTTTGCACAGTGCGCGCGCATGTGTTAAGCCAGACTTAGATGAAATCTCTAAACAGCCAATACAATATTAAATAAATATTTTCATTTTAAAATGTTATCTTTATTAATTCATGTAAAATATTATCAAAAGTGAATAGTTTTACTAAATTAATCGTGTCTATATCATACAAAAAAAAGAAATAGTTAATTAATTAACAAAAAGGATTTAATTTGTTTAGTCGAGTAAGAATCCATTTGCCGAGATTTAAAAAAAAGCTGTACATTCTGTACAACCCGGTGAATTTAAGAATGCACCGTTTTCATGCATACATCTTGCTGCAAGGTGCCAACGTGACTTAATCGGGATATGACTTAACCATAACACACGAGTGTAGTAATGTTATAAAACACGCGTGTTTAATACCCAGGATTATGAGCCTAAAAGCGACGTACTAAGAGGTACGTTACGTGCAAACGTGTTGAAAAAATCTTTAAAACACGTGAACTGATCCATTATGTCATGTTCATAAATGAGAACTAACAAAAAACAGAAACTATAATTCTTACGTACTTGACTCGATCGTGCCATTTTAAATTAGACCCTGCTTCGTGTGATTAAAGTACAAAATAGTATGAAAGGAGAATTTGATAGGCGAGCTTGCGAAAATGAATCTTCGAACGGCGCCATTACCTAACAGCTGTTAATTTTAAAGTAAGAATGGCAATACAATGGAGCTAATAAAACCCTAAAGTTTATATTAAATGAACACACTAAACCAGCATTGGATTTAGATAAGGTTTTATTCTTTAATGCTACTGTTAAGGCTTAAGGCAATGAACTGTCGTTATTGTTCAATGTCAAGTCCGAGGCGACCTACAAGTTTGTATAACTTAACTTATCAAGCAAAGGAGTATCCACGGAATATTTCGCAACGAATCGAACGGTCTTCAAGTAAAAACTTACGAATGTCTGTGATATGTCGGCATGAGGCATGTAATGCCGGCTGTACACATTGGGCCAACGTTGGCGCGTGAGCAGGATGCAGCTATGTAAACGAAAGAGATCGAATTATAGCCCTCTCCCTCTAACGCATAGCTGCATTCTGCTCACGCGCCAACGTTGGCCCAGTGTGTAGAGCAGGCTTATGGTTGAATAAATACAATGCAAGGCATAATACCATCCACGTAGCCAGAGTTCTTGCAACGCTTTAGCAATCCTTCGATAGCATGGTTCCATAGCTCAGGTGATCCCCGTTGCCCATTTCGGAAAAAAACCTTTTCTATCTTTACACACCGTGTTAAAAATGAACAAGTCGTCACCCACTGCGAGACATTGACCTGGACCGGCTCTAGGTATAATAAAGATTGCTTTTGCATGATCTTAATTACTATTTTCGAGAAACTAAAATCGGTTGGAGTGGTAGTTTCTTTCGAATTCGGACAATCTCTGAATCATCTGATTGTGGTTCTCAGATAATAGGTAAGTAATGGGTAGGCTACTTTCATAGGGTGAGTAAACGTATTCTGCTATAACGTATCATGTATTACCCTATTAAACGAGCAACATTGGTATATCTATTTATTAACGATTTCCCTAATACAAGAGTTTAAGGGCAGTAAAATCGAACTAGTTAGGTAAATAAAAAAAATAAAAAACTCCGGTCTAGGCACTTGAACTTTTAATATTATTGGATAAGTATCTTGAATTTCGTGTACCAAATGAAATATTTTTTTAACTATTTATTAACCGAGAAACCGTCAATTACGAGTATGGGACAAAACACAACAAGCAATTATGGTACCTATATATAATTATGTTTCAAATAAAGTATGCGATATGAACCTATTATTAACTCGGTAAATGTTTTTATAAAGGAATCTATAACTTCAACCTTACCGCCATAATGACAATCGTAAAACTTCCAATGGTTTTACGTACAAGAACATGCACTTATTTTTTGTCGGCCATTTTAAATTAATGACCGATGGATTACGAGAACTTTACAGCCTATTTCCTCGTGCTAATATTATGTCTTGTGAGTGAACCTTGCTAATTACCATTAGTATTAACTAGCTTCCGCCCGCGACTTCGTCCGGGATAAAAACTATCCTATATCATCCAGGATATAAACTATCTTCGTGTCTTCATCCAAATCGATTGACCCGTTTAAGCGTGATTGAGTAACAAACATCTAAACATCCAAACAACCAAACTTTCGCATTTAGGACTTGAGTTTTTCCGCACACGTAGCGGGCGGTAATAGCCACTTTGTGGTAAAGTGTGACGTAAAAGTGATTAAACCGCCATGATAAAACAATATGAATCACCTAAATACCTACATTACCGTTATTTCGGATTGACTGCTTCTATCCCACTAGGTTTATTGGTATTCGAAGTTATTTTATCGCAGTTTTAAAGCTTGCGATGAAGATAAAGTCGCATAAGGAATCTTTTGTTTTATAAATATTCTTACCTATACATTTTAGGAATTTTGGGCTATTGTATTAATTTATAATATACAGCAACATATTTATTACAGAACTTGTTTTTTATAGCTCTGATCTAATATAGTGGAACTTTATTCTGTTTTGCTTGTAAATCAATAAAGAGCTATTAATGGTATATACATAGATTGAGAAACCCATCACTGGTAATCTTGTGTCTGTAGCTATAGCTTTTATAGTAATCTTGTATTAAGTGTATATTTTGTATAAAATAATATATGGCTTATGTAGTTATACTTATAAACAGGGCCTAGAGGTGTATTGCTTGAAGGTAGGTACAAGCTACTATATTTATGACTAAATGTTTTAGCGTTACTGATTATTAAGGAGAAACGAAAAGCCCAAAAAATGTAATTAACGTACGATATTGACTGTAATGAACATTGTAACATGATTACCTACAGCACTCGTGCCTCCCTAGCCGAACGAGTAACTAAAGTTATCTAAATACAAAGACACATGCACACAGTACTTATCCCTTAAAGCATCTCTTCTAGTTAACCTTTCATCACCAGGACTACATAAACCTACACAATTAGCCCACATCGGCTCCCCGATAACTCACGAACGGTAGCTTTGAACCGACGATAGCCCCGGGTGCTGATACCATCGAGTTACCACTTTGATTATGTACTCTGTTTGACACTATGTCTTTGGCGTAAGATTCTAATTTGCATGATACGGTTACATTTGTTTCCTTGCTATTTATATAACTATGAACATTAATTGCGAAATTTGATTTGGCCATGTGGACTTCTAATGAACGTTTGGTTAGGTCGAGTTAGAGCCGTGAGCGGACAAAAAGCTACACTAAATGTTCGTAAACAATGACTAAAATAATATTTCCTTCCAACTAATCGTCCAAACACGAACTCTCTAAACTAATCCCCCTGTACAAAAAACCCGTTTACCGAAATTCTGAATTTTAAATCATTAATTTATTCGAGCAGACTTTTCGGGACCGGCAATAAATAGGCGCGGGACAGACGAAAGCCGGCGTACACGACATAAATACTGCACTTGCCAGCCAAACAATATCATATTCGCAAAAACATTACATTCAAAACCCAACCTTAATTCATTTACCTTTAAGGTCTCAGTTCTGTTGAAGGTTTTACGGTGGTTATTCAGAAATCGCGTGATGGTAACTGGAAAGACAATGCCATATCGTTTTTGGAGACAAGCGGAGGTGACAGCCGGCCTCTGGTTTTCGGGATTTAATTCGCGAAATTGTGAGTCGAATTTTCACAATGGCCGCATCGCATTGTAATGGGCCCCTGACACTGACTGATGTGAGCCTATACTCGTAGACAACGTTTTTTACCGCCTTTGTCCTATAAATTGTATGCATGCAACGTATTTCTTGCAGCACCTAAGCACTTTTTAATTGGTGTTAAATTTACCAAAAACGAATGTCGAAATTAAGTTCGGCATAGAGAATTTGCTCGTTGTACAGTCAGGGAAATGTATTCACGTACCTTTTTAGCTCTTGTTACTATGACAATAAGGCATAAAAAGGTACGTGAATACATGTCCCTGACTGTACATCAAGGTTCACGTAAGATAGGACGACATGCATAAAAAAAAAGAATATAACGTCTTGTTTGTAAAATTAAAGACATATTGTTAACGTTCACTAATATTTGCAAATAACGTTAATTAATAAAACAGCAGTTGAAACAATAGTGACAATAAAAACAATGTTTAAAGATCTAAACTGGGGTTGTTATATAACTCTCTTTCGTTGTGTTCCTTATGTCTAATGAAATAGGGCTTAAAATTCTGTGCATTGCCTTGAAATTTGTCATAAGAACGTTGATGTGTTTATGAGCTTGTCAGTGTATATTATGTTTTAACAGGTTATTGAAATATTACAACGACACGTTCTTAAATTTACGATTTGTCTGTATTATTTAAAGCTCGGAATGATTTATAGTAAACCTGGTTTATTACGTAGATTTATAATATATTATTGAAACTGTTTCGGGGATTACAGCAGGGTTTTTCGGAACGCCCTAATGCGCCTCTCCTTACCCGTCACGAATCTAGACCTCTGATCTGATTACGCTGAGTTACTACGAATCACGGCGTCAATATATATTTGAGGGTGAACGGTGAGGTGAGGTTAAAACAAGTTACAGAATAGCGGGGCAGCATGACCTCCGTGTAATTTAACATAATATGCATTATAAGTACAAGATAGTGGTCTGTAAGGTTTTATTCAACACTTTGCATGAATACTACATTGGTAGGGGACGCTAAGATAGATTTATATAAAGGTAGTTTGATACAAAGTCATGGCTACTTTAAGCAAAAAAGAAAGCACACAGGAAATATCGAAGTGAAAATGAAACGAACGGCTGTTGAGTCCTGAAGTTCTCAGTATCATATTCTGACGTTAGTGGAAGTTGATCCAAAAGGAATAATTCGTTCAAACAATCATCGCACAGGATGCGTTCTGAATCATGCGAATTTGATCTAAGTTCACAATTTGACGATTTGACATTTACAGATTAATAATTAAAAATAATGCGTTATATTGGGAACGGTTGTGACAGTTCACAGTTTATAATATCGCGAGTAAGATTATAAACTAACGGTGTTCATAATCTAACTGTAACATATATCGTGTCGTCAATATATTTATGTAACAAAGAAGACTATTGTAAAATACACGAATGTTAGTAAAATAAATAAATGTACAACTAAAATACATATTGGGTCAACACGTGAATGTAAAATAAAGAAGTTGTTTAAATAAGGCTTCATTTCCCGAGGCAGAGATTACGTGTGCGCGCTGGCGAATTCACGAAGTACAGTCGCGTGCGCTAGTGCTACCCAAAAGCGGGACTTCATCGCAATAATAAAAAAAAAAAGTTTTGCCCTGTAAATAGTGAACAGATCATGCCCAATTTTAAGGTTTATTGGTAGCTAAAATAGGGTATAATCCAGAGGCACTGTGTAATAATTTTTTTCGTAAAAAGCCATGAAACTTGGAAACAAATAATGGCTCATTTTTACACATAATCATCATAATCATACTCGCGCGTATACTTCTAGGGAGTCCATCTTAGCATAGTGTCTACTTTTATTCTAACAAGACTTCTTCTATGAACGCGAAGAAACTATAGGGTAACCTATTAATACTAGTTTTTTTACAGCTACCTACATGATGTGCAGCTGCAGACTACACACCTTAAAAGAAGAATAGTCTTACTGTGCCAGTGTAGAAAAGTTTCACTGTACACAGTACGAAATAAACGTTTACACAATATTTATTTGAGTAAATATTCTTAGTAGGTACTTAGGTATCTCGAATACACATTAAATTATTAAGCATTTTCCGTGACACTGTATCCACTGGTAGCTCTTCCCGGTAAGTTATCTGATGGGCGAATATTTGGCTCCAATATTGCCTGCATTCGACATTCAACGCACTCAATGTATCCAACGCGGGTACTTACCCAAATTGGGCATTGACGTTCGATTCAGGAGAGCATCTCGTTAATTATGACATTAAGGAAGAATTATTTTAACGTGGTCGATTGATATTCAAGTGAACTGAAATAAACATATAAGAAGCACGGGGCGTCGTATGAATTGCAGTGGACTAAAATAAATAAATAACAAATATTCAAATAATTTAATTGACCGTATTTTTATTTTGTCGTTTTACCCGGCAAAGCAGGCTTAGTGCGAATATTTGTTGGATTTCTTTCTTTAGCATTTTAGCGCGCTATTTTAGTATAATCGAGATTCGAGACATAGCTCGTGTTCCATACTTGGTTCTAATAAATAAAAAGAAGGGATATATAAGGTGCTAACAAATTAGGTACCAATACTTTTAGAGCTGATAGTACTAGTCTCTAGGAGTAGAGTTAAGAATGCACAGGCTGATTATGTTTGGTCGAAATTTTAATTTATTTATTTTGTACCGGAAATTAAAACAAAAATATCATATGAAAAGTTTTCTTAATTTCTATTTAAAGTCAATTGTTTTGATGTAATGTAACACCTCTTAAAATATTGGTACTTAATTTGTTAGCACCTTATATATATTTTACTGGAAATATGTTTTTGTATGTATGCCTGTAATTAACAATGTAAAATGAGAAATTTATTAATTTTAGAATTTAATACAGATTTGAAGATAATCAGGTTATTTTACACACTACACTACAATAAGTAAATGTGATTAATGCTAAATTTTATGGAAAAGTTTTACAAAGTACATAGTGGTATTTGTGTGACGCAAAGTCGGTGGAAACAACCTTCTAACCGACGAGCCGTTATACCTAACGAAGGCTTTTCTTATTGAATGTACCTAGGGTTAATAGTTTATCTCTACTAGTACTTGCATTTGATTTTGTTGGAAGTTTCTATTAGCTAGTTAGAGAGAACGGATTTATTATAATTTAAAACGATTTGCACTGGGAGTCAATATCATTTATGCTATAGCGTACTCGTACGTTAATAATGTATTAGATCAAAGGGTTTTTATATTCATTATTTATACTACAGTTTTACACATAAGTATTTCAGTTTTTTAACAATTGTGCATGTAATCTTTCTTTAAATAATCCTTATTACGTTGTGACATCTAATGATCGGTTTGCATAAATTGCATAAGTCGTTAGGTTACAATCAGAAAGCGCTATTGATAGTTTCAAAAACCCAAAAACGCCGGAAACATTTTCAGTACTAATCGAGTTTATGGATCATACATATTAGTTGTTAAAACTTCTGACAACGAAATCACATTTGACGCGAATTTTAGCCCGCCTTTTGGGCCAAACTTAACCCATATATCCAAAAAATTGAATTATTCTGACTAAATGACACAAAATCAAGGAGCCAACCCACCACACCTCATTAGACTAATTAGCTTAAAAGAAATGATCGTGAAAACGTCGATCAGCTCCCGTCGATGCCGGCGCGCTATCTCGATGGCGCTGCTAATGAAAAGCACCTTGTAAGCTTTATTAACCCTAATGTATGCAGTGATGGGCTAGGTGATAGCTGAATGTCAATGTTTGTTTGGGTTTAGACTTAGTTTTTTGTATGTATATGTATGGGTTGGTGAATGTGTGCTCTGGTTAGTAAGAGTCTTTAGAATGTTGGAGTTCCTCGAACGTTGATAGAACTTTAACGTTACTGTCAACAACGTTAAAAAGAAAACTTTCGTTATATCTGTATGTTGTCTTGTTTGGTCTCTTATTAAGTGTGTAGATTTTTTATGAAATAAGTAAATGCTGAGTGTTTCAATACTTGTTTGCTTCTAGACTTATTTTTTGTGTTTGTATCGGTTGGTAAATGTGTGTTCTAGATAATCTAGATATAGTGAAAAACTCCTTAACTCAACGGTAACGGTTTGGAAAATTTAAACGCTATCGTTATAACGTTAATATTAAACTTTTATTTTAGTACTGTTTTTAAGGTATTATACATATGTTTAATAAACGTTAATATTAAACTTTTATTTTAGTACTGTTTTTAAGGTATTATGCATATGTTTAATAAAACTATTTTGTTACAAGGGTTATTTTCATATACATACATACAAGCTTCTTCAGATTAATGATGCGGTGTTAATTGCATGGTTCAATTAGAGATTTAGCTTTAGTCCAAATAGATGGCAGGCGTGGTCAGGGCGGTTGCATCCTCAAGATGGTCCCACATACAGATAGGTAATAATGTTAGTTGGTCGCCTTCCTCAGTAGTGACGGTCCGAGGAAAAAGAAAAATCACAGTAGATATACGATCTTAATGACGTTCATCTGGTTCGTTTCTTACTGTTTTAGCTTTTATTCATTGTATTGTATCGTTATTTTGTTCTAGTATTAAAATTACTTAATGTCAAGATAAGTGTTCTAAAGAATGAATTCCTGCGCTAAAAACATGTTATCATTCAATTTGAATTGGCTTTCAAGTGCGTCTCGCATTAAAGCTACAAGTCTTTGGAAATTCGATTTAGTCCCCAGGTTACTTCGACCGGTCATCGTTCAGGAGCCTGTTTCCAGAAGTCATTGGTGCTCGTATAACGCGAATTTATGGTCCTTGGTCGTCATAAACCTATTCAGCACCTAGCATTAGCTCAGAATACGGCCATCCGTAATGGCGAACGCGGCAATGATGCAATATGCTACAAACATACATTTTCCGCGAAATAACACTAGTAAAAAGAAAACGATTCTGTATTATGCCTATTTTTGAACAGTCGTGCGCCAGTTTATGGTCCTTAATTTGCAAACAAACTTCTCGTGCAATACGAGTATGTGAATAAAAGTCTGCTAGCAGCCCCGCTATTCTGTAACTTGTTTAAACCTCACGTCACCGTCCACCCACAATCTTGAAGTCACGATTCGTAGTAACAAAGCGTAATAAGAGGTCTAGTTTCTTTCGGCGTGGAGGGTGAGGGGAGACGCATTAGCGCGTTCCGAATGACAGCCCAGAAAGGTGGTTACATGGTAATTAAGTTGAAAAACTGAATGCATATGTTTGCGCAAAGCTTATTCACTGTGTATAGCCGAAGTCTTTGTATGGCGGAAAAGGTATAAATATTCAGGACAGCCAATGTCCGCTGATTGAGAACCTCCTGCAATCTACATTTACTAGCTACTATCTAAGGTAATATCTATCATCAACGCTATTGGTCGTTAGTTATTGTCACATTTTCAGAAAACCATCCTATAAGACTTACTTCCTAGTGGACGAGTATAGCCTGCAAATACATACCGACTAACTTCATGACTACAAAAACAGAACCTCACATTTATCTAAGTGCCGCTCTTGTAAATAACAGGATCGTTTTTCAACCACCGCACATTAAGAAATTACCTTTAACTACAATGCAGTAAAAAAACTGTTAACATTGGCACAGAATAAAAGAAAGGAAGCGTCTTAAAAAAATAATTGATATTTTATGTTCTAAGTAGTGTAACGCATTGTTTTGTTTTAGGGAACACTGAACAATTCCAAAACCATAATTCTTCCGAAATTTCATAATTCCGAAGGCTATTTTCCGCTAAACGAAAAGTTCGATTTAGATGTTTTAATAGAATATATAAATAGGTTAGGTTAGTATTATATCCTGAAAAATAAAAATATCCTTCAGCGGAACAGTGGTTTTCGGAAGTATGAAATTTGGAAAATAAATGCATTCGAATAAATTACTGCGGCATTAAATATGTAGCGGTTCGGAATCTGTAGACAACAATAGAATGTGGTAGAACGGACTTTTTTAATTGCAAATACTGGAAACTACACAGAAAGCAATTAAAGGGATTCTCCATTTTCCACTTTGGCGCAAAAATGGCATATTTGGGCATTAATACACAAAGAAAAAAACACATCATTGCTTTAAAAGAACGCACTAAGCGTGCAATATTATTATTTTATAATCTACGATTGAATCATTACTATTTTGCTTATTATATTTTATACGGTGTATACCATCTGCTAATACTCTGTGACAGGAATGCAGCTAGATAATGATGGCATTGGTGAATCCTTTTTAATGTAACTTATTACACTACTGCAGTTAAAAGTATGCGGTAGAGTATTTTGCTTGGAATAGTTTTAGGAAAAAAGGGTTTTCTGTTAGCTTTCATCTTCAACTAAACGGGAGATGAGCAGAGATATTCCAACTACAACCTGTATCGAAGCACGTTTACTGCGCAGTTGGTGTGCAGCTTCGCACAAGTTGCAGTTGGACTGCAGCCCGTCTATCTGGGCCATCATCATCATCATTGGCCTTATACTCTATGAAAAGATGATTCAAACAGCGTCCGTATTAGAGGTGCGGCACTTACCTGCGTACGTGGCATGTAAGGCTGATACGGGAGCAACAGCCACGACCGCATAATTGTCAAGTAAATGTCCTGCCCGGAGATGAAATAGGAAGAGCCGCCTGTTGGTGTCTTAATTCGCGCCAATAGGAGAAGAGATCGAACCAAGCTTTATTGTGTTCCACCACTCCATTACGTAGGTCCCTCCAATGGTCTCGATCTTGAGAATTTTCTTCCAAAGTTGTGGTTTGCCTGCGTTCTTTGCAATACGCGGGCAAAGCCGCGCAGGCAGCTCCTTTGATCAATATACTTTATTATGTAATAGATATATAAATGTATAGTTATAAATTGAGTGGCAGCTCCAACACTGGGTGATATTCACAATACCGACCACTAGCCTCAGCCGAACCCGTATAAATCTGACCTTGATAATATTCTCAGGGTCAATGTATGTTAAGTACCTGCCGTGAGGTAAGTGCTCCTGGTTGTGAATCGTATAGTAGTCCTGCGTCCCGCCATCTTTATTACCTACATGCTTAATCGCAAAGACATTAATGAACTTCTGAGAAAAAACACCATTTGTGTTTGAGCGCACAGTTTGCTTTTATTTTGAAATACTTTTATGTTAATTAACGTTTTATGACAGTTTTTTTCCTCTAATTAACGCGACCAGTAAATACCATTTAGCCGAGTCTTCGATGGGCTCTTAGGATTGAAAGTTACGCCACTGAACAGGCAACGATCGGGTAGCAACACACATTGAACTGGTCATATAAAGCTTTGTCTATACTATATGGCCTTGACTTTGCGGCTGTGGTCTTTTATAAGGTGGTAGTTGTAACACTTAAAACTCTCGCGCTTTGCACACATATTGTGAAATTATTGTTTTCACGGGTCTAACGCTGATATATTTACCAGTATTTATCTTTATTTCTGACGGGGTAGTAGACTTGTTTCGGGTATACCCTCCATATTTTTATCGACTTTTGGAGGGTAGTGAAATATAATGCACACATATCTCCACTGACAACTTGCTGGAACGACAGTCATCTGCGACCATGACCGGTGCAACCCGTGTCGAAACGTCAGAAATAAAGCTGAAAACAACAATTTAAATACGGTTAGTTCCCCAGTCTTTTCGCACTGTAGCAACATATATATAGTGAGTATCACATCACTGCCCAGCGAGCAATACATAAACAAAGGCAAGCCTTCTCCAAAAAGTGTTTTTTATTCGATTGGAAAATTATCAAAAAATTAGAAATCCCCGTTGACATACCTACCAATTTTATATTTTTTACTTCCAAAAAGAAGTCATCTTTGCCAATTCTGTCTAGGTCTCACTAATCACCCTGTATAGACGCATTCTGGAACACACGACCACCCTTACAATGTGACAAGGCTTACTTTGTTAAATTTACAAGTAACAGGCATTTCATAGCAAAAGACCAATAACACCATGATGTAAACATTAGACCCTGTGTCCAAGCAATTAGGCACAAGTTCGCGTAACAAGCAAAATACTATTCCAACTCAAAAAGGCTCATATACATTCAAAATCATAGCACTTACGCTGCACTAGGTTAGAGTTACTCTCACAGAAAACAATTACCGAGTCAAATGCTAAAGCGAGCAGTCGGTCTCACGACCAAAGGTAATAAATAATAAACACAATTTCTTACAATAGAAAAACATAAAACTGAAAAATGTCAACAAAACCTTTTAAGGGCACGTTTACCTTACCGGTCGAAGAGGCGGGAGCCAGATGTGAACTCTAATCTGCAAGACATAAACTTCAGGTTTCTTTGCCTACGAGCAAGGTAAAAGCTCAAGCAATAAACCCTACTGGGTGCGCGGTGTAATGTTCGTTCTTAAAATATTTTCTTGAAAGTAATTTGTTTCACATACGTTTAAATGTGTTAGGAAAGCGTGCCTCCATTTTATAAGATACGAAATGCTAGCTCTTAATATGTAAGTAAGTCGAAGTATTAGTAGTTTTGGTTCAAATACAGAAAGCAAACTCTAGTGGAACGACCCAAACATGATCAGTCGGTCTGTGTTTAAATGTCTTTACCCATTCAAGGCCAATGACTTAAGTACATAGATATTATGTGTCATGCCTCTACGAACGATTTCCGCTACGTAGCGTTGCTTGGTCATGAAATGGTTTTAAACATTGCTGCTGCTGTTCTCTTATGGTTGAGCTGGTATTTATTCTCTATATGGTCTCTGTGCAAGATTGCACAACTTTTTAGGTGTTTTTAGCTTTTTATTACCTTTTATTGTCTTTGATTTTTATACTCTTTTTATTGTCATATTTGACGTTATTATACTTCTGTTTCTACCATCCGAACCAGTGCCCTTTTGATTTATCCTAAATATTTGGTACTTCTACCGGCAGTAAGTATGATTACTCGTTCTAAATATGCGAAAATAAGTGCCCCTTGCACGGGAGACGGTGTGATAGCTGGGGCAAACGAAAGTAAGCCAACCGCGCAGGCGGGCGTGGACCTACCCCCTCAACCCAAGCCGTCGACACCTTCCCACGCATCGAGTGCCGCCACCTCGCGCTCCTCCGCCACCATCGTGGCCCAGCAGCTGGAGGCACAGGCGCAGCATGCGCGCCGGCTAGCTGATTTAGAGCGCCACGCTGCGGAGCGAGCGGCCGAGCTAGAGCGCCAAGCTGTGGAACGAGAACGGCACGTTGCCGAACTTCAACTGAAAGCTGAACTCGCGGCCATTGAGGCGGGCGCGAGCAGCCAGCGCGGCAGGAGCCGCGGCACGCGCAGTCGCGCAAGTGTACAGGATTGGGTAAACAATGTAATTCCTAATCCTAATGTTCAACATTTATTAAGTGCCAACCCACCTTCCAGATATGACAACACTGCGGCCCAGTGCGAGGCACAGGGACCGAGAGTGCCGCGCGGCCAGGGTGCCGCTGTTTATAAGCATTCTCTCGAGCAGCATTGTCCTGAAGAGGGAGGAGTGACGCGCCTAGTCAATTCGTTGGAAAAGTTAATAAATAAAGTTAATCTTGAACCACACGTCACGAAATCCGAGTTGCCAACATTCGATGGCAAGACATATTTAGATTGGTTAGCTTTGAAACGTATTTACGAAAATACAGCCGAGAGGTTCTCGGCCGCCGACAATTTAGCTCGGCTGTCATGCGCCGTACGCGGAGTGGCGCGCGAGGCTGTGGCGGGACTGCTGGCGACGGCCCGCGCGCCCGGCGCGGTGCTGGCCGCACTGGACGCGCGCTTCGGCCGCCCCGAACTCGTCGTCATGCACGAAGTGGCGGCGGTGCGCGCGCTGCCTAAGGTAAGCTACGACGGCAAAGATTTAGTAGTTTTCGCGAGCCGGGTACGCAATTGTGTAGAAGTGATCCGTTTGCTGAATCTACCGGACCACTTACGTTCACCCGAGCTTTTTCAAGCTGTTATAGTAGCATCACTAGTGGAGGGGGACATCCCTACGGAGCGCGCGTGGGCGGTGGGTGTTATCTGTGGCACCGATCTGTGCGAATGTGATCTGTAAGTCTTAATTAAATAAAGCATTGTTCCTGATATCATTGTGTATCAATTAGCTACCATTACATGGTGGCAGCGGTTAGTCTCCGAAAATGCCGCCGAAGGAGGACGAAGGAGGTTCGAAATACCAACCTCAAAATCAAGCAGAGAAACTTGAGACCAAACTGGAACTCTCGAAGGGTCTGCCGGTGCACATAAGGAGTCCAGGGGAGTTCGACTTTCGCCCAGAAGGATGGGAAGCTTGGCTAAAACGTTTCCAAAGATACCTGGTGATTAGCGGTCAAGGGGATCAACCAGATCATATTAAGATAGACCTGTTCCTGTATACTCTCGGCGATCGGGCGGAGCAGTTGGCCAAACAGCTAAAAGTTAGCGATTGTGAAAACTACACAGAGGTTGTGGATGCGTTCCAAAATTATTTCGCGCCCAAAAGGAACATTATCTATGATAGGTATAAATTTAACATAAGGGCGCAAAAAGAAGGCGAATCGGTTACAGATTATGTCCAGGAGCTGCACAAGCTAGCAGAACCGTGCCGGTACGGCGAGCTGCGGGACGAGCTCATAAGGGACAGGTTGGTGGTTGGACTATTGGACAAGAAGACTAGTGAACGGCTAACCTTAATGGCTAATCTCAAATTAGAAGAGGCAGTGAACTTGGCCAGGCAGGCCGAGGAGCAGAAGGAAGAAGCCAAGATGTTGTGGAGTCAAGAACTGGAAGTCAACAGAATTAAATCTTTTCAAAATAAAATAAGGAAGAAGTGTGGTCGATGTGCCAGATTTCATTTGGAGAATGAGTGTCCAGCAGCAAAATTACAATGTCTGAAGTGTGGCAGGACAGGACACTACGCAAGGTGCTGCAAGGACTGGAAGAAATTGAATCATGTGGAAGCTGGAGAAGAGTTTAAAATTGAGGTTGAGGTAGGCATAAGCAATAATGTTGTGCACAGACATAAGTTTCTGATTGACACAGGCGCAGATATTGTTGCATTACCACCAAGTATTATACATAATGAGGCTAGTAAGAAAATTTACAATTGTGCGGAGGTTATTCGAGGGCCTGATGGTAAAGCATTGGAGGTTATAGGGGCTATTTATGTTGAGCTATGGTACAAGGCAGGCGTATATAGAGGTAAAGCCTATGTTATTAGAAACCTACAAGTACCTATTCTAGGGAAACCTGCCATTAGACAAATGCAATTACTAAAAATCTGTTGTATGAGTCAAAATAGGGATCAGCTCAAGCAGGGTTTGAACGATGAGAACAATGAGGCGAATGAAGCTGTAAATATAGAGAAAGAATTCCCAAAAATATTTGATGATTTAGGTGTGTTTAGGGACAGTTTTACTGTGAAATTAGTCGACAATCCTACTCCATTTGTGCAAACAGTCCCTCGAGGAGTGTCCCTTCCATTATTGCCTAAAGTCAAGGATGAGCTCAATAGATTAGTAAGCATGGGAGTTTTAGTTCCTGTAGAAGAACCTACTATGTATGTTTCCCCTATTGTTGTGGTTCCTAAAGGTGTGAATGGAGTTCGTATTTGTGGAGATTACACTCAAGTAAATAAAAATATTCTGAGACCCATTTTCCCCATAGCCAAAGTAGAAAATACATTGGCTAGATTAAAAGAAGCTACATTTTTCTCTAAAATAGATGCTACATCTGGGTTTTATCAGATAAAACTTGATCCAGAGTCGCGGAAGCTCACAACCATCCTAACCCCGTTTGGTAGGTATATGTATAATCGTTTGCCAATGGGATTAAACTGTGCACCAGAATATTTTGCAATGAAATTTTATAACTTGTTCTGTGATTTGGAAGGTGTAGTAGTTCACATTGATGACATATTAATATACACAAAGGATCAAAATAGTCACAACAAATTGTTAAGGGAAGTTTTAAGTAGGCTTACCAAAGAAGGGTTAACTATTAACAAGGAAAAATGTATGTTTAATGTATCAGAGATTAGTTACTTGGGCCATATCATCAATGCACAGGGCATATCACTAGACCCTAACAGAGTAGAAAGTATATATGCATTTCAAAGGCCATGTAATAAAAAGGATCTCATGCGATTTTTAGGGTTAATAAACTATGTGGGTAGGTTTATTCCTGATAAAACAGATATTCTGGAGCCATTAAATGAGTTATTAAAGGAAGGAATACCCTTTTTATGGGACAGTCAACAAGAGCAGGCTTTTACAACAATAAAGGAACTGATTTTATTAGCACCTACTTTATGTCATTATGATCCAAGCAAGCAAATCATAATTTCAGCTGACAGCAGTTCTTATGGCCTAGGGGCGGTGATGATGCAACAAAATGAGGATGGTAGCAGGGCAATAGTTTCTTATGCTAGTAGAACACTCAATAGCTCAGAAAAAAACTATGCTCAAATTGAGAAGGAGGCATTGGCTTTGACGTGGGCTTTGCATAGATTTAAGGACTTTGTCATTGGCATAGATATTATTTTAGAAACTGATCACAAGCCCCTGCTCCAGATCTTGCAAACTAAGCCATTAGACGATTTAACTCCACGGTTGTTAAGATTTAGGTTACAAATCATGAGATATTCCTACAAAATTGTTTACGTTCCAGGAAAGAAATTAGTGGTTGCGGATGCCTTATCCAGAGCGCCTCTTCTTCACACTGAACCAGAAACTGTTGATGTCACCATTCATTGTTTAAATTCGGAAGCAAAGGTTAGTTCTAAATTGAATAAAGTGAAAGAGGAGCAATTAAAGTGTAAAGTTTGCCATTTACTGAAAGAATATACTTTAAAAAAATGGCCTCTTAATAATAAAATTCCTAAGGAAATGCTCATGTATCATCAGTATCGATTCAATTTTACTGTTCTTGATGGGTTCTTGCTGTATAATAATAGATTGGTTATTCCAGCCAGTTTACAAAAACAAACTTTGCTTGATATTCATGAAGGTCATTTGGGAGTAACAAAATGCAGAGAAAGAGCTAAACAATCCGTTTGGTGGTTAGGGTTGTCTACGCAGATAAAGAACTTGATAGAAAATTGTCCAAAATGTGTACAAGAAAGAGTGAACATTAGAGAGCCATTAAAATTGGAAGAGATGCCAAGTAGAGCATGGCAACAAGTTGGTATTGATTTGTTCAAATTTAAGGGTAATTGGTATGCTGTAATTATTGATTACTATTCCAGATATATAGATTTCAAAAAACTGCAGGACATGTCTGAAAATGCTGTAATTAACTTCTGTAGTGAAACTTTTGCAAGATTTGGTTCACCGGATGTAGTACGGACTGACTGTGGAACCCAGTTTAAAAGCAAGTTTACAGAAGTTGCTAAAAAATACAATTTCCATCATATAACTAGTAGTCCCTACTACTCCCAAAGCAATGGGTGCGCAGAGGCAGGTGTAAAAATAGCAAAATCTCTATTAGCAAAGAATGATGATGTGTATTTGGCATTGATGGTTTATAGAAACACCCCGTTGGAATGTGGTTATAGTCCAAATGAACTGGTATTTAATAGGAAAATCAAAGACATTCTGCCTGTGTATCCATGTAAGTTAAGGGAAGTGACTGATGCTCATGATGATTTTTATGTAAAAAGAGAACAGTTCAGGACTAAAATGGCAGAAAACTATAATAAGAGACATAGAGTAGTAAAGTTAAGAGACTTAGGACAGGGAGATAAGGTTTGGGTGGTTGATTTAAGAAAATATGGTGTGGTTGTCAGAAAGGCTAAGGAACCAAGATCCTATTTTGTTCAAGTGGGAGGTTTCACATATAGAAGGAATAGATGGCATCTGGTCCCTGCACCTTTCTTACAATCAACAATGCAACAAAAGGAACAGGTTAATGATAGTTTCATAGATTATAGAAGTTTAAATACAAAGGATGATTGTAAAAACAATGTAGAACAGAATATTAATGATAATTGTGTAGAACTTGCAAGTGATGATGAAAATGTATCAGAAACAGCTCATGAGAATATTGAACCTACTAGCAATATTTCCGAGGTGGTACGTAGACCGCAACGGGTCAGGACCCAACCAGGGTGGTTAAATGACTATGAGCTAGGTATGTTAAAAATATATATATAGTTCTTATGAGGGAGGATGTTATAGTAGCATCACTAGTGGAGGGGGACATCCCTACGGAGCGCGCGTGGGCGGTGGGTGTTATCTGTGGCACCGATCTGTGCGAATGTGATCTGTAAGTCTTAATTAAATAAAGCATTGTTCCTGATATCATTGTGTATCAATTAGCTACCATTACACAAGCATTGTGGAGCAAGCTACCTCCGCTGCTGCGTCCACGGTGGTTGGATTATGCACATTCATGCGATGGTTTCGATTCTAAAATCGAAATGTTTGCTGATTTCTTATCGCGCGAGGTCGATTTGCAGTGTAGGTTTGGAGGTGTATTAGAGTACACGCCGTTCACTGCAGCTCGGCCGAGCGGCTACAAAGATAGAGTAAACGTTGTTGCTGAAAATAATATTATGAATAATAGCATTCCGACACCAATGAGCACGCAAAATAATTCGGATACTGTTTGTTCGCTTTGTAAACAAAGCCACGAATTATTTCGTTGCAACCAATTTGTCAAAATGACAGTAAATGATAGGTGGCAATTTATCAAAAAGAATAAAGTCTGTCATAGATGCCTGAGAGTAGGTTTTCATAAGAATAAAACCTCTTGTATGAAAAAAGTGTGTAGCGTAGAAGGTTGTAGCATGCGTCATCATGTTTTGTTGCACGGGTCGAAACTTGAGCGTGCTGTCACCGCACATGTCGACGTGGACGACGACGACAGCGACGACGACCCGGCGCCCTCGACGTCCGGCGCGCCCGCGCCCGCGGCCAGCAACGCGCCCGTGCCGCCCGCAGCGGAGCCACCCTCTGACGACTCAGAACACGAAATAATGACGCATGCAACTTCATCCTCACCCAAAGAGCCTTCTGCTCGTCCGCTTTTAAAAATCGTTGCTGTCACCGTGTCAGGACCCGCTGGTAGTGTTGACACTTACGCTTTACTCGATGATGGCGCGACGGGAACATTTTTAGATTCAGAGATTTCGGCTCAAATTGGTGCCACGGGGCCCAAAAAACAAATTCATTTAGATTGTGTAGGTGGCTTAGGCAAAGATGTATGCGTGCAATACGTCAATTTCCTCTTACGAGGCCGACACTCCGCTGAAGTTCACCGCGTCGAAAAAGCTAGGTCAATCAGTGGTTTAGGTGCTGCGCGCCAGTTTGCGCATCATGATAGCGTGCGCAAATACCCTTACCTAGCAGACATAGCTCATGAATTTTGTTACGAGGACGTGAAACCTATGGTGATTATAGGAATTGACAACTGGCATTTATCTCTTCCTAAAGCTACACGCAAAGGAACCAAGACACAACCCGTAGCTATTTTGACTGCTTTAGGATGGGTTTTGTTTGGTTTCGGTTGCAGTAGAACTAGACAGGTTGACTTGGTCAACCATACAACAATAAACGAGCCTGAGTTAGAAAATGATCGGTTCATCGTAGAACGCCTTATTAGAGAACAATTTAAAATCGATTCAATAGGAATATCGAAAAATGAAGCCCGCAGTTCTGACGACGAGCGCGCCATACAAGTTGTCGAGCGCACAGCGCAGCGTGTGGAGGGAGGCCGCTTTGAGGTAGGCTTGTTGTGGAAGTCTGATAATTTAGATATCCCCGATAGTTACAAGTTAGCTTTGTCTAGATTTCTCGGTTTAGAGAAAAAGATGCTGAAAGATCCCCGGTATGCGGAACGCTATCGCCGTAATATACATGACATCTTGTCAAAGGGATACGCCGAACCATGCTTAACACGTCCCGATTCGAGGTATCCTCTTTGGTACTTGCCGCATTTTGGCGTTACTAACCCGAACAAGCCCAATAAATTACGGACAGTACATGACGCAGCCGCCTTATCTCACGGCGTATCTTTAAATTCTCTGTTATTGACAGGCCCTGATCTTTTGCAACCCTTGCTAGGTATTCTGATGCGGTTCCGGGAGGGAAAGGTCGCCTTAAATGCAGATATTCGTGAAATGTTTCCTCAGATTAAAATTAAAGGACAAGACAGGGACGCGCAAAGATTTTTATGGCGCGATTCCCCAAACGAACCGATCAGAACATACCGCATGTCGTCCATGATCTTCGGTGCGGCCTCTAGTCCGTTTACTGCCATTCATATAAAAAATAAAAACGCCTTGGAATGGCAGGCAATTTACCCGGACGCAGCACGAGCAATCATCGCTGATCACTACATGGACGATTGCATAACTAGCTTAGATAGTGTCACCAAAGCTGCCAAGCTGGCATCAGATATATATACGGTTCATTCTCTTGCTGGGTTTGAGATGCGTGCCTGGGTATCCAACAATCCTTTGGCGCTCTCGTTGTTGCCTAAGGATTCACTACTTGAGGCACCTACTCACAATGATATTGACATAGATTTAGGCCGTCTGGCCACGCCTGTCCGTACGCTTGGTCTCATCTAGCAACCCGCCCCAGATGTGATAGGTTTTAACACGGGGGTAAAAAAAGAGGTCTCGTTGCCAGATAAGCTGACAAAGCGCGAGGTGCTAGTGCACGTGATGCGAATTTATGATCCACTTGGAATCCTTGCCCCAATCGTTGTTCGTGGTCGCATCATGTTTCAAGACGTTTGGCGCAAGGGTGTGGACTGGGACCAAGAGCTCCCTCAAAGTGACTGCACTGCGTGGAAGTTATGGTATCAGGATTTAATATCGGTTTCCACTCTGCGCATTCCTCGGCGCTATAACTTAAGTGATCTTAAGGTAGTAGGTTGCGAACTTCATTTGTTTTCAGATGCGAGTGAGTCTGCTTATTCAGCGGTCGCGTTCTGGCGATTCCTTTACGAGAATGGTGACGTCAGGCTCTCTCTCATCTGTAGCAAAGTCAGGGTATCCCCCCTTAAACCTGTCTCGATTCCTCGCTTAGAGCTTCAGGGCGCTCTGATGGCTGCACGTCTTGCGACGTCTATATGCGAAGCCCACCGATTGAAGCCTTCGAGACGCATTTTCTGGTGTGACTCAATGACTGCTCTGGGCTGGCTTCGCAGCGACGCTCGCACGCTCAAGCCTTTCGTGTCGCATCGAGTCGGTGAGATACTGGAGCTTACAAATGCTACCGAGTGGCGTTGGGTCCCGAGCGACTTAAACGTAGCTGACGATGCCACACGTGTGAAGCGCACTGTGCTGTCTCCAGAATCTCGCTGGATTTCAGGACCCAAATTTTTTCTTTCTTCGGACTGGCCCGTCGAGCCTAAAATTGATATCAGTGGATTAGGCCGTGAAGAATACAAACATCATATTCATCTCATCACCGAAACTGATCTGCCCGCACCAGTCTCTGCAAACCCGCACCGTTTTAGTTTGTGGTTGAGAATGGTGCGAGCAACGGCAAAAGCGCATCAATTCATATCATTACTGCGTGCGCGTAGTCTGCAAAGACGAGATAGTAACTTTAACATGCCCCGTCTAGAAGGATATTTGTGTACCTTCCAACCCACTTGCACATCCTCTCCTAGCATCTCTAATGCTTCCAATACATCAGGAAGAATTTCTGCGAGTGATATACGCCTAGCTGAGGTCCACATCCTGCGGCAGAGTCAGCTGGATTCTTTTAAGGAAGACTTCCTGCGCATCAAGAATCGAGAACCGTTGCCTCGAAGCAGCCGTCTGTTTAAACTGTCGCCATTCATTGATGACAGCGATCAGCTTAGGATGTCCAGTCGCATAGTCGCAGCAACAGCCGTCACTGATGAAGTTAAGCGCCCACTCATATTGGACGGCAAACATCCATCTATACGCCTCTTGATAGCCAAATACCACCAGAAGGCTGGTCATGCAAACCACGCACTGGTCTTAAACGAGTTGCACCAGAGATTCTGGATTATAGGCCTAAGAAATGCAGTCCGGTTTGTAGCCCACAACTGCCAGCTGTGCAAACTCCGTCGCTCCAGAACCTTCCAACCACCGGTGGGAAACCTGCCAGAAGCTCGCTTGGCTCACCATCAGAGGCCGTTTTCTTTCGTCGGCCTCGACTACTACGGCCCTGTTCACGTCACTGTTGGTCGGCGACAAGAGAAGCGCTACGTGGCTCTTTATACGTGCTTAGTTGTTCGCGCCATACACATAGAAGTAGTCCACAGCCTTTCAACTGACGCGGCAATAATGTGCCTTCGCCGCTTTATCGCTCGCCGTGGGACTCCTGTCGAAATCTGGTCCGACAACGGAACTGCTTTTGTGGGGGCCAGTAGAGAACTGCAAGCGCTCTATAGCGAGTCAGTTGAAGACTATGCTGCTAACGAGTCCATCAAATGGCGTTTTATCCCCCCTGCGGCGCCTTTTATGGGTGGAGCGTGAGAGCGGCTAGTCCGTAGCGTTAAGGACGCACTTAAAGTGACGCTTAGAGACAGAGCTCCTTCTGACGAGGTCTTGACTACCCTTTTGGCGGAAGCTGAGGCATTGGTGAACATGCGACCTCTTACACACGTCTCGCTGGATTCCGACGCCGACGAAGCGCTAACGCCAAAGCATTTTCTTCTTGGGTCATCGTCCGGGCGCCCTATCCCAGCTACCCTTGATGAATCGGACCATCTCAGCCGAAGCAGATGGCGAAGAGCGCTTAGGCTAGCCGATCATTTTTGGAAGCGTTGGGTGCATGAATACCTACCCTACTTATCACCCAGAACAGGAGGCGGAACTCCCCCTAGTATCGACGAGGGCGATTCGTGATCATCTGCGACTCCAACCTGCCACGCGGTTCGTGGCCCAAAGGACGCATCTCACGGCTGTACCCAGGGCGAGATGGTGTAGTTCGAGTGGCAGATGTCGCTACCGCTGCAGGCACCTTTCGCCGACCTCTGAAGAAGCTGGCTAAGGTCCCGGTCTCTTAAAAAAGGGGAGAATGTGCAAGATTGCACAACTTTTTAGGTGTTTTTAGCTTTTTATTACCTTTTATTGTCTTTGATTTTTATACTCTTTTTATTGTCATATTTGACGTTATTATCCTTCTGTTTCTACCATCCGAACCAGTGCCCTTTTGATTTATCCTAAATAGTCTCTGAACAGACAAATCAAAATGGGGATATGTCCACTTCTATAAAATTGTGGATGGAATACTGGCCCTGAATATTTCCTTAATACGATATTTCTGCGGTTTTTTTTTACATGAGGTACCAAATAATTGTTTAATTGTTACGCGTACCAAATGCTCTGGAAATAGCATCAACTAATTGTTGCTACGTTAAATACCATATTTTTAAATACATAAAAACTAAAAAGACGCATTTTGACCATTGAAGACTGCGACGTCACTAGTTTGTACTTATTTCCCTACAATATTCATACTAACAGAGCGTAAAAAGTTGCTGTGTAATATCAGTCAAATACCGTATTGTACAATTTGTACATTGTACAGTCGACGCCAAAGATACCTACGTATACATTTTTTTTTATTACAAAGGAATAAAGCGCATACATGTAAACATATCTTTAACCTCGACTGTACATATTTATGAGCTATGACTGTCAAATTCACCTATTATTTCCCATGCAATATAATATAATATTAATTACGTATCTAATTGTATTGTGTACCCTTATATAAGGGCACCGCCTAAATGGGCGCGGTGTAGTTGTCGCATTAGCGTGGTATCGCTCGCACATTGCCCTGTAATAGCTTGCATTCCCAGGAAATTCCAATTACACCCATATAGGGAAGAGGGCTATTGTACCTAGATAGGTGGACGACTTAAAAAAGTAGAGGTTAGAGTGGGCTTAGGGAGGTTAGGCGTAATGCAAATAGGTAGATTTTTGAGTTATGACTACTCATTTCCGCTGATCTTTTGTATTACTGGATGTTCGTGATTTTCTATCGCTACGTTTTTAATTACACCCATACAGGGAAGAGGGCTATTGTACCTAAAACAGAGATTAGAGTGGGCTTAGGCGTTATGCAAAGAGGCCGATTTTTGAGTTGTGACTACTCATTTCCGCTGATCGTTAGTATTACTGGATGCTCGTGATCTTCTATCGCTACGTTTTTTAATTACTCGCATATAGAGAAGAGGGCTATTGTACCTAGGTGGATGACTTAAAAAAGCAGAGGTTAGAGTGGGCTTAGGCGTTATGCAAAGAGGCCGATTTTTGAGTTGTGACTACTCATTTCCGCTGATCGTTAGTATTACTGGATGCTCGTGATCTTCTGTCGCTACGTTTTTTAATTACTCGCATATAGAGAAGAGGGCTATTGTACCTAGGTGGATGACTTAAAAAAGCAGAGGTTAGAGTGGGCTTAGGCGTTATGCAAAGAGGCCGATTTTTGAGTTGTGACTACTCATTTCCGCTGATCGTTAGTATTACTGGATGCTCGTGATCTTCTATCGCTACGTTTTTTAATTACACCCATATAGGGAAGGGGGCTATTGTACCTAGGTGGATGACTTAAAAAAGCAGAGGTTAGAGTGGGCTTAGGCGTTATGCAAAGAGGCCGATTTTTGAGTTGTGACTACTCATTTCCGCTGATCGTTAGTATTACTGGATGCTCGTGATCTTCTGTCGCTACGTTTTTTAATTACTCGCATATAGAGAAGAGGGCTATTGTACCTAGGTGGATGACTTAAAAAAGCAGAGGTTAGAGTGGGCTTAGGCGTTATGCAAAGAGGCCGATTTTTGAGTTGTGACTACTCATTTCCGCTGATCGTTAGTATTACTGGATGCTCGTGATCTTCTGTCGCTACGTTTTTTAATTACTCGCATATAGAGAAGAGGGCTATTGTACCTAGGTGGATGACTTAAAAAAGCAGAGGTTAGAGTGGGCTTAGGCGTTATGCAAAGAGGCCGATTTTTGAGTTGTGACTACTCATTTCCGCTGATCGTTAGTATTACTGGATGCTCGTGATCTTCTATCGCTATGTTTTTTAATTACACGCATATAGGGAAGAGGGCTATTGTACGTAGGTGGATGACTTAAAAAAGCAGAGGTTAGAGTGGGCTTAGGCGTTTTGCAAATAGGTCGATTTTTTAGTATTAATATTAGAGAGCTATTGTACCTGGGTTGATGACTTAAAAAAAAACAGAGGTTAAAGTGGTAGGGTTCGGGAGCTAGTTTAGTCGTTGAACGAATACTGGATGCTCATGCTCTTTTATCTCTAGGTTTTTTATGACTAATTTACAAATGTGTACAAACTAGATCTTGTTGAAAGATATACGTTCGCGGTTTTGAAACTCTTTTGCTTATTGTGGTACACTCTAGTACGCTTATGTGATTACTTTTCTATTTACCCTTTTAGCAAGTACTTTGGTTTTTATAACTGGCCTTATGAGGTAGTTACACCTGACTTTATGGTTCCTATCTTCAATGTTGGGCAGCACAATTAGGTCCAGTAACTAGTATATATATACATATATATATATTAGGTAACTAATTTCTGCCCGCGACTCCGTCCGCGAGGAACTCGTTTATATCATAGCTCCATACAAACTTTCACCCTCCATTTACCCCATAGAGAATCATTTCAGGGATAAAAATCCTTTGTCCTTTTCTGGGACTCGAACTATCTCAATACCAAATTTAATTTAAATCGGTTCAGCGGTTTAAGCGTCACGCAGACTGACAGACAGACACACTTTCGCATTTATAATATTAGTATCGATACCTAAGACTTATATGTATGAGGTGTATCATTATTTAAAATAACCAACGCGGCAACTGAAGCACTCCCTGAATTATATTTAATAAGGACCTATAATGTGTTCGGGACTATAAACTCCTACGTCGTTCTAAATAGACGCGGGGGCAATTCTTGGAGTTTCCATTAAAAAGGCTTACGGTTCTATTGAGAACTAATGACATAGGCTGTTTTGGCAGACCGCGAGTGCCAGGGCGTGACTGCCACCACACGGGGAACCATATTAGGCCCTAGAGGCGCTAGTTGGGGCCTGTGCCTTAGCTGGTGACAATTAAAGGTATCACGATCTGCGGCAGATTAAGTGTTGGGGGTTTTATTGGTTCGGAAATTATAATACTTTGTTACCTTTTGTGTTCCCGTAGGAGCTTTGTAGAATTGTCGTGGGTCAGAGATGCTTCTAGAATAGTATACCTACCTACCTGGTGCCTGAAAATCAAAATGTTATTAAGTTTTAAGCAGATCCGTTTCTATGTCAATATTGGGTTGAATGTTGCACTTTTAATAATAATAATAACAAATACTCTTTATTGCACCACGACAAGAGAGAAACATCTTACAAAAAATAATTATTAATTTTTAATAATTGTTGTTGATAAAATAATAAGTATGATTTTAGGTATCGACTGGAAAACCTTTGACCGTTGAATGTCTTAGAAATATCTGTCGCTATTAAATAACACATCTAAGGTTTATCTAACAAAACAGGCCACACGGACTTAAACCATCACACCGAATTCTATTAAATATTTATCTAACAAAACGGGCCACACGGACTTAAACCATCACACTGAATTCTATTAAATATTTATCTAACAAAACGGGCCACACGGACTTAAACCATCACACTGAATTCTATTAAATATTTATCTAACAAAACGGGCCACACGGACTTAAACCATCACACTGAATTCTATTAAATATTTATCTAACAAAACGGGCCACACGGACTTAAACCATCACACTGAATTCTATTAAATATTTATCTAACAAAACGGGCCACACGGACTTAAACCATCACACTGAATTCTATTTTTGAGCTACAATGAAAACAGTCATATAGAAAGACAAAATGTACAAGGATATAATTCTCTTCGGTCGTATAAAAAATATTATGCGCTTTTTATATAAACGTTAAATTCGTATCTTTTTGTATAACTTTTATGGACATAATATTTCATCACTATTGCCTAACCTAGTTGGAAGAGAATGTGAACATGAATTATTTGCAGCAAAATTATATGTTCAGAAACATTCAAAAGTAATAAAAATGACAATCGTAAATTTACTATACTTGTCAAGCATCTCTCGTTTCAATTAAAAGCAACAATTATTCAGATCCAGTCCGTACTCTTAACTCATAAAAGCTTTAGAGTTAAGTACTAATATTTTAAGTCTATGGAAACAATCATGCATCGCAGGCAATTATTTAAGGCCTTAGGTATTCATTTTTATACAAGGGGGTGTCTCACCGCTATGAAACCAGCAGGTCGATCACGTAACGCATTGTACGCGCGTCAGCTAGCTAAATGTCACTTTTTATATCCGCGCGTTTGAAACGTTACGTGATTACCCCTCTGCATGGAGCTTCATGGAGTCTGCTGTTTATTTGACTTAGTTTAAGTAATCCAAGATTAGTACGAGTACTTACCTATACATTTGACGGTTAATTTCATTACTTATTCACATACATTCGATATTGCAGAGTATTGCAGATACAAGTATTTTGATCAATGGGGACATTATTAAATAAGTAATGATTTCATAGGTTTATAAGACACATAAACAACTTCCTTCACTTACTTTAAATACTAGTATTTTTAGTAAAATACTCACTGAGATATAATATATAAAGTCGCCGTCAATGGAATTTGCTAACTATGTAAACAAACCGCCATAGTGAAAGACAATTTCAATATGGCGGTTTGTTTACATACTTAGCAAATTCTATTGACGGCTACTTTAACTATATAGGTTAAATAAACAAATGAAAGTTATAGTGGCATATATATTCATAAAATTAAATTAAGATTAACGAAAGTGTTTTTAAACTCTTTCTTTTCCTTGTGTGATTCAAGATCATCTCAATAAACCCAGGCATTTTGGGGCTAAAATTATTTCATCATTACGCCTTGATGATTCGACCGTTTCTCGTAACGAAGCCTTCGGAGGGAACAATTTGAACTTTAGAATAAGGAAGAAGAGTTGATTTTAAATTGTGGTAGATACAATTCCGCCATTGGTTGTAAAGCGAGATATGGCGTTTTTTCTCTGTTGTCGGTTTTTATGAGCGGCCAGTGGTTGATGGTTGGTGTGGTAATTTGGGTGGGGGACGGGGTAATTACAGGGCTGCCTGTGTCATTGTCGGTATCTCGCTGGCAATTCTAATACTGAACGAAATTGAATAAAAAATCGATGTCGATTTTTGATGGAGTCTCAAAGCTGCGGTTTGTAGGGGATTACTATTGTTTGGTTTGTTGGAAAAAGGATTAAATACGGCTGCTAACTTGGACCAGTAGCGAGTAACAGTCACATTCATATATTTAAACAATCCTTTGAAATGTTCTCAGGTTTAGGCCAGCGTAAGATGAGTCGACGAATCGCTTGAAAGTCGCTTTGTAAAAGCTTTGAACATTATTTGTTTTTTTTTTATCAACTAATTTTATTGTAACTTATTTACTTAATCTTGTTCTAAATCTCTTTCGCATTTATACGAGGTCTACAAATTATCAGTTAATTGAACTGGTGTTGCTGCATTTCGTAACTTTAGTCGATCAGACGTGGTTTGCCTACATCTACAGATCATAAAATAAAAAATCCTCTAGAGTATTTACATGATAGGAATGCCAAGTGGCGGGAAAAAGTAAATTTATGTACAAGTTTCGTACGTTTACATCGACATTGTATGAACACATTACTTAGTGAAACGGAATGTTTTAATGTTACCAAATTAGTGTTTATGTTAAAAAAGTCTAATCTATCACCATACTGCTCTCACCTATCGTATTTATCAATCTTATACTAGGGGATTAATCATCATTACTCACTCTTGATGGCAATAAAAAGAGTTAGTATTGGGCGCTCTTTGGAAATACTGGTGTACTGGTAATGCTTTGTCATTATAGAAATATGTGTGGTAGCCTTTTACACACCTGTATCTAGTGAGGAAAACTCGAACCACATAGTAGCGATTTCCATGAATGCACACGATTTCTGTTGGTGAGTTCATTGTAAAATTCTAGACCTACTAATGGGACAGTATTCAGTACTTCAGTAGTTGGTAGCTAAAAAGGATAAAAAAGTTATTCTTGAAAAACAAAATTAAAAACCAAGGAAATGATTTAAACTTATACAATTAGCTATGTTAACATTTCATGTGTGGTGTGTTTTCTGTATACGTAGAATAAACAATCAAGTCAAGGAAATAGTAAGTCTTTCCAGAAAATCATCACTGTTCCTTCATGATTGTGAAGTAGGGATCGATTGAATAAATATGGGATTTGTAGTTAGTGGCCTAATTACATTTTCTATGTCTATATTTTCTTTATGTCGTAGACAACCAAATTCGATTCCTGGGAATATAGTCGCAAGAACACTTACAAAGTGGCCTTCAAACATTCCCGACCGCTAGAAATAAAAACGCCAAGAGTTTTCCACGAAACCTACACTTAGTTTCATTATTCCACCAAATTTCAAATGATACACAAAATACACCACTAGGCACTCTAATAGGCCTCGAAGGCCGGGCCTTATAATTTGGCCTGGCATTATTACGCTCGCCCGGCCGAGTAATGTCCACAAAAAACGGACAATCATGATGTATAAAAAATAAGCCGCCATCTTTGTCTAGCGCAGGGTCTGTTTTAGAATATTTGGTGGTGGTGTGGTTGGATTTTGAATTTGAAAAGACGGATTGTACAGTTGCCATCAGATATATCGGGAAATATCTGAACACGACTCTAATGCCTTGACAATAAAGACGTGTTCAGATATTTGTGAGCACTTTGTCCGCTTCAATATATCTGATGGCGACTCTATATATAAGTGTAGCCTGCCAGTCATATGAATTGAGATTTATAGGTAAGATAATTGACGAGCAAAACATCCGATTTTTCTATTAATGTTTTTTAATATTAACTTTAAGTCTTCCACCAGAAAAAAATGCATGAATTTAAAATGGTGATACTGATGATAGTGATGACACTTCTTCTTAAATTAAAAGTCATACGCAAAAAGCGGTTTGAGTGAGTAGATAATAATTGAATTTAGTATCCAGTACTTTAAGGTTGCTACTTAGAATTTCTAGCAAAATTTAAATAACTATTCGTGTGTTTCACAACCTTCTCTGTCCTCCGCTTTGTTATTTCCTCGTAAATTAAAATAAACAAAACAAAATGTTAATAACAAAGAACCTTTTCCTAATCACCGCACCCACGGCCGATCGTCGCTTTTTTTATTTACACAAAAAGAACGAGATCGTTATGAGGACACGTAGTACCAACATAATAATATACTAATTCCTATCTAATTGCATGGGTAGGAACTGAGGTCCCCCGAGACCGACATTATTTTGTCTCAAAAAATATACAGGTATTTTTAAAAAAACGTTAGTATTTGTCTCAATTTGTGGGTAGTTACACTTCTTATACTTATTTCAAATATTTGAGGCAACTGTTCTCCTAAGTTAATGCCGTACATTTTTTTAACTATAAATTCATGGATCAAATGATTAATTTGTAGTAAACAGTGGCCAGAGTGATGTGTTTCCGAACATAGTTAGGAGAGTTACAAAATTAGCAACTGTCTCGACTACAAAAGACTACTAAAAGATATTTTCACCTTGACACCTTACAAAATTCAAGTACATGTACTTACTTAACAATTTTTTGCATTAAAATTCATCTTCATGCACTTAACTACTTTAGACATTACATCCAATTTCTAGTAATTTACGGGTAACTTAGTAATGTGGTGACATCTATCGTGAGTAATTTAGTAATTATTAATAAATTACATTCAAGTGTAATACGCGCTTCGCGTGACGAAGATCTCTGTGTGCAATTATGTGTAGTGACATAGATGCACGTATGTACATCAATACGTATAAAAAACTAAGAGGTGGTTGTATGTTGTATGTATGAGGAAGCTGCGCGTTGAAGTCAACTTGCTATCGATGTCTATCGATTATTTAAGCAAGTCAGGACAGTGACGGTGTACTCGGTAGTTGGTTTAAATTACCTGACTAATCGTTACCTATTCAAAACAATTCGGACCTTTCGACAAAACGATCATACATTGATTACTACACGACTTAAGAATCTAGGTGCATTGCATAATTGTAACGTACCTAAACATAATTTATGTATAAGCCTACGTAATTACCTACAGCCAGTACATATTTACGTTGCCAAAGTGTCAAAAATATCTGTACCTACGCTGTAACGCCTTTTTCATTAAAAGCTTATTGGTATATTTTTGTCACTAAATTATTACAGATGTTTTCGACGTTGACTGTACCACTAATAAAAAAAATGTTGAAGTGTGACAAAATTGTAATAAAATGCGTATTACGTAACTTTCTTTCTTGATATATGATATATGGTGCAGTAATTAATTGTATCCATACAGAACAAGAGAAGATATGTAGACGCCATCACACAGCTATTGCCATTGCATAAAACCACTCGATGCTCACGGGCATTTGACCCCATATCAATATACATTGAAAAAACAAATTGCAAACAAATGTATGGCGACTACAAATTATTTTTTCAATTACTCCCGACGCAAGCGTCGTGGCCGGCGGGCGAGTTTAAATAAATATTCGCTTGTGTAATTGGTGCGATTAATTTCATATTATTCGATGCGATTTTTAATTAGATATCGGGAGTGTTGGTATTAAATAAATGTTTTTGGAACAACATGGGTCAGATAACCAAGTGTCCACTTCTGGTAACCCGAGTTTACCTTAAAATTGGACTGTTTAAGGTAAACCCGATATTTTATTAATAAGATAAGAAAACTTTGTTAACCTTTTTATTTTAGTGACAGTGCTAATATTGATTAGAGCGCGACTAACGGTGCGAGAGGGGTGACGGCGGCGGCAGCACCAGTGAAGCGGGCACTATACGTACTACTTGTACTGTCATACTAAACTTCTTATATTAATAATTCGATAGTTAACGAATTATGACTTCGGATTCCAATACTTATCCAAAAGGCTCTCCTTTTCATTACCAAATTACTACGTCGAGGTAAAAGGTGGCAGTGATCATATTGCATTATTGCAATGACTCTTACTGGCGCGTAGCACAGATTGAGCTCTAACGTCAAACGTCACACAAACATACCCCTCCCGCGCCGCGCAGGTGCCGTAGAAACTCTGTTAAATCTCAGGCTTATAACAGAAAAACCTAGCACGTCAATTTATTTGACATTATCATGCCAAACTCGATCAAAGCCTTTTTCTGCGCATACCGGTAAGTAATCCCAATCTCATCTACATACAAATGGTCAAATGTCACTGTCATTGCCCTTTAGCCATTTTTTTTACAATCATGTCTTTAGTGAAGCCGACTCATAACGTCAGGGAGGCGATTTGTTTAATATTCATACAACGTTGCCAGGTATTTTTAACCCAACATTAACCGTGGCATCTTCTTATCCCTTCCGAAGCGAGTGCGAAGCGTGAGGAAATATACATTTTACTCAATCAAATCACGATAAATAGTCAACCCATAACACTAAGTCATAGGTATGTACTCCTTAATTGTCATATATATTAGATATAATAAAAATGTATAATGAGTTCCTACAAGGAGGTGATGTGTGTGTGTCCATTTCGTAACACGACACAGATTCCCTTTTCTCTTTTGTCTTTGTTTTGTTTTGTATACTGTGTGTTGACGTCACGAATAAATGTTTGATTCTTAGCGAGTTTTTTATGTAATCGATTTTATCAAAGTTTTTAAATTTGTATCAAAAACTGATAGGGAGGGTGATTTTTTAAATTGGTTTACGACTGATTGCGATGTTATTAAGCGTAAATAAATTGGATTTATATCATACTTTGTTTTAAATTATTTTTTTCATGACAATTTTTGGTACACAAAGTAAGCTCGTACATATGCTCTATTTAAAAATAAACTATCACAGATTGGACTAAGACATGTAAGGTTCAAACTCTTCCTAATAGTCCACTCTACCACCTCCTTAAGTTCCTACATCGTTATCCCGAACACCCTGTATATTTGCGGACAATATTACACAAATCGACCTAGTCTAAAAAACCACGCAAAGCAATAATACCTACAGTTAAACACCAGTTTCAGTGACAGTTTTAATGTGTATGTTGTGAATGTACTTAAGTAAATAAAGTAAATTAATAAATAATCCTACGAAACTGATAAGAAAAGCGTAGTGTGAAATGATAACCTCACTAAAATACTCAATTCCAACGTTGGCGAAAACGGGAGACCGGATCTTGTGGCGTACCCTGGGGGAGGCCTACGGCCAGCAGTGGACTGCAGTAGGCTGATGTATGTATATATAAGACATGGACATTTATTCAGCAGAATAGTTTACAAGTACCACTCCCTGCACTAGGCTTTGCCTGTATCGCAGGAGACCGCATATTATTACATTTTATTAAATTGGATAGTATATAAAATTTACTATAAATATCAGTTTAAATGAAAAATAAAATGTATGTGTGTTTGTAAAGTGTTTGTGTGTGTACATATTTTATTATATATGAATGGATGGAGAAACGAGCCAAACCTATGGGCAAAAACTGAATTTGTAGATGAAACAGGAATTCTGAAATTACGTTTTTGCGATAGTTCTGTATATTCGACAGAATTAATAACCTTTGAGTGACATTTCAATATCACTCGCATAATAAAACTCCCACGGACATTAAGTACATCCATGTTCTTATAGACAAGACAAGACCCCCTAGCACACTAAGTTTTATGCCGGACATAAAGCATTCGTACCTTTCTGGCAAATATGCGAGTGCGAGAGGGACGAATGCTTTATGTCCGACATAAAACTTAGTGTGCTAGGGGGTCAGCAGACCATATGTATGTATGTATGTAATGTTATGTTCAATCTAATGGTTGTTTACTCACAAAACACACAATCACAACACAGATCGCCCGGTATTATAACTAAGTTTAACTTCCCATTACGCCTACTTTATTGTTGCGAATTTATGGGCCTAATAATAGGTAGATAAATGTTTTTTTGAGAACGAAACGATGTGTAGTCTTTACGCTGAGAAGATGCGACCGATGTATTAACTTTTTTTATAATTTTTCATTTATTTAATTGATCCTCTCTTGTTTCAGGTATGTGTTGGATTTTAGAGCTACTGAAAGAAATAGTACAAAGTAAGAATTGTCCACCCATTTTTATTTTTTTTATTTAGCCTCTATTGTATGCTTGAGTATCACTCAGCTGCTGCATTATAACTAGCATAGCTGTTTGAAATCGGGGCTCAAAACAAATACATTCTGGCTCTAGAACTTTGATTGTTTATAAACGTTGTTACTTGAGTTGGTTTGATTGCAGAAGTATTTTTCGGGCTCGAGCGTAATGCTTAATTTATATACTCAAATAATAACAACTTCCTCTGCGGCAATAGCTCAACAGACCGCACGACGCGACGCGACATGATAAAATCTTCTCCCTGAGCTCTTTCTAATTAGCATTGTTGGTAGCCATTGTACAAGAAACGTATTCAAACATCCTGCTAGAGTGTAAAATACTAGGCTGATTCATTATGCAATCAAAACAAAACCAGCCATTATCATGTCATTATTAAACACAAAAACGCGAACTTAAGTTTCGTTTCGCTACCCATTAATCAGTACCAATCAACGTAGCTGAATCCAGCTTTAAACATTTTTTTTTCCGCCATTTATTTGTACAAATGGTACATACATGGGTTTTGGTTACTCTGCTCTTGTGCAGACAAAAATGTATATTAGTTTAGATTTGTTTTGTTAAAAAATACGTAGTCGAAGATAAAAAAGATAGGTTAAATCTACTTTTATGTTGTTATTATTTTATTGTTTAAAATGAATATCCTTACAGTAGTTATATTCTTGCAGCAGCTACCGTACAGAGCTTCTAAAGATACAAGTTAAACATCATCTTCGCCACAGGAAATCCCGAATAAATTTGACTTTTATTTCCCGGAGTTATTAATTACAAATCTCATGCGCAAAATATGTAAGTTTACAAGAGAAGAAAGAACTCTCGAGGGGTCTAAAAGGTTGTTTTGTGTAGTTTCGTTGCAAACGGGTTGACAAATCATCCTTTCTTTTAATAAATATACATGTTTAATTTATTAATGGCTTTCGTCACAGCATAACGAACACCACATTTTTTAAAATCTTAAATAATGAAAATATTTTCCGTATGTGCTGTTTTACCAAAAAAAATAAAAACCCGGTGGCTCCTTTATTAGGAAATAATAATGTCACATTTCACGAACTTAAGACAAACGTGCGTAATTAAACATTTAATTAGGCTTCTATCCAAAAACCGGTATGTTTTATGGCATCGACTCGTGTATTTATTGCCACTAAAATATTAATAAGTTATTGCCCATCCGTTAGGTTTTTCATTTACTTACCTACCGCGTTATATTAATTTTGCAACGTTTGACTGCTCGATATTACCTTTTTTTTTTTAATGTAAGGCTACTTCTCCATTCAGCGGTGCGATGTCAGTAAGGCAACTTCAGCATTTTTTTTTGTATTTTTTTATTTAGCGCGCGTTATCTGTGGCTTTATGGTATTGGTATGGTATTTTTGCCGCTTCGTTGTTGCAGATATTAATGTGGACATTACTTATCCTTAAAATAATTCATTGCTAAAAATAGCATTGGACATATTTACGATTAGTCGTCACCTACAATATCTTGTAAAATAGTTTGTTTTATTAACAATGGAACTCAAGTTTTGTACAAAACTTCAACAAACATAGAATTACGTTTTTAGTTCCGCCACTTTGGTAAATATTTTTGTATTACTAATTGTTTCATGGGAACAGCCAAATAGGCCGCCATCAAACTTGTAGCGGTATCGACCAGGTTAGTATCTTTTACAGCGAAATACACCGACTTTTCTATTTAAGGCGAAGTTTCACACACCTTAATGTTCTCTGTGCGACAGGTACTTATTAGTTATTTGGCCTAGAAATCACCTTTAGGTAAAATATACCTAGATCTACTATAGCAAGTTTGTCTAGTTGATCTTTAAACTAAATAACATAAAGTTAATCATTATTAGAAAAAATCATTAGGTACATTCGTTTAGTAACGATAAAGCAACCACATAACAACCATTCTTTCATGTATTCGACAAAAAGTAGATAGTTAAATATGATAAATGATTTTGTAGGTTTTCAAGAACTCTTATAATGACTGCAGTGGTGAATACCTAATTAATTGGAATAAGGTAGAGCGTGAAATAAAAATTATTAAAATGTACTACTTACCAGAAGGCATGCTTACAGCCTAAACAAAACTTAACCTATTAAAACACCGTCATGATAAACATAGCTACGAACTGTCTCAACAGACATTCATCCATCATCCTCCTAGCGTTATTCCCGGTTGTACCCTAAAGGATCCCGAGGTCCCCTTTGGCACCTTATCCCAAGATTTGGCATAGGGACTAGTTTCACGATAGCGACTGCCATCTGACTTTCCAACCCAGAGGTAAAACTAGACCCTATTGGGATTAGACCCGTTCCTCACGACGTTTTCTTTCACCGAAAAGCCATTCATTTAACACATTCATTGCCCAGAATCGCTACGCGCTACGCTCGTAGCCGATCCCGTGGTTTTTCTCGTATGTAGCGGAAAGCGACTACGGCGGTCTGACGCATATAGTCGTCATGGGCCCTGAATGGGCATCAAATGATATTACGAACATACGTTTTTTAAACCTGTGACGTCAGTAAAAGTAAAAATCTTCCCCTTAACCGTATCGGGTAGTTCAATCCAAAGACCGACTATTACCGATTCGTTCACCACATACATATATTTATCGAAACCAATGTTACTGTGTGCCGAATTTTACCTAGCCCATTATTTGATTGCTTCAAATTGCCTTTAATAGATACCAGTTCTCGATAAGCCTTAAATTAATCAGCGTAGGAGTGAGATTGCTGTGTCAGAATTATAATTGGGAATAGTCATAATTGTGGTCACAGATAAACGGTGGTTAGACCAAAAAGTACGGTTGTGATGTAATCGTTTATAAAAAAAGGTTCCTAAAAAAGTCGTTTAAATTGATTTTCAAGACAAATAAGTGTTGATCATTAAATCAAATATAATTTGTTATTTGTAAATGTCCATGCTGTATTTTAGTTTATTTTTATAACAAAAAAAAATTTGGCCTTTTGCGAATTTCAATGTGATAATCTGAGAAATACTATTTGATTTCAATGTGTATCGCGCTTTCTCCTTTAAAGACAAATTCACAATAACTTCAGAGATTATATTCAAGGTCCGTTTTCATTTCCTGTCACGTGTAATCCTTTTAGTTGTTTGCCACGTCTTTTAGTAAGTACGTTATACGGCGACATAGTTATTAAAACCGTCTTATTTCTACCCTAATAATAGTAGGTGCCCTACCAACTAATTTGCTGGCCTTGTTTAATACCAGTCGTAAAAGATCGTAAACCTGTTGGTTTATAGTACTAGGTCTGTGGTCTTCTTTATCACGGCATCAGACTATTTGTAGGTACTTTGTTTCCAAAAAAATATTATGTATTTAAAAACCAACTAAAAGCATTTCTAAAAAGAATACTTAATGTTCAAAACCTGTATACAGTTTGTCTGAAGGAAAACTTTTAAAACAATAGTAATTTTACATTGTAAATAAATACCTAATAAGTTAAGTTAGGTTATCTAATAAATATATTTTTTAATTTTCTTTAAAAAATACGTACATTAGGTTTGAGTCGGATGTCTCAGGGAGACTGTTGAGAATATATGGCAGGCGTTTTTTTAAAGTGTTATCTTCAAAATAGTTTTCAATTCTTGGGACTTCAAATTTACCCGCGGACACCGATCTCGTACCGTGGTCATGGGTAGTTCTATACAGGCTATGCTCCTGGATGCCGTGGTACGGTTGCGTGCTGATATGACAGGATGGCACAGACACAATGATAAATGTCATTCGTTTCGCGCCACTTTTGTGAGTATCCATACACACGCATCCTACAATATCATACCTTCTGCAGCCATGCAACCAAACGGTAAAAATATTCAATCTCGCATCAAAAAAAGTGATCGGCTTCCATTGGCGTTTAAAAAAGGAATTTACATTGAAAACGGTTTGTGATTGTCTCTCGGTACTGCCGCGTTATTCTAGATTAGCCGTATGTGTGTTCTGGTTCTAAATGGATTTACGTCCTTCTTGGTTGTCTCTCGAAGTAGAATGGTCCAAGATAACGCATTTGCGCCGCACACCGTGATACTGTATATCATCTGCCGGCGGCAGCACTACGAACATCGTAGAATGGAATTTACTTAGAATTCCAGGCCAAATAACATGAGAATATGTCACTGACATCTAAGACATTTAGAATGTAGATGACGTGGTTTTTGTATGTGATGCAGAAGTTGACGTAAAGATACACAAGATCTGCAGATCAATTACGTGACTTTTGATCAGAACGAAAGTCGGCTTGGATGACTTAGATAAGACATCAAATGTCAAATTCCATCATAATGTTTTAAAAGCGTAAATATATGGCCTGTTTATGCGATTAGCCATTATCGTAGTAACAAAATGGCGTTTCATTTTTACCATTATTACTTTAAAGCCTAAAATGGCGCTACTCTAATGTAATGACACTTGATTGCTATTATGTAAATTTGAAATGGCAATTATTGTGCCGCATTTTTATCTTAGCTCCCGCAGGTAGGTTATGACAAAAAAAGTAAGACATTAGCTCGCAGATAACACGTGGCATTTAATAAATGACAAGTCATCAAGTCGGACTGGCTAGAGAAATCAACGCAATAATCATTAAAAATTTGGCAACTGTTATCACTAGAAGTGGGACATTGAACATAAAGTGCAAATACTAGTTTGAGAAAATGTAACATGTGGAAGACAGCTTAAGTACCTAATGAGGATAGGTACATATACTGAAATAAATATATCTTTTTAAAATAGGAAGTAATCAAGCTTTCAAATTGGGCTTTGCAGATTATGGATAAATGTATCTAACATTTTTATATCTTTTTAATGAGGTAGTAAAGCCTGTCTATCTTAGATTTTATGACAGTGTACATGATATAAAGTAACTTTTTTTGCATGTCCATTTACCGCACAAGCAAAATTATATGAATACCTAAATGATTTTCAGACAACTTTTAAAGCGTGCGGAAACTTCTAACTCTTCATATTTCTACACACAAAGGTCAACGCACCATCGGAATGCCACACCCCCCGCGCGCTCACCATAGAAACATAATTAGTGTTCTCATCTCATTCTCACCAAGGCTACATCGCCTTACACAGCAGCCATTGAACACGTACAAGTTTCACACAACTCGGCATCCTAACTTACCACGCAATGGACAGTTAAAATGAATGAATCTTGGAAGACTCGTTGACTAGATTGACCAGTGCTCAATCATAGTGGAGTCATCCATTAGATGTTGACAACGCTTTTAATTAATTCCTGTTAATTTGATAGGCAGGTTTTTGTGGCAAGCTACATTATGATTGAAGCTTGAAACGATACTCGACTTTTTGCAATTTATCAGCCACTATTTTTCCCTAGCGTATGTTGGTTTTTAAATAAAGTACAGGGCCGATTTTAAACGAATTTCATTTTAGGTTGGTGGGTACCGTAGTGTGTTTGTTATCGTTGCTTACATTTAGTTCCGCTAGTAATACTTTTTTTTATAATATCCAACACCACAATACGGAGTATAAGAACTAAATTGCCATTCTACATTTCTTTTCAAACTTAAAAAATAGTGGGAAGTAATTTTTTTGCCACTTATAATAACGGGCATTCTAATTCTTATTATTTTCTTCGAACTTTTAAAATAAAACATGATTAAACAATATTAGCAATCATAGTTAAAACATAAAATGGGTCACCATTAAAAAGTACCTATAGTGAATAAATATGGCCACAAAAAGTTTACAAATTCGGTCACAAAATGCATAGCAAATCGGACAATGCCAATCGCAATACATTACGAATGGCAAATCACAAATCCGTGAATTATGGCCCCGGACCACTTGGCACTTGGCAGGGCCCTGAATAATCGGCGCTTTGATAAATTATTTTTGGCAACCTTTTAAATTTGCTGCTTAAGGTCAGCCCTGTTTAAGTTACGACGCTTAACCACCCAATGTGTATTGAAATTGTAATCGCGTTTAAAATTTGTCTGTATGATTTCTCGTAAGCTTTTGATTCCATTTCGAATGAAACATATTCATATCTAAAAGTCTTCTGATCGCGTGCGGTGGCATGATTCACGTATGGCATAAGTACTTGAATTATATTGTATGTTCTTAATTTTTATACACATCTTCTTTACGATATTTTCATAGATTTCCATATCAGGAAATGCGACGCTGCTGGGTTACACGCCTATTTAAACGCGCGTTAGCACTTATCTATTGTATTTTTATTTAAGTAGAGAGCTAGAACTGATGTGGCCTACCGTAATTATTCTGCTAGAATTCCTCCATAAAAAAGCCCGACTTCCATGTCACCTGTCCAAAACAGTTATCATACAAAACCATTAAAATTTTCCTAGATCTCTGTATTCCTATCTTAATTGATAACACCATTAATTTATGACTTATTTATGCAACGCTAAACATTGCTGGTTTTTCCACCGCCTACAGTCTAAAAAGCAACGTGGAGGGACCTAGTATGAATCGTAATTTAAATTTTGAAGGAAAATATAGTCGGTTAGCCGAAGTTCGCTATTAGCATTTTTGTATCAATGAATCGCACTAGGAACATTACGGTCGAATCTCCATTACTTGTATTTTATTTTCATTTAGAAAATTTCAATTTCATCAAACTACGTCATCGATCGATCTGTTTATAAGAATTACAACTACAAAGCATACCTACTTAAAATATATATACGTAAATGTCAATTGGGTATAACCCACGTGTGTCGAGATTAAATTATAGTCAACATACAAAAATTAAGTTTAAACTGGCACTGCGCACCGGTGGAGGCGGTGGACAAAGGCCCTTACCGTCGACACTTCATAAACTACGCTGCGTCGGCGCGGCACGCGCTCGCGAGGAGCCCGGGGCTATGCGCAAGCGCCGCGCTCGGATCGCGGCTAGAAGTTGTATTTTCAGTGGGGTTTTGGTACAGCATAGTCGGTATCGCCTGAAAAATAGTTTCTGGGGCCCTTTCGTAAGATCGATTTTCTCTCTTTTATCAGAATCACTGAGACACGAGTCAAACGCAATATCCTTGGGATGGGGCCATTGTCAATAAAAACAAACGCAGTCTCGGCCCTGTCTTCAAGACAAAGAGGCTATTACCGAATCAATGAGCTACATCTGTTGATCTTCTATGTGTGACTAGACACCTGTGAGACTAGAGCCAATTTTTGATAATTTAGTTGTAAAATACTGCTACGCTATATTATATTAGTATTAACTTTATTTTGTAATTTATGATTTTATACCTTGGTTCGAAATAAAATATTAATATTATTATGAATGAATGAATGAATGAAATATTTTATTTCAGGTCTTCACCGACCCATCAATTTACAATTTAATTTAATTTTAATTATTAGGTTAGGTTACACAACTTGTACACAGCAAAAATTTGACACACAACAGAGACTGACACACAGAGAACATATTACATTTATTTTATATATAATAATGTAGATTTGACCTGCCCAATCCAATACTCCAGTATTGGACCGTCAAACCTACCAGCCAACATTTTCAGGATGCTGTTAGTACTTTTTCTAACTCGAGCCATCAGGGATGAAATTTTATTTCGCATAATCGCATGAAAGTCATTAGTGCGTGTCTCTGCGAACATCCCCGAGGCACTACACCATTTGGGCCTTCCTAACAGCATCCTGAAAACATTATTATACTGAACGCGTAGGGCGCTATAAGCTCGCTTTGTGTACTTAACCCACAGGGCGCCAGCGTAGAAAGATTGGCAGAAGGCTTTAAAAAGTGCAATCTTTACCTCTGCAGAACACCTAGCGAACCTGCGGGCAAGCATGTTACCTCTGACTGATAGCGCCCTACGTTCCCTTTCTATATCCTGGTCATCACTCAGGTCTTCAGAAAATGTGACCAAGATACTTAAAGCTGTTGACCACCTTAAGTACAACTCCGCCAAGAGTGACGGGGGGCACGAAATAAGGCTTGATTTTGCCCGCTTTGAAGACCATTACTTCACTCTTAGCGGAGTTGTACACTTATCCATGCTGCTCAGCATAGGCTTCACATTTCCCAACCAGTTGTCTGAGAGCCCCGATGGAAGGGCTCAGCAGCACCATGTCATCGGCATAACTGATATTGTTGAGACAGGTATCTTCAACGTGACATCCCGCATGCATGCTGCTGAGTCCCTCCATCAAGTCATTCATATACCAGTTGAACAGCAGGGGAGATGTCAAGCCACCTTGACGTACCCCACACTCCAGGCGGTAACCCTCAGACATCTCATCAGCCCACCTCACATGGTTCCACTGATTTCGATACCAGTACTGAAGGATATTAACGCAATCTAGTGGAATTCCAGCCTCACGCAGTTTACCCCAAAGTATATTATAATCCACCCGGTCAAACGCCTTAGAAAGATCCAGGAAGCAGGCATAGACGGGCGTCTTTCTAGCCGTATAATACCCGACAGTATGCTTCAAACATAGAATGGCACTTTCTGTCGATAAACCTGCCCGAAAACCAAACTGGGTTTCATGGAGGTTGAGCCGTTTTTCAAGTATCGAGTTGAGCATATTGTCGAGTACCTTGGCAGAGGTGGTGGCCAGTGAGATAGGGCGGTAGTTTGCCTTTTCCGAGAGATCACCCGTCCTGTTCTTGACTACCGGAATCACGACTGTTTTCATCAGCGCATAAGGCAGGTACGAGTGACTCACACAGAGGTTGAGGAACATGGAGAGCAGTCTGGGCAAGTGAACGCCTGCATACCTAAAATGCTCAATACTAAGGCCATCGTGACCCGGCGACTTTCCCCTTTGCATTTTCTGGATGACATTTGCTATGTCTTTGGCAGAGAAACGCACGTCACGCAGGCTTCCGATGGCCTCAGTAGAGGGCACTTCCGTCAAAGTACTATTGATCAGGGATTTTACTGAGAAGTGCTCCCTGAACACCTCAGCAATTTCTTTTTCAGTACACTGGCCATCAACGCTCACGGGCAGGCCAGGTCTCACGTTCATGTTATTGGTCATTTTCCAAAATTCTTTGAAATTTTTATTCGCGTAGGCCGTGGCAAGCCTGTCCATTTTAAATTGGTCTTGGCGATCTTGGCACCACTTCAATTTGGCTTTGAATTCTCTCCTACTCTTATTCATTGCGTCAAAAAGCTTACCACACCGCGGCTTACCCGCGTTTTCCCATAACAGAAAATGCAACCTAGCCTCCCTGTGCGGTTCGGCTACAAATTTATTCCAGCCTGCAATATATCCACCCTTTTTACGCTTAAGACCCTTATGTGTTTCTTTCGAGGCACGTGTTAGGGTGGCTATAATGCTAGCGTACAACCTATCCAGGATGAGCTGGTGATCAGGATCCCTACACGGACCATCACAGCAGGCACGTAGTTCGTCCGGGAAATCAATAAATTTAAGCTGATTGTTACATAGGTCATGATATGCATTTATTTGATCCTTCTGCCTCTCCCCCCAATGTATCCCACTATCCAAGGTACGAGACATAATATAGACCCGTTTTATTACACTTATGTCGCATTCTATCACCATTGGAAAGTGGTCCGACCATAAGACGTCGTACATGCATGCTTTGCCGTATCGCATGGGGACCCGGACCTTTGAAAAGCAAGCTTGGGGCCGAAGCCAACAGCGCAGAGGCCCTTTAAGACAACAATAATTTAAGCGAGAGATACACACATGGCATATACCATCTTCGAGCGCACAACATGATACAACCGATGATGGTTCCCGCCAGGTACAATAGTAGATTGTTAACCAAGGGCTGAGAAATGGGTGACTTTCACCTGAGTTAAACACTCTACTTTTCATATCGAATACGAGGAAAGTAAAAAAACACAGACGGAAAATTAAACAATATGTTCATTCAAAGTATACAATTCAAAAACGGCAGCCGCCATTACCGTGACGTCATCCGAGCCGAAAGAATAGTCCCATCTCACCTGTCCTAAAGAAAGAGGCAAATATCTGTCTTATTCAAATATTTTCATACTATTTGTGTTTATTATTAGTATTAGTTAAAGAGTGGCTGTATGCGTTTCTGCCTTAGCTCACATACACAACTTTAAGTTAAAAAAAGCTTAGTGGATGTATTCCATTTGTCACCACCTCATAGACCCTAGTGATTATTTTAGCTAAAATAAATGTAATTAATTTACAACATAAACTCATTTTATATTTAATAGAAGAGATATGAAAAGACTATTGCAGTGCAGCACTGTGACTGCGATGGAAATTAAGGTCATGGGCTATTGAGTTAAGGGTGAGGACCAAATTCTTGGTCAGTAGTTAGCCTAATTAATTGATAGTATTTGAAAAGTTCCGTTGTGACACGAAAATTAGCCATACAATTCTATGGTTAATTTTCGTGTCACAACGGAACTTTTTAACTACTACCAATTAACGACGCTAACTACTGGCCAAGAATTTGGTCCTCACCCTTAAATGTTGGATGGGCAGGATAATAGGTTATGGAAGGAGATGGGATAATTATTATTAACTGCATATCTTTGAATTAATACCGCTGTCATGTATAATGTTTGTTGAGAGAGGAATAAATTATGAATAAATTCTTTGATAAATCAGGTACATAATAAAGATTCCAATCGATTATACTTTGGATATATTCAGGTACTTAAATTAAGCATCACAATGCAATGAAAGTAAAAAATAATGCTCTAGGCTTTCTCTGACATTTAATTGCGATTTGAAACGCGCGAGCTTTATGCGCAAGGGCAGAAAGTTACGTGACTCTACTACTAATAGGTCAGGGATATTTTCTGCAATATTCTATTATTCTCGTACAATGGGTTATGTAATCAAACTGGTATTGCATATACTTGCAAAGGGACCATCAAATCCTATTCTAGTTACCCATGAGCGAAAAGGATCTATCTCATCATTATTTTTTAAACCTCCGCCAAAAACGAGTGGCAACATGTGTATCTGTGTGTCTTTCTGTGGCATCGTAGCTTCCAAACGGATGAACCGATGAGTACAGTTTTTTTATCGACATCGACATTCTTAGCTATGTTTGTTTTGTGGGGGGATGTGTTTTTATTTCACTATCAAGAACAAAATATTAGGATCTCATAAGTAAATAAATAAAAAAATTGTTTAAAGTTGTAAGTTACAATTAGTTATCTGAGTGTAAGTTAAGAACGTGATGTAGGTACGATAAGAGTGAACATTAAGGGGCTACCCGAGGTTTTCATCGATTTTTGTCAAGTTTTGAATCGTATCTCCTACTTTTGCACTACAGATTGAATTATAAATCAAACGGCTATCGGTTCTTCAATCTTTTATCTCCATTTTTGTCTACCGGATTTTGAAATAAATGAATACTTAATTTTGTATGATTTTTGTAAACATTGTCTAAAAAAACACTTATTTCGTATCTCTATTGACGTGAAAGATCTAACATATATGTACAAAATCTACATATTTGGGTTCGTCTATGACGTCTCTAAAAACGTGTTTAGGGTTTTCATTTTAAACTAATTAACACAAAAGTTATGGCCAGAAAACCAGTTTTTTAGCCTAAGATTGTTCAACTTTGATGCCAAATATCTCGAAAACAATGAACTTGAAGTAAATATGGGATACTATATTGCTTAAAGCCGTTGTTGTTAATATAATAAGCTACACAAAACATTAGAAAACTAAGGGATTCAGATCGAAGGTCATTGGCGTATGGGAGCCCCTTAAATAAATAAAGCTAATGATGTACAGTCGACTTCAATGATACGTTTACACTTTTGCACCTTATGCCATTTGTATTAAGGCGAAAAATTTAAACATATATCTGTCGTAGACTGTATTCTGCGGTCTAGTTACTGTGAATATTAGTACAGATCCTAATAGTTATTATAAGTCGTGAACATCCATCAACATCATACTTATCTGAAACTGCAGCACATTGGCACCTAGAATACGATCTCATCAAAATTCTATTTAGTTTCTTCATACTCACAGCCAAACTTCTAATCGAGCGAGCGAAGCGAACGAAGTTCTGTGCTTGGGCCGAAAGTCGTTCGACTGTCCAGTGTCCAGTGTCTTTCGGCTGTTCTCCTCTACAGGTCACATTTCTCAACCGTAGCTCGTCAAATTTCGTGAGCAGGTTCTTTAATTATATACCATTTATTTTGTCGCTACACTTTAAAAAAAAACGTTTTTGAGAAATTTAGGCTTGCGAGTTCTATAGCTCACAGAGCTATTAGTTTAGAAGTTCTACCTTTATTGTGGTGGTAGTACACGTGGAAAAGAAGTTGGATAAGCACAATAAACATATCAAGTCTTACCAGATAATGCTTAATACTACTTTAGGCCTCATTTTCTCATCTCAACCACATAGGAAGCTGAATTCATTAATCCCGGAGCGTCAATTTGACTGACAGACCAATAAGCGTCGGCCTAACTGGCCGATTGTGGGATTAGCCGCAACTGTTATGTTGCGAGTGCCACAATGGTCCTATAATTGCTGTTATACCACTTCATTCATGCGGTGTTAACTGGTGTTTATTTGATAATTTAAAAAGTAAGGATTGGCTTTATGAATTACGGACAAGCACCTTATTCATTAAGGAAAGATTTATTTGCTTGTATCAGCTAATTAGGATGTTATATACCTTAGCTCATCAACATAGGCGTAGCACAGTTTTAATTATACTTACGCTTTATTTACGAGTAGTGCACGAGACTCTTCGCACTGAACCAATGTGCCAAGCGATACGCAGAAACTTGCTATAATATCTAGTCTGACCAGGGAAAGATGAGTCTTTTTTTATATGGCAACAGTAATATCGTTGTCAAATGTGTCAAACTTCTTAAATTAGTATGATGTTCTAATCTTGATACTTGATATGGTAACTAAGAAAGTAACTGTTCGATAATAAATTGGACTGATTTTGCCTTTTATTTAAGAGAATTAAAGGGAGGCTTACTGCTAATGTTATTCGCATTGAAGAATGTCTCGTCAAAATTTTGTAGAGTGGTTTAGATTATTCTTCTTAAATATAAAGTAGAAGGAAGTAAAACAGTTTTTCTCAAAAATTGTACGAAATGTTCCCATAACATCTGTGCAGATAGTATCCGAAAGTGATTCATCCTGGACAATTTTTAGAAGTGTCCAGTAAGTAAGTATGAAATCCCATTACATATCATAATATTTAAATAGTATAGAACAAGAGTGTCCAGTAAGTAAGTATGAAATCCCATTACATATCATAATATTTAAACCTTATTTGTTGACTTACCACTGATTCGCACGAAGCGCTTTGCTTCCAGTTTTCTCGCGAGGACAGCCAAAGAGTGGAACTCGCTTCCGGCAAACCTTTTCCCAGTTACATATAACTTGGATCTTTTCAAGACGAGAGTGAATAGGCACTATCTAGGTATGCATGTAACACCCTCGACCTCATCATCACTTACCATCAGGCGAGATAGGGGTCAAATGCGTACCTATACTCAATAAAAAAAAAAAAAAAAAAAATATATAGAACATTTATGTCGTCAGATGCGTAGGAGGTAGGATGGGGAGAGATTCGGGACGAGGCTTGGGGGGGGGGGGGGGGGGGGGAAATAGTTTGATGTAAGACGAACTGTTTTTTTTTTTCTTTTCTTTTTCTTTACTTAGGTAAATTTTTATTTTTCTTTTTTTTTGCAAAATTAAAATTATTCAAGTTTTTACTTCTACTGCCTTTGTTATGGCATATACTAATGCTGGTGACTGTACCTATATATTTTTTATTCTAACTTTTATTCAAACATTGTTTTATTTTTGAGAAAAGCACTATACACGCTTCGACCATAAGTGCCATCCTGGCCTCGTATTATAGCCGGACCTCGCCTTCGGCTCGGCTGGCTAAATCATACTCGTCCAGGATGGCTTACTTACTGGTCTCTGCAGTAATGTACTATTTCATCACACTTGCTCGAAAAGGGCTTCATAATGCGCAGACATACAGAGCTGTAATAGCCTGTGTTACGCCCACGGGCGTAATAGTTTGTGTCTTAAATTGTATCTGTGACTCATGCGGCAGTTACAAAGCAAAGAGGTTTTATATCAAATACAATGTCTCAAAATGTATTTATAAATAAATTTAAACTTAATAAACTACTTAAACATGTTTAACTGAATTATTTACAGATTTAATATGTAGTTATTTAGTGTCTATGTAAAATGTTTTTAAGTGTTTTCAAATCGTGGCTGTATACCGAAGGGTCTTTGCCATACGCGCCTCACGTCAAATTCAACAAAATGGACGACTGACATGATGCAGTGTTTATTACGATTTATATTCATTTCATCTAAAATGTATTTGTTTCCTCGCAAATGTGATAAAAAACATTGTGTATAACACGGGCGTAAGAATATTGCAAACTCGAGTCATCAAAAGCCCTCCGCCTTCGGCGTCGGGCTTCTGATAGACTCTTGTTCGCAATATTCCACTTCCGCCCCTCGTCAAACAATGTACTAAGTATTTCAACACAATTGCTCGTAACGTACCTCTTATTGTGTCGCTTTTAGGCTCATAATCCTGGATATTAAACACGCATGTTTTATGACATTACGACACTTGTGTGTTATAGTTATATCTCAATTAAGGCATGTTGGCACCTTGCAGCGAGATGTATGCATGCACATGGTGCATTCTTAAATTAACCGGGTTGTACAGAATGTACAGCGTTTTTTTTAATTCTCGGCAAATGGATTCTTACTCGACTAAACAAATTATATCAAAAAAAAAAAAAAAAAAACTATTCACTTTTGATAACATATAACATGAATAATAGTAGATTACTGCAGAGGCCGTGAAGTAAGGGATTGATGGACGAGATTGGGGTAGACGTAGACGAGGCCGGATACAACGAGTCCAGCAATCCCTGTTCCGGCCGAGGATTGTATAGTACTTTTCTCAAACGATGTGAGGAAATATTAAAATTAAAATTAAAATTAATACTAGGTTATCAATTAAATAATAGGTAATTTACGCCTTTTTTATTATTTAAATATGCCATTTGAACAAGCCGTTCGAGCACCATGTTTAACCGCACATAAGCATAGTACCATAGATTTTTTTATTTTTTTTATGTAGCAAGTATGCTTACAGTGTCTAGTGGTGGTTGGCAGTATGTAAATTTTCCTTTTTCAGTTTAATATTAGTAAGCAAATTTAAAAAGTTAGAGTAGCGGACAATAATGGTTTTACTTAGGGTTTTCATACATTACTTCTTGGCGTAAGGCCAAGAAGTAATGTAGGGAGCCATAAACAAGAAACTTCACGTCTTCATTTCGTGATATTAACTCGTACATTTCCGAGCATGTTTGAGAAAAGAACATTTTTAAACGAAAATATTTATTTTATTTTGTATTGGCTGTTTAGAGATTTCATCTGATGCGCGCGCACTGCGCAAACTCCACGAAAAAACTGTTGCGCGCCATTATAGGTTACTTCACAGATATTTGTAAACATTGTTGATGCGTGTTTGGTTATTAACAAAAATGTTGACTCGTGGTGACCAGACAAGTGATTAAAAGAATGGATGCCACTGGAAATTCTTGGCAATGTATACATTATACAACATGTGAGTAAAAATCTGTTGCCAATGAATAACTAAAGTCATAAAGAAACTTAATCCACGTGTATGGAACATGAAAAATTTTAATATTTATTTTTAATATCTGTCTAAAATTACGGATAAGAGGGGGGGGAAAAAATCAAAGTTTAGTAACTAGGTCAAGCGGGGTATCATATGAAAGGGCTTGAGTTGGACATTTTAAAACAGTTTTTCTTTTTTTTCTACCTTGGTAAAATTTTGGTCTATGAAGGAAAATGTAAAAAAAATACCTTCCCCCCCCCCCCCCCCCCCTTATCTCCGAATTTGAAATTATTACTTGTGTTTAGGATAAACGTAAATATTACTGGAAAAGTATAAATTTTTCTGTATCTAGCGTATTTTTTCTTTTATTTTCAAAAATCATTTCCTAATTAGGTTTGCAATTAAATCAACTTTATAAGTATTTTTTTGTTTTGAAATTCCTATATGACTAATAGAAGTACCCTCTTTCAAATAAAAAAATAATAATCGAGATCGGTTCACGTGATAAACAATAATCGCTAAAACACAAACATACAAACTAAGTACTAAGCTGATTGCCCTTGCACGTTAGTACCAAATGAGGCCGATAGATGACGCTGACCCCATTCTTACTTCGCGCTGTTAAGATTTTTCTAGAATTAATGGGGTTGGGACAGATATTTCAATAGCAGGTCTTGGTGTAAAAGTTATTCGTTGTTTGAAATTGAATTCTGTTGTGTTAAGTTAAAATAAGTAATTTAATTTAACAAATATTGGGACATTTACTTTACCTTGAGTTAATTGATAGTTTGTACGGAACCCTCGGTGCGCGAGTCAGACTCGCACGTGACCGGTTTTTTTTTAAATTTGCCGCTCTTTTCTAGGCTCATCTTTCCCTGGCCAGACTTAAGTAACTATTAACTATACTTTATCATTATCCTCCTAGCGCTTTATATTATTATGTTTATTTATGTCTTAGGTTTTACATTTACTTTTCGTAAAGTTAATTTACTTTAGTTCGACCACCAGTATTGTAGATTTTGTAGTAGTACTAGAAATTTACATAGAAAAGACATATTTTTATGTCTTTTGAATGCCTACATAATATCAAAGCGATGTGATTACAAACCGTTTATGGAACATTTGATTCCATTAAACTGTTCAATATTATACCGTAAATCGACGACATCCATTCAAAAGTGTGTCTTATTAACTTCAAGAGTCCACACATTACTAATGTTATTTTTATACGAATAGTTGACAAGCGGGAGGCAAGCGCCGGGTGTTTTAAGGTCGGTTTTTGAGTGGTATGTCGCATTTTATGACTGGCCGCCGTGGAGTCGCGATAAGGAAATTAATACTGGCCACTTGAAACGTAGCGGTTGATAAGTGAAGCCGGGGAAATTAAATGGGAGATTGAGGCAAATAACCCGGGTCACTCACAAGTACTAGGAGTATTTTTTTATTATAGTTATTGGTTTGCTAGATATTATTTATAAAATAATTTATTCTACTTTTCAGTATAAATAAACCCTTTTAAGAATGGTCAAGTTTTCGTATCCTCTTGAACTTCGTATAAGATTTCAGATACTTTTGATCGAAATTACATTCCTGTGTTAATTAATCCAAGTAGAGAGGGAGATCTTATTATGTTTTAATTGTTTTAAATAATATTAACTTGCTGTGTTTAATCGTTACCGCGTATCAAATTAACTGATTAGACTAAGAATTCAATTTAAAAACTATAAAACAATGATTCACAATAGATACCCGAAAGCCCGTGATATTATTGATGATAAGATAAACGTCGAAGCACTTGAGGTCAAGTCATAAAAATTGCTTGGGAATTTTATGGGATTTTTATTAGTTTCGATACATTTATAGCTTCTGCTATCATGTTTATGATACGCAAAGGTCGAAATGCTAATGAAAATTACTAATGTTTTAAGGAAGCCTTCTCCTAGTTTCGTATACATCGTCCATACCTGAAAAGTCATACTTCACGGTATTCAGGTAGGTAATCGGCAGGCCGAATAGAATATAATACAATAGAAAGGTGTTTATTTCTCTAGTTTATATGTTACATTACTCACGTGTTCGATGGACACGTGTTCGGCCTGCGGGTGTGTCAGCTACTTACAATCTACCTATGTCTGTCTGAACGATCTGTATAAGTATCATGTTGTTTGTGCTGTGTGCTTGTTAGTGTGTGCGTACAGAATAAATTTATATACATTTTAAAGGTGTTTCATTTTGTCCTGCCTTACAACTATTCTTACAACTAATTTCCTATAATCTATGGGGACGTGGAGCGGTCGCTCGCTTGCTGAGCTGCCGGCTCCTGTCTTTTTTTGGTACATAGTCAATTTCTGATAATCTAGTAACGTGTTAGTTAGAAGTGGGTTGTGCTGCCTGTGTCCGATGTAGGTGCCAGGGATATCTAGATCCGCAATGTGCACTTCCCTGAATCGGCGCAGCATGCTTCATTTAGGTCTTGTGCGCGGAGGTGCCATGGATCCCAGTCGAGCATCTCCCAGAGTAGTGAAGTTTCTAGGCGTTTTGGGAACTGTCCACTAGTCTTGAGAGCCATTCGATATTGGCGTTCAATTCTGAGTATGTTGCTCTTACTGTAACGTGAGATTATTTGTACGACGCCATTATCCAATATTGGAAGAAGACAGGCCTGAATGACAGCCAGTTTCACCGTCAGATCCATCAGCGTGCCAGCCTATAATGGCAGGCCGATTGTGTAACGCTTCGTACGTATGTTAGAAAAATTATAGTTAAATTACTGCTTTGACGGCCAGCGTTCCGTCAAATATATACAACGGATAGGTTCACGTCAAATACCAAAAATACCCTGATGAATAAAATTTCAAGTAAGTTTTAATAGGTAAAATAACTTATGATTAAATTAATATGAAAGATCTTATCTCTAGACGACCAACGCCAAAATGCAAAATGGCTGCTTTCAGCTGTCAAACGTGAATGACAGCAAAAAATAATTGACACTTATTCAAAAACTTTTTGCACCACAAATCATTGTCAGTTTAAATAAGATGGATTTGTACGCGAGCTATGATCAGATCATACATAGTTTTTGATTTTTTTGTCACAATTGATAGACTTCAATCACAAAGTAACTTTTTGCTATTGCGTCCGGAATCCCGAAAAAGTTTATATATATTTTCCTACGGCAATGATAAGCTTATAAATGTAAGATTACATTGTCGTCTTGGTTCAATTATGTGATTTTTATGTCTTACCAATCAAAAATATTGTCAATTTTGAGATGACCTCTCACGTGATTTTGATTTGCAGTATCCATTTTTTTAATACGTCGTGTGTCGTAGATACACGTCGTGTGTTATAGTTAATTAGACGTGTGTTATAAATCATGCGGGCACGTTTGCACCTGTCATAGGCCATGCGGTAAGTCATACGTTAGCTTTATCACATTTTGGGGTTCAATAGCAGAAACCGAACTGTTCCATAATGTACGATTCAAGCCAGGTTGAGCGGGCTATTCCGCCGTAGGGGTAATTGCATCCAACTGTTATAACCCCCGTTTTTGGATCCTCACCTATATAAAATGCATATAAGTCAGCGAACGAAACAACCATAGAAGTCTAAGTAGCGCCGCAAAATGGCCCCACAGGATGGGTGCCATTGCCATTTTGCGGGGATGGATGGGGGCGAGGTGTCAAAACAGCCAAGCAGCCGTTTAGTTTGAATGCGCATACCGGGTTTTTTGAAATTGTAAGGAGCTCGCTTTCTATGGTTTTTTCGTTCGCTGCTATAAGTATGGACAGTTAAAATAAATTATTTTTCCATTGTCCCTTGTGCCTTGCACGAGAATATTAAATAGCCTTCCTTAACATCGTTGATATGTACTGTAAAGTCCGGTGGGTACTAAGAGAGCACATATTTTCAAATACATACTTTGAAAAGTTGATATTTAGATCTGGGTGGTTTGGGCTTAGTATTTTAGGTATAAGCATTGGTACAAAATAAATAATGACTTAAAAAAATGTTAAATTTGTTTCTTACAGGTAAAAGTATTGTACTCGCTTCACAAAAGCAGTGTATCGAACAATTAATTCAAATTAGTATACGGAACCGTTTGCATAAAATTACCATACAAAACTGCCTAACAAATTTTTTGCTCATTCTTTTTTTATGATTACCTTTTTTTGCAGACGTTACTATTGATTTGTATGCGAATAAGTAAGTATGCTAATTTTGCGAGGCTCCGTTGTGAATGAAGAATAGGGTCCTTTATGCCCTTTGAAGTGTTGGTGTCGAACACGGGTTCAACGCTCAGATGATAATAAAATGTCATCACGACCTTTGTTTTGTTATTAGCCATGTGTAGATTCCAACTTTATTGTTTGATAAAAAATGTAATCCATGCTAATATTATAAATGCGAAAGTGCATGTGTGTGTTTGTTTGTTTGTATGTTTGGCAAAACGGAGCGACGAATTGACGAGATTTTTTAAGTGGAGATAGTTGAAGGGATGGAGAGTAACATAGGATAGTTTTTATCCCCGTAATCATGCCCTAAGGGGGCGAAATGGGGGGGGGGTAAAAGTTTGTATGGAGCTGCGATATAAACGAGTTCCGCGCGGACGGAGTCGCGGGCAGAAGCTAATGTAATATAAACTATAACTTACAATTGTCTATAGTCGTGTTTGTATGAATGAATCTATAAAAAAAATAGTTTCACTTAACTGCAGCTTGACACATTCACTGCAAAGATTCGCTACGCGCTACGTTAGTAGCCGATGGCGTTGTTTGCTCCGTATTATGTAGCGAGAAGAGACTACGGCGTAGGCGCCCGCTGGGCGGGTTCCTGGCAGAGACAGTGTTCAACACCCACATCAACACCGGATAGATAGTTACGAAGTTGAATTCCAGCAGTGCGTTTCGTAAATTGGTTTCTAATGTCGCTCAACTACGTTGTGGACTGCACCACTCGAACTCAGGCGTTCGTTACTTCCCACAAATTCCAGTTTCCAATCATTAATGATATCATTAATATCACTCGCGGGAACTAATCAAAAATGGCAAACATTTAATCGCTTCGTATAAAGTCTGTCCAGGGCCGTATTAAGGGACTGGCCGGGAGTAATTATTTAAAAGAATTAAAATCAGATAAAGGCGAATTGCCAGTTTATCACTTTTGGAGGCTGCGACGGAGACTGTTCATTTGGTTTGGGGTCCACCGCGCGAGGCACAAGCGAGTGGCGGGCTGGAGAACTAATGGAACGAGCGAGCAAAGCGAACGAAGTTCTCCTTTTCAGTTTGGCCAAAAATTATTTCATACGTCCACCGTCTGTACGGTTGTTCTCCTCTACAGGACGCATTTCTCAATCAATTCTCTTGAAGTTTAGTGAGCAGTTTTAATAATTACCTATATAGAATTTCTTTGTATTCCAATAATAAAAAAAAACTTTAAAACACAGGCTTGTAAGTTCTACAGCGGCAGCGCACGGAGCCACAATTATAAATTTGCCGATCATGCCTGTCAGTAAATCGGATAGTAGATCATTTTAAGAGGAGAAGCGTGTTTATGAAACAGTGTGTGTGAAATAGTAATATTGAAAGAAAGAGGGTCATCTTGATCATGTCCTATATTACGTGTCATGCAGGAATAGTTACAATGTAGGTAGTCCCATGGTATAACAACACAGGTACTCTCTTCCGAGACTCGCGAACCACGTGACTGACACAAGCCTACGTCATCAAACGGCATTCAACAGCATGATGACGTAGGCTTGTGTCAGTCACGTGGTTCGCGAGTCTCGGAAGAGAGTACCTTTTTTTCGTATACCATGGGTAGTCCGATTTTTACGGTTGGACGAGCTTGCTACTCGTAGCATATATATATTTGATTTTGGCAAAGTTTAAGACATTGATTAACTTTTAAAAATTCCGGAACACTATAATTAGAGTGAATGTATGAAGAGCAAAGAAATCGTGTACACTTTGTATTAAATATAAACTGTACCCTATTTAGTAGGTAAGTAAGTTATTTAGAAGTTTATATTATTGTAGACAATGCACCGCCATTCTCTCTTCCCTTGCTCCCCCGTCACTTGGATGTTCAAGGGCCAACCAATAAGCTTGCGAACACTCGCATTATAGCAATCTTTAATCGCAGTACGATGGTTTTAATTACCGGCTAACCGAGGTTTAAGACTCGGGACTATTCTCATTTTTTAACACTGTTCCCGATAAGACGCGCTTCTTTTTTTAGGAAAGGTTTTCAACATGAATATGAAGAAATTTAATGCAATTTTTTTTAGCTTACGACGGTGGCAAACAAACACACGGCGTTCCTGATGGTACATTAGATTAAATATGAGGATTCTGTGCGTCGACAACCAGATATAACCCCTCCCTCCCCTCACTATCAAGTCCACAACACGATAGATTATACATGTGTTGAATAGAAGCTCTGTTCAACTTAAGTTATTGAGTCGAAATCTTCGTTGTGTTTTTCAATGCCAATTTTAATTGTAAGTGCACTGAATGTTTATTATTTTTATCTTTTTCATAGTCGATCCCCCATGACTGAGGATCGTGACAGCATGCTAGTGCTGTCCTTGCAGTTCCGTTCCTCGTCAAGTGGTCCTACAATGGCTAGAAGCGACACTGAATCTACCTCCTTTTGGGAATACAGCGCGGTTAGCACCAGACAGCGCGTGAGCTGTGTAGCGGCGAGATAGACTAACCGTCTCGTTCTAATTCTTGACTGAAGAGTACCTTCGTCTTATTGGCGGCTCAGCATTTCTTTTTGTATATTTAGTTTTATTTTAAGGCAATGGTGGCGACAAATTAACAAAAAGTACAGTCGATGAGTTAGAATAGCATTCGGGTTCGGGTGAAATCGTGTATTTTGTTATAAGAACGTATGAGAGCAAGCGAGAGAGAAATATAGACCCGAATCCTATTCTTAATGCTCAACGACTGTAGCGGCAAAATTACAGGTAGGTTAGGTGTTATCGAAAGGCTGTTTTGCCTCATGTTTGACCTACTACTGACATATAATAGTCCAGTCAATGAACTGACAACTCGTATGGAAAAAAAGTCAAATTTGGAAATAATTTATAATAGCTTATTTTTAATGTGTAACGGATAGATTATCTTATCAATTAAATAGTTACCCAGCGACAAAATCCGCCAAAATTTCAAACATCAAAAAAACGATAAACTAACTAGCTTCTGAAAAGTCAGAACAAATATTAATAAATATTTTTGTCTTTATTTTGGTTAATTTACATTTGCTCTATAATATTCAAGATAAATCGTACAAAAAAAGACAATGCATGCTTCATTTAAATCTACATAATTACTTCCGGGTGGAAAGTTTGTCGGATTCTTGATTTAATCATCTTAGAATAACATTTTAAAATGAAATCAACAAAAAAAACGCTATTATAAATTAATGTTTTTCAAAACCGTATTTTGCCTGGAGTATAGTTGAATAGTCTGTTTATGATTTACTTTTATCAGTTATCACTGACCATATTTGCATCACTATAGCTAACTGTGGTTTTATGATACACATTCAATTGTCATCGATCAAAAGCATTTGCATATATTCGACACATTGAAGCTAACAAAAAGCATAACAAAAAGGTCGAGTATGTAATAGATAATGTATTCTTAGGAAGCATTATCGTTTTGTAAACGATTGTAGTGATTTGTTATAGGAGAGTAATTTACAATCATGTATATATATACCCCACGATGTATTCACGACGCTATGACGACTAGTGGCATGACGTCTAATGAGAAATTGTCCAATTTATCATAACTTGTAAACGCATGTTAAAAGTAATTACGAGTATGTATAATTGTACAACGGAGAAATCGGGATTTGCCAAGTCAAAAATGAACTTTAATGACAGTTGATGAAAAAATGTAATAAATTAATAATAAATCAATAATAAATCAATATTAGGGGACAATCTTACACAAATCGAGCTAGTCCCACAGTACGCTCAGTAAGGCTTGTGTTATGGGTACTAGACGACGATATATATAATAGATACAAATACTTAAATACATAGAAAAACTTCCATGACTCAGAAACAAATATTCATGCTCATCACATAAATATTTGCCCTTACCGGGATTCGAACCCAGGACCTTCAGCTTCGTAGGCAGCGTCACTACCCACTAGGCTAACCGGTCGTCAACTTCCAAGATCGTATCGAGTCGGGTGTTAAGGGGTATAAATGCGTGGTAGGGTTTATGTGTACATCATCATCATATCAGCCGAAAGACGTCCACTGCTGGACATAGGCCTCCCCCAAAGAGTGCCAAAGTGACCGGTCCTGCGCCACCCGCATCCAGCGGACTCCAGCAACCTTTACCAGGTCATCAGTCCACCTTGCGGGGGGCCTACCCACGCCGCGCCTTCCGGTCCGGTATGTGTACAGTTGACGCCAAATAAAAATGTCTATTCGCCTTATAGGTTGCCGCCAACTATCAACTGCCGTTTAGTCACGTTTCTGAATATTTATTGAACGAGCGAGCGAAGCCAACTAAGTTTTCCGTGTCGGCTTGGGCCAAAATTCTTTCGAATGTCCGGATGTCCCGCTGTCCCGCTGTCGGACTGTCCGCTTGTTCTCCTCTACAGCTGGTCGATCACGTTACGCATTGTACGCGCGTCTGGTAGATCTAAATGTCACTTTTAATACTCATCATCATTCTCCTAGCGTTGTTCCCGGTTATGCCCCTAAAAGAGCTCGGGGTCCGCTTTGACACCTAATCCCAAGATTTGGCATAGGCGCTAGTTTTACGAAAGCGACTGCCATCTGACCTTCCAACCCAGAGGGAAAACTAGACCTTATTGGGATTAGATCGGTTTCCTCACGATGTTTTCCTTCACCGAAAAGCTAACGGTAAATATTCCGTACATAAGTTCCGAAAAACTCATTGGTACGAGCCGGAATTCGAACCCACGACCGCCGCTTGACAGCCGCATGCCTGAACCACTAGGCTACCGTAGCGTCACTTTTAATACTCGTCGACCTTAATGTTTGAATTAAGAGTTCGTACACCAAACTTAAATCACATACTTTTTACTATGGAGCTCAAAACTCAACATTTCATAACTGTTGAGACAACTAAAATAAAATTGACCAATCACGTGGCGCCTTTACTGAACTATAATGTATTTGACCAATAGGACGCCGTCATGAGAAAGTCAAAAGGTAATAGACATCAACGCACATAAAAGAAAAAGCCGTTGGTTGCACAACTTCGTTTTCAATAGATACCAAGTTTGTTTAAATTAGTTGACTCGTAGAAAAACAGCAAGCTTCTTGGCCTAAACGTGGTACTCGACTGAAAGAGCATACATTATATAACGATTGCATTAAATACTATTTTGTATAAGTAGGCAAATTACAATTAAGTTGTCCTAACGAGCGTTACGTGATCAACCCTCACGTTGCATTTATCAAACGATTTTTGTGAGCAGGTTCATTAATTACGCAGATTTTTTGTCGATTCAATTTTTAGAATTAAAAATAAAGTCTTAAAGACAGAGCTACTACTTTGTGCACATTGTTAGATTATACTTGCAAACACATTTAAACATATGCAGATACCTTTAGGACGTAAAATAGCGAGCGAAACTACAATGTAACGTCAATTTTATAGCTAATCTGATAATTAATTAAAGGCAATCCGGCTGTAAAAGCTCTTATACTCTTAAGCTTGCCTATTGATTTATAATTTGTATTAGCCATTACACTGAAGTTATTGCTTATTTATTTTTTAATTACACGTTAATTACCTTGTAAAAGTTATGAGTTATATAGATATTGACGTTTTATGGATAGGTTTAACCTTGTAAAAAATGATGGGTTATTTTAAATGTTTAAGTTTTATGGATAGGTTTATGTCTACCGGGTTACACAAATAAAGCGGGCACTCACCGTGTTTACTCTCGATATTAAACTTTACAAGCGATAATACTTACTGTATAAATATATTAAATATCCGAACGTATAGTAGCCATAGAAGTAAACTAGTGTATTTTAAAAGAATGTGTATCGTCTTGTTGTTTATAACAACGCTATGTTATTTTACGAAAACTTAAAATTTGGGGTAAGTAACTACGTGGTACTGAGGGGTGATCACGTAACTTTTCGAACGCACGTTAGGACATCTCCTCTCAACAGTCATTTAAAAAAAAAAACCTTTGAAAAAAGTGGATACCATGACCACACAATGTTAAAATTTCGTGTCCGTCTTAAAGCTTAGAGCTTACCGGGTGTTATATAATTTGATTCCTCATTACAATATTTTTCAGCGCATTGGCCGTTACTTTGAAAGCAATATGTACTGTAAAAACAAAGTTTTAACCGACTTCAAATCAGTACCCAAATCGCTTCAAGTGTGCCTATAAAATTTGAAGAGTTTCAAATCGGTTCAGGCGTTTTCGAGTAATCGGGGAACATACATCCAAAAGATGACGATCCGACGAATTGAGAATCTCCTCCTTTTATGAAGTCGGTTAAAAATGTTGTGCGTTGTCAATAGCTATTTGTAAAGTAAAATAACTTAGAAACAGCCGAGGCGAATCACTTACTTACTCGTACTAAATACACAACTACTTTAAGAGGAAACACAAAGGCCGAGATAATTGAGAAATAGGTATTTGTAAAATGTATTGCTGTCGCGCAGTGCCTGATCAAGCGAGCGCAAGCGCGATAGAGACAACTGCAGCTTGGGCCGAAAATACCTATTAAAAGTACCTAAATGAAATCAACGTTTCGTAGTCCCCTGATTTCTTCTCCAAAACTTGACCTATTTAACTATTTTTTTTATAAATAGTTAAAGAAAGGCTTTGGCCGTGTTCCTGTGTTCCTTTTTTTTAATAATCTAGTCAAAATTGTTTTCTGGATGTTTTAACACAGCGGAAAATCTGGCATTTTTTCTAGGTTTTTGAAGGTTAGTATCTCTTTTAAGAATAAATTTATAAAAAAAGGAAAACAGGAACATGTCAATAGTAGCCATAGATTTATGGAAAAAAAAATATTGCTCAACTGCCATTATCCAGGGAGAAAACAGGGGACTACGTTTGTATGGAAAAACGGCCTTTGCGTTTCCTTTTAAAACGAAAACGCAAATACACATAATGCATGGTATGTGTAGATGAGCAATTATTGTAAGGTTATCTATGGATCACGCACGGTACTGCCCGCGACCAGTAGGCGACCCGCCCTCTCTGATTATACGAATTATACAGCCTCGACAAAAAGACGTGCTGTGCGTCCCGCTATAGTCCTACCATAAATTCTATTGAAAGTTCTAAACATCACGAACGCTTCTGTGATAGAAGTTATGCCATAATTCCATAGTGTAAGGCCTGAGCGGACGCCCCGCTCAGAGCGGAGCGTCGGCGTCGAGCGTCCATATAAATTGCATTTGTTTTATATGGACGCTGCACGCTCCGCTCTGAGCGGGGCGTCCACTCAGGCCTTAAACTTATGTGTTTTATGTTATGACTCAACTACTTGCTTTTCAATGACAGTGGAAAGACACAGGACATTTTTTCACAAATCATATGGTGATATTGATGATACCAGCAGGACGATTGTAAGTGTACGGCTAGGTAGATCTAAATGTCACTTTATAAATAGGAATTGACAGTTGTGTTGTCCTGGCGTGCGTTCGAAACGTTACGTGATCACCCCTCAGGATAAGTGTACGTCTAATACCTTACACTTTGCAATTGCAATGTACCTCAAGTTATTTTTTATAGGTCGTCGCCGGTGGCAAAAAATCGTACGGCTCGCTTGATGGTAAGCGTGTCTACGCTGGCAACCCCACAGGGTGTGACATGCATATTGCCGACCCTATAAAAATGTAAGCTCTCATCTTTTGAAGAACTCCATACCGTAGTTCCTTCGGGAAAACCACGGCATGAGCTCATTCCACAAGGAGCGTTCGAGGGATTAAATTCATCTGGAACTGTCGATCACACCAACGAGCAGTCAGTGTGGTCTTTTCTGCTACTGCAGCTGCGCCAGGGTTAAAAAAAAGTGCGTTTTGTGCTACCCATGCGGATGCATCTCATCTGAATCTGCACCCATCTGAGGACCATCCTACCTGGCTATTAGAAGCTGACCCCACAATGGGCGTCATTAATAACCAGGCTTGGTGTAGCGGCTACGGACAGACGTCTACCCGTAGAAATTAATTAGATACGCAATACGCCGTATGTACAGTCGGCTAAGGTGAATATTTACATTTAATATTTTTACTACATTTCCTTTTTTCGTGTTGAGGTTGAGGAATTACTCCACTCTCCATATGTCTTAATTCTGCGAATATTGAGTTTCTTCAGTCGCCATCAGATATATCGGAGCGGCCAAAGTGCTCACAAATATCTGATGGCGACTGTACAATAACTGATAAAACAAACATCCTCTATATTGTGATAGGTAGTTATTTTATTTTATTACCTACTTTAATCTTGTTCCATGTTCAACGTGTCATTGTCTCGTAAAATATGTATTTTTCTGAACAAAAAAGAAGGTAATCTTAATTGTAAATCTAGACGGAATGTAAGTACCGATAAAGTCGACTTCATTTTACCTTTCCCAGTGTACCAAGTGTGAGCGGAAGATCTCATGTTATTATTAAAGATAATCTAAGAACTAGATGTAAATACAGTCGCCTTGAAATAACAGTATGGCAAGAACTTTCTACGTTACCGTTGTTACTTAGAATTCATGGAAAAAAGTTGTTACAATTATATTTTTGATCTTGTCATAACCGCACAATTATTATTTTATAAACTTATATGTACGAGCTAGCTATCGTACATCGTATCGCATTTAATATAGGTACTATTGCCTTTACAGTCGAATATGATGACATGCGTAATCCTTATTGACTTATTATATTTTAGTACGTGTGTTAGTTATTATGACATTACTCCTGACATTTCCCATCGTATCCTGCATATTCGGACATACAATTGACATACATATTGAGTTTTTGACAGGACGGTCGTACAGGACCATACATTATATTTGCAATCTTTTTATAGCTGGTTTTACAAACGCGAAAATAAAAGTAAATTAGAGTATGTACAATATATTAAAATTAATTTAGAAATATAAAAAAACAACCAGATAAGTTAATTAAATCTAAAACCACCAACAACAATCTGTTGACATAAGCACAACATGTAATTTTTATTTAGAAAAAAACTATTTTTTAATGTACCTGTACCTAGCTTGTTTTCTATACTTTTAGTTAATCTGTGCAACCTGTTGCCGACAGAAAAGCAAAAATTATCCGCAACGAGTATGTTATTAATGATGCGATCTTTAATTACAGCTCATTGAGTCATCTGCGTGCCGAGTATCATTCTTATAAGGACCTACTTCCGTCTACGGCAATTAAACTTGAAAGCACTTAATAACTATTTAATGAAATTGTTACTCTTACTTACGGCTCGTCCTGTTTTTAATTGCAAACTAATTAAAAGTGTACTTGATTTAATACGTAGGGCGCTCGAGATATACAGTGTTTTACTTTCTACTTTCTTTAGTTTTTCATTGGGAATATTGTGGATACAATATAAACTCGTCTATTTTTGCTCTCAAAATGGCCCAAAAGCTTCTGCTAGCCTGCAAGTATTATAATAATCCTGTATCATCATCATCATATCAGCCGAAAGACGTCCACTGCTGGACACAGGCCTCCCCCAAAGAGTGCCACAATGACCGGTCTTGCGCCACCCGCATCTAGCGGACACCCGCGACCTTTACCAGGTCCTGTATGCTTGATTGAATATTATGTATGTAGTCGAACTAAATAGTAATGGCTTAACATAATGTCTCCCGCTTTACAAAATTAACTAATAATCAATAAAATATTTGATAGAAATTGCGAACAATTATTAGAACCAGGCCCGTGTATCGCAGGATATAAATAATTAAGTGTATAATACAAGTATAATTACGGTGTACGGTAAGTACGGCTGAAATTCTTACACGGGGCGTCGCTTAGCGGGATCGCCGACACGAAAACTTCATCAACGCGTGCGTGTGCGCATCTCGCTCGCCTTGGCGCTAAATACTGTAAAATAATTATTTTCTTTAAGAAACTGTTTACTGAATTAAATTACCGAGGATTATAATAAATGCTTATAATGCGACATAAAAAGAATTCGGTTTTTATTTTTATGTGATAATGATTATGAAGTGTGTATTGTGGACTACTTAAATTCACATCGATTATGTGATGGCGGCCTTATAACCCAAAAAATAAAATAAAAATAAATGGTTAAATCTATCAAAATAATAGCAAAAAAGTACTAAAGGGAACGAACCGTGCACCGACACGCGGGTTGTACATACTGGTCGACAAACATGAGGATTAAGAACCGTGGCCAATTTATAAACTTAAGTTGCCTGACTTTCTTGCAGTACCTTCCTACTTTATTCTTAGGTAGAAAGTAGACGTAAATCTCAATATTTTTAAATTTAATGATTTATGTAATAACTGTGTTTTGTTTGTTTGCAGGTAAGATCTTGATCGTGACTAATGGAATAACGTGTGTTATGGTACGTGTATCCCAATGCTATTTCGTTCATTCATTGACATTCAGAGGAGAATCTAATATGACTGATGATTTGAAGAATAAAGAACTTTGTCGTTGGCTAAAAACGATTAATTGCACGGTTAAAATTAAAAACGAATTTGATCTTTTATTATGGCAACATATTCTTTGGTAAAATGGCTTTAGTTTAATTCTAAATTGCAGAAGTTATTTAACATAAATATATTTTTAAATATCGTATTTTGTGTAAGCATTCTATAATAGTTAGTATTGGCCTATATACACTAATAGATCATAATTCACTGTAGTTCTTTAAACACATTATGTGGTATTAAACAATAAATACGACGCTAAATCGGCCAGTTTAACCAAACGAGCACGAAAGGAGGTTAAATGCCAGGAAATATTACAGATAATGCATGTGATCACACCTTATGTCGTGCGGTAATGGGGTTATGTGAACCCAGCTTTATGACGCTGCATCGATGAGATAGTTAGGTCGGACGGAACACACCAGTAGGTACTAGAAGAAAACAGTATACATATAAGCATTCCAAAATGCAAGTGAATATTTTTATTTTTTAAATCACATAAATAGTACAACAATTTTCTTTATTTGCCGAAATTTTCATTACCTTTAACCTTTTGACGACCGGTTAGCCTAGTGGGTAGTGAAGCTGCCTACGAAGCTGAAGGACCTGGGTTCGAATCCCGGTAAGGGCAAATATTTGTGTGATGAGCATGAATATTTGTTTCTGAGTCATGGAAGTTTTCTATGTATTTAAGTATTTATATCTATCATATATATCGTCGTCTAGTACCCATAACACAAGCCTTAATGAGCTTACTATGGGACTAGGTCGATTTGTGTAAGATTGTCCCCCTAATATTTATTTATTTATTTATTATATTTATTTGTATGGCAAAATTACGAAATCTAACGGCAATATTTTTAATAGGTACTTTTTCGGTTCGGTCAGTAATACTTTAACATTTGAGTTACTGGTAGATTAATTTACACTGTGGCATGTATTAATTACGTATTATTTTGAGTAGGTACCATTCTGACATCGGAATCGGGCCTTATAATCTCTCAGCTCTATTCTGTGACTATTGGCGTATAAGTTTGTGGATATATTCCATTCGGCCATATGTCACGTTAACAAGAACTTCCTCGTACCGAAATCCCATTAGGAATAAGCAGCACTAGAGCTGCCGACGAAAGCTGCCATCTGTTAGGGAAGATTAGCATTAACCTGCTCCGCCGACGACGTGTTCGGGTCCTAAGCTGACATAGAAGGGCAGATATGCAGACAGTATTTTCATCTGTTTATTTTGATTATTAGTTACGGTAAATAAAATAAAATAAAAAATCTTTATTTACTTCGTGTTTGAATTTGAACCCATCTTTCTCTCTTTTTTCTGAACAAATAAAATTGTGATTTAGTTTAATTTACATATTAGGTAGCGACGTGCCAACAAATAATAATAAAAAAAACGACAATCATTATATAAAATAATTGTCTAGATCCTACTCGATCAAGTTAACGGCAAAATAATACGTATAACTAAATAGTAAAATAGTAACGTAGATGATGAGAAAGATCACAAGAACATGCTTATAGGTGCCTATACTAATATTATAAAGTGGAAGTGTTTGTGAGTTTGTATGTTTTGGGTAATCTCCGGAACTGCTTATCTGATTTAATAATGAAAAATACTTTCATGTGCGTGTAGAATGGAGTTTCAGGATGGTTATAGGTTGGGTTAACCTGCATTATTTACAATACGCGGGTGAAGCCGCGGGCAGCTGCTTACATATAAAGCGAGATAAGTTTTCCCTGTCAAAGTCATTTTCACATTGACTAAAGATTGAATTTTACCGAGCCTGTGGAATGCAAGTGGCTACAATTTCAAGCCATACGTGTGCACACCCCCTTAAGCTGAGCTACCTACGTGAATAATAACTGCGCAGGATTATCGCGGGAGCCCTCGACAGTAATGGCGTCCGTTTCCTGGTGCTCTATCGGATGCTCTTGACATTGTCCTCTGTCAATTTGACAGATTTACTTAAACGATGTTGCTTACATGAGCTCATCTATTTTTTTACTGGTTTCTGACCAGTTCTATGTCCTATTAAGTATGTGATGCGATTACATAATCGTACTAACGATTCATTAAAAAAATGTATGGTCCCTATAGTTGTATATTATAATTATAACCTACCAAACTGCGATTTGTCCACATTGTTCAGTTGGAAAGTAATAATACTTCAACGATGTATTTCTTATTTGCCTTAACATCAGCACAGTTTTCAAATTGTACCTATAACATTTATTTTGTGCCTTTGCCCGTATTTGTGGGAGTGAGACTTCTCTCTTGAGGAGTGAAATTTTCACCAACACAAAACCATGTTTGAAATTCAGTTAGTAAACATATATCGTTGTTAAACCTTGTCGGTGTCCGCGCGTAGGAATGTCTGTCGCATACAACGACACTAAAACTCACTAATTTAAGCCATGTCCCTCAAACATGTCCCCAACACTACACTCCATCAGGACCACAGACTAGCGAAATGCAAATCCTTATCGAGCCCCCCGTGTGCTGTTTATGACGTACACGCGACAAGATACATCTGTGATGTTTATGTTATTGCCCAGTCTGTGGGCCGTGCTGTATGGAATCTGCGGGAAATATGACGTTTGTAAGCTGTGATCATGAAAAAGTTTAAGCTGTCATTCTTATTGCCTTCGAATGTCCCAAGGAACAAGCCCATGCAATCGCTTACATTATTACCAACACGCACCAAACGCAACTCAAAAATGTGAGTGTTCTTTAATTTTTATTTAAATAGGTTCTACGCATTCTACATTCTACCACCATGTCGCTTGATGTATTTTTTTTATATAGGCGAATATTGTTGTCAATGTTCTTCCAATTGCCATTGATCGTGCCGATGCCGTGATCACAAAATACATTTTTCTAACAATACATTGCCTCTGGCAACACCGCCGTTTACAACATAACATCGTATAAAACACACATACATTATTAATGATGGCTACAACCATTAACTCGCCATCAACTGAGTACACGTATCACTTCCGTAGCGTTACTTATGGAGCTTGTAAATCATTTGTTGTGCTTGCGAGTTATTGTCAACTGCATTAATAAATTTGTGATCGCGTCGGATTGTTGGCTTGAGTAATGATTGGGAGATATTTCATTGCGGTTTTGATAAGGTGACTGCGGCCATACATGTCTTTGTACTTAGGGAGCCGGTTAGTGTAGGTTTTGGTATAACATGTTAAAACGAGTACACTGAATGGTAACAAGACTGTGCATCTAAAGAACATTGAATTTGACATCTTTATCGAATCTTAATCTGTTAGAAATATTACAAGTTTATACAACTTAATAAAAATATTAACTATGTTAATCGACGTATCGATTCCCTTGGTCGACTACATTTACAAAACAAACAAGTACAATTGGTACATAGTTATTACCTCACTTATTGCGTTTCATATCTATACGATTATGTATATGTATATCATTGTTCTACACAAATTCCTGTCCGGAGTTCGGATTCCAATCACAACGTGACAGACATATGAATTATTTTATCGTTTTAGCAGTAAGTAGTAGGAAATTTTGCTTGAAAACAGTTACTACATTATAGTCTTCTAGTTGTAAGTGAGACCAGTGCACTACAACGCCTGTTTATTTCTAAGGTAATTTTCTACTTTCCATTTTTTTCATGATTTCGCAAAAGTTTCTAAAGAGGATCAACTGTATGTAACCAACTTCTATTAGACCACAGCAAAATAAGAAAAATCTGACTTGAGCCTTAGCAAAAAACGGGCCCATTCTAATTGACATTATGACGTTACAAATGAATACCCGTACCTTTGTGTATACCTTTTGTATGGAAAAAATAAGTAAATTGCTGTTTTAACTAAAATCTTTTTATGATTTTGATTATTTTTCGTAATTCATAACTCATTTTGCTAATAGTTTACAATATATAATATAATTTTATCAATAATTATATATCATTATGTATTGTATTTTATAATTTTACCAATTCGTCGTTATAGATGGCTCGCTAGTTTGTTCGATTTTATTATGACCAATGACTTCTTCCTCGTTAAGATGACAAAATAAATCGCAAGGGTTACGCTATTAATTTGTCATGTTACGAAGAAACCTTGGTCGTCTTTATTGCACAGCCGGTACGTGCGTCCTCAAGATATCGGTGTAACAAGTTAATTGCTCCTAACGCGGCTGCGACATGCAGCTGTAGGGAACGCCGAGCATGTTGGTTGGACTGACTATTGCACATATATAGTCGTGCTGATAGAATAGCACTTGCCTCACATAGAGATTATTTAATCCTAACTACTATCTCAAAATGGTAATCACCGCTACTTGGTTACAAAAGCTTTTAATAAATGTTCGTGTCATGCGTCGTACACGGAAGCTACAGTTATTGAAATCAATGTTTATGTCACTAGCGAACCTACTTCCCATACTATATTCTGTAGATCACTGTACATATACAAACAATCTATACAGGTATCATAGAAGGTTAAATAAAAATATTCTTGAACTTGAAAAATATTCAAGATATTCTCGGTCTTCCTAATTTGTATCTTGATTCAAGTAAGTATGTATCTTGATTTTATGTTGTGTAGACTCTACATTTAATGTCGCCGTGACTTTCTATTTCATTAGCATGTAGCAACCGATCGCCTGTAACAGTCTCCCGGCGGTGTTGCCAAAACTTGCTGACTCTGTGTCCAACTCCAACTAACTCTCATTTAAGGCTCGACGCGACACTTATTTATGGCAGCGCCGATACGTTACTCGAGCGTCACTTTCGCCTTAACCTGTTTTAATCGATTACATAAACGGCACTAAGGCTTCCACGGAATGGCGAATAAATTATGAGACGGGGATCGTAGGGATTGTAATCATTAGTCATATGTCATAATAATAATAATGGGTAGTGCAACCTTGTGATGGATTGGACAACAGATAGATCTCCATTGAGGGAATCTTCAATTATGCATGACTTGATAAATGTCTGTTACAAAATGGTTGGGACTAACAAATAGTTCCTAAGTTTACGAACCCTGTGGTTTTAAGCACCAATTTATGCAGAATATAATAGAATATAATACATTTATTTTGGAAGAACAACAGGAATATACATCACATAAGGCTAAAATCTAAAGACGGAATGTAGTGTTGCTTCAAAAAAGGAGTCCACTCAGCATGACTCGCGACACGAGTGCAAGTGCAGTGCAGTGGATCCGATAAACTAAAACTAACGTATTAACCTATATATATAATGACAAATTTTTATAGAGAATGTCATAATAGATCGAATTAAGCTTCACCCTGTAAATTTGATATATATTTATTGCATTTATATGTCAGCTTACCAACAATCTCTCTGCGTTGTTTAAAGTTTGACTGGTAGAGAATGTCCATTAACGTTATTTCCAGTTTTTGTACGTTAACATTTATTTTACTGCAATCATGAATAAATAAATAGTTACGATAAGTACTATGTGGCGGTAGTTAGCAGATAAACTTTAATGATAGATGAAGAACAGCTAATTATAAGTACCATGCCAAATATAGCCACAATCGATGTTGAAACTCTCAGAAACTTGAAGAAGAACTTAAGTCGCTACAGAATGAGTACTATTCGAAGTTGTTTTTGAAATAACTGATGTTGAATATCGGAAGCTGAGGTAAGTTACACTTAATGAGAGTAGTCGGACTAATGTGAAACTCGTTTAGTGGAGGAGATAAGTAGGGTTGGTAGCCATGAAATACACATAGGTTTATAAAAATAACTCCGACGTGGTCTCGATCAAAATCTATTCAAATTATGGAATAGCCACCCAGAATATTGTCATATAATAAATCCTAAAATATATTTTGGCGGTTATCATAACTTGATTCTATAATTTAAAACATCAATAAGGAAAGGGGGCAGAACCCGCCAAGATATGTCTGTCCAGGTGGTTCTTTACGGTGGTTGATGAGATCAAACGGATGAACCGATTTGATGGCATTTTTTTTAATTTGAATTTTTTGTTGAGATACGGTAAGCTAATACGGTATCCTAGTGGTTCGGCGGCGGTCGTGGGTTCGAATCCCGGCTTGTACCAATGAGTTTTTTGGAATTTATTGTACATACGAAATATTTATCGTTAGCTTTCGGTGAAGGAAAACATCGTGAGGAAACCGGTCTAATCCCAACAAGGTCTAGTTTTCCCTCTGGGTTAGAAGGTTAGATCGTCGTTTTCGTAAAACTAGTGCCTATGCCAAATTTTGGGATTAGGTGTCAAAGCGGACTCCAGGTTCCTGTAGGATACAATCGCTAGGAGGATGATGGATGAATGTCTGTTGAGATAGTTCGTAGTTATGTTTATCATGTCGGCGTTTTAAAATTTTATTGTAGCTATTTACAAAAGTTTGCAATGGCATGGCATGTCGACATCCCTGTTCGCCGGATAACTCGAAACGCCACCATCGGCACTTTGATCTTGTATCACAGCATCCACGGTCGGTTTCCTCAGTCGCCATCTTTTTCTCCCATCAGCAGCATATACTTGCAAACCTTCGGCTACGGGCAAAGTTGTAAGAAATGTAACACATCTGTGCGACCGTTAAGAATTATTAATAGGATTGTGTGATTGCGAGTATTCATGCTCGCAAAAAATATTCTAATTTGTCTACGATAAAATCTTTGAAACAGGAGTATAACTTTGTTTTCTATTAAACTAAGCCGAGATTTACTTAATGAAATAAAGTGATTATCTTTGTAACATTTTAATTGTTCAATTATGCCCACAGACCCCCACACTCAACACTCTTTTTTACATCACTTTGATAAAAAACAGGCGTCAAAATGACACATGCCTACATGACATTAATTAAGGGTTTCAATGAGGCTTTGTATCAATAAAAACTGTAATACACTCTGTAATCCGATCAAGATAAGAGTCAATTTTGAATGACAGTTGCTTGTAAGTAGAGTCCTCAGTACATCATTGACGAGGTTTTCCGTCAATCGAAAAGGGATTTTATATGTATTAAATACGGTTGTTTTTTATGCGTTGTGTTTGCTTGAATACTTTGTTGACAAAGACCACCGATTGAGCGATCCGATCGTTTTGTGCTCGATAACAGACCCAGTCGATGCAGCAACGATTGAGCCGATTTGGCTCGTTATTTCAGACGTTGATTAGTAAACGTCCCATTGTTTTTACCAGTACACAAAAAGGAGTGATGCTTTCAAATTGCAACGTCGCTGTGGCTGTATTCTTGTAACAATTCGCTGGATAACAGTGAGATAGATACATGTAGTGTTACTAGTGTATATACCGTCTCGCTGGCCCGCTTCGCTGGAGGGGGGAAGCTCAGGATTGCAAATTTTGTTGTGCTACCTTACCTTTTTAATCCCCGACGCAAAGAGAGGGGTGTTGTAAGATTAACGTGTCTGTTATCTGTGTATCTGTGTATCTGTCTGTGGTATCGTAGCTCCCAAACGGATGGACCGATTTGAATGCGGTTTTTTTGTGTCATAGATAATTTTATCCCGAGTGTTCTTAGCCATAATGTATGAAAATCTGTTCAGTCGTTTTTGAGATATTGGACTTTGAAATGAAAATGTCGGGGGCTTTTCAACTTTTCTAAGTTGTAGTTACCTATAACTACGATTATTCGATCTTCCTGATTTGACATCTCAAACTTTAATGCTCCGTAGTAAGTAAGAAAAATTAAGAAGGAGAACTATGCGTGATAGGTATTAGTAACGCGCATTTCAAGTGTGATTTTCCTGATATCAATAGCAATGAAGAAAGTTTCAGCCAAGTCAGTAAATCTATGTGCCATTCCAGCTATCCATCTCACAGGCTCATCACATAAAAATAAAGAAATGTTAGTTCTCAAGTGAAGAGTCCAAATTAATCTGGCGACGTTTACATATTTCCGCACTGTCCCGTCGGCCATGATGTGTGAAAAAAGCGTCCTTGCGCATACGCACCCGGCGGCTGGCTAATTGGTCGCGCGCGCTCCCCATTGGTCGGGGGGCGGCGCTTAATTATTTAATAACTCCACCCCTTTTTTAATTAAAGACAGTTGCACATTGACGAGAGCGATAATAGCGGGTGAAATTCGGCATATTGTACCTGATTTTGTGTGTTGGATTTATTCTGTTGGATGCGGTGTCGCGTCATATTTAGCTCTTGTAATTCGTCCTAACCGCTATAAAACATTAGAAAACTTTCACTAAGTAAAAAAGCAATCAAGGTAAAATTAAAAATAGTCTATTGGCTGAAGTTTTTATCAGACTATCAAAGCAGTGTTTTGTGAGTTATTGGGTGCTTTTTTGGTGGCAATGCAAGCCTGATGCGTTGCCGTCCACTGCAGTTACGACAGTAGGTTCCTACGATCGTTGCCTAACGGTTGACTGAGGTTGCCGAAAGCCGAAAGTGCAAAATTTAGAGGCTATCGAGACCATCCTTGATGTAAGTAGTTACAATAACTGTTTACCAGGGCCAGATTTAACCATCTAGGAGCATAGTAAAGTAACGTAGCATAGCGTCCTGTACACTCATCCCTCGTACCCTGTTCCTTGACGCCCCGGATAAACAAACTGCCAAATAGTCGCTTTTGCATTTATACTATGTATGGTTTATTTCATATCAGCGGAAAGACGTCCACTGCCGGACATAGGCCTCTCCCAAAGTGTGTCAAAGCGACCGGTCCTGCGCCACCCGCATCCAGTGGACTCCCGCAACCTTTACCAGGCAGCGGCTAGCAGTGGACGTCTTTCGGCTGATATGATGATTATGATGATGATTATTTATTTCTTTCCTGAATCTGGAATGTAGTAATACCTACGGTGAGTAGTTGCCCTTACCGTAGCTTAGCTGTGGCGTCTAGTCCGGGTGTGGTTACACTGCGGGCAAACCTGTACCTACCGGCTCGTATCGACGGGATGATCTCGTAATCATTGAGTCGCGAGAAATGTAATATGCTCACGACTGTACTCTCTGCGGGGTAGTCACCAGCACCAGGGCAATACTAAATACTCTGTCTCGTAATTATTGTATGTTGTGTCATTTCTTGGGCATAGAGGCTTTAGGAGTAATACTTGAGGACTTTGGAGTAGGTATTGACTGTCAATAACAAGTGGCAACACGTCAGGATGGAGGCGGTAATACTTAAACTAATTTTTCAGTCAGTCTATAACCTTTAGGAACCAGAAGGTTGTTTTTTTCAGTCTATATGTACCTAAACCTCCTCCTCTCCTCTGTTTTGTCTGTAATCCTTTATTTATTTCCTGAAGTTACAGTTGGTAAAATTTTAGGTTAAGTTTTTCACTAATTAACAACAAAAATTAACATTATGGAGTCGATCGAATTAATAAATAAATACCCATCTACTAGTTCTACTGGTCGATTACGTAACGTTCGTCGGGGAGATCGGAATAACAGTTTGAGACGTCCTATTAGTACGTTCCAAAAGTTACGTGATCATCCCTTAATAGCTATGTACTAGTATAATGGTAGCTATTATGAATTGGTTCTGAAATACATAACATGCATTTTGATAGCAGGTGATAATTGAAGTAATAATGTCGATTAAACGTTCATGTCCATTAAGTTAACTACTTTAATGCCATATAAAATGTCATAAAAAACGTGAGTTAGTATTCTTAGCAAGTGTCCAATGGAATTCACAAAGCGACACTGACCTCCAGAATTTTAACGAACCTAAGTAGGTATTCCCAGCCATTCTAAGCTTGTACCTACCTAGTAGGTATTCTTGTCATGTTTCATTTTTGATGGCAGAGGCACTAAGCCAGACAGGTGCCTTTTGGGCGTTGATACTGGGTTTTCTAAAATTGTGGTTAACATTGAGAATAAGGACATATATAGACTCTTCGTATCACAATCAGTGGTTGTAGGTCCCACTTTATTACTTTACCTAAATAAAAATGCCACAAGCTTACAGGTATAAAATGATAAGTTTCCTACCAACGGACAGCGTCACTGGAAACCACTAGTGAAGATGCTAAAAAAACGACGAAGAACAAAAGAATCCGAAACGCACCGCGTAATGGGGATCACGTAGGTCGCGCATCCTCCTCTAATCAACGGAACTGCCGCAAGTGCGAGCGAGATGCATTTTAATAATAACCTAACCACAGCTATCATTACGTTTCCCGGCTTCAGTCACGCTATACTGTATTTGAGGTTTTGTGCGGAGAAAAAAGTGTAATCATATGCCGTCTCTTTCGTCATCACCTTTAATGTCATTGCCTCTCTTTCCGCGTTCTCAAATTATAGTCTTTGGTTGATGTAGGTATAAACGAAATCAAGCGCAGTAGCACAATTATGAATACAAAACTTCAATACGTAGTAGAAAATTGTTGTTTTACTCAGTACGACTTTCCTCGGGAATTTCACGGCAGTCAGCTAGGCGTTACTTTGACTCCTCCCTTCACGAACAAACACACTTCTCGTAAATTTCCTTAAATTGCAAGCCTCCATGACTCATTGTTTCAATATTAAACAAAACATCAGTAGCACAATACTGTTATTTAACTTGTCACTTTGTGTAACTAACATATTGCAAGCATCACTCATTTGCGCTTGAGTATTTTTGCCGCCAGCATTTACCAACTTGCCCGTGTCTTTTCACAACCAAAAGCTGTCTTATAATCAACCTTATCATGAAGACTTAAGAGTTATAGGGTAGTGAAGCAATAACGAAGGTTAAAATAAGACGTTTTGAGTTTATAGTAGAAGCATTCCACAAACTGACTGGAAGATATTTTTCAAGTTAGAGTTATGGGTTAGATATTTCTTTATAGGGTTGGTTGTTTGTATCTGCTTAACTATTTGCTAACTTATTTAATGTCGGTACCTACTCGTTCCAGTTCCTGTATTTCTGTTATTGTTGAAATGTTTATCGTATTTCGTTATTCGTATCATGATTGTGGTATTTGGGAAAGTAAACTCCTACAAAATTTAAGTTTTAGTCCTTCTGGAACCACAAGTCTAACCTTAAAGTTTACCTACCTAAATTTTCTGGCGCCTCAAAGTTTATAGCAAAACTCTCTGCTCGCAAAAGTAAGGGTTAATAAATAACCCATATGGATGGCACAAAAATAAAACCTCAGATATAAGCTAACTATTGTTTGCTTAGATTATGTAGATTTTAACTCATTTAAATGCAAAAAATGCTCAAATATCCCCGCTGTGGAACTATTAGCTACATGCCCATGCCCATGGTAGTAGCGCGTTACTTTATTTCTTTTTGCACTAAACCGCTAGTAACTTACTACCGGCAATCATGAAATGTCTCCCAAGTCGCTTTCTAAGATAGTAATTGAAGTATCGTTTTTTAATTCACGTGGTGTAACGAGCAAAACCCTGTACCCCAGACTAGCTAACCGATCGTATATCGTGGGCGCTGATGGGTGAAAGCTTGTCACTGCTCAAGTTTCCGGCAAAGGGAATATCGAATTAGGGCAGCATAAGTCGAGAATAATGAGCCGACTAGTTTTTGTTTGGGGCTAACAGTCCCGCGCGGCAGGCAGGTAATGATGAACTTTCCTGGACGTGTGTTGGATTATAATATGTATAATACTATGTAATAGGAACCCGTTTTAGTTTTATCGTTTAGTGTGTCTTCACGTTCAAGTTCTCTTTTGAAGAAAGTGCATGGTTTTATCCTATTATTAATTAAATAATTAAAATCTGACTTCACTTATGTAGACTTTGTATAGCTTAGTTAATTTAATCTTCTTGCAGTTAACCGATAAACTTGAAATCTTTGTAAGTGCCTAAATATTTTACGTAGGGAATTAAACGTATTCAACATTTATGATGAGAAATTAAAATGAAGTTAGTGGCAAGATTGTGGATTACTGTAGCACCCAGCCATGCCGGCAACATTTTTGATTGCCAGTAATTATGCAGGTCGCAATGAGCCGTCGGTGCGGGCTCGTGTCACGGCGCTATTTAATCCATCATGGCAGAGCACGATCGTGAGAATTTGCTAAATACTCCATAATCCACTTTTGCTCGGATTTTGATGGACCTGGGAAAGCACTAAGGCGCAACACAACTAAGTACATTAGCTTTCTCTTATGCTGGTTTTGTACTTCATCATACTAGAGTAATTTTACTCTTGTCCCTAGCTCCCAAATTACCAAACATTGACATCTAGTTTTGAACTTTGTTGAAATGATTTTTTCAATTAAATCGCTTTAAACTTAAGTCAATAATTGAGTAAGTATCGTCAAAAGGAAAGTTCGTAAGGCATTCGCTAAAATCCATTTCGTAATAATTGTGTTTTCTAACAATTACATATTAACTATGTAGAATAGACGATAAACCGATATATCCTTGAGTACCGCAGAGTTATGAAAATGTGTGTAGGTATGATACCTCTATAAGCTATTGGTGCAGTGGGCAATGCCAAAGAAACACTATTTTTATCAAAAGTATTGGTACAAATGCAACATTAGCGTTGAAAAAGTCGTGATTCCAGCGCACGGTGAGATCTGTCTTCACGCCGAGATATACTGCGCGGAAAATGCTACATTATTGAAAACTTCATATAGCTCGCCTGGTACACTGCAGGCTAACACAAAATGTTCATGCTACAGTAAATTGATACATTGTAGTAATGCAATGTGATCGTTTTGATTTAAATAACTTTCTTATTTAATGTGAACGAATAACAGACAAATCAAATGCATTAAATATAAAAAAATACCCAACATTGAAGATTTTGACGACAAAGTAAGAAGCTGAAGACCTCAGTAATTGAACATTGAAAATAGCAAAGACATTTAATTATGAAAAGGTTTAAATATCAGGTCTTTAGCAACACAAGATTCGTCCACCTGGCGAAATAAGTACGCTACACTAGCGAAATACCTACTATGAATAAACCCCTGTAGAGCCCCCTAGATCAACCTCCAGCTAGTATATTATTGGTAAAATGTTACTGTATACTGAATGGTTATGAGCCGACGCCGGCAAGGGCTATGGCCCGGCCCTATTTTGAAATATTAAATGCCCCAAGCATGTTCAGTGGTAGGTAATTATTTACGCACTTTCCTACCTGTCCAGTTAACGGGGAAACTGTTTGTTACTTGTGCTAGTGTTGGCTTTATGGCTTTGATATTTAGCGAAAGTGGATGGATGGGAGTTACGGCAGTTATTAAAGTAGGCAAGGTGCAGGAAATGCACACATGTAGCACGCGTAGATTTAGTACTATTAGTACTAAGAGTACTAGTACTAAATCTACGTGTAATCGAAACAAACAGAGGGGTGTTGTGGCTCCCAAGTAGGTGAACCAAACAAGAGGCGTCTTAATCGAGACTGTTCTTAGCTGTGATTCCTTGTTTCGGGGTTTCTCAATTTAAAGTATTTACAACGATTTTGTACTAGTCAACAGCATAAATAAGTTTACTTACAGTTTTCATGACAATGTAATAAGGTGCTAAAATGTTAACTAAAATGTTAACTTACATTTGACATGGACTGTACAGTTTTCCGTTTCTCAATGGCTAGAGTAAATCGTTCTACGAGCTAACAATCAAAGAAAAACAATAAATAAAATACATAACTACATACAAATGAAAGCCGCTACCGCGCTTCATGAACATATCCCACAATATGTTAGCCAGTGCCAACTAAATATTATGTTAGAATATCATACACATGACCTCTCCTACTCGCACATCGGGACGTCCATACGTTATCCACGGCACCGTCCGTCCACTGTCACGATCCACGTTCCCAGGGTCCCGTTGTATTTATGAATCTAGTAATGTAAGCACGTAACGAATATTAAAGTCACTTTGAGGACAATGATTTTGGACGGCTCACGACTTTTGAGGGGTTTTAGATGTTGCATGTGTCCGTTGAATGCGCAGATATCGAGGTCTTCCTGATCTTTTACACCCAAATATAGCCCTCGTCTGGTTACAGGTGATCCTGTTGATCCAGACTATACAGTTATGTAGGTACAATTTTCGGTAAAAGCTATCCCACCAAAAACATTACATGTAACGTGATACCAAGACTCCATAGCTCATACAGCTTTCAGCGTGAAAAAGATATCAGTTCGCAATTAGCGCCAAGCTTCCTACTCCACTACCAGCCACGCTCTACAAATTCTATATCTTGGCTAAAAAGTATAGACCCGTCTATGCGGCGACCGGGATGTGCCCAACAAAGCTATATATACTTTTTAGCCAAGATGTAGAATTTGTAGAGCGTGGCTGGTAGTGGTAGAGTTACGCCGTGTGGAGTAGGAAGCTTGGCGCTAATTGCGATCTGATATCTTTTTCACGCTGGAAGCTGTATGAGCTATGGAGTCTTGGCATCACTTTACATGTAATGTTTTTGGTGGGATCTCATTCCTTTTTGTAAGGTAATTTCTAAAGAAGTGAATGGGAAAACCCATACCTTCCATCCCCTAATTTAAAGTTTGCGGAAAAATACAAACTCAACTCCCTAATTTAAGGGGTAATTTACTAAAAATCCTGAAATACGTATTTTATTATTTATAACAAGGAGTCCCTATATAAATTTTCAGACCCATAGCATCAAAATTTGCGGAAGTCTCATACAAAGTTCCATCCCCTACTTTAAGGAGTTGGGGAGTAAAAGTTCAATTTTTTTTGAATTATTTTGTCGATTGTGTACTAATACTAGCTTACATACCAAATTTCAACTTTCTAGGACTTCAGGAAGTACCCTAGAGGTTTTGATGATCAACATCAGTGAGTGAGTCAGTGACGAAATCGGCGTTTTTTAGATATCAATAAAATCTTAAGTTTAGCGCTATGTTACTGAAACTGTATATGTTTAATAAGTCCACTATTGACATCATATCCCAAGAATTTTGTTTATCTGGTATAATCCAAAACCAAGTTACGAGGGTTCAAAAAAACGACGAACCGCTTCGAGAAAAGGTAGGTAGTGCCCTTGCGTTGCGCTTCGCTTGGCTCGTCTTGGCGGGGGGCACTGCCGTGCCCCCAGATTCGGAAATGCCATATCGCTTGTTCCAAGTTCGAATCGAAGTTCCGTTACCCGCTGGTCGATTGCGTAATAAAGTATCGTACGTACTTTAGATAGATCTAAATGTATTTTTTGTATCGAGAAGTTACGCGATTTCCCGACTATTCAAAATGTACTTTGTGAACCTAAAACAAAACTCAAACTTAAAAACGTTGCTGGACAGAAATGCCTCCTACATCGCATTAAAAACCGAAAAGCTTACCGCAAAAAGCTCGCTTACCCGTTCCGTTCCATGTTTAAAGCAAGACATTGCATTTTAACGATATTATAAGTGGTGTATAAAGCTTTGGTATTATCAAACGGAGTACGATTCGACAATTCATGTGCTCGCAAAAGCCAGTAAGAATGAGGTTTATTAGTGGAATGTAAAATAAATGTTGCAAGTATTCTCAAATCTCTATTATCGTTATTTCACTGCATTGAATATTCGGGTTTTTGATTCTTTTTATCCGGAATTATGTCAGCAGGGTTGTCAATGCAGTATGTATCTGAAAAATAAATGGATGACTAACCACTACGTGCGATTTCATTTGACTGGATTCCGGACTGTATTATTTTTTACATCCGGGTAATTTCAGTGGTATTAACTCAGTGAGTTTTTCCCATGACGCCTTTTCGCGTTATAAAAAGTGCTTTGGTTTTGAAATGATACTCAAACGTAGTGTGGTTTTGGTTTTACTCTCTGAAATGATTCGTAAGGACTTGTAATTTTAGAGATTATGTTACGGGTTAATTCGGCTTTAATGACCAAGTTTATGGGAGCTTTGACTCTGGAGGGTTCAAGGATGTGGTTTAAGCTCTATATATTATAAGTATCGTAAGGATTGGTACTTTTTGCGTTGTTATCCCAATTCAAAAGCCTCTTCGCAACATTGTTGTTTCTCGTTCGTCTCGTTTTAGGCGTAGGACCCTTAAATGTCAGCAGCGATTAGACCGCATGTAGTTCACTAAGTTATTTCATTTCCAATATTTCTACTGTGCATTGTTTCCCTCAGTGTGTTGCACATTAAATACATATTTGTATGGAACGAAGTTTACGGCTGACTAGGGCTTACAATCGACCATGTTTATATTATAGTGACCATAATTTTCACAATAAAAGCGAAGCGCACGTAAAGGCAACAATGCTGACATTAATTTAAAAGATTTAAATATACTCAATTCAACTTCTATTACCAATACGGTACGTCCCTTGCCAACCCAGCACAGCGTAAGTGCTCGTTCTGTAAGTAAGCTGTGTTGAGCTGTTGCGCCAGATTAGGCTGCAACATTTCTTTTCATGTTATAGAGGTACGACACGCTTCGACAGGTCTCATGTAGTGTAGTGGACATCCTGACCATGCCTTTCTGGTATATTCAATAAACTATTGTGATGACAAAATGTTGCGAGTAGGGTGAGGCCGTATATTTTGCCACTTAGTAACAAAGAGTAACATAGATACTTCTATGTTACGGTAAAGCAGAAGTGCACTAAATTGGTCGATTTGTGTGAATCCTTACAACACTTCAACGTTACGTTACAATACAATCAACGTTATCGGTAACATAGAAGTAACAGATTTTTTAGGTTATAATTTAACATGAATGGATAATTTGAGCTAAATTAGAAACAAAAACACACGTTGCGCACGGTTTATGCACTTATGGTTTTTTTTTTAAGAAATAGGTGTAATCAAAACTGTTATTTATCTTTGACATCGTCCAAATTCACAAAAAAAAATCGACCTAACACATGCGCGCATTGATCGAATCCATCGACAACAAAATGGCGTCTTTCTAAATGTTTCCATCGTCAATACAAAATGGTACATTAGCAAGAGCTTAATATAATTTACAGGTGGAATGTAACGTAAAAATTGTAACGTAGGAGCAAAAATACGGGGACAACATTTTAAATTGCGATAAATTCATGAAATCAACATATTTTTAAAGATCAAAAATCGTTTTCGTTGCTTAACTTTAGGTTTATTTATGTTGTTTCTAGTGAATTAACTTTCAATAGAAAAAAAAAAACAAATTTTGTGTAATTGGACGCACTAAAAAGACAGCGAGTTTTTTTGCTTAATTTGGAGGACTGGACGAATTGAACTCACTCTAGTTATAATCTGTGTGGAGTATTTTTAACATGAGATAAAATTGTAATACTTAGAAAGCTACAAAACTAATAGCTACAGAAATAATCAGAGTTATTTTAATACAAAATACTCGTTTTTTCTATATGCAGTCAAACTATCTGACATTTTTTCGTTGAAATTAGTTAGTATAGTAGTAGCATTAATGTAAGCAGTTATGTATTAACGTAATTTTTTTTGCTTCGAATACATAACCTAGTGCGGCAACTGGATTGCATTTCGTGCGAGGGTAAGCAAAATTAGTCTCTTGACTAATGTGATGAAGATAACATAAGAAAAAAAAACCGGCCAAGAGCGTGTCAGGCCACGCTCAGTGTAGGGTTCCGTAGTTTTTGTATTTGTTTTTCAAAAACTATTCAACCTATCAAGTTCAAAATAATTTTCCTAGAAAGTTTTTATAAAGTTCTAATTTTAAGATTTTTTTCATATTTTAAAACTTATGGTTCAACAGTTAGAGGGGGGGACACATTTTTTTTACTTCTGGAGCGATTATCTCTGAAAATATTAACATTATCAAAAAATGTTTTTTGCAAACCCCAATTCATTTTTAAATACCTATCCAACAATATATCCTGCCTTAAGGCATTAAGTCCGCCAATTGTACTTCTATTTTTATATTTGTGCAATAAAGTTTAAATAAATAAATAAATAAATAAATATTAGGGGACAACATCTTACACAAATCGACCTAGTCCCATAGTAAGCTCAATAAGGCTTGTGTTATGGGTACTAGACGACGATATATTTAATAGATAGAAATACTTAAATACATAAAAAACATCCATGACTCAGAAACAAATATTCATGCTCATCACACAAATATTTGCCCTTACCGGGATTCGAACCCAGGACCTTCAGCTTCGTAGGCAGCGTCACTACCCACTAGACTAACCGGTCGTCAAATAAATAAATATATCACACGTTAGGGTTGAAATGAAAAAAAAAAAACACTCCCCACGTTACGTATAGGGCAGGTACCCTAATAAAATAAAATAAAACACTTTTTATTTTACCACTTTGTCGGCGTGATTGATATACAAATTAGTACCAAATTTCAGCTTTCTAGTGCTAACGGTTACTGAGATTATCCGCGGACAGACGGACAGACAAAGCGAAACTATAAGGGTTCCTTCCTAGTCGACTACGGAACCCTAAAAATGGTTTAAATAGTCCAAGATGAATGAAAAGCATGGATATAATTCACTGACAAAAGCAATTATAAGCTTTATTGCAATGAAATAAGGATGTTTTCTGAGGCATAATTATCGTGGTAGCTCATAACGTAACCGGTGGTCACGCGAGTCGCATCACGTACTAAATTATCTCGTACGATACGGCGTGAGGGTAATTTTGTAATGCACTAAGATGTGCGCGCCGCTTCACACCTGCTTTCATGGCACGATCCGGATAACATTACTTGTGCAATGCTTTTATATATAAAATGTCATTAAATATGTGATCTAAAATTATGAATTTCTATAGTTTTAGAAACAAATGTGGTTTATTTACATTTAAAGACATTCCCAAGCGAGTTACATGTGCTATTATTTCTGTTATGTTTTTTTTAAACATACGAATGGAACTACACACAATAAGTGTCAAACAAAAATGGCAATGTCTATTCCCGTTTCAAAGAATTCCAGACTATCTGTCAATAAACTGGAAATTCAGTACTTACTGCTCGCTAATTGGTCCAGAATCTCACACTTGATTAATGTCGGAAAATTACTTACCTTACTGTACTCCGCTTAATTTCATTAAAGTTCCCAATAACGGTGCGCGTGCACGTCCGCCATTTCGCGCAAGCGTTAAACAAAATGGCGGCGCCCATTTCGGTTACAGGAAACGCGTATCTGTCAACGCGGCCGCATCGCAAGTGGGCATTGTATGATAATCGCACCGCACCGACAAAGTTTAGGTGGGGGGCCAAGAAAATAGCGGATTATTGGAAGATTTATACAGTATTTCAAGCTGAGGCTTAATTATTTACTATGTTTCTTAAGAATTCCCATTATCACAAGTTATCATCTTCTATACTTTCTAATATATTATGTAAAGAGGAAAAGTCGGTGAGATTGTAGCTTTGTAAGTTTGTATTGGGGGTAAATTCCGGTACAACTAATCTGATTAAAAATATTACGATCTACCTGACGCGCGTACAATGCGTTACGTGATTGACCAGCAGAAAATGCATAACGGGGCCGTTCAAAATATGATTTTTACTAGTAATAAGAGTTTAATAACATAATTTGAGGCCCTGCTACGTGTAACGTTTTTTACCCAACATCTGCGACTCCCTATCTAAAACTAGAATTTTCCTAAGACTCGCCAAATCCGCCACCGTGCAAGACAGCGTATCATGCCTCTAGTTTCGTAGCCACATCCTAATTCGCTTCTCACCGAGCATTATTCCCTTATTTGCTAGGAAATATGGATATTATTGTTATTACGCTTCGTGACGCGTCGTTATTGGTCGGCCCGTAACAAGGTGCTCGTGAGCGTTGATTCCACTCCAGCTGCCATTAATCCTAATGCAACTTGCAACCTTAAGGGATACATAGCGTAGTACAAGGGGAATAATTGCCGACCTCTTCCCGGTGGAGCTGCGTAATGCAAAGGATCCTAAAAAGTATGTAGATCTTCAGCTGTTACAGCACTCACTAAACGTAAGGATTACAGTCCAGTCAGTTTATTGTTTTTTATTCTTATACACTCTACTGCTATTTTAATTTTATGAAATGACATGTACATTTTCAAAATTAAATAAAAAAATCTATTCTAATCAGTCGGGAATGACTAATGAAAAGGCATTATTGTAGTGTCACATGTTTGTTTGTCGCGAAGAGAGATTTTACGTGATGTTTTCTGAATACTACTTTTTTGAATAGAAAAAATGATAGCAGTAACTTAATTATGAAATTGACTAATTTCAAAGAAAATGCACTTGAATTTTATGCGAATGACTTTCCCTGTCTTTATGACATTGACATAAGATTCGATTTCACCTGGCTTGTGGAACAAGTTTTTAACCGACTTCTTTCATTAGATCTGTACTGACAATACGATTTACGAAGAAAAGGATCGAATATAGGTACTAGCTTATAAAATAATGACATACATAGTTATAAACTTATAAGGGAGCAAAATTTTAGCAAGCTAGTACCTATATTCGATCCTTTTCTTCGTAAATCGTATTGTCAGTACAAGCAGGAATGGCAGGTCCTACCATAGTAGGACTTAGTATAGTTTTTATTCCTTTACAAGAACATTCAAAATAAAAGAATACTTTAATTGTTGTCAACCTGCCATTCCTGCTTAAATTGCTTGCTTAGTTAGTACACTTTTTCGTGACTGTTTTTTGTGATTATTGGATAAAAATAATTGGATTGCACGTCTTTGCGACGTGACATGTGTATGGTTTTATGGTCATTATTTGTAAAACGCAATGATAAAACTAAATATTTCCCAATAATAAGAAAAAATGAGTACATCCAGTTCTTTTTGTCAAGATATTTTATTTGTGGCCAATTTGTATCCTGCTTTTATTTTTAGTTGTGCGAATTAATGCCCGAAATCCGCGATGGTAGCGTCGTGGTAGTCGTGGTGCAGGCATGCAGCTGTCAAGCGGCGGTCGTGGGTTCGAATCCTGGCTCGTACCAATGAGGTTTTCGGAACGTATGTACGGAATATTTACCGTCAGCTTTTCGTTGAAGGAAAACATCGTGAGGAAACCGGTCTAATCCCAAAAAGGTCTAGTTTTCCCTCTGGGTTGGAAGTTCAGATGGCAGTCGCTCTCGTAAAACTATTGCCTATGCCGAATCATGGGATTAGGTGTCAAAAGCGGACCCCGGGATCCTTTAGGGCACAACCGGGAATAACGCGAGGAGGATGATGAATGTCCGAAATCCGCGATCATCCATGAAATAAGCCGAGTTCTGATCTGTGATGGAAACATTGTGAAAAGCCCTCACTTGATTGATACTGCTGGATCCAGCCTATGTCTCCGCATATGAAGTTCAAATGACATGTCCGGTTGTCCGGCCCTGTACGGCTAGCACAAGACCTCCAGATATACTATCACTCTCTTTCTAATAAGAATAAATAGAAAGAGACGGGTAGGTTTTCTTGCAGTCTTGTGCTACCCGTCCTCCATGTGATTTTCACCCGCCCAAGAAATCCGTTTGACGTCTAGAGTGTCACAAAGGACAAACATACCTACATGACACAGACTGGTAATCACATTTACTCTCCTTTGCGTCGTGCAGTCGGGTAAAAATATTCATAACATAATACTTGCGGAAGAATCATTATATCATCGCTAGGTACTTTGCGGAAATCCATAATAAGTTACATATCTAGGGAAATAGCGAAGAAACTTTTTCTAGTAATATAAATGATTCCTTGTTTAAAGCGATCGAAAGGTACTCGTAAAAATAGCTACCAAATCCCGAATCAGCGCACCCCACTTTCGCGTTGTCTTGTCTGTTCTACCCCTAGAGTGTATATAAAAGCCCCCGGAGCCAGAAGCTCGCGAAGGAGGTCCTGAGTTGAACGGGCGCACGTAAACGAAGGGCCGACGAAGCGAGTTTCTGGTGGGTGCCCGGGTGGAGGGCGGGAGACTGAGTCCCAGAAACGAAAGCGGGGGGCTCCGTCGACTTCTTGGCAGACATTGTTATGAAAGCGCAATTGTTTGAAATAATATGTTTGAATAACTAAGTTTTATAAAGGATTAAATGAATGACTGAATGAGTATGTATGCTAAACATATTTATGTCATAAATGCGTTACATGATTTCATCACTTTTTTCATTGTAGAAACAAACGCCTTATCAGTTCGGTAAATCTTGATTTCATCGCCTTTCAATTAATTTACTACGAAAATCTTATAGCCTATCGGAAAAAACAACGTACCTCCTACAAAACATACTAAGTATGTACAAGATAATTAGAGCATTTATAAATAAACAGGAGCAAGCTCGAAATAGAAATAATTGTTTGTATGAAAATGAATGGTAAAACACTTAGGGTTTGACATCCGGTGCACCGCCCCGCGTGTTGCGTGGTCGTAGATTTGATTTGCAGATGAATTTGCTTGTGCCACAAGCGAGCTGCTGATTTCATGTCTTGCTCTTAAATAATTTCTTATGAAACTTATACCCTCTTCCATATTAGATTAGGAAACTCCTGCATTGTGAAACGTAAAAAAAATAGTAGTGTTGTTTGAAAAGCACTAAATGATCGAAATAAGTTAAAATATACTATCCTTTGAATGCAGACGAATTTGTTCGTTAAAAACCTAATGTTATCTGAATATCTGAATTGAAAAGATACGCGATTGCCTGGCTGGTAATCGAACACCAGCAAGGCAACTGCGTTTCTTTACGGACGCACGCGCGTTAGGTCCTAACGCACGTTCGAAAATTATATAGCCCGGTATTTTATCTACATCATTTGATAGACATGATCATATCCTCTCTTTGATGGGTAGATTAGATCTCCCCTTCTACCAGATATCGTGGTTTAAAGGTTACGTACTTTACCAACATTTGCAGCTCGATTGAATAAACGAATTACCTACTGGTAAATTGTCACAAATTGTCTGTGCGCAATACTTACTAAGATTTTTTCACAGATCCTTATAACCTGTAACGTCTTAGTTACAAAATCGTTATAATGATAACTAATTTATGATTATTGACTTGTAATGAAAACAATCCAATTTCGCACCCCTCCTTTCATTCCCTAAATATCAGACCCCGTATCATGGTCAGCCTTATCCCACGATAAGTGACACGATAGAGCGTCCGTCTCGTTCTGTCGAACGGTGTCAGCCAGGGACGGACGCTCTTTCGTGTCAATTATCGTGTGATAAGGCCGACCATGATACGGGACCAGAAGTAGCTACCGCTGCCACAACTATTATTTCTATATTGTTTTAGCACAACAACACGATTGAAGCACCCCAGTACGCGTTATCTAGCGATGTTTTCAGCCTCTTCTGCAAATCGCTCCGTTCTCCTAACAAACGTATCAGAGCTGACACATAACAAAGGCGTGCTCGCCACAAGATTAATTAGCGCAGATATGAATTGTAGATGCCTCTCGTTTGTATTTTCAACATCCGACTTCATTTCTGAATGTAAAGGAGCCTTTAAATTTGCAACGTATGCCATCCTAACAATTACACGGTTCAACTCACGTATTCTATGTCACTACGGGCGACATGTTTCGAACTCTTCGGGAGTTCTTCTTCAGGATGAGTGTTTTCGCGGCGGTGTCGCTTGTATCACTGCCCGAGCTCGCTCCGCACGCCGAGCGGCGCGTGAAGCACGCGCCGACAGGGCGGGGGGAGGGGGGCAGTCTAGCGCTGGAGTAGTTGAGTGAGATTGCGGCAGGAGGTCATCTCCTCCGATAGACGACACGCACACTGAACTCACTGTGTCCACGGGGTTGTCACAACACACTGTCCACTTCAATTTAGGAATGATAGTTTTCCATGCTGGCGGTAACATCCAGCCACCATCACGATTAAAATTTGGGCGGCGCCCAATTTCAATCGCCTCGCGAATCTTGCGTGGCACATAACCTTTCTCCCGTACCAGCAATTTCGCCTTGTCGAAACGAATGAAATGTGACGCGCCTGTATCGCACGCATGTTCTGCTACCGCCGAGTTCCTAACATCCATCTTCTTCACGCTGCGTATGTGTTCCAGCAATCTCGTGGAGACGTTCCGCCCAGTTTCCCCTACGTACGCCTTACCACAATCACAGGGAATCTCGTACACCCCCGGGCTACCCAGCGGGTCTCGGTCCTTAGGAGAGCGCAACATCTGCCTCATCTTGGTATGAGGGCGGAAAATTGTCCTAATGCTCAACCTCCGGCGTAATAGGCGTCCAATCATATCCGTCACCCCCCTAATATATGGCAAGTACGCAGGAGCTCTCTCCACCGTATGTGCGCGCTGCAAAGTGCAACGACTCGCTACTCGTTGACTCTGTCTCCAACCATACCCATTCCTCTTTAGCACCTGTGAGCAGCATGTGAGACAGGTGCTAAAGAGGAATGGGTATGGTTGGAGACAGAGTCAACGAGTAGCGAGTCGTTGCACTTTGCAGCGCGCACATACGGTGGAGAGAGCTCCTGCGTACTTGCCATATATTAGGGGGGTGACGGATATGATTGGACGCCTATTACGCCGGAGGTTGAGCATTAGGACAATTTTCCGCCCTCATACCAAGATGAGGCAGATGTTGCGCTCTCCTAAGGACCGAGACCCGCTGGGTAGCCCGGGGGTGTACGAGATTCCCTGTGATTGTGGTAAGGCGTACGTAGGGGAAACTGGGCGGAACGTCTCCACGAGATTGCTGGAACACATACGCAGCGTGAAGAAGATGGATGTTAGGAACTCGGCGGTAGCAGAACATGCGTGCGATACAGGCGCGTCACATTTCATTCGTTTCGACAAGGCGAAATTGCTGGTACGGGAGAAAGGTTATGTGCCACGCAAGATTCGCGAGGCGATTGAAATTGGGCGCCGCCCAAATTTTAATCGTGATGGTGGCTGGATGTTACCGCCAGCATGGAAAACTATCATTCCTAAATTGAAGTGGACAGTGTGTTGTGACAACCCCGTGGACACAGTGAGTTCAGTGTGCGTGTCGTCTATCGGAGGAGATGACCTCCTGCCGCAATCTCACTCAACTACTCCAGCGCTAGACTGCCCCCCTCCCCCCGCCCTGTCGGCGCGTGCTTCACGCGCCGCTCGGCGTGCGGAGCGAGCTCGGGCAGTGATACAAGCGACACCGCCGCGAAAACACTCATCCTGAAGAAGAACTCCCGAAGAGTTCGAAACATGTCGCCCGTAGTGACATAGAATACGTGAGTTGAACCGTGTAATTGTTAGTATTATTTCAACATGTCTCACGAAAGTTTAAATTCGAGTATGCCATCCTCTTTTTAGCTCGACTACGGCAGAACCGAAAGGAAGGGATATGATTTGATGATGATGGGTTATTGAGATCTGTACAAAACTATGGTTGCAATAAATGACTATGACTATGGCTACGATTTTAGCAGTCTTATGTTTGTATTTAGGTGTGTTCCGTTCCACCGTAGCATTTACTGATTTCACCGATTTTGATGATTGAGGTGTTAATCGATTCGAAATTATGCACCGGGAGACATAATATCTTCTTTTTTCAGTCAATTTCCATGGTTTTTTTAAACGTCAACATGTTTAACAAAGTATTCAATTTGTGATTACCTATATTTCCCGCTGCGTACTTTCACGTTTGAAATTTCCTTTACGAAATATATGTCATATAGACTACTTATTGTTTAATGGACTAACGGTTTTTCTTTTATCTTTTTCAGGTAAATTTATTCATCAAGTTGTACTATTGAAAGTACAGTTTATTTCGTGTTAAGGTAAGATACTTACGATGTGTTTTATTATTGTAGGTACCTATCCGATATCAGTCACTTTGAAGCACACCTATTTAAACCAATGTGAAGGGTCTAGTTTACTCATGCTCACAGTGCAAGCTGATTCTAACCAAAGCACGATCTTACGCGCAGGTTAATTCTAAAACTAACCGATAAATTAACGCATGCAAGCGTTTAGAACTTAATGAAAATCTAATCTGAGAATGTTAAATACACACACATTACAAATACATGCATGTGGATAAAAGCTTTCAGAAAGGTATATAAAGGGTAATCGCCGCGGCGCATTTGTCGTCAGATACATTGTGTTTCAAATTTCGCGTAATAATCGAACATTATTGCCGCGCACAGGGCGCGGTGTGTGCGCGCATTTAGTTATGCTAATAATAATGTATGCGTCTGCGCAGGGCGCTGTGCACTTCACATGAGTTGGAGAATTTAATGAAATTGAGCAACCAACAATTTTTTTTACAAAATGAAAATACTTCTTTATTAGAATACAAAGTTTTAATGAATTTGATTACCTCGTTGAAGTTACCATTTTTTTTTTGTTTTGTATTTTCTATTTCTATTCAAATTTTGTATTCTAATGAAGAGGTTTTTTCAAAATATCCGATATCATCTTGAAAATGATGATGAATAAGTAATTAAATCCCAAATTGAAAACCATTTTGGTAATTACCTATGTATACCTGGACGTAATAAATTAGTATTCTGATTTGATTTCTCCTTCGTTTTTAAGAAACCCGCGAAATATAAACCTCTTAACCCACATGAGACGTCAATACTGCGTCTGTCGCCGTAGTATTGACGTCATCGTTTACTTACGATCTTCGGAATTCACTACTTTTCCATTTGATATTTCGAAATGAAAATTACAATTTAGGGAGAAATAAACAAACACGTGTCCATTAAAAAAAACATTATCTAGCGAACTAACTCATAAAATAACCCACTTTGTTAATTGACAACATTTAATTTCCTTTAAATTCGAAAGCAAATTAAATGGTGTCAATTAACAATTAAAAGGCGACGATGTCCAACAGGGTAATAGCGTAACTTTTAGAACTACAAGCGTTGGGGCATTAAAACACTGTAATTGTCACCTCAAAAATGTACTTAATCGCCCTGGTGAAATAAACTGGAATTTTGGCTTCATTAATGTTGGATATTTGGAAACCTAAGATGAGAGATTCACCTTTAATAATGGTTTCAATGGTGTTTTACAATGTATTTAATGAGGTGTACCTACCTAAATAATTGAATTTTAATGTGCGTTTATGAACTTTATAAACATCATATCTAATAATCATTATTTTCAACTTAGCTCTGAATGAATTGAGTTGATAAATACTAGATCGTACCTAATGCGGCACGCACTGAGAGGTCTCTGAGACAAGGGTTTACGAGATATGGCGGGTACAATAGGAATATGCTTGTCTACCCTTGCTTATCTAATTGCGTACGGCTAGGAACATTGCTGAATTTCTAGCTAAGAAATCATGTATTCAGACCCATATTAATGAGTTGGTGTGATTAAATCACTGAAGCTTGAATATGAACTATATTCTTGTGTTTGTTCGAATGTACCTAACGTTATACGTTTTTTGGATTCAAAGCATTTCACTTAAACACACATATACTTACACACCCATATACTTGTAACATTATTGTATTCCTCACACATTTCCTTCCTTGTCTTAGTGTCAATTGTAATGTTATGCTGTTAACACAAAACAGTTCTTGTTTTACAGAAGTAAAGTTTAAAATCTGCAAATTCCCGGTCAGAGGGTCCGAAAAACTCGTTAAGTTCGAGAAATAGCTACTCTTTAGTAATAGTTATTTACGATACAAGTGCCGAAAATAGGAAATTCGCAACGAGTGGTGATAAATTAAAACACGACCGAAGGGAGTGTTTTAAATCGACACGTTTTACTGTACATATGGCTCTTTTAAGTTTCGACATGTGCACGGAAAGTGCTCTTTCCGCACTAGTGCGGGAAAGTAGCACCATAATGTACTGCAAAGTGTATATAATGAAGAGGTTACCTACCTACAGTTCATTAAAGGGCACTGGTTTACAAGCACATTATGTTGCATTATTACAAATACAATTATTTTCGGTTACCGTAAAATACAATATGTGAGGGCCTTTCTATCGGAAATCATGTTAGTTTTGGCAGCACGATTTATAACTACGACTGTGTGCCACACGATTAGCCTTTGGTGTGCATTAAGAACAAACTGTGTATATAAAATAGGCAAGACATAGACAGCATCGCATTATTTGCTATTGTTAGAGCACGCTTAGGTACCTTCCTAATGCATGATTGACATCATTTTTGATGCACCCTGATGCTCTATCATACCCACTCATTATGTTTTCTAGCAGACAGAGAGAGGTTTGATAATTATTTTTTGTATATCACACGATACTTGCGAGTTCTACAGCTCACCCTCATCCCTCGTGCGTACGTCGAGCTTCTCAGAAACTGTTTGTAAACGGAGGTCACTCATATACTGGTTCTGGTTGGTGGTTGTCGGTAGACGCTGCGCGCTAAGAAAAGCCCTGGGCTTTTAATTGAAACGCGCTCATGCGCCCTATCTCACCCGTCGCGCCTAGCAAAACTATTAAGGCCTCCACACACCGAACGCGGGTCGTACGCGGCGCGGGGCGAGCGTGGCGCAGGTCGGGCGCGGTTGAAGCGGTATATTCACACGGCAGGCGAGCGGCGTCTCTCTCACACAGTAGCGCGGGCCCACGCTACTGTGTTATAGACATAGTGATAGAGATATTAAATGCGTTGGTGAGACATATCAATCGCCCGACCCGCGCCGCGCCCGACCCGCGCCTCGCCCGACCCGCGCCGCGCCCGACCCGCGCCTCGCCCGACCCGCACCCGACCCGCGGCCGCGCTGCCCGAGTTGTAACTTAGCGCCGCGGGCCCGCGTTCGATGTGTGTTTGAAGTGTAGTTTCAATGTTTTACAACTTGCTCGGGCCCGCGCCCTACCCGCAACCGCGACCGGTGTGTGGAGGCCTTTAGACCTCTGATTACGCTTAGTTAAAACAGATTACCTACAGCATAGCGGGCATCTGCTTGCGGTGTATTTGAGCTTGGCTTGTGCTGTGTATGTACAATCGCGAAAACAGTTAATTGACCAACCTGTATTTATATTGAACCTTATTACAATGCACACAAAGTGCACGGATGGTCAGTTAAATGTGTTAGCGATGGTATATATGTTACATTTGTGCTATTAGGGAATCCGTCCACGAACAAATGGATTTTCGTTACCTACTGTCCGTGAATCAATACCAGGTTTGCACTTAGCCGAAGGTTATTAGAGATAGGTACAGCTATACTTAACTTTGTTTGACTAGTTAAGCTTTCTGCTTCGTTTCCATGAAAAGCCCTTTTAAAAGAGTTAATATAATACAGTCAGCTTAAGACGCTGTCAACACCATAATGCCCTTGAGGATTTTGGATAGCGCGCATACTGTCTATTTGCATCGGAGTAAACGAGAGCGAGTGTTACTGGGCGGCCCGGTTTTTGAAGATAATATTATTAATATTACATAAATATTGAAATAAAAAAAGGTGGATTATTTGTGAAATATGATTCGCTAGCGGTTTAGGTATGAATATGTTGACTTCATGTTTTTGATTGCAGACCCATACGTCAAAAAAACAAAGACATAGAACCGTTTAATGTGATTTTAAGACCAATCTTTGCAATTATTTTCGATCGAGCCGATTTCGTCCAATTATGTATCGAGCTCGTCCACGGTCTTTGAAATATGGTGAATATTAACATATATTTTATTTGATGTGCTAGAACAAATAGTTTTTCTTAAACAACTGCTTAAATAACATCAATTTCACCAAATTAGGTCTCGTCAGCCTCTTAAGTCATTTGAAAACAGAATGAGTAGTTTCGAAGGTTCTTACAGCCAACTAAACCATAGACTTTACCTCTTTATACATATTAGTAGTAGTAATAATAATGTAGAATACTGACAGTGATTGAAATCGATACGAATGTTAAATTGTCTGGAAGCTCCCCAATTACATTTAAATTGATATTGAATTTTGATTTTCTTAAGATTAGGACACTGGAAATGATATTAAAATGTGACTGAATAATTTATTTATCTATTTCTCAAACATATTACATATATTTTAGATGGAATACTCTCATCGTACGTACAATTTTATTCGTAAAACTAACATTTGGTAATAATTTATTTAAACGCTATATTGAAGTGATCTGTGCTTCCCGAGGGCATAAATAGACAAAATATTCTATGCATGTTCAATGCGAGGTGCGTGGTATTGCATAATGTTTCGTTCTATTGGCAATAATAACGCTGGAGTCGCCAAGGCGATTCAGGCAGTTACCTTTAGAAGCCTAAGAAGCCTTACAAAATAATTTGCATGGCGAAATTCATGTATGGTTTACGGGCTATTTAATAATAATATATAAACACATACATATATATATATTAGGTGACAATCATATACAAATCGCACTAGCCCCATAGTAACCTCAAAAAAGCTTGTGTTATGGGTACTACCTAAATAGTCAATGATATATTTAATAGATACCTAATACCTATACCTATAAAACATCTAAGATCCAAAACAAATATAAATTCTCATCACACAAATGTTGGATTTAAACCCAGGACAGTCAGCTTGGTAGCGGGGGTCACATGCGAAATCGAAAAAAACATAACGTACCGGATTAAGACTAAGCAATCGCATCCCTGATTCTAGTAATTGACCCAAAAATAAGTCGTATGCGTCTGAGCATAATAAGTATTACGTTATAGAACTTTGATGTCTGCAGAATAAAACTCACATTTGTATACATATTTTTAGAGGTGACCGAACTTAGTTGGGTACTACCTAAATAGTCAATGATATATTTAATAGATACCTAATACCTATACCTATAAAACATCTAAGATCCAAAACAAATATAAATTCTCATCACACAAATGTTGGATTTAAACCCAGGACAGTCAGCTTGGTAGCGGGGGTCACCACTCGCTAGGCTTAACAACTCGTCAAAATATATACGATGTGAGAATTGTGTCTGCGAAATAGATCTATCTTCGCAACAATAAATTACAAAATATTGACTAGGATTGAAGACAGTCTGCACGAAATTACACAATAAAATTGTCAAAATGTAACCTGGCAACATTGCCTTTTGTGAGATAATGCACTAAAACTATTATATAGATTTGTCTCCAGTCAAAGCTAATTTGCGTCTATGAAATTATGAAGTTTAATACCTTTGTACATTTAACGTGGTAAACGGTTTGACTGACACGCTTGGCCTTTTATAGTAGGTACTAGGCCTATAAAATCATACAATGGGTAATGTAGTAACTATTTTCTGAATAACTAGTTACGCAGACACTTGATTAGGAACTGTATAAGCAAACGGTTATTCATTGATTAAGAATTAAATCTCTATAACGAATACCGTAAACTTCAGTAAAGTACGCAGTTTTAGAGGAAGTTGTAAATTGATGTCGGTAGGTACTTGGGTAATGATTTTCGTTACTATTATTGTTTGTACAGTTGTACACACTAAATGTTACAATCCAATAGAATGAACATATATTTTCTATTATTTATGATTACTTGACAGTTATATGCTACATAAATCATTGCTCCTTGACACCAGAAAACTGTTGTTAACATACCTCCCATGGGACCGGTATTTAGTGCCATTTACACCTGTAAACCTCGCAACTAAGTTCGTTCACCTCTAAAAATATGTATACAAATGTGAGTTTTATTCTGCACACATCAAAGTTCTATAACGTAATACTTATTATGCTCACACGCATACGACTTATTTTTGGGTCAATTACTAGAATCAGGGATGCGATTGCTTAGTCTTAATCCGGTACGTTATGTTTTTTTCGATTTCGCATTTGTTTCGTCTCTCTATCATTCTGATTTTAAAACAAAGACGACAGGGTCACGAACGTAGGGATATTCCTATAATATAACGGGGACATGTCACATTTTTGATCTGGAATTGAGACCCAAAAAATCGGTCTTTGAAAAGATAAGGCCTAGAGCAAAAAAAATTGGTATCGTATATATTCCTATGTATTATGGTGATGCAGTGCACTAAAACACAATTCAAACAAACGTGCAAGCGTGAGACACTTTTAGTTATATACGCGTCAACTAAAACTATTTATTACTGCACAAGAAAGGCATTATATTATTATGGTTCGTATCAATAAATATCTCCAATAGACCGCATTATTCAGATGTTGTCTAGTGGACGGACGTCTTAAGTTTCGTTTCGTGAGTGCAGTAAATCCGCACGGTCGTTTCGAAAAGTTCAAAGAAAACTGACGAAACCGCTCATTGAATCGGTCGTGGTTTCTAACAATTACTCAGAAACACGAGCTTCTGGCCGTCTAACTGCGATATTTCATTCTTATTCAGCACGATCATGTGGACTCAAAAAGTATGTGTACAAAAGAATGGGATTTAAAGTGCAATTTACACATGCAACAAATTGCATGCATGGTTAACTACATTCTGGGGCTTTGCTAGGTATATCAATACATCTCATTATATATAATATACATAACCTTGGTAACCCGAATATTTAAATTTTGCTTTAGATGTAAGGTGTTTACAATTTTGAATGGTGTATTATACGCTTAAATACTAGGAATGTGATTCAAAGTCAAAGTCTAATCCAGGTACCTATTTCCCGCACTAGTTACGGGGAGCATCGCGGCCAGGGCCTCTATTTGCAACTAGCTATTTAATTCCAATACCATCTCAATAGCAGCACGTCTCATCCACATATGGCCTTACGCTAACGTAAGGTAGCGCACGCCACAACACGCTTCGCACATTATTAACGCGGTCGGAAATTGGGCGTTGGACGTATGGTGAAACGAGATTTTCGTTTAATGCACTCGCCCACCTATTTCGTTGTGATGATTTGTGACGGAAGCATGCAACAAAAATATCAAATCAAGATGATTCTAACTGTGCTACACATACGACATAATATTAATAAAAGAAAGCTCATTTAAAATATGTAAAAATCTCTTAATATATGTTAAGCTGGTCACTAAAAATTCAATCACAACGCGTAATGTGGTGAGAGATTATATTCATGTCGTATCGACCAATCAGCGACCGCGAAAGTAACCGGAGGCAGTCTCATTTTTATTTTCTAACCTCGGCCACCAACATCGAATATGTATATTTCTGGGTGCCCTGAAAACCAGCGCCTTTAGCATGTATTGCTGGTGGCATATGCTGAGTGGCATCGATTTTGGTGCATTTCAATCATTTCAATTTTGTCACACCAAATAAATATATTTCTTTCTATCTTTCTTTTTATATCTACTATTGTATACTATGTTCATCGAATGCTATACTCGTAGTATATGCATTCGATGAACAGAGCAGTTGGTTTATGTGTTGAATTTCGAAACTGTGGTTACTGATAATAAATGTATGGATTCGATTCCCTCTACCATAAGTTCACACAATGAAGCCAAAGGTCCTCGCCTCCGTCGCTTGCTGCCAAGCGATGGCACTTTGTTGTGTCGAACCTAGTACAGTACAACTTATAAATAACTAGCTTCTGCCCGCGACTCCGTCCGCGTGGAACTCGTTTATATCGCAGCTCCATACAAACTTTTACCCCCCCATTTCACCCCCTTAGGGATGATTACGGGGATAAAAACTGTCCTATGTTACTCTCCATCCCTTCAACTATCTCCACTTAAAAAATCACGTCAATTCGTCGCTCCGTTTTGCCGTGAAAGACGGAAAACATACAAACACATACACTTTCGCATTTATAATATTAGTATGAATTTAAAAATTTGATATAGGTACATGGCCCCAATTTAATGTCCAGGCCACTAAATTAAATTGAAATTCATATTTCTTAATTTTCTGAATATTTACAAATTACTGTGATGCTCTTCGTTTACAAATCATACATCTGGACATATGTGTAACCGTAAAATTGTAAGAACCATTACTTTATAATCTACCTAGTGAGATTATAAACAGACGATTTTTTTCAATTTTACGGTGACATATATATCCCGACATATCGTTAAAACGGCTCATAAATGTTCATTTAAATATACATTGTCATTCAAATGGATACTTAAGGTAAACGTGTTGTGCTTGATACGGGATCAGTACTTGATATTTTTCTATTTTAAATCATTCATTCTCAAACATTGGGAAGTTATTTTGTAAAATACTTATATTTAGCAAATTTCAAAATAGTGACGTAAGTTTTACCCGGTCACCTAATAAAAAAATAATGTAATAAAATAAGTTTATCTACGCACATATCATTAGTACTCTAAAATGCGTTCAGAAACCGTAGGAAATGATCAGCATTATTACAACCAATTTTACTATGAGAACTTTCTTGTCTGTGGTAGTAGGTAAAATCTGTACTGTAATGTCATTACAGTACAGATTTTTGTAAGGTTATGAGTTTTGTACTGTTGTCATTTCTTTGTTGGTTTTTGCTGTGACGAAAGTAGAATTGTGAAAAGTTATTTGTAATTCACATTTTAGTTGAAAATATGAGTAGTAGTGACTCCGAGAACGATATGAACACTCCGCCGGATATCGTTAATGCAGCAATGATTGCAACAAAGATATTTTACAGGTAGCACTATAGTAGCAATGCAGGTCATTTTCCTACGGCTTCTGAACCCATCTTAGAGTACTTATGATATGTGTTTAGATAAAGTAGTGTATGCAACTGTACATAATTTAGCCTTAAAACACTCGTGTGATCCTATTATGACCAACCACACTCGTATTTTAAGGCCTCTGATTATGTATCAGTTGCATAAACTACTATTATTAAGCATCACCACGCATCAAAAAAAGGTGGGGGCTACCTTTTTTCATGTACGAGTAGTTGGTTAAAAATCTAAGCCTACTACAGTATCATATATTATAGAGATGCATGGGATTTCACATAACATCATCCGCACGTGTACCGTGTAGTGCGGATAATTTTTCTAGACCGGATCTTATCTTAAGGGGGTTCGCTTTCCATACAAATCGTTATTTGACATTTGCATGGCTAACGGCGTGATTTTTTAAGAAACTTGTGTAACTAACTTATACTTCTGCACTCTTTTGACTCTAATTCAAGTTTTGTATAGAAAGCGAACCACCTTAAGACCCATCGGTCCGACAAAGCAATTGTTTAGCCGCAATAGCCACGTGCCACGAACGCTTCGAATGAAAGGCTATGTTTATTAAATTCTTTACTCGAATATCGACTCTATTGTTGAAGAAGTCTATTGTTTTAAATACAAAGTGGTCAACATTGCTAAGTACCATTTTTTTATGTGGACGTAAAGCTGCCCTTTGGTCGAAAAAGTGTAAATATCAACACTTTTACTTGACGGTACTTATCAACTAGCGGGTAGCGGGTTCACTTTATAATAAAGGACAATCGCGTTGTTTACACCTTTAACAATAAAAGACAATTGTTTACTAGGCACAAAGAGAAGTGAATTCGGTCTAGGAAAAGAATTCGCACTATACCTACTATGTCTTGTACAATTTAACTATCTGCCGATCCCATTACAGTAAAGCACCGGCTTCCCAGCCGTTATGACGTGCGTACGGAATAGAAAGCGAGTTGGAATAGTGGCGCCATTTTCACACGGAGAAAGCCCAGGTCAAGTGGGAAGCATTGGAGATAGACCGGCCAATTTGCTACAGGCTGAATCGTGCGCGTGTGAACCATCTAGCTTATGTGTTAGGAAACTTGGGCCATGCTTCATCTGTGCTAATCTAACTGAACTTAAGGACTTTACAACAGATAAAAGTCCAGGTGGTTACCTGAGGCTCTAGTATAGGTTTTACCGAAACAAAACGTTACGACCGCGTTTGCGTTTAGCTGTCAAATCCCATACAAAATGAGGGTAATACGCAAACGTGATCGTAAAGTTTTGTATCAGTAAAACTTATACTAGAGCCTCTGGTTGCTTTTGTATAATGTGACACTTTACAGTACCTTGGCGAATGTCCGAAAGAAAAATCTTCCTAGTATTCTATCGATATGCTCCTTAGTCCTTAACCACAAGACGCATCTCATATGTCACTATATAGCTTGATGATTGTGGTGACTTGAATTGCAGTGTGATTGTTATAGTCCCCAAAGTACACTATTAGAAAAACTAATAAAATAGTTTGTGACATAGCTGCATCCCTGGTGGTGAGCAGACCCCAAGATCCTGTTGGAGACAACCGGAAAAAACTCTAAAAGGATCATGATGTAGCCGCATCGCAGATTGTACATATGTAAAGAAAAGCTTTGTGTAAAATCCTTTCGTAAAACTTTATTAACGTTAAAATTTATGTTTCATCAAAATGTCAGAATAATAATAGCTGTGAATAACAATAATGGTGATAATAACGATCCTCGCCTGCCTACCCTTTAACTAGATCGAGGCGTGAAAGTGATGTTCAGAACAGTTCCGCATATTCCGTAATGGCTTATCTCGGCATAATGAAATTGCTGTGCGTTGCAGAGCTTACACAACTCCAGAACTAAACGGTGCAGTCGTAGGCTCTAACAGGTTCCATAGGTTTTATTTAGATTCTGAATAGGTGTTAAATGAGCAGCAATTTCATCAGATTACCACTAGCATCTGATGCATTATTTAAGTACTACCAGTGATTTGCTCAGTGCCTTGTTAACTTCGCGACCTATAAATGTTTCGTGTAATCCTGGGAAACACATTACGTGTGGTAAAATACCCGCATATAACTTTAAAGTGACAATGAACAGGCTATCATTGAACCAGTAAGCTACATATGTCGTCTCTTTACATAAAACGAGGATTAAAGGGCAATCGTTCGTAGTAGTAGATTGTTTAACGAGGGGTGTAAGTGGAATATTGCGAACAAGAGTCTATCAGAAGCCCGACGCCGAAGGCGGAGGGCTTTTGATGACTCGAGTTTGCAATATTTTTACGCCCGTGTTATACACAATGTTTTTCATCACATTTGCGAGGAAACAAATACATTTTAGATGAAATGAATACAAATCGTAATAAAAACTGCAACATGTCAGTCGACCATTTTGTAGAATTTGACGTGAGGCGCGTATGGCAAAGACTCTTCGGTATACAGCCACGATTTGAAAACACTTAAAAACATTTTACATAGACACTAAATAACTACATATTAAATCTGTAAATAGTTCAGTTGAACATGTTTAAGTAGTTTTTTAATTTTAAATTTATTTATAAACACGTTTTCAGACATCGTATTTGATATAAAACCTCTTTGCTTTGTAACTGCCGCATGAGTGACAGATACAATTTAAGAAAAAAACCATTACGCCCGTGGGAGTAACACAGGCTATTACAGCTCTGTATGTCTGCGCATTATGAAGCCCTTTTCGAGCAAGTGTGATGAAAAAAATATAGTTAGGTTAGGCTCTGTCCGCGTTTGATAAAAAACGTAAGCGAAGCCACAGAATGAAATATAGACAATGTCCATCCCGAAGGATAAAACTGTTCGAAGACTTTGAAATTGGATGAGAAGTTCCCAGTGATCACTTCCTTAGTACCATTTTGGGTACGAAGTAACCCAAAATGGTACTAAGCTACAATACAAACTTTACCTCTTCATAATAAATTGATAACGATCCAGTGAAGCGAACGAAATTCTCCGTCTCAGCTTCGTCGACGTATGTCTGGCTGTTCGCCTCTACAGGTCGCATTTCTCGACCGTTTTTCGTGGAATTTTGAGAGCAGATTCAATATTTATATAGATTTTATTAAGGATTAATGTTTCGAAATAAAAAAGAAATTGAAAAATGACAGGCTCGCGAGTTCTACAGCTCAGAGCCACTAGTGTTAATATAGATAGGATCGTTAGATTTTTAAATCATTTATTTTAATTACACCCCTTTTAGGCAATAATTGAAGCATTCTAATGTCCTTCATACGATTCTGTGCACGCTATGCCGATACGATCGGAGGCATTTGTGAATGGGCCCGCTACGTAAAAACGTTCATTAATTAACGTAATTGGCATTTATAGACCGTTTTAGCGATATTTAAAGTTTACTGGATATAGATACGTGACTAGATTCTTATATCCAGGGTTTTAATACATATTAGTTATTTTTATTATGAAGAGGGAGAGGCCTTTGCTCTGCAGTATAACATAATGGGCTCGACATAATATAATAAAAATTATTTTGAACTCGCGTTCAAACTCAATCTCAAACCAAACGTTGTGAGGTTACTTTATTTATCTGCATGGTCTATTTAATGTCATAAAGTCAATAAGTATTACAGTGACAGTGCTAAAAAGAGGGGTGATCGCGTAACCTTTCGAACGCACTTTAGAACATCTCCACTGTCATTAAAATCACTAATATAGAAAGAGTATTTTTAAAAACAATATCAGATTGTACAGTTCGGTGTGCTTGATCAGGTACACCAACATTACAAATGAAGGTGTGAATAAAGTGATATTATCTGTGCCAATTTATAACATTATACCATACAAACATTGTCATTTAGATCTATACATGACGTACACTATACTACTACGTACTTGAGGTACATTGTGCCGTACGTGATTGACCTGCTAAAAAATATTTTGATTCCAAGGTACAAAAAACTAATTTTCACACCACATGCTCGACAATGCCAATGCAATTATAGGTCATGTAAACCCTACCGAAAGCAAGACATTAAATCCCTTGGTATTAGCCGGGTTATAATGTTGTACTGAATTTCATTATAACCCGCTGGTTAATAATATGATTTCACTTTTCATAATTCTTATTACTATATGCATAAAGTTTAATTTTGCTAAACACAATTTGTCCTAGGCCATGGCCTACTTGATTTGACAAAATAAATGAAGTTTGCCTCCGTGTGAACCCCGGTCCGGAGGAGCGCGGTGTTCGAAATTCGAATTCCGAATCTAGGACCACGGCTTGTGCTTTCGAATTTGGAACGTCGCGCGCCTTCATTTGTTCACGCGTGACGAACAAATCGAGTTCTTGTAGGTGCCTATAGAAGATTTAATTTCAAAAATAATATTGAAAATGTCGAGTGATGAAAGTGTTTTGACTCCTGAGTTTATCAAATTAGATGCCATAGGCATTGTCAACAATCTGCTGCCAGAGAAGTCAAAGGAAAAATACCTAAAAGCCTACAACGATTTTGACAAATGGAAAGCTGTAAAAGGCGTAAAGTCTGTGTCTGAATCAGTGCTTCTGGTCTATTTTGAATATTTATCTACTGAGCCTGTTTTTTTGTCTCGCATAAGGTGTGAAAAGTAGAGTATACACCTCGGGGATAAGACTGTTTTAGTCTTGGGCGGTTGAACCCCTCACTGCACTCAGGACTCAGTCTTAATTCCCTCGCTTCGCTCAGGAATTAACTTATAACTCCCTCGCTACGCTCAGGAGTTAAATTATGAGTCCTTCGTTACGTTCGGGATTCAATTCGCTCCCGTGACATAAAACAGTGCTTTATCCCCTTAGTGTATGTATAATCTACTATTATGTTTCCAGCGCAGTTATGTTGATTCCTCAACGCTACGGGTTATAGGGCATTTTGTGAGATATCATGAAAAAAAAAGATGTTCAGCTCCAGATTGCTTACACTTATACACCCAAGAAAATATATATAGGTATGAGTATTACTTACAATACAAAGCTGATGGCACCCAGCTAACTAACCTTTAGATCGGCAGCTCATTACAAACAAAGGCGAGCAGGTGTGTAAACACTCGGTTACATCACCCGCAAATGAATGACGGGACATTACTGGAAGTTCTAATTGACCATAAATCTGTACACGCCCTTAAGAATATTTTAGTATAATTTTCTAGCGGCACTATTGATTGATTTTGTTCGAATACTCTTGCCTCACTTTGTACTCACATAGGGTCTACACCGACCACAAACTTATAGCTGCCTGGTCGTATAGCGTGGGCACACTATATTTACACGCAGGTGATTTTTTTTTAATTGGATAAGCGGTTCCGGAGTTTATCCATTACATACAAACTTACAAAGCTACAATTTCATCTACTTTTCCTCTTTATAATATTAGTATAGACTAGTTTGCAAAATAGTCAAGCAAAGAATGGTTGATCTTTCAATACGTTAGTGAATTAGAGGTACAGATGAGATACATTCATTAAATTGTAGGAAAGGTTAGTTACCACGATTGCAGAACGGAACAAGATGACCTATCGTCAATTTCAGAGACGTGACAATGGCAATGCCATTGACGATTGTCAGGTTCGTGCATCTTGGATTGTCGTTGTCATCAGCATTCCGACACACAATTCGCCAGCGCCTTAGCGAGGATAGAAATCCTTTAATTTTTTTTCTTTACCGGCACGTATTATGCGTAAACATAAGTGACAAAATGTACTTGTTTATTGGAATTTGACATTAGGTACCTACTAGTCATGGGCCGTTGTCAGGAACAATGGTAAATTACAGACAACGCCGTCCGGAAAAAATACGAGATCAGGATTTCCGTAAGGATTCAAAAGCCTTAAAATATATGATTACAGTCAGCTTCCTCGAACATATTTTAAATAAGCAAACGCAGCGTGCCTTTGCATATCTTTACAGCTTTATGATAGTGCACATTACTGCTCCTTAGGACCAGGACGGGTCGGTGCAGACCCGCCTAATTGGCAAGTTAAATGCTAGCAGGTTCATTACGACACAGCGTAATTAGGTGAAAATTAATGTTGGATTTAACGTTATTTATTGAACATTAAAGGTCTAAAGGAAGCGGCTTTGATGAATTTAATTGGAGGAAGTTACATACATACTCGCTTATGTTGTATATGTACGTTGTCTGTTTGTCTATGGCGCTGATGGATAAACCGATTTTAATGTGGATTTAATGGGTGGTACCGGTCGAACTGTTCGATTATACCCCGTTTTCGAGGTATCGTCACTACCCAGTACTCGTAAGTACATAACACAGAGGCTCTAGTATAAGTTTTTCCGAAACAAAACTTCACGATCGCGTTTGCGTTTCACCCTCAATTTGTATGGGATTTGACAGCTAAACGCAAACGCGGTCGTAACGTTTTGTTTCGGTAAAACTTATGCTAGAGCCTCTATTCTCAAATGGTAGGTAAGAGTTAGACACCTCAAGTTGGTTGTTCTGTTTCTCACGTCACCTTTTTATACTCTCATGGATATATGCAAATCGTAAACTGTGATAAGGACGTAAATGTAATGTATACAGTAAACCCATATAATAACACAATGGCCACAATTAAAGAATCCACACTATCGGTGTATCTAATATGTTCCCAGGCATAAAACTTGGGTACAAGCGGGATTTGTTATCTAGATCTGTCAAATTAACAAAATTGTCAAATTGCAGTACAGCTAAACTGTGGAATGGATTGTCGCCTGCGGTATTTCCGGACCGATACGACCTTCAAACCTTCAAGAAAAGAGCGTACTCCCATCTTAAAGGCCGGCAACGCACTCACAACACCTCTTGTGTTGCAAGTGTCCATGGGCGGCGGTAATCGCTTACCATCAGGTGATCCGTCTGCTCGTTTGCCTCCTATATCATAAAAAAAAAAAAAAAAAAAAAAAATTGTAGGTTTGCTGTTGGCGGTTCTGTAGCTGACGGGAAACAGACAAACATGTGTGGTGGTATATAGCGTGGTTAAAAGTGGTTAAGTTTAAATTATTTTAATCTTACAAGATCAGTCCTTGACAAAATAATGATTTCAACAACTCTCTATAAAATAGTCCTCCTCATCCTGTAAGCGATGTCCAGAGGGGTAGTCACGTTACGTTTCCAACGCGCGTTAGGACGGTTAAACTGTATATTTTTCATATAAAATTTGACATATTTATATCTTTAATGTACGTACAATGCGTTACGTAATCGACCTGCAGAAGGTGACCTGCGATTTTTTATTCGTACGACAGAGAGTTAGTACATATTAATCAACTCTCAATCAACATTGGAATGCAGGTATACTTATTATTTGAGTTGAACGCCTTGCACAGACCAGTCCATTCATAAAGTAAATCTACCTTCCAAGGTTTTATAAAAAGTCAGCCAGAATAAAAAATCTCAACCATACCGCTAAGCCATGAGCGCTTCATTTCGCAGATATACTCGTACCTAATAATTTCATGATTTTTCAATTTGCCAACCCAAAATTCAAACCTAATATAACTTGCCAGGGTATCTGCCAATTAACTGACGTTAACTTAAGCTGACTTAAGCTAATCTTACAAAATAGATATTGGCGGTAGCTTAGGTGCATGCTAGTAAATATCCTGTTATCTCGCCTGTTGTCGCTTTTCAATTAAGTTCAGATTAAACTAGAATTGCAGAACCATACAAAATGTGTGACATTTTAAATGGAATCCGCCTTCAGTTGGTTTCTCATTACATTTACGACTACTATGCAGAAACAGGCATACCTACCTACTTTATTCAAATTAAGAATCATTTGGCAATAACTTCTCATGATCCTACCGATTACCTACATTAATTATTTTTCTCCGCGTAAGTATTATATTTCTTTATAATGTTTGTTAATGTTGTTTATATCAACATAATATATATGTATGTAATAAAGATAATAAAAGCTATTGTTACCCGCAGGATATTTGGGTAACTTTTCGAACGAGTGTTAGAACATATCAACTGTGACTTTCAGCTTCCAAAAGTTCATTCGAAAACGTTACGCAATTACGCTGCCAGCGTAATAAATGTAAGCCATAGAAGCGACAGACGACCCCAGTTCCGTACAACGTCCTACTGTCCTGATTCCGACCACATCTCATCTGTTCTGTCCTTACTCCACCTAATTATATATTGCCAGAGGCATCTTTGAGAAAGCCAGTTTACTCAATGATTTGCAATTTAATGCCCTTGCTCTGCATTATACGATCGATTTTGCTTTGAATAAGTATGAATTACGTACTAGGTCTTATATAGGAATGCTAAGTGAATGTTCGATATTAAGTGGCGAGGTAAAGCTCATTTAAATTATATGTCGTTCAAAATCATCATGTATAATGCCTGTGGAAAATTGTTCGTTACACTTTTACGGTGAAAACATAACGGCGTTGATGCTGAAGTATAGTAAAATCTATTGTTTATACCCCCTATTAGGTATTACTCTCATCTCATTGATTTTGGATCAGTAGTTTTAAGGTAATGTGGATAAATTCCTTGACTGTAACGAGCTAGCAGTCGCTCTTTGTAAAAAAAAAAAAGAGTGAATGGTCCATGGTCCGCATTTAGTTTAGGGCCGGGAACTTCGCATATACTCGTACATTTGAATTGCTGCGTAGGTACATGCAAAAACAGTTGTTGAAAAACTTGGTGACATAATAAATCGTATATTCATTTTGATGAACGTACTCTGTTTACAGTTGAGAATCAATAACACCGATCGATGACACGGTTATAAACAGCCACTCCAATAGTTTAATCTATCCATTAACTCACCGGCTTTGATTAAGTGCTTTCATCATTCAATCATTAATTCAACTTTCGCTACTATCTCCGGTATAAATCCAGAGCAAAGCAAAACTTACGGTGACAACATTTAACCGGTGTTTATCGATAAGATCCCAATAAATCAGTCTCCTGCCTATTTGATTAATGTTTTAGATCATTACACCTTTAATAGTTAACATAGTCCTGCAAAAAGTAGACCAGGTGATCGATCAGAGACTTTAATTAGATATATATACGCTATGTAATGGTAACTGACAACAACGTTAGTTCAGTAACATAAGAACTATTCTATCATGAAAATACCGTCGCAAATAAAATGAAATAAAGTTAATGCGCTACTTTAAATGCAGTGTGACATACTTGATAAAGACCGTTTACATTTCATTGCAGATACGGTCGCAATAAAAATATTATGAAGTTTATTTATTACTGCAGTTAAAGCTTAAGAAGGCAAAATTAGTTGATGATATACGAAGCAGTTGTTCTGAAACACTTATGGTTCTTAGATATGGGGCTATGAAAGAAAGTCGGTCACGATGTGGGAAATCTATCAGTTTTCCGTCAACTCCTGTCAGAACATATGATTTCTAACCGCGCTAAGGCACATTGTACATAAAAACAAGTCTATTAAGTCAGCTTTGTTTATAAGTTATAAGTATACCGCGATAGTGCTACAAAATAATAACATACTAATACACTGACGCGGACTTTTATTTTTTGCAATACATTTTAACAATTATCAGTTAACTTTATCTTCGATAGTACATATAGTGATCTTAAAAAAGTTTCCCATTAAATTGCAACCTCTAATCCAACTATGTAACTAATGAATGACAAATAATAAACTAGCTTATGCACTGAGCTATCGATATTACCAGCTCGTCGGTTTTCACTCCATAAACGCACAAATTACCGCACATACAATGCTGAATAATGTAAATTGGAACACATCTACTTAGTCCTTTAGTAGCTTCTACAAAACACATTTATAGTGGTAGAGATGTAAGGCTGGTCAACTCACTATGTAAGAGAGTGGATAAAACATAAGATATATAGGTAGTTGTACAATATACAGGATTTAAAGTTAAGATGTCATGTTATATTGATTTCATTTTACACAATTTTCACTTATATTTTTTTATAAACGGGACGGAAAAGTCGAGTTACATTAAATACTCGCGATTTAGTCCCGTTTAGTTAAAATAGTTAGATATCGTAGTTTAGTTAAGATGCTTAGCATACTACCAAACCAAAGTAAAAGAATTTGCATGTTGAATCTATAAACACTTTATGATAAGCTACAACTACGCGGTCGCTTACTTTGGGCCTCATAAGATGGCTCAATGTCACCCAAAGGGCAATGCAGAGGGCTATGTTGGGAGTTTCTCTGCGTGATCGCATCAGAAATGAGGCTATCCGCAGCAGAACCAAGGTAACCGATATAGCCCTCCGAATCGCTAAACTTAAGTGGCAGTGGGTCGGCTCCCCACAAGGTGGACTGATGACCTGGTAAAGGTCGCGGGAGTCCGCTGGATGCGTGTCGCGCAGAACTGGTCACTTGGCACTCTTTAGGGGAGGCCTATGTCCAGCAGTGGACGTCTATCGGCTGATACGATGATGATGATGGTGTCAACTACTACTCTGTTGTAGCGATGGGTTTAGTATATGTTTAAATGCATTTTTATAGCCATTCATTTAGACACCTCACGAGAAGGAAATCTCAAACCAACAATAAATTAGCTGCCGCTGTCATAGTCCTTTCACCATTAACACTTGCAAACTTCCTCAAGCTATAGGTGGCTTACTTCCCCAAGTGCGTATCTTACTCATTTATTCTATTTAAAATGCAATCGTGCGATGTATAGAATAAGGTGTATTATTTTAACACCTAGGAATTCAGATATGAACTCAAGAGAATAAATAGTGACTATGTGGCAATACTCTAGCGCAACAAGATCAATTTCCTGGATCAGATAGCTTCTCTATAATTATTGCAATTATTTGCGTTTACTTGCACTTGCGTTGTTGGGAAAGTCTGACTAACGATTGAAATTATTCGACATTTTACTGGCGACCAACTAATAAAGTAATCACAGTTTATAAGGGCAATTTAATCAAATTGCTGTTGTAATTACTACGTACATGAAAAGTGATACTTAATTAAAGAATAATGTGCTCACACTAAATTACTTAAAAAAGAAAAACAAACTTTCTAAAACGTCAATAATGTTTTATGTGTGTCAATTAAGATCACGACTATTAAACCTATTCTTACATAAATGTGTACAAGGCACGAGAGTTTAAAATGTTGTTTCTTCCTTACTTCACACTACCTATATCTTTATATTCCTACAAAAAAACTAGCTCTCTATTTAAGTACAATAGTCAGTTCAATCAAGACTTAAATTAAATTAGGTCTTTAATTACCTTAACCGGGTAATTCGTTTATCAGCACTAGCCGTAGACACCGCCGCCAGCCACACTTTCCACGATGTGACAACTCGGCCTATCCATTCTGTTGCGTGTTTTTAGAATTGCAGAAATGCCTGTGCCTAGTGAATTTTATGCTAAGTTTTTGTCGAGACTGTCTCATAAATCAATAACAGGGAATACTTACTGTCACTTTGATTAGAACTGGCTTAGGTACAACTGTTTCATTCATGATATTACGGGTTTGCTTATGAAACTGTAGGTTACGCCTAATTTTACTAAAAGTCGTGTTTTATTATGATTTAAACTGAATTTCAACACTTGGCAGAAAGGCTAATCTGACGTTGAGCGTCAACGTGACATTTTACGGTAAAATTGTAGATATTCAAATTACCAGAGTGATTCTTACATATCTATGAATTAAGTAAGTTAAAAATATCATAATATGCACCTGTAATCATCAGTGATCGGATTAGGTAGTACCATTTCGTGGGACTTCGGTGCGCAAGCTTATAGTATGGATATAGCTTTTAACCGGGGTTAAAAGCTATATCCATACTATAAGCAACTTTCATATACTTTTCATATGAAATCTCGGGAGAATATAAAAAACATAATTGTTTGCTATTATAATTTCATAACAAATAAGGAATATTTTTTTTAAATAACTAATAATGTAATTATACCGTTATCACGAAACAAGTTATTTAATTAAATATTTTTTGTTTCGTGTTATTTTTAACGAGGAAGTTACCCCGATCATATTTTAAACTATATGACACAGAGAGAAAGATTATAATGGAAAAATCTTCGTCTGTAGCCCCCGACAGGATTCGAACCTGTGACCTTTCTATTAACACTAGACTGCTCTACCAACTGAGCTACGAGGACAGTGACGGAAGTTGTATATTTTTCAATTACATTCCCGCTAAGACTAGCGCCCTCTCTGTATCCCCTTGAAAGACTTATTCACAGCCTTGGCACCACTCTAATGGGCGAGCTATGCACCCGCTCCATTCCAATCGAACCACATCAGGTAGTTTCAGGTAAGAAGATGGTTTATTTTTCCATTATATTCTTTCTCTCTGTGTCATATAGTTTAACTAATAATGTGTTCATGTAATATACTAATGTTGTTTTGTTATTTCGTGTTTTATTTTATGATTGTACAAATGTCACTTGTAACTGTTAAACGAAAATAATGTTAAATAAGCGATATATTAACAATGACAATATCTTTTATTTTGCGTTTTCATATATTATATACCTACGTCACAAATATGTCAAAAATACGAGCCCTGGAATCCCGAGTCTTTTCCATGTTATGTACAATGTTTAAGGTCATTCACCCGAAACGGCACTACCTAATCCGATCACTGATAATCATGTTCTCTGTAGGTACAGTACATTTTTTTTTTACATTGCATTAAGGATATTTCAAAATATATCGCCTAATGGCAAAAATACATGCTAATGTGTAAATCTTTGACGTTTATTTATTTTTATTACTTTATTTATTTTTATTTACGTTTACTGTAGGTACCCGAAACCATAAACAAATATACCCAAAAACAATTAAGAGAATTTGCATTACCCCTGACAGTTTATAAAAATAACGATAAAAAAGCGTTTCATAGATATGTCTAATTATCAAAAAAGTAACGATTGATGCAAAAAAGCGAATCCGTCCCACAATTAGTTCGGTATTCTTCGGCGGGCACCTGACGCGGTTGACCCACATTCCGGGCAGATTTATAGTAGCGCTGTGTACGCAGGGCTACCGTTCCGAGAAAATAACTACTGGCATTCCTCTTCGATATACCTCGATATGCGGACAAATAAAAAACATAAATTAAAATCGAAACCGACGTTTCTTTTCTAATTATTGGCTTATGGAATTTCTTCTAATTATATTTGCCACCCATTTTTACTGGACACATGTTTACCAGCGTATCGCGTAACGCGTAGCAACTGTTCGATGGTGCCGATGATATTTCGACATATTAATTTCGCTATCGTTAAATAACAAATCAAAATCACCATCAGTTTATATACAAATATTGGGTATTAATTATGTCATATACTGGCTTGATATCTATCAGTGTTCTCTTCTGATCAAACCGACTGCAAAGATATGTAGAAAAATAATAATCCTTACACTTTACACTACTCACATTCACGAGTACCTACTACTTAGCATAACTTACATATAGCCAAGCATACAGTGTGATAACCCTGCCGCATACATTCGTAGTTATTGGTCCCAGTTCACGTGAGCCCAATGCGCTTGCGAAGAGATATCACTTCCTATCCAGTGATTTATTCGCAAAATCGTTGTTATTGCCTACACGCAGTACGGTTATTAATCGCGGCGTGTCGTCCCCGATATATAACAGCTCCTGGGACTATTAAATATTACACAACTAGCAGAACCATAGTCTTTGACTAACTTTCTCTCGCCTCCTCGATCAAAAATGCCAGTAAAATGAAAAAGCAATGAATGGCCCATTTTCATCCCATCAATGACTAATAACTCCTTAACTTTGTGTGATAAACAAGTTTCTGTCAAAAAAATCATTTTTGGTACCTACAAGCTTTTATTGCCGACTGTACTTTTCTGTATACCATCATCAACTACTAATTGTGACGATTCTAACGAGCCTTTACTCAACGGGGTTACGTCGGTTAAGTGCTGAATTCCCATGGCCACCTTCTGTCTCCATCATCAGATCAGCTCGATGGTACCATAATATTGAATTGTCATCCAAACTATACTTATACCCAAAATTTCAGCTCAATCGGTCACCGGGAAGTGGATCAAATTTAACTTGCAAGATTTGATTACAGACAGACAGACAGACAACGTGACATCTGAAACTAAATAAAAGCTTGTAAATTTGAACCCTATTTTGGATGTCATCAATTCAAGTAGATTTTTATTTAATGATCCATTTTTTTAGGACTCTAGGCCGTAGTTAAAATTGTCCCAAAAACTGCTTCTGCCTTACGAAGATTCATTGAAGCTTCTGTATGTACCTACATTATTAAAGTATCAAATATCGTAACTATGTTTTATTCATTATGTATCTATTTAAGTACCTAACGTTACGTAAATTATTAGTCACTTTAAAACTCGCACATATTTTTTTCATCGACTTTTTGCTTCTTAATCATACTGTTTTATAAAAACCATGGTGTTTGCAATTAGTGTGAACTAAATTTCAACGCCGTCGCCGCTATCATTGAATTGACGCTTACCTACATAGACTAGATCCTTATTGATTATCTGCGTACTTGTGCAATTTCCCCTTTTAGCTGTAAGTGGACCAGTTATTGAACAGATTTCTGGTATCTTTGGAGCTTTATTAGTATTATCGGCCTTCCTTATATGCTTTCGACAAGTAGTAAAATTATTGTAAGCTCTGAGCTTTGCGCTAATTCGATTTATTAAGCGGAATCTAGATCGATTAATGTCCGAGTTTAATTTATGGTGGCGTATGAAAGTGTTTGACAATTTGTTAAGTTCAACTAAGTCTGTATTGGTGCGTTTGCGTTAGTCCGTTCCTTATTTGAATATTCCGTGGCTAGATTTGACTTTAGTTATGTCCCGTATTTTTACGCGAGATACGTCTTGTTTTAAGTTTAAAATCTTTTCTTCGTCCTCTTCTGAATGCATTTCTATTTTATAAACAGCGGTAGTATGTTTCACACAATAGGTAAGTAATGAGTAGCAAGGTATACCAGACTAGTTAAATTGTAGGAACTGCGAACTGGTTCATATTCACAAAACCTTAAATTACCTTATTGTGATTAACACAAAATCAACAATGCATTTTGAACAATAGGTTTTTCTACAACTTTAGTTTATTGTCAATCTGATTGACAAATCCACTACAGGCTTAACAAATAATTTGAGCCCTGGATCAAGCTAGAATAGTATTTACGTGGTTGGAGTAAGAACGCTTACGATGACTTGAAATTAGCTGGCAGGCAGCCAGTAAATTACCAAACGGAATGCGAGCTATCGGATTTCCGAACTTCAAAAGCCAATTAATTGGCCGGTTTTATTGATTCGGATACTTTATACTTATTTGCTTTTAAGCTTCGAATGTATGTACGTAACTTTTGTTTTCGACCATTCTCAAATATGGTTTAGTAATGTAATGCATATACCTAGTAACAAAGTAACAGTTGATTTAAAATTCGAGTCAATATTTCTTCAGAGACCTTCAAGCGGTTTTTCGAATATGTAAGTTCCTCTGCTCTTTATTGCCCCTACGCCCGTTAATGTCCATAATAACAAATACTGCAAATTAGCAAATAAGCAACTAGTACAACGTTTACACTCCATAAAGGAAATTGTTTTTCATATTCATTGTAGAAAGTATGACAACATAATTATGTGGAAATTACTACTTAATATTTCCTAGCACAGTAGATTTTATAGCTTAAAGCAGTAAAACGAATCCGCACAAACATCCGTTGCGACGCACTCGCACAACGCGTTGCAACAATAAACTTAAATGCAGGTCGGAGTAGTCGGCGGCGGCAATTTGTATTTACTGGCTGGGCATTTCAGTGTCTTTATACAGTAACAAAAAAATGGCCCGTATATTTCCGAAAATTAAGGAATCGGGAAACTTATTTTTTGTTGTTGAGGTTCATTATCACTTGCTCGCCCTTATTCCATTTATTTAGGTTGGTACAGCATGTCGTTTTCTTCCATATTTCTCTATTTATATATATTTCTCTCCGTTTTTAGGGTTCCGTACCAAAAAAGGTAAAAAAGGAACGAACGAACTACTTAAGCTATTAACCAATTTGAAATTTGGAATGGTATTAAATGAGAGTCATCCACGTGCATGGACAATGAGAAATTTAAATATACATTTTAATTTTCTATGAAAAATGAGGAATATGAGAAGGGGGCAAAAAAAAATCAACTATTAGGTCAAGTGGAGTAGGTATCATATGGCTTGAGTTGCACTTTTTGAAACAGTTTTTCTTTTTTGCTACATTGGTAATATTTTGATCTATGAAGGAAAATGTAAAAAAAAATACCATTCTCCCCCCTATCTCCGAAGTTATCCAAGCGAAAATTTTGAAATAATTACTATTGATTAAGATTACCGGAAAAGTATAACTTTTTCTGTACCTAGCGTATTTTTGTTTTATTTTCAAAAATCATTTCCTAGTTAAGTTTGCAATTTAATCAACTTTATAAGTATTTTTTTGTTTTGAAATTCCTATAAGACTATAATAGAAGTACTCTCTTTCAAATAAAAATAAATAAAATCGTGATCGGTTCACGTGATAAACAATAATCGCTAAAACACCAACATACATACTAAGCTGATTGCCCGTGCACGTTAGTACCAAATAGGGCCGATAGATGCCGCTGACCCCATTCCTACTTCGCGCTGTTAAGATTTTTCTAGAATTAATGGGGTTGGGACGGGTATATTTCAATAGCAGGTTAAAAAAAAGCGATTCAATTGTCTTGGTAGTTCGAGGGTCTTGGTGTAAAAGTTATTCGTTGTTTGAAATTGAATTCTGTTGTGTTGGGTTAAAATAATTAATATAAAACAAATATTGGTACATTTACTTTACCTTGATTTAATTGATAGTTTGGACGGAACCCTCGGTGCGCGAGTCAGACTCGCACTTGACCGGTTTTTTTTGTATGGTCTCTCACGCATTCCATCCACCTGACCATTATCTAAATTGTTAGTATTAGTTACCTTAATTACCTTGCTAGTTCCAGATATAAGAGTGCGAACGATGACCTATAAAGACTAGATGGCACTCCTCCGGAGAACGTGAAGGCTGAATATATATATACATATAATATGCATATAAAAGATAAATAAATACTTATATCACACAAATAAATGCCCTTACCGGGATTCGAACCCAAACCTCCGCCATACGATTAAAATCAGTTAACGACTCGGCTTTTCTCGGATATCATCGCCTAAATCCGGAGAAGGAAATGACACGAAATACATTACCACGATTTCTTTTAGGTAGCATTCAATTTGAAGTATCATAAACGCAATATATAGCACCTGCCAAGATGGTAGCAGTTAGTTTAGGCACCTAACCGGTAGACCTAAGAAATGTATTATGCAGAAGCGACATGAATTTGAACATTCATCATTATTTATTGAAGCTATACCTACATGTATACTATATATAAAAAAATACATATACATATACGTCAATATTTTACTGTTTGATGTAAGTAACAGTACGATATTACGTCGGATTAATAATTGATAATAAAATAATCACCAAATTTAAAAAATTCAAAACCGACTTCGACCGATTTTTGTTGATATTTACTTTCTTCTTTATTAAATAAATTAGCTTCTTCTCTAAAGTAGTTATATACATTATTTACAATTTCACGAGATTGAGCAACAATTTTTTTACCACGCTTTAAATTTGTTGAAGCCATGATACATAACTATTGTATGTTAATTTTGATAAAATTTGATAGAATCGTATATTTTCACGAATGAAATTAGTTTTCATAAACATAAATGTATCATATACGTCAAACTGTTTTTATGGACATTAAGAAGGCAGACTGTCAAAATAGTCAATTATTTTTCTTATTTCAATATAAAGCTTGTATTCGTTTTGAGCTACAAAGGAGGTTTTGTTGCTCATATCGTTCTTGTATTGTATTCAATAAGACAACGAGTAATATAATTAAAGGTCATATCTGTAAATTGATAACTATGTGAGAGATGAGGGATTCACGACAATTACCGAGGTTGGCCGAATAGTTAACTGATTTTAATCGTATTGGTCCAACCAGGCTAATCGGTTATCAAATGTTTACCCTAATAGTAAAGTAAAAAAAAATACTAACATCTTTCTTACAAAATTTAAACACTGGGATATCGTGATAATAAAACATACCTTAATAAAGAACAGTACAATTGAATAGTCAAGTTTTAAATGACTATCTTCTATCTCACAAAATGTATGCGAACCGTGTACCATGAGGATAGTGCAAAGTGGATAGTTAAAGAAAATATTATGTTTTCCCCTTACTGCCTCGGAAAGCCGTCTTTTATCGTTTAAAACAAACGGGTAAAAACGATTTTTTTATCTACTAGTGGGGAAAGTAATTTGACCTTGGAGCGTGATCATTTGTTGTTGGTTTTTGGCGGCGCGGCAAAGGAGCGTCAGTGTATTGTTCGCGCGCAGTTGGGACGGATGCGTTTTGATTTCAGTTGGCTCGCACGGCTGTAGACATGGATAACGAAAAGTGTCGTACTTTAATTAAATTATACGGCTCTAAACAGCTTCTATGTTTGTTGTGAATAATGTGATAAATAATTATAGACTGATTTGTTATTTTCATTAGTTAATTACAATTTTAAATAACGTTATACTATTATTGATGATGATTATAATTAACCTGATGAGGATTATAATGTGTACAAATAAAGACTTATGTTTTATGAGCTGTTTTTTTTGCGTGTTGCACTTTCCTCGCTACAGTGAGGTGAAAAGTTTTGTGTTACACATGGGCTAATGTATTTTACTTCTCGTGTGTTGAAACACTCGCGGGTAAAATCAAACTTTGCACCCTTGTATAACAAATAACTATTTACACACGGGTCATTGTTTAAAATATCGTTAGCGGAATATATCGCGTGTAAATGATAATTCGCTCAGGTTGCAGACTCCGCCACGACGTTCGCGGCACGTAGGTGTTGCAACATCATTATTCTAATCATTGCTGAAGCAGAAATGACAGGCTTTAAAGGTTTTTTGACTTGCTTATTTAATATAATACTAGGCTTAGAGTATATCATTAACAGTAGGTACTCACACTTCAACTATGATTCATTCAAATTATGCTCACAAAAAAGTGTAAAGGTACAGAGTTCCAGAGAAGTTCTGAAGAACTTTATTAAAAAATGTAACTGTTTTTTTCTATACTAACTTATACATAAAAGCATAGATTCATGCCTTTATTTACAAAAGGGGACAAAACGCGATATCGCACTGATAGGTTGCTAACCCATCGCCCACAACACATTTTAACCCTGCTGGCTTAGTTGACTTTTCATCGGTCGTTAATGTTTGACTCTATGCAACGTAATTATCAGATCTTTACATGTCCAATACTTAACGTTTCTTTTTTTCTGTTTCAGGTAATAATAAACATACGTTCATCATTAGACGTGGTCACCGCAGCAGGTTAATCTGTAAATATGACACATACTTTAAAACTCTTGTATCTCTTTGCATAACGCTTGATAAACGACAACATATAAATCATCCGTCACTTTCTATCAAGGGACGAATAAAAGAGCCAAATGTTATATCTTGTCCTTATGAAGCGATAAACACAACAATTGGAGGCGCGTTTCATTTAAAAATCGCCGATTTTGGGGTCCTGTCACTTGACTTACTAACTTTTGCCCTAATGTTTCATTTGACCTAATGTTTGAACTAGACTTAACTTCGAAACAGTGAACTTTTCGGGTTTTCTTTCAATGTCATCAAATAGAAATTATTTTGCAAGATTATAAAGATTAGGTACAAAAAAAAGCAATAGTTGTAATGAAACATTAGGTCAGATAAAGCATTTAGGGCTACAGTAGTTTGGTCTAACAAAGGAGAACGGTGATTTTCATGGTTGAGTATGTGATGCGACCTTCACGATGGTTTCCTTCAAAGTGAGATATGAGGACATGGTTATACAGTAGGCAGGTGGACGGATACGTCGATAATTTACTTTACTTACGTTATCCGGCATTGGATCCCGGCGATACTGATCTGCCCCGATTTTGCATACGCCATTTGTGATTTGATTTTCTTAGTCGGGTCGGTACACATTTACATAAGTGTATATGTACGGGCTTTAAGACAGTTGTAAAGTTATACACGGTGATTTCTAATCGGTGATCCTGGTCGATTGCGTAACGTTTTGTACACGTGTAGGTACGTTAAGTTCATCTAAATGACATCTTTTATGTGGAAAAAGTCCAGTTGATTTGTCTTAAAGCTTGGTCGAAAAGTTACGCGGACCCCTATGAAGCAGAAAAAGTTAAATAAGTAGCCAACATTTTAAAATCGCATGCTCAATTAAGTTTCGTCCAGCAAAAATTACGTTTGTTATTAGGTATTAAGTGAATTAGAAATATTGGTTCCTGGTACTAATTAAAATGGTCGTGTATATTAAGTATGTTTATCGTCAGATTTCAAGAAGTGTAGTTGCGTTAATAGAACGGATTAGGACTACATTCCAATCTTTTCCGATAGACCAACAATATTCCATTCAAAGTTAACGTTTAGTTCAGTAAATTAACTTCAATTGGCATAGTTGTAATGTGTCACACCTATTATAATATACTGATTGGAAGTAAATTTTCTGAACTAAATGATAACATTTATTTGAAAGCGAACTACACACTACTACGGAAAACAACTACTCCACCACTGAAAATTATAACGACGTATGTCCTTTCAAAATGCACATGCACATACGACCTTCTTGATCAATTTTAACACTATTAGCATACAAAACCTACGGTCGTGACGAAAAAAGAGGGGGAAAAAAGGCACTTTGTTAGAAACCACTCGTTCGGTGGCAAATATATGCAAGATCATATCGGGCTAAAGGCTTGGGAAGATTTCAGTTCTCTCGTGATGATATTTTATTGATATTTGTTAATACTTACTCAAATGTCTGCCGCTTTGGCTCCTGGAGTTGAAAAGCGTTTAAGCAATGATTTACCTAAATATTTATTATTATATTTAGTGACAGTTGTAGGTTATTACTTATTTAAAGGTAAGGATATGATATCCATTGGTATCTGAACGATAGTAAGGAGTGAAATAATATTATTTCGCACATGATTCATTTCGCCTACGTTTAATTTCCCATATCTCTTTTTTTGGAACCTTTCACGATAGTTACAGAATGAATCTAACCGCGCTCTATACGATTTTTAAGTCCTAAAAAGTTAACGGTTTCATTGTTTGCGAATTGGTGCGAAATGTGAAGGTTCTAAGGTGAATAGGTTCTTATTGAAAGTTACGACAAGCTAACAGTTTCGCATACTTTTAGGATCATTTATCGGAGCACGATCTGAGGTAGGTCGAACCGAACGGAAAAATACCTGTCAGTTGCTATTTTATCTTATTCAATTAACTAATCGTACCAAAATATGGATATTAAATACCGGCTCCTCGTAAAAAAAAATATTCTCATTTCTTTGGTAAAATGTTTTCTGGGCTGCTTTCTTGATGTTCCCTAACGTGTTTTAAACTATGTAACATTGTCAGTTGTACATATATATTATGTTGCAGATATGATGGCACATGCGTAAAGCTGTTCAAGCGAGCGCTAGGCGAAATCTACCTACTGTAATTTTTACCTTATATAAATTACAGTTAATGCATCCCTACGTGCGTTTAAAATGTTACGAATTTAACCCTGAATGGCTGAATGACAATTATAATACGAAGCATAATATGTAAAATGTCAGAACAGCAAAATTGTGTTAGCAAGAAATTTTAAGAACCAATGGTTGTTCAACGGTGTTGTTAAACCACCTTTGAAATGTGTTGTATACCTTTGATTTAAATATCAAACATTAAGTCAGAGGTTAAAATTATATTTGCAATATTACACCGAAGATCATTGAATCCATTGAATTCGCGGAGTCAATGTTATCAGCATGATTTAGTGCTTCACTGGAAACATTTGCAATGACACTACCGAAATGTCTTTCGGTGAATTCTCAGGTCAAATAATAATTATATCCTATAGTAGGAATAAATTTAAATGTTGATTTAGTTATGGTGTAATTGCACATACAATAAATAGGGCAGATTGCCGAAAAGTTTTACTATGGCGATCCTCTACCGTGTGTCTAAGAGTGAAAATTGAATAAATAACCACTGAGCTGATGAAATATATATTTCAAACTCAAAACTGTAAATTTAATACGAATGAAATATAAATATGTTACAAAAAATCTTAACTGGTCGAAGTACTCCAATGAAACATCTGTTTTATACTCTAACTAATTCTTCCACATTAAATATGAATATTTGGTTCTGAGATAGCAAGTTACCTATCTAACAAAACGCGACATCAATAGTCCGTTCTCGTATAAATCTAAAACAAATGAACGTGTGGCCGTGCGAAAACCATTCCGTTTTCAAATTTCGAGTACCGTTTTTAATTAAACGCAGAGCTGCGCGCGTCGCGGAGCGTTATCATTGCGAACGGCCGGTGTGTCATACAAATGGAGCTATATTTTATCGAAATAATCTTAGTTTTTAATTTTGCGGGTGAGTCATGACTTTGTGGGACTACACGTCTCTGCTTTTTAGGCACTACGCACTAGGTTAACCGGTCATCAAAATTTGTACGTGATATCTTGATAAGTACTGAACTGGCACACTGGTAATGTGCGTGTATATCTAAACACAGTCTGGTTAACCCGTGGTCGTGACATAAGCATATACCTTAAATACTTAAATATGCAGTCCCAGGATATCTATTCAGACAGAACACTTTGCCATTCACTCCAGTTTTACTTGTGAATTTATTACCATTAAAATCATACGCCTACACAAACTGGAATATTTTTATCGCGACAAGACCGTACAATTTATCGCGTGAGTTTTATTTTGTTTGTCTTGACCACCGCTAGGTTTATGCGGATAAAGGCGCGGGTAAATTCTAGTAGTCAGATAACGATGAATGTTGTGGGGCAGCCGGTATCCAACAACCTTTTACTTTTAACCGGTGAAGCAAATTGCAAGCTTCCTCCGAACTGTTCTTGGAAGACTAAAATATACCGTTTAAATATTAACTTTAGATTGAACGAGATACCTGATCGATAAAATTTTTATAACACTTTGGGGAAATTGATCTGTAATGGAAACGATTTTTTAATTAATTTCGTTAGTCGTGTAGAAAAAACTCATTATATCTGACCGATTGGTGTTCCCAGAAGTTGAGTTGTGGGCATCAGTTCGCGCGTTTATATATCCGATATTTTAATTGACATACAGTTAATCGTAAATATTAATATCCAGTGATAGTTTCGCAGATTCTGTTTAGCGATATGTACGACTGGAAGTTGCGGTTTAACGGCATCCAAACATTTTAACGTAAACGTAACGTAACGGTAAACATCATATCTATCAATAGCCAGAACTCACTGACATCTGACAGATTTACTTTCTAAATCGTATGATAGATCACACGCATACGAGGAAGGTACGCTTACGTATTTGGCGAGCCAAGCTCTAAAACTTTATTTCTCATTGTTTTAATTAATCAGATAAAATATTCCTTTTTCAAAATCCGACTAAAAGGCCGTCCGTTGACGTGGCATAATATTAAAACGTAAGTGGCCAGACAGCCAGTTACCTCTTGACATGCAATTTTCGGACGCTCATTTATCAAGTGGGCTGCGTAGCCTGATGGTTTATCGATATCGATACCTAACCTGCGTGTGCATTTGTTAGGATACTACGTGAGTTTGTCCGTCAGATGTGGCCGGTGTGCGTGAAGTTGATTCAAAAATGTTACATTTTTCAGGCAGTATAGATATATAGTATTACGGTAACTGTGAGATTATTATAAAATACAACACGTATTTGTATAGTTCAAGTTTCGTGTGGTTTTATTTCCAGTAAAAATAATATCGAATTGAATTGGTTTCCTCAAGGAATCGAAGCCTACCACGTGTAGGTACTACATAGAACGCTATAAAGGACTCGAGACTTCGGGATGCTTAAATTACACAAGGTATACTTTCACGGTACATCTATTTTAATTTATCGTTTTAAAATAAATAAGCCAATGATTTAATCACCAACAAACCACTCCATAAGTATGTTCAGTACGCGCATGTTGCCCACCCCACGCAATAATGTAACGAAATATCGATATCGATAATCGACCGAGGGCGCTACCAGTTATCCATCAGATCCCGACCGGGATCAAAACAATTAATCTTTTACTTACAAGAGCTGACCCTTAGCAGGGATGGCCAAGTTAATCAATTTGCACGTACTGGCTTGTTATGATGGAAAAAATATTCAAAAAAAAAGTTTGGGTGTTTAAATAAAACAATTAGCGACACATTATTGTTTAATGCCACGAAACTGGCATATAATAGGAATGTCCGCCTGATGTATACACTGCAGCCGACGGACGCTTGCAACTCGAGAGAAGTCACCGAACTCACAAGTTTTAATGTGCTCAAAAATTAAGATAAAGAGTATCTGATATTTGGTAAAGAACTTGATTTCAGACTCCAAAGTACCCATTTATTCCACTGGATATCCAAAGTGTTTCATATGACTGTGCAATTTAATTAATATGCCTTCCAGAGATGTAGAAAATACTTTTAAAAAAGTATTTAAATACAAAATGTAAATACTTTTCTAATTTAGTATTTCAAATGCAAAATACAAAATCCTTTTGCTTTTTGTATTTAAATACTTAATTCAAAATAGGTATTTTCAAAATATATCATTCAAATAAATTACTTCCAAAAAGTAATCGAAACAAAATCGAAGTCAATCTCGTTAAAAAGCGAAGCGTAACGTCATGGTTCACAGATAATAGCGTTCATTTTGTTTTAACTGTCATTTTGCACATAGACTTTCAATGTTGCAGGCTTGCAGCACCTCTAGTGGCCATTTGCCGAATCGCTGACCATTCACTCGAAAATTTGAGTGGTAAAGGTAATACTTTCGAAACTTAGCAGTAAAAAAGTATTTTATATTTGACAAATATAAAATAAAAAGTATTTTATATTTGACAAGTATAAAATAAAAAGTATTTTATATTTGACAAATATAAAATATAGTTCGAAATGTATTTCAAATAATTTACTTTAAAACCAAAGTTTTAACCGACTTCAATTTAGTACTCCGCCAAGCTACGAGAACATTTCCACATTTATTTTCCAATTTACCACATGAACTGATTTCCGAGCGCAAATGCGTTGATTATTAGAGAAAAAAACCCAATCGCTGTATGTGGGCCAATAATATTTGAGGACTTCCGTCGATTCCAAGGACACCAGGACACCAGGATTGACAAGGATCACCTTTGGCACTTCATTAGCTGCTATTTCAACGGAATCTTATCAGAATCTGTGACGTACTTTTGTACTTTAAAGTACATAATTGAGGAATTCCATAAGTCATCTGTGGTCTTCATCATCAATTCCACTCCACCAAATTTTATGTTTTTCGGGTGTAAATACACAAGATATAATAGAAAATACCAAAATCACTACATGCGTGCCTAATATAATTGAGGAGTTCCCTCAATTCCTCATGGATCCCATCATCTAACTGAATTTAAAAAGAAATGGGACCCACCTGGGAGCATATACTTACAAACAAAAAAAAAATTACGAATCGGCTCATCAATGACGGAGATCTGAGGTAACAAACATTGAAAAAATAAAATAAAAAAAAAATACAACTGAATTGAGAACCTCCTCCTTTTTTTTGAAGTCGGTACAAAATATAAAATACGTATTTTGTATTTGCATTTTAAATACAAGTATTTCAAATAAGTCACAACTCTGACGCCTTCATGCCATTTTAGACATAAGTTACAAAACCATTGATTCCATACCAATTTAACAACATAAGTATCGAAGTAACTTTTCAATTTTGAATATGTCTTAACCCTTTACGGCCAAGGTGTCTGTCACTGATCTGTCTGTGATCTGACATTGTATCTACAAGCCTGACACAGGAATTTGCATAGCTGTCAATTAAGTGTTACTTTATTAATCGAGAACTAGAATGTACGTTGTTCCACTTTGCTTACACGACTAACATAAATTGTTCACTTGTGACTTCATATTTTCAATAGGGACTTTATTGCAAGCATATTTGGATTCAAATCTCATTTAGCACATTATTCAGATTTCATACTTTCAGGAACTAGGTGGTCTTGTGGGAATTGTTAGTCGTTGTGTTCAATCAATTATTGTTTTAATATTTAACAGTTAAATTCAAATTGTATCAATGTAAGAGTCCTGGTCCCTATTTCACCAACTTGACAATTGTCACCTGACACTGACAATTCGCCATACATTGCTTGTTCTAGAAGTTAAGGTGGGCGCTAGGGTACTTGTGGATCCAGCAATGTACGGAGAATTGTCGTTGTCAGGTGACAATTGTCAAGTTGGTGAAATAGGGGCCTGAACTAATTTACGTTACTATTACTTAGTTACGACCTATACACTATGCTGGCTATTCTCATCTTTAGATTTACCCCAGTTGCTGAAAAATACCGGGGTCCGCTAGCTACCTCATCACAACTTGTGATGAGGTAGCTAGCGGACGTGATTCACAACAGTGACCTAAGCGAAACTGATCTGATTCACAAACCCAGACCTACTACAGACTACTACTATGTACTAAGTACATAATTTGAATGTGTTGTGGTTTTTTTTTATACAACGACAGTGGCTAACAAGCCTACGGCCCTTGATATGTTTGAGGATTCGCCGTGTTGACAGCTGAAGGAACACATTCCCTCGCTCTCAACACAACGCATCCTCGGGAGCTCTGGCGACCTTGCGCTCACCTCCAGGAACACAACACTACTACAGCGCAAGTAGTAGTGTTAATATGGCTGTGGTCTTCTGCAAGGCGGAGGTACTTCCCCAGTACAGTGTGGTACCTACTTCAAGACAATAAAAGGTGATATTGTAGTGTTGTTGACTTCATTGCTCTTCACTTTTAGGCTATCGATCAAACTATGTCGCATTCTTGAAAAATCCACGTTCGCTGGATTGTCTTGCCTAATTTAACCACGCTTTTTGGCCTCATCAGGCAGCTAATGAAATCCGCCATCTTTTTTAACGTCATCTCGAAAACGATTTTCTATCCTGTATGATTACGGGTAATTTTGAGACCGTATGGAACTATTATTAATAAATACAACACGAGTCATTATGTTTTAGTTAAACTCGTTTTTATATTGCACATTTTCTACATTATTTACTACACGAAGCTACGGTAGCCTAGTGGTTCAGGCATGCGGCTGTCAAGCGGCGGTCGTGAGTTCGAATCCCGGCTCGTACCAATAAGTTTTTCGGAACTTATATACGGATATTTACCTTTAGCTTTTCTGTGAAGAAAAACGTCGTGAGGAAACCGGTCTAATGCCAATAAGGTCTAGCTTTCCCTGTGGGTTGGAAGGTCAGATGACAGTCACTTACGTAAAAACTTAGTGCCTATGCTAAATTTGGGATTAGGCGTCAACGCGGACCCCGGACTCCTTTAGGGCACAACCGGGAATAACGCTAGGAGGATGATGAATGAATACGAATACTTCATGTACGTTTCAATGTAAATGTATCTACCTACTGTTTATTTTTTTCTCGCTTTTGACTCGCATAAGTAGCCCTGTTCTTTAAAAAAGTACTTCACTTTTTATCCGCCGCAGAGATAATTGAAAGTCTTGGAGTTATTTCCAAGTCACTGCAGCGAAGGCTATTGTTACATTTGTTATTGCTTTCACGAAGACAACACTATATTAGAACCACTCCGCTGCTCATATCCACAAAAAGTTTGATAAAATCGGTACACGACCTAACTGTAACGTACGAAGATAAAATTCTTTCTCAGAAACCATTAGGTATGTGAAGTTGTGAACATGTTATAATACCATAACATAAATAACTGTTTCTTCGGAATTAGACATTTCAAAATCGATTTTATACATTGGTTTTGGACGCTCAGAGACCTTATACATCTCTGGATTACTGAATAATATCATTAACTTCTGTTAATGCTGGATACAGATCTTATATCGAATGTAATGGTCATATTTTGCAATTTTGTTTTGTTTACATTAACTTAGTGACATTTAGTTTGTTAACCTTTTATATATCATTTTAAATTATTATTGTGTAAGATTACTATTTTATTGTAAATTACCGTTTGACATGTAAAAGTGCCCTTGTGGCCTATTTGCAGAATAAATAATTGATTTGATTTGATTTGGTTAGTATGTCCCTGTGTAAATACTCGATTTTGATTCTTTAATCTAAATGTTGTTCGTTAATTATCCTAGTTGCATACAATAATAAAAAAAATCTTCAGTGTTCTACGAAATGATGATGAAAGTCCTCCTCAAATGCCAATACGGTAAAGGTTTTATTAAAATATGATAAGATATCCAGATTTCGCAGAAATATTAGCTTTCTTTATTCAGCTGTCTCCGTTCGCGTGCAGTGAGTATGTATTTCTAGTTCATCGAATCGTTTTCATCAATCAACTGTTCATTTAACGTTATAAACTAATGTAGTTACGACGTGCTTCGAATATCCAAATTATCATGTTCCATTTGTGAATGCTTTCACAAGTAAAAGGTCAGTGTGTACAGATATGGATCGGCGAGCTGAAGAAAGGTGCCCCATTGAGGTCATTCTCTACGGAGGGAGTTGCTTCAGATGTACGAGCTACGTTTGATAATAGACGGGCGTACATTCGGGTACAGAGGTGTACAGAAATTGCTAATATTTTAGAAATAACACGTTTAAATTATGATTGACAACTAAGTCTCGGTTTTAGAATGTGCAAAAGCGTTGAACCAAATACCACCCAAAAAATGGATTAAAAACCTGAATGTAGTATAAGTATTAATTAGGGTTCACCCCACCTATCAACGTTCGATATAATTTTCATTAGCCCTAATATTTGGATAACTAATCTTATATAATTATTTAGACGAATACTTGACGTATTCGTCTAAATAATTTGACAACAGCTTTATCGCTATGCTAAGAATGAAGTTGCCAACTATATAGCCAATGTCGAGCACTGTGAATACTGGGATATGTATGTATGTACTTAAGTAAAACATTTAGTCAGAAAATACAATTAACAAAAAAGTGTCATGTCTTTTCACTTTTACCAATGAAAACCAAAGCTGCTTTAAAGTGTCTAATAAATATTAATTGTTACTTATTTCGAAAATGTGTTCGCGGTAACTTCCTTTACCTACCACGGAACTAGTGATGGGAATGAAGTAACGAAACATCGATACGCCTCTCATTGTTCGATTCATCGCCGTATTCAATAGCCCATATTGTTTATTTAATATAGTTATACCAAGTATCGAGATGTTCTCATTAGATATCTATGTGTGCTTATTTATTAACAATTATCATATATTAGGTTTATATTCCTACGTTTTTTGTTTATATATTAAAGTAGCTTAATTAATTGCTGTAGTTCCTCGGTTCGAATCCCGATAAAGGCAAATATTTGAGTGATGAGCGGGCTTGGGAATTTTGGTAGCGTGTCGTAGTTCCAGAATCTATCGAGTCGCCATGTGTTCAAATTATAAATTTCGAAGTCAAAGTAAACCAGATAAACTAAAAATATATTTGTAAAATGTCTTCTTCCAATTGTCTAATATTTACTCGTAACTTCTGAATGTCTGAGGAGGAACTGGCTTTTAGAATAAATGAATCTTTGAAAATCATAATTTTCATCAATAATTTACTACTTCATGTTCATCATGATAAATTTATGATAAAATATAAATACACTAAATCATGTGTATAGTAACGATGTAACAACATAAATCCATGACATGTAACATAACATAACATAACAAATAAGTAATTGTGTATTTATTAAGTAAATGCAATTTTAAAACGTTTTATGTTTAGACTTGGACTTTGAAAATTTTATTTGAATATATGACGACTCCATGAATTCTAGAATCACAGTATGCTACCACAAGTCCCGAGCTTAGTGATGAGCGTGAATATTTGTTTCTAAGTCTCGGATGTTTTTTATGTACTTAAGTATTTATATGTATTAAATATATCGTCTAGTACCCATATCACAAGCCTTATTGAGCTTACCATGGGAAAATCAATTTGTGTGAGATTGCCCCCTAATATTTATTTATTTATTTCATTGCAGAACATACAATACTGCCCTTAATGCCTACTATTATGTAATGAACGTATCAGATGGATATATTTTTTGTCCAAAAAGATGTTATTACTTACTCTTAGTTTTATGCTTATGTTTTATTTTAATGACGTTATAAACATAGATTTCTTAATTATGTCAATATCGAATCATACAAACAAAACTAGAACTTATCGTACAAAAGATGAATGTATGAATGCGAATGCATAATAAAAAAACATTTGTTTATAATTCTCAAATCAGCTGATATTCGATGTCGAAGGTTTCCGTCAAGGTTTACGACGGTGTCAAAATGTGTAGTCGATCGATTTGTCGATATTTTTGACATCCCTACTTGGCCACCCCGCCGCGTCGATCACAAGTCTACAAATTGTGTATGAGTCGGCATTTCTCGGCTATTCAATAACTCCTTTATCACAGATTGGTATCATATCTAACCACTCATACGAGCTAAAATCAACCTTAATACCAACACGTTGGAGTCACTTGGAGTGCAAAATTTGCGTTTAAATACAGAACAATATAAATGTTCAATAATGAAATCCTTGGTGCAAAGTTATGTTAGTCTCAATCTCAAGCGAATAACCGCAGGTACCAGGGTCTATGACATAATATTGGCAGTCGTAATCCTACCTATGACATGATGCGTAGCATGATTTTTCCCCTAAGTTTTCTATAAACGATTCTTAACTGAATGGTAAAGCCCAATTAGGGGTTGAACGCATGTTTACAATTACTTGCCTACACGTTTTGGTATTATTGTTTGGCCGTATCTCAATTGAGTCAATTATTTTCACCAAAAGCAGCTTCTCCTTCACGGCTGATCTTTCACAAACTGAGGCCGCGCGCGATGGTGAAAAGTTTATTAGAGATTTAAACTTTAATAACATGTAGGAAGCTCGCAATTGTGACTGTAAAATGTGCGTAATATACGACCTTGCAGAAGTTCTCGGCACGTTCAAGTAAACCCTACATTCGCCGCACGCTGGCAAAAAAACAATTTAAGCTTTTTAAACGGAACACGTTTTCCAATTTGAAAACCACATTCCGTTTTTAAAAACAACGACGCGTAGTGTTGCACGTAATATCGACAATGCTTTTGAGTGCACTGCCCTAAGACCATAGTTCTTTTGCAGATATGCGCGCATAGACGTCTCTAACCCTTTAGTTTAATGTTCAATTTCAACTGATCTGGGCGTCTGGACGTTGTTAGTATTATAACGGTTTTAGACGTCAATCTTGCATCAAGCAAATTACTTTTGCCATGCCATATTACCTTGACTTTAATGGCAATCATAACTTAATGGAATAAAGTTCACAACCGTTTAACAGTATGATTCAACCGCTTTCTTAGTTTGTATGTCCTAGGTGTCAGACATTTTGACATATTGAGCGTCGATGACTGAACTTTTATTCTTTTTGCTTTATGATGATGTTTATGTTCAGAAAACGTCAGTTAGTTTACCTATAATATAATACTGGTATTCTTTTTAAACCATTGAATAAATCGAATGCCATTTTGTTTATTTTATAATTTACTAGCTTCTGCCCGCGACTCCGTCCGCGTAAAACTCATTTACGTCTTCACCTGGCCACAATGCGAGTTATACCGCACGCTGCGCTGCGCTGCGCGTACGGTAAAACTCGCATTGTGGCCAGGTGAAGACGTAAAATTGTGTACTCACCACGGGCGGCGGGCGCCAATTTATGGCCCTCACCTTGGGTCGGGCCACAAACACCTGCGATATGGGCCATTCACGAATTCAGCGCCCTAGGTACGTAATGTACTATTATATAGTAGCTCCGTATTAACTTTCATCCCCCATTTCACGTCCTTAGGGTATGATTTCCGGGATAAAAACCATCCTATGTCCTTCCCCGGGACTCAAACTATCTCTATACCAAATTTCATCCAATTCGGTTTAAGCGTGAAGAGGTAACAGACAGACAGACACACTTTCGCATTTATAATATTAGTATGAGTATGGATTATTAAAACTCACGAGAATCGGTTGAGAAACGCGACCTACAAATTAGAACAGCCGGACATACGAAAGGATTTTTGGACGTCGTTCGTTTCGCTCGCTCGTCCAATAACTTGAACCGGAAGGCTAATGTTATCCTCTAATAACCCTCACAATTTCTTATCTTTGTTAAGATAAAAAATATCCAACCTTCCTTAGGTTACCAGACAGCGATTGCAGGCTGCAAAAACCTCAGATACACCATAACATTCAGGAGGTATTCCTTGGACATAGGTAATTTAAGGCCAAACAAAAAAAGTGATTGCGAAAGTGTGTGATTGCCAAGTTGCGCAATGATTGTGATTGGTCGCCAACGCGATTGCCAGTTAGTCCGTCACTCTGTGTAGTGATTTGTAGTAAAATACTGTATTTAACTAACGAGGACCGATCTTACAAAATAAACAGTTTTAGTAGATACAGGTTGCAGTACCTATCAGTCATTTCATTATCGTTGCCGCCATGTTTTATCAACAATAAATAAATAAATATTACGGGACAATCTTACACCGATCGAACTAGCCCCATATAGTAAGCTCAATAAGGTTTGTGTTATAGGTACTAGACAATGCATGTTGATGTTATTACACTTATAGCGGTTTTTTTCAAAGACTTTTTTATCGACTGCAATGGCTTGTTGTGTTCCTGTTTATTTTGAGATTTGTTTTATTATCTTACTACTACAAAGCACTTGCTTTCGCTAATTATCCTAATTGTGTCATCAGCTGTCAGAACTATTATTTTATTAGACTCGGAATTTCCTAAAATACCTACGTCAATAATTACATAAAACTATTTATGATGTAATACATACAGCTGGACGTTTTGAAATAACGTAGATACATAAAAACGTACCAACATTGTGCGCCCAACTAGTTTGTATGTATTTAGAAGTTTGTATGTGGATTTAAAGCAACTTGTAGTTTAAAAGGGGAATTTTATAATTTTCTCGGTCCCGCCGCTTGACCACGATCGCTGAAAAGGGCCTGACATGACACCTCTAGATGTATTTGCTACGTTACGTACCAAATAACAAAGTCGTGTGAGTTTTACGCCATTTATAACTCAAGAACGGCTGGACCGATTTCGTTGATGTTTGATTTGTTGGACTTGTCTCCGCACAGAAAGCAGAATAACTACAAAAAAAAGTGACAAATAAATTTTCAAATTTACTTTCTCATAGTTTGTATGGCGAATTGGCGATACGAAGTTCATGGGGTCAACTAGTACGGTGGAAAATCTGTTTAAATAGTTTTGTTTAATAAGTAACACTCGCGGAAACCAAAGACAATATTATACATTGGCGATGTCAAATTCCAAACATCCTGTACCGCTGCGCTGCTCGTCGCAGGAATCGGCTTGTTACGGCGTAGGCAAGTTCGCTCAAAGTGTGATAATATAGCACAAATGACCGTTCCCCCGGCCGGCGACAAGCGCGAAGCCCGCACATCGAGCTTAGGGCGCCGGCAGCTTTGCGACCGGTACGCGACTCGGACACTTAATGCGGCACGACAACTACTTTTTGAATATCTTGGAGGGCAAGATCGAGAAGGAAAATCAGAGGAAGGTTCAGACATACTTACGCCAGCCAAATAAAAGACAAGGTCGCTGGCGAGTCGTAACGAAGACGTCGACAGGCTGGCAGAAGACTTCAGCGGCGGTTATTCAACCGACAAAAGCCTAGCTGTTAAATAATGATGATTACTCGTGGAGTCATATGTCCGTCAGAAAAGAATTCAAAAATAATCTCAAGTATGTTATACCGTTACTAAAGTTACTTTGATCTACGGAATTAAAGTACCAATTCATAGAAAACGATAGTCGAGTGTAAATGTTTTTGAAGTGAAAACTTCTTTAGCGGCGCTGAGCAGTTTTTGGGATGGAGAGAAATTGCTAAATACGCGACAGATTTTTTGTGACGTCAGATGTGAAGGAGTTAACTTTTTGCTGCTAGCCAATTCGACTTCATTCAAAACTGAACGCTATTCGTAAGAGTATAAAGACGTTAAACACTTTTTGCAATAGCATATTCTGCAAATGAATTTGTAATTTTGTCCACGCGACCTTCACCGTTTTGCTATTGAGCAAATTCGAATAGTTCGAGTTTGGACGTTATTCCTAAAAAGATAAAGCTTTGAAAAATATTTGGCAACGGCAAAAACAAATTGGTATTTTGTTCGCCGCCGCCGTCCGCTGTTCTTAGCGCCGAACATTCATTCAAAATTCATTTTTAGGGTGACACCGTAAGACGTCACGTGACCTGATCGAAAAACTGTTACAATGTTATTGAGTTTTCACTTCTGCCGGCACTCCCGGGGTGCAAACCGGTCTTTCTTTTTCGTTTTAATTTGCAGAATGTGTTCGGAATTCTGAAAAATATGTAGACTCGCCTAACTTTGTTGTTGAAAGTCACAAAACGTTATATAGAAATCAGAAATCAGAAGTTTTTATTTGTCAGAATACAGTTATAAAAGGTTTTACAGTATTCAATGTCCTTGTATTCAACATGCAAGCATGTGAACAAATACTTAATAAATTACGCTAGAATACAATATTGATAGATGTCACTGAATTAAAAATAATGATAATAATAACAATAACAATATTATAGTTAGGTTTTTATAATGATTTTATTTCTTGTATGTATAGTTTTATATTTTACTTTTTATATAATTATTGTAAAAACCTAGCTTAAGAAGAAAATTTAATAAAGAGAACAATAATAAGATACAATCAGTCAGTAAGATGTCAGTAGATTTTTATAATTTAGATATTCCTTTACACTGTAAAAACATTTATCCATCAGCCATTTCGCCAATTTATGTCTAAATATATTCCCCGATAATGTTTTTAAATAATTTGGTAAATTATTAATTATTAGGTTGCGGAACTTCTAAAAATTGCACTTGAGAAGAACTAACTCACAGTCGTTTTGTGGTTGTCTATTAATTTTTATATTAACATTAGGCGGGCAAGTTAAAATTAACCAATTCATATAAAGTTAAGTATATTTTCTTACCTTACTTATTCATCTACCGCAAAAGGGTCTTAAGTCTTGAAAGCGAGTATTAGTACCTATTATGCGTACCTTAATTAAACCATATATCACTAAATAATAAAAAAAAGATTCGTAACTTTTGGACTTTAATAGCATTAAAATAAAGTCGAACAGTAAAAGAAAGAAACATTTATTAAAGAGAAAAACAAATCAACGAATAATTAATTAAAAGCAGTGGCGATCATTTTCATTCATTGATTATACTTACGCAAAATAAGATTCAAGATATACATATAGGCGAAAATATGTGAACATTCGACCATAACGAGTCATGTCGTAAAAGCGTTGTGTGGCCACCCTTAGCCGCGTGGGCCTTACCGTTAAAGTCGTATCTACAATCGCACACTTGTAAGCGGCCTTAGACAATGCGCCCGATGAATAATGTTCCTTGTACTGCAAATGTCAGGGCTTGTTATGACGTTTGTTAGTTTGTCCGTTTCTATATAGCTGGCTAATTTTATCGATGGAGTCGAGCTGTTTAGAAAGTTCCCTGTAGTAAGTATCCATTCTGACGTCTTCAGGATTTATATAACGGGTTTATTGCAAGGTTTTAAGGTGGTGTTGGAAAATCTTCTTGACTAAGGTAACGGCGCCTATTACCGTGGTAAGTGAGGTAGTTTTCAAATGATTATAAAAAATGATGGGTATGAAAGCTCCATAACGCCCTAGATTTTTCATTTTATTTAAGAGTGTTTATTATATTTATGCTACGGTAGCCTAGTGGTTCAGGCATGCGGCTGTCAAGCGGCGGTCGTGGGTTCAAATCCCGGCTCGTACCAATGAGTTTTTCGGAACTTATGTACGGAATATTTACCGTTAGCTTTTCGGTGAAGGGAAACATCGTGAGGAAACCGGTCTAATCCCAATAAGGGCTTGTTTACCCTCTGGGTTGGAAGGTCAGATGGCAGTCGCTTTTGTAAAACTAGTACCTATGCCAAATCTTGGGATTAGGTGTCAAAGCGGGCCTCGGGCTCCTTGAGGGCACAACCGGGAATAACGCTCGGAGGATGATTTAAGAGTGTTTATTGAACTTTCTGAGTCGTAACTTTTTGAACCAATTTTAGTTTATTATATTTGATAAAATAATGATTGAAACCACGAAATTACCGTGGTAATGGATGGGATGTGATTCTATTACCGCGAATTTAGTTTTTATTGCTGAGGGTACAAAAAGCAGCAATTTTCTACCATCGGTAATAGTAACCTGATACACAATTCAGTACCCAATATCGAGGGTTAAAATAATATTTACGTCACATCTGACCATAATGTGAGTTTTACCGCTCGCTACGCGTACGGTAAAACTCGCATTATAGCCAGATGAAGACGTAAAATTGTGTACTCACCACGGGCAGTAAAAAAGCCTTTTACAGCCCTTGGTAAGTAATATACTATTATGACTTTGGTTCCGTACATTATTATTACACATCAAGGTTTTTTGGGAAACATAATAGAACGTTAAGCTGATGATTATTGTATTTATTTATAGTTTGTACTTTGTCACAATCAAACTAATTATAATCTCGAATTATTTAATTTTAAAATTTTGCTGTGATATTTTATTATCTCCGTTCACCACACATCTTCATAATACGTTCCAGAGAAATTGTATCAAATGAAATTGTACGAACGGAACCCTAGATGTGATTTATTTTAAGAGAAGATTAAAATGTCACTCGGTAATACATACTTATTTTTAACCTTTTACCGACCCAAACAAGTATTGAATGGGTCGGTAAAAGATTCCCATAGTAAAAAATTAGGGTTTGTTGAATACTTTCCATACCACGGATATAAGTTCTTTAATAGCGTCAATAGATCAAGATTGGAATAACGGTAAGAGATTATATAATCGGTGACATAATATAAAAAAGATACAGCATAAAGAAGCAAATCGCCGACTTAACTATTACCGTGGTATGCCTCGGTATTAGTTTCCCCAACTAAAAATGGCGTCTATCACCGCTGTATTTTATATTCCATTTTAAATGTATTTCCAGGCCAAAAAAAATATAAAGAGTACACACAAGCTGTGCAGAAAACTATAAATCGTCTGTTGACAACCAAAAGTCACTACCAAAACTGTCACTGCTCTTCAAAACCTTGTATCTCGGTACGTAGTCGATATCGAGATACTTACGACCCTTTATTTAAATAGGTATTTGTTACTAAGTGAGTTTTGGTTGTCACCTGACGAAATAACCATTTAAAATCCATATTATTAGTTCAACTTCCTACGCCGCCGCCGCCGTGGCGGAAACTGACGAATTGCGAGCTTGATATTTCATTCACACACATTTGCGTAAACAGGACCGTTAGTCAACTAAATTAGGCTTCATTTGTCTAAAATATGTTTGCTTTTAAAATGCCGCGGTAATAGTAGCCGAATTTGATACCCCCGGTAATAGGCGCCGTTAGCTTACATATTTCCATAGTCATGATTTCTTTTTCTACGCAAAATTTACAAGATTAATAATTTTAGATCAACAATTTATTATTGATCTGAAATTAATTCGTTAAACTTTAAACTTTTAATTTTTTTGCTGCACTGCAATTTATTATTGTTAAATCGCGAGTTTCTGTTAATATCCTGGTACCTACTGACGTAAATTTATATTAGTTTTCATAAATACCTAAGACACCACCCAGGATGCCGTTACCTAAACCGCTAGGGATGCACCTGCGAATCGATATTATAAATAATCGATTCTAGTCGAATAATTATCGATATGTCATGCGGTGCAGCCCTTTCCTTGTACACAGGTCTTCCTTGTAAACGATGAATATATTGTGGATTTTAATTATCAGTTCGTTAATTATAAACGTCAAAAGTGAATGCGGTAACTAGGGGTGCTAAATTCAGAACAACCACTGAAAAGAAGATTCATAGATGCAGGTAAACTAAGAACAATATGTTTTATAATGTACGATAAAGACGTCTGAAACTTTAAATAAAAAAAACAGTGTGTGGCAGATATGAAAATATTATGTTATGAATAGTTATGATACATGGGCATTTTTGAGCATTTTCAATAAATCGTGTAGGTACCCAATTAGCGTGAGTTCTTTAATAAAAATTAACTCAATGTCAGTTTTGTGACGATAATTAAGCATTCAAATTATGTGAAAATTAACTTGTTTCACATTGAAATAACGTGTTTATGGAATTCATTTATAAATTGAAAATATATTTTTTTATACGAACTGAACACTTAACCCCTTACCGCATGAATTATTAAAGGATTGAATAAAAAAAATATTTTATTCAAGATATATCTTTATTGACTATTGGTTTTTTTGATGTTTTTAATGATTTTTATTTTTTTTGCTTTATCCATACTTATAGAAATTACAAAATAATGCATATAAAGCCATATATATATATGGCTTTATATGCGTTGCAGTGAAATAATTTTTATTCATATTTGGCTTCATATGCAATCAAGCTTCGTCGTGTATGATGGTTATCCTTATTATTGAACTTTAGTTACATTCTGTGAATAACTGTAAAACAGTCACGTTTGTCATTAAAAGATAAATATACTAAGCATTTTTCACACTTTGTAAAAGAACGGTGTTTTTCACATTTTTTGCAAAGCTGACGAAGGTTTTTCGTCCAAATGGGAAAACGGTCAACATTAACGCAACGAACAGCATTAGCTCAATTAGATCGTCCGTTAATAGATACTTGAAAATATCTGCTGGTGTTTCTAATTATTTTATAATTCGTGGTAAATTGGTGTTACCTTTAAATTGAAATTTGTTATTATCATTATGATTCCATTTTCTATTTTTTCTAAATAAATGGGCCTTTTTTTGACTTGCGTTCTTTGGTCCTTATCAGAGAAATTTGAATCTGAATCCGGTATAATTACGTTTTTCTTTCTTTTTAGTCGTTTGCATAGAAATCGGTTCGTAATCATTTTCAGATTCAGAAGCAATATCATCATCACTCCAATCACCATCGCCGGGTATAATATTTACATGTTTCGATGCTCCATAAAACCGCGAAGGATTCATTTCATTTCTGCCTTCAGTAAGGAAAAACCTTAATGCATGGGAAGCCAAATATGACTGTTACAGTTTTTGACTCGAATACATAGGAAGCCAAATATGGCCTTTACAAAAAAAAGATCAAATCTATTACGAAAACATCATTTATTACAAAATACATACCTACGCAATATAAGTTAATGAATGTTTGAACTATATGTTTATATTTTTTTGATGTTATTACTCACCTTTATATAGTTGTTTTTTAGCCTGTAAGTTTATCTATTTACTCCGCACTGCACCGAAGTAACACATCTCACTTACCCTCATTTTTTTAATAAGAAATGACTTACCTGCAGAAATAAAAAAAATACGTTCCGATTGACGGAAAGTGGCTTCTTAGAAATGACGATTGTTTGCTGATGATTAAATTAAATTATTATCTTTAAAAAAAAGTTAATCTTCGGTGATCAAATATGGCTTTCTATGCTTTAAGGGGTTAATTGTCGTCACAAAACTGACGCTGAGTTAATTTTTATTTAAGAACTCACGCTAATGGGTACACGATTTATTGAAAATGCTCACATAATGAGATTATAAAAATTTACTTAAGTTTATTTTCAAGTGCTAGGGGACAAATAATAGGGCAGAGTAAATTTTTAATACAAATGCTTTAGATTAGATGCCGTGCGCACGATTGGCTGCGCTGCGCGGATCAATCATGTATTTAATTTTATTTCGCACCACTGAGGCTTTTTGGGTGGTTATTTTATTACGTTAATACGGCGAAGGTAAGAATCTTTTGCCAATAACAATGGGTTACCAGATATGAAATTGTACATCTACTCGTATCTAATTTTGTGCCAATTTGAAGAGTACCAGCTATCGCAGGTACTTATGTGAAAAGTAAGAATAAATAAAACAGCGTCGAGAATAGAATAAAGAAAAATGTTGTTTCTGACTTAAACTTCCCTAAAAACTTCAGTTAAATTGCGGATCCGCAACCTCTCTCTTATACATAGAACAAATACATTTGCTCTAGGTATTTATAGACAGAGCTGATTTGTGGTTGAAATGTTAAAATCTCTTAACTTTCACATGAATTAATTAATTAGGTACTTACAAGAACAAACTCCGCTATTCCTTAACTACATCACTTCAACTATCTTACAAGAATATCTGTCCTCATAAATTCTAACAACCAGTCGAAACCGAACGCTATCACCATCACTCAAAGTCCAAAACCACTTGACGACGCACGCCCGTTTTCCACTGACACCGCTCCGAACATTTCAGACAATTGCAATTATTTCCATAGTACATTTCCGTTGCGAAATGGTTCCGCCGTAAATAATATTAACACATCGCGATTGGGTCGGTGTATTGTGTCGGCATTTGTGGAAAGCACGAACGCGGTATTTGGGTAAGGCGGGGCTCAGTGACAGCGGTGAGCGATTTCGTAGCATTTATACGAGCGTACTTGTATATCAGAGTCATTAATAATTAGTTGAGCCATTGGCTCTATTTGTGATTTCGTCTCGATTTCACGCCGCTGTGTGCGCTGGTCCATACTGGTGAAACGAAAGTTCCCGTCGTCGTAAATAGCTGTATTCTTATTTTTTACACTTTTACATAAATACATTTATTTAAATCGAAAAAACTTGTAAAAGATGTTTTGTGGAAATAAATCAATAAAAATTAACACTTTCGCTGCCAAGAATCGCTACGCGCTACCGATCCCCTGGTTTTCCTCGTATCCGGCGTAGGCACCCGCTAGGCGGGTTCCTGGCAGCGAAAGTGTTAAAGCGTGTTTGACGACTGAGGGCATACAGCCAGAAATGAGACACTACCATAGACAAATTTCAAGTAGCTGGCCATCGTTCAGTATTGTTTAAATTTATCAACGCTTTAACTGACACCCTACCCTGCAAGTGTTGTTTTTGTTTGATTGTAGAGGAAAGGGGTCTGCCCTTTGGTATTAGATATATTAGCAACTCCGGACCCCACACATTGCTATGCTCTAAAACGACTTATGGTTATTAGGGTTGTAACAACACTTATAACCTTTTCCTGGCACTGCGCAGCAAACGTGCACAGTTCCTATACGACGTATCTACAGTCAGAACATGCTATACTTAAGCTCTTAAATTTTAATATAACCATAGGCCAAATATGAGTTACACTATAACTCATGGTAATGTCTTGTTCGCCAGTTATTATGCAAAGCCGTAAAACAATATTGACTTTTAGTTTGCCGCTTTAATGGAAAGAAATATAATTTTTAATATTATAATTATCATTTGTGAAATTGTTACGTCCTGATTTATCCCGATTGAATGGCATACCATATGTTATTCCCTGTTTTATTTTCAATAAGTAGACACAAATTAAAAAAACCCGGTATTGATAGAGATCTCGGGAAAAAAGGTTTTATTTCGACCAATGGTCATTCTCCTAGCAAATATATCCAAAAAAAAATTTCTTCACCTATTTCCCTATTTCCGCCCCAGGCCAAGTTGGCTCAGTTCGGGTTGCACAGGGCGGTTCCACAATTCGGGAGCTCAAATACCGCGCGCCATCCTGTTGCCTCTTGGATACTACAACTACGCGTCATTGCTTTTTACGTTTATATTTTGAACTAGCGAACCGCCCCGGCTTCGCACGGGTACTATATCATACATATAAACATTCCTATGGAATCAGTCTATCTATTAAAAAAAACCGCATCAAAATCCGTTGCGTAGTTTTAAAGATCTAAGCATACATAGGGCGCACAGCGGGAAGCGACTTTGTTTTATACTATGTAGTGACGTATAAAAGTAAAAACACCAGATTCTGCGAATTGGACACCAATAATCTTGTCTAGGGCGGCACTGGTGCGCTCCATAGGAGATCCCAAGAGCCGTCCGAAATGCGTCGAGGAGGACCAACGGAGGGTTTTTAGTCGGTGCGAGTCCGACATAACCTCCGCGTTATCCCCATGTCGCGGAGGATTTTCCCCCCAGTTGCTACTTTAAGGGGCTCCCATACGCCAATGACCTTCGATCTGAATCCCTTAGTTTTATAATGTTTTTTGTAGCTTATTATATTAAGAACAACAGCTTTAAGCAATATAGTATCCCATATTTACTTCAAAGTTAGGCCAAGAAACTGGTTTTCTGGCCATAACTTTTGTGTTAATTAGTAAGATTATAAAAACGCATATCAAAGTTATAGGTAAGTTCAGTACCTATGTATGAGTAGGTATGAGTTTTGGGTGAATAAAAGTTTTAATGAGGATGAGGTGTCGGGTTTTGTATTTTTACAGACCTTTCTTTAAAAATGGATAATTAATTCTGTATTAACATTTTTCAAGTTATTTAATATCAAAAATGTTAAACAGGAATCAAACTTTCCCATATCTGCACCTGGAAAGCTAGCTTCAATAAACCGCGGACAAGTGATGAAAACTACTAAATTACGTTGATTTTTGACGGGAGCCCTAAGGGGGGGGGATGTCGTAGACCAAAATAACTTTTCTAACGGTAACATACCTGAGATAGGATTTAATGAAAGTTATCGTTAGAGGCAATGATGTAATATAAAAAAAGGGGTAGATAGGTTATAAGCACTCCAAAAGTGGCACACTAATTTAAAACTCAGCCAATGACCTTGCCTCAATGTCGCACACACGGAATTTCATATACGTATCCTCTTTTATACATTAGATTAGAGGTATATATATAATGTACGAGCAATCCAAATCGTTCCGTTTTATAGAACTATCGCCGCAAATATACAGCCATCACTTTGCATCTGCCACGGTTAGACCCAACTTCGTTAGTAACGAGTGATCTTACTGGTTATTTAAAACATCCATATAACTGTCAGCAAGCAACTAAGTCTTTGCGAATAATTTAATCGGCGGTAGGCAGTTGTAAATCCGAAGCGAAGATCGGAGCCATAATAACACCACTAGAACTCTGTGGCTATGTGGTGTTGTGCTCCTCAGCCTGGCTAGCATGATTGGGTGTATAAATGTCGGACAAAGCATCCGTTCTTCTTGCACTTACACACTTACAGGCTTGCTAGTAAAGGACGAATGCATTATGTCCGACATAAACGCAATCGTCCCAATTAGGCTCTGAATAAGATCGCTAGAGCTCTCGAGAATGCCCTCTGTCTTTGAGGGACCTTCATTGTCTCTAGCTGTTCACACAGCGTACCCTCAAATACGGGTGTAGACTCGAAAATTATTGTTACTCCAAAAGAAAGAAGGCAAAAAAATATGCCTAGTGACGAAAATGGGTAAGGACCACAAGTTCGTGGCCAGCTCACTCAATTAAATTTTCTATTAAAGTTTTCCGCTGTGACACGAAAATTAACCATACAATGCTATGGTTAGTTTTTGTGTCACAACGGAACTTTTATCACTTCTTCGGTTTGTATGGCTACCTACTGACTAACCAGGCCAACTACTGGCCAAGAATTTGGTGCGTACCCACATCCCATTCAAATATCTCAAAGAATTACGAACCTACAACCGTTTTAATATTGCTTGTTTGAAAGAGAAAACGCTCGCAGTTGGTGATGTCACAATCTGCGAGCATCATAGTAAATGACAATCATTCTGTAACTTTTCCGCAAAACGCAACCTGTTTTGCGCAAAAGGGACAGAACATACTTATACCTTCCCCTTCTTAAAACTATGGACACACCTTTGCGTTGCTTTTTATTGTAACATCTTGCGTTGCTTTTTTCTCCATTTAACTACATTTTCAATACTTTTTCGAGAAAAACGACATTATTGATGATTTTATTTAGTGTCTACACCTATCGGCAACGCACTTGTAATTGATCCGTAGTCGCAAACGTGTATCGGCTAGGGTATCCAGCGGTCTGCTCGCCATCAGGGAGGCCGAATGATTGTATAGGTACGATAGTCGTGGTATAAAAAATAAATGACTTATTGCTGCTCTAGCTTAGCGATAGTTATACGAGTAATCCAGATATTTCTCGCGTACATGTGCGAAACGGAAACGGCAGTGATTTCATAATATAATAATATTATCATACAATATTTCATCGTGCACAAACTGGTAGAATAAATTCTTGAAAATGAAATTCACTTGGCCGGTTTTTTTGTGTTTAGAAACAGTTAAAGTGATATCGCAATCTGCGGTGATTAAGAGTCCTTATTCCTACAGACGAGCGTATTTTGCAAAATGCTTCGTTTTTCATTCAAGATTACGACGTAAGTATTAGTATTTATTCAAAAACTGACAACGTACTACAATAATCATTTCTTAAATCAGAATTTCGGCGGAGACTAAGCGCGCGGCGTTGATCTATCTATACCTACGTCTTTAAAAAAAACAAAATTACGGCAACGTAGGTCCTATAGTTATGTTTTTTTTTAATGGGTTAACATAAAGTTACAGTTTGCTGTAGTATTATTTTTAGGGTAAAATATAAGTTCAATTTGCGGCAAAAAGATATTAATGCAATCCTGTTTTCACCAAAAAGGTATTTTATATATTTTTTGAAATCAATCTTTGATTTTCAATCATGTCAGCCCCTCGTACAAGATATGGTGAATTGAATTGTAATCATTTATGTTCCAAATGATTCTTGTTTACTGCAAAATTGAGAATCGAAACGACACTTCATTCTGCAAAATTTGAAAAAGATTCGCCAGAAAACTCATTTATTTTAGGTCTAGAAAGCTACGCAAAATAGGCGCTATTATAACGTCGAGTTGCGGAAACCAAGCCCGCGTAAGACCTATACTTATAGGTCTAGAAAGAGGAAATGAAAATTTGAACTTTTGTAGCCCCTAGTTTAAGAAATGATTACGAGTATTTAAGTACGTTACCAGTTTACTAACAGTTACGTCGTAATGAAAAAGGAAAATTTTGACGGAGAATTTTGCAAAATAGGCTCGTCTGTAGGAGTAAGTACTTTTAAGTGAATGAATCTGATACTACGTGATGGTAGCTATTATCAAACCGCGATTAGAATACACTTGAGCACATATGCCGTTTTCGAATTAATACATGAAATGACATTGTCAAGGGTAGAGTGTGCAGAATGAAAATAATTATTTCAGTACGAAGAAGAAAAAAAATAATAGTAATAAGTGAATGATTATAATGAATAAGTACTTTTTAAATCGACTATCTATAAGTGTCTGCCTTTAAACTATGAAGATACCATTATAATTGTATATATTATAAATATTTTTATTCATTATATGTACTTTTGTGCTAACGGTACTTTCGAAGTGTATTCGCGGTTTGATAATAATTAATATGGGTACTTAAATTATTAAAAAGTAAAAAAAAAACAAAAAACAACTTTTTATGGAACATCAAGAACGCGCTGTTAGTAATGACGTCACGATTTACTACGGCCAAGAGCCTCCATATTTTGATTTGCTATATTTAAAAAAAAATACAATAAATACGTACTGCAAGCGGGATGTTTTCCGAATACGTGAGTTTTTTTTATTGGTAATGTTATATCATTAATCATTAATGTTTACTTGTCAACCCGGAATTGTGTTCAGAAGTCGGAATGACAAATTTATGAAAGTAGGGACATGTCGTCTTCTGTATCAGGGATGTCGCGGATGCGATTTTTTAGACATCCGTGGATGCGGAGGCGGATGCCGATATTTGGGGGCACACATCAATTTCGGGTGAAACACTAAAATAAGTAAATAAACAACGCCCATTTTATGATATTATTATGCAATCATCAAACAGGTTGAGACTAAATTACAATCATTATTTATTTATTTATTAACAACTAAAATTAGACATGAATGGTAAGATACATTGCTCCAAAAAAGTACATCAATAGTTTGACTGTGGAGTCATAGCGAACAAATCAAAAACGCGTGGTGGTATTTGGTCACAGAAACGAAATTAGGTTTTTTTTACTAATTGTGAATAGCTTACCGCGCGCGTTTTAGATATAGGACCTGGGTGGATTGCAAAAAAAAAAAAAACATGGTGTCCCGTAAATGGCAAGTCACATTGACACCGAAGGTAGGTCAGCTTAAGAGGACCCGAACCAACCTAACATGACCCCAGTAAAAGTTGCACGGTTTTCGAGTTATTGGCAAATTTAAGTTTTTCCCTACTATGTTAGTGTCGTCATTTACCCGCCACCTCGTGCTCAAGCTGTTCCAGGAGCATGGCATATCCCCACCACGCAGGCCATCTAACGCGCGCGCGGTAAGCACCGCGTGGGCTCCTTTCTTGTCGTTAAATGAAATGCACTACATCCGCACCCGCAAAAACTCCGCATAGATTTTCGCGGATGCGGATGCGAATGTCTGCAACATCCCTGTTCTGTATCATGGATGAAATACCGGCCCTTAGTTTAAATCTGTGTCCGCCATAAATGTGGCAGCACCTCACTAGTTTACTCTGCTGTCATATTGGCGTGAAATTTGTATACCCGCGTTCTTACTGTTGGTAAACAGTTCACTCTTTTAAATAAAAATGGTTTTACTGAAACAGTCAACTGCATCCAATCCTGAACTCTTATTGCAAAAGCTATGGTTCAAATTAGACTAGGGCCTGTTTACTGAATATTCCATTTTATTTCTGAATGTGGCTTCGACGCTCTATATTTAAAACAGATTGCACTCTAACCCATTGCCAACATTTAAATGACCCTTATTGTTGCTTAGACTTTTATTGTTGTAGTAAATGTATAATATACCATACTTTTTACATATTTTTTTCTGCCAAATAACAATTTCGATTTAAATCTAACGTAGCATTTGACTATGATTATATCATCATCATTATATCAGCCGAAAGACACCAAATTACCTAACACTACAAAATAGTAGTATTAATATCATGAGAGTTAAAGTTTCTCATATTTATTTGTATATGAACCGTATTAATCTTACTCTTTTTTTTGTTACAGGTAACATCAAATATTAACACATGGAAAGTAAGTTAATAATATGAACATTTTGTGAGAAAAAATACTTATATTAGAAATGCGATATTATCTCCATGTCTGCGTGTAGTCTTCTGTACAGGGATACTAAGCTCGTTCCCATAATTTTAATCAAATCCTTAATTTAGTTGCACTTAGTGGCACTAGCAATATTAACGCCCAGGCTATCGAAATCTTTTCGAACATCGTTTTTCGCTAGCGACTGAAGTAACGCAGTGTGAGTTTTCATTTGCACCCATGGTAGCGGAAACCCTAAGATCACAAAATGTATCTCGCTCTATGAGCTAGTAAATTGCAATCCCATAAAAAAAACATTCCATGTAAAAAAGAGGCAAAGCCTCGAAACTCTTCCACCGTAAAAAGTTGTCAGATATTTCGTAGAGCCAAGTCTCAGGCATTCTTATTAATCTTTATTTGCTTACTTCTGAAAATTCTGCAACGTGGCAATCACACAACTTAACTGTATTTATGGATTTTTGCATACTTACCTAAAATTATGTAGTATTGTGTGATTGCCAAGTCACGAAATTTTTATTTAGCAAGCAAATAAAGATTAATAAGAATGCCTGAGACTTGGCTCTACGAAATATCTGACAACTTTTTACGGTGGAAGAGTTTCGAGACTTGGCCTCTTTTTTACATGGAATGTTTTTTTATGGGATCTCACTTCTTTTTGTAGGTTAATGTGTTATCCATACATACATACTATGAATGCAGGCCCATTCTTGCTTTTGAATTTTCCCATTCACTGCAAATGTAACTTTGTAATCCTATATATTTGTATAGGATTACAAAGTAATGTATACAGTTGGTGTATCTAGAAAACTGGGTTGAAATTGCAATTTTTTATAGTTTTCCCTTTATGTAGCATTTAAACCCTAACTCTGTACCAAATTTCAGCTCTCTGAGTTTATTGGAAGTACTAGTTCTATTTTGATGATAATGAATGAGTGAATTTATGCGAAACTTTGCTTTCGCTTAACTTCGGAGCTAAATGACCTACAGACTTGAAATTTTGGATTTTAAGTATGTGATTATAGTTTACTGGATGACGAAAATTTCTGCGTTCTGGTCTTATCCAGAGGTTATCAAATAGGGGCCTGAAAATGCGGCGAAATGGTTCCAGTAAAGGATGGTACGGCAGTGATTGCTTCGCGCTCGACTTGGCGGGGGCACTACCGTGCCCCCAGATAAGAATTTAAGTTGTAGATTCGTAATAACTATGAGAGGGGGCAAACTTATGGTATACCTAGCCCTGTTCAAAATCACACAGTTCGATCCTAAGTCGGGTACATATTTGTACGTGTAAAAACATTTCAACCAACAGTTGTACCTACACTAGTCTCGAGGCGAACTAATAATGACTAGAGCAGTGAACAGTGCACATGTTAATACGAGCGAAGCCCCAGGCCGCAACTAGTGTAACAATCGTGTCCATAATTAAGCACAAAAGTCTGTTATCACAGCTTCTCAAACTGGACAGGTGAGATAAAGCCTGAATTATAACATATCGGCGTCTTTGACAACAGACCTTATCTGTCACGCCGCTCCGAATGGTCTCAAGTGTTGTTGGGGTTTAATAAACATAATGCGGTTTTAAGTTGGCACGCCGGTATCACCCGCTGACACGATGCGAGTATTTATGAAATGTTTCATTTATTGCAACACGTAGGTATCACTCGTACATGCTAACACCAATATAATGTGTGTAAATGTATATTTAGTAATAGCTCACGGCTGAATGCAGAATTATATTATACTAACAAACATTTTTTGCGGTTGTTTGGCTATAGGAATATGTTCAACCATTTGGTACGTACAAGCATAAAAAATGGCGTACCTACGTCATAAGTAGCACGGAGCAAACGGAAGTTCATAGTTTGGTAACACCAAGTCAGGCTTTGTAACATTTGTGACACATAAGTAAAAAAAAATGATTAGAGCATAAAACACAACCTCTATTATTGACAATTCAAATGGAATGTGCTGGAATACTAAGTCTAAACTCCAATCGATTTCAACTAGTAAAAAGATTGGAGTTTTCATATGTTTTGCATAGCCTTGTCCTCATCTAGATCATGAGCATGACGATTTCCATCTTGCATTGGTATTGGTTTTAATATTTTAGCTAATAAAGTATGTTGTGCTAAACTATAAACTAATTGAAATATTTCTAGCTTTTTGGACGGGCACTACGGGCAGGGGGACTCATTCTCAGACCGTTCGAGATGACCTCTATTTACTATACAATAAGTATATACAAATAATGGCGATAGTTGACGAAAACCTTGTCTGTATTCTCAAAATCTCACACTCGATGTATTTCTACTCTCAGTGTTCGAGATGCAATGAGTGGTCAGTAGCGAATAGCGTCACTTGATTTGTCAGTGGCGTATTTTATAAGGATAGCGCACAGTCATTTGTCTAATACTTAGATTTCTATTATCAAATCAAAATCATTATTTTTATGCTGCAGAATAAAAAAAAATGCATGTCAACATGTGGACATACTTATTGTCTCAAATAAAGGTCATCTCGAACGGTTTGAGAATGAGTGCCCGTCCAAAAAGCTAGAAATATTTCAATAAGTTTATACTTTAGCACAACGTATTTTATTAGCTAAAAATTTAAAACCAATACCAATGCAATATGGAAATCGTCATGCTCATGATCCAGATGAGGACAAGGCTATACAAAACATATGAAAACTCCAATCGTTTTACTTGTTGAAATCGATTGGAGTTTAGACTTAGTATTCCAGCGCATTCCAATAGGAGAATGTTCAATATAGATAATGTAATCCGAGAACGTCAATTAGTTTATTTATGACAATCTACTTTTATTGTGAAATGGTATTGTACAGTACAAAGTACATTAGGTTTAAACATCCTCAAAACATGTTTATTTTTATATAAACTTGTTTAGCATACAGGCTTAAAGATAAGAGTTAAAAAACAAACCCGCAAGTCCTTACACAAATTCTTTGCCAACCTATTACCATAATGTATTCGTCGGTTTGTCAACTCGGGCTAACTCGTGGTTAAGTTAAAACAAACAAAAGCTCACCTATTCATGCGCAGACGCAGGTAGCGAAGCTTTTGAACTTGAAGCTTTGATCGATATCGAACGTTTTAGTCGGGATGTGTGATTGGCTCTTCGTTGAGTTGGTTAGATTGTTTTGGCTACGTAATTACTACATACACATTAGAAGAACAATATCACAAACTTTACAAACGGGTCCAGTTTTTAAGTAGTACTATGTATGTTTTTGTTATTAGATACGTATAATCATACAGAAAGGAACCTAGAAGCCCGAAATCTTCAAACAACGGCAGCACATAGGGACGGGGCAGGTAATAATGACAGAAGGCCAATAATAGAACGATGACACAGCTGACAGCTGCTGGCACCATATTTAACAATTAACGGCCCGTAAAGTGGTCGCCTGCCCTGAGGAAATCTCACTAAGCTGGGTTATTTAATTTATGTAGAACGTTTCACAAAACTGCGAGGTATTCAAAATCAAAGCAGTGAAGTAAATTACCTGCTTCAGTTTATGCCTGCAACGATTTATGAAAAGTAATGTTCTTTCCACATGTGTTTGAGAAAAACCCTTTATGACCATTAATAGTTATGGACACAGCAATGCTTGTAGTAGGCTTGATGTATGGAATGTTGTACCAGTGCATAATGAAGGGTTTACTGACAAAGTTTGAGGACGGGGCCATTTTGCGATGTCAACGTTCGCTTGTTCTTAGGGTACGACTGTTGTGATGGGCGGTAAAGGTGACACGTTTGTGAATCGCCAAATAAAATGTTGTTTTTTTTTAATTAATTTTAGTGTTATGTGTAATGCTTGTTGTAGGTAACGGTACACTAACGCGAATTAACGGTGTGTAGGTATTGAGATTCATAAGTGAAGGCATAATTATTATGCCGTCGTCAAGATTGAAGATTCTTTGTCACTTGCTGACATTGAGACTTACATGGAATGTCTTTCTTTGTGCTGAGCTAGTAATACGGATGTAGACACTAAATAAAATAGTCAATAATTTCGCATTTTCTCGAAAAAGGCATAAAATTATGTTCGTAATATTTAATTACATAACTATAGGTCGGGATAGGTCATCACTTTACTCATATAAAAGTATGGATGGTACATTAAAGCTGTTATCTTGGCAATCTTTTGTTAAACAAGTAAGGAGATAAGGACAGTAGCACAGTCATAGAAACAGTTAAAGTATGTAACATTCTTAATATCTAAGTAGAATAAGTAAACTAAACCATACATCTCAGTGAGGACTGTTGAGGAGCTAAATGCATGTTTGTTATGTGATTTATTAATCTTAAATATTCTGTACATTTAACTCTGTTGTTCTCCTAATAAATAAATAAATAAACTAATTGGACTTCAAAAAGAGACTTGCCTATCAAGAATGTGAATAAAAATTACGCTTATTGTCCTACTCATATACATTTCGTTCTAACAAAAAAAACTTATGAAACGTATGTGCATAGAATTAATCGAAAATCTGAATATTATGTTAGTTAAACACAGCGAACGGCCCCCGACGACAGGATACCGTACTTAATGACATCTTTACGTTAACCACATTCTCCGCTACCGCTTGACGAGTGTGCTCTAACCCTTAGCAGTAGGCCAGGTCGTAAATACTCACATTTACAAGTCAAATATAGAGTCCCCTCTTTTTCCTTTTTTCACCTTTCCCATTCTCACGTGCGGAATGAATTATTGCACATGAAGCGCACCTTAAGCCAACATTACATTGGCGCAACGTATATTCCCATCCTTCTCAAATGTAGCGCAAACTGCAGAGATAGCTAATCCAATATGTTGGCACCAACGTTAGTTCGTTTTTATATCGTTGCCGATATGTTTGCGAGTATTTTATTTCAATTAGTACATAAGAGTGATTTACTGACAATTGTAATATTTTATAGTACCAGTGATTTATAGGTGTAATCTGGACTTGTTTTACTGTTCCATGTTATTTATAGGCTGTGTAGTAAAAAAATTAAATTGCACCAACAGATTAGCTGAAGTGATTACGAGTAAGTGTTCTTTTTTAGTTTTATAACAGACAATCAAGCGAAATTCACACGAAATGAAATATCAGATGTAAAAGTGTTATAGTGATAATATTGCTTTCGTATACTAAATCGGAACAGTTAAAGTCGTGCTTTAATTCTCATCTGTTGATAAGTTAAAAAAAAAACACTAATTCAATCACGAACAGATTATTGATTGACAATTTTATCTGTGATATGTGCCAAACAATAATCACCTCTTTGTCGGGGCCTTAAGAACGGGCCATACTTCATTTTCTTTGGCTGGTCCTATACTGGCATAAACGTAGCCGACATCGAAGTTCCAAATATGAAAAAAGAAAAAAAAACAACGTTCGAAAATCTTGATAAAACCCGCGTGGGGCGGTGACATCGCCGAGTAAACAAATAAAACGAAGCTGACAAATGCGTGTAGCGCCAAGTGTTAATTAGGGTTCCGTACTCATATTATTTATAGGACAAACAAGTAAATAATAATAAAACAATAATGAAAACATGACAATAACAATATCTATAAATGATATCCGTCGCGGACATGGAATTAATTTTACTGGTCATATCCTTAGGAAACCCGGATACCGACTGATCCAAGAAGGCTAATGCCCGGCAGCAAAAAAGATCAGTACTTGGCGGGTAGAGCAAGAGATGGGTGCCTTAGGGATGAAGAGGGTGGAAAAACATGTGCCTCCAGGAAAATAACACTCGTATAAAAGAAATACCAATAAGAAAATACATTTCATTCATTCGTATTGCGGAAGTGAAGGGAAATGTACTAAACTTTGCTATGAAATTTTGCTGGTAATATTTATTTATATTTCCTAGTAGCTTGCTTCAGTTATGTGAACACTAGAATGACAAATTCAAAAAGATCTTGCGACTGTAGACGGAACCCAAAAACGATTTAAAAAAAGTTGAGACTAAGGTGTCGGGCGGCCGTGTCGCGTTATCTCAGTTTATGAACGCTGATCAATCAAAGTTGGAAATTAAAAAGTTGAAACAATGAGGGTTGCTGGCTGGTGAGAAATGATGTCTTTTTAAACGAGTTTTTTTATTTTTTTATGTAGGCTGACATGGCCAGTTACTTTGAGGTGGGAATTCAAAATTGGAATGACCTTGCTGGTTCTTTACAAGTCAATTAATTGAGTGGCCGTCACAGACTCATAAAGAGGTTTCACTTTTTGTTTCAGTTATTATGAAAATTTCACAGTTTGAATTATTTTTGCATTATCTTACTCCCGTAAATACATCATGGGTCACAAATATCTCCAATACAACGTTCATTTTAATGAAATGTTGCATAATTTAGTAATTATATTAATATATAAATTAAAAAGATTCTTAGTTTCACATTTTATTCGTAGATGTGTTTGTAAAGAAGCCGATTTAATTGCATTTTTTTTAATTAACGCATAATTAGTACAATTTCGCCCTAATTATACTCTTAACTCTAATAACATTTCTGCCATTGCCAAGCGCTAAAAAAACGTTTCCCATGACAGTGTAATACTGGCCGCATAGTTTTCATAATAAAGCGTTAAATTTTAATTGAAAATTGCTCGCTGCGACGCGGGCGCAAAAAGTGGTGGCGGCGTGGGCCGAAAATGGCCGAGGGTCCCCGGACACTGCCGAACGCCACCGCCATTATTATACGTAATTACTCAATCGGTAATGTGTATTTATCTTAACACACACATGGATTTGTTCTGTAAAAAAGGGATTCAAAAGTTGACAAACTAATGAGGTTACCAATAGGAAGACGTGGAGTTTGAAATATTTCCTGAATCACTCCTATCTTATACATAACAAACATGGAAACAATTTTGTCAATTTACCATGTTTTTTTTCATGATTTTATCTTTGTACAAGTAAAATTAGATTGGAACAAGGCTCAATCACCTATTTCTTGCTGTTAGTCTGTCCAGTTATGTGACTTGTGTAGTTAGCCAGATGACTAATTGACTTACTTATTTGAGTTTATTAGAAAAATGTGTCTACATGGCCCTCTGACGTCCTTAGATGGAGTTAAAAATGTCGCCAGAACTACATTTGTAATATCACCATTGCAACTAGTGAAAGAAAAAAGTTGATTTACCTTAAAACATTTTTAATTTTTTTCTACTCCTCTACCGTTATCTGTCATTTATATAGGCTCTAGCTCAAATACAATGACACCGATAATATGTCGTCGAAAAACTCTTTGCTTTATGCATAAACGCACTGTTTAGTGTACTTTATGGTTCATAATTTTTTTTCATAAAAGCACTGTTTACCACGATGTCAAATCATCTAACTTTTTTTTCAATCGGCCGCCATATTGCAGTGGTACCAACTTCATAAGCAAATTTTTCGAATGAATAGTTTTACTATCAAACATTTGTAGAACATAAATTATTTACTAAAATAAAAATAAATGATCATGAATTGTGTGTATACGTATTTTACCAATTATTGGTATTATTTATAAATATAAACCGATCCGATTCGGTTCGGATCCGGGTTCAGTTTGGTATGGATTGCAAGTTCAAGGAAATTAAAAACAAAACAGACCATAAACAAGAGGTGTCAATGTGTCATATTTCTAATTTCCCACCAAAGTTCCAATTCACAATTAACAGACGAAATAGACACTTATTAACTATTCGTTATTAATAACTTATTAAAATTAGATTCGTGTTTGTGAATTGAAGAAAACTGTGTATGTTCCTTTTAAAATGGACGAAGAAGAAAATAACTGCACCGCTGAAGAAATTGCGTGAGTAGTAATAGAAGTAACGGAAAAACTACTGCCGAAAAGTCAAATGCTATTTATATAGAATTAGTCGTAGAAAAAGTATTGTATGCAACGGTGTATAACTTGGTCTTAAAACGCTCGTGGCGTCTTTAATTGCGATGCTCGCCGAGGCTCGCATCGCAACTCACGCCACTCGCGTTTTAAGACCCTACTTATACAACAGTTGCATAAAATACTATAAAGGTACGAGTGATATCTTTTAAGAAGGGGCTTTATTATTGTCTGCAGTGACTACTAGTATAAAAATTAATGCCACTTTCTACTTTACAACATACATTGTACCATATGAGATGAAAGATTGAATAATGAATAAATTAATAATTACTTGAGTTAAATGCGTGAGTCACCTCGAAATTGTTTTAATAATGTCGGAGGCTGAATCATACAAATGTTTTAGTGTTTTAATACGATTAACGTTCGTTTGTTTCACTTAATTTTGATACTAGTTTAATAGTTTTCAAACTAAGAATAGATTTCATATCACTTACACACACAAATAACATCTGAAGTAGAAATTGATCAACCCTATCAGTCTTGCCTAATCCTAGGTATATTAATTCCTACATATAGTAGGTATAGTATCGGGCAAGTTTGACGAAGTGCAAGGAAGCGACGCTTTCAGCCAGAGCTATATCAAAACTGCCCCAGAGCTGTAATTCTCTGCGTTTTTCTGCCGTAACAAAATGTTACAAATCGACCGGGTATTTCTACAGACTAGGAGCCAAGACAGGACACTATACTGCAAATGTCTTTCTAGGTTTACAGTTTCGACTGTTGTTACCTATGTAAGAAAATTGTAAAATATCACGAATTGTACTTCGGTATATAAATGAATGGTTTCGTTCAACGGTAAACGTTCAGTGCCAACGCACATGCATGTAAAGTTGACGTCAAAAATATGTGTATACTTTTTGCCTTATTATAATGGAAGACGGTGCAAAAACGTAAACATAATCTCAACGTTGACTGTACGTGCAACTAGCATAGTGTCCCTGAGGAAGCGTGACCCGACAGCGACTGTTTAAAAGTTTCTGGAATGTTTTTTTATTAAATTTAAATGATAGGTACCAAAGAATTTTTTGTATCAAAGCATAACTGCTCGGAAAAACGCGCAAGACACGTAGGTATCTTCTGTGGAAGCACCCTGTTACGAAAAGAAACAAATGACGTCCGTTACGTGACTGCTTATTATTATTTATCATGGCATCTCACCTGACTCTATCTTTAAGAGATGGCAAGATTTATCACTTTAAAGGTTCTGTGTTATTATCGTTTTAAAATCCATTAATCCAGTATTGCAATTTTTAATTGTACGGTTGTCATTCTGAAATTGGATTTGTACCTACATTATATTTTTATTTGGATAATAATTTACAAAGATCGTTGTTTTATTATGAACTTAGCTTCCGCCTGTGACTTCGTCTGCGTAGACCTGGGATAAAACTATTCTGTATTTTAATCCAGGCTATAAACTATCTTCGTGCAAAAGTGTATCCAAATCGGTTGAGCCGTTTAAAAAAACATGATTGAGTAACAAACATCCAAACTTTAACATTTATTATATTAGTAGGATAATTTTATAAATCGTCCTAAGTATAGGTATTTGTACCTCACAAATTTAAGAATAGACTCGTGTCGCCTAAGAAGACTATTCCATTTTAAATACATATGTCGATTTAATTACCAGCACACGAACGCTTAGGCGTGCAGCTGTTCTATCAAGCCAAAGACACGCATGACCATCATGCACGCATAATAGGGATGATGACTAAGATTTTTTTATGATGCCATTCGAACCAGTTTTTGGAGAGGAACAAATGTTTGTATAGGAGCAACTACAATTAAAGAACATAAATACCTACCCAAACATTTGAGACAAAGATTGAACTCGCTGGCGGCACCGCAAAACGCTTCATACTGATAGACACACAGGTATGACGTCACAACTGACATTTGTACTAATCTTTGTATGGAAAATCAGGTAAATTGTTGTTTCGGTCGCGAAATACTGCGTTTAAGTACATAGTTGTCATACAATTTTGTTTCTATAAAAGCGTAAGGATTCGTAGCTTTAAATTTACTCTTGGACAATAAAAAAAATGCATATTTTTTCTAAACTCAAGGTTCAAATCTTTTCATGATTTTAATTATATGTTTTACTTTATTACGATAATTTGATGGTTTACTATCCATTTGGCATCATTACGTTATCAATTTGAACATGAGGCCGCATGCCTATTTAAAAAACTTTCGGTCTCCTGAAGTCTCCACCCATATGGTATTTACACAATTGACATCAACACCACAATCTTCCCTTCCTAATTAGTTATCCAGCGGAAGCCCTAAAGAACAAACAATCTCATATTCAGACAAGTCATCTAACTAAGTCTATAATTTACTGCCTAACTACACCTTTCCTCAGAGAGCCTTAATTGAAACAGCCTGCTTGGCTGGCCATAACTCGGCTCCGCTGGCCTGTCAACGTCCCTATTATCGACTAGATAGAACGTTGAAACATCGAAAAGAGAGTAACTAACTGTACAGAGTTTCAGTCATTGGAAAGTAATCCTTATTCCATGCTGTAGAAAATCTCTGCTAATTGTAATATGTGGAATGAAATATAAATGGGTTATGCTGACGTTCTCTGCTTTATTTCTTTAATAATACGCTTCTATGTTAAGGGTAAATGCGCCGTGTACGAACGGTACAAACCAGATCGCTGTGCTTACTTGAAACACGTTGCTAAACGATCAAAAGTAGAGACGCATCTCAAGTTCTGAGGTTATTTATTTATTTGTTTATACCAATAGAAACAACACGATTTTCCTGTGCTTAGGTACTGTAGAAAATAATCTTAATTAATCTAACCTCATTAAATACAGTTTTAGTCACGGTTATTATGATTCGTTTGAATATAATACGCACGCAATAAATTATTGACTATAGAAAGTTAGTTATATATGTACTTTACATGTTTTTAATGAATTTGCGCATATTGCTACCATTTGCCGTTATCCGATTGAACTGAAAATTGGCATACTTATGTAAGTTTGGTGACTACGCAATATTAAGGGGCCAAAAAGGTGATCTGATGATTGAGACAGAAGGCGGCAACAGTCACTACTAAACTATACAAGATAATTCTAGAAATTAGTTTGGGACGTGATACTTCGGGAAAACTAGTTTTTTTCAAATTATTATAGTTTATGCAAGTTTATTCCAGGATAGGGGAATTTTGTGCAAATGGAAAGCCAATTTATGAAAGGTGTTACATAAGTTTCTTAAAATATCACGCCTTTAGCCTGCCAATGACAAACAACGTTTTATATGGAAGCCGAACCACCTTAATGAGCAGTTGATGACAGTTCAAAAAAATTACAGTAGGCAACAAAAACTAGAACCAAAATCTTCAATTTCATCAAAACGACATCCTAATATCATTTTATTTTTTACCATACCCTTCGCCTTAAGCACATACTTCATTTTAAGTCCATCCGACTCCACGCGAAATGCAATTGTATTGCGTTGGTTTAGAGTTGTATTTAGAGTTTCCTTGGCGATGTCTGTTAAAGGGGTGTATTAGATAAGAGATATTATTTATGCCGAGGCAGTGATACCATCGGGTGGGAATGGGTTTTTAAATAAGATCGCTTTCATTAAGGATTACTTGCGATTTGTTAAGTGATAGTGAAAATGGTAATTATTATGATTATACAGTACTGACTTTGTATTAACACTTGGGATGTATATTGGACTCAATTTAAGGCCAGAATGAATTACACAATCGGTTTAGAAATGCGACCTGTACAGTACACCCGGACATCGTGACAGCGTGACAGACACCGGAGTCCGGACACCGGACATACGAACTATTTTCGGCGCAATCTGATGCATAGAACTTCGTTCGCTTCGCTCGCTCGTTCGATAAAGAAGAAGTGTCTGTGAGATTGTACCTTTGTAAGTTTTTAAGTTTGTATGTAATGGGTAATCTCCGGATCCGCTTATCCGATTGCAAAAAATCTCACTCATGCGTGTAGAATGGGTTTTCTGGATGGTTACAGGCTATCATGTACCCCGCGGGTTAGCCTGCGTTTTTTGAAATACGCGGGCAAAGCCGCGCGGGCAGCTCGTTTAGTATAAATCCACTATACTAAACGGGTAGCGTGTAATGATAACAACCGCTATTCTCCGATAATTTATCTCCTGTTATTGATCTTCGCTTTCCTGTTACGTGTTCCAAATAATACCCTTGCTGACAGACTGACCACCGAGTCCCGCCAGTTTTATTGAGGGTCTGTTCCGCCTGTTGCTTTATACTGTATATAACTGTATGCGTGCTGCCACACCCCGGGCAACCACGTCGACTCGTGGGCTAAACCTGGTAGAGGGGGGCTTGGGTGCTCGCATCTAAGCCTTGCGGTCGCTCCCCGCATAGTGCATGTCTGCCTTGGCTACTAACTAATAGCAGTCTACCGCCGGTGGCAAGGCAGCTAGGAAGTTGTGGATGGCCTGAAGGGTTGTGATAGGGGCCTGTTATCGCTGCCCAGACACTGCATCTCTGCTCTTCTCCGATCGTAGCGGCTATCCGTTCCATTGGTTCAAGGGGGGTAGAGACGAGAGGGTGCGTCTGTGTGTGCGCGAACACTTATGCACCATAATATATCCTGCGCAACGGACTGTTAATTAATAATAACTATATGCGGAAGTTACGCAAGTAGAAATCAGAATACAATGCAACAAAAAAAACAAACACGTGAAATCTATTTAGTAGGCTCTGTGAGCTGTAGAACACTAAAGTTTGTGTTTGTATATTAAGTACTGCATATTAAGAATCGGTTGCGCGCATATCTGTGGAGGAGAAGAACAATTGAACAACGAACAACATACGAAAGGATTTTGGCCCAAGTTGAAATTAGTTCGCTTTCAATGAGTGCGTTCAAGCATATTTGGATATACGCTATAGCGACAATGTTTATTTAATCCCAGTGGTGCGAGGTTAGATCCCCTGAATGAATTGTACTCGACAAAAATTTAAGGCAGTGTCTTTTGAGTCTCCCGTCACTACGTTGCAAATATTTCCAAAAAGCTCCCATCAAAATAGGTACTTTATATTTAAAAGTATTTTGGGCGAGCTCTTTGGACATATTTGGAAACCTTTTTTTTAATATACAACTAGCTGCCCGGCCCGGCTTCGCACGGATTACCCGTTTTACTGTAGGAATTAAATGAATTTCCCGCGGTAAAGTAGCCTATGTTCATCAGGGATAATGTCGGCTTCTAATGGTAAAAGAATTTTTCAAATGGGTCCAGTAGTTTCGGAGCCTATTCAATTCAAACAAACAAACAATCAAATCTTTCCTCTTTATAATATTAGTGTAGACTATTAGCTTCCCCTCGCGACTTCGTCTGCGTGGACCTGAGAGAAAAGCTATTCTATATTTTAATCTAGGCTATAAACAATTCTCGTGCAAAATTTCGTCTAAATCGGTTGAGCCGTTTAATCGTGATTGAGTAACAAACATCTAAATATACAAACATCCGTGTATGTATGTTTATTTTCCATTGAACAGTTCCATCTTCTTGCTCCGTTATCAAATAAACTTGATGGTATATCAAAGTATTGTTGGTATAGTTAGAGGTTGTCAAATTAAATATAAAGCTTGTAATAAAGGTGTGAATCTACTATGCAGTCAATTATATCCTGCCTTAAGGATGTTAGAAATCACCCTTAACCGGTTTGAACTGGTTAATTAAGGCTAGGGTTGTCACAGCTTGGGAAATTTATCTCGTCCTTGTTAAATAAATTTTAATATAAAACAGCTATAAACCATTCATTGGCTTCCGTATAAATATAGACAATTACATTATTATCTTCAAATCGACCTAGTTCTAACAGAACATTCGATAACTTATACTTCATGCCATATTTTACACTTAGTATTAATACTAGGTATTATATTGGACCCTATTGACTTTCAACTAACCGCATCTTCTTACTAATATAAATAGAGTTTTAACATTCAAGCCATACAAAGAAAAGCGAAGTATCACTCTTAATCAACAGAATTGGAATTATTGCCCAATGACAAATCTATTCATATTTACCTTTTAAGATGTTACTGCATAAAATTAAATTATCTTAACTGTGAGTTTGGGAACGAATGAAGGTATGGAATGAGCGGCGCGGCGGTGTCCATAGAGAGAGTGAATAGATGGTCCCCATTAAATAGGAACAATTTGAGAACGTGTAGGACAAAAGCGATGCAGTGCGTTAGATTGTGGTGACCATGCGACGGGACACTTTCGAGAGTCGTATTTATTTTCAGATCGTTTGACTCAGAATTATGGAAACTAACATAAAATATGAACTAGTTATTGTGGTGTTAATGGTTTACCCTTGTTTAACGACAAACATTTCATCAAATTAAGGTTTCGCCGAATTTTCATTTAATCGAAAACATTTTTTTCGAAACGGGTAACTTTTCAGAATTGTTATAAAACAAACCTAACCTTCTACACAATTACCCTTAGGCTATAAACAAAATTACGGTTTCTGAGAAAAACAGTTCGATTAAATGTAAATTCAGCGAAACAATTAATTCGGTGAAGCGGTTGTTGGCATAATAAGGGACTCCCTGATGAGGTTAATATATATATGGTGATCATATATAATTATACTTTTAATATTTTTTTACTATTAATGTAAAAAAAACCAAGATAACTCCACTTCACACGTGGTCATGTCTACAAACATTCCATTATTTTCCAGCCTTCGCTGTTGAAAACGGAAGTTTTCAATTATTCCATGCTTATATAATCTCATTGCTAGTTCGTCTCTCTCAATCAATACATACATAGTGGGTAACTACCTACAGGTGAAATTTTCTTTTTTTGGAACCCCCACTTTTAATAACCCAGGTTAAATATAAAAAAAAATTGTTTCGAGCCTAATGCCATTCATAATTGATTGACTTGGAAGAATAAAATGCCGCTGCTAAATCTACATAATTTGTTACAAAAGCGACAGCTCTGTCCTAAATAATGTAAAAATCACAGCCACTCTAGTAACTAATGTAAGTGCAACCGACTACCGCCCGACCGACCCGCTTTCTACACAGAATAATGGGTGCCAATTAATAATTGTACCCACTAGAGACACCAGCACCGACCAACGTAAATTGACCCGTGAACCCGATAGTTCAGCAACTTGTGAACTGTATTCAGAGTGTTTAAAGGAATAGTAAGTAGACATGTGTAAATGTAACCTTAGCTCTTAAACCTTTCTCCTCTCAGCATTTTTATTAGGTACCAATGAGCTAACTCCTGGTTCTAGTGTGCTTGTTATATATTAAAAAATAAAAATAAAAATGTAATAAAAAAGCAAGCTATCTATTTAGAAATAAAAGAAAAGAGGCTGCCTTGCCTTGTGGCAGAGGCAAGGCCGGGCAGATATTTACTTTATGCACTAGAGCATAACAATCCGTTTTATGCCTATACACAAAATATAGAGAAACTAAACGAGCATGAGAGCGGTAAAAAAAAAATACAGCCTAATATGTTTTTGTGATAAATTGATAACATGTAATCTGAATAGTATGCACCTTTGTAAAAACAAATACATAATTATTGTTTCCGTTACTTACATTTAAGGTCCTGTCTAAATCCAGGCTCTATTCAATATTAATATATATCTAGAGCTTAGGTTATTCTACTTAATTGGTTCCGTTGATTTACCGCCGATGATTTCAATTAAAATATTTGCTCTTAATTGTTTGTAATAATACACCTCACTTGATTTATGAAACTGGCCACTAGATGCTTAATAAATAGTTTACTGAATGTTATTCTATAAATACTTCTGTAAAGTTTAATTCATGTTTCACGTTTCAAGTTAACCTACTTTTCATCACACTTGCTCGAAAAGGGCTTCATAATGCGCAGACATACAGAGCTGTCATAGCCTGTGTTACGCCCACGGGCGTAATGGTTTTTTTCTTAAATTGTATCTGTCACTCATGCAGCAGTTACAAAGCAAAGAGGTTTTATATCAAATACGATGTTTGAAAACGTATTTATAAATAAATTTAAACTCAAAAAACTACTTGAACATGTTTAACTGAATTATTTACAGATTCAATATGTAGTTATTTAGTGTCTATGTAAAATGTTATTAAGTGTTTTCAAACCGTGGCTGTATACAGGAGAAGGGTCTTTGCCATACGCGCCTCACGTCAAATTCAACAAAATGGACGACTGACATGTTGCAGTTTTTATTACGATTTGTATTCATTTCATCTAAAATGTATTTGTTTCCTCGCAAATGTGATGAAAAACATTGTGTATAACACGGGCGTAAGAATATTGCAAACTCGAGTCATCAAAAGCCCTCCGCCTTCGGCGTCGGGCTTCTGATAGACTCTTGTTCGCAATATTCCACTTCCGCCCCTCGTTAAACAATGTACTATTACAACACCAGTTATACGGTGCGTCTACGTTTTATGCACTGAAATATTTTTTTAAATTATATATATCCGTACGAAACTACGGTAGCCTAGCGGTTCAGGCATGGCTCTCAAACGGCGGTCGTGGGTTCGAATCCCGGCTCGTACCGATGACTTTTTCGGAACTTATGTACGGAATATGATTTGATATTTACCGTTAGCTTTTCGGTGTAGGAAAAACATCGTGAGGAAACCTGCATACATCCACGAAGACTTCAAAGGTGTTAGTGAAGTCCCCAACCCGCACTGGGCAAGCGTGGGGACTACTGCCCGTTCCCTCTCATCCATGAGAGGAGGCCTGAGCCCAGCAGTGGGACGTATATAGGCTGATTTATTATTATTTATATATATCCGTATCTATTTCGCAAACTTTTTCTCTACATTTACACCTATGTGTTATCGGTTATTATGCCCATATTTGATTGGTTTGGATCAATTGTATAATGTTATACTGGATTATACCAATCATATCATTTAACTACGCAGCTATCTTAGTTCTAATTCAAAAAAAAATCGTCATCTCCAATTCCTTCTCAATTGACTATGACATTGGATTGGTGATTTCCTACGTAGCTCAACCAACCTATATATTCTTAACTTTCAACACGTTAAAAATACTCTAATTGGCGAGCACTGGTATTTCAGCTGCCCCCAGTTCGCCTCCAAGCCTAATTATCCGCTTTTGTGACGTCACAACGTAGATCTCAACCATACTTTGTTGCAAACCGAACCCATCTCACGTACCCATCATTTAGCTAGCGGCAAAAAAGGCCCAGTCCCACATCATTAGTGGCCAAACGAACAGACAGACGTCTCACTCAGTGCATAAACAAGATGCGCCCAGTGAAATATTAGATGCAAACGAGCAAGCAAAAATGTCCCGGGATTAACATAGGGATATGGCGAAGCAGCGCAGATTTCATGGGAGCAGAGAGCGCACTTCGTCTGTTCATCTATTCTACCTATACACGGTGCTCGCGAGGAATCGAAAAGATTTTAACCACGCATTCCTTCGGTCATTAGGATTAAAAAATATATGAGAACCGGAGTCAAACCCGGATTAGTTTTGAAGATATCATACATTTTCATGTAAACAATTTATTGTGATTACTAAGTGTATTAAGCTCTTTTGATCGCGAAGTTGCCACCTATGTTGTTAAGTTTAGCGTCGCTATTGACAGGCATCAAAGTGACAGCTACCACTCACTAAATTCATCTTTTTTTGGAAAAATTATCGGAAACATTTTATTAAAAAGGATAAGTTTCATAGGGAAGCAATAGTTGTCATCCACATTCTATAAAAAAAACGAAAAATAAAAAATAAAAATTTTTTTTTGCTGTATTTGATTCGGGTTCATTTTTTTTTACTCGTAATGACCCAAGGACTGCGTGGTTAAAATCTTTTGGATTCCTCGCGAGCACCGCCGTGTATGCCACAAAATAAAGGTAGCGCTCCGTATTGGTGACCGCTTTAGAGCTTTGTAACACCCATTGTCCACCAATTGATGGTCTGTAGGTATTCGAACGTGATTTGGAAACCAGTTCCGCTTCTCCCGGCTTACTGAACATAATTTTAGATTAACCTGCCTTTACCGTTTATATATCTTGAGATTGTAAGATTTACATATTATAATACACTTATCTCGCACACTCAATAAAGAACGTGAAGTAATCTAATTTATGACGGAACTTTGAATAGTCTACTGAAACTGATAACACTGTTTGGTTACGAAAACAGACGTCATAGCTCGAAATCTCACGTGATATAAATAATCTGGTATCTTATTTTCAAGTATTTTATTGACCTCGTTGTATTTAGGATTGTTATTATTTGCCGGAGCTTATTTAAAAAAAAAGAAAATCGTCTACTGAATCGTCAAAAAAAACTATATAATTATTGAACTTGCACACAAAATTTCACGAGAATCGACCTGTAGAGGATAACAGACAGACGATAACGAAATAATTTTTGCCCAAGCTGAAACGGAGAACTTCGTTCGCTTCGCTCGCTCGTTCAATATTAACTCTTGTGACTACAAGATACGTCTTCAATCGAATGTACCTTCTGTTGTTAGCTGCTGTGCGCATGCGACGCACAAGTCTACCGCGAAATTACTGCGGCTGGATACGCGGTGGGTTTCCTCACGTCAATACTAAAGGGATTTATACGGCTATACAAGTTTTGTTTCGCGGTGCATTTTTTTGTCAAGCTTCCATTACCATTCCGATACCTGGGGCATTTTTGTATGTTCTTTTACTAGATTTTTGTATGTTATTCGAAGCAGGGTATCACTGTAAGGTAAGGAATTTACTCGGTGATTCCACTCCTGACTTCTGTGATTGTGTTGTAGGTTTGAATGCGAATAATCTCTTTATTTTTTTTGTACTATTTATTCATATAAAATAGACCGTACTGTTTTATTCAAACGTTCCGATAATATTTCTATCGCCTAAGAGCTAAATCTTACTGTCCTACTAATATTGAATACTAGAAAGTTTTGTGAAATGGTTTGTTACTCTCTGATGCAAAACGACTTAATGGATGTTTATAAACGTAGCCAGTAGATCAGATCAGAATGACGGTTTAGACTAGTAAAATTGTAATTTGTAACTTCGTGAAATGTACCCCAGAGGTTATCACGTAACTTTTCAAACGCACGTTGGGACAACACCACTGTCATTTTCCAATACAAAAAGTGACAGTTAGATCTACCTGAGGCTCTAGTACCTATAAGTTTTATCGAAACAAAACGTTACGACCACGTTTGCGTTAAGCTGTCAAATCCCATATAAATTGAGGGTAAAACGGAAACGCGATCGTAAAGTTTTGTTTCGGTAAAACTTATACTCTGACGTACGTGACGACCTGCTGAGTTTTCCACATACCGTTTCAGACAAGAGCGCTAATAACATACGCATTCTTCGACCAATATTGGAACAGGAAAAGCGTGATAGAGGCGCTTCCTCTACAAGGTGTAACTGGGTTGAGGATTCTAGCTGGATTCACGTGTGAAACTACTAGTGGCTATAAGGGCTTGTAAATGTTGGGCTTGTAGCTATGGCGGCGTAGGCGATAACGCGCTGTGTTAACATGGCGGCTGACAGCAGGATGGATAGACGTGCGGGCGGCGTGGGGAAAAGAGACATAGATATAGTTTTCACACTTGCAGGAATTAGTAGGTGAATGCAAAACTTACCTTACCCTTAAAACCAGACATAATGTTACTTCAATTTAATTAGTATTTGTACCAATACAAATACGTTTTAAATACACGCAATAAAATAAACATAAAAAGTGATTTACATTTTATAATCAGCTCATAAGGTAGCACCCGGAAATTTGATATTATTGTACGGAAAAAAAGAATATCGGAGATAAAACGAGTTTTTTTACCGTGTTAGTATTACGTCAATCTTTCACGGTCACACTCTTATCTAGGTCGTTTACATAATTGCCGGTGCAAAAAGTTCTGTTGATGTAGAGATCTTTAAAGCTATGCGATGTCAGTAAAACTGCACGCATATTGCACGACGCGACACGAGAACACAAAATCTACCCTCCTCTTTATTGCATAGTGCGAGTGAGACAGGAGTTGCTTAACCACATGCGACGTGACTTGGCAGCAAGTTTGTTTTAGCTAACTGACAATCTTTGATTTTCCTAACTTTGAATCCATTTTATTTCACAGGCCTATTACGCTATTCTTCTCTTGTTTTTCTCCACATAGTATATAGGACAGACGCTCCACACGCGAGCAGTGCTTCCTACCCACAAAATGAGTCCTAAGTGTACCATTCAAAATGTAGGTGGGTAATGGAAACAAATCAATTCCCCAGTTAGAGTCAGCCGCGGGTGTCGGCGCAGTTAGCTTTTATTAATAATGTTTCAACGGCTAGACCCAGAATCGCGTCCTACAGACCTTTAATGCCAGCCCCCGGCAAACGGGTCTGGCTTCTTAGCACTCGACAGAGTTCGAACAGTACCCAGACTGCGCATACTTCAGATTATTTCATGTGCCCGACGTTATATAAAAACTGTCATTGAAATTGGAATGCTCTACCTGGGGCGGTAGAGTCGTTTTTTGAATGGACTACTTTGACGCAATTCTGCCAAGTCAACTAATCTCAAGCATGTGTCTAAACTTTGTAGGACGCAATTGAATGGCTATGTTTTGTACGGCAAGTACACCAAGGTTTTGCAAAGCACAACGTGATACTGTAATATACAGTACTGTAATAATCCAACCCGCACTGTCAGCGTGGAGGCTACTGCCCGGGCAGGACGGTGCTAGCAGCGGGATGTATATACTCGTACATGATGATCATGATTATGATGAATAAATTTCGGAGTAATTGATAAAAGAGTTGATTTTTAAAATTAAGTAAAACTCGTTTGCCGTGATTGAAAAATTACAACGTTGGATTTTATTGAAATAATTAAATGGTGACATGACCTGAAAAGCTTTTACTGTTTTAATTAGACACTTAACTTTGTTTAATGATTTTAATTATAACCTACTACTTATTTCTTTGTACAGATATCTCTACTGGCATAATATTTTGGTAAGATATACTTATATAGATGGGAACAAAGTCTGAAATCTTATAAAAACACAGCGGAGGAAATTTTGCTAAAAGTTATATTTATTTTCTTTCAATATATTTACTGTTATCAAAGTGTTTACTATGCAGGTTGTCGGAAGAGTAAGAGCTACAAGTTGAATTGATAGCACTATGAATTCTTTAATTTGTCGCAGTCAATCCAATCGAGACAGTTTATGCTCTAGAATTATAATCTTAGCTCTAATTACTTTAGCAATTAATTACTTTACTTTATTAGTACAACTTCATCTTACTCTAGACTCGTCATCCTTTTGCAATGAAACACTACTAATAGTAAATAAATAAAAAATATTAAAACTGTTAGTATTTTTTATGTAGGGGAGTATAGTGTGGACATATTGTGTATGTAAGTTCATTGAGCGATGCTAAGTAAAAAAAAATGCTACTTATTTAGAGCTCCCTAGCCGATTGATATTCCTAATTGAAAATGTAATTGATATGAGAAAATCCAATTTGATCAGACCGAATTATCTATAGATAACGAAAGTTTACGAAATCGAGTATGCTAGCCTAATCTAACAGTTCCTTTCTAAACTACTTACTGAAACAGTATCTCCTAATCAATATGAAACGCCGTATTCGATTGAAAATAAGACTCGCCACATTAAATCAAAACTCAGTTAATCGAATCGTCCAATTGAAAACCGCTTTTTACTCAAGCGACAATCTGCAAACTGGGTTAGCACTAAGCGACAGAAATTATGAATAACGTGAAAGTATAGATTTATGGTCAAGTTTATCATGAACCTAATGTTGTGTCGTTTAAGCTTCCGCGGCGTAAGTGGCGCTTACTACTGTGATACCTGTGATATGTCACCATCACAGTGAGGGATTAGAGTTATAATAGCGTTGGGAGGAGCATGATATGTAAACTATTAAACGTATCAAGCCTTCTATCATGGTTTTCTTGTAGAATAATCATCGTGATAATAGCCCATTGAAGCATACACACAACTGAACACCAAGTACCTACACAATTAATGTTTCGCGAAGCACTTGAGTAGAAATAGAAACGTTTTCATAGATTTCTGCTCTCGCTTGGATTCCTGGCGATTTAAGATGTTATTAAATTGTATTGCACGAGGCACCTTATTAACCTATGCAGACAAAAAACAAAATAGTATCGTGTTGTGGGAAGTAGTGATACTGGCGCCATTGAAAGCGGTTTATCGAACCACAATAGGTGCTTAGCACATATTGTCAAGTTTTTCCTCCTGTGATTGGCCTTTGTGGATAAGATTATTAATTGATTTAGACAGTTCCGTTTTTAATTAGCGATTAATTAATATTTTTTGCAGTCTTAGTCAGGAATATTGTATTAAAATACCTATACGTCGTTTTGAAGCTCCTGAAAAGCGCCTGTTTTATTTGTTAGATAGTTACGTAGAAAGTAATTCGAAAAGGAAGCATTAATTTACTAATTAGCTTACATGTAAAATTTGCCTACAAATCACTTAGGTATTTATATCATATGTATTTATACAGGTAAAATCAGCCCACGAATCTCTTTGGTATTTATATCAGTAACATTTATCACATTCACTTTGACTGATTGACAAGGAACGGTGCCTTACGTGTTATAATAATATTTTCTCAGTTGAACACCTTTAATCTTCTGAGAAATTCCGTCTATAACTTTAAAAGGCTACTTAACCAATAAACATAACAGGTAGGTAAGTGCTCACAACTTTCCTTGCCATATAGATAAAGGAATGTATGAAAATCGTCAATAAAACCAACATAGTTAATGTAATGGACCTGTCGTTTACTAGAAATCTGCGATTACTGCCGTAAAGCTGAGTTTAGATACATCAATTTGTATCGGACTTACTACTAAACCATTTTAAGAACGAATAACAACAAACCTGTATGATCTTTAAATTTCAAATTGACGATATGAATACTTCCAGAACATACGAAGGTCTTAAGTTTTCTGAATGATCAATCAAAAATATATACTTACTGGATGAACCGATTAGAGTGCGATTTTTAAATTGAATGTCTTGTCCTATCGGGTTGGTTTTTAGCTATGTTGATGGGGTTGGGGTTTTTATTTATTTTTATTTACGTAGATATCTTTGTCAACTATTGATGCTATGTGAGATACCAGCTTTACTTGGACAGCATTTACCTAATACGTATGCCGTGAAGTTGTAAGACACATTAAACAACTTACATACAAATGATTGTATGTTTGTCAGTGTAATAAATAAGTAATGTGTAAGTGTGTTCAGGTCTTCATTAAGTCAGAAAATCAATGCACATAACAAAACCGCTTGCATATTTATAAAAAATATTCCAATAAAGGGTTACTTCCGGTACATCCTTCTCAAATTAAAAAAGGGTTGGCAACGCTTTTGAGGTTCTGTTGCTACGATGTCTGTATACCACCTGGCAGGCAGTAATGCTTGGTTGCCACTAAATAAATAAATAAATTTAAAGGGACAATATTACACAAATCGACCTTGTCCCAAACTAAGCAAAGCTTGTATTATGGGTCCTAGACGACGATAAACATAGTTATGTAGATAAATAAATACTTAAATACATAGAAAACATCCCACAGTCTTGTAGTAAAAAAAAACCTATAAAGATTTTGCAACGATTCAATTAGTTTACTTACTGGTCGACGTCACGGACTCTAATCCAAGTAAAAAAGTTCAGCATTTTTTTTTCTCAAAATATCAGCTATTCGACTTACCGTTCGTCTCCGGGCTCCGTTTCGTCAATACAAGGTACTTAGCTTGTAGAATACTAGGTAGGTATTTAATTTAATATTCTGGGTGTCCGCGATAACAAGTCAGACCAACATCTTCTTTCTGTACATTTTCTTAAATTACACATAATTAACTTGATTCGTTTCTAAAAGTTTGCCAGTCTCTGGAGTGGAATAGTTTGTTCCGATATTACCGTTAGTCTAAGACCATTGATCAGGCATGCAATAGGAAGTGTTTCAATGGTGTTAACGCTTTCGCTGCCACGAACTCGCTGTGCTAGAGGAGTTCACTTTTAAGTATGGGAATTGAGAACCTTGCTACTGAATGTATCAAACCGATCAGCTCTATATTATAGGACTGAACGTTTATGTAAACCTTAGGTAAACACAAAAGGAAAACTTTTCATATATTTAAATGGTGGTTTATTGCGTGTGGCATTCTCTAGCAGACAACCTTATTAGGGAGGGCTGAAAAAATGTACGCAGTGCATTTAACTAACTCCAAAGAAATTACATTATTGTATGAGGGTTTTTGTCTTACTCACTTAAAATTGAGTAGGTACTTATTTAGATTTAGATTTCTTTATTTCATAAAATAAATTTACATAATAAGTTAACTTTAAGCTAATTTACATGAATTTATTTAATGATCGTCAAATAATGAATAAGTATTATTAATTGAATGAAATGGCACAGGTACAATACAAGATTATTATGGACATATATTACAAAATGATTAATGATAAGGAATATAAATATTGATATTGATATCTCGTAATGATCGTCAAAATAAAAACTGGAACTTTTTTTATTATCAAATTGTAATTATTAGTTTTAAATTAAATTAACCATGTCAAAAATATCATCCATATACTCACATACAGAATACAATGGATGTTCCAATAAAAAGATTCTCAGCTGACGTTTGAATGTTTATTATTAAACATATTAAAAATGCTGCTTCCTGTATATTGGGTATTCTTCTATTTGTTCTAAATGTTTCTATTTTATTATCGATAGCTGCTCTCTCAGAAGTCGATAATTATAATCAACTCCATCCGTCTTGTGTTATCTTAAAGCACGGCATTTTCTCCGTAATGAATCAGGCTATCAAGCTTGGGGCCGTGGAGTCTAAAATTTATACATATTTCCCTATAATGTTGTGAACAAACAGGTAGAATTCATACAAACTTTAGTATTGAGGGAAATTCATCGAAACCAAATCGAACTAGTATAACAAGGCCACTGAATAAATAATAATGGAAGGCTAGTACTATGGGCACCGGACGGCGATATGCATTTATATAATAGCAGGTATATACAGATAATAATCATAATCAGTCGTTCCCTCAAAGCTGAGGATCATGACATTATGTCCTATTATTGCCGACCAGATAGAATATAGATAAATACATTCTTGAATAAAATAAAATAATTTTGTATAAAGGGAACATTCCTTTTATTTCCCTAAGATGAATTACTGCATTTACAGATTTTATTATAAGGTTACCTGAACCGGGACTCAAATCAACCAAAAATAAACACCCTGAATTTTAATCTACTAATCGGTAGAATAGAATCAATGTAATATTTATTGCCACAAACTAAACATAATACAAAATAATTTAGGTACACCGCATATAAACTTAAGAACTACTGCATGGAAAACTAAAAAGTACACTTTAGATAAGTATATTTAAAATGTAAGAATTACATTTTTTTTTTTTTGTGCTAGAAATGGGTACAATTTTTATTCACTATCAGTCAAAATACACACAATGTTAAGGACAAAATCTTTCAAATAAACACCTGAAATGTTTCAGTCTATGAAAGGATTTAGGGTAGTTTCATCCTGCATAATAAAGTAAACATTGTAACTACTTCAAACGCTAAATTAATGTATTTACCTACAGAATATAAATAATTAAAATTAACTTGAATATGGCCAATAGATCGTCTAGTGTCTACGTTGTGTACCGAGCAACCTAAATTCTTTTATGTGTAGCAAATTAGACTTTGACTCCTCCCTACCTACTCAACCCTACGTCACCCTACTGCATCCTAGTTCAAAATGTTAATTATGTAATAAATAAAATTTGTTTTTGGTTAATAAACCCCAACCAGATCCTACCGTGGCCGGTTAACGTAATGGTAGTTTTATCAATATTTTCTCAACATATAATATCCTCTTAAATTAAAGCCTTTGTTTCTTTATATACCAAAACATTGCCTCAATTTATAATCATACCATCAAATCAGATAACAGACCAATCTAGCTAGCTAATTGTTTATTATTATTATTGTATGGAAGATTCTCTTTCATCCATACTATGCTACCATTTCCGTCTGGATGTGGGTCTGGCCATCTAGCTAATTAAATACCCATTTTATTATATTTTGTTTCTAATAGGTAATCCTAACATGTTTAATAAATTTACCTGTGCTTCGTACCTAATTTCTGATGAGAAGAAGCACTCAACAAACTCATCAGACCTAACAGTTGAATATTATTTCCTTCAAGGAAAATTATGTATTAAGGCATTATTCCACCCTTTACATAGAGACTAATGTATACATTAAATTCCTATAAACCTGCTATAGTGAAGATATTTGTAATACTGAGGTATACCGTCCATTAAATATGAATTATTGAACCTGAAGTTTACCCTAAGTAATGAGTATATTCCACTCATGATAATTCGATACCTTAATATTAGACATAATGGACTGCTCCGCTTGCCATTAGCCTAGAATCATTTCATCTTTCTGAAACAATTCTGATATCCTAATCATAACTGGAAGTATAACACCTTGATGACAATAAGCAATATGACGATTACACCTTTAATATTTCATATGTAATAAAATACGGAACCCAATACTACTGATCCACACACAATAACGAATTCCTATTCAGTTACTCATAATTGCAATTAAACCTTCAAATAAATGTTATTTGATTTGTAAACCTTCATTCTAACTATCCATCCCTAAGAATAGTATTCCTAATACCCTATGACGGTGTTTGACTCTATACCTAAGCCTACCTACCACTAAATCCTATACTACTGTATGCAAAACTCCCATCATTACTTTTATTAACGTTATGTGATGTGTATGTTCTAAGCTAGCTAGGGATCTAAGCTGTAAATTGTTCGGAAGGCTAATCCGAGAATGCAACCTAGAGCCTGTGTAATGTACATTTCACAACGTGTCCGTGGACTTAAGGGTTCTGTGAAATGCACGCCCTATTTTATAACATATAAATATATATCCAATAAAAGACCAAGCCTTAAGCACACACAAGACCTCAACGAGTGGATAACAATCCTAGCGATCGACTTATGGGAAATGGCGATCTTCTCGCTTCAGCCTGTGGCCAACCTTAAGACGAGTAAGAGGCCCATCAAAGATAGGCTACACCATCTGTGCAAATAAAAAAGATGGTGCCAGGCTTCTCTCAAACCTGGCCTACTACTAACAGGATCCCGAAGTATATTTCCTTGTCACCGTTCGGGGAAATGCACTTCGTTAAGTTGACCATGCAACTAGGACTTTGATCTGGTTCGAAATAATAATAAAATCATCTAAAATAAATCCAAAATCTAACAGAAAGTGAAATAGTTCATTACTACGCAACATAATTGCACAATACTGAACCTTAGAATAAACTCAGATTCTAATAAGTAGAGGAAAAGTTCCAAACTATGCAAAGCAATCGCACAATATTGAACCTTCCCGCCACCACAATAATGTATCTACGAATGTTTACGTTATGAATTTAGGCTCGACCCAGAATCAATGACAATCCGAGAGTTCGCTAGAGAAAGAATGAATACGTCTACTCGGTGCGCCGGTCTTATATACACTAAAAAAGGCTGAAACGCTTTAAATGCATGATCCACATGAATCGCTCGATGTGCTTGACGTAAACGAAATAATACCTTACCAGCATTAACTTAAGGTTTGTTTTCAATCGTGCCGCGTACGTATTTATTCCCTATTGGAACCAACTTTACTCATTGCGCAGTGTTTGCGCCAGCTCCGTAGCGGCAACACGTATTTAGTTTACTGAGAAATATGAAAATATTACGTTTTGTTACGTACGAACGTCGATTTAACTATGTACTATTATATTCTATTCAGGTGCCCATATAATTTCGATTCATACCAAATGATGATGACGATTAATGTATTAATTCTTATTATATTATATTATTCCTTCATTTAGCATTAATTGAAGACCATAATAGCGCCATAGGCATAGTTCTAGTTACATTCGCCCCCTCGAGGATTAGACGAGTAATTACATATAATTCACGGAGAATCCTCGAACTACTATTCTATAAGACAACATTTCCTAGATTTGTTAGCATAGCCCCCCATTTTAAACGTGTGTGTGTGATGTGTGTTTAACCAGTACTCGTTGATTGTTAGTGACTTGGTATAAAACTTAGTTCTTTGAACTTCAATAATGATCCATGAAAATCTTCTACCCAATTCTTTCCCATTTGCCCGGAGTACAGGTTGTGAGGCTGTAGAACCTATCGTTCCGAGTTTGCAGTATCAAACTGAATCTTTGGACCTGGCTGGGCATCCTCCGATTCGATCCACATTGCTCGGACATGGATGATCCTACAAAAACTCTCCACGCAAACCAGAAAAAAACCTTTATGTAAGTATTGAGATGTTCATTTCTCACTAATTAAAATTCGAACCAAATCTCGATACGTCATCACTTTTTTCAATCAAGTTTTCTTGGAGTGTGTCACATTATTGAATCAGATATTTGATTTCAGACTCCTTTCCACCCCAATATATAAAATGTCCATTTATAAATCTAGTTAACCTGACATTTATCACCTCAATGCCCCTTCATCACCATTCATCATTAAATACTATTCCAATCATAAAATGAAATGACTATCAGAACATTAAAGTTCAAAATGCGATTAACTATGATAATTATTCATAATTATCTAAAAAAATATAATATTCTAAAGAAAGAACCTAAACTTGTATGCCAATTATTGTACCACAACTCCTCTATTATGATGAACATGTCATCACTAGGATGAAAAGTAGCCTTACTTTAACAATTAAATCACTGTTATCTTTCCAAAGATAACCTCTCACCATCGACCAAGGAACTTATGAAAATATTAGAGATAAAGTATCAACTTAAAAATAAATAATTTTGTAGAAATATGTACTTATACAATTTTTCAAAAATGAATGTACATTGACAAATCATTTTTGATACAATTTGATGTCAAATATCCTTCTTCAAAATGTGGTGTGTATACCCATTTAGTCTCAGCGTCTGTGTAGTATGTAGTCAGTAAAAACTCCCATGGAACGGGCTAATCGTAATACGATTCTTAACCTACGGATAAGATTTTACTGACTAATGTGTAATTTTGATTCCCCCAAATACCAACAAATCCAGGTTGATTACCATATAACATTTGCCTATTTGCAACAACCCATTTTCACAGAACTTCCCTCAAATCTACACACCCTTTTCTCACATCACCTTACTTTGATCATCTCTGAATAGGTCATACACTCAAGCACTAACATCACTTCCTCATCCGTTTGTTCACTCGATTATTACAGATAGCCAAAGTTCCAGATATGTAATCAATGCAACAATTTTTTTTATAATTTTTCTTAAATTTTTAACCCTTTTCCTTCAATGAATGCCAAATAAAGCAACAAACTTAAATTCCATATTTTATATGCTCATATAAAATGCGCTGTTTCAGTAAAATAGTATCTATTCATAACATCCAATTTCAATAATCAGAAAACAAAATTAATAGATATTAATAAACTGTGTTTCCCTTCTCAGATGCATTTAAACTGGAACACTGTATGAATCCAACTTCTATTCATTATTCATCCAGACTTCACTGTGATTAATAAATTGCCCATAAACTTCACATAAATATTTAGTGTTGAAACCACCTCAACAGGTAATGAATTATATATTCTTAACTTTTAAGTATATATATAGATTTATAATATATACAAGTTTTTCATGTTATATTTATATTATATTTATAATTTATACTTTAGCCAAATTCACCGGTGTTTTTTTTATCAAAACTTATATCGATACCAATAAAATTTTCAATCATCTACCCGGATTAAAAGATACATAAAACTAGACTGACATCTTAATAGAATGCTTTATGCTTACCAAAAAAATCATATTTGCCACCCCCTTAAATGCACCATAACTTATTTTATGTGTTACTTTTACTTTAAACTTTAGTAGAATAGGTACACTATTGGCTCAAATTTAAGAAATAATGTCTGTACTTGTGATAAAGAATATACAAGCGCCTTATAGCAAACAACACTAATAATATACACAAAACTAGAGTTTCCATTTCGCATCCGACTAATATACCTTGGAATTATTGTGAAACCTACATAATGTTCCTGGCTGAAGTCACCTATACTTTCATTATTATCTCGTTGAAATAATACCAGAATTAAAATGCAAAATAAAGTTTTTCTGCAAGTTTTAAGGTAAAACGACATCTCTTTTTTTTGACATTGACACTCCCACTCGACTTTTGGGACACGCCACGTTCGGAAATCTTTCTTCTTTTTTTTTTATTCACAGTTATTTATGATGTTGATGACTTTTCAATATTAAAGCTCAATATAATAATAATCTTTCTTACAAATGTTTTATCTCATCTTGTAAACATGAATGTTCAACTGTTTATCTGAAAAATCCCTTAGTTGATGACTTGTGTTGCCATCTATGAAAATAACACTACATTCCGTGTAAGCTACCAGCTACCTATAGATGTATAATAATAGTATCTGTTTGTTGAAACCATAGATAATTGTTTACAAATCCCTCGGAATAATTATGATGAATCATTATTTATGATGGTTAAAAATCTTTGTTACAATTTTAGATATATATATATTTATTATGAATACTTTTATTAACAAACGTTTGAAAAAAAACAATTTAGTGCGGTAATGAGGTAAACAGATCATGTGATTCTACCCCAACTTGTCAGTACAACATGTGGAAGTCATAATTGGGTGTAGCGCACAGATGCAACAATCCGACCACATGTGCATGCAATTTCTCAGTACAACTCGTTTGACAGTCGGATCAGCAGCGCAACACTCCTCCAGACAATAGCAATTAGTCATCTTCTGGCAAATTGGGGCCGAAAAATCATGACATGCATACATACACCCCCTTATTGATACTGTGCCAGACACCGCATAGTCTGCCATTGCTTAAACAGTCCGAAATCATGCGTTGTACTGCATGCAGTCCGACACGTTCGAGCGTTTGGACGCGACTTATCTGCTAAGTATTAGATTGTCTGTGGATTTGTTTACATTACTACTGGTTATTTGATCAGAGTTTTTTTCGTAATGATTAAGTGCGTTTCTAAAATGTCTGTCTTGAGAAAGATTAATTAATGAATTAATTTCTAAATATATGGGACTACAACAATCTACAACGATCCTAAGTTTTTGGAATAAAAGCTCCCTGCACAAGTGAACCAAATATTACGTGATATAGATTTCGCACGGAAACAAACTGTTTTAAAAATAAAGTACTTCAGAAAGAAAGCGTCTAAACTACAATTAGGTAAGTAAGTCCTTGATCTATATTTATATTTCATCATGGTCTTTTAGTATTTTATTTCTGCGCGTAGCTTGACTACACCCTCGCTCTTTGAAATTCTCAAGTACTTTCAAACTCAAGTATGTTACTAATTTTTAGCATAAATTTAGACAAAGCATTGACCCACGTTCACATACCATAAACATATCATACATACAAACATGTATCAAACAATTCTGAGCTTTAGCTTACATGGTATTTATTTCTAGCCATAGAATGTTCCTACTCTTTTTTTATTGAAATTTATGCGACTCCTTATTATCATAGCAGTGCCATAACGTACTATGAACGTACCTAAAATTATAGTCCAAAAGAGTCCTTGTCGAAAATAGCTTTGTTGGTTATGATTTATGCTCAAAAAGTAATTCTAAACTATGACATAACTTTTTCGTTTCCTAATCCTATGTTTGACTATCTTACTACTTGAAATAATGACAAAGTAATTTATTGCAGGTAATATTATACCTGATGTGCTTTTAAAACAATTTGTACAATCCATTCAACAACTAAATGTTCTTTTTTTTATATGCTTTTATCATATCCCTCTTTCTTGTGATTTCAGAAAATCAAAGATGATGATGCCCTATCAAATGATGAGTTTACATAAAAGCTGATTATCCTATCAGTAATGAACACTCGAGAAACTTTGTTTCACTCCGATGATTTCAGTGATGACTAACCTCTTTTCCTATATCAGTGTATGGATGATTCTAAATGTAAGTACAGCAAGTATATAGTTATACTAGATCTATTGGTTTTATATATCTTTCTTATCTTTAGTCTCTCTATACAAAATTAATTGAGCTTGTTTGATATCTGTCACCGGAGTCAAAAATATTTTTATTTTATTTTACATTATTTTGATTCTTTCTACATGCATGAAAGTATGTTGTATCGATTCTCATACAGGAATATATATATATCTACTGCCCTAGTAACATTAATTTTTCAACTGGTAATATTTTCAGGTTATTCGAAGCAAGCGAGATGGTGGATTTTCAAGATATACCCCGGCATGCTGATCAATTTACTTGAATTTGTAAATTCTTGTACTATAAAAGGTAATTAAATAACTCATTTGTTTATTATTTTAGTTTATGTAATGTTACTATTGAAATAAAATCAAAGAATTTATTTTTATAAATAAAATTGTACAAGTCCAAATATGACTTGTTACTGCAACCAGCTAGTCTACATGATTTTTTTTTAATGTATCTCAATATAAATCATGTATCACTATACTACCTGTCCAGTCTTATTCCTACATACTGTCACTAGCGACACCGAGTGGTGCGTCCTAGAACCAACAAGCCGAAGTGCACTCGCCGGGTTCAGTCCGCTTTGCTACTATTTGCACCTTTTATTATATTTCATTTACAAATTGTGGAGATACCTTACACATAGACAAATACACAATTAACGCCCCCACGCCCCCTATAGTTTTAGACTCAAACCCCTTCGTACATAAAATTTAAAATGACGCATCAAACATTAACATACTTTTGTATATTTTATTTTCAGATGCAGATATAACTACGGCAGAGTAACGAGAATTTACGTAATGCTACCTTAGTGGCAAACAAACGCACGACCCGGCCAACAAAAAGCAGCCACCGCAGCCCACAACCGCGCGTAACTCCAGAGAATCCTACATAACTATTAATTGCATTAACTATTCGCTGTAATTACGAAGGTGTATCAATAAACCATACTATTTTTTGCGTTCAAGTTACTAGTAGGAAGAGTCAAAATCCAAATATGCACACATTTCCATTCCACGCCAGCAAAATGTAGCCCAAGAAAGGCTACTCCTGGTCTTCGCAAATGTAACAAAAGCTACTTTGTGACCAAACATTATGTAAATCCAGCGTCACGACAACAAAATGTACCTAAAAGTATGTAATCCAGCGTCACGACACCGAAATGTAACTAAAAGTATGTTAAATCCTGGTCACGGCACCAAAATGTAACTACTTCAAACGCTAAATTAATGTATTTACCTACAGAATATAAATAATTAAAATTAACTTGAATATGGCCAATAGATCGTCTAGTGTCTACGTTGTGTACCGAGCAACCTAAATTCTTTTATGTGTAGCAAATTAGACTTTGACTCCTCCCTACCTACTCAACCCTACGTCACCCTACTGCATCCTAGTTCAAAATGTTAATTATGTAATAAATAAAATTTGTTTTTGGTTAATAAACCCCAACCAGATCCTACCGTGGCCGGTTAACGTAATGGTAGTTTTATCAATATTTTCTCAACATATAATATCCTCTTAAATTAAAGCCTTTGTTTCTTTATATACCAAAACATTGCCTCAATTTATAATCATACCATCAAATCAGATAACAGACCAATCTAGCTAGCTAATTGTTTATTATTATTATTGTATGGAAGATTCTCTTTCATCCATACTATGCTACCATTTCCGTCTGGATGTGGGTCTGGCCATCTAGCTAATTAAATACCCATTTTATTATATTTTGTTTCTAATAGGTAATCCTAACATGTTTAATAAATTTACCTGTGCTTCGTACCTAATTTCTGATGAGAAGAAGCACTCAACAAACTCATCAGACCTAACAGTTGAATATTATTTCCTTCAAGGAAAATTATGTATTAAGGCATTATTCCACCCTTTACATAGAGACTAATGTATACATTAAATTCCTATAAACCTGCTATAGTGAAGATATTTGTAATACTGAGGTATACCGTCCATTAAATATGAATTATTGAACCTGAAGTTTACCCTAAGTAATGAGTATATTCCACTCATGATAATTCGATACCTTAATATTAGACATAATGGACTGCTCCGCTTGCCATTAGCCTAGAATCATTTCATCTTTCTGAAACAATTCTGATATCCTAATCATAACTGGAAGTATAACACCTTGATGACAATAAGCAATATGACGATTACACCTTTAATATTTCATATGTAATAAAATACGGAACCCAATACTACTGATCCACACACAATAACGAATTCCTATTCAGTTACTCATAATTGCAATTAAACCTTCAAATAAATGTTATTTGATTTGTAAACCTTCATTCTAACTATCCATCCCTAAGAATAGTATTCCTAATACCCTATGACGGTGTTTGACTCTATACCTAAGCCTACCTACCACTAAATCCTATACTACTGTATGCAAAACTCCCATCATTACTTTTATTAACGTTATGTGATGTGTATGTTCTAAGCTAGCTAGGGATCTAAGCTGTAAATTGTTCGGAAGGCTAATCCGAGAATGCAACCTAGAGCCTGTGTAATGTACATTTCACAACGTGTCCGTGGACTTAAGGGTTCTGTGAAATGCACGCCCTATTTTATAACATATAAATATATATCCAATAAAAGACCAAGCCTTAAGCACACACAAGACCTCAACGAGTGGATAACAATCCTAGCGATCGACTTATGGGAAATGGCGATCTTCTCGCTTCAGCCTGTGGCCAACCTTAAGACGAGTAAGAGGCCCATCAAAGATAGGCTACACCATCTGTGCAAATAAAAAAGATGGTGCCAGGCTTCTCTCAAACCTGGCCTACTACTAACAGGATCCCGAAGTATATTTCCTTGTCACCGTTCGGGGAAATGCACTTCGTTAAGTTGACCATGCAACTAGGACTTTGATCTGGTTCGAAATAATAATAAAATCATCTAAAATAAATCCAAAATCTAACAGAAAGTGAAATAGTTCATTACTACGCAACATAATTGCACAATACTGAACCTTAGAATAAACTCAGATTCTAATAAGTAGAGGAAAAGTTCCAAACTATGCAAAGCAATCGCACAATATTGAACCTTCCCGCCACCACAATAATGTATCTACGAATGTTTACGTTATGAATTTAGGCTCGACCCAGAATCAATGACAATCCGAGAGTTCGCTAGAGAAAGAATGAATACGTCTACTCGGTGCGCCGGTCTTATATACACTAAAAAAGGCTGAAACGCTTTAAATGCATGATCCACATGAATCGCTCGATGTGCTTGACGTAAACGAAATAATACCTTACCAGCATTAACTTAAGGTTTGTTTTCAATCGTGCCGCGTACGTATTTATTCCCTATTGGAACCAACTTTACTCATTGCGCAGTGTTTGCGCCAGCTCCGTAGCGGCAACACGTATTTAGTTTACTGAGAAATATGAAAATATTACGTTTTGTTACGTACGAACGTCGATTTAACTATGTACTATTATATTCTATTCAGGTGCCCATATAATTTCGATTCATACCAAATGATGATGACGATTAATGTATTAATTCTTATTATATTATATTATTCCTTCATTTAGCATTAATTGAAGACCATAATAGCGCCATAGGCATAGTTCTAGTTACAACATCCACTACTGATCAAGCCGACTATGAAATATGAATACAAGTTTGTTACATTATAATTCATATGGCAATACAAATAGTATTGAATGCCATTATCTCGTGACTAACAAGTTAATGAATAATAGCACTATGTGGGATTATAAGTAGCACACAAAGTCAATAATATTGACGTATCATGTTTTCTCTTAAAATATGCCTTATCATAAGGTGGCTAAATCTATTCAAATAAAAACGATTCCAATGATGCAGCTTATAGTCAACCTGCGGCCCGCCGAGCTTGCGAGTAGCCCGCCCGCCATCCACCATGCGATCCTAGTATAAAAACGCCTATAAATGTACTTTGTGGCCCTTATAATCTAAATATCCTTAGCTAAAATGTATTTGCGATCCTAGTAGAAAAAATGGTTGAGTATGGCTGAGACTGGCGAGTTTGCAAAATATCTATTTAGTGCATGAATTTTCTGATCATAATCAATTACCTAGAAGAGACATTTGATGATTCTCCAGAAGCTCTGCAGACGTGAACAGAAAAAATACCATTTGACTTTAAGAGTTAAATACGATCAATAATATTGACAGTGACCATCCGTCTAAGAAATAAGACATAATATAATGTGGGTTTTTATAATTTCGTCACCAACAAATAACCGACTTGGCGAGTGGGCGTGAAACATTAGCTGATATAATTTTGCGTGTCATAACTGGCTTTTATTTATGACAACGCCTTAAACGGTTATGTGTTATGACTTAATCAGTGTCTTTTATTTATAGTAAATGTAAGAAATAACTGCCCATTCCTAGTGCTATTGCATAACATTAATATAATGTTCTGTTTTAAAGATTAATGAATTCAAGTGCAATTGACTACAGAAATTTCTTCGTAATCGCTGCAAACGAGAATTTTCTCCGTTTTGATTTACGATTAACTTTACAAACGGATTCCAGATTAGATAATAATTAGTATGCTAAACGGCAATGTCTCACATAAATGAAAATCACTTTTTTGCACCGGTGAAACACGAGTCTCCGGGCCAATTACTCCAAGCTCTGTCGGATGCTGAACCCGTGTACTTATTATTACATAATGTATTACGGACATGGACATATATGCATCTTGCTGTAGAAACCTATTATTACTAAATTCAAAGGGGCTTGTTATAAATATGATCATAGATTGGGACACTCACTACTCACTCACGATACATACGATCCATACCAGCCACGCTATTCAGTAACTTTTAACCTCACCTCACCGCTCACTCACTAAATGTATCTTCACGCCGCGATTCGTAGTAACTAAGCGTAGGTAGAGGTCTAGTTTCTTTAGGCGTGACGGGTGAGGTGAGGCGTATGAGCGGGTTCCAAATAACACGTCTGTCCACAATCAGTAAAATTTGAAATCAGACATTCACGAACAAATTCGTTAGAGAGCAAAAGTTTTAGCTTTAGCTTTGTAAATATCCTTTAACAATATTGAATCGGCAATGCAGCGGTCTCGCAACTCACAATCTACCACAATATCCATGTCATTTAGCAAATCGATTAATTACGTTTTATCCTGGACACTGTACCACATTATTCTGGGATTAGCGACGCGTATAGCTGCGCCTGGGCAGCCGCCATCTTTCATATGGCTTCAAAGTAGCGTATTAGTGTACTAGATGAAATGTAGATGCGGTAATTCCATTAGTTAGGTACATTCTTTGTTAAAAGGACCAGGCGGAATACGTGTCTTTCATCTTAGTGGTTTTATTGTATCGAATTTATTGAAAACTATAATAATGATACCGTAGCTCACAATCGTACTAATTACATTTATTTTGCCAATGAAATTGCAACTTTATGATTTGTGCACAACAGTCCTAATTACGCCTCGTTTTTCCCCGTAATTAGTACGACTGTGAACTAGTATATATGGACGACCCTGGCCGCGATGCTGACGGTCCTCAGTTCAAATAAGCGGAAATAACTAATATACGTGTGAAACGAGCACGAATATTTGTTTCCGAGTCTTAGATTTTTTCTATTTTATAAAGACATTCTATAAGTATTGAATATAACATCGTCTAGTGTCCACAACCCACTTTATCAAGCTTTCTATGGTACTAGTTCGATTAGTGCAAACTTGTCCCCTAATATTTATTTATTATTGTGTAGCCTGTATGTCTATTTGCGAAATAAATAAATACTACAAGGCTATATGCACCGGAGGCCTATGTACAGCAGTGGACGTCTTTCGGCTGATATGATATATGCACCGAAGGCCTATGTCCACCAGTGGACGTCTTTCGGCTGATATGATATATGCACCGGAGGCCTAGGTCCAGCAGTGGACGTCTTTCGGTTGATATGATGATATGCACCGTTTACGAAGTACATTGAAAATAGACAATTGACAGCTGCATTTCTGTCAAATCATCAGCGTCAAATATATACTTTGGCTCAAAGTATACGTTGCGTCTTAATTCAAATCCTGCTTTCGTGTTAGCTCAGCAAGTATGCTCTGGCAACACGTCCACAAACTATTTTAAATCGACAAAATTGCTTGCGAGAGAAATACTTTTATTCGGTATCAGTAAGAAGCTTAAAAGTCCAAAAAACTGTACCCCGACTACGGAAAACTAACTGAAAAAAGCGTTTTTTTTTCATAGAAATATGTCTCACTTTAACTCGTTTATCAAACTTGGTTCAGTATCTTAAACACTACGGTGGAACACACGTAAATACAAACAGCGTCTGCTAAAATCATATCTCTCCTTTCGGCTCTGTCGTAATCGTGCAAAAAGGCCTGCCATCTTTCATTTCTCACTACGGTAACTATTCGAAAAAAAACCGCATCTACATTAGTGGTGCGCAGCCGATTCTAATTAAGCAACGCGGAGATTTATAAGATATGGCGGCATTAGCGCGATTTATCCCGGCCTCGGAATAATGAGATAACACTAATGGCAGTGTACCCCGCCATTTGCTATTAATTATTATAATACCTATTAGTTACTGGCGTGCAAATAAAACATTTCCATTTTTGTGTCTCGGGAGACAGTTGCAAGAATTGTCGTATGAATAGTCATTACTTTAATTATTCCATTGCATACATTATATTACATTGTGTTGTATATCATGTTTTTTTTATCTAGGTTCATTCGGTTAGTTATTGCTAACTTGTTTCAAGGAAATAAAGTTTGATTCAAAATGAATCTGTCAAGTATCAATCTGTTTCAAGGTTCAAATTTCAAATCTTCATTTCCAACTGAAATTGTATTAACCACAAGCAACAATCCGTGTGGGGCCTATTACAAACAACTGCGACATTCTCATAGCACAGCGATCTTCAAATCTTGGTGAACAGTTAATAAGAGTGCCTAGCGATTATCCATTGATGGCAATCGTATTAGTGTCTAGTTTATCACTCTGGGGATTATTCTCATCGCCTCGGACTTAAAAAGCTTCATTGTAAATTGAATCTTATTATGTAGAGTAAAAGTGTATATCTTATTGCTTGGTGTAAAATGTCTGTTTGCATTTTATCTAGCCCTTTTTAAGCTTATCGCATAATGGTTACGCAAATAGGCATTGTTTTGTCGAGATTGGGTCCAATGGTTTAATAAGAGGTGCCTCAGTTGTTTTGTTTTACATTTTGTGATTTTTTGGTTCTTTTAATTTGTTTCTTATTTGGCTAGTGTTTCAAGAGAGAACTGTACCTACCTGTTGATGTAAGGAAATAAATAAAGTACTTAGTTTAGTAGTTTAGTAAAACATTACACCAGAGATGTATGTTTTAGAACCATTTGACATCATCTCGTTATCGAATCTTAAAAGATGTTGACTTTCAAATTATCCAGCAAATCTTTAGCTGCCTATCTTAGACTGCATAAAATTATTCTTATGAGAAGCGTGAATCAAAAAATGGTGAGTTATCTAGAACCTGGTTAAAAAACTACGGATCATTAGCATATTTAGCCGGCGCTGATTATTTGTTACTTAATTAATAAAGTTCAATCAACTTTGAAATTGTATAATGGCTGCCACTCCGCTGGCATGATTTATCTCTTAAAATCCTCACTGCTATAGTTGAAGAAGAAGAAGAAATCAGAACGTTGTGTAATCAATACATACGAATTATGAATGCAGTCCCATTCTTGCTTTTTAATTTTTTGTCCAATTCACTGCAAATATAACTTTGTAATCCTATATGTTTATATGGGATAGATATTATTTATGCAGTTGGTGAATCCAGAAAACTGGACTGAAATTGCATATTTTTTTAGTTTTCACTACTACACACTAAACACTAATTGTATTCTAAATTTGAAGCTTCTATGTCTGCTAGAAGTGCCTTGGACTTTTGATGATCGGTGAGGCAGTCAGTGACAAAATTAAGAAACTTTGACTAGTTATCATTCTTAAACTACTGGTTCAAATGAATGAAATTTTAAATATATCGTGTTTATACAATGCGGGCTTAGTTACTGAAAGAGCTTCTTATCGTTTTATCCACAACGAAGTTATAGGAAGGTCGAAATGGCCTGAACTGCTTCGAGAAAAAGATGGTACGGCCGTGCCGCTGTTTTGCTCGACTTGGCGGGGGCACTGCCGTGCCCCCAGATAATTCCATTTATTCGTTCGTTCGTTAAAAGCAGACAGAAGTAAAGACAAAGTTACTTTCGCATTCAAAATGGATTTATAGCTAATTTTTCCACCTAACGCCCTTTCACAATCAGCGTAGGTATGTAGCCAAAAATATGTATCTACTATGTAAGTAAAAGACGGCATGCTAGCACTATACTTGCGAAATAGATAAAATAGAAAGATCATGATTTAGCTACTTATGTGTCCGATTTCGGATCATAAATTTGACCTTTGGCTAATTTGAAACTTGTTTTGAGATCAAAGATCGACTCTTAATCCTTATATCGAAGCATCTGGCAATCTTTCGAAATCTGTGTTATATTAGTTTGATTTATTAGGTCGTATGTATGTTTTGCTAAAACGGTATATATAATATGTTTTAAACCAGCCATTGTTCCTAGCGGTCAGTGTTGTTAAACTCTATTAGACAAATATTTCGTCACTCGAATTCTTCTTTACCTACATTATAATATTCAATAAAAGCTTAAATTGTGTATAGTAGATTATTCATGCATTCATGTTTTGCTAAAACTTGTTGAATAAAAATAATATTTTGTACCAGAATAGGTGTCATTGTAATATTACTTTTGTTTTATTTCATTAATATTATTCCGTTCCCATTAGATGTTCTATTCTATCAGTCATAGTAGGTTACTCACTAGTGTTGAACTCAAATGTCTGAGAAAACGCAAACTTATCTTATTGTTTTCCGACCATACTTATGTCATTACTTCTCATCAACGCAGCACAATAGTGGTGTACCCATCAAATCCCAATTTCGGTTAAAACGTCGGTTAACAGTTAAACTCGGAGTAAAGGTCACAGAATCCGTATTTAATAGCACCCAACTATTCGTACCGCTCCCACAGAACTGGTATCAACCGTATCACCGTTCCAGTGGTAGTATTAAGGTGTAAATACACCGGGCTTTCACGACGCTTGTGTCGTTTTATAAACGTTGCAGGTATTAGAAGTATGGCGCGAGTTGGTAGGTGGCAGCGGTAGCGTGTTCTAATATTTCTAACTTATTATTATCGTATAGAAGGCTTATTAATATTTTTTTTTACGTCTGGTATCGTTTATGGGGTTTTATCATATGAATACATTGTTATAATCTGTGACTTTACTTAACCGTAGGTACTGCTTACTAATAATTTCACAAAAATCTGCAATTTGAAAATAATCTTTCGGTGTTAGTTCAAACATGATAAGTTTATATTTAATTACTCAAGGGTCACCACGACGGCTGACTCAAGTCGACTCTCCATACAAACTTAGTTTAGTTCTGATTTTAAAACGACATAAGTACTGTATAACTTTTTAACGCTGTTTTAGCCAATGTCAATTAATACTAAAACTATGACCTTGCAATTTGAGACTGTATGAATAAGTTTAATTTCTAGCAACAGCAACACTAGTTCCAATTTCGGGAAAACGAGCACAATTACCTACGGCGACCTTTTGGACAAAATTGGATATAAGTACGAATATAACACGATAGTAGGTAGATATATTAGGTTAGGGCAACCAGAAAAAGGGGGGACGAGGGGGCGGCGCGCCGCACAAGGGGGGCTCGGGGGGCGCAGCCCCCCGCAGTAAAAGAAGACCAAAAATAATATGTTTAATTCGGACTTACCAGCCAGCGTTAGCGAAAGGTTGCGTAAAAACCAGAAACATATGACTATCATGCAGTGAAATGTTGTGCGAGTCGTTCGGACAAGCGCAGGAAAAAGAAACGACATAAGTACTGGAATAACGAATAACATAATAAAATATACACAATGGGATCTGCCATATCTAGGTCGAAAGCTAGTTTCTGTGGCTATAAATTATAATAGAAATTTAATTAAAAAAAGTGAATTTAGACTTTTTATGAAAAATGTTCTACCTACTCGCTCTATTTTTTTTTTTAATTTAAATTTCTAGCAGCAGAATCTAGTTTCCAACTTAGATATCGCGGATCCCAGTGTCATTATACAAAGTGTCATGTTATTCTAGCATGTCGTTTTAAAATGAGAACCAAACTTCGTTTGTATGGAGACTATGGAGAGGCGAGCATCCATGGCGGCCTTAATAACACAAAGATACAGTGGTTTCTGTAAAACTTGTATTTGACTTGCGCCCGCGCAGTAATTTGAGAAATGGAATCTTCAATTAGACAGTCTCACTTTTGAGATTCATTACTCGGCCAATTTCGCTAATGGCGGCGGTGGCGACCGTTATGTTGATACACTATGTCAAATTGACGGAATGGATGTGTGCCGTGTCGAGGAATGGGGCTTAGGGGAAACGAATGATCTTCATTTATTCTACCGCAGCGGAATTATAATGGCCGCGTTTAGCGTTATAGGTACACGAATGCCCTCTCTTTCTGTAACGTAATATAAGTATGTAAGTCATCATCCTCCTAGAGTTATTCCCGGTTGTGCCCTAAAGGTGCGCGGGGTCCAACACCATAAAAGAAAGGTTTACGAACGAACCTGCCATTTGACCTTCCAGCCCAGAAGCAAAACTATACCTTATTGTGATTAGACCGGTGTCCTCACGATGTTTTCCTTCACCGAAAAGCTAACGGTAAATATTCCGTACATCATTTCCGGAAAACTCATTGCTACGAGCAGCCGGGATGCGAACCCACGACCGCCACTTGACAGCCGCATGCCTGAACCACTAGGCTACCGTAGTACGTGTGTATTCTGCCTGGGATAACTGGTTGGTGGTATGTAAAATGTTTATAACATATGGTAGAGATTATTTAATCTGGCCGACTTTTTATAAAACTCACTCGAATTGAGACGTTCCCTGGCCATCGTCAAATTTGTGTTGGGTCTTATATATGTCGGGGTGTGGGCGTATCCTGGGATTATTCTTACATATCTCCGAATAGAATTGTTGGGAGAGGTGGTGCGCCTGTCAGTGGCCGACTCCGCCGACTCCGCCGACGGCGCGCGCACCGGCCTCTACCGCGACTCGCCGCTCCGACGCGCGCTCGTCTTGCTAAACTCCGTGCTTGGCTCGGCCCCGCATGTGCTCGCTTCCGGGATGGCAAAACTGTAAAATTATGATAAAGGAAGAATGAAAGTGGATAATATTATGATTGTGACGCTATGGTGTTAACTGTAAGTTGTAATGTACTTAATTGATATAAATAAATAAAATTTCATTAGAATTGGAATCTTCTACCTCGGACGATAGAGTTGCTTTCGAATGGACTACTTAGGTTAGGTTAGGTTAAGCACATGCAAAATAAAATTAAAGCTGCGAGGTTACGGAAAAAATCAAGTTGTTTCACTTTCACGGTTGCTAACCCCAGGTTAAATATCACGTTTGAATTAAATTAAAAAATAAGAATAAAACTGAATCACCTTTTATTTCAGTCACACGTCAACGCGTCCTAAAGTGAAATCCGATCCGAACTCCGCCAATCCTCAATCAGAACGCGTGCGCAACAATCTAAGACACGTCTCGAACCGTGTTGCTCACGCTCAGGATACGATCAGTGAAAAAGACAGCCTTCGACAGCTACTATAATATCAGTGGAAAAATCCAAGAAAACACCAAGCAGCTCAAGTTGATGCAAATATATTGACAAGACTAGAAACAAAATACAAATTCGAAAAGGTATAAAAAATAATAGACAAAATATTATATATTATCAAAAGAGGTTGCGATGCAACCTGCACAGTCAGCATATACCTACAAATAATGGTTAAAACCGAAATTGGATCAGAGGCTCTAGTATAAGTTTTACCGAAACAAAACTTTACGATCGCGTTTGCGTTTTACCCTCAATTTGTATGGGATTTGACAGCTAAACGCAAACGCGGTCGTAACGTTTTGTTTCGGTAAAACTTATACTAGAGCCTCAGGTGTAGGTCTGTAGGTATACGTAACTTGGTATTACCTTACATGTAGTTACAAGTTTCACACAGAAATATGACGCTTTTATACTCTATACTCCCGTTTCTACGTTTTTTTTTTCTAATTATGCATAGTTAATTGCAACCACTAAGTTTCATATTAAAAGGATCCCATACTTCTAATCAGCTAAGCATGAAGAGTCTCGTTACAAAAAAGAATAATCGCGGTAAGTTTTTAAACAAAAGTAAATGTAAAGTAAAGCGCAGTCAGTACCCAAGGGGTGCGCGAGAGCATGTTGTCGCGACCGCAGCGTATCGGGTGACCTTCCGCAAATACTGACATCTGTCGGCGTAAGTGTACACTGCGCAAACAAAGCAAAAGAATGGAATACTCAATAACACTTGACGCGGATCACGCGGACACCGCAGTGCAAATGCAAATATCCTTTATCGCTAAGCGCAAATGCATTTTAATTTAGAATTATTAAATAATCCAGGTGAAGAGATTCAACATCGATTGCGATTCAATAGGGTAGGTAGCTTCTAAGATCCTTTATATATTAAGCTCTCACATGACACATGACAAGTTATAAAAGGCGGTTTAACAGCGGAGTCATAATGTAATACGAGGAAAAGAGTAACTAAAATGATTTACTCGTACAGTTAGTTGTGTGGGGTAGTGACGGAATTGCAAGTGAACAAGTGATGTATGTATGTATGTATGTAAGAACCTTATTGTACACAAAACAGGTTAAAACATAAACATGATGTATAATATTAAGGTGTGGTGTGTAGGTGTGTAAGGCGAACTTATCCCTATAAGGGATCTCTTGATCACCCCAAATTGAGTGGAAGATAAGTAGAACGAGATTACACACGTAAAATGAGACTTACACCATGTACAAAAACACAGAACAAACCAGAACACAAAGAAATCTAAGAGAAATACCACTATATTAATTAATGTTATTATTGATTCCATTTATTATTATAAATAGACGATAAAATATCAAGTACGGACATAATTAGGCTCTTCTCTGTACGGAAGTATACTATTCTAAATTAACATATTTGGCCTTATGAAAACTGGTAACTTATTCCGCTCACTACCAAAGTAATAGACATACAAAATTGTGTGTAAAACTTGCTGAATTTCAAGTTTTAGAAGTATATTATGTTCAACTCTTGACAAGTAGGTACACTAGTAAAGCAAGTGAAAGACTGGACACCAGTAAATATACAAGATGCCTTTAGGTATCCGTTCTAACTCGTAGCAAATCATATTGAAGTTGTTCCACAACAATGGAACATTAGACACTTGGTTTTAAGTTGAAAGAGATGGCTCGCGACTAAAATTACGAAACAGTAAGCACTTACACTTCTCTAGGTTACTGAAATTGTTAAGGCATTCCTCTTTTTACGACGGTTGCATGTTTCGATGTGTCATAGAAGCACAAGGTAGGTACGAGTACTCCGCTTACCTATATATGTGGAATAAAATAATATATTTACATACCAGAGGGTATATTTGACTGACCGCATGCAAATTGAATTAAATAGCATGTATTGGGCGCACACACTTACGAGTAGGTCCTAGCGCGCTAAGTCTCGAACAAGTGAGCGCAACTAAAATCAGTTTCAAAAGTTTGTTCAAAATATATTAATTGATCATTATATCTTTCTCTCACTCTAACAAAGAATATTTCTAGCTTTCAAATGCATGACCATAAAAACCCTTGACTACGTAGTCATAAATAAAGATGATAGAAACAAATCAATCAATACAGCGAACATCTTAGGAATATATTACAGCAACGACAAATTGCAAAAACTATTACTTGTGAGATCAAACATAGATGTATAAAACATTAATAGAGCATAAAATTATAAACTTTCTACAGAATTGTATTGAACTTTAAGGCGTTAAGGCTGAAACTCGCTTAACACATGTTGTGGTCATATTAAAATAGAAGATGACATTCACAGAAGCTCACACTCAGTCGATTTATTTGCAGCACAAGAGGATTTGGTATCAAAGTAAAATGAACTTTATTGCATTTATAATAATGTTTCATCGTTTTACTCCGTGAAGAATGCGAGAAGTAAAAGTAAATTAGTAGGTGGATTCACTACATCTCAAATGTCGGTTTATAGACCTAAGCATTTACCTCGAGTGATATAATACTTTATACATATTGGATACACGCAGATTAAGTTTCTTGAAGGATGAATTGATTTAGATTGATATGCGTTTTAGTTCCTAACTGGTTTATCGCTAATAACTCAGACTCACACATAATACATCACAATAGGATGTTTCTTCGCAAAATTTAAAAAAAATACAGATGAGACAGTGTTATTTTGACTAGTACCTATTATAAACAATCGTTACACAATGAGGGCTCTTAAAGTCGAGTACCGTGAGTCTTACCTGAGTAAGGTACGAGTATTTAAGAGCTAATTATGTAACTATTGTACGAGTATGCAGACTTTTTGTATATTGAAAATCTAAGCCCTGCTGAAATAAAGTGCAGCCCACCGGCTGAGCGTTTCGTTGATGCCTTTTCTTCTGTTCCCAAGGTGACGTTCTATTAGTCAAATTCATTAAAGTTGTCTGAACAGTTGTATAATAATATAATAGTGTATTTTAGTTGAGTTCGGGAGCTCCATAGAAAAAAGATTGTGAATATAGTTTGGTGTAAGTACGAAATATCTTAGTTCAAACATTAATGATTAAAGTCGATGAGTATCTATAAATAAAAATATTTAAAAGAGTTCTTAAAAAAGAAAAGTATCGTTTGATGCAATAATATGTATGCCAAGACTTCTCCTGCAACCGATGAAACAAAACCCAGGATCAGTACCAAAGGTATTTAAATCGAAAAGTAAAATAAATTGTGCATTACATTGACACAGCTAATGAACAAAAGGAAGCAGGAATGCAAAGGTCAGCCTCGGCTCCGGCGATGTACAATCAATTAAAGAAATGCGATACTCTAAAGGTACAGTTCAAGATATTTATTTTCAAACCACAATTCATCTACGGTATCCATACTGTGCTATTTTTAACTTCGAAAAAGAACAAAGAAAAGTTTTTGAATTTACTGTCGCTAAAAATTATAATGGTTTACGCGAAATAGAGAAGCAATTACCATCCAAGTAGCCAGATAAAAAGTAGCATGCATTAAGTTTGTCTTAGTTCATTGCGTTTTTTCTAATATCCTCGGAAATGTCCGTCTTGCTGTTGCAGAAATTGTCAAGTCACTGCAAACAGCAAAATGCTCGCTCAATTAAAACTTTCCCACGTTTTCTTTTTTTTTTGCCATAGAATAAACGGTTGACTTTTACAAGTGGTGAAGCGACGTTTATAAATGACAGGATTAAAAAATAAAAACATTTAAGTACTTACGAAATATATTTTTTTAATTTTTGGAATGGGTTTACTCTTAAAACCAACCCATATTAAATTTATTCATCTGAAATACCTGCCTATTTCAGATGAATTAATATGGGTTATGGGTTGGTTTTAAGAGTAAACCCATTTCAAAAATTAAAAAAATATATTTCGTACTACATAGGCTTATGTATGAGATCGATTTTGATGTGTTTCATTTAAGTTTATATTTTTTCGACTTAAAATGGCATTATGAGATTCATGGGTCTTGCTTTAATAATAATAATAATAATAAACCATTTATTTCAGACACCTAAGCCCCATAGCAACAAATACCTTAAAGCTTAACATACATATAACTACTTTACATTTAAATAAATAAGTGGGGAACTTTGTTCATGACGTACTTGCTATTGTTATGATTATCCTTAAATAGTAACGTATCTAAAATATTTTTGTATTTCCTCGCAATGTTGAAGAAAAGCACTATATATGTATGCCACGGAGAAAGTGACAAATCATGGAGTCGTATCTTGTCGGACTCAACTTCTCTTCACAAAATCTACTTAAGAGGAAACACAAAGGGCGAGATAATTGAGAAATAGGTATTTGTAAAATGTATTGCTGTCGCGCAGTGCCTGATCAAGCGAGCGCGAGCGCGATAGAGACAACTGCTGCTTGGACCGAAGATACCTATTAAAAGTAAATGAAATCAACGTTTCGTAGTCCCCTGATTTCTTCTCCAAAACTTGACCTATTTAACATTTTTTATTAATAAATAAAGAAAGGCTTTGGCCGTGTTCCTATTGTTTCCTTATTTAATAATCTATTCAAAATAGTTTTCTGGATGTTTTAACACAGCGGAAAATCTGGCATTTTTTTAGGTTTTTGAAGGTTAATATCTCTTAAGAATAAATTTATGAAAAAAAGGAAAACAGGATCATGTCAATAGTAGCAATAGATTTATGGAAAAAAAAATGCTCTACTGCCATTATCCAGGGAGAAAACAGGGGACTACGTATGAAAAAACGGCCTTTTTGTTTCCTTTTAAGTACGAACTACTTTTTTTGCAATAATGCAAACACCCTTCGCTTTGTCCTTATCTTTCAATTTGACATTTATGTTTCGAGACAGGAACTAAACACAATGTAACTACCCGAGGTTTATTTAGGTTTTTTAGGGGGTAAGAAGATTATTAATATGGAATTCAAGTAAATTTTATTACAGATAATTTTTTACTTTATCAATAACATCTAGCTAGGATAAATAAAGAATACTCTTCGCATGCAGGTCACAATTCCGAATCATTTTTTAATTACCGGGCACCACTCCTAAATTTTTTAAGTCTTTTACTGAACATGATAGGGTTGCTTTCCGCTCGCAGCTCTCAGAAGCTGTTCAACTAATGACACTACAAATCCTTCGCAGTCCGGCCCAGGTATTGTCCTCCTCAGTTTTATTTGCTCCTGGTACTGTCGTCTCTACCTTTTTCTTTTTAATTCAGACAATTTTTAAATGGCTTACCTTTGATACCATTATTGTGTGCCAATCAGTTTGAATTACAATGTCCTTTAGCAATGGCCGAACTGAGTAAGAATCTTTATTATTTTTCTTACAAATCATTTTATTTTACGTTTTTTGTTTCAAGTAAACAAGGCAGCTGTTCGCTTTATTTAGATGAGACGCGAGTTCGGATGCATCTTGAATTTAAATTCGATTTTGACGTTCTGAATACTGGTTTTATGTAAACGTGCAATTGTTATTTTCGTTATTTATTGATACAGTTTTAACTGGACGTTGTCAGTTACCAAGATTTAAGGTACTCTTTCAACTTATCTTGTGTTCAATATCTGAAGCAAAACCGAGTGCAAAAAGAATATCCGAGGCGGCTTCTGTAAAGTATGATAATCACAATAAATATTAGTCTTGAAATATGTTCTAGTCTAGAGGCTTTAGAACCAAGCGTCATTATAACAAGTTCTCATCCTCATTTGTCAAATACGACGTCAGGTTTGGCAAATAAGAGGTAACTTATAAACGAACATTATAAGTTACATTACTCTTTCCTTTGTCGCTTCCAAAAAGGTTTTATCGGAGCTGGCCGAGTGCTAATCTCAAAAAAATCATACGAAAAAACTATTACCGACTCCATTAAATCTGCCTAATTGAGACGCGACAATTTCAAAGTAACACTTTAAACGTATTAAGTACTAAGATGTAAGTGAGAGTGAGTAATAAATCTCTTTCTGACCACTCTTATCTCTATACTGAGGTAGCCGATATTACCAGTTTCAGGGCGCTTGGAAATTTAAATATAAAACAGCTTTAGTATTTCATCGACTGAGACCGCTTGCCATTATCAGCAGTCATATTTGAACTTGGTGATTTATTTCCTATGGTCTACATGTTACCAATATTTTATATGAAACCTTGGGTGTCAATCACTTTAATGTGTTGATACTCGACATCGTTTTTACCAGTATGGGCACTATAAGGGCGGGTTGCACGAACTTACGATTACAGACCGATCAACGTTAAATATGGCGCTGCGCTGGCAGCTGTCATTCCATATAAACTTGTCAAACTTTCCATTCATTACGATTTTAATAAACACCGCCGATTACGAAGTTTGCTGTTCCACCAAATTAAAACAGTGTTTTCTTACTAAACCGACGAAACTGTGATGGAGATGCATTTGTAAAATTATTTATTACTTTTATGAAAATTAAGCGTATTACAAAACACGCAAGCGAAGCCTACGTCCGCCCTGAAGGTCCGCTGTAGGTATATATGTAGGTGACAGAATTATGTAATCGGTTCAGAAATTACGCTCTTCATACAAACTCAAAAACGTACAAAGTTACACTCACAAACTTTACCTCAATAACATTTTATAAAAAATATTTGCATTTTCCTTTGTTATTTTGTCGGCCAAAGATACGGAGCAAAATTTTGGATCGGGATTTTTTTGTTTAGTTGTGTTCGATACGACATTTTTGTATTTTTCGAGACATTTGAAGTCTTATCATTAAAATATTTAACATAATTTAGTATGTAAGATTAGTGTAATTGACGGGTGGTTATTGGAACATCGTGTGTGGCTCAAACTCGTTGCTTATCGTACTCATTAAATACGTTGTGGAAAGTTGAAGGTTTTTTTGATTTTTAAAAACTCCGGAAAATCCGAGGTCAATTTTTAAATGATTTGTCTGTCTAAGTTAGAAAATGCATTTTGATGGGGGTATGCCATTTAATATTTTTGTGGATAGCCATTATAATAAATATTTTTAGTAAGTTAACCACGAAACTTACCACGATAACATTAAGATAATATACTTAGAGAAATTGTTTGATTAAACTTAAATCGAGATAGTTAATATTGATACGTACTGATACGACACTGTCGTTCATACGATTTCAACTGCTGTAAATTTAATGTCGATACGTATCAATCAGGGCAGTTGAATCGAACCTATAATAATAAAGTAACCCGCATCTGATTGGAGCACTGTACGAAATGATTCTCGGAATCTCGTAGCGTGTTCAAAACTACTTTTGAACGTAATTGTCCTGAGTTGTGTTATTTTTCAACTGCAACTGAGTTGCAGAAATGCATGCTGCCGAACGAAATTGTATGAAAGTTACAAGCGACATGGAACACTTCATTTTTCGAAAACGTTTACGTCATTAAAACGAATTTTGATTGCTTTATTTTATGCTATGTTGTATTTTAATAATAAGATTAAGCATCGAAACATAATGCGCCCGTGAACTAAATATCTATACTTTAATTTTACTTCAAAATGAGCCAATAGTCATTTCGTGTTCCTTTAGTCGTAATACAACACACGTATGCACCATCAAGTGAACTAATAATGAACGCAGATAAAATAGACGTTGAGCAATGTATTACACATTCAAAGTTAATGTGAATAAATGGTGTTTTTACCAATGGCCAATGTTGCCTCCTAAATGAAGACAAGAACAAAATTACACTTCATATCGGCAAGACTAACATAGTTAAAGCTTGCGAACCCTCACAGGGAATTAAACTTTATGTCAATGGATTTAGGTGGTAAATTCGTTTGTTAATTCTTGTACGCTTGTGTTTCCGTTTCGTCGCCATTTATCTTTGCTTTGGACGGCAGTGCAATTAATCAAGTGTCGTTGTCACGTCCATAATATGTAGAAGATAAAGAGAAAAAGATGATTTCTTGCTAATTACCAGAGTGTTTTTGGTTTTGGGATCAACACCTACATTATCGCGCTTATCTTTAACACGTTTTGAGATTTTAATTGTTTCGTTTTTATGTAGCACTATTGTTGATTAATGTTGTGGAATTTAGAGTACTTTGACGAAGCTACCGGCGCTTGTGATTCAGTTGTAACTAACTGCTTCGAAATGAAACGGGATATATATCAATATTATCCTAATTCATACAGGGTAACAGGCCTACTTTAATAATATAATTACACTTTTAACTCGTTAAATTGAAGGCATCTGGTAATAAAATTAAATAACTTTTCTTAAATAAAAACCCCACGTTTTATTTGTGGTTTCTGTCTGTTTTCGTGTCAGTCACATTATTGGAAGAGGGCCAATTGACAGTAATCGATCGTTAACTGAAATCTGCATGGTGTCCGGGCTCTATCAGTGTAACACAGCGCATGTTAACCCACGTTTAACTACACCTTTATCCAACGACCACACAGATCAAATAGAATTAAATGTTGCTAATTAATTACCCAGACAATCAGATAGGTATAGGTTCCTAGGCAATTAGTTCTGGCTCCTAGTCTGATACGGGAGAATTGATAGCCCTACGGTACTAGGCATTAAAGATATTTGTCAACTCCTGAGTTGATGCCATTGTGTTTGGCAGTGGAGGGAAACGAGCGGTTTAATGTTCGATAAATCGTGAAATATTTACTGCAACTGAGGAGTGCAATTATGCGCATGATGAAATGAGGACTTGAGTGATGAGCCTTTCATAACTGCGTATTGAGTTTTGCTATGGAAACGACATACTCATACTATTTCCTTCACTGACTTTTATTTGACTTGACTTTTATGTATTTGCGGACAATCTTATAGTCCCAAACTAAGCAAAACTTGTACTAGGGTACAGTCAAGGGCACTAATATGTATACACCACAAAGTCTCAAAAATAGGTAGCCAGACGTTATTTCTGCAACTATAAGGTTGTAGTATACATATTTATGAAACTTTGAGTGAATACATATTGTTGCCCTTGACTGGACTAGATGACGATAATGATACTTATATAGATAAATAAATAAATAAATACTTAAATACATGGAATCCATGACTCAGGAATAAATATTCGTGCTCATCACACAAATAAATGCCCTTACCGGGATTCTAGCTTCGTGCAGGGTCACTACCAACTAGGCTAAAGTGGTCGTCAATATTATACTAATGTTGTCGTTTTTTTCAGATGTCAGCAATCGACCCGGACTGCGGAGTGAACGCGATCGTGAACTACACTTTGGGCGAGGACGGCCTCGTCCGGCCGCAGTTCTACGTCAAAACAGACAGCGGGGAGCTCTGTGTCGCTGCGCCCTTAGACTACGAGACGACCACGGACTTCGAGTTTCCGGTTATTGCTACTGATAGAGGTAATCCTCTTCACTATCTTCCTGTATACTTTTATATGTGAGCTGAGCTTTTATTGACAGTTGTTAATTTTTTGCACGGCCATCGACTACTTGTTGAGAGAGTGCCAAAGAGCCTAAACACGATAGGTTTATCTTGTGTAGTTTAGGAGTTGCTATGACCACCTTCTGTATCCATTATCAGAGCAGCTCGGTAGTGTATGCCTATTTTTTTCTGCACGTTCGGGAATAATGTATTATATTTAACCTAATTTTTATATAGATTGTCATTATCAACGAAGGTTTTTTCAAATAAATTTGTATTCTTTTTAAGCCATTTTTAATCGGAATTTATTATGGATAAATGTTACAGCACTTTTATTAAAAGTTATATTATATACTATAACTTTGACGCCTGTAGGCCGTGTCCTTCGACGGATTAACTAGACTGAAAATAAGCTCATTTGAAAAATGCATTAAGAATAAGAGAATAAGAATAATTTATTGAAAAAACCTTATTGCTAACATTACATTGTGCTTGCACTGTCACATGGTAGGGGAATTAATTAAATGTGCCTGAACTAGGATTATCCTGTATCTCAGGCAAAGAGATATTATACTAAAAGGAAAACAATTTTACAAATTAAAATCATACACATCAAAGACATAATAACGAACTATCTATATTATTAAATTGCCATTACGACGACAGCCATGATTGGTATCAATCATTCACCATGCTTTATATCGGATGCTTTATATATAACTGAATTACGTGGCTGTCCTAAAAGAGTAAACACTACAGTGGCAAAGTCAATTTGATAATTAAGTCATTTCACCACTTACACTAACGATCGATCCTCAAAGCGTTGGTCAAAATACACTCGTCCTCGAAATTAAATTCCACAAGTGTCAGGCATCTGCTGATTTATCGTTGAACCAACTATCACTCTTTTTGTTTCCTCTCGACTCACTTTATGTTGCCGACGGCCTGAGAACTGGAATTTGGAAATTCTCAGTCTTAAGTAGATAAACACTATCCTGAATTTAATGCGACGGTGGAAATTTTGTAGGGCTTTCATGACTTTTTGTTTTCAATTGCAGGGAATACTTCTTGTTCTGTTATATGTTTTTTTACTTTAAACTTATCTCGCTTATGTTGATAGAGAAATATAACCAAAGTGTATTTTGCCTAACAAAGCATTTTTAATAAAAACTTTCAACTAATACTATATCAAATATCATAGTTTGTATGCTACATTCCGATTATATATACGTACGACTATTTCAATAAACGCTAATGTAACACTTGCAAAACAAAAGCAAATGATTTTAGTATCGTACTGCATGTTGACATCGGTATAAATCAAGCCGCTGTCAATTAAACATAACATTACAACAATACTCAAACAATCAAGGGAGCAATTATTTATTTATTCACAGGGGGCCTGTCCACAACCGCCGTAGTGAAGATCCAAGTGCTCGATACCAACGACAACGTCCCCGCATTCACTGTTAAGGACTACAACGTCTCGTTGAAGGAAGGAAGAATATCCTCTCCGGAGCCCATTGTTGCTGTGACTGCTACAGATGCGGACTCGGCCCGAAACGGCGCTATAACCTACAGAATCGTAAACGGAAATGACAATGATGTCTTTAGAATTGATCGATCTACAGGAGAGATATTCGTTACCAAGCCATCATTGATTAGAGCGAATGGTAGATTTGACTTGGAAGTATCGGCGACTGACGGAGGTGGTTTGAGCGCTCCGCAAGCAGCCACGGTGCACATCATTGTGATGCATGCAGGAGTGGGCTCGGCGCTCTTCGACAAACCAAGATATAATTTTCACGCCCAAGAAGATGCCCGGGTTGGACACGTCGTTGGGACCTTGAAAGCTACTGTTGCGGAGAGAGGTAAGTTCGCTCTTATCGGAATATTTCTTCCTTTAGGAAAATCTACATGAGTTTAGCATCTATGTTTTAGTATCATCATCATCATCATATCAGCCGACAGACGTCCACTGCTGGACATAGGTTTTAGTATATGTTCATTATATTAGGTTTACACTTATTCAAGTAGTTAGATGTAAATTGTGGTGTAGAAACGATTAGTACCTGCAAAATTTCGTGGTTAGTTTACCGTTTGACAGATACTAATAAAGGTACAATTAACCTTTAAGTACATGAAACCTTGGTCTGATATGTGTAGTACATACAGCCCATATTGGTTTCTGTGAACATATACCTACGCAGCAGGCTTAATCTTGATATCATTTGCATTAACTTTCTAAATTCAATGGTACATATTACATATCGAATCAAAACCATCTAGTTTTGGGAAAAAAGTCATATTAATATCAGTCGTTCGATAACATTCTTCGAAAAGAAAGCTAACACAGACGTTTAGGGTTACTTACATCGAAAACTACTTAAGGATAGAGTCAATATTAATGCCGGGAACAGTGCTACCGTGAAGTCGAATAACCTTATGGCTTCATTTCGTTCAACAAATTTATTGAGATCGTGCCTCTGCGAGAGGAGGTAAGTTAGAAGCGCGGGCGTCGCTCCTGGTACTCATATCAAGATAGTGGTAGCCGAGACATGATTATCATACATAGGCCAACTTTTCGCAATTTCATGTTCCACGATATTTATGCCTAGTTGAAAGGATAAAAAAGTATTTCAAATTCATAAAATAATTGTGACTTAATAAAATATTAAAAATTACAGTTTATTGTAAAATTATGTCCTTTCTATCAACAAACAGTTTTTTTTTAAATAATCCATCGCTATTATGTATATAACAGAAAATAATTGTAATATTTTATTGTTTGGACCATGTGTGGATTGTTTTTCTTTTTTACTGGCTGTGCAGTTAGTCAAATATTTGCTGATGGTTTAATCAAGAGTTCAAAACACAGCTAAAGTACTAGTCATGTAAAACCTGGTCAATTAGTATTTTATCAGCATCAGACCCCCTAGCACATTAAGTTTTATGTCGGACATAAAGCATTCGTCCCTTTCTGGCAAATATGCGAGTGCGAGAGGGACGAATGCTTTATGTCCGACATAAAACTTAGTATGCTAGGGGGTCAGGTATTATCCTATCTGATCTGTGATTTGGCAATCTTTCGCCTCAGCGTATTTATTACGCCACAGCGAAGCTCCTATGCGAAAATACGTAATCGACCATTGTCTGAAGCGATCACGATCCTATGATTGGCGGCCTTCTCCCAGCCTTTACTGGCATTCAAATATTCTTATGACATACTCACGCCCTTGCTGTCCTAATATTAGAAGTTTGAAGTCTTAATGCAAACAAACCCTTGTACAAGCTGCACAGAACTATACTTTTAATTTGAAATTGGTACAATTTTCGATTAAGATCGATTTCTCTTCACTCTATAAAGATAGACGCTGCGTATATTTACTATACTGTTAATGTGTTTTCCATTACAATGGGTGTAGGTTTGGTCGTAACTAAATGGCATACCTAAATCGCTTGAAGAGGTGCAAAATTAATCAAAAGTCGGTTAAAAGGCTGAGATTAATACAATACTATTAGTTCAATTATTACAATGTTTAATTGTTTTTCTAAACACGACATTCCATAAGTTAAGTAAGGTTTCGTTTCGGGGTATTTTAGAGGCCTTAAACAAAAATACAAAGAGGCAAAATTTGGTCAAATTTGTCCGAATACATTGGACTCCCTGGCTATAACGCGGAGCAATAAAATACCAGGATCAATTAAACGGCTCCGATTCGAAAGGAGAGGCTTTGTGGCACCGCGGCCTTCTGTCACACCGTTGGATTTTCGTTGAGAGCTTAATTTCAGAGCTGTTATTTGTTTCTCAATTTATTCTGCGGTATTTTTAGCATTTTGATGTTCAGTTACAACGTGTAGATTTGAACACGAAACACAATAGTCACATGAAAAATGGGCCGTGAAATCTTTGGTAAGCTGCAGTAAATTTAGTTTACTTACTCTTTTTGTAAGTCAATATAAGGAGCTTAAATATTTATACATAGGGAAATAGTGACTATAAGTCCCTCAAAGGCTCTATCTCGTTATTTGCTACGCTTCGGTGTAATAGGAGGATAATCGAACCATGGCTGTCGATCTTGAATTCCGTAGGAAACTGTTTTGAATAATAGGGTATTTGTCAACACTGAAAATAAATTGCTATTTCATTAGCAACAGAAAAAAATTACGAAAATACTTGGAAAGTATCAATCTTTCATTTATGTTTGCTATTTTAAGATTTCTAAAATCCATAAAAACTAGCAATTGTTTTGTGACACAAGTAATTCTTGCAAATTCCATACTAACGGAGCGTTTCTGACGTTTCATAAAAAGAAGCTGATTTGACATTTGTCCCTTCCTTTATTAACTCCCGTAAGTCAAACCGCGGCACAACCCTGCGCCAGCGCAAGTCGCAAGCCAAAATGCCGTAACACTAGAGGCGCTTACGCTCTAAATATCATTAATCCTATATGAATACAACGTTGTCTGTAATCCCTGAAGCATTTAAATGCCTTTTAGTTTTAAATGTAAATGTAATTCAGCTATATTGCGACTTTATTCATCGATATGTAGAATTATGTAATTGAAGCAATTTGGCAGGCGAGTCGATTAAGGAATTATTGGTCGGATTTTTATTGCGTTGTGAATCAATGTATCGTGTACATGGCATGGAAAAACTTTATAGATATTGTTATAATTATGTGTACACAGTGCAATATAAACCAAAATACTGTAGTTAGAATGTGTTTTATAGTATTTTATGCAACTGTTGTATAAGTAGGGTCTTAAAACGCGAGTGGCGTGAGTTGTAATTAAAGACGCCACGAGCGTTTTAAGACCAAGTTATACACCGTTGCATACAATAATTTTTCTACGACTAATTCTAAAATAAGTAGTATTTGACTTTTCGGCAGTAGTTTTTCCGTTAGTTCTATTACTACTCACGCAATTTCTTCAGCGGTGCGGTTATTTTCTTTGTCGTCCATTTTAAAAGGAACGTACACAGTTTTCTTCAATTCACAAACACGAATCAAATCTTAATAATATGTTATTAATAACGAATAGTTATCATAATTCGTCTTTTAATTGTGAATTGGAACTTTGGTGGGAAATTAGAAATATGACACATTGATACCTCTTGTTTATGGTCTGTTTTGTTTTTAATTTCCTTGAACTTGCCATCCGAACCAAACTGAATCCGGATCCGAACCGAATCGGATCGGTTTATATTTATAAATAATACCAATAATTGGTAAAATATGTATACACACAATTCATGATCATTTATTTTTATTTTAGTAAATAATTTATGTTCTACAAATGTTTGATAGCAAAACTTTTTATTTCGAAAAGTTGGTACCAATGCAATATGGCGGCCGATTGAAAAAAAGTTACTTAGATGATTTGACATCATGGTAAACAGTGCTTTTATGAAAAATGTATGAACCATAAAAGTACACTAAACAGTGTGTTTATGGGCCATAGAGCAAAGAGTTTTTCGACGACATATTATCGGTGTCATTGTATTTGAGCTAGAGCCTATATAAATGACAGATAACGGTAGAGGAGTAGAAAAAGTAATTTATTGCAGCGAATGTTTTTGAGCGTTTATAAAAAGAGGATGACTATAGCCATTACAATATAACCATTTCCAGATAGTTAGTGAAACTAGTGAGTAGGTAGGTACTGGGTAGGATATACGTTGCGTACGCCCATAGGTCGGAGCATCGCTGGTAAATCAAGGGCTGGCTAATAAAGCACGGCTATCTCACAGCAACGCGTTGCATTTCACTAATATTTATACAACAAGGCTAGTGCGACGGCTGTTTCTTACACTGTTGCGTAATACGTTCTTAAAGATCACTCATGTAGGTGCCTACTTAAGAAATAAATAAAAGAATAATATGTATGGGTCCCACAGTCAAAAAAAAAAGTTGTCTATTATTAAATCGTTTTATTAAAAAAATAAAGATATCAATGTCATTGCTACTGACTTGATCTTTGGTCTATGTGTGAGTGAGTGGTGGTTTGCGTATATTATACAATCGGCTGTATTAGGATTACTATTTTATCTCCCTGCTGAGTGGCCTAATTTAGGTACGAGACTTATAAAGCTAATTATATAACTATTGTATACAATACTTTTTCTACGAGTCAACTGAACTAATTAAACAAACTTGGTATCTATTGAAAATCTAAGCCCTGCAGAAACGAAGTTCTTTTTTGTGCGTTGATGTCTATTACCTTTTGACTTTCTCATGACGGCGTCCTATTGGTCAAATACATTATAGTTCAGTAAAGGCGCCACGTGATTTGTCAATTTCATTTTAGTTGTCTCAACAGTTATGAAATGTTGAGTTGGGAGCTCCATAGTAAAAAGTATGTGATTTAAGTTTGGTGTACGAAGTCTTAATTCAAACATTAAGGTCGACGAGTATAGAAACATATTTAGTTTATAAATCGAGAATTTTCTCGCGTTTCGCACAAGTCACGCCGTTTCCGTGCTACCCAGGCCCCTATTTCCAATCCCCAACTTGATAATTGTCACCTGACAATGACAATTCAACGTACACTAACGATAAGAAAGGAATGTTGAATTGGCGTACAGTTAGTAGCAGCCAACGGAGCCAAATATTTCGGTATACACGCCTTTATTACGGTAAGAGTAAGGATGTGTTACGATATATTTGGTTACTTTGGGTGCTACTAACTATGGTGAAACCAGGATAGATGCCCCACTTTATGAAATTACTTTATATCTCTTTGTACAAAAAGCAAGATTCTTTTGACAAAAAACGGGTAGGTACTTTGGTTTATTATCTTCAAATTTATGAAAGGAATGAACAATATCTTTGATATTTCCAGAGTATTGGCGATTTTTGCGAACCTATAAAGTTTGGAACAACTATCCCATGTAGGGAATAGGTGCCTAATCCATGTAAATTACGTTTAGGATAGATGCCCCGTCGAGAAAGGAAATTTATCCCGCAAAAACTCTGATCGCGCCTAGCCGTCCCATTCAATCGCACAGAGACATGCAACACGGTCAACTTAGTTGTAGTTGCAGTCTCTCGATAGATAAATAAAATAAAAATAATGTGTGTTTCATTCGCGAAACTAGAGTACCTAATTGCAATCAATTCGTTATACCCCCGGGGCGACTATCCGGGTTTTACCCTATACGATGCTGACTGTACATTGCTTGGTCGACTAGCAAAGGTGGTCGCTGATCAACATCGTTACTTATCAACACAGCAGTGTACATTGAATTGTCATGAAATCGTGGCCTGGTGGTGCTACGTATTGACCATCACGGTGTGAGCTCCGCCCGCCCCGACCACGTTTATTCTGCTGTAACGCGCATACCTCTAAATCACTGAATTGCCGTCGACCGCTAGCGCACTTGTCTATGGGAAACGCCATTGTCCGACACAGATAGCGGATACTTTTGTTGCGTGCATAAATTATGTAAGCATGAATATAACTGCTAAACTGGGACAATGTTCAACTGGGTCCCGTGAACAATACATACCTGGGGAATCGAATTGTGTCTTCGGACTACAACTGGGGTATGTGCTGGACAACTGGCTGATGATGGATAAGTTGAGATTTTGCCGATGGTTTCACACACCGATGATAAGACATTATTTTGACATTATTCCTGTACCCGAATAAAACCTTGCCGTATGCTTAATATTCTCCAATAATACTGCTACTATAATTTAATAAAAACTACCTTTGCCAAGCCACTGGTACGCCCGCTCAGTAGCTTAGTATGGCGCGCGCAACAAAATGTAAGAGAGCCCTTTTTAGAAAAACAAAGTCTTGTTTCCAAATAAAATCAGACTAGTCATATAATCCCTCCGAATCGCTAAACTTAAGTGGCAGTGGGTGGGGCACATAGCACGTAGAACCGATGGCCGTTGGGGCGGAAAGGTTCTCGAGTGGCGACCACGTACCGGAAGGCGCGGCGTTGGTAGGCCCCCCGCAAGGTGGACTGATGACCTGGTAAAGGTTGCTGGAGTCCGCTGGATGCGGGTGGCGCAGGAGCGGTCACTTTGGCACTCTTTGGGGGAGGCCTATGTCCAGCAGTGGACGTCTTTCGGCTGATATGATGATGATGATGATGAGTCATATAATAGGCACTACTTGTATCTCGTACCTGCACATAAAATAAGGCTTTAAACTAGATAATATGATATGCCCTCGTTGTTTGCAAATATGCAACTTTGTAATTGCAAAGGCAATAAAGTAAGCGAAGGAACCGATATAGAAAAAAAATCTTTAGATTTAAGAAGATATCTCTTAAAAATTATCTCACATTGTACTCTCGGCGTGTGGTCCAATGCAGGAGCTGACGTGTGCGAAATTATAAATATCGTATGGATATTGGGTTACCTATCGCAATGACTAAATTTTATTTCCCGGCTGTAGTTATGATTTCTTGTTCAAAATAATATTATTCAAAAATGGACCCCAAAGTCTTTTTAATATCGTATTGTATAGAACTCATTAGGTTAGGTTAGGTTTGTGTTAGAATAATCCTGAAACTTTCATGGTTCAAGAAAAAAAAAGATGGCCGCCTTTAAAAAAAATGCATGTATTTGCTCAAATCATGTAAATCTCAATGTCAGTTTTTGTATGGGGAAATAGCAGTTGAGTGGTTCTAACGTGCGTTCGAGTAGTTAAGTGATCACCCCTCGGGCTTTTGCTTATATTAAGACCTAAGTTTGTGCTTGTCATCATGAAAAATGTCCCACACAAAAGTTTTAAATTATGAATTCATATGGTGCTTAAGCCAGGATACCTACCTAGCAAAATATACGTTATCTTTTCTTCGAAGGTTATGTAACCATTGCGATTATTCCTAAAATACCAGACACTCATAACGTTATCTTAAAATAAAGAAGAAATACTTAAAATAAAGGTAGTACTTTAAAATTACCTATTAAATAAGTATATAATCATAATTTATGAATCTGTAAATAGTAAATTGATCAGGAAAGTAAAGTCTCAACTTGTCGAAACATTTCATAGATACGGGGAATAACGTGCACTGAATGAGTAAATCGCCTTATTTTGTGCGTTGAGCCAGCCGGGCCAGCCTTGAGTTTAATTAGAAAGAGCTCCATAACATTTATGTTCGATGTTCCAGCACGCCCCCGCCAGATTTATGACTAACTTGCCCCGAGATAAACATTCATTAATTAAAAAAAATATAATATACTGTAGATCCGGACTTATAACGTGTTTTGACCATGTCCAGCGAATTTTCAGACTCGTACACGATGTGCACTTTTGTTAATTACTTACATATCTGTGATTTTGGGTAAAATATTATTCCTCTAACCAAGGTCAAAAATATTCATACAACCAACATTCAAAGTTATGTGAAACATACAATAGTTTGGAAGTCTTGAATTTCTTAACCGTACGCAGTTTTTGCCTCGCTTAATCTAATCTAAAACAGATTACTTCTGAGACTAATAAAAATAATTGCAATGTATCGTATTACATCCGGTGTGATTACACGCGTGTGGCGGTCCAAGTAAATCGATATTTGATTAGTATGGAAAAGATTAACGTGACTAATGATTCGAGTTTATAGTGATCTTGCTAGAGAAATGCATACTTACTCACTTTGGGAGGAACTTTGCTTCGTGAGGTTGCGGAAATATGCGTTCCAAATGAATACTTTTAGTTGGAAAGTGTTTATTAATCATAATCTTCACGTATTGTAGAGTATATTTTTATAAGTATTATAACCATTTTTTAAAGAAAATACACCAGCGAAAAAAACGACGCCTATGCCCGAATAACTTCATATAAATTCGCACAGACCCGATTCTTACGGAGGCAAAATTTAAAATTCGAATCCCCATTGCCCAGAAATCCAAGGATACGAATCGTCTGCGCTCGCGTCGAATAAATCCTGCGCAGGTCAACGACCTCGCCACGGCGACAGTTTTTGCTCCCAACATTTTAGACTTCTTTTTCAAGCGTACCGCAATTATTTTCGACTTTTTTCCTGACGCTATTTGGCTGAATTTAAGCTGAAGATGTTTTGCACGTAATTGTTATAAAAAATGTTTAAAATACAATTACAACACTGCTTTAGGAATTACCTTAGTTTTTGTGAAGATGTGAACAAATAATTGCGAAATTTCTCAAAATTGGATCTAAACTAAACTGGCCATGTACCTATAGTAACTACTAAGTGACTTCTCTTAGTTAAGGACGCAGAACACGGTGTGGGTATGCAGTAGGTATTGTCGTATGAAATGTTTTGTTTCAATTGTATTTCTCGGAATACATTTTTTTTTATGAAAAATAAAGTCATCATCCTCCTAGCGTTATTCCCGGTATTGCCCCTAAAGGAGCCCGGGGTCCGCTTTGACACCTAATCCCAAGATTTGGCATAGGCACTAGTTTTACGAAAGCGACTGCCATCTGACCTATCTATTATTGCTATCTGATCTATTATGAAAAATAAAGTACACTTGTATTACACGGTACCTAAACATCCGACCCTGACTAGACGTAAACTGCTAACAGGATATATGTCTATTGCAGGCAGGAGCCACATATGGAAAACTTCTTATGGAATAAATAGATCTGTTTAATGATTCGCAGAAGTTCTTCCTTTGTTAAATGCAGTTCCATCAGATAAATAAGCTTATTCCCACTGGAGATAATCTAGCTTCTATTTGATAATTAATTCATTTAAATTGATTCAGTGGACAATTCCTAAGATCCTTAATTGAGCTGCCTTCGTGAGCAGATAATCTTCAGTAATGGAGTCAATTTAGAAGGGCAATGCAAATTTTGTATAAAGGTATAGCACCGGGTTTTAATGAATCAAAGGTTCGGAGGTTAGCTTTTGATGGGTTGGGTTTGATTAGAGAGCCAGCAAGAAGGAAAAGACAAGCCTTGTTTAGTTCCCACAATGCTATCAAATCTATTTAGAACTGATCATAATGTTGTGTATGTACATTGTACATATACAGCTCATGTACATTTTCTGGCTTCATTTTAATAGACATACTTTAACCGCCATTTTGGAAAACTTTAGCGATTTTTTGAAAATACGCGTTTTTATTTTTATTTATTTATTTTCATTATATTTATTCATTTAACTAAACAAAGGCCCATATAAACTTATTTAAAAACTCAATTATGTAGTTCAGTTATTAGTTATTGAGTAGGTACTACTTACTCGTACTAAGTATAATATATTATATCATATATTTTCACGTAACGATCACCATATTTGTGGCCCCTATTTTCTTTTGAGTAGTATAGATAGAATTCGTTGATCATTCCATTTATGGCAAGCTTGACGACGACGTACCGGATTGTACCTAAACAAAGTAATGCGGCCCGTTAATTTAGTGTATTCAGGATTCCTTTTTTACCTCTTACTAAAATCGTGGATTGACAATAATTTAAGACTAAGAATTCACTTTCAAATATATGAGACAGGGAAGCTTAAAGTTAAATCGAATTAGCGGGCGGGTCTCTTAAATTTAATTTATCCGGTTTGACGAAGGTCCAGATTAACGCATCTTTATTATAATCATGTTCCACTAAACTGTAAGATTTGATGTTTCCTTATTAATTCCTATATACTCGTACATATGTTTGTAAGTAAATAGCCGGCTAATACTTAAATGGCAAATGGCAGACAATTTTTAAAAATCGAATGATCATTGAGGCTGAAAATATCCGCGCACCTTCAAGGAGAAATAAAACTGTCTTGCCGCATTCAGTTAGACATTTCTCGCAATAAATATGTCTTTGTGAAATAAAAGTTGAAATATTAATATACGCAGTGATCGTAATAAACTAGTTCCTTTAGTTAAAATTTATCACAGACTTCTAGCAACTCCGTCTCATTATCATACCTTTATTCAGTGCCAAAACACCCAATAAAGTAGGCGCATTGAAATAATAAAAAAACAGCTACCTGGCACCAAGACGAATTCTGTAAAATCAGTGACCGAAAATAAGGGACGACGTTTCGCCTGAGCGGCTGCATAAACAGAGAGGAGACAAAGGGGTATCGCGGGGGTGCAGGAAGGGAGGGGCGAGGGAGGTATAGGGTTGACTCTTTTAATTCACTTCGCCATTTTTTTTTTGCAATGGTGAGTAAAATATAGTACTTTTTCAGCAATGATGTTTAAAATTATAGATTTAATAATACTTTCGTAGAGCGATTTTCGAGATAGGTAGTTCTTTTAACGGTTTAAAATTCAAGTCACTAACGATAACTGTTACCGCTTAAAATGCTTTATGGCCCCTATCGTTTACTTTCCTTATGTACCTACATACTATACGTTACTAATATTCTCGTTATACCTGTCTGCGCCTATAACAATGCAACATAGAAATATGTTCTCTCCACACCTTATTCAAACCCGTGAAATGTGAAAGCGTTCTTAAACTGGCCAAAAAGCCTACAAACCTGAAGCCAAACCCAGGACTTAGTAAAAAACGTTTCAATAAGCGTTTTTTCGATTATTTCCTAATTTCACAGCCCTACAACCCACTCGCAGAAACAAAGACCGTCGCCATGTCCCCAATAAGACGGTATATCAATCTGAGCGTCAAGTGCCCAAACTGGCCCAAAAACGACCGCAAAAAGCGCCAAAAAAATGTCGACAATGAGCGCCTTTAAATCGTTGCGAAAGCTGCCAATTAAAAATTGATAGATATAAAAGGTTTTTCAGGGGATTATGAAATTACAGTGCAGTGTTACCTAATAAATACTCCTGTATATTAAATAAATAAATAAATATTAGGGGACAATCTTACACAAATCGACCTAGTCCCATAGTAAGCTCAATAAGGCTTGTGTTATGGGTACTAGACGACGATATATATAATAGATATAAATACTTAAATACATAGAAAACTTCCATGACTCAGAAACAAATATTCATGCTCATCACACAAATATTTGCCCTTACCGGGGTTCGAACCCAGGACCTTCCGCTTCGTAGGTATATTGTAAACGAATATTACAAAATATCAATTATTATTAACGATTTTTAACAAAATAGTACGTACGGCAAGCATTTATTCATGTGGCCCACGGACAAATGCAATTTTACAATTCAATCGATCTTATTAGATTTTTTTCGTGTGTACACCTCGGTAAATCGAATTTCATACCGATCCGTGAATCTCACATCTTGGCATAATTCACAGGCAACAGACAAGCAGACCTATCTTCCTGGAACCATAGACGATTGATCGAAAGTAACATAATAGGGATATAAATATTTATGGACCGTAAATTGCGTGGTCAGTCAAACCTCTAGTCGGGTAAATCGAGTCGGGTATTCCAGATTCAGGGATGGATACCCATCGTGATGAAATGTCGTAAATTAACTATTCTCTCCACAGCCAAAAGTAACATTTCTTGACTTGGTATATTTAAATAGTAGAATTATTACTGTATAATAACCATTACTCAATGCAATCATCATTACTATCTGCCATGGTTTTCTAGCGATATGTATGATATACATACATTTGCTTCGCATACGATACGCATTGTGGGTTACCCTGCCTGTTGCTACTGCTAGTAAAATTAGGCATACTACCCACACTTAGCCTTAGTTTGTGAATATCTCTGTAGGTACTAGGTACTATCCTTACTAATATTATAAATGCGAAAGTGTGTGTGTGTGTTTGTATGTTTGTCCTTCTTTCACATCGCAACGGAGCGATGTGATTTTTTGTATGGAGATAGTTTAGAAGCTGGAGAGTGACATAGGCTACTTTTTCCAGCGGGAAAACATCTAATTCCCACGGGAAAATTCAATATGTTACATTTTCCTATAACCACGCGGGCGAAGCCGCGGGCATCAGCTAGTATGAAATATTTTGGATTATACCCAACTAAATATGAATCTGTGATCCTAGGCAAGCAGCCGCGGTACAGCATCCTATCCGGAGACCCAGAGCGTCACTTCACCATAGAGCCTCTGACTGGAACCATCAGGACTGCTGGCTCATTGGATCGGGAAACCAGGTCTTCGTATCTGCTCAACGTAAGAGCGACGAGCGGAAATTCAGGCAGTTATGATCAAACACAGGTAAATATTAAGTGGCAATAATTATAGTTGATGAATCATAGACCTTTATAATCACCTCCCCTTTTGTCAACTATAGCGAATAGAATACCGGCCTTTCTCATACCGTTCTACTTTGTGTTTAGTTTATTGCGGTAGTTAGTGGCGCCCCGCCCGCGTTATCCGTGGATAGATGATGTGACTGATCTAAATGTGCCTGGTCTAACGCGGCAGTTGACAATAATATAAACTAGTGGCTCTGTGGGCTGTGAACTTGGAAACCTGTCTTTTATTCAATATTATAAAAAATAAACTGAATCGACAAAAAGTACTGTTTAATGAACCTGTTCACAAAATTTCACGGGATCGAATTTTGATCCAAGCTGAAACGGAGAACTTGGTTCGCTTCATTTACTCGTCCAATAAACAAAATCACGAAATTATTCAGAAAATATCACCCTTTAACTTGCTATTTTGAAATACACTAAAGAACTAAAAATTTACGCCGTCAGCCATTTGTCTAGGTAATCGTGACGTCACTTGTTCCTATTTCGATTGTTTTCTTCCACAGGTCCAAATAACTCTAGAAGACATCAACGACAACACCCCTGAATTTGGCACCTCGTCAGTCCGCGTGTCAGTGGCTGAGTCTGCCGTGGTGGGGTCCGTGGTGTACGCAGCCCGGGCCACGGACGAGGACGAGGGGAAGAACTCCCAGTTGACGTACCAGCTGGTGTCTGCCACTGGATCACCGAATACCTTTGCTGTAAATGCGCAGTATGGCTTGGTAACGCTTCTCAGGTCAGTTATATTTTGCTTTTCATCCTGTTTGTTAAGAAGTTAGAAAATAGCCAATAGCCCATTACGCCAGCCTTTAGGCATTGATTCAACATTAACGGCAAGCGACAGTATGTACTTTTCCCGTCATCATTATTTGTTTTCACATATGACGACAAGGTTTTAACTTTTTGAATTTTGATGCAGAGAAGAAGGTTTATTGAACATGGTTTACGGTTATAGTTCTTCTATTTTGCTAAAGACCAGTTCTTTAGCAAAATAATAATTATTGCAAGAAAAAAGTATGGCATTTATTAATCACAATAATTGTGATACTTAACACTGATAACTTTCAACACAGGTACTTATCATACAGTATCTTTTTACAGGTCTTTGGACTACGAAAATCTGGTGCGTCACACCCTAGTTATTTCTGCCAAAGACGGCGGAGCGCCATCTCTTAGTGCCAACCTGACTTTAACTGTGGATGTCCAGGATGTCAACGACAACACGCCAGTTTTCGAACATGAATCTTACAGCGCAAGTGTGCTGGAGTCTGAAGCTATTAATACAAAGGTAACTTATAAACTTATTTGCTTATATACGGTTTAATCTCTCAAAGTGTCTTTCCTGGCACTCGGTTTCCTGAGCTAAGAAACACATAAACGATGTGCATACGTATGCGAAACCAGCTATTGTGAGATAAAACATTTACTTATAGAATTTGAATGATTTATATTTCCGATACAATCAATGCAAGGATCATTCAATGTAATAGAAAATCGAATGTGGTCTTAAAATTATTAAATTCTTTACAGATTTTAGAAATTCAAGCAATTGACAAAGATACAGGCAACAATGCACGTTTAACTTATCGGATCATATCAGCCGGGAACACCACTAATGAAGGATTTTTTCAAGTCCAATCCACAACGGGCTGGGTATACCTCGCCAAACCGCTCGACAGAGAAACAGCGGCGCAGCACAAAATGACAATAACTGCTACTGACAACGGCATGCCTCCTCTATCAGCGAGTGCCAGTTTAATCATAAACGTCGTCGATGCCAATGATAATGATCCCGTCTTTCCAAAAGCAGCATACGAATTCAAAGTGGAAGAGAATATGAACGTTGGTGCATTTGTTGGTAAAATAGCAGCGACAGATACTGATCTAGGTGACAATGCACTGTTAAGATACAGCTTGTTTCCTACGAATACTAGTTTTGCTATCAACCCGGTGACAGGTGAGTCGAAAGTTATTATTATTCAGGGTAAACGTTTCGTAAAGGTTTACGCGGTTCGGCTCGGGCTGCGGAGGTTGTTTGTAAAGGATTCAAGTGCGTAAACGCAAATAAATCTTCAGCTTGTTAGTATTTGAGAAAGCATATTAAGGGTCGGCTCCATTTTTTCATACTGCCTTAAATTTTGATCTCTGGGAATTGAAAAGCTATGACATAGTTGAAGACTACTTTTTCGTTTTGCTACTAAAAGTGCTGATATTTAGTTAGAGTATCATACCTTTAGTTTCGTACTTTGCATGGAAAAAAATATGGGTAGGTAATTCCTTATTTAACGCAGTATTTTTTTTTAAAGAGGAAATTATTGTGATATTCGACACCCAAGTATTTAACACATTTCAATATGGCATTCCGATAATATCGAGTATTACATAACCCGGGTTCAACCAATTTCGAAAGCAATAATTCATAAACAATTCCCATACTCATTCATAATGCAACTTTACCGTAAGCCCAACGAGCCGAGGATCCTATCCTCTATTTGATCAGCCAAAGAATAATTCCTACCTCTCAACGCATTGTTTAGATGGCCGGCGCTTTTGAAAGCTAAAACCCGAAGTGTGTTGTGCCTTAAGACCCATCGACTGGGCAAACATGCCAAGCAAACATACCACAATAATACCTGCACAATTTTAGAGAAATTGAGAGCACTTTATCCCATGAATATCATAAACTTGCCATTTTTTAATCGTCTTTTTTATTACTTATTTTATTAAAAGATAGGTAATTTAGTTGTTGCCATTTTTTATTTATGAAAACTTTTCTTTACTCAATCGGAATTTGTACATTATACTTTGAAATCATATCGCGTGGTCTTCAATTATATAAGTTGTGTTAAATTTAAGAGATAGAACAGGGATTGTATTCGGTACGTTGTTATTTCCACCATTTTGCACTTGTATGGAATGTCTGTAGCGATCGGGCCATTTTTGCTTTTCGATGTTTGTCACATCATCAAAGTTCGCATGGTGAAGTTACATTTTAATTGACTACGTTATTAGTTATTACATAGATCAAATAACAAGTTTATATAAAAATTATGTAGCAACGTCCAGATGGATTTCACGCTGTACCTGAATATCGGTATGCCAATGATATCATTGGAATCGCAGTTTTTCGCTTCTTAATATGGGCGTTCGCAAAAATGGGGGGTGGCAGTTCGTTATCGCTCGATAACTGACTGATGAATGGCCTCCCGTACCATCTCAATTCGGCTTATCTTGGATCGACACCCCGCGAGCTAGTTAGTGAATCTCTACCCTCCTGTCCCCCACAAATTCGTAAATCATTCCGAATGACGTCTGTATGTGGACCCGATTGGCTACGACCAGGAATCAGATCCAAACAGCTGCTACTACAATGTTTTCGGAGGCAAAAACTTCAGCCTTTTATGTGCATAATCGCATCGCAAACCTGTTGATTTTATTCGTCGGCACCTTCTGATCCGTGCAACGATTCCGAGAGCGATCCGAGTAATCGAATTACCCACTTAGCAGTTGGCGAGTTTGCTCGATTATTAATCAATCGTTTATGGCAATTTTTATCGGAAAGGTCGTGGCTAGCGTCGCTACGGGAGGGAGCCATAATGAATTTATGCGCGTCAATTGCGAGTTATAAACGTCGTCGCGCGCGCTTGCGTCCTGACCCACCATTAACTATTATTAAAATATGACTATGTAGAAGCCTCGCTATTCTCCGCTATGTTTTATGACCGCCTCACTAGGGCCAGATACTGTCGTCGAGCATTAAAGCTCATACGTTACAAATGTACGTGTAGGACGTTGCACGGCCGTACAACTCGTTCGGTTGACGGATACCTTTTATTTTCATATGCTTTTGAAATGAGTAATAGGTGTAAAATGTTGCTGGAATCCGACTCTCTAAAGGGTGACTATAAATTAAAATAATGACGCGTATATTGCTGGTGGATTAAAAATGTAATTGTGACGCTGAGAAATGTTGGTTTGTTTTAATAAATTCGCCTCTCTCAGTGAATGATAGGGTAAAGCAGTGTATTTCTATCTGACTCATATATAAAATCCGGCTGGAGTTTGCGCGCATTGGAAATAACGATGCACATTTTTTTTTCGTGCTCGCTCTCATCTCTCATTACGCCAGTCCCTGGCACATCTTATTGGTCGACAGCTTTATCAACCACCAAATCGAAATCTACCCAAATATGAAACCATAAAGTTGTATTTAGATTGTTCTGGCTTTGCGAAATCACGTTTATCGTCCTTCCCCGTTTCTGTCATCACGATTTTTAGGATCCCTATACGGAGTTGGGCCACGGATAATCATAGTTATTCGGCCTCAGGCGATCTCTTTTATGAATGCCTAATTTTGGATCCGGCCGTTACTATAATGGAATTGAAATTGTATTTTTTTATGAAGAGTTATTTAGGATTTCGAGTTTGTTAAAATAATAAAAATTTCATCTATATTTTCAGTTAAAAGTGTGATGCATATTAGGTATCTATTATATGATTAGGTCTCAACTCGTTTGTTTGTATTTCCCAAACCTAGGAATAAATTGCCAATTTGCCGCTATGATGAGATTATGGTTCATGAGCAGAGTGTTGTGTTCCGTCGACGTTAATACTTGGCATTTTCTAATTATTTGTGTTTTTGGTATAGGAGTCATCACAACCAAAGATTTCCTGGACCGCGAGTTCAAGGCTTCCTATTCCCTGTTTGCTGAAGCCAAAGACCGGGGAACACCTGCCCGCTACAGCAAAGTGCCTGTTTCTATCAAAATTACGGACGTTAACGACAATTCACCGGAGATTATTGATCCCAGAGAAGATGTTGTCAGTGTAAGGGAAGAACAACAACCTGGAGCAGAAGTTGCCAAAGTGAAAGCTATAGATAGAGACAATGGGGTCAATTCATCTGTCACATATTCCATTGTTAATGAAAGAGATTCGGATGGATTTGGGGTTTTTGTTATTGATCCAAAGAGCGGAGTTATTAAAACGAGTACTGGTAAGCACAAATAAAGTTCTTTACTTGATTATGACTGAAGTGGCATCATATTTCTCAAAGCATTTTTTCTCGGTAATCGTGTCTTATATTTGTTCGAATAATCAAGTATTTTAATTCCAGTTCTTGATCATGAAGAGAGGTCAATTTACCGATTGACTGTGGCAGCTACTGACGGCGGCGTACCTCCCAAGCAAACAGTCAGGCAATTAAAAGTAGAAGTTTTAGACTTAAACGATAACAGACCTACATTTACGAGCTCAAGTCTGTCTTTTAAGGTAAGAAAATATGTTGATGTTTACAAAGACAAAGGTTTTCAATCTTTAAGATATCGTTTTTAGGGTTCTGTACCCCAAGGGTAAAAACGGGACCCTATTACTAAGGCTCCGCTGTCCGTCCGTGTGTCTGTCACCAGGCTGTATCTCATGAACCGTGATAGTGAGTTGAAATTTTCACGGATGATGTATATCTGTTGCCGCTGTAAAGTAATAACAAAGAAAAAAAAATTAAGGGGGCTCCCATACAACAAACGTGATTTTTTGCCGTTTTTACAAGCTAATACTTGACTTGTTCGTATGTAACTATAAAAGTATGTATGTAAGTAAGTTGTCCTTCAAATCTTGCAAGTTAGACCCACTTCCCGGCGACCGATTGAGCTGAAGTTTTGGGTATAAGTATAGTTTGGATGACAATTCAATATTATGGTACCATCGAGCTGATCTGAAGATAGAGACAGAATTATATAGTATAGGAATACCATAGGAATTCCGTAATAAAACCACATAACATAACCCCATCGAGTTTGGGCTCGTTAGAATCGTCTCAATGAGCAGTTGATGATGGTATACAGAAAAGTACAGTCGGCAATAAAAGCTTGTACCAAACATTTTTGACAGAAACTTAATATAGATGGTACGGAACCCTTCGTGCGCGAGTCCAACTCGCACTTGGCCGGTTTTATTTTTGTGTTATCCTACTTTTTATGTAAATGCAACGTACTTAACATGAATTCGTATTTTAGGTCAAAGAAGATGCCAACATTGGCTACATTGTTGGTACAGTGGCGTGTTGCGACAGTGAGATTACTGAAAATCTTATAAACGGAGAAGAAAAACAAATTTCTTACCTTCTAATGCCTTTGACTGCTGACTATTCACCGGGTACCTTCGAGATTGACAGAAGAACGGGCTCCCTAGTCGTAGCGAGACAACTGGATAGAGAATTACAGGATGAATATAGACTGGAAGTCAGAGCTTTAGATACTTCAGCTACTAATAATCCTCAAAGTAGTGCGGTGACTGTAAAAATAGAGATTGTTGATGTAAACGACAATGCTCCTCAATGGCCGCTAGATCCAATAAGTATTGAAATTTCTGAGGTGACTCCTTTAGGAATGACAGTTTATAATTTCACTGCCAAGGATGCTGATGGCGGGGCGAATGGTGAATTGAATTTCAGAGTCGTGTCATCATGGCCTCCATCGTGTAAGACGTTTGCTTTAGACCCTCTCACTGGGTCAATGACACTTACGTCAACTCTTGATTATGAGGTTTTGAAAGAGTATTGGCTTGTGATAGAAGCTACTGATATGGCAGTTAATGAAACAGAAAGAATGTCAACATTAGCTACTGTGCATATATCTATAACTGATGCTAACGATAATGTACCAAAATTTGTATCTAAAAATAAAGCATCTGTGGCTTTAAATACCCTCACTGGGACGTTATACCAAGCGTTAGCTATAGACGCTGACTCAGGAGACAATGGAAAAGTATCATATTACATATCTAGTGGCAACGAGCTATCATATTTTGCAATGGAATATGACACCGGAAGACTAACTCTATCAAAGAAATTTTCTTCTGATATTACAAAAGTTCGACCTGGTCAATACAAAATTAACCTCACTGCATCAGATCACGGAATGCCATTTAATAGGCAGAGCCATATGGTGCTGCAACTCAATTTGCAGGAATCAACTAATGTCCCACCGAGATTCACTGAAGCTTTTTACAAAGCTAATATTAGTGAAGACATTCGTCCAGGAAGCATTGTTACACGACTTACCGCTAAATCATCCAGGGGTAATTCAGGTAGGTTCAAAACTGTACAAAAAATCTTGATGCCTTTAAAATTATCCCTAATTACTATATTAATCTGTTTTTCTTTATTTTAGGAAATTTGACATACATCATTCCATCAGGTGTGGCTGACGATAAATTTGTTGTAGACTCACGTCGAGGAACAGTAACAATCAAATCTAAAATTGATCGAGAAGAGAGAGATCAGTATACTTTCCCTGTTTATGTCACCGATACTAGCACATTTCAATCTTCTACGAATTTTGATGTTACCACTGTGACAATAAGTGTTCTAGACGTAAATGATAATCCACCCACTTTTAAAACCGGCTCGTGCTATCCTTTAGCCGTCCCTGAAAATAATGAACCCGAAGTGATTCATACTGTCGCTGCTACTGATAAAGACATTGGAGCTAACGGAGTTATCACTTACAGTATTACCTCTGGTAATAATGGAAACAAATTTGCCATTGATCACACAACAGGACAATTAACTGCTAGAACTTTGGATAGAGAAACGCAGACGAAATATCAACTTACTATATCTGCATTCGATCATGGCTCACCGGTAGCCTTACAAGGATCTTGTAATATTACTATCATAGTTGAAGATCAAAATGATAATGACCCTATATTTGACACTGGACATTACTCTGCTGCGATACCTGAAAATGCACCTTTAGATACATCGGTTATAAAAGTCAGGGCGACAGACGCTGACCTTGGTTTTAATAAACGTATAGTTTATTCACTGGCTAATGAAAGCCAAGGATTATTCAGGATTGATAATAAAACGGGAATTATTTTCACCACAGGGTAAGTTAAGTCATACAATCCAATTCATATTAATAAATATATAATTATTGAACAATTATTTAATAGATTTCATCCATAATTTCAGGTTATTTGACAGAGAAGAAAAGAACGTTTACAATTTCGAAGCCGTAGCTACAGATGATGGGCGATACGTTGCTCGTTCGCAAAGAGTTTCCGTGGAGATATCAATAACCGACATAAATGATAATAAACCAATATTCACGAAGTATCCTTTCAAAGAAAATGTCGCTAAGTTGACCCCACCTGGACAAAGCTTGCTTCAACTGTCGGCAACAGACAATGACATAGGCACGAATGCAGAAATATTGTATGAACTTATTGATACGTCAAACAATAAATTTCGTATCGATCCGACAAAAGGTGTTTTGACCGCAACACAAAGCCTTGCCAGCGAAAACGGAAAACTCATTCATCTAAAAGTAATGGCTAAGGATAAGGGAAATCCACCTCAAAGTTCCATAGGACTTATAGAAATTAGAGTAGGGGAATTTTCTGATCAAACGCCTCTACTGAATTTCCAAAACGAAAGTTACAACGTCACCATCGAAGAAAATTTGGCGTACGGTAAAAACGTGGTACAAGTAACAGCGGTCCGGAGCGATGGGCGGCGCCAAAGAGTCATTTATGAATTCGGGAATGGAGATGACCAATACGCATTTGAGATTGACTCTAATTCGGGGGTTATACGAGTAAATAACTCGGCTAATTTGGATTTTGAATCGCATCCCGGCCCGACGCGGCATCTCGTCGTGGTCGCCAGAACGGAAGGCACGCCGGTCTTATACGGCTACTGCGACGTAACAATAAATCTGTTGGACCAAAACGACAACGCTCCCAGATTTACGCAACAGCAATACATCGCAAACGTTCTCGAAGGGAACACTAAGGGCGAGTTTGTCGTACAACTCGCCGCAAAGGACAGCGACCGCGGGGTGAATGCGAGGATCTTATACCACATAGTAGACGGCAACCACGATAACGCGTTTATTATTGAGCCAGCGTTCTCAGGATCGGTCAAAACAAATATAGTGCTGGATCGCGAGATAAGGGAGACGTATAAACTGACAGTCATTGCTACGGACGAGGGCGACCCACAGATGACCGGCACGGCAACGCTCCGCATCAACGTGGTAGACGTAAACGACAATCAACCGACGTTCCCGCCACCAAATGTCATCACAGTATCGGAAGGTTTGTTATCCAAGTTTTTGCACTCGTTTACGTATTCGGTTTTAAATTGCTGTAGGTCGGCCTATCGACTTTTCGAAATAAATTGGTAGAACAAAAAGCGTCTTACAAAGAGGGAGGCATTTTACATAATTTGTATTCCCAACTCCGCGAGCCCACGACGTTTCGATTCCAGCGTCGAGATTAAATAAAAGGGACTCCTTAAGGATCAATATTTATTGGATGGTATTACATTTTTTCGAGTGCATGTTTTAGCGGTGCCTCCCCCAAAGATTCGCGTTGGTTTTTGTTTTCGTTTTTTATCATTGTACGTCGACAACGGTTTTGTTTTAGAGGTTATTTTGCTGATCGTTAAAACGGCAGCCGTTTCTTAAAGCGAGAGAGTATCGTGGACGTCTTTTGACGTTTCGTTTTTGTTTTTGCAGGAACGGAAGTGGGGTCAGTGCTGACATCCGTTACGGCGAATGACGTTGACACGTATCCTGCTCTCAAGTATTCTATAACTCAAGGAGACGACAATAGGTTCTCAATCGACAGATATAGTGGGAAGATTGTTTTGAATAAAGCTCTGGATTTTGAAACAAAGAAACTGTATGAAGTGAACGTAAGCGTTTCGGATAATGAACACGTAGCCAAGACGGCTTTAACAATCAAAGTTTTGGACGTTAACGACAATGCACCAGTGTTTGATGAAATATCCTACAGTAGAATTTTACCAGGTCAGTATAAATATTAAATGTGCCTACTCAAAACAAATATAACTTTAATATTATTTCATATATTTACACGTACTTTTTTATATATTTTAGAAGGTGCTGGCAATGTTGAAATTGGCTTCGTTAGCGCCAAGGACAGAGACAGCGATGACAACGGAAAAGTGTCCTATTCGGTCCTCGGTGAAAACAAGGGCTACTATATAGACGCCGTATCTGGTGCTATATTCGTCAACTACAGCACTTTGCCGAGCCAGAGAGACACTCAGTTGGCTGTGATGGCTACTGACCACGGCAGACCCAATAAGAGTGCTGTTGCCGCCGTGAGGATCAGTACGGGGGCGTCGTCGGAGATCAAACCGTTCATTGGACAGGATACTTACAGGTAATTATATTGTCAAATTCCAATCAAAGTGAAAAATTCGTCGCCTCGAGCGGGATTTAAAAGATTCGTCACTATGAGCCTAGCCCACGGTAGCTCAGTTGGTTCACAGCGATGCAGAGGTCGTGGGTTCAAATCTCGCTCATGGTGATTAATTTTAAACTTCTCAATTTGATTGGAATTTCGATAGCAGACGTTTCTGCTTAGTAAATATTTACTTTTATTATGGCGTAGCACATTGTTACCTACTAACGATTCTCAATAGAATCCGAGACGTTGGTGCCGTTTCAGAAGTTTTAACAAATTCGCGGTAGATGTCGCTACGAGCCTGAGAGTGTATTGGGAAAAGTAAAGGGATTGTAAGATTCGTCACTACGAGCCTAGCCCACGATAGCTCCGTTGGTTCAGAACGATGTGCGATGTACAGAGGTTGTGGGTTTAAATCCCGCTCGTGGCGATAATTTTTTCACTTTGATTGGAATTTGGAATTTGGATAGCAGACGTTTCTGCTTAGTCGACATTATATCATTGATGTAAAAGCATTTATTTTCTAAAATATATACAAGTTGATGATTATTAACTAACGATGCCTAACTAAATTAAATTAAAACTAAGTTAAATCCAACATATACCGAGGATGCTGGCGGCTTTGATTAGGTACTTTTTTTACATATTTGTTTTCCTTAATAGTATCCGCGAATGTCCGACCATTAAAATTATTCTATCAAGTTTCTTGTACTCGAATAATATATTTAAAAAAAATCTCATTAATGGTATTTGTCAATTCCAGGATCACCGTCAACGAAGATACAGAAAGAGGATCTGCACTGCTTCAGATTGGCGGCATCAATGATGTTCTTAAGAAGTACAGTCTAGAATTCCATATTATATCAGGAAACGAGGGTGATGCCTTTGAAGTGACCCTTGATGGAGCACTAATTTTAGTCAACAAGCTTGACAGAGAAACTCAAGATTCATACGTCCTTGGTTTAGCGGCTGTTGAGCAAGGAAAAATGATTTCGTACAGTCAGAACAAAACGTCAATAATTGTTTTTGTAACTGTAGCTGATGCCAACGATAATCCTCCAGTATTTTCGTCTGGCGATTTTGAACTTACTGTCAGTGAAGATGCAAAACCAGGATTCATCTTGACTAAGCTTACAACCACTGATGCTGATTTATATGGAACTCCTAATTCAGCAATTATTTATAATATCACATCTGGTGATGATGACAATGTTTTCTACATTGATCCAGTTACTGGTATCTTGACAGTCAACAAAAGCCTTGATTATGATGTTGGCAATACGGAATACAAGCTTATTATCGTTGCATGTGATCAAGGCATACCATCACTGTGCAATGGTATGTACACCAACGTTGGGATAATTGATGAAAATGATAATGCACCGGCTTTTCCGGTCAACGAATACATTGAGTCGGTAGCAGAAAATGAAAGAGTCGGTACGTCAGTATTCACAGCAAGAGCAACCGATTTAGACAAAGGCAAATATGGAATACTAAATTACACCATAGTACCGATATCACTGAGCTTTAATCAAAATGATGATTCGTGGAAAATGTTTCAAATAGACTCGTCGACAGGATTGATCAATACGAATGCAGTTTTTGATTATGAACAAAATAATAAATATGAGTTTTCCATTAAAGCCTCAGATCTTGGTGGAAAGTCATCAACGGTTAAGGTCAGGATTGATATTGAAAGTCGAGATGAGTTCTACCCTCAATTCACACAGAAGACTTACAATTTTCCTATTCCGACGAAAGGACCTCTTCCTGCTGGGTATATGATTGGTCAAACGACTGCTACTGACAGAGATAAGGGAGTTGATGGAAGAATAGTATACCAGCTCTCAACATCTCACTCTTACTTTAAAATCAACAGGACAACCGGTCTTATAATTCTGAAAAAAAGAGTAGAAACAGTGCAAAGCCTGTTTGGAATTCATAAATCTATAAGCTTAGTAATTACGGCAAGTTCTGGAAGACAAGGGTCCTTAACGAATAAAACCGCCGTGGAAATACTGCCCGATTCTTCTGCAGTTGTATCCGATATTAATATTATTAAGGACTCAAAAGTTGCTCCTGCCAGTGGGCTCTCAGACTGGGCATTAGGTCTACTCATCGTCTTTATATTCATCATAATAATTTTTGCTGCAGCATTTCTATTTCTACACATGAAAAATAAGAGGCACAAAAAGGTTAATAAGCCTGGCCTGAACTCTGAAGGAGTTGGTGCCACAAACAGTTATGTAGACCCAAGTGCTTTCGACACTATTCCCATAAGAAACACGGGTGCCGTGGGTGCTGGTAACCAATTTGCTCCCCCAAAATACGACGAGATTCCGCCTTATGGTCCACACACCGCTAGTTCTAATTCAGGTGCTGCTACAACATCAGAATTATCGGGTTCAGATCAATCTGGTTCTAGCGGCAGGGGCTCCGCTGAAGATGGGGAAGATGGAGAAGATGAAGAAATAAGGATGATCAATGAGGGACCATTACAAAGGGATTCTGGTATCCATAGACAAACTGACGGAGTAGATGACGACAACTTATCTGATGTGTCAGTACACAATACTCAAGAATATCTAGCACGTCTAGGAATAGTGGATACTGGTACTGGCGGTGGAGCGTCTACTTCATCGAGGAGATGTTCAGAAAACGTAGCTAATAAAGATAACATTATGCATCATGGATCTATAGATCCGATGCATATTTTCGACGAAGATGGAACCAATGAAAATGATATAACTAATCTTATTTATGCAAAATTGAATGAAGTTACTGGAAGTGAAAGAGCAAGTAGTGCAGACGAGAACAGTGCCGCTGTAGAAAGAGCCATGGCTTTGGGAGCTTTTCCAAGTGCTCCAGGTGACAATGCGGCTGTTCCCACAGCTGGGCCATCCATGACGGGAAGTCTTAGCTCAATAGTACATTCCGAAGAAGAACTGACTGGTAGCTACAACTGGGACTACCTTTTAGACTGGGGACCTCAATATCAACCGTTAGCGCACGTGTTCTCTGAAATAGCTCGTCTCAAAGATGACGCAGTTTCATTACAAAGCGGTAACAGTGGTGCGTCTAGTGCTAAGAGTAAAGGGACATCAATATCCGGCGGTAAGAGTGTGCCGCCTCCGTTATTAACCACAGTTGCTCCTAGGAGTTGCCCGGCGCCGTCGCTATCTTGCAGACAGCCTCAGCATTTGTTACCTAGGTCACCAATTAGTCATGATGTGGCAGGTGGCTTCTCTGCCGCTGCGGCTATGTCGCCTTCATTTTCACCCTCTTTATCACCTTTAGCTACTCGATCGCCTTCTATGTCCCCGTTAGTAGGGCCAGGGCTTCCACCAAGCGCTGCTAGTAGAAAAACTCATTCTACGATGAGGATATGAACTTTAATCTAATTTAGCGGCTTGTAAATATCAGAACGACTGTTTTGCCCATAAGTATTGATAGTAATATTTATTCAACCGATCTAATCGGTTTAGCTTTGTATTCTAATTTAATCATTTTGTGCATGTTGTACTGTACATCCCTGCGCCCTGAATATGCTCAAAGTGATGTATTAAGCGCTTATTACCGATTTTCCGGTAAATGTAAATATATCCGTTCGGGTTGTAACTTTAATCTTGTAAATATTAGATTGTATAATTTAGTGCCTTGTAAAATATAAACTGAAGACTGCCATGTTATTATTATATTTTGTAAACAAACAATCAGCTTTACTGTAAGCTATAAGTTTATACTTAGATATTGCAATTGATGATGAAGCTTTATTGCAAGAGGTGTGTATTATAAAATGCAGTCACAAATTTCCAGTAGGTGATACAATCAGTTTGTAACTTAAGTCATGTGCCTTTACGTAAACTATACATTGTTATTACTGTTCAAATATACAATTTCTTACCCGCGATAAAGATGCCAGATTATTAATTTTAACCAGTTGCCTGTATAACTGTTCGCCATATTAAGGAAAAATATTTGTATAAGATGAATGGAATGGAATGATGCGATGAACTTTAAAGCTTTAACTTAAACACGTTTTTATTTGACAATACATTACATACTTCAAAATACTGTATTTTAAAGGAGGATAGCAACAATTTGAAATGTATGTAAACAATATATATGGACATAGTAAGAATAAGTTTTCTGATTTAAAAATTGTGCGGTCTGCCAACAAATATGGCAAGGATTACTTTGCTTCAACATTGGCTCAAGTCAAAAGTATCAGTTATTTTATGAAGTATTTTTGATAACTAATAGGTATGGAATGCAATCGTAGTTTAGACACGCAATTAACATATAAGTACTCTAATACGGCTGACATAAGCCAAGCATAGAAATCTACTTGTAGACCTGCTTATTGCAGAATCGTTCATGAAACTTAATTAATGTTGACACATTGGACATGCTCCTTTTTTTTTAATTTTGTTCAGATGAAGGTACCAGAAAAAAAATATAATTTCGAGTATTTAAAACTCTTACGCAGAGAAGGTAAAGTAATTCTGCGTCAAACGAAGACATCGCGTTACTGGTTAAACTTTTTATAAAATGGCATCTTTCAGGATATTTGGACTTGTAAATCTTTGGACTATTTTTGTTCTGTGATTTCAACTTAGAAACGATTATATCTTGATATTTAAACTCTGATTTTATTTAATTGTTACTTCAGTGATTACTCATTAGCAATTTAATATGAACAGAGAATGTACTGTTAATGTAAATAAATAAGAAAATATTTTAACTATAAGCCAAAATGTCCTGATGTTATAATGAAAGTAAATAAAAATGTTGAAAATTGATAATTGGTTTTATTCATCATTGCATATTTTATTAGTTAATGAAATTAATGACAAATTGTAAAGTAATGATATTATCACAGTTGGATATTGATAATTTTATGTTGAGAAATGGGCACAAACATTTTATCAAATCACGTTTTGAATTTCTTTCTAAAATTTTGTTTGATCATAATGTACCTATTATGATTACAAAATAAATTACAGTTGTAAATAATGAATACAATATCTATAACAATGATTATTTGTCTAAGGCCATTACAATAATTGCATTATTGTGAACCTCCTACTGGCTAATAGTACAACACCTGAGCCTCTAGTATAAGTTTTACAGAAACTAAACGTTACGACCGCGTTCGCGTTTAGCTGTCAAATCCCATAGAAATTGAGGGAAACGCGATCGTAAAGTTTTGTTTTGGTAAAACTTATACTAGATGCTCTGTTTAGGTCTTACACCTAGAAATGCCTATATCACTACACTTTAAGTATCAATTCTATAATGGTGTCGCGGACATTGGTTTCAGTAAGACGGATAGGGGTTAGAGGACTTTCTTAGTTCTTATGGTTCCTTTGGACTATAACAAAAGCAAATTACTTTAAAAACTAAGCTTTATCCGACTTTCTAATTCAGTACTTCGCCTTATTTGAAGGGTTCCCTCGATTTCCCCAGGATCCTATCATAAGATTCTGACTGATGGTCATGCCCTGAGAGTTATGAGACCACCTTTCAAACAAAATAGTTACTTATTTATGAAACAAGTGCGGAAAGTAGGTAATACCCACCGAGTGACGATGACCAAAAACACGACCGCGAGGGAGTGTTTTTGATCGACACGAGTTAGAAATTACCTATCCGCACGTGTATCATACAACATTTTACAATTCATCATGCGATGAAATTAAAAATTATACATAGAAGGTGAAATTCTAATTGTCATGAAATCTCATTCTCGCACGTGTGTGGGAATAAGTATTGGCCCGAAATCCATTCCCGCACGGCCGCCCCCCGGCCCGCCACGCCGTGCGGGCATGGAGGGCCTCCCGTGTTCATGTTGACCCATCTAAAGGAGCACTTTCAGAGCAAGTGCAAGCATCCCAGGCGTCTTCGAGTATTTAGGCAACATACATAAAAAATAAAAGTTTCCGACCAATTTAGAAACTCCTTTTCTGAAGTGGGTTAAAAATGGGTGCGTCTAAATATTACTATAGGTACCTACGTTAGTATAATAATATGCTACTATACGTCATAACTATAAGTACGTTACGCAACGTTTGGTATAATTGTAATTAATTCGGTAACGGTAATCTTTGGGTCTACATATATTTTTTCTGAATAGGTTTAGTTTAGAGCAGTGTTTTTCAATCTTTTTCATGCCGCGACCCCCTTTGTACACAATAGTTATTTGTGTCACAAGGGAGCAAAATAGTATATTTATGGCGAGGGCGGTGTATTGAATCCTGAACGTAGCGAGGGATCCTACAATAGAATCCTGAGCGTAGCGAGGGATTTTGCTCCCGAGTGACACATACTATTTTTCATACCGACTATGAAGAAATTTAAAAAAGATGCTGTTAAAATGACTTAACAAGTTTAACAAATTTTCTTAATGTTTATTACCTACTAATTTTAAATATTACGAAAACTTCATAAATTTTCATATAACGTTGTTAAAGTTAAAACATGAAATATGTTCGTTTTTAATCGATTACGATGAAATGACAATCTATTATTTTATTAAGATCTGTGTTCAATTGGCACATTGCGTTGCATTGGGGGGGGGGGCCCACAGTTTGAAAAACACTGGTTTAGAGGATAGGTTTTTTTATAACAATCGTAAAAAGTCAGCAAGTTTCCAAAAAAGCCACGTATTAGGAATGAAAAAAGGCCTTTTTTCATTCCTGTCACTAAAACATAACCACCGTTTCATTATTTAGTCTTGTTACATGACACCACCTATGCACGTACCGATAATTACTTACAGATTAATATTATGACACACCCAGCTGTTATTACGGGACCTTAATGTTATAATTATATGTAGGTGTACGCAGAAGGTACAATCCGTCTTACTCACAACACCTTACATGATCTAGTAAAACTGGCTTATGTGTCGTTCACAAATACTTGACATTAGGTTACAGCATACAATCACATTGCGGGGCAGGATAATTGAGATTATTTGAGTTGGGCGAATTGCATCAGTGGTCCAGATAAAAAGCATCTACCGCCCAAGGTAGAGGCTTCCTACTCCAGTGACAGTTTTATAAAAAGTCGGCCGCGGTTAAATAATCTCAACCATAACTGCCTTCAAAACCACCTAACCTACAACCTATATTAAAATTTCCCTTAGCCATCCAAAACTTTATCGACAGAAATTCGTTCATATACCTACCAAGCACAATGCGTCATCTCCACCGCTATTTTTAATGGGTAACTATATATACTTAATTTTACCCATAGTAACTATAGTTACTTTATTCACCCATTCTTATTTATTTTAGGTCATGCAGAGACATTGGGCCTCTTACGCGACCACTTGAAGAACAAGCTTCGTTATCAAAGAAAAGAGACATTTCTACAGCTGTAAAAAAAGTTTTTAATAATAATATATTGGACATCTAATGAAATGATACAATATTCTTTCAGTTCCCTAATCACCGAATGGTCTAAATTAGGTGGTCGCTAATCGGCCCAATGATCCTACGGAACAGTCTACTAATGTTAATTATCAATGTGTACCTACTAATACTAGGGTCTAAGGCGTGACAATTATCTGAATAACGTGTAAAAATCTGAATGTCTTGTTTTTAAAGGATGATCTGACTACCTTACAAATTAATTAGCTTACTCTACATATTAGGTACGTGTACTTGACCTGAAGTCCTCTTTGACGGATCGAGCATTCAATGTAATTTAATGCTACCTTATACACGGCAGCTCAACCTTATTAACCAACAAACCAACCTATTTAAGTACCTATATTATGCCTAGGTGTACCGATACACAATCAGGATTATAGGTACTTAAATAAATGGACGTTTAAGAAGTAGGACCATTAAACCATTTTTTTTTATTTAGATAATTAGGTTTTTCTCTATTAGAGTCTCGAGTATTTTTGATTATGGTGTAGGTACATAAAACGGGAACCAATTTACAACGGGTCTCCGTTAGTGACCTGTTTTAATAGATACCTATTTTATACATAAAGTCAGATCATGTTTTAAAAATAAGTACAATCACGTTAATTCCAATCAACACGGATTAGTTTTAGACGAGATTGACCCTATTGGAACACTTTACCATGCTGGTGGCTGTCTCAATGATTATCAACGAGGATATTTAATACTGATATCGATACAATATCTAAAGTCTGGATACAAATCGATATAAGCTTAATGCGATGCTATAAGATCTTGAAAATTTCTAAAATTTTTCGTTCATGATTTTTTACCAACATTTGTATAGGTATTCAGTACGAATTTTGCTCGACTATTTCCTATATTCAGTCTTATTAGATATTTATTTAAACGTGATAACAGTAAACCACATAAAGGGGAAGATGTCAGTTAGGTAAAGGATAGTAGATAGTCTCTTCTTTTTTACTTAATTAACAAAAATTAAGAAGAGTCTCTTTCTGTTAATTAACATTCGACTTAGCATCGCGATTTAAGTAACAATGTTGTAATTAATAAGACCCTGAAACCTCTTCTGACCTAATGTAACGATGTGGCTATTTTTTAATTTGACATACTTGCTGTTAATACCTTTTTTCGTGCAATAGTGTAGGTGCCTATTTCTGACGCAGTTTTTTTGTTTTATTAGATTACGCTTGGGTTCATTTTGATTACATGTGGCGAAACGTTACCTTAGGTCAAGCAAAGCAAAGGTTTAGGTAAATCATTGAAATTATTCGTCTTGTAAATATAGGGGTACATCAACAATTTTTCGTTTTATTGTAGGTATCTCGCAAGTCGGGAAACAACAGTGATAGAAAATAACGAAATACTTATGGCATAATGTGGAAAAAACTTGGTTTAAAGGTGTCCCAACCGCTTTAGCGTGAATAACCACCAGATGTGCGAAAATGTGTTTTCATGAAACACAGAAACACAGTTTCAAAGACAACACAACACAAGTTACAAGAAAAAGTTGATGGACCCATTTAACAATTGAAGATCAAATCTAAAACATAGACAACTTAGTTATTGTCCGTTTAGAATTTTTTTTTCAAAACACAGTCTCAGGTGAAACTTCAAGAGCTAAATTCGTTTGACAGGACTACTGCTTGATTGGGTGGATAAATGCATGTCGATAATAATGTCATCTGACGTCATGGATTTCTTGCCGGGAGTGTCTAATCTTTCATCTTCGGTGTTTGGTGTTGGGATGAGTCCGTTTGCTACAACTGGCTCCTAGAAAAAGACAGGTAGGTAATAAGATAATATTATTTTCACACATGCTAATCAGAAAAGATTGTTGCGGTCGAAGGAGGGATTTAAACGTTCCTCATAGAATGTATGTTACTCTATAGCAAAATTATGTCCGTTTTGGGCGTAAACATTTGAATCCCTCGTTACGCTCAAGATCCTACTTTAGAATCCCTCGCTGTGCTCAGGATTCATTGTAGGATCTTTCGCTTCACTCGGGAATTAATATACCGCCCTCACCGTAAATGTCATTTTGCTCCCTTGAGACACAATATAAGTCCCTATGTACTATATTTTAGGATTTACTTAGAATAGCGCCGCGACATATGAGTTGTATCGCAGCCAAGAATAGGCATGATGCCTCATGTTCAAATTGATAACGTAGTGATGCTAAATGATAGTAAACCATCAAATTATCGTAATAAAGTATAAATTATAATTAAAATCATAAAAAGATATGAACCTTGAAAGTTTAGAAAGAAAAAAATATGATTTTTTTTTATTGTCCAAGACTAAATTAAAAGCTACCAATAGAATCCTTACGCTTTTCTAGAAACAAAACTGTATAACAACTATGTACTTAGACGCAGTATTTCGCGACCGAAACAACAATTTACCTGATTTTCCATACTACGATTAGTACAAATGTACAAATGTGACGTCACACTTGTATAGATACACAGTATGAAGCGTTTTCAGCTACCGCCAGCGAGGTTAATCTTTATCTCAAATTTTTAGGTAAGTATTTATGTTCTTTAATTGTAGTTGATCCCATACAAACATTTGTTCCTATCCAAAAACTGGTTCGAATGACGTCACAAAAAAATCTTAGTCATCATCCCTACAGAACCTGAAAATATTTTTAAAAAATTAACCGTTTTGAGTACCTAATAGATATTATGCAGAGATATCTATTCTCAGTATAAGTAAACATGACGTACAAGCCTCGTTCTGCACCACCGTGAGCACCGTTGTACTACCAGGCAAGGTGATTACTTAGTTCACTGAGATGCGAATAGATGGCGGAGTAATCTTGAATAAATAGTACCTAGGTAGACCGTCTTGTTGTATTTTTTTTTTCTGATCAGAATCGTTTGGACTATTCAGCGCCACCGAGACTTGAACTAAGGACATTCGCTGTTTTTTTGGGAATTAAAGGGTTAAAATTATGTTTTTATTCATCCCTAGGTACTCCGAAAGTTGGTACATAGAATAAAACCAGTCATAAAATGAACGCTCCTCCACTAAGGGTGCATATCCACTAGCACGGTTATTACGCACGGTACGTATTGAACTCTAAAATGAAAATGACGGGAGATTTTCAGTTTCGAAGTTGTTAATTATACTATACTAGTATTGAGATTGGTTTAACTCTTCCATTATACGAGATCTAATACTAGATGCGATATTCATTCAAAAACAATTTTCTTTTTATAGGTAATAGTTTAGTAGAGAATACCGTATATGTATAAGTACTGACACCAGCATCAATTAATACCTATATAATCTGACCTAAGGCGAAAATAGTACATTATTGCAGCGGCCGGGAAGTAGCAATCGTGGATAAGTTGATTTTGTCGGATGAAGCGAAGCTGAATCCGACAATAGAGACGAATCCACGAATTGCCGTTCCCGCCAAGGCAGCTTCCTTGCTTTTCTTTACTTTGCTTTTCTCCAAAAATGTGAGCAAATCAAATAATATTTCTAATAATCTTAAAATAGCAAGTATGTCAATAGCCTATCAAGTTCCCGCGCAACATTTTTTTTAAAGTAGGTACACAGCATGACTAGTAGTGCCAGTTTCAATTGGCATACCTACATAAAAGAATTAAACCATTAGAATCAATCACAATTTTAAATGTTTTATGCAATTAAAATTATTAAAGATTAAAAACGGGATTGCAATCGAAATGCATTTCAGTTCGTTGTGAGTTTTATTTCTATAAATATTTTTATTTCTTCATTTAAAATTATTTGAGACATTTTTAAAAACGTCACGTCGATCAGTTTCAAAAGTAGGTACGCGTTTTGTCTATGACCATTAAAAAAAAGAAAACTCGAGAAAACTTTAAGCAGGCTACAAACAGGCGTAATTTGTCACAGCAACTTGCAATAGTTGGAAAGAGACAGCCATACACTACTAACCAGTCTAACTAAAGCAAGTTGTTGTGACAAATTGCAAGGTCTTTAAACGTAAGTACTTCTGGTCTTGAACCTATGTACAATAAGACAATAACTGTTAAAAAATGTTACATTAATTTATATTGTAGAAATTTTTTTTTTTTTTTAAGAAATAGTTAAGCAATTATGCTAATCACTTGACTGTTTGTAGTGATTTGTCTTAGTCAAAGCATATAGTTAAAAGGTAAAAAAGTATAAAGTAAAGGAATTTCATACACTTTCCTGGCCGCTAAAACTGTACAGTAATGACTTTTAACTTTTTTAATTTGCGTTCTACAGTAACGAGGAACTTCACGTACCGTAGAACCCCGTGACTTCGCCTGGATTTCGCAGTTTTTTGAAAAATTCTCACAGATGTACACTTGTTTTTGCTTGTTAAGATCAAAAAACTAATTAATCTATATGGGACTTTAGTTTACCGTAACTTAAGGTCTAAATTTCGCTAAGGAATGGCTACAATTGGACTCTAAAGGTGGTAGGCGAAGTGTAGACAAAATGCCCTGTCCTGCATACTGCCGGAGCGTCAGTTATAGACAAAATTTGAAGTTGCCGCCAACTATCTTATTAATTTTTAACCTGTTTTCGATTATGAACCGTAACTATCCCAGACAAGTCATATTTAAAAAAAAAACGATGGTAGGCGAACGGTCTGAAGTTAGTTTCATACATTTACTGTTTTTTCGATAGGGTTGTCTAAAATTATGTTGACTAACTCGACAGCAAAAAAGAAAGGGTAATGGTTTATGTTAAGACTAATGAAAATCAGTTTTCCCGTTTAAGAGCTACGGTGCCACAGCAAACATACAGACATACACACATAGCGGCCAAACTTGTAAGACCCCCTTTGTTCGTCGAGGCTTGAATGACCCTTAGATTCAGATTCAGATAATTTATTCATAAATTTACATTTCAATTATATGTCAATTAAAAAAATACACAGCTTAATGTCTACCTACTTATACTACTTATACAATAGCTTAACATTAAGAACTACTCCGGTTATGGAATGAGCTCCCTGCCGATGTTTTTCCGAGGGACTACAGTATTCTTCAAAAAAGGAGTACGTATAAATTATTAAAGGGTCGGCAACGCGCATGTAACACACCTGGAGTTGCAAGCGTCCATAGGCTACGGTAACCACTTACCATCAGGTAAGCTATATAAGCTTGTTTGCCACCGACGTGGTATTTAAAACTAAATAAGAAATTTTAAACAGATCACAAATTTGGATTGACAACCCTAGGGGCAGGCGAAGTGTAGCAACAAGATGGCCGGAACATGACCTCAGTTACATTTAAACCGATTGTGACATATACACGTAACTTAGGTAAAAAATAATATTACCACAAGAAAGAGCATGAGTTGTAGATTATAATACAAGAAAAAGCTTAGATCTATCTCTTCTTTGAGACTATTTATAGCAAAGTTCCGACAAGGTAAAAATAAACACGTGCTACCACTTCAACGAAAAAACGGCACTGATCGTAAATGGCGTTAAGTTAGCCACAGTTAATGCGAGAATATTGCCATGCATAAAAAACACTATACATTTCGTAGTTTTTTGTGGAACCTGCCCTAAAATCTAGGCGGGAATTTTAACTTTTATAAAAATAGGCGATGTTAGGTATCCCAGGCGAAGTCACGGGGTTTGACGGTACTCATTTTTCTATAGTAAGGCGAACATTTCCGAGCATATTGGAGAAAAATACTGTAAATGCATGGATGAATAAAATCAACATTCAACAAACGTTGCCATTTAGAGAAGTAATATTTTCGGGGGGTTACTAATGAAATCCATAATTTTATTTCCCATAAATCTAACGTTTGCCATATTCATAATTTTCCCTGATTCGTTTTTCTCAGAAACTAGCCGAAAGACATCCACTGCTGGACATAGGCCTCCCCCAAAGAGTGCCAAAGACCGGTCCTGCGCCACCCGCATCCAGCGGACTCCAGCAACCTTAACCAGGTCATCAGTCCACCTTGCGGGGGGCCTACCCACGCCACGCCTTCCGGTACGTGGTCGCCACTCGAGAACCTTTCCGCCCCAACGGCCATCGGTTCTACGTGCTATGTGCCCCGCCCACTGCCACTTAAGTTTAGCGATTCAGAGGGCTATATCGCTTACCTTGGTTCTGCTGCGGATAGCCTCATTTCTGATGCGATCACGCAGAGAAACTCCCAAACTAGCCCTCTCTATAGCCCTTTGGGTGACTTTGAGCCTTCTTATGAGGCCCATAGTAAGCGACCACGTTTCAGTGCCATATGTCATCACTGGCAACACACACTGGTCAAAGACTCTCGTCTTGAGACACTGCGGAATATTGGACGAAAAGATGTGCCGTAGCTTCCCGAACGCTGCCCAGCCGAGTCGGATTCGACGATTGACCTCTTTCTCGAAGTTGGACCTACCTAACTGGATATTTGTCCTAGGTATACATAATCGTCTACAACTTCGAGCGTAAAGCGAGCAGAAACTAGTACGTCTATATAAATTGTCCTGGAAATGGTAGTTTAAAAAAAAAAACACTTATTGCAAATTATAATTATGGCAAACACTATAACGTTATGGCAAATGAAATTATGGATATCGAAGGTATCCGATTTTCGGGCTTTAATAAAATATTATAATAGTGGCAAAGTTACCATGGTGACGGCATCGCAAGCCATCAGTTCCTTCTTCGAGAGGTGCTCGACCACGGCGGCCGCGTAGCAGTCGCCCAGCATATTGTTCGTAGTGCGTATCCGGTCACTGAAATGTATACAATGAAATAAATAAATAGTAGTGGCTCCATAAACTGCGGAACACGCGAGAATGTTTATTATTTTTTTATATATCCAAAAGCTGAATCACAAAATTAAGACTTCGGTCGCTTCGCTCGCTCGTTCAATAAGGGGGTTTGGGAACCACTAGAGGGACTAAGAGACTTGATACTCTCCTCCAAAGGTATAAAACTCCCGGGAAATAAGGGTGGAACTTGGTATGGAGGCACGATCTAAACTTCCATCAGGCGGACGAAGTGACGGGCAAAAGCTAATAAATAATAAAACAGACTCACACGAGCCAGTCGACGGCGAAGAGCAGCGACACGTCGTGCGCAGGCGCATCCACCGCAGCGAGCACGACCAGCAGCAGCACCATGGCCGCGGACGGCACAGACGCAGACGACACTGACGCTGCGGTCGATGTCAGGCTGGAATGACAAATCATCATCATCCTCCTAGCGTTTCTCCCGGTTGTACCCTAAAGCCCAAGCTTCAATTTAGGAAGAAAGAAAAAACTTAAAAGAAAATTTTATTCGTGGGATAAAAAGAAAAGCAAATGTGCGAAAAAAAATATAAATTATAAAAGCAGGTATTACTACTAAATTTTTGGTGGTGGTTCGCTGTCATTATTTACATTTTTGCTCGTGCGGAGGGAGGGTGGCATTTACCGCATGCAAATATACGCAAATAGGTGCATCTCACCATCGCTAATAGACCAGCATGTTTGATAGCGGAATAGCATGGGTAATTTTTTAGTATTATGCATATAAAGGCATAATTTTGCATCAATACTGTATAGTATTTTTTTTGGAATAGTAAATCTTTTAATTTAAACAAATTCTCCCATTTTAAAGTCAGCAACACTGCTGTTTTTTCCACGTCCTACCGCGAAATCTAAAATTGAAAGCATATTTTTACATATTTTTGCAAGGTAAAAATAAAATTTTACGGCTATAATGTTTCAAAATGTATTGCGATTTCATAGTTTTAATGCTTACCTTTTGGTTACTACCAATGTAATATTTAAATATTTATTTTAAATCTCTCTATAAAAGTAAGCTAGTGGAAAATCATATTGAGAAACGAACAACGAAATAATACTAAAACATTATTTTGGTTTGGCAATACCCTGGTACCCATACCGTGTCAGCCATATTTTTATTTTGTCAGTAATGCCAAATACTTTTCGCCCCAATGAGAAATTTCGTTTCTCACTGGAACGAAAAGTCACTCATTGGAACGATAGCTGTGTAATATAATTTCGTCGTAATCGATTAACAACGAACATATTTCAAGTTTTAACTATAGCCTGACAAGGTTCTTTTTGACCCCTAGCCATGTTGCGGATTTTTGATGGAACTAATTTCTTTTACTGGCAAGGAGTTTTCTTTGACAACAGACGTTAGTAAGTCATCGAATGTCACCGATGTAAACAAACAGCAAGGAAGACGAAATACTTCGCGATTGTAAAATCAATTACAGTAAATATGTCGAAATCAATCCATAGTGATGTCAGAAAGCTTATTTTGAATATAATTGAATATGTACAGCAAAAAAAGGATGCCGGATTTTCTAATATTTCTATAAACAATGTCTTGAAATTGGTGGTTGACATGACCGGTACTGACATTTTATAGTGAGGTCGTAGGTATTGATTAAACTGGTTAGTTTCGTTGGATTTAACTAGAAATTTCTTTTCTTATTATAAATTGCAGACGAATAAATGAAAAAGGTCATTTAGTCGAATCCCAGACCGAACGTTTTATAATTGAGGTCGGCGGTCTTGAAAGCGACACATTCTCCGAGTCACAGTCTGAAAAAGACTTAAATATCGAATACGTACATGGAACCAGATATGGATGAATAAATAGGTATCTATTTCTTATAAAGCATATCATTTTTACATTCAACAAACAACACAATGCCAATACACACTGTCCCTACTATAGGTACATGACGTATGAGCATTATTGCCATATATAATGCGGTTTACAGCGACACTACCTCAGGGTTATATAGGGACTTGTCGGGTTATACGTTATATGAAAATTTATGAATTTTTCGTAGTATTTAAAAATTAGTAATGAAAATTAAGAAAAATTGTTATAACTTGTTTGTGTAATTTTAACAGCATCTTTTTAAAATTTCTTCGTAGTCGGTGTGAAAAATAGTATGTGTCACTCGGTAGCAAAATTATCTTCGTCTCGGGCGTTAACACTTGAATCCCTCACTACGCTCAGGATCCTACGTTAGAATCCCTCGTCCACTCAGGATTCTATTGTAGCCGTAAATATACTATTTTGCTCCCTTGCGACACAAATAACTATTTTGCCATAATTAAGTAAAGTGGTTCTAAAATTTAATAAAAATAAGTTACTCTTGACAGCATAGAGTTAATTGTTTAATTAGTTATTTACGATACAAGTGCCGAAAATAGGAAATTCGCAACGAGTGGTGATAAATTAAAACACGACCGAAGGGAGTGTTTTAAATCGACACGAGTTTATTATATCCTATATTTTCATCCAGGATACAACTATCTTCTTGCAAAATTCATCCAAATCGGTTGAGCCGTTTAAGCGTGATTGAGTAACAAATATCCAAACTTTCGCATTTATAATATTACCGCCCGTGACATCGTCTGCGTGGACCCGGTGGAAACTATCCCATATTTTAATCCAAGCTATAAACTTATCGTGCAAAATTTCATCTAATCATCTTTTTGGTTCATCCGTTTAAGAGTGATTGAGTAACAAACATCCAAACATCTAAATATCCAAACATCTAAACTTTCGCAATTATAATATTATAGTAGGATATAGTAGGATGAAAACAAAGTCTTACAAAATAGTAGCGAGCTGCGCGAAGCCAAGATGAATGTTGTTCATCTGACAGACGAATACACTGGCTGCAGCCAGGAACAGCGCCGTGCCGTCCATGTTGATGTTGCAGCCGATGGGCAGCACGAAGCGCGTGATGCGGGGGTCGATCCGGAGCGGGCCTTCCATCGCGCGGAACGTCACTGGGAGGGCTGCGGCTCTGTACAATAACACAGGCGACGTATGTACAGTCAAGGATTTTAATTGATGAGCCATTTATAGCTCACTTTATATTGGACACTTCAAAGCTACTATATTACAGCTACTAACTATGTAATAAACAGTTTCTTCTCTTTCCTGGGCCCTTTTCTTTATAATAAAATAAATAAACAATGCTCCGTGTACGATCAAAATAGCGAAGTATGCCAAACTAAAATAACAGCATGGTTGCTAACCCTGACCTACGACGAGACAGAAAATTTGCTTACTATAGTGAAATAGTTCTGCAATCGCAAGCATTCTTTTTTTAAATATACATAGTTTTGTTTTCTTAACGCGAGGTAACAAATGTTTAGACAGGCAATATATATGTAAAACAAAGGCCATTTATGCCTAAAACACAGATTACAACTGTAACCTAGTTTAGGTAATAAACTTGTATATTAGTCCCCTAAGACCACCACCAAAAATAACCGATTAATCGGTTATAACCGATTATTTCAAACTTTGAAAAAAAGTCGAAGAAATATGATCTAAAGCTCTACACGTGGAAAGCTATGCTGCGTACGACTAATAAATGAAACGCAAACGATGTTTGGTACTTATCTATTTTTTTAATCAACTAAAAAAAGCAATTATGCTAGAAACGAATTCTACGAATTCTTTAATCTCGAGGTGTTTGTAACATTACCACACAAGCTCTGAAATTAATAAAATTAGAATGTCAGTTCCATTACTTCGATTGTATGTAGTTGCTTTATAATTATGAATTACGTTCAGTAAAGGTAAACTTATTTTATTTCTTAAAAATATAATAATAAGTTTGCCTACGCACATATCATTGTCATTGCAGACCAGTTAGCCTAGTAGTGACGCTGCCTACGAAGCTGAAGGTCCTGGGTTCGAATCCCGGTAAGGGCAAATATTTGTGTGATGAGCATGAATATTTGTTTCTGAGTCATGGATGTTTTCTATGTATTTAAGTATTTCTATCTATTAAATATATCGTCGTCTAGTACCCATAACACAAGCCTTATTGAGCTTACTATGGGATTAGGTCGATTTGTGTAAGATTTTCCCCTATATTTATTTATTTATTATCATTAGTGCTTTAAAATGCGTTCAGAAACCGTAGGAAATGACCAGCATTATTACAACCGATTTTACTATGAAAACTTTCTTGTCTGTGGTAGTAGGTAAAATCTGTACTTTAATGTTATAACAGTACAGACTTTTGTAACGTTATGAGTTTAAATTTTGAACAGCTGTCAAAACTCAAGTGGATCTCTATTTTAGTATCCGTAGATATTAAAACAGTTATCAATACGAAACGTCAATTCAGTATGTTTTTTAAATAATTACGCACGACATTTGATCTCGAGTGACATGAGTATAGGGACTTCATTCCTTTGTCTATGATTAAAAAAAAAAAAAAATTGTCTTTACGGAGGATCGAATTGCCGCCATTGCTGTTGTCATTTTTTGTCGGTTTTTTGCTGTTACTAAAGTAGAATTGTGAACCCATCTTAGGGTACTTATGATATGTGTGTAGATAAAGTAGTGTATGCAACTGTGTACATAATTAGGCATTAAAACACTCGTGTGATCCTATTATGAAAACCACACTCATATTGTGAGGTCTCTCATTGTGGATCAGTTGCATAAACTACTATTTCGATACTGTGTAAATTTCATAGATGTGTACAAAAATTAAATTACCACGATATTTACTTACTCTCTGCACTCAGCATCATCATCAAATATATTTTCTTGACCTTATTTGATAATCTTGATATAGGATAGAAAGTAATAGACTACCAACGCGAAAGAGAAGGGAGATGTTTATCTCCAAAAAAGAAACACATGCACCGTGGTATTTATCTACAATACCACAAACGCAAAAAAGTAATAATTTGCATTGATGTATTATCGACAGTTTCCTTGGAACTCGGAACTCGGCTTGGCAGTTTCGGTAGTCGTAACTTTGTTTTAAGTTTAGTACCTACCTAAGTTACTTAGTTTATAATGATTTTAGGTTTCGGTAAACTACGAACATTAAGAAAATGTAATGATATAAAACAAATATTAAATAACCGATTATAACCGATTATGAAATAAAAATAACCGATTATTGATACGATTGAAATAACCGATTATAACCGATTTTTCGGTTTCGGTTATAACCGCCAATACGCCAATTTGGCGTATTAATATTGTATACGAATAATTCTGCTAGATATAAGTTTTGTTGTTAATACTTAACTTAATTAGATTATATCCACTTATTGTACTATACTTTCCTAAATAAATCATTTATTATTATTAGGTAACACTTTCGCTACCAGGAACCCGCCTAGCTGGCGCCTACGCCGTAGTCACTTTCCGCTACATACGAGGAAAACCACAGGATCGGCTACGAGCGTAGCGCGTAGCGATTCTTGGTCGCGAAAGTGTTAAAACCAAAATTTGTTGACACCTAAATGGCCCAACAATTAAAGACCTTGACCGTACAAATAATACTCGTAATTTTAGTTGCAATTTTACACAAACGCAATTTTTCACATACCTATATCAATTAGCACATAATACTTTATTTCAGTACCTACATTCGTATACAGTTCCTTGAACAGAAAATGAGGACTGTGAAGAATAATTGTGAGTTGCTGTAGTGAATGCGTTTATGAAAAATTGCAAAAAAAAAATACTAATTGGCTTTTGCGTAAGGCCTAGCATATTTCGTTAAAAATGGACTCAAATCGTACAGAGAAAAGCTTTTCAGTACACTCACTAATACTATAAGATATCGTTGCTAAATAGACAAGTATGTAATTGATAATATTAAGTCTATACTTAATATTATAAATAATAATAAGTATATTATAAATTACCTACTTGTCACAATCGCGATGAATTAGCCGAGGAGAGGGGTTAGAAGCAGCTGGTCACAAATTCATCCGCGTGGCAAGGGAACGTATCATCAATACACACACAATATTATTTCATAAAATATCCTTGCCAAAATGCCTGCAATTTAATAAAGATTTCGAAGGAAGACAGAACAACAAACACTTAAGTATTTATAACTACAGCATTTGTAACTTTTATACAAAAAAAAAAAAATGGCACTAAAAATACGCACGCATTTGATTATAATGTCGTATTAAGCATTTCGGTGAAACAATTTCGGAGATTTAGGAGTTTACACAACCGTTTTTATACAGATTTTTGGCAACTCTTTCAGCGATCTTTAATTAGTACCTTGTTTTTCTCATTGAATGACTTTATTCTCAAAGATGATAAAAATAATGCGCACTCATGTTAGTCATGTTGCATGCGTATACATTGTTTTCCACCACGTTGGAATATATTGAAACTTCTAAAAGATACATATCTTGCGAGTGATAGGAGACATCGCTGACTGTTCCACTCCAAGGTTCCTACTGTTTTCAAAATTAAATCACAAATAAATACCTTCATAAAAAAACTCACGTAGAAGCGGTAGCTGACGCAGTCAACATGGCGTGAGACAGCCCCCAATAGAACTTGTACGGGTTCTTCCGAAGAAACAGGAAGTAAATGAGCTGCATCACGATGAGCTGGTAGAGGAACACGCCCACCGCCACCGTAGCGATAAACCAGGCCAGCTGGGACATTACTTGAGCTGGAAATTTGGAAAACTACTTTAAGCTCTAAAAAACTCCAGAGAATAAGTGGCGACGTCGCCATTTCGTCCCGGTGAGGCACGGCACTAAATAAAGAATCCTCTGAGAATCCTGTATCCGTATCCTCTGATACTCATTCGACGTGGGTTGACGCCAGCGACTTAAATCCTGTCGATCATAGATCAAATGTATGAACTGCCGCTGTTTGCCCGCTGCTATGCTGAATACGGAAGGAAACGGGTCGTTCGCGATCCAAAATCGATAGGCCTCGGCAGCAAACCTATTTTTTTGTTTATTTACATATCGGAGTATTACTGATAGAAGCTGACGTCTTCGAAGATACTTCGAAATATATACATTTCTAACCATAATAGATTGATTATATAAGAGCCAATTGCTCTAAAAACACGCATTTCTTGAAGCAAGGCAAGGCAATCGCTTAATGCGACCGATAGACTAAAATAAATCAATATTTTAAACTCCTAACCTACTAATTTACTCGTGCTCTTTTCATATAATTTCGAAGTAGTCAAATATGACACTTTTGTCAATGTAATATTAATGACGTAAAGCTTACCAACGTTACTGACTCCTAGAATCTTCCCAGCGATGACGCTACTGACTCCCACAGGAGTAAACCACATGACCCCAGTCACCATCTTCATGATAACTTCGAAGATGGCTTGAAAGAAGTCGATGACTACCTGGCCCTTAGGGCCGAGTGTGCCGAGTAAACTCCCGAATACAAGACAGAAGAAAACTAGACCAAGGGTGTTGGTGCCTGACCTGAAATGAAAAGTTTTGGAGATTTGTTATAGTTTGTTTGGTAGGTAGGCAAAATGTAGACAGGAACAGCTGGTACTTTGTCTTTAAGTATGTAACTATACTAGACGCTGATCAATGAAGGTTGAATGTAACATCATAGCTTTTGGTCGAATAAAATGGTAGTTTCTCTTTGCAGAAATATTCACCGGGCCCAGTCCAGCAAAACGAATGAAAAGAAAATGAATATTTGGATAACCCGTAGTAGGCGTAGTACATACCAGAGTTAACGTAAAGATATATTTGTAATTTTTGTATTTTTGACATCCTACATACTACTAGCGTATATAATGTATCCGGTACGCGTATGTCTTACCTGTAAGACACAACCCGGACTAGAGTAGGCATCGTGTCATTGTCCGTCAGGTTCCTCGCGAACAGGGAAGGCTGCTCCGCGTACACGGTGTGGGCTTGCTGGAATGCGGCCTGCACGATGTTGTCCGGGAAAATGTTCCTGATGAACAAAAATATTCGTCAGAGCAAGTATATGACAGCCTGGTCGATGTAAAATATCTCCATGACGAAGAAAAGATTACAAAAGCAATTATTTATCTTTGCACATTCAGTTATTGGGATTACAGAGTTGTCATGTCTAGTAGCCAATCGCTTAACCAATTTGGTTAAAAAGGCCCCATTGTTTTATAAGTATATTATAAACTTGTAGGTACCTACTATATTATATTAGACATTATATTATTTATTATAGCAGAAAAATCTGAAGGTGTCCTATAAAATGTGATTCTAAAGCCAGTAAAATGCAAATTCTACTAGCTCTTTACCTTTGAAACAAAGTGTTGTCCATTATTTTCAAATGAACTCACCGACCAATGTCCAGAAGACTGTCAAGAATACTGTGATCTCGTTTATTTTCAACGGCCACCACAAAGTCTTCTCTTAGCTCCGGTTGTCCAGGATGTATCATCATAGCAAGGAGGAGCCCCAGGAAGGCATTGAACATGGAAGTCAGTATGAAGTAGAGTAGAGTCCGAACTGCAATCCTTCCGCTCATCTTGGCGTTCAGGCTGGCAGATCCAGCGATCAGGCTAGCTATGATCAAAGGCAGGATCATTAGCTTCAGTAGCCTCATGAAGAGCTCGCCGGGGTATGATATAATCATCAGAGCGTCGGGACCGAGATTGTATGGACGAAGGCCGAAACCTGGAAAAACATTAGTCGACTTTTGATTGCTAATATATACTACGGTTTCTCTACAAGTTAAAGTAGGTAGTTCCTATTTAGAACTGTGTGTATTTTAATACTGCTCATTTTTGGTACTATTCTAAGCAACTTTTGTTGTGTTGTGCCTATTTTATAAAATAATCTAGAAATCATAATTATAATAGGTATAAATAAATAAATAAATAAATATAAGGGGACACAATGTTACACAAATCGACCTAGTCCGATAGTAAGCTCAGTAAAGCTTGTGTTATGCGTACTAGACGACGATATATATAATAGATATAAATGCTTAAATACATAGAAAACATCCATGACTCAGAAACAAATATTCATGCTCATCACACAAATATTTGTCCTTACCTTTTTTTGGTCAATCGTAATATACAAAGAAGGCCTAACATTATACAAGTCGATCATGTTCGATTTAAGTCCTTTCTACTGCGTAGGCACAGGTACTTATAGTGAGAACGCATTTTCAACGGGCAAATATAATAAAATAATGTAACGATAGATTAGATTAGATAAGATTATTTACTTCATGATAAAAAATTACATTACAGATTACCAGGTTTATTAGACTTATAGTGAGAACGCATTTTCAACGGGCAAATATAATAAAATAATGTAACGATAGATTAGATTAGATTAGATTATTTACTTCATGATAAAAAATTACATTACAGATTTGCATACAATGACAAAAAAATAAGAACTATTATCACGATCGTCAAAAACAGAGAAATATTAAGACAATGTCAACAAATGTAAGAACACAATAACAAGGAAATAGAAAAAACAAACCAAAAGCAAAAAAACGCAATTATATCAACCTCTAGGTATCATCATTTTTTTCATTATTTAAATACGTGACAAAATACATTTAATGTCAAATCATAATCATACAAATTTAAATGTAATAATAATAGATAGATTTGATATTGTTTTTAATGTTGATTCGAATAACCAAGAAAAGTCTTTCCTCAATCCAATATTAGTGACCTGACAAGATTGATGTTTAAACTCAGATTGACTCTGTAATTCCAGTTTACTTAGTTGAATCAGACTTTAGCCCTTTTCTAATCTTTTTCTGATTACAATCATGGGTCTCTAATAATAGCTCCAATCAATTTGTCAGAGTCGACGTGTGCCAGGCGCTGGGTTTCGGAAAGTCAAGGTCAGTCACGCTATTTCCAATCTAAGCCAGGTAATCTATCTGCAAAGGTCTAGGTCATGAATGCTTAAGGGCTTTCAATATGCTAATGAGAGCCGTTGATGTAATAGAAGGCTTTCGAAAACATTCCGTGGTAATTTGGAATACATAATTTAATCTACGTTTACCTACTGCTGTTGGGCGTCAAGGAGTTTTTTGTACGGCAAGTAGTTCCCGTTTAACAATATGTTCTTTTATATGCTAAGTCAACATAGTGAGGAGACATTTTGACAGGTTACTAGGCTTTAGTGATGTTATCGTCTCGTCAAGTGTTCTGCAATTCAGTCCTACATGAAATTGTAACTCGTTCAATGTGGACTTTTAAGCTTCTATTCGTATGTCGATGACATATATCCGGTTGAGGTTTCCTTCCTTTGATATTCAACCAATCATTAATAATCTTATCATATATTTTATTTCTTGCCCACGACCAGAAACCAAAGTAAATGATTGCCGGTATTGAAAATGTTTGAACGTATGAGGTTCCTTTTTACTACTTTTCATCGAAAAGCTTGGCTAGAATGCAACCACCACTTTTCTTGTCACCGTCTAAATTGATTAATGGTTGACCTTTCAGCACTTCGAGAATTTATGACTATAATATAAAAGTATACAACGCGACGCTGTCTGGTGGCCAAAAACCGTACGGCCCGTCTGATGGTAAGTTTATGGCAGCCTGTGGATGCTTGGAACACTACGTCTATGCAGCTTGTCGAACAATTAAAAACCTTTTAACTAGTTGCTTGAGGAACTCTATAATGATCATTCCACATGATGAGCATTCCTGGGAAGAAAATCATCAGCCGTGTCCGCAACTGAGGCTGTGGTCCCAATATTAATTTTATTCCAATATTTTGTTTGGTTTGATATCCGAATTTTGACGCGTACATTTAGGCTCCAAGGAAGGACTGGAAGGAGCGAGGGTGAGAGCTTTGTGGACGGCGAGTGAGTAGAAAGTAGAAGGTAACACTCAAGGAGGCAAAGCATCTTCTTAGTTGCCATACTTAGTTGGGTTCACATTTTAAACCGGCGTGCTGGATTAACATAACACTTCGTATACGCAACGGGCCCGACATATCTAGGTCGGAAACCAGTTTCTGGTGCTAAAAAATGTTATAAAAAAATAGAGAGAAAAGAAGTTTAGCATGAAAAACTTCTTTTGTTTCTATTTTTTACACGATTGTCCAACGAAACGGAGTGTAATGTTTTTTTCTATTGTGTATACTTACTAAATTTCATATTATTCCTATACGCCATTTTAAAATGAGAGCCAAACTGCGTTTGTATGGGGAGTCGACTTCTATCGAGCTTCCTGGGGACTCTTAAGCGTCAAAGATTCTCACAGGAAATCTTTGAACCGAGTTAAACGGGGCAAAACAGCAATCTGAGGTCTTCAATTTGAATTGTATTCAGGTTATATAGGTACCTACTACCTAAGCATCATGCGTATATTATAGTAGAATACGTGAAAACGTCTTGGATTTAACTTTTTAACCTCGTAAGCCCGATAGATTTTTGGGATGTTTAAGTTGGAATCTTCGTTAGCTCCATTATTATAGAGTTCGGAATTCCATTTGAATTTGGACCAGTAGAAGTACCCGGGAATTTTACACACTTATAAAAAACACGTTTAAAATTAAAATGTATTTTTCACGTTTTACTTGCCGAATTGCGACAGCGACGTAAATTCTATGCATTAAGAACTGGCAATATTTCAGTGATTAGAATACAATAGAATCAGACATGACATTATAATCAAAATGAAGATTTAGGTTTTGTAAGCTTTATGGACATGTCGGAAAAAGTATTTTAAGCATAAGTTACTAAGGTGAATTCCACTATTGCTTTGTATAATAATTTAAAGCGAAACATATTAGGTTAAATGTCGTGCACGACGTTTACCTTTATTAGTTAATTTACTTACCGATGGCAATGCCAGTGAGGACCCCGACCAGTGTGACGACCAGCATGGTGTTGTCCATGAACCACTTCTTGACCCCGGTGGGGTCGACCGGCGCCGCGCGGTCCTCCGTGGTCTTCGGCCCTCTGTCCCCTGGCCCCATCTTCGCGAACAGATACTCTGAAAACCGTTCACCTTTCTCCATCACAGGCATATAGGACCCTACAGCCCAGATCTCTAGATCTGGTTTCGCTCACACGCCCCCTTTCCTAATAACCTATTTTTCGTTCGACTGAAGTGCACCGGTCGCATAGGTTCTATGTTTATGCACGATCTTTTATTATACACTCCGCATGTTCGTCACGTGTGGGAATTCTTTTTTATGAATGAAACTGTTACTTTTTTGTTACATTTAACCGATTCCATTAAAATAAATTTTGATATATTGTCTTATTCCTAATATTCACTGCAATGTCATCCCAACACTGCACTTCGGATGACTGAATTCGATATGTGCTGAAACGGTTAGATCACTCGCTACTTTGGTCCTTCTTTCTTTCCTTCATAAACGTTTATTTAAAAGAGCACGTTTTCTATTGCTCCTTTTATTTGGCACTTCTCGCACTTGTAACAAGAGATAAAGCAATGTATGTGGCGCGGGACGATCGACTGTAGTCCAGTTTTTACGTAAGGAAGCCATGTTTGAACTGCGCGCGCAGACATCGATTGCTTGCCGTTCACTTAGTTGTATTAAACATCTATAAATAGATTATTAAATTGTGGGCTTTACGTCTTATGTCCACAACTATACTTTTTTATGTACCTATAGTTCGAAAAATATTACGCCAAACTAAGCTAAAAGCAAGAAATTGTTTTACACATGCGCACTGAGTTAGTCGATAAAATGTGTCAAGTTAGTAAACAAACTTTGTAAATACGAATCCGATTAAATGATGATTTATTAAATAATTTGAAAACCTTGTTTTCTTTCTTTGCTTCGAATCACGGTGTTTATTACGTAAAGTAATAAATATTATAAACAAACTAGTTACCTAATACTCAACAAATGTGTTGGTTTACAAACACAAGCTTCAGTTCGGTTTGATGTCACTTTTAAAAATGTCACTTATTTCAGTGACCATTATTACATCGTAATCACGTGGAGAATCGTCTTTCCCATCAGTTAATGAATGTTGGCCACTGGCCAATATTCTAAAATCATAGTCCAACCGCTGAAAACGTGTTAAAATAAAGATACTCATAGTGGTAGGTACTCATTGTATTCCTCGACAACAATTGAGCGATATTTCACAAACGCCAATTTCAACTTTTTTTGCCTTTGTCAAGAAACATTTGACAATTTGCCAGTATCGCCACCTATCTCACTTGTTCTCATGTTATTGATACCTAATACCACAGGCTAAGTATAATTAGATTTTTTTAACAGCCGATACTTGACAGCCGTCATCTCGGTACAATAAACGTCAATGATGACATATGATGACATAAATCGGACGACCGCTTTAGCCTAGTTGGTAGTGACGCTGCCTACGAAGCAAGGGGTCCCGGGTTCCAATCCCGGTAAGGGCATTTATTTGTGTAATAAGCACGGATATTTGTTCCTGAGTCATGGATATTTTCTATGTATTTAAGTATTTATTTATCTATATAAGTATGTTTATCGTCGTCTAGTCTTGTACTATGGGAGTACAAGCTTTGCTTAGTGTGGGACTAGGTTGATTTGTGTAAGATTGTCACCAAATATTTATTTATATTTATTTAAATTGTACTGGGATGACGGCTGTCAAATATTGGATGTAAGGGCATTTTTACTATAATATAATAGTACTACTACCTGTTACAAGTCGAATTGCAACTCAAATGTCACAAAAGTATATTTATATTTATACCTAAGGCACGTCACCATACAGGCTGAAATTTAAGAAGACATACAATACCAGTTGTTTATAATCATTTTCCTAATATTGAAACAAGCAGCTAACTAGTCCTCGTGTATGAGACAGGACACCTGTTTCAAATGAGTATGAAACAAGAAGCAACATGCAGGTTCTGCCTGGAGACAGAGGAAACAGCAATGCACATTCTCTGCTCCTGCGGACCACTCATTTACAAAAGAAGTACCTACCTAGGGCGGCACATCGTGTACCCGGAAGAGGTACAACACATCACCGCCCAAAAAATCTGGAATTTCCTGGAGGCAGCGGGCCTTAACGGTGAGCTCTAAAAAAAGGGCTGCCACAACTTGCTGGTCACAGCGGCACACCATGGCCCACAATCAACAATAAAAAAAAAAGACTGGGTTGCACTCCGGGAGTGCCGGCAGAAGTGAAAACTCAATAACATTGTAACAGTTTTTCGATCAGGTCGAGTGCCATCTTACGGTGTCACCCTAAAAATGAATTTTGAATTAATGTTCGGCGCCAAGAACAGCGGACGGCGGCGGCGAACAAAATATCAATTTGTTTTTGCCATTGCCAAATATTTTCGAAAACTTTATCTCTTTAGGAATAACGTCCAAATTCGAACTAGGTATTCGAATTTGCAAGAACAGCGGACGGCGGCGGCGAACAAAATACCAATTTGTTTTTGCCGTTGCCAAATATTTTTCAAAGCTTTATCTCTTTAAGAATAACGTCCAAATTCGAATTATTCGAATTTGCTCAATAGCAAAACGGTGAAGGACGCGTGGACAAAATTAAAAATTCATTTGCAGAATATGCTATTGCAAAAAGTGTTTAACGGCTTTATACTCTTACGAATAGCGTTCAGTTTTGAATGAATTCGAATCGGCTAGCAGCAAAAAGTGACCTCCTTCACATCTGACGTCACAAAAATCTGTCGCGTATTTAGCAATTTTTCTCCATACCAAAAAGTGCTCAGCGCCGCTAAAGAAGATTTCACTTCAAAAATGTTCTCGTGTTGTTAAACTCATTAGAAGTATTAGGTAGTTCTCCTAGTTGCCCTATCAGATACGAAGAGTAAAGACTGAAATTATTTTCGTAGTAGGTAAATACTCATTTGTTTTGCACGATGTAGATAAGTTATGAATTAATTATTTCTGGTCATAACATCATCACGTCTTTATGTATTAGGATCCTCATAGCATCCAATTTCAAGAATTTATTCGTATTTACAGGGACCTAAATACGCGCCGTATGCGCACGATCGGCGACTGGGTATCGTGGAGTTTCATCAGGTATGGCCCGAACGTTTTCATCAACGGTAATTGTGGTACTTAATATGCCAAATGTTTTATTGACATGTAATGTAGAGCTACTCAATGTAGGGTGTCCTTAAGATTAAACTCATATTTATTTGGTAAGAAAATAAAAAATAAATAAAAAACGAATGAAATTAACCTATTTAATCATCGCATTTTATTATTCGTCATCAACCGAGCCGGAAACACTCATTCTTGTATTATGTTTTCACCCTGTACATGTGTACATGTGCTCGCGCATTTATAATTAGTAGCAGCGAGAGAGCGAGACGGTGTCGCGAATCATCATTATTCGATCATTGATCTTTGCATACTTTATTCTTTATATTTGCCTAGTATATTTGCCTACGACTTCGTACGCGGAAATTTCCGGATCAACTTCAAACATCAATTGTAGAAATTTGCGATGAAATGTAATCCTATATTTGAATATAGGTATCTATTTATTTATCGTATGGCAAATCAGTGTATTTAGAACCGTGAGATCTTCGAAAAGACAGTACCTACGGTTGCCAGGTCGTTGCACTTTTTTTACCATCTAGGTAAGAAACTGTGTGCCAAATTTCATCGAAGTCCGGTTTGCATTCAAAGATACAACAACCAGGTAAAAAAAAAACCAAGGACAAAATGCAAGTTGGACTCGCCCACCGAAGGTACTTGATTACAAAAGTATAGTTTTCAGATTTTTCCCTTTACCTACAAGGTACCCTATTGATTCCCTTAAGTGTCCAGAATATACGTTTTTTGCGGCATTAACGGCGTTATCTTTTTTTACGTTAAATTAGAAGTTTGTTTTTTTTCACAGCTTCAAGAGACTGTAGACCTGAGTATATACTGTGGTAGGTAGTATATGATTTTAATTTCCTCGCATTCCCGAGATAAAGGGTCTTGACAGAAAGAGAGACCGACAACAAAGATCCTATTAAGGGTTCCGTTTTTTGCTAGTGGGGTACGGAACCCCTTAATGAGTATTAATAATGTGGAAAGTGTATAAAATAAGTAACTGAAAATGGTGCCTCTACAGACACTTGGTAACGACTATTTTGACTGTATTAAGAGTGACACTTTAATAGTCTGCAGCAATATTATTATTTGATAATAAAATCACTCAAAGATATCACACCGCACTAATAGCTCTCCAAATAGGCTTGTGTCAAATACTTTTGAGCCTGTCCTCATTATTTTTACATATCATGTGATTGTCTGCATTGTACGCATGTTAATGAACGACAATCTACTGAATTGTAAACCTTTTAAATTGCTTTATACCATGCATCAGAACTAAACTGGACCGGTGCTTTGCTATTTTCCAAATCAGTGAGTCGCGTCGGTGTCTTCTATATAACAATACCTATACACGATTAACTCGATTGAATATAGACTCTATGGAATAAAGCTGGGTATAATAATCTAACGACTACTACGTTAGTAGGATAACATTCATTGTTAAGATATGCTGTTAACGTTTACGTTCAAATTACGGACTTAATTAACAAAACGTTTTATAAAATATTTAACCTTTAGAATATCACCTTGGTACTTAATAAAACCGTTTTTAACGAAACCAACTGGACGTCAAAAACAGAGTGGAGAATGTTAAGTATGAAGGATACTTTACAAAATTGTCTAATATAAGGTTGAAAGTAGTCTTTATATTAGGTAAAATAATACAAATGAACAGACGACAGATGGACAAAAAACATTATCGGCACTTTTCAGATTATGTAAGGCATTAGGTACACAAAAGCGTTTATTGGCAATTCTTCAAACTCGTTTCCTCCCGGACTTTCGTGAATACATGTAGGTATATTCTGCCGCGAATTGCCGTCCTCGGTAGATAAGGGGTGCATTATTCACTACAAGTTCTTAAAATGGTTCGAACGATAACGTGAATAAGAATTGGGAACTAGGTAGCATATTGTGATGAATCTGTTACACACATAGTTTTTTGTAACAATGAAGACTGTGACGTGTTCGACGAATGTGGCGAAATGCTATTACGAAGAGTTGCATATGTGCAGAATTGGATAGAAAAATCCTGCTTTCCTGTTTTATGTTGCGCTTTCACCAGAGACGTGACAACCTCACTAATGGTAAGTATACCTAAGTTAGTGAGTTAGTGATAGACGATGTGATTGCCACTTCAAAAGAATACTTATTTATATTTCCAGATTTAAAAACCACGGATGAGAAATTTGTTAACAAAAACATAGCCCCAACGGAAGAAGATGGACTATTATATGAAAATACATACCTACTCCGAATGAATATACGAAATCGTACTGAACAAGCTAAGTCGCTTTCTTTTGAGCTTTTTACGTCAGCTTCAGGCGTTTGTTTATTTATATTGCTCGTTATTTTCCATTTGCCCGCATGTTCGATACAGAGTTGTGAAATTGAAGATAAAAATTGGAAAAAACACGATAAAAATATGTTCCAAGCACACAAGATAGTAACTGCAACGCATGCTTACCTTTTAGTTGTTTAATTTTGGCAGTTTTCAGTCACTTTCGCGAAAAAATATTACACAAGAATACCTTAATATAAGCTTAGATAACTTATAACACCACTTAGAATTCACTTTCATCGATCGACAACGAATCAATAGGTACTCCCGGAAGTGAAGATGATTTAAACATTGCTCTTGCAATGGAAAGTTCACAGAGTTCTGCTTTACACTATTTCATAATGCACTTAGAATTTGATCCAGAAACTATAGCAGTGCAGTACTGGCAAAATATTACAAGCATGCGACTTAAATGTCATTTGTTTAATTTTAATTTCTGTCAATGGAAGGTAGGTTGCAATACACACTGAGTGAAAAATCGCAGTGAAGCGGTGGCGTTCGAATGCATTTGGCAACTACAACGCGATGGCATGGTTTATTTTAATCGTAGTACGCCGTCTTGTACTTTGATACTAATAGATTGGTTAATAATTATTAGCATTTCCTTATTCTGAAGTAGCGAGCCTTGTATTAAAATGACATTAAAGCTAAATACGTTCACGAATATGGATTAATTTTGTTTTATATCTGTAGGTAGGTCTTTGAACATCTCAGATATTTGTCAGGTTTGAAATGACAGATGTCAAAATTAACGTTTAGTGGCTATGTCAAGAGCTGTATAAATCAATGTCCCACACGTGCAATAGGTATTGAAATCGATTCACGTCATAAAAAAATTGCTGAATATCCAACATACATACTCATAGGTATACCGAGTTCCTTGGTCACGTTTTGTTGCTAATTTAACAAAATATACCGATAAATGGAGCTGTACCCAATGACGGTAACTTCTACTATGCGTTGTTAATATTTCTCCTGAATTAACGGGAGGGGAAGCCGGGTATGTTGCATTAATGTATATACGGAACCCTCGGTGCGCGAGTCAGAGTCGTACTAGACCGGTTTTTTTACTCGTATCACCCACTATTACGAGTAATAAATTGTACCTATTTATATTAGTAAAATAGGCAACATCATACTCCTCCCAGCGTTGTTTCCGGTAGCGCCCTAAACGAGCCCGGGGTCCGCTTTGGCACCTTACTTATCCCGACACTTGGCTCAGGCACTAGTTTTATTTTAAGTAAACGACTGCTATATGACCCGTCCAACAGTTCCAACCCAGGAGGAAAACTAGACCTTATAAGGTTTTGACCACTTTCCTCGCTATATTTAGTTCAACGTGTACAGTCAGCCCACGCATACTGATTTAGAATATACCTATCCCACAAAAAACATTCCAAGTAAAAAAGAGGCCCAGTCTCGAAACTCTTCCACCGTAAAAAGTTGTGAAATATTTCGTAGTACCAAGTCTCAGGCTATTAATAGGTGAATTAATAGGTTATGAATCCTTATTTGCTAGCTAAATAAAATTCTGCAACTTGTCAATCACACAATTTTACTGCATTTATGGATTTTTGCATACCTAAAACTATGTAGTTGTATACACTAAACACTAATTGTATTCTAAATTTGAGGCTTCTATGTCTTCTAGAAGTGCCTTAGAGTTTCGATGATGTTAGTGAGTGAGAAAATAAGAAACTTTGACTAGTTTGATTCTTAAACTACTGGTTCAAATTGACTGAAATTTTAAATATACCGTGTTTATACAATGCCTGCTCGGTTACTAAAAATTCAGGCTTCTAGTTTTATCCACAACGAAGTTATAGGGGGGTCGAAAATGGCCTGTACTGCTTCGAGAAAAGGAGGGTACGGCCGTGTCGCTGTTTTGCTCGACTTGGCGGGGGCACAGCCGTGCCCGCATTTTGGCTTGAAAAAATATTGATTTAGGATATAATTAAATTAATATTTTGTTAAGTTAAAATTCACCAGTATTTACTCACCATGAAACTGTTTCTGTTGTTTAAAAGGCGGATCCAATTCCGACTTTTGAACCATTATTCACAATTTTGCCGTTTGGTTGCCCTATCAATAACACTAGTAACTCAACTCCCTTTCGATTATGCCGTGGAATTAAAAACTATAAAAAACGTAAAGTCAAAACAAACGAAATTGAAAACTTTAATCAGAAACAACAGAACAATAATAATCTGACAGATATTTTTTTTCCCTATAAATAAAATCTTCATATAAATAATTTTTCTTTAAATACACACTAGAGGGTTTAAGGAGACATTATTAATTCTTACTAAATAATACGAAGCAATATTTATCTTGTAATGTAACCATAGTCCTTTCCTTCTGATACCATGGATACAAGTAACTATAATGCTGATGAGATTTTATAAAAAGTGACAAGTCGCTTATTTTTCGCTAATACATGTATTATATCAAATATTGGACCTTACTGCATAGGTCATTAAGGTCACTAAATGCGCATATCTGGAATGGAAGAGTTGTACGCGGGATGCTCAATGAACAATTGACTACATTGATCCCACACGTGATGTTGTGCAAGTACTCGTAATCAGACAGTTGATGAAAACGCGTCCCTTTTTTACTGAACTAATTTGGTTTAATTTATAGAGAAGAGACATGAAAGAAATGTGGGCGAGTATTCAATATTCCTTCGTAGGTACTCTGAATTGTTATGATGATAATATATGCAGGTATTTGCATAATGATGATTATAGCTGAACGAGCGAGCGAAGCGACCGAAGTTCTCCGTTTCAGCTTGAGCCAAAATTATTCCGTATGTCCGGAAGTCCAGATGTCCCGCTGTCCGGCTATTCGCCTCTTCAGATCGCATTTCTCAACCGACCTTTCAATAATTATAAAGAGTTTTATGGCGATTCAGTTATCATCTTATTCACTACATAGTATAAAACAAACTCGCTTCCCGCAGTCTGTCCCTATGTACCTATGCTTAAGATCTTTAAAACTACGCAACGGATAATGATGCGGTTTTTTTAATAGATAGAGTGATTCAAGAGGAAGGTTTGTATGTATAATATAGTACCCGTGCGAAGCCGAAGCGGGTCGCTAGTACAAAATAAAATAAAAACATTTACTTACTTTTAAAGCCATTTTCGCGAGTTTTACATATCTCACAGAACCAGTACCTAGTTTAAGTATTTGTAAACATCAGTAAGGTTTATTTTGCTAACGGATGTTTTTGAAAACGTAGGTACGGTTTTGAACTTTTGACTACTATTGCCAGACTAGTGTTTTTTTCTGAAGATAGATAGATTCAATGGTAAGATTGGCAAGTTGCTCTAATGCCACGTGTCAGCGGTTCTATTTTTGAAAAATGTTTTAGATAGGTAAGTACTTTTCTTTTAAATATTTTTCCGATGCATAGTCTTTAATAATGACAGTAGTTAGGCATAATTATTACGTTTTAACTAGGGGTTTTTACATGAGATGCGGTATTGGGAAATGAACAGCATCTTTTTAAAAGAAAAGTTCAGTAAGCACTTAAAGCAATTTTCGGATATGCACTTCCATCACTTGCTTCTTTTCACGATCTTATGCCAAAATAAGTGATTTTACCTGAACCCGCAGATGCTGTATTACCTGACTATTTACTTTACGACTGTATATTTAGCTTCTGTCACAATAATCCAATTTCATTCATTAAAGCGTGCTGCCACCTATTCAAAACTTCAAGAACTTTTCTTATCTGAGCTGCGCGCGGTTAACGACATTTCCTTACTGAAGAATGATGACACCACGGCTGTAAGTTCACTCCGTGCAACAGAGAGGGCGCTGTTTTCAATCAATTATTTTTCCATCTCATTCTATTACATTGGCGGATTTTTTATCGGAATGTTTAATTTAGTGTGTGCTTTTCCTGGTGTAGTATAGGTATATAGACTGGAGATGGACATAGTACAAAACATAATATATCCTCTTAAGGCCCAACATAAAATAAGAAATGGGAGCAAAATTAAACTACAAGGAAAGAAAATAAAATATAATTTTAAATAAAACGAATGCGACTCTGTTGCGGTTGCGACTGAAAATGATCTCAATTTCGTGTAAGTATTTAAAAAAAGCGGCCAAGTGCGTGTCGGGCCACGAGCAGGGTAGGGTTCCGTAGTTGCCCGTCTGTCACAGAATGCGGACTTAAAAGGGGCTTTTGGGGTTTTTATTATAGCTTACCCTCGTAAATAATCGTAAATATGAATATTTTTATAACACACCAATGTATAGGGTAATTTCGCTGGTTAGCGACCACCTAATTTCATGTGCCGGTTAGCGACCACTCAGCTGAGTTGGTGAACAGAAAGGATGTTTTCTCGTTTTTTTGGTAGATTTCTATTCCAACCTGGTAACCGTACTGTTTTTTCCAAGATCTCACGGTTCTAAATACTGATTAGTCATACGATAAATAATTTCAAAACTACAAAAAGATGCATACGTACGACTAGACTACTAGGCGACTAGCTGCGCGCGCAGGAAACACCGTGCCGTGAAAAAGCAACTCTACCGTCCACGGGAAAAGGTTCAAATTCCAATGACAACGTATACGCACCCGAAATTAAGTGCATTTTTTACCAGTTAACTAGTTATGTCTACTACTCGTTAACTAGTTATGTCTACTTAACTGTGATAGTTTTCCTTTTACATTCATTATATGTACTACTGCCACGAACTTTTTCACGTCCCCAGTAGCAGCCATTTAGCCGGCAGGGGACACGTGACTCGAACAAAAATTAGGGCTTTAAATCCTATTATCTCGCAAACGCATAACTGACTTGAAAAATAGTTTTAGAAAACCCATAATATTTTTGAACAAGCTATCCAACGATACCCCACACTATAAGTTTAACGAGAAAAAAAAATACATCACCAATTTACATGTAGGGGAGGTAGGTACCCTAAAAAAAAATTCAGTATGTTACTCTACCGTTTTGTCGGCGTGTTTGGTTTATATACCCACGTCGAATTGCAGTTTTCTAGTTGTAAGGGTTACTGAGCTAAGCCGAAGACGGACAGACAGGCAGACAGACAGATAGACAGACGGACGGACATGGCGAAACTATAAGGGTTCCTTGTTGACTATGTAACCCTAACTAGTGGAATCTAATTTTAACCTTACGTTTTTGAAGTAGGTTTTACGAGTATATTGAGTTTGCGCTAAATTTACTCGCCTCCCGCTTCCCCGCGTACCCCCCATCGTTGACGATCAAAATCGTCACATTGTGGAACGTCACATCCGAGGATTTTTTCAGATTATATTTTTTAATCAAATACTTACTTATCCACTTGGTGCAATATTCCCTAGAAATTATTGAATAAGGATGGTTGCTGGAGATGTCGAAAAGCCAAATGAATAAGGGAATGTTATAGTTTAAGTAAGATATACTCGTACTGTCACAAAGTGGAACTTCGAAAGCGTTCCTGAAATCACAGCTATTGTTTTTTGCAATTTTCTGGAAAGTAAGGTTTCGAGGGTTCAAAATATACGCAGTATATCCCTTGATGTTCGTTAAAGAAAATACGCTTAGGGCTTATTCTTGGTAGGATTTTTATCGTCACATCGTGGAAAGTTCCGACTTGCCCGATAGTGAGGGACACAATGTAAAAAACATATTAGTCATTCAAATACCAAGTAAGTACCTACCAAAATTTTATGCTTTATTCAAGCAATCGATCTCATTTTATAAATGAAGACTCAAAGTTCATTCAATACGCTCTGATTCATAAATATTCTGGTCTGGATACCGCCAGTTGTGGCGCGGGGACACGCTAAAATACAGGTTCGTTATCACTTCGATATAAGATATAAGAAAAATAAAAAATATGCATGCGCATTTACAATGCAATCTAAAATCATGATAAGGATACATTTAATTAGTCGAATAATATTTCGATAACCATTGTCCATTAGCTTCCATGTGAGAAGATAATTCACATGAGAGAAGAGAGAAGAAAAAAATTCTTGGTACAAGATAATATCGATTTCTTGGTTCAAGAATACTTACCTCAAATCAAATAAGCTCTTATGTGTACTTTAAACTCGAGGAACATGCCAAAAACGGGAGGGTACCTACACTTAAAAGTGAAAACGCTCCTAGATATTTTGTTATTTTCTCTTACGTCACAGTTTGGCGAGTTTTTATGTAATGTATAAAATGTAATTTCTTTTTTTGAATAATAAATAAAAAATAAAAAAACTTAAACAGTACCTACGTATTTACGTACGTACGACCTAATATAATTTAAATCTTTATATTTTCTGGTTTGAAATCACTTGCTAGGCCGTCGGTAGCGAAGCCATGTAAACTGAAAACTCAGACCGAGTTTTCAGTTCACGCTTCGCTCTTATAAAGGGCTTTAAACGAAAGAGGGAAGGAAAATCTCCAAAATGGCCCCCACCCCCACAGACGCCCGCTAAATGCATTTGGTGGAGAGACACAGGGCGTGTGCTTTTGGCCAGCCAGGGATTTTTACCCGACTGCCGAAGGAGCGGAGGGTTATGTTTTTCGAGCGTATGTATATCTTATTCTTTGGCCACGCGCAGTGCAGGATTCCGTAGTTGCCCGTCTGTATTTGTTACATCGACACGCGCCAAGTAAATGGTGCGGTTGCGTCGACCGAAATTGTATGAAAGTTGGCCTTTTAAGTTGGTCGACTATTACTCGGTAACTAGTTATGCCTACTTAGCCCTGATAGTTTTCCTTTTAAATTCATTATATGTACTACTGCCACCACATCCCCAGTCCATTTAGCCGGCAAGGGGGGGGGGGGGGGGGGAGGGGGAACACATCGACTCGAACAAAAATTGGGGCTTTAATGCCCAATATCTGAAAAATCTTGAAAAATGGTTTTGAAAAACTCATAATATATGTATTTGAACAAGCTATCCAACGATACCCCACACTATCGGTTTAACGAAGTAATATTACGTCCCCACAAAAAAATTTAAGATTTTATTCTACTGTTTTCTCGGCGTGATTGATTTATATACCCATGCCGAATTATAGTTATCTAGTAGTAAGGGTTACTCAGCTAAGCCGAAGACGGACAAACGGACAGACATGGCGAAACTATAAGGGTTTGACTACGGAACCCTAAAAAAACAGTAGGATTTTTCGAAAAATCGTTTGATTTCACATGTTGATACAAGATTGTTATCGTAAGCGGTTTGGATAGGCCCCTTTATCTCCGTCATAAGACCAGCTTGGTGGGAGCGTAATATTGCATTGTCTGTTGAATTACATATACTCCAGCATTTCCAGATAACATTAGAAAAATCATGCTTTTTCAAGGAAAACCATTTTGAAACGCAAAAAACATTAGTCCTCTTGCTTTTGACAAAAGCAGTAAAAAGAAACGATATGAAAGTGGTCCGACTTCGTAACTGCTTCTAACACTACCTAAATTTTCCATGACTTAATACTTAGGTACGTTTTTGTCAAATGCTGGTCCCGAAAACCTTTCAGGCAAAAAATTGCCGAGTGAGCCAAAAACCTAGTTTTATAGCTCAGCAAACTTTGCACCTCTGTTTACCCAAACGACTTGGACGTGTATTGCAGCGATTTTCCGCTTGTGCTCACTATCCGCTCGCCAAGCGAAACGAGCGAAATACAGAGAGCTCTCCGCTTACCGTAATAGCCGACAAGCGATTCATATTTGAGCTCGTCCAGCGCATCACGGAATTTTAAAGGATTTTGTAATACAGTCAGCATCAAAGGTAACTGCGCAATTGACGTCTTCAAAAGCTGAATGAGCATGAATATTATATATAAGATAAGATATATCATAGGCAATTTTTGTACTAAGTACGACGGTGGCAAAGGAAAGCTTTATTTGGCTAAGTAATAAAGTAACGTTACCTTTAGCAAGTCATGATACATATAAAATAAGATTCGAGTTTTTTTTAATCGAATGAGTGATGCCGTAGTCCTTTATACTCACATACAAACTCACATAACTAACTCTATGCCTTTATAGCAGCTGTAAATTTGCGAAGATTTTTTTAATACTTATCGATAAATTGAATCAACAAAGAAATCATACTAATATTATAAAAGCGATGTTTGTTACTCAATCACGCTTAAACGGCTCCACCGATTTGGAAAAAAAATAACGGGTTGCAACAACCTCCGGGAGTGCCGGCAGAAGTGAAAACTTGAATATTAACGTTGTGCATTTTTGATATTTTGGAATGGTTAGGAAATAATTTAGCACGAATTGCTTTAATTATCAGTATAAAAGTACTATCATTTATGTGGTAAAATACAATATTCATTTACAAACATGACAATTTATATTACATTAAAAATGTAACACTTCAGAACTATTACAATAATTTAACATTAAAAAGTTTATCTCTCAGAAAAATCAACTTCCATCAATACGTATTACGTCTTACGAATCTCACGGTCACGTGACCTGACGCGAGTTTAACATTTTTTTCTCATCCCAAAAAGTGCACAGCGCCGCTAAAGTATCACTTCAAAAAATTGCACGAAGATAGTTTATATTTAGCCTTGATTCAAATATAGGATAGTTTTTATCACGGGTCAACGCAGGCGACATTCCGGGCGGAAGCTAGTTCTATGTCTATCAATATAATTATTGAACCGGGTAACCTATCGATGTATCGAAAATTAATTGTCCGATTTTCACTTGTCCGAAAACGGTTATCCGAATTTTCATAAGCCATATACTTTGTTTACCATACTTTTAAAATACCGCTGGTTTGTTTTGCCGCATTAAAGTTATCCCGAAACTCAATAAACAGAAGAACGATTACCAACTTTATCACTTGACAACCAATTTGTTAACCATCTTTTCATAATTCTGATGCTACGTTTAATCGAAATCTCATTATCCATAATATTGTTTCGGTGAAAAAAAAAACTTCTGCAAAAAAAACCTATCTACAAATATACCCAAGATAAAAGTGGAATCGCGGAAGGCTTTCCTTTGACAGAGTCCAGTTAGGTGCGACGACGAGCGAAGCGAGGAGGAGCGTGTTAGGTGAACTGCGACCAAACAGCGCGCGAAGCCGAGCGAGCGAAGCGAGCGTGCCGCGGCAGCGGCCGGCGAGCGCCAGATCCGATTTATTTTATTGTAGTACTTCCTATTAAGCTATTGAATTATTGAGTATTGAATAGGAAAATAAAACAATAGTTTTAATGTATATATTTTTAACATTTTTTATTTAAATAATTTTAATCATTTCTTTGAGGAATTTAACTTCACTTAAATGCTTGCAATGATGATTTGCTTTTACATGTTACAATTTCGATCTATTGATATAGCGGGATAATAATATTTCGGACTTATTATTATTCGACCTCACAAATTAGTTGGCAAACGTAACTACGGAATTTTAACAAGTGTCGATTTGAACCATATGCGAAATAAAACTGCGACAAATTGAGAATCGGGCAAAAGATAATACGGGAAACGTAAATTCGGGCAAATAAAAATTCGGCCTAATAAAAAAAAACGAATCGTTTTCGGGATTTTAATATTCGGTATTACATTTTTCTAGGTTAAGATAGGTAACCACCGGGTCACATAATTCACGAGAATCGGTTGAGAAAGGCGACCTGTAGAGGACAACAGCCGGTACTGGTACCGTAAAATGGGGTGAGTAGGGTTCGCGGGGAGAGTTGGGTTATGAATGGGGAGAGAAAGGATGAAAGGGGGGTGAGATGGGATTTTAAGGCTACTGCTACCTAAATAATGTATTCCAATTTAAAATGGAGCTATAGTAATATCCGTATTAATAAAAAAATGATCCAACAATCTTCCAAAATCACCTTTGTATGAAATGGTGGGATTTTGTGTTTATCGTTAAAGTTATGAAATTGAACTACCCTAAATAATTTAAAAACGAAATTACAAACACCCGGAACATTAATTATGTACACCATTCAGTTTGCATATGTGAAAATAAAATGTTATCGAGGTTTGAATGTCAGTTTTGTCCCTACTCAGTACTCACCCTGTTTTACAGTCCTGGAAAGAATTTTGGCCCTAGCTGAAACAGAGAATTTCGTTCGCTTCACTCGCTCGTCCAATAAGTTATTAACCACCTGGTATAGTAAATCAGTTGATGAAGTTGCACTTACAACTGGGCACTGAAGTCACGCCGAACAGCCACCATCACCGTGCACTTGCACACCACGCGTGATTTGTTTACACTGCGAGCGTGACGGCATGATCGCGCGCTGACACGGCTATGGTATGAACGCTACAGTCAAGGACTCCAGACGGCATTCTGCAAAGTTTTGCAAGAACTATATTTAATCATACTAATTAGGTGTACCCTTGTTTTGTCGACAACCTTTTCATCGAATATTATTTCATCGACAACGATCCATCGAAACTTTAGTACTAGTAATATTGTTTGGCGTTATTTTATTTCAACTACTGTTTATTTAAATTTATCTTACTACGTAGAAATACTATTCAACGAATATTACTTAATCGCTGATTTGTTTCAAATTATCTTAATTGGCACAACTACAAAACATTGCAATTCATTTCTTTGACGTATTACTTTAATACAATTTTATTAGTATGTCCTACTGCACATTTTATACATTATTGAAATTATGTAGTTAATTGTGTGACATACATAATATGCCTGTATAATAAAACTAAGAATCATTGGTGTAAATCGTTTATTACAAAAAAATATCAGGGCGGTTAAAAATGGCTTGTATTGTCATATAAGCGAACTCTGTTTTAGGTCGGTTAGGTTAGGGTTCACTTGTGTCCCTAAGACCAGAAATAGACACCCCGCGCAGCGGGGTGGCGTCGACTCGCTGCACGGTAAAAATAGGTTAAAAAACGTTAGGGATTCAGATAATTATAGATCCAAAATAAATTTATGCGGAATAAATAGTATTACATGTAAAAAAAAAAAATTAAAAAAACCCGAATTGAAAAGCCATGACATGATTTTTATTTAAATAAGTCAACTACCAATTAAAAGACCTCGGTTCAAATTACCTAGTATCGAGTCCTCGACGCAATGACTTGTCGATGAAATGAAAATACTTGAAATGTTGTCTTTGAAATAATATTCGATTAAATGTTTGTCGGCAATTCAATGGTATACCTACTAATTATTATATATATATTTTGGATGTTTAGATGTTTGTTACTAAATCTCGCTTAAACGGCTCATCCGATTTGGATAAAATCTGCACGAAAATAGTTTATAGTCTGGATTCAAGTAAAGGATAGTTTTTATCCCGAGTGTGGACCAGACGCAGATGAAGTTGCGGGTGGAAGCTAGTAAATGATAAACAAATATCATGGGACAGTCTTACACAAATAGAACTACCCTTAGTAAGCTCAATGAGACTTGTGTTATGGGTACTAGATGACGATATTTGACTGCAGTTTCAGACACCATGGGACATCTCTACGAGAATCACTTAATAACATTTTAGTATAAAAAAAAGAATAGGTATCTACAATTCATCGTACATGGGCCGTAGACAAGGTTACAATCGACAAGCGCTAACGCCAATAGAAACTAATAAAATGTAGGGGAATGACAGATGCCGACGAGACACAATTCGTTAACACGGAAACTTGCGAAAATCGGTAAAAAAAATTGGTTCTGGCCGCTGGCCTAAACTCAACATTATTTAAAAGAAAAAAACAAAATGCTCTGCTTTTTTTTCAAATATTATAGCTTAAATGTCAGTCACACGATGGACTGTAGCCCGTGAAATATAATTTTCTTATCCACATTCTCACTTTCACAGATACATATATACCAAAAACATAACCCTCCTTCTGAGGTAGTTAGGTAAAAGGTATATTGTCATTATTTTTCACCGTCAAAACACTACGTCTACAAGCTGAACTGAAACTTCATGTAAAATACTCGTAATCCTTACTAATATTATAAATGCGAAAGTGGGTGTGTTTGTATGTTTGTCCTTCTTTCACGTCGCAACGGAGCGTCGTATTGATCTGTTTTTTTGTATGGAGGTAGTGTAGAAGCTGGAGAGTGACATAGGCTACTTTTTCCAGCGGGAAAACATCTAATTCCCACGGGAAAATTCAATATGTTACATTTTCCTATAACCACGCGGGCGAAGCCGCGGGCATCAGCTAGTGATATCATAAATTCCAAAACTGCTTGTGTCGCGACTCGCTGGCCGGACCCAATTTTTTGTTCTAAAATAAAACAAATGGTCATATTTTAGTGTCATGAAAGTTTAAGATATATTTTGTTCAGATAAGGGAGCGACCACACCGGTGCGTAACGCTGCGTATACGCGTTGACGCGTCGAATGCGTCACGTATTCTTCATACATTTTGCTGCGATTCCGTATCGTGACCGTTTTTTAAGCGGCGGTCTGGTCGCACCTTTAAGCTACATACCGACCGCACGGTAAGTAAGTAGATGGCCTTTGCGTAGAATGGCCCGCGCCGGCGAGAGGGATCCCCCCTAGTGTGTCGACTCACGATATTGTGAAATTGACGACCCATTTCCTTCCATTTTTAAACTGTTTACGAAACGGGCTTATGCATTACAATTAGTAAACGTAATAGCGGAATGCATGCGCCATAAAATAATGATTGCAAATATCCGCTATCTATATAGTGGAATTGGTGAGACTGTAAAAATGTATTACTAAAAGTTAGATCTTGATCATTTTGCATGGTGTGTACAATCTTACAAACGTATATAGTGAAAACTGTTTGGAAAGATTTTGGAGCTCCTAGAATATATTCAGCCTTGAAAATTGCCTTCATTCAGAGATAAGCGCTGTTGCATAATTAATTCATCAAATTACTCACCGGAAATACGAAATTAAATACTATCGCAAGTAAACGCCACTGGATAACACAGATTTATTGTGAATAGTTGGTCGTTACGGCTGCTTATGCACTCAGCTTTATGCTCTTCTCAAATTAAGTTCGATTACCTAATACCAATGTAATAGACTACTACAGTTTATCGGGAATATCTGACTTTTGAACCCAGAGGAGAGACTGGAGTTTAAGTGAGCATGTGTGACTGCAAGCAGCTTTACACTAATCTACACTAATATTATAAAGAGGAAAGATTTGATTGTTTGTTTGTGTGTTTGTATTGAATAGGCTCCGAAAGTACTATACCGATTTGAAAAATTATTTTACCATTAGAAGCCGACATTATCCCTGATGAACATAGGCTACTTTTTACCGCGGGAAAATGCTTCATTCCTACGGGAAAACGGGTAATCCGCGCGAAGCCGGGCCGGGCAGCTAGTAATACACAAATAATAACAATTGACTGCTGTCATAAACACCAGCTTTAGCGAAATATTATATTTGTTATATTGCAAGGTAATATTGTATTTTCTATTTATCAACAACTCATCGCCAATTCGTCATTATTAGGTAGTCGATCTAAGCACGAACTCATTAGGTAGACTAAGCAACTGATTGTTGAATTTACCCGACTGAATTATCACAGACACGAAATTAAGTGTAAGTTTAAATTAAGTCCCAAATAATCCACTCTTAAATGTTAATCTAATAATCACAGCATGCTCAGGGCATGTCAGCAACTCCAATGCTTGCACCATTTATATTATTAATAGGTCATGGTTCTGAACACTTTGATAAACTTGTCGTAGACCCGTAATTTAAAATTTGTTTTTGTTTAGTTAAATAATGTCCTATCACATCACATTATTTCTTGTAGATACCGTAAAATGGGGTGAGTAGGGTTCGCGGGGAGAGGTGGGTTATGAATGGGGAGAGAAGGGATGAAAGGGGTGTGACATGGGATTTTAAGGCAACTGCTACAAAAATAATGTATTCCAATTTCCATTTTAAATTGGAGTACATTATTTTTGTAGCAGTGGCCTTAAAATCCCATGTCACACCCCTTTCATGCTATAGTAATACTCATAATAAAAAAAATCGATCCAACAATCTTCCAAAATCACCTTTGTATGAAATCCCATCTCACCCCAATTACGGGGGACTACGGGGTGAGGTGGGAGGATTTCCTGTTTATCGTCAAAGTTATGAAATGGAACTACTCAAAATAAAATAAAAACTAAAATACAAACGTCCGGAAGACTTATTACATACACCATTCAGTTTGCATATGTAAAAATAAAATGTTATCGAAGTTTGAATGTCAGTTTTGCCCCTACTCACCCCATTTTACGGTACTACGGAAGTTTGGAAAACGCATTTCCGTTCGGAAGAAATTGCGATCTAAAATAGTCGTTACGTGTGGGTAATTTACGGTATCCTGGCTACAAGCGAGCAACGAAATTGAACAATCTAATTGGACGGTAATAAATTAATTTGGTGCGTGAGGTACCCACCATATTAGGCACGGCTGAAATGAGGCAGGTGTGGCTGAATAAAAAATAAGAGGAAATTGGGGGACAAGTAGTGCCACGATGCTGCCACTTAGATTAAGATATAAGAGTATTAAATGAGTTCGGATTCTTCACAAAAAAAAAACAGAAACTTTCCTATTGTGTTACACCCAGATTGTATAGAATTGCGAATAGGAAGAAATGGTTTGTGTAAGGATTGTGGAGAATATAGAATTGACGAGACTGAGACGCTATACACGGCACCGTAAGTGGCGAAAAGGTGCAGCTAAATAGATATATAAAGTAATTTTAAAATGGCTGACGGCTTACAACTCTTACCAGCTTTCAATCTATTGTGGTAAACAAAAGAATGTGAAACTTAAAAAGACAATAAAATTATAGATATTTCTGTCACTCGTATAGGGATTTGTATGCGACTATCTCGTTCGGTAGTGATGTTACTATTTACTTGTCAAGTCTGGTTAGTCTGAGCGTGAGCGGAGCGCTTCACTACCGCGTTCTGTCATGCTATAGGTACCTATACTTACTGGACATCTATTCCAAAATATGTATTGCATTAGTATTGTATTAGTTTTTGTCACGCGCGTCAAATGTGACATATCAGAACGTACGCGCAATAAATACAATTCAAACGTAAAAGCTTGTATGTTTTTAAAATATACCGCTTATACAATACGGTGAAGTTACCTATATCCGCCATTAGTTACGACCAGACCCCGTATCATGGTCGGCCTTATCACGCGATAAGTGACAAGATAAGAGCGTCGTCTCGTACTATCGAACGGTGTCAGCCAGTGACGGACGCCCTATCCTGTCACTTATCGTGTGATAAGGCCGACCATGATACGGGGTCAGGGAGCGAAACTGGTGCCGATGACAGACGTATGACGTCAAGCTACATACAGTGTTTTTATCTAGATTATAGATAATACCTAATCAAATAACAACTTATTGGCCTCATTAGTTTACTGTGAAACTTGAGTTGAGAGTTTTTATACGTACTGGCTACGTATAAAAACATAACTACTTAACTGTCTTTCTCCTGTAAGAAACAAAATTGTTGGAAACAACAACCAATTTCTGTTTAATTATTTTTTTATTTGTAAATTGTAAATATAACCGATTGTTTCGCTTGAGCGAACGCGAAGTCGCTATGGAGTCTATGCAGCCGTATTTGCAGAAGTTTCCTTTTCTGATTGTAATAAATGAAAAAATGTAGGTACTGCTCCTGCTGTCAGCAAAACTTAACAGCAAAAAGCAAGCAATATACAGAAACATTTGAAAACAAAAAAACACATTGAACAAGAAGGAGAGAAAATGACACAATATGATTTTAACAAGGAGTTAACAATTTTTATGATAGCTTCAAATATACCTTGGAACAATTACAAAAAAAAAACAAAAAAAAAACAATAATATTACCATTATAATGGTTTTGCAATGGTGTTTTAAAAAAAAATCCTAAATTATGCGACTGTGCCTCATACTGACGTCACCGGCACCATAGTTTCTAACACTTTCACTGCCAGGAACCCGCCTAGCGGGCGCCTACGCCGTAGTCACTTTCCGCTACATGCGAGGAAAACCACGGGATGGGCTAAGAGCGTAGCTGTGTAGCATTTGCCCTCGCCTACCTTCGTCTGCATGAACCACTTTATCTAATTCCATCCTCAACGGATTATGTTCAGGGCATAATTTTCGGGATAAAAAGAAGGCCATGAACTACATTTATGCCAAATTATCGCAATCGGTTCAGCCGTTTTTGTGTGATTGAGTAACATACAGACAGCGTTATTTTCGCATTTATAATATAATAAAACTATATTAATACACCTACATTCTATGGTTAATTCGTTGTATCGGGTGGTTATTAATGTTTAGTTAAGTATTATGATTTTTTATAAACAAGTATGATTCAGGGGGTTTACTGGAAAAACCTTCGAGTCTGATAACGCAGCTGAAGTGAATTCGTGGGCGGCCATCAATTCGGTTTCAACTCCAGTCTGGATTAATAACATCGTGCGCTAGGCACGTATTAAAAAATACATATTATGAAATTTAATATCACTAATAATAATATCTGAAATGATTTCGTGTGTGTTTTGGTGTATTATTTTGTTAAGTTTATGTGACTGCAGCGATGTGTTTCATGAAGGAAGTAAAATAACATTCCGTCCTAATTATATCGCTGAATTTTTCGGCTACGCTGTTGCGTTTAGTGATGAGGGGTGAGTATAATAGGTATTCCTACAATTCCATTAAATGCAACACATTTGCTTTCAGAAGAACGAAATAGTACAAAAAATATATATATCGGTGGATACTGTAAAACGGCCTTTATGGACGGTAGTCTCTTCTCTATCAAGGCCAACTAGTTGGTACTGACCCTGCCTACGAAGCAAGAGGTCCTGGGTTCAAATCCCGGCAAGGGAATTTATTTGTGTGATGAGCACGAATATTTGTTCTCGAGTCATGGATGTGTTCTATGTATTTAAGGATTTTTTTATCTATATAAGTATGTTTATCGTCGTCTCGTACCCATACTAAAAGCTTTGCTTAGTTTCAGACTATGTCGATTTGTGTAAGATTGTTCGCATTTCTTTTATTTATTTTATTTATACAAATTCTGTTAATGGGTTATACTTGCCATATCATTAGTCTAACTTGACTTGTAGAAATTAATTCTATTTAACATAAGGAATGTTTCCTTGAATTAATTAGAAATAAAAATCCGGTATTATACTGTAGTGGCTTGCTAGGCGGTTAGGGATTTTCACAAGTCTGCCTCCGGAGGAAATGTAGTTACTTTAAATGGCACAGTTGACGTCAAAATAACAAAACTCTAAGTAAAATATTGCAAATTCCTGTATTTTTTAAAAACAGTAATTACAAATCAAAACTACTTGCATAGGTACTCTTAATTAGTTAAAAATGAGGCAGATTCTTACAAAAAAAACTAGGACAAATAAATAATGTTCCGCAGACAAATACATAACGTTCCGATCCGACAAGTAATTAGTCGCAAAGGCACTATAAATATGCATGGGTCCGCCAAAATACAGGTCTTAAAAGGCCTTAAAACTTTGCAAGTACCTAGTTCACAAGTCCACAGAAGAGACAAGTGTTCACGAAACAAAAAAATATTTTGGTACAATAATCCTACAACGGTTTTACTTCTATCACAAAATTTTATTGTAGTTAATTAATTTAAGTATTACCTACAACGGCGGTGGGCGATAAGCATTGCAGCAATTCAAAATGTAGCAGGTGTACGTCTCATCGACAACGACTAATCATATGGTAGTATATGTATGCTAATTTGGTTTCTGATATTTTTGTCAATGAAAACTTTGATCCGAAAACGATGTTTTATTTGTATCATGAAATCACGTGATCTTGGCGGGGAATTCGTTTATTGAATAATCCTTCTCAAGGTAATTTGGTACTATAAACAATGATTTGGTGTTCAAAAATAAAGAAACAAGTAAGACCACTATAATTTACAATGGTATCTCCAATACAACCCGCTGCTTTTTTGACATTATTTCTTTGTTATAATAGGCTTATAGTGGGTGCTCCAAAAGCGACCATCACAGGCTCACGATTCAAAAGTCTCAAAACAGGTGCCGTCTTCAGCTGCCCTCTTCAAGATTTAGAAACAAGACTCGTCACCTGCACGCCTTTGAATGTGACCAGCAAAGGTATTTCTAAGCTAGATATATAGCGCAACATCGTTGACAATGTACTAATTTAGTTTGCTAACTCTACTTTTGAAGAGTTATACAGCTAGACCTAATGTTAATAGGTAATATAATACATAAGTACGTATTAAAATAATATACTCGGTTAACTTTATTACAAGTACCGTGTGGGCATTTTCATCAGGTTTGTTTGCCCACTAACTGAGCAAGTTGAGTTGAGACAAAATTAACTAAAGCTTGTGCTGTCGAGACACCTAAAACCTAAAGTATCTATCATGCACATCGTGTTAGAATGGTGTGCCAGCATCCACCCAGTACCGAATACTGCATCCTGTCAATACTGATACTTTAGTTCCTGTTCCTTTATGATACATACTTTCATAATTTCAGGATTTCGCAATGGAATGTGGTTCGGAGCCAGCTTGGCAGTAGGACCAACGGGGAAAATGGTGGTAAGTTGTATATTTATATTTTTTTACCGTAAATAAGTTACAATTAATAATATGCTCAAATGCGGTTACCAGATTAAGATTAAATGTAAGTTTAGGTCAGCACCGATTTGTATACGTTTCTAATACGTTGGCAAATTACTATGTACCTATTACGTCTACAAATACACGCCTGCTACATACCTAGAACAAAATATGAACATCCACGTTCGGAAAACCACACGAATGTGTTTTTTCCTAGAATACGAAGCAAGCAAAATAAGCTTTAGCAACTATTCTACTACTTATCAAGACTATTCTATTGAACTCTAAAGGATGACTCATGAACATCATGAATTCACGACTAATGACTCACCGAGCCATGTCCGGGCCGACGCCGGAACAAATAACCCGGCCAAATAAAAGTGTCGATCACAGTCACATATTCGTGTATTTAGTGGCATTCGGTTTCCAATGCGATCTTGATGGATCTCACCGTTTTGTTTTTTGGTCGCACTGAAGTAGTGCGGGCGATTGTATGTGGAAATCGGTAATCGAGCACTCGCCGGCGCTTCTGCCGAATTCGGCACGGTGTAATTATTATCCTTAACACGGATTTTAAGTAAAAAACTGTTGTTTCTTAGATCTGTGCACCTCGCTGGGGCCGCAGGTCTTGGGCTGGTTCGGACTCTACAAATGTAAACGGGGCGTGCTATCTACGGACCAAGCGTTTAGAGAGTTTTTTAACTCCTTTCAATGTTTCTGGTGAGTACACCCTGATCCAAAGAGGAAGAATAAGTACGGAGGGCAAAAATGAGTGGCAAAAATGTAAGCATAGAAAATAACACAAGGAAGAACGAGATACAATGTCCCTGTCCCTTATCGCGCATAGGACTTTTTTGTTTGTCAGGTTGTAAGTGCAACTGAAACTGACGTCACGATTAAGGTATGTAGGACATGAGATGTCAAGGATGTATTAGACTTCTAATACTTCTCAATTTAGTCAGGTCAAAATTTACCTCCATCCCCTTTCGGGCATTCGCTAGGGAGCTAGCCTAGCCGAAACGTCAGGGAGTCCCCTGACGTTTCGGCTAAACTCCGCTCCCGGGCACCGAAGTGACATTTCATCCGGTCGTGGTTGAGCGAGATCACTGCACTGGTTCAATGCGATAAACTGATAAAAATAGCATCATATGCCATGATTTTAGTTTTCTGTTCAACAAACAACCGGTTTTATTAGACGGTGTACTTTCTGTACATACCTAATAGTATTTTTCACAATCGTGTTATAATTTTTAGTCGAGTACCGTGTTCAGGCCACGAAGCTTGCTGAGTGGCCTAAGTAAGGAACGAGATTAAAAAGCTTGATTATGACACTATTGTGAACAATACTTTTGGTAGAAGTTCATTAAAATTTATAATTTAAGTCATTAATACGAGTATATATATAACGGGTTTCTGTACGCGTCTATTATTTTGTATTGTGTTTCTTTTTCTTTTAATATAAATAAATCAAAAAAAAAAAAAAAAGAAATATAACAAAACTAAATATCGTAAGTACTATATTGTCTAGTTCTACTATTGTAAAGGCTCTTTGACTTTTTAGGTAGCAAGGTAAGTGTGGCTTCCTCTGCCATATTAGTTATTTCTTGAGGAGTTAAAGATGTTTCGTCATTGTCACTACTCATCTTCTTAGTTTTTATTTTAACTTTTTATATTTCGCTTTGAAAAGTAAAGTTATCACATCACACCACCGGCGTCCGTAATGTTGCAGTACTGTGCTGTGCTGTGATTGTCTAAATACTAGCCAATCACAAAGCGTAGATTTTTCATTTTTTTTATGCCATGGATACAGCAGCCAGTTTAAGTAGATTTTTGACAGATGACGCGACGCTGCTACGTTCCGAAACTTCATAGATTAGCAATCTTGTATCGGATCGAGTCTCCTTAAACAAGGACACATATTATTTAAATACGAAGTACTATTTTTAAATTTATTTCGGCTGTCTAGAGCGTATCGAAATAGTATTTTATGCAATCGTTATATAATGTATGCTTTTTCAGTCGAGTACTACGTTTAGGTCACGAAGCTTGCTGAGTGGCCTAATTAAGGTACGAGACTTAAAAAGCTAATTATATAACTATTGTTTACAATATTTTTCTACGAGTCAACTGAACTATTTAAAAAAACTTGGTATCTATTGAAAATCTAAGCCCTGCTGGAACGAAGTGCAACCAACGGCTTTTTCTTTTTTGTGCGTTGATGTCTATTACCTTTTGACTTTCTCATGAAGGCGTCCTATTGGTCAAATACATTATAGTTTAGTAAAGGCGCCACGTGATTGGTCAATTTCATTTTAGTTGTCTCATCAGTTATGAAATGTGGAGCTGGGAGCTTCATAGTAAAAAGTATGTGATTTAAGTTTGGTGTACCTACGAAGTCTTAATTCAAACATTAAGGTCGACGAGTATAAAAAAGTTATTTCGGTTGTTTCGGAAGTAACATAGACTATTCAACGATGGAAAGAGTGACGTTGCACTATTCTCTATAAAATTTTAATACACAGATTTTAATCGACGAGTACAAAAACAGTATTATTTACTACTATTATTTATTATGTGCTCAGGCGCCATATCAATAATAGAAATTTATTTTTAATTCGACAACTTTTTCATCATTAGACATTTATAGATGGTATAGTTATATTTTTTTTTTTTTTTTTTTTTTTAATCTTATTTTAAGGAGCTTGGTCGTTGTCGCTCCATACGTCCGCTAGTGGAGATATAGCTATCTCATACACAATTTGTAAGCCTTATAAAATGATTTAGCTTGCGCTGGCTCAGGATCAGCCAGCGCCGTATTACAAAATCCGGTGTGGTATGTGGCGCGAAGGGACTCCCCCCGTACACATTCCATCAAGATGTGATATACATCCTCTATTACCTGGCAGTCATCACAGTATGGGTTGGACACTTTTCCCATAAGGAACTTAGATTTATTAGTGGGAACATGTCCAGAGCGGAGTCTCAACGCTATTACAAAATCCTGTCGAGAAAGAGAACACTGAGCTATCCAAGGAGACTGTAACGGCTCAGGCTGGATAGTCCTGTACCAGATACCTTTTTCTTGGGACCGTTTGTCGAAAAACTCTTTCCATAAATCGGCACAGTACTTCCTGACCTTACGCAGGGTTTCAGTGTAAAATGGCACCGCTTGTAGAACTGTACCTTCGGAAGAAGCTTCCTTAGCTAGTCTGTCTGCTATTTCGTTACCGGCGATACCTAACGTGAGACGGGATCCATTGTAAGACCACATTTTTGTTTCTGGATTTGTGCTTCTGAATGAGGTCTAAAATTAAATAAGCTGTCGGTGTTCCTCGATACATCGAGGTACATCGAGCTATGTGTTGTAAGGCACTCCGGGAATCGGTATATATTACTATATTGTTTGCCTGTATGGACTCTAAGTAAGCCAATGCCTCGACAATGGCCTGTAGCTCGACTGACATAATAGATATTTCGGCGTCAATTTTAAAACATATTCCTATTTTCAACTGTACATCATAAAAAGCTGCTCCAGACCCATTCTCGTCTTTCGACCCGTCTGTGTATATTTGATAAAAGTAATAGTAATAATTGAAGGTAGTTATATTAATGAATACTAATAAGTATCGTTGTTTGGGAAAACCGATATTAAGTCAGTATAGTATCAATTAATATAACTACCTTCAATTATTACTATACCATTTATAAATGTCTAATGATAAAAAAGTTATCGAATTAAAAATAAATTGCTGACTGTACAGTCGGCTGTAGAAACGTCACTCCCCTGCACGCAAGCTTCTAAGAGGTGTTTCACTGAAGCTGACTGTACACTTGGATCAATTCTTATTTTGAGGAAGATTAGGTGGTTATGAGCGGCGAGTAGGTAATCTCGTACACCGCATCGTCTCTGTTTTAGAAATATATTAAATAACGATGCTCAATATAAGCAGAGGGCAAGGAGAACGCAAGTCATTTCTTTAGTTATAAATATATACGTATTTGGCGTTCCTATACTACGTACATAAACACGAGACACTATTTGTATTATTGTACTGTAACTGTAACGTGTGTGTTAGTTATAGTGAAGAACGATTCAAGCTTTAGAACACTTGAAGATAATGTATGCATATAGACATTTTGTATTTCTTTTAGGTAAACAGATGTTCGATATTGATAACTCAAGAGCTGAGTATTCTGATTACCATTTCAATGCCGAGACGACTTTTATACAGTACTACAGAATGGCACAAGCCGGGATGTCCACCAAAGTGACAGCGGACACCATTATCATTGGAGCACCGGGGCTGCTGGTGTGGTCAGGTTCGTTAATCTTTCTTTTAACCCCCGACGGAGACGAGGGGTGTTATAACTGTTATAAGTTTGACGTGTCTATTTGTGTAACGCGTCTGTGGCATCGTAAATCGGAGGAATCGATTTGAGTGCAGTTTTCAGCAGCAGAGCACAAGAAAATTATGTTTCAGTGCCACTTTAACCATAAAATGTGGGTATAAAAGATCGTCAAAATGTAATATCGCAGTGATACGTTGCTAGCCCATCGCCCACAACACACTTCAACCCTGTTCCCTTTGTACCACTTTTACGACAACCACAGGAAGGTTGGTGCTATTCGGTTGAGGTGTAGCAAAGGGTAACCAGGACTTCAATGGTGGGATGTCATTATGACACATATTATTTATGATTTGATCCTACAGAATATGCTAAAATAAACGTTTTTTGAAAAACTTTTCTCTATAATCAAAAATGGCAGCGGCCGGCGAAGCCCAGAAACATAATATACAAGTACAACTATACTATGAATTACCTGGTTACCCTTTCCTACACCTTGCCCTGCTATTGTAACCCACATAGGGATTTGATTTGATTTTATTTTATACAATTTTATCCCCCATTGCCTTTGTATTTCATTAGGGATTATGCGATGGACAACACAAACGCGATTCTTCCTATTCGTGATTCCCATACAATATGGATTCCACACAACTGCATTTTACTCCATTCGTAATTCTACACAGTCTATATTTTGACGCAATCGGAATTCTTCCTATTCGCGATTCTACACAAAATGAGTTTATCGCAACTGCAGTTTACTCCATTCGTAATTAGACACAGTCGATATTTTAACGCACTCGGGATTCTTCCTATTGTAATTCGGTACTGTATGGGTTCAACGCAACCGCAGTTTACTAATGTGATTCTTAATAGTACATTACATAAAAGTGCGAAAAAGAGGAAATTCGCAATGAGTGGCGATAAAGTAAAACCCGGCCGAAGGGAGTGTTTTAAATCGGGACTTGACCTTCGGGGCATTGGACATACGGAGACTGGACGTACGGGGAATTGGACATTCGAGGCCAAAATGTAAATCGACACGAGTTGCAAATTACCTATTCGCACATGTGACGTTTTACGGTACAATATATGACCTTTGAATTTTTGACGTAATAGGTGTGTAATGTCAAATGTGCTCATTATCGTACTAGTGCGGTAATGTAGCGTCATATGTATTAATTTTACCTACTACCAGTGATACCAAGTGTTTTATAGTAAAATCGGTTTTAAGAAGTGGCTGTATAAAACAATTCATTTCCATTAAAAATCAAATTGCTTTATATTGATATTACCAAAGCGACTATTTATCCACTATTCACTTATGACGAGGTCTACGATAGTTACGATAGTTTGATGATGTCCATATTTTTGTGACCATTGAAGTGTATATGTTTTCTTGGACACCTTGCCCGCTCAGGTATATCTGCTGCTGACTGTACAGAATAAAACGCTATCATTGTTTGAAAATAGCTGTGTCTAATTACGAATGGAGTAAACTGCGGTTGCGTTGAACCCATACAGTACCGAATTACGAATAGGAAGAATCCCGAGTGCGTTAAAATATCGACTGTGTAGAATTACGAATGGAGTAAACTGCAGTAGTGTGGAATCTATATTGTATGGGAATCACGAATAGGAAGAATCGCGTTTGTGTTGTCCATCGCATAATCCTTCATTAGAAGTAATGTTTTTAGGTGGCATAGTTCAATATACGTACGGCCCCGATGAAAATAGTATAAAATTTCATAAAAATACAACTTACAATCCTTACTTCACTCCCGATGTTCACCCCGACGAGTACTTTGGTAAGTGTTTATAAATTTCATTTATTTTTTCCACTTTTAAGCGAAGGAAGTTAGATATTTAGAGTGGATTGCACCAACTTACGATTGTCAATTACAGGCCGATTCTCGTTCATGATGATATATGAGGATCAAACTCATGAATAAAAACTAGGCGTTTTTCCTGTAGTTAGTTCAGGTTTAATTAAATATGTAAGTACCCACCATATATAGGTCCTAGTCATAAGCGCAAAAGCACGTTACACACCTGCGACAAAATTGCACTGTGAATGGCCTTAAGGCGCCGTAGGTTCAGCGAAGTTAAGAGAACAGAGTTTTTGAAACAATATAATGCGTCTGTTTATAATAATATGGCTTTAAAAAAATACGAATAGTATTCTTGAGGCTTTTCTACAGCGAGATCAGTGATTCGAAACACGATTAAGCAATTTTCGCTCGATAGAAAAAAATCACGAATATAGGTCTAAAATACACTTAAAATATTCGTAACAAATAATGCACAAAAGCTAAAAATATTAAAATTGCTTCTATAAATCGGCAATATCATGTTTGAGAGAACTCAGTGATTACTTTTTTATTTATTTAAACGACCAAAAAATTAAAATTAAAAAACATGATATCCGCGCTTCCGAGCACGCACTTCCATCTCGCTCACGCTTATTTATGCTCAGTGAGAGGGAGAGAAGACCATGAACCTACGGCGCCTTAAATAAAACTCAGGACGAGTCCACAGGGAGGACTAAATAGTAACTCATCATCATCATCATCATCATATCAGCTGAAAGACGTCCACTGCTGGACATAGGCCTCCTCCAAAGAGTGCCACAATGACCGGTCCTGCGCCACCCGCATCCAGCGGACTCCCGCGACCTTTACCAGGTCATCAGTCCACCTTGTGGCCTACCCACGCTGCACCTTCCGGTACGTGTTCAAGACTCTAGACTGGAGAAGGCTAGGCATCAACATCAACGGCGAGTACATCACTCACCTTCGGTTTGCTGATGATATAGTAGTCTTGGCTGAGAACATGGAGGAATTAAGTACGATGCTCGATGACCTCAGTAAAGCCTCTGAGCGAGTTGGTCTAAGGATGAACATGGATAAGACAAACCTCCATGTAGTACCAACTCCAATTTCAATCGGACACTTTACGCTCGAAGTGGTAGACGATTATGTATACCTAGGACAGACTGTGCAGTTAGGTAGGTCCAACTTTGAGAAAGAGGTCAATCGTCGAATCCGACTCGGCTGGGCAGCATTCGGGAGGCTACGGCACTGAGTCTTTGACCAGTGTGTGTTCCCAGTGATGATGTATGGCACGGAAACGTGGCCGCTTACTATGGGCCTCATAAGAAGGCTCAAAGTCACCCAAAGGGCAATGGAGAGGGCTATGTTGGGAATTTCTCTGCGCGATCGCATCAGAAATGAGGCTATCCGCACCAGAACCAAGGTAACCGATATAGCCCTCCGAACTTAAGTGGCAGTGGGCGGGGCACATTGCACTTAGAACCGATGGCCTTTGGGGTGGAAAAGTTCTCGAGTAACTCATACTTAATAGTAGATAACTGCAGAGGCCGTGAAGTAAGGGATTGCTGGACGAGATTGGGGTAGACGGCCGAGTCGTAGACGAGGCCGAATACAACGAGTCCAGCAATCTCTGTTCCGGCCGAGGATTGTATAGTACTTTTCTCAAACGATGTGAGGAAATATTAAAATTAAAATAAATACTAGGTAATCAATTAAATAATAGGTAATTTGCGCCTTTTTTATTTTTTAAACATGCCATTTGAACAAGCCGTTCGAGCACCATGTTTAACCGCACATAAGGTATAGTACCATAGATTTTTTTTATTTTTTTTATGAAGCAAGTATGCTTACAGTGTCTAGTGGTGGTTGGCAGTATGTAAATTTTCCTTTGTCAGTTTAATATTAGTAAGCAAATTTAAAAAGTTAGAGTAGCGGACAATAATGGTTTTACTTAGGGTTTTCATACATTACTTCTTGGCGTAAGGCCAAGAAGTAATGTAGGGAGCCATAAACAAGAAACTTCACGTCTTCATTTCGTGATATTAACGCGTACATTTCCGAGCATGTTTGAGAAAAATATATTTTATTTTGTTAGGGTGGGTTGCACCAAACCATCTCAAATCGTGAGCGGGAAAGTTTGACAAGTTTCTTTGTAATGACAGCTGCTGGCGCCATAGGTATTCGACGTCGACCGGTCTGTAATAAATCATAGGTTGGTTCAGCCCGCCCTAACATGTTGATGCGACTCTATCTGAATTTTGACTTAAGAATATACCGTTTAAACAATATTCTAAGGAAAATCTGGTTTTAAATGACACTTATCATTAATTTGTCTTTCTCTTCTCGACAGGTTACAGCGTGGAATCCGGTGTATTCGAAGATGGCGGTAGTACACTCTACGTAGCCGGTGGTCCGAAGGGCAAACGAGGTTTTGGCATGGTAATATTATTTTCTCAAACATGCTCGGAAATGTACGCGTTAATATCACGAAATGAAGACGTGAAGTTTCTTGTTTATGGCTCCCTACATTACTTCTTGGCCTTAGGCCAAGAAGTAATGTATGAAAACCCTAAGTAAAACCATTATTGTCCGCTACTCTAACTTTTTAAATTTGCTTACTAATATTAAACTGACAAAGGAAAATTTACATACTGCCAACCCCCACTAGACACTGTTAGCATACTTGCTTCATAAAAAAAATAAAAATAATCTATGGTACTATACTTTATGTGCGGTTAAACATGGTGCTCGAACGGCTTGTTCAAATGGCATGTTTAAAAAATAAAAAAGGCGCAAATGACCTATTATTTAATTGATTACCAAGTATTTATTTTAATTTTAATATTTCCTCACATCGTTTGAGAAAAGTACTATACAATCCTCGGCCGGAACAGGGATTGCTGGACTCGTTGTATTCGGCCTCGTCTACGACTCGGCCGTCTACCCCAATCTCGTCCAGCAATCCCTTACTTCACGGCCTCTGCAGTAATCTACTATTTCTCAAACATGCAATGAAATATTGACGTTGTGTTCTTCATAATGGGCTTCGAAGTGTCACGTTTCGGGCGCAGCGAGACGAGAGACCCGTAATGGCATTTCATACAAAATTGGAGGCCTAGGCCTGCAAGATGGTCTTTTTTAATTTCCATTCCACAATTTGTGGCACAGGATCACGGCGTTCAGCCATGAAAATTAAAGTTTGATTTCTTGGTGTTTTATTTATTTATTTCATTGCATGTTTGAGAAAAGCACTATACATACCTCGGCATGAAAAGGGGTTGCCAGCCTCATTACTATCCGGCCTATATGTACTCGACCGGCAACCCCTTTCTTCCCGGCCTCTGTAGTAATGTACTAAAATCCTCAAAAATCCTTCAAAGAAATTAATTAAACATTAAACTATAATGATACAGAGAACAAGTATAATGGAAAAATAAACCGTCATCGTCTGAAGCCCAAGACGAGACTCGAACTTGTGCCCTCTGTATTGCCGTACATCAATAGAATCCATTGCTGTACAGGCAATACAGAGGGCACAAGTTCGAGTCTCGTCTTGGGCTTCAGACGATGACGGTTTATTTTTCCATTATAGTTGTTATCTGCGTATCATATCGTTTAAATGATTTGATCGTGATAACATTTTTTTTTAAATACTAATGATTTCATAAAACTACCTATTTGTTTCTTTAAGAGGTGAACTAAACATATAAAAAAAAATACAGTTGTTAAGTAAAACTTACGTTAAATCTAAGAAATTCCTCTCTTGTCCGCAGTAAACAAGTGTTCGAATAGATACTTCCTATGACGAGAGAATATATATATGAGAATATAGGTATATTATTCATGTGTCTTCTTCATCCCGTTATTTTTAATTTGCTAGGTGCTGGTATTTGAGCCTGCTACTAGCGAAGAAGCACCTCTCAACATTCTCGCCAGACTCGAGGGTCCTCAACTTGGGTCTTACTTCGGAGCTAGTCTCAGCTGCCTGGACCTTAATGGTGACGGCAGAATAGACCTTCTGGTGGGAGCCCCCAACTATGTGAAAAACTTCCCTAAAGATGATGTTTACGACCAGGGAGCGGTGTTTATTTACTTAAACAAAGAACAGGTAACATAATTACAAAACATTTAAAGGTAATTGGTAATAGGCTATTCTACGTTTTTTTTAAATATATTTTAAAATGTTCGTATAGATTCGATAGTCAACTGGTATTTTTATTTCCTCAGAATAATATCGCTTTATGCAAATAAATACCTAATGGTTGAAATTTGATCGTTATATATTCGCGCCAAAAAGGCAGCCGCCATTATCGTGACGTCATAACTGCAACACAAACAGACTACAGAGTACTAATAAGATTGAAACATAGAAACGTCAAATGTGCATGACCTTCTTATCTACGCCTTCTGATTTTTGCATTTGCTGTTCTGACGTTACTCACAGATGACAAAATAGCGGTCGGCGTTTTCGGTCAACGGTAACATACATACAATAAAACTACGATTTTAATTTCCAATTTAAAAATAATTCTTGTTTTTATAAAAAAATGTGTTATATTCGCATTTCTTATGGTAAAAACCATATTAAAAAAAAAATTAATGATTTAATTTTGATAGATGAAAATACTTTAATAGGGACCTACTCTGTTACTAATGTACATGCCACCAACGAAAATGTGACCCTGTTTATATATTTTAGGCGACCGGTTTTATTCTGGACTACGCAGGCCAAGTGACTGGTTCCGAAGCCAACGGAGCGAAGTTCGGCTACTCGATTGCAAATCTAGGAGACATTGATAGTGATGGATATAACGGTAAGAGAAGTAAATACTTCCAAAGTGAAAATTGCACTCGGTGTTCATTTGTTTATACTTCGGCAGCGGCAAACAATCCTACGGCCTGCCTGATGGTAAGCAGATACCGTAGCCTATGCACGCTTACGGCTCCAGAATAATCGCAACCTCATTACGGACTCGTTATTGAGTTGTGAATTCATTGTGTTTACAGCCTAGAGACAAATCCCTTGCTCAACGGAGCGTACTTTTTGGAGCTCACCACCAGGAACACAACATCACATACCAACAGACTAATTGAGGACTTCGTTAAGGTGGAGTGAATGTGGAGACGGAGTGGAGAGAATATTTTTTTCCAGACATGTGACCTAGCTAGATCGATTTTACGGCCCCGTAAACCTCTGTATTCCAAATTTCACGAAATATTTAAACGGAAGCTAGAGTAGTAATGTACTTATAAAAAAAGTTACATGTTTTTCCGTTCATGAGAAGCTGAGATCATTCGGGACATACCAATGCTTAGTTTGATACTGGCAGATTTTTTATTTTATTTAGAGATTTATTATAAGTGAGAGATAATGTATAATAAATGTTATCGACAAGGTGGATATACTATACATATGAAATTGTTCTTAGTTTTTTAAGCTCATTGTAAGTGAACTTATTGTTCTTTATGAGTAGTAAAGATATTTGAACCTTAAATGTATTCCCACAGTTATCACTAAGAAAGGCGCTATATGATTGAGAATTTCGCCAGGCAAACTTACTTAGTCCAGCTCCAGTGGTTATAGCTTGGACTACGAAAGCGGAGGTCGGGGGTTCGAGACATGCGAATGATGTGGAGGATGAAGAATGTGGAGATATATTTCCCCAGTTAGGCTCCAAACATGAGCGAGATGACACTCCGCTGCGCCCCAGCTACCTACCTCTTCCTTTGGTTTTATTAAAGAAAACAATGAAACACTTGCTTTCAGATGTTGCCGTAAGCGCACCATGGGAAAACAACGGCGCTGGCGTCGTATACGTTTATAGAGGAGATAAATACGGGCTAAATCATGAACATGTGCAAAGAATAGTGGCGAGTGAAGCACGGGGTTTTGGTTTGGCTTTAGCAATGGGTCAGGATGTGGACCACAATAAATGTAATGGTGAGGAAGATACATATTTATTATTAGATTAACGAGATGAAGAAGCCAGGCTACGATTTCATGTTATTGGAAGTATACAATAATTTATCATCAGTATGAACTTTTGGTGTGAACTTGTTTGTGTTATGAACCGCTGGTGGATGCCGTTATATAGATTATCGTTGTGGATAAGACATCCGTCACGTTCTGATGAGCATGCGAGTGCGCACGGAAGTAAGGGACAATGCTTCGCTAGCAGAAGAGTGACGTAGTATGGGAAGGCCACCAACGAGGTGCCTGAGGTGAAGAGGGATTTAGCCTCGCCTTGCGCTGCCAGAACAGTCGTTAGGTAAACCATCGAAGGGGCCTTTTCAGCAGCCGACTTCTTCCGGCTGAAATTATGAAGATGATGAAATTGAGTTTAGTCCCGTCGCTGGGCTTTAGTCTTAATTCGCTTATTTTTTCTTGTAGATCTCGTTGTTGGAGCTCACGAGACTGGCGCAGCCTACATCTACAGATGCATCCCCACTGTGAAAGTCCAAGCAGCCATTACGATACCAGGGGCCTTAAACCTTCCGCAAAACGCAACAAATTTTACCGCTCAATTCTGCGTTAATGTGCAGCCTCTAAGAATCTATCCTACAGTAGTGTTGATGGGTCAGTAGGCAATGAATGATACGTTGTAGCAATACCTGTGGTTTATCATAATATTATAACGCATTTTGTAACTAAGTATGTATCGATATACATACTTAGTTACAAAATGCGTCATGTGGCAATCTCAAGTAATTAATATTGTCACTACCTACAAAAACCTCGTATCTGAAATATCTGAATGCACCTGACGGTAGTATCTATACGAAAGTTGTTATCCAACGACACAACTCTATTGTCCTTGTTTATTGTCAATGTTAATTGTGTTTCTATACGAAATACAAATGTAATAATGCATTAAGTCACTTCAGGTACTGCCATGTTCTTTTTTTTCATTACAGACCTAGAGGCCAAGGTAACCATAGACCCTGCAGGCAAACGAGCCACAATCGCAGGCAATTCTACATACTCGTTCAATGTGTCATCAGTGGCTTTATCCGACAGTTGCGAGGACAAAATAATTGAAATTAAGGTTTATACACGTACATAATTATAATATAATAGAATACAACCACTTAGAATTATTGATCATAAACACAAATAAATATAATATTGCATATGCATGTTTAAGTAACTGCCCGCGAAGTGCAAAGAAAGCAGGCGAAGCCGGATAAATGGTACCTTATTCAAATAAAAGTTCATTCTATTCGCAACTTTTTCAATCGGAAAATTACGGTACTTACAAAACTACAACCTTACATATATTTGCTTCATATAATAGTAATATTATTACACATTAATCTATCTATACTATATACACTTATAATAAATCCCTGAATTAAGAAAAGAATCAGCCAGTATCATTTCAGACTTTGTTTTGTCACGATGGATCTCAGCTTCCCATGAACGGAAGAGCATGGAAATTTTTTTTTTAGGTAGATTATTATTCTGTCTTCCATTGAGGATAGTTTTTATCCGACAGTGACCGTTAATATTTTTTTCGAAATATTTAACCTCATTCAATTTTATTTTCTTTTACTTGAGGGAAAACGCCGTCATCAGCTGTCAGTGACGTCAAAATTTCTTTGTATTTTACCTATTCATAATTTCGATCCGGTCTACGATAGAACTTCACGAAAAGCATACCAATGATAAAGAATAAAAAAAGAATCGATTCTAAAATGGAAACTTATATGTGAGACGAATTTGACATTTTACTTTGTTTCGGTCTACGGTAGACCTTCACAAAACGCATACCAAATGATAAAGCATGAGCAAATTTCGTATTAACGCGCAAGTTTAATAAATGTATCATTAAATTCAAGCAATATTTTATGTAACACAACTTTGAATTTTTTTAATGACATCACACGCTTGGCGCATTCAGCCAAAGTGCGAGGAACGGGATGAAAAGAAAATAAGGATATATCGAAAATTTGGAAGACAAGGATATCTAATATTCTACCTTATAATATTATACATTACATATACAAATAATATATTAAAGTGTGGTATTATTCAAGGACAAAAAATATATATTTGGCTTTAAATGTATACAAGGCTGAGTCAGGAAAAGGAATTGTAAGGATTGAAAGCAAAGGATATAATAATAATTAATAATAGTCAGTTAGTTAGGAACATTTTTTTTTTTTTTTTTTTTTAATTTATTTATTCAAATGAAAACTTACATACTATACATTTATATTCTCGCCAAACTGTTACGTTTGATGGCGAGACGCGCTACATTTTAATACAACTTACTTAGCCTATTAAACTCATCTTATAAGATAAATTAGGTACTTAACAATTTCGTGGGCCCCATACCAAAGAAATTATATATATATATGCATACATATACACACATACATATATGATGAATCGAGAATGGCTTCTGGAGTCATCACACATGCACGCGCATATACATACACATACACACACACACACACACACACACACACACACATACACACATACATACAATCATGACAAGTTGAGAAGACATTCCTTTAGTCTAGTTTTTATCATAGATTTACTTAATTTAGGACTTTCTCTTAGTAAACTAATTTTATTGAATATTTTAGGTACTAGGTACTTTGAACTTCTTTTGCCATAATAATTTTTTATTTTCGGCTGTACTATCTTTTTTTCTCTTACACTCTTAGTATTATATGTGACGTAAAGGTACCTTATGGCGGTAGTTTTGGAGATTTTGAATGTTTTGTAAAAGTGGGTAAAAAAGACGACTTTTTATCGCTATTTCGAATAGCTTAGTGGTACCGTAGTTTTATTTTTAGTATTATGTAAATTACAAGTCCGTTAATTTGGTCCTACGGTGTAATGGAAAAGTTACGGCCGAGTAATAAGAAAATACGGAGTTTTCCATAAATAACAATAAATACTGAAAAAAGCCTTGCATCTATTATGGTGAGGTGGGACACAGAAATCAAGTTTGCGGCGGAGTTTATTTATGTAAAAAAGGCGTTCAGAGTAAGCTAATCTATGATATCATGTAACTCAGCCATGAACTGCCACTAAAAGGGTCCTCTTTTAGTTTCATTCAATTCATCCATACCTTCTATACATACTTACTAATAATATTATAAATGCAAAAGTGGATGGATATGAAATTTGGTATTGAGATACTTTGAATTCCGTGACCAATGACAGTTTCCCATATCCCCAAATTCATCACCTAGGGGTGACAAGGGGGGCGAAAGTTTGTATGGTGCTATGATATATAAACGAGATCTGCGCAGACGAAGTCGCGAGCAAAAGCTAGTTTAAAGATAATGGTAATGTGTCAAAACCCTAAATAAGTCGAGAACAATGAAAATGGTTATCTTTGATGCATTTCCATTACGGTGGATCTGTATAGCTTATTGTTTTTTATGCAGCCAGGAGCAGATCTATCGCGGCCGATATCAATAACACTTGATCTGGAACCTATCGATAGAATGCAAGGTAAGCACAAATATGTCTATAGACTAGATATTAAATAGGTAAATAAAAAAATACGAGTAAAAAGTTATGGGTACGAAGACTTACCTGAGTAATTTGTTGGTTGAGAAACCTTACTTATAACGACTGGTTTTTAAATTAACGGTTCTTAGCTTTGTGTGTCAGACATAAGGCAAACGAAAGGTACGTGGGATCGACTATATTTCGTTTTCGTCCTTTTACCGTTCTATTGTAGGTAAAACATGTATCCATGTCATTCAAGTTTTTGCAATGACGGTACGGCGTCAGAACGTTCGCATCGTACACTATCCGTATTTTCAAAGTCTTAAACTTGCGTTCATACTCTGCCTTCGCTCCGTCGCTGATGCTTCCACAACCCACATTTCTTTGGTCTGTCTTACGGTTGTCAGTATGTGTATAAGTACAAATAAGTTCAGCTGATTTTACCTACTGTTCACAGACGATCCCACTAAGTTTCTAACTAACGCCGGGAGAGTATCTAAAGACTCTAATCTGAACACCACCATAAACATCCAATTGGTGAAAAATTGCGGAAAGGATCTTATATGCACACCATGGCTTGAAACGACATTGGAAGCAATGAACAAGTGAGCAGCATATTACAACATTTTGCTATTACTTCTCTTGAGAGACTGGAAGAATTTCAAACAACATTAGTTGTTTAAAATGTAGCGGTGATAATCAACATGCCTATAAACCCGCGCAGTCCTTACGTTCCAGGCACTGATGGAAGACTAGGAGCCGTGCTCAAGGTGCTGAATAAAGGAGAACCAGCGTTTGGAATACGTGTCAATTTGACTTTACCGTCGTTGCCTAAGAGAATGTCCACGACTTGTAATTTACAAGGTACGTACAATCTACGCTATAGTTAGTGCATAGACACATCCATGCACTAGGTACTTATATGAATGTCCTTATGTGTAGGTACTATAAAGGCCAGAAATCATTTAGTAAAAAGAAAACATATTTAGTGACTATTGCACTGCGCAATCGTTGAATTGGGGGCCGATTCCACATGGGACATCCCACATCCATACTTTTAGAATTACAGATACGTGAAAGAAAAGCGATACCCTGGGTATGTCCATCTGACAATTAAGAAGAATGGAAACGGGCCCTGATAAAGTTTAATCAAATAAATTATTGTTCGTTTTGCAGGACTACAATTAAACTGCGACCTACCTTCGCCATTCAACCAGAACGAGACAGCTGAATGGGAAATAGAGTTTGAATATACACAAGACATTAAAGAAATGGGCTTAGCAATGTTAGCCGCAAATATTGACGACCCTGTGCCCAACAGAGTGGTCAGTGATAAGGATAACGCTGCACAGTACTTGATTATCGGTATCATGCCGGTGGCAAATATTAGTGCTACTGGGTAAGTAAATTATTTAGTAATTTAAATACTTTAAACGCCAATGATAACACCTAAGGGTGTCGTATGTTGTCGCGCCCGAAGTGCCAAGAACCTTTATAGGTGTTACCTATGACGACCGATGTCAGAGCAACCTTCAGTCTTTCACATAAGGTTTGTATTGGCTCTCGTGTAATAATGATGTCGGCGTGACAATGTTACTAGTTTTTAGTCCTGGCAACGAAAAGGTTAAGGCATATTATTATCGCACACTGACCAATGCGCTGATATATGTGTTGCAATGCGTTGACTGGTAGAGAATGCTTACGGCATTAAGTCCGCCTTTTATACGATAAGTAATGTTGTTCTTTTGTGCAATAAAGATTAAATAAATAAATACATATATATGTATGGAAATACTTTGTTATACACAGGACACAGGTACAAATACAGACGAAATAGGTTAAATCGGTAGAAAGGCGAACTTATCCCTGTAAGGAATCTGTTCCAGTTAACGTTTGACCAATTGTGTGGAGATCAAGAACTAAAAGATAGACTATAACACGTGTACAGAGACGTTTTTACCTTTATGCTACAGTATATTAATCTTAAATGTTCTTAGGCTTACGTAAGTATAAGACTTTACAAACAATAGAATAATGCCGATGGTCTCAATTAAAAGAGTCGGATGTGCAAAACAGCTGCCAGCTTTACAGGAGGAGCTGTCACTTTTACTTTGGTTTTCACGGAAAATATTGAAAGAATAGTTTCTTTGAATGTGGTTTAAAAATTTAATGTCGTTGAAAACCAAAAATCACGATTTTGCAGATTGGTCTCATAATTGGGGCCGTCGCTGTCATAAATCATATACCAACTTACCCTTCTAGATAAATATAGAAGCGTGTCTGTTTGACATACCGAATACCTAACGCTAAGAGAGTTGGTGCAAAATAATAATATGTATTGCCATTATTTAACAAGCCGACGACACACTGGCCTCACCTACTTTTGCACAACTTGTTAGTTAATAGGCGTCATTAGTATAATGTATCAGAGTGCGAAAAATACCCTGACTAAATGTTTATGAGATTGACACAAGATTAAGTTTCACCTGGCCTGTGGAGAAAGGTTTTTCACTTTACCTGTACAAATAAATGTATTTTAATTGTAACGTTTTTGCAATTTAGTTGAGCATAGATATAAGTTGTACCTTTTTGTATTTCAATATGTCATTCACGAAAATTTAGCAATCAATGCTATCAGGCATTACACTAATTTTAATTGTCTACGAATGATAGAGAATATACAATGCAGTGTGCGTCATAAAAAGATAAATTTATTGAACTTAACCGTTTTTTTTTGTTTTTACTGAAATCTCACTTTCAGAAATGCCCTACCGAACGCAACGCGGACTGTGTCCAGAGAGAAATTTAATGCTGGTGCCCAAATTGAATTCGCCCATTATTTCCAGGTTAGTTTTGAGTTAATCGTTAATATTAAACATATTTGGGACCATGCGAAAGAGATTTATGATTTACACAAATGCTTAAATTCTTCCTATTCGCACCGGGATTCGTCACTAAAGGTCTAAAAATCTGATTTGAATGACAACATGAAAAAAAATGGGATTATTCTAAAATTACGTTTCTGCATAGCAAGAAACTCTTTGTGTAATAATTAGGATTACCCATCACAAGAAATTCAAACTGCACCAAATTTTGGGGATTCCTCATACTTTTCTGTATCTGACGACCGGTTAGCAAAGTGGTAGTGACGCTGCCTACGAAGCTGAAGGTCCTGGGTTCGAATCCCGGTAAGGGCAAATATTTGTGTGATTGAGCATGAATATTTGATTCTGAGTCTTGGATGTTTTCTATGTATTTAAGTATTTGTATCTATTAAATATATCGGCGTCTAGTTTCCCTAACACAAGCCTCATCGAGCTAACTATATGCCTAGTTCGATTTGTGTAATATTGTTTTTTTGATCAATGGATTTGATTATGCATTCGTACCTAACTTACCGTTTTGCCTTTGCAGATCACCAACGCCGGACCATCCGATTGGCCTGATTTGACTGCTACGATACTTGTATCAGGAAAGGTTGGTGTCTTGATTGTGCATACAAATGTGCAAATGTCAGAGCAATCTATTAACTACATGCTCATCCTCACTAGCCCATATGCATTCTTCTGCAAGGCAATGAGAAAGTTCCTTTGAATTTATTTTATCAACGTCGTCATCATCAGCCTATATAAGTCTCACTACTGGGCACAGGCCTCCTTTCAAGGATCAGAGGGAACTATAACTTTAAAGTATTATCGTTAGCTTTTATATGCATAGGTAATAGTATCCTAAGAAAAGCCTTACCTTAAGATTCCTAGAAAAATGGGACGAATGAATACGTTACAATTTACACATTTGCCTGTTCATCTCATACTTCATCATGATGAGCAACTCTAATGCATATTTTACCTAAACTGTCTTTACATAATTATACTTATCATCTTTTTTAATTTATAAGTGAACTAATAAATCAAGGGGGCGCCATCGTGTTGCTTGTACAAAATCTCGTTTTTCAACATCAAATATCTGCTTTAAAGCTTTAATTTAATATCGCACTTAGAACTCGGCTTAACACTAAAAATAACCATAAATTCAAAATGTTACATATGTTTAATTTTAGTGGTCACCGATGCTGAAAGAAATAGCCGGTTGCGCAAAGAGCTGGGTCTCGGGCAACCTAACCCTGTTGTGCAGTTGGCCTGTGAAGGCTAAGCAGTCCTTGCCCATAGTGCTGTCGATGCGCTACGATCTAGCTGTCAATGGTAAGATAGGGGACTCTAAGTCTTAGGATCAGTACATTTCAATTTATTTGTAAGCACATAAAATAAGTAATCATCATTATGCCACGATGTTCCGTATCAGATATACGGACTGGACAACTGGGTGGTATTCTTTATTCGGTATTCCTACCAGATTCCTCAGTGACGTTGAATGTTTACTCTTGCTCAGTCTTAAGGTACCTGAATAAATAAGCACCCACTATTTCGTCCAGTATTTTGAACTTTGTGGAACAGGGCGGACGGTTAGGTAAGGGGTAGATTAGGTGTTATTTCAGTTTAAATTTGATTTTTAATATAATTACTCATCTTTTGAGAAAACCCGCAGGAAAATCTCTCGAGGCAGATACGACATGCAACATTACTTCAACTTTATTCCTCGACCAGCAAAATATGTAAGTCTTTTACTTTTGAACGTGTGTTACGATGTGGATCAAAACGATTTTTATTTTAAGTTTGTAAGTACACGTACAATTCAATAATATTTTTTTATGATTTCATTCCAGAAACCTCTCTCTTACTACCGTATTGGTTTTGGAACCTGCCCCAATGTTTTGGATTCCTATTATAGCAGCTATAATTGTAGGACTTCTACTTGTGGCTTTATTATCCTATACGTTGTACAAAGTGAGTAAATACGCTTTTAAACATGCAAAATGTATATAATGTTTAACATAGTAAAATATACAGGCACTTTTATAATGTGCAACCTATATATAGGCACATATTTATTTTCGTGATTGTCGAATAAAGAGTAATTATACTAATTTCAAATAAACTGTATTTCTCAACGTGTCGGCTTTCAGTGGGGATTCTTTTCAAAAGCACAAAGCGTTCAAGCAAGCAAAGAGATAGTTCACGTGCCTCTGCTGGAAGAACCGTGCTGCTCCAGCTCGCACTCGTCTCAAGATTCAGCTGATGCTAACAACTCGAACGAAGAACGAATGAAACCAAGCCGTTCAACCAACTCCCATGCCCCAGGAACGACTGTATCCAATTGCTTCGAGCCTTCAGAGCTAGACAATAGCCTACCACCGTTAAGCTTTCAGCGTCCCAACGAATCCGACCAAAATGGCGGAGTAGCTTTATTTAGTTCTGAAATTGTATCAGAATCGAAAGCAACCGCTCTTCTTTGAAGAGAGTCTCTTCAAAAACAGCTGTTGGAGACGGACTCAAATATCAGAGTAGTTTGATCCATAGTATCCATACTAACATTTGGTCGTCACTTCGTCTGCATAAACTCCCATATCAACCTCCAATCTCGGATAGATTTCATACCCCATAGACCTTAAAAGTATGACATACAACAAAAAAAAAACAGTAAAGAAAATATAAAAAGCAGAGGTTTTGAATTTTAATATTTCTGCATTGTGTAATGATTCATTTAGTACTTCAACTACTAAATACTACTAGTCATATTCAAGTTAAATAAATAATACTCAAAATAAATGGACTACTTATTGAACAAGTTTGGTGAGGTAGGGCACAGTGAAATGTCATCCCGCTCGAATTTGGAGTAGCCCAACTGGGGAAGTACCTCCGCCTTGCAGAAGACCACAGCCATAATAACAATACTTACTACTTGCTCTGTAGTAGTGTTATGTTCCTGGAGGTGAGCAAGGTCGCCAGAGCTCCCGAGGATGTGTTGTGTTGAGAGCGAGGGATTTTTTTCCTTCAGCTGTCAACACGGCGAATCCTCAAACATATCAAGGGACATATGAACGGACAAGTGTCGTTTTTTTAAAGTTGCGGGTCATATGAGCGGCTATACGAACGAGTATATATTTTTTTGAAAATGCCCACCCTTATATTGTACTCGAGAAATTAGAACCTATTTTCACACCCACGATAAATCGAATCGAATGTCGATTTTTAAAAGGCGGTGGTAGTAATTTAGTAGATAATACAATTGTTATTATTTATAGGAAAGTTTCAATATTTTTTTCATATTACGTTATAGTTCGGTTATAAATTCATCTGTTTTTTATCGACTTCTCTCAACTTACGGAAGTATCCTATGAAGAGAAACTAATGATTTGGAATCTACACTAGTATAATTAAAAAGACATGGTACTTAACCTAACTTACGTAGCTGTTTCTATGGTAAATATTACCATAAAATACTCCAGGGGCCGTAGACAAGGTTATAATCGACAAGCGCTAACGCCAATAGAAAACTGATAAAATGTATGGGAATGACAGGTGTTAATGAAAAGTGTTTCGTCGGCATCTGTCATTCCCATACATTTTATCAGTTTTCTATTGGCCTTAGCGCTTGTCGATTGTAACCTTGTCTACGGCCCCAGAACTATGATAGAAAACAAATAAACATTAATTTAGTCTCACCTCAAAACAGCATAATATATTGTAGTTTTAGGTACTTTGTCAACCCCTTATCTTATTACTCGATTTTATGCGCGTTTACAGGTTGTCCCAAAAATTGGGTGTGAACCGACCAAGCTATGTAAACAAAAACCAAAACTTTATGGTAAACATAAACAAAAATATCAATGTAAACAAAAACAATGCAAAAAAAAGGAATGTCATTGTTGGAACGCAATACGCTACCAAACATGGCCCTGATCGGTTCACACCCCATATTCGTTACAACCTGTGCATGGGTGGCGTCTTTTTGAGATTATGTCAATAATAGGTTCTAAATTTCTTGAGTACAGTACACTACAACAAAATACCTAGACGGTAAATCATTCTATTACGGCAGCCTGGTAAAAAAATGCGTTCAGTGATATTGATATTGTGTCTATAACAGTCAAAGTTTTTTGTTCAACGAGTCACGTGTTAGATTAAGCTGGCCTACGACAAAAGGTAGTTAGCCCATCAGCAAACAAGAGGCCATTGATAATGGCAAATTACACTACAAACAATAATATGAGTCAGATGTTATCATTAACAGGAAGAATGATAACGGTTAAAAATGTATTTAAATTATTAATATCTATTTAAGAACGCATCCGTGTGATGTACTGTGGAGGAATTGGATGATTAATAATTAGGTAATATTCAACGTCCACCTGTGTGGACGATCATTTCGAAAACATTTTATATAAGTAGAGGTACTTACATAGGAATGTGATTCCTAAAAAATATTGAATTCGTTTCATATTGTTCATAAAATCCACTATTAATAATAATTTGTTTGATATTTACCCATACTTTTGCATCCCTTAATTGACTTAAGCTAAAATAGGTTTGTTGAACATTTATGAATACGGCCATTACCATTAGTATCTTCCACTAGTCCAGCGAATAATACTACCGGATTAAATCCAATCCCAAATGAAGAAAGTGCGATACATCTTAGTCTTCCATCTGCCCACTCGGTGGTCGCTGCACGGCTAGCTTGCAATCCTAAATCGCACTGGCAAGATTTTTCGCAGTTCAGAACCATCAGCCGGCAGTTTTTATTACATACATAGTTTTATAGATACGTGGGCGTTGTAATTCATTATTAGTACATTACTACAGAGGCCGGGAAGTAAGAGGTTGCCGGCCGAGTGTAGCGAGGCTGTCTATATGTCGTATGGGGTATGTCGTATGAGGTCTCTTAAGACCCCATACGACGAAATGTCAGTGCTCGTGCTCACTGTTTTCACGCAGCAAAACATGCTTGTTCGAGCTGCTGAGGTGAAAACGTATATTACTATTAGAAGTCAAGACTAGCAGTGCCCGCAGATCCATCCACGTTCTACAAGACAAGCGGGCGAGCCAGGCGATACAATTTAGCACCATGTCCATCCAAGACGTCCGTTCCATGTAATGTACCTAATTGAACGATGGAGCAAAGCGAAGGAAGTTCTCCATTTCAGCTTGGGCAAAAATTCTGGTTGTCCGGCTGTTCTCCTCTGCAGGTAATAGCATTTCTCAAATGATTTTCATGAAATTTTGTGAGCAGGATCAATAATTATATAAGTATCTAATATAAGACAGACTACAGCCACTAGTATTATTGTGGATTCACTCGCATCCCTAGAGAATACGTCTAACGGTTAGTAATGTATGCGATAAATTAGACTCTAACCTATCGCATACATTATCAATGAAATACTTCTCCAGTCCAGAAAGTAAAGGAAATGGCAGAGGACAGAACCGGCTGGCAATTGCTCCACCGACAAGTGTGCTATTCTAAAGGGGCTCCCATACGCCAATGACCTTCGATCTGATTCCCTTAGTTTTCTAATGTTTTGTGTAGCTTATTATATAAACAACAACGGCTTTAAGCAATATAGTATCCCATATTTACTTCAAAGTTCATTGTTTTAGAGATATTTGGCATCAAAGTCGAACCATTTTAGCCCAAACAACTGGTTTTCTGGCCATAAAAGTTGTGTTAATTAGTTTAAAATGAAAACCCTAGACACGTTTTTAGAGACGTCATAGACGAACCTAACTATGTAGATTTCGTATATATGTTAGATCTTTTACGTCAATATGGATACAAAATAAGTGTTTTTTTAGTCAGTGTTTAAAAAAATCACACAAAATTATAGTATTCATTTCTTTAAAAATCTAAAGCTAATCCAAAAAAAAATATTGAAGAACCGATAACCGTTTGACTTATAATTCTATCTGTAGTGCAAAAGTAGGAGATCAGGTTTAAGATCATTTATTCTCAAAAGAAGTTATTTACAGCTTCACTTATATGAGAATTACATTTGTAGTTACATGAGTATAACTATCATCACTAATTTGACTTAGTACGAGAGATACGATTCAAAACCTGTCAAAAATCGATGAAATCCTCGGGTAGCCCCTTAAGTAAAGAAGAAAACTTCTCCAGTAAGACTGAATAAGGTACAAAACGTGACCAAACGCAAACAAATCATTTAATTATTGAGTATCATTAACATTAATGAGCGATCATAATGATGTCTGTGTAGTTCTGTCGAAACAGGGTACGCACCGAACCAAAGGAATATAGGTTAGGAAACCTAGGTTTTTTTTACTGTCATAATATTGGCAATTTTATCGCCCACTACACGTGTGAAAAATCCCACTATTTACTTAGCTGGGAGCACGTAAAATTTTGTAGGTACTCACCACAGGCGGTAATAAATGAAGCCGCAAATGCCATTTTGGTTTTACCGCCCTAGGTGTGTAATGTTCTATTAACGCGTTATGTACAACCCGTTAGTATTTAGAATGGCATTCGGGGCCGTATTTCTCTTTCGCTTACTCTTACACGTTTATCCCGGATCCCGCATTTATTAAGAGCTCTCGGACTGTACCTGGGACCAACGTGCGAAATACAAAATGTAAAGTAAACGACCTCAACATGAGAGTTCATGCAACACGTTGGGTTGGGGGGAAAAGACAGGTAAGTACTACCCACCTATTTAGTTTAGAACAGAATAAACGAAAAAAAGCATTTTGTTTTTATCTTCCTCATACTGCTGCCAGTGCCGGATTAGCCCATTAACCAAATTAAGTACCTAATTGCTTTTTAGCCGCACTATGAATTTGAGTTCAAAGATCATTCAAACAGTTCTTCAATTATCTTTTATCAGAACTGTTTGCGGTAATCAGTATGTGTTTTGACTCGGACGAAGCGAGTGCTATTCAATGACGCTGACGGTACTTTAACAAAACAAACAATTTTTTATTAAATTCGTCGACATTATTATCAGAAATGTATGATTATTTGTTTTTGTGTGTATTCTTGTTAAGTTTGTGCTATGGCAGTGATGTGTTTCATGAAGGAAGCAAATTAACTTTTCATTCCAATAACCAAGCAGATTTCTTTGGATATAGCGTTGTTTTCGGTGAAACCAGGTAAGTAAAATAATTTATAAATTAAATCTGGGAAAAAAAGGGAATTATAAAACGATCGGATAAAAAAAAACTTAGCGACTGATGATACAAACATATGTTTTAATAACTTGAGCGGTATGAATTTGAGTAAGCGAAAAATTAACTAAACTAACGACGAATATTGATTAATAATAAAATATAGAACGAGCTTACAAAAAGTGGGTTGTGATTAATCCATTTCAGATATTAAGATTCTATCCGTGCGACTACATTACTAAGTGAGAGACTAGAAATAGCTCGCGGATAGGTTAGAAATTAGAATAGCGAAGCGAAAGCGGGAGCAGCTCCCGCTTTCGTCTTCGAGGTTATTAAAAAAATATATAAGAGCGGAAAAACGTCTGCTCATTATAGTATTTTGGTTTTTGTATTCGAAACACTTCATTTAAGATATAATGCCACTCAGTATAAAGAAAAATTGACAAATATTGAAAAAAATGCAGGACGCAACGTTGACACTCAAACAAATATTAGGTCGCTCAAATATTATGAAGCTTCTCATTTTGTATTTAAAGTAACTCACATTAATGTTTGTAAGATGCTGTTCTGTTGATTTCTCGTCACTCGCAGTAAGTCGCTCACTTTGTAATACTGCAACGTAAATTAATTATTTTTGACACTTAAAACTTTAATTTACGGTCACTCGTTTAAATACTGCCCAAAAAAGGAGAGGAGTTGACCATATAATGCTCACATTGATAATTTTTAGTGTGGCAGGACTTATTTTAAAAGTTCTTAATACCACGTACTCGTATACTGTACCCTATTCCATATCATCATCATCATCATGGCCTACCATCATACTAACGTCCCACTGCGGGCCACAGGCCTCCTCTCATTACATATACGATTTAAAAAATTGTTATTCATCATGCGATTTCAAGGAAAAGCATATTTATACGCAGTTACATCACGTTATTCGTAAAGCACTAAGAGCCTTATCACACTTGCGATTTGCGAGCGTATTTTCTATACAATTATCAGTCGCGGCGTACACGCTGCGTCATCGCCTTCATACAAAATACGCTTGCAAATCGCAAGTGTGATAAGGCTCTTAATGATCGAAATTTGATACGAGTATATCCTAAATACGGCTTACGGCAGCCAAACATGTGGCTGTCAAACGGCGGTCGTGAATTCGAATCCCGGCTCGTACCAATGAGTTTTTCGGAACTTATGTACGGAATTGTATTTGATATTTAGGTACCGTTTGCTTTTCGGTGAAGGAAAAACATCGTGAGGAAAACTGCATGCATCTGCTAAGAAATTCAACAGTGTATGTGAAGTCCCCAACCCGCACTGGCCCAGCAGTGGGAGTGGGACGTATAATTATAGGCTTTTTTATATCCTAAATAAACGAAGAAACGTAGACTAATTTGTCCGTTTAAATTCTAAAGGTACCTACTGGTACACATGCTGGTTAGTAGCATGCTTGTTTGAGCATGCTCAATTATTATATATGCAAATAACATGCTACTTACTAGCAACTTTACATTTACAAATGCTATTTGCTCGAAACTATGCTATTTGCTTTCGTGCTACTAAAGAGCATGCGTAACAGTACCTTAATGTTATCCATTTATATGGAATGGGGTATACCTAGGTGTATTTATTGATGACCTAGTACGTACGTATGTACTCAGATCTTAGGTCAATATCAAGAGTTCAATACTTACAGATTTATTTACGTTTTGAAAGCAGAAAACATGGACGTGGCGTAATCTATACTTCTTTACTAATATTTATAAAGGGAAAAGTCTGTGACACTGTAGCTTTGTACTTACATACTATTGTACTTACTTACTTTTATAAGTTTATATGTAATGGGTACCGTAAAATGGGGTGAGTAGGGATCGCGAGGAGAGTTGGGTTATGAATGGGGAGAGAAGGGATGAAAGGGGGATGAGATGGGATTTTAAGGCAACTGCTACCTAAATAATGTATTTCAATTTAAAAAGCAGCTATATTCATAATAAAAAAAAAACGATCCAACAATCTTCCAAAATCACCTTTGTATGAAAACCCATCTCACCCCAACTACGCCGGCCCCGTAGATATAGGCCCCGTATTTTGGAAGATTGTTGGATCGATAGGGTGAGGTGGGATTTCGTGTTTATCGTTAGTTATGAAATGGAACTACCCAAAATCATAAACAAACTAAAATACAAACGTCCGGAACACTTATTATATACAACATTAAGTTTGCATATGTAAAAATAAAATGTTATCGAGTGAATGTCAGTTTTGTCCCTACTCACCCCGTTTTTACGGTAATCTGCGGAACCGCTAATTCAATTTCAAAAATTCTTTCACCTGTGTATAGAATGGATTTTCTTGTTGGACATAGGGTATCTTTTATTTTCTGGCTGGACATAGGGTATGTTTTATTTATCTGGCTGGACATAGGGTATGTTTTATTTTCTGGCTGGACATAGGGTATGTTTCATTCCGCGGGTTTGTCTGTGTTGTTTGCAGTACGCAGGTGGAGCCGAGAAGGCAGCTGGTAACAAAATAAATCGGCTAAAAAAGTTAGGTAGGTATTGATACACATTTATACGTCGGGTAAGAAATGTAGTAAGAAAGAAGTCATAAATTTTGGTACTAACCACGTCCGAAAAAACCTATCGCAATTTATTTAAAATGATTCAACATGCCGATGGAGCCCTTTACATTGACTGTTTTATTATGTTAAAAATAAAAAATCGAGTACAGTACTTTATGAGGTAAAAGTTGAAAATTAAATGAAGGTAAACTATCTGTCAGTGGTAAACCCCAAATAATTCTACTGTATAGGTACTTAGAAGTGCGATTGGGGTGAACGAACTTATTGTTATCATGAATAAGCAGTGCGAGCAGTTGGCTTCTCTCTAAATAAGTAATCAGACTCATGTACTTCCACATGACTAACTCTCTTTAGGTAGGTAGGTAATTAACGAATAATAGGTACCTAATTAACGAACCTGCTTACAAAATTTCACGAGAATCAGTTGAGAAATGTGAGTAGAGGTCAGCGGGACAGACACTGATGGACACCGGACAGACAAACGATTTTCGGCCCAAGCTGAAGCATAGAACTTCGTTCGCTTCGCTCGCTCGTTCGAATATACATGGCATTCTTATGTTTAACCAGACGATACTCGTTATCTCCGAGTAACTTGCAAGCGAAACCTGAGGACCGAAGTTCTGGAGGTAAACGGGGAGGCAAGCGGAGCCGAAGGCTGAGTTTTTCGTAGGAATGACGGGTCCTAAGCATGCTTTTAGAGAGCGGTCGCCATGTGAGCTCGGGGGCTGAAGGCCAGTGGGTGAGCCCTAATGGACACTTACTATACCCAGGTGTCTTCGTATCCGGAGTATCCGGAGACCAAAGTCCAGAAGGCAAGCGGCCAGGCAACTTTTCGTAACAATGAAAGATCCAAATCAAGCCTTAAGAAAGCACTTGGGGGCTGAAGGCCACTTATATTATACTATCCCCTGGTGGCAGCGAGGCCAGAGGCCGAGCTTTACGTTGGAATGAAAGACCCACATCATCCCTTTAGAGAGCGCTCCCAATGCGAGCCCCTACGCCACTCATTATTTTCGGGTGTCTTGCAAGCGAAACTGAGACCCAAATTCCCGAAGATAAAAGGGGAGCCAAGCGAAGCGGAAGGCTGAGCTTTTCGTAGGAATTAAAGGCCTATAGCATGCTTTTAGAGACCGCTACCTAGGCGAGCTCAAGGGCTGAAAACCCGAAGGCTAGCCTCCACGGTTACTTACAATCTCTAGGTGTCTTTGCCAGCAAAACCTGTGTCCAAAGTACCGAAGATGAGCGGTGAGGCAAGCGAGCCCTCACGGACACTTACCTACTATCCCGTAGTTGAGTGACGAGGTGGAGGGCGAAGTAAGTCCCGTAAGTGAGTGGCGAGGCAACTAAGGCCAAAGGCCGTGCTTTACGTTGAAGTGAAAGACTCGAAGCATTCCTTCAGAACACTCATTATCTCTCCCGGTGTCTTGCAAGTGAAACCTGATAGCGAGCCCCCACGTACACTTTCTATTCCCAGGTGTCTTGAAAGCGAAATTCCAGGCCAAAGTTCCGAAGGTGAGTGGCGAACCAACCAAGGCCTTTTCGTTGGAATGTAAGGCCCAAAGCAACCCTTCTGAGAACGGTCTCAATGCGAGCAATGACCACTAAGGACACTCATTGTCTTCCGGTGTCTTGCAAGCGAAACTTGAGGACCTAAATTCCGAAGGTAAACGGAGAGGCAAGCGAAGAATAAGCGAAGCGAAGGTTGAGGTTTTCGTAGGAATGAAATGCCCAAAATATCCCTTTAGGGGGCGCTCCTTATGCGCTCCCAATAATATTTCAGAAAGTCACGGGCGTTTTCTACATTAAAAAAATTGATACTCAATTCTCCGCGGAATGCCGTTTTCTCCAAATTGTCTACTTATACTTACCCACATCCCTTGACGTTGGTGAACTATGATAATTCGAGATAAGTATTCAACTCAACCTACGAACTACTAGATGAACTCTGATTTCATAGCAAATATAGGAAGGCAAAGATCAAGGTTGCTGGTTTTTAGGATTCCGTAGCCAAATGGCAAAAAAACGGAACCCTTATAGATTCGTCATGTCTGTCTGTCTGTCTATCTGTCTGTCTGTCTGTCTGTCTGTCCGTCCGTATGTCACAGGCATTTTACTCGAAAACTATAAGGTGTATTTGAATAAAATTTTGAGGATAGGTGTATTTTGTTAACCGCTACATATTTTTGTAATGTAATTTATTTTTTAGGGGTGCACTCCATACATAAACCTGAAAGTCAAAAAAAAAAAATCATTGCAAGCCCACGTGTGGCACATCAATCGACAGGCCTTTCCCAAGGGCCCAAGGTTTCTCAGTCATTTTTTTGATTAAGTTAATAGAGTCGGAGATAATCGCCCCGAAAGTCACTAAAATTGTGTCCCCCCCCCTCTAATTTTTGAACCGTGTATTTAAAAATATGAAAAAAATCATGGACAAAGGGCTTATTAAATTCTTTTAACAAAAATTGTTTTGAACAAGATCGGTTCAAAGGTTTTCGAGATATTTATGAAAAACTGCCTTCCTTAACCCTTAATTTGACAGTGTTCGGTGTAGCGAACCCACATTTCAAAAAAATCTAAAGGACACATTTTTATATTTTTATATTAAATTTTCAACTAAAATAGTAGCATTGTTTTCTATTATACGGTAGAAAATAAAATCATAACTGTGGCAACATTCATTTGTCAGTTGTGTACGATAAATGGCGCCGAGACGGCAAACACGGAGTATTGTCAAGGTATTTATGACATTATATCTGTTTTTTCTAGTATTACATTCATAAAAATTACATTCGTCTATTATTAAGGAGGTAATAAACCCAACTAAAGAGTTTTTAGTTTAGTATATGCCATAATTCAGTGACAGTGACACTTACAGTGTGATGTTCGATGTGCCGAACACGGCCATGATCGCGGTGAAATAGTAAGTTTCGTGCATGTTCGGGGTGACGAACATTACCAACTACGCAGTGAATAAGTACAATGTCAAAGAAAATGTTAATCCGATAAAAGAAAAACTTTCAGATATAATTGACAAAACTATAAAAAGTTCGGAAGAATCACTTTTAGGTCGTCACAAAAACGCTTCTTCAGGAGCAGTCCCTTTAAAACAATTCCGTCTCGAGCTATATCACGAGCTCCTTGAAGCCAACCGATCGGTCAAACGAGACGAAATTGAATGCCATGAAGTGAAAAATACCACCAAACTAAGACCAGTTAATTCTGTGTGATATGATGAAGTTGGGCACTTCCCTTCAACGAAGACTGAGGGACGATGCTGTCTTTGCATGAAAAATACTACAAAAAATCTGCATAAAATGTGATTTACGAATGTGTTTTGTGACTGAGAAGAATCCCAGAAATTGTTTCTTATCTTTTCATACTGAAAAATTATAATAATCCTCTTTTTATTCATTCTTATTAATTCATTAATTTATGTATTTATTTATTTAATAAAATTTCATGATTTTCAATATTTTTTTTACAAAATTATTTCACCCCTTTGGTATCCGGTTCATTGGCAGTGTTCGGTACAGCGAACATAATTTTCTTGAAAAACTGAAAGCACGTGATTTTTTTCATAATTTTTTCGGGGCTGCTTATGACCCACAAAAACAGTTTTCAACAAAAAAAAGCAATTTTATTAATGTATGTATCTCTGCCAAATTAAGGGTTAAAGAAAAGGACGTAAGTGCCATAAGATTTCAGTAACGATACGACCTTTACTATTATAGCAGCCAAAACGCATATTTTATGTTTTCATAAAACAGCTTCGTCGCGCCCTATGGTCCCAATGAGTAATCTTAAAATACATGCTTCGAACTGTGCCGCTCTTTCGTTGTGACTGATGACCCGGGATGTGATTGCGCGTGTATCGGCAGAGTTGATTCTGTGAAGTATTTGGGTGTTATTTTAGACGAGAATAAGAAGCATATTGCAGTAACATCTAGTAGAGTGCGCAAATTTATACACACAATGAAATTATTAAGAAATTGTGCTGATCAAAAGTTGTTGATAGGTACTGATTTATCTTGCCCTGTGTCAGTCTATCCTAGATTACTGTATTCTATTTTGGGGTAGCTGTGGTAAATCATTACTGATAATCTTGGAAAGCGCGCAGAGAGCAGTTTTGAAGGTAGCCCTTCGTAGATCCCGGGTCTATCCTACTGTAGATCTTTATAAGGAAGCTGAAGTATTAAGCCTGTTGTCGCCTGTTGTCTACCTCTACCTACATGTTATTGTATTCTTTCTCTTTTTAACTGCTTTGTTTGTGTGAGGTGTGCAATAAAGAGTATTTGTATTGTATTGTATTGTAAGCGTTCGTAAATTATTTTTGTATCGAGCCACCATCTTCACTCACAAGACAATTCTGCAACTTCCATCATATCCTGACCTGCTAAAGAAAAGAGTTTTTAAAGTCCCGATACCTACTGCAAAAATAAAAAAACTTTACATTTCTTTTAATAGCCGCATGATATTTGTAACTCACGTGTTCGATCTGACTACCACGATACAGGATGTGCCTAGTGTGGAAGTCACTGTATCTAAAGAAAATTGTTATTTTAAGTTATGGTCAATAAATTATTGTATTCTATTCTATTATTTTGAATAGGCACGGAACCCTTCTTGTGCGTGGTCCGACACGCACTTGGCCGCTTTTTCAATATAAACAGCGACGTCGTCAGTGACTAAAGTTCCAATATAGTTAGGTCTCTTATGTATAACAGTTACTATCGGTGGAGGTATCAACCAGTTTTGGTTAATATGTAGTGTGTAGCTTTAGCCGCATACTACTATTTAACATCCCGGGTTTTTTCACGTTTTATCTATATTTTGCTAAAAGTTTGAATGGGGTTCTTTTTACTTTCTAGTCATGTATATGCTTGTCAATTTTCAAGTCTTTAGCTCATACTTTAAGAAGTTCTCATACAAAGTTCAACTCCATTTGTTAAAAACCCCTTTGCACCAATATCTTCATAATTTTTATAGCCGTTGGCCGGGAATTTTCTCGACAGATTAGTAAAGTTTGCATCAAAATCCGTTCAGCCGTTTTCACGTGCTGCACGTACAAATAAACAGACAAACAAACAGACAAAAATTCTAAGAACTTTTGGATCGTGTTCTGTTATTCGATTCTAAGTAGGTATAGCAAACTTTTTTTCGAATATCTTCCATGTACAGTTTTTCGACCGTCTTCAGCTTTAATATACATATGTATAGATAGATATAGACAATATTTAATGCATCATAAATCTTACTCTTGGATTATATCGATAACATAATGTATAAATGACTGATAGACAATAGAATAATCGTTTTCCCAAAGTATCACTACTACTACTAACTAATTTCTCAAATTACTCTAGTTTATACAAGTTTATTCTAGGAAATAGGGAATTTCGCACAAATGGAAAGTCAATTTATGAAAGTGTGTTACATTAAGTTTCTTAAAATATCACGCCGATTAGCCTGCGAATGTCAAAAAACGTTTTGTGTAGTTGTCGAACCACCTTAAGTACTTATAGGTGGTATATCACTCGGTATATCACCCCATGAATCTACATAACAAAAACTCGGAAAAAAAAACAACTGAATCTACATATTGAACTTCAATCGAATTGACACTTGGTGTTTTTCAGTAATCTACTAGTCGGGGCCCCAAAGGCTTTCAGACCAGGATCGAGGGCCGTCGCATCTGGAGCGGTCTACGAATGTTCGCTTCGGGATCTAACAGTAAACAATGTCACTTGTTCACCATTGAGCCAAAACATAGGTAATGTATTAGTTGAATGCCTTCCCAATAGTCCACTTGTCTCAAAAATTACTTTGTAAGCGCCCTGGTTTATTGTTAGTTAGGGGATTACTTTGATCCTATGTTTGATTTATACTATCACGATTTCCGCACATTAGTTTTTACAGAACGGGACTTAACGCGTGTAATTAAAGTCTGCTTGCGTAAGTGACACATGATCACTTTCAATTTTAATTCATAATAATAATAGAAGTGGACAATAGGTGTAAACTATTAGACATAAAGGTGACGTGTGTGTGTTTATTATTCTTTATTATTATACTTTGTTACGTAACATCACCTGTTTTAACATTTGAATATTGTTTAACTTAGCCGTTATTTGTGTAACAATGTTGTTTGTTTATAGCTATGGGTCGGCTCAGTAACATGAGAGAGTTCTACCGTGACGATATGTGGTTTGGTGCCAGCATAGCAGTGGTGCCTAAGGGGAAGTTGGTGGTAAGAACTGACATAGACATACACGGCTAAAGGGTGATTTGGAGCGGACACACACGGCGACTGTTTAAAGCACTACAAACGCGATACAGTATCGATACGTCACGGTTCCCGCGAGCTGGGTCACAGCGAGATAGACCGTCTCTTTCTAACTAGAACGCTTTGAAAGAGACGGATAGACTGTGTCGCCGCGACACAGCTAGCGAGCCGGCCTGTGATAGCCGTGCTGCTAATAACAGATGATCTATGGATAGTGACGTGCGAGTCGCGCAGCAGTCACGCGTTTATATCGCTGTAGAAAGTCACCGTCTATAATCGCTCTTAGGCCTGATCGGCGAGCGATTAGCGGCACATACATCGAACTCGCTCGACTGTATGAACGGCCGGGTGCTCATCGCCCCGCTGCCCGCTATAGCGTCCAGGCCACGGCCCTAAAGAACACCGTTCCATACACGTTTTGTTTGAGTGCGTTCACACCCGTTTAACTTGGGTAGGAAACAGAATCTGGGCTACTGGGTTATCTTAATCCGTTAATTTATATACTCGGGTATAACGTATAACAACGATGTGCAATCCGATCGATTTTACGAAATCGTCAAAATTTGTAATAAGTGCTTATTCCATCCAATATCAGGTTTATTCGCTGTATTAAATGGGTCGTATATTAGGACCTTAACAGGATAGAAACCAAGTCGAAGACGGTGGACCTTCCCATTTTGTAACTACCTACAATTACAGACGGTTTAAAGGATCCACGGCCGACATTCTGCAGCAAAAACATTGCTCTTTAAATAAATATTCAATACCCAACAACGTCTTGTCGCGCGACGTAAACTACCTACTCTCTTTCTAACCAGTACACTGCGAGGGAGATAGTTGCTACAATCATATCGCAACAGGGTGGCCTGTTGTGCTAACCCCATTTATAACTTTTAGTCATACTTAGTATATTTAAGAGTTAGCTCACCAACGGTCTAGTAATCTCCTACGCAGATGATACTGCGCTACTTTTTCACGGAGATAGTTGGGAAGGGGTGAACTCGTATGCCGAAGCAGGGCTTTCCAAGGTAAAAATTTGCTTACAAATAAACTTACTTACCCTAAACATAAAAAAACTAATTACATAACGCTCTCGATTTTAAATTCTTCTCAACCTGATAAATCAAAATTCAATCTTATTGCCCATAATTGCAACACATAAAAACAAACTTATAGTTATTGAACGGGCACAACGATTAATCCTAAGAGTACTACTATGTAAAAGACTACGTTACAGCACCATGAATGTCTACAGAGATGCGGACGTTCTTACAGTGAGACAGTTGTATATTTTAAATTGCATTCTTAGGGTTCATAAAACTCTTAAACCAGATGACCATAATCCAAATAAAACGAAATCCCCATTCGGTAATTGTTCAACCTCGCATTGAAAATAATATCAATGAAAATCTAAAACGAAAAAAACAAAACATACGGTGCATGTAAAAAAACTAAAAACTAATGTAAACACACACACACACACACACACACACACACACACACACACACACACACATACACACACACACACACACACACACACACACATACACAACCTCACATCAGCCTAAACAGGCAAGCTTCCCTCTTTGAGGAAATAATTTGTAATTGTAATTTAAATGTAGTAGCTAGTTAATTTATTTTTAACTTTATAACATCTTTGTATAAAAGAGCGAATGTCTCCTAACGCAAGTGCCGTACTTAAAAGGAGGATTCGACCCCATTTGTGTACCCGTTAAAAATAAATGATTTTTGATTTGATTTTTGACTTTGATATTTACTTATGAATTTTAGATCTGTGCGCCGCGCTGGGCCAGGCCTTACGGGGATCGCCATCTACTGGCAAACGGGGCGTGTTTCCTGCAGACAAAAAGACACGGCGGGCCGATATACCCGTTTGGAGAAATGAGTGAGTCCATGATTACCATCATCTAGTCACACCAGGGGGCCTAGGCAAGGTAAATAAATAAATATTAGGGGACAATCTTACACAAATCGACCTAGTCCCATAGTAAGCTCAATAAGGCTTGTGTTATGGGTACTAGACGACGATATATTTAATAGAGAGAAATACTTAAATACATAGAAAACATCCATGACTCAGAAACAAATATTCATGCTCATCACACAAATATTTGCCCTTACCGGGATTCGAACCCAGGACCTTCAGCTTCGTAGGCAGCGTCACTACCCACTAGACTAACCGGTCGTCGAAGGTTACAATCGACAAGCGCTAACTCCAATAGAAACTAATAAAATGTATGGAAATGACAGATGTTAACGAAAAGTGTTTCGTCGGCATCTGTCATTCCCGTACATTTTGTTAGTTTCTATTGGCGTTAGCGATTGTCGATTGTAACCTTGTCTACGGCCCCAGGAGATCAATTCGAGACATGTGTCACGAGTTCTACTTTGATTTTGATTTGATTTCAATGTGCTACGTCTTTCATCCCATAATGCGGTGAAATGGGGTGAAAGTTTATATTGTTAACCTGCGAGCCTCCAGTGCTCTATAAGTTCTACGCAGGTGACTGCTATTTTACCTTATGTTTACCTTGTCTTTTGTATTATTTATTACGCGTCCTTCGGCATTTTAGTTAATAACAAAACTTGACGGATCGACGGTGACATGATGCTTCTTTTTACAAAAACGCATGATCAATCAAGTTGTAGGTAATCCATAACGTGTTAAATCTAGTACCAGTGTTTTATACTACTACTATTTCTGTTCCCAAATTAAAAAATTCAACATTCCTAAATCTCACTAATTGTGACTACTGACAACGATTTCTCGCTATCAAAGGAAATATATAATAATTTTAGTCATGCTTATTTAGTAAAGATATATTAATAACTTAATAAACTTGAAATACATAAAATAAGCTCGCTTTTCCTGCTATTATAGAGACATAATCTATACATATAATAATTGTGAAAGTTCGTTGATGTTGCCAGAGAGACATAATAAGGAGATACTGCAGGAAATTGTATTTATAAGTACAACATAACTTAAAAACTTCAATAGCGCGATGCAGAACACCACCAATTTCCATGCACATTCTAGCCTTAGTAGGTCATTCTCCAGTTTTTTCTCGGCGTCTAAATTGTATTGGCTTGTTTACCATAGGCACGCATGTTTAAAAATTAAACTTACGAACAAAGCAACATCGCAAAAACGGAGTAGCATCGAAAATTCCCGTCAAAACGTCGAACAATTGCGGCTCTCGGTTCACAGCATTCTGGATTTTTAGGCTGCCTATTGTGTTGTTTAAGCTGCCACAGTTTAGCCTGGCTATTCACTAGCTGTTTACACTCGTCCCACCATTCACTCTCAAACTATACCCTGTCCTGGAGATCCGTAACGACTACGCGTTACCGGAGATCAATTCTTGTACTGGTTTACCTCAGGCGGGTGTTTGATTAGCGTGATGAGCATTCCAGGGCATTTTGGTCAATGGCTTACAAAATAATGGACTGAAAATGCACAGGTGGCAAAATAGTCGGCAGACCACGTAACGGTTGACGGCAAATAGGTTATGAATAGGTAGAGCTCCTTGCCTTGCAGTAGCATTATTTCTAAAGCTAAGAAAGTAAGGATTGCAAACTTAATACACTCAGAGGCAATGAAAACGGGTCACTTCCCATGGATTACTTTACAAAGTGACCCGTTTTCATTGCCTCTGAGTGTAATTCCCAATGTGAACTATGAAGGTACGCTACCTCAGAGGCAATGAAAACGGTTCACTTTGTAAAGTAATCCATGGGAAGTGACCCGTTTTCATTGCCTCTGAGTGTATTTCAAAGCGTAGTGTTGAAAATAAATGAACATTGATGGTATGTAATAAGCGCTTGTCGCAAGTGTACATAGATTGTGCGCTAATTTTGCTTAAAGTAGATAATAACCACTTATAGTACTTATTGCTTTAAGTAAAAATTGCTTTTAGCAGGACAGGTCAAATATAGTTTATAAGTTATCGCTTATCGCCGAAAAACTGACGGTGAGTCTCGCTAGACATGCGTTTTTCGTGATAAGCAGAGACACAAACACTAAATCTTAACTATGTTCTCTTGTACTATACTTATTATTTTTATTTTAAACTCCATTTCTAGAGAATCAAGCTTTTATGACGAGTGGCAAGCGCAAAGAGTACGGGCAGTACGGCACGCACCTCAACTATTACGCGTACGCGCAAGCCGGGATGGCCGTCAAGGTCACCGGGAACGGCAGCATCATCATCGGCGCGCCAGGGTTGCTGCAGTGGACGGGTTAGTTCAATTCTTGATGCACTCGTCCGTGGGCGTCGGAATTACCACGGCGAAATACGTAATTTTTCATCAAATTGACGGTTGGGCATTTCTTGGTCCAAGACAAGTAATTGCTAGCGTCGAGTTCGGTAGTCGTAGTCGTTACATACCCAGAGGCCCAAATGGTTTATCGCACATCCCCTAGTACCTCTAAACTAAAACTTAGTGGCTCTGTGAAATGTAGCTCTTGCGAGCCTGATTTTTTTCATATTCAACTAATCGACACTTATTATATAACAAATCTTTGAATTTAAAAAATAATCAGCCAGTCAAACGAAGCATTGTTCTGTCACGAATGATCTCAGCTTCCCATGAACGGAAATACTTTTTTCTAAAGTACTTATTCTAACTTCCGTTTAGGGTAGTTTTTATCCGACTGGGACGAATAATTATTTTTGAAACATTTGACCTCATTAAATTTTTCATTTCTTCTTGAAATCCTAGCTGCCATATCTGTCAACTTCGCATTAAGGTGTAATTTCAATTAAAGTATCAACAAATTTCAACAAAATAACTTCAAACGTCAAAAGTCTGACTCTCTTCCTTTTTTTTTTGATGGCAAGGCAACGCGCTGTTCTCGCGTTCAGCCATAAAGTCTATTTGAGTTTTTGATTGTGGTTTTTCAGTATTTATACTTATCAGCAATAAACGGTCCACTGTACACTTTACTCTCCAAAAAATAAATAAAAAAACAGAGTAATTGTTACTAGATAACAATTGTCAGAATTACTGTTTTTTTTTACCACAATTTGCCAGTACAACATGTCGAAGTCATAATTGGGTGTGGCGTACAGATGTTACAATCCGACCACATGTGCATGCAATTTCTCAGTACAACACGTTTGACAGTTGGGTCAGCAGCCGGGCTAGTACACTAGCACTTTGACAGCTTCTATCGTCATGTTTTACGTCCAAGACAGACGTAAATTTTTTTAACGTCATCGGCTAATATGGTAGACCGTCAGCTACGTAAAATGTAACCATTTATACGTCTTGCACATAAAACGAAAATTTAAACGTCAAGTGCTAATATGCTCTTGATTTAGACATATAAAATTGCCGGTATAAACCGATGACGGGCGTAAATTTATGTAGGTCGCTCGAGACCCCCGGTAAAATTTAACACTATGAAAACATCTTCTGTCACAAGTTCACAATAATTTATTTTTTTACGACATTTCGCTTGATCATTAGACTTCGATATTACCGCATATCACGACGACCCTCGCTTACGTATATTGGACAAGGTTTCGCACCGGGACTTATAAGTTGATTTACTATTATTTATCATCATCGTCATAGGCCTTTACGTCTATTACAGACGATTTAAGCATTGCTGTGTAGACATCGTTTTTGGTGACTGTGAAGACCGATACGAGACCGGCATTACAAATATTATGATAAATGGACTCATCAAAAACTTACATTTGCTCTGCATTCATCAGTATTCAGTCAAAACTCGCGCAAGGAGAAAAGTAAATAGATACACTAGCTTTCACAATAATCTAGAGACACAGCTATAAGACGGAAAGAGACAGAAAAAACAGGCTTTTATCCATAGACTATAATTGATCGAATGAAATGAATGTAATACTTGGTAGAATTACAGTTTTACACATTGGCAACACCATAGTTTTTTGGGTACATATATTTTATGCTAGGGCATAAATATACGTCACGTCATTAGTGTGGTAGCTAAGTAACGTAAAAATTGACACATACATAAGGTTATACGGCGGAACGTAAATATATGGCCGATTAGTGTACTAGACGGGCAGACAATAGTAATTAGTCAGCCTCTGATAAATTGGGGCTGACAAATCATGACATGTATAGACCCCATTATCTAATTAAAAAGAGATCTTTTGTTCCGATGGGTACTCGAAAGGATTATCTATTATGAATTGGAGGATTCGGAGTGACTCAAGTCCATTTCAGTCATCACATGTCTTATTTATTTAATACTAGCGACCCGCCCCCGCTTCGCACGGGTACTATATTATACATATAAACCTTCCTCTTGAACCACTCTATCTATTAAAATAAACCGCATCAAAATCCGTTGCGTAGTTTTAAAGATCTAAGCATACATAGGGATAGACAGCGGGAAGCGACTTTGTTTTATACTATGATGAAACATTGTTAAAAATATGTAGAGAAGAAGCTCAATATAAACATTTAATGCTGCAGCCTAAGTCCTTCCTGTTGGATCTATTGCCACAAACATCTACTAAACTTTTATCCTCTTATTCATACAACTTTTTAAAATACCCCTGATAAATAAAATGTTTTTTGTCCCTTTCTTATGGATTTAAATATCAGAGTAACAGATAAAGATAGACTAATTTTAACGGCATTTTAGTTAAAATATGTTTGCTCAATGTTTTACTTGATAGGTTAAATTGGAACTGCATGTGTCCTATGTCCAAGAGATGAAATGCGTTAATTCCCAACACAATACCATGCAAACGAAGTCGCAGGTACAGCTAGTAATCAATAATTAACTATTTTCAGGTGGAATCGTGGATTACATGTATAGTCCAGATGAGAACAGTGTGTTCTTGAGTAGGAAACCAGCAACTAATCCGTTTTTCACGCCTGATCTTGGACCCGACGATTATTTGGGTGAGTTTTGTTTGACAATGCAATGTTTGAGTGAGTAATAATGTTGTCATAGTCGGCCAATTTGTTTACAAATACTAATCCGTAATAGGGCATCGTCTTTTAATGATATTTATACTTATGCTGTGCAAACAAAAGTCTATTCCTACAAGTTACGTCGTCCACGCGATACAAAGGTGTTGACACCGACTGTATTATGTGGATATAATTGTATCTACATTACATATATGCGTCCAATGATGTAATCCGGTCAATTGCGAGTCAGACTCTAGCACGGAGGGTTCCGTACAAACTTTTACAGAACATAACCGGCCCCCGGCTTTACCCGCCTATTAAGTTTGGAAAAAAAATATACATAATATACAGCGCCTTTGACGGTGCATTTTGATTTGTGGTGCGCGTGCCGCGGCCGCTGCAGGAGACCATCGCGTGTGCTGACTTCTGGCCGAAGGGTGTCGCCGTTATTCGGCGGTTCCGGGGCAACCTACCTAATTCTACACCAGACGTGACGACGCAATGGAGCCACACTGTTTCGTCGCCTAAATAATAATAAGTTTTTCATTTTATAATTGTATGTACTTTAAAGTATTGTAACTATGGGCCTTAGATGCCTGAAATAAATGGTTTATAATTTAAGTATTATTATTATTATTTGATACTAACTTGCAGGGCGAAGGGGCAAGGGGGGGGGGGAGAATCGTATTTTCAACATTTTATAAATCGAAATTCCTTTACTGTAAATAAAAGAAAACAGGTTTAGAATGTGCATCTCCCTCACATTACCTTACATGTATGTAAGGGACAAATGCTTTATATCCCACATATACGCGATCATGCTGCCCGGACGTCGAACTTGACACCCAAGCTTTTTCGACTGTCATAGAGTGTAAACCCGCTATACTAGGTGACGTATTTTAGGTTACAGAATAAAAAAAAACCGGCCAAGTGCGAGTCGGACTCGCGCACGAAGGGTTCCGTACCATTATCAATAAAAACAGTAAAAAAAAAAGTGTGTTGTATGGGAGGCCCCCTATATATATTTATTTTATTTTGTTTTAAGTATTTGTTTTATAGCGGCAACAGAAATACATAGTTTGTGAAAATTTCAACTGTCTAGCTATCGCGGTTCTTGAGATACAGCCTGGTGACAGACAGACAGACGGACAGCGAAGTCTTAGTAATAGGGTCCCGTTTTTACCCTTTGGGTACGGAACCCTAAAAACTTTCCATGATTCTTAATAACGATTACTATGGGAATAGGACCGTCGTTGTTTGTCCAAAAAATACATCTAGTCCATACAGCGTGGTCGGTCGATTTCTAATGAAACTGTATTTTGTTTCTCTCCTATGAAACTGTATTTTTTGAAAATCAAATATCGGTCCCCTGGTCCAATAGTAAAAGTATGTATGTATGTAAATACTTTATTGTACACAAGACACAGGTAAAAATACAGGCAAAAAAAAGTTAATTCGGTACAAAGGCGAACTTATGCCTGTAAGGGATCTCTTCCAGTTAAAAGTTGTTAAGAATCGTAAATAGATTCCCTTCCCTAGATACCACGTAAAATACCATGTCTTCTGTAATACCTGACTACAACACACAGTGCCCGGGTCAAGCCACGGCTGGCGATCGGTCATCTTATACCATTTAGCTATATTGTCTATTAGCGCACACGCTGTTCCGTGCCAATTCTAAACATTGGCCTAGAAATGGAAGCCATACATCAACTATACTGTCAATAATACAGTGTGAAATATGTGGGTATACGTTTACTTTATCGTGTCATGTCCTTAGCGATTTATCGGCGTTGCATGAGTTACCCTTAATATTCAGAGCAATGGCAAGTTGCAGTTTCCAAGGGGCAACCGGATGGCTCGCGGTATTTGAGCTCCCGAAGTGTTGTGGGAACTTGGACTGGGGCGGCAATAGAAAAAATGGATGAACACAAAAAAAAATTCGCTAGGCAGCCGATTGAAACTGCGGTTGCCTGAAAGTGTGTACTCTACCTGGCTACAATTTTTTTCACCCCTCCTCCAAATTCCGACCAAGTCCAAGTTGGCTCAGTTCGGGTTGCAACCCCCAGGGAGTTTCCACAACGCTTCGGGAGCTCAAATACCGCGAGCCATCCGGTTGCCTCTCGGATACTGAAACTCTGCGTCATTGCTTGAACTATAATTGTTACTGGCCAGTGATAACTATTATGTGTGTGTATAGTGATAAATATTAACTATTATATTATTATCGTCCTGACTGCGAGTCGCCGATCGGCTATCCTATTGTGTGTAGGGATTGATAACTAGCGGAAAGACCGTATTATCTAAACTTCTATAATAATACTGTGTTTGTATGTAGGGTAATTTCCGGAACTACTCATGCGATAAAAAAAAACACTAGTGTATACCTACTTAGAAGGTATAGATCGAACTTCGGGATGAACAATAGCTATATTATATTATGTATTTTATCCCACGATTTCGTTTGCGTTCTTTATTACCGTAAAATGGAGTGAGTTGGGACAAAACTGACATTCAAACCTCGATAACATTTTATTTTTACATATGCAAACTGAATGTCAGTTTTTTTTATGATTTTGGGTAGTTCCATTTCATAATTTTAACGATAAACACGAAATCCCACCTCACCCCGTAGTCCCGTAGGCGAATTGGGTTTTCATACAAAGATGATTTTGGAAGATTGTTGGAACGTTTTTTTTATTATGAATATTACTATTAGCTCTATTTTAAATTAGAATACATTATTTAGGTAGCAGTAGCCTTAAAACCCCATCTCAACCCCCTTTCATCCCTTCTCTCCCCATTCATAACCCAACTCTCCTCGCGATCCCTACTCACCCCATTTTACGGTATGTAACGCGTGCAGAGCCGCGCGGCGGGCTGCTAGTTAGGAAATTAAATTAATAAATGTTATACTCCAGAGTAAATATCCCAATTCATACTTAAGCGTTGGTTGGTTCGGCTGTTAAGGTTCGTAACCTATTTTGAATGCAATCCCACCTCACTCCTCGTCCCAGTCGTGACTAGTAGAATATGACCCGAGATTCATAATAATTATGAAGAATCGACGTTCAGACTTATACTGGTTAGACTGAGGCGAGCTGTTGGTAACCGTTGTGAATACCAGCGTTGGAGGTCATTAAACTGTCCAATTTTTCATTATTTTTCAGGATACAGCGTAGAGTCCGGTACTTTCGAAGATGATGGAATAACTATGTACGTAGCTGGGGCACCTCGCGCTAAACAAGGACTTGGACTGGTAATACTGGGATACCTAAATACGTTGCATTCGTAAAATATGAAAGTCGAGTTGCCCACTCACTTGACAAAGGGGGGACAACTGTTACTCGCGTCCGCAGGAGCTACCTACTCGTACCACAACCCTGCACGTGTCCCCTGGGTGGTACTAAAGAGCGACAAACTTTAAAGGCCAAAATAACTTCGTCTGCGTGGACCCGGGATAAAAACTATTCTATAGGTATTACAATCCAGGCTATAGAGTATCTTTCTGCAAAATTTCACGAGATGGAAATTTTAGTTCTCGAGTTATGAAGGTTTTCTATATATTGAAGTATTTTCTTCTTCTATACAAGTTTACATTGTTGTCGTTTAAAACATGTTCTACTTAACCCATGTTACAAATTTTGTTTTTCTTTGGCCTAGGTCGAGTTGTGTAAGTTGGACTAACTAAATAAATAAATAAATCAATGAATTATAGTAGATTGTATGACAAGGGTCTAAAATAAACCATATTACCAATCCAATTGGTAATATTGCTTTTAGACCAGAGTTATACACTCTACTTTTCACTTTGACTTTTCACAAAACTAAATTCGACGGCGAAAAGATTGTTCAATTTGGCGCCATGATTTTTTAAATAAAATGTTTTGACACAGATACAAAATATTGACACCACGAATAAGCGCTACAGACCGTCTATCTAGACGCGGTCAAACTACTGTGCGCCACGGACAGCATGTACGTTGCATAAGATAAAGCGAAATAGACAGCAGTCTATCCCGCTCAATCTAATAGCTTTGTGCCATGTATGCAGTCAACCACGCTTGAACGTTTGGACGCGGCTCTAGACTGTCTGATGCGTTAATTTTTAAAAAAATACTTTATTGTGACTTATGGAATAAAATCAGCTCATATTTGAAATGAATTCTGTTTCCTCATTAGTCGATTTTAAAAACTTACTTTATTCTGGTTAGTTGAATTTTTAGAACTCGAATTCTACCATCGTAATATTTATATTTAATACTCATTCGATTTGTACAATGTACAAACGTCACATTTTCACAATATCATTGAGGCCGCACGCTGTTCAAAATATTTGCATAATTTAATCATCCCCTCTTAACATCATTGGGTACTTATTCATTTTATACAAAATCCGGTAGACAAAAATAGAGATAAAAGATTAAAGAACCGGTAGCCGTTTGACTTATAATTCTATCTGTAGTGAAAAAGTAGGAGATACGATTCAAAACTTGTCAAAAATCGATGAAAACCTCGGGTAGCCCCTTAAGCCTATCACTCTCAGTTATTTACTATTGACCGCCACTGCAGGCCGCGCCAGTGTGATTCAGACTTTATGCAAGTTGCGGTGTTAACAGGTTCTAGTTTACGAGCCTCCACACCGGGAAGTAGATCCTCTCACAATCCGGGCGAAACTAGAGGGCCCCCAGCTCGGCGCCTACTTCGGAGCAAGTCTCTGCTGTCTGGATATCAACGGTGATGGCAGGACAGACCTTCTGGTTGGAGCTCCCAACTTTGTAGGCAAGGGAGAGGAAGTGTACGATCAGGGAGCGCTGTACATCTATTTGAACAAGGAAAAGGTACGACCGCGAAATTATTGATAATGTAGACTAACCCCCTTATTCATAAAAACTTAAAATGCCCCTGCTAAATAAAATGTGCTTTGTCCCTTTCTTACGAACACAAATGTCAAAGTGACAGATTTTAACCCTGTTTTAGTTAAAATAGGCTTGTAGGACGTTATATACATTTGTAGTTCTAAGATATAATTTACTTAAAAGTATAATAAGTATGGCTTAGTAGGTATATTTGGCGTAGTCACATACATATGAACATTTGCGCATTTCTTATCCACTTTACATGAACGGCTTTTAGAGAGCAAATGCGTTGCTTATTGTTATTACAGAAATAATTGAGGAGTTCCGTCGATTCCTCAAGAGTTATATCCTAAATTGTTATTTTGGTAGGTACTTCATTAGATTCTACTTCACCGGATAAACCTTTTTCGTTATAGAAGCCCGAGAAGGTAGGTTAAATAGAGAATCAAAAATAAAATTGCCTGTTTATCAATTTTAAAGGCAAAGGATCCCGCAGAATCGGCTTCTTTACATAAAGTTAAAAACACGCTTCAAATTTCAGGACACTGGTTTCATTCTAGACTATGCAGGTCAAGTGACTGGTTCTGGTGCTAACGGTGCGAGGTTCGGGAACGCCATCGCTGATCTGGGTGACGTCGACGGTGACGGATATAGAGGTACCTACACGAAAATAACACCAACATTTGTATAAAAAAGTAATAGCATTTTAATCATCATCACTACATAGTATAAAACAAAGTCGCTTCCCGCTTTCTGTCCCTATGTATGCTTAGATCTTTAAAAATACGCAACAGATTTTGGTGCGGTTTTTTAAAATAGATAGAGTGATTCAAGAGGAAGGTTTATATGTATAATATAGTACCCGTGCGAAGCCGAGGCGGGTCGCTAGTTACGTATATATTTTCTCTTATTATTAACAAACGAAGATAAAGACCCTAACCCTAGTCTGTAAGTATAAATACTACTTACAAATTATGGATCATATGGTCTGAGAATAAAAATTGATTGATTGATTGATTGATAACGTCTGTAGGCTAGCTATATAGTTATATTTAAAAATCAGCCTGCAGTGTCTGCAGGAAATTTTGTTTTTAATCTATGTGTTTCATTTGGGTCTATATCGGGTGGCATAAAATTGTTGTTCCTACTATTTTGTCGCATACCAACTTTATGCCGAATAACGTATGGCATAAACATTGTTGTGCATATTTTTTATTTGCCGAAATTGTTGTTCCTAATATCGATTGTCCTAAATATGTATTGTCCGAATGTTTATTGTGTCGAAGTTTTTTTTGCAGAATGATTGATGTGCATAACTTTGATGTTACTAATATTTAATGTTCTAAAAATGTTGTGCATATACATTTTGTTACGCATATATATATCGATTGTCCTAAATATTTATTGTCCGAATCTAAATGCAGGTTGGATCTGGTCAGAATTGCCTATTACTTAAATTACTTATGACCCGCCCTCATGTCGACGGAGCCCCGCTTCACGGGGCCCCTATTTCTGCTCTGAGGGACACAAGTGAACTCTAACCTAACCGACCTAAAACAAAGTTCGCTTGTGTGTGTTATTTGATAGCCGTGCGGCGAGTCGACGCCGTCTATTTCTGCTCTGAGGGACAAAAGGCAACTAACGAACCTATCTTATTTATCTAGATGTAGGTCGGGTCGGCTCAGACTTTAAAATTACTATAAAATTTAGGAAAAAATAGTATAGGTGGTGTAATTTTAGCTAATTTAATAATAGGTAAAATAATTACTATGACAATGAAAATTAGGACAATTACTTTTCAGGTAATTCGATGTTCGAGTAATCAATATTAGGATAAATATACTTTAGAACTTTTAAATGTGTATGCGCAAAAATGAATTGGCTAAATAAGTCGTATGCCACTCAACATTATGCCAAACATTCTCGGCCAAAAATTTTTAGGACGATCAACATTATGCGATACGACAGGCACCCGTTTCATTTATTTACGTATGAACAGTAGCTGAATTGGATTTTACTTTGATGATAGATTCTAAATTCACTCCATGAGAAAGAAGAGTTAGTTGAATGCTCTTCGTTTTCTATATGATAAAATTGGATTTTTTACAACACTTATATTGCCTTTATAAACAGATATAGCAGTCAGTGCTCCGTGGGAAAACAATGGCTTGGGCGCTGTTTATATTTACAGAGGAGACAAACGTGGGCTTAAGAGCCAGTACTTGCAAAGGATTGTGGCGAGCGAAGCCAGGAGCTTTGGGATAGCCATAGCAAAGGGGTATGATATCGACGGGAACCATTGTAATGGTAAGCAAAGACCAGAATCTTCCTTCTTGAATTTAAGAAACCCCGTGTAGAAATATTGCATAGAATGTATTAAAATGACATGGACATTAGACATAACCTCACAAATCTTTAACCCTACTTGGCAAATTAAAAATAACGCGATCCCCTGCCAAAAAACATATAAATGTTCTATCCTACAAGGTACCTATGTTATTAAGAAAAGGGGATGAATTGTGAACCTATACGCGATAAAGTTTTTTTCTTAAATTGTATCTGTCACTCATGCGTCAGTTATAAAGCAAGGAGGTTTGAACTCAAATACGACTTATAAACCTGTTTATAAATAAATCTAAAAGTATAAACACTAATAAAACATGTTTCAATTAATTGTTTAAAGATCTAAAAAATAAAATGTAGCAATTTTGAGCCTCTGTATAATATTTTTAACAGTGATTTTAAATCGTGGCTGTATGTGTGAGGGGTCTATAGGCGTTTCCGCTGCGCCAAAAAACCAACACAACATGTTAGCAAAATATGTAACAAAACATGTTTAGGTACAACTGCCCGTCCATTGCGACTTTGGAGTGAACAATGTATTGTTTGTCATAACATTTCACTTTTCTTTTGACAGTTTTCATCCCAGTACAATTTGTCATCTTTGATTATTGAATAAAATACAGCGTCTCTTCTTTATTCCACCCTATTGCACATAATTATAAATTAAATAATGCCCTATTTGCCAGTTCTTCACTCATCAAAACATGAAATAATATACCCCCTCCCCCGCAGACGAACGCGGGGAATGTTTTCCGTCCGTAACAGAAAACATTCTGTGTTTTAAAACAAAAAACATTTTGGCCACGCTCCTTTTGTTTTCTGTTCGAAAACATAAAACGGCGCAGTGGACGCGGCTTTATCATTATGCACTTTTCGTCAAATTGAACAAAATGGACGGTTGCCATTTTCCATTTATTATTACGATTTATATTATTTTTGTTTCAAATGTATGTGTTTGTTCGCAAATGTGATGAAAAACATTGTGTGCCACATACGCTAAGAATTTTACAAACTCGAGTCATCAAAGCTTCTTATAGACTCTCGTTCGTAAAACATCACTTTCTTGTAGCTGAATGTACTATTTATTGCGCGCGATGAGATTTGCGGAGGATGACTTCAAAAAACAACCCGTCGTACCTACTTTATCTTTTAGATCTGGCAATAGGAGCTCACGCAAGCGGCACAGCTCATATCTACAGATGCATACCAACATTGACAGTGCACTCAATAATCAAGATTGATCAGGCGGTTGACTTACCACAAAACGCAACCAACTTCACTGCGGAATTCTGCATCCACGTAGATCAGCAACACGTTTGGTCTCATGTCGAAATAGGTAAAGATAGATCAAAGTTTCATTAAGAAATATTACGAAAAAAGTCCTTAAGGCTGGGCTCACACATTCGGAATTCATACACTGATTTCACTACCTGGACCACTCAAAAGCAGGAAAAGGTACACCCTCTGGTAGCAACTCTGTAAAAATTTTACTGTTTTATTTGCTCGTGAGTGATTCAGATTATGATTCAGTGACTGAATTGCGTTATGTGTGAAGCCGGCCTAACCTGATAATGAAATTGTACGTAAGTAACATTATTTTTACAGATCTCAGGGCTACAATAACTGTAGATCCAGAAGCTCACAGAGCAATTGTTGACGGAGATTCGGAATACACTTATAACGCCAGACCTGGCGTGAGCAAATGTGAGGAACAGATTGTCAAGGTTAAGGTAAGGAATACACTAATTGTTTGTCTCACTTTATTAATCCTATTGACGCCAAGAACGCCTGGTTGCATCTTGTCGAGACTACGACAGCGAGAACGACTATAACCCCGTTATTCTGTAACTTGTTTAACCTCATCTCACCGTTCACCTACAAATATCTTGACGTCGCGATTCGTAGTAATCAGAGGTTTAGTTTCGCTAGGCGTGATGGGTAAGGTGAGGCGCATTAGCACGTTCCGAATAACAGCCTAGTTGTTATGGCTTAGCCCGCCGTAAAAGTTACTTTAACGCTTTCAGCTAAGTCTTTAGTTTTACGGTAGAATGGCGTCCAAAAAGTTAACGTAAAGTCGCCGTCAAATAGGTACATGTCTACAGTTTTCGCCTTATCATAAAGGAATAACCGACATAACCGTAAATTACATACCAACAACAACTTTAATATTTTGTATTTTTCTTTTTCAGCCAACGGCAGATTTATCACGGCCGATTTCAATTATATTTGATGTGAAACCTATAGAACTCGGGCTAAGTAAGTTCAGAGTTTGTTATTATGAAATCAAGTTCGATATATTATTTAACAAGCAATCGTTTCTAAAAGCCTGTGTGTTTAAGGCACAATAAGTATATGTACACGTACATTATCAAGCCAATCTATATTAAAGAATGTGTTGAAACTCGTTAGTATTATGTACCTACAGATTACAAAATATAAAGTACTTCTAGAAAACTCCACGACGTTTTCCACCAAGGCCGTAAGATTATCGGAGGACTCCACCTTACACTCGGAATTTGATATTCAACTGACAAGAGATTGTGGCGAAGACCTGATCTGCAAGCCTTGGTTGCTGATGACCTTGGAGACGATGGCCAAGTAAGTTATGGGTATACTAATGCACGATTCTCACCTACCGGACCGGTCCGGTAAGGCCGGAGCGCGCCTTAGGGCCTTTTACAAGTTGCCAACGGAATTTGTAGCTTTAATACAGACGTTACATTTCATATTTGAATGGATTTGCGGCCAATCGACTGGTCGCGGACGCGCACGGCTCCGTTCGGCTTTTGCCTACTGCACTTTATTTTAACGGAAGTGCTCGCGTATTCGTGGCGATGCGGCGCTACGCGACCCGGCCCGGCCCGGGACGTTTGGGGGAAATCGTACATAACACCAACCTTGAAAAAAGTCAATTATCAATATTGGAACGATCACTGCTGTAAAAATATACAAAAGTAAACTCTTCTATTTTGGTAATATCAACGGTTTACAATGAACCGGTCCAGTCCTTACGTTCCAGGAACAGATGACAAACTTGGAGCCATTATCAGAGTGCTGAACAAGGAGGAGCCAGCTTTTGGGATTCAGATCCACTTGATATTGCCAACGCCGCCTAAAAGGGTGCCGAAAACTTGTAATTTGCAAGGTACCTATGTGACGAAAACTTTATAACTGTGAAAATGAAGAAAGTAACCCTTGTACTCATCATTCATATCGAAGATATGAGTAGTTGAACGAGCGAGCAAAGCGAACGAAGTTCTCCGTTTAAGCTTGGACAAAATGTCTTCCAGCTGTTCTTCTCTACATGTTGCATTTCTCAATTTTTGCGAGCAGTATTTAGAAATAATAATAATAAGTTTCTGTCAAGAACGTATTTTTTGGGACCATCTTTTATTGCAGCCTGTACTTTTCTGTATACCATCATCAACTTACTCATTGAGACGATTCTAACGAGCCCAAACTCAACGGGGTTACGTCGGTTAAGTACTGAATTCCCATGGTCACCTTCTGTCTCCATCATCAGATCAGCTCGATGGTACCATAATATTGAATTGTCATCCAAACTATACCTTTACCCAAAATTTCAGCTCAATCGAATAACGGCAAGTGACTGAAAAATTGATTGCAAATTTTGACGGACAACTTAGTACATACGAATATAACAGTGTGCAAGTTAAATATAAGCTTGTTAAAAGACATAGGTATTTTTGGAAAAAAAACCAGTCAAGCAAGTTCTACAGCTCACAGTGACAATAGTTATATAGGTATGCCCGCGTTTACCTAATATTTTGTTTTTACAGACTTAAACATGATTTGTAAGCTGCCCTCACCACTTTTACGAAATCAGTCAGTAACCTGGGAAGTAGAACTGGAATACACACTCGCCACATTTGAGGAAGATATGCTGGTCATAGACGCTATCATTGAGGACCCTGTGCTCAACAGAACCGTCAGCGATGAAGATACGCAGGAATTGTTGTTGAATGTATTCCCTGAAGCGAACGTTAGTGTTAGCGGGTATGTTAATAATAGTGATAATTTAATTTCATTCAAGTTACATGAAAGCCTATACGCTTAACCTTATACGCTGTTCCAGGATATAAGATTAGGAGAAACGTGCGTTATCCTCATGAATGCTATTTCAAGGAAACACATTGTTAAATGAAAATAAAATATTGTTATGTTAGAAAATCACTGAATAAATAATATATAATAAATCAGCCTATATACGACCCACTGCTATTAGCACAGGCCTCCTCTCATGCGGGAGAGGAAACGGGCAGCTGTACCCGCGCTGGCCTAGTGCGGGTTGGGGACTTCACATACACCTTTGAATTTCTTCGCAGTTGTAATGAATGCTTCCTCGCGATAAGTAAAATTAGCACAATATTTCCATTTGATATCCTAGATAAAAGACGGAAATCAGATGATTTTGTCCGTTAATAGTCTAATATTCGCAAAGCGAAAAAATACAATCTTAAAAATGTATGGAACCTTTATTTGACAAATAAATACGGACAGGTACAGTTAGTGAAAAACCTTTTCCAATATGTCAAATGTCACAAAAAAGTTCGACAGGGAAAAACTTTTCATGATTAAGCAACTGTAGATAATAATGTAATATTCGATTCTCTCGAGAAGCTACGGAGTAACATAGTAAAATGGTTTATTTAGGTACGATCTTGTCATACGTCACGAATATCCATGTTCTAGTAAGTTACTAGTTCTAGGAGTCCAATCTGAGTCGTGTAGGTACCTACGTCAATAATAATTACTGTAGAAGATACAACTTCAAAACAATGTAGCTTTAAATAGTCACTATCATTCTCAAAACTATTCTGCTTACTAATCATCCGTAATTCTTTTGAAACCGTGACTGCCAAAAAATACTATGTATAAGTCTATTGAGAATTCTAAATGACGGATCGAATACAGGGACTTATAGTAAAAAAAGCTTTTCCAAAGGACAGGTGAAATCCAATCTTATGGCAAGGTCATAATCATAAGACTTTGATATTGAAACCTATTCTCACTTTATCTGTAACCATGGAGCTAAAATAATAAATAAATAAATATTAGAGGACAATCTTACACAAATCGACCTAGTCCCATAGTAAGATCAATAAGGCTTTTGTTGGCACTAGACGACGATATATTTAATAGATAGAAATACTTATATACATAGAAAACATTCATGACTCAGAAACAAATATTCATGCTCATCACATAAATATTTGCCCTTACTGGGATTCGAACCCAGGACCTTCAGCTTCGTAGGCAGCGTCACTATCCACTAAACTAACCGGTCGTCAAATAGGGGGTCGGGAGCTATGGGTAGATCGTCATTTAGTGATCTAAGTCCTTACCTCCCCTGCACGGCGCGCGGGCGAGGACTGTGATAAACGGTCGACCTATTAGTAGACATACAATTATACTTATTATGTTACAAATACGTTACAAACATGTGACTTCGGAGGGAACTAAAAGAGAAAATGTTTTTCCACTTCTAAATATTTCCCAATCTCAATGATTTTTTAAATTCGTTATTGAACCAATGAAAGACTAGGTGTATAGCTTTCCGTTTTTCAAAACTTGCAATGAATTCAAACTAATGCACCCAATGTTTTTTTTAAGTGAAAACTTCTTTAGTGGCGCTTAGCACTTTTTGGGATGGGGAAAAATTGTTAAATACGCGACAGATTTTTGTGACGTCAGATGTGAAAGAGGTCACAAACTTTTATATTTTGCTGCTAGCCGATTCGACTTCATTCAAAACTGAACGCTATTCGTAAGAGTATAAAGCCGTTAAACACTTTTTGCAATAGCATATTCTGCAAATAAATTTGTAATTTTTTCCAAGCGTCCTTCACCGTTTTGCTATTGAGCAAATTCGAATAGTTCGAATTAGGCCGTTATTCCTAAAGAGATAAAGCTTTTAAAAATATTTACCAATGGCAAAAACAAATTGATGTTTTGTTCGCCGCCGCCGTCTGCTGTTCTTGCAAATTGGAATAGTTCGAATTTGGACGTTATTCCTAAAGAGATAAAGCTTTGAAAAATATTTGGCAATGGCAAAAACAAATTGATATTTTGTTTGCCGCCGCCGACGGGCGAGCCGGCCCGTCGCACCCAACGCGCCCGCGGCCCGTCCGCCTAAATAATTGATAATTGTTTATAAATTTGCGTCAAATTCATTTTTAGGGTGACACCGTAAGATGTCACGTGACCTGATCGAAAAACTGTTACAATGTTATTGAGTTTTCACTTCTGCCGGCACTCCGGTTTTTTTTTAAAGCGAAACCTGTTAAACCTAGAATATATACTGAAGCGATCGACATCAAAATCAAATTGATTTGTTAAGATTTAATTATTGGAAACCCTCTCACGAAACGGAAATTTAAAGTACCTATTGTCAGTAGCGAGCTGCTACAAAGATTGTTTTGTATTGTTTTTCGTTGCAACTGCTTTGTTTGTGTGAGGTGTGCAATAAAGAGATTATTAAAATATTAGGCAAAATAAATAATGGTAACAACAGGTGGTCTTATCGCTTTAAACCGATCTCCTCCTGACGACCTTTGGGTAGCAGGAATTATTAACAATAACTATAAACAGGCAGGGCAGGAATACAGCTAAAAGAGCGAGACTTTAATACATCATCTTTAAATAGTTTTTAAGACCTTTTATTTTATTACTAACGAATTATGGAAACACTTCCGAAATAAACGATTTGATTTGATGTAATAAATACATATGTCTAAACGAACATACATACATACATACAAGAAATGGTACATTAATTACAAAATTAAAAGGCAACTTAAAGAAGCGATAAGTAATAATGCTACAGCTGATTTCTGAAGATGGGAACAGATTTAGCACATCTTATATGCAACGGCAAAGCATTCCACAGCAGAACCGCCCAGAAGGTGAAGGAGGTATTGTAGAATTCCGTAGATGAAGAGAGCGTGGAGATGGGTATGGGTGGGGAGAGTACATTTGTTTTGTATTTATTGTATTGTAAGTCACTGTTATAAACTGAAACACAAGACTGAAAGAGACTCACTTTATGTTCAGTGTCCCGCTTCCACTCATTGCGATATTAAAAAAAATACATTATATTCGTATAAAATATAGTGATTAGTTGATTACCTTTGTTACCGACGCTTATAAAGCTACTACGGTATCACTATGAATTCACATTTATTTAATATTTTCAAGGAAACGTATATTTTCATTCGTTGACATGTTTATTATTAACCGTTGCTAAGACAACAAGAGATAGGAAAAAAGAGTTATAAATATGACCAAATAGGTTATGGCACGAGTCCGTAACAACCTTTATTAGAAAGGGACACACTACGACAAAGTGAGTCTCTTTCGGATCGCGTTTTCGGTCACAGTGATATAGGTGTCTCTCTCACCATGTCTGTAACTTGTTCAGTCAGGGGTATTAATATACGGACATATATAAGGACATAAGTATCTGTACAGGATTTTATTGTCAATACGCCGACCATGATACGGGGCCTGACTGTTCATGACATTTTTTTCAGAAAAGCCCGCCCGAACGCTACCGTGGTCGTGTCCAGGGAAAAATTCAGCAAAGGGAGCCTGATTCCTTTTGTGCACTACTTTGAGGTCAGTCGTTCGTAAAATATTGGATGAGTCGTTAAGCTGGCATTTATTTATTACTGATAGTTTTATACTATTACGTATAAAATAAATAACGTAGGAAGGGATATTAATTATACTATGAAATAAGTTTCGAGCGCGACTTTCTCGCATAAAACTCTTTAATAGCACTCCCATAGAAGTTTTTGACTCCATTCCCATTTCTTTGGTGAATGAATGCCAGGATAAAAACTATCTATAGGTTTGATCTTCTCCAGGACTGATAATTCTAATGTTTATAGTCTTAAAAACACAAATAATCAGACAATTCATCAATACTATTTCAGTTAAGCCATTATCGCGTTGTGAGACAGGCGTACCTAACACATTTTAGTTGACAGAGGTTTGTTAACTTTTATGATTAATGGCGTTGTTTTTCTGTTACAGGTTACTAACACTGGACCCTCCGACTGGCCCCTTTTGGACGCTATGATAATTCTGCCTGAAAAGGTTCGTTATTCGACAAATACCTCGGTGATTTCTCTAATTAGATATTTAGATTATAAATCTTTGTGTACGTAGTTTTCGATCAAGAAATGACCTGAAAACCTAGTATCGGGTTTGCTTTATGTGTACACGAAAGTAGAAATAAGTGGGGCTTTTTCGTAACCAAAATGTTAAATTCATATTTAGCGAATGTTAGAAATCATCAAAAAGGGCTGACGACGGTCAAAATTGTTTCACAATAAAGCTGTTGGTCTGCCTGATCCGCCAATGCCACCTTTTGTTAAAATATTATAAGTTACCTACCTAATATATTTACAAATAAAATTATTTACAAACAAGATACGTATTCGTAACCATAAATATGCCAATAGTGTACCTACCTACTAGAAATACGGGTTATACGGACACTTGGGATCGCGTTTTATCTGTGGCAATTGCCAAATAAGGGCGTAAACGGTATATTGATCATCACCTTTTACATAAATTTACTAACCCTTAACTACTGACCTCAGGAATCCTATTTTTTTCGACTCTCTCATCATCATTTTGCTTTATCTCATTCACTTGGAGTCGGCGCAGCCTGTCCTTTTCTTCCATACCATGTCACTGGTCATCTATACTATCCGCAAAACTATCTGGCCAGTAGGGCAATAAACGTCCGCTACCGTTAGGGATGTAACATGTCGATAACTTATAATGTAAACGTCGATATAATTATTATATTTTCAAATGAAATCTTATATCATTATTGATATTGTTTTTAAAGTTATCTAATGAATAATACTAAATGTTTAAGATATTTCTTAAATAATTAGCCAATGGATATGTGCTCAAGTTAAAGGAGAAGTTACGACGAAAAATACCACGTTTAAAATGGCAGATGTTGAGAAATTGTTAAATGAAGCGATCGATCATGTTACAATCGACGATTGGGTCAAATGTGTTCGCCACGCTGAAAATCTTCAGAACGAAGACCTAGCTAAAGCAATTTTTATTGACACCAACCGTCTTGTTATTAACCTACAAGACAATAGTGACACTGAAGACGAAGAAGAATAGCTAGTATTTTCCTTGTTTAGTTATTTATTTTGTTATACCTCCTTATTATTTTATTGTAATACTTTATGTCAATAGTTCAATATACTTATTTATATCTCGATAGTAACCAGACAATACTGTTATATAAAAAACCACGTAATTTATACCTCCTTATTATTTTATTGTAATACTTTATGTCAAAAGTTCAATATACCTATTTGTATTTCGATAGTAACTATACAATATATACTGTTATATAAAACACCACGTAATTTATATTCTTTGTTTCATTACTTTATCGACATTCCTTTTTATGCGTAACGCTACCTGCCCTATTGCTGCTCGGCCCGCTCCATAAGCCGTGCAGGTGTGAAAGAGATAGCACGATTCCGATGATTTATGACCTGACCGGCCAGATAGTTTTGCGGATAGTATAGTCACTTCCTTCCTCATCATATCGTCTCTCACACAGTCCATCCACCTTTGCCTTGGTCTGCCTCGTCTCTACGTTTATACCTAATACTCTTTTGGTCATGTGACCAGTCATGTGACTGGCATCCGTCCGCATCTCGGTGACATATATATATTTCGTAGGTATCGCTATGGTTGCCGAAGGAAGGCTGCGTGGAGGATGTGAACGGTAACGCGACTGTGCTGGACTGCACTTGGTCGGTCGGCGCTAACGTTTCCCTGTCCGTGGAACTGCCGCTGCGCTTCGACTTGAAAACTAACGGTAAGGATAATAGGGTTACGAGCACTGATAATTTACAACGAGCACATACAGTTTATACACGTATCAGCAACGCAGTACCAACAATTGCGGCAACTCTGCCTACCCGGAGTATCTCGCGGGGTAATTATCTCACTGAATACCCAAAAACCTATGCAAATGATGCGTATTTTACCTAATAAATAATAATACTACGCTGTAAGTTTTTGTGGCGGGAAAATTTGGGAAAGTTGCCATTTTGCACAGTTGACGACTTAAATTTCAGCCTGTATAGACGTACTGGTGGAAAACTGCTTTTGAAGTAATAATGCGACCATAGTACATTGTGATACAAGTGAGGTACGTTGACAAGTACATTAGAGGTGGAATTGTTCACACGAGCCGCAGGTGAGCGTGATAAGAGAGCCGAGGATGTAATTATCAAAGCTCACGCGTTTCATACGACGTTTTTCAACACATTTTGCAAGGAAAAAATGCTTTTAATTAATACATATCTTCTTAACTTAATGATGGCAACAGGTTTTTACTCACATAATTGTACATCACAAAGAATTTCCAGTGGCGTCCATTCTATTTATCACTTTTATAGTCCCCGCGAGTCAAGGTTTATATTATGGAGATCAAGAAAATGTTTTAGTAAGACATTTGTAACTTTGGTCTTAGCCTGTATGTTAAAAGACTACAAAACTTATTTCAGAGTTTTTGAAATTCATCCCCTACACCCTAATAATTAAAGGGGGTTTAAAGTTTGCATGGAGAGCAAGATCATTTTAAAGTAAGAGAATTGTAACTTCTGTTTTAGACTGTTTGAAATTGATTCCATAAGGGGTTAAAAACGTTCCCCTAAATGGGCTAAAAGGAGTTGGATGTTTGTACGGGGAACAAGACAATTTTAAAGTAAGGGATCTGTAACTTCGGTTAAAGACTAGCCCCCTTATTCATAAAACTTAAAATGCCTCTGCTAAATAAAATGTGCTTTGTCCCTTTCTTACGAACACAAATGTCAAAATGACATATAAGGACAAACGAATTTTAACGCCATTCTAGTTAAAACAGGCTTATTGGACGTTTATGAAAACGGCCCTAGGAAACTCTAAGGAGGTTAGAAAGGGTTGGAAGTATGTCTGTGGAACAAGTAAATTTTGAAGTGAAGGAATTCTTAGGTCATACATACTATAATAGCTTCCGCCCGCAACTTCGCCTCAGTGACCCGGGATAAAAACTATCCTATATTTTAATCCAGGCTATAGTTTGTCTTCGTGCACAATTTCATCCAATTCGGTTGAGCCGTTTAAGCGTGATTGAGTAACAAACATCGAAACATCCAAACTTTCGCATTCATAATAGTAGTAGGATCAGGTCAGCCATGTATTAGTCAAAATACATAATCCGACTGCTAGCAGAACAGTAGGTTAGGTTAAGTTAGAACCACGACCCTTACAGAACCGAACAGCTACAAGAAATGTAGGTTAGGTTAAGTTAGAACTGCGATGCTCCCAGAACCGAAAAGAAGGTAAAGTATCATTTAACCTGCGGATTATTTTGTTAATTTAAAAAGTTCATTTTGGATAATCAAACAATTTATTTTTTAACACCGTCAAATGGGGACGGCGGATGGAGATGGAAAGTTCTACGTCTTTTAGCATTAGATAAGTTTGCTTTCAAAACTATACAGGTCGCCCGGACTAACGTGAGTAAAACTACTGGACGGAGATAGGCAAAAACTTCCAGTAATTTTAGCTTTCTATACATTATGAAAACATACAATTTAAGCAGAAACGTCTGTGGAGATATTTATACTTGTAAAAACGGAGTTTCTTATTTAAATTTAGCAATTTAAACTAATGAACTCATCGCACTGTTGCCCTTTACGCTTAATCCCTGAACGGATTTAGGTGAAATTTCTCGTACAGATAATTTGAAACCCTTGGAAGGATATAGGATAGTTTTTATGTTGGAAATCTTCCCTTCAAATGGTAGAACTTTGTTTGGGTCGGCGATATTTAAGGTTCCGCCTACAATAATTAAATAGCATCATTTTTCTAAGACGGTAACAAGTTCTACGCGGACGAAGTCGCGGGCTGTAGCTAGTAATTATATATGACGATGGGTTTTAAAACAGGTTCAGGTATCTCCAAAGTTACGTCTGAACGAAATCAATTCCGAAGTGAGGATTCTTATTATTAAAATACTTCAGAAGTTTTATGTTTTTGTGGCTTTCGTTAGCGGATTCTATCTTACGATGATAACGGAATGATACTGTTGGTGCTGCGTGCATAACAAGATACGTTTAACGCACTGCAAAAGTAAATTCATCGTTCTTGACATAGCATGTCATAATCCAAAATGATAATTCATGATTAGGGCACATTCAGACTAACTTATGAGTAGGTATATCTTATGTGAATTATGAAGTTATATTTTTTAATTATTTATTTTTGTTTAATTATTCTTTAGCGGGCGTTTTCTTGAGATTCTTCTGTGTTTAAATTATAAATGTAATAATTATCCGATAATTGTTTTTTTAGTTTTACGTTTTTAACATATGTATGGTGTGGGGTCAGTAGATTTTACTTAATTGGAGGCGCCTAAGTACAATACAATACAATACAAATACTCTTTTCAACACAATTGCTCGTAACGAACCTCTTATTGTGTCGCTTTTAGGCTCATACTCCTGGATATTAAACACGCGTGTTTTATAGCATTACGACACTTGTGTATTATGGTTATATCCCGATTAAGTCACGTTGGCACCTTGCAGCACGACGTATGCATGCACACGGTGCATTCTTAAATTAACCGGGTTGAACAGAATGTACAGCTTTTTTTTAAAATTCTCGGTAAATGGATTGTTACTCAACTAAAAAAATTAAATTCTTTTTGTTAATTAATTGACTATTTCATTTTGGATATGATATAGAAACGTTTAATTTAGTAAAACTATTTACTTTTGATAACATTTTACATGAATTAATAAAGATAACATTTTAAAACGAATTATTTATTTTATTTTGTACTAGCTTCTGCCCGCGACTCCGTCCGCATGGAACTCGTTTATATCGTAGCTCACCCAAACACACAACAAACTTTCACCCCCCTTTTCATACCCTCGGGGGATGATTTCCGGGATAAAAACTATCCTATGTCCTTCCCCAGGACTCAAACTATCTCTATACCAAATTTCATCCAAATCGGTTCAGCGGTTAAAGCGTGAAGAGGTAACAGACAGACAGACAGACAGACACACTTTCGCATTTATAATATTAGTATGGATTGTATATAGTATATATATAGTATATAGTATATTAGTTTATAGTATGGATATGGATTGGCTGTTTAGAGATTTCATCTAATGCGCGCGCACTGCGCCAACATCACGAAAAAAAACTGTTGCGCGCCATTATAGGTTATTTCACAGATATTTGTAAACATTGTTAATGAGTGTTTGGTTATTGACTCGTGGTGACTAAAAAAGTGATAAAAAGAATGGACGCCACTGGAAAGTCTTGACGATGTATACAACATGTGAGTAAAAACCTGTTAACATCAATAAGTAAAGAAAATAACTTGGCAGGCCTATCAAATTTTCATCTTATGAAAAGGATTTTTTCCTTGAAAAACGTCGTATGAAACGCGTGAGCTTTGATAAATACATCCTCGGCTTTCTTATCACGCTCACCTGCGGCTCGAGTGATAATTCCGCCTCTGATGTAATTGTCAACATACCTCACTTGTATCACAATGTACTATTTCAAAGTTGGTCGCATACCAGTGAGGTATCACTTGTATCACAATGTACTATTATTGCACACCTGAATTTATGAAAACGATTCAGAACAAAATATTATAACAAGTAGAGGTAAACAACAGGCGGTCATATCGCTAAACGGCGATCTCTTCCAGATAACCTTTGTGTAGCGGAGAAATACAACAATTTACAATTACAATGATTTTTAAGTATTTTTCACTTCCTTGTGAAAGTTATCTGAATATTATGTTATGTATGTCATGTAATTCTAGTTTGCAATTTTTTTTTAATCCCATTTTAATACATGAATGCGGTAATATTTACAGGCAAACTACTAGAAGAGGCTCAGGAGCGCAACATTACCACAATTTTACACCTCTACGAGCAAAATAAGTAAGTTGAGGATAAGGATTGGTCCTTTAATGGAATTTTCTCAGCTTTGACGATATTAAATTCCTGCCTTTTGTTACCGTACGCCAGTATTGGGTACTTAAATAAACCCCTTCTGATTTTATTTAGTTCTGTGCCACATTTGCCTTTTAACTGTTACAAGCCTACGGAAAGCACTTTTCCTTACAGTAGATATAAAAACATTTTTTTGTGTATTAGTTATTATTGTAAGTTGACACAACAATATGTGTTATTACGACAGTTGAATTTAACTAGATTGTATTGTTACATTCACTCATAAATGTACTAAAATCGAGTTAAACAACCTAAACTAAAGTACCAAAAAGTTGTATAACATATCCGTTGCCGACCAAAGATTCGTTGTATTGACAGCCAGAGACCAATGAAGGTCCGCGAGGTCACTTTCAGAACAACGCAGTGTCAGAAGCTCTGGTGATCTTACTGACCATCAGGAACACAACACCACGCACCAAATGTGTTTTATGTATATGTTTGATTTCAGGAGTATCTCTATCACTACCAGACTAGTGTTGAGTCCAGTTCCTCCGATTTGGCCTTTGGTTGTGGGCATAGTCACTGGACTTTTGCTGCTGGCAACTATCGCTTACGGATTGTATAAGGTAATTAAATGTGCTTTGAATGAAGGCGAATAGATGCCTATGCAAGATTTTCATGTATCTTATTTCATTATTAATCTGAATGATTGAAATTCTAGTAGCACACTAAACACTATGTCAAAACAATTCTTGAAAAGAGCCTGTTTTCCACTCAAAATTTGCTACAGCTTCAAAATTATCTGTTGGGTATTTTATTGGTTCATTCGCAAAAAGATTTGTTATCCAGCAGTACCGAAATAATAATTCCATTCAAATGTCGCAAATTGGTTCTTGTTCGAATCAGCATGTCAAGCTATTCATTAGCGAGCGAGACAAAATGCGCTGAGGGTTATAGTCGCCCAGGAGTCGTAAGTGGTTATCACGTTACGTTCCGAACGCGCGTTAGGAGAACCCAACTGTCATTTTTCCATAAAAAAATTGACATTTAGATCTACCTAACGTGCGTACAATGCGGTACGTGATCGACCAGCAGTTGAGCATGAAATATCACCAGTTAGAATGTGACGGATATCATATATCATATCCACAGCGACAAGCGTATCGACCGCGACCTCAGACGCAATCAAGTGAATCTACGCGTGATTTCATGTTTAACATTTAAAAAAATTCACTGATCATCAATTATTTGTTGAGTTACCAATTAACTAAACGCATTTGTTGTATTTTGAGAGTTATTTTATCGTCAAACATTTATTTACTAATTAAAAATGTTTACTCTTCAACAGTACGGCTTCTTCTCAAGAAAGCGTATCGAAGATTTCAAGAAACTACAAGAACAAGTACCTCTTAACGATCCCGGTAGCTCCACCAGCCCGTCTTCCACGCCTCCGGAGACCAGTCTCGTCAATGCTTCCAACCACGAGCTGCTGTTTGAGTCCGACTCTGACTGACATGGTGCTGTTGCGGTCACCGATGTACCTTGAGGACAGGGAACAATTGAATGGGAGAATAGCCCAGGCTGTTCCCCTTTCTGGTGACGTCCCTGAAATCACTGTTCTTTTATGAGTCTGACATTATGGTTTTAACCTTTTGAACACCATTCTTCACGTACTAAAATAACACTAACACGCCATTTTTTTTTCCATAATAGTGTATGTGAACCTTAGTTGAAAGCCTCAAGGTGATTTTGTCAGTGTACGCCACTTACCTATAGTCGACTTTAGCGCCGTGGGCACGACCGATAACACCCAAAACTTTTAGGTGTTCTTGGCGTCCAAAGTGTTAAAAGACAGAGAACAAAAACACTATCCCTATAATATGCCGGGCAAGACACATTTAGACGGGTTCTCAGAACAATATTCGTCAAACTACAAGCGCAGTTGGTAATTGTGTTGCCGTTGGAGTGATGAATGAAAAAGCTTATTTTCACAATAAACCCAGGGTGGGTTTACCCCTATAAGTTGGAAGAATCTCTAATGCGTTAGTATATTTTGGTTTCCTATTCAAAATCTGTGATTTATAAATAAGTAAATTCGTGTTCTCATTTTAATCTCCTAGTTACAAAATATAGTAATTGTAGGTACTTATCATTCTTTAATATTATTATTATATTCAATTTACAATTTAATATAACAGAAATCAATGATATACTCGTAATGTATTATGACTGCTCTTATGGTGAAACATTTATTCTTGTGATGCCAGACATTTTATTCAAATGATTCAAGGTTACAAACTACCATATTTTAAACGCAAATAACTTTCTGAATATAGTGTATTTTCCTTTCTTCTATCAAAGATAATTCGGGCACATTTGAAGGGGCCGTATTCGACTATTTCCGCCTCGCTGAATCTCTTTGTATGCAATCAAACGAGAAACTCCTTTAATATTTCTCTTTCCCGACTGATTCCTTTATTTTTCGCCACGAATTTTCAAACTGATTTATTTGTTTTTTCAAAGTTTACGTTCGTAGTGTTTCGTAACCTTTTTTTATAACATATACATTCTATAGGTATTTTATTTATGTGGACGCATTTTATATTTCTTATTAGTAGTAAAACTAAGTAGTTTCGCTTTAAATATTTACAAACTTGAACTGAAGATTTCTGTGTATTTTGTTATATGCAATGAAAATAATAAAGATTTTTATACAACGGAGCCTTTTTTTCAGTGTGGTTTCATTGCGAATTATCGCCGAATTCTCGTAGCAACGAAGCTGTCTGAATATGTCCACATTAGAGAAGCATGTGTTCTCATGTTTGCATTGTACTCGTATCTCCCCATTGTCTCACTGAAAAAAGCTTTGGAAATGTGGTGCTGCGAATGTTGGAGCAAGTGACGGGAGCCGGCAGAATAAGATTTTTCTTACCAAGAAGTAGGTACTTAAATACACTTTTTACTACCCGAGAATAGGTAGATACACTCACTCGCGTAGCTCAGTCTTCAGTAGGTAGGTATATTTCTGAATAAGGAAGAGCGAAACCACCGTTTCGCATCTTGTTGGAGAAATCGCTCCAAACTTTTGATCCACCGTTAAAGATTTCACAATGAAATATGAATAAAAAGCTAAAGATTATCTACTTTTTTGAATATAAAATTACAGTTTAACATTTTTTTATTTGTTTACCTACGTATTTTATCAAGTTTGTACTATGAGAACTGTAGGTAACTACTTACTGATAAGAAATATGAAAATATCTTGTACATCCCTATTTTTTACAATTAAATCATAATATATACTCATACGTATGATACGTACTCATAGTACATACACTACTCATAATATAATGTATGAGACTCCTATAGCTTGCACAGCCAACCAGTAGTGTATGGGCAGGCCGGAAAATTTCACTTTATTTCGCGAACTTGCCTATTGTGCCCGTCGGCATTATTACTGCAAAAACAATGTTGCCATTGTGCGATGCTCCATTGCAATGGATATCTCTCACCAATAACCCATTGGACGCATTTTTCGCATTCACAGGCGAATTTGCCTCTCGTTAATAATACAAATATTTCAGACAACTTGCAACACGGCCAAACTTTCTAGGTATACTTACCTCAAAAAAAAAAAGGTATGCCTCATTATTTACGGTGATGGTTGGCGGTATTTTTTCCAGCTGATATCTACGTTTAGATACATTTATAGGGTAAATGTCCCAGTTTTAGTTACCGACCGACAGTAGTTGATAGAACAGGGTGTAATTTATTGCAATTAGGCTGCCATATCAGTTTATTTTTATTTTTAGTAATTTAATTCGAAATCGTCTTAGTCACGTGCCTCGACAAAGAGAATGGCAGCTGTAGTAAAGCCATGCTAGACGTTTGTGCGGGCCTTGTACTGTCACATATATTATTGCAGGTTCTTTGGCAATCGATTATCCTTTGCAAATGTGATATAAATACCTACCTTACGGTACTTATTTGCTGGTAATGTCATTCCCCAGAGCACGAACACAAAAAAGGTCCCAAACGGCAAGTCGAGATAAAAACATAATTAATATTTTAAGAGGCGCCTTCGTAGGGGCTTTTATTTTAGAAGCACTTTTGTAAAGCATTAAGTTTAGTTTATTTTCGAGAATACATTAACACAACTTATTGTAAAGAACACTTAAATAAAAAAAAAATGGTACTTACTTGAGAAAGACACTTGAGGCATTTGCAATGTAATTGTAGATTCTCATATGCCTATAGTGGACAAGAGCATGACCTGTCGTACCTACTGATAGAACCGACGATTATAGTTATAATTCAAACCAACGACCCCAAAAATTGAAATGTAGGTTACCTATTCATGTCAAGTAAAGTTTATCTCCGATATTAGAACGATTGCCGAATAAGTTTAACATTTAGTACCCATCTCCGTAACATACTGAATGTTACGAATATGGGTACTAAATGTTAGTACCGTCACTAGCATTATCATTTTATGTCAGTATAAGAATTGAATCGAATAGAAGCAAAGAACTTTTCTGTATTTGCTGAGTGAATCAACCTTTTGGTGACCTCCCCGTTTCTACAATTTGCTGTTTAAAAAACATTACAAGAAAATACGATGCCTGCTGTGTTGTTGCATTCCTTACTCGATTAATAATAGCGTGAAACTACAACTGTATTAGAAAATATGAATTTGCCCTCAATTTCACGTTTTGTATGAAAATAGTGGTTTGTCCCGTGGACAACCATGTTCTCTGCTAGAATAACGATTTTAAGAAGCTAGAATAACGAAAAAAACAAAAGGTCAAGTTGACTGACCCATAAAAAAGCTGTTCACGTTTCGTTCTACGAGTTCTTCGCAGGCTTGAGATATGTATCTAACACATTTCCGTTCCGTTTTTTCCGTTGTTGGTCACCGATGAGTAATGATGCTCAGTGGCACGGCATTTGCTCGTTCCTAATGTTTTCTGCGGACCAGTTATCTCGACTAATGCTCGTTGCATTTTCGGTGCCAAAGCGGAAGCTCGGCGCGACAAATAGCGTGGCGTGACCGGCGATATCGGCAAGGAAGTGCATGTAGTTGGTGTCATGCAGCGGTATATGTGTTTAGGTACTATTATTTATCTCCTCTTCCGCAAAAGCAAATGTACAGAGAGAGAAAATAAATCTTCTGCAAACATTGGTTTTGCGTGTCGCAAATAATCAGCTTGCCGATGGGTATACATATAGGGCGTATTGTTTTAGGATACAATGAGTAAGGTAAGTATTACGAAAGTTTAAACTGATAGGCCTGATACGATTTGTTAACAATTTTTTTCCTTGCAAAATAATTGCAAACTCTACTTTGTTTTTCTTTATCAATCTAAGATGCGTATAGTATCAATATCAATCACTTTGCTTCTGGAATGGCAAATTTACAATTGTATATTCGTCACATTAGAGACTTCATGTCGAGTTTGACAAAATCTATAAATTATATTAATTTGATTAAGACTTGCGTCACTTCAGTTGTATCATTCTTGATACTTTATGCATCTAATGGTTAAATATAATTTACTAAAACCAGAACGATACGATATTATAGGATAATTATGACGTATAACAATTTAATTCAATAATTAAATTAAATAAGTTCTTCTATAAAAGAGACAATAAAATATTCAATTCCTTCTGTAAGGAGTCTCATGCACAAGAAACATTAAATCACGGGTATTTAAAAATCACGATCACGACCTACATGAAATTCGTCTTATTCGTATGAAACTTTAATGTCAGATAGTTTCATCGAAACGATATTATTTGATGGATTCAGAGCAAAGGACATCATGGAAATGCAGACTGTGCAGTCATTCCTCAATTTCAAGACGAGGAAAATGTAACCATGCGCAAGAAATACCGCGCTATGATTCCAGTGCATAATTCATTTGACGCTCTGTCGGAAGGATTTGAAGACTCACATGAAGAGGAAGACACTGAGTACATATCTTCGGCATCGCCATTGAATAGAAGCTGCCCCGAAAAAACTGCACATATGACAGAGAAGAAGAATTAGAAAACATATGTAGTTTCAGAGTTACACGAAAAGCTACTGATCACTGAAAATGAAATGGAAAACTTGATGACTGAAAATAGTCCTCTTAAAAAAAAGATCAAAAGTTATGAGAATAAAGTAAATCACTTGAAAATATTTAGCACATCTACAACTACAAGAAACACCAGTAAAAGGTCGTGTATTAAGAGAAAAAGTCAAGCAGACAAAGCTTAAACCAGAGCATTATGGATAATTCGCATTTTAATAACACGTTGTGCAATACATACAAACATTCACCAAAAAATAATCAGAAAGAACACAGTTTAACTGATCCTCCAAAAAATATGATGCCTCACTCTAGCACGCCTAAAACTAACAAGTCATCAAATAAGGACATAACTAAAAAGAAATTACTTATTCTAAGTAGCAACAATAAAAATAAAATACTTAATATCATAAAATATAGCGATTATTTTAAGGAGTTTTCCTTTTGTCACAACATCACACCGGGCGGGAGTATAAAGGAGCTTTTCAAGGATATGCCGACTCGACTTCGCGACATGACCAAGAGTGACTGTTGCGTGGTTTTAATTGGAGAGGAGGACTTTAATAGTTCTACAGACATTCACGGACTTGTAAACTCTATAAGAGAAGTTGTAAAAAACATCACGTTTACGAATCTTGTTGTTGCTTGTCCAACTTTCATATCTGGTAATTCATTATTTAATAGTAGAGTCGAAAGTTTTAATTAATTGATGTTTGACGACTTGCACAACCACAATGAATATTATTGTATATATGATACAAACTGTGATGTTTCGTTTGACATGTTTTCCATGAAAACTGGGAGGTTAAATAACACAGGTATGAGAAATATTATTGCAAGCTTAGATCATAATATAGATTGGATTAAGAGGAATAATTTAAATAAACTATCCAGTAGCAGTGCCGGTTCTACAGAGTTTTTTCGTGCCCAAGGGCAAAGTCCAATCGCACAGATCAAATCGAAAAACAAAATTGATCATAGTAAAGCCGAGTAACAAAGAGAAAATAAATAATTTTACAATCCTTTATCAAAATATAGCAAGCTTTTTGGGCAAAAAAGATGAACTAGAGTTGGTATTACTAGATCTCGCGGATATTGGAAATTATTTCTATGTAATCTGTTTGACTGAACACTTTGTCCATGAAGATGATGTGAACAACATCTTATTAACTAACTTTAAATTATCCTTATATTATTGTAGGCAAGAAAAAAGAGGGGGGTCATGCATCTTAACTAGAAAAGGTCTTGACTGCAAGGATTTGCCATCTCTAAAAAAACTCTCTATCAAATCAGTATTTGAGTGTAGTGCAGTTGAAGTACCTGAACATAGATTAATAATAGCATGCATCTATAGAACACCAAACATCAAAAATGCTGACCTTTTTATGGAAAAATTAAATCAACTATTGAATAAACTTTGGTATATCTTAAAGCGTACCCATGACCGAGCTAACTTGGATATGTTTAAACAATTAGTAGAAAAGACATCTTTTGGTGAGGTTTATGAAGGTGGGGATGTAAATGAGGCTTATAATCATTTCTTTGAATACATGACATGCTACTATACCTAATATATGTTTTCCATTCAAAAAAATAAAAATGACATCGAAACATAAACTAACTTGGCTCACAAAAGGGATTAAAATATCCAGTAAATACAAAAGAAAACTATATATGTCATCTAGAAAATCAAAGTGTGAAAAATTACTATCAACGTATAAATGTTACCGCAATGTATTCAGAAAGGTGATTGATGGGACTCAAAGGATAAACAATAATAAATTCATACATAATGCTGCTAATAAAACTAAAGCGGCTTGGAAAATTATTTATTTATTTATTTAATCTTTATTGCACAAAAGAATATCTTATGGTAAAAAAGGCGGACTTAATGCTATAAAGCATTCTCTACCAGTCAACCTTAAGGCAAAGCAGATAAAATGTGGGCAGTGCAACTTAATTTAAAACAAAAACTCTTTAGCTAAAGATGGGATGAATAATATAGTAGAATACGATACAATATAATATAATATCATATTATTAATATGATATATAAATATATACCTAGCTATTAATACATACATACACATACATAATTATTAATTATAAATCAGAACAAGTGCAATGTACCAAAAGGCATTTCTAAAATAGATCACGATGGGGAAATTGTTACACAACCTACAGCTATAGCGAATGTTATTAACAATACATACGTAGACCTTGTAAAAAAACATAAATTTACAAAAACCACTACAACTACAGGGAGTAATATAAGCAACACATTAAACTATATTTATTTGACACCAACTAGGCCAATTGACATTGATAAAATAATTAAGAAGTTAAAATCTACAAATAGCATAGGTTATGATAACATTCCAACTATAGTGATTAAGCACTGTTCAAAAATTTTAGCGGATCCTCTTAGCCATATTATCAATTTATCGCTTAGAGATGGAATTTTCCCTTGTAAACTAAAAGTGGCACATGCCTCTTTTCAAAAAAGGGGACCAACACCTTTGTAAAAACTATAGACCTGTTGCTCTTCTTCCAGTATTCTCAAAAATATTTGAGAGAGTAATTCACAATATTATATATAAATTTATAGAAAAGTACCAACTTTTGGCTGATGAACAGTATGGCTTTCGACAGGGTAGATCTACTAACTTAGCCATCTATGATTTGATGAAAACAGTTTCAGAGTGCCTCAACAAAAAGATACCCGTTATGTCTGTGTTCATGGACATGTCGAAGGCATTTGACTTCGTCTGTCACAAATCACTCCTTCAAAAAAAATTATTAGCCTACGGTATTCGAGGTCCAGCGCACGCTCTTATTAAATCATACTTGACAAACAGACAACAATATACGGAAATTAATTACATAGATGAACACAGGATAGAAAGGAAGGCAAGCTCTGAGTTGAAAGCCATAGAATATGGGGTTCCCCAAGGAAGTATTCTTGAGCCTCTTTTGTTCATATTGTATATCAATGATCTGCCCCGGGTTGTTAACGACGTTTCGACGTTTTCCTAGGGGGATTCTCTTTATTCATTCTTCGGCGTCGTGGCGTCTGTCGTCCACACTCAGTAAACATTTTTTCTAGAAAACTGTAATGTGGCATGTGTATATAATCGAAAATCAATCACGCCGACAAAACAGAAGAATAAAATCTGTTTTTTTTTTTGTGGTATCTCCCCCACACCTTTCTCGTGAAACCCTTCTCCCCACCCCTCCCCACTAGAAAAGTATGGGGTATCTTTTATTTTTCATATTAGTGATTCGTTTGCATCTCGCTGCGGCTTAACCCCTTTCTTGGAAAATAACAAAAAAAATGTGAGTTTGTGCCTCGTTTGCGCCTTGTAGAGAAAAAAGAATAGTCTGTTACAAAAATACAAAAAGAACAACAAAAATTGTGTATCATATATGATACAATGTCAAGAAAAGGGTTAAAGCACTTTTTAGGGTACCTCCCCTACATGTAAATTGGTGATGTATTTTTTTTTTTTCGTTAAACCTATAGTGTGGGGAGTTGGATAGCTTGTTCAAAAATATTATGGGTTTTCTATAACTATTTTTCAACTCAGTTATGCGTTTGCGAGATAATAGGATTTAAAGCCCTAATTTTTGTTCGAGTCATGTGTCCCCTGCCGGCTAAATGGCTGCTACTGGGAATGTGAAAAAAATCGTGCCAGTAGTACATATAATTAATTTAAAAGGAAAAGGCATGTAATTAGGTGCATTCAGCCAAGCTAGACCAATACTATTTATTAGTTGACTAGTATTAGTTACCACTCTAATAATTATTTTTGAGAAACAGAAAATATTAGGACTTGTACATTTTTCACTAATCCATAATCCATACTAATATTATAAATGCGAAAGTGTATGTGTTTGTTTGTCCGTCTTTCACGGCAAAACGGAGCGACGAATTGACGTGATTTTTTAAGTGGAGATAGATAGCTGAAGGGATGGAGAGTAACATAGGATACTTTTTATCCACGTAATCATCTCCTAAGGAGGTGAAATGGGGGGGTAAATGTTTGTATGGAGCTGCGATATAAAAAATTAAATTAAAATTAAAATTCGTTTAATTCAAGTAACATTCAATTCACATAAACGAGTTCCACGCGGACGGAGTCGCGGGCAGAAGCTAGTAACTAATGGTTTCGAGAAATAGGGCCCTGCCAATTGCAATAGTTACCGCTAGGCCGCCATTCGAACGAATAACACGTGCCGGAAATTCATCCGCGAGAATATTTCCGCCGTTACCACAGTCAACTAAGTATCGTAAAAAACTATACTGTTTTATTCGAAATAGCTCTCAATACAGACATTTTTGGTTCGTGGACATTGTCAAATTTTTGGTTGGACTCCTCTTATTTAAGTTTATGCGATAACATTCATAGTTTAAAAAACACTAGAAAAACACGCTTTTATAAATGCACGTAAAAACCAAAAATAAATTATGGATCGCTCAAGTTGTCTCTATCTGGGCTGAAGTGTAAACCAATGTGCTTTTAATTATAATATTTGATTGTAAAAGCGTGGGGCGCTGGAACAGGAAATACTTTTTGTAATAACATCGCTTAACTTGATTTCTCAGCAAGTTATACAAAAAGTCTTTCCTGTTCCAGCGCCCCTGATCGTGTTCAAAGTCCATTACGTGACCTTTCTCACAAGTGCGAACACGACTATGATACGATATTCCATCCTGGAATGCCAGTGCCTATCTTCCGGCTTCATCATCGGACCTTGAAACCTAATCGTGCTCAAAGTTCATTACAAGACTTTTCTAACAAATCCAAACACAGCTATGATACGATGTTTCATCACAAAGTTCCAGTTCATATCTTCCAGCTCCATCATCAGATCAGTTCGACAGTACCATATTATTGTATTGTCATCAGAACTACATACAGCTGCCAATTTTCATGACGCTACGATCCTTGGAAGATGGTTAAATTAGTTACCTTAGATTCCATTACATAGTTACATACAGGTCGACCTAATAAAAGCGTGTTAAAAACGTTATTCATATGCACGTGATCTCTTAAATATTGACCACCGGTAAGACGACTTTTGTTTTAATCACTTTGTTTGACTCGTAATACTGTCGCATTTTGTTAATTAAAACCCACAGTTTAGGTATTGGAAATTATTTCACGGGTCTTAAAAGAAAAGTCCGGCAACGACTTTTTACTTAAATTGTAGTGATTATAGAAAAAAACAGACTTCGGTAAAATATTATTTCACTTCTCATGCTCGAAAAGTGTGTCATATTAGGCTTGGATAACGGGGCTAAAGTAGTACATTTAGCCCCTAGGGAAAATATGTAAGTAAACATATTTATAATTTTAAAATATTTTAATTTGACCAATCAAAACACTTCAACGTATTAAACCCACCAATCACAACTGTTTAAAAAACCATTTGTATTTGCTATCAACTACTCAGAATACAGCTATATATTGAAATCAACCAATCAGGAAACAGAATCAAATATTAGACGTTTTTTATTCCTGAATTCACAATCATTAAAAAAAATAAACGCCTTTGGCCGTCTATAGCCGCGTCCAACCGTTCAAGCGTGGTTGGCTGCATACAAGGCATAAGCTATGAGATTGAGCGGGATAGACTGCTGTCTATCTCGCTTTATCATATGCACCGTATGCTGTCCGCCGTGCTCTGCCGTTTGGACGCACTTATAGATGGTCAGTGGCGTTTAATTAGTTGTGTCAATATTTTGAATCTGCTTCAAAGCAGTTTATTAAAAAAAACATGCCGCCAAAGGCCAAATTGAACATATCCTTCGCCGCCGTGGAATTGAATGGATAATCTTTATTTTTACTATTTTCTCGTCGTCGAAGTGAAAAGTAGAGTGTATAACTCTGGTCTAAAAGCCATATTACCCCTCGAACAATTTTCCCTCACTTCGCTCGGGAAAATAACCATCTCGTGGTGATGTGGCTTATTTTAGACCCTTGTCAAACAATCTACTATTAATTTTGGCGTAATAAATCTGAGAAAAGCTAAATATGAAAAATGCTTTTAGTAAGAAGAAGTGTTAAACGATCAAAGATTAATTTTACTTAACAAAATTGAAATTTTGGTCATAGAGTTACATAAGCGAAAATCCAAGAAACGATATTAAAAAAAAAACCGGCCAAGTGCGAGTCGGACTCGCGCACGAAGGGTTCCGTACCATTATATATAATAATAAGTTACAATAGAATTTGTACGAAACTATTACTTCTTGAAGTACATTTTATAAGTTGGTCGACTATTACTCGTAAACGTGTAAAGCCTACTTAGCTGTGATAGTTTTCCTTTTAACTTCGTTATATGTACTACTACCATGAATTTTTTCACATATCCCAAAACAACCATTTAGCTAGCAGGGGGTGGGGACACTGGAGTCTAACAAAAATTAGCACTTTAAGGCTTAATATTTCACAAACGGATCGTTTAATCGAAAAATTGTTTTCACAAACCCCCAATATTTTTAAAAGACCTATCCAATGACACCCCACACTATGGGGTAGACGACAATAAAAAAAATCATTCCCACTTTACATGTAGGGGAGGTACCCTAAAAAAAATGTTTTTCAAGATTTTATTTTACCACTTTGTCGGCATGACTAATATGTATATTCATGCCAAGTTACAGCTTTCTAGTACCAAGAGCCTCTGAGCTAAGCTGCGGACGGACGGACGGACGGACGGACATAGCGAAACTATAAGGGTTCCGTTTTTGCCATTCTGGCTCCGGAACCCTAAAAACCTGTAAGCAGAGGATAAAAACGAAGAGAGTCAGTGATCAGACGTAACAATATGCGACAGTTAATTAAAATGGGAGCTTTAGTTTTTTTCGTTATTTCGCTTAATTTTGTTACTGTCATTTAACCAATAACAAATATAGGGGTTTATCTGGATGAATATGTTTAAAAGAATATTGGAACAAGAAATTGTCTTGTTTATCATTTAAATATTGAATTGATAAATTTTTCAAGTTCTAAAAAGTTTTTGTTTTTTAATCGAACTTCGATGTCACGCTGCTTTTTTTAATGAGGCATAATTACAAGTATTTGTTATAAATGTGTTCGATAGCTCGATTTTTACTCATTGACTAGACTACTAGCACTGCTCGGCTATATCGAACACCTATTATTACAAAAGTAGTATTTAAGGGTAGATGTTGATGGTTTTAATACTAAGTATTTCAATATTTATTATGCACGCTGAGGGTGAAATGAATTAGTAGCTTATTAGGCTCAGCGTGAAAACGACTTGAAGACGGTTCCGGTTGTATCTGCTTAGTGCGTCGCGATTTGTTTTTTGAGGCTTGTCTTTGTCTCTAAATCTTCTTTTCAAAAACGTGAGGCCTGTTTCTAAAAAAATGTGCTGAGAATACAGTCGAGTTTTAAAAGTCGTTTAAAAAACATGCTTGTAAGTCTAATGCTACATCTAATATCATCATGATTCATTTAATTAATAATTTTGCACCTTAACGTATGCCGAGAAGTTAGAATAATTAAACAAAGTATCTTAATTGAACTAATCTCGTTAGCCGATAACATCCAAATGCTTTTATAGTAGCAGGACTGAAAATGTTTTGCGATGGATTTACCCGGGCTAATAGCAGTTATTTCGGACAGTGCTTTTAGGCCTTTCATCTACTTTTATTGTTCATATAAAATTAGCACCTAATAACCTCATTTTCACATAGACTGTATAGCTTTCAACCTTTCCACTTATATTTTAACTTTAATAAAAAAAACAACCAACTGTTTCAACATTAAGGATCATTTACATACTCTATCTACTAAGAGTGTGAATTGAGAATGAAATAGTGCTAATTAGCTTGCTAGTGTCTTAGAGCTGGTTCCCACTACGTCGGATGTCGGTCTGGATTTTAAACGGTCGTTCCAGTGGCAGAACATTTTATACGAAGCTCACACTTATCGGACACCAATTCGTATGAGGCGCCGACATATGATAGAAAATCGGGCCGACAACCGACATGTGGGAACGGGGGGTTAGAGAAGATTACTTTGTGTCATCTCAGGATTTAATTCTCAAAGATATCGGTAGAAAAACACTATTGGTATAATTGACCTAGAGACCTCAAAGTCTTTGTGGTCTATCTTACTTGACGTAAGTAATTGATATGATTTGGTATAACATTTGTCGCCCGTGTTCGCCACCATACAACGGAATGATTACAGACAGTAACTGTCACACCAAATCGTATCAATACGTCGAGTTAAATTGACTTCCTTATCCAGATAATTTAAAGCACTTGATCCTCGTAGCTAATCCCATGGCTAGACGGCTACTTGCAACCATTCTGATTTAACCTACGCAACGTTTTAAATTAATTAAATATAAAATCCTGGGTATTAAATTACCTTAGTTAGGGACGGATGGAGGGACGTTAAGCCCAACGATTTCAGCTTGCCTTCGGAGTACCTTCCAAATGGCTGGTAGAGTGGGTACAGAAGATATTTTACAGTTAAAACTTCCTACTACAAACAGTACCTACTTAGTTATTTTTCTGTTTTAATCGTGTTCTTTCATGGTGATCTCAAGACTGTCACTGCATGGGTTTAGCACATTTGGTTGAGACAGCTGTTTTAGGCCGTGGACTACCTAGATACTTACTTTACTCTTTGCCCTTGGACTGATGAACTCCGAAGCACGCCGCGTACAGTGTCTTCTATATTTAAATTACAAAAGAGGAAAAGCCTGCGAGATCGTAGCTTTGTAAGTTTATAAGTAAACTTGCTGTACCTGCGACTTAGTTTGCATGGTAATGTGGTGGGAATCAACGCATTTCTTCTCTTGGACATAGGAAACATGCAGTTCTAATTTTAACCTATCAAGTTGATCAAACCTACTTTAGCTAAAATGCCGTTAAAATTCGTCATTATCTGTCACTCTGATGTTTAAATCCGTAAGAAAGGGACAAAACACATTTTATTTATCAAAAGAATTTTAAGTTTTATGAATAAGAGGATAAAAGTTTAGAAGATGCTTGTGGCAATAGATCCAACAGGTAGGACATAGGCTGCAGCATTAAAGTTTATATTGAGCTTCTTCTCTACATATTTTAAACACTGTTTTATATTAAACTAGCTGTACCTGCGACTTCGTTTGCATGGTAATGTGGTGGGAATCAACGCATTTCATCTCTTGGACATAGGACACATGTATTTCTAATTTAACATATCAAGTAAAACGTTGACCTAACCTATTTGAACTAAAATGCCGTTAAAATTGGTTTACATTATCTGTCACTGATATTTGAATCCGTAAGAAAAGGACAACATTTTATTTATCAGGGGTATGTTTTATGAATAAGAGGATAAACGTTTAGATCTTGGTGGCAATAGATCCAACAGGGAGGACTTAGGCTGCAGCATGAAATGTTTATATTAAGCTTCTTCTCTACATATTTTAACAATAAATAAAATGAATGAAATGAACTTGAGTCACTCCGACTCTCAGTATGTGTTTTGGAATTCATAATATCCTTTCGAGTACTCATTGACCGTTAAGTGTTTACGCGGAACCAAAGATCTCATTTTAATAAGATAACAGACGGCTAATTTATATTTTCCAAACTATAACAACAAAAGTATACCTAACCACTAGGTCAGTTCTGCAACCATAAAGCAAGTCCGAGTCCCTTTCTAATAAAGGTAATGATTAAAAATATTTAAGTATATGTTTAGTTTTTTCAGATCGCAATGTGTTTCAGAGTTTCAGATCGCACTAGCACATTCTGCCAAATCTTGTGCATGGTCCCGCCATCGGCGACTTAATTGAATTTTTAGTCCAATTGTTAGTCATAACATAATTATAGTTAATTTATACACTTACTGACTCTGGCAAAGGCCTTCGAGGCTGCCATTTCTCTTTTATAATAATAATAATACATTTATTGAAATTACACCTTAAAACGAATTTAGCGCATATAAGTTCGCATATTAGAATTGATTATGTTTTTATGCTTTATCGTTTAGTATGCGTTTTGTGAAGGTCTATCACACACACCGGATCGAAATTCGGATCGATATTATTGGATGGTTAAGGCAAGCTCGCCATTTTGCCGTCACTGGAAGTTGACAGATATGGCAGCTAGGATGTCAAGAAAAATAAATGAAACATTTTATGAGGTCAAATGTTACGGAAAAATGATTAATCGTCGCAGTCGGATAAAAACTATCCTAACCGGAAGCTAGGATAATAAGGTAGTATTAAAAAAAGTTTCATGTTTTTCCGTTCATGGGAAGCTGAGATCATTCGTGGCAGAACAATGCTTAGTTTGATACTGGCTGATTCTTTTTTTAATTCAGAGATTTATTATACTCGTAAGTGTAGATAATCGTTTATTCGGTTTCAAAGGTTCTTTGACCTGCGTGTAGAATGGACTTTCTGAATGGTATAAGGCTATATTATATCCCGCGGGTTAGCCTGCGTTTTTAGCAATACGCGGGTGAAGCCGCACGGGCAGCTAGTGTTATATAAAAAAAACGGCCAAGTGCGAGTTGGAGTTGCCCAAGGATATATTTGTGTTAGTCATAAAACGACTACGAGAAAAAATGCTGCTACACGGTACGGCGCGGCGTAGTACACGGCACGCGTGGCGTTGCTTGGCCTCCAATGTGTTATACAAAAACAACAGAAAACTACTAATATTAATATTATGTGTTAAATGAAACACTCGCTCAGCATAGTTTCACGTTGTGCTTGGTCGGCACTCGGCAGATACAATAAACTAAGAATTGTTTAGGTTTCAGAAAGGAATCACAGTTTATTAATATTAAAAAAAATTACTTACTGTTTACTCTACAGACATTGTGGTATAATCCTCGTATTTAATTTTTGCCTGCTGCTACCCTGCGCTGATACCAAATGTCATGTCGGAATACTAGTAACTCGAGCACCTACTAAACCCCGACCCCATTTGGTATTAATATGCTAATATATACATTCATCTATTAAATAATATATCCTTATCTAATACCCGAGACACAAGCCTTGAGCTTACTGTGGGCCTTTTCGATTCGTGTAAGATCAGTATTTTTATATTTGTACAGCACTGAGCCTTTTTATTTGCTTATTGCTATCTCTTTTTTGGGAGAGCTACTGCAAGGTCGACTCAACACGCGGTACTCGTAGCATAATCACTTAAATATAATTTTAAACACGAACATTATGAAATCTTAAGCGCGTCGTAAAAATAGTACATTGGATGTTTACGAACGAGTCTATTAGAAGCCTCAACCCGAAGGTGGAGGGCTTTAGTTAGTCGAGTTTGTTAAATTCTTACCTTATAAGTATGTGGCACACAATGTTTGTCATCACATTTGCGTGGAAACTAATACATTTTAAACGAAATTACATCAAATTCAAGCGTAGGTTGTGATATAAATGAGCTATGTTGATAATTACATGAGAGGCGGAATTGTGTCGTGATAAGAGAGCCGAGCATGTAATTATCAAAGCTCACATTTGCGAGGAAAAAATATTTTTCATTAGATTGTTATAGGCTTCTTAAGTTATTTTCTTTAGTTATTTCTAGCAACAGATTTTTACTCACATATTGTACATTTCCAGTGGCGTCAATTCTATTTATCACTTTTCTATTGACCACGAGTCAACATTTTTGATAATAACCAAACACGAATTAACAATGTTAACAAATATTTGTGATATTAAAAGGAAATTAACTAAAATGGCGCGCGCAGGTGTTAATGTTCTGGCTTTAGCCAGACTTAGATGAAATCTCTAAACAGCCAATACAAAGTAAAATAAATATTTTCGTTTTAAAATGTTATCTAACTTTATTAATTCGTGTAAAATGTTAGCAAATGTGAATTGTATTACTAAATTAAACGTTTCTATGTCATATCCAAAAAGAAATAGTCAATTAATTAACAACAAGGATTTAATTTGTTTAGTCGAGAAAGAATCCATTTGCCGAGAATTAAAAAAAAAGCTGTACATTCTGTACAACCCAGTCACTTTAAGAATGCACGGTGTTCATGCATTCATCTTGCTGCAAGGTGCTAACGTGACTTAATCGGGATATAACCATAAAACACAAGTGGCGTAATGTTATAAAACACGCGTGTTTAATATCCAATCGCAAGTCACGCCACTCGCGTTTTAAGACCCTACTTATACAACAGTTGCATAAAATACTATTATTAGTGTTTTTACGATTAGATTTGTTTATAAATGGTTATTTAACCATCGTATTTGAGTTAAAACCTTCTTGCGTTATATGACTGACGCATGACTGACAGATACAATTAAAGAAAAAAACCATTACGTCCTTGGGCGTAATATAGGCTATTCTAGCTACATGCCTGCGCATTATGAACCCCTTTACAAGAAAATGTGATGAAATAGTACATTACGTACCTATAGGGCGGTCAATTCGTGAATGCCCCAGATCGCAGGTGTTTGTGGCCCGAACCGAACGTGAGGGCCATGAATATACGATCTGGGGCTTTACGAATTACCGCCCGTGGTGAGTGCACAATTTTACGTCTTCTCCTGGGTGTGAAGGTAGATTTGCCGCTGCGCCCATGGGCGGTAAATCTCACTTACCGCCCGGAGTGACGTAAAGTAATAAAAAATCGACATATTTTGACAGCAACAATATGTCTTAGAATTCAAAACCACAATGAACACCGCAATTATGACCAGTGATCGTAACTTTTGTAGCATTTTTCGGTGCAGCGTACTGTTGTTAACGGAATTGGCATACATAATTTCACTGATTATCACAAAACAAGTTACAAAACAATTGAAAATCAATAGTTATATAACTTTTGCGGAAAAAAAATAAGATGTCGATATTTTTTTATTAGTTATTGTTATTCTGCCATTATACTACCAAAGTAAGCAGCAGACACTAGGATAGTTTATCCATTTGAAATGTGAATTGTTTTATATTTTTGAACCTCAAATCTATTTAGTCTATTTTGTGTTTTTATTTTTATTTTGAGGGTTCCTTACCTCAAAAGGAAAAAAACTGAACCCTTATAGGATCACTTTGTTGTCCGTCTGGCTGTCTGTCTGTCTGTCAAGACCATTTTCTCAGGAATGCGTAGAGGTATCAAGCTGAAATTTATATCAAATAAACCTGAGTTATTATATATAAACCTATAGGTTATTGTCCCTTGGAGCTGTGAAAATATCAAACTTAAAAGCCAACGCAATCAAAAGATACAGTCGTTTATGCTGCAAATTTTAGAATTTTTCGACACTTGCAAAACCTACGGGGTACTTCCCGTGAACTCAGAAACTTGAAATTTGGCACGAAGCAAGGTCATATAGCACAGACAAAGGAAAAATTACGAAAAGTTGTAATTTTTAGTAAAATCATAGATTTTTTTTTTCATTTAAAACTTAATACCTACCTTTTTCTTCGTAAACGTGTGGAGGTGTTAAATTGAAATTCATGTCAAATACTCAGGGCTATAGGACCTTTCAGATGTAGCAAAACCAAACTTTTATGTCAAAGCAATCAAAATAAATAGCAATTTAAGTGGCATATTTTGAAACTGAGTACTCGCAAGAAACTCAAAACCTAAAGGGTAGTTCCCGTTAACACAGAAACTTGAAACTTGGCACGAAGAAACATCATATAGCACAGACAAAGGAAAAATTACAAAAAGAAGACATTATTATAAAATCATACAAAAAATATATATTTTTTAATTTAAACTTAATACCTTTTTCCTCGTAAACGTGTGGAGGTATTAAATTGAAATTCTTGTCAAATACTCAGGGCTATAGGACGTTTCAGATGTAGCAAAAACAAACTTTCATGTCAAAGCAATCAAAAGATTTTTTTTATATATAATTTTTTATCTAGTAAATTAATGATTTTCTAAAGAATATATTTTAATATGAAATCTGATACTAATTTAAATTTATTGGATTAATTTTACTTATCCTAAAATTTTATCATTTTATACATTTTTAATTTTTAAACTAATATTTTTACAAATTATTTTCACAAATTATCTTTACAAATTATTTTTACAAATTAATTTAGTATTTTAGAAAGTGATTATGCTAGATATGCAATGCAGGCATGTATGCACCTGGTGTTGGTGTGCGTGCGGCTCTCGCACACACGCCAGTATTAAACGGACCATTGTACAAGACGCGTGCGTTTCTTTACGGACCCACCTATACCTACCCAAATAGATATCATCCAATTGGCGACGACGACGGAAAAAGAACTCAGAGAAGCATCATGAGTATCTACATTGGTACCCTGGGAACATTTGATTACAAAAATCAAGACTGGAAGATCTTTTCTGGAAGACTGTCGATGTTCATAACCTTAAATGACATTGCAACAGACAAAAGAAGTGCCGTGTTGCTAACCAGTTTATCGGAGGATACATATCGGTTGGTGGTTAACTTGCTTCATCCGAAGGAAATAGGAACGGCTACGTACGATGAGATTGTTTTAGTACTCGACAATCACTTTACGCCGAAAAGATCGACTTTTGCAGATAGGAACAAGTTCTATGACGCAGTGAAAGTCGAGGGCGAAAGTGCAGAAGAATGGGCAGCGCGGCTACGTGGGTTAGCAGTGTACTGTGGTTTCGGGGCAGAACTGAGTGTCGTATTGCGCGATAGGTTTGTGTTAGGGTTTAGATCAGGGCCTGCACGGGATAAATTGTGTGACCAGGACTTGTCAACCTTGACGCTCGCTAGAGCATTGGACATAGCTCAACAGGCAGTTTGTGCTAGGGAAGCTAAAACTTGCGAGCCTTCGGCAATCACGGTGAAGGAAGAACCGCTGTTTAAGGCAAGTGTGAGGCGCACCGGCGGCGGCGCTGGCGGCGCCAGCGCAGCGCGCGCGCGCGGCCCGCGCCAGGCGCCGGGTCAGGGAGCGGACTCGTGTACAGTGTGCGGCCTAAATAGTCACCTGGCGGAGAATTGCAGATTTAAAAATTATCGATGCAACAAGTGCAAAACCAAAGGCCATCTCCGTAAGGTTTGCGGGTTTAACGTAAACAACTTGCAGCTGGGGCCAGGACAACAGGAAGAGTGTCAACACGACTGCGAGGAGTGCAACTTGTTTAGTATGAGGTGCGTAAACAATAACCCTATTTTGGTACCAGTGGAAATAAACAGTTGCGCATTCAAGATGGAGCTCGATTCCGGTTCAGCTAGGAGTGTCGTGGCGGACAAAACGTACAAACAGTTTTTTTCTGAATGCCCATTACAAAATTGCGATGTAAAAATGTGTTTTTACAATGGCCACAAAATTACGCCTGTTGGTTACTTTTCTACCACAATAACATTCAACGGTAAGAAAGACACTATTACTTTTTATGTAATAAAAAATGGGGGAAAACCGCTATTAGGGCGTGATTTTATGGCCAGGTTTGGGGTAATGTTTACTACGGATACTAGTCACTGTAACGTTAATAATAAGTTAGAAGTAGTTTCCTCAAAAGATGACGATGTGTTAAAGTTGCTCACTTGTTACAAGGACGTGTTCAAAGATGAACTCGGATGCTATAAGGGGTTAGAGATTAATATCATGTTAAAAGAAGGTGTTCAGCCTAAATTTTGCAAAGCGCGGCCGATTCCTTTTGCCCTCAAAGAGCAGGTTGAAACGGAATTAAGGAGACTCGTTGAAATAGGGATTTTAGTCCCAGTGACCCATTCTGATTACGCAACCCCTATAGTTCCAGTGCGAAAAAGCAACGGCAGTGTGAGGATTTGCGCCGATTACTCGGTAACACTAAATAAGCATACATACGTCGATAAATACCCCTTGCCTCGCATTGAAGAGGTATTTGCAAAGTTAAGCGGAGGTGAAAAGTTCTCGAAATTAGATTGTTCACAGGCCTATAATCAATTAGTGTTATCAAAGTCGGCACAGGAACTCACTACAATAAATACCCATAGAGGGCTATTTATGTATACTAGGCTAGTGTTTGGACTAGCCAGCTCGCCAGCGATCTTTCAACGAACTATTGAGAGTTTACTAGCAGGTATTGAGGGAGTTGCAGTCTTCTTGGATGACGTGTGTGTTACAGGACCTAATAAATCAGTACATTTAGAGCGGCTCGAACAGGTTTTCCAGCGATTTCAGGCGGCGGGGCTAAGGCTGGAAAGCAAGAAATGTGCCTTATTTCAAAATAATGTGACGTATTTAGGGCACATTATAGATAAAAACGGGTTACGTAAATGCAATAGCAAGGTCGAAGCTATTGTAAAGGCGCCCAGGCCTACGAACGTAACAGAATTAAAAAGGTTGTTAGGAATGGTAAACTACTACCGCAACTTTGTACCTAATGCATCCTCAATATTAAGTCCATTGCACGAATTATTGCGCGCGGGCGCACGGTGGGAGTGGACGGAACGGCAACAGGCGGCGGTTGAACGAATAAAATGCGAGCTGGCGTCCGATCGCGTGCTGGGGCATTTTGACCCTAACGCGCAGTTAGTTCTGTCAGCTGATGCGGGACCCGATGGGCTAGGGACGGTTTTGGCTCAAATAGGGTTAGACGGGATTGAACGTCCTTTAGCTTTCGGTTCTAGAACCTTGTCACCGGCTGAGCGTAATTATAGCCAGTTACATAAAGAGGCTACTGCGTTGGTGTTTGCGGTAAAACGATTTCACCAGTATTTATTTGGTCGACAGCAACCATTTATTCTAAAGACCGATCATAGACCGCTTTTAGCGATATTTGGCAATAAAAATGGCATTTCAGTCACAACTGCTTCGCGGCTCGTGAGGTATGCGATCTTTTTACAAGGTTATAACTTCACGATCCAGTATATAGCAGGTAAACAAAACCTAGTAGCAGATTATCTCTCGCGCGCACCGGTGGACAATAACAAGCTGACCCACACAGATAAACATTGTTCGGCTGTGAGTATTAATTCCCTACAACTGCATAACTTACCGGTGACATATCGTGATTTACGTGAAGCGGCTATTAATGACAAAATAATAAATACCGTTATAAAATATATAAAAAAGGGTTGGCCTAGGAAAATTACGTGCCAGCAAATACGGCCATATTTTCAATGCAGGAATGACTTGGAAGTAGAAGACTACTGTTTACTCCGTGGGCACCGAGTCGTCATTCCGACGGTCTATAGGGATAGATTATTGTCGGAATTACACAACACACATTTAGGGATTGTGAAGTCCAAGAGTAGGGCTCGCGCTCGGATGTGGTGGCCGGGCATTGACCTTGACATCGAGCAGCTGATCGGCGCGTGTGACGTATGCAGCGCGCTGCGGCCCGCCCCGCCGCGCGCGCCTCCCGCCCTCTGGCCGGTGCCCGACCACCCCTGGAGTAGAATTCATATTGACTATATGTCTATAGGGCAAAGGGTCTATTTAGTGGTGGTAGATGCACTAACTAAGTGGGTGGAGTGCATAGATATGGGATCCGGAATTTCAACGAGTCACTTGATTAAAACATTAAAGGGTTTAAATTCACGGTTTGGATTGCCTAGGACGATTGTATCGGACAATGATCCTAAAATTGCTTCGCAAGAGTTCGCGGGTTTTTGTGAAGAAAACGGTATTTGTCACGTGACTTCCCCTATATACCATCCGAGTAGCAACGGACTCGCAGAGGGGTATGTAAAAATCTGCAAGAAAATGATTAAGTCTATTATGCAACAATGTACATGTGTAAATACGATAAATGAAATATTGCAAGACTATTTGTTCGAATATCGCAATACAACTCAGATGGGTACGGGGGAGTCGCCGGCAAAAATGATGTTTGGTCGTAATTTGCATTGCAGGTTAGATTTAATCCTCCCTCGGAGAAAAAAAGAGGGGATAGTGGGTACAAAAGGTGACATTTCAGATTCGCAAAATATGAACAAGGCAAGATCGTTCTCGGTCGGGGTAGCGGTCTGGGTAAAATGTTACCAAAATAGAAGACCGTTTTGGGCAAAAGGGTCAATAGTTAAAAAGGTTGGGAGTAGATTATATATGGTGAATGTATATGGACAAAATGTAAACTGTAAGCGCCACATTGATCAACTGAGACGGTATGTTGACAAGCCATCTGTTCTGGAATTTGTAACCCCCAGCCCGGTGATGACTCATGATAGCGGTGATAACAGTGTTGCTACTCAGTCGGAAATAACAGACACTGAACCGCCACTGTTGTTGCCTCCTATGGAGCAGGTCCAAGGAGACCCGTCCTTGGAAACTGAAGCTTCTGAAGACCAGGTCGATGAGTGGCAAGAAGCTTCAGAGGAGGGAACAGTAGAGGGGTCTGAGAGCGAGGTCATGGGAACCGAGCAGTTCAGGTCAGAACTGGCAGCGCGGCCTGCTACCTTAATTACTCCCGAACAAAGCGAAAACAATTTGCCTAATTCTGACCCACTGCCCAATTCCCATGGGCAACGGCTGAGACCTCGAAATAAGAAGGTTAGTTATAAGATATAACTTGCGGATAACTTAGAGATGTATACTTACTTATTATGTTATATTGTTGTCAACAGGTTTGGAAACTAAAGGAGGAGGAATTGCTAGATATGCAATGCAGGCATGTATGCACCTGGTGTTGGTGTGCGTGCGGCTCTCGCACACACGCCAGTATTAAACGGACCATTGTACAAGACGCGTGCGTTTCTTTACGGACCCACCTATACCTACCCAAATAGATATCATCCAGATTATTATATTATTTTAATTTTGTACTTTAACGTTTTAACTAGTTAAACGTATTTAAACTTGTTTTATATTTTAAATATTTGTTGTATTGTAATAATTAATTATAACGTTTGCTATGCCCTAACGGGGTCCTGTGCATTGCCTAGCTTTAAGTTGCATGTGTCAATTAAGTACAAAGTTGCAAATAATTAAATTGAAATTAAATTGAAATTGAAATAGCAATTTAAGTCGTATATTTTGAAACTGAGTACTCGCAAGAAACTCAAAACCTAAAGGGTACTTCCCGTTAATAAAGAAACTACTATAATTATTATAAAATAAATGATGTGGTAACATTTTTTTTTTTTAGGATTACTAAATTGATAAAGTGACCCTGTTTAAATTTATGCTCCCCCAGCTTTCCACATTGTAATGTTACGGATTCCATTTTTATTTAGTAATAAACATACTACAACTTTTGCTTGTTATAGGTTTGTACGGAACCCTCGGTGCGCGAGTCCGACTCGCTCTTGGCCGTTTTTTTTTATAATAGAGCAGTTCAATGAGTTTATTCCTACCTACCCTTTAACGAAGTTACCAAACGTTGGGACTCAAAATGCATTATTTATCCAGTTGCAAAGTTAAAGTGTACTAACTTCTGAGCTAGACGTGGATTCACTGAGACAGGAGTGCTATCCTTATCTCGCACGGCTGGTTAGAAAGAGGTGCCGGTTATCTGCCTTTTGGTAACTTAGTAGGTAAATACATGTTGAAGTTTAAAAGAGAGGTGGGTTACAGAGCTTGCACACTACCATCAGCTCAATTCCTCAAAATGCGAAACTGGTGTCAAATCTCCAACGACTATAAGGTAGAGGTTCGTATTCCAATTAGGCATCTTAAGTATTCACACATTTTTTTTTTGATACGCGGGGACAAACTATTTCATCGACTTCAAGTACATAATATAGGTTCAACTTCGAGTAAGCTACGGTTGAAACTCAAATGGTGTAAACTTTGAATAACTATAAAGACGCTTTTGCTCCCTCACACGCATAGAGTTAGTAGCTGTCGTGCCTTTTCAGCGGCCTAGTTTAAATCTACGACCACTGCTGCAAGTATGCACCCTCTCGATAGATTAGGAATTAAAATAAATCTAAAGACTTGTGACGGAATAGCTGGAGGTAACTATTCCTTTTCCAAAAGCCAAGTTGGTCAGATTGAAGCACAACCTCATGGATGTGCTCCTTTTGTGAGCAGCTCTAGCTCAAAACTTGGCGCCAGTAATTCACTCACGCTCCCGAAATAGTTTCAGTAAAGTTAGCCCGCCAATTAACCTGGCCTGTTGGAGATGTCTGGTTTTACACCGGCAAAGTTAAAGTGCATCTCTTCCTTCTAAACATCACAGGCGCGAAGGATACCTATTGAGTGCAACCCAACTTTCTACAGGTAAATTCAAGAAAGCCAACATGAATATAACCAGAGTATGATTTAATATGTTATGGTTCTAAATAGATTGTCTCATAGTGTTTTGTTTTAGTTAATTAAATATGTTTGGAATCAAATCAAAATCAAATCAAATCAAAACATTTATTCGTGACAAACACAACAAAGATAATAAAAGAAATAAAATAAAAGGCACATATTTGCCACGAAATGGACCCAGCTCAGCATGTTGCTAGCTTTGCAGCCAGCGCTGGTCTTCCGCTGGGTCCATTCAGTGAGAGCACGGAGAGTAACAAACAAAAAAATTAAGGATCCAACCTAAATATAGGTACTGTCGAAATGTATGGCATCGTGCAGCGCCATGATTCCTGCATTACGGCACAAAATGTTGTTAAACTTGGACTGTTTTTTTTGATAATTATTTTACCTTCGGTATATGCCAAGTCTTTCTGTACCATATTTTGCTCATCAGGATTATCTTATAGTTTTGGCAACAAGTACCTATGTTGTTATTTGTATCATGAATTAAACTAATCTGAATGTGAATACCTATGTAAATTCAAGAGTGATGACACGAACGAAACCAATGAACCTCCTGCCTTATCATTGCAACCCTTGTATAACCTTTACCACCATACATGTAGAATTAATTCAATCCATTCGTGCCATTTAGCGAATTTACCTACACGAACAACGAACAGTTTGTATAAATTCACGACTGCTGATGGGTTGCAATATCGCCTGGGAAATAAAATTCCCGGCACTGGCTGAAGCGGTAAACGGAATTTGGAAAATTCGGTCAAGCAAGACTAGATTTCTTAAGGCAATACCTACCTACCTAAGGCCACTTTCGCATTTGTCGGTTCAATCTCGGTGCCGTATCAGTAAGCTGTCAACTGCCAGTGTCAACTTTCAGACAAGTCAGTACAGATTCTTTACCGAACTCCTACATTTAAGTAAGTGCTTTCCTGATTGGCGCGAGATGCGTGGAAGCTGTGCGGTACCTGTGCGGTAAATTTGGGTGACATCAACAGGCTCTGGGTAAAGTACAAAATACCTGTACCTACTCGTATACGGTTATAGGTACTATACGACGAAACCATAACGAAAAAACCATAGAATGCAAGCTCCTTACACATTTCTACCGGAACACGTGCCTATAAAACCCTGTATGCGCATGTTAGAACTAAACGGCTGCCTGGCATCGTTTTGACTACCCGCCCCCAACCCCGCATAATGGCAATTTGTGGCGCTGTTTAGACTTCTATGGTTTTTTCGTTCACTGCCTAAAAGGACCTAACCTGTGGACCCAAGAGGTCTAGCATTAAAATCGTGTTCAAATGCAAGGATTGATGAAATTATCTTAAGCAACAATAGGACACATCCCACCTGACTAATTAATTACATTATACCGCGTCATTAAGTCCCTAAGGCTGTTTACTCAGTAAAAACAAAAACGTGTTAGCAGAAAACATTCCTTTTACCTACAGCGTCGGCGGAGCCCAATTTTAAAGTAAAAGTAATGCAAGTATTTTCTCTTACGGCTGAATTTATCGCCATCGTTTTGGCAAAAAAGCCTTTCAAGGGAAGTTCGTTACGCGTAACGAGTGCTCTGATAAGGGTTGCCATGGGCAATTTGTTTTGGATACGTTCCTTCCCGCATAATTGAGAAATAAAATATTTATATTATTATTTCCTCTTCTAATGAAGCTGTAAAAGTGTAATTCTGTTTTCTATATTTATACATATCTTTCCGTACCAGTATTGTATTTTGATCAGTCAATAATTCTGAAATTTATATATCTTATTCAATACCCAAACGACTACATACTCGTAGTATTTCATGATTATTTTGATCACCTTCGTTTGTAATCTATGGAACTTCCAATCTAGGAGGCCCGCGATTCTAATCACAAGGTCATGACTATGGCTGTCATTAAAAACTCTCAATCGTCGCAGATGACATTTATTTACGACTAGCTGCTTGGGCGGGTGCGCCCGCGTTCTATTCTATATCCTAGTGAATATATTAAAAAACCGGCCAAGAGCGTGTCGGGCCACGCTCAGTGTAGGGTTCCGTAGTTATTCGTCCAGAAATTATTTTGTAATTTTTTTCAAAAACTATTCAACCTATCAAGTTCAAAATAATTTTCCTAGAAAGTTTTTATAGTTCTACTTTTGAGATTTTTATTATTTTTAAAAGTTATGGTTCAAAAGTTAGAGGGGGAGGGACACATTTTTTTTTACTTCTGGAGCGATTATCTCCGAAAATATTAACATTATCAAAAAATGATTTAGCAAACCCCTATTCATTTTTAAATACCTATCCAACAATATATCACACGTTAGGGTTGAAATGAAAAAAAAAATAAACACTCCCCACGTTACGTATAGGGGAGGTACCCTATTTTTTTTTTTACCACTTTATCGGCGTGATTGATATACATATTAGTACCAAATTTCAGCTTTCTAGTGCTAACGGTTACTGAGATTATCCGCGGACGGACGGACAGACAAAGCGAAACTATAAGGGTTCCTAATAGTCGACTACGGAACCCCAAAAATGTATTAAAAAAACAGGAATGAATAGTATCGGATATACACCTGAATACAAACTTACAAAATTACATTTTACGCCTCTTTGGTATTAGGGTGTGCGTGGAGCGGATGTATATAAATACGTATTAAATATTTGGGGACTGACAGTTAATTTTGATTTCATATCTACTTTGATGTAATGTACCTATATTTATTAAGATATGATTAATATTCCTTTCTCCGGGGCAATTATGTCGGAGACATAGGTTAAATACTTTGAAATAGTTGTCTATGTTACGACATTGACAACTCTATTTCTCTTCCTTTTTATACTTCTATGTCAATGTATCGCTCTGTAATATATTTAATCTTATAAATTCACAAACCCTTGTTTCCTTGACATGGTTGTTTGTTTCATTTTTAGATTTGTTAGATTAGATTAGATTAGAGTATTTATTTCATGATAAAAAATTACATTACAGATTTGCATACATGTCAAAAAAAAAAATTTTTTTTCACGATCGTCAAAAACAGAGAAAAATTAAGATATAATATTAGGACAATGTCAACAAATATAAGAACACAATAACAAGGAAATAGAAAAAAACAAACCAAAAGCAAAAGAACACCTGTAGGTATCGTCATTATTTACAAGATTAAGAAGAGAGATTTTATTTTATTTTGTTAGATACGCATTTTTCCTCAGAGGGTTTTTATCCCCATACGCATTTTGCCACGATTTTTTTTTGTTTGTCCTGGACTCAGTCTTTCTCGTTGATTATCTTTTTTTGACTTGTTTTGAAAATTACTTAACTACGCGATTATTACTGCTTGCGGCGGGAACACCTGAAATAAAAAAATAAGTTGTGACAAAGAACAAACATAAAAGAATTCGGCCAAGTGCGTGTCGGGCCACGCGCAGTGTAGGGTTCCGTAGTTGCCTGTCTGTCATTGTTACATTGACACGCGCCAAGTAAATGGTGCGGTTGCGTCGGCCGAATTTGAACGACAGTTGGCCCTTTAAGTTGGTCGACTTACTCGATAACTAGTTATGCCTACTTAGCCGTGATAGTTTTCCCTTTAAATTCATTATATGTACTACTGCCAAGATTTTTTTCACATCCCCAGTAGCAAGCAAAAAACATCAGCGAACAACGTTATGTGAATTAATGTCCACCAGTGGCCGGGTCTTTAACTCTTCGACATTAGCGTCGTGTTTTAATCTCTGCTTTCCATTTGCTTACACTTTAATTAATTACTAGCTCTATACCTACACGTAACTTGCTTTACACCGTGCACGCTCGGCGCGGGTTCAACCCCGCTATTATGTATCTTGAATTATGTTTTAACTTCACCTCACCATTCACCCACAGATATATCATGACGCCGCGATTCGTCGTAACTAAGCGTAGGCAGAGGTCTAGTTCCGATAGGCGTGACGGGTGGGGTGAGGCGCACTAGCGCGTTCCGAATAACAGCCCAAGAGTCTAATTTTGCCTTATGGCGGCCTACGTACTTGTACAGCGATGTAAGAGTTAATTAATGTCGTCAACGTCTACAAGTGCGTCAAAAAGGCAATTTATCAAGAACGTCACGCCTCGCACCTCACACCCGTTTTAGTATAGCACGCCATTGCAGTTTAGCAACGTGCTAAAGGAACCCTGCTAGCACAGAGTAGGTAAGCGATTTTCGCTACAAAGTCGCATACTAAATTGTATCGGTTGTGGTGCATGTCGCTACTAAGGGCCTGTGCAAAATGCGTTTTCTTCACGCGCCCCTCGACGCGCATTCCCGTACTACCATCTGCTAAGTAGTTCCCCTACTACCAACCGTTAGGTAATAGGGAAACGCCCGTCGACGGCGCGTGAAAAACGCAGTCTGATAGGCCCTAAAAGTAACAGTGAATGTGTAACGTAAATGCTAAAAACAGGTTATAGAAAATCGGATGTACCATAAGTTTATTCAAAAAATAAGATGGTCTCTCATTAGAGTTAAATTTTGAGATTATAATCTAGGTCCCATAGTATTTTACCTAAAACAAGGGGTGTGTACCTAAAGCTAAACATAGTTTGTTCTTCCTATGATATTATATTATATTCCGGGACGTGAATGCACTTTATAGGGCACAATCTAAATTTCATAGCCAAAATGACCACCTGTTAAGGTCATCTTTTTGTATTTTTTTATGGGCCCGAATTTTTAGGTCTACACAATAGCAAGAAGACTTGAATTATGAATAAATTTTAACTTTGGCCGTTAAAGGGTTAAACGAGGGAAATGTCCTATAAAAAAAAATCTTATTCGGTACGTTCAGCATCTTATAGTTAGTAGCAGCCAAACTGGCCACATGCTTACTCCTATAGTAACAAAGACATGTTGCGATATATTTGACTACTTTGGCTGCTACTAACTATATGATGCTGTTTGTAAATATAATAAAGTTTATTGGATATAGTAGCGTAGCCATCCATATTTCTGTCACCTAAGGAAACATATGTGTACGCGTTATCATGCAGTCGTCGTATAAGTGAGAACACACAAGGCGGGAGCCAATAATGCACCGCCCAATAATGTACAGCCTGATAATCCGCGTCCACTTTTTATGGACTTGGATTATTGAGTCGTGCATTATCAGCCCGGACAAAAGTGGCTTCCAATTATTGCCCCGGACCAAGTTTTCTCAGGGTGATAATGCACGGCCCAATAATGTACAGCCTGATAATCCTTGTACGGTATGGACGCGGATTATTAGCTGTATATTATTTTGGCCGTGCATTATCATGGCTGTACATTAACCGACACCCATAAGGCAACGACTTACTGTTTGTACTAGACCTGCTTTCTGTTTACAGTAAGATCAAAACTAACCTTGAGTTCATTAGTTTCATTACACACTCGATCCCATGCAACTGTGCTACGCCCTAGCATGTAGCAGCATTTTTCCGCACGCCGCATTTTTCGTGCAGCGTCGAGAAGTATGGATTCCAGCAACATTTCAGTAGAATGAGATGCATTAAGCGGAGACCAACGCCTATCACTTTCACTGCCAGAAAGCCGCCTAGCAGGCGCCTACGCCGTAGTCGTTTTCCGATACATACGAGATAAACCACAGGATCGGCTACGAGCGTAGCGATTCTCGGCAGTGAATGTGTAGCACGCTCGTAGCCGATAACATACGAGAAACCGTTTGTAGAGGTAAGTGCCTACGAGTGGAGCGCCTGGGTCCACGGGTCCCCGGCACTGAAGTATTAAGGCAAGCGCTCTTTGCTAAAATACGCGCTGTTTAAACTAACAACAAATTATCACTTGTTCATGCAGTTGTTCATATCATAACGCAGTGCCCCGTGAAATTGAAGAAAACTCCTGAAAATATACGTTTCTTTGGAAAATCTAGATACTATCGCGGAATCTAGTATTGTATATTGATTGGGATACAATAATTTGTGCAACTGGTTTTTAAAGAACTTCATAAGTATGTAAATACTTATGTAAATCATATGTAAATAGAATTTAAAATAGTTATTAAGGAACGACAGTAGTTAGTCTACTACTGCTTATTTTAATGTTTTTATAACCTTTAGCACGCACCCCTTTAGCATGGAGTAAACACCCCGTCCCAGTTATCTTTTATTTACTTAGTTGAAAAATTGTCAGAGCTGGTCTAGTATGTCACCAAAGTCCATGATCGCAGGGCATCTATAAAAACTCATGAGCTGTGTCAGGGTCCTATTATTGCCACACTACGGCCACAGTACGGGCTTTTACAGCCCTATTATAAGTGTAAATGGGGTGGAAACACACCCTTTGTCTTGGGATTAAACAAATACTGTTGTGATAAGAATATTGGGCAGCTGTTTGGTACCATCAAGATGTGATACTTCATAATCCGACTTAACCATGTTCAAAATACTATATGAAATATCGTAACTGCTCGTACTCGAATAAAAACCGATTCCAAATTCATGTAGAATGGAAGCTTTACTTAACCAGCTGGCACGTTATCCAATCTTTCTAAAACAATACGCTCGTAGGTGCACTGGGCTTTTTGTGATTTTCCTTTTATATCTCTGAATGGACTAGAACAAAGAAACGGCATTTTACGGTCTGTTACTAATCCAATTGATACTCCTGCGTATTCGGTTCTATTCAATTAGCAATAAGGTGAGTCGGGGCAAGAGTAACATCGGGGGAAGAGGGTCAAAAGCTTCTCCAGCTAATTATTTTGAATTGAGCGCCTTTTTACTACACTACTCCCCCCCCTCCCTTTTCCTACTTTTACTACTTTTTTTTAGACTAGGCGCCTGTCTGTTTTACCGACGGTACAAAAAGGCGCTCAATTCAAAAGAATTAGCTGGAGCAGCTTTTGACCCTCTTCCCCCGATGTTACTCTTGCCCCGACTCACCTTACTAGAATAGAGGTCCAAGGGCTAAACGAATTTTAGCATTATCTCAATTTTATTACGGCCAAAATCCGCGATATTCTTCCATGATTATTTCGTTAGGTAAGTATTTTGTTTTAGTAGCTAACACTGTCGGCATATATGAAATAATTATAGCTTCCATATTCAGATCTGTAGAAAAGCACAGAGTCCTCCCCGAAGAATACGGCGCTGCGACCACTACGGTTTTCTTTGACCCCTGGGCTGGGTCACACTTCGCCCGAATGTTGTTGCCGTCCTTGTCTAACGTATATATGTTAGACAAGGACGGCAACCACATTTGGGCGAAGTGTGACCGTAGCGTGATAAACATTGAGCACGTATACAGGCCGCAAACAGGTGATAGCCTGTTCCAAGTCATATTCGTAAGTTCCCAAAGCTCAGTCGAGTTCTCCAATATCTATCTATACATGTAATCTTTCAAAAATATCTACGCATGCCTCATAAAGAAAAATTTAACTGTACCTGCATACCAATAGGGATGTTGACACCAAATAAAATAACCAATAATGTAACATTTTCTCGAAAAAGGATTGAAAATATATTCAAATGGGGAAAAAAGTAAAGCAGGGGATTAAATAATCATAAGTTATAAGTACCGTAAAATGGGGTGAGTAGAGATCGCGAGGAGAGTTGCGTTATGAATGGGGAGAGAAGGGATGAAAGGGGGGTGAGATGGGAATTTAAGGCTACTGCTACCTAAATAATGTATTCCAATTTAAAATGGAGCTAAAGTAATACTCATAATAAAAAAAAGACCGGATTGCACTCCGGGAGTGCCGGCAGAAGTGAAAACTCAATAACATTGTAACAGTTTTTCGATCAGGTCACGTGACATCTTACAATGTCACCCTAAAACTGAATTTGACGCAAATTTATAAACAATTATCTATTACTTAGGCGGACGGGCCCGTCGGCGCGCCGACGGGCGGCGGCAAACACGATACCAGTTGTTTTTGCCATTGCCAAATATTCATAACGTACGGTAACGTAACGTAACGGAATAACGTCTAAATTCGAACTATTCGAATTTGCAAGAACAGCAGACCGACGCAGACCAGCAGGCGACCAAAATATCAATTTGTTTTTGCCGTTGGTAAATATTTTTCTAAGCCTTATGTCTTTAGGAATAACGCCCAAATTCGAACTATTCGAATTTTCTCAATAGCATAACGGTGAATGACGCGTTGGTTTATTACAAATTTATTTGCAGAATATGCTATTGCAAAAAGTGTTTAACGGCTTTATACTCTTACGAATAGAGTTCAGTTTTGAATGAAGTCGAATCGGCTAGCAACAAAAAGTGACCTCCTTCACATCTGACGTCACAAAACTCTGTCGCGTAATTAACAATTTTTCCCCATCCCATAAAGTGCTCAGTGCCGCTAGAAGTTTTCACTTCAAAAAAATCGATCCAACAATCATCCAAAATCACCTTTGTATGAAATCCATCTCACCCCAACTACGAGGGACTACCGGGCGAGGTGGGATTTCGTGTTTATCGTTTAAGTTATGAAATGGAACTACCCAAAATCATAAAATGTTAATGAGGTTATAATGTCAGTTTTGTCCCTACTCACCCCGTTTTACGGTATCCAAAGTTTTAAGAGAGGGTATATACTTTGGATGCTTATAACTTAATAATAATATATAGTTCGTATCGCACCTTCATATTGAAACGATTGTGTCATGTTCATTCGCTCATTCACGCTCGAGTGGCGTGACGTCACGATCCTTAGGTATATTATCTAGGTTAAACCACAGACTAATACAGACGGGCAGTATAAAGTAAGACATAGTCATATAGTTGTCTCTGTCACTTCTTATGGGCAGCTGACGTGAGTTAGAATGAGACGAATAGTATGGTATTTTGAGTCTATTGACGACTCGTCTCCATACTCTTCATCTACTGTTCACCAGAGTGTTAAAATAGTAAACAGTTTCGCCAAGACGTCAACGTCAAGTTGACACTTATAGTGTTGTAATTATTTTAAAGTTTATATTCATCGACATTTTATCGGCGTGAATTTTATGTAGGCGAGGCGTTTGGTAAGTTTGAGAGAGATCCTGGAAATACAGATGTGAGTGAGCTGGAGGTTTATTTTGCTACTTCCGTATACCTACCACATTAACTTTTGTATTGTTTATTTCAGTAGATAGCTGATACTATATAGATTATTATTATAGTTGTTAAATACTACTAAATTACATTTTAATATTTATTTAAAGTCCGAATCAAGTAGCTGTCTACACCTCACGTAGATAGTACCGAACAAATCACTTGCATTTATTCTTGACATCGAAGTTTTTTAGCCATGATAATCAAGATGAAAAGTGTCCTTGCTGTTAACATTTTTTTTCTCCATGAAATAATTGCACTACGCACTTACCAGTTGACGATGTGACGAAGCAACTACCAGTGTTGCCAATACCTAATGCAAAAGAAACTACTAAGGTGCTTTTAAACTCATTAATACAAGTGTTTAAGTAGTGGATGGAAGTTGTTATCAAAGTCGACCCGCAAATCAAAGTAACCCCGCTTTACGGTACTTGGAAAGGCCAACTATGGTTTTCTCTTTATGCAATGGGGGTTTGTAAACTTTGTCTCTTTGTTTTTAGCAATGTTTTTAATAAAACCTTGACAAATGATCGTTACCTTACCTACTATCCATACTTATATTATCAAATGCTAAAGTAACTCTGTCTGTTACGTTTTCTCGCTTAAACCGCTGAACCGATTGAGATGATAAGTTTAGAGATTAGAGATAGTTTGATTCCCATGAAAGGACATAGAATAGTTATTATCCCGAAAATCATCCCCTAAAGTGGCGAAATGGGGGGCGGAAGTTTGTATAGAGAAACGATATAAATACTTAAACGAGTTCCACGCGGACGAAATCGCGGACAAAAGCTAATTGCTAGCCTCGCTCACGCATCTCTTCCAAACGGTGGATATCCTCGCACCGATGGGTGCTCACCTTAATCAAGATAAACCTAATTATCATTCTGTGCGGGCCAGACATCCTGCGCTCGAGTGCTTAATTCAAACGTTGACAAAACGTGATATGCCCAGAGTGCACTACTGCATTCAGTATTCTACTCAATGATAAAATATAAAAACCGGCCAAGAGCGTGTCAGGCCACGCTCAGTGTAGGGTTCCGTAGTTTTTGTAATTTTTTTCAAAAACTATTCAACCTATCAAGTTCAAAATAATTTTCCTAGAAAGTTTTTATAAAGTTCTACTTTTGAGATTTAATAAATATTTTTAAAACTTATGGTTCAAAAGTTAGAGGGAGCGACACATTTTTTTTTACTTCTGGAGCGATTATCTCCGAAAAAAATAACATTATCAAAATGATTATAGCAAACCCCTATTCATTTTTAAATACCTATCCAACAATATATCACACGTTAGGGTTGAAATGAAAAAATAAACACTCCCCACGTTACGTATATAATACCCTAATAAAATAAAATAAAAACACTTTTTATTTTACCACTTTGTCGGCATGATTGATATACATATTAGTACCAAATTTCAGCTTTCTAGTGCTAACGGTTACTGAGATTATCCGCGGACGGACGGACAGACAAAGCGAAACTATAAGGGTTCCTAGTCAACTACGGAACCCTAAAAAGGTAGATACGTTGTATATACGAAATTCCGTGTTTAAAAATGGGCACCAAATCTGATGGCTGAAACACGTTTATACGTTTCCATTGACAACGCGAAACTGAGGCAAGTTGGTGCAATTGACTCAGTTTTGGTGTGCCACTTTTGGAGCGCTTATAACCTGTCTTTTTAGATTTAGCTTAGTTTTAAATTCATTTCCCGGTAGAATTAATGATGTAATATAAAAAAGATTACATCATTAATTCTACCGGGAAATGAATTTAAAACTAAGCTAAATCTAAAAAGGCTCTCGAGGTATTGTACCGAGGGTGCTGGCGGCATTACTCTCTGAATTGGAATGCTAATGCGTTGCGCGAGACATCCGCCAGCTCTTCAGTCACCAGTTACGTCTAGTTGATGTAACCGTTAATATTAAATACCTCCTTATTTTTCTTTGGGGGAATGCGTTGGTGCACCGTCGGTCGGAGGGGGACCGGACGGGTGTGTAGGACTCCAGGGCAGAAGGCCCAGACTACCCACTAAACCCCCACAGATTGTCCAGCCATTTCGCTTACAAGGAGGGTCAAAGATTCGCTTACGCATGCTACTTTAACCCTCACGACTAGGCGACCCGGGCCTAAGCCTGCAACCCGGTCCACTGCGGCGGGGGAGCAAGTGCGCATAACGCCGACGTGCGCGCCCCGCTCTACGTTTGCGGATATGGGGAGTGGAAGGGTCGTCCCGCGCTCTTTCCGCAGGGAGGAGGCCATTGATTCCCATGACCTCTCGCTGTCAAGAATCTTACAAACAATGGTCGGCAGCGAGATCTTCCTTATACGCCTGACTAATGTTAAATACCTACTCTAAGACTGCACTGTAGTTACTGGACGACTGACTGAATACGAAATGGTGTAAGTAAGTATTTAACTAATCACTTTAAGGCCTGCCGTGCAACTGAGACACCTGTAATGGGACAAGGGTGCGAGCGAGACGTCGAAGGGTACCGAGTCACAGGTGGGTTGCGCCCGCACCGTATCAGTTAAGCGGACGACATAATACCAAATCGATCGGACAACTGCAAGATTAGCTACAGTTAATTTGCAACTATAGTGAAATTGCCCTTACATCCAATATTTGACAGCTGTCATCCCAGTACAATTTATGTCATCATATGTCATCATTGACGTTTATTTTACCGGGATGACGGCTGTCAAATATCTGCTGTTAAAAACATCGAATTATAGTTTTTTTTTTCACGGTGCCGTTCGAACTATTTTTTGAGTGGATCAAATGTTTGTATGGTACTACTATTAGAACTAATTACTAACTACAATTACAGCACGTAAAAAAAAAACAAAAAATAAGGTTAAAGGTACGTAAGGTACTCGCTGGCGACAGCTGAAACGGCTGATACAAATTGTCGTACTTAGTATTATGACGTCACCGCATTATCTCCGTCTACCGTTTTATGGCCAATCACAACAGTCGTGACTGAAACTGTAATCTTACAAATAAAAAATAAAAATTAGAGTAGGTACAAACGACCACACTGTTAACTGACCAATGACCATCCTGTGTTTATAATAGAAACTTATTACAATGCACTTAAGGTGGTCACTTAGCTGTGTTGTCGATAGTACATTGTTGTTGTGTTATTTTTTTTGAAGTGTATCTATTGGTATCTTTGAATTTGCTCTTGACCAATAAAAAAACCTACTTATATATTTTTATGAAACTTTCAAGGGTCATAAAAATATAAATAGTGCCTTTTGTGATATTCAACCCTTTATTTTAATATTTTTTTGGTTTAATATCAATATAGTAACACTACGTTATACTTACATTTTAAAATGAGGAAAGTACAAGTACAGTACCTACATTATTTTTTAGGGTTCCGAACCAATAAGGTAAAAACGGAACCCTTATGGTGCGACTCTGTCTGTGTCTGTCTGTCACAAAGTTAAATATCTCAGGAATTACTAATGCTATCCATTTGAAATTTGGAATAATTTTAAAGAAAGTCAAACCACGTGTATGGAACATTTTTTTTTTTATACAACGTGTTAATAAAATAACGCAAAACCTGAAAACCGTTTGTTCAGAATCGAGCATAGAATGCGAAAAAAATAAAAAAATAAATTTTTGACAAGATTTATTTTTTACATTTGTATGCAGTGTTGGCCGACTGAGGCGACCTGCTCCATACAAATGTAAAAAATAAATCGCGTCAAAAATTTTATTTTTTATTTTTTTCGCATCTACTCTCGATACTGAACAAACGGTTTTCAGGTTTTGCGTTATTTTATTAACACGTTGTATATATTTTTAATATTTATCTAAAATTACGGATAAGAGGGAGGGAAAAAAATCAAAGTTTAGCTACTAGGTCAAGTGGGGTATCATATGAAAGGGTTTGAGTTGGACATTTTAAAACAGTTTTTCTTTTTTTTCTACATTGGTAAAATTTCGATCTATGAAGGAAAATGTAAAAAAAAATACCATTCCCCCCCTTATCTCCAAAGTTATACAAGCGAAAAATTTGAAATTATTACTTGTGATTAAGATAAACGTAAATATTACTGGAAAAGTATAACTTTTTCTGTATCTAGCGTATTTTTTGTTTTATTTTCAAAAATCATTTCCTAGTTAAATTTGCAATTTAATCAACTTTATAAGTATTTTTTTGTTTTGAAATTCCTATAAGACTATAATAGAAGTACTATCTTTCAAATAAAAAAATAATAATCGAGATCGGTTCACGTGATAAACAATAATCGCTAAAACACCAACATACATACTAAGCTGATTGCCCTTGCACGTTAGTACCAAATAGGGCCGATAGATGGCGCTGACCCCATTCCTACTTCGCGCTGTTAAAATTTTTCTAGAATTAATAGGATTGGGACGGGTATACTTCAATTATTCAATAGCAGGTCCAAAAAAAAAGATCGCGATTCAATTGTCTAATTTGTCTTGTTAGTTTGATGGTCTTGGTGTAAAACTTATTCGTTGTTTTAAATTGAATTCTGTTGTGTTGGGTTAAAATAATTAATTTAATTTAAAAAATATTGGGATATTTACTTTACCTTGAGTTAATTGATAGTTTGTACGGAACCCTCGGTGCGCGAGTCAGACTCGCACTTGACCGGTTTTTTTTATGTGCTCTGCCTACCCCTTCACACACACACACACACAGGAAGACAGGCGTGAATGTATGTAACTACTAGCTTCTGCCCGCGACTCCGTCCGCGTGGAACTCGTTTATATCGTAGCTGCATACAAACTTTCACCCCCCATTTTAGGGCAGTGGGGGGTTAGAAAGGGACAAAAAGGAGCCTCTGTCACTCGCCATCCCTTCAACTATCTCCACTTAAAAAATCACGTCAATTCGTCGCTCGGTTTTGCCGTGAAAGACGGAAAAACAAACACACACATACACTTTCCCATATATTTGTTTTTTAAAACCACGTCGGTGCCAAACAAGCTTACGGCCCACCTGATGGTAAGTGGTTACCGTAGCCTATGGACGCTTGCAACTCCAGGGGTGTTACATGCGCGTTGCCGACCCTTTAAGAATTTATACACTCCTTTTTTGAAGAACCCCATACTGTAGTCCCTCGGGAAAACCTCGGCAGGGAGCTCATTCCCATTTATAATATTAGTATGGATATGGATAAAATAAAATTCATACTGTAAATATGCAAAATGCAAACTAAGCACAATACGAAATAGATCATAATTGAACGAGCGAGCGAAACGAACGAAGTTCTCGGTTTCAGCTTGGACCAAAATGCTTTCTTATGTCCGGGTGTCCGAATGTTCGGCTGTCTCCTCTACAGGTTGATTATCTATTCGATATTTCGAAATTAAAAAAGAATTGAAAAAAACCGGCCAAGTGCGAGTCGGACTCGCGCACGAAGGGTTCCGTACCATTATCTATAAAAACAGTAAAAAATCAAGTTTGTTGTATGGGAGGTCCCCTTAAATATTTATTTTATTTTGTTTTTAGTATTTGTTGTCATAGCGGCAACAGAAATACATCATCTGTGAAAATTTCAACTGTCTAGCTATCGCCGTTCTTGAGATACAGCCTGGCGACAGACACAACGGCAAAAAAAACACGTTTGTTGTTTGGGAGCCCCCTTAAATATTTATTTTATTTTGTTTTTAGTATTTGTTGTTATAGCGGCCACAGAAATACATCATCTGTGAAAATTTCAACTGTCTACCTATCACGGTTATTGACATACAGCCTGGTGACAGACAGACAGACGGACAGCGAAGTCTTAGTAATAGGGTCCCGTTTTTACCCTTTGGGTACGGAACCCTAAAAAAGAGCTCTAGAACTCGCGGGTTCTTCACGGAGCCACTAGTTTTCAAGTTTTAAACTGATGAACTCCTAGGACTTATCTTGTTTGGTCGAATACAATCCCTATAAAACTCAAGCTTTGAAACCGTTAACTAAGTTCGTCTCTTACGTTTTTATATTGTTCAATGACAATAGAACGAAACATCACAAAAGCTTAACCAAATAGTTCCGCGACCAAAACCCCTGAACCCTTTAGAGGGAATAAACAAACCATTTTCTCTCAAATCCAGCGATTTCATCGTATCAAATCCGCCGCAATTGCGTTCGATGCTGCAGTTTCAGTGCCGCTGACGTCTCGCGCGGAAATCCATTGTGTGCAAAGTGATTGGACGTGGCTGGCATCGTGGGTTAGAGCGGTTACCTACTCACTGTGACTTTTTGCCGCGCTGCAAACACGATACAATATCGATACAGGTGATCTTTGCCTAGTGTCGCCTTACAGTCGCGATTTCGTGAAACGCGTTTTGTAACATTGCTAAATTCACTAGGTTACGCATCTAAGGAGCGCTCATATCAGTGCGGTTTTCACATCTGACAATCTAAGGCGCCTTCCTGATTTGTCAGTGCGGAGGCTATACGATATCAGTAAACTGTCAGCTGTCAGTGTCAACTGTCAGTCCAGTTAGAATTGATTCTTTATAACATTAAAATGAGTGCTTTCTGAACGGCGTGGGATGGGCGGAAGCAAGCGGTGCCCTTGCCTACTTATGAATGAAGGAGACATGAAAGTGTGGATATGTCTTCGTCTATCGAATATCGCTGATGAAATACTAGACTTTTAAAGTTAACAGTTAAAAGATTCACATAATAAAACCGAAAGCAGCTGTGCAGATGTTTCGCTGGAGTATTTGTATGTATACAGTTTTTTTTTTACGTTGTGTTGCGTAAGGCGAACCAAATCGGTATGAAGACCGACAGTGCCGTCCAAGTTTCCCTATGGCGCCTGTGTCGAATTCGCTTACTGACCCAGTGTAAACCAGGCCTAACAGTCAGTAGCAGCCGCACTCGTCACGACGCTTTGTGGTCTCGATTAGCAGCGACATCTGTCAGCCCAGCGACATGTTGCAAACCACCAGTGTGTACTCGTAATGCTAATTAGCAAGCCCTAGGCCGTGTTAATGCACACGCGTCACAACGCCCGGGTGTAAACGCGGCCTTAGGTATTCATTTGCGCAGACATGCATAACGCCAGGTTTTTTGTAAAATATGTAATATACCTAACTACCTATACTCTACATAATTAAAAAAAATACCGGGTTGCACTCCGGGAGTGCCGGCAGAAGTGAAAACTTAATAACATTGTAACAGTTTTTGATCAGGTCACGTGACATCTTACGGTGTCACCCTAAAAATGAATTTGACGAAAATTTATAAACAATTATCAATTATTTAGTTAGGCGGACGGGCTGCGGGCGCGTTGGGTGCGACGGCCCGCTCGCCCGTCGGCGGCGGCAAACAAAATACCAATTTGTTTTTGCCATTGCCAAATATTTTTTAAAGCTTTATCTCTAGGAATAACGTTCAAATTCGAACTATTCGAATTTGCGAGAACAGCAGACGGCGGCGGTGAACAAAATATCAATTTGTTTTTGCCGTTGGTAAATATTTTTCAAAGCTTTTATCTCTTTAGGAATAACGTCCAAATTCGAACTATTCGAATTTGCTCAATAGCAAAACGGCGAACGACGCCTGGACAAAATTACAAATTTATTTGCAGAATATGCTATTGCATAAAGTGTTTAACGGCTTTATACTCTTACGAATAGCGTTCAGTTTTGAATGAAGTCGAATCGGCTAGCAGCAAAACATAAAACTTTGTGACCTCCTTCACTGTCGCTTATTTAACAATTTTTCCCCATCCCAAAAAATGCTCAGCGCCGCTAAAGAAGTTTTCACTTCAAAAAATACAAAATCTACGAATCCTGAAGTACTCGTATTACGTCCTTATGAAAAGTAAACACTGAAACCATCATGAACTCGTATTTTAACTTATTTAACGTGTCATAGAAACAGGCTTTTGACAAATTACATTCACTGTTGAAAGCTTTTATTCAACTTGCAGTACTGTCCGTAGGTACCTAAGTAAGTTGTCCCTCATTTACACACATTTAAGGACATTGCCGAATCCTGTACCAACGTTTTATTTGTGCCACAACCAAACAGGCTTCATAAAACTTGATTTAATTCTACCCAATCTGTATTTGTCATAGCTACATATGAACAGGGAAATGGGAGATGAAGTAAAAAAGAAATTGACTACAACAATGACAACTTCCAACGCCGCCATTGAGAAACAACGTCTCATGAACGATTATTAATCTTCAAGCAACCTATTGACAGCCATAATATACACACCCTTTTCCAACCCACCTCATATTGATGTGAATTGTCGGTAAACGTGAACTTCACTCACTTTCGCTATCAAGTGCATTCAAATCCATCCAATTCTGCATAACAAGACATTTTGTTTGACACGCCATTATACTGCTTAATGATGGATGCATAAATTATTGAATGGCGTATTTATCCGCGTGGGTTTGAAGCACTATTATTTTTACACAATTAGGTTGGTAAATATCATTAATTAGACATGTCGTAATTGTTTGTAAACAAAAAGATCAAAATAACGTAATTAATTTCAAATATCGGTAAGGTAAATGACCCAATATTTGTTAAATTACTTATTTTAACCCAACACAACAGAATTCGATATCAAACAACGAATAACTTTTACACCAAGACCATCGAACTACCAAGACAATTGAATCGCGATATTTTTTTACACCAAGACCATCGAACTACCAAGACAATTGAATCGCGATATTTTTTTGACCTGCTATTGAAATATACCCGTCCTAACCCCATTAATTCTAGAAAAATCTTAACAGCGCGAAGTAGGAATGGGGTCAGCGCCATCTATCGGCCCCATTTGGTACCAAGTGCAATCAGCTTAGTATGTATGTTGGTGTTTTAGCGATTATTGTTTATCACGTAAACCGATCTCGATTATTATTTTATTTGAAAGAGAGTACTTCTATTTTTACCAATGTTGAAAAAAAAGAACAACTGTTTCATAAAGTGCAACTCAAGCCCTTTCATATGATACCCCACTTGACCTAATAGTTGTTTTTTTTTTGCCCCCTCCTCAAAAACAAAACAAACCAAAAAATACGCTAGATACAGAAAAAGTTATACTTTTCCAGTAATATTTACGTTTATCTTAATCACAAGTAATAATTTTAAATTTTTCGCTTGTATAACTTCGGAGATAAGGGGGGGATTGGTATTTTTTTTTACATTTTCCTTCATAGATCGAAATTTTACCAATGTAAAAAAAAAGAAAAACTGTTTCAAAATGTGCATCTTAAGCCCTTGCAAATGATATCCCACTTGACCTAATAGTTGATTTTTTTTTTGCCCCCTCCTCATATTCGTAGGTTTTCATAGAAAATTAAAAAGTATATTTAAATTTCTCATTTTCCATGCACGTGGATAACTCTCATTTAAAATCATTGCAAATTTCAAATTGATAGCTTAAGTAGTTCGTGATATATTTCACTTTGTGACAGACAGACAGACGGACGGATAAAGCAATATGATGGCACCAACTAGCTGACCTAAGGAAGGGATTCCCTCTGGTCCACAAGGGCCTAATCATCACTTACCATCAGGCGAGATAGTGGTCAAATGAGTACCTATAGGTACGTAGTAAAAAAAAAATGGACCCCAGTGAGGTTATTCCAAACAGGGCAAAACAAAAACCTAATGAATCTGATAGAAGGTGGTCATAGCAACTACTACTTAAACTACACACGATAAACCCGCCGCATTTGATTCGGGCTCAACAAAAGCTTACACCAAAAACATAACCCTCCTCTCCTTCGGCAGTTGGGTAAAAAAAACCTTTTCGTCAGAATTTATATAACGGAACATTCAGCTGTAATAACATTTTCCGTAACATTCCACATCGGTGAACCAGTATAACATAACTAATTAAAAAAAGTAACATAGATATAGAGACAGAATTATTCGGTTCGGTGGATAAAACAAAATCAGCAGTTGTAAAGGAGCGCAAAATGTTTGTTTTACACTTGACTTATAGATGACTTATTGACCACCGACTTTTATAGATAAAACCTCAAGTAAAATCGCTATTGCATGTGTGAGTGAAGTGTTCAAATAGGCATTAGTTTTGTTTGTGTTATTAATTTTAAATGATGTATTGTCTATTCGAACACGTAACAAATACACGCTTTTTAACAGTAAAAAAATCTTGTACTAGACTGAAACATAGTCAAAGTTATTTATTCTTCAACTTAGGCATATTACATGCATCTACGAATACCGATAACATACCACCGTGCACCGGTTCTGAAACCTCTGCCTCAAGAAGAACCGGTGTAAAAAAAACGGCAAGGCATATTTTTTTCAAAACATTATAAGTACTTACAATATATAATTTCAGTATGAGCAGGTTTATTAAATTAATCTAACTTTCTACGAAAGCCTATTTATTTATTTTTCGATAGTTTGCTGGACGTTATCACTGCCCTCTCAATGGGAGTGTTTGGCAGCACAGCGGTCAGAATGGCGCAGGATGGTGAACGTCTAAGTTCGCGAGTTCGAGGATCAGCGCAAAGTTGACCTTGATACTAAACGCGACCAGTTGAAGGCCCACCCACCTGCTGCCACAGTATACAACTACCAGAACGGCGTACTTACGTGCCCGCAATGTGCACGGAATAATTTCGCCGCTAAGATAGGCTACATAAGCCATCCTCAAGCGCACGAGCGCCAAAATGCAGGATAGGAGTCGGAGTGGTCGCCATGGCCGAAAACGGTCGGATAGATCATCATCAATGTGTTTTGGAATTTAAATGTTGAGTTTTATACAAATTCCCAAGAACGATTTTTCGCTTCTACGAGTACTAGTCTTTAATAAGTTGTTTTGAGCTTACCTGTGCTTCTAGTAACCTTGGACCTATCAGTGTTCGTTGGGAAAATGAACAAATTCTTCCATTATTATTATTATTATTCCATTATTCATGCATTATTATTTCAAATACGTATAGCGTATATTACTTGAATAGCCCAAATATTGAGTTCTCATACGACAGCTGCTGCTGCTGCTGGATGCGGGTGGCGCAGGACCGGTCACTTTGGCACTCTTTGGGGGAGGCCTATGTCCAGCAGTGGACGTCTTTCGGCTGATATGATGATGATGACGACAGCTGCTGGTAGATACCCGTTATTTTACTTTTCATTCTATCATATCATCACTACATAGTATAAAACAAAGTCGCTTCCCGCTGTGTGTCCCTATGTATGCTTAGATCTTTAAAATTACGAAACGGATTTTGATGCGGTTTTTTTAATAGAAAGAGTGATTCAAGAGGAAGGTTTATATGTATAATATAGTATCCGTGCGAAGCCGGGGCGGGTCGCTAGTAAGTAATAATATACAACGTAGTTGTTCTCACGAGGGACCCATGCACTTGGCGCACTGGGTAATAGGGCCGAGTTCCGCTTAAACACAATATGGCTGGCGGAAGTGGCCGCAGCGGAAGTCGATAGCGCAGTGCCTTCGTGTGGAAAACAGACTAGATTAACTCCTCACTGATTACTAGGTAAACCAACCTAACTATTGTCATTTGTACCTTCGTCTATGTACCGACCTGAATTCTTCATACAATAAACGTTTTACTGATTTACTGAACTATCAAATACCTGCGGTGAAATATATTTTGCAGTGACGGCCAGTCGTTCAAATCCTAACCACGTTCTTGACGAATAGACAGTTTAGACAGTAGGTAAAAAGACATTAGCAACCAGCATTTTTACTCCAAAGGGAATAAAGACAAAATACGTATCTTATTCCAATCTATAAGGCTACTCTCTACTCTCCGCTATTATGCTGACTGCCCATACATACCTGTTAAACGAGGGTCACGCACGAAGTTCTTGTGTTAAGCTAAGTATGTGAAATATCAAACGAATTATCGTTTACAAGTAAAATAGAGGTCCCGATTGCACAGTTCATGGGAGTGCACTACTACGTGTAACATATTGGCGGGTGTTTCGAAAACATAGCAATGCACAAATAATAGCAGAACATTATCAAAACATAGAAATTGGTTTCTAGAAACTTTCAAGAGAATGAAAATGTTGCAAAATTACCGTTTTGCACATAGTAAGTTTCGAAACTCTGGAAATATTTCGTCGGTACATTGCTATTCCGACCTGTTTCTGCCAAAGTTGTTACCACTGTTAACAGAGGGGTGATCACGTTACTTTTGAAACGCCCATACAAGAAGTGACATTTAAACCTGACTGATGGACGTGATTAACCAATTCTCCTTAAATAGAAGTCTTTTGAGTACCTAACTGTAAGTTTGAAGTGATTCATCAAAGTTTGATTATTGAGGTCGTTAATTATATTTTGACGACCGCTTTAGCCTGGTCAGGGCAGTGACCCTGCCTACGAAGGAAGAGGTCCTGGGTTCAAATCCCAGTAAGGGCATTCATTTGTGTGATGAGCACGAATATTTGTTCCTGAGTCATGGGTGTTTTCTATGTATTTAAGTATTTATTTCTATATAAGTATGTTTATCGTCGTCTAGTACCCATAGTACAAGCTTTGCTTAGTTTGGGACTAGGTCGATTTGTGTAAGATGGTCCCCTAATATTTATTTATTTTGCAATAATTATATAACAAAAAAAAAAGCATATTGCAACCTCAACAAATTTCATTTTCCAATTTCAAGTTACAATAAAAAATGAATGCACAAAAGAAGCCGAATCCACGAATGTGGAGAGTCGCCTCTCTGTAATCCCCAATTTACTGCGTCTGTATTTTTCAAACAGTCTACTGTTGAAAAGACAAGGAAAGCTTTTATGTGTAGCACCTTAATTAAGAGTAATTGTCCCCTTAATGGTGCGGGTAACGGCAGAGGTATCGATAAGGAATGCCACAGTTTTTTTTAAAAGGTTCAGCGGGGATTTGTGTCAAGGCAATTAATTGTCTATACATAATGTCCATTCCTTGTTAATAGGGTTATTGTATATATTTGATGTCATACTTTCTTCGGTCAGATTATTCTACCTTCTTATTTTAATGATACTGTGCTACTGCGATGACAACGGCGTTAAAATAAATGAAATTATAAGGTAAACGTCCTAGTCCTCGACGTTGCACTGGGCACTTTATGTCAAAGGCATATGGGTCAAATTCGAAGTAACAGGATTTTTTTTCATTCGAATTTAAGCCATGTCACTTTGGCGATCTGAATCTTTGGTAGGTACAGTACATCCATACTAATATTTATAAATGCGAAAGTGTATTGTGTGTGTTTGTTTGTTTGTTTGTTTGTCCGTCTTTCACGGCAAAACGGAACGACGAATTAACGTGATTTTTTAAGTGGAGATAGTTGAAGGGATGGAGAGTAACATAGGATAGCTTTTATCCCCCTTAATCATCCCCTAAGAGAGTTTTTTTATTTTTATTGAAACATGAAAATATAAAATATGTGTACCGTAAAGAAATACATTATTTCGCCAAACTGCGGAGCAGTTTGTTGGCGATGAGCTCGCTCGGTTTATTACGAAAGTGGGTATGTATATAGAAATTACACTGCACTACCAGCCCGACGTAGCCCATTCATAACTCATAACATATTATTTTCCATTCGCGTGCAAATAAGATGACTGAGCCACTGGCGGGTCAGGAGTACAATGGTGCCTATAAACTACCTTGTTTTTAGTGCTATTAACTATATTGTGTTTAAACTATAAACTACCTTGTCTTTATTACAATGTAATACTAACTTAACTTATAGTTACTTACTGCTGTTGTTTTAATGAGTTATCGAACTTATCTAATAATATTTGTTTAAAAATTTCTTTCAAGCTACCTATTTTTAATTTCGGTTTATCAAGTAACCTAGGACTCTCATTATACATTTTGGGAATCAAGTATTCTTGAGTTCTTCGTCCATAATAATTTTTGGCTACAGGTTGTTTTAATTGTACTATTTTAGAGGATCGAGTCATACGTTTATTTTTCTCGTCTGTGAAATGGGGGGTAAAAGTTTGTATGGAGCTGCGATATAAACGAGTTCCACACGGACGGAGTCGCGGGCAGAAGCTAGTTCCTTATAAATATTGAACACTAACGGGAAATACAAGGTCGTAACATCACAATAGTACAGTCAGTCAAGCAAGTAGTGTACCACTTACCTTAAAATAAAAACAATAGTCGTAAAGTAATAAGCCACTTTCTTGGCTTACTGTACTTTAATGTCTAATGGTGCCTTGTGTCGCAATAAGAGCAAATGTGGAGAGTGAGTTAAACCATTTAGGTACCTGCACTCAGAGTATTGAGTGCCAGCCAACCTCTACGAGGTTGCCCTAATACAAGGTTGGCCAAAATTAATTGACATTTGACCTTACTATTACAGTTTAACTCAAAAACACGTTCACAAGGAATTAAACAATATTTTTCTTTCCTGACATGACTTTAAATATGTAACATTCAAAATATACTTCTCGGGTTTAAAAACAAAAGAGCAAATGTATTTTTTTAATTATTCACGAAATACCGCGCCTTTTAAGGTTATTTTATAAAACTGGTAAAGTAAACATTTTTACTTACAGTGCAAGTTAAATAAAAGCTTGTAATAAATATACCTAAGTATACATTTGTCAGGAATCTTTGATTGTAAATAACTGCAGCTTAGACTATGTCTTGAAACCATATGGGTTTGCTATACGTACATGTTTATTTGTTATACGTACGTATACACAGTCGAACAAAGAACTATTATGCATTTTGCACCTAAAATATATATAAGGTGCACATACACAAATCTAGACATATCGTTGATGTCAATTTAACTGTACGTACAGACGGCAAGCTCATCGTCGCTAAGGCGTTAAATTGGAACTCGTTAGCTGTCAATGCCACAACTTAAACGATTTTCTAAACTAACTAAGGTAAGAATGTTAATCATATTTTATAAACAGCCTTTCATGATTTACTTTCAGTACATGAATTGGACAATTATGAGATTTATCAAAGGGATATACAGCCTGAACTAGAAAACATAAATTCGGATAAGTATATTAGTATATGTATCTTGACTACAGTTTGTTTTATTTTTCAGAAGCCAAAACACGATTGCCTAAATTTCCATACAATCCAAAGTCGGGCCATTGTTTTCCTTCTATACCTCGGCTAACTCAAGCAATACCTACATTATCAAGTTAAAAGTAGGGTATCAAAAATCTCATTAAAGCAATTATTCAATAAAACTTTACAAAATATTCATCGACTTTGTCTTGAGGAGCCATTCGTGAAGAGTGTTCCATTTTGTTTTCCCGTGCGCGGAAAGATTAATGTAAGTGTTGTAATTTATTAGGTCGGGTTCATTACACAAAACACAAGTAATAATATTTGGAACTTAACGTTCCAACGCTCTCAACCGAGATGGCAATTTCGACACGAACGCGTTTACAAGTGAGATTACAGGTAAGTCATTTAAGTTTGCGGTTTTAGCCTTCGCAGTTTAATTATTATGTCAAATTATTAGAGGGTGAACAACTTGACAAGGCTGTTGCTGCCTCAATCATTTAATAGAGTGCCTGCGCTATTACAAGAATTGTAGTTATTATTTGTTATTTACCAAACAACGATTATTTTGATAAATAACACACTTAGTGGCGAAAGTGCGAGTGTTGTGACCTTTGTGCTTAAAAAAAAAAAACATTTATTTCAGACTACTATAAAATCCATATGTGTTAATAAGATCGAAACTTAAGACTACACATGTTAGCTATGCTGTTGTGTTATGCTTAAACAACGTTAGGAAGCTTAAAGGCGATTTCATTTCTTTTAATAAATATCTATTTTAATATCTATTTTGTTCAATTTTGTATCACAAACTCCAATAACTGAAGCACTAAAAATAAGAACTCACGTCCCGTATACTGCAACATATTGAGGTGCAGTAAAAATAACCGTAAACTGCATTTTTCAGTGCCCCTGGGATCGCTTATGGACTTTGTACCGACGGTCGCGAGACGTAATGCAACAAAATGATGTGAACGAGTTTATTAGATCAAGCATAGATGATACTGTTCGCATTTGTCCGGGGGGCTCTCTCTAGCCAGTCTCATTTGCCTGTTTTGCTTTAAGAGGAAACACAAGGGCCGTTTTTCCATAGAAACGTAGTCCCCTGTTTTCTCCCTGGATAATGGCAGTAGAGCATTTTTTTTTTTCCATGTCTATGGCTACTATGTTTTCCTTTTTTTCATAAATTTATTCTCATTATTCTTAAGGCCTGTAACACATTGGCGCGGCCTGCGGTGGCGGACAATAGTAAATTTGACAGCATGACTAGTTTGACTTTTGATTGACTGATTTTTAATAAAAAATAATAGTTAAGTAGGTCAAGTTTTGGGGAAGAAATCAGGGGACTACGAAACGTTGATTTTGTGTACTTTTAATAGGTATTTTCGGTCCAAGCTGCAGTTGTCTCTATCGCGCTCTGCGGGGGGAGGCGTGAGATTGGCGCGACAGCAATACATATTACAAATACCTATTTCTCAATTATCTCGCCCTTAGTGTTTCCTCTTAAGACCCTTACGGCGACCCGCCAGGACGCTCGACTCACTATATATACAGACGTTTCTTCGTTTCTCATTATAAAACGACATCTTACTATTAAAATATGAAATTTTGTATGCACAATGGGATCCACCATATCTACGTCTGAAACTACTTTATGTCGTTAGAAATTAAAATGGAAAAAAAATAAAGCGAGTAGAACGTTTTTCGAACAGCCTCTAATCGCTTTCGTTTTGCTTATACATATTTCTTTTATAATTTGTAGCAACAGGAACTGGTTTCCGAACTAGATATTGCGGATATTATTGTGTTTAAAATCTTTCATGTTATTCTAGTATAATGAAACATGATGATGTATACTTACGTTTTAAAATGAGAATGAATCTACGTTTCGGCCGTGCTACGGACTCCTAAGGCGACTGTAGCTCGCTAATTAACATTAGCTAACTTGTGAAAGAATAAACGAATTGCCAAAACTAATGATTGTTTCTTAATACACAGGTATTACACAGTGCATAAAATAAAATTCGTCTCTCCTGTGGTCAATAATTAAGAGCTCACGTGCATATAAATAATGTTTTATCACATAGTAATATATATAAGAGGAGACGCCGTTTATGCGGATTAAGAGTAAAACCAAAAATTAGGCTTTGTAGCCCTTAACTTTGATAATGTCCACAGGAAAGACGCTTACCTAAATCTGTGTATGACCCGTTTACCAATATGTTTTCGCAAGAACCGTGATCCGTTTAAATGACACCAAAGAAGGAGCAAATTAAAACATCACCTAATTTCAAGACTTTTTGTATTAAAATAGAAGGAGATACGAATAGTGGCACGACCTTCACCTTCACCCATTTGAGTATGGAAGAAAACTATTTTATGTCGAATTTAGTATATTAATAAATATTTCGCCAATGGGTTGGCTAAGAAATTCCTGGCCGGACTATGAATAAATAAAAATTCTAAATGCCTTTTTTTCTTAAACATTACACTTAATTGCGCGTCATTGCTTTAACTGATATGTTGGCATGAACTTAAGTATCTATATCTAACCAAATTGGTGGTGAGAACATAGTTTATGTGTTGGATTACTGAAGGTATATTTATGTGCTTACTTACATTAAATGAAGGTTTTGTTTTATTAAAATATATTCAATACAATATCCTTCAGGGTAATATACTTAAGCTAAATTTACGTTTATAGCTCAACTATAAAATACCTTCAAAGAAACTCCAGGTGAAGAAGTAAAAAGCTCTTGAAAAGCTCAGGTTACATTTTCAGCCCGCTGCCTCTCGTAAAATAATAACAGCCTATTTCTGAAAAGTCGTTAAAAAGCTTAAAGTAAGGGTTAATCTTTGGTTAAGATCAGGGATGCCGCGGATGCGATTTTTTTGACATCCGCAGAAGCGGATATTTGGGTGCAGACATCCGCGAATGCGGATGCCGATTTTACGTAAATAAACAATGTCAATTTTATGATATCACGCAATTATCTAACACGTTGAGCCTAAATTCCAATCGTAGCGAACGAATTAAAAAACGCGTCTGCTTTTGGACACAGAAACGAAAAGAAGTTTTTCTTACTAATGGCGAAAATAACGAAAATTCGCGCGGTAAGCGCCGCGTGGGCTTTTTTCTTGTCGTGAATTACAGTACATCCGCATCCGCAAAAACTCTGATGCTGATGTTGAAATTAGTGCGGAACTTCCGCGGTTCCGGATGCGGATGCGAATGTGTGCAACATCCCTAGTTTGGATATAAATTCTGTAATCGTAATTTTTTCATAGGCAAAGTTAAGTAACTTGTTAAGGTTTCAGTAAATAAAGAAATTAACGTCTTTAAGCGGGATATTTATTTAGAGATAGGTATATGTTTATATGTCTTCCGTGCACGAGAAAACCATGTGTAACACTCTTCGGAAATGGCTTTTTTCGAGAAATGACATAAATAACCAAACTTATAAGGTTTTATTCATATTTGCTTCTATGAAATTTTTGATGTGGTAAAAAACCATAATTTTGACGTTGTAATCAAAGGCATTGTTTGAGTTGGCCGAGGTAAATAAGGAAAGTAACCTAACCTAACTTTGGATTTTTTATACAGTGTTTCGTGTTTTCACTTCAGCAATAAAATTATATACTTAGTCAAGTTGTTTAAATCTGGCAGTGCAGCTTTTGTAAAATTTCATAATATTCCAATGCGTGCCCTAAAAACGCAGTAGCTAGAGACATACGACAAGACCCTGTCTCGTATCCCTAATTTTACGTCCTGCACCTGACTCAGGGTCCCGAGCCATTTTAAATTACCCATCACATTAACCTGCCAAATTGCACGTTCAGTCCTCGGCGATAAGGGTGATAGTTGCGAAGCGCAATGGAAAGGTAATGGAATGTCCCTAGAATTACCATTTTTTTCTTAATAGGGGTTTTGGACATTGATTTCGGTATTACGGGCCTGGGATTTTGAAAATCTCGTACTTAGGTAACATGACTATGTCTACTAGTAAACAATATGTTATGTTATGTTTATATTGGTAAGTATGTTAGTAATATGTAGCGTATATGTAAATATGCGCCTTTCTGCCTGAATCAAATAAGTATATGAAGTTGGCTGATCTCACGTCACGTCAACTTTTGGGGAATTCGTGGTACGAAATTGTTATATAACGGATACAGTCAGCGTTATATAGTTAGTAGCAGCCAGAGTAGCCAAATATTTCGTAACACACCCTTATTCTTACAGTAATGAATACGTGTACCGAAATATTTGACTACCTTGGCTGCTAAATCCTAACTACGAGTATTATGACGCTGACTATACCTACCTTTGCGAAGACAACACAATAATAAATTACCAGACACTCATTAAAAATGTAAAAAGTTAGCTCAAAGCCTCGTCCTCGGTCTGCGGAAAGGACGTAATATGACCTTAACCTAGAAGGGTAATTTTATACCTACCTTACCTTAACGTTACTAGTTATACTAATCATCAGGGAGCGTACATTTCATGCCGGTTTCGTCATAATGACGTATTCATATAAACACACAGGATGATTCAAAAAACGAAGTGACACGACTTAGTAACCGTAAACGTATTTAGTAACTAATATTTTATTTTATTTTTAATTACTTATAGGCCACAACAACGTGTCTATCGATGCTATCATGAAATTGGTCAAGTCCATGTTAAAATCAAACTGTGTTTCTTTATGTTCCTCATGTTCGTTGTGTTTTATTGTTTGCAAATGTAATTTGATGTTGCTTGCTTTTGGTGGCAAACTTTGCTGACAGCAGGAACAATAAATTTGTTTATTATCTATAACTAAACATGGATTTATTTGGCACAATAATTTTATAGCCTCCATGGCGACCTAGGCCACTAGCAAAGCATTAAGTTTCCTGATCTTATTAAATTTAACTGAAATGTTGTTTCCGCATGTCTCCTATTTGTGACAAAGAGTAAACTTTGATGTGACAATGTCAGATAAAGTTCTTTCAATGTCCGTCTCAAGTGTCAATATATTAGATCTACTTAAACGGAAGAGGTTGATTAGATAACAGTGATTAATCATTGATTAATCACATTTTCCATTATTGGGTACGGATAAATAAACGTTCGTTATGCCGTTGCTCTTTTCAAGCCTGTCATCGGCATGAAATGTACGCTCCCTGCTAATCATTTAATTTTGCTGTGAAGCGATAAATACTTATATTACGTTTTATATAAATAGAACTTGTTATTTTTGGATTTGAGATTATCCCAATAGATCTATCGGAGACGATATATTTTATTTTACCCATAAACATACGAGTATGACGATGTATTGCGCACACCTTACTTATCAAAACCAGTGCGCAACACGTCACTTACCAATATGATATCAAAACCACGAGAACAGACTGGTGCGTCATCGGGCCGAGATCTCGTTTAGCATAGAAATAATCCTCTAAAACTAAGTCTATATCATTGCGATAAAACTCTGGACTGTAACAGCTCCACTTTGAGGAGATAAGCCGACCCGCATCTGAATTATTCATTTGTCAAGATTCAAGACAACTGCTAATAGAATTTACGTTGTCACTTAACACGACAGCGAGCTTGAAATGATGTACTGGATTTCAGCAATTTTGGAATAGTACTCATTGTTATTCTGTGAATTGATTCTGCTCGCGAATAAGGTTATTGTGACACATATAGATTATACACAATAAAGCAATATAATATTGCTTTATTATTCGAGTTTATGTACGTATTCAATTCCAAGTCAATGTAAATGTGCAATATAAAATTTAACCACAATACAAGCAAACAACCTGACGGGCAAAGTTAAGTCTAAGAACTTGTAATTATTAACGGCAGATAATAATACCAAAACTAGTTCCATCTTATAAGTACTTTGATGTTATCTGAATACTTGGATCGACTCCAAGAGAAAGGGTGCAATTTAGATAAAAGGATCCATTGGCTTTGACGGCCTGTAATTGAGTCATTGGCCGAAGCTGGGTCGCAGATTTAACAATAAACTCGGCCTCAAAAGAATCAAAAGTCACTGGATATTTTTATAATCCCTCAATATTTAGAGTAAAATGTGAGACTAGAGGTAGAGGAGTGTTTTTATAAGCGGCCTTTACACCTGGCTATATGGCAGACGGGTCTGAAGCTAAAGGCATCAGTGGCTGAGCGCCCATACAAACCGATTCTCACTGGCTGGCCTAAAATTCATTTTCAGGAAAGCCTTTAGTTATATACCTACTCTAAACTCATTCATTTTTGTTCCGGATTGCCCATCGAAATTTTCAGGAGCCGCCACTGAATGGCACTAACTGCACTCACACTCACTGATTAGAGCGAAATGGTTTATCTCCCATCCCCCAGTGTACTGCATTAAGCCAGATCTAAAGGCCGCTTAATACGTTATGTACATACGAGTATACATGTCATATAATAGTTAGTTAGCGTGGTGGCACACTTGCATGTACAACGAGAAACAACGCAATCAGGATGCAAACTTTGTGGCTTCTGTTATGATTAGACACGCACTTGCATAGTGAAAACACTGCTCAAGCAGCTCAAGGTGATATGATAATCCCTTATAGGGATAAGTTCGCCTTTATACTTTGATCTATTGTGTGACATGTATATTCGTTAACCTGTTATTGTGTACAATAAAGTGCTTACATACATACATACATAATAGTTTATTATTATCTTAGAAATTTCAAATCAAAGATGGGTCGTCCTTCGATACGTTGACCCAGCCATATAAAGATGTGAGGGTTAATTTATGCGTACCTACTTGTATTATTATGTACCTATTATATACCTCTTGTGTTATTTATGTAGTATGTACAGTCAGCAAATAAAAGAAAAAATAAAAGCCTCTATAAGATACAGAAAATAAAGGAAAAGCCAGAATGTAGAATAAGTTGAATATTACTCCATCAGCAAGAGCTAGGTCTTAAATAAGTATATATGATCATGATGAGTCAACAGAGTGCTCCGGACATAGAAGTTGTATATAACTGGGTCACTTTTCTCCGCAGCTGACTGTACAGATGCGTAAACGCATTAGAAGGGCAACCATTTCAGATTCTACGTTTCATGATTGACTAGCCGAGACTTTGACCATCTAACTTCCTCCGGAGATAAAAACAATGTATATGGTACCTAATAGGTAATGTCAATAGGTCATGGCCTCGTTATGTTTCTTACTTAGTTAAATGATGTAACGTTAAATATTTATCGAAAAGGTCAATGAAACTGATAAGTAGCTATGTATTATGTTCAGCTGAGTAAATCAGTCTCAAATATTCTCGGTGCAAATATAATGTATTACTCCTTCGTTTCAGTAAAATTCTGAGTCAAATAAATAAACCATTTAAATATGTTAATGATGTCTGTGAAAAAAAATACTGTCACTTTTTTATTATTTATATTATTTGCAAAAGATGTGTTGTCTAGTAGCGATGAAGAATACGTAGATTCAGTTATTAATATGCTTTTAAACGGAGAAAGCATTGAAGTTCAGAAATCAGAAGAACATAGTGAAGGTACAGTTCGCTACAAGAATGTTTTCCTCAAAATATCTCGACACTATTTCAGTGCCAATAAAATTAGAGGCGGTGTTCGGATATTTTTGGGAGAATTCGTAATAAAGATTTTTTATAGTTGGCTATACCTAAGTACATTCGATTTCATATTGCGTTCAGAATATTTTTCTAGAAAATTGTTATGGTAAAATTACAAAGTTGACTGGATGACTCAAAACCGACCTAATTACTTAACTATAAGTTAAATAGGAGCATCCATCGCTTTAATTTAAACCCTTCAATCATTTGTTAGTACTTTACCACAAAAGCAGAAATTACTTGTATTTTAGCGATTCACCGCGTGCATTTCACCGCGGCAGAACAAAATCTCAATAGAGTTTTATACCTGAAGCTATTTTGCGCATGGCTTTTCACATTACTAGTTAATTTGCAGCATCTTAATTTCCATGTAGTACCCTAGATGCAATTCGCCGCGATGGACATTTGTTTGGAACGCTGTTTTATTTAACGCATAAGTGTGCTGTTTGTAATAAAACTCTGTAGCATTTTTTAAACGCGTTTTTTAGCTATAGCTTTTTTTCATAGGGGGTATCAAAGAAATCTTGGAAGGCATGCGTGAGGCCGAAGCCAACAGCGCAGAGGGACTTATTATTAATGACATTAATAGATTAGATCGAAGTAAACTGGTACTAAAAGTTTTGGTGAACTATAATCATATTAAACGATCTCGACGACACACAAAGCGTAAATTACAAACACGATCACGGTTAAATGCGGCTAGGATTATTAGCGACCAAAAAAAATACTATTGAGACACAACGCTATAATTAAAAACACAGTCGGTGAAATGCGACTCAAACTATTAGCGACGAAAACAATAGGCGAATGAGATACAAAGCGAAAGTTAAAAACACGATCGAGATGAAATGCGACGCGGTGAATCGCTACGAGTAATTAATGCTTTTGTGGTAAAGTACTCACAAATTCCTTCAATCTAAAGAAATCCACATTCAACGGTTTCTTCTATTCCCTAATTACCTGCCGGCTTCAATACGAATCAGTGCTCATTTCTTAAACACTGCGGAATCGAGTGGTGATTTTTTCTACAGTTTGGAGTATGGAATAAAATAAAATACTCAGGCACTTGAAACCTCAACAAATTAAACACGTACCTATAGGTAAATCGTTGTTAAATAGAATAAGCATTACAGTATAATGTACGAGTATGTATAATATACATAGTTAGGTATTATCAAAGTTTTTTATAATTAATAAATATGTTAAATGACCTATACTGTTCGCAGAACAGGATTTATCTCTAATCGGAGGTGTGTGGAAGTGCGGGAACTGCGCAGACGCCGACGACTCCAAGCTGGTTTACAGCGAGGTCAATGACCTTGAAGCCGACGTCACTGAAGACCAACCCGTTGAAATGCAGGTACGAAAGAAACAAAAAATCCACGTCTTGGTAATAGTGAGGCAATACCCAATTTCATTGTATTTTACATCCGATTATTGATAGGGTATAGGGTATTCCAGAGTGGCGTCATATATTAGATATATTTCAACATTGACCACTATATTTTGCAGCGATGCAAATGCGATATAAACGCGATAGAGTTAGAGATATATATCAATTCAGGTGAATATGACATGATCTTATCTCTTTATCTTGTATCTTTGCAAGAAGTCGCCGTTTGTAACTGCTCTAAAATACGCTGACGCGGCATTTACTTGGTGCCGTCCAAATTACAAAATTGAACTAACACGTCATTCCTTTCCAATTAGGTAATTCTGTCAGCAGTATTACCTAATTGGAAATGAAAGGCTTCAATGTAGTTTTCATCACACTTGCTCGAACAAGCAAAGCAAAGAGGTTTTATATCAAATACGATGTCTGAAAACGTATTTATAAATAAATTTAAACTTAAAAAACTACTTAAACATGTTTAACTGAATTATTTACAGATTTAATATGTAGTTACTTAGTTTCTATGTAAAATGTTTTTAAGTGTTTTAAAATCGTGTCTGTATACCGAAGGGTCTTTGCCATACGCGCCTCACGTCAAATTTAACAAAATGGTTCGACTGACATGTTGCAGTTTTTATTACGATTTGTAAAAATTTGTTTAAATTTAATCAAAAATGTATTTGTTTCCTCGCAAATGTGATGAAAAACATTGTGTATAACACGGGCGTAAGAATATTGCAAACTCGAGTCATCAAAAGCTTCCTGATAGACTCTGTTCGCAATATTCGACTTACGCCCCTCGTTAAACAATGTACTATTTCTTATGTACCTTTCAAATAGCTATGAACTTTTACAGATAAGCCTGTCAATCCCATCGATGTCGTGTGTGGCGGTGGTCGGCGCGCGCGCAGGCATGGTGCGCCGCGTTACCGGCGCTTGCGTCGGCCCGCACGTCACTCTCAGCGTCGCCGCCTTCAGCCACTTCACTGTCAACGTCTACGCTTAATGAACCCTTTACAATCAACTTGCCAGTCCCCTCGATGTAGGGTGTCGTGGTGGTAGGCGCGCGCGCAGGTGTAGTGCGTCGCGTCACCGGCGCGTGCGTAAGCCAAATCAACTTGCCAATACCGTTGTCGCATGTGGCAGCGAAGGGCGCGCGTACAAGCGTGGCGCACGTCATTCTGGGCATCGCCGCCTCCAGCACTGTCAACAGTTAAGCTAAATGAATGTTTCATGCTTTAACTAGCAGGGTGAGCAAAAACTGTCTGCCCTGTAAAATTATCTGGCTAGTTAATAGGCCGATTTTTCTTAATCATTAGAATTGGATAAAACAATAGTAAAAGTACGGGGATCACTTTTCACCGGCAAATTCACAGATTTTTTTAATAACATGATTTTTTCTGTAATTTAAAAGATACGCGCCGATGGCGGCCATTATTACAAAGATTTAAATTGTAGAAGTGACAATTTCCTAAGACTATTTTGCCTTATTAGTAGAACATTAAACTTACTAGACTTACTGATTTGAAGCTTTAAAGATCTTACTGTTTGCGCCAAAATAGCAGCAACCATTTTTTTTTTTTTATTTAATCGTTTATATGCATAATTTTATTGGCAACGTTTAGTTGCTATTTAGATCTTAAGTTCTACCTACTTACTTATTTAAATCCTAGGTCAGTTCTCTTATATAAATAATGTACGCGACGCGAGTATGGTCTCCGAATATTTATTTATTTATTTAGACACGAAAAATATCAAAGAATGTAACATTTTACAGGAAATATCCTGTCATTACATTTTTTTTTTAATCATGTAAGTACATTAGACACATTACAAATTAAAAAATAACACTAAATACTAAAGAAGCATCTCACACAACTTCAAGCACTCTCTTTCGACAACCGTCCAGCCATCCGCAAACAGATCGCAGGAGAGTTGCTTTGCGTTTAGTTTATTGAGCGCATACAGGGGACCGATTTTTCGAGCGCTCGACTATTTCACTCGAAAACGGTTAAAAACGATGAAATGCTATTTTTGAAATACGAGCGATAGAAAATTGAAAAACGAGTGGTATTGACCATTTAATTCTATCGGTAGATTCTTTTTACACTTCACTTACGTACCTATTTAGTTTTGGACTGAATATTAATTTAAAAGATAGATATATATAAATAAAATATTGATTCGATTGCGATTGATCGAATTGGCTGGTATACAATTATATTTAATTTCTTGCCGAATTTTGTGATTGAAAACCAAGATCGTTAGTCTATTGGCGGGAAAATAAGCGTTTCGTTTACATCAGCAAATAGCGTTTCGTTAACATCTCACTACTTACTTTTGTTTTTTTTTCTGTTAGCATTAGCAAACTCATATAATAAATTTAAACTACACGTCACGGCGTCCGGCTATAATACGAGGCCAGGATGGCACTTATGGTCGAAGCGTGTATAGTGCTTTTCTCAAAAATAAAACAATATATTTGAATAAAAGTTAGATAATTGTTTGAATAAAAGTTAGATAAAAGTTTGAATAAAAAATATATAGGTACAGTCACCAGCATTAGTATCTGCAGTGGAAGTGAAAACTTGAATAATTTTAACCTTGCAAAAAAAATCGTCTTACATCAAACTATTTTCCTCCCCGCCCCCAAGCCTTGTCCCGAATCTCTCACCATCCTACGGTCACGTGACCTCCTACGCATCTGACGTCACAAAAATCTGTCGCGAGTTTAAGAGTTTTTCCTCACCCCAAAAAGTGCTCAGCGCCGCTAAAGAAGTTCTATACTATTTAAATATTATGATATGTAATGGGATTTCATACTTACTTACTGGACACTTCTAAAAATTGACCAGGATGAATCACTTTCGGATACTATCTACACAGATGCTATGGGAACATTTCGTACTATTTTTGAGAAAAATATATATCTGCACTTCAAATAATGTAATAATATTAATAAATGTTGCGATGTCAGGTGTACACAGAAATAAAAAGTCACAACGAATTTAAAAGAACAGAAAAATTAAAACTAACGATGTTGTACCTGCGTGCAGGTACCGATCCATGTCACAAAGTAATAAGAAAAATAAAGGGATTAAAAATGTGGTACCCATGAAGTACCTATCAACTAACTATATAAATTTACAATGATGTCAAATCTAACAAATAATAACAAATGAAAATAAATAACAAGTAATAGATACAGACAAATCAAAATTAAAACCATATTCAAAATAATTCAAATTGGTTCTCAATTTATTTAATAATTTTGCTGTACTCGTCTACCGAGTAAAGTGACTTATCCAACAAAAGGTTCTTCAGTCTGCGTCTACATGTCTCCTCGCATGTTTCACTCTTATTAGACAAGAGACGTTTAGTGCGAGAAAAATCGAGAGAGCTCGCGCGGCGTCTTGTGATCGCCTTGCAGTATCGTGACAAATACTCAGCGTGTAATCTTGCAGAAACAAGTGGAGGTGGGCCGGACATATCGCTCGCTACGGCGACTCGAGATGGACTCGGAGAGTGACTGTGTGGCGCGGGCCGGGCGGCGGCAAGCGGCGCGCCGGCCGTCCGCTCAAGCGCTGGGCGGAGGAGAGTGACTGTGTGGCGCGGGCCGGGCGGCGGCAAGCGGCGCGCCGGCCGTCCGCTCAAGCGCTGGGCGGAGGAGAGTGACTGTGTGGCGCGGGCCGGGCGGCGGCAAGCGGCGCGCCGGCCGTCCGCTCAAGCGCTGGGCGGAGGAGAGTGACTGTGTGGCGCGGGCCGGGCGGCGGCAAGCGGCGCGCCGGCTGTCCGCTCAAGCGCTGGGCGGACGGCATCCGCGCCGTCGCCGGCGCCGACTGGCTGAGCGCCGCACAGGACAGGGAGACGTGGCTGCAGTTGGAGGAGGCCTTTACCCGAAAGGGGGTCCCTTAATTGAATTGGGATAGACTTATAAATAAATAGTTAGTATTCTCTAGTCACGGTAGGTAATAGTCAAATTCATAACATTTAAAAGATATTATTACATTTTGTCAAATTGTACTACAATGAATTAACTTATTTTGTTTCGTTTTGTTTTATACTAGTCATTAAGGCGAGTTGCTTCGGGGTTCTTCTAGGATATGTGATTTTGTAAACGGTTTTATTTTGAAAACCTACATATTAAAAATTAAAAAAAACTGTCATATTATATATAAGACCTTTATCTAGTTCCGTCGGAAGTCCGTTACATAATTGGATAAACTTTGATCGATAGAAAAAAATGCCAAACATACTCGTACCTCTATTCTCATCTTAAAACTGACATTATTCCAATCTTACGTAACTTGATGAATAGAAAATTACACCAAAATAAGCGTCTATGATGATGTGAGTGATGTCGGTCATAATATTTTTAATTTATTAAGACATGTCTTTTTTCACCCAAAATCAACGAAATTATGGCACAATTCACTCCCGCACCGTTCCCGCTGCACCGCGGCAGTCCCGAGCGGAACGCATTGGAGGTCGGACGTACGCGCATTTTCGCAGCACAGCATTTGTTAAAAATGGGTAACAAAAAAATTAAAAAGAAGATATCGTCACTGGGGCTTCGGAAACTGAATAAGCAGAAAAGGTTAGTACATAAAAAAAAACGAATTCCCGTATTAAATACATCAACCACACACACGCGCGCGCAGATTACACCGCGTACACTTCCACAGTTACACAGTGTAGAGAAAAACAGTACGAGAACTACTAAACATATTTTATACTATAATAATTATGTGATTAGCATTACGAAATATTTAAAAAAAAACCCTTGACACGATACTCACTAGTTTCCACTGAAAAAATAATAATTACGAACAGTATACAGGGTGGAAATAGATTTTGGGTCAGTGAGGGCAGCTACCAGATCCCGTGTTGCTAAGTGAAAATGGTCTTGGGAGAGCTTCCTTCGATTTCAAATTAATGAAGATTGGCGTTTATAGATTTTAGAAAAAACATACAGGTTGCGAGAAAATGGTCATTTTGACAAACTTTTTTTTTTATGCCAATCGATCCCATTCCAGTCCAGGATCAAAAGCTTGTATGGGACCAAAAAGAAATTTCCGGCTAGAAAAGCCATAAATTGTGAAAAAAATTCCCCATACAATTTGTATGAAAATGAAAAAAGTTTTTTTTTACATGTATTTTTTTAATATAAATCGATTACATTTCTATCCAGTATCAATAGTTTCCTAGGGGTTAACTTTCGGTGATGTACAAAAAAGCCAGAAATTAAAGAACTGTTTTCATACATTTACTATTAAGAAAAAGTGAACTTTTTTAAATTTTTTCTGTCACGCTAATCAGTTCTGTTACATTGAAGGATCATAATACGGTATGAAAATCACAGTAATAATTGCGATCACTCACTCACTCCGTTCACTTTTTCTTCATAGTATATGTATGTATACTGGATAGAAATGTAATCGATTGACATAAAAAAAAAACTTGTTTCATTTTCATACAAATTGTATGGGGAAAGTTTTTCTCGATTTTCTAGCCGGAAATTTCTTTTTGGTCCCATAGAAGCTTTTAATCCTGGACAGGAAAGGGATCGATTGGCATAAAAACAAGGTTTATAAAAATGACCATTTTCTCGCACCCTGTATGTTTTTTCCAAAATCTGTAAACGCCAATCTTCATTAATTTGAAATCGAAGGAAGGTCTCCTAAGATCTGGTAGCTGCCCTCACTGACCCAAAATCTATTTCCACCCTGTATAGGTCAACATGACATTTTTTCATGTTTTTTTTTTATAATTATACTATTCCCGCGGTGTTGCCCGCGTTTACTTTGAAAGTATATTCTAAATATTGCCAAACTCACAAACATTACCTCTTTATAATATTTGTATAGAAGACCAAAAATATAAGAATTCTATTTCTGCAGATTGAAAGTGAAGACTATGGTGAACTTGTTAGGCCCATCTTCTGCTGATTGTCAAGACGAGTAAGCCAATGTATTTATTGTACATATACAGGGTGTCCCAGGCTATGCCACATAGAGGGGAAGTACTTTAAATATTAAAGATAGGACATTTAACAGAAATAAAACCTCATTTAATTTTTAAAATAATTATGACTGCATTCAAAGGTTCGATTCCCGGTTCAGGCAGTAAATTTTCAAAATCTGTGAAAGTAGTTCTAACTATTTTTAAAAAAGAATGAATGAAGTCTTCTTTCAGTAAAATATCTTATCTTCAATATTTAAAGTACTACCCTTCCATGTGGCATGGCCATGAGACATCCTGTATAGTTTTTTTTTAATAATTCTGGTTTTTATTGGTTTATAGAAGTGCTCACAGTATACTAACTACTAAAAAATCTTGAATTATGAATAACAAAATATGCTACTATTCAGAGCAATGACGCATAATTCAATTTCGGAGAGGCAACCGGATGACAAGCGGTAGCCTGAAAGTGTGTACGCTGTTTATATAATGATTTTTTTATGCCATCCCTCCTAGTGCGACCGGAGCCGCGTGAGCGAGCGAAGGAAAAAAAAATTGGCAGGCAACCGCTTGCAAATTGGCACGCTTGTTCTTCATCACAAACAGACAATTTCAAGCAGTTTCCTGCCAATTTTGTTTTTTTTTTCGCTTGTTTACGCGGCTCCGGTCGCACTAGGAGGGATGGCATAAAAATTCCATTATATAAACAGCGTACACCCTTTCAGGCTACCGCTTGTCATCCGGTTGCCACTACAATCGGTAAGATGAGTTAACACTACAATCGGTAGAAGATGAGGCGATGCCACAATCGTTAGAAGACGACGCAATACTACCTACTCGAGCCGTGGCTATCGAGCCGTGTAAACCGGAGGACAGTGTATTCGAATTGGAATATTTGTCAAGTTTGCGGACTTATGATTTCGACGAATTTTAATCAAAAACCTTTATATTTTCAAAAAAAGGTTAATGATTAAAATTCGTCTATGAAACAACAATGTGATTGATTTTAAAATGATTGTTAAATAATTAGTGTTTTTCTACTTTGTGTTTTCTTTTATAGGTTTCTGCACCCGTGGGTGCCAAACGGAACCATATTACTAAGTCTATATACCAATCAATTCAATTCCATCTGTTTCTTCATCGGACCTTTAACTGAGTTTTCCCTAAACCCGCAAAAAATCTTAAAATATGCACCGTTATAGTGGATGAATTGTGCAATAGTAAACTAACAATACAGGGTTTTTTCTGTAGTCCGAAACCCGTACATAGTTCACACCCTTCACAGATAGCAAACTTGACCCTTTCACGGTCCAGTTAATATACGGCGATCGTAAGATCACTTTACTGTGACCCGTCTTGTCTGTGCAATGGCTGCCGCGCGGTCACGTGCTCGACGAGCGGGTCGGGGCGCGCGGGCGGCGCTTCACGGATTGCCGCGCACCTCACCCCCTCAGATTGCTTAGCGCGTCGAATCATATCGCCTTAATGAATATATATAATCATAATGTAATATATTATAATTACTTATTAATTATACACAAGATATATTTAATAACGAATTATAATAGTACGAGTATATCCCAATTAAATTAAAAAGAATTTAATGAATTAAGCTAAATTAAACTGAATCTAATTGAATTATGTTACTCTAAATCTTAAATGAAATTATCTAAGCTGTAAATTTCTGAAATAACATACTTGCTTTTTTTATAAAAAGGAAATATAGTTAACAGATAAAGCAAGTAGAAAATAATGCATGATGCATGATTTTCACTTGTACCAAAACTGTTGGATCAAATAAAGGCTTTTTAATTTTAATTTAATCTTGCAGAAACTCAAATAAAGTCCAACTTTATGGCTGAACGCGAGAACAGCGCTATGCCATGCCGATAAAAAAAAGGAGAGAGTCAGACTTTTGACGTTTGACGTTATTTTGTTGAAATTTGTTGATACATTTATTGAGATTACGCCTCAATACGAATTTAGCGCATACATATAAGTATCCATATCAGAACACATGACTCGAACAAAAATTAGGATTTGAAAAATAGTGCTAGGAAACCCATTATATTTTTGAACGAGCTATCCAACGATACCCCACATCATGGGTTTAACGAGAAAAAAAAATACATCCCCCTTTAGGTGTAGGGGAGGTACCCTAAAAAAATATATTTTTCAAGATTTTATTTTACTGTTTCGTTGGCGTGATTGATTTATACACCCATGCCGAATTACAGTTTTCTAGTTGTAATGGTTACTGAGCTAAGCCGAAGACGGACAGACAGACAGACGGACATCGCGAAACTATAAGGGTTCAGGTTAATAGCCCTTGGATAATCAATAATAAATTACTGTATTCTTGCCTGGGGAGGAACAGTCACCGCCACCCTTCTAAAATTAGAAAGAGCGAGGCGGTCCTGAAGGTAGCTCTGAGAAAACCAATTAGATACCCTACGAACGATTTATATCGTGACGCAAAGGTGCTCAGTGTCCGGAAATATTTACTTCAAAACCGTATCTTTAAAATTCCTGTTACCGCTGTTAAAACCTCATTTACTCGTCGTTTCACATTTTTCTTATACCCCCAGGATTTACAACCGTTTAGTCAGCCTATATCAATTTCACGAACACTCCGTCACCGAGGCAAAGAACATACTGTCTAAACTCTAAACACCTTATATGAATGTAAACGAAGTCAATTGCACTTCATTTAGTTTGGCGTTATCTGTGACTGTCAATGACGGATGACAGCTGTCAGAGTTTAGACTGGTTGTCAACCGTGATTGATATAAAAGGTGCAAGTAATGCAGAGAGAAATTATAACGGTGTAAATAGGATTAATATTTGAATCAAGGACGTGTATGTAAAGAAGGTGAAATAATAGCATTAATGTTGTTTCTCTTTCAGGTAAGCTATTAATTTAATTAGTATTAAGTTCCACAAATGTAATGTTGGGGTAAAATATTAGTGAGTAATAAAACTCTTCTCTTTCAGAGCAACTCAATCTGGTTTTTATTTCGCCATAGCAATATCTTGCAAGAAGTGTGTTAAACACACATTATATGAACTTATCATATATACCTAGAGATAGAACATTTTATAAGGATACCGTATTGACATTGACATACATACTCGCATACATATAAGTACATACACACACATATACAAATACACTCACATACACACACACACTCACACACACACACACACACACACACACACACACACACACACACACACACACACACACATACAGTTATTTTTGAAATATGTTTATTTTGTTTTAATAACATTGTTAAGAGTTACTAATGTTTTATTTTTATTAAGTTAGAGAAATGTCTTTGTTTTTAAAATGAGCGCACTGTTTACATGATACTTACTTAAAATTCAAATTTGTATTTATATTGTTGCCAGTAGCCGTTAAATTTATTTAGTTAACCGTATTAGTACCTACACTGATCCCCCAGGGGACAGGCAATGCATAGGGGGTTAGCATAATTGTAATAGGCTATGTTTTTAAGAAATAAACGATTCGTATTAGTATAGTGTTGTAATTGCTGTTTTGGTCTCGAAATACTGCGTGTAGGTTCATACTTGTCATACAATTTTGTTTTTAAAGAAGCGTAAGGATTGCGATAAACTAATAAGAGTGCCGCGCACGACAAGAATGGTACGTGGACATTGGTCGAAAAGCCTCCCAACGCCAAAGTAATTGGAAATAAATGGGTGTTCCGAATCAAGGAGGAGCCAACTTGTCTGCGATACAAATCCCGCCTGTGTGCGAAGGGCTATGCTCAGACAAAAGGTATCGACTACCAAGAAACTTTTGCTCCAACGGTAAGGTACGACTCCATTCGTTTGTTGTTCTCTGAAGCAGTCCAACACTAGCTGGAAATTATACAACTTGATATCAAAACCGCATTTCTTTATGGATAACTGGAGGAAGAATTAGCGCCAAGCTTCCTACTCCACACGGCGTAATTCTACCACTACCAGCCACGCTCTACAAATTCTATATCTTGGCTAAAAAGTATTTTTAGTTGTAGGTACGTTATAATAAGGTACCTCTCTAAATTTTTAACTCCTACTTATTCCACTAATAATAAAACTTCAGTTTATTTTATGGATTTGAGCTGGTGTCTGATCTGCAACTAATGTAATTGTCATGGTTTTTGTATCTGAAGTAAATTTAATGAAATTAAAACAAAATACGTTTAAGTTGTAAATTAAACTAGATTACTTAAATTTACAACCGGTATGTATTTAGAACTTCTAGCGTATCGAGCATTTGTGTGTATTGTACATTCTCGTGGTTTTCTTATTTTTGTTATTTTTAATCGTTACTAGTTTAATGTAATTCAATCGACGACTGTTATAGGCCTTATTTTATGTAAGCATTAATATGTTTTAGTTATATTTACGGCTGTTGTTATACTGAATACCAATAAAATAAAAATAAAAAAAAAGTCTTGACATCACTTTACTTTGTGGGATCTCTACTGACGTGAAAGATCTAACATATACGAAATCTACATATTTGGGTTCGTCTGTGACGTCTCTAAAAACTGTTCAACTAAAATATCTCGAAAACAGTGAACTTTGAAGTAAATATGGGATACTATATTGCTTAAAGCCGTTGTTGTTAATATAATAAGCTACAAAAAACATTAGAAAACTAAGGGATTCAGATCGAAGGTCATTGGCGTAAGGGAGCCCCTTAGTAAAATGTGGGTACACAACACAACCCTCGGTGCGAGACGACTTTGAAACTGCTTTTTTTTTTGTTTTTAGAGCTTTTATACACAATGTCTCTACAAAAATTATAATTATAAATAAAATGATCAGACATACGTTATGCAAAAAAATATGTACATATACAATAAAAACTCTAAAAACTTGACCCTTGCGCGGTCCAGTTAATATACGGCGATCGTAAGATCACTTTACTGTGACCCGTCTCGTCTGTGCTATGGCTGCCGCGCGGTCACGTGCTCGACGAGCGAGTCGGGGCGCGCGGGCGGGGCTTCTCAGATTGTCGCGCACCTCACCCCCTCAGCACGTCTAACACACGACGGCCGCGACATACTCTCGATTTTTATCGCACTATACCTCTTGTTCTAAGTGTTCTAATAAGTGAGAGACAGATAGTGCGAGAAAAATCGAGAGAGCTCGCGCGCCGTCGCGTGCTAGCCGTGCAGATTGCTTAGCGTGTCGAACCATATCGCCTTAATAGAAAGGTCGCAGGTTCCTGTCCTGTCCTGTCCTGTCGGGGGCTACAGACGAAGATGGTTTATTTTTCCATTATATTCTTTCTCTCTGTGTCATATAGTTTGTCAAGGTCTATTTATGATTTTAATTATATTTTGTAATATACACTTTTTTACAATAACTTGATGGTTTATTATCCATTTAGCAACACTTTGTTACCAATTTTAACATGTGGCAACTACCCAATTAAAGGCCTCCACACACCGAACGCGGGTCATGCGCGGCGCGGGTCGGGCGGTATCTCTATATCTTTCGCACAGTAGCGCGGCGTCTCTATCGCACAGTAGCGTGAGCCCGCGCCACTGTGTGATAGAGATAGTGAGAGAGATATCAACCGACCGCGCCGCGCACGACCCGCGCCGCGCCCGACCCGCGCCGCGCCCGATCCGCGCCGCGCACGACACGCGCCTGCCCCGCGCCGCGCACCATCCGCGATCGGTGTGTTCTAGCTAAAGTTATTGTCACTGCGCAACAAATCGTGACAATGCTCTCGTCTTATTACATTGAAGGTCCAATAAGGGTACGCTTGTGTTCTATGTTGGTTAAGCCGCTGTCAACACCAAAATGCCCATGAGGATTTTGGATAGCGCGCACACTGTCTATTTGTATCGGAGTAAACGAGAGCGAGTGTTACTGGGCGGCCCGGTTTTTGAAGATTATTTTACATAAATATTGAAATAAATAAAAGGGTGGATTATTTGTGAAATATGACTCGCTAGCGGTTTAGGTATGAATATGTTGACTTCATGTTTTTAATTGCAGACCCATACGTCAAAAAAATAAAGACATAGAACCGTTTAATGTGATTGTAAGACCAATATTTGCAATTATTTTCTATGGAGCCGATTTCGTCCAATTATGTATCGAGCCCGTCCACGGTCTTTCAAATCAAATCAAATCAAAAATATTTATTTCGGACAACTTGATCCATATTTTGTTAGAAATTACAGTAATGTAATTATGTCTAATTAATTATGTAAATTATGTAATAAGTAATTATGTCTAGGGTTAGTATTTATACGAGAATACAAATTAAAAATTAAAAGCGAAAGCGAATTTGAAATATGGTGAATATTAACATATATTTTATTTGATGTGCTAGAACAAATAGTTTTTCTTAAAAAACTGCTTAAATAACATCAATTTCACCAAATTAGGTCTTGTGAGCCTCTTAACAACATACAAACCAGCTCAGGTTCAAATGTAATTAATACATTTAAAACCAGAGAGCCGTGACCCTTTTAGAGAAAAGGGTAATTCATTCGATCGAAGAACCCTACACTACACAGCGGCGCTACCACGAACTTTGAAAGTCGAAGTTCGTAATACATGCATCCCTGTCACTCGAGTAAGGGAGTGCGATAGAGATGGAAATATCCGAACTTCGACTTTCGAAGTTCGTGGTAGCGCCGCAGACCTATATATTTACAGTCGGTAATAATAAAGTAAATATGATTAAACGTAGAATTATAAGACCTTTGTCATTTGATTTTAATTTCCGCCTGACATGTTCACGCTCGAATCAAGAGGCACTTCGTAACTAAGTAAACTAACTTTTAATTGCATGCTCAGCGGTTGATCCGAGGCTCTAGTATAAGTTTTACCGAAACAAAACTTTACGATCGCGTTTGCGTTTTCCCGTCAATTTGTATGGGATTTGACAGCTAAACGCGAACGCTGTCGTAACGTTTTGTTTCGGTTAAACTTATACTAGAGCCTCCGGTAATTAATCTCGAGCAGTATGGTTTTAGGAGAGAACAGTTCGTCATCTCAAATCATCGGCTAAGTTGACTTTATTGGTAAAAAACCGGCCAAGTGTGCGGGCACCATGCCCAAACTTCACGAAAAAAAAAATATAAACATAGTTAATGCGTGTTTGGTTATTATCAAAAATGTTGACTCGTGGTGAATAGAAAAGTGATAAATAGAATTTACGCCACTGGAAATTCTTGGCGACGTACATTAAGTGACTAAAAACCTGTTGCCATCTATAACTAAAGAAAATAACTTAGGAAGCCTATACAATTTTATGATAAGGATTTTTTCCTCGCAAAATGTGTTGAAAAACGTCCTATGAAACGCGTGAGATTTAACAATAACATCCTCGGCTCTCTTATCAACAACCCCGCCTCTGATGTAATTATCAACATAGCTCACTTGTATCACAATGTACTATTATTGCATGAAATTGTATAAGAGGAAACAGCGTTTTATGCGAATTAAGACTAATCAATAATCAGGCTTTATATTGAGCCCTTAACTTTAGCAATGTCCGCAGAAAAGACACTTCTCTATGTATGACCGCAGAATTTGTGTAGAACAGAGGTGTAATCACGTGACTTTTCGAACGCGCGTTAAGACAATCCAACTGTAATCTTTCCATATAGAAATTGGCAGTTAGATCTACCTAAAGTACGTACATGCGATACGTGATCGACCCGCAGGTATATGATTTACAAAATCGTAGAAGTACGTTGATTCAGAAATCTTTAGAAATTTCGATTAGCGGGTCAATGATCGACCACTTGAACCGAGAGGTTAGCCACGGATTGCCACATATTAATATCCTGAATGGTGTGAAAATACGCAGTTGTTCAATACGTTTCCATTCGAAAAGAAAAGTTCAAAGCCCGACTGTTATTATAAATCATATACTTACACATAGGTACGAGTATATGTCACTAATCACTATCGGCGAAACATCACTTTGTCAAAAGGAAAAGCGTACTCGTCAACGACATACGACACTCTAGACAATACTATCCTAATAACTGGGAACCGGCCTGAAATTAAATTTGCAGAGGACAAGCGACAGGATATTGAACAAGTGTATCTTTTTACTTTGATTCGGTTTGGGAGAGCACATAGCAAAATATACTAGAAGATAATAGTAGTTGATTCTCAACTGGCGAGTGGATTGTCATCCCGACTGTTTCTGTGTCATTTAAACTAAATTGGATCGATGATTACGTCTATTAGGAAAACTATCTACACATATCTGGTAATAAAGACACAATTACATACAGGAAGCACCGGTACTTCGCTTCGGTTGCCTCATGCGGTGGCCGCATCCTTCCGAAACAAATAACGTCTTGTGTAATAAATAATAATATTTTATTGAAAAAAAAAAACATTTTGTTACAAATTTTGACAGAGGTCTCCGCACTATGCTTCGCCCTGTATCGCGAGGAACCAATAGAAATTAAATTACATAACAGATCTTTAAAAGTTACGTATAGTTGACCAATAGTAATAAAATAAAAAAAAGACCGGGTTGCACTCCGAGAGTGCCGGCAGAAGTGAAAACTGAATAACATTGTAACAGTTTTTCGATCAGGTCACGTGACATCTTACGGTGTCACCCTAAAAATGAATTTGACGCAAATTTATAAACAATTATCAATTATTTAGGTGGACGGCCCGCGGGCGCGTTAGGTGCGACGGGCCGCCGGCTCTGGGCGGCGGCAAACACAATACCAATTTGTTTTTGCCATTGCCAAATATTTTTCAAAGCTTTATCTCTTTAGGAATAACGTCTAAATTCGAACTATTCGAATTTGCAAGAACAGCAGACGGCGGTGGCGACCAAAATATCAATTTGTTTTTGCCGTTGGTAAATATTTTTCTAAGCTTTATCTCTTTAGGAATAACGCCTAAATTCGAACTATTTGAATTTTCTCAATGCCAAACGGTGAAGGACGCGTTGGTATTATTACAAATTTATTTGCAGAATATGCTATTGCAAAGTGTTTAACGGCTTTATATTCTTACGAATAGCGTTCAGTTTTGAAAGAAGTTGAATCGGCTAGCAGCAAAAAGTGACCTCCTTCACATCTGACGTCACAAAACTCTGTCGCGTATTTAACAATTTTTCCCCATCCCAAAAAGTGCTCAGCGCCGCTAAAGAAGTTTTCACTTCAAAAATAAAAGATTATTACTTACACATTAAATTACATGTTACACGAAAACAGTATTCAGAGTATAACCAAAACTTAAAAATAAACATTACAGAAAAAATCAAAATAGTAGATGGTATGACAAGGGTCTAAAATAAGACATATATTACCGCAAGATGGTTATTTTCCCGACCGAAGTGAGTGAAATAGTTCGAGGGATAATAAGTAATATGGCTTTTAGATCAGAGTTATACACTCTACTTTTCATTTCGACTGCGAGAAAATAGTAAAAACGAAGATTATCCATCCACAATCAATAACAAATACCACGGCGAAAAGATTTTTCAATTTGGCACTATTATTTTTTAAATAAACTGCTTTGACACAGATACAAAATATTGACACCACAAATAAACGCCTCTGACCGTCTATAGCCACGTCCAAACGGGCGACCGCGGCGGACAGCATACTGGGCATACGATAAAATGAGATAGACAGCAGTCTATCCCGCTCAATCTTCATAGCTTATGCCATGTATGCAGTTAACCACGCTTGAACGTTAAGACGCGGCTATAGACGGTCAGACGCGTTTATTTTTTTAATGATTGTGAATTAGGGAATAAAAACACCTAATGTTTGAAATGAATTCTGTTTCCTGATTGTACAAATCGTTAATAGTACAATTCTTTAGATTACAATGATTGAGAATTGCGTTATATGTATATGAATAACTTGAGTATTCTCCGAAGCGTTTGCCAAAGGTAGAAAATGTTCTTGGAACTGTGGTAAGTTGAAAACACGTTTGTCAAGTAGGCTGTTATAGTAAGCCGAGTGTGTGTTCGACTCAAATCCGATCATTTGGTCAGAGCGGTTTAAGATTAGCATATTTTTTGCGCTCGTATTTGGAAGCGTTTAGGCGTGCCTTTTGCCTCACGCGAAATTCGTATGAACGTTGACGTGCTACGGAACACACGGAAACTAGGTTAAGTGACTAGGTTCGGTTTTTTCGAAGTACAAAAAGTTATGCGCGCTTATTCGTATGCCGAAACGGTCTTATACGTGCCAAGAAATGCTAATCTGAAACTTCTCTAATCATGCTTGCTTATCGATCTACCGTTTTTGAAACAGCCGGCAAGTAGCAGAATGAAGCGAATACGAGTATGCGCCGTATATTGTATTTATATGGTGATTTCTTTGATTCTGTCAGTTCTGTGATCCTCAGACCGCATACCTAATAGTCTAAAGAGCTCTTTGATCCGTCTTACCCATAGAAGTGACTCTCAATTTCACAGTTGGTTAAATCTCGTTTAACTGGTGTTAGTCTGAAAAGCAATCATTTATATTTTGTAGTGTCTTCCCGTATCTGAAACACGCATTTTAAGAAGTAAATATTTAAGCAATTATTTGTGCTATAAACAACGCTTAGATTGACATTCGTTAAAAAGCTTAAGGGGTCTAAACGTTACAGGTTAAGGGGTTTTAAACCTGCTTACGTATATTCTTAGAATAGGTATTACGTAGTATAACTAGCAATATGTACAATACAAAATATACCTACTGCTAGATTATACATATCCGATAAATTGTAAATTTTTATAAACCGTAAATTATGGTTACCTTACACTTCACGTTAAAACCTATTCGAATGCCTACTAATGAGACGAGAAAGAAATTGTTAAAAGTCACAGTTATGACCAAGTTATGACAATGTCAAAATATTTTCATATTTATAACTTTCTAAACGTAACTAACATAGACTTTAATGTAATTTTTTCAAATGTGACGGTGTTTTACGTGATTATTATGTTTTACTCTTATTATCCAACTAGTATGCTACTACAACAGTTCGAGTTTTCATTTCAAAAAATGGTATGTACCCATCACAACCTATAACTTAGCAATCTTTCACAAGATTATGAATATCGTAGGTACACAGGAGCCCAATTCTCAGGCCGATCGACATCTTATAGAGATGATCTCTATATTTACGTAATGTCTATTGAAAAACTCACCACATTGTCGAAGACAGCAACATTTCTTAGCCTGGGGCTCTGCCCTGTAGGGTATTCCAACGACGATCTCACAATGTCTATTGCAACATGAGTTTCGTTTTTCTGGATTGTGTTTGTTTACAATCTAATGTAAAAGAATTACATAATTTTAGTAAAATAATTAAGTATTTCTACTGAATTAAATATCAAGAATGCAAGTGTTATTCATTTACGAAGTGTAGTTTATAATAATTATGGTGTATTATCAAAAAGATTTCACTGTTTAACCGTTTTGAGCCAAAGAGTACTGTCAGTATTTGTAAACTGTCAATATGTTTCGCCATTACGCCACTGACATATCTTATGTACTTCTTTTTCGAGATATGTCTATTAGACGTCATCTCAATCCTGTTGCTCACATAATATTAAAGTTTCATTTAAATAGTCGCTAGAATACCCTGGATTATGGAACTTTCACTGAACTAAGATGGTTGGTTGTCTATAACCACCAAATTCATAAAATCTAAGTAACGTTTGTCGACTAAATATGTGTTTGACTAATGCTTCTTTTTAACCCCCGACGCAAAGAGAGGGGTGTTATAAGTTTAACGTGTCTGTGTATCTGTGTGTCTGTGTATCTGTGTGTCTGTGTATCTGTGTATCTGTCTGTGGTATTATCGTAGCTCCCAAACGGATGGACCGATTTGAATGAGGTTTTTTTGTGTCATAGATAATTTTATCCCGAGTGTTCTTAGCCATGTTTAACCGTTTTTGAGATATTAGACTTTGAAATGAAAATGTCGGGGGTTTTTCAACTTTTCTAAGTTGTAAGTAGTTATCGTTGTTGAAACGAAACTGTACAAAACCGAAGTCAAAAATATCTGACACGCCTTCGCATAATTGTACTTCGACGACATAGTTTAATTTAAATACGTATAATTTACAATGGCCATGGACGTATAATCCATATAAATAAATACATTAATAAATAAGATTGTAAGCTCAATAAGGCTTGTGTTATGGGTACTAGACGACGATATTATTTAAAGGAGCGACCACACCGGTGCGTAACGCTGCGTATATGCGTTGACGTGTCGTATGCGTCACGTATTCTTCATACATTTTGCTGCGTTTACGGTGCGTTAGCGTATTTTGAGCAGCGGTGTGGTCGCTCCTTTATAGATATAAATACTTAAATGCATACAAAACATCTAAGCCACATAAACAAATACTCATGCTCATCACACAAATATTTGCCCTTACCAGGATTCGGACCCAGGACCTTCAGCTTCGTAGGCAGCGTCACTACCCCTACCCACTAGGCTAACCGGTCAATAAGTAATGGTCAGTGTAGCGTGTTAATATGTTAGTATAGTGCGAATAGTTTTACTAGAACGATTTCATTCACTTCTCTTTGTACTGCGGCGCTACCACGAACTTCGAAAGTAGAAGTTCGGGTATTTCCATCTCTATCGCACTCCCATACTCGAGTGACAGGGATGCCTGTATTACGAACTTCGACTTTCGAAGTTCGTGGTAGCGCCGCTGGGCACAAAGAGAAGACAAAGCCTTTATCTTTCATTGTGTAACCATTACCTGTTTACGTTGTAGGTACTATATAAGTATGCTTCAACTAGATAGGTATACTAATAAAACGTTGTTAATACCGATATAGGTAACTTTCGTTTCAATTTTAACCTTGCTAGTTAACAATAGAGTCAGTTTAACAATAAAGAATACGATTAAGTATTTATTGAAAATTGTATTTTCATTTCGAAGCGTGCCACAAAACGTGGATAAACAATGGGGTTTGTTGGACCGACGGGTCTTAAGAGGAGATCCGTCGAAAGTCTCCGAAAGTCGTACAGATATTTATCTCGGGTTCTAGTCAGGTGTAATATTTACGACTAGGTACCTAATATTTATTAATATAAATCAATATTTGGAGACAATCTTACTCATCCCAATTTTGGCTAAGTATACTAGACGGCAACATACCATAAATTAATATATAAGGCTAAACAATCGTCACTTGCTTACTACCCTACACAGCCTTCCCAAGGATTTCAGATGGTCAATTTATAGTCCACCTAAAAGAGAACTGGTTGCTAACAAGAGTAAAAATACACCAGTCGTAACACAATCAGTAACACATTTACATTGCGAACTGAGCTAGGGTTGCCAAAAGTATCGTTAAGTATAACCTTAGGGTTGAACACATGCGTGCGTAGGTATTAAAGACTTTAGCTAGAACTTGAGAATAGTAACATATTATTTATGTTCGCTTTAAAAATACTGCAACTTTCTGAGCGTGGCAGCGTGGAATTATTCAATGAAAAGAAATGGTGACCCGTGTTTTTATTGGTTTTCTAAGCAAAGGTTTACGTAAAATCTCAATTTACTATTCAGTTACACTTTTACGCTCTATTTTTAACACTCTCCCGGGCACGATATATTTTTGAGGCCAGAAATTTACTTTCTACTAAACACGGTAAAACTACAGCCCCGGCGCTTTTGAAAGTTGTGTGTGAATTGAGAATTTCTTTCTGAGAAATAACTGTTTATTATTTTATACCTACGAAGTAATTTTATTGGGAGCTTGATTCTTCAAAGGTCGCTATGACACTACGCAGGCAATATACACCAAATGTTATGATAAATGTATTTCTATCTTTGGTTGTGTTTATTCCAGTTTAGTCCAGTCGAGACTGTGACAGAGATACAATTAATACCGTAGCTAGATCATCATCCTCGTAGCGTTATTCCCGGTTGTCCTCTAACTAAAGGAGCCCGGGGTCCGCTTTGACACCTAATCCCAAGATTTGGCATAGGCACTAGTTTTACGAAAGCGACTGCCATCTGACCTTCCAACCCAGAGGGAAACTAGACCTTATTGGGATTAGACCGGTTTACTCGCGATGTTTTCCTACACCGCAAAGCAAACGGTAAATATTCCGTACATAAGTTCCGAGAAACTCATTGGTACGAGCCGGGATTCGAACCTACGACCGCCACTTGATAGCCGCATGGCATGCCTGAACCACTAGGCTACCGTACCTAGAACCGTTAATACCGTATCTAGATAAATATAAATAAAATAAAGATAAATATTAGGGGACCATCCACAGATATAGATATACATAGATGCATGTACTTCGCGTGACAGAATTCGGACTCCGAGTGGGTACTCCGACACTCTGTTGTGGTAGCTGATTGTCCGTGAATATTAAGAAAATACCTTATTGCAGACTCGATTTTCCGCGGACAACGGGGAATTCAGATCACTAATTCGCCCGTGTGACGTCAAAGTAGGTAGAAAAAAGTGACACGGTCGGTTTTCATACAGATTGAGGTGTTTAAGTTATCTAGTGTATATCTACATCTGTGGGACCATCCTACACAAATCGAACTATAGCTCCATAGTAAGCTCAATAAAGGCTTGTGTTATGGCTACTAGAAGACGATATATTTAATAGATATAAATACTTATATACATAGAAAATATCCAAGACTCAGAAACAAATATTAATGCTCATCAAAGAAATATTTGCCCTTACCGGGATTCGAACCAAGGACCTTCAGCTTGATAGGCAGCGTCACAACTAGGATAACCGGTCGCCAAACTACTTACAAGCAGCAGCATCTACGCAGCACTATATTTTTATTCGATTGAAACTATAATTTCCCTGGCGAGAACACGCAAGATTAAAGCAGTTTGAAGCGCTCCGCACTGGCTTACTCTCAAAGAGCCTTGCGCCTGATTGCATTTTAACATCCAGCGTAATTTAAAAACGTGGCGTATTTTTTTACAGTTATTTTTATAACTGACGACTGCGACTCTGAAATCATTCTGTTTCAATTGTTATTCTCTTTCGTTTCGTTGAAGTAGTTATTCGGTTTTTTTTAGTTGTTTTTTTGTTTATTATTTAAACAAACTATACATTACGATGCTATTGCTCGACGACCGCTTTAGCCTAGTTGGTGAACTTGTGACTGCCTACGAAGCATGAGGTCCCGGGTTTGAATCCCGGTAAGGGCATTTATTTGTGTGATGAGCACGAATATTTGTTCCTGAGTCATATATAAGGTTTTTTATGTATTTAAGCATGTATTTATCTATATAAGTATGTTTATCGTCGTCTAGTACCCATAGTACAAGCTTCGCTTAGTTTGGGACTAGATCAATTTGTATAAGATTGTCCCCTTATATTTATTTATTTTTATTTATGCGCAAGCATTTTAACAGTTGCATAAGTTAAGAATAAGAATTAAAAGAGCTATTAAAAAATCAAGAGTAGCGTTTTAGAAAAGATACGGCCGCGATATACCTATATAATATATGAATAAACAACAATATACTTATATGATAACATGTTTACTTAGTAATTAATAAACTTTCGGGTGCAACTTTTATTTCTCAACGTCCGGGCTAGTTAGTGATTTCGATAATATCTATATGTAATCTTTTAAAATAACAGTTTAGAAATCGGATGTAATTGTTTTTTCCTCCAAAATCCGCATCTTGCCTAGACTACGGGTTTGAAACGTCTTTATCGATCGTTTTAAGCGTCATTAACACGAACGCAATACATATTTAAGCCCAAGAGTACTAATTGGACAGTAGTAAGCCAAGCCATCGCTACAAATAACCCTCTGTCATCAGAGATTTGTCACCTATTGACTCGTGGACATGGCAGCTTGCGAATGCATACAATCTTGCCTTTTAATTTCCTACCCTACAATGGCTGCGGCTTAATTCCCGTTCGTTAAGAGGAAACACAAGGGCCGTTTTTCCATAGAAACGTAGTCCCCTGTTTTCTCCCTGGATAATGGCAGTAGAGCAATATTTTTTTTCAATAAATCTATGGCTACTATTGACATGTTCCTATGTTTTCCTTTTTTTCATAAATTTATTCTTAAAAGTTATATTAACCTTCAAAAACCTAAGAAAAATGCCAGATTTTCCGCTGTGTTCAAACATCCAGAAAACAATTTTGACTGGATTATTTAAAAAAAGGAAAATATAGGAACACGGCCAAAGCCTTTCTTTGATTTTGAATAAAAAAAATTGTTAAATAGGTCAAGTTTTGAAGAAGAAATCAGGGGACTACGAAACGTTGATTTTATGTACTTTTAATAGGTATTTTCGGTTTAAGCTGCAGTTGTCTCTATCGCGCTCTGCGGGGGGAGGCCTGAGGTTGGCGCGACAGCAATACATTTTACAAATACCTATTTCTCAATTATCGCGCCCTCATGTTTCCTCTTAAGGGGCTACCCGAGGTTTTCATCGATTTTTGACAAGTTTTGAATCGTATCTACTACTTTTGCACTACAGATAGAATCCGTTTGATTTATATCAAACGGCTATCGGTTCTTCAATCTTTTATCTCCATTTTGACTGACCGGATTTTGAAACAAATTAATACTTAATTTTGTATGATTTTTTTAAACATTGTCTAAAAAAACACTTATTTCGCATCTCTATTAACGTGAAAGATCTAACATATACGAAATCTACAAATTTGGGTTCGTCTATGACGTCTCTAAAAACTGGTAGAGGGTTTTAATTTTAAACCAATTAACACAAAAGTTATGGCCAGAAAACCAGTTTTTTGGCCTAAAATTGTTCAACTTTGATGCCAAATATCTCGAAAACAATGAAGTTTGAAGTAAATATGGGATACTATGGGATCTTATTGCTTAAAGCCGTTGTTGTTAATATAATAAGCTACAAAAAACATTAGAAAACTAAGGGATTCAGATCGAAGGTCATTGGCGTATGGGAGCCTCTTAACTCCGGTTTGCAATCATCGGGTTACCTCACTACCCTGATTTACGAATGTACGTGTGTTTCATATTTGTTAGTGCATGATTATTTGCTTTGGTACCCTATATCTATTGCTTGGTGGAATACGTCTAAATGTAAAGCCACTGATTTCCCATAAGAAATTGTCTGGTTGAGTTATGGGTGAGGACCAAATTCTTTGCCAGTAGTTAGCCTAGTTAATTGGTAGTAGTTAAAAAGTTCCGTTGTGACACGAAAATTAGCCATACAATTCTATGGAATTCTGTGGAATTTGTATGTGTATTGTACAAATTTTATTTGACGTGTATCAGTATGCTACCAATAAAGATTATCTTATCTTATCTTATCTTATGGTTAATTTTCGTGTCACAACGGAACTTTTTAACTACTATTAATTAACCAGGCTAACTACTGGCCAAGAATTTGGTCCTCACTCTTGTATCTTTCATTAAAATGATGCTACAGCTGATTACTGATGATGGGCGTCTTTGTTCGAGACAGCCGGGTTTTAATCCTGAGGGATGCTGATGATGAGATCGCATATCTACCTATGCTATTTAAAAAACTTGCCTTACGTAGGTAACTTAAAAAGTTATAAAATAGATTTTACAGTACATATGTATGGTCCTGCTTTCCCGCACTAGTGCGGAAAAGAGCACTTTTCGTGCATATGTCGAAACTTTAAAGAGCCATATGTACAGTAAAACGTTGTACGATATACGTGCGAATAGGTAATTCGCAACTCGTGTCGATTTAAAACACTCCCTTCGGTCGTGTTTTAATTTATCACCACTCGTTGCGAATTTCCTATTTTCGGCACTTGTACCGTAAATAATTATTATCTACGCACATATCATTAGTGCTGTAAAATGCGTTCAGAAACCGTAGGAAATGACCAGCGTTATTACAACCAATTTAACTATGAGAACTTTCTTGTCTGTGGTAGTAGGTAAAATCTGTACTGTAATGTTATTACAGTACCAATTTTGTAAGGTTATGAGTTTAAATTTGGAACAGCTGTCAAAACTCAAGTGGGTCTCTATTCTAGTATCCATAGATATTAAAACAGTTATCGAAGTGAAACGTCAATTCAGTATGTTTTTTAATATAAACCGCACGACATTTGATCAAGAGTGACATGAGAATAGGCACTTCATTCGTTTGTCTATGATTTAAAAAAACATTCGTCTTGACGTAGGGTCGAATTGCCGCCATTGCTGTTGTTTCTTTGTTGGTTTTTGCTGTTACGAAAGTAGAATTGTGAAAAGTTGTTTGTAATTCACATTTTAGTTAAAAATATGAGTAAATAGTAGTGACTCCGAGAACGATATGAACACTCCGCCGGATATCGTAAATGCAGCCACGATTGCAACAAAGGTATTTTACAGGTAGCACTATAGTAGCAATAGCAATGCAGGTCATTTTTCTACGGCTTCTGAACCCATCTTAGAGTACTTATGATATGTGTGTAGATAAAGTAGTGTATGCAACTGTACATCATTTAGCCTTAAAACACTCGTGTTTTAAGGCCTCTGATTATGTATCAGTTGCCATAAACTACTCATTCCTTTCATTCAAAAAATTTCATCTTAATCGGTTCAGTAGTTGACGTGTGCTATAGGTAGCATTACTTATATAGGTAGTTATTTAATTATAAATGCGTAAGTCTGTTACCTTTTCACGTTTAACGACATTTGGTATGGTGACAGTTTATGGACATAAGATCCCTAAGGGGGTGAAACGGTGAACGAAAGTTCGTACGAAGGTAGTTTTACAAAATTAAGTAGTACATACTTATGGCACCAAATGCATGCGTTTTCATCTAACAATTCAATCGGAAAGTCCTCATTGGAACGAACCCGGCCCTCGTGACCCTGTTATTAACAGTTGCAATAAACTTGTGCCGATGCTCGAGTAAACAGCAGCCGAGAGACAGACCGACTGATGAGGGGCTGACTACTCTTTTTGTGCTCCTTACTTATCAATAATACGGAAACCTGGGCGCATGAAATTGGCTACATTCCTAAAAACCTATTTAGTCCGTCAGTTCGATTATCAAAAGATATTGGACAAGGTTTTTTTTTTTTGTCAATCTAACAAATGTACTTTACGTGTCCAATGTTTTTTGATAAGCTAACTGACCACCACGATAGTACCCAATTGTAAATACCCAATTGTTTTATTTTAAGGGCCAATTACATGAGTTGCATGAGGCGACCCCAATATACCTAATAGTGAAAGATGCGACTACCGCATTTGTTGACCGACGGCTACTGTCAACTATGTATGTGACCCATGAACCTATAATACTCTGGACAGGCTATGGTAATAATAATACCACGTGCGAGCGAGCTGGTAGCATACAAATCTCGATAAGTGTGACAGAAAGGGAATTATCATTCATTGTCCTTGTCATAGTTCCACTTTTTTTTAATTGCCACAACTGATTTAGTATGAAGTTGTGGCACACAAACCATTACCCGTCCAAATTAAGTAGGTTGTTTATGCCAAGTAATCAGCAATTTTAAGACCAGTTCTTAATTTAGCTGCATAGGAGCCTTTCCATCCCTCACTGTGGCATCACGTACAGCCTGTCCAGAGTATTATAGGTTCATGATGTGACCGCAGCAGGCGGACAGACTGACGTCAAGATAACAGTCGTTGGCTGAAGAAGTTTGAAACAATTTCGACGACCGCATAAGGTGAGTGAAGCAGTGTAGTCGCCGCTTTAAGTTTAGCTGTTCCCCGAGAAATCGTCCACATGAAGTAGATCACCAATTTTATATATTTAAGGAATGTTTTCCATACTAATCGAACAAGCGAGCGAAGATCGAAGTTCTGATGCTTCAGCTTAGGCAGGAAATCGTTTGTAATCGCTGTTCTCCTCTGCAATATTTCCCTTTCTTGTTTTCCTGCCTTCCCTCTCTTCCTCTACACTTTTCTCAATCGATTCTCGTGAAATTTTGTGGGCAGGTTCGTTAATTATAAAGATTTTTTCACTTTCACTTTTTCGGAATTCAAAAAAAGACATACCTACTAGAGAGTTCTACAGCTTACAGAGCGAGTAATAATATACTTGCTTTGACTTCTTGCTTTTGTCATTTGTGGTAAGTACAGTTTACCAGAGATGTGCGCAGATGTGTGTTCATATATTTGACACGTCGCATGCAAATATATGCAAACGCAGCTTCACCGGTCTCTGGTGAATATTCACCCTTACGTGTGAAATGGCAGGTACAGTCAAGGGCACCAATATGTATGCAGGCACCAGAAAGTCTAAAAAATATGTAGTTAGACCTTATTTCTGCAACTTAAGGTTGTAGTATACATATTTATGAAACTTTGAGTGACATATTGGTGCCCTTGATTGTCCGAGTTTAGTACGAGAAGTTTCTATGAGAGAGCGATAGTTAAGAATACGCCTGCAAAAAATAATGAGTCTACGCCGACTAAGTCGCGGGCAAACACTAGCAGATTATAATATGGATTGTTTTAATGTTGGTGTCTTTACTGAAAATCAGCGTCACGGCTTACGTCTTTATTTTTCTCGAATGTTGTTGTGTTCTGTTTCACTTCACCTACTTCATCAACATCTATTTAAGAGCTGGGCTCTTGTCGGTGGAGTAACCGCCACTGATTTTTGTCCTCTGCCAGCCTCTCTACGTCTTCATATGACTAGACAGCCACTTTCTCCTTTATTTGGCTGGTGTAAGTATGTCTGGGCCTTCCTCTACCTCTCCTTCCTTCGATCTTGCCCTCCAAGATGTTTAAAAAGAAGCTGTCGTGCCGTATTAGATGTCCGACCATTTTGTCTCTTCTATTTTTTATTGTTTTTAGCAAGCATCGGCTCTCTCCTACCATCGTCAAAACCTCTTCGTTTGTCTTCCTTTTTGTCCAGCTTATTCTTTCCGTCCTCCGCCAGCACCACATTTCGAAGGCTTCGAGCCTTTCTCTGTCCTTTTGTGTCAGCGTCCACGTCTCACTCCCGTACAATGCAATACTCCAGATATATACTTTGATATATACTACGAGTATTTCACCTACTTAAGTAATGTTTAATTGTTGTTCATCCATTCTACTACCCAATGGTTGTCTGGAAGAGATCTAGAGATCCTTGTTGTTTACCACCGTTTATTTTTAATTTAAGTGTTGTTTTTCTCTAGTGAAGATTTTTTGGATGAACAAAAAATAATATTTGTATTGTATTGTATTTGTTATTTGTAAGTGTTAAATTAATAACTTCTGCCTCTATAGTTAACTCAAGAGTTTTAACTCTTCTGTCTTTGACATTTGTATTTTGTAAAGAAATGCAAACCGCCGAGTCTCGGTCTCTAGGAGAAGGAATCGGTTTTATTAATTCCGCTTGTTGGCTTAGAGTTGCAAGTTTTAATGAGCAAAGTAATTTACGAGGTTGCAGAAAGCTGCGGCCTGGCGAGATCGCCAATGTCGCTTGTCGCACAATCACAACTAACCAACTACCCCATTGCGTAACTTTCCGAACGAGCGTTAGGTCAACTTGACTGTATGTTTTTAATACATAATTATGATATTTAGATCTACGTAATTTACTTTTAAAGTTTAGAAGTGTAGCAAACTGAAGTGCCAGTGGGCTGGTCACATCTGTCGCAGAACAGATGGTCGATGGAGTAAACACGTTCTAGTATCGAGGCCACGGCAGGCAAATTCAAGGCCTCCACACACCAGTCGCGGTTGCGGGTCGGGCTCGGGCCTGCGCTAGTTGTAAAACATTGAAACTGCACTTCAAACACACATCGAACGCGGTCCAAACGCAGGCCCGCCGCGGGCCCGCGGCGCTAAGTTACAACTCGGGCAGCGCGGCCGCGGCTCGGGCGCGGCGCGGGTCGGGCACGGCGCGGGTCGGGCGCGGCGCGGGTTGGGCGATTGATATCTCTCTCACTATCAACGCGGGCCTGCGCTACTGTGTGATAGAGATAGTGATAGAGATATTATAGAGACACCGCCCGCCTGCAGTGTGAATATACCGCTTCAACCGCGCCCGACCCGCGCAGCGCCCGCCCCGCGCCACGTCCGCCCCTCGCCGCACATGACCCGCGTTCGATGTGTGGAGGACTTCAGTGTTGGACGCCCTCCGGCGAGATGGATCGATGACTTGAGGAGCGTAGCTGGTAATGACTGGATTTCGAAAACGGGAGAGCGGGCTTGTGGTTTACCCTGTGGGAAGCAACAAGCAAGCAATAGTCAACTGGAATAGGCTGATTTGATGTGTGATTTGATCGAAGTGCTAACGAAACGTTACGCATTAGACCAACAGAACATGCCGGCAGAATACCGGCCTAGCGAAAATATGTGGTGATTGTTCATGACGATTCGATTGGTACAAAGTTCAAAACCAGGGATGTCACGAATGTCAGTTCTGTTACATGCTAATGCGAATGCGAATATTTAGAATTCGAATGTGCGAATGCGAATGCGAATATTAAGGAAGTACACTTATAACTCAATATAATCCAAAAACCTATTGTAACCTTCAAATACTACTGTAAACACACAAACTAATTATTTATTTACGTAAGCGCAACAACTGACTGATAGGTATTAAAACAAAACAAGCCAAACTATTCTAGCAATCATAAGTCACCAGTCCCGATTAAAAGTGCTATCTATTGGTCAAAATTAATCACGTGATGCATGCGCGAGTCGACGGCTCTGCGGCAGGCGGCCGGCCAACAAACACGCCAAGACTTGCACATATTCGCATTCGCAAAACATTCGCATCGTTTGATGCGAATGCGAATGTTAATGCGAATATCTGCGAATGCGAATGCGAATATTCGTAACATCCCTATTCAAAACCAACAGAAATGGGAAAAAACTTCCTAGTAAATATTTATTATTTCCTATGTATAAACCAGTCAGGTTCGCCGTTTTAAGACTTGGTCTTTGTTGAAATGCCCGGTCACAGCGTTCCATGGGAAAGTATTCTTGATTCCGTATTCACTGAACTTAGACTAATTTGACAAACCCGTGAAGTTAGGACTAACGCTTAAAACGTTGCGCGAAACATGAATATCATGACTATTATACTATCACGGCTATCACGCGACGGCCCGCGAGCTCTCTCGATTTTTCTCGCACTATCTGTCTCTCACTTATTAGAACACTTAGAGCATGAGGTATGGTGCGAGAAAAATCGAGAGTATGTCGCGGCCGTCCCATGATAGACGTGCTGGTATGCAATTGTTGAATTCGGTCGATTACGTAACGCACTGTACGGACAGTCGAGTTCTCCAATATCTACACAGACAACCTTTCAAAAATATCTATACAGAGATTTATTGTTACTGACATTAGACACATGTGTATAAAGGTTGTCTGTATAGATATCGGAGAACTCGACTGTACGTTAGATAGATCTAAATGTAATTTTTTATATGGAGAAATGACAGTTAAACTGTCCTAACGCGCGTTGAAAACGTTACGTGGTTGCCCCTCGGAATAACTGTTAAAATAAAGGGTATTAATAACGTTTGATACTATTGCAACTCTTTGTATAGTCGCCTTGTAGAACTATCTCGGAGCTTGGAAACTAAGTACCCGTTCGCACGATACTTGTAGCTGTTTGAGCATACTTAATCCGAGAACCTATTTAAATATTTACAGAACCCTCAAACATCGCTGTTCTAGATGAAATCAGAAATTTTATTTATAATAGTAGTTTTAGAATATGATATTGGTGCCGAGAAATAATAGTAATTTATGCAACTGATACATAATAAGAGGCCTTAAAACACGAGTGTGGTTTTATGAAACGAGCGTCAGCGAGTTTCATAATATGATCACAGGCTAAATTATGCACAGTTGCATACACTACTTTATCTACACACATATCATACGTACTATAAGATGGGTTCAGAAACCGTACTACTACTATAGTGCTACCTGTAAAATATCTTTGTTGCAATCGTGGCTGCATTACGATATCCGGCGGAGTGTTCATATCGTTCTCGCAGTCACTACTTCTCATATTTTCAACTAAAATGTGAATTACGAACAACTTTTCACTATTCTACTTTTGTAACAGCAAAAAACCAACAAAGAAATGACAACAGTAATGGCGGCAATTTGATCCTACGTCAAGACGAATGTTTTTTTTAATCATAGACAAACGAATGAAGTCCCTATTCTCATGTCAGTCGAGATCAAATGTCGTGCGGTTTATATTAAAAAACATACTGAATTGACGTTTCGCATCGATAACTGTTTTAATATCTATGGATACTATTAGAATAGAGACCCATTTGAGTTTTGACAGCTGTTCCAAACTCATAACCTTAAACAACCTGTACTGTAATAACATTAAATTACAGATTTTACCTACTAAAGTTCTCATAGTAAAATTGGTTGTAATAATGCTGGTCATTTCCTACGGTTTCAGAACGCATTTTAGAGCACTAATGATATGTGCGTAGATAAACACATTTTAATAAATTAAGAAAATAACGTATGTACAGTCGGCAACGCGCATTTGACACACCAGGAGTTACTATCTAATATAGGTAGTTATCTAATATTACGCATGAGCTTATGCCAACTTGGGCTTAATTTGTACAAATAAGGGCCTTGGACATATATACAAATATACATACATAAGGGTCACCTAAACCCATATCAAGTCATCGTATCGTAGGATAAGCATCTATAGGTAACGACAAGCGTAGCGCTCGTAGACTCTGTAGCCAGTCGCAGTAAGCCTTCGTAGCGAGCGCTACGCTGCTACGAGCATCGGAGCTACGCGTCAAAGTTAGTTCACGTAAATTCTTTCAATATGGAGCTTACAATGAACTGAATAACATTAACTTATGCTAATGAACTAGTTCGTCAAGTAACTTCTTCGTTAATTATATTAGTACAGCCTAGTAGATACTGTAATGCCCATTTAAGTTATTCTTAGACTTTATTGAAAAGTGTATTAAGCAGTGACAATTTGTGTTCTGAGAAATTTGTATCAAAAATGTGATGATCAAGGAGAATTGTGTTTAGCAGGTAAGTTTATACCTATATAAAAATAGAGAAAAGAATATTAATAAAAAATAACCTTCAGCGGATTTCTTACATTTTAGCTTTAATTTTCATTAATACCAAGCAATCGATCGGGTTTTGTAAAAGTCAGAAATAAATTAAATTTCTCAAGCTTGGTTTAATATTTCAGCTCAAGACGTTTACATATTTTTGTCGCTAAAAAAACGTCCAAGAAAAGGCATCAGCATTTTTTAGAAACTAGAATAGAAAATATTTATATTATTCAAAATATGCTTTTTAATAAATATCTATTACTAAAACTGAATTAATAAAAAAATTGCTTACTTACTCATCTAAGTACGCTCGGTATTACACAGAGTGCGAAATGCTAGCGAGGTATAAATTGTCGTTCACCTGTCAATTGCAGTTATGACGCATTTACGTTGGTGTCCTAGCATGCGACTGCGAATGTCGTCATACGGTGGTAACTTTTTATCTTTATTCATTTATAACTTTATAATGGGCCGTTTTGGTGATATAGCCTTCAATACTCAATTCTTTATTGCAATTCTTAATGTATTACCGGTGTAAGAATTACATACTAGAAACATATATGACCGACTCTATTGGGGACAGCAAGTTTTTGGGACATGCTTAAATATATATCACTTAGTTAAAAATATATAATACAAAACATATAAATTTCAAATTAAAATTAAAAAAATATTTGATGCTGTCTGATTTTTTTACATATAATTACATATACATTTTTCGGGTTCAAGCCTACTTACCTACTATTTAACATAACATGTATCAGTTAAGGGTAATTTATACATTCCCAGCATATTTCGAGGGTTTTCTGGTAGATGGTAGTAGAGGAAGGAGAGGCAGGGGAAGACAAGACGTGCGTTTATGGACCAAGCTAAAGAGAAAATTAATGTAATGACGTATCAAGAGCTCAAAAAAGTGGCAGAGAGAAGTACAGAGTGACGATTGCTCCACCGACAAGAGCCCGGCTCTTAAGTTTATGATGACGATGACGATGAGTCATTGACTGTGTAATAACATTTATTTATTTTAAGTATTTTAGGAACTATTTGTCATTATATTCTTCTTTTAGCATTTCCAGTAATTTATTGTTAACTTTAAAAGACATTACATCATGACTTGGTTATATAGCTGTACAATCTACGAGTATACATATATACATATAAAACTCTTGCGTTACTAATCTATTGACAGACAGCGCACAGCCTAAACCGCTAACGATATAAGCATTAAATTTAGAACATATATTCTTTACAGTACGTGGACGTGTGCTAAGCAAGGAATTTTCGTAATTCAACCCCTAAGGGGGTGAAATAGGGGTCGGACCGTTGTATGGAAATCATTCATTTGGAAAGTTATAGACTAGAATCTTTGTATGAAGGTTTCTTACTAAAAAACAAAACAAATGATTTAGCTTTGCTATAAAAAATCATCTCCTAAGGGGGTTAAAAAAGAGTTGAAAGTTTGTATGGGAAACATGTCGTTTGTAAAGTTAGCCATTTAAAACTTCGGTCACAAGCTCCTAATGTACAGTCAAAAACATTGATAAGGGATTTTTTTTAATTCATCCCTTGAAGGGGTTAAGATAGGGGTTGAAAGTTCACATAAGCAATGTGTGATTTCCTAAAGCGCTAAAGTTATAAGCATGAAATTTGGAACATATATTCTTTACAGTACGTGGACGTGAACTATGAAAGGATTTTTCGAAATTCAACCCTTAAGGGGGTGAAATAGGGGTCTAACATTTGTATGGAAATCGTTCATTTGGAAAGTTATAGACTTAAATTCTTGAAAAAGCAAAACAAATGATTTAGCTTTGCTATAAAAATTCATTCCCTAAGGGGGTTAAAAAAGAGTTGAAAGTTTGTATATGAAACATGTCGTTTTTGAACTTAGCCGTTTAAAACTTCGGCCACAAGCTCCTAATGCACAGTCAAAAACATTGATAAAGGATTGTTTTCTAGTTTATCCCTTGAAGGGGTTAAGATAAGGGTTGAAATTTCACATAAGTTTTTAATCATAAGCTGTGTAAAAACATGAAAGCAGGACAGCAGGTTTCTTTTCTAATATGTAGATCTATCCAAAAATATAGAACTTATCGCACTGTTACCTTTTACGCTTAATCCCTGAACGGATTTAGATAATTTTTTCGTACAGATAATTTGAGACCCTTGGAAGGATATAGGATTGTTTTATTTCTGAAATAATCCCTTAAGATGGTAGAACTTTGTTTGGGTCGGCGATAATTAAGGTTCCGCCAATAATAATTTAATAGTATCATTTTTCTAAGATGGTTACAAGTTCTCCGCGGACGAAGTCGCGGGCAACAGCTAGTCTAACATATAATCCCAGACTCACGAATTTACATAGGAGTGCATTTATAACAAAAGCGGAAGTTCCTAAAAGTGTGTGAATAGAATGTCACATTGCACATTTATAAACAAAACAATTATAAAAAAAAAACATTATGACATCAACAAAAAACTGCGAAACAAAGCAGTCATAGAGAATGTATATTCCACGAGAATTATAATTTTACTCTTGGTATTTTACGTCAAAGTGTTAACCACAGTTCCAAAAGTAGGTTCACCGCAGGATCGGAAGTTACGGAAGTACGGATAACAAAGCCTGTATTTGCATTATCTCCACACTGGCTGTTGCGAGGGAAAGTAAGTTTGTTCGGAGTTGGCAGAACGAATCATAAACGATACTTTAATTGTTCTGACATGTATCATGAAGATGTTCATACACGACGCACATACATAAGGATGGTGTCACCAAATTAAACAATCAAGAATGTTGAAATTTTAGGTAATTTGCGCCTTTTTTGTTTTTAAACATCCCATTTGAACAAGCCGTTCGAGCACCATGTTTAACCGCACATAAGTATAGTAACATTGTTTTTTTTTTTATGTAGCAAGTATTCTTACAATGGTGGTTGGCAGTATGTAATTTTTCCTTTGTCAGTTTAATATTAGTAAGCAAAGGACCATGGGCAGAAATGTCCCCCCCCCACCAACAGAAATGAAAAATGTCTCATTTAATAGATCTTAGCAACCTGATGATTTTTTACTATGACGAGGATCGCCATATTTATGGGGTTTTCTTGGAAAACCGTGTTTTGTTTTTACATATTTTTTAGTAATTCGTTTTAATAGTTTTTTTTTTTTTTTTTATATTTTTAGCCGAAACTATTAAATAATATAAAAGATATCTGTCCTAAATATATATTTGTGAAGTATTATTGTTAGTAACATAATATTTTTTCAACCTTCTCTTTGTAACTTTCAATGAGATGAGCAAAAAATATGTAAAAACAAAACACGGTTTTCCAAGAAAACCCCATACATAGGGCGATTCTCGTCATACTAAAAAATCATCAGTTTGCCAAGATCTATTAAATGAGACATGTTTCATTTCTGTTGGTGGGGGGGGACAGTGCCCATACAAATTTGCCCATTGTCCTTTAGAAAGTTAAAGTAGCGGACAATAATGGTTTTACTTAGGGTTTTCATAAACCTAGCCTAGCCTAGCCTTAAACAAGAAACTTCATGTCTTCATTTCGTGATATTAATGCGTACATTTCCGAGCATGTTTGAGAAAATAGGATTTTCGACACTGAGCATATTTTTTTGCTTTCGTGGTTTTGGAGTGAATAAATTTAAATACCTAATTTAAACTTATATAACCAGTATATAACAATATAAAAAATGTTCGTGGCCGTATCGTAATTAACTCGAATGTAAGAGTGTAATAATGAAAAACAAATAAGTAGGTAAGTAATTATGAGCGATAATATGTTCTGCTAACTGTTTTTTAAAAGCTTGAAATGAGCTTACATTTTCGATAAGTGAGGGTATTTTGTTATAAAGTCGTGCTCGTTCACTAGTAAGCATCGACATCGTTTTGCCGTAGTTCGTTCTATGTTTAATAGAGATAAGAAAGCTGGCTCGCCGAGTTCGGCGGTTGACAACAATTTTTCGTTTAGTGAATGACAAATCGGTACCTACGGATATTTTTATCTAAAGTCTTTCGAACAAAAATGTATAATATGTTATATTTGTAATATAGGTTTTCGAGGTTCATTATTTTTGTTTCCTCATAGATTTTTTTTGTAGGGTTCAAATAGTGGTAGTAGTTATAAAGCGTTTTAATTATATTATTTTGTAATATTTGGAGTTCCGCTAGTCTTGAATCAGACGAGTTGTTTCGGAGGTGGCCTCTTACATACAAACTAACAAATCGGTAAACTTGCATTGCACATACTCTTCTCCTTTGATTACTAGGAATAAAGACTGGTTGCGTCATGTTAAAATTGGTAGTGTTTCTAATTACTAAATATAATAAACTAGCTTCTGCCCGCGACTCCGTCCGCGTGGAACTCGTTTAAATATCGTAGCTTGATAGAATTGTTCAGTCAGCATCATATATTTAGTAGCAGCCAAAGTAGCCAAATATATCGGAACACGTCTTTATTACTATAGGAGTAAGGAAGTGTTACGATATATTTGGCTACTTTGGGTGCTACTAACTATGTGATGCTGACTGTTCACCCTCCATTTAATTACCTTAGGGGATGATTTTCGGGATACAAATCTATATATTAAATTTCATCCAAATCGGTGTAACAGTTTAAGGGTGAAAAGGTAACAGACAGACAGACACACTTTCGGATTTATAATATTAGTATAGATTTCCTGTATTGTTTTCCGTGTAAGTAATCAATATAAAATGACTGGACAAAAAAAGTAAAATATAGGACATAATAATATCAGCCTAATTAAATGGCTCACGGATATTGACATGCGCCGTCAAAAAAGTCTTTCAAATAAAAGTGTTAGTAAAATGTGTTTATTAAAAATATAATTATTTCAACCTTTTACCTTTTTATCCTACATTGATAGTATGCTATCGTACGAATTAGGAAGTACATCTCGCGCCATCTAGTGACTAATAGATATATATTACATTTGGCAACGCTCATTTCACGCCTGTCGTTGGTCTCCATATAGGTTATAGGTGTACGCGGGCTTGGTTTCCGCAACTCGACGTCATAATAGCGCCTATTTTGCGTACCGTTGGTCTCCATACAAAGTTTCATCTCCTTTTTCGTCCCTAAAAGGGATGAAATTTGACATAAATTATAGTCTATGTCCTATTCGGATATATAATGTACATACCTCGAAAGTTTCATAAAAATTCCTTCAGTAATTTTAGATTAATTGGAACGTACATCCATACATCCGAACTTTCGCATTTATAATATTAGTAGGGTATTAGTAGGATAGTAGGATATCACAAAAAGATATGGACCTTGAAAGTGTAGAAAAATAAATGATTTTTTTTATTGTCCAAGAGTAAATTTAAAGCTAGTAATAGTATCCTTACGCTTCGCTTCTAAAGAAACTAAACATGGAGCTAAACGCAGTATTTCGCTCGCGACCGAAACAGCAATTAACTTGATTTTCCATTACATATAACGACTAGTATGTACAGTCGACTACAAAGAGATAGATACGGCCAAAGTTACAAAAATATGTATACACGACTGTATTGCTTAACATTAAGGTCGTGTATACATATTTTTGTAACTTTGGCCGTATCTATCTCTTTGTAGTCGACTGTACATATTGCAAAGTGACGTCATACTTTTACGTCAATTAGTATGAAGCGTTATTTATATTCTTTAATTGTAGTTGCTCCATATAACCATTTGTTCCTCTAAAAACCTATACCTACACTGTGGGCCCAAAAAATCCGACAGACTTTAATGTGTAGTTATTAAATTTGCTTTCGCTAATACGACTATGGGTAGCGTCCTTGAAAAAGATAAGAACTATGGTGTGAAATACGTCAAATTATATTCTCAACGCCTAACTGACAGGCAAGCAAGGCAGGTTTATATACTTGTCTAAATTACAGACCCTAAACAGAACGTTCTATAAACAGCCCTTTCTAAACATACTAGGCACGTAGAAGATGTTTACATATTTATTAGACCTTATACTTACCGTTGCCTTGCACTTTGACGAGCTTACACGTCCTTATTAACCACATAAAGTTTCTTTTTAAGCATCGTGTACGCTTTTCAACCATTTTTACTCTGACTAATAAACTGAAAAGGGGAATTCAGGCCAATAAGAGGCATTGAGGGATTAAATGATCGCGGCTCAGCGCACCCCTCGAGGGCTGTTATGCGTGAAGATAAATTTGCATTACGCTATTATACAATGCTACTTAATTGGAAATTAGCCACTTTTATGATACATTTACATTATCCGTTCAGAGGGAATACCTAATATTACTGATGAATTCTCAAAGTGGCTTAAGACGTTTAAGAAGCTTGAATCTGTGAGTTAGGCTCCCTTTAACTGCTTTAAGTGCTGCAGTAGGAAAGTGTTTGCAAGATTCGTCGTCAATAGTTGTTGTCTATATTATTGGCCATTTAGGCTTAACTCGGCTCTCGCACACCTTCGAGTTACGATTTTACCCGAACGCAGCTTCACATAGTCGCGGCTGGTGTTGTCACACAGAATGCGACAACCTTAACAAGACGAAAGAGCACGTGTTATGCGGTAGAGCGGGATGGCCTGATTTGACATTTCTAGCTGTGAAGCATCGATTTTGTTATATAGCGTACCTTCTGTACTTAGTAGCGTAGTACGGTAGGCCTCGCAAGGGACTGAACACCTTTATACCGTGTTGTTTTAACGTCATGTTTAAACTGCCATACGAAGTAGTCCAACGTGTGAAAGTGACAAGGTATAAAGGTACAGCTACTTATACGTTCGTCTGTACTATTCGATATTAATCCTGCGGCTTAAGACCGATCGCAAGTTTGTTATTTTTAGGGTTTCGTACCTCAAAAGAAATGTACGGAACCCTTTCAGGGTCACTTTGGTGTCCGTCTGTTTGTCTGTCAAGACTCTTTATCTCGGGAATGCGTTGAGGCATCAAGTTGAAATGAAAACCATATACTCAGGTCTACAGTCATTTGAAGCTGTGAAACTTCTAGAAATCAAAGTAAAAAAAGATACGGCCGTTTATGCCGCAAAAAACTTACGTTTCGACACTACTAAGAAAATTAGGATTTTACCTAGAACTATGAAATTTGTCAGGTAATATCGTCTTATACTATAAGTTCAGGGAAAAATCAGAAAACTATACATTTGTAATTAACACATTCACTGCCAAGAATCGCTACGCGGTACGCTCGTAGCCGATCCCATGGTTTTCCTGGTATGTAGCGGAAAGCGACTACGGCGTAGGCGCCCGCGAGGCGGTTTCCTGGCAGTGCAAGTGTTAAGTACGGACCCTCGGTGGGCGAGTCCGACTCGCACTTATTGAGTTTTTTTTTTATTAAAAGCGATTGTTACAAGTCAGTACTTGTAACAATCGCTTTAAATATACACTTGTAGCATGTAGAAGTGTACTAGTATGTACATTGTACATACTCGCAATAAAGTGGTTGGTCTTGTGAAATTCGTTAAAAAGCTATTTCACCTAAACCTGCCTACAAAACCTCCCCGCCGTGTATGTTTTTGGCTTGACATCCTGATGGACGATTCGTTTAACCATACATTTCCTTTGATAAAATACTTCACCGTTTTTTGTGAAAATGGAAACATATACTCTGCAATGTTCGCGTTCAATCAAGGCCTTATTTTATAAACGCATTTCCGACTTGTGAAAATGAGATGTGTTTTGTTTTGGCTCATACGCTGTTTACGTAATCGCACAACCAAGTGCGTATTAGCGCAACGCTCTCCACATTCAACTGGGGTTGATATGAGATTTTAATTGAATTTGTTGATGCAAAACGTTTAATCCAATCAAAACATTTCATTTTATCGGGCCCACTTCTCGCTAACCTGCCGTAGATACAAATAGAACACATTCAATGCCAGTGTTACACCCATAACATTTGAAAAACCGTTTGTAGACGAAAGCGCCTACGAGCATACCTAGCAGGTGAAACTGAAACGGCTACGTTGCTGCAAACAAAGGCTTACGGTCTTGTGTTCTAGACACAACAGGGTCACTACCGGGCAAAAATGATTTAAATTGGTAGGTAGCCCATTCTTACTCATTACATGAACACATTCACTGCCAAGAACCGTTACGCGCTACGCTCGTAGCCGATCCCGTGGTTTTCCTCGTATGTAGCGGAAACCGTCTACGGCGTAGGTACCCACTAGGTTCTTGGTCCAAATTCCTTTCGTATGTCCGGACGTCCCGCTGTTCTCCTCTTCACAGGTCGCATTTCTCAACCGATTGCTAGCAGGTCCGATAAGTATATTAGTGTTTGTAGCAGTAAAAGTGTTAACAGATTACGGAAGCGACGCGGCGTTAACAATCCCATTACGTCGATTATTTTTCTCATAAGCACGCGTTCACAAAATGTATTTTTGAAGTGAAAACTTCTTTAGCGGCGCTGAGCACTTTTTGGGATGGGGAAAAATTGTTAAATACGCGACAGAGTTTAGTGACGTCAGATGTGAAGGAGGTCACTTTTTGCTGCTAACAGATTCGACTTCATTCAAAACTGGACGCTATTCGTAAGAGTATAAAGCCGTTAAACACTTTTTGCAATAGCATATTCTGCAAATAAATTTGTAATAATACCAACGCGTCCTTTTCCGTTTTGCTATTGAAAAAATTCGAATAGTTCGAATTTGGGCGTTATTCCTAGAGATAAAGCTTAGAAAAATATTTATAAACGGCAAAAACAAATTTATATTTTGGTCGCCACCGTGCACCGCCATCTGCTGTTCTTGCAAATTCGAATAGTTCGAATTTAGACGTTATTCCTAAAGAGATAAAGCTTTGAAAAATATTTGGCAATGGCAAAAACAAATTCGTAGGGTATTGTTTTGCCGCCGCCCGTCGGCGCGCCGGACCCCGGCACCGTTGCGCCGCGGCGGCGCGTTGGGCCCGTCCGCCTAAATAATTGATAATTGTTTATAAATTTGCGTCAAATTCATTTTCAGGGTGACACCGTAAGATGTCACGTGACCTGATCGAAAAACTGTTACAATGTTATTGAGTTTTCACTTCTGCCGGCACTCCCGGAGTGCAACCCGGTCTTTTTTTTATTCTATGGCCACAATGTAATATGGATAACAGGAATTCAATAGTGTGTCGCCACATTACAAAACCATCTGTCCCCGCCCACTGCTATCGGCGCGTGTCAAGAATAAGCCTTAGATAAAAGGTTTTCCCTTTAGAACAAGGTTATTCCTTCGCCGGTAACTTTATTACCTCGCTAATTATTTCGTTCATATTCTCCAAGCCGCGACGAGATAAATCTTGTTATATACCTAGTAAACCCAAATGAGGAAAACAGAAAATTGTTGACATTTATGCTTATCCGCGTATTAACCTTTTGCAACTAACAAGAGCCATAAGCCGATCATATATCATTCACTATCTCGAAGCGACGAATCAAAATAGACTTTTTTAATTGAATCTCATTCCAATAACAATGCGTCGTGCCACGGCTATGCGCATATGCAAGGTTTAACAGTTGTTGATTATTTCTACCCACCTGCCCCTTGTGCCCCCCCCCCCCCCCCCCAGAAGAAAATCCTGGATCCGCCTTTGCACGAATATGCAACAGAGACCTCTTAAACCAAGACGATTTAGATTTCAATACATCGAAAACTGACCCCAATGTAAAATATTATCTTCAACTCATAAACACTAATACTTAACCCCAATTCTATTTTATTACAATCAATAAAAGAATATTATGATTAGGTATTCTTCTGTTCTTAAACCGCTCGGTCTCTAGATGGGGTAAACTTATTACTTCTTTTCTTCCCAACGTATATTATTGTAATACAGTGGCGATGTAGGGCTTCCCTGTGTTTTTAGAAATGGGGACAAAACGTATTTTCAGTTAAGTTTTCACAGGGTATGGTTTCCCAAAGGCCGGCACGGGAAAGCTACGTACCTACTCACCTACACAATAATGCTGTATTCGAATTTCAATTGAAATCGATTTTGTACTCTCGTGCGCGTTCGTAATGTTAACAAATACTGCGGACAAAGTAAAATATATATCATAGGTACTTACCGTCAAATTGGACCATTGCCCGCTTTTTAGGGTTCCGTACCCAAAGGGTAAAAACGGGACCCTATTACTAAGACTTCGCTGTCCGTCCGTCTGTCTGTCACCAGGCTGTATCTCAAGAACCGCGATAGCTAGACAGTTGAAATTTTCACAGATGATGTATTTCTGTTGTTGCTATAACATCAAATACTAAAAACAAAATAAAATAAATCTTTAAGGGGGGGCTCCCATACAACAAACGTGTTTTTTTTGCCGTTTTGTCTGTCGCCAGGCTGTATCTCAAGAACCGCGATAGCTAGACAGTTGAAATTTTTACAGATTATATATTTCTGTTGCAGCTATAACAACAAATACTAAAAACAAAATAACATAAATATTTAAGGGAGGCTCCCATACCACAAACTTTATTTTTTTCAGGCTGTATCTCAAGAACCGCTATAGCTAGACAGTTGAAATTTTCACAAATGATGTATTTCTGTTGCCGCTATATCAACAAATACTAAAAACAAAATAAAATAAATATTTAAGGGGGTCTCCCATACAACAAACTTTTTTGACTGTTTTTATAGATAATGGTACGGAACCCTTCGTGCGCGAGTCCGACTCGCACTTGGCCGGTTTTTTCTTTTTTTTTCTATGCTGATACTAGTGTTTTTTAGTCCATCGTAACAAGTATGAGCACGGGCGTGTACTCAGTGCGAAAATAGTTATTTACGATACAAGTGCCGAAAATAGGAAATTCGCAACGAGTGGTGATAAATTAAAACACGTCCGAAGGGAGTGTTTAAATCGACACGAGTTGCGAATTACCTATTCGCACGTGTATCGTACAACGTTTTACTGTACATATGGCTCTTTAAAGTTTCGACATATGCACGAAAAGTGCTCTTTTCCGCACTAGTGCGGGAAAGTAGCACCATGTGTACTGTAATAGTTATTTACGATACAAGTGCCGAAAATAGGAAATTCGCAACGAGTGGTGATAAATTAAAACACGACCGAAGGGAGTGTTTTAAATCGACACGAGTTGCGAATTACCTATTCGCACGTGTATCGTACAACGTTTTACTGTACATATGGCTCTTTAAAATTTCGACATATGCCCGAAAAGTGCTCTTTTCCGCACTAGTGCGGGAAAGTAGCACCATATGTACTGTAAATAATTTTACAATGCAGGTGCTCGAAAAGAGCGTTTTCCAAGCACTAAAATCGTGCGGAAAGTGCCACTTTTTCGCACTAGTGCTTTTTACTTTTCAATTTTTTTTTAATTTTCAAGTCCGTCGTCAGCCCGACACAAAGAGTTTTTATTACGAGGGGCGTCTGAAAAGTTCTAAGCCTAAGATAGAAAAAAACAATTTACAAAAATGAACTCGTGTTTATTTTTCAATATAGTCTCCTCCTAAACCAATGCATTTTTTACATTTTTTATACAGTGCTTTTAGGCCATTAAAAAAATAATCTTTATTTTGCCCTTCAAAATGCTCCTGTACAGCCGCCTTCATCTCTTCGTCACTTCTAAATCGCTTTCCCCTCAACTCTTTCTTCAAATTATTGAATAGAAAATAATCGCTTGGGGCTAGATCTGGGCTGTAGGGTGGGTGGTCAATTTCCTCAAAACCAACTTCCTTCAGAGCACGCCTCGCAACATTAGCGGTGTGAACAGGTGCGTTGTCTTGCAAAAACAAAATGCCTTTCCTTAGTTTACCCCGCCTTTTCTCAACTATGGCTTGTCGCACCTGTCTTATTAGATTTGCATAATAAGTTCCGTTTATCGTAGAGCCTTTTTCTAAATAATCGATTAAAAGAATGCCATCACAGTCCCAAAATACCGTAGCCATTAACTTAGAGGCCGACTTTTGCACTTTAAATTTCTTCGGCGGCCTTTCACCCTTTTCAATCCACTGCATCGACTCAGACTTACACTCCGGATCATACTGTCTGATCCATGTTTCATCAACAGTTACTATTCGGGAACAAACTTCATCTAAATCATCTTCGCACAATTCTAAAAACGCCCGAGAAGTTTCCACACGACGTACTTTATCGAAGGCCGTTAGCATTTTCGGTACCCAACGAGCACTGACTTTACTCATGTACAAATGTTCATGTAAAATTTCTCCGACTCTTTCTTTACTAATACCTAAGACCTCAGCTATTTTATTTTTTGACTTTTGCTACGTTTTCTTCGGTCACTACCGATATTGGCCGCCCTGAGCGGGGGTCGTCTTCGATCGATTCCCGTCCGAGTTTAAATAAGCGACTCCACTTTTTGACTGTGGCATAAGAAGGCCCAGAATCACCGTAAATAATAGCCATTTCCTCAAAAATACACTGCGGTGATTTGTCACTTTTTGTAAGGAATTTAATTACAGCACGGTGCTCAATTTTCGTAATATTCGTTGGTAATTCACACATGATGTACTTTTCCGTTGAATATCTCGAAACAGAATAATAAAAACGTGACATGTTATTTTTTAATAATTTGTTTTTAAATGGCCTTTCTAGTGGCCAGTATCATAAACGCATATATAACCTCGAAATACCTTAGGCTTAGAACTTTTCAGACGCCCCTCGTACTCGAGAAAAGTTTTACATATATTTCAATTACACGTTTTCTTTCATATAAAAACACACAGTACACAAATACTAATAACGTATAAAATGATTTATTAATGTTTATGAATTTTTAATTTGGTCAATAAATAACCTAATTTTAAATATTCACTTGTTTGGCTGAACGCATCTTTCTTATGCCTTTTACAATACTTAAGACAGTATGGCGGCTTGCACATGCGCAATGCGCATATGTTGACCGCGCATGTATCTAAAAGCCCGCCATTGTTGTTTATTGTCAGTTTTGTGTAGTTATTTTATGTAAATATGTTAAAAAGGTCGAGTGAAAGTGAGTAATCAATAATAATAATGGTTTATTGCGTTTTCAATAGTGTCAGTATGTTTCTTAGAACTACGACGGTACAGCGTCTTTTTGTTGTTTAATATATTGATTTAATCAAAATTAATTGTGTTCTAAAACCACAATACAATGGTTTTAACTTTTAAGTGAATAAGCTTGACAGCAAAAGATGTGGAGAAGTATTTAAATGCAATTCCAGATAATAAGTAGGTACCTGACAATCTACCTGGGTTCTTCAATTTTAACCTAGATCTATTTTAAACCAACATTTAATATATTTCCTCACACAAGGCATAGTAAAACGTTGTATGATACACGCGCGTAAAGATGATTTCCGACTCGTGTCGAATTATACATTCGCTCGCTTCACTCGCTCATGTATAAAAATAACACTCGTCGGAAATCACCTACTTTCCACACTTGTAGCATAAATAACTATTTAAATGCATTTTAAATCAAGATTTCGACCGATTTTAGAGGCGGGCCAAGTTACCCGGGATTTTTTCTGGCATTGCCCACGTCGATTAAACACAGAATTAAGCTCTTAAAATAACGAAAATAATAATAAAATACAACAAGAATTCGAGCAATTTTAGCAATAGCATCAACCATCCTCTCATTATTAGTTTAACTTAAGTCGGAAATCGGGTGGGCAATGTTACATGGCCATTTTAGGTTGTTTCCATACAAAGTGCAAAAAGCAAATTTCTAACTGCTAGGGTTGTCACTTTAGGGTCAAATGGTGAAACGTTTTATATATTCTCAGTACGGATGCCTTATTACTTTTTCCTCATAGAATTTTGTAAGTACCTAAAACATTTTTGTTTTTTCTTCTGCTTTAAAAAAATACCACGTAAAGACACACGTATATAAATGAAGCAATAGTTTTGCCATTATAATTAGTAACATCGATTAATTGGGTAGATAAATCTTCAGGACGACACATTGACAATTTTGATGCAATCATTTTGTGTTTTTTTTTTCAGCGTGTAATGCACTTTTTGGACATGACATTGTCACTATAAGATATAGTCTGGGCGTCCTTTTTGGCAGATGCAAAATAACCGATTGTGCTTACAAATTGTATCTGCACTAGACAAAAAAGCTTTATTTTACGTTTAAAAGATGTTTTTATTAAACACAAACGAATGTAATTAACAGAATTAGTGTTAACAGAAAACTTCACATATCTAACATTTTTTAATCCTAATAATCACAGGCATACACAGTTAAAATCTTTCAAATTCCTCGCATTATACCACAACAATATACTTAATCATGCACATGAACATTGTGAAGTAATAAAATGATTGAAATAAAAGAAGCATTAGGTAATTTGTCCATAAAAACATTATATTAAAAAACTCTGAAGTGACAACCCTAAGTAGTTTTCAAAGGTGGCCAATGTTGGCTTAAGCCAGCTTGAACATTGCAGGGTAGCATTGCCCGGTTTCACAATTTCCGATTAAATGAAGATATTACTATTCGAAATAAAATAAAAATAATCTACAGTTCGTATTTATTTATAAGTACAGGCTCATACTTACATTTGGATTTGCCATTTCGTACGATACGCGTTCAATTGTCCGCCGGAATTGGCCCGCAAAAACACACCGAGTTCTGACAAGGTACTGAGTAAGGCTACGAGTAAATGCGACGCGCAGTGTGGCCACCTATATTACCTATTTTCTACTAAAAATAGCAGTGTTGCCATAAATCTGTAAATAATTACCCCCCGAATGAAAATGTTCACGTGTTGCTTTTTGGGCAAAGATACCCTAAAGGGCAATGTTGGACCATTTGACGGTACACGTATAAATGTTGTTCGTCAGTTATCAATAAGGTTTTCAATTATATCGTTGTGGCAGTATCGCCTTATGAACCACCGACAAAGCGTTCCTTTTACTTAAGCTTTAATCATTGAGTATTTGATGTTGGGATTTGGCTTAGTAAAGAAACAGAAGCTGGATTTCCGGGCACGCGATACAAAAAATATTAGAAACAGTAAAACATTATTATACAGCGTGGAACGGAACGATGGACTTTCCCGCAAGAGGAGGATAGTTTAGCGTTAGTGCTAACCATTTTCCAAATAATAATGTTAATATTTCTGACCGTTTCCAAGTTAGAGTTCATCAAACTTTTGTGCAAAAATCTGCATATTGCAACTCTAACGGAGAATAAGGGCCATGCCATCACTGGTAAACAATATTTTAAGGAATGACGGGAATTGCTGTCACCGGAAAGTCGAATTTTGCTTGAACCCTGAATAACTAACAGTGACGTTGACAAATTATCGAGAAGCAAGTCTGTCATGGCAAACATTAACAGTTACAAAGATGAATTAGGGTAGGCGCTATCATTTAAATGTATTTTTTAAATTAGAATTTTTTGTTTGCAGTATTTGTGTAATCATTACTATTCGATTCTACTGCCCTCATATGACAATATATTTTCTTTAAGGTTCATGGAAAACATCCACCCGTATGTTAGAAAATGTATTTAAGTTGATCGTTTTTAGGGGAATAAAAAGGGCAATTACCGTCATTCGCTTGTTTTTATCCTATTTACTTGGGGTCGGTGCAGGATGTATTTTTCTTCCATACCTTTAAATCACACACTTCTTTCCTATTCATATCATCTCTCACGCAGTCCATACACCATTTTCTTGGTCTACCTCTTCTCTTACAACCCTCCATTACAACGCTCCACATTCATACTTAATGCCTTCCTAGTAACATGACTATCATCTCTCCGCATAACATGCCCATACAAAAAGAAAAGAAAAACGACCAGAACAGGGAAACGTTCAAAATATTTATATTGTTTTATATGAACGCAATGCAGACTTCCGTTTCTTCATAACAAATGGTCACCCTACGTATTGGGTCGTCACTGGGACCGTTTTATTCAGATATTCCGAGATGAAGAACAAACAGCCCGGCTGAGCCACTCGTGTCGGGAAATTAGGTTTTTACCGATATATAGATTTTATACTTTGATAGTAGACCACAATTCGCAAGAAATTGAACACGTAATTTAAGATGATGGAATGTAAATTACGAGTCTTCGCTAGAATATCAAAAAGTAATTAAAACCTCTCTGTAGGTGGTTCAGCGTTGTACGGCGTTTTATTTCGTCATTATTTTCTCAGCAAATATTGTCAAAACTAATGATAATCAGAATTGACTTTTGTTTAAAACGTATAACAATACCAGCGTTGAGTTTCGTTTGATCATAATTCTGGCGTTTGTCGCACTTTTACAGCGATAATCGTGAGGCGATAACGACTTTAGAACCGAGCATATCAAACCGGCGGAGATTTACCCAGGTATATGATCCAATGTAACGATTCTAATACCAATGATAGTTTTATAAGAGGTCACATTTAAGAATCTCAATATTCTCCACCATACATTGAGCAACGACGACAGACTAAAAACTTGCTTCACTTCAATAATGTTATATTGTGACTGTGAAAGAATGACGAGGAAGAATTTAAAGAAAATAGAAAAAACCGGCCAAGAGCGTGTCGGGCCACGCTCAGTGTAGGGTTCCGTAGTTTTTGTATTTTTTTTTCAAAAACTATTCAACCTATCAAGTTCAAAATAATTTTCCTAGAAAGTTTTTATAAAATTCTACTTTTGAGATTTTTTTCATATTTTTAAAACTTATGGTTCAAAAGTTAGAGGGGGGAGACACATTTTTTTTACTTCTGGAGCGATTATCTCCGAAAATATTAACATTATCAAAAAATTATTGCGGCAAACCCCTATTCATTTTTAAATACCTATCCAAAATTATATATCACACGTTCGGGTTAAAATTAAAAAAAAAAACACTCCCCACGTTACGTATAGGGGAGGTACCCTAATAAAATAAATAAACACTTTTTATTTTACCACTTTGTCGGCGTGATTGATATACATATTAGTACAAAATTTCAGCTTTCTAGTGCTAACGGTTACTGAGATTATCCGCGGACGGACGGACAGACAAAGCGAAACTATAAGGGTTCCTAGTCGACTACGGAACCCTAAAAAATGGGCTTGCTCACATTAGTGTATAAGTCGATACGAGTCAGAAATCATCTTTACGCACGTGTATCATACAACATTTTACATTGCATGCTCCCAGGCACAGTGGGGTACTCTCTGTTTTGGTATTTTTGAGTACGTTAAAAACTGTATACAACAAATATGTATTGAATTAGTACTTACTTGGAAAAAAATCGAGCGTTTTTTACCTTTCAGTGAGTTAGCTAGGCTAACTAAATTATAAAATTTGCGCTTTAGCGAGCGCCTGCTTGATACGGCGACACAGAAAACACACGTTCTCCATATTTTGCTATGTTTTTATGTTGGTACCTTTTATAGGAAATTAAAGCTGAAAAAGCAATTTTTTTAACTTACATTACAAACATTCCATGAGTCCGGGTAACGACGGAATTAAAAAAAAACTGAAAAGTATAAATGCGGGAAAGTGCCACTTTCCAGACGAGTTGGCTGCATGGAAATGATATATTTACGGCGAGGGCGGTATATTGAATTCTGAGTGAAGCGAAATATCGATCAAAGAATAGAATCCTGAGCGTAGAGAGGAATTCTAAAATAGAATCTAGAGTACAACGAGGGATTCGAGTGTCGCCCAAAGCTAAAATTAATTATTCAATTGCAGGGATCTGTCGTAGGTGCAGGGATGATAGGTATTGTCATAGCAATGCAAACACCCCACTTTTCTCCAATATATATAATGTCAGTAAATACAACATAGAATAGGCCAGGCAACGAATGGTTAAAAAAATGTATAGAGGGAAAATGCTTGGAACACAATTTTTGACTTCGTAACTTTGTTTCATTATTTATTGCAATACTTAAAGAACACTTATTTATAGCAAATAATTTTGCTACTGAATGACACATACTGCTTTTCACACCTTCTATGAGGAAAATGGAAATCAGGGAAGATAATTGCAACTTTAATCCCTCATTTCAGGGCAACAATTACTCTTTTCTGAATAGCTGGTGTGGAAACATTATTTTCGAGTACAATATGCATTACCTATAAAATATAAGTATGACTTTGCAAGTTGACGGCTGCAAATGACTCGTAACTCTGAGAGGTAAAATAAATACGAACACTCAAGCAAACCAAATGAAATTTTATAAAGCAGCCCAGTTATATATTCTAGTCTTAAAAACATCTACTTACACATTTTTGATAAAATTAGGAAAGTTCTGTACTTTTGCAGTGGTAATGTAGAGAAATTCCACAGAGCACTGGCCACTCGTTCAAAATTGAATTTCGTATTTTGTAACTAGGATACTTCTTTACTTTTTAGCATATGTAGTATGTAGCTCTCAATTAAAATAATTATATCATCATCCGTTTATCCCGGTTTTACGAAAGACACTGCCATCTGACAAAAATAATTATATGTGGATTACAAAATCTTTCATCTATTTTGATGTTTTATGTGAAAGCTAAATATCATATTTCAGTTAAGTACCTCATTCACTGCTAAGCTACGCTCTTAGCGCTACGCCGTAGTTCGTAGGAGCTTGATCTGTGTGGCGAAAAGCGCTCGTAGCTTTCTGACGCATGTGTGTCGTGATTAAGGACCATTCCACCTATTACGTCACGGAGGGGAGGTCCATGACAAACATGACAGTAAGTCTTAAAGCGATGGGAAAAAGCGTGACATTGGCCAAATTATGTAATACTAGCGACCCGCCCCGGCTTCGCACGGGTACTATATTATCAGTGATCGGTTATTTGGATTCTCCCTCGCGGGATATCAAGTAGAAAAGTTAATATAGATACGACAGTTTTCCGCGATACCGAACAAACCGTACAAAAATAAAACAATTTAAATTATCTCTAAGGAATTTTTTACTCTTACATGCCAACCAGTTGAGACATAAACTTCTATTCTTTTCCTAATCTCTACACTTTATTTTAAGCAAAATAATAATATATTAGCTATATATTAGCTTATATATCTATCATGATGGAAAAAATACTTCAAAATCTTGACATTGACATTTCATATTAGGTATTTGTATAATATTAGGTCACAGGTTATCGTATAAGTGCAAATACATAGATCTTATAGCTCAAAGGCGATCCAATAAATAAGTATCCACGTTAAGTTCGCACACTATGATTTATGGTTCAATTTTCATTTCATCGACTTGTTTCTGAGATTATCTTTTACGACAACTGTGGCTTACTCTAATCGAACTTTTGATTCGCGTATGATTGGAATATTCTCGGGGAGTACTAGACCGTAAGGCAGTGTTACATACTAGTTGGCATGCCGCGAAAACCTAATTCTTTCCCTAAGGATGAAACTATTCTAAGTTGGATCGAGCCCCACGTTGACTTGATGTATGAAGCCCGGATTCCCGGGGCATATCCATACTAACATAATGATTGAGGTCGTCCACCCCATGTCGTATCCAAAAAACCGATCACTGTATATTATACATATAAACCTTCCTCTTGAATCACTCTCTCAATCAATCTATAAAAAAAACAAAATCCGTTGCGTAGTTTTAAAGATCTGAGCATACATAGGGACAGACAGCGGGAAGCGACGTTGTTTTATACTATGTAGTGATGGGGACCTTCCCATAATGGAAAATAAAGGGGTTAAAATAATATGAAATTAAAAATACATGTAGGAATCATTTTAATAAAATAGATAGTTACACCCTTTTGTAGGTAGTGGAATAGTCCGTGGAAACCCCTTTATTTACCACCCTGGGTAGGTCTCCATATTACCTACATAATTTGGACAATGTCACGCTTTTTCCGCAATTTTCGCTATACATAACTTACCTTAAAATGGAATATCATTATTTTTTTGCAGTTAATCATAGGTAGATTCTACTTTACAATGAAATACCAAAGTAAACTACACCTTTCTCACAAACTCTGTCCTGATTTTCCGAATAGGTAGCGTAGCTAAGGGTCAGCGAGTTGAAATGTTGAAATTTGTTCGCAACCCGTAGAAACTATATTCCGTTGGTCCGTCCACTCGATAGTACTTGAGTTTATAGTGCTTCCACAATGGAAGGCGTACACTGCTTGGTGATATTATATGTTTTCCCCCGACGCAAAATAAACCTTTACGACCATAGCGCGCGGGCCATACAAGAATTTTACTTTCGAGCCGCCGTGGTAACCTCTTCCTCGGCCAAATAACAATCTAAGCATATCAATTCTGTAACATATCAACTAAGTCCCACTATGCCCTAGAAAATAGTTTCTGATTTTTTGTTAAACAACTGATCTTAGTAATGAACTAGAGCCGCTATCGTCGCCTACAGACGTCAAATGTACAGCTTGAAATGTGATTAGATTTAAAAGAGACGGATTATACTATGTGTATTCTTGAGTTTTTTTATTTTATTAATCTATCTACTAAGTTACATTTAATACAAAAGCCCAGTTTGTCTGCAGAGTTGACCGTAATGTATCAAAGTAGTCCATTGAAAAAGCTCTACCGTCCAAGAAGATTCCAATTGCAGTTTTATAAAAAGAGCGCCACATTAAATAATCACAACCATACATGCACTGTGAACATACCAAACCTCAGAGCAAAATATGAATTTACTGGAATTTACCCGCAGTTTTGTTGTTGAGAGTAGTTCAAATAGCACATAACGGACATGAAGGGTTTTCTTACTCACGGATTTAGATTGAATAGACACCCCAATATCGGATCGTTTCGTAGTGTGACAGGCTAAAGTGGTAATGACACCGACGTTCTGGCGAAATGTTATTCGAAAGACAACATCGGTCTTAGAAAGAAGAAGAGTGCATTATATCATGTCATGACACGAAATTGGCGATTTCATGAGCTGACTTTAAATCAAATCGAATATTAATCATGACTAATATGAATGAGACGGGATGACCAGAAGATTGCTTTTAGTACCTCTATAATTTACATACAACAGAAACGATACAAGGAAGTAGGAACTTACATTAATATTGTTTTTAAATATGTATTAACTAGACTAACTAAAATGTTTTACGCTTCTATTAAAGTTTTAATTAATAACTACCATTTTTGGCGTCAAAAACTTCATTCGTTAACTTAATTAGCAAATGTTTGGAACATTCATAATGTAACGGTTATTTTTTTAATTATGACATCTCATTCAGTCACACATAAGAGTTTATAATTAAATAATAAAGCTGATTTTCCACCGGAGGGGCGGACGAGACGAGGCAAGGCGAGAATTGAAATTTGTATGGAACTTACTATTTCCAACGAGCGCGCGCGATTGCAAAAAATTGCCATACGAATTGCAATTCTCGCCTCCGGTGGAAAATCAGCTTAAGGCGCCGTAGGTTCAGCGAAGTTAAGCTAACAGAGTTTTTGAAACAATATAATGCGTCTGTTTATAATAATATGGTTTCAAAAAAATACGAATAGTAATCTTGAGGCTTTTCTGCAGGGAAATCAGTACTTCGAAATATGATTAAGCAAATTTCGCTCGATAGAAAAAAATCACGAACATAGGTCTAAAACACACAAAAATACACTTAAAATATTCGTAACAAATTATGCACAAAAGCTATAAATATTAAAATTGCTTCTAAACATCGGCAATATCATGTTTGAGAGAAATCAGTGTTTACCTTTTTATTTATTTAAACGGCCAAAAAATTAAAATTAAAAAACATGATATCCGCGCTTCCGAGCACGCACTTCCATCTCGCTCACGCTTATGCTCAGTGAGAGGGAGAGAAGACCATGAACCTACGGCGCCTTAAGGCTGACGATAATATAAAATTTTCTTAGTTTTAATTTCTTGCACGCCTTGATCGATGTTGTAGGGCATATTATTACACTTAGGTACATGTATAGAATGTCGATGAGAAATCAATTCACTTAGCTTCAATAAATATTTGAATAGTCTCACTAAATTATTATACTTACGTGAGTTTAATTATAAGATAAGAGTTTCAGATATTGACATGTAGGTACAATCACATCGTAAATATCTATACTCTTTAATCATCGTCAAACTCGATTCGACGATATCTTCCACCTGAACTCCCATACCAGTTTCCATCTCCTTGTAATTTCAGATTAAAAGGAGGGTATTATATTGTTTCGATCAAGGCACTATATGTGTGGCAAATAGTATTCAAACCCGTTCAGTCTTTGAAGCGTGATTGAATTAACAAACATCTAAATTATCTAATCCAGCTGTACTCAACCTCGGACCGCATGCGGCCCGCCGCGCTTTTGCAAGTGGCCCGCCAATCCCGCCATCCACTAAGCGACCCTTGTACCTATGTAAAGACCATAAATTTACCTAGTGGGCCGGGGTTCCTTAGCTAAAATGTATTAGCGGCCCTCGTAGAGAAAAGGTTGAGTATGGCTAATCTAATCATACACATTAATCGAATCATAAACATATACATTTATTATTAGTAGGATTAGTAGGAACAGCGCATGCATAGATCGTTGTGGCTAAAATGCCCATCTCTTACGGCACGTTGTCGGGATTAGCTAGCAATAAGCCCACTTATTGGAACTCGATTATACGGCGATTATGGTGCTCATGCATATTGCATGAGTGAAACTAGATCCGTGGTGAAGTTTGATGATATGAGTGTAGATAGGTTTATGAACGTACCTAGGTAATAAGGAATCGAATATAATTATAAGGCCGCTTCCACGGCGCAGTGGGTAAGTACGCGAGCTAACTGATGTCACCTACATTTCCTTACTGGTCGGTTTTACGATATAAAAACACGCAAATTGAACTAGCCTTTAACTAAGTACATCTAATAGATACAAATATTAAAAATAAATAAATAAATATTAGGGGACAATCTTACACAAATAAAGAAAGAAAGAAAGAAAGAAAGAAAGATATATTTATTCACAAACACACAGGACACACAATAAACAAGAAAAGCACATAAAACATGAAAAAAAAGTGTGTCTCTGCGGCAGTGAACCGGACACTGGCTCAGCATCGACCAAATCGACCTAGTCCCATAGTAAGCTCAGTAAGGCTTGTGTTATGGGTACTAGACGACGATATATACATATATAATAGATATTAATACTTAAATACATAGAAAACTTCCATGACAAATATTCATGCTCATCACAGAAATATTTGCCCTTACCGGGATTCGAACCCAGGACCTTCAGCTTCGTAGGCAACGTCAATACCCACTAGGCTAACCGGTCGATAAATACTTAAATGCATTGAAAACATCCAAGGCTCAGAAACAAATATTCAAATATTCGCCCTTAAGTGCATGGATTTTGAATCAAGGACTATGCAGAAAGACACACTGCCCGGCTACACCGGCCATCACGTGAAGAATCTTAATCCCATAAAAAACATTCCATGTAAAAAAGAGGCCAAGTCTCGAAATTCTTTCACCGTAAAAAGTCGTGAGATATTTCGTAGAGCCAAGTCTCAGGTATTCTTATTAATCTATATTTGCTTGCTAAATAAAATTCTGCAACTTGGCAATTATATATTATTTATGCAGTTGGTGTATCTAGAAAACTGGACTGTTTTTTTTTTTTTTTTAGTTTTCCCTTGATTTATACACTAAACACTAATTGTATTCTAAATTTGAAGCTTCTATGTCTGCTAGAAGTGCCTTGGACTTTAGATGATCGGTGAGTCAGTGAGTGACAAAATTAAGAAACTTTGACTAGTTATAATTCTTAAACTACTGGTTCAAATTGAATGAAATTTGAAATATATCGTGTTTATACAATGAGTGCTTGTTTACTGAAAATTCAGGCTTCTGGTTTTATCCAAAACGAAGTTATAGGGGGGTCGAAAATGACCTGAACTGCTTCGAGAAAAGGATGGTACGGCCGTGCCGCTGTTTTGCTCGACTTGGCGGGGGCACTGCCGTGCCCCCAGAGATAAACCTAGACTAACATTGTAAATGCGAAGGTGTGTCTGTCTGTTTGTGAACAGAACCGTTTTAAATAAATAAAATAGCCTTGATTGCTGAGGTTTACAATTTGTAAAAACTTATACTTACTACTTAAAAAATATAACTTATTATTTACTGCGTTTCCTTTACTTCTTTCCATCGACAACCTCAACTTGTCCTCCGACAAAGGCCTCTTCCAAAGCTTTCCACACCTTGCGATCCCTCGCGTCCCGCATCCACACTCCTCCACCACATTTATTTTAAGGTCATCTGACCATCTTAGAATTGGTCTTTCTCTTTTCCTTTTAGTTCCTCTTGGATACCACTCAACTACTTCTTTTGTCCATTTATCTAGGTTTAAATAAATGAATTTGAAATGAAGATAATTTGAATCACACGGAATCCCGAAATTGAATACTTTTTTTAAGTACATTTTTGTCCGAGAGGGTCAAATAGGAGGTGGAATTTTGTTTGGCATAATGTGAGTATGATTAACGAGTTTTACGCGGACGTAGTCGTGGGCCAAACTGTAAATAATAACTAAGTAAAAGCGTATATGATATGCATGTTTTCAGATAAACATGATCACATCCCTTTCACTGGTCGTAACTGCCCGCGTCTTTATTAAAGGGGAAAACAATATAACACGAGCTCTCTGCATGCAACATGCCGGCGGTTACGACCAATGACAATGCACCTTTAATTATCTCCTTAACTCCATTACACACACAGCCTTAGTACATTTCATCGCCATTCATTGATAATATCCAGTAAATAGTGCGACAGCTAAGCCGATTAGTTCCGGCTGCTGACGGATAATGTGATACGACATTATGTAGCTGCGGTAACAATGAAACCGAACTGCAGCCGAATAATTCTCTGTTTCAGTTGGTGGTTGCGAAACGCAAATGGATTTCTAACGTGAGTCAATACGTCTACTATATAATTTTAGGTGACTTGTTTATGTATGCTTATCATTGCACAGGGTAGGTAATCGTAATTTTGCCTATTGGCGGCACTTCCGAATTAGCTTAATAAACCTCAAGGCCCTGGCTGTAGCATAGCAATCCTACGAGTAGATATATTGGGTGCCTGTCATCCTAACGGCCTTTTTATTATGAAATAATAAAAGCTCCTCTTATGAAATTTTACCATGTATCTAACGGCTATTTAAGTAACACAATAAGAAGTGCCTACATTTAGTGGTTTTTTTTTCTGTTAATGCGTTTACGTCCTACCCGTATGACGGACTAACCGAAACTGGACTACCATCTAAAACCACCAACGACATCCGCACCTCCGCCTTGTAGGGGGCGGCGTCGCAGGATCGCTCTTGGCATTCAACTGCGTACTTTCTGATTTACCCTGAATAAACCCGTTGTAGCCCTAAGCCAACCGTAGCACATTTTAACCCTTAATTTGACAGTGTTCGGTGTAGCGAACCCACATTTCAAAAAAATCTAAAGGACACATTTTTATATTTTTATATTAAATTTTCAACTAAAATAGTAGCATTGTTTTCTATTATACGGTAGAAAATAAAATCATAACTGTGGCAACATTCATTTGTCAGTTGTGTACGATAAATGGCGCCGAGACGGCAAACACGGAGTATTGTCAAGGTATTTATGACATTATATCTGTTTTTTCTAGTATTACATTCATAAAAATTACATTCGTCTATTATTAAGGAGGTAATAAACCCAACTAAAGAGTTTTTAGTTTAGTATATGCCATAATTCAGTGACAGTGACACTTACAGTGTGATGTTCGATGTGCCGAACACGGCCATGATCGCGGTGAAATAGTAAGTTTCGTGCATGTTCGGGGTGACGAACATTACCAACTACGCAGTGAATAAGTACAATGTCAAAGAAAATGTTAATCCGATAAAAGAAAAACTTTCAGATATAATTGACAAAACTATAAAAAGTTCGGAAGAATCACTTTTAGGTCGTCACAAAAACGCTTCTTCAGGAGCAGTCCCTTTAAAACAATTCCGTCTCGAGCTATATCACGAGCTCCTTGAAGCCAACCGATCGGTCAAACGAGACGAAATTGAATGCCATGAAGTGAAAAATACCACCAAACTAAGACCAGTTAATTCTGTGTGATATGATGAAGTTGGGCACTTCCCTTCAACGAAGACTGAGGGACGATGCTGTCTTTGCATGAAAAATACTACAAAAAATCTGCATAAAATGTGATTTACGAATGTGTTTTGTGACTGAGAAGAATCCCAGAAATTGTTTCTTATCTTTTCATACTGAAAAATTATAATAATCCTCTTTTTATTCATTCTTATTAATTCATTAATTTATGTATTTATTTATTTAATAAAATTTCATGATTTTCAATATTTTTTTTACAAAATTATTTCACCCCTTTGGTATCCGGTTCATTGGCAGTGTTCGGTACAGCGAACATAATTTTCTTGAAAAACTGAAAGCACGTGATTTTTTTCATAATTTTTTCGGGGCTGCTTATGACCCACAAAAACAGTTTTCAACAAAAAAAAGCAATTTTATTAATGTATGTATCTCTGCCAAATTAAGGGTTAAAAGCTCACCGCTCATCTTTATGGGCGGTTTTTATATATTATGTAAACATTAAAAACACCAACTAAAATCTTACGTATTATCGAAATAAGGTAAGCAGTGCGCCTTGTATCCTGGCGGGGAAACTAAAGTTTCGTAATGTTTTTCGGAATTAACAGAATTTTCTACGATAGACGTAATGCCCCGAGATGGTTCTATTTTATTATTTTTCAGAATAACTAACAATATTAATTAGATTTACACCAAGAAACGTGAACAATGTCAATGTGAATACGCCTTCAAATCTTTTGTCAAAGCGGTATCCAAAAGCGAAATCGGATTAAACTTGTAATTTTTCGTTTTGCATTCTGCTTGCCATAGCTAAACTAAAGAAAAGTAAGTCAATTTTGTGGAGATACGTACGGATTTATGTATGCCATAGATATAAGTAAAATTGGTACTTTTTCCCCAATAAAGATCCGACCGTCACTTAATTTATTAACAAATACAAAGAGCAAAAAATTACGCATACATTTTGTGTTGAATTTTCGTACAAACCGTACCCATTCTTTGTCGAGTATAGTGTTTTTACTTCCATCATATTCGATGTAAAGCATAGTTAAAGTGCTTACGAAAAGGATATCGTGCGATCTTCACGGGGTGACCACTCGTTAGTCTAAACTTCTACAGTATCTATGGTTGTTGGCCTCACCATCCCTACTCTTGGACAATACAAGCGACTCAGAGATAGCTTGGATAAATTCGGGTACCTAATTTGCATCCATCTTCCGTCTTGTGACATGCTCATCAACGTGAGTTCTTCCTAATGGGACCATACACATTCTCCAGGGTTTTCGGCTCCGCGTTTCTGTTTTCGGCGGCTAGCTTTACTAAATCCTGATTAGTTTAACATATCAGACTACAGAACGTTCTACAATCGGCACAAGAACACCTCCCATTCTTCTACGAGGAAGCTCGTGTTATCCTGTTTGTTCCCTTTAAGAAAAACAAGGATAACACGAGCTACCCGCAACCGCATGCGGGATGCGGGCTGTAATGACCATTGTAGGTAAATGAGCCTTAGCGCAGATTACGTTCATAACTTGCGCATTCCTAATGGAAAAGCAGCTTAAGACTAAGCGAGCGATTTTTAGATTAAGCCAAAGCGCGTTACAAATGATTGACTTATCTATCTCCTTTTACTGTCGTCTAACAGAAGCTGGATAAATAAATTCGAATGAATATCGTATGAAATATGCGAGATACAAAATGCTCTCTGTAAAGCGGATGAGGCCTTTTAATATGAATGAATCAAGTTTTAATCTGAAATTTGCATTTGGAGGATTTCGATTTCTAAAATCGTATTTTTTAGTAACATGGAGTTAGGCATCATTTTCAAATATACCTACTGTAACTTCATGTATATCGGTCGGTACCTACCTACTTTCTTCAAAATGAGATACTTAATCTTGAGGTCAGTTATTAAGTACCCTATTTAAGGGTTCATTTGTATCAATTGTTTTTTTCCGTTTTCTGTGGGTTAATAAAACTTATTCATATATCTAACTGCAGATTTCCGCTCTCACCTCACCTTACCAGTTATTCCCAAGTAACATTTATATCTGTATAAAGGTTGTACTATGAACTCTTTTTTACTTTAGGCTGTTAAACTTGGCTGCATAGGGACTGTATATCTGGATATACAGCCATTGTACATCCAAACATGTTAACAGCTGTATAGCTGTATACGCAAAACATAGATACATACAAATAACAAGCTGACTTAGGGTTTAATAAAATTCCATTGTACAGCAACAATTCTACGATTTGGCTTTTTTAGGGTTCCGTAGACAACAAGGAACCCTTATAGTTTTGCCATGTCCGTCTTCGGCTTAGCTCAGTAATCATTACTACTAGAAAACTGTAATTCGGCATGGGTATATAAATCAATCACGCCGCCAAAACAGTACAATAAAATCTTGAAAAAATATTTTTTTAGGGTACCCTCCCGTACACCTAAAGCAAGGATGTAATTTATTTTTCTCGTTAAACCCATGGTATGGGGTATCGTTGGATAGCTCGTTAAAAACTATTATTATGGGCTTCCAAAACCATTTTTCAAATCAGTGATTCGTTTGCGATGTAACTAAGACAAGCAAGTACGGAACCCTACACTGCGCGTGGCCCGACACGCACTTGGTCGGTTTACATTCTTATAGAGAATGATTTTATTTGCACGGTGAAAAACTTCTAGTTCTTTTTAAGATTTATTGAAACATGCATTACGGCCGGCCATTGTAATTTGTGGAGTGAAGAATTTATTCGTCGAGTATAAGCCCATATTTCTAAACTCCGTCAAAGTTTTGCATGCGGCTGCTACTTTTCCGTGAATATGTATATCAATTAATAGCAATAAACTCACGTACTCACGCGCCCCCGAAATAATATATAATAATCGTTTTTTTTTAATCCTATTAGCTAGTTTTTATTTGACCTAAAACCAAATAAATCAAGATACAGTTTATTTAGTGTTACATCAAGAGTCGTAAACAGTCTTCTAAAGCTGCTTAAAGTATTTTTTTTAACTAAACACTGTATGTTTGTGTTTTGCAAGGGTTTTAGGCACTTGTCCCACCGCCGGCGAGTAAGCGATGAGCTATCGGCGATTTTCTCGCCCAAGAAACGAGCAAAAGATAATCACACCCGTGTTAATAAAAGAGAGAGATATTTAATAGTTCATCGCAGGCTGTTCACACTGCCGGCGAGGACTCTCTCTTCACTAGTTGATCGCAGATAAAAGCTATCAACGACAAAACTCGCTCAGCGGTGCTCGGAGATGAACGCTTGGCGATCAGAGCGATCATTCTACCGTACAACTGAGCGAGTGGTGCGAGTAATCGCACTCGAACACTCGCTTATAGCCGAGCGACAAAACTATCGAAACTACACACTCGCTTCTCGCCGCTCGCCCACTTGTTTCTAGTTCTACTCGTTTATCGCTCGTCGCCGGCGGTGGGACCTGCCTTAAGAAGCTAAAAGTAATAATTTCGTCAATATACAGCCGTAAACCAACTTTCTGTATAAAACGACACAGTTTATGCTCCAGTACAGCCTTATGTATTTACTCTCTTAATCATCATTTATAAAGTACTAGCTTCTGCCCGCGACTCCGTCCGCGTGGAACTCGTTTGTATCGTAGCTCTATACAAACTTTCACCCCCCACTTTCCGGGATAAAAACTATCCTATGTCCTTTCCCAGGACTCAAACTATCTCTATACCAAATTTCATCCAAATCGGTTCAGCGGTTTAAGCGTGAAGAGGTAACATACAGACAGACCGACACACTTTCGCATTTATAATATTAGTATGGAAGTATGGATAGTATGGATTTAGCTGTTAATGAACTGGTTTTAAGTAATGCTAATAATTACACGGTTCAACTCACGTATTAAATGTCATTACGGGCGACATGTTATGTTATGTGTTGTGGTTTTAAGTTTTAATTTTAGCTTAAATGTATGTGTGCATGAGGTACCTACTTTAAGGGCCTATGCTAACGCGCGACGACGGCGTATTTAAAAACGGCAGTATATATTAGGCTCTAAGAGCAGGGCGCAAGTTGTCAATCCCTTTCATATTCGATTGGAGTATTTCATACTAGAGACAAACCCTTTGTTATTTCGTGGGAATAACAATGGAAATGATGCACTTCTACATATACCTACCTAACTAATGTGTTCAAACGATCTCCATAACCCACCTTGGTCTAAGCTAATTTTTAGTCAACAAGTCTTCTTTATGGTTGGCAATTAAAAATTGTAAGATCTCAATTTTTTCCTATTTTTTTCAATACTATTCACATTATAATTTTTTAAATAAAGGAAAATTTGAAATTTTTTATGCTCCGAGCCGGATTCCGAATCCGGCCGGATCCGGCTCGGAGCATTAAATTTTTCCTTTATTTAAAAACTAGCTTCTGCCCGCGACTCCGTCCGCGTGGAACTCGTTTATATCGTAGCTCTATACAAACTTTCACCCCCACATTTCACCCCCTTAGGGGATGATTTCGGGGATAAAAACTATCCTATGTCCTTCCCCGGGACTCAAACTATCTCCATACCAAATTTTATCGCAATCGGTTCAGCGGTTTAAGCGTGAAGAGGTAACAGACAGACAGACAGACAGACACACTTTCGCATTTATAATATTAGTAACGATGTATAATTTCGTTAGCAGCGTAACTGCTTAATACAAAATACTATTCACATTACTTGAAAACACGAGCGTCCAATTAATGTTTTTTTCTTCCCTGGTCAATCTGTGCAAGCTTTCTCGCCTATCCATATTCAACACCTACTGTCAAACCCCAATCAATAATGCATGCATAAAACTCTTGATTATGCGGACACAGCTGCAGAGATGATTCGATTTGAAGCGAGTGTGTATGCAACTTCTCTAACTGGATATCTGGGACAACTTGTTTAGCGACATGGAAATTACGCTGTGGCGTGCATCCGATTATGTATGAGTGTTCGGAGCGGATACCACCCTTTTCAAACATAATTCGATTTATCGGTCTCAATTAGCAACGATGTTATTAGCATGTTTGCCTATAATACTGAATCATTGCAGATTACTACTGGATCTTAAAAATAAGGACCATTTTCCATGAAACATACCGACAGCGTATGCAGGAGCCACTTTAGAAATAGCCGAAAAGCAATAAGGCTTGACCCTTTACCGCTTGCCAAATTCTCAACTAACCACATTCTCAACTCGCCACATTCTCGTCTCACTTCATTCTCAGCTCACCAAATTCTCATCTCACCACATGCTCAACTCACCAAAATCTCATCTCACCAGATTCTTTAGCTTACCACATTCTCATCTCACCACATTTTTAGCTTACCACATTCTCATCTCACCACATTTTTAGCTTACCACATTCTTGTCTCACCACATTTTTAGCTTACCACATTCTCATCTCACCACATTTTTAGCTTACCACATTCTTGTCTCACCACATTTTTAGCTTACCACATTCTCATCTCACCACATTTTTAGCTTACCACATTCTCATCTCACCACATTTTTAGCTTACCACATTCTTGTCTCACCACATTTTTAGCTTACCACATTTTCATCTCACCACATTTTTAGCTTACCACATTCTCATCTCACCACATTTTTAGCTTACCACATTCTCATCTCACCACATTTTTAGCTTACCACATTCTTGTCTCACCACATTTTTAGCTTACCTCATTCTTGTCTCACCAGTTTCTCAATACGCAAGCTCGTCCGTTTAAACAAATACTCAACCTGCAATTGCCTCCTTCCCGGCCACGGCAATAATGTACTATTAACTGTTTCATCAAAAAACAATCACAAAAATGGGCCTTTTTTACACGAATTAATTCTACTCCCCTCTTAAGAGGAACACAAGGGCCGTTTTTCCATACAAACGTAGTCCCCTGTTTTCTCCCTGGATAATGGCAGTAGAGCAATAAATAATTCTCCATAAATCTGTGGCTACTATTGACATGTTCCTATGTTTTCCTTTTTTTCATAAATTTATGCTTAAAAGAGATATTAAACTTCAAAAACCTAAGAAAAATGCCAGATTTTCCGCAATTTTGACTAGATTATTTAAAATAAAATCGGCCAAGTGCGTGTCAGACCACGCACAACGAAGGGTTCCGTGCCTATTAAAAAGGTCGTATCTTTACTTATCTTAATCTTATCTCTTTTCTATAAGGAAGGCAGTTTTTTAAAAATATCTCGAAAACCTTTGAACCGATCTTGTTCAAAACAATTTTTGCTGAAAGAATTTTATAAGCCCATGTCCATGAATTTTTTAATATTTGAAAAATTCACGGTTCAAAAATTAGGGGACACACAATTTTAGTTACTTTCGGGGCGATTATCTCTGACTCTATTCACTTAATCAAAAAAAATGCTGTGAAACCTTATATGTATTTATTTTGAATGGCCTATCGATTGATTGCCACACGTGGCTTGCAATGAAAAAATTTTTTTTTACTTTCAGCGTTATGTATGGAGGGACCCCTAAAAAAAGTAATTTAATTACAAAACTACCTATGTAGCGGCTAACAAAATACACCTATCCTCAAAATTTTATTCAAATACACCTTATAGTTTTCGAGTTAAATGCCTGTGACATACGGACGGACAGACAGACAGACAGACATGACGAATCCATAAGGGTTCCGTTTTTTGTCATTTGGCTACGGAACCCTAAAAAAGAAAACGCAGGAACACGGCCAAAGCCTTTCTTTGATTTTTAATAAAAAAAATTGTTAAATAGGTCAAGTTTTGGAGAAGAAATCAGGGGACTACGGAACGTTGATTTTATGTACTTGTAATAGGTATTTTCGGTCCAAGCTGCAGTTGTCTCTATCGCGCTCTGCGGGGGCAGACTTGAGGTTGGCGCGACAGCAATACATTTTACAAATACCTATTTCTTAATTATCTCGACCTTAAGAGCGGGAGCGGGAAAATCCCGCTCTGCCATCACTCGGAGGCAACACAATTATAACAAAGCAACTTAATTATAATGTGTGTGTGTGTGCGTGTGTGCGTGCGTGCGTGCGTGCGTTCGTTCGTGCGTGCGTGTGTAAGTGCGTGCGTGCGTGCATGCGAGCGTGCGCGTATGTGTGTGTGTTTGGTTCACAATTATTAACTTAATTTATACATTTTATTCATTGTTTACTTATTTTATACATTTATTTATTGAATTGTTTCTTTCTTGTTACATTTGAACTAGGGTACATAACATAAGAGTCTCTCTGTTTCTTCATAGTTTAAGTTCTTTATCCACGTGGTGATAGCTTTCTTACAGGTAAATATATAGCAGCATCTGGTTCATATCTAAATGAGCATCGATGCAATTGTAATAAATGGACCGATTGTGTAGCAAATTGTATTCTTGCAAAATTAGATTTAAAGACTTGCATAGGGGCAACTTTGTGTTTACGCACGGATAGTAACTCTCATTCCTTGTACAGTTCAGTGGTAGCATACCTGAAGGGCTTTTTGAAAATAAGTTTAGGCAAACTCCTTTCTGAATAAAAAATGTTGCAACGTTAAAAGATCCAAAATTACCGCAATAATGCAAATGGGTCTTTCAAAACCTGGCTCCTCTGTGCCACTTCTCCCCTATCCACTTACCTATAATATAATACTTTAGAGTAATTCTGTCGATTCGTCATCGGATTAAGAGTGCTGATAAAAAAGGGATCAGGAGTTTTGAAGTAAAGTTTTCAAAATCGGTCTTTATAGATGATTACGAGACGATTTACGTCAAACATTCTTTTAGTTATCTAAAAGAATGTTTGACGTAACTATAAAGACAAAAATAAAGTCGAATTAAGAAATTCCTTTCTCTGGTCCGTTAAAACCAAAAAGTTATTATTATTGGCGGCTATTATTATAATGGTTTCCGCCATTAAGGACTCTCGTGACCGCCATATTGGTTTTATGATGACGTCATAAAACACATGTCGCTTTTGGGGACGAATTTTATATGGCGCTCGTTTGTTCAATGGTTCGCGCGTGTAGGTACAGGCTTTGCAAAAAAGTCTGGGACCGGACAATTGTTTTTCGACTCTAGTAACTTCATTAAACTTATATGTATGTATTGTCGTTTTAACAACAACAATTAAGTTTTCACTCCATTCATCGCCATTTTAATGTGACTTCTTTAATCTTAATAACATTAGATTGATTTATGTTGGCAACTTAACAGTACAATTTGCATTTTGTTCGGTATTTTTCTATACAGGGTGAAATAGTATTCACCGTTCAAATTTTAAGAGCAAATTGCAAGCAAATTGCAAAAAAAAACCGCTGTTCCATAAATTTTGGCGGCTGAGCTCACGCCGTTTTTTTTTTTTTCGCGATTCAGATACAACTTATTATCCAATTTTGATCGAGATGACCCACCGAATCACCTCCCAAAATTTGAACGGTGAATACTATTTCATTCTGTATAAAACTAACTTGCTTCTGGTCAGTAGAATGGTTCCTTGTTATTATTTTAATACAAAATTATTTTTCATTACTTATTTTGAATATTCAATAAGGCGATTTTGGCGGTTAACCTAACACGCTCCTCCTCGCTTCGCTCGTCGTCGCACCTATCTGGACTCTGTCACAGTTATTATTTCTGTTGCTATACTTATCACGGATCAACAGATGGGTTTCGCCAAAAGATACGCACTTCTTAATTTTATTTTCACCGAAAAAGTGGGTACTTTAATCCAATACTTAAAAAGTAACTTATATCGCTAATTGAAATAATTCATCGTAACTTTTAAGTTGGCTTATATATTAAAACGTAACTATTGCACTGACGAAACGTTGTTCGTTCAATAGTTGTTTGGCCTAGTGAAATAGTTGGCAAGTGATAAGTTTTCCAAACATTTTTAGTCATTGTGATATTCTGCTTTATAAAAATTCGACCAAGTGTCAGGTTGTCATACAAAAAGTTGGTAATGGTTAGTTGTCAAAGTGAATCATTTTCGAAATGTTGGTTGGCAAGTGATGTTTGACCAAAGGAAATTCTGCGAAAAGGCAGAACACCCAAACGTCAAATCTGACGTCAAAACTGTCTTTGGCAAAGGCCCCTGAGGCTGCCACTTCTATTAACTAACTAACAACAACAATGTCAATTTTACCGTATTTGTTACATTTCGCGGATTTATTAACATTCAAATGCAACAAAAAATCCATACAATGAGCAAGACAATACCCGGTTCCGCTCGGGAAGTCATATATAATGTGTACAAGCGATGTCTTGCGGAATATCAAGCCGGAAAAATTTTGTCGGAATTGAACAATGTTTATAGATGAGCTGCTGGAATGACAGGTTTTTAATTATTGTAGACTACTAATAAGTGTTATATTATGAATGGTTATATTAATTTTATTTATTCCTAACGCTAGAATTACAGTAGGTAAATTGATAATCTTTGGCTTGCTTACATAGTGCATTGTAGAGGTTATGTTTACATAAGACCAACTTGGTACTTGCAAGATATTTGATGAATTTTAAGTGTTTTAAGTAAGTGTAATGCCTGGGCCACACTTCGCCCGAATGTTGTTGCCGTCCTTAATTGTCTTACGGATATTATACGTTAGACAAGGATGGCAACAACATTCGGGCGAAGTGTGGCCAAGGCATAACTGTAACCAAAGTGCAATATTTGGAGTAAGAAGAAAGTGTATATAGTGCTATTTAATAAAATTGGTTAACAAAACTGTACCTGTACTGTACTGTAACTGTATGGCATTCTATCTACTGTGGGGTGTGTTTGTATACCAATATGTACCTATCTGTATGTCATTTTTCTAAATCGGGAACCAAATTTAAATAACATCCTAGTAAAAGTAAAGTATCAAAATATCTAGGTCGTACTATTCGTGTTGCCATATGAGCGATAGTGGCGCCCCTATTATTTTCTACTCTTTTTTGCCGGATTATATGTGGCCACCAAAATGTTGAGTAGGTACCTACTTACGTATTTAAATTGTGCGGGGGTATATCATATTAATCATCAAGGTGGTCTGTTGGTGATACGATGTACTTAGTAGATCTCTTCTTGCCTCATTTTTCCACTCATGACTCATAAAAAATCGTATGATATTGAATACAAAGTATGCAAGCATTTACTATGTGTACCATCCCCTAGCTCAGTGTCCTCACATAGCTACCTTACTACAAAGACCAGGATGTAAAGCTTGGCTAGAGGAATTTCCTAGTCAAGTACGTGGTACGTACGTAATCTCAATACTCCATCAGAAACGTTACTTGGTCCGGTGAATGGCCTTCTTATTTCTCTTTAGTTTTACATTTTACTTAAACAACAAGTATAGAAATCTTTAACTTATTTTATACTAGCTTCCGCCCGCGACTTCGTCTGCGTGGACCCGAGACAAAAACTATCCTATATTTTAATCCAGGCTATAAACTACTTTGGTGAAAAATTGTATCCAAATCGGTTGAGCCGTTTAAGCGTGATTGAGTAACAAACATCCAAAGTTTCGCATTTAATCGTATTATAGTAGAGTAGATACAAAGTTGAAAACCGAGTGCGACAAAACTGACACTTCTCGTCAATGATGTAATATAAAAAAGAGGTATATATACGTTGTATATAAGAAATTCCGTGTTTAAAAATGGCCACCAAATCTGACAGCTGACATAGTAGGTACGTTTATTTATACGTACCACTAGCTTCTGCCCGCGAGTCCGTCCGCGTGGAAATCGTTTATATCGCAGCTCCATACAAACTTCAACCCCCCATTTCATCCCCTTAGGGGGTGATTTCCAGGATGAAAACTATCCTATGTCCTTCCCTGGGATTCAAACTATCTCCATACCAAATTTCATCGCAATCGGTTCAGCGGTTTAAGCGTGAAGAGGTAACAGACAGACAGACAGACAGATAGACAGACAGACAGACAGACACACTTTCGCATTTATAATATTAGTATGGAAGTATGGATATGGATACTATGGAAGTATGGATTAGTATGGATTGACGACGCGACACTGAGGCAAGGTCATACAATTGACTGAGTTTTAGTGTGCCACTTTTGGAGTGCTTATAACCTGTCTACCTCTTTTTTTATATTACATCATTGCTTCTCGTGTCAATATTGAGTAACTAGCTAGTATTATTAGGTTTATTAGTTTTATGAGACAACCGCAAATAAAAGGACAATAACTACACAAATGTCGAGACCAATTCAATAAGGAGTTAGCGCAACTTATTCGCAATCACGTTTACTTATCGGGTAATAAGAAAGTTGCAACTTAATTAGATCCCTGTAGGAATTCTTCCGAACGCAAAACTTAAACACTGAGAATCAAGGAGGGTGCAGCCTGTGGCGAGACGCCTAAAATGGGGGGAAATCCACCAGAGACGTGTGATATATTTTCATGGAGACACCATACATGTACATTGTTTGTTTGTAAATATTAAATTTTTTGGGTTCTTACTTAATCGTTGATGCTATCGATCCTCACACGATAAAAAAAGCGGCCAAGTGCGTGTCGGACCACGCACAACGAAGGGTTCCGTGCCTATTAAATAGGTCGTATCGTTACTGAAATCTTATGGCACTTAGTTCCTTTTCTTTAAGGAAGGCAGTTTTTTAGAAATATCTCAAAAAACTTAGAACCGATCTTGTTCAAAATAATTTTCGCTGAAAGAATTTAATAAGCCCTATGTCCATAATTATTTTCTTATTGTTAAAATACACGGTTCAAAAATTAGAGGGGAGGGACACAATTGTAGTGACATTCGGGGCGATTATCTCCGACTCTATTCACTTAATCAAAAAAATTGCTGAGAAACCTTATATTTATTTTGAAAGGCCTATCGATTGATGTGCCACACGTGGGCTTGCAATGAAACATTTTATTTTTTACTTTCAGTTTAATGTATGGATTGCACCCCTAAAAAATGTTTGCAATAAAAAAAAAATTTTTTGACTTCAGTTTAATGTATGGTGTGCACCCCTAAAAACATTTTTTTTTAGTAATTGAATTACAAAACTATGTAGCGGCTAACAAAATACACCTATCATCAAAATTTATTCAAATACACCTTACCTATAGTTTTCGAGTAAAATGCCTGTGACATACGGACGGACATGACGAATCCATAAGGGTTCCGTTTTTTGCCATTTGGCTACGGAACCCTAAAAAACGTGTCCCAAGTCTCAGATCGTCACATTTTTGTATGCAGTCTTTCTTTATTGGTCATGCCGCACTGAAAGAAAAAATATAGTTGGCAAAATCTGGGAGAAATGTTTTCTTGTTTAAGGATCAATAGTATCAACGATTCTGAATATGAGGAACCCAATAAAATGAAATCCTGAAAAGTGGCAGTAGTTTCAAATATATATTATATATTAAAACACCTAGGTACCTATATATTTATATACAAATATTGCTCGTTTTAGTAAAGGATTGTACACCCAGAGGCTTTAGTATAAGTTTTACCGAAACAAAACTTTACGATCGCGTATGCGTTTTACCCTCAATTTGTATGGAATTTGACAGCTAAACGCGGACGCGGTCGTAACGTTTTGTTTCGGTAAAACTTATACTAGAGCCTCTGAAGTGTACATTATAATATTTTAAGTGCGACGTCTTCTCTAAAGCGCTTCTGTAAGTTTATAACAAAAATCGTGAAAATAGTATTTTATGCAATTGTTTAAGAAAGCGCGAACGACGTCGGTTAAGCGGCCTTTAGACTTGTCTAAATGCAATGCACTTAAATGAGAGAGACTCTGCAAAAAGACAAAATTGTCAAGACAGTTAGCATGTAAGTCACGCTAATTAGACAGTAATTAGACGCTAATTACACTCGACAGTGCGCCGCTTTGAATCAGTCAGCGCGCTGAGTTTAGCATACTTTAAAGCGATTCAGACACTGAATGCATCATTTGCTCGTCGCACGCGGTGGAGTGCATACGCCTAGCAGCAGAATGATGGCCGAAGAAAAATCAATTATTCTTAAAGTTGATGATGATTAATTATTATATTATTTTTAATAGCTCTTCTAATCTTTTTTATATGGCCCAGGCTTTGTATCCAGGTGCTCCCGCCCAGAGATGACAGCAATACTCCATGTGGGGACGGTGGGGAAAAGGTGGAGAAAGAGGTCAATCTTCGAATCCCGCCCGGTCACTTTGGCACTCTTTGGGGGAGGCCTATGTCCAGTAGTGGACGTCTTTCGGCTGATATGATGATGATGATGATGATGACTAATAATGATATCCCGAAAGTAACGGGAATTACAACGTCAGTCCCGGAACTAAGTGAGGCTCGAATTTCCCGGGAAAAGTAAAAAAAGTAATAATTAAAGGTTGATTTCCTGGAGTTTTTTTCATTTATTTCATTGCATGTTTGAGAAAAGCACTATACATACCTCGGCGTGAAAGCACTATACTTACTTCCCGGCCTCTGTAGTAATGTACTAATACTCGATTTTAAATTAAGTCATACAAGGAAACATTCGTTTTATGATTGACATTGCAGAACAATTCATCTTAGATTCGTTCGCTCGACACCGGACCTTCCTTACAATACTAAACAGTCTTGTTTCCACCCGCAAACTCTGCACAACTTTGATCATTAACACTTTTGTCCCCGTCTGTACTTGAGTACAAAGTACCGTCGAGCGCGAAATTGAAACAGCTCAGGCATCCGTTTGGTAAATTGTGCTGGTTTTTTTTTCTGTTTGGCTCCGTAATCTTTAAAAAGAAATTGAATTTCTTATCGTTGCTTGGAAAATTAGGAAATGATATATTGCGTTTCTGGTGAAGGGCTTGTTAGGGTGTTGTATTAGTATAGTCAAATGCTAAAATAAGTATCGATTTAATCATTTCATAAATCCAAAACTAATAATCCGCCGTCATAAGAGCCATCTTGGGACATATTTATATGTAGGTAAGTTGTATGCACCAATATTTTTACACTTGACTGTACTAAGCGTAAAGTAGAAAATATACTTTAAAAAAACAAGGATTATTCATCGTAGGTATGTAAATAAAATATGATGGACCACCTTTCGGTGAAAAAGTGAGACCATTTGTCTTTGACATTCCGTATTAGGTCAATGAGTGCAATACCGTCGTATTTTTTGATAAGTTAAATTTGGTTGGCCATATCATTAACTATTAATATATACTTTTTAATAAATAAGTTAAGCATTTAGTTAGCTTTTTGAGAATATTTGTGTTAATAGCTATTTCTTCAGGTTGTTTAATTTTTTTTTTTTCAAAAACTTTAAAAAGAAATTGAATTTATTTTATTGCCAGGAGACGGATTTCTTGAGGGTTTAGGGTTCTCCGTGTAGTAGTCAGTTTTCTTGTACCGGGGCGTATTACAAATCTATACGTCAAGTGAGCAAATGTAATTGTACTTACTTGTGGTCGAAAGTAAACCTTAGCGAATTCAATTTAACTTTTATTTACAATTTATGGTTAAATAAATATATTTTTTGGGCAATTTTGTCCTATTTTGAAAATCAGTAGTACTAAACCTATTGTTGAAGTTTTAACCAACGTCCACTTTTTAATTAAAACAACAACGTAAAAATATATGGTGCTATTTTGCCTTCACAAACCGAATCAGCTTAAAATTCTAGAATAAGAATGCAGAATGTCGGTTCTTAGATCTCAATCACCTCTGCAATTTTAGGAAATATAATCGACACATAGTTTCCTACTGTATGAGTCAATTTAAAAAAAGGTTGGCAATATATGAAATGGGGACATTCCAGCCGGACATGTGACGGTTTGGACCGATTCATAAGGCTTTTCCCACTTGAGAATCGAGAAAATGCATTTTTTTAACAACCTATAGTTTCACATCAACTAACGATAATGTAAAATGGATCAAACCACCAATAAGCATGCATAACAAACAATATAATAAACATATACTTACTAAACTGTAATCCGCATTTAGGTACTTATCGCACAAAAAAAAAGGAGCAATTAACCTTTCAAAGACATTTTATTCCATGTGCTGCCTACAGAGCGCCGTCTGTTATTGAATGTTGGTAGCAAATACAGTGGCTGCTTTATAGAATGACGGCAAGTGCGTATTGTGGTTTGAATTGCCGCAAACGCCGTCGTACGGAAGTAGACGGAATTTGTCACACTAACCTTACCTACTTATAAATATGTAGGTACCAACCAATAACGACATCCACTGAACCATCGAAGTACCAACACTACCAACCAGTCACAAAGTTCCTTCCACCTAGGGTGACCAGATGCCAGCAATTTTCCTGACATGTCTGGACTTTTAGACATATGTCAGGAATGCGACTGGAACAGGAAAATATCAGGAATTTTCGGCAAATAAATGAAACAATAACATTTTATACACTGTAAACTTTTATTTTTAATCACAATAACAAAAAAGGTAAAGCCACAATACTTTGGAGTTTCATAAATTGTAACTTATAAATAATCGTAATTAATATCTTTTTACGATATAAACATAAATCAATCAACATTGACAAATTAAACAATTTAGCGCGTCAAGCTCGTATCAGGAATTTTGGCCTAAAATCAGGAATGTTGTCAGGACTTTTGAAATTTGTATCTGGTAACCCTACTTACACCACTTTCGGAGTCACAAATCAAACTCAAACACAAAAATTGTGATATTTGCTCCGACACGGAGCTTATTGGACTGCTCTGCTAAAATTTCCAACGAGTTAAGTACTGCAAATATTGAGACTCGAGTTTGTCCGTTCTATTTGAGATTTAAACCACATAAGTGAAGTAATTCGCAAATTCGGAATATTCAATAGATATTCCTGTGCTACTTTATTCCATTTATGTTATAATATGTATACTTACTTGGTACTATAGTAGTTTATGCAACTGATACATAATCAGAGGCCTTAAAATAAGAGTGTGGTTTTATGAAACGAGCGTGAGCGAGTTTCATAATAGGATCACACGAGTGTTTTAAGGCCAAATTATGTACAGTTTCATACACTAATTTATCTACACACATACCATAAGTACTCTAAGATGGGTTCAGAAGCCGTAGGAAAATGACCTGCATTGCTACTGTAGTGCTACCTGTAAAATATCTTTGTTGCAATCGTTGCTGCATTTACGATAGCCGGCGGAGTGTGCATATCGTTCTCGGAGTCACTACTACTCATATTTTAAACTAAAATGTGAGTTACAAACAACTTTTTCAATTCTACTTTCGTAACAGCAAAAAACCAACAAAGAAACGACAACAGTAATGGCGGCAATTCGATCCTACGCCAAAACGAATGTTTTTTTTAAATCATAGACAAACGAATGAAGTCCCTATTCTCATGTCACTGAATTGACGTTTGGCATCGATAACTGTTTTAATATCTATGAATACTATAATAGAGACCCGTATGAGTTTGACAGCTGTTCCAAATTTAAACCCATAACCTTACAAAAATCTGTACTGTAATAACATTACAGTACAGATTTTACCTACTACCACAGACAAGAAAGTTCTCATAGTAAAATTGGATGTAATAATGCTGGTCATTTCCTACGGTTTCTGAACGCATTTAAGAGCACTAATGATATGTGCGTAGATAAAATAGGTATTACCTTACTTATTATGACAATAGTATTTTATTTATTTATCTGGCAGGTAGTTGAAACAACGGATGATGTCTGTAGCCAAGTAGTCTAGGCTAAGTCGGAAAAAATTAACATATAAGAACTTACATACATACCTATATGATGTACCCTACCTACCTATTTTTAATTGCTTATTTTTATTGGTGAGAAATTGTGTACAAAGCAGAGACAAACTTCATCATGCTTGTTACTCGTAAGCCTTTGCATGATTTAACTTAGCTAGTATATAACTAACCTACTTAATTGCGAATTTGTCCACAAACGTTCATCATACAATTGGACGTGCCTGTTTCGTATTCCAGTCACAAGCACGCATATTTTTTACAGTTGCGTACCTAGAATCCAAAGCAGATAATAATCGAAACGGGAGTTAATTCAATTTAAAATAAAAATAAACATAAAGATACATACATACTTAATGTAGGTAGGTGCACACTTATGTTGGTAGGTACTCCTCATGAAACGCTATTTATGTGTATAAACCGGCCAAGTGCGTGTCGGGCCACGCGCAGTGTAGGGTTCCGTAGTTACCTGTCGGTCTTAATTACATCGACGTGCGGTGCGGTTGCGTCGGCCGAATTTGTACGAAAATTAAGTTGGTCGACTATTACTCGGTAACTACTTATGCCTACTTGTCCGTGATAGTTTTCCTTTTAAATTAATTATATGTACTACTACCACGATTTTTTTCCATAGTAGCCATTTAGCTGGCAGGGGGGGGGACACATGACTCGAATAAAAATTAGGGCTTTAAAGCCCAATATCTCGCAAACGAATCACTGAAAAACTCATAATATTTTTGAACGTTTGGTTTAACGAGAAAAAAAAATTACATCCTCGCTTTAGGTGTAGGTACCCTAAAAAAAATATTTTTCAAGATTTTATTATACTGTTTTGTCGGCGTGATTAATTGATATACCCATGCCGAATTACAGTTTTCTAGTAGTAATGGTTACTGAGCTAAGCCGAAGACGGACAGACAGACAGACAGACAGACAGACAGGCGGACGGACATGGCGAAACTATAAGGGTTCCTTGTTGACTACGGAACCTTAAAAATTATGAAGCTGTAATAAGAGATCATTGTTGACGATCGAATTCCGTGTACACGGGATATAATATTAGTTTATTTTAGACATTATCTTATCTGAGTGAGGGTATTTTCGGATGCACGTCGACCCATTGAGATCTCATGTGCAATTGCCCCCAATACACATTTTTTTAGATATTGGACAGCACACGTATACACGTAATAAATTGGATCCCGAGGCAGATACTTACTAAATTCATATATTACATTATTATTACGAGTATAACAAGTAGTAACAGTGACATATCTGTATCTTCCCGGCCTCATTAATAACTCCGATTAAACAACTCTGGTAAAGGTTGCTGGAGTCCGCTGGATGCGGGTGGCGCAGGACCGGTCACTTTGGCACTCTTTGGGGAAGGCCTATGTCCAGTAGTGGACGTCTTTCGGCTAATACGATGATGATGATGATGATGATGATGATGAAACAACTCTGTGAGCTAGAATGGGATTGGCCAGTAATGCACGTAGACATATGATATGGATAATGTTAGATACGAGTACATATGCCTTTACGGACCAGTGCCTTCGAGAACCTACACTAGGTGCCCGGTAAGTGAGCGTTTGAACATCAATTTGTCAACATGAACATATCAAAGGAAGCCGTAAATTTCTTTGTGACTGGACACCGGTCTTTCACATACCCAGGTAAAAAGATCTTTATCTGTATCTCTCTCTGCCACCAAGCTGCCACTCTCTGCAAACCACCACCTTTAGCATGTATTGCTAGTGGCCTATGCTGAGTGGCATCCATTTTGGTGAATTCCAATTGTAACACACACATGTAACATGATATCACACCGAATAAATATATTTCTTCTATTGAAGTATGGATATCAGATGAAGTACCTATTTAGACACAGTTGTCACATACAAAGGTTAGTAGGTAAATACCTAAACCTAACTAGCAGTCTGATTTCCTATCTACGCCACGGTACGGTAAATCCAATATGCCGGAGACTAAATGCAAATAGGAATGGTTCAAACTTTCTAGTAAAGTTCTGTTGGTTGAGTTGTGACTTAAGTAGGATCCATTAGAATTATCCGCAGCAGAGGTCGTGCATAAAATATCGTTTTGAAGAATAGTTGTCTTCTTTAGGTAATTATGTTGATACCGAATTATAATACCCGGATTTTAAAAATAACTAATACGATTTTAATAACAGAAAAATATATCATAACATAATCTGCAAGACATGAAGAAGTTAAGTACGTAGTTTTCTTCGAAATCCATAATAATAAATAGTTATTTGTGCAATAATTGTTTTTGGCTGCGCGTGCTGATTTTTGAGTCTCGAGGAAATGAAAGACTTTAATTATATAAAGATAGTAAGAATATAAAGCGTGGCGAGGGACTCAACAGCACGAGATGCAAATAAATTTGCTCTCAAGTGACACATACTTACAACTCTTCACCTCGTCACCATTCACATTATAAAATAGCTATATCACATAGCTATACTTATAGGTTTTTACGTATTTGTCTCGTGATCATTCAAGGAAAGTTAAATCGGCGTTAATTGCTACTTGTTTTAGAGTAACTTACGATAACTGAATTGTCTTCCTTTGGAATAATGATGTACACGACACTGAAAATGTATAAAAAAAGATCAGGTGCATGTAGACCACAAAGATAGAAAGAAGATAGTGAAGATGGTAAGGGGACAACATCAGGCTTCATAGATGGCTCTTCAACGCGTCTTAACACTGTCACTGCCAGGAACCCGCCTTGCGGGCGCCTACGCCGTTAGTCGCTTTCCGCTACATATGAGGAAAACCACGGGATCGGCTACGAGCGTAGCGCGTAGCAATTCTTGGCAGTGAATGTGTTAAAGAAATAAGGTAGTAGGTAGTAGTAGATATTTATACTTAAAATAAAAACACAAAAAGAGTTTCTTGCTGAGAGAGGTGAAAGAAGTTTCCCTCAACATTCACATTTAACGCAGCCAATAAATCAAATATTAGGTAGGTACCTAAGTCTTTTAAACGGTACAACATATTTTACCTTGGCTAAAAATGCGAATTAAACAGAACTCGTTCAAGGAGAGCCGTCAGATAGCGCCTCATAAATTATGTACGCCGTTCCCTCCAGAAATTCGCAGAGGGCTGGTACCTAATCTTTTTTTACCTGTCTGAAAAATACTTTTAATTTTTAGTTTGTTTCGAGGCTCATCAATGCTATGTATGTCTCGCGAGATTTAAGACCTAGCCGAGATCTCGCGAGACCACAAAGTCAGTTTGACCAAAAACGTATGCAAACGCCATGCAAACTAGTGGCGCTCTAGCTGACTTTGCGAGTCTGACCATAAGGCAAAAAAAAAACAATCGACAAAAATATATAAATACTAGCTACTGCCCGCGACTCCCACCGCGTGGGACTCGTTTACATCGTAGCTCTATACAAACTTTCACCCCCCATTTCACCCCCTTACGGACTGATTTCCGGAATAAAAACTATTAAATGGCCTTCCCCGGGACTTACATAAACTCTATACCAAATTTCACCCATACAACTTTGCACCCCTATTTAACCCGCGTAGGGGTGGGGTTTTCCAAAACCCCAAAATTATTTTTCTTGTAAGTCTTGTAATAAGCAGTCCATCACAAAGTTTCAAGTCTCTCACTTAAAATTTTATACCATCCCCATACAACTTTCAACCCCCGTTTTTGAGGGTGGAATTTTCATAAATCCCTTCTTATTGGGTAGATATGTACTTGCGGTATATAAACTACCTATTGTGAAAAAATCTGCTTTCTGTTCAACGGTTTGGGCTGGGCGTTGATTTAAGTCATTACGAAATACATAAATTATCAAACCATCTCATAAAATTTCACGAGAACCAGTTGAAAAGTTAAGTAAATATCAATTTATAAAACTCAACGATGTGATCCGAGTCTAAAACACCGTCCACCGCGGAACCCTCATTCACTTCACTTGTATTTGCACTTGACGCACCAGGTTCACTTTCAAATACAGTTGAACTTGTTCCCGTTAAATTGGGCTTCGCTAATTCTGTATTCAATTTTCTTACTTTTCTTCTGTAACTACCGCTCCTTTTAAATCGTTTCCATTCGCGTAAATCCATTTTAAACGACTTTCACAACCGAATTCGAACAACTAATGAATCATGAACCAGCTAAAAATACCTAACGTTTACTAGTAAGGTGTTTGATCTAATATATAAGGTTGTTTCTAATAAGGCTCTTACCAAAGTATTATTTCAGTTATAAGCACATTGGACAAGACCAATAGCGATTAGACTTGTAATAACCTCAGCTTAGTATATTATAATATCTTGTACTCTTGCAAAATTCTACTATAAGATCAAATCTTACTCAGGACTTACAGGAGACTTAAACCTATAACTGTCTTATAAGACGATCTTGTAGCTAACTAGAAATCTGTAAAATAAAATGAAATGATCTTAAGACTATTTACGCTTGGTAATTGTTACTATAAGTCAAAGTATCCTGTAACTGTTATGTGTTACAATCTTGTAGCAAACTATAAGGCTGAATTATAAACATTAATGCTCTTGAGTATGTTACCGCTTATAGTATGCTATTATAAGTAAATGGCTCTACGTCAATGTCTCTATATGAGCGTTATTAGTAAATAAGTATTTATAGTCTTTATTTATAGGAGTACTTAGCTTGTTGGGTTTGCATTCGAACTTTTCCGCACTAACCCTTTATCTATTTTTTTTAAATGTGCATCATGAGTTTCTTGGGTTCTTTATACTGCCAACACTGCTGACCTTTTTTTTCTTTTAAATTTATTCTGGGAATAATTTGCAAGTGTACTTATAATTAAAACAATTAAGTAGTACGCACTGTTTGGTGTACTTTTATGGTTTGACCTTGGAGCGTGTTTAAGCAGCTTTTGAGATTTTTGACAGATAACAAAACGTAAAACACTCATAATACTTACAACATTTTCACAGATGATGTATTTCTCTTGCCGCTATAACAACAAGTACTTAAAAACAGAATAAAATAAATATTTAAGAACTTTTAAAGAATTGCCTGTTGACTTCATTCAGGCGGGTCTCAAAATGTATGGGAAAATTAAAACCCGACTCGCACTTGACCAACATTCTATTTGATATTACTTAACGTTATTATTACTATTTATTACTGTTAAATATATATAAATATTATTATTTAAATTAAATAAAGTTGTTTTGCATGTTGCACTTTCCTCGCTACAGTGACGTGAAAAGTTTCGTGTTACACACGGGTGCAAATGTATTTTACTTCTCGAGTGTTGAAACACTCGCTACGCTCAGGATTCTAATTTAGAACCACTCGCTTCGCTCGTGGTTCAACTATAGAATCCTTTCGCTTGCTTGTGTTTCAATTCCACACTCGCGGGTAAAATACAACTTTGCACCCTTGTATAACAAATAACAATTTTTCACCCACGGAAACACAAAACCACTTGCTACCATGTGAACTGCGCGGGAGCGGGCGGATCACTGGTTTGTACGTGTTAGGGTGTCGACCGCTCCTGGCAAAAGAAGGAGACATAGGTAGATATTGCTGTTCTATTTAGGAAATATAGGCGCGAGTCAGTGTACCCGACCGAGCCACCGTTACCGACCCGACCCTACTGTATACCTGCGCTTTATGACGCCTTTTACGAGCAAGTTTGATTAAATAGTACATTACTTACCTATGACGGTAAAGCAAAGAATATCTCAGATCGCCAGTATTTGACGTCCGAGCCGAAGGCAAGGGCAATAAATATGCGATCTGAGGCTTTATTTATTTATTACCTTACCGCCCATGGTGAGTACAACATTTTACGTCTCTCCCTGCCCAGGAAGTTGGATTTTCCGCAGGCGTAGCATGCGGTAATTGCTACTCTAAGGCCAGGTTGGTATGACGTAATAGTACATTACTACAGAGGCCGGGAAGTAAGGGGTTGCCGGCCGAGTACATATAGACGGCCGAGCGTAGCGAGGTCGGATAGTTATGAGGCTGGCAACCCTTTTTCACGCCGAGGCATGTATAGTGCTTTTCTCAAACATGCAATGAAATAAATTAAAAAAAACTTCAAGAAATCAAACTTTAATTTTCATGGCTGAACGCCGTGATCCTGTGCCACAAATTGTGGAATGGAAATTAAAAACACTAAAAAGACCATCTTGCAGGCCTCCAATTTTGTATGAAATGCCATTACGGGTCTCTCGTCTCGCTGCGCCCGAAACGTGACACTTCGAAGCTCATTATGAAAAACACAACGTCAATATTTTATTGCATGTTTGAGAAAAAAAATACATATTATGTATATTATACACGTCCCCACAAACACACACAGCCATACTTATATATACTCATCCTAATTGAAAAATGGTTTCACCTTTGTGTAGAATGGGTTTTGTGGATGTTTATATTAGGCTATATTTTATCCCGCGGTTCTTTGCAATACGCGGCCGAAGCAGCGCGGGCAACAGCAGCTAGTAAGTATTTGTATCAAATTGTCAATGTTAGTATTAGTTTTAGTATATATAGATTGATTTTGAAATTAATTCTTCAGTACGGTAAAATAAAATAAAATGTAACCATGTATATATTATTTTTAATATTTACTTGTATCAAAGTTATAAAAAAAAGTATGAGTATTTTCTTAATAATTAATTTGTTATCCTTAAAGAAAGTATTTTAATTTTATAAAAAATAGTCAATTATGTTACAAATGTTGATTAGGTACCTATCAAGTACTAAACAAAATTGTCTTATTATTATTTCATAGTATTATTAAAAAAGAAACAAATGTATATTTAATGATAATTTAAGCCATCATCAGATCATCACCATCATTTATCATCATCATTTTCAGTCTATAATAGCTCACTGCTGAGCATAGGCCTCTCTCTTTGTCTGTGCCGCCCATCCCAATCAAGACTCGGATTGAGATGGGATCTCGCATCTTTCTTGTTTACAATAATTTACAACTTTATTATTTTCCTTTATTCCTAGTTTCTTTTGGTGTATTCTGTTCATTCATCACTTCCCAATAGGATGGTGGTGACTCACTAGTGCATGGTTCTAGGCCAGTTTCAACAGTGTCCTCTAGTTCTACAATCCCGGAGCAGTCTCCGTAACGGCCCTCGCCAATCACTATTGGTATTACACAAGTTGCATTTCTATGTGGGCAAGGCAAATGAACTGTTACTCTTATATAGTACTCTTTCTTTACTGGTTTACAGTTTTGGATGGAATACAACTCTGGCAGTGTTGGAACTGTACATGAAAAATTACCAGTTTTGTATGCCAACACCGATTGGCTGATGTATTTACAACCATCAATTGTTTTATCATACACTTTTGTTGAATCAGAAAACATATTTTCTTCTAAAAAGGTTGTTCTGGAGCATAGTTCAGCTTTGAGGTATGTTATATTTGTATCACTGTCATTGGTTACCAACAAATCTAAATGAGCGTTCTCACCAGGTGTAAGGAAAGACTTAGCAATGCGTACTTTCAAATCCACTATGTGATCGGTTGAAGAAAACAATTTGAATAATTTCTTTCTCAGTCCAAATGTGAGAGATTCAATTGGATTGGTGGCTTGAACATTGCCATTCACAAAGATCAGTTTCTCAAACTTCATGGTACGACTGAAAAAGCTAGGCTTTTCAAATTTCACTTTTACAAGGTATCTGATGTGGCAGCGTTTTTCTTCTAAGCTCGTTGGAATGTCGTAGGGTAAAAAGAACTCAAATCGAAACTCATACGCACCAACTGGTACCGTCACGGTTTCGTCTGACGGTTTGTTTAGAATATTGAAATGCATCGACAGGAATTCCTCTTCTCCGACGTGGGTGTGACTATGCTTACCGCTTTTCACTGTCCATTTGCAATAAGCCTCGCCGACGAGGGATAGAACAGCCGTCTGGTACTCAGTTGGTTTGTCGATTGCGTAGCTAAGTATGCCGGTGACAGGTTGACCGGCTCGATGGATTCCTTCTCGCGGTTTCGCAATATATATTCTGCACGACACACCCATCGTAAGTTGGCTCCGCAGTAGCTCACAAATGTATACTTGGTGTAACAAAACAAATTCTTGTGATACAAAACAGATTGAATTACGTTTTGAGTTTGGAGTCGAGAAAAGTAGGGTAGAATCTCCGTGGTCCGCCTACCGCTACCTAAAGGGTGCAAGCAAGAATGCATAAATAATAATATCAACCAAATTAAACAGAATTAACCACTACTTTTACGGCCTATCAAGGTGACTTGTTTAACTTATAACTTGTTTTAGTGATGACGTCAGCTGTCAAATTCTGGCCATTAGGGTAGGCGCGCACGAAGCTACTTTGTCGTCGCCGGCGACAGTACCTACATCTGTCTCTTACGGACGCTCGAAGTGAGAAAAAGAGAGACGTACTGTCGCTGGCGACAAAGTTGCTCGTGCGCGCCTACCCTTAGCTTCATCGGAGGGACGTAACGTTTAGAAACGCGCTTTAGGTAGATCCAACTGTAATTTTTCCATTTAAATTATTGACATTTAGATCTTCTTAACTTACGTACGATGCGTTACGTGATTGACCTGCAGCTGATTACAGAAAAAGGCAGATAGGCACTAACTGCATCGCTACCACGAACTTCGAAATTCGAAGTTCGGGTATTTCCATTTCTATCGCACTCCCTTACTCGAGTAACAGAGATGCATGTATTACGAACTTCGACTTTCGAAGTTCGTGGTAGCGCCGCTGAACCCATCTTAGAGTACTTACTTATGATATGTGTAGTGATAGCCTTAAAACACTCGTGTGATCCTATTATGATACATATATCGTTATCGCGGGAGCAAATAAGATTTGACAGTACTGAAAGATTATAAAAAACAGTCAAAAACAGAAATGACATTCGTATAGAGAAACGTTTAATACCTACGACCTTAAAATGTATAATTATTTATTCAATGTCAATGCTATCTTACCTCCGTACTTGACTTGATTAGTACTTAAAAAGATTACCTATTAGGTACGCAACCTCATCAGTCACTTTAGGCATTTGTCATTCTTGAATGATCTGTATTTGTAACAACATAATTAAATAGAAGTTGCTTTTTAAAATGCCTCGAAGGAAAATAACATGTGATGAATTTGTGGGGTTGTTTATACAGGATTATCCCGAGTTAGAGGCTCGCGATACACAACTATTTTGCTCGAAGTGCAATGTTAGTTTTTGTAAAACAAAATCTTCTGTGAAACGTCATTTTAACTCGGAAAGACACACTTCTCTCAAAAAAGATTTTAGGTTGGAACTGACAAAATTTCTAGTAAGCTGTAACTTACCGTGGTCTCAGATAGAGAATCCTGTATTTATTTTTTTTATTGAAGATTGCGTAAGGTAAACGTCCACTGTTTCGGCATGTTAAGCCTCTTACGAATTAGTATTTTTTTTAAGACAATACAGAACATGATATCGCATTGAATTTTTTTGTGTGATGAACATTGATATCTTGCCTATTATTTAATGCAAGAATTATATAGTATTAGTTTCAATAACTATTTTTTTATAATTTATTTGTAGACCTCGTATTTGAACCCCATTTCGTGATAAAATTTGGCTCTGCTCCTAAGTTTGTGAGTTCTTGGCCCCTGTTTCGGCATAAAGTTTTCGAGTGCCAGGTAGTAAGAGAAACATTTTGTTTGTGAACCCTCATTTGTTATTTGATATTGAACAAGATTATTGAAAAGGTAATTAACATGATTATTGGAAAAATCCAATAGGGGGTCTGGATAAAACTCGGTATTTAAAATCCCGGGACATTTTTTCTTTCTCCAGGATGTTTTTTTATGAAATGTAAGGTTAAATAACTTATCCATTAGTACAGGGTCACCTTTTCAAAAATGTGTCTCACATAGGTTACCTATCTACGAGTATATTAACCAAAACTGTTTAACGTAAGATAAATATCTAGGCAAAACCTTTTGGACGTGACATGTAGGTATCTGTAAACGATATTCTGTTTAATAGGGTATAAAGATACCTTTCACTTCTTAAAAAAAAAACCCTTAAAAATAAAGAAAGTCCCGGGGATAGCAAGTCCCGGGATATCTAATGTTAAAAATAATAAATATCTTCAATCATTTTCGTCAATATTCCTTAAACGTATCTACCTAGTTAGATATAAGTATGTATTGATTATCTACGATTGATTAGGTAACCTAAGATTAAAATCTAGACACTGTTGTATGGGACACACGACACCCTTTTGAAAGAGCAATTCTATACTGTTTAATAGGGTAGAAAGTAAACTTTCATTTAATAAAAATTATCCCGCAAAAATAAAAGGTTCCCGGAATTTACCCAGGCAACAATATTCCATTATATCGCTGCACATGTTACCTCTTCAAGAAGAATATCAAATAACAGACGAGGGTACACATTTGATCTGTGTGTTTGCCTACCACTATAGATTTCTCTGTCACGAACTTGGGGAAAAGTATTAAAAGTAGTAGTCCCTTGTTTCGTGTTACTATTTCTTGGATATTCCCGCAATCAATAATGTACATCACCTTTAAATTATGTTCAATAACCATTAAGTATCCTATATGTAATAAATAAACATAAAAATACATTACAGGAATCGAGCAATAAACAAAATTATGCTGCAAGTAAATATGCGAATTCACCTTCAAATTGTAAATTTAGGTCACGTTCAACCTCGTTTTACGAGAATTCAAGTGAATAAAACATATACCGAATTTAGGTCAATGAAAACCTCATTAAATACAATATCTGTTTTTTAAATTAACATTTACAATTTCTTAAGTATTATTTAAATACCAAAGATACAAGGATGTATAAAGAAAGTCCTTGATTCGGTAGTAACACGAAATAGGAGCCAGACGAAAAATATAATGACCGTTAGTTCGTGAGTCCATTTATTGCAATTTTAAGGGACACCTATACCAAAATATACACTTATTTCTTATTAAATCCATTGTTAAGGAACTAGACAAAGCACTGTTAAAAGTTTTTTTTCAAATGGACTTCCCTTTCTCTTTCAATTCCCTTAAGAAGTTGGAGCGAGCACCTTACGTCAACAAGCAGTTCGCGCACACCGTACAGCTGTTTTCGGCCGACTGACAGTTTCGAGCGTTGTGTTGCTATTAGTTTAGTCGTTAAAAAATTTTAATTTGATTTTTTGGAAAGGTTTAATGATAAAGTTTTTTTACAAATGTATAAATTAAAAAAAAATATATTTCAGTTGCTTATTATAAGCCTCAGAAACAAAACTAACGAAATGACGTACTAGCACGAACTTATGGCCCGTTACCTTATCTGGAAAATTTGAAAAAACTTGAGGTCCCTTCAGAATGTTTGCTGAGGCAGACTTACGTGAATGAATTACACAACGAAGATATGGAAAAAATTAGAGCCGAATTAAAAGACGCGTATATATATGTAAGTGTTGATGAAACCACAGATGCTAGAGGTCGCCAAATCGCTAACGTGATAGTAGGTGCTATGATTGAAGATGATGTTGGAACTCCACACGTGCTGTCAAGCAAATGTTTGAAAGAAACAAACAATATCAGTATAACTAATACTGCAAAAAGTGCCCTGGGTGATTTGTGGGGCCCTGGCCACAATAAGCATGATAAGATGTTGTTATTGACTGATGGTGTGGGGTATATGTTGAAGCTGGCAGAAATCTGAAAACAATTTTTCCAAACATTGTCCACGTTACATGTTTAGCCCATGCTTTTAACAGAGTTGCTGATCGAGTTCGTGTTCTTTTTCCAGAAGTTAACCGATTAATTTCAAATGTAAAGAAAGTATTTCGCAAATCTCCGAAAAAAGTAAGAGCATTAAGAGATATGTTTAATGGAATTCCTTTGCCTCCAAACCCAACAATTATTCGTTGGGGAACATGGATCGAGGCTGCCACTTACTATAGCAAGTATTTTGATGAAATAAAAAGCGTTATAGGCACATTTCGTAATTCAGACGCACAGTGCATCGCCAAAGCAAAAAAATCTTTAAGTTCAAAAAGACGTAAATTTTATAGCAAAGTATCTTCAAGTAATACCAGATGCTATAAATAAACTGCAGTGAAAAAATCTATCTCTTAGTGAAAGTTTGACCATAGTACAGAATACATACAAACATATCTAAATTAATTTTGAATGAAGATGGAAAACAGATTTTTAAAAAGTTCAAAGTGGTTTTGCAGAAAAAAGCCGGATATGAAGTTATGAAAAAAAATTGTGAACTGATATCGGAGAAGGGGATTTGTACTAGATTTAACGATATATCGTTCTACATTTGATGACTTCCGTCGTTTTAAATATATGCACCCATTACAACAGTGGCAGTCGAAAGATCATTTAGCCAGTTAAAATGGATATTTACTGCACGACGCCGCAGATTAATAGTAGAAAACAGATTTTTTTTGTCGTATATTACGAAAATCACTTAAGATCAACAAAAAGTAAATAAAGTTGTATTAAATTAAAACATGGATATTTATTTAAGTTGATATGTCGATTCCGGGTTATTATTTACTAACAGTGTAAAGCAAGATTAATTAAACTTATGCAGCAAAAACTTCGTGCTAGTTATGATACTTATGATGAACTTCTTGGAGGCTTATCTTAATGTGTAGGCAGAAAAGTCTGTTTTTACTAAATGGACAGTCTGTTTTACTACTTCTTTACCAAATTTATATTTGCTCCCGCGATAACGATATATGAATTTATGAAACTCGCTGACGCTCTCATTTCATAAAACCACACTCGTGTTTTAAGGCCTCTGATTATGTATCAGTTGCATAAACTACTATTATTTAACGTACATAGTGTAGTTAGTAATATACGAGTAAAGTAGGTCAAGTACATAAGAAGTGAATGTAATGTTTCACGTTACATGTAGGTACCTAGCCAGGTGCTTATATTGCACAAGTACCTAGTTCCTACTGTTGTAAATATAAATAATGTATAAAATGCAATATCCTCTTATTTTATCATTATATTAAGGCATACACGGTAGGTACCAAAAGTTATTATAATCTTTCACATATACCTAGCTTAAGTAGACTGATACTTTCTTAAGAAAATAGGAGAAATCTATGCAGTTAACTTTGGAAATATAAATATATATTTTATATAATAGGGTAGGACCAATGAGCAGCAAGGTGTCTACACACCTTGCTGCTCATTGATATTATAATCAATGAATTCACTAGTTATCTTTAATGTATTGACACAGCAATGACGTCAAAGATAATTATGTACATTTGGTAATGACACAAGTTGAAATATATAACAGAGTAGGTAAATGGAAATCAAAAAATATAATCAGAATCATTAAAAATCATAGTGCCTACTTAATTTGAAGTATAACAAATTCTTGTTTCTCTACTGCTGACTGTACATATCCTTACAATAAAAAAAAAATTGTATGAGACAATGAGACATTCCTACATAGGTACAACATTGATGCTTAGCAAGCAATCATATTCATAATATCACAAAAAATAAAAATATACGAGTATATTATGCATCTTTGACCTCTAGTATATCTCTGGTACAAAATCATGTATATCAAAGAATGTTGAAGGCATACATATATATACCTACACAAATATCACAATCTTAATTATTATTTTTAAGACCAGCTTAAAATAAATGCAGGCTCTACCAAGTACTTTTCTTTACACACACATAACCCTCGGACACACAGATATTCGGAAGTTTCAAGGATATAATGTACCTACCTAGTACATCCAGTGCATTATTTTTCTTTATTTCTTTTCACTGCCATCTGGGCTGTTGTCTATGTTCATCACTTCCCAATATGATGGTGGTGAATCACTTGCACCAGGTTCTAAGTCAATTTCAAAATCATCTCCTAATTCAACAACCCCTGAGCAGTCCCCTTGACAACCCTCTCCAATTACGATTGGTACATTGCAAGTTGCATTAATATGTGGGAAGGGTAAATTTATGGTTATTTGTATATAGTACTCCTTGTTTATTACTTTACAGTGCTGAATGGAATACAAATGCGGCTGAGTTGGAACAACAAATGCAAAGTGTACACTTTTGTATGCTGGGACAGGTGGGGAGGTGCCAGCACACCCTTTTATCGTCTCCGTAACAACTTTTGTATGATGTGTAACTAAAAATTGTTTCCCTATGTAGGTTGTCCTACAGACAAGTTCTGTTGTAATATGGGGAACCTCCGTGTCTGTGTTATTGTTGACAATCAAGTCTAAAGTGGCATTCTCACCAGGTGTTAAGAATGACTTGGCTACCTTTGCTTTAAGGTGCACTATGTGTTCAACGTTAGAAAACAATTTAAATAGTCTCTTCTGGATTTCGTAAGTGCGTGATTCAACGGCTGTCACTGGGTTAACATTACCATATACAGTTATATCTCTCTCAAATTTATTGGTAAGACTAAAAAAGCTTGGCTTCACGAATTTTACCTTCACACAATATGTGACATTCCCGTATCCATCACGGAAGCTGCATGGTATCTCCGCAGGCAAAACAAACTCGAAATGATATTCGTACGTGCCCACGTCTAGTGTGATTGTTTGCTCGGGTCGTTTATTGAAAATATTCAAATGCATTGTCAAAAATTCGTCGTCGCCGGTGTACATTATTGGGCGCTTATGTCTGTGGTCATACTCTGTCCATTTGCAGTTCGCCGTGCCGATGAGGGATAGGACAGCCGTCTGGTACTCCGTGGGCGCGTCGATGGCGTAGCTAAGTATGCCGCGGAGAGGTTGACCGGCTCGGTGAATACCTTCCTCCGTTTTTTTAACCCTTAAATGCATAATGATGTATATATGCATCGTATATTGTATATGTTTTTTTAAATACTATGATTTTTTTCTTTATTTTTCCCTCAATCTATACAACATGACACATCTATTTCAATTTATTAAAAAGTTATACAAAAAATCATGCATTTAAGGGTTAATGTGTATTCGACACGACACACCCATGTTGCAGGTTTTTTTTTTAATATCAATTCACAGGTCACCTGAGTGCTAATTCCTCAAATAAAAACAAGCGGCTTATGTCTGCCTGCATGAGAACCAGATTATGGTACTTCCCAGGCAGGCAGGATAAAAATAGATTTGTGTTTATTTATAATAGCAAAAACATGCTATTACAATTAGAGGACCAAAGACTTTAATGTTTTCAAATACAGTCCATTTTCGTATAGCACACAGCTTGTCAGCTGATTTGATACTTAAAATGAAACGTCAAATTTGACAAACCGTGTTAAGCAGAGCGTTCGAGTAAACGTTTATGTCGCGGCTTTAATGGAACACGCGTGAATTTAGAGATGCGTAGTGGGTAAAAACCCACGGCTAAATACTGGGTATTTACCTGGTTTTTACCCAATCTACCCGTTTCTTCCGAAAAAGGTGGGTATAAACTACTTGTGAAGCGTTATCGCAAAATATAATATATAATGAACCTGTTTGTTAAGTCATAGTCATATAGGAATGTGTATACGTTGTTCTCATTGAGATTATCTTACTTGGTTACTTGCTAAATATGCAAAAAATACCTTTGCTATGTTCACAACCTGGGTTAAGTTTTCTTATTATATATTGTATATATATTTAATATTTTTCTTATATTTTGTATAGGTATTAGGTTTATCAGAAATCAGAAATCAGAAAATGTATACTTACCTACTATTATTCTGATAGTGGCTCCCGTTTTAATAGGGGTGTAGACTCAAAAATTATTATTACTCCAAAGAAAAGAAGGCAAAGAAATATGCCTAGTGACGAAAATCCCATTCAAATATCTCAAAGAATTACAAAGCTACAACCATTTTAATATTGCTTGTTAGAGATAGAAAAAGCAATCAGTGTGTGACGTCACAATCCGCGAGGCTGCCGCAGAGCAGAGCGCGTCACGCGCGCCGGAGGGTCGCGTCGACGGCGGCGCCGAACATGATGGGGCACGGCACGTAGCCGTCTATTAGTGACGTCACGATCTAAGCGTCATCGTTCCATATGAAGTTGTGTTTTGCGAAAAAGCGACAGAACATACCCCTCATTCTTAAAACTTTGAAGAATTATAATTATAACTTCGTGATTATTTAACCTTTTGCGTTGATTTTTTCGGCGTTTGACTACATTTTTAATCCTTTTTCGAGAAAATATGACATTATTGATTATTGTATTTAGTGTCTACACCCCTATTGTATCTAATTGCGGAAATAAATACATGTGCTATTTAGAATAAAAAAAATATTTATTATCTCGTGAACTATGCGTCATAATGAATTGTATTTTATAATACAATTTATACAATAGACTTAATGCACGGCTAGGTTTATATCCTGTGAACTACATGAAATGTAAAAAATAAATTAAATAAAAGTTCAATCGAAATACCGGTTAAATACCAGAGGGGTTACCGCGAAGTGAAAACGAACTTCGTTCGAGTATCTCCCTCTCTGTCGCACTTGCTAGTTCGAGCGATAAAGACGGAGATACACGAACGAAGTTCGTTTTCGTTTCGCGGTAGCCCCTCAGGTATTTACCTACCCCTACCCATCTCTACGCGTTATTGATTACGGACTGCTAGGCCTGCACCACACTGGCGCGGCCTCCGGTGGCGGACAATAGTAAATTTGACAGCTAATGACAAGTTTACTATTGTCCGCCGCGGCCTGTAATGGTGCGTTCACATGCACGGCGTGCAGCCTGGCAAGCTGCTTGGCATGCTGATCGGCAAGCAGCTCGTGCACTTCTGCGGGACAAGAAAGCTGTTCACACGCTCGCGGGCAACCGGGCGTGCTTGTCAAGTGCTTGTCAGTGTCACTGTCAGTGCAACTGCAAAAATGGGAAATTTCGCAGATATAGATCTCGTGGGGGCTATAATATACTGCTTAGGGTTTGATCTATTTTCATTAGAAAAGAAAACAAATAGACGATGTTGTTAACAGTCTGATGTAGCTAACTGTCAATTTTGCACGCGAGCGTGTGAACAGCTACACAAGCACGAGCACATTCACCCTTTGATCTTTGTCCAAAAAGCGACAGTCGTCCCGATCGGCGACATTCACGGGCGCGGGTACGAGCGCGTGCACATTCAGGCTGTTCACACGCCCGCGCCCGTGCCCGCGCCCGTGAATGTCGCTTTGAACGCGAGCATGTGAAGGCGGCATAAGAGTCTGTAAGAGGAGTACTTACTACTAAACTATAAGATAGAACGAGTTGGAGGATATGAAACCAAGATCATTTCATCTACCTATTTCGCTCTATCATAAAGCTTTATATGTACTTACCGTGCAGTTCGTCACGGATGACCGTCTGTTTGCGCCTTTATTTCAGTTATCAGATAAGTTTAAATCAATTAATATTTTTGATTAATCTAATCAGTGATATCACACAATACTCTTACACTACAATACTTATCTCTTTAAAATTGTAATTGAAATGTCACTTAAATTCATTACAGCATAGTATGTTTTTGCTGTGTCTTATTAGTATACCTATAGCCTCCGTACATTAATACCAGTGATAAGGAAAACATACGAATTAAATGTAACGATACGTAATTAAGTATTACTCTAACGTCACACTTCTACAATTGGACAGAGGTAAATATTTCAGTTGTTTGCTTGAAACTTTCATTCTTATTAGGTATTTTGGTTGTATTTATTCAGTGTTAAGTGTTGTACATAAATCAATCATGTAGGTAAACCTAGATTGCATCACTTCGGTTGATTTAAGTGACTTCATCTTATAATTATGTTGACTACACAGACCCGGTATCATGGTCAGCCTTATCACGCGATAAGTGACAAGATAGGAGCGTCGTCTCGTTCTGTAGAACGGTTTCAGCCAGTGACGGACGCTCTATCCTATCACTTATCGTGTGATACGGCCGACCATAATACGGGGTCCTGCACTGGACTGGAAATCGACAAATCATCGTATCTATCAATATCGTATCGTTGTTTATCTACTTTTAATTTAATTTCAGAGTAGTTGTGACAGAAGCAAGGAGCTCAATTCTACACATTTCCGTCATTCGATTGAACACGGACGAGCATTCCTCGAAGTAGGATATAGTGGAACGCTATCTGGGTCCTGTTTGGAGCAGGCCCGCTGGGGAAAGTAGTTCCCCAGTCCTCTTACAGACGAGACGACCGCAGCGATAATCTACTTGTTCTAGGTAACTATGTGGTATTGTGTTTGTAATTAGTAAGTTCACCAGAGCTCCCGGGCATGCGCTGGGTGGAGAGTGAGGGTGGCGGTGGCATTTGTCTCTAGCTCAACACAACTAATCCACCAACCAATACAAGGTTGGCAGCGCGCTTGGGCTTCTTCTGGAGTCACTAGCGTCTATAGGCTACGGTGTCTGCTTACCTTCAGGCAGCCCGTGTGAGTGCTTGCCACCGGCGTAGTATTAACGAAAATCATATTTATGGCGATTTAGGGATGATAATATTTACCTATGGTGTTAACTTGCCGAAATTACTTAGGGAAAAAACTTGGGGTTGTGCTGGTGCTGGCAATTGGTTTGAATTTCAAGAGTCCCCAGGAAGCTCGACACAAGTCGGCTCCCCATACAAACGTAGTTTGGCTCTCATTTTAAAACGGTTTGCTGGCATAACATGAAACTTTGTCCCTATATATATATATACTAAAAAGATAGATATGTAGATTATTTCTTATTAAATTTAATTGCCAACTTTTCGTGTCTAAGTGTAGATCATGTACAGGCAGCAATGTGACAAAATAACAAACAACTAGTTAGTAGAAAAGTAATTGCCCGTCAAATTAAGTATAACAATTATTCAGAGCCAATAATTCACCCAATTTCAGGAGCCGCCTCGAACGAAAGGACAAAAGAAAAGAGACATTAAACACACCATCTCCGGCAAATTTGGGAACAATCAGTTTGCTTTGGCCCTCCTAATTGCAATGGGGGTCCACTGTCACATTAAATTCAGTAAACCAACTAACGGAGGCTTTGTTACTGGCGGCATTGTTTCAGGCGTAGTCAGATACTCGCTAGACGAAGATACAGTTATTACAAAGATTACAGTTTCATTACAAGCTAAAGGATACCTTGATGTGCACAATATGAGGAAGAAAGAAGAAGCAGACGGATTAGTAAAAGAAGAAGAAGAATATTTAAATGAAAATATTATAGCCCTCGATAATAAAAATGGGCATTTTCTATCCATTGGTACTTACAAAGCTAAATTCCAATTTCAACTACCGCTGAATATACCGCCGACTCTTGACTTTGTTAAAACTTCTGGTACCAACACAGTGCGATGCAGAATCGGCTATTATTTACGAATACAGTTTGATAATCCTGAAGGTAACAAGCGTTTTAGTACGACTATTAATGTAATTCCTGGCATTCATCCGGAGTCATTAAGAGAACCAAGGGTTTATGATAAACAGAGGAAACTAATACAGCTACTAAGGGACAGTTTTGTTACTATAAAAGCAACTATTAACAACCCAGTCGTATCACAAGGTGGTACGGTTGATTTAGTTTACGAAATATTTAATGACACTAACGTTAATTTTAGAAGTGTGGAAAGCAAATTAGTCGAAGTAATCTCTTTACCAAGGGGTCAGTGCGACGTCACATTTTCCTATGAAGTCGTCACTGATGTAAAGACTGCTGGAGTAAGAAGTGGCGCAACGCAAACTATTAATGTGGAAATACCGATACCCAACGATGTCAATACAATTGAAAATTCGCAACTCATTTCACGAGATTATTACGTTAAGATAACTGTGAATCTGCCGTTGCCTTACCGTAATGTCACTCTGAAGGTACCCCTGCAAATATCAGGTTTTATTCAAGAACAGAAATTGAATGACAATGAAGCTGTTGCTTCTTCTTGGGAAGAGGTAAATGAAGATGACATCGTTACTTATAGTGAGGATTTATCATGAGAACCTACTGTTGATTTTAATAAGTCCATAATATATAGATACCTAAATATCCAACAGTTCTTTGTAAAGATGAAATATTTTTGTTAGTAAAATCTATTTGTTTACCAACATTGTGTGGTCATTTACATAAATATGTAGGTAAACGCGAAAACTATGGTGGGTAGCGTTTATAAATCCCAGGCCTTCCATTACCAATGTTTATTTATTAGGAGTCAGCCAGCCCTTCACGTGAAATATGAATATTTCGAGACTGAACTCGTAAATTCACTTGTAGAGAATATGAATACTTGAACAGCCTTCAGAATCAGATCGTGTCTTTACTTTGGATCTTTAAAACTTAATTGTTCGGCATCTTTAATAATAAATGAGTAGCTAGAGTATCGGGATGGTATAAGACAGTAAATGAAAGGTATTGTGGAATTAAATGAGAAAACGACGCGATTTTTGAAATAAAAGTTTATTGGAGTCTATTGAACACTGGCTGGAAAACACGACAAAACACTGCACTAATAGTTAAATCTATTGTAAACATGGAAAACTGTATACCCCGGCTATTGGCTCAGTCTGAAATAGATAACTAATTAGGATAACCAATTAAATATTTTAAATATATATAATTTTTTTTTTTTTTCGAATTTCTGTAAGTTTTATCGTCACGTTTTACGGCGTAAATGTACTGAGACGTCACTTAAAACATAACGATACAACGTATCATGCTAGCTGGACTGTACAGATATTTATGTCCCTATTCATGTAGACTGTACCTATATCTTCTAGGTATCTATATTTATACATAGGTATAAAGTAGCGCAGTTGGAGTGTCACGGGAAGCTAGTGCTTATATTTATTGAGACCTAGATACGTCCGTGTAATCCCCTCCTACAGCCTGCCAGCTGTCTCGATCTAGGCTACGATTATCTTTTAACTACAACGTGCAATATTTTAAGAAATAGAATAAATGATATAACAGCAGTGGTAACTGTAAGTATATTAACATTGGAAAAAATATTATCCATCTACTTCTATAAACTCACAATTAAGCCTGAAAGGGATAGTTAGAGCACATGCAATTAAATTTAAAATTATTTTTTTAGGAAATACAATACATTACAAATACTCTTTACAGTACATATGGTGCTACTTTCCCGCACTAGTGCGGAAAAGAGCACTTTTCGTGCATATGTCGAAACTTTAAAGGGCCATATGTACAGTAAAACGTTGTACGACACACGTGCGAATAGGTAATTCGCAACTCGTGTCGATTTAAAACACTCCCTTCGGTCGTGTTTTAATTTATCACCACTCGTTGCGAATTTCCTATTTTCGGCACTTGTATCGTAAATAACTATTACAATGCGTGTGCTCGAAAAGAGCGTTTTCCAAGCACTAAAATCGTGCGGAAAGTGCCACTTTTTCGCACTAGTGCTTTTTACTTTTAATTTTTTTTTTTTCAAGTCCGTCGTCAGCCCGACAAAGAGTTTTTATTACTCGAGAAAAGTTTTACAAATATTTCAATTACACGTTTTCTTTCATATAAAAGTTACATAAATACTCATAACGTATAAAATGATTTATTAATGTTTATGAATTTTGAGTTTGGTCAGTAAATACATTAATTTTTAATATTCACATAATACAATACAATACAATACAAATACTCTTTATTGCACACCTCACACAAACAAAGCAGTTAAAAAGAGAAACAATACAATAACATGTAGGTAGAGGTAGACAACAGGCGGTCTTATCGCTGAAGAGCGATCTCTTCCAGACAACCTTTGGGTATCGGAGAAAGAGATAAAACTAGATTATGTAGTAGGTGGTGCAGAGATTATAATAAGCCAAAAATCAAAATAATTATATCAATACACGTACATAAATAGCTCTATATATAAACATACATACACAATCATACATATATACAAATAACACAAATAAAAATATATAAATATAATACATAAACAGTCAGCCAATAATAATAATAGTAAGACAATCGGGGTTAGGGGAGAGACAAATAATGTTCTTTAAGAAGAGATTTGAAGTTACCGATAGATTTAGCTTGTCTTATATCAAGAGGGAGAGAGTTCCACAGTCGAATAGCCTTAAAAGTGAACGAACTACTGTAAAATTTCGAAGATGACGAAGGCACAGTTAATAGCAAATTGTTAGAAGATCTAACAGAATTAAAATAACTAAAACGCTCTTTGAGATAGCGGGGAGTTGCAGGGTTAAAAAGGACACTAAACAGAAGCGAAATAATGTGAGAGTTACGACGATAACGGATAGGGAGCCACTTGAGCTTGGAACGGTAACTAGAAACGTGGTCATATTTGCGTAACCCAAATATGAACCGAATGCAGACATTTTGGAGACGCTCAAGCTTATTAAGCTGCTCCCCAGAAAGGTCGAGATAGGATACATCAGCGTAATCAAGAATAGGAAGAAGTAAAGTTTGAGCAAGCGCAATTTTAGTTGCAGTAGGCAGAAAATTACGAAGCCGCCTAAGAGACCCCACTGCAGCAAATATCTTCCTGCTCACTTCACTCACTTGAGGCACCCAAGACAAAGAGCGATCCATAATGATCCCAAGATTTTTCACTTGCATCGAATAATCAATCTGAATCCCATCAAAAAGTATTGGAGGGAGATTTACAAAATCGACTCTAGAAATCAGATTGCTGCTGCCAATAATAATGACTTGGGTCTTCGCTGGGTTCACACTCAGACCATATCGTTGACTCCATTTCAGAATGCGTACCAAGTCATCATTAGTTCTTTCTATGGCAGAAGGGAGATCACCAAGCACGGACTGTGTATAAATCTGAAGATCATCGGCATAAAGGTGATAATGAGAGGAGATATTATGTGTGATGGAATTAATGAAGATAGAAAATAAGAGAGGAGATAGCACACCGCCCTGCGGAACGCCCGCCAGAGTACTGCACCAAGAAGTACAAGAAGAATCCACCTTTATTCTTTGCCGACGACCATTTAAATAACTACGAAACCAGTCAATTACTGCAGGAGATAAGTTAAGAGAGCGTAAAATAGCGAGCATAATGTCAAAATCGACAGTGTTGAAAGCATTGCTGAAATCCAACAGAGTTAAAACTGTAAGCTTTCTGTCGTTCATCCCCAATCGGATGTCATCAGTGATCTTAACAAGGGCTGTACTAGTACTATGCCCTGAACGGAAACCCGATTGAAATTGGTTTAAAAGATCATATCTGTTCAAGAAGGAAGTTAATTGCTGATGCACTAGTCGCTCCAATACTTTGGATAGAAAAGGAAGAATGGAAATGGGACGATAATCAGAAAAGGAACTGGGGTTTGACTTCTTGGGTAAAGGGATAATATCAGCATCCTTCCATTGAGAAGGAAACATGCTAGATGAAATTGAAAAATTTAGGATGCTGGTAATAAAAGGAAGCAGTAGGTCAAGGAGAGGAACTATCATCTTACGACTAATGCAATCAACACCAACAGCATTTGAAGTGATGCTAAGTACGCTCTTCTTAACTTCACAGTCAGTGAATTGACGAAAAGAAAAAGGAGAGAAATCAGAAGTTTGGGAAGTTGAAAGATAGTTTAGTGTATCTACCTTAATAGGACCGCTAAAAGAGGTAGATGAAGAGAAATGCTGATTGAGCTGATTGAAATTTGTGTTGATTGTATATGATGATTGCTGAGTTTTCCCAACTCCTAGAGATTTTAGAAATTTCCATACTTTGGCTGGATCCCCATTTTCTACAGAAGTATGTATATGGCGCCTCTGGGCATCACGACATATAGTACTACAGCGATTCCGAATAGCATGATACCTAGATTTGTTTTTGTCCGAGTTATCAAGTTTATATTTAGATTTAGCAACATTCTTCCTTTCAATTATTTATTTCATAATGTGTTTGGCTGAACGCATATCTTTCTTATGCCTTTTACAATACGACAGTATGGCGGCTTGCACATGCGCAATGCGCATATGTTGACCGCGCATGTATCTAAAAGCCCGCCATTGTTGTTTATTGTGAGTTTTGTGTTAGTTATTTTATGTAAATATGTTAAAAAGGTCGAGTGAAAGTGAGTAATCAATAATAATGATTTATTGCGTTTCAATAGTGTCAGTACGTTTCTTAGAACTACGACGGTACAGCGTCTGTTGTTTAATATAATATTGTGTTACTCAAAATTAATTGTGTTCCAAAACCACAATACAATGGTTTTAACTTTTAAGTGAATAAGTTTGACAGCAAAAGATGTGAAGAAGTTTTAAATGCAATTCCAGGTAATAAGTAGGCACAGAGTACTTAATCACTACGTTTTATTTAAGAGTCGGCACTCTCAAAGAAGCCTTGTACCGAATTATGAACGTACTTTGTGCCAACCCACCAATACGTGCCAAAACCTACCAACATATAAAAAAGAACGCTAGGGCTTGACACTTCCAATACCTACGTTTATCGATATCGATAAATGTGCGATACGTGCTGCTGTACTATACCAGTAAACTTGAGTATTACTGGTATTAATAAAATAAAACTAATCTATAAAATATTTTTATTTCTCATTTTCACCGCGTTAACATTTCGTCCCATAGTGGCGCATTAAGATTCAAAAGTGGTATGGCATTCCTTTGTAATCAGTTTCCCTTTTTATTAAAGGCGCTGGGTGGAAAATGATTTCCACAAATGAACTTGTTTTCATTCAGCCTTTGTATAGGTAAATACGCCAAATGCTCATTTCTTGTTAGTTTTACCCATAATCGACATCTGAAATAAGAGGTTTATCGATAAGTTGTTCGCACACTATTCGTGTTTTAGGTTACCTGTTTGTATTTTAGACAATAAGTACTTTACTTATATAATATTTGTACAATCAATGACTAAATCTACTTCGGACTAATTAAATTAGTAACTTTTAAAGTCAAGAATGATTGAAAATATCACATAAAAACATCAGTTTACCGACCTGTCCGGTTCAAGTGGAAATCTGGCCAAAAATACGTCAGAAGTTAATCGTCTCACACGCCTGATACCACAAACTTCACATTTTCTCAAAGATTGGGGGGCAAATTTTTTTAAATAACATCTAAGCTAATTTTAACTAAAACACAATAAATGACAAATACGCGGCAAACCACGTTCATGACTAATAATCTGACATTAATCAATCATACCAACCTAAAGTGCAAGGCCTGAGTGGACGCCCCGCTCAGAGCGGGGCGTCGAGCGTCCATATAAATTGCATTTGTTTTATATGGACGCTGCACGCCCCGCTCTGAGCGGGGCGTCCACTCAGGCCTTGCACAAAGAAAAGTATAATACGTCTATGTTTGATTAGCAAGTATGGTATTTGCTACCAAAATGCATCAGCAGTCATTTTAATTCGATAAGATTATTTCTATTCCTCAACGTTGGTACAAAGTACGTTAATGATTTATAATACTATGAGGTGTCGATGGGCTGTAAGTAGGTACCTGACAATCTACCTGGGTTCTTCAATTTTTAACCTAGATATATTTTAAACCAACATTTCAACATTTAATATATTTCCTCACACAAGGCATAGTAAAATGTTGTATGATACACGCGCGTAAAGATGATTTCCGACTCGTGTCGGGATGGATACAAGATGTTAGGGTTTGTGTCTAGATCAGCTCTAGACACAAACCCTAACATCTTGTAAGCCTTAATGCTGCCGCCCATTTTGAAATTACATAAGACCGCTAAACGAAATAAATAGGAGTTACTAACCAATATCAATACAACATAATCCTTACCTAATCTTTGTGCTTTGGCCTTGGGAACAATCTAAACAAATTAAAAAAAAGACCAGGGGATCGATTTTTGAATCTCACCAAGTGACTAATTCTCACCGATGTGAGTGATTTCCGAAAGTTCGTATTTTTGAAACTCACCGGTGACTTACATTTGTCATACCTATGATATCGATTTACGAGTGCCCCTACCCACTCGTAATTGAAATCACCATGCGATTGTTTTTGACAGTTGACGTGTGTGACATCTGCCAAAAGTACCAAAGTATGTTTTTCGGAAGAATTAGCAGCGGGGCTCGATTGTGATATTTGTGATTGCGACGATTTATTGAGAATATAAATAGGAGGCCACGCACAACGAAGGGTTCCGTGCCTATTAAAAAGGTCGTATCGTTACTGCAATCTTATGGCACTTACATCCTTTTCTTTAAGGAAGGCAGTTTTTACGGTTCCGTAGCCAAATGGCAAAAAACGGAACCCTTATAGATTCGTCATGTCTGTCTGACTGTCTGTCCGTCCGTATGTCACAGGCATTTTACTCGAAAACTATAAGGTGTATTTGAATAAAATTTTGAGGATAGGTGTATTTTATTAACTGCTACATAGTTTTGTAATTCAATTACTAAAAAAAAATTTTTTTAGGGGTGCACTCCATACATAAAACTGAAAGTCAAATTTTTTTTTTCATTGCAAGCCCACGTGTGTCACATCAATTGATAGGCCTTTCAAAATAAATTCTTTTGAACAAGAACGGTTGAAAGGTTTTCGTGATATTCCTAAAAAACTGCTTCCTTAAAGAAAAGGACGTAAGTGCCATAAGATTTCAGTAATGATACGACCTTTTTAATAGGCACGGAACCCTCGTTGTGCGTAGTCCGACACGCACTTGGCCGCTTTTTAATTTTTAGAAATACCTCAAAAACCCTTGAACCGATCTTGGTCAAAACAATTTTCGCTGAAAGAATTTAATAAGCCCTAAGTCCATGTTTTTTTTTTCATATTTTTAAAATACACGGTTCAAAAATTAGAGGGGGGGGACACAATTTTAGTGACTTTCGGGGCGATTATCTCCGACTCTATTCACTTAATCAAAAAAATGCTGAGAAACCTTATATTTATTTAGAAAGGCCTATCGATTGATGTGCCACACGTGGGATTGCAATGAACAAAAAAAATTTACTCAGTTTTATGTAAGGACCCCTAAAAAATTTTTTTTTTGTAATTTAATTACAAAACTATGTAACGGCAAACAAAATACACCTATCCTCAAAATTGTATTCAAATACACTATAGTTTTCGAGTAAAATGCCTGTGACATACGGACGGACAGACAGACAGACAGACATGACGAACCCATAAGGGTTCCGTATTTTGCCATTTGGCTACGGAACCCTAAAAACCGGTATCAAGGACAACACTATAACATCTGCGTAAAAAGGAACGTAACGGGAAGATTGTCTCTGACTGACATTGTAAAATTTCTGCATGTTGGTAAACAGCGTGTGACTTTCAAAAATACGGATCTTGGAAAATGGTGACATAAAAGTCATCGGTGATAATTTTAGTCACCGGTGATTTTGATATCACCAGTGAGATTCAAAAATCGCACTCCGGGTTGTGCCGGTAGAAGTGAAAACTTAAATAATGTGCAACGCAACCCCTGCACTATAGGTAAAGCCGCCCCTGAGTCGTGCAAGAATGTTTTTTATTTCATATTGTTATTGGACGTATCCAAAAGGAACTGTATAATAAAAAAAGAAAATCAGCCATTGAGTGTAGATACTTATTATGTTCAGCTGAATTTCTGCTCGGTAAGCTTATCCTCTCAATAATTTACGACTAAATATACAGCCTTAGGATTGCACGGCGGGGGTAAACAATTCTTTTCCGCTTCGTTTGAGTTTAAACGGAACGTTCACAGCTAACTGCGCACGTAAGTTATGGCCTTCTTAAAGCCCTCGTGTAGGTACTAAGTGGCTATTTTATTTATCTTCCATGTCTGCCTGTTTAAATAAGTTTTTGTCTTTATCGCGCTAAATTGAAATATGTAAAACAACGTCGAATACAATATCAAAGATGATTCTTAAATTGTATGAGGGAAATAATGTATTTGGTTATCATAACTCAACCGCCACCGCCGGTCTAAAAAAAACCTAAACAATTTAAAAATCAAAGTTATGTAAAAAAAATATAGCATACAATAAACAATGGTTATTGTTTGCGAGGCTCCAAAGTTGTTTTTCTCAAAAATGGCCCGCAAAGTAAACATAACTCGCTACATATTGGAAGGTAAAGTGTTGTGCACGACGCACGTGTCAAGCGGTGGTAGCGTTGATGCGCTCAACGCGCCGCGTGCCACTACGCTTACGATCTTACAGCGTCGACGGAGCGATCTGTTCATACGCCTAGAGCAACGACGTATGCCGCTCTACAGCCACCTAACAAGTAGCTGCTTACAGGCACGACCCGGAACGGAGTCCTGGCGGCCTCGATGCCTGCTGCAGCCCACGACAGCTCCTGGATGCTAACTCTGAGTCGTAAATTCAGAGCTCTAATACCATCCACTTTTACCTCAAAACCTTTTACCGGGAACGCTAATTGAAAATCGAAGAAAATAATAAAATGTATATTTCAAACTTTAAACGAAGACTTTTACAATAACTTATATACTCCTATCACTGCCCTATGTACTTCCTATTTACTTTGTTACACTGTTGATTACTTAGTTGTTGTTACTTGCAAGAGAACTCGACTGACACAATTTGTACTGAAATTTAGCTCGTTTATATTCTAGATTTAGATTATGAACTCGTCATTGCACTGGCGAGGATAACTGGGAATTCTTGAGTTTTTTATTGATCCAAATATTACATGATTGATAAGCTGTGACGTAATTTCACGCCCCTTTTAATTACAATATTTTGTTGTCTCAAAATATTTTTAACAAGATTAATCTTATTGGACTCAATTCTTGTTTACATATAAACTCGTGACCCTAGAAAATGTATTTAAACAATAACAAGTTTTATAAAGTTATTCTAATCATAATTACGATATGTGAAAGATTGACATATTTGTTTTCACATCCTTTCTAGCTAGGTTTTCCTAGGTTTTACAATATAAAACAGTTATCTTATTAATATTAAGTCTCTTTAACAGTAAGGACTTTTATGATCTATTCAGTGACATATAAATCATGTTTGTATTATAAAAGGTTATAAAGCGGTCGCTTTGATAACTTTGCATGATAAGCCAAAATTACGTAATAATGCTCAGAACTACAATTTCCTAACAAACTTAATAGCCAATCAGGTTTGAGCGGGTGGAGCCCAAGTCCTGCTCTCTCTATGGTCTAGCCGGGCTGATATACTCACTTTCAGCACCTTTTATAGCTGGTCTACACTTCGGTACGATACCCAGATTCCCAGATATACTCAAAATGAAAAGATCTTTAAAACATGTTTGGCCTATATGCCTTAGGTATATACTTATTATATTTTCTGGGGTGTTATTTATTACCTTTATCTATTCATTTACACACTTTGTATTCATATTCATTTATTATTCAGGCTATATTTACCTATTATGTCTTTACAGTTTGTTATGTACATTTAGTTATATAAAATGGGATATTTCCTTTATTTGCCTTATACAATCTATAATATGCTTATGTATTATACAATGGTATTCTAAATTAAAAAATAAAAAACATTGCAGGCCGCCTGGAATGTTATATATAAATTCCTTTATTTGTCGAGTACCAATTTTTTTTTTAAAGTAGAAACTGACATATAAAAGACGGCAGAGCTCGTATTCAGCCAATTCAACTCGTATTTTTCTGTTGCAAACACGACGTTTTTGTACGTGTCTCAAATAGTTTGCGTTTTTTTGGTAGAAAAAGACACTTGAGATTCTGTTTAAAACAAAAACGGCGGGAAATCGTAAATATTTTCACGTTGTACTGCAACGATATTTAAAGTTTATATAAATTTAGTATTTTTTATTCCCCCATTTTTGAGAAAAGCACTATATCAGCCTCAGCCGGAATAGCAATTGCAGGTTTCGTATTATAATTAAACGGACTCGCAAGCTCGTCCGTTTAAACAAATACTCAGCCTGCAATTGCCTCCTTCCCGGCTACGGCAATAATGTACTATTTATTTTATTTACGAGTATTCATATATTTTACCAACAGTTATTACATCCAATACATTTACAATTTTCAGCCAAAGAATACATTAAGTGATTTTTAACTTATTAAAGGTAAACACAACATGCAAAAAGAGTTTTGACGCGAGTGCTCGTATTGAAGGCATCTGACTCTATCCAGAGCTTCTCTTCTCCACATGGCTCCGGCTAAACTTTGAATTCATCTTCCCAACTTTTCTTTTGTCTCCCTTTTTTTCCTTTTTCCATCTCTTGGATACCATGTTGTGTCGTGTTCAAATAGCCCTAACTATTTTTCACACATACATTGGACCAATTCGAAACCCAATCAGTGTATGGGTCATTATTTAGTATAAGTACTGCTGGAAATGGCACACAAATCCCAATGTGTAATAACCTACCATTTGTGGAATAGAAGTCACCGAGGCACTCACGGATTTCGCCACTCAATTTCGTCCGTATCCTGCGGGAATCGATTGGGATAAGCCAGTATGCATACATAGTTACCTACATTGACTTGTTCACTTTCTGTACCGCAGCAACCAAGGTTCGATTGACGGGAAGTTTGGACTAAATGAAAGTTGAATTTTGTCAAAAAACTACACACGATTTGTGACACATTTATAAATTGCTATGCAGAAAGAAGACGAAAGACAAAAAGCGTGGACTTGCCTTTTTGACTGTTTTTGCCATTCGCCACCGACAATAGAAAACTATTCCGGCCGCCATCATAGGTCAGTTTCGATGACACACACATTTGATACCTGCGTGTGTATAATATAAACTAGCCATTGAAAACCTCGATGTTTCCTTACATTTAAACCCTATCGCAACAGGTATTTTTAACCGCCTCCAAAAACGGAGGAGGTTATCAATTCATCGGAATCCTTTATTTTTTATGTAGGTTTGTTCCCCGATTACACGGAGACGCCGGGACCGATTTAGAAAAATATTTTTTGGTTTGCATGAGTATCTTTTCCAGGTGGTCCCATGGTCATCAAGTGAGAATTTGATTATGGGATCTCGGAGAAATCGCTGGAACTCTTCAATTAAGGCGAAATACTGAATTGAAGTCGGTTAAAACTTTGGTTTTAAAGTAAATTATTTCATTTATTGTTTAATCGCTGCTAAAAGTTCTAGTCTCTATGCTCCAGTTGATTGGTCTATGACATATGACACGTGTTAAATGTAGGAACCAGTGGATATATACCTACAACATACAATTGATTGCAAATTGCAACCGACTAATTCCGTAGGTCTCACAAAATACCAAGTGTGAGCGTCCTGGCCACCTATTAACCTTAAATTACATTCCTCACGAAGGTCAGTTGATATCCAACTCGATGGCAGGTCGGGTGTAGAATTAGACTCACACCGGGCTCTAAAATAGAACCCTAAATCAATGCAGACGGTAGGTACACATACCGCAAGCCGCCGCCGGTGGGTTCGTGCCACAGTAGACATACTACACATCTAATCTATTAATCTATTCTGTCCGTATCTACCCATTGCTCAGTATAGGCCTCTTCTTTATTATACCACAATCCTCGGTCTTGTGCCAAACTCATCTACTACTTAGGTAGCTGCTGACAGGCACATACTTTTTTAGATAGGTAACTACCTACCCATGCCTTGTTATACGTTCGTTGATTGAGGATACCTTATATTTGTCGTAGTTGTTGAACTTTCATCGGGTTGCTTTAATTTAAGAAAATTTCGATCAAATTTACCAACTTGCAGCGATGGTTCGGATCGCTTCATTAGTTCGGCAATCGTTGATTTAAGTGAGCACGAACAGTCCAAGACTGGGCCTGAAATGGTCGCCGTCAGACGATGTGCTACAATTTGACATTAAGACTGATCCCAATCCAGATCTCACAAAGAGAGCGATCTTAACCACCATTTTCCAAATCTTTGATCCACTCGTTCTACTCATCATTTTCGTTATTGTCGGGAAAATCATTTTGCAAAAACTTTGGTTGCACAAACTGGATTGGGACAGTCCGCTGCCCTCAGACATTGTCAAATCATGGCTCAAATTCGTTACCAATTTAAGTGGCTTGCAAACGCTCAAAATACCACGACACGTTGTGTGCGCGAATCCAATCAGCATACAAATGCATGCATTTTGTGATTCGTCTAAGGATGCTTACGGTGCCTGTGTCTACGTTAGGTCCGAATCATGTGGCAATACACGGGTTCGTCTCTTGTGCTCCAAAGCGCGTATAGCACCGATCAAGGCTGTAACGATCCCGCGTCTTGAACTTTGCGGAGCACTGGTTGCTGCTAAGCTCTTGGAAAAGCTCCTGCAAACCACTCGTTTACGTGTAGACAGTTGTTTTCTTTGGACAGATTCGTCTGTCGTTTTAGGTTGGCTCAAAACGCCACCTAATAAGTTAAAGCCATTCGTCAAAAATAGGGTAGCGGACATCCAAGAAATTACCAAGTCATGGTTCTGGCGACATGTTCCTACGGCAAGCAACCCTGCTGATCTTTTGAGTAGGGGCATCAATTGTGCTCAGTGTGATAAACTGGAATTTTGGTTCAATGGACCAAAGTTCTTGCTAGAACATGAACACTTGTGGCCTAACAAAGCCTTTTATCAAAGCCAATCAGAACTACCTGAAGTGCGAACGAACGTAGCAACTACCTCTACTGATCAAAATGAGTTGTTTCCATTCTCACGTTTCTCAAACCTCAGTAGACTTAAAAATACAATGGCATATGTACTACGTTTCATTGCTAACTGCCAAAACAAAACTAAAACTCAAGGTCCTCTTTCTCTATCTGAAAAACAATCGGCGCTCAATTATTTAGTGAAATTGTCGCAAAAGGAATCATTTGAAGAGTATGATATTTTGACCCCCCCCCCTAAAAATAAATTGCTGTCATTAAGCCCCTTTGTTAACCACAAGGGTTCCATTAGAGTCGGAGGTAGAATCAAAAACGCTAACTTCACGTTCGAAAAGAAGCATCCACTTCTCCTTATGTCTAAACATATTTTAACTAAACTAATATTTCGCTTCCAGCATTTGCGCTTAATGCACTCGGGACCTCAATTGCTTCTGTCTTCAATTAGAGAAGAATTTTGGCCTATCGGTGGTCGTAACCTATCTCGATCAATTGTACACAGCTGCCAACGCTGCTTTCGTCTAAACGCAGAAACAGCTCGTCCGATGATGGGCAACTTACCTGAGCAGCGCATTCATCCTGGGTACCGATTTCAGACGACAGGAATAGATTACGCGGGACCTTTATTAGCACTCAATAAAAGAGGTCGTGGCAGCAGGACAGAAAAGGTCTACATCGTTACATTTATCTGTTTCACCACTAAATGCGTTCACCTCGAGCTGGTAAGCTCATTATGTAAAGATTATTTCCTTGCAACGTTGCGTCGCTCCATTGCTAGGCGTTCTAAGCTTACAACATTGTTCTCGGATAACGGAACCCAGTTCGTGGGTGCACGAAACGAACTTTTTAAGTTCCTCAATGATAACACAAGTTCAATAATTACTGAAATGTCAAATGAACACATTGACTTTAAGTTCATACCAGCATATGCCACGCACATGGCCGGCTTATGGGAAGCCAACATTAAATGCATCAAATCCCATTTGCATCGCGTGTTAGGGAATGCTCACTTGGTTTTTGAGGATCTTTATACTGTTTTGGTCCAAATAGAAGCTATCTTAAACTCACGTCCCCTAACACCACTCTCGACTGACCCACATGACATGACAGCACTTTCCCCAGGGCACTTCTTGGTAGGACGACCGATGACAGCTTTGCCAACGCCAACGCTAGTCGATATCAACCAAAACCGGCTCACACGTTTTGAAAGACTAGAACAGCTGATGCGCCAACACTTTTGGGCCAGGTGGCACAACGAATACATCGCTGAACTTCAACAACGCACCAAATGGCGCACTTCAAAAGGTCAGACACTACAAAAGGGAGCACTAGTACTCATTAAGGAAGAAGGACTTCCGCCAATGAAATGGCGATTGGGCCGCATCACGGAAATCTATCCAGGAACTGACGGAATCGCCAGAGTCGCAGATATTAACACCACAAGAGGAGTGATACGCCGAGGTTTCAACCGTATTTGCCCGTTGCCAGCCATTGAAGTCGAAGAGTTGTAAGACAACCCTTTTAACGCCCGGGGGCATGTTCTGGATTCCTCGGAACCGATCCCCACCGCTCGGCGGACAGCGGTCAGCGTCCAGAACCCATAGAACTCTGACGCGCACGCACGTTACTTGCGTCCTTTTAAAGCTGATTAATCTTCAAACCTACTCATTCCACTCATTAACTCATTCTTTTTATAATTCAAAATCAATCATCAAGACCTACATTTTTTATTGGAACAACAACTACCAGTAGTATTTGTATCAAAGGCCTTGCACGATAGGTTTTACGTGACGATCCGGTACATTTGCGCCGTTAACCGTGACGATAAAACCTATTGTGCTAGCTGGGCAGATACTAACAGTAATACGGGTGTAGACTCGAAAATTATTATTAATACTCCAAAAGAAAGAAGGCAAAAAATCGGTATGCCTAGAGACGAAAATCCCATTCAGATATTTCAAAGAATTACGAAGCTGTTATATTGCTTGTTAGAGAGAGAAAACGCTCACAGTTAGTGACGTCACAATCTGCGAGTGTCATCAAATGACAATCGTTTCATATGAAGGTGCGTTTTGCGGAAAAGGGACAGAACATAAACTCTTAAAACTTTGCACACTTATAACTTTGTGATTATTTAACCTCTTGCGTTGTTTTTTCTCCATTCGACTACATTTTTAATCCTCTTTCGAGAAAATACAACATTATTGATTATTTTACTTAGTGTCTTCACCCCACCCCTATTGTCAATCAGTTTTAAAAAGTTATTAGATCACACAAGCTTGACACAAGCCTCCTATGGTATATGGCCTTACTCTACCAACCCTACTCTACGACATATTCACGGTAACCCTGTTCTATGAATATGGGCTCTCTAGTATTACTCAGACTGACTGACTGCGAGGGTTAGAAAATACGACAAAACGTTTCGAGAAAAAGCAGGTTAACATTTCAGGGCAGATTTATAATTATTATTCAAGTAGACTATGGATTTAATTTAAACCGAAATCACTTATAGATAAATTAACGAGAGCATGGAATTGCATATGTAGTAGTATTGTATGTTTACAGGCATTCTATATTTGAATTTTCTACTTTCTCGTACTACCACTACAAATGCAATTCCATGTTCTCGATAATTCATCTATACGTGTCAGTAGATACCGTTTTGACAACCGGTTAGCCTAGTGGGTATAGTGACGCTGCCTACGAAGCTGAAGGTCCTGGGATCGAATCCCGGTAAGGGTCCGGGTTTGTGTGATGAGCATGAATATTTGTTTCTTAGTCATGGAAGTTTTCTATGTATTTAAGTATTTATATCTATTATATATATCGTCGTCTAGTACCCATAACACAAGCCTTAATGAGCTTACTATGGGACTAGGTCGATTTGTGTAAGATTGTCCACTAATATTTATTTATAAAAAAAAAGTGACATTTTAATCTACCTGACGCGAAAACATCTTACAGTTATTATGTGAAACTGTGGAGGTACTATGTGGTGTTGCGGTTTGAAGGGGCTCTTAGTGTTATTTGGGTAAGCCGACGTCAAACTATCACTAAACTAAAAATACAGAAGGGACTCACAGAAATTCGGAAAATAAATCACGTTGTATAGAATCCAGCCTCGATTTTGTTTGTAAAGGCGAAGGCAAACGGGGCTGGGGGCACAATTCGGTTCCCAAACAATTTGTCTACTCTGTCCAAAAGTGTACCTTGTCTGTCGTATTACTGGGTACATAGTAAGTCAGTCACGTCGTCAGTAAAATGGCTACTCAATATTGGCACATCACGTAGCAATCTTGTTTCAGACAGCGATGGATAACGATAATAGGTAACTATTCGTTGGAAAGAGGGTATGATGGTGACGTGAAATTAAAGCTGAAACCCTGTTTTTAGACTAATATTAGACCACATTATATAAATATACGTGTCCCTCTCTATTCCTTATACTCTCTATGTTTGTATTGATAATTCAATTAAATAGTTGTTTTCGAGCATGCCAATACAAATTAATATAAATATAATATCCGTATACGTGTAAAAAATAAATTAATAAGTGTATTGTTTTATATTAAGTATCTTTGCAAAATACATTATGGGTCACTCACTAGTTTCACTTATAAGTGTCTGAAAGTATTGTATCGTTCTCCAGGATGTTTTTAGTTGTTATGGGAAATGTTCCCGTTCACACGGAACGTCAGAAAAGTTCGTACAGTTCCTTTAAGGCGGTGCATTGGAAATTATCGTGTGCTTTGAAACGCCGTTCGGACTAGATTAAGAAACAATAAGATCTGATTTTCAGATGTATGATTATTGACTAAGTATATGATTGTTTATCTGATTTGATCGATACACGATTGCTTAAAATTTCCCCTATAGAAAAAAAATCCAAAGTTGGGTCTGTATTTTCCTTTTTTTACTCAGCCTACTCAAAAGTTACATTATTTTACGACACAATCAAGTTAATACTACAGTATTTTATCTCAACTAAAATCTCACTTTATGAAATTTAAATAAAACTTCACTAAGTTAGGTATTTATCGATATTTGTCCAAAAAAGCCATTCCCGAAGAGTGTCACATCTCTTCTTCTCGTGCGTGGCAGGCACAAGCGTATCTCTGTCTAGGGGGCGTGTTCGATTCAAATCAAGGCATCCCCTTAACTAACTATCACTCCAATGTGTCTCATGTTTATTGTCTTAACGCACGTGATGTTCACATACGAGTATTACGTCAGTTTTACTCGTATAAGATACAATTACTTTTCAGATGAAAAGTTTTGTCCGCTGAGTTCGTACGATTGCATTGCCTAGTACATCGAGAAACCCAATCTAACATCGACAACCCTAGTGTGAAAATCTAGAAGACAGAATGAAAACACTTCTCTTTGTAGGTACCTACATGGTTCTAGTTTCGGAATCCACTAGTATTGGATGGGCGGGCGTGATGCGGATAGCTAAGCTAATTGGGCTGTCCGCTACAAAGTCAGCGCAGGGGATGTGAGGCTCAGGAAATTTATTTGCGATGTAGAAATTTCCTCGTTCACAAAACACCTATACGACGCTATAGCATAATTCTACAGACATAGACATATTTTATTTAGACAACACAAATCAAAAATTATTCATATACAATACAATACATTAATTAGCTTAACTAGATTATAAGGTACAATTTCGTAGTACATAGGAGTACAATTATTTATTATTTCTTTAAATTCATTGAATTCCTTTAAGCTATAGAAACATTGCTCAATAAGCCACATTTACTGTAGAGTCTTATGTTATAATACAATACAGATACTCTTTTCACAGCTGCTTTTCAGACACGAGTCATTGTTGCTCTTAAATGAGGGATCAGTTGTACTTCTCTTTCCTGTTTAATATCTATTTGCTTCATAGAAGGTGTGAAAAGCAGTAGGTATGTGTCACTCGGTAGCAAAATTATTTAATATTAATAAATAAGTCTTAGACGTAAACACTTGAATCCCTCGTTACACCCATGATTTAAAAGACCGACCTCGCCGTAAAAATATATTTATCTACAGTCAGAAGCAAAAGAAGCTACGCGTGCTCGCGTAGCTTTCTTGTGTAGCTCATTTTGAGCACTTGACCAAGTGCTCAAAATGAGCTACACACGATTCTAATGACAAGATGACAAGGACTAGATCATTCTGAGCGTGATTTCTGAAGTCATTATCACCTCAATATTATTGCCGTAAAAGTGTGACAAGCCACAATTATGATAAAATAAAACGACCCCGGCATTGTAATTCGTGTTTAACAAATGTTAATTCCGATCATAATTTATGTTGAAAATAATTGCTAAGATAATAATGACGAATCAAAAAAAAACCGTAAAAACGCCGTCACCCACCTACAATGTTATACTTACTTAATTAATTTGGTACGCAGAAACATTGTGGTCTGGAGAAAAACAGGATACTATTTTCTCGAAAATCATCCGCTAAGATTTGAAACTTTGTGTAAGTTCTCCTAAACCTAGTATTACTATTCATTATATAAACATCTACATTTATAAAACACTATTAAAATAGCTTGACAATCTGCGAGTTGTGACTTTACAATCTCATGCAATCAAAGTTAGTTATTACAATTTTGGTGCTAAGCCAAATACAAAGCTTAACGAGCTTACGAACTGCAGTTAACAGGCTGTTAGCTTTCGCTGCACTAACGAAGGTATTTTTGAACGCTTTTGTTTTTCATAACGAAGACACGTTCTCTCTGATTGCTCAGTCGAAAAGCAAACATCTATTATTTTCATTTTGGCATGAATGGGTTGAAAATCAATTCGTAAAACGTTCACGTAGGTAGGTAAAGGATGTAAACATTGTTTGTTTCAATGGGTTGGCTGACAGACGAGCTTACAGAGCTGAGAAATATTCTGATTATATTATAACTAAAGGTCGACCGCTTAGTTCGATAGAACGAGACGACGCTCCTATCTGGTTCGAACCTTTCATTCAATATGCATAACGTAACCTTGCAAGCTTTGGCTGGAGATTGAAGTTACAATTTTTTTTAACATTACTTGTCTGCTATCCTTACTTTAAATAGGCATATTACTTATCTATTCAGTACAGTAACTGGGCAACCGAGCACTGCTGAATTTTCCCAGAATAATGAAACAGATTTTTCGGCCCTACAAACTCGATATTGTAAATTTAATAGAAATCGTTAGAGCCGTTTTTGAGAACATGATTATAAATATATATACTTTTCGAACGAGCGTTAAAACTGAACTGAAATCTTCCCATGCAAAAAACTACATTTAGATCTATCTAACGTACGTACGAAACGTTACGCAATCTACCACCTTAGAAACGAGCATCGTTCTGTCTGTCTGTCAATATCTGTCGAGGCGATGTTTATCGATGTAATGATTCATTCTCATTTTTACAAGCTTTATATTAACTTGAATTGTTCGTATGTAAGTATAAAAGTATGTATTTACATACATACATATAAAAATATATTTAGACGGAAACCTACACACACACAATACTTACACTCTCGGTGTATTTACATACCTTAAAATTACTTACATTGCTAAGGAGAAAGCAACCCCGTTTCACGCGTTGAATGAAGTGAAACTTAATAAGACTAGCTTTCCATCCATATTCGCCATCATATTCGCATCATTAACAGACTACCTTCTATTTTTTGAAAGAATACACTCAAAGGGTTTTGACCTCATATAGAGGATGACGTTATAAAGGGAGCTTACGAGGCTCGGTTCCATTCATCAAGAGGATTATTTTTATAGCTAATCCTGGCTAGGGATGGCCAGGATGGGAAAATTAAAGGCACAAGTTAAGTTATCCTACTTTACTTAAGCCTGCAGCGAGGTACAATTTTCACACGCCTAATAGGAATATTAATCAAAAAAATCGGCCATGTGCGTGTCGGGCCACAAGCAGGTTCCGTAGTTGCCTGTCTTTCTTAGTTACATCGACACACGCGCGCGTTAGCAACGTGTGTGCAGCGCGGGCCCGCGCGGGCTCGCCGCGTTATATGTCTCTCACTACCAATGAGATACATATTGAATGTGTTGGTAGTACCAACACATTCAATATGTATCTCACTTAGCAGCGCGGCAGCCGCGCGGGCCCGCGGTGGCCCGCCGCGTCAGCGACGCGTTAGCAACGCGTGTGCAACGCGGGCCCGCGCGTCATATCTCTCTCGCTACCAATACATTTAATTTGTATCTCGCTATCACTATCACACTCAGTATCACACTGTCGCGCCGCGCACGACACGCGTTCGGTGGGTGGAGGCCTTAAATGGTTGCGTCGGCCGGATTTGTACGAAAGTTGGCCTTTCTAAGTACAGTCGAGGAAATTGAATGTTTAGCACTTTTGGATGTTCATTCAAATAGAGTTGACATGTGCCAAACTTTCATTTTCCTCCACTATACATTTTAAGTTGGTCTACGCCTACTAAGCCGTGATAGTTTGCACGATTTTTTTCACATTCCCAGTAACAGCCATTTAGGCGGCAAAGGGGGAGGGGGGACACATCACTCGAACAAAAATTTGGGTTTTGAAGACCCAATATCTCGCATACGAATCACCAATTTGTGATCGTTTTAAGAAAGTTTTTGTTTACATAGTTAGCAAATTCCATTGACGGCGACTTTACAGTACCTAATGTACTAACTGGCCACCGTTCAAAAACTGACCACGTCATACTAAACATGAACTCAATTCACCTATAATAGAATTCATTTTTAGGGTTCTGTAGTCGACTTAGGAACCCTTATAGTTTACCTCGCTTTGTCTGTCCGTCCATCCCCGGATAATCTCAGTAACCGATAGCACAAGAAAGCTGAAATTTGGTACTAATATGTATATCAATCACGCCGACAAAGTGGTAAAATAAAAAGTGATTTATTTTATTTTATTAGGGTACCTCCCCTATACGTAACGTGGGGAGTGTTTTTTTATTTTCATTTCAACCCTAACGTGTGATATATTGTTGGATAGGTATTTTAAAATCAATAGGGGTTTGCTAAAATTTGATAATGTTAATATATTCGGAGATAATCGCTCCAGAAGTAAAAAAAAATGAGTCCTCCCCCCCCTCTAACTTTTGAACCATAAGTTTTAAAAATATGAAAAAAATCTCAAAAGTAGAACTTTATTAAAACGTTCTAGGAAAATTATTTTGAACTTGATAGGTTGAATAGTTTTTGAAAAAAAATACAAAAACTACGGAACCCTACACTGAGCGTGGCCCGACACGCTCTTGGCCGGTTTTAGTATAAGGAGTTAATTACTGGCCACCCTTCAGTAACTGGCCACGTTATACTGAATTGAATTCTGTTCGTAGGGGAACAGAGATAATTTTTAGTATGAGGGGGCCAGGTATTGAAGGGTGGCCAGTCATTGGCGAATACTTACAGGTTAAAGTTGTTATATGTATACAGTATTTATTTACTTACCTATAACCGTATCGAATTATAAATTTATCAAACAGCTTTTACCCAAAAATCTGGTCTTAATGTCCCTTTCCTCGATACAAAAGCATCCAATGTAACTCTCTGAGCGAACAATATCCTAAATTCAAGCAAATAATATATTATCTTACATTGCTTCCAGGTGTGGTGTTTTCCAATGATAAACCTTATAATCTTCACCAGCCATGCCCATTTTTAATTTGCTAAGTTATGTGAGTATTCCAGGTTCAAAAGATTGCATTGTCTCCTAATCCATATATCATCCATATTACGATTTCATTTGTCACGAAGGTTGGCAGGATATGCGGTTTTACAAAGGGAAGGTAATGGTTGTAAAATACAAAGGGTTAATGGTTCATCAAAGGGATAGATGGCTTTGTTGTCCATTGGTTTCGAATAATTTGGGTCCAATTTATGAAAAGCTTTAAATTGTTCTATATAATATATTTTTCAATTATCGTACTCGAAGCGTGTTATATTAAGCTTAGCAAGCGGGGTTAAAGTAGTACATTTAGACCCTAGGGAAAATAAATAAATTATAAAAATAATAAATATCAGGGGACAATCTTACACCAATCGACCTAGTCCCAAACTAAGCAAAGCTTGTACTATGGGTACTAGACGACGATACACATACTTATATAAATAAATAAATAGGTACTTAAATACATAGTTAGAAAACATCCATGACTAAGGAACAGATATTCGCGCTCATCACACAAATAAATACCCTTACCGGGATTCCAACCCAGGACCTCTTGCTTCGTAGCCTCTTGCCTCTTGCTTAATATGTTTACATGTTTATGATTTGAAAACATTTTAATATGACCAATCAAAATACTTCACCGTATTAAATCCACCACCAATCAAAAGTCCTTAAAAAAAGTTTGTATTTGCTATCAACTAACCAGAATACAGTAGATATTAAAATCGACCAAAAAGAAAACAGAATTCATTTCAAACTTTAGAGGTGTTTTTTTCCCTAACACAATCATTAAAAAAAAAGCCTCTGACTGTCTATAGCCGCGCCCAAATGTTGTGTGAGCTGTATAGATTAATAGTGGGACCGGATTTTTGCCCTAAAAGTTTTGATAATTCTAAAGATGGAAAAGTGATGCTTATATGACATCGGACATATTTTTAAGTATATTTGCAATATATGATGAAAAGTTAGAACGAGCGTTAGGTATAAATTAGGTATTTATATATTTTTACTTATAATTTGTGAATATTGAATTAAAGTGCAAAGTTTTAGCTTCATCGTTTATAATATGTATGACGCTATATGTTATTAAGTTTGTAGAACTTTTTTTACGCAGCTTCTTTGTCAAACCAGAATTAGGTTATTACTTTGTCGATATTGAATTAAAGTTTAAAAATCCTCAACAATATCTCTACTTTCTTAAGTTAATAGACAAAGCTAAAAATGTAGAAGAATAGGATACATGCTATAAAAGTAATATGCGTTTTTTGTCCTGTAAGATCTAATATTGAATTAGAGTCTGTAAAAATAAGTCTAATACTATAAAATAATATATGCAACCATATTATGAAAAGTAAGAAAATTCTGTGTATTGCTTGCATTAATAATAGTATAATTTATTTAAAATGGCGCGAAATTCATAACCACGCCGCGCTGGCCCTTCAACGGCGGCGCGCGGGGGCCGATCGTAGCCGACCTAGCGAGCGATACCTCGCCCCGCCCTCCCCGCATTACCGCGCAAGCGCTGCTGTTGACTTTCAAATCATTCATTTGTTTGTTTACCGTGCACATATTAGATGCAATTTTTAATACATTTGTTCAAAAAGTTCTACTTTTACGTAGCTGTTTAGCGTGCGGAAAGTTGATTTTCACGAACTAGTGCTTTTCACTTTTCCCACTCAATAATCGTACAAATTGTACCATTAATTATTATGTCAATAAAAAATAAATAAGATAGAGCTGTACTAAATAAAATTATTTTTGAACTTCATCATTTTTCAACTGTATTACAATGACGTTACAGAATTAATAATATAAAAGTTTCGAATTCCTTACTTGTTGTTTTTCTTATTTTTTCGCAACTGTATTAAAAAACGTCGTTGTGTAGATTACTATACATTGATTCGAAGGCTATATCGGCGCACAAAAGAAGAATGGAGATAGAGGCACCAGTAGCACAGCCTAGTGACGATGAGGAATGATGTTGCAGGGTAATATCGCCGGTTAGCGACCACCTAATTTATGGTTCCGGTTTGCGACCACTCATTTCAATTGGTGTCAGGAATCTACCGCAAAAAACGACAATATATCCTTTCAGTTTTTTCAATAGATTGCATACATACATACATATACTCACGCCCGTATCCCATTGGGGTAGGCAGAGACTAAGGAACGCCAAATACTACGGTCCTTAAATACTTCTTCAATAGATTCCTGTTTAAAAATTACTTTAAATAATACATGCGGGGCACGGTTTATTTAGAGTGCGTTGTAATGTCATTTTATTAGGTATATTTTATGGAAAAAAAAAAAATACGTTGTCTTTCACGTGGTCGCTAACTGAAGCTGGTCGCGTAACCGGGGCGGCGTATTGACCCAACGTTATTAAATTAAACATTCCAATTTACGTTAACACTTAAAATAGGCCGTTTCTGCTCTAATACGAGTAGTACCTGATTAAAGAAAACTTAGAAAGTAGAGCATAATTTAAACCAAAACAGTGAGAAATATATTCTTTGATTACAAATATTATTTGTATGCAGAATGTAATGATAGTGAATGAAGCAAGAAAGGTTTGTCAAGATCGTAGCAAGTGGAAATCCGTGATCTCTGCCTATCCCTCCGGGAAATAGGCGTGATGTACATTTGTATGTATGTATGTATATTATTTGTAGTAAGGTAAATCTCCTATAACTGGCCACCCTTGAATAATCGGCCCCCTCATACTAAAAATTAACTCTATTCACGTATAATAGAATAGATATAGATAGTATGAGGTGGCCAGTTATTGACGATTTACCCTACTTGTTAGGAATATTCGAGACAATTAAAGGTTTACTTAGCAGAAACGTCTGCTAACGAAGTTTTAAAGGACAACGCTCCCTAGGATGAAAAAAAAGTTGAAAATTTTGTTGAAGACTATTTTGTGTATTAATGTGTATTATTTCAAAAAAAGTGAGTACCTTTACATTTTGAGGAAAAGAAATGTGAATGGTGACCCAGATTTGAGCTGTATAGTAAAATGTATGGAGAAAAAAAAAGTGGTCAGATTGAAATGGAAATAATGTATGTCATAAGAATCGTTTCAAAAACAACTTGAAAAAAAATCTTACTGGTAAAAGTAGGAAGAATCTAACCACTTTTTTTTTTTCTTTTACATTTTACTATGAAGTTCAATTCTGGTTCAGTTAACAGTTTTCACAAAATATATTTTATTGAAAAACTAATCCTTACTTAAAAAGTTTTTGTACCTTCATTATTTTTAAACATACTTAAATACACAAAATAGTTTTTTTTATTCAAAATATTCAGTTCTTTTTTTCCATACTAGGTGTGCGGTGTTTTTTCGATCAGAATAAAAAAAAATCGCCAGTAGCCTTTTCAGGTTTGCGTAGGCAACAAGGAACCCTTATAGTTTCGCCATGTCCGTATGTCCGTCTGCGGCTTAGCTCAGTCACCCTTACTACTAGAAAGTTGTAAGATTAGAATTGAAGACTTTATTCTATTGCACTTCGAAGAAGCGAGATTAGACTGTAAAAATAAGAGTTCAATTTTAATAATAATGAAAAAAAAAGTTCCGTCTTTTAATTATTTTAGTTATTTTGTGAAAAAAGCTGCACAGAATAATGATAAGTCGCAGAAGTTCACTTAGAATTGTCATTAGGTGTAAACAAATATGAATGATTAATACTTATACAATACCTACTTGCAATTTTATTATAATGTTGTCGTAAATGGTTGTATTTTTTTGTAAGTTTTTACTATTGTGTTATCCATCCATACTGACTTTAATATAAAACAATAAGTACCGACTTTATAAAGAACTTAACGTCGAAAATTTATAATATTTCGACTGAAAATTTTTTTCTTTGACACTTCGAATAATCGAGATTATACTGTATTAATAAAAGTTCGCTGTCAGTTATATTATAATGTGAAAAAAGTTACAATTATTTTTTTTGACTGTTATTGTAATAAAAATATACGAGCTATTCACAACTATTTTTATTATTTCTGTTTATCCTGGTTCCTATTGTCATATCTTATCCAGTCCTATTCGCCGTCATGTATTATACTTACCCCACCATATTATACGGTCATTACGCCGGTTACGTGACCAACTTCGGTTAACGACCACCTTAAGGACTAGGTTTTTTTTTTTCAATTAAAGATATAATAACATTTAAGCAGGCTGTAAAAATGCCTCGGTACGTACTTACGCAATTTTTAAAGCAGATATTAGGCAGGAATCTACTTAAAAAACGAGAAAATATTCTCTCGGTTCACCATTTATTACTCCCGAGTGGTCGCAAACCGGCACACTAAATTAGGTGGTCGCTAACCGGTGAAATTACCCTACATCCTAAATATACAATTTCATCTAAGGTAAATTGAGTTTAACTAAAGCTTACTGCTGACCACGTCGCAAAAAAATATATGTAGGTTATTTGTTAGTAGGTATTTATGCAGCTGGCTTAAAGGAGTAACAAAACATGGAAAAGTGGTCATTTGTATAAGGGGTCCCTAAAATATTTTTAAATTATGTGTATAACGCGATAACCAGTTCGACGAAACCGCGGGCAATCCCTAGTAGGTATAGTTGGTAATAAATAAGGATACATTTCTTCTTTGTATTTCCATTAACGTACGTATAACAAAATAACACGTGTTTTGCCATTGATATTTATTCTTTGTGGTTTTTTTTATGGATCGTGGACGCAATCAAGGGCACTCCTCTACCGTTGCGTTGATCGCTGCCGGCTGCCACAGCGCACAGCGCGGCGCGCGCATACATGCCGCGCTTTTTAAATGTATTCATTTACGCACGGAGTACTTAGGTATCAATATTTAGTGTCGCCGTAAGTTTATTTTTCTTAACTTTTGTTTGGTAACTGATATCATTGTCATGATCGTTTACTATTAACTCTACAAACTTTAATTCAATATTGGCTATACTGTTTAACCGGAAATCAATATCTAGACAAGCCGATTGTCTACATTTCTAACTTTTTTCCAGTATGTTAAGTGGATCGACAATATCGTAACTTTGCAATTAATATCAGCTACTCTAATTCTTTATTTACAAAATTATTTGCATTTTTACGTTCACCAGGATGCAGAAGTCCCAGATTTCTAAAAACAGAATATCGTATATAAATTAAAGTGTTATTGGATATGTTACAGTTTTTTGAAACTCTAATTCTATATTGACATAGTTATTGGCAAAAACTAAAATATTTCAATATAGCCTAAAGCTCCACCTAAAATTTTCTAACTTTTTACATAAGTATTATTTAACATGCCTCCAACGACATATCAAAAAAGAAAAAACTTTAATGTTGTAATAACCCATTTTTGTTCAACCGCTGGTCTAGTAATAAGCTTTGAGACTGCTGTCTGTATCGCTTTATCTTATTAATTTTCCGAAATATTTGACTTCATAATTTTTTTCATTTTTTTATTATTATTATATATTAGAGAAATGGCAGCCTCTAGGGGCCTTTGCCAAAGACAAGTACAAAATAAGAAAAACATTTCACAATAGGTACGCAGTATTATGATGCCCAAGAATTGTTTATTCGCATTTCCAGGAAAATTCTTCATTAACTGTAGCCGTCACGTTTGCCATTCACTGCATAGTACGCTATCAAAATTATACTTTAAACAGCAGGATGCAGAAAAAAATAATAATGTCTGGAGCACGATCCGCCATGTCCCATGGATCATTCAAAAGTCCTCATTTCTTCTTGGAATCCTAGCTGCCATATCTGTCAACTTACAGTGACGGCAAAATATAGTATGATAGTTAAGGCAAGCCCGCCATTTTGTCGTTACTGAATGTTGACAGATATGGCAGCTAGGATTTCAAGACGAAGAAATGAAAAATATTATTTATAGGTTCATGTTTTCCGTTCATGAGATTTATTATAAGTTTCCATTACCACTTAAGTTAGCTTGTCTATGGTACTTCTGTGGACATCTGTTATTGGCTACTTTTTTAGTATTTTAAATTGTATATAAATAAAAATATAAACAAATAACACACAGGTTGCTATACCATCATCATATGTAAAACAAAACGATATAGTCACTTGAGAAGCACAAAGGATACCTACTTGGCTTAGGCCCGTGCATAGCAGTAGGTACGCCGGTGAAAACCGAGGACTAAAAGTATATAAATAACTAGCTGTTGCCCGCGACTTCGTCCGCGTAGCACTTGTTACCGTCTTAGAAAAATGGTTGTAGGCGGAACCTTAATTATCACCGACCCAAACAAAGTTTTACTATTTAAAGGGAAGATTTCCGAGATAAAACTATCCTATATCCTTCCAAGGGTCTCAAATTATCTGTAAATTTAAATGTATAACCTCGTTTTTACAATTATAAATATCTCCACAGACGTTTCTGCTTAAATTGTATATTTTTTCATATTGTATTAAAGAAAGCTACATTACTGGAAGTTTTTGCCTATATCGCCATTCAGCAGTTTTACTCACGTTATTCCGGGTGATCTAGGTATAGTTTTGAAAGCAAACTTATCTAATGCTAAAAGACGTAGAACTTTCCATCTCCATCCGTCGTCCCCATTTGACGGTGTTAGAGAGTAAATTATTAGATTATCCAAAACGAACTTTTTAAATTAACAAAATAATCCGCAGGTTAAATGAAACATTACCTTCTTTTCGGTTCTGGGAGCATCGCAGTTCTAACTTAACCTAACCTAGTTTTCTGCTAGCAGGCGGATTATGTATTTTGACTAATAAATGACTGACCATCCTACTAATATTATAAATGCGAAAGTTTGGATGTTTAGATGTTTGTTACTCAATCACGCTTAAACGGCTCAACCGATTTGGATGAAATTTTGCATGAAGATAAATTATAGCCTGGATATATAGGATAATTTTTATCCCGGGTCCACGCAGACGAAGTTGCGGGCGGAAGCTATTATAGCTTGTATGACCTAAGAATTCCCTCACTTCAAAATTTACTTGTTCCTCACACATACTTCCAAACCTTTCTAACATCCTTAGAGGATGAATTCTAAGAAACGCTGTAATTAGTTTCCTACGGCCGTATTCCTACACGTCCTATATCTAAGCCTGTTTTAACTAAAATGGCGTTAAAATTCGTTTGTCCTTATCTGTCACTTTGACATTTGTGTTCGTAAGAAAGGGCCAAATCACATTTTATTTAGCAGAGGCATTTTAAGTTTTATGGATAAATGGGTTAGTCTTTAACCGAAGTTACAGATCCCTTACTTTAAAATTGTCTTATTCTCCGTACAAACATCCAACTACTTTTAGCCCATTTAGGGGATGAACGTTTTTAACTCCTTATGGAATCAATTTCAAACAGTCTAAAACGGAAGTAACAAATCTCTTACTTCAAAAATGTCTTGCTCTCCATACAAACTTTGAACCCCCTTCAACCCCTATAGGGGACGAATTTCAAAAAACCGGCCAAGTGCAAGTCGGACTCGCGCACGAAGGGTTCCGTACCAATATCTATAAAAACAGTTAAAAAAAAAGGCCCACTTAAATATTTATTTTATTTTGTTTTTAGTATTTGTTTTTATAGCGGCAACAGAAATACATAATTTGTGAAAATTTCAACTGTCTAGCTATCGCGGTTCTTGAGATACAGTCTGAAAAAAAAACCGTTTGTTGTATGGGAGCCCCTCTTCAATATTTATTTTATTTTGTTTTTAGTATTTGTTGTTATAACGGCAACAGAAATACATAATCTGTGAAAATTTCAACTGTCTAGCTATCGCGGTTCTTGAGGTACAGCCTGGAGACAAACAAAACGGCAAAAAAAAACACGTTTGTTGTATGGGAGCACCCCTTAACAATTTATTTTATTTGGTTTTTAGTATTTAATGTTATAGCGGCAACAGAAATACATCATCTGTGAAAATTTAAACTGTCTGGCTATCGCGGTTCTTGAGATACAGCCTGGTGACAGATAGACGGACGGACAGCGAAGTCTTAGTAATGGGGTCCCGTTTTTACTCTTTGGGTACGGAACCCAAAAAACTCTGCAATCAGTTTTGTAGTCTTTTAACATACAGGCTAAGACCGAAGTTACAAATCTCTTACTATAACATTTTCTCGGTCTCCATATAAACATTGAATTAAGGGTGGAACATTTCCAAAATGCTGAAAGAACATTATTTTTATTTTGATAAGAAATCTTTAAACAACGTTTTAAGTCTCAAACTCAAAAAAGAGTGTTTCTCATCCAAACCTTGCACCCCATTTTAACCCCCTTTGGAATAGACGTTTCTAAAACACTGAAAGTACTCGTTTATATTTTAATTAGTAATCTTTTTACTAAGTTGTTTGTCTCTAGCTCAAAAACAAAGTTATTCCATATAAACTATTCACCCCTTTTTAACCCCCTTAGGGTTGAACTTTTCCAGAACGCTTAAAGTTCTTTTTTTGTATTCAAATAAGTAATCTGTCTACAAAGTTTCAAGTTTCTAGCTCAAAAGGGAAAGTTTCCCTCATACAAACTTTGCATTCCTATTTAAACCCTTTAGGGGTGGAATTTTCTAAAACGCTGACAGTCTTTTTTTTGTATTCTAATGAGTAATCTTTCTACAAAGTTTCATGTTTCTAGCTCAAAAAATAAAGTTCCCTCCTTACAAACTTTGCACCCCTATTTAACCCCCTTAAAGGTGAAATTTTGTAAAACGCAGAAAATACTTTGTTTTTATTCTGATAAGTTATCTTTCTATAAAGTTTCAAGTCTCTAGTTCAAAAAATAATGTTTCCTCCATACAAACGTTGCACCCCTATTTAACCCTTTTAGGGGTGGATTTTTCTAAAACGCTGAACGTACTTTTTTTGTATCTTAATAAATAATCTTGCTACAAAGTTTCAAGTCTCTAGTTCAAAAAATTCTGTTTCTCCCATACAAACTTTGCACCCTATTTAACCCCCTTAGGGATGGAATTTCCAAAAATCCCGTCTTATCCCTTGCCTACGTCATAAAAAGAAGTTCTGGTGTAAATTCCAAGTTTCTAGCTCCAGTAGTTTCGGCTGTACGGTGATGATTCAGTCAGGAAGTCTTCTTTTATATATACAGCCTGGAAATCTAATACGAGCAAAGAATTAAACCAGACATAGGGTTTAGTACCGTAATCATTAATTACTGGGACTTTTTAAGATACACTTAATAGAAAGCCTGTAATTAATTTTTCAAAAATTACCGAGCAGCAATGTAACGCAAACGTAGCTGTCCAAATACTTGACAAGTAACTGTCAACGAGCCTTAACTTGAATATTTTGCGTTACATTGCGGGCTGAATTATTTTGTATGGTTAATTTTTTCGTTGTAATTTTAGACAAAAGGTATCTAAATAAACTTCTTACGTCCTGTACTAACCACCATTTAAAGATTTGCTCGTATTAGATTTCCACGCTGTATATAATATACAGGGTGTGGCCTGTAATAGGAGCAAAAAATGTAAGGGCTGACTCTATTGTATTATCCGCAGTGATTCTGTAAAGGTACCAGTGTTTCAAGATTCTTGAATTCGGAAATAATCTTATCTGAAGTTGTGATACCTAAGTAATGGATCTCGACATCTCGATATCGTAGCATGCCAGTCATTAACTATCTTGGTAGAACACTGGGCACTTTCGTAATTGCGATTATACTAACTTTGGTTTTCTAATTCTTTTTGTTTTTTTTTTTCAATTTTACAAGATTTTTTGGTGTTTTTGAAGTAAAACAAAATGGATATCATTCCAGTTAAGCAAAAGAACACACGTACGCTTTTACTTATTTTTTTTTTCTATTTTTTTTTCAATTTTTTTTTCAATTTAACCACTTGGAAATAATTACTGATTAACTTAATAAGCCACCGTTTAATTTTTTGCTCCTATTACAGGCCACACCCTGTATAGATCATAAAATCATAATAATAAAATCATTTAATTCAGGCAAAGCAAAAATTTGTACAAAAACATAACTTACAAAACGATTGTTAATACGAGTATTTACTACAGCACAAACACAGCATATGAAACATGTAACCGGATTGAGTAGGTATTAAAAAAAACTGAAATGTATAATGTAAAATACTTAGTATGAACTTAAATCACAGCCATTTCGAGCACCATTTATTGTTCAGCTTTACATAAGAAGGGAACAATTGTTCTATGCTAACAATCACATAAAGCGGCCTACATAAAAAGAGCAAACTTGAACATTAGTTTTGTAGCTGACGAAATAGGAGGGGCGGCCGACGCACGTGAGTTTTTGTCAAGGGGGGCACGTGCCGCTTCCCACGGCCCTTCTTGATGATGCGGGAAATACCTAATATTGTTGAATAAACGCTACCTAATAAACCAAACGCGCCGTTACAGTAACAAATATAATTTGTGGGTAAGGGCGGTATTCCACTTGTCCAAAATCTTTCTCCAATGTGTATTTGCGTCTCACATTTTGCTTAGAGTGAGTGAGATGTAATGCACATTGGACAAAGATCTTGGACAAGTGGAATACCACCCTAAGAGTTTATTATTGATGTCTGTTTTTTGAACTGTCTCCTTTTTTGGGCCTTATTGAAAATCCGCGTCACGGCTTGCCGTGACACGTTACCCTACATAGTTGTAAATAGGTATCTTTTTCAGCGTTCTTATTCTGTTTTATTTATTTGTAAATTTGAAGTTGAATAAAAACATGTCGTTCAATTATTATTTATTGATTTATTCATCCAACAATAAAGTTACACTTCAAATAAAAGCAACATTGCGATCTGCATTGTACAGTCAGCATCATGTAGTTAGTAACAGCCAAAGTAGCCAAATATTTCGGTACACGTCTTTAATTACTATAAGAGTAGGGATGTGTTTATATTTTGGCTACTTTGGCTACCACTAACTATACGATGCTACTGTACCTACATTGACATATTTACTGCCAAGAATTGCTACGCGCTACGCTCGTAGCCAATCCCGCTAAGTAGAGGAAACCGCCTTCGTCGTAGTCGCCCGCTGGGCGAGTTCCTGAAGACCTAAAGACAATTTTACATTGATTTATTTGGCAAGCTAATATGTGGCATCATACTATCACTGCACACCGTCACGTATATACCATAACTTCATCCTTTCGGAAGCAAATGACCGTGTCTCCTTCTCCGAGGAAACTTGAGGAACTCGTACTTAAATAAAGTTCCTGTCGACTCCATTTTTGCGGGTTATTTTGAATTCAAAGGCAGAACACATGCCTTTGATGCCGCCTTGTTAGCGATCGGTTAAGCATGTCTGTCTGGGAACTTCGCTAACAAAAAAACGTGTTAGGTATCGGAATACAGTTGGCTTCGTGGTAAGGATTAAAATGTGCAAGGTTATTTTTTATTGTTAGAAGTAGTTAAAAATTATCTAGTTATTTTTCAGTACTTTCTATTTGTTATGGAATAACACAGATATATATCACATGGGGCAAATGACCTCCACAGATTTTCTGAGACGTACACACTCGTACTGAGACATACACACTCGTACTGTGTAGGTTACTTTATGATCCAATAACAAAACAATGGAAATCTGAAAATAACTCATAATACAAATCTTATGTGAATTTTGGGATACCCTACACATAAAAAGATTTTGAGATAGTTGAACCAAAAAGGAAAATTGAGACGATAGACTTTTTATATAATACGTTAAATAATAGAACCTAGAAACCTATTAGTAATAGAATTTATTAATTAAGTACTAAGTAGGTACAGTCAAGGAATTTAAATACCTACCCATTTCGTTGAAATGTCGTTAGACATTCGCAATGCATTAAGGTCGAAACTTCTATTTCAGTAATAGTATCGAAATGTCAAATTGTCAATACATATTTATTTGTCACTTCACGTTACAGATAACCTCTTTGCGAAAAGTTATCATTTGCTTTTCTAATTACAAACATGTGTCAGTGTCAATCGAGAAATTTGAAAAATAATTTTCAATTACGTTATTAATTTGAAAAATAAAATACCTGCCGCTAACCGTGAACTATTAAGAGCTAGAAATAGCAGAGTTACACCAGGAAGTGGGGATTGAGGAGATAACGCGTTTAAAATATCAGTTCACCATGTCAACGTAGTTAATCTGGTTGCCTAGTTACTAACATATAACAATGCATGCGATATGTCAAAGGAACGTCGTGCTCTAGCTAGCTCTTATGGTGACAGTTTGCTATACAATATTGAGCCTTAGCTGGGTCGGAAATTAAATTCCTTGACTGTACCTTATTTTTAAGTTTTTGCAGACGTATTAAATGTGTAAGTGCCACAGCTTTATGTAGTTCACTTGGTTACTAATTGAGAAAAGTTCAGGACCCCTTCCTTACTGGTTTATTATCGGCTCTGACAAGTTATAGACAGTACGTTAAAAAGTTTTTAGGAAGGTCAGAACTCAAGAAAATAAGTGCTTAGGCAGTTTTGGTTCTAAGTAGTAAGTGGCTCCATTGTTAGTTACGGATCGGAAAAATTCCTAGCAACTTTACAATGGACCCTTAAGTTTCCGGGATAACTTGCCCTTTCGTCGAGTGTTCCTTTCAGCGTGACCTAAACAGTTCAGAAGTTGCTGACTGATATATGGTTAGTTAGCTAAGTTCATATTTTTTTCCAATCATCACTAAATACATGTATAGGAACATGCTTACACAAATCGAAATAGACTATGCTAAACTCTATAAGGCTTTAAAAATATATATATTTTTTTTTTAAACTCAATAGGCTTCGCACAAATGGCCATATTGCGCCACAGTACTTACTGCATTCGTACCGCACGCTTCGGCGATCCCCGGCATTCAGGAGGCACTCATTTGAATGTAGGCGCGCTGTAAATAACCTGTAAATAAACGATATGATACAGAGAGAGGATATAATGGAAAAATAAACCATCTTCGTCTGTAGCCCCCGACAGGACTCGAACCTGCGATATTGCCGGTAAAGTGCTTTTAAAATATGATAGGGGTAACTTCCTCGTTAAAAATAACACGAAACAAAATATTTAGATGAATAATTGGTTTCGTTAGGAAAGTATATTGTAAGTATGCACTGACTTGACTGACAGCTGTTTACTACGCACCGAGTCCGCACCAACCAATGCGGAAACGACCCAACTGAATTGCTTTCGTACTGGTCTAGTAAACTGAAAGCTAACAAAACAGCTCATCTCATTGTCAAGGTATAAGTATTGCAAGTAATAATGATGTAACTCATCCCCCGAGTTACATCATAAAGCTTGTGGAGACAGGTTATGAACGACACAGCTGAATACTTCACAACTCGGGCCTATTAACACGCTTTTTAACCGACTTCAAAAAAAAAGGAGGAGGTTCTCAATTCGGTTGTATTTTACCTCAGAACTCCGTCATTGATGAACCGATTCATAATTTGTTTTTGTTTGTACTCGTAAGTATATGCTTCCAGGTGGGTCCCATTTTTTCTAAAAATTTAGTTGGATGATGGGATCCATGAGGAATTGAGGGAACTCCTCAATTATATTAGGCGCGCGTGTAGTGATTTTGGTACTTTCTTTTATAACTCGTGTATTTACACCCGGAAATCATAAATTTCGTGGAGTGGAATTGATGATGAAGACCACAAAGCACCTATATCACAGATTCTGATAACATTCCGTTGAAATAGCAACTAATGAAGTGCCAAAGGTGATCCTTGTGGAATCGACGGAAGTGCTCAAATATTATCGGCCCACATACAGCGATTCGTTTTTTTCTCTAATAATCAACGCATTTGCTCTCGGAAATCAGTTCATGTGGTAAATTGGAAAAGAAATGTGGAAATGTTCTCGTGGCTTGGCGGAGTACTAAATTGAATTCGGTTAAAACTTTGTTTTTAAAGTAATTAAAGTAAATTATATTAGGTCGACCTGTATGTACCTAACTATGTAATGGAATCTAAGGTAACTAATTTAACCATCTTCCAAGAATCGTAGCGTCATGAAAATTGGCAGCTGTATGTATTAGTTCTGTTATGTGTAGTATGTTATCTGGGGTTCATAGACTATACAAAGGCATTTGACTCTATCTCACATTCTTATTTATGGTCGAGTCTTGAAGAGCAGGGAGTACGAGTACATACAAAATATATTAACATAATCAAAAAAATATACTACAGTACATCAGCCAAAATTAAACTGGAAAGGATCGGAGACTCATTCCCAATAGGAAAAGGAGTCAAACAAGGGGATCCAATGTCTCCCAAATTATTCACAGCCCTACTAGAAACAATATTCCGACGATTACACTGGCAAAACCAAGGAATAAACATAAATGGAGAAATCCTTAGATTCGCGGATGATATTGTGGTCTTGTCTGAAAGCCATGAAAGTTTACAAACTATGATAAAGACCCTAGATACGGAGAGTAGAAAAGCTGGCTTACAAATGAACATAGCAAAAACAAAAATAATGACAAACGGAGAAAAGAAGGGCATAAAAACACACAATGGAGAAATTGCATATGTAGAAGAATATATTTATCTAGGCCGTCTAATAACTTTCACAAAACCAATAGAGAACGAAGTCGACAGAAGGATCGCCATGGGATGGAAAAGATATTGGGCGCAAAAGGAAGTGTTCGAAAGCAATCTGCCGGTGCATCTAAAAAAGAAGCTGATGGATAATACGATTCTACCAACAGTAACATACGGGTGCCAATGCTGGCCTCTCACTAAAACTATTACCCAAAAACTTAGAACATTCCAAAGAGCAGCCGAGGTCTATGCTGGGTATAAAACTAATAGATCATGTGAGAAGTACAGAAATACGAAACAAAACAAAAATAGCAGATATCATTGACAGTATTTGTAAATTAAAATGGAGATGGGCTGGGCACATCGCTTGGGCAAATGATGGACGCTGGAGTGAGCGAATAATGCATTGGTACCCAAGAGACGGCACCAGGACAAGAGGGAGACAAAGGCGCCGCTGGAGCGACGACATAGTGCAAGTTGCAGGCAAAAACTGGCAGAGAAATGCTACCGATCGCAAAGGATGGCATAGTATTGAGGAGGCTTACGCCCAGAAATGGGCATCCAAACAAAACTAAATATTAATTTTAATTTTCTTTAATTTAATTTGCATTTCAATTAATTTGCACGCTCAATTGTAGACGCAATCAAATAGAGTAATTAAATAATATAATTAGTAAGTGAAATGTAATAATATTAAAAATGGAAGCAAACAATGTAATAACATAGAGCACATAAAAGCAATACTAGTATAAGAAATTGTTAGAAAGTTTGGAATAAAGAGGCTTTATTATTATTATTATTATGTATTCGTTTTGATGACAATACAATACTGTCGAACTGATCTGATGATGGAGCCGGAAAATATTAACTGGAACTTCATGATGGAACATCGTATCATAGCTGTGTTTGGATTTGTTAGAAAAGTCTTGTAATGAACTTTGACCACGATCAGGTTAAAAACATGTTTTTCTAGTGTTTTTGAAACTATTAATTATTATTTTAAGAAACTTTTGACCCACTAATCCGTAGCTTTAAACCATATATTTTATTTTCACGTAAACGTTTACCCCGGCCTTTGCAATCTAAAAAACATGTTCCTGTATTTGATGTTGACCGGCCTGAAAGGAAAGCCACGGTTTGGCATTTTTTCGCTAATGTCACGCGTGTCAAACGAGGCGTGTTAGAAAAGCCGGCTGGCTGAAATCCCGTTTGGAGGTTTAGAAAAAAAATAAGATCAGAATATTTAGATAAGTAACATACACCTTTTTGTGCGTAGGTAATTAGTGTGGAAATACACACTACTCACGCACAAAAAGGTGTATATTTCTCTTCGTATTTACGATACGATTCACTATGTATCCCGAACTCGTCATAACATATGAACATTCTTAGTAATTTCTGCTCTAGTGGCCAATAAAGCAATATGCTAATATTTCGTTATTCAGAAAGGAAAGATAAAATAAGATGATCTGGGCACGTTGTAACGAACCCTACCTGACACATCATCGCCCCATTCCACTCAATTTCATTCGGATGCCCTCTAGTCTTTTAATTTGACAAAATTTACTTTTTACGTTTCAACGCTTCTTGACATGAAACTGAAGTGTAAAAAATCCATGAGTCAGATTTATAAAGAGCCCTCAACCCCTCTTTTATTCGATGCTAGTCGCCTCTTAAACTGCACGAGGGGTCTCGACTCCTGGCCTATTTTATTCACTCCTACACGATACAATCAAACTTAAACCCTGCAGTCTTTCATTAAGGTCGACATTCTAGATATCGACTTGTTAATTTCAAGACGGCGTGGGATGATTTTCGCCGGCTCCTATCTCAGTCAAAACGTTGAAGGGAAACCGACTTTGAAGCATACAGCTAAAGCCTTTATTTCTCTGAATGGAAATACGCTTCGCTAGAATAATACAGTACTTATATGTGGTAAGTGGGAGACGTTCAAAGGCTCTGAAGCATGTCGATCTCGGCGAGTCAGACGCTTGACCACCAACTAATCTTATGTATGTACTTGTTTTGCGTAGAAGGAGTTTCGATTCAATTCACTTTAACGATGAGATGAGAAGACTTTGTGATGTTCCGTAAATTTTATTTTATTATCTCTGAAATAACAGTTTTGTTGAAATAACATATCTCTAGTTTACAGATGTTTATGTTGATTGCGTTTTTCATCTTTCTGCTTTGTTTTCTTCAGAAGTGATCTTAAGCCAACCTTAAGTTATACATTACAATCCTACTCTTTTCACGTCATATTCGGACGTTGGGCCTGTTGGAAAATGGAGATGGGTCAGTAAGAACAGCTACTATATTTAACCTTTGCTGTCATGCGGAAATGGCCTACTCAACCTTCAGTAAATCTTGGCATTTCTCGCTTTGTTTTCCCCATAATAACGTAAGAAAAAATGGGCCAAATTCCTCATCAAACATCTCGGGCTAAAAAGAATGTATTGTATGTACACATGGGTACAACAAAGGCCGTATGTTTTACTCAACCTTGTAAGCACTAATATTAGGGAGGTATATATAACACTAATAAAATACACACAGTATGAGAGAGCGCCAAATGAAATCGCGATGAGTTGGACAGGGCTGGATTGGGTGGAAAAATAAATTCTTGAAGCGAAAATGTACGAAAGTTTGCCATTCCAAGTACATTTTGTAAGTGCGATGACTATTATTCTTTGACTAGTTATGCCTACTTAGTCGTCCTTTTTAATTCATTATAATTATGTTCCTACTGCTTGTACATTATATCTCGACGACAGACGAGGACGACATACCTATAATATTTTTGAAAAAGCTATCCACCAAAAATTACATCTCCGCTTTACGTGTAGGGGAGGTAAGTGCCCCAAAAAAAATATTCAAGGTTTTATTCTACCAGGAAATTTTATGTAGAAACTTTTGTCTGAAGCAATTATAACGCTATTCCACCACCGCTATTATACCAATTATAAAACTACACGAATTAGTATTTCTCCTGATTGCCCATCAGCTTAAGAGGCTGACAAGACCTAATTTGGTGAAATTGATGTTATTTAAGCAGTTTTTTTAAGAAAAACTATTTGTTCTAGCACATCAAATAAAATATATGTTAATATTCACCATATTTCGAAGACCGTGGACGGGCTCGATACATAATAGGACGAAATCGGCTCGATCGAAAATAATTGCCAAGATTGGTCTTAAAATCATATTAAACGCTTCTATGTCTTTATTCTGTGGACGTATGGGTCTGCAATTAAAAACATGAAGTCAACATATTCATACCTAAACCGCTAGCGAGTCATATTTCACAAATAATCAACCCTTTTTTTTATTTCAATATTTATGTAGAATTATCTTCAAAAACCGGGCCGCCCAGTAACACTCGCTCTCGTTTACTCCGATTCAAATAGACAGTGTGCGCGCTATCCAAAATCCGACGGACATACTGACATGGGGAAACTATAAGTGTTCCTTGTTGACTAGAGAACCCTAAAATAGGTATTTCCTAGTAATAAGTTGCAATAATGATGCCAATTTAATGTAATATATCGTATTATCGACTAACATTGGCCATTATACACATAATCTGTGCTCTATTGTCGACTCTCCGTAAGTTGTGTCATACAAGATTAGAGTTCGAATCATCCACGGAAACGATGCTTTATATGTTAGGGTATGTTCCGAAATATTTGCCCAAGGAACAATAAGCCTAGGTCAGCTAATAACTGTATAATAAAGCTATGTAATAAGACATAGCTCGAGTATATGGCCGTGTGTAATCTGCCCAGAGGTGCGTGCCGAAGAGCCATTACGCAGCAGAGCAATAACTACACCGGGATTACTGCTCGCCACAATGAAAGAAGACCTGCCCGGCACTTTCAGGGTTGCCACTTGTTATAGGTACTAGGTACAACACTTATTCAAAAAAATCCAAAAAATTACGAATAAACCAGTTATATGTAAAAGTACTCTTAGTTAACATATACACTACATGTTTTAAACAATCAACAACGAAAAACTATTCGTATTTTATGCAACTGTTGTATATGTAGGGTCTTAAAACGCGAGTGGCGTGAGTTGCGATGCGAGCCTTGGCGAGCATCGCAATTAAAGACGCCATGAGCGTTTTAAGACCAAGTTATACACCGTTGCATACAATACTTTTTCTACGACTAATTCTAAATATATAGCTTTTGACTTTTCAGGCAGTAGTTTTTCCGTTAGTTCTAAACTACTCACGCAATTTCTTCGGCGGTGCAGTTATTTTCTTCTTCGTCCATTTTAAAAGGAACGTACACAGTTTTCTTCACTTCACCACTTCACAAACACGAATAAAATCTTAATAAGTTATTAATAACGAATAGTTATCATATTTCGTCTTTTCATTTTGAATGGGAACTTTGGTGGGTAAGTAATTAGAAATATGACACATTGACACCTCTTGTTTATGGTCTGTTTTGTTTTTAATTTCCTTAAACTTGCCACCCGAACCAAACCGTATCCGGACCTGAACCGAATCCGAACTGTTTATTATTATAAATAATATTAATATGTTTTTTTTATTAACTCACAATAGATGAAGATCTATTATTATTTTAGTAAATAATTTATAATTTACAAATGTTAAATCATAAATAAAAACTTTTTCTTACACTTCAATATAACGGACGATTAAACAAAAGTTAGATGATTTGACATCGTGGTAAACAGTGCTTTTATGAAAAATGTATGAACCATAAAAGTACGCTAAACAGTGCGTTTATTGTATTTTAAGTATCTATTATTTTTTAATAATATTTTTCTACTCCTCTACCGTTATCTGTCTTTTATATATATATAGGCTTATTAAGATTTGATTCATGTTTGTGAATTGAAGAAAACTGTGTAAGTTCCTTTTAAAATGGACGAAGAAGAAAATAAATGCACCGCTTTAGAAATTGCGTGAGTAGTAATAGAACTAACGGAAAAACTACTGCCGAAAAGTCAAATGCTATTTATTTAGAATTAGTCGTAGAAAAAGTATTGTATGCAACGGTGTATAACTTGGTCTTAAAACGCTCGTGGCGTCTTTAATTGCGATGCTCGCCAAGGCTCGCATCGCAACTCACGCCACTCGCGTTTTAAGACCCTACTTATACAACAGTTGCATAAAATACTATAACAACATGTTTATGTGAAAACGGAAGTACATAAAAAAAAAATTCCCCTAAGGTAAGTAATAATTTTAAAAATCAACATAGTAAAATAAGAATACTACGTTATTCATCACTACCTATCTAGCTAAATGTATGTGATAATAATATGATCAGTCCGGCCACATAGCACCGCTTGAAAAAAATCAACAAACTTTTAAGTAATACACTCAAGAGCAAAAGTTTCGGGTGCACTTTGTATAGAATTTCAGTAAAAACTGTACCTGAAACTGTACCCTAACCTAACCAGCTATCTAGACGTAGCTTCAATGTACCCTTGTTGTTGTTGACGTCATATGCTTAAAAAAATGCTCTTTAATTACTTATTACTACAATTAGTAACGCATTGGCGTATGTTCAACAATTAACTTTGTAAACATTTACAAAAAACATATAATGTTACGAAAGTCGTAATGGGGTTAAGGAAACTTTTAATTGCTATTAATGTGTCATAAAAATCAATTCTTTCTTGTAAAATTTCTTAATTACTTTGAAGTGAACGCTTCTCTTGGAAAAACGTTCTCAAAAATCGTAAGGAATATAATTTCTGTCAGACAGCGACCTTCGTATTTTATTGCAGAAGTAGCTCGCTGAGGATATTCTCTCGTTTTCGACACTGGTGGGTAAAATGGACAAAAGGTAATTTTGTGAGCCTCGGTTAAATGTGTTAAATAATAGAAAACTAATAGGTAATGGAAAACTCTAAACCATGTCCAACACCATTGGTAAAAGATCAGAAGGAAAAAGACAAAGAAGATACAGAAGATATGAGATTTCCCTACCGTGAAGCTATAGGTTCTTTAATATACCTAAGTAGCAAGACACGACCGGATCTGGCATTCTCTGTTAATTTTGAAAGTCGTAATATGGAAAAGCCTACCAACACTGATGTGAAAAACGTAAAGAGAACCCTAAGATACATACAAGGAAGTAAGAATATAGACATCGGCTATGACACAAACTCAGACCTTACCAAATTAGAAGCTTACAGCGACTCTGACTTCGCTGGAGACCTGGAATCAAGAAGAAGCACTACCGGATACATTATTATGTACTGCGGAGGTCCCTTGCAATGGTGTGCTAGGAAACAACCTATAGTCGCACTCTCAAGCTGCGAAGCTGAATATATAGCTGCTGCAGAATGCAGCAAAGAAGTGCTGTACCTGAAAAGCCTAATAGAAGAAATGTTAGAAATAAAAGTGCGTGTGAATTTAAAAGTGGACAATCAAAGTGCTATAAAACTAATAGAGAATGGAGTGTTAAACAGACGTTCTAAACATATAGACGTTCGTTATAAATTCATTCATGAGAATGTTGGAAGAGGAAATTTATGTGTAGAGTATGTACCTACCTACCTCATATAACTGTGCTGACATTCTAACCAAGCCATTGGAGCCTGTAAAGTTTAAAAATATTTGTGAACTAATCTACAATTAAGGGGGATTGTTAAATAATAGTCTGTACAACCCTTAAATTCTTTATTAATAATTGTAATTAGTTTCTGAACGTAACCTATTGAAAGAATCCTCTGAAAGAATCCTTTAAAAAACTCCTGTCACTCCGCCCTTGTTTCAACGACACAATAATGTAATGTTATAAAATAAATAAGGATTTAAGTGATACAAACCTCTGAATTATTTTGCATAACCTAACAAAATGCACTCCTCTTTCTCCCTGATTATCGTACATTGCCTTTTCTGCTAAAACAAAACCACGTAGGCCGATCTCACGTGCTACTGGAGTTCTATCTTTGCATTATTCCAGTTCCTTTTCCAGTTCTTCTTAGAAAAAATTGCGCGGGTTCTTCAGGTTCAAGGCTGCTTCCAGGTGAATCATTCCGAACAAGATTGTTGTTGTCACAATTGTACGGCTATATATTGCAAATACGAGTATCATCGCTAAATGTTTCGTCATCTGGGTGATGCATAAAAACTTTCTAACACCCTACCAAATTTTTAAGCTTTATCCGTGTTCGCAAGTTAACTTAATGATATGATAATGTATTGTGCTCGTCTAGCTTATTGATTATAAACCTTAAAGCTGTGTCCTTGTTACGTAAATACTTACAAATGATTTTTTTTTACTAAATGAAACGGATATTATCAACCACTACATGCAGATTTTATTTTTATTTCACATGTTGATAATCATTAAATGAAATTCGTAGCATTCGCATACGTTGCCAGTGTAAAACGCCGAATCTCGTGCGATCTCCTAAATCTTGAAATTTCGCGAGACTGCTTGGCTTTGTGTTCTCCCGAGATCTCGCCTAGGTCAAAATCTCGCGAGATTGCATTCCCTAGCTTCTGTCGTAAACAATGACGCTCTTCATCAAGTTCTCTTCTATATTAGCCAGTCATAAGTCCACAGAAGCTGACGTTGCTTTTGTATTACGGGAACAGACTCCGCACGTTGCACATCATACAATGTATACAGAGTGTAAAAGAACACTTATTTAGATGCTGATATATAGAACTGATTGTAATTATATAAGTAGTAAAATGAAAGCGATCGAAGTCATGGCGAAATCTATCGGAAATAATTTTCTCCTTCACACAAGGATCACGTATATATTCACCTTACGTTTTATTTTCGGCTGCTCAAATAACTCTTCTTATATTTGTCTGATGTGTGTCTCAATCAAGGCAGACACAGATGGCACGGCACATGTTGATGTATTACACATTTGAGACGCGTCACTTGAGACGTTCCCTTTGCTTCCCCACTAAAGGTTCATGAGCAGAATTCGACGGCTTCCTAATGCCAGCGTGGAGCATCTGACGTGAATTGGATGTATGGTAAGTATCGAAATAGCGGCTGTGTTAGACGCAAATGATGAGACGTCTCGTAATGTCATTAAGACGATGTCGAAATAGGACAACAATTTGGGACTACAAAAATGTTTCATATTGATGTGATACCAGTCTTATATCCATATCCATATCATATCCATCCTAGTATTATACCATACTTCCATACTAATATTATAAATGCGAATGTGTGTCTGTCTGTCTGTCTGTTACCTTTTCACGCTTAAACCGCTGAACCGATTGAGATGAAATTTGGTATAGACATAGTGGGAATCCTGGGGAAGGGCATAGTATAGTTTTTTTATCCCGGAAATCATCCCCCAAGGAATTGAAATGGGGGGTGAAAGTTTGTATGGAGCTATGATAAAAGATTCATATTTATATTCATATCTACAGTGCCCCAGCCAAGTCCTCCTACCATCCTTTCCTCGAAGCAGTTCAGGCCGTTTTCGACCCCCCTATAACGTCTTTGTGGATAAAACTTGAATTTTCAGTAACCAAGCAGGCATTGGTATAAACACGGTATATTTAAAATTTCATTCAATTTTAACCAGTACTTAAATAATTATAACTACTTAGTCAAAGTTTCTTATTTTCACAGTCACTCACTGACTGACTGACTAACTGACTGACTGACCGATCATCAAGACTTCTAGGAGACATAGAAGCTTCCAATTTAGAATACAATAAGTGTTTAGTGTATAAATCAAGAGAAAACTAAAATATTTTGCAATTGCGGCCTATTTTTTACATGGAATGTTTTTACAATCTCTTTATGACGGCGATCTTTGATATAAACGAGTTCCACGCGGACGGAGTTGCGGCGCTAGTTGTTAATGTCGTGCGTCCAGCTTGTCGATTGCGTGTCGTTTCGTATGTACGCTTGGCAGATCTTTTTTTTATGGCAAAATGACAGTTCATTTTTCTTAACGCACGTTCGAAAAGTAACGTAATCGCCCCTCCTGGTCACATACACTGGGCTACGCGGTTACCTAATTGACATTTGATTGACATTGAAATTGGGCCACAGTGATATTCATCCAGCTCGTGACCACCATCTGGATAAACTGGAAAACCTCATTTAACCTTTCATACGTATATCGTGTATCCCCACAAAAACAACATAAAACATTTAATTAAATATAAAAATATCGTGGCAAGTTTTTAAAAGATGAAAATGAAAAAGATGTTTGATTTCAGTCAATTTTTTGAAAGCTTCCAACCCTAGACAGTTTGGCAAAAGCATACAGCACTTAGTCGGATCTTCGTTTTATGACGAGCAACGTGTGTTGTGTACTGATTTCAGTTAACTTACTTTCTTTTTGCGCTATCACATTATTTTCTAGTCTTTGTTCTGTATATGAAATTTACCACTAACGTGTGCTTATGACGCTGATTGATTTATTACCTACTAAGTAAACTTAGTAGGTAATAATTTACTTTTCAACACATTTGCTCGTAACGTACCTCTTATTATGTCGCTTTTAGGCTCATAATACTAAGTATTAAACACGCGTGTTTTATAACATTACGACACTCGTGTGTTATGGTTATATCCCGATTAAGTCACGTTGGCACCTTGCAGCAAGATGTATGCATGAACACGGTGCATTCTTAAATTAACCGGGTTGTACAAAATGTACAGCTTTTTTATTTAATTCATGGCAAATGGATTCTTACTCGACTAAACAAATTAAATCCTTTTTGTTAATTAATTTACTATTTCTTTTTGGATATGATATAGAAACGTTTAATTTAGTAAAACTGTTCACTTTTGAAAACATTTTACATAAATTAATAAATATAATAATTTAAAACGAAAATATTTATTTTATTATGTATTGGCTGTTTAGAGATTTCATCTAAGTCTGGCTTAACACATGCGCGCGCACTGCGCAAACTTCACGAAAAAAAACTGTTGCGCGCCATTATAGGTTATTTCACAAAAAATTGTAAACATTGTTAATGCGTGTTTGGTTATTATCAAAAATGTTGACTCGCGGTGACTAGAAAAGTGATAAATAGAATGGACGCCACTGGAAATTCTTGGCAATGTACAATATTTGAGTAAAAACCTGTTGCCATCATTAAATTTTAATATGAGGAAGTGAAATAACACATTTTTGGTTCGCTAACACATTTTCGCCGGCCGCTGCCGCGGCACGCTCGCTTCGCTCGCTCGGCTCGCGCTGTAGGGTCACAGTACACCTAACACTCACCAACACTTCGCTTCGCACGTCGTCGTTCCTACATTGACCTACAATTTAAATTCGCACATACGTACTTCGTATATTGGTAATGTCGTATAGTAAGATGTCGTATAATTTAACTTCGCACATAGATAATGACATGACTTCTCAAGACAAGAAGAAGATTTATTTTTATTTTGCTTTTATTGTTAAGAACACTAAGGGCGAGATAATTGAGAAATAGGATTTTTTTTAATATATTGCTGTCGCGCCAACGTCAACCCCCCCTAGAGCGCGATAGAGACAACTGCAGGTTGGACCGAAAATACCTGTAAAAAGTACATAACATCAACGTAATCAACGATTCGTAGTCCCCTGATTTCTTCTCCAAAACTTTACATCTTTAACTATTTTTTATTAAAAATCAAAGAAAGGCTTTGGCCGTTTTCCTATGTTTTCCCATTTTTTTATAATCTAGTTAAAATTCTTTTCAGGATGTTTGAACGCAGCGGAAAATCTGGCATCATTTTTACGTTTTTGAAGGTTAATATCTCTTTTAAGAATAAATTTATGAAAAAAAGGAAAACATAGGAACATGTCAATAGAGCCATAGATTTAAGGAAAAAAAAATATTGCTCTACTGCCATTATCCAGGGAGAAAACAGGGGACTACGTTTCTATGGAAAAACGGCCCTTGTCTTTCCTCTTAAAAGGAAACGGCTTACAAATTTTACACATGTATCAAACGAGTCGGCAGAGGTTTAATAATAAGTTATGAATAACATGTTCCCTTGTAAATTCGATTACAGCTGCAGATAATGTTATTACTAAAGTTCCGGGCTGGGCGGTCTCTAAGGATTTCGTATGAATTTCCCCGACTTCTTATCTAATCTAGCAGTATCATTGAAAATTCAACTCTGTTCCGTTCTAACTGTAGTTAAATTTACGGGATGAAATAAAATATAAACATTCGATGAGGAAATTAAAAATCGATGCCAAATACACGATACCTATCCCGCAGTACCTAAGCTACGCACGAGGGATCAATTATATAATAAGTCTAATGTAGCTCAAAACTTCAGTTCCACCGAGGCAAAACTTTTTCTACGGGTGAGGCAATCAGATTAAGTTTTTGATTAAATACAAACAAGGATATGGTTTGCTTTGCATCCTTTGAAAGCCAAGTATAAAAAGATTAGTTAGAAATAAATAGGGTGTTGAATATGTCTTAAGAGGGGGCGCTCCGCGAAATCGGGGTTCTTAGATTGAATATTTACCTATGACAAACTAAAGCGAATGCCAGGAAAAAGAACATACCAAAACTACATCATATTTGGAATTGAATCGTCTGAACAAAACCATACAAAACCAAAATTGCCTCGATAGAAAAGAACCGCCAAAACATGTCTTATTTTTATTCAATTTCAATAGTGTGAGGTTCCCGTGCATATAAATTAAGTAAAAGTTGAGTGTATAATAGCTTTTCACATTACCTAATGAAAGTACTGGCGGGGTATTTTTATGTAGTCCCTTTTCAGACTTATTGAGGTGAAACGTATTTGGCATATAGGCCTTTTTTATTTAGCGCGATACCCTTTCTCCCGTCGCGTGTTTCGTGCGGTTCTGCATATCTTTTGTTGCCGTTCGCGGGCGGAGTCAGTCGTAATCGCTCCGCTGAGACGAGAGGACTACGTTCTGTGCTCTCACGACAGCACGATGAACATAATTATTTCAATAATATTGTGACCCAGTATATTCGTCCAGTGAATGAACGTATCATTACATTCCAGTAGATATTTTGCTACATTTTGAAATAATATATTTAAAAGTCGACCTTAACATATAGATCTTAAAGTTCTAAATACAACTATAAGATTACGCAGCGATCGGCGGGTGACCGGCTTCTTAGAATAATTTGTGCAGTACATGCAAAACTAGACGAACATTTTTCTGTCGATCGTGTATTTACTTTATGAAAGATTATCACTATCACTATCACTACATAGTATAAAACAAAGTCGCTTCCCGCTGTCTGTCCCTATGTATGCTTAGATCTTTAAAACTACGCAACGGATTTTGATGCGGTTTTTTTTAATAGATAGAGTGATTCAAGAAGAAGGTTTATATGTATAATATAGTATCCGTGCGAAACCTGAGCGGATCGCTAGTTGAGAATAAATCCGGTTATGTTCAAAATCGATGTCTGAGAGGTCTAAATACGAATTCATAGTCAGAAATATTTCAAAAAGTGGTCGCATTATTTAAAATTTTTGAAACATTCGTTGTAAATTAATATGCGCGTTTTTTTAAAGAACAACGTACATTGGCAGGCTTCTCGAGGGTGAAGATTCTAGAAATGATGTCCATTTTGAATTCCAAGATGGCGGACATTGCTTTTCGAATTTAAACTTTCGTGAGACGTGTTGAAACAGTACTAATAATTACACGGTTCAACTCACGTATTAAATGTCACTACGGGCGACATGTTTCGAACTCTGCGGGAATTCTTCTTAAGGATGAGTGTTTTCGCGGCGGTGTCGCTTGAATCTTGTCGTGATTCAAGCGACACCGCCGCGAAAACACTCATCCTGAAGGAGAACTTCCGAAGAGTTCGGAACATGTCGCCCGTAGTGACATTATTGACTTTGTTTTTCTTTAAAGTCATCACGGGTGTCACTTTTAGGGTTATCGATAGTGCAGATTCCAACAATTATTGCCTGCGAACTTGGACATTTTGATATTAAAAAAGTGAACATAATTATGCACTTTTTTTTAATATGTTCAAAATTGATAACTAAAGGGCCAAAGCGTCTCCATTGTCTCCAAGTACGAATCCGAGATCAGAATTGAAAAATTTGGCCGCCACACAGTAGTGGCCTGAAAATCTGACTTTCATAGACATGATCGAAGTTTTCATAATATATTATAGTTTTTTTTTAATGCTACTAATAAATTCACGGTTAAATTCACGTATTAAAAGACACGACAGGCGACATGTTTTGAACACTTCGGGAGTTCTTCTTCAAGATGAGTGTTTTCGATGTTTGTTTTGAAGAAGAACTCCCGAAAAGTTCGAAACATGTCGCCTGTTGTGACATTTAATGCGTGAATTTAACCGTGGATTTATTAGTAGTATTTTAGACATGTCTCACAAAAGTTTAAATTCGATTATAGCTTTTTTTTGCTTTAGGCTTTTACTAGCCATTATTATGCTAGCTCACAACCCTTATGTGATTTAGTAAAAAAACGGAAGGCCATATTTCAGTTATAGCTCCGGTGGTTTTTTAAGCAACAAAATGTAGGTAGTGGTATTCCTTGGGTAATTAAAGTAATTTGTACTCTATAAAGTGAGTGTTTTCGCGGCGGTGTCGCTTGAATCTTGTCGTGATTCAAGCGACACCGCCGCGCAAACACTCAATCCTGAATAAGAACTCCCGAAGAGTTCGAAACATGTCGCCCGTAGTGACGTTTAATACGTGGGTGAACCGTGTAATTATTGACATTTTTTTTCTTTAAAGTCATCACGGGTGACGCTTTTAGATTCCAACAATAGGGGCGTAGACACTAAATAAAATAATGTGATATTTTCTCGAAGAAGGATAAAAAAAATTGTCAAATGGAGAAAAAATCAACGCAAAAGGTTAAATAATCACGAAGTTATAAGTGTCCAAAGTTTTAAGAAGGGATGTGTTCTGTCCCTTTTTCGCAAAACGCAACTTCATATGAAACGATGACGCTGGAAGAATGTGACGTCACAGAAGACCGGCGTCGCCTGCCGGCAGCATCCTGTAATGTGACGTCACACACCGTTTGCGTTTTCTCTCTCTAACAAGCAATATTAAAACGGTTGTAGCTTCGTAATTCTTTGAGATATCTGAATGGGATTTTCATCACCATGCATATTTTTTTGCCTTCTTTCTTTTGATGTAATAATAATTTTCGAGTCTGCACCCGAATTATTGCCTGCGAAGTTGGACATTTTTATATTAAAAAAAGTGAACACAATTTTGCAGTTTTTCTTTAATACGAGTATGTTCAAAATTAATAACTAAAGGGCCAAAGCGTCTCCATTGTCTCCAAGTACGAATCCGAGATCAGACCCCGTATCATGGTCGGCCTTATCACTCGATAAGTGACAAGATAGGGGCATCGTCTCGGTCTATCAAACGGTGTCAGCCAGTGACGGACGCTCTATCCTGTCACTTATCGCGTGATAAGGCCGACCATGACACGGGGTCAGAATTGAAAAATTTGGCCGCCACACAGTGGCCTGAAAATCTGGCTTTCATAAACATGATCGAAGTTTTCATAATAAATTACAGTTTTTTTTTAATGCTACTAATAAATTCACGTATTAAATGACGCGACAGGCGACATGTTTCGAACTCTTCGGGAGTTCTTCTTCAGGATTAGTGTTTTCGATGTTTGTTTTGAAGAAGAACTCCTGAAGAGTTCGAAACATGTCGCCTGCCGTGACATTTACGTTAATTTTTTAACCGTGGATTTATTAGTAGTATTTTAGATATGTCTCACAAAAGTTTAAATTCGATTATAGCTGTTTTTTTGCTTTAGCCTTTTACGAGACATTATTATGCTAAATTACAGCCCTTACGTGATTTAGTAAAAAAACGGAAGGTCATTTCAGTTATAGCTCTCGAAACTGACTTAGCTACTAGCAAAAATTATATCTTCAAATATAGGTACTTACAGATTTTGTCTTTCTTTTCACTTATTATAATTATCTATAGGTATTCATCATGTTTCATCTGACTGTCGGGGCATATACTATGCGAGAAGGAGCGGGGCAGCAATAGACGCATCAGCGCGGCAGGTACGGGGCGCGCGGGTGATTTCTGATTTTTCCCTGGCGATACGCCCCCTCTTAAGTGAGTTACCTTAAGCACAGATTAAAGAATACAAGTACAGATACCCAATCCCATAGAGCAAAAGTGTACCGTCCTAATGTAGGCAATTCTGTATACAATTTTAGTCTCGTAGCTACACCAGTAGATGCCGTATCCGAGCTACCACGGCTATGACGCTGTCAGCCTTTAGTAATACATTGAGATATCACCAGATGGCGTTGACTTCCCGGGCAACAAATACAGTATTTTTGATTTTTTCGATATAAAAGTAGTATTTTAGAGACAATATTACACATCACACGAAAATATACATAACCAAATGCTTAGAGCCTGTGGTTCCATAGAACTTTCGCGACCCGTGATGGCGCCATCTAGTGACAGTACCCAATAATACGTAGCAAGCTTGAAAGCTGACTCGTATAGTACGAGTTACATGGATTTAGTATAAATTTTATTGCATTTACTAAACTTATGAAATATACCTTTATTGTATGTGTGAAAGTATGTTTGTGATATAATTAAGGTACACGATTACTGGTTCAAATGTTTCGCTCGGTACCTGTGTCGCCATCTATGAGTTCTTTTTAGTATCAATTATGCGTTGTTCTAGTTGGGAGGCCATGCCTTAGGGTCTGCATGGAGACTGCGTTTTTTTTCACGCGCCGTCGACACGCGTTCCCCTACTACCACCCCCTAGGTAGCAATGGGACGCGCGTCGACGGGGCGGCCCTTACTTGGCATCAAAAGCAAAAACGTACTACTGCTATATTTTAAAGCTATACATAGACAAAAGCCATGGGAGCTTATTATAAAGAGGAGGGTAGATTTTGTCGTGTTGCAGAATCTGTTGTGCTAGCCACGCTAATACTCCAGGCAAAATACGGTTTTGAAAAACATTAATTTATAATAGCGTTTTTTTTGTTGATTTCATTTGAAAATGTTATTCTAAGATGATTTAGTCAAGAATCCGGCAAACTTTCCACCCGGAAGTAATTATGTAGATTTAAATGAAGCATGCATTATCTTTTTTTGTACGATTTATCTTGAATATTATAGAGCAAATGTAAATGAACCAAAATAAAGACAAAAACATTTATTAATATTTTTACTGACTTTTTAGAAGCCAGTTAACTTATCATTTTTTCGATGTCCGAAATTTTGTCGGATTCTGTCGCTGGGTAACTATTTAATTGATAATATATCCGTTATACATAAAAAATAAGCTATTATAAATTATTTCCAAAATTGTCATTTTTTCCATACAAGTTGTCAGTTCATTGCCTGGACTATAAGACGGCATCATTAGGGATGTTGTTGTCGTGTCGACATCTGGTGACTTAATAACTTAAGTAATACCTCTGGTGGTTAATAATATTTTTTTTTTACTTTATTGCACAGACAAAAATTACAAGTGGCGGACTTAATGCCTTAAGGCATTCTCTACCAGTCAACAGCAGGGCTAAACAGGAAAGCTTACAGATACAGGCAGTTGACTAAGAAAGACACAAATGAAAAGGATAGGTAGATCTAACTAATGAAAATACATTTCCTAATATAATATATAAACATATACTTACATACTTACATAAATACAGTAAAATATAATATACATACATACATATATACATACATACATTGCGTACCCAGTAAAAAAACTGTCATCAAACTAACCAGATATCGCCGAGAACATGATTGCGCAACATGCGCTTGAAAGGGGAACAAATATAATGACCACCAGAAAATACTTTGATACCCTCAAGCTTTCTTACCAAAAAAATGTACTGAACACCAAAAAAAGAATTCTACCATTACAATGGTACTACCTGTTTTAGTAACGACTGCACAATTAAATTGTATTCAAAGATCAAATTTAGTAAATGATTACCAAATTTAGTAACTGAGCACCTAATCTTAGCGAACAAATTAATACAATATTTCTACCTAAATAACCCACTATGATTGCTATAAAATGTATTTAAAGACCAAATTTAGTAAATGATTACCAAATTTAGTAACTGAGCACCTAATCTTAGCGAAGAAATTATTACAATATGTCTACCTAAATAAGTCACTATGATTGCCATAAAATGGATGCATATTACCAAATAAAGTAGTACTATAAAACGAGTTGTTGAAATTGCAGGAGTTTTAATTTAGGGAATATGAAGAGGTATCAGGTTAGTAAACATTTTCTAGTAACTTAAATGATTCCTTGTTTATAGCGATCGAAAGGTAAAAATAGCTACCAAAACCCGAATCAGCGTACCCCACTTCCACGTGGTCTTGTCTGTCTTACCCCTAGAGTGTATATAAAAGCCCGCGGAGACAGAAGCTTGCGAAGGAGGTCCTGAGCTGAGCGGGTGCGCACGTGAAACGAAGGGCCGACGAAGCAAGTTTCTGGCGGGAGCCCGGGCGGAGGGCGGGAGACTGAGTTAGTTTTGGGTTAGCAATGATTAGTTGGGAGACATTTTCTTTAATAGGATAGTAAGATGTTATAATTTGGTTATCTATTAACATAAAAATGGTGATTAAATCTTGGCCCTCATTAACTATTTTTGGGTTAGCAATGATTAGTTGGGACACATTTTCTTTAATAGGATAGTAAGATGTTATAATTTGGTTTTCATTTAACATAAAAATGGCGGTTAAATTTTGGCTCTCATTAACTATTTTTGGGTTAACAATGATTAGTTTGGAGACAGTTTCTTTAATAGGATGGTAAGATGTTATAATTTGGGTAATTATTTCACATTAAAATGGTGGTAACATTTTGGTGATCATTTACTATATATGTGTTAGCAATGATTAATTAGGAGGCATTTTCTTTAAATAGGATAGTAAGATGTTATTATTTAGGTTATCATTTCACATTAAAATGGTGAAAAAAATTAGGTGCTCAGTTACTATTTTTGGTCGTCAAAAGTATTTTTTTTGTGTTCATATTTTACTATATCTGGTGATCAGTTAAACATATGCCCTTGAAAGTGAGTTTCGTTTGTGCTTGTCTGAATAGGAAGTGGGAGAGCGGGAAATATTGACCCAATCTACATCATTGGACCCAATGACCACTTTAACTTATACAGATATTATTGATCGCGAGACTGCCGAGATGAAGGGCCTGCCTTTGAAGTATAACTACATAATATGTAGTGTATATATATGATACTCGTACCTACGACATTTTATTAACGCACATATAATATGAACATCTTCTCAGACATTTCAAGTAAATAGATACATGAGGGGTAATATCGTTATGTAAACAATTACTTCAGGAAACGTCTGGAAATATTCATTTCAGAGACACCCTAAATGAGTTAAGCGTTGCGTTGCCCTCAGGCTTGCTAATGCATTATACATCTTCTATGAATTCAACTTTATTAAGATTTTTCAATTATCAGCTTAGCAAATGTTGGCGTTTATTATGTTCAAATTTACCGTTGAAATCCTAGTATTTTTTTTTTTTTTTGTTCCAAATAATTTTATCGCAGTTTCATGTTTTATGTAAAGCCATTAATGGCTTAGTTAAAGCTAGAGTTCGGACAAACTATTTGCCATGTAAGTACTTACATTACCTTCACACTATTATTTTACTAAACGAGATTCAAGCACATATAATCAACTTATTTATTTACCTCTCTGAGGTTTAGTAAAAATATAGTGTGAGAATCATGTAAGTTTAAACCAATATACTTTCTTTCAGTTTACTGTACCTAACGCTAATTAACAATAACAGATCTATCACTAGGTTATTACAAGGCGTAATCATAGTTGTTACTTGACATATAATACTTGTTTACATCTTTGGTTGATGTAGGGTTGGATAGGTATAAATCTTGTATGTGTTTTGGTAGGCTATTTATTATTTTTGGAAGGATGTAATCTTCTGTTCTCATGCCGTAAACGTTTTTAATTTTTGGTAGTGTATATCTGTGCGTATTGGATAAACTCCTTAGCCTAATGTTACGGTGGTATTCATTTAACTTGGTAATGTATTTATATTATTCCTTGAGTATGGAAAGTTTGACCATGTTTTGTACGGGAAGTACCTTGCAATATTGGAAAAGGTGAGAGTAGTCATTACTGTAAGTTAAATTTATACTGTTCGGTATAATATTTTTTAATATTGTTTTCTGCAGATTAAATATATTGGCTAGATTGGTTTTGTACGATCGTCCATAGCTGCTGAGACCGTATCGTATAACGGAATCGGCTAATGCTAGGTATAAAATTCTTAAGGTGTTGTATGGGATCCTATATTTCAGTATATTTAATCTTCCTAGAATTGATTGAGGTTACGTTTGTGATTATACGATAGAATTCAGAAAGTTCCTAACTACCTAACTCCACCTCTGAAAATAGTACCGTCGTCGAACACTATTCTTTAGTTGCTTTTATCCCGAAGCCGCAGAATTAGTAAGGTGCACTCCTTTGCTATAAAATGTTCACCATTAAACAACACGAGAGTGAGATAAATAAACATCTAACTATTTAATTTATTTTAGTTTTTACGCAATATCAAAAACACCTAACTGTACTATTACTAAATTTTAAAATGTTTATATTTAATCTTCAAAAAAGTTTCCTTCCATCCTTTCCTTCTTTCGCCATTTTAGAAAACTTTAAATACCTAAAGAAGTGTGAGATATTCGGTGACACGTGCGTGTCGCACTTTAAATAAATAAATAAATAATAAATAGTCTGATTACATATACGGGTGTACCTACCCATCATAAATGGGGTGTGAACGGATCAAGGGCATGTTCGGTAGCGTATTGCGATTCCATGTTTTTTTTTTGTTTACATTGAAATGTTTTACCTTTATAACGAAACAAATTATTTAATTAAATATTTTTTTGTTTTGTGTTATTTTTAACGAGGAAGTTACCCCGAAATGAAATGAAATGAAATTGAAATGTTTGTTTGTTTACATTACCTACAGTCTTTGTTTTTGTTGACATTACTGACATACATCAAAAACGTAAAAGCTGTCACCTGCGTGTCAAAAAAACATACACGAAACTTTTTTTTTTCATAACAGAATGACATAACCCTCCCACCATTGACCCTCGCAGGGAAATGTTTTCATTTACAAGCGATGTCAATAAAAACAGAGACTGTAATGTAAACAAAAACAAAAATATCAATGTACTTATGTACAAAAATAATCAAAAAATAAAACTCATAGACAAATGCATATTCGGAATCGCAATGCGCTACCGAATAGGCCCTTGCTCGGTTCTCACCCCATTTTTGATACATCCTGTATATAAGTCCCTATCGCATCATTACCCTACCTGTATGAATAAAAATATGCTACTTGGGTTTAGAGCTCCAAAGGTGTTCAATGGAAATAAATTATAAAATCAGTGGCTCACTGTAGGCGTAACAGCCATCAGCGGGAAAATTTGAATGTTTACAAAAATGCAAATACTTACTCGAATAAACAAAGACATTTACATACGAAAGGCGGGTGGAAGGTTGAATTGAGTTTTAATATATTTTTGGCAAGGCTGTTTAAATGGCTTGTTTTCGTTGTGAATTTATGAAATGCTTGTGTGGTTCGTTGCTGTCGTATCATTTGTACTACTTACCTTTTACCTGTATATTATCTATACCAGCCAGCAGGGTAATCGTGTACAATTTTGAAGGTGAATATGACAGGTACAAGATCAACCACACACGCTACATACCTACACGATTATAAGCTACTAGCTGTACCTGCGACGTCGTTCGCATGGTAATGTGGTGGGAGTTCTAATTTAACCTATCAAGTAAAACGTTGAACTAACCTATTTTAGCTAAAATGCCGTTAAAATTCGTTTGTCTTTCTGATATTAAAATGAGTAAGAAAGGGACAAAACTCGTTTTATTTAACTCAGGTAGGTATTTTAAGTTTTATGAATAAGGGGGTAATAGTTTAGTAGATGTTTGTGGCAATAGATCCAACAGGTAGGACACAGGCATATAATGTTTATCGATCTTCTTCTCTACATATTTTGAACACTGTTTTTTATATTCAATAAATAAAAATGTGATAACTGAAATGATCTTGAGTCACTGGTAAAGATGTGTTTAGGAATGAATAAAAGATAATCCTTTCGAGTACCCATTGACCGGTAAGTAAGTAAGCGAAACAAAAGAACTCTTTTTAATTAGACAACCATTGACTTACTATCACTACGGTGTATAGACTGGCAACCCAGAACATTTTTCTAGGCGTCTTTCTTCCAATCAGGCCGCCATCTTGGAAAATCAAAGAGTTTGTAAACGTGCAGTAGATGCGACAATTTTCTGAGTTCGGATGCAGATGGCCATAGCGGGTTTTAATACACTCGTATAAAAAAAACGAATTACTTATTGATTTAATCACCGACATTTGTAATTTTTTTATACTGGACATCTTTATAGTTCCCGAGGATGCACTGTGTTGATGCAATTTGTCTCAGCGATTTGTGTCAGATTTCATGACAAAGTCCTATTTAAAGTCCATGCGGATCGTCAGATATCGATTTTGATAGCTATCGCAGTAAGACAAAAAAACTAAATAACGACCATTTTCAGTTTCAGTCACATCCATATACATTTAAGGTCCCACGGGATCCTCAGATAATTCAGATATATGTTTTGAAAGCAATTAGAAATTAATATCTCTCACTTATAATAAATCTCTAAATTAAAAAAAGAATCAGCCAGTATCAAACTAAGCATTGTTGTGTCCCCGAATGAACTATGTAAAATCTTCGCAGGTCCGTAGGTGTTAAATAAAAGAGTGGACTGTAGGTATAATCCAAAATAGCAAAATACAGAAAAGTGAGTGTGTTACAGTCGCTGGGAATCGCTGAACAACGGTAAGTTTAACGTCAGTTCTTTTTGAAAGCTAAACATTGCCATATGAAAATTGTACATAGCTAATTCGACTGCTTGTGAATTTTACATTATACATTGAATATTTTATTTAAAAAATATGCAATTAAATTGGAATAATTATTAGTGATTTTTATTACATAGAATGGAATATATAGTTTTGTTCTCGAGAAAGAGGATTAAAAAATAATAGTTTTTAAACGTTTCTGAACATGCTGCCGGCCATGAAGTTTGAAGATCTTCAATTGTTGGCCACAGGGAGCGGGAAAATGGTGTTGAAGGCCCGCCGAATGACACCTCGCTTGGTGCGGATATCAGCGACCCGAGCCACACCGTCAGCGCCAGGAATGATGCGGACGACTCTGCCGAGCTGCCAAAGGAGAGGTGGCAGAGTTCTCTCTTTGATGACCACCATAACACCGTCCTTAAGTTGACCTGCAGAATTGTGCCATTTGGTTTTCTGTTGGAGCCAGAGAATGTACTTATTAGAAAACCGGTGCCAAAACTGTTGTTTTAGCAGTTCGATGTGTTTCCAACGCTGCAGCGATGAAATGTTGGATGCAGTGATATGTGGCAAAAGGCACAAAATGAATAGATCGTCCTATCAGGAAGTGGGCAAGGGATAGAGGATAGAGATCATTTGGATCGTTTGAAATTGGCGTCAGAGGCCTTGAATTTAAAATTGCCTCGATCTGAATCAGTAGTGTTGACATTTCCTCGTATGTTAAATGAGTTTGATCAAGCACTCGGCGGAGATTGTGCTTTATGGATTTGATGGCAGACTCCCATAATCCGCCAAAGTGTGGAGCGTAAGCAGGGATAAATGAAAACTTGATACCTTCAGTCAGTTACGTCTGTTGAGAAGGATTCCTGGAGGATTTTAGAAAATTCGTTACAGGTACCTTGAAATGTTGTGCCGTTGTCTGAGAAAATCGTCTGAAGCTTACCCCGACGTGCAATGAATCTGCTTAACGCTGCAATGTAAGCTTCTTTTGTTAGGTCTGTGACAAGTTCAAGGTGCACTGCTTTCGTTGCTAGACACACAAATTCACAAATGTATGACTTGATTAACACACTCCCTCTGCCTTTGCGGTTTGATATCATTACTGGCCAGCATAGTCTACGCCAGTCTCAAAAAATGGATATTCGAGTTGCAACCATTGGATGCTATTAGCTCAGGCTCACAGACGTGACCTCGCTCACCGACAGCTAGCCGGCGACTGCCCCGTGCTGTCGGCCCGCCAATGGTCCGCCACCACACAGCTGCTACCCTCGCGTATATATTTGTGGTGGCAATCCGTCACAGTTGCAAAGACAAATAGGCATCTTAAGACATTCAGGACAGAAGATATCGTAGTGCTACGGGTACTCCACTGCTCGACGCCATGCATGTCTGATCGGCAGACTAAGAAAATCATGATTAAAGAGACGTTCTGAATACGAAATTCAATATTGCCAAATTTACAATTCCACTCAATTTCTTGCGATTCGAAAAGTTCCTAAAGTTACTTAAATACCTCGCGACGTGCTCCCCCTCATCAAGTGAGTATTAGGCTCTTAACAACCCTCTGAGGCTCATGTCGTTAAAATTAATAATGGAACCATGATTAAATTGTAAACTCTTGCGTTCAAAGTGCTACAACTTGCTAGATGTAAATTGCTTCGCAGCGATTACGCTCGGTCACCGTAATTGGATTTTTTTTCAAGTGTTTTCACAGAATAATTAATAGTACCTACCTCAACGTACAGAAGGTCCACTGCCTAAGTGATGACGTTAGCTGTATTTTTTTTACAATAGACAATCATAGAGTAAGATAGGTTTGTTAACGTACCACATAACTGAAAATCCAAAATGATAACTATTTTTAGGGTTCCGTAGCCAAATGGCAAAAAACGGAACCCTTATAGATTCATCATGTCTGTCTGTCTGTCTGTCCGTCCGTATGTCACAGGCATTTTACTCGAAAACTATAAGGTGTATTTGAATAACATTTTGAGGATAGGTGTATTTTGTTAACCGCTACATAGTTTTGTAATTCAATTACTAAAAAGAAATTTTTTTAGTTGTGCACTCCATACATAAAACTGAAAGTCAAAATTTTCTTTTTTATTGCAAGCCCACGTGTGGCACATCAATCGATAGGCCTTTCAAAATAAATATAAGGTTTCTCAGCAATTGTTTTCATAAAGTGAATAGAGTCGGAGATAATCGCCTCGAAAGTCACTAAAATTGTGTCCCCCCCCTCTAAACCATGTATTTTAAAAATATAAAAAAATATCATGCTCATAGGGCTAATTAAATTCTTTCAGCCTAAATTGTTTTGAACAAGATCGGTTCACAGGTTTTTGAGATATTCCTAAAAAACTGCCTCCTTAAAGAAAAGGACGTAAGTGCCATAAGATTTCAGTAACGATACGATCTTTTTAATAGGCACGGAACCCTCGTTGTGCGTAGTCCGACACGCACTTGGCCGCTTTTTTTCTATTCCTGTACCGTTATCTGTCATTTATATAGGCTTTAACTCAAATACAATGACACCGATAATAAGTAGCCCCTAAACGCACTGTTTAGCGTACTTTTATGGTTCATACATTTTTCATAAAAGCACTGTTTACCACGATGTCAAATCATCTAACTGTTTTTAATCGGCCGCTATATTGCATTAGTACCAACTTCATAAGCAATTTTTTTGAAATAAAAAGTTTTTATTTACTATCAAACAATTTAGAACATAAAATTATTTACATTTAATAAAAATAATTAATTTATTATTTATTTATTTATTTATTTACTTAAGATAATGATTATGTATTGTGTGTTAATATACATATTTTACCAATTATTGGTATGATTTATAGATATAAACCGATCCGATTCGGTTCGGATCCGCGGATTCAGTTTGGTTCGGATGGCAAGTGGAAGGAAATTAAAAACAAAACAGACCATAAACTAGAGGTGTCAATGTGTCATATTTCTAATTCCCCACCAAAGTTCCAGTTCAAAATTAAAAGATAAGGCCGTCAGATAATTTGTTTCCAGCTTTACCGTGCGGTGATGGTAGAATACCTAACCTAAGTATACCTAAGTGGACCTCGTTCCTGTCGATATATAATAAAAAAATACTATTCTTTCTATTCCGTGTAGATTAGATTATTAGTATTTTATAAAAATGATGAATATGCATTTAATAAGATTAAAAGTTTTTTTTATGCGTAGAAGGGTCAGGTCGTAGTGATTAACGTTTCGAGCTTAATAATTAGTGCCATACTAAAGAGCAACATTGAAATACTGTATCGTACAGTCGAGTTCTCCAAATCTACACAGACAACCTTTCAAAAATATCTATACAGAGACTTTATTGTTACTGACATAAGACACGTGTAGATATTTTTGAAAGGTTGTCTGTATAGATATTGGTGAACTCGACTGTACCTACGTTAAGGTCTACTCTACCTACCTGTTACTATAGCGGAATGAAGAACCCTGTCTTAGTAACGTATTGAATTAAAATTGTATATATTATACATATAGCTTCAATGGTTGTAACCTTGTAACTACTTATTTCTTAAGGAGGCCGATGTGTAAACAGACGCCATATGCAAGCCTTAAAAAACAGACAATGTATAGATATTATACGAAAATAATGTTTGAGTCAAGCAGTAATATACCAAATGTCAACGCCGCAAAGACTTACGCGTAAGCTTAAATTAGTAGTTTTGCTCCATTGCACGCCCGTCACTCTTGCGCGCTGCTAAATGTTATTCACTCCAAAACATATCTCTGAGGAAATACCTACACATACTTACCTACTAAACGAAATGAAGTAATGAGCGACTAGCGTTTTCATATTTCGTATATACTTACCTCAACGTTTACCCTCTGCGTCTGATGCAAATGATGCAATTCACAAAACGTGGGTCAATCATACGCTAATATTATATATGCACTCCAATTGGGTATGTTTCGTGGTTCTCGCAAACCAAGTCAACACCCACACCTGTCACTTGTAAATATCTAATTCAACTTTCGTCTTGATTTACCTTACCTACTACTCGGCCCATGGTACCTAAGATCCAGAGATTCAGAAGATACCGGCTAATAATATGTTTATCAATCACCTGTCTAAAAATCATGCAAATTCTCCGAAACGACCATTATAGGCTGCCAGATCTTCTCGTAGGTCTTACAAGGACTCTTAATTCTTCGCACCAACAGAACTGATGTTGTAATTTGTTATTTATTCAGGAAGTATTAAAAATGTGACCTATTATAAAGTGATAAGTACTCTTACTTAATTACTTTCCTGTCCTCGCTCTAGGTAGCTAGCAAGCACAACCTTCTCCCAAGTCGCGTCGCGCAAGAATCGGCGACTCCTGTCTCACTCGCACTGTGCAGATTAGAAAGAGAAGGGTAGACTTTTCCAGTCAGGTGGCGTTGTGGCGTCAGTTGTGTAAGCTTCGCTGCTATCTTGGGAACCCCCGACCCGCACCCGCGGAACTCTAATAAAATATTTACACGGTGAATCAAACTGTTCTTTTGTGAGTTTTTTCATAAGTCACACGAAGATCTTGAAGCCAATATGGTTCGGGGTCATTACGGATCTTTACAATGAAGATTTGATGAGGTGTATGGTATGGCAAGTTCTTAACATTTTTCTGCATGGGCGTATGCAAAATACACAGTGCCTATAAAATACTTATTGCTATCAGTAGATACTAATATTTTGTACCTATTTAATTTACTAAATGCATAACTTGGCCAATCAGCCGTGTCAGTAACAGAGTAGTTGAAAAACACACTCGATAAGGTTATAGTGCCATATCGTAAGAAATTAATGTTATAAAATGATTGGTCATGCTTTCAGAAAGTTTTAGAGCCATAGTGGACTGGCCTGCACGTCTATCATGGGACGGCCGCGACATACTTTCGATTCTTCTCGCACTATACCTCTTGTTCTAAGTGTTCTAATAAGAGAGAGACGGATAGTGCGAGAAAAATCGAGAGAGCTCGCGCGCGGTCGCGTGATAGCGGTGCTTACAACGTTGTTTTATATGCTTCAGTGAGCAAATCTAACCTGGGCCTGCAATTCTCCATTCAGTGGTAGTGAATCGAATTCGAATTTCATGCTGATTATCAGTACGTGGCACTCGCTAACAGTTGATTACGCGCTATTAAGTGCGAAATTAAACGGAAAAAATGTATGGTATTTTTTCTCTTGCAATGTCAGTTTCGCACGCTAATCACACCCAACCCTCCGGCAAACTGTTCAAGGTCATCGTGGCACCTTAAGGCAAGTGTGTAATGCCGATATTAGTGATATCTTCTTAAATATGTAATGTATCAAGATTTTCCAGTTATTATATTTCCTCTTTTTTCGTCTCTGCTTCGTCTGTTAATTAACAAAGCAACCACGACGATTCTTCGATTAATGTCTCAGACAGATGGTCCACTCGTCGGCTCGTTGCGAAAAGTGGCGACGGCAATCCCATAGGTAATAGTTGCATCGGAATTCTGATTACTGCGCATAGAGCGAATACAGTGGACGGTTCTGCCTATACGAACGTATCCGTTAGATGCGTCCGTCCGATGTGGAGCTGTGCGCGCTGTAACTGAGAGGTGGCGAGGTATAGTCGAGAAATGAAAAGGTCATCCACTTTTCGACTTTATTTCAATGCTGTTAAGGTCCAAAAGTGATAAACCTTTTCATTCCGCGACTGACAAAGAAACAAGCTACGAGTTGCTATGCCACTCTCGCCGTGTCAACTCCGGCCCCGCTGGTTATGGTTAGCTTAGAACGCATTAACATCCCTTCTAAGTACATATTTTTATTGCCAATCAATAAATTATAATTTTAGAAGTCACATAATTTCAATATCGGTGATTTTCATTATAATCGAATGCTCCAAAATTATTGAATCACTTCCTGATGACATTCTCCTAAATAATATTCTTTAGCAATTAACTTCGAATCAAAGGAAAAACATATCTGTAACAGGAAATGTAATGAAGTGCTATTTTGAAAATAATAGATTTTTGTTCCTACTCTGTAACGAGCGGAGCGAGCCCCTTTTTTAATACTTGCTTAATGATTGATGAAAAGTCCACTTGGCTGTTTTTAAGCTTTTCATTTGATTTAATAGCTTTCTCGAATCTGAAATTATGCGGGATATTACATCGTTAGGTCTGTGATCGCTATCCTTGATTAGTAGTCATTTGTAAGTCAGATGTCGGCAACAGATGTTTCGCTACGAAGGTAACTACGAGTCAATTTTGCGTTTGAATGCGATCTGCCATTCTAGAGATCTTTAAGAACAAAGATTTTCATTATGATTGTTAAGTTTGACTGCAGCTGCTAACAGGATGCAATTGTTTGGCAATATGACATCTATCCTGCTTAATATGCGAAAAAATATTACACGTAGGTAACTCGTCTAAACCTCAATTCGTATAAGTATCTAAAATATCATTTCATTTATCTAGAATGTCAGAGGGAAATAATTGTAATAGTTTTATCTATTGATTTAGATAATTAAGAACATACTTTTTTTTTAATAGGTATCTTACGTTTTTCCGGTTCAATATGGTTTTCCTTAAAATCGCATGAATTCGATACGTTATCAGTTTTAGGGGTATATTAATTTATTAAAGACAATTAATAAAAACAAACATAATAAAACTTAACCTATAGGTAAAAAATTTGGCATAAATCGCCGTCAACGGGCATGGTGCCCTGGGGACCGATTTTTGACTTTCGAGCGCTCGACTCTTTCACTCGAAAACTGACAAAAATTATGAAATGCTATTTTGAAATAGCGAAAGAAAATTTAAAAACGAGTGGTATTGACCACTCGTAATTAATTCTATTGGTAGAAAGTAAGTGCTTGCCATTTTGACACTACAAACGTATTTACTTTTATTTGATTTTCGAGCGCTCGAAAGTCAAAAATCGGTCCCCTGAAGGCTGGCCGTATTCCCTATAATAATAATAATATTTTATTCGTAAAACATAATGTACATCAGTTTTACTATAGACTAGGAGCTTATTTATTATTTATTTATTTATTGAATATAAATAGGAAGTTATAACCTAGGCGGTACCTATAAAAGATATAACAATATTATTTTAAAACGACAAATAACTTCTCTGTATCGTCATAGGACATATTTTGTAGGGCTTCTCGTAGCGTTGATTTACGTTTCATGTAGTTTAGGGGATATAATAGTAGATTATACACTAAGGGGATAAAGCACTGTTTTATGTCACGGGAGCGAATTGAATCCCGAACGTAACGAAGGACTCATAATGTAACTCCTGAGCGTAGCGAGGGAGTTATAAGTTAATTCCTGAGCGAAGCGAGGGAATTAAGACTGAGTCCTGAGTGCAGTGAGGGGTTCAACCGCCCAAGACTAAAACAGTCTTATCCCCGAGGTGTATACTCTACTTTTCACACCTTATGCGAGACAAAAAAACAGGCTCAGTAGATAAATAATGTTTATTTAGCAAATTAAAAGTACATAGTAACATTAGACACGTTAGTCCAATTATGGAAAGATAAGGTAATGCTTTTATTTGGTACGTTTATTGAGGTTGAGTTGGAGTTTATTTGAGTTGCGTTCATAGCTTCGGATACTTGCGTCTGAGGGTCGAGATGTACCGTAAAGGTTGGGGAAGGTGGATTTTCAGGCAGTGAGCTTGATGTGGATGGGATGTGTTTTGAGGAAGATGGCTGTGGTGGCAGAGGTGTCCAAGGATCATCAATACTAGACGATGGTTTCAAAAGTATTTTTTCACCAATACGATAGCTCGTTCTTTCTTTATTTTTTATAGAATTTTCTATGTAGCCCTCTGCTACAGCGTCAGACTTCCAGCCACCGTGTCTTTTTATTTGGGCCATGTCTGCTCCTGAATCAGCCAATAGGCTCGCCGATGTTCTTCTAAAACAGTGGCCTGTGTAGAGCTCGGGATTTTCCAATTTCAGGTATTTAGCAATGTCTCTTGGCATGCCACTAATTTTGTTTTTGCCAATGACTTGCCTGGTACATTTGCCATTGTTGTAGCCTACAAAAAATCTGTTGGTGTTTATATTAGCAGGGCGTAGTGCTTGGTACTTTTGGACTATTTTGGCATGGTCTTCACGAATTACGAATGACCGTTCTCTATTTGTTTTTGTATCCGGCAATTTTACAAGTAATAACTCTGAATGTTTTTCGATATCATTGACTTTTATGTTCACGAGTTCATTTCCACGACAAGCTCCGTTCACTCCAAAAATCAGGGCCACCTTTAACAAAATAATACATAATTAGTAGCCAGGCGTGATGGTTAGTTAGTGTAGAGATAAATTCAATCAACAATTAGGTTCATAGGTTGTACTCACTTTTATAGCAAGAAAACTGTGGTCGGGGGCTTCATTCAAGAAAGTCTCCACGTTTTGTGTCGTAAGTATCTTTGATTTCTTTGCTCGATGTCCATCCGATTTCCTTTTTAAAAAGGCCAATAACTTGGCATATGTATTAATTTGTATGTCATGTTTGACACTTATTGTTGCACTCAGCATCGAATATATACACCACAGGCTACTTGGCTTCTTTGTAGCTGACAAATATTCAAAATAGACCAGAAGCACTGATTCAGACACAGACTTTACGCCTTTTACAGCTTTCCATTTGTCAAAATTGTTGTAGGCTTTTAGGTATTTTTCCTTTGACTTCTCTGGCAGCAGATTGTTGACAATGCCTATGGCATCTAATTTGATAAACTCAGGAGTCAAAACACTTTCATCACTCGACATTTTCAATATTATTTTTGAAATTAAATCTTCTATAGGCACCTACAAGAACTCGATTTGTTCGTCACGCGTGAACAAATGAAGGCGCGCGACGTTCCAAATTCGAAAGCACAAGCCGTGGTCCTAGATTCGAAATTCGAATTTCGAACACCGCGCTCCTCCGGACCGGGGTTCACACGGAGGCAAACTTCATTTATTTTGTCAAATCAAGTAGGCCATGGCCTAGGACAAATTGTGTTTAGCAAAATTAAACTTTATGCATATAGTAATAAGAATTATGAAAAGTGAAATCATATTATTAACCAGCGGGTTATAATGAAATTCAGTACAACATTATAACCCGGCTAATACCAAGGGATTTAATGTCTTGCTTTCGGTAGGGTTTACATGACCTATAATTCGGCATTGTCGAGCATGTGGTTTGAAAATACTAATAGTTACGTTCGTAATCTTGAATCAAAAATCGGCCAAGTGCGAGTCGGAACTCAGCAATTAGTGTTCCGTAACTTCCGTAGGTACATTCAGTTATTTTAAATATACTTTATCTCCTGATTTTGAAGCTAACTACTAATAACTAAACTGCTTGATTTATTGAATGGAGTTCAACAAAAATTATATTTCTATATCGTCATTTTAATGTTTTAGGTCCTCGCCCTTTTTTGGGTGTCGGGTTCAAAATTTTCGCAGCAAGCTCTCAAACTTGAATGGTATAAGGCAACAACACGATTCACCACTACAGCTCGGTATTCCAATTTCAAATCAAATAAAGAACCTCGTACCTACTTTGATGCTATTTTGTTTCTAGATTTTAACCAAATAGAGTCAACAATATGTAGAAATGTTAACATATAGAACACCAAAAGCTACTTGTAGTGTTGATATCTAAAGCCATTATTAAGCATAGTGTTATTTGTGTGTTTTAGTAACCCAAACAAAACCGCATATAACAAGATTCAATAGTATTTTTTTTTTAGTTCTCACTGAATCGTTTAATTACATAATCCAAAATATTCATCGATATTGATGCGTCATCATTATATCAGCCGAAAGACGTCCACTGCAGGACATATGCCTCCCCCAAAGAGTGCCACAATGACCAGTTCTGCGCCACCCGCATCCAGCGGACTCCCGCGACCTTTAACCAGGCCCCGTATCATGGTCTGCCTTATCACGCAATAAGTGACAAGATAGAGCGTCCGTCATTGGCTGACACCGTTCGATAGAACGAGACGACGCTCTTATCTTGTCACGTATTGCGTGATAAGGGCGACCATTATACGGGGCCAGGTCATCGGTCCACCTTGTAGGGGTCTACCCACGCTGCGCCTTCCGGTACGTGGTCGCCACTCGAAAACCTTTCCGCCCCAATGGCCATCATCGGTTCTACGTGCAATGTGCCCCGCCCACTGCCACTTATTGTTGTGTTGTGTAAGGGCTATAGATACTGATGGTAAGCGGACACCGCAGCCTATAGACGCATGCAACCCCAAAGGAGTAACATGGGCGTTGCCGACCCTTGATATGTTTGAGGGTTCGCCATGTTGACAGCTGAAGGAACAAATTCCCTCGCTCTCAACACAACGCATCCTCGGGAGCTCTGGCGACCTTGCTCACCTCCAGGAACACAACACGTACACACTACTACACAGCAAGCGATAACCTCAGACCAAGAAAAAAGATAGACAGAGCATTACGAAAAACCTATTGAAGCCGGTTTTCAACCAAGCCAAATAAGTTTAGCACACGCTCACGCGCACTTATACAAACAAAAAAATTGCACATAACTGAATATGGGAACACTAAATAATGTGATAACTATGACGCCTGTATTTGGTTTATTAACCTTTATGTACCAGCTTTAAATATGGAACACTAAAAACAAACATTCAAAAAGTACGGAGTTCTTTATTTGAATTGGTATAGATTATGACAACAATAAATCTTATTTTTACTAGATGCTAATTATTCGTCAGATTTATTCGGAAATACGGAAATATAAACTATTCACAATCTATCTCTAAACTAACACACACCTCTAGTACTCGTATATATTGACTCCGAGATCCGCAACAACTACACCGATTCGAAGGTCAGACTTTAACTGGATCGTGGGTAATTGTTGAAAACACCAGACCTGCGTTGTCTAATTACTTGACATCGGGTATTTTTCGGTTTCGGTCGGAACAAATCGGAAACAGGAAACAACACGAAATACAATGCTTTGTTTTCATTTTATCAGTATTCATTTATCATTATCAGACTGCGAAGTGCAATTTACGTCACCAGGCACGACTATACTGAAGAACCAGCGTAAAATGAGACGCTATACCGATTTTATTTACTTTGATTTGTGAATATAATTTAAACTATTAAAGCTAGCGTCATGTTGATAATTTTCCCGCCATCTACACACAATTTCCGTTATGCATGTGTATTTCCAAGTCTTAGTTGGCTATAGTTTTTGAAATAGAGCTGGGGACAGCACTGTATGAAAAAAGTTACTTTGGTCATATTTTACACTATCGTAAAAAGAACTCAAAATTACGAAACCCCTTATTACCCCTCAAACCCTTTATTGAGGTTTACACCTTTTTGACTTTATTTATGTAACTAGGCCATACATTTCTATATCTATACCAAATTTCAGCTTCCTATGTCAAACGGTCTTCGAGAAACCTGGCTGTGACAGACGGACAGCCTCCGAGTGATCGCATAAGTGTTCCGTTGGACCAATTTTGGTACGGAACACTAAAAAGGAAGCATTTTGCAAAATACGCTCGTCTGAAGGAGTAAGGACTCTTAAAAAACCGCAAAGGGCAAAAAAAGGGGGGTCGTGGGCATGCTCAGTCAGGGTGCAGCGAATAGCGTGTGGCTTAAGAAAAGCACAAAAAAGGAAAATTTATCCTTGCACAGGTATGTAATGTTTTTTTATATGGAAATATTGGATAATTATCACCTTATACAGAGCTGAGCATTTGTATTATGTTTTAGTTAGTACAAAGATTGAGATTAGTTATACATTGTAATGGGATTTCGTTTTATTTTCGATATTTTTGTACTTACTAAAAGTTACCCCTGAGTGGCAGCTACCGTTGTTCTTGAAAATATCGATAGTGAATTGCAATGAAATGACGTCATTCGTAATATCCAATTTTCTAGTTTTATTACTTGAGGAGATTTAATTCGCAATCCCACTTGTTAATTTTCGGTATTTATTTAAATTTTCAATTTATTTATTGATAAAACCAATGTTTTTCACGTCAAAAAAATGTACAATTGTATGCCGGCTGTACACATTGGGTCAACGTTGGCGCGTGAGCAGGATGGTTGATGCGTGAACTCTTCTAAAATAACGTAGATAATAACAATACACGAAACCAATACGTTGGTATTTGTCTATATTATCGATAATCATGTTGATACTGTCGATAGCGGGACAGCACTAAGTCCGCCGTATTATGTTCCACTACATTACGAGTACATAGTCAAATTTGTCACGCATAATTTGTTGATACTTCACGTCCCTTAGTTTCTTATGTCACTGCACATTACCCGCGCGCGCGCAACCCTGATGCTTCCAGGGTTGCAAACTCGCCACTTACCTAACCATAAGGTGCGTTCAGAATTATTACTAAATACCTACTACCATTAAACAGAACAATCGAAAATGTATCAAACAAAAACGAATGCGTTAATTTGTGCACGATGACGACGACATCTCTACAACATTTACATAAAACGCTGGTTAGACGGAAATTAAGATCCGTATCGGTATCGATTAACGGACGGTTAATTTGCTGTGCCGACCTTTCGAGTGTCCCGTTCGTGACTCTGGAGATGAGGGTGGGTGACATCCGGAGATCACATTGATGTGAGTTACAAGTATCGGGAATGATAGAAACAGACTGTGAGACTGTGAGCTGTAGAAATCCCGATCCTGCCTTTTTTTAATCATTTTCACATCGTTGACGTTGTCTTCGATGGGGGAGCCCCCATCGGCCAGCGCCCAGCGTCCCAGCCCGACAGCGCTCTCGCTCAAACCTACGGGTCATAGCACAGGGGGGAGCGAGAGCCGTGCGTGGCTCGGCAAACTCCTACCACCTACCCAACCCATCGTATATAGGCTGATTTATTAATGTATTTAGGTATCCTCCATTATCAAGACCACGTTTGGCCGATACACGACTGGGTCCGGGGCGCGATGTGGCTGCCACAAGTGCCACATAAGGCAGGAATTGCCTGCTGCAGTGTTTACGGGGTGCTCCGACTGCTGCGCTAACGGAGCCCCGATCGAAGACACCGTCGACAATTAATAATAATAATTTATATTTAGACGACAATTAGGAATTTAATTTTTACTACACGCTTACTTAGAACAAAAGTTTATATTTGTTTTGTCCATCTGTTTCCTCCATATCTCATTAAATGTTCATCTCAGCGAAAAAGTGTATAGAATCTGTTTTGGAGGTAATTTTATGTAGATCACTTATCTATGAGAATACTTTTTGGTATGGGCCACCGTTTACGAGTTATTTACGAATAACTAACAAAGGAACCTTTAGTTTTAGTGTTGCTAAAGACAAATTTACCTACAACTATACAAAAATTTGCTTTTACTCGTATTATTTCCCCTATCATTGGTTAGGCTACTGCTAAAAAGGACCTTTTTATTTAGGCTTGTTGTCTGCCATTAAATATTAGCTTACTTAATTTAGACCGTATTCGGCCAAACAGGAATAAAGACCTAATATGAGGATAAACGTCAAAATAGTATGAACTAATCTTGGAATAGACCTTAATCTTGTTTGGTAAAATAGCGACTCTCGACGTCACCGTGTTAAAAATTACCATTCTTGTTACCACGAAGTTTTTGAAGGATAGATGTATTGTACGAAGGCTTTAAGTTTACGGGGATGAGGTCATCATATCGCTGACTGGTTTTACCAGTGTACCTGGGTGTATATTTAGCGTTTATCGCGTATATACCTATATATAGCGACGAATGTCAGTCTACTTTTGATGAAGACGTAAGCCAATATTATACTGGTACTGAGTCTTTTCTGGGGAATGTTTCCGCTGTATGTAGGTATTACCTCTGCTGAAGAAATCACTACCCGACAGTGACGTCAGAACCAAGCGTTTCAAACGGTAGGAGATTCTCCTACCTACCGCTTGTATCGGTACGCTGTTGACAGTAGCAGGTTCCAGTGGGACAGGTCCTCCGCGGAAAAAGATAGATAATTTAATGAAGCAGACTTCCAGTGGCCTGACATTTTTATTACCCGATACGAACAGTTTATTAATTTCCAAACGCGAAAAATATAACGGGGTTATAAAAATAAGCCGCCCACATTGCATTCAAGATACAAACGGAATCCAATTTATATAGCCAACTCTTTTCAGCATATAAATTGGGTTTTTAAAGAGCCGTATAAGATCAACAGCCATTTTTGAAACGGCTTTGATTCCGGCGCTTTACGCTGGCTGCCTTTTATTTTCTGCTCCAAAGTTCTGAGAGAGTGGATAACTAATTTGAATGATTATTTACACAAGCTTGCACAATCTGAGCTGATCGAGTTGGCCTGACTTTAAGTAAACTAGTCTCAAGGGCAGAATAATTTGCTTTATTTTAATTAGACTACACTATGTATATTATTAGGTACCTTTAAATTATCTTACATTTACTCATTCTCTGTACACAATATTTACGCACGCAGTACACTTTATAGACTTGTAACATCCCGTTCACACTGCGTCCGTTTACGTGTCCGGAAGGCATCTGTCTCTTTCGCACTCGGGCGAAACATCGCAAGCGAGAAAAAGAGGGATGCCTCCCGGACACGTAAACGGACGCAGTGTGAACGGGGGGTTACATTAAGATGCAGTACACAGTACAGCGCCTTATGCATTGACTTGCCAATTCTGAGGGTGCAGCCATGCTTGACTTTTTGAACTGCTTGAGGAATGAGGAAATCATCATCTTTTTCAATAAATTACAATATCTGTTCTAGTACTGCTAGAAAAAGAATATCATCAAGTCATTAACATTATCATCGCAGATAATCTGTAGCTACTGCTACTCAGCTAGTAAGGTAGATATAGATATTCAATTCTACTTTCTTATACTGGTTCAGTTTATATAAACGCAAACGTCCATTCAGCACACTTGTGAATAGGTTATCAATTTTAATCCCTGGATCACGGACAATAGGATAGAAAATTGAATGGCACGGGAACAGGCTTATTCACCGTGGGCGTGATGAGGCGATTGTGACTGTTGTAAGCGGCTCTATTGAATCTGAATTAGCTTAATTGTATCCAGGAGTGAAAGGGAGAAAGTACATGCCGAATTTATTCGTGTCTTCGTGTATTATCCTTTGTCTACTATGTCATATGAGTCATATCTGTCCTAGAAGTGGTTTTCAAGTTATAGATTGTATTTAAATGACTGATACTAACAAATCTATACCATAGCATAAAGCATGATAGATAGCTAAAAATATACCTCACCAAATTTCATAATTTGTGTTACCTACTAAATAATATGTTTTTTTTTCTGTACACAGCGTAGCTGAAGCGCCGTGGTGGCATGCGGCGCCCACCGCGCGGCACCTCCCACTTCCACTGCTCATCCCTCTACGGACCAACCTTGAAGATATCCAATTTCCTACCCCTGTTCCTCATACTTGCTGTATTTCCCATTACGTATACACAAATGACGAATAAGTCACACATGAGTAAAAGCTATTTTAAAAATGATATTAATGATAAAAGCAAAAACTACACGTTAAATAAAAACCATGAAAAAAATATTACGTTAACAAATAACAATATTACAATAGCTGTAAGTAAGCAATACCAGATCTTTTTAAGTAGGTTTAGAAGAAAAAACAGTGAAATTGTGACAGATGAAGGAATGAATTATGCTAATGGAAATTTAACGGATAATTTAGATGATATGACAACAAACAACCATTATAACGTAACTCCTGAAAGCAATTCATTACATTATCATCAAAAACATTCTTTTTCATTACATAATATTGACTTTGTAAACGCAAATGACGCTGAAGATACCAGTGCTATAGAAAAATTAAGGATAGATGATGAAACCAGAACAAAAATATTCCACGATTATTATTCTACAGTGAATAAAGTGAATAAACATAATGACGAACAAAACACAAATGAATCAGTTACAATAGACGTATTGGATTACAATGAAACAATTGATATATTATTTAATCAAACAGAAATTCTACAAATGGAATCTGATACGAAAATCCGAAGGCGGTTTTCGAACGAATCATTAGTGTCCTCTGATAACCTTTCCTCTCCTCGCGTTCCGACGAAAATGCAGACGCCGCGTCCCGGATTTGTTGAAGGTAAGATGGACCTTAACTTCCTGCTTTAAATTTTATTTCAGGAAGTGACGCTTTTAAAGACAACAAAATTAAGGTAATTGTGAAGATTTATGTGTGCCATGTAATAACTTTGCCGGTCGACGAATATTTATAACATATAAAGAGGCCAGTGCTTCCGTGACGAAATGATTTATGTTTTCTGCTTAGACAAAATATTTCGCTTTTTTGGAATATTGTAATGATATTTTCTTAAGAACCGTACTTAGCGGTATTTTATACCCTCACCACCACCATCACGGTTCATTTAATCTTTGTATCCGTTCTCTGTATCATAAATGTACAATTACACTTACGCGACGCAAAATATACCGAGGAACATGCGCTTAAAAAAAATAAAAATAACAAACACTCCCAGTTTGTTAACTTAATAAGTGCGGATCACATCTTAAGGGGATGCCTTGATTTGAGTCGACGACGCCCCCTTGACAGAGATACGCTCATGCCTTCCGCGCACGAGAAAAAGAGATGCAACACTCTTCGGGAATGGCTTTTTTGGACAAATTTCTATAAATACCCAACTTACTGAAGTTTTATATATATTTCATTAAGCGAGATTTTACATGACATAAAATACTATAGTATTAGCTTGATTGTGTCGTAAAATAATGTATTTTTTGAGTATGCTGTCGTTGGCTGTGTTTTTTGTATCGAGGAAATTTTAGGCAATCATGTATCGATTAAACTAGATAAACAATCATATACTTAGTCAAGAATCATATATCTGAAAATCAGACCTTATTTTGTTACTTAATCTAGTCAGAACGGCGTTTCAAAGCACACGATAATTTCCAATGCACCCCCTTAAGTAGGTATGTACTTAGGTAGGTACAAGATGTAAATTTCCAGGCGTACAACGACCAGGAGATAACAATCAAACAATTCATAACAATGGCGTTAGTTAACATCGCGTTATATTATCGTATTTGATTTCGTTAGAACGGCCTTGAGTGAAAAAACAGAGACTAACAACAAGAACTCTAATAAATAATTAAGGTATTTGTTTAACTATTGTTTAATTCATACAGCAAATAAACAGTAAACAAAATGTTCTCTACGAAGTGCTTAACTTGCATTAATAAATAAGCGGTTTCTTCTCACCTACACCTCAAGTAGTAATGTATTTTATAGTTCTCGTTAATCCGACAAAACAGTAGAATAAAATCTTGATTTTTTTTTAGGGAGGCTCTTCTACACCTAAAGTGGGGATGTACTCGTATATAATGCAGAGGGCGTCCACAATGCGTCGCCAACCCGATCGGTCTTGCGCTTCACGCTTCATTTCACTCCAGGTCTTCTTTATGGCTTTCGCTTCTGCAATGATCGTCCGCCGCCAGGTCTGCTTAGGACGGCCACGTGAGCACTTTCTTTGGGGATTCCAGCCCAAAGCTTGCTTCGGTATGTGATATAGGTCTCTTCGGAGTGTGTGGCCAATCCAGTTCCATTTGCGGCGTTCGTCGATCGGACTCTCCTTGCAGCGTTAGCGATTGACGTTGAATAACTTCTCGGGCCAGTAAATACCGAGAATCCGACGGAGGAACCGGTTGATTTAGACCTGCAGTGGGCGTGAGATGTCTTTTGTGACCTTCCACGTCTCGCATCCGTATAGCAACACGGTTTTAACGTTGGACCGGAATATTTTGAGCTTAACTCTCCGACTCAATTTCCGTGATTGCCTGACAAGGCGGAGCCGTGCAAAGGTTACTCTTGCTTTGGCGATTCTAGAAGCGATGTCTTCCTCAGTCCCTCCCGCTTCCGACACAACATTCCCGAGATAGGTATGTAAATTTGTGGACTCGTTCCACAGCCTCTGTGCCGATGAGCAATGGTAAAGAGCTTGTTGCCCCGCTCCTCATCTCTTGGGTCTTCCGGGTGTTCAATTTTAGTCCCGTGTACACCTTGCCTTTCGTTGAAGGTCGTCCAGCTTGGCTTGCATATCGGTGCGTGTGTGAGTCAGCAGGCATAGTTCAACGGCATAATCCAGATTCTCGAGGAGATTGGACAGTCCCCACTCCATGCCTCGTCGCTTGTTGGTGGTCGCGTTATGCATTATGCCATCGAGAATAACAAAAAAGAGGAGAGGCGATAGAAGACACCCTTGTCGTACACCCGCATGTATCGGTATTCGGTATGTCCTCCGAGACTAGGCCGTCGTGCGTTACTTTACAAGAATAATTCTTGTAAATGGCCTTAATGAGGTTAACAATTTTCTCGGGGACACCGATTTCACGCAGTCGTTCCCAAATGCATGGCCACGTCAGCATTTCAAAGGCTTTTTCAAAGTCTACAAAGGTCAAATACATTTTTCCCTTTGCCATTCTGCTGCCTGCTCCAGTAGTATGATACGCAAAGTGTTAATCTGGTCTGTACACGAACGGTTGGGTCGGAATCCAGCCTGCTCCTTGCGAAGGAGAGGTTCAACGGCTCTCGACATCCTATCCAAGATGATTTTACAAAGCACCTTAGATGGAATGGAAAGCAAGGTAATGCCTCTCCAATTGCCACACTCGCTGAGGTCCCACGAATGTAAACATATATTTGGTTTTTGTTTTAAATACAGGGTCGCGAGTTTTACAGCTCACAGGATTTATATATTAGTCATATATTTGTCACCTAGCATGCTTTGCTAGACAGCTAGGTGTACCCAGGGTGAACTTGTGTAGAAACATAAATAGCCTGCTAGCGCCCACTCACCCTAAGTTGGTTGGCGATGACGGTAGCGCGGCGAGTGTCTGAACCGAGACTCATTTGTATTCAAGATGATATCCAACGGTATGATATGATGAATATTCCAGCTAGACAGCCGTAACCCATTACAGTACCTGACGTCAATGCCATGTGTCACGTAGATCCACCAATAATAACACTGATATTATAAATGTGAAAATTCGTTGATGTTGTCAGAGAGACATAATAAGGAGAATCTGCAGGAAGTTGTATTTATACAACACTAGCTTCTGTCCGCGACTTCGTCCGCGTGGAACTCGTTTAATATCGTAGCTCATTACAAAACGTCCCCTATTTCACCCCTTTAGACGATGATTCCCGGAATGCCGGAATAATAGTAGATTATACACTAAGGGGATAAAGCACTGTTTTATGTCACGGGAGCGAATTGAATCCCGAACGTAACGAAGGACTCATGATTTAACTCCTGAGCGTAGCGAGGGAGTTATAAGTTAATTCCTGAGCGAAGCGAGGGAATTAAGACTGAGTCCTGAGTGCAGTGAGGGGTTCAACCGCCCAAGACTAAAACAGTCTTATCCCCGAGGTGTATACTCTACTTTTCACACCTTATGCGAGACAAAAAAACAGGCTCAGTAGATAAATATTCAAAATAGACCAGAAGCACTGATTCAGACACAGACTTTACGCCTTTTACAGCTTTCCATTTGTCAAAATCGTTGTAGGCTTTTAGGTATTTTTCCTTTGACTTCTCTGGCAGCAGATTGTTGACAATGCCTATGGCATCTAATTTGATAAACTCAGGAGTCAAAACACTTTCATCACTCGACATTTTCAATATTATTTTTGAAATTAAATCTTCTATAGGCACCTACAAGAACTCGATTTGTTCGTCACGCGTGAACAAATGAAGGCGCGCGACGTTCCAAATTCGAAAGCACAAGCCGTGGTCCTAGATTCGAAATTCGAATTTCGAACACCGCGCTCCTCCGGACCGGGGTTCACACGGAGGCAAACTTCATTTATTTTGTCAAATCAAGTAGGCCATGGCCTAGGACAAATTGTGTTTAGCAAAATTAAACTTTATGCATATAGTAATAAGAATTATGAAAAGTGAAATCATATTATTAACCAGCGGGTTATAATGAAATTCAGTACAACATTATAACCCGGCTAATACCAAGGGATTTAATGTCTTGCTTTCGGTAGGGTTTACATGACCTATAATTCGGCATTGTCGAGCATGTGGTTTGAAAAAAATATTATTTACTTGTGATGGTCGTCGCTTGGGGCGAGCCATACATATCCTTCCGCCTGAAGGGCGTAGTGAAGGTTTCCAGGCTAACTCAGGGGTAGAAGGGATGTCCACTAGGGTAAATGGAAAACACTGATTGACTCGGTAACAAATATGGGTCTTTTATGCCCTTTTATTAAAATAGACTCTGAGCTTAAGATTAGGCGCGAGGTAGGTGGCTTATGCACCAGTAAAATAAGGGCCCCGTGGGGCGCTTCGTGGACGTGGTCGCGGATAGCTTGTCAGAGGTTCTACGGTGGAGTCTCAGCCGCACGTACTCGGTACGCCCAGGCCGCGCCTGCTGAGCTCCCTACTCTAAGCCCTTCAAGGGTTCCCCGGTGGAGTCTCAGCCGCACGTACTCGGTACGCCCAGGCCGCGCCTGCTGAGCTCCCTATTCTAAGTCCTGTCAGGCACGCACTCGGTAAGCCCAGGCCGCGCCCTTCAGGGATTCCCCGGTGGAGTCTCAGCCGCACGTACTCGGTACGCCCAGGCCGCGCCTGCTGAGCTCCCTACTCTAAGTCCTGTCAGGCACGCACTCGGTAAGCCCAGGCCGCGCCCTTCAGGGGTTCCCCCGGTGGAGTCTCAGCCGCACGCACTCGGTAAGCCCAGGCCGCGCCTGCTGAGAACTCCCTAAGTCCCTAAATCCCTAAATACCTAGGCACGCACTCGGTAAGCCCAGGCCGCGCTCTAGGTATAGTCGACCCTTGCGACCGCCTCGGGACCGCGGCAAAGACCGACTGGCTGTGTCGTTTTTTTTTTTTTTTTTTTTTTTTTTTGAACCTGACTGTGGCTATAATAGGACGGACCCAATATAGCGGTCGAATTGCATGGTTGGAGGGTAGCCTGGGGAAAATCCAGGGGGAGCCTCCGGCACGACCACGCGGGAAAGTTTGTACACTGGAATACTCTACGAGTTTGCGCTCCAGTGAGATTGGTTGAACGGTATCAACCGAATCTGGGGTGTGAGTGGTGTCGAACTACTGGGAGTTTTATCGCTGGTTCGCTAAAACCTAGCCTAGCTGAGAAGAGTCCAGCAAGAAACTCAGCTAGGCCCGACCTGGGTCGGACTGACTCTACCCGGTATGCGGCGGTACCGGGACGAATAGGGGCTGTATGTGTCTGTGTTGTCGTGAATTCGCGGTGGACGTCCCCGCCGGCGGGAACGCCGAAGTGTACGCGATGGGATGGACGCCGAAAGCGCAGCGTTCCATCTTTCGATGGACGCTGTGATTTCGTCGTCCGGGTCCGTGAGTGTGTGCCTAGGACGCCGGACCGTGCGGCCCCTAATCAGTGAGCGCCGAGTAACGACTGAGGGGGGAGGGATGGGAGCGTAATCAGCAGCCTTCCTAACTAACGGATTCCTATGGTGGGGAGCGTTGTCAAAATAACGTCTGGCAGCCTGCTTAAAGAAACCATACATGGTGCTAATCCCCATGTCGTGGTGCAGGCTGAGGTTCGATTGGTACCACGGGGCACCAGTCGCCCTACGGAGGAAACGATTCTGAATGACCTGAAGCGGTTTGAGCGATGACATAGGCACGTGAGCAAATACTACACTTGCATATGTCATGATTGGACGAATACAAGTGTTGTAGAGTGTCAGCTTATTTCTAAGTGACATTTTACTAAACTTGTTGATCATCGGCCCAAGCCTTCCTAGAACGAACAACGCGCGGTTGCGTACCCTACGGATGTGGCTACGGAAGGTCAGTTTCCTGTCGAGGGTCACTCCAAGATATTTGGCCTCATTGACCCAGGGGATGGGTCGGTCAAACATCTGGATCGGGGCCGCCCGCCTTTCTGTGCTAATGCAGTCAGACGGGTGGAAGACTATTGCAGTGCTTTTTTCCGGGTTGACTTCGATACGCCAAAGATTAAACCAACGGCCTAGGTCGGTGGTTGCCTCTTGGAGGTATCGCCGGATAGTAGCGTACTTACAATGGGTCGTAAAGAGCTGGCTGTGTCGCTGCGCGCGCTGCCTTTTATACGGTCGGCCGGCGCCTGTGTGTGCGTGTGACGCGATGCGGCCGGCTCCATGTGTTCGTGTAGCGCGGTGTAGCCGGACCGTGGCTTAGCGTGCTGCGGTCGGCTCCGGTGCATGCGGGCGGCGGTGTAGCCGGACGGCGTCTTGGTGCTGGTGCGTTTCATGCGGCGCGCGCTGCGGCCCGTGTTGCGAGGTTGAACCGTCGCATACTCGTATGTCCAGGCTATAATATATGTACACCAAAATTCATTTTAATCCGTTTAGACTTTTTTGCGTGATTGAGGTCCAAACTGAGTCATAATATTAGTAGGATTGCCAGCAACACGACTCGCTTGACACGCTCGTAGCCGATCCCGTGATCAATGACGCTTACACAGCTCAACCGATTTGGATGAAATTTTGCGCAAAGATGATTTGCAAAAACTCCAGCGACACGACCACGACTCGTTTGACAGACTCTAGCACGCAATTGAGTTTAATGAATAAATTTCACTATTTTCCCTACGGTGGTAGAATTGTGCTGAAGTTTACCAACAGAGTGAAAATGTAAATCCTACTACTATTATAAATGCGAAAATATGGATGGTTGGATTTTCGGATGTTCGGATGTTCGGATGTTAGGATGTTTGGAAGTTTGAATGTTTAGATGTTTAGATGTTGAGATGTTTGTCATGTTTAGATGTTTGGATGTTTGTTACTCAATGACGCTTGCACAGCTCAACCGATTTGGATGAAATTTTGCGCGAAGAGTTTATAGCCTGGATTAAAATATTGGATAGCTTTATCCCGGGTCCACGCAAACGATGTCGCGGGCGGAACCTTGTTATGAAATAAGTAATAAAACTGCCCAAAGAACGTATAAAAATAAGGGTTTTGAATTCACAATATATATCCGTAAAATTGGGAGAGTCACGTATTTTGTATTCAAACTTGCAAATGAATGGCACAAACTCCACCATATTGAGTTAAAATCAGTGGAAAAGTGGTAAGTATACTTAATATCCAAGCTAAAGGTGTAGATTCCTTTAAATGTTTCCACCTGGGCGATTCGCGTATTCTGTAATGTCATAACCGACACACGCTGGCATTGAAATTAAAACGATAAATGCTTGTAAAATAAGGCTGAATATTGAAAATAATAAAATGGTACTAATTGCATTACGTGTTTCTGTGTGTGTCTAGAACACGCACACATTTGCAACGTAGTTAGTAGGAGATCTTAGGTCCCGTTTTCTAAGGGGACCTTGCATTTTTGAGATTAAGCAAACCGCTTGGAACTGGTGTTCCTAGGGGTGATCTGAGCTGATTTACGAGGTTCCTCCCAGCAGGCGGGCAGGGGGGGGGGGGGCTTCGGCGCGCCTCACTCTAAGCTTTATATCTCCATACATCTAATAACTATATCAAGTTTTGTGGTGCCTTTTTCGTATAATTCGAGGATGAAGCATTCATTTTTGTGACTACATTTTCACTCACCCATACAAAAAATACGAGAAATTCAAAATTAAAAAAAAACTTTACCGTTTTTTTTTCGGAAAATATTCAACAGATATAAAACTATTAGGATTAGCTCTAGAAAAAAAATACATGTGAATAGCCCAGTTATCCTACTATGTAAAAAAATAAACTTGTTAACCATTTATGCCTTATGATTGTAATAAAAAAAAATGTATTGTGTCGCAACGTGAACCGTGCTGAAGTTGGTATCTAGTTTAATGCGTAGGCATTTAGTTTAAGCACGCATTCACTTTAAAACTAAATTCTACACTAGTGTTTAGTGTATAAATCAAGGCGAAACTAAAATATTTAGCAATTTTGGTCCAGTTTTCTAGATATACCAACTGCATAAATATGTAATCATATGAAAATATATAGGATTACCAAGTTACATTTGCAGTGAATAGGACAAAAAAGAAAGAATGGGACTGCATTAATTCATAATTTGTATGTATTGATAACACAATAACCTACAAAAAGAAGTAAGATCCCATAAAAAACCATTCCATGTAAAAATTATGCCAACACTCGCAACTCTTCCACCGTAAAAAGTTGTGAGATATTTCGTAGTACATAACTACAACTTTACTACCAAGCAAGTCTCAGGCATTCTTATTATTCTTTATTTGCTAGCTAAATAAAATTTTGTGACTTGGCAATCACACAATACTACATAGTTTTAAGTATGCAGAAATCCATAAATGCAGTAAAGTTGTGTGATTGCCAAGTCACAAAATGTCACAAATAAATTAGGTCGTCGATAATATTATAGAGATGCCCGAAGTATCCTTTTAGAGAGCACTCCCTATGCGAGATCCAGGTCCGGAGGCAAGCGGAGCCTAAGGCTGAGCTTTTCGTAGGAATGAAAGGCCCTAAGCATGCTTTTAGAGAGCGGTCGCTATGCGAGCTCTTGGGCTGAAGGCCTGTGGGTGAGCCCCTACAGACAATTACTATCCCCAGGTGCCTTGCGCGAGCGGCCAGGCAAAGGTCCAAATCAAGCCTTAAGAAAGCGCTCGGGGGCAGAAGGCCACGTATTATCCCCAGATGGCAGCGAGGCCAAAGGCTGAGCTTTACGTTGGAATGAAAGGCCCAAAGCATCCCTTTAGAGAGCGCTCTCATTCATGCGAGCTCCTACGGACACTCATTATCTTGCAAGCGAAAGCTGAGGCCCGAATCCCCGAAGGTAAAAGGGAAGGCAAGCGAAGCCGTGGACTGAGCTTTTCTTAATAATTAAAGCATGCTTTTAGAGACTGGTCCCTAGGCGAGTTCGAGGGCCGAAGACCCGAAGGCAAACGCCACGGACACTTACAATCCCTAGTTGTCTTGCAAGTGAAACCTGTGGCCAAAGTACCGAATATGAGCGGCGAGGCAAGCGAGCCCTCACGGACACTTACTATCCCGTAGGTGAGTGGCGAGGCGAGCGAGGCCAAAGGCCGTGCTTTTCATTGGAATGAATGATTCTCGGTGTCTTGCAAGCGAAAGCGGAGGGCGAACCCCCACATACATTTACTATCCCCAGGTGTCTTGCAAGCGAAATCCCAGGCCAAAGTTCCGAAGGCCAGCGGCGAGGCAAGCAAGGCCTTTTCGTTGGAATTGAAGGCCCAAATCAACCCTTCTGAAAGCGGTCTCAATGCGAGCAATGACCCCTAAGGACACTCATTAGCTTCCGGTGTCTGCAAGGGAAACTAGAGAGCCGGAGGCAAGCGAACAAGAAGCAAAGCGAAGGCTGAGGTTTTAAAAGGAATGAAAAGCCAAAATATCCCTTTAGGGCGCGTTTCTTATGCGCTCCCAATAATATTTCAGAAAGTGACGGGAATTTTCTACATAAAAAAATTGGTACCTACCTCATATACTCAATTTTGCGCGGCATGCCGTTTTGTCCAAATGTTATACCCACATGCCTTGACGTTGGTGAACTATGATAATTCGAGATAAGTATTCAAGTCAACATGTCAAACAACTTTTAGATGACCTCTGATTTCATATCAAATATATGAAGGCAGAGGTCATCTATCAAGGTGGCTGGTTTTTCAATATCAACAGCAACGTCGTCAGTGACAGGAGTTCCAATATAATTAGGTCTCTAAATGTCTAACAGTTACTATCTGTGGAGGTATCAATCAACCAGTTTTGGTTAATAGCCTTTAGCCGCCTAGCACTATTTTACATCCCGTGTTTATTCACGTTTTATCTATATTTTGCTAAAAGTTTGAATGGGGGTCTTTTTACTTTCTAGTCAAGTATATACTTGCCAATATCATAGATTCAAGGAGTTCCCATACAAAGTTCAACCCCTTTTTTTAATATTCTTGTAGCCTTATAACCTGACCGGGGATTTTCTTGACAGATTAGTAAAGTTTGCATCAAAATCCGTTCTGCCTTTTTCACGTGATGCGCGATCACATTAACAGATAAACAGACAAACAGACACACTTCTAAAAACTGCTGGAACGTGTTCTGTTATCGATTCTACCTCTAAGTATCCCGAAACTACTTTTTTTCGAATATCTTCCATGTAGGTGTAGGTTTGTAGGTAGGGGGGCTTTCGATCCTCTTCAGCTTTATTATGTGTATAGATTTAATTTAAATTTGTATATATATCACGTCCAGAAGTAATTTATTAATGTAATCTGTAACCAGAAGAATAACAACTTATCAGAAATCGTCTAAACACACTTAAAAATCCTAAAAGCTGCATACCGCTCTTACAATGCAGGTACGCCGCGCGACACAAAACATTTTTTTTACCAAAGTTATAAACGAAAAATGTTTGACAAGTTTAGTATTCTATATAGAAGAATACCTGGGCTATTTACAGGTTTTTTTTTGTACAGCAAATCCTCATAGTTTTAATTCTGTAGAGTATTTTCGAAAAAAAAGTGTAGTTTTTTTTTTTAATTTTGAATTTCTCGTATTTTTTGTATGGGGACTGAAAATTTAGTCACAGAAATGAATTCTTCATCCTCGAATTAGACGAAAAAGACACCAAATTTGATATAGTTGCTAGATGTATTCACATTCTTTCTTTTTTGTCCCATTCACTGCAAATGTAACTTGGTAATCCTATATATTTTAATAGGATTACAAAGATATTTATGCAGTACCAACTGAAAGTCAATGCAGTAAAAACTCTAGAAAACTGGAACAAAATTGCTAAATATTTTAGTTATTCCTTGATTTATACACTAACCACTAGTGTAGAATTTAGTTTTAAAGTGAATGCGTGCTTAAACTAAATGCCTACGCATTAAACTAGATACCGACTTCAGCACGGTCCACGGTGCGACACAATACATTTTTTTTTATTACAATTATAAGGCATAAATGGTTGACAAGTTTATTTTTGTTATAGTAGGATAACTGGGCTATTCACAGGTATTTTTTTTTCTAGAGCTAATCCTAATAGTTTTCATTCTGTAGACGATTTAAAAAAAATAATCAGTAAAGATTTTTTTTTTATTTTGATTTTGTCGTATTTTTTGTATGGGTGAGTGAAAATTTAGTCACAAAAATGAATTCTTCATCCTCAAATTATACGAAAAAGACACCAAACTTGATATAGTTATTAGATGTAGGTATGGAGATACCTATAAAGCTTAGAATGAGGCGCGCCGGAGGCACTTTTTAGGTAGATGTCTATATATGAAATTCCGTGTTTAGAAATGGCCACCAAATCTGACAGCTGAGACGTCCATTGACGGCGCGACATTGAGACAAAGGTCATACAATTGGCTGAGTTTTAATGTGCCACTTTTGGAGTGCTTATAACCTATCTACTTCTTTTTTATATTACATCATTGGTTGACACTCCAAAAGTGGCACACTAAAACTCAGCCAATTGTATGACCCTGCATCAATGTCGCGTCGTCAATGGACACGTGTAAACGTGTCTCAGCTATCAGATTTGGTGGCCATTTTTAAACACGGAATTTCATATAGACAACGTATCTACCTCTTTTTTATATTACATAATTGGTGTCAACGGTTAAATTATGTACATACTCGTACGTACCTTATTGCTAGATTTCTTCGCGCGGAAACAAACGACTAACTTTGAATAGTTACGTTCATTAACAACGCGGCAACTTGGTAACTGCAATCATAGTGTTTCTGGCGGTGCTCGTTGTTTGGAAACCGCACGAAATCACATCATAGCCGCCATAGAAATGGAACTTTACAGATATCCTTGAAGCAACAATATTAATGTAAGGTAAAGGTCCCAGTACTCAACGTTGCACTAGTTTATGACATAGGCAATTTATGGCAAAACGACATGGTCTAAAAATTTGAATTAAGAAAAATCCTCTTAGTCACACACACTAAGAGATGTTTGTAGGTTATATCTTTGCAACGAATTTAACCCATATTGTTTTCCAATGACATAAAGTGCCCATGCCATACACTAGTGCAACGTCGAGTGCTAGGACGTTTACCCTATTAGTTGTGAATGAGAAAGTACACTGTACAGATACTTTAACGGATTCCCAGAGTAGCTGGCCAAAAGAACGTGACGTCGCCGTAGAAATTGTTAGCCAAATAAAATAATAAATAAGTATTATAATAAATATGTATTAGTACCCCCAGCCTAATTAATTACTTACCTTTTAAATTACGCTTATTTTATTTCTTGGTTTACACCATAATACCTACCAATTAAGATACACGGCAATGTGACCGCCAAGATCGAAAAGCAAAAGAGCGACACAGACACAGCGGCAGTGGGTTATAAATCTTATAATGTTATTAGGTAACTTACATCTTTGGCTTTGCTCTTATCAATAAATAAACCTTACGACCGACCAAGTTTAACCCAAAGTTGTTGACATTTAAAGCAATTAATTTACTCAAAATGTATTTAGAAACTCCAACTAGCTATTTTCCTATACCTACTCCATGTATTGCATGCCTGTCGTTTTCGGAAACTAAAAAGCGTTTAACAAATTTTATTGAATAACAACACAATCTTTGAACCTACATTTGCACTCTTTCAGATTTCTACCGAATTTTATTGTGGGACTAGGAACTTGGCCTATTTTTTATATTTGTGTTGTGTGGCACTTATCATTAAAAAGTATTGCTATTCATTTTTCGCATCACCGCTCGTGAAACAGCGTGATTTTTCAAAGACGCGTCTTTTCAAAATTATACGTAAAAGAAAAGTTGTTGTTGGTAGTTTTAACTTTAAGAGGATTGCTTTTAATTTAAAGTCAGTTGACTTTTTCAGAAGAAGTTTGCGGGCTCTGTAAAAGACTTTATCATTTATGCAAAGGCTACTCGATTGAAGGAATTTTATGCGGTATCGGTGGTAACGGTTTACCGAATTGTTGAAAAATGGAGGGAAGTATATTTCGAACACATACGTTCGAAATGGGTTCGGAGGGATGTTTGTTTTTGGTTTATTTCTTTGGCACGCTATTCAGTCTTAACGGCTTTATGTGAGCATGGTGCAATCAATCGGTTTTAAACGTAGGTGTGGGGCGTGGGCGTCAACACGTTAATCCGTTAATTAACGAAGTTAACATCTTGAGTAACGGATTAACTTATAAGTTAACTTTAAAAATGGTCAACGTACTCATTAACTTCCATTTACTATCCATGAGTCCGTTAATCGTTGATCAAGTACTAAGCGGATTTTGGCCGTGCGGCCAAAAACACGTCCCGACAAGTAATCTCGGGTCGGTCGGTGGTCATTACACGCTATCCGCTAAGACAGATGCAAGAAAACAAAGAAATTTGTCACCGCGTGTGTGATAAATCTGCGAAGAAATTTGTTTGATACCTATGATTCATCCTTGAGTAACGCCGGTGAAGTAGTTAATAGTTTTGAGGGTTTTGATTATTGTGATTTACATAACACGTCCTTTTTACAAGCTGTATAATAATTTGACGTGTTATAAGTGTAGGTCAATGCCTGCAGGTAAAATTTGACCAACTTCCTGGAGTCCAATCGAGTTTAAAATTTTGTAAATTATGTAAGGCGGATGACAAAGCAATACTATGGTCTAGTGAGATTGACTGACGCAACTTTGATCACGAGTTAATGGTTAACGATTAACGTTAACATCCGTTACACCTTCAAAATGTTTACGCTTTACCGATTAACGAAGTTAACATTTTTATGTAACGCGATTAGCGGTTAACGAATAACTATTTGATTAACGGTGCCCAACTCTGGTTTTAAACATAATAATAATAATATAGTACATATATCTTCTTAACTAAAATATCTCTAATAATACTATGATTTCATAAAAGCGTATTTAGGGCGGGTTGAACCAACTTACGATTTCAGGCCGATCAACGTTAAATATGGCGCCGGCAGCTGTCATTCCATAGAAACTTGTCAAACTGTCCATACATTCAAATTTTAACGAACACCGCTTACGATGACAGACTGTTTGGTGCAACCCACCCTTAGTCGTCTTAAGGATTATTTATGATATTGCTGTTTGTTTTTTGAAGTCAAAACTTCTTTAGCGGTGCTGAGCACTTTTTGGGATGGGGAAAAATTGTTAAATACGCGACAGAGTTTTGTGACGTCAGATGTGAAGGAGGTCACTTTTTGCTGCTAGCCGATTCGACTTCATTCAAAACTGAACGCTATTCGTAAGATTATAAAGCCGTTAAACACTTTTTGCAATAGCATTATTTGCAAATTTTGTAATTTTAACCAACGCGTCCTTCACCGTGTTGCTATTGAGAAAATTCGAATAGTTCGAATCTGGGCGTTATTCCTAAAGAGATAAAGCTTAGAAAAATATTTACCAACGGCAAAAACAAATTGATATTTTGGTCGCCACCGCCATCTGCTGTTCTTGCAAATTCGAATAGTTCGGATTTAGACATTATTCCTAAAGAGATAAAGCTTTGAAAAATATTTGGCAATGGCAAAAACAAATCGGAGTGCAACCCGGTCTTCTTTTTTTTGCATCTGGGAGATATAATTCGCATTTTATTATCAATCTATGCTTCTGAATGAATTACAAATAAATAACTACCTAAGTGCAATAACAAATTTTCATAATGTAGCGCACCTTTTCATTGACCTCGTATTTTATAAGTCCGACGACACGATGTTATGAAATCGGAATTTACGTTGTTGGTTTGCCCCAATTTTGGATCCCGAGCTGTTTGCCGACAGCAGATTTAGTCCATTTATTGCAGATTAATCAAATTAAGAGGCAGATGTAAGCGATATTAATTCGGACTGAGCCGGATAATACTGGCTTCCAAATTAATGTGTTTGGGGAATTAAAAGCCGGATTCTTTTAAAATTGCGACTACGTTTTTTTATTCGATTCAGTCTTCCAAATACTTAACCACCTAGGCGATTTTTGTTTTTTTTTTTTTTTATTGACTGTAGTTTTATAATAATCTACTATCGACACCATGGCGCTATTAAAGCCCTATGTATGTCCAGCAAATGAACGTCTTTCGGCTGATATGATGATGTTGAATCTACTATCGATCAGATAAGTTTTATGTCGGACATAAAGCATTCGTTCCTTTCTGGCAAATATGCGAGTACGAGAGGGACAAATGCTTTAGGTCCGACATAGGGGGTCAGTTGTTCTTAAAACGTTGTCAAAGGTTTTGTAAATTTGCCACACATACTTTAAAACTATAGGAAAGTGAAGTTAGTAGTAGGTACGTAGTTAGTGAAAAGATCGGACGGCAGATATGTATGTAGGTACAAGCCGTGAATTCTTACATCAATGTCTTATAAATGTAAGTTCTTTCCCATTACCGAATCGTTGCCATAGCATCCGACCGTAATGACCCACATGTGAGAGATTAAGCAAACGGTGTAAACGTAAAAAGCAGGCCAAGTCCGAGTACGCCATATTACCACTAATGATCTCAGAACCTTAACACTTCCCTTTAACCTCACGGGCTACGGAACTCGCGATGCGAGAGGTAACGAGGGTTCCCTGACGGGTCATTGAACGGACAATAGCTTTAAGTATTAGAATTAGATGGACGTTTATCCTACATATGGCGGCGAAGTTAAGGGTCGGTGTTCTGGTTAAATTAATTTGTGAATTACACACGCAATCTGGTTCCCATTATGTTTGAGGTGCAATCTCTATTATATCATCCATGTCCTGTCGAGGTGGTGATGACGATGCTGATGCTTGCTCCATCGGCCAATTTAAATTTAATGACCCTTTTTATTTTTATGATTTTAAGGACTTCAGACTAAGTTAATGAACCGAGTGAGTATCAAATGCAAATAAACTAGTCATATCAGCCGAAAGACGTCCACTGCTGGAACGTGCGTGCCACAGTTCGAAGGCACTCCTCTCTCGATTTCAAAGAGTATTGGGATCCTTGGTGTTGACATTTCCAGCGACGTCCAGTTTCGAAGACACTTAGAGGGCAAGGCCAAGCTGGAATCCAAAAAGCTAGGTGTGCTTAACAGAGCAAAGCGTTACTTCTCCCCGGGACAGAGACTTTTATTATATAAGTCTCAAGTCCGTCCCCACATGGAGTATTGCTGTCATCTCTGGGCGGGAGCACCTGGATACCAGCTTGGGCCTTTTGACTCGCTTCAAAGACGCGCTGTGCGAATCGTCGACAATCCCAAATTCACTAGCGATATCGAACCGTTGAGTCTAAGGAGAGACTTCGCCTCCTTTGCGTGTTCTATCGCTTGTACAACGGGTTGTGCTCTGAAGAACTGTTCGACATGATGCCTACGGCTGCTTTTTACCACCGCACCGCTCGCCATCGGCAGGGTATTCATCCTCACACCCTGGACCCTAAATGTTCGCGTACCACGGTTTCAGAGAAATTTCCTCCCTCGGACGCTTTGGTTGTGGAATGAGCTCCCTGCGGAGGTTTTCCCGAGGGACTACAGTATGGGGTTCTTCAAAAACGGAGTGTATAAATTCTTAAAGGGTCGGCAACGCGCATTTAACACCCCTGGAGTTGCAAGCATCCATAGTCTACGGTAACCACTTACCATCAGGTGGGCCGTAAGCTTGTTTGCCACCGACGTGGTATTTAAAAAAAAAAAAAAAAATTGGTCTCCCCAAAGAGTGCCACAATGACTCGTCCGACCGCATCCAGCGGCCTCCCGTGACCTTTATCAGGGTATGAGTCCACCTTGTGGGTCTACCCACGCTGAGCCTGCCGGTACGTGGTCGCCACTCGTGAACATTTCCGGCCCAACGGCCATCGTTTCTACGTGCAATGTGCCCACTGCCACTTAAACTCGCAAAGGACCCAGCAAGCTGTGTAAGGATAATGTGTCTGCCTCCGACAGACCCGGATAGGTTAGCAAGACCTAAGCAATGCTGGCTAGATGTCGCCAGGCCTAGGAAAGTCACTCAAAGGGCAATGGAGAGAGGCTATGTTGGGAATTTCTCTGCGCGATCGCATCAGAAATGAGGTTATCCGCAGCAGAACCAAGGTAACCGATATAGCCCTCCAAATCGCTAAACTTAAGTGGCAGTGGGCGGGGCACATTGCACGTAGAACCGATGGCTGTTGGGGCGGAAGGCGCGGCTGAGATGATGATGATAGTGATACATATATTATATTATTGTTTGTAAGAAGCCAAAATTACGATTCCTTAAAATTTTGTAGATAGAAAAAAAGTCGAAAGTTGCGTCTATTTTCCTTATTCATCTCTACCAATTTAAACAACATGTGATCGTTTCGTTACCGACGTAATCAAGGATAGATCTCATGTAAAGTCTCATTGAAGCAAACATTAATAAAACTTTACAATTATATATAGTATATCACTGCCCTGATGTGTGTTCTGACATTTGTCCAAAAAAGGCATTCTTGAAGGTTTGCATGTAACTCTTACTAGAGGGTCAGGTTTATAAGAATGGAGGTGGCCCTTAATTGCCTGCCAAAGGTTTGAATTTGAATCCAAAGGATATCTTACGAGTCGAGTTCAAAGATATGTACTTATACACTTTTGCACCTTATTCCATTAAAAAAAACAACTTCAAACAAACTTTTCGGAAGGGGTTAATGAAGTTATACAGAATAAGGCAACAGCTATGTCCAGGTCCATGGATCATTTGCGGCATCTCTCGGCACACGTGTCTCTTGTGTTGTTACGTAATTGTTTTTCAATCCCACGCGTGATGTACACTTTGAGAAATGCGCCAATATGGATGTTTCCGCGGGTAATCCAGGGTTTCGATGATGTACTTCGCAATGGACTAGAAACCATCCTTAATGTGAGTTTGGAAGAGTCCCACTGGCTAGTCTTCCCATACGGCATGGTGGGCTAGTAGTTCGGCGCATGCAGGACATAGGGCTTGTGGGTTTTCTTGCTTCGTCACACGCGTCTCTTAAGCTGGTAGCGCGCATTTTGTCTCGCGATATTGTAGACAGCGTTCGTGTGCCTTTTGTGGAAAATGCTTTAACCGAGTGGTCAGTTCGTTGTACTAGTGGTGAGCGACCTGAAAAACTAGAGGTGCAGAGATCGTGGGATGACATTTTGAGTCGGCAAACTTATAACGAGTTGCTAGAGGGTGCTTCGGGGATGGAGTTAGCTCGTCTTAAGGCCGCAGTTGAGCCCGAATCAGGAGCTTGGTTGCATGCATTGCCTTCATCGCACTTGGGAACCTTATTAGATGATGATTCTCTGCGGATTGGCGCTGCTTTGAGGCTTGGGTGCAAAGTTTGTGAGCCACACCTTTGCGTCTGTGGGGTGATGGTGGAGTCCAATGGGCATCATGGGCTAAGTTGTGTACGAAGCGCTGGTAGGTTCTCTCGGCACCATACCATCAATAATAGTATTCGTCGGGCTATGGTGTCGGCAAGTGTACCCTGCGTTTTGGAGCCCCAGGGTTTGAGTCGGACGGATGGGAAGAGGCCAGACAGTCTTACACTGGTTCCTTGGGAGAAAGGGCGTAGTTTGTTGTGGGATGCGACTTGTGTTAGCACCTTCGCGGTGTCGCATCTTGCCCAAACAACGCGGGTGGCGGGCGGTGCTGCAGAAAATGCAGCAAGGCACAAGCACGCTTAATATTCAAACTTGGAACCGGTCTATGACTTCGTCCCTCTTGCTGTCGAAACGGCGGGTCCTTGGTGTGTCGAATTGAAACGTTTTATACAGGCCTTGGGGAAACGTTTGCGAGATAGGGGTTGTGACCCAAGATCTGGTGCGTACCTGGTGCAACATATTTCTTTGGCTGTCCAACGCGGCAATGCGGCGAGTATTTTTGGGACGTTTGCGCCAGGAACGTATCTCGCAGGACGATAGGGTTGGATCTAGGTGGTGTGTATGTATATGTACTATAGTTTTAGTTGACGATGCGTGTTGCGGATTGTGTGTTGTATTTATATTTTACTGACGAAACCTGTGGTGGATGCATTATCTGTGGAATGACGAAACCTTCGCTGTGGATCTTGATGGCATGTAGTGGTTCAGTTTTATTCTTTTTTGTGTTTGTTTTTCCTGAATAAATCCTTATTTTTATTTAAAAAATGTATAGGTACATACACATTATACATATCTTTGACGTCGACTGTACGAAATGGAAAAGAAAATACTGAAAACCGGGCTCCGAAGCAAAACGCTGAAGATGCCAACGGGTAAAGGAGCGACCACACCGCTGCTCAAAATACGCTAACGCACCATCATGTATGAAGAATACGTGACGCATACGACACGTCAACGCGTATACGCAGCGTTACGCACCGGTGTGGTCGCTCCTTAAACTGGGATGAGAGATAGCGGTGTCACAATTAAATTAGGCTAATAGATGATTTACTGTCATTCAAGCTCAGCACAAATGGAAAATTGACAACTCGAAATTATGGGTTCAATAATGTAAATTTGAAAATGCTCGACACCAAGCCTGAATTATACTAAAATTGTATTACGTCCTAAATGTAAAATTTACATATTTGTCGACAGAAATACGTCCATGTGGAAGTAGGTACATGTATATACTTTAGTCCTAGCGGTACGCCAAAATAAGCTGCAAATAGTGTTAAAAGCCATACCAATCAATTTGACCCGTTGCACGAAAAAAAAACAAAAAAGGTTTTAGTATGGGAAAAAATGTTCTGAAACCTATCGTGTGTGGTATCTAATGAAAGGGCTTACTTAGCCGATTCTAAAAGTATATCAAATCATTATATTTCAGTCACTTGTTTTAAATTAAAATTAAAATAATTTTCAAAACATACCAAGTTTGGGCTCCTCCGGTTATATCATACGGTTGAATCATTATTTGTAAAACATACCTAAAATGATATGTAATAGGCTCATCATATCCAACCCCAAGAATCAATTTTAAAAATATTAAAAATTTAGTATTTTTTTATAATTTTTAAAAATTACAAACTGTGACAAAATCACAATTAGTTGAAACATGTATAAAAAGTTCAATTTTAGACACTGAGGATGATCAATACCAATGCCAGAGGAGTTTTCAATCTACTACTTCAGAAATATGACCAAAAGCTAGGGCGTTATAGGACATCGATGTATGGGAACCAATATTTTCTTCATTAAAGCATGAACCTTGGCACACTTGATACTTAGGTGGACTAGAATCGAAAACGTCCGGGAGCCAAGCGCGGAAGCCCCGCTGGTGGGGGGGAGGAGGGGGGAAGTTTCGTTCCGCCGCGGGTTCTTTCGGTCCTCCTATCGTCTTATTTATAGCGACTAGAGCATGTTTGGTATCGTTTTCGGATAAATTGAGGATGGCCGATAATTTTCTGGGACATTCATAACATGTTTTCATAGAAAAAAAAGAATAACAGGCAAAATTCAAAAAATCACCTACAATTTTTTTTCTTTCTGCAACGATTACGTGAAAACAAGCAACAACTTGGACATTAAAAAAATATGATTATAAAGCCACATTTATATGGATTCCAAAAACATATAATATATTAAAACAACTTGAAACAAAACTACGTAAAAAAAAATTTAGAACAGCAGATTCGTCAAAGTTTTACTTCATAAAATGAGGACCTCAAAATATTTATAGCGACTAGGGCATGTTTGGTATCGTAGTCGGATAAATTGAAGATGGCCGATCATTTTCTGAGACATTCATAACATGTTTTCATAGAAAAAAAGAATCGCAGGCAAAATTCAAAAAATCAGCGATATATTTTATCTTTCTGCAACGATTACGTGTAAACAAGCAACGAAATGGGCATTAAAAAAATATGATTATAAAGCTACATTTATTTAAATTCCAAAAACATATAATATATTAGAACAATTTCACACGAAACTACGTAAAAAAAAAGTTTAGAAAAGCAGACTCGTCAAAATTTTACTTCAATGAGGACCTAAAAATCAAACTTTATAATTGATTGATTTTGTAATGTAACTACTAGATTAATTCCACCCACCCACCCACCAGCGGGCCTTCCGCGCTTGGCTCCCGAACGTTTTCGACTCTAGTCCACCTAAGTATCAAGTGTGCCAAGGCTCATGCTTTAATGAAGAAAATATTGGTGTTGTCCTATAACCCCTAGCTACAAAGGGAAATACGTCAGATATGAATTTAACATATAATTTGAACTAAGTAAATGGTCGATTTTACACGTATTTAATATGAACCTATTCCATACTGGACCAAATTCCAACTGGGCTAGATTCATTTTGATTTGTTCATTTCGTGTTGACGATTTTAAACAAACAAGCAAATACGGACCGGACTGATTGAGCCCATGTCCCGGGGAGAACTGGTTACGTAATGTGATGTGCAAAGCTCCCACATACATTATTACAGTCCAGACCTCGAATTGACCCACTTAGATCTCGAATTGCTATTGTATATTTAACTTTTAGTGCCTATGCAGACTGCGCTTATTAAGCGCGCCGTCGACGCGGGTTTGTTGTAGACTCTAAAATTATTATTACTCCAAAAGAAAGAAGGAAAAAAAAAATGCCTAGTGACGAAAATCCCATTCAGATATCTCAAAGAATTACGAAGCTACAACCGTTTTAATATTGCTTCTTAGAGAGAGAAAACGCAAACGGTGTGTGACGTCACATTACGAGGGCGACACTGAAAGTCTTTAGAACTGGCCACTTGTAATAAATATAATAAAAAAATAAGTTCAAAATTTGAAAATGGAACTCTTTCTTAATATTTTTGTGTACGAATTCCACTCGATTGTCATTTGTTTTACGATTTGGCGGCAAATTGAAAATTGTGTGTACTACGTGAGCATGAATTTAACGCGAGAAAATTTTCGAGCAATGATTTTTTACGACTTTCGATGTAATTTAAGTCAACAAGAAAGTTATGATAGACTTCGATTGGCCTTTCACGATGAAGCCCCATCTCGTGCTACTATTTACAACTGGTTTAATGAATTTAAACGTGGCCGCACTAATCTCACTGATGATCTGCGTGAGGGCCGGCCTTCTACGGCGACTACTGAAAATAACATCAGTGTTGTGCGGCGTATGATAGAGACTGACAAAAGAGTAACCTATCAGCAGATTCGTACAAGCTTAGCCATTGGTATGAGTCAAGTCCACAAAATCCTCCATGAACATTTAGCGGTGAGGAAGCTTTGTGCCCGGTGGATACCTCATAATTTGACAGAAGCCCAAAAAGTCCGTCGTGTTGATTGGTGCCGTGAAATGGGTCAAAGATTCAACGGAGGTGACTCAAATGCTGTGTTCGACGTAGTTACGGGTGACGAAAGCTGGATTTACTGTTATGATCCTGAAACTAAAAGACAGTCTGCTGAGCGGGTGTTTCCTTCCGAGGAGTTGCCTACTAAAGTGAAGAGAGGTCGAAGTGTGGGAAAAAAGATGGTGGCCTCGTTCTTCGGAAGGACTGGTCATTACGCAACAATTATTTTAGAGGATCAAAAAACAGTTACTGCCAAGTGGTACACTAACAATTGTTTACCACTTGTCTTGGAACAAGTTCGAGAAAAACGGCCTCGCAGTAGGATCCTGCTTCACCACGACAACGCCTCATCGCACACCGCCAAGCAAACGATCGACTATTTGGCGACGGCAAACGTGGAATTACTGGGTCACCCACCTTATAGCCCCGACCTTGCACCTTGTGATTTTTATTTATTCCCAAAAATTAAAGAAAAACTTCGAGGAAAACGTTTTTGGACGCCGACGAAGCAGTGGCTGCGTTTCAAAAGGCCGTCGAAGAGACCCCTAAGGACGAGTGGGCAAAGTGCTTTTCTCAGTGGTTCTATCGAATGCAGCGATGTATTGATGTGAAGGGAGGCTATTTTGAAAAGATATAATAAAAGTAATAAGTTGCTTGATTGCTCAGTTTTTGATTTTCTAAGAACTTTCAGTTTGACCCTCGTACAGGATGCTGCCGGCAGGCCGCATCGACGGCCCCGACGACCGCGATGCGGCGCGGCACGTTGCCGTCTTCTGTGACGTCACATTCTTCCAGCGTCATCGTTTCAAATGAAGTTGCGTTTTGCGAAAAAGGGACAGAACATACCCTTTCTTAAAACTTTGGACACTTATAACTTCGTGATTACTTAACCTTTTGCGTTGATTTTTTCTCCATTTTACTACATTTTTTATCCTTTTTCGAGAAACATGACATTATTGACTATTTTATTTAGGGTCTACGCCCCTATTTACTTATGATTTGACACAAACGGCCGCTTAAAAAACGCAGTCTGCGTGGGCCCCTTATGTACAGTCTTTGCAAAAATGTCTTCCTTATTAAGAGCTCAAACATATAGCCACAACCTCTATAGCAAAGAAATAGAGTCCGCAAATAGTACATTATTGTCGAAGCAACGGAAGTAGGTAATCGGGAACTTTCATTCAGATTATACTTATTGAGAAATTATATTAGTAAGTATAAGTAACCCAATAATAATAGCAGTTAGAAGTGCATTACTGGATGATTTATTCTAAAATTATATATTTTTCGCGATATATTTTAATTATAAGTTACGTAAATTTAAACGTAATTTAAAACACCAATCAGCGCGCAGTGACGTCCCTCCATAAGTCACCAAAGTCACCAAAGTCACTCACGACCATACAAAACGTCTTTTGACATTCGCAGGCTAACGGCGTGATATTTTAAGAAACTTATGTAACAATCTTTCATAAATTGGCCTACAATTTGCGCGAAATTCCCCATTTCCTAGAATAAACTTGTATGAACTAGAATAATTTGAGAATAACGTATCCCCAAGTATTCCCAAAGTATCACGTGACAAACTAATTTCTTATATTATTCTAGTTTATACAAGTTTATTCTAGGAAAAGGGGAATTTCGCGCAAATGGAAAGCCAATTTATGAAAGTGTGTTACATAAGTTTCTTAAAATACCACGCCGTTAGCCTGCGAATGTCAATAAACGTTTTGTATGGTCGTCGAACCAACTTAAACTGAATTCAACGAAAAATATCTGTAAAATCGAAAAAGGCTGCCATTGGTGTATATGGACATGTTGTGGTGGTTTTTTATGGAAAAATATTTTTTTTTAAGTGTAAAGATAAAAGGACAAAAGCTTATCCGGTACCTGGAGTTGAAGTGAGGCTATGTTATTTAAAATGCATTTATTCATCAAGTAATTTTTAATTTACCTCTTCCGTTATATTTTCAGCTCGACAAGAGAGTCTTATGGAGATAACGCAGTTGGTTTTGTTCAAATAAAAAGGGAAAATCAAGTGTGTATCGTCAAAGGTCGTGTAACTCCTGAACATAAAGTTCGTGAAAAAGGCTACCAAGTAGAGATCCTTGTTGGGGAGTTATCCATTGTAGTAAAAAAGTAGGTATCATTTATTAATATCAATGAAACTGAAATTGTATTATTTCTGTTGTACAAATTATATTCACGCGCCATGAAAAGTTTGACGTCTTATAGAGTGACGTCACGTCAAGCCAGTGAGCGTTCACGCGCGAACTTTGAAATGTAATTTTATAATTTGCATTAAATACATTATTTGCGCATATTTAAATTTTGTTGCTTGTGATATCTTTATCTAATCCTTAAATCTTTCAGATAGATTAATTGAATGAAATAACGCAAGTTCCCTGTTGCTGGCTGAGTATTATTTTAATATATACTTTCTGAAAATGATGAGGCATGCTTTTCCTTCCACCACTTCATGAAATTTTCGTAGGCATTTAGATATGTCTTTTGGCTTTGCAGGGAACAAGTTATCAATGCTTGCAGCTTCAATTAAATCTGGAATCATTTTTCAATATTTTCCGTAAAAACAACTAGCCACTTATATACTGTAAAGACGGAACATTCTTTGCATTGCCACCTTTTTTGAAGTGAAAACTTCTTTAGCGGCGCTGAGCACTTTTTGGGATTGGGAAAAAATTGTTAAAGACGCGACAGATTTTTGTGACGTCAGATGTGAAGGAGGTCACAAACTTTTATATTTTGCTGCTAGCCGATTCGACTTCATTCAAAACTGAACGCTATTCGTAAGAGTATAAAGCCGTTAAACACTTTTTGCAAGAGCATATTCTGCAAATAAATTTGTAATTTTGTCCAAGCGTCCTTCACCGCTTTGCTATTGAGAAAATTCGAATAGTTCGAATTTGGACGTTATTCCTAAAGAGATAAAGCTTTGAAAAATATTTACCAACGGCAAACACAAATAGATATTTTGTTCGCCGCCGCCGTCTGCTGTTCTTGCAAATTCGAATAGTTCGTATTTGGACGTTATTCCTAAAGAGATAAAGCTTTGAAAAATATTTGGCAATGGCAAAAACATATTGGTACCCGTCGCACCCAACGCGCTCGCGGCCCGTCCGCCTAAATAATTGATAATTGTTTATAAATTTGCGTCAAATTCATTTTTAGGGTGACACCGTAAGATGTAACGTGACCTGATCGAAAAACTGTTACAATGTTATTGAGTTTTCACTTCTGCCGGCACTCCCGGAGTGCAACCCGGTCTTTTTTTTTTATAATAACATGGAAGTGTATTTTTTTTTCGAAAATGCCATTAGTTAATTGGGACAGCTAAAAAGTCGCGATAAGTCACAGCTGCTGATTTTCCGTTTTGGCTGTTTAGGACCTATACCCTTTTTTATATGGCCGTTTTACCTTTTTAAAAAGTTTGTACCTCGACAAATAATGGAATTTGTATGCAACATTGTTGTCGAGCAAAATCGAGCCAGCAAGGTTTTTATTTTTTTATTTTTGACTAACCATAAACTATGCACTTCACGTCTTGATTTTTAACCAATAAACTCAACTTTCCCGAACCCCGATTTTTTTGTTTATTCTGTTTTCACATATCGAGGGCTTCATGCTAAAGGGGCGCATAAGCAATAATAGGGTTCTTGCTTATACGCCCCTTTAGCATGAAGCCCTGTAGCTAGTTGTTTTTTTTTTCAGAAAATATAGAAGATCCGGACAGGCTGGTGCACCTGATTGGGGACTTTCTGGCAAACAGGGCATTCCAATATCGCGTGGAGGGCACCCTCTCGGTGCGTCATCCCATTCGGGCGGGCGTGCCGCAGGGTGCAGTACTATCTCCCTTCTTGTTTGCCCTGTATATCAACGACCTGCCAAGGATAGACCGTGTCCACTACCCGCTTTTCGCGGACGACACGGCTATATACACGTCTTCGACCCATCCAGATAGGTTGCGAGCTCTCCTCCAGCGCGCGATCGACTCTCTCGGGAGTTGGTGCCGCGCCTGGAGAGTGGAGTTAAATCCGCAGAAGAGTGCCGTGGTGGTCTTCTCTCAGAGGTTAGGATACGATGCTCTGACCGCGCGGCATGGGGTGCTGTCCCTGTCCGGGAGGGTCAGACCGTGGGCTACCCACGTGCGGTACCTCGGGGTTCTCCTGGACAGGCGACTAACTTTTGCCAAGCACCTTGGTGTCGTGCGGGACAGGGCGTCTTTTTATCTAAGCAGATTGTGCCACCTCCTTAGGCCGTCCAGCAGCTTGTCAGTAAGGAACAAATTACTGATTTATAAGGCGTGTATCAGGCCAGTTTTCTGCTACGCGAGTGTAGCGTTCGCGCATTGCGCTAAAACGCACTTGGGACGTTTGCAGACCCTGCAAAATAAGTTTTTGCGGCGGTCTGTAAACGCTCCGTTTTATGTGCGTAACATAAGGTTACACGCGGACTTATTTATGCCTTCGGTGGCGGATCACATGAAGCGGATTTCCACTAAGTACTTCGAAAAGGCGGCACTTAGTGGAAGTCCGCTCATTAGAAAGGCAATTGATTACGTGCCTGGGCCGGACCCCAAGCTCAGGGATCGCCGGCCTAGGCACGTCCTGAGCTACCCGGACGATGTCATCACCATGGAGCGGAGGGCCGAACTTGAATACGATGTTGAGTTCCGCGCCCGGGAACGGCAACAGAGGCGCTGTGGGGCGGCGCGTGCGGACGGGCTCACTGGCTTATCCTTTGAGGACTTAAATACCGACGAGGACTTGGTGGGAGGTTTGCGCGCAGCTTCTCCCACCAACCTCCTGATATTGATGAGAGTGTGCGACCTCCCTCTTGCTCTTCCTCCTCGCCTTCTTTCCCATACAGGCCCTCTCTGGCGAGGCGGTATTTTAAATCTAATAGCGTCCGACACTACACCCGTCCTCCTTCTGTTTCTGTTAATAACTCTATTTGCTAATTTCTACTCTCGTCCTAAGTCGTGTGCTGTTTGTGTATATTTTTGTCTTTTGACAGAACTATGGGTAGGCAGCGCGTGGCATTGTCTGCATCCTTTTCAGTGTATATAGCTCTCAGTTTGTTTGTACGTATTCCTATATTGGTTGATCCTTCCTTTGGTGTTGGGTTTGTTATGTTTTTATTTTTGTGCCTACTTACACTTATATTTTGTATATACTTGTTATGGTTTTGTTATTAGTTAGTTTCTTGTACATATCTTGTGTGCATGTTACCCTTCTGGTTGTATATATATATATATATATATATATATTATACGTTAGATTCTAAGGTTTGTACATTACTTAGTTAGTTTTATAGTGCATGGATTGCACGTTAGATTTAAGTTTGTATATATGTATCTGGGTCGAGCGGCTATATGCTGTCTCGCCTACGGCTCTCGCTCTCTCGCTTCGCCTTGTGCTGCCGCATGGCGGCTGGCTGGGGCGGGGCGGGGGGCGTGGCCTGTGCGCCGCAGGGTGCGTTATTGTTATCACCGCACTTAAGGTGTGGTGTCGATTGCGCGCCCTGCGGTGTCTCTTGTTTATTAGATTTAAGGTAGTAGTTAGCTTTTGTATGTAGGTCCAGGACTGCATGATTTGCACGTTTCTTTGTAGTTAGCTATAGGTAATTAGTTAAGGGCCTCTTCGGGGCCCAACTTGGAAAGATAGGTAAGGAAAAAATAAAAAATAAAATATTGAAAATTGACGTGAAAATGATTCCAAATTTAAAAGAAGCTGCACGCTCAGTTATTGATAATTTGTTCCCTGCAAATCCAAAAGACAAATATGTAAAGTCGTACGACAATTTCATGAAGTGGCCAGAAGAAAAGCATGCAGCATTTTCAGAAAGCATATTTTTGTTTTCTTGCACAGCTTTCGAGAAAAGCACTATATTTGTCTCAGCCGGAAAGGCAATGCTGGCTTCGTATTAAATTAAACGGACTCCCAAGGTCGTCCGTTTAAAATTAATACTCAACCAGCAACTGCCTACTTCCGTTGCTTCGACAATAATGTACTATTATACGTGCCGTGTTGCAATATCTTTGCAGCGAACATAAAACCATTGCTATTACCACTAGGCTACATATAATTTATCCCAGTGCTTTAATTTTCTCTTTTTCTAATACGTGAGATTTCATTTGAAAGTATTTTAAACCACATGAAAATGAGAAGGAAGGAAATATTCGGATCGAATGTATTTATTTTATCGTGCTTTTTTTAGTGTTCGGAGGTTGGTCGATGTAACTTTACAAGTTACAGACAGACTGCCTTTTTACTGAGATACTTTTATCTTCTATCTTTCATCTTGAGAGAATACATTTTGATAACTTTAATAATGAGGCAATTGAACGGCGACGCAAATTACAGTTTTGTTAAATTGTTTTTTATTTGACTATATTCAGAATAACCCTTCCGAATCAACGGTTATAATCGGGACTCGAACTCGGCCGGAGTTAATGAGTTTCTGATTACTTTAGATGATCATTGTCTTGTGAATAAATGTGATCTCTAGGGCAGGAAGTTTGCTGACACGAGAACCCGAATTAAAACTCGGAAATACTAATTGCACAGTTTTAATTCAAATCATGGGACGGCTGAATAATTTAGAAATTACTCGTGCTTAGGGTTTTAATTCATAGCGTCTGACTTTATCGGTAAATAACACGCTACATTCGATTTTTTAATTTATTTTATTAGACGTGGCAATCCAGAAGCCCCTATTCAATACCTACTTTAAGTTTTTTTGCTTTCTCGCCGGGGCCCATGGTTCACGAAAAATTGTACCTTTTTACTGTTTGTGTTATAAAATTTTATGCTACTTTTAATTATACTTATTTAATTACATTTAAAAATACAAATATAAAGTACCCAGAACGCTAGGGCAATATAATTCAATATTACTGTACTACACAATTTGTAAAAATACATTAGATACTAGGAAGAGAAATGCAAGCTCTTCCTTTTTTTTCCTGGATTGTAAGGTATTGGGAAACGAAATTAAATAAACAAGCACTTTTAAATAAAACTATACGAAAATGTTTCAATGAACATACCTGCAATGTTTGTACAAATAAAGAACCAATTCCATTTTAACACTACAGGATTTCAAAGCAAAAAAGCATTGTAAGGTTCTGAATTTAGCTCCGGAAAATCGTATGTTTATAAGTGTTTTCATAAGGAAGTGTTTACTCTGTTTATTAACTCTTTCACTGCCAGGAACCCGCCTAGTGGGCGCCTACGCCGTAGTGACTTTCCGCCTCATACGAGAAAAACCTCGAGATCGGCTACATAAGCGTAGCGCGTAGCGATTCTTGGCAGTGAATGTGTTAATGTTAATGTCAATAAGAACTATTTTTAGTTTGTAAAGTTTATGAATACCATATTAATTTATGTAAACTCATTCTGTAAACTAATAACAAGTTTTTCAATGCCCATGCCCGTAAAGTTCATGTTTATGTTGTGTGTAGGCTGCATTAAATCGCTTTTTATGCTCTAGCGCTAGTGCATAAAATTAAAACCGCTCCTGGTCCCGCCCACCACACCACGTCAAGCGCACGAGTTAATCTATACACGGTGGAATTTAATCGGTGAACAGGAACCCATTTTTCTAATTCAGTAATCGATGGCGGTCACGTTTATGTAGTACTTAAGTGGAACCAAGTTTTTTTTATCATAACTAATTTTGAAGTTGAAATTAAATTTTAAATAAAATTTATTGTCACCCTACTAATGGTGGTCATTTATTGACGTCTGATCTGTCTAGTTTCCCGCCAAAGCCAGCAAGCACTTGACGTATGTACACTTACGAGTAACTTCCCTTCAATAAAAGTAGGGTGTCCATTTATTCAGTCAGTGTACATTTTACCGATGTTAATTAAGTGTGATTAATTAGATTGTGAGCTATATTGCACGAGATCTCACGTATTGGTTTCTGTGTAGATTGATAATTAAGATTTTTGGATTCCTGATCACCGATTAAATTCCACCGTATATAAATAAAAGAATAAGTCCTGACTGACTGACTCATCAACGCACAGCCGAAACTAATAATGTTATAGAGTTGTTTTTTGCACAGTAGGTTACTTTTATAACGTGGGCTAGGGATAAGAAGGGATTTTTGGAAATTCCATCTCTAAGGGGGTTAAAAAGGGGTGCAAAGTTTGTATAAGGGAAACTTTTTTCTTAAACCAGAAACTTGAAACTTTGTACGGATTACTTATTAGAATACAAAAGTAATTTCGGCGTTTTAAAAATTCCACCCCTAAAGGGGTTAAAAAGGAGTGCAAGGTTTGTATGGGGGAAACTTTATTTTCTTAGCTAGAGACTTGAAACTTTGTAGAAAGATTACTTATTTAAAATACCCCTAAGTGTTAAAAAGGGGTGCAAGGTTTCTATGGAGGAAACTTGTTTTTTTTAGCTAGAGACTTGAAACTTTGTAGAAAGATATTCCTTAAATACTTATTCAAATAAAATAAAAAAATGTGATTTAGAAAATTCTACCCCTACTTAGAAAATTCTACCCCTAACAGGGTGAAATTTTCATCCCTTCAGCAAGCAAAATAAGGGTTGATTATACCTTTCGCTATTCGTCAGCAGGTGGCGTTAGTGTAGCAAATGAATTTAATTATTCCTTAAGGGATTTGCCACACTGGACGCGGTCTGCGGTCAGGTCTCCCATACAAAATTGTAGGGAAGACCTGACCGCAGACCGCAGAACACGTCCAGGAATTGCATATCAGTGTCTGCCACTGTTTGAAATGTAATATGTCTAGACCATTTTAACTAAGAATAAAATTCACTTACCTATTTTAATATCTTTGTCATCATCAAAAATCTACGCGGACGACGTCGCGAGCGGTCGCTAGTGATAACATATAATACATGTATAACTTCCTCTTTAAAATGCTCGAAAATGTAGACGTGAAAATAGATCTCTTCGCTCAGCTTGTGAACAATATTTTGGGAAACCAAATTTGCATCGGTCGACCAGGGAGGCGCCATGTTCGCCCGACTTAGTATTTCCAGTATACTTACGAGTACATTACGATTACTGTTAGTTAACCACTGACTGATAGTTTGCCTTCATTTAATTTTCATCTTTAATGTCATACAAATAAAGCATTTATCAGAATACTGTTACCCACGTCTACCGATTTAGAAATAACTACTTAGTTTGTTTGTGAGGTTAAAGTTGATAGGTAATTAAATGAAGGCAAACTATCTGTCAGTGGTAAACCCCAAATAATTCTACTGTAAATCGATATTTAGTGAAATTCAGACTTTCACTGACAAAGGGACGATACATCTCAATCATCTCGATGTAAATTCGTATCGAGTTTGCAACAATTGTAGACCCATTTATCAACCCGTGCCCTAGTTGAGCGCCGGCTAACATCAAATTTATCATAGTATAATCTGGACATGGGGTCGCTCGTAAAAAAAAAAATGGTTGGCAAACGAACACGACACAGAACAATGCTTACAGATAATGCGAAACAGTAACTACACGTCTGTTTTACAAGGTGGCTACGTTCATTGTATTGTAATAAATCTCCTTCTTACGTGATACATAGTACATTGTGATACAAGTGTGGTATGTTGATAATTACACCAGAGGCAGAATTGTTCACGTGAGCCGCAGGTGAGCGTGATAAGAGAGCCGAGGATGTAATTATCAAAGCTCACGCGTTTCATATGGCTTTTTTCAACACATTTGCGAGGAAAAAATCCTTTTCATAAAATGAACATGTTAAGTATAGGCTACTTAGTTATTTCCTTTAGTTATTGATGGCAACAGGTTTTTACTCACATTTTGTACATCGACAAGAATTTCCATTGGCGCCAATTCTATTTATCACTTTTCTATTTACCAACAAGTCAACGTTTTTAATAATAACCAAACACGCATCGACAATGTTTACCAATATTTGTGACCTATAATGGCGCGCAACTACGTATTTTTTTTGTGAAGTTCGCGCAGTCGCGCAGGTGTAAAGCGAGACTAAGATGAAATCTCTAAACAGCCAATACAAAATAAAATAAATATTTTCGTATTCAATACCAATTCATGTAAAATGTTATCAAAAGTAAATAGCTTTACTGAATGAAACGTTTCTATATCGTTTCGTTTCATATTCAAGAAGAAATAACCAATTAATTCACAAAAAGGATTTATTTGTTTTACCGGGTAAGAATCCATTTGCCGAGAATCAAAAAAAAAACCCTGTTCAACCCGGTTAATTTAAGAATGCGGTGTGTCCATACATACACCTTGCTGCAAGGTGCCAATGTTTCTTAATCGGGATATAACCATAAGACACGCGTGTTTAATACTCAGGATTATGAGCCTAAAAACGACGAAGCAAATGTGTTGAAAAATATATTATTCCTTCAAATCTCCGTTACTTAAACATATTATGCTGTCACCACCACTCCTCCCGATTGACTGTCCCATCATCCACCATGCCAGTGTTTATATACTCGTACTCTCAATATTACCAGTTTTAAGTAGCAATCACCTTACTCTTTTATTTCTAATTTTAATAATTTACTTGATACTTACTGAAATAATGGCTAAGATAATTACATTCATAATGTATTAAATCTTACAGTATACGATTAAAATATTGGATTTGGTAAGTAGGTACCGCTTAGGTACAGGCGACGTCAAAGATATGTCTTTTTCCCCACATTTTAAAGAAATAAGGCGCAAAAGTGTAAGCATAATCTTTGGCATCGACTGTACGAGTTGCAAGGTACTATGAAACCAATGACAGCTACTTACATAATAACATTTTTAGTCATATCCAATTTAAGGGAACAGTAGATAGATACCTATTATATAGTATCAAACCTCCATCATCGTTTAGTAATCTTTTGAACTTATTTGAGGCGTCAATCCCCTAGGATTATTATACTTCAAATAGCAACAGAACCTGCAGGTCGATCACGTAACGCATTCTACGTACGTCAGGTAGATCTAAATGTCAATTTTTGTATGGGAAAATGACAGTTGAGTTGTCCTCACGTGCGTTCGAAAAGTTACGTGATCACCCCTCTGGTTGTGTAATCTGTACAAGTGTGAACTGTGGACGTACACAAGCGAAATGCCCATCGAGAGGTAATGGCCTACAATACATCAAGCATTTTTTTGACCGCCACCCCTGTCCCAGCCGCAATAGGAGAGGCAGTTAGCCCTAATGTCCCTTGTGCAGTAACGATTTGCTTTGGCGCTTTGATAAGGCCCGCCTAAGAAATTCTATTAGGTGAAAGGATTGCCTTATGATTTATTTGCCGCTTTGATTCATCTATTTCAAATTACCGCCTTACCGCCTACCGCCTTATTATCATCATTCGCTGTAAAGGAGAAAAATTGTATTAGTCCCAATAATGCCCAGTAAAAGTTTGTTACTTCTTTCAAACAGCGGAGGCAGCGTTAATACGATTTGAAAAACCATTGCCCATCTTATTTACCAATTTTACATAACACAATGATAAGAAGGTAATGATTGTGAGGTTGTAGCTTTGTATGTGTGTGTAGGGAGTGATCTTTTGAAATACTCATTCGATATCAAAAATTCTTTCACCGTTATACAGCGTGTTTTTTTTATATCTGATCCCTTCGAGGATGCATTCCTGAGGTGACATATACTCGTATAATCTTCTTTAAGACACTAGTATCTAAATTCGCACGATTTCTTTAATTAACACTCTTAGTATAGTGTAAAGGATCTGTAATATTTAAACAATGTTGGTTTTTTAATTTTGTAGTGATATACGGTGAATATATGGTTTAAATTTTCTCCAGAGGATTTCCTAAGTTCACAGTGAGGAACCTGCATTTGTCTCAAATAAAGAGATGGCAATTCATTTTTTATTAATTTGTAATCGAAACTGGCCATAGGCTAAGGTAATTTCTTACGTAAGTAAGACATGCTTCAGCGCGCTACGTGTGATTTCCGCTACACATGTGCATTAAGCTGCTACGGACTACGGCGTAGCGCAACGAGCGTAACTCAGTAAACGTAAACGTTAAGTATTAATTAAGCATAAAAATAGTTTACTTTTGCTTCTGTAAACACGCTCTATGACAAAAGTTGCAACAGATCACTTGTTGTCGCTTGATGCCTCCATTGTAGGCGGGTATTTAGGAAGTCCAGTGCACGTGCGCGGGATCGCAGGGGAAGCGGCGCGCGTCGGCGCCGGACAGCGCCGATGCCAGCGCACGCGCACGCTCACTTTGCATCAACCAGCAGCGCGTGCTGAAAAAGTGCGTGTGAGAGGCGTGTGATCACGGAGTTTGGCCAGTCGTCTCTGGAGACGGATGTACCGGTGTAAAAAGAAATATATATATTATATTTTTACCGAATGAAGCACTGGATTACAAGAGGACTGGATTAGAGGTACAAGTTTTTAAGATACGTGGGAGGTAATGCCTTACATTTCTTTTTCCTGTATATATATTACTCATCCTCGTATTATCCTGCCACGCTTGCTGACTCAAAGCCTTATATGATTTTTTGTCTTTAAATAATATCAAACTTTTTTTTAAATATATTCCTGGTCTTTTTCCCTTGTCTTCCAAAATGTTCAATCGATTCATATTTTATTTTAATCGCGGCTAATACGCCAAGAGCGCGATGTCATTAAAATAAAACCCGGCCAAGTGTGAGTCGGACTCGCGCACGAAGGGTTCCGTACCATTCTCTATAAAAACGGCAAAAAAAATCACGTGTGTTGTATGTCCCCCTTAAATAATTATTGAAATGAAAACTTCTTTAGCGGCGCTGTGCACTTTTTGTGATGGGAAAAATTGTTAAACTCGCCACAGGTCACGTGACCGTAACATTCTAAGACGTGAGATTCGAGACAGGTCACGTGATCGTAAGATGTCACGTGACCTGATCGAAAAACTGATACAATGTCATTGAGTTTTCACTTCTGCCGGCACTCCCAGAGAGCAACCCGGTCTTTTTTTATTCTGTTTTTTAGTATTTGTTGTTATAGCGGCAACAGAAATACATCATCTGTGAAAATTGCAACTGTCTAACTATCACGGTACATGAGATACAGCCTGGTGACAGACAGACAGACAGACAGACAGACGGACAGCGGAGTCTTAGTAATAGGGTCCCATTTTACCCTTTGGGTACGGAACCCTAAAAATTACAAATTCGTAGTTCGAATTTGTTGATACATTAATTGAAATTACGCCTTAATACGAAATTGCGCATATAAGTTCTCATGTGAGAATATTCGGAAATCGATTCTTTTTTTATGCTTTATCCTTTGGTATGGGTTTCGTGTAGATCTATCGTAGACCGGATCGAAATTATTAATAGGTAAAAGACAAAGCTGAAGTTCGCGCAGTGCGGTGTTTAGCGAGACTTAGATGAATTCTCTAAACAGCCAATACAAAATAAAATAAATAGTTACGTTTTAAAATGTTATCTTTATTAATTCATGTACAATGTTTTTATTATTATTATTATAGCTTTATTTCCCACTTTGTGTTTTACATTTCTTTATCCTATTTTTGTGTACTATTTATATTTTTATTTGTGGTCCCATTTAGGGTAAAAGCCTCCCCCATTTTCTTCCACTTTTCTCTATCATGAGTTTTGTTCATCCAGTTTTTACCAGCCACCTCTACTATGTCGTCCATCCATCTCTTTCTCTGTCTTCCTACACTCCTCTTCCCCAGTGGGCCAGTCCATTCAGTGGTTGACTTGGTCCATCTCTTGTCCTGGTACCTTGAAACATGGCCTGCCCAGTTCCACTTTAGTTTTAAGGCATGTTGGAGGGCATCTGTTAGTTTTGTTTTCCTTCTTATGTCTATATTCCTTGTTTTTTGTATTTTCCTTAGTTTCAAGATGCTTCGCTCCATGGCATATTGGCAGCTAATAATTTTGTTTCTAGTTTTGTTAGTGTACACCCATGTCTGGCAAGCGTATGTTAGTGTAGGCAGGATGCTTGAGTCCATTACAATTTTTTTTATGTTTAGGCTGTAGTCTCCTTTTAAAATTTCTTTTTGAGTCCAGTACTTTTTCCATGCAGTGTTTATTCTTCTCTCAACCTCTTCTTCATTATTGTTGGTTTTAAAAGAAATAAGTTTTCCCAGATAGATATATTCCTCTACATAGTCTATTTCTTTTCCATCTACTCTTATTGGTTTTTGGTGGCTGTTTGTCATGATCTTTGTTTTTGAAGCATTCATTTGCAATCCCACTAGTCGGCTTTCTTTGTCTAGAGTCGTTAGCATTTTCTCCAAGTCTACTGCCGAATTACTGAAAAGGACGATATCATCTGCGAACCGGAGATGTGTGAGATTTCGTTTGTTTATTAATATGCCTAGGTTTTTCCAGTCTAAGTTTTGGAAGATGTCTTCTAGAACCGCTATAAATGTACATCAGTACAATGTTAGCAAATGTGAATACTTACTATGTCATATCTAGATAGAAATAGTCAGTTAATTGACAAATAGGATTTAATTTGTTTAGTCAAGAAAGAATCCATTTGCCGAGAATTTAAAAAAAAGCTGTACATTCTGTACAACCTGGTTAATTTAACAATGCACCGTGTTCATGCATACATTTTGCTGCAAGGTGCCAACGTGTCTTAATCGGGATACAAACATAAAACACGATGTTATAAAACAAGCGTGTTTAATACCCAGGATTATGAGTCTAAAAGCAACCGAATAAGAGGTAATAAATGTGTTGAAAACCATTTTATACGCAAAAATTTACATTTTTATGTTTAAAATGCACTCGATGATCGAAATAAGTAAAAATTGTACAGTATTGATCATTGAAGACCTATAGATAAACGAAGAAACGTAATCCGTACTATACTATAAAACTCTAATGTTATGAGGAATGAGGCATAGGGGTTGGATAAACCATTATAATTAGATAAGAAGATTAATATTAATAACGATGTACTCGTATGTATACTAAAACAGCACTCAAGGGACCTACATTTTATAAGGCAATATTTTACTGTGGTTACTACGTCACATCAACATAAAGAAAAAAATATGTTCTTAAATCTGTACCCCAGTCTTAAACGGTTTAGCAAGCCATTTGCAAAATTACCATTTTGACGAGATCATAAGACTTGAAGGAATAAAACGTTTTATTACCAAACTTAATTGGATTTTGAATCGCCATTGGCATCGTCAAAATTACGATACACTCTCTAAAGTAATTTAATTTCTTCACTAACTATAATGAAACGGTTAAATAAATAAAAACGCCCTTGACGCAGTGCGTAAAAACAATATTACTGGTGCATAATTACAATATTGTTTATTTTTAAAGTTATGGCCACTTTTCATTCCAAATAAATATATAAATGCAAAATAATTAAAGTAAAAAAAAATACTCAATAAAATTTGCATACCTCTACAATGCTTATATGAAAGAGCCAAATACTAAGTAGGTAATTTAAATTAAAAAATAAATTACCATCCAAACAATAAATGAATGTAAAAGATAACATTGAGTATAAGATAAAATGTTATAAAATTACAATATTAATTAGCTGCAACTATTTAATAGTATAATTTTTAAAGTTGGTTTGATAATCAATTTAAAATAAATAGAAATATATGATGTCATGCAAGAACCCCTTCTGTAAGGGTAAAGGCGTCCTCCAGAATTAAAAAGTACATAATTTACTTTAAAAACAAAGTTTTAACCGACTTCAATTTAGTACTCCGCCAAGCTACGAGAACATTTCCACATTTATTTTCCAATTTACCACATGAACTGATTTCCGAGCGCAAATGCGTTGATTATTAGAGAAAAAAACCAAATTACCTAACTTGAACTACGTTAAGTACCTCCAGTGGATTTACGTATTTACAGTTGGTACCTAGAAGCTGGGAAGAAAATGAATACCTTAATAAGTTGAAAAACTCTACAAAATTCTGAGAAAGGGCAAGAGTGTCATAGTAGGTGTTATCATGGGTGACAAACCACCTAACACTTAAAAAAATAAAAAAATGCTTCGAATTTTTTAATTCACTTTGATAACTATAATATTTACAGGTATTACAGTAGTAGTATATATTATACAAAAAGTCTTTCCTGTTCCAGCGCCACACGCTTTTACAATCAAATATTATAATTAAAAGCACATAGTTTTACACCAGCCCAGAAATAGAGACAACTTGAACGATCCAGATTTTTTTTGTTTGTGCATTTAAAAAAGCGTGTTTTTTCTAGTGTTTTTTATTTGTTTTGTTCGTAATTTTAATTGTGTCACGATATGGTTGATTATTTAATTCATGTTTTTGAGTGCTTGAACCCAACATCCGCATCCTCAAATGTCGAAAAATCGCATACGCACATGCCTGAATTAAACAGAGCCAATTTGTAATAAAGATGACAATTTATAAGAGGTTTGACCGCCCTGACATGGGGTAAGAGTAGCTTATGACTCCCTTCCCCGGGACTGAACTGGCACTCTTGCCCCACTTAAATAATTTGAGGTTAAAATTTTATTGGCTTGATAAAAACTTATAATCGATAGGAATTACAGAAAATAACGATGTAACATAAGAAATAAACTATAAATATTCGACTCTCCAACAAACAAATCCGAGTTAACAGCCATAAATCACACATAATGCCAAATTTAACAACAGTGTTACTGTTTAACCATCAGGATTATAAATAACATACCTACTTATTGTGCATACTTCACGTAACCTTAATTGTACTAGTTTTAAATTCTCATGTAAGCGAATTGTATAAATTCTTATGGGAATAAATCTCTCTTTAAACCGAAAACCGCTTTTGAATTATACACGTGCACTTCCACTTATCACAAGTCGTAACCAGTCAAAATGAACCGCGTTTTGTTTCAATATGGCGTGTGCAAGAGACATCTATGATTTGATGATGGAACTAATACACGCCTGTCTGTTTTACCGACGGTACAATAAAGACGCTCAATTCAAAAGAATTAGCTGGAGAAGCTTTTGACCCTCTTTTGTCTCTCTTTTGATCCTCTTTCCCCCGATGTTACTCCTGCCTTGACTCACCTTACTAATGTTATTAGATTAAAATGGTATTGGTCAGTGCGCTCTCAAGTCACACATTTGACCTTGGTTTATAACGAATAAAAATAAACAAAATCGATACAATTTATGTATTTAATTTATTGTTTTTCACGGGTCTAATCACGACACACAACACTCAAAGTATCTGCGCACAGATCTGAAGATGTCTCCCGAGATCTCAGTTTCTGGATCACTGGTCTCCAAGTCGCCGAAAAACAATAATTTAAATATTTTTACAAAGCGCGTGAGTTTGTTGCCACATCGTATGTTTTGCACAATGGCTGTACCTAATCGGGAAAATGCACGAAACGCTTGACACTTCTTCAAAAGTTCTCTTCTATGGAATTTGGAAAAAATATGCTATTAAAACGTCACTAACTAAACAATAATCAATCACATTTAAACCTTACACGTAGTTTTAACAGGTTTCTAAAAATCACTATTATTAAGCACGAAAATAAAATGATTACTGCTAAAGCTCGACGTGCAGCTTATTTATTTTCACGAATTTGGATCGCTTTATAAGTATAACGTCATTGTACTCGTAATGTAATACAATCCCCATGTGGCTGTGACGGGTGTCAATCACAGACTCATTAATCTCTGTAGGCGCCTATTAGTTATTACTCAGCCTTATTGGATTTATAATACGCGTTCCGTTGCCATACAATTTCATACAATGATATTTATATGACATGGGTAACAAACTTGAGAAGGGCAAAGTTGTGACCTGTTCGAATAGACATTAACCTTACACATCTTAACAAAACAAATTATTGTATTAAATATTTTTGTTTCGTGTCAATTTTACGTGGAAGTTAACACGATCAAATTTTAAACGATACACTTGTACAGGCCTGTACTGTACCGGCAATACAGAAGCCATGTTCGAGTCTAGTCCTTCAGACGATGATGGTTTATGTTTCCATTATAATTGTTCTCTGTATCATGTCGTTTAGACATTAACCCATTTAAAATTTGTACCAAACAAAACAAATGGCTATTCCAACATGCAAGAAGGACCTTACCTATTTTTGTTACTTATAACCGATGTTATGTTGCGAAGCGAAGCGAAGTATCTAATGTACTAAAAAGTCAGGAACCCGCTTCAAATCTTGTGTAGCTCGTGTCGTGAATAGTCATGATTCACGATAGTATTTACATTGATGTTAATAATCATGTCTCAAACAGCCGATTTATTTCATGTAGCAACACCTACAATCTTTTTATAACAATGTTGACGGGTAGGCGAGTAGTCAGAGTTCCTAACGGCTATATTGCGTACGAACAGTTAAGTGCAGATTTGTAGTGTTAGATTTGAAGGAAAACCAGGGTGAGCTCTTTCCATAATCACTTTCAATGCATCCTATGACATTGTAACGATTTGGTTCATTTACACGTGTGTTCATGTGCTTACACAGCTCGGACGATGATTGTTCATAATGTGATGTATTTATGTGCGTCCACAGGTCTTATTCTATTTGGGAGGCGTGACGGTATGTGAATAAGGTTTTCCTACATGTCACGTACATGCGATAACACAGTTCTTACTAAGAACAGAGAAGAACGAAGAAGAACTTCTTAGTCGTGGAGCTCTTTAGTGTGAGAGGATTAGTAACAAGTGTAACAACAGGGTCTCAGGTTCGGTAGTCTCAGCCTCAGGCCATGTCGTCATCAATCAAGGGTGCACCCGGGTAATTATAACTGGAACAATACAGTGTGTGAATTAGTACAGTATCAGTTGTGTGGTAAGGGATGTCTGTAAGGGGAGGTGGAGGACATTCTCGGGGACGAAATTTCCCACATCTCAGATGGAGCTGGTACGCATAAGGCGGCAGCTCATATGTCAGATATATAAAGGATTCCGGAAGCTGTATGTGTAGGTTCATAGTTGCATACAGATACCTAAGCTAGAGTGCTATAGGTACTCATTCGCGGCCATGAGAGTGACCTGAAGTGGCTTCGCGACAGCTCGTGTACCTTTGATGATTATCAGAATTCTACTGCTTATGGAGTGGGTAGTTACGTCTTCATTGGAGATTCGGATATTACTTACTCAATTCGACACGTATCTAAGCAATATTATTGGAACTTCAATAAATTCACATCCTTATACTAATAACGTGAAGTTGACATAGACACAAGTAGGTAAGTACTTAATTCAAAGATAAATTACATCCCCTACCGTATAGATAGATCAAAAGCTTGGACAGTCCAATCATAAGCTGAAGAGTTATAAATAGAGGCGGAAAAGCGAAAATGTATGTTAAGGTAAAGTGTGATGGACGTCGGGTATTGGTTAAATAAGGCGGACGACCACCGCCTGTCAGCGACCGTTTATTATTGGCGATCACGTGTCATTCAATATTAAGTGCACCGATCAGGTACCTTTGAAACTCTTTAGATTACTCTAAACATATAAATCCTCGAGTGCGGCTGATTTTCTGGAACCTTAACCATTTTTAGGGTTCCGTTCCGCCAATAGAAAAAAATCACACGCATAGGATCTCTTCGTTGCGCGTCCGTCTCTGTCGTCAAGTTAATATTGAAATCAGTCGATTGGAGCTGCGAAAAAATTAAACTTTTAATTTAACGCAATCAAAAAAATTCCGCATATTTTGATCAGAGATTTGAATGAAAAGTTACAAATTCACAGTTTTTTACACTTGGGCCGTTACGTTATAGAGATATGTTCGTCAATAACGCGTAGCGCTAGGGGAGGTGTGTACCTAACCTGAGCAAAAAAAAACAATAATATATAGATATCAGCATTTTTTCACATCGAAAGTTCTTTGGGATACGCGCATAATCCACTTATTTTTGTTAATGAAAAAACCTTTTTAATACTCGTCGACTTTAATGTTTGAGTTAAGACTTCGTACACTAAAATCACATACTTTCACTATGGAGCTCCAAACTCAACATTTTACATCTGTTTAGACAACTAAAATAAATTCGAACAATCACGTGGCGCCTTTACTGAACTATAATGAATTTGACCAAAAGGACGTCGTTTAGACTACAGAAGAAAAGAAAATACATCAACGACAAAAAAGAAAAAGTCGGTTGTGCTTCGTTTCAGCAGGGCTTAGATTTTCAATACCGTACCGTTCAGTTGACTCGTAGAAAAAGTATTGAAACAATAGTTATATAATTCGCTTTTTAAGCCTCGTACCTTAATTAAACGTGGTACTCGACTGAAAAAGCATAAATTATATGACGATTGCATAAAATACTATTGCATAAAATAATATTATCTCAAGGTCGTAAATTGTGCTGTCATTTTCTGATGCATATGTTTTTGGATTCAGGTAAGTTTCAAAATTTGTATATTCAAACATCCGGTCCATAGATTTAGTGGTTTTAATAATAAAAGATTAGCCTGATACTGAATTATTTCCAAAAACACCGTAGGTATTTTGCTCAGGCTTCCGATAGGTACTTAATGTATCTGTATACTTAACGTCCCAACAAACTTTGCCACTTCATGACTTAAAACATCATCCGAAGTAGATACATTGCTGAAACTGAATATTAAATTCTCTTAGTAAGATTAATCATTATATTATTTACAAAATCGTAGCGTCGATAGCCAAGAGACGAAGTCGCGGTCAATAGCTAGTAGGTACTTGTCCTTACAGAATATAATTAACAGCCGCCGTAGTGCTGCAAGAGGAGCAAAGGTCATTAGGTGAACAAACTCGACCCGACCCCTGACCTTCTCTCGTAATCAAATCTAGCATCGGTTAAAAGGTTTTGTCCTACCCGTCTATGGCATAAACGTATATCTAAAAAGGCTTCGAGGACCAATATAAAGTAGGCTCTTCCACGACGAATACTTAGCCGTGTCGACTTAGCTCTTAAGCAACGAAATTCGTTACGCGGTATCGGTTTTAAAAACGAATGAAATAATTTATCCTCGTAGTCAAGAGCCCTCGAACTTGTCGTACAAATTTAAATCAAGTTCCGAACTCCAACAGGATAACGAAGGTTCCAAAATTCAAATCGCAAAAATCTCTAGGCCTTACGAGGTTAAATGGGAAGGCATTTAGGCATCCTTATGATGTAAACTAAAACAAGGTGGATTTAAAAAAGCTTCGTGTTTGTTAACTAATTTCCTACTTCTATTATACCCTGGAGGTGTACCTCTGACGATGGCCGATTTTTTTTTTTTATATTTCTGATTCTAAAAGTTGTTTATAATATTTACATGGAACCAAAGACTTTAATTGTTGAGCCATTTAGGCAACATTTAGGTGTTAACTTATTTTGGTTTCTTAATAGTTAAACTTTGATGTGTCCATTATAAAACGAGCTCTAAAGGGCTCAACAAATAAAGTCCGTGACTCGTACGGTCACGATAGTGCACTGATCTTTGACGTCGATTCTACAAAGTATGCCAGCGAGAGGAAAATCGCTTGACATTATCCGTCGGCCCCTCATCCGTCTGGACAAAGTAAACCCTCAGTATTTTGTAGAGCAATATGCAGATTAATGACTACTATCCCTGTATTAAAATTTATGAAATAATGCTCGTACATAGGTAGCAACCGAACTGGATTAAACCATGCAAAGAAGGCATCCATGCGGCAATATCGGATGAATGAAAAAGTGCATCGGATAGACAGGGCAAATATATCGGTTCACCAGTCGTATCGGTCATTTATCATATTTACGAGATAGTATACGTTTTGATTGATTAACGCAGAACGAAATTTCAAGATGTTGTTTTTTTATTTGCGTGTTCTTTTAAGGAGCCTCGATGCAGATGCCACAACAAGGGAACGAATTTTCAAAATTAGACTACTCTGTAAAATGAATGCGTGGTCATACATAGAAAGAATGTACTTACGAGTCGACTTGAGAAACTCCTCCACTTTTTTCGCCGGTTAAAAAATCGGCCAAGTGCGAGTAGGAACTCGGCAATTAGTGTTCCGTACATTCAGTTATTTTAAATGATTCATACTTTATCTCCTGATTATGAAGCTAACTACTACTAATTAAACTGTTTGATTTATTGAATCAAGTGCAGAGCCAGCATTAAAAGCACGTCGCGCGGACGGTAGCTTGAATTTCCTGAAAGTATCCTGTGCAATGCATTCGTCTTCAATATATTAATTTCCCAGTACATACGAAAAACGAGTCATTTTAATGTTTTAGGTCCTCGCCTTTTTTAAGGTGTCGGGTTCAAAATTTTCGCAGCAAGCTCTCAAACTTGAATCTTGAATGGTATAAGGCAACAATACGATTCACCACTACAGCTCGGTATTCCAATTTTAAATCAAATAAAGAACCTCGTACTTTGATGCTATTTTGTTTCTAGATTTTAACCAAATAGAGTCAACAATATGTAGAACTGTTAAAATATAGAACACCAAAAGCTGCTTGTAGTGTTGAAATCTGAAGCCATTATTAAGCATAGTGTTATTTGTGTGTTTTACGATACCGGGCCAGATCATCCGTCCACCTTGTAGGGTCTACCAACGCTGCTCCTTCCGGTACGTGATCGCCACTCGAGAACCTTTCCGCCCCAATGGCCATCATCGGTTCTACGTGCAATGTGCCCCGCCCACTGCCTCTTATTGTGTTGTGTAAGGGCTAGTTACTTACTTTACTTTACTGTGTTGTGTTAATAACTTTAAATTTGTTGAATCTGCGAGCGATAACCTCAGACCAAGAAAAAGATGGACAGACCATTACGAAAAACCTAGTGAAGCCAGTTTTCAACCAAGCCAAATAAGTTTAGCACACGCTCACGGGCACTTATACAACCAAAAAAATTGCACAAAACTGAAAATGGGAACATTATTAATAATGTGATAACATGACGCCTCTCTTTGGTTTATTAACCTTTGGATTTGGTTTATTAACCTTTGGTCTATGTATCAGCTTTAAATATGGAACAATAAAAACAAACATTCATAAAGTACGGAGTTCTTTATTTGAATTGGTATAGATTATGACAAAAATAAATCTTATTTTTACTAGATGCAAATTATTCATCGGATTCATTCGGAAATACGGAAATATAAACTATTCACAATCTATCTCTAAACTCCCACACAACTCTAGTATATATTGACTCCCAGATCCGCAACAACTATACACCGAATCGAAGGTCAGACTTTAACTGGATCGTTGGTAATTGTTGAAAAAACCAGACCTGCGTTGTCTAATTACTTGACATCGGGTATTTTTCGGTTTATTACTTGACATCGGGTATTCGTCGGAACAAATCGGAAACAGGAGACAACACGCATGCTGTATTTTCATTATATCAATATTCATTTATCAGACTGCGAAGTGTAATGTATACGTCCACAGGCACGGCTATACTGAAGAACCAGCGTAAAATGAGACGCTATTCCGATTTTATTTACTTTAATTTGTAAGTAAATATAATTTCAACTAGGGTCATTTCGCTGGTTACGCGACCACCTTCGGTAGGCGACCACCAGAAGGAGAAGGTTTTTTCTATTGAATATAACATCAATTCTACACACCCTTTTGAGACAATTGCTTGTACATGCATTTTTTTGTTGTTTCAGAATAGAAATCTACTAAAAAACCGAGAAAATATCCTTTCAGTTCACCAACTCAGCTTAAGTGGTCGCCCACCGGCACATGAAATTAGGTGGTCGCTAACCGGCGAAATGACCCTATTAAAGCTAGCGTCATGTTGATAATTTTCCCGCCATCTACACACAATTTCCGTTATGCATGTGTATTTCCATGTCTTAGTTGACTATAGTTTTTGAAATAGAGCTGGAGACAGCACTATATGAAAAAAAGTTACTTTGGTCATATTTTACACTAGTAATAGCTATCGTAAAAATAACTCAAAATGTGTATACTGTTTCAAAATTTTACGAGCTTTCGAATGATACCCCGCACGTTCCTTACAATCCAAAAAAAAAATTGCGAAACCCCATATTACCCCTCAAACTGCCCCCCCTGTATTGGGGTTTACACCTTTTTGACTTTATTCATGTAATAAGGCCTTAAATTTCTATATGTATACCAAATTTCAGCTTCCTATGTCAAACGGTCTTCGAGAAAACTGGCTGTGACAGACGGACAGCCTCCGAGTGATCGCATAAGTGGTCCGTTGGACCAATTTTGGTACGGAACACTAAAAAGTGTATGTATAGTCTATAATTATATTAACCTTGAGATTCGTTACAGTATAATAGTCATACATATCATCACTACAATTTCTTCACTCAATAAGTAATTAAGATAATTATTCATTAGTTCATATATCCCGAACGAGCTAAGATTGCACCTCGCTCAGTGTATCGTAGTCGACGCGAGGTGCAAACTTAGCTCGGTCGGGTGGTATGTTATTGTTATTAAGAACTGAAGTATTAATAAATCCATGATTTTCATCCGTGAATAATGTGTATTCACTTTAAATGCGCAATGTATTTACAGTTATTTTAATTTCCGGCCTAACCGGCCGAGTTTTATGTACTTTATTTTAATGAACAGGTTTCAGTCGTAATTAAGTAGTTCCATTTGCTGTTTACTAATTGGCAACGTTCGTTTGTCATTAGCGCTTGCTCTCGGGCAAATATTTAATGAGCCAAGGTAAATGGAAATTTTACAACTTTCAGCCCAACTGAAGTATTTCTGTAACAAAGTTGCCCTGCAAGTGAGATATGTTTCTCGGTCAGCTGCATAGTTTTAATCGCGTGGATCTAATGTTGGTTTGAATGAGAATATAACTAGTGTCTGTCCGAGTATGACCGTAATAAAAGCTAAGTACTTATACATATATTTACATACACCTTAACATACATGTGTGTCTTATGTCGGTGACTATCCGCGGAAGAACCGAAACATGGCGGAGCGGGTAACTTCATACTACTGACGATGTAATAATAATTGGTATAAAAGCCGTCTGTATTCAATTTCAATACATTTCTCTCCTCGCCTCTCCGGTGAATCTGTTATAATTTTTGGGAACGTGTCTTTAACCCTTTACCTACAGGGCCTTGAATCACCCCGTCATCGCTCGATACGGCATGTTTACCTACAGGGCCTTGAATCACCCCGTCATCGCTCGATACGGCATGTTTACCTACAGGGCCTTGAATCACCCCGTCATCGCTCGATACGGCATGTTTACCTACAGGGCCTTGAATCACCCCGTCATCGCTCGATACGGCATGTTTACCTACAGGGCCTTGAATCACCCCGTCATCGCTCGATACGGCATGTTTTGGCGAGAGTCAGCGGTTAAGCATAATTTCACTTGAAACTTTAGAAGTATTGACTACAGCTACACACTTGAAATTTCACACACACAATAAGTATAATGTTTAATCAATAAATAATCACTTGGAGTAATAATATTCACAATTTTGTCTGATGTCAAGCAATACATTAGTCACCAAGAAAGTGAAGATTTTTAAGTTACTACTCGGGGATTTCACAAGTTTAAGTTTAAAAATATTAGTTAATAGTATATTTAACACAAATAAACACTTAAATAACGATAATTATAAGAATAATGCATACATATAAATTACTTAAAACGTTGCATAAAAACAATTAGCCACTTATGGCAAATAGTGATGTACGTTACGTCTGTCGACACAGTTGTCGATATATCGATAACCTAAAGTACACCATCGACTATGGGAAAAATCGACCATTAATTTACTATTGTGTATAAATTATAATAGTTATTTACGATAAAAGTGCAGAAAGTAGGAAAATCGCAACAAGTGTAAATTAAAACACGACCGAAGAGAGTCGACACGAGTGGCACATTACCTATGCGCACGTGTATCGTATAACGTTTTACAGTACATGGCTCTTTAAAGTTTCGACATATGCACAGGGAAAGTAGCACCATATGTGCTGTAAAAAACCTTTATTAGATTATGTAGTGAGTACGAATGTGCACTAAGGACAACAAATCTGTAAAGTACAGGATAGAAGTGAAAAAACAAAGAGAGAAAATTATTTTTATTTGTAATTTAACTGTATTGAAATCATTATTACGTATGATTTCATTACAGTAGTAATTATTAATATGTTCTACAGTGTCTACCGTAGTTATTATTATTAGGTACTACAGTGTCTACAGTACATAGTAATGATTTCATAACATGTTAAATTCCAATATTTGAACCAAAAACGGTAAAAAACACTAAATATAACACTCCTAACACTCTTACGCCGTAGTCTCTCAACAAGTCGATGAAATTTAAAAACAACACTATTGTCCGCCATATTGAGTTCAATTATTTGCACTTCTTCCCAGTTGACAGTAAACAAGCGGTAATTTAAAAAATATGTATATGTCAGAGCCATCTACCGAAACATTATGATATATATTTTTTTGCATCTAATGCATAATTTAACCGCTTAAGAGAAAGGTCTCGTTTTGATTTTAAAAAATATTGAACATGACCATTACTTCGATCAACTATAGTGGACACTCGTACTGCAGCGGTGTTGCCTTACTGCTGGCAACTCTGGTTGACACCCGTAGGTAAAGGGTTAAGTGCTGTCAGGCGTTGTTTTATATGCACCCACGATGTAGGTTCTGAGGCTCTAGTATAAGTTTTACCGAAACAAAACGTTACGACCGCGTTTGCGTTTAGCTGTCAAATCCCATACAAATTGAGGGTAAAACGCAAACGCGATCGTAAAGTTTTGTTTCGGTAAAACTTATACTAGAGCCTCTGACCTTTTATATGTGCGGTCAACGTCAAAGATTCGTTTACACTTTTACACTAGCCTTCATTGTAAAGGTGGTTTTCCACCGGAGGGGCGAGACGAGACGAGACGATGCGAGAATTGAAATCGTATGAGACTTACTACCTATTTCCGCCGGGCGCGCTAGCGCTCAGTGCAAATAGGTAGTAAGTCCCATACGAATTTCAATTCTCGTCTCGCCTCGTCTCGTCTCGCCCGCCGCTTCGCCGTATAGCGAAAAATGTTTAGATATCTTTAACGTCGACAGTACTAAATGATGATATGCTTGGACAAACAAATATACCATATAGGTAAAGGTAATCAAAACACTTAGGTACTCTTATGCTCCTGAAATCATAGTGAAGTTCTGGTAATAGAACGCAAGACATTAAATTAATTAGGTAAAGTTCATGTTCCGATATCCTCGGAAACAAGAAAAAGCTGGTGTAGTTGAGAAGATTCTACTTGAACAGGGGAATAAATATCTATGATAGCCGCACGATTGTTCTAACAAGGATAATGCTCGATATAGCACGCTATTAAGGTAAACATTGATTGGCGTTAACACCTTAAAGCCAATCATTGGAATCAACAATTTTAGGATTGTTAGATACCGCTATGGGACGTATAAAGCAGGGTCGGCCATTAGCTCGTTGTGCCTCAAGATAATTTATTATTTAAATTTGTAACATAAAGGCACAAAACGCCTGTAATTTCACTTTATCTAAATTTTTCGTTTTAAGGCTAGGTATTTTTACCATTATTACATCGTTATGTTACTTTTTAGACACCGAATGGTTATTACGTGTTATAAAGAGTATAGAATATTGAATTTAAACATTAGTTCTTGTCTTATTCTGGATCAAGACGGTACGAACTTAGGTTGCGCAACGCAATGCACATTCTGGGTTGTAGGTGACGTATTCCCGATCCGGGATCCATTGCTACTTTTTGGAACACATAACGCAGCAAAAGTTAACCAGTTTCAAGATAAATCCTTTGTAGGATTCCGTAGTTCGCCATGTCCGTCTGTCTGTCTGTCCGTCTTCGGCTTAGCTCAGTAACCATTACTACTAGAAAACTGTGATTCGGCATGGTTATATAAATAAATGACGCCGACAAAACAGTACAATAAATCTTGAAAAACAAATTTTTTTTAGGGTACCCCCCCAACACTTAAAGCGGGGATGTAATGTTTTTTCTCGTTCTCGTGGGGTATTGTTGGATAGCTCGTTGAAATATATTATGGGTTTCCTAAAACTATTATTCAAATCTGTAATTCGTTTGCGAGATAGTTCGTCGTTAGAAAATATCTGCGGATACTTATTCCACACTTATTCTAAAGAGGAGAGACTCTTCGTTAAAAAGTTTTGTAGTAGACTACAAAGAGATCGATATGGCCAAACTAACAAAAATATGTATACACGACTTTATGTATTGCCTTAACAATACTTTCGTGGGTAGGTACATATTTTTGTTAACTTTGGCCGTATCGAACAAGAACAAGATAGTTTTCCTCAGTAAACATTACGAATAAAATTTACAGTAAACATTAAAATACGAACACAAAAACGCTTATGGCGTGTGTTCTAAATCTCTAACGCCGCTTGATTATAACATGGATTAATACGAGGAACGCCTACAAGGTAACTTAATACACCTTAAATCCAATAACCCTTCAATGGATCCAATAAATTTCAGCCTTTTACACAGCCAGGAACGAACAAACAGTAAGAAAATCAAGTAACTGATTGAATCAGGCGTTACTTTGCGGAAGTCCATGATAAGTCTATGATAAGTCTATGATAAGTCCATGATACGTCCATGATAAGTCCATGATAAGTTACGAGAATAATATTCCTTTGCTATTCCGCTAAAAAACGTGCTGGTCTATTAGCGATGATGAAACAGAAACAGAAACAGAAGAATATTTATTGCCACTAAAGAACCTTAAATATACAAGTATGGAGAAATAATAAAAACGAAATACAAAGAAAAAAAAACGGCCAAGTGCGAGTCGGAACTCAGCAATTAGTGTTCCGTACATTCAGTTATTTTAAATGATTCATACTTATCTCCTGATTTTGAAGCTAACTACTACCACAGATTAAAGAATACAAGTACAGATACCCAATCCCATAGAGCAAAAGCGTACCGTCCTAATGTAGGCAATTCTGTATACAATTTTAGTCTCGTAGCTACACCAGTAGATGCCGTATCCGAGCTACCACGGCTATGACGCTGTCAGCCTTTAGTAATACATTGAGATATCACCAGATGGCGTTGACTTCCCGGGCAACAAATACAGTATTTTTGATTTTTTCGATATAAAAGTAGTATTTTAGAGACAATATTACACATCCCACAAAAATATACATAACCAAATGCTTAGAGCCTGTGGTTCCATAGAACTTTTGCGACCCGTGATGGCGCCATCTAGTGACAGTACCCAATAATACGTAGCAAGCTTGAAAGCTGACTCGCATAGTACGAGTTACATGGATTTAGTATCAATTTTATTGCATTTACTAAACTTATAAAATATACCTTTATTGTATGTGCGAAAGTATGTTTGTGTTATAATTAAGGTACGTTGAATTTATTAAGGTGTAAAAATCATTCTATCTTCACGATTACTGGTTCAAATGTTTCGCTCGGTACCTGTGTCGCCATCTATGAGTTCTTTTTAGTATCAATTATACGTTGTTCTAGTTGGGAGGCCAGCTACTACTAACTAAACTGTTTGATTTATTGAATGGAGTTCAACAAAAAATATATTTATACCTGTATCTTCGATTCTCATACAATTTTGATAGTGATGGCTAAAAAAAATTTTTACGACGTGTTCAATCACGTTCAATCAATCAAAGTTCTGTCTCTAGTAGTATTTGCGTCATTTAACATCTGCGTAAACCTATACTCTTAAAATATGTGGTTATACTATCATTCTTTTTAGAACTAAAGATGACGTTAAAATCACCTACAATTATTACACGTGATCCATGCCGAGACGACGACGCTCTTATCTTGTCACTTATTGCGTGATAAGGCCGACCATGATACGGGGCCAGGTCATCAGTCTGCCTTGGGGGTGCCTGGGGTCTACCCACGCTGCGCCTTCCGGTACGTGGTCGCCACTTTCCGCCCCAATGGCCATCATCGGTTCTACGTGCAATGTGCCCCGCCCACTGCCACTTATTGTTGTGTGTTGGTGTAAAAGCTAGTTACTTACTTTACTTTACAGTGTTGTGTTAATAACTTTTCCTGCATTTATGGATTTCTGCATAGGTACCTAAATCTATGTGGTATTGTGTGATTTCCAAGTCACAAAATTTTATTTAGCAAGCAAATAAAGATTAATAAGAATGCCTGAGACTTGGCTGTACGAAATATCTCACAGCTTTTTACGGTGGAAGAGTTTCGAGACTTGGCCTCTTTTTTACATGGAACGTTTTTTATGGGATCTATCTCACTATAGGTATACTTGTTGCAGGAACATGATCAATACTGTGATTTGAATAAATCCCTGAGGAATATGATATACATATGAACGCAGTATGTCAAAATGGCTATTCCCTTTCCTAGAAAAACCGAGGCAATTTGCTAGCCAATTTTAATGATTTGATAAAATGTCTGCATCGCGTCAGTTAGTTGACGAAATGACAACTTGTTTTGCCATTTCACTAGACAAGTTCAGTGATATGATAAAATCTCAACTCACACAAAGAATTGAATGCGTGATTTGATCAAATGCCTGAAATTATTTATTGATCACGTGCCACTTAACTCGCAAGCGTTCATAGACTACAGGCCGTGTGCTTGTTTGCCACCATAGTGGTTAAAAAAAAAAACTGTTAGGTACTGTTTGTATTAGTTAACTGTGTTCCTTAAGCCTCGCTTCACTTGTCGGTAATCTATTTAACCCTACTTCGTTACGTCGTTGTATCAGCTGTTGATGTATGTAACAACGTCGTCACTTTATATACCCAGGCGAGATATTCTGACAATATTTAGAGAAACGAGACGCTCCTATTGTCCTAGTCGGAAGTCCCACTGTATCGGTTGTCTGAATTTTCTGTTAGGTAAAATCCGTTTTTCTCTTAAGCTATAAAATTTTCAGATTTATCATATAACAAACCTAACGTAACCTAATGGGGTTCTACCGGTTCCACACGGTAAGGCGATTCTCCCACTGCACCGCGGCCCGTCGCGTAGCGCGGGGTCGCCGATTTTACCATTGTATGCAAGAATCTCAATTTATATAGAAAACACGCCTAGTATAACACTCTGCCGACGCGGCAATGCGCGTGTAAAAAATCTGTCGCTCCGCGCACCGCGGCTGGGCGCGGTGCAGTGGGTGAATCGCCTTAGTGTATAAAAATACTAAAGAGGAGGAACTTTGAGGTCTTCGAGAAAACCGGCTTTTTGCCGAAATGAAAACTCGGACAAACTATACAATAGTTATTTGTTATGCAAGGCTGCAATGTTGTTGTTTGGCGCAAGTGCTTGTATTGAAAGCCGAGCTAGCGAAGCTACAATCCTGAGCATAGCGAGGCTTTCAAGGCACGAGACGCCAAACAACTTTGCTGCCGAGCGAAACACACAACTTTTCACCTCACCACCGCGAGGAAAATTGTAAATGTAATGAAAGTAATTTTCAATAAAGGTTTGTTTACATATCATCAAGATTAAAGCATTTTATAATTATTAAGTAAATGTAACATAAATATTTTTGCATCTTTAAATATCCACGCTTACCTGCATTAAAAAAGTCAAAGTATTGTTGGGTACTCATAGGTAAACTAAAGCTCAAATACGCATATATTTAACTTTTTCCGCTAACTTAGCAGGCATTCAAATTATAATATAATATATAAATAAAATCTCGTGATTGACCGTTACGTTCCAAAAACTCTTTCCATGCTAGCAGATATAATGGACTTTTGGGCGCAGATTTTGAGCGATAAAGCAAGCCTTTTCGAGCCGGTGAGGTGAAAATGTTATTATTCTGTTTCTGAATTTAAAAAAAAAATGTATGTATATTTGTATAGATTATAAGTACCTGAATATTTCTACGCCGATGCATGACGGCAGAATATGCTGACCTAACACCCCCTACTAACCAACATTGTACCATATTCTAATTGATTGATTGATTTAAATTCAATTTATAGGTATTCAATTTATTTTGTGTACGTACCTACTACCTACTCGTATCCATGTTTGGCGCGGTTAAGGTGGGGCCGCATATCGGCTCAATTTAATGAAAACTCGGCAAAAGCGCCCAATAATAATTATACGGGGTATAATATGTTATCAGAGCGGTTTTAATGAATATGCCGCACTGCAATATTTGCTGCGGTTTTGTAGCCCCATGACAGGCCGTCACAAACACTGAAAAAGTAATAATTAAAAAAGCCATTTCAAATTTGTTTCATTATACCGTTAAATGAGACATTTAATTTGAGTTTTAGGGCTTGCTCGGCAGACTTCTGGTTATTTCAGTCGTTAGCTCAGAGGGTCTAGTATAAGTTTTACCGAAACAAAACGTTACGACCGCGTTCGCGTTTAGCTGTCAAATCCCATACAAATTTAGGGTAAAACGCAAACGCTATCGTAAAGTTTTGTTTCGGTAAAACTTATACTAGAGCCTCTGAGGACAAAACGTTTTAAAGGTATTGAATTGATATTCGAATCAAGTTATCCCGCCCTAACAAGCCAGGAAGTCGCCTAGAGACTCGTGATTTTTCCTTTACAAATGGTTTTTCTTCTTTCTTCTCAATAAGGTACCTAGTCCTGGTTGCTGGCGCTAGCGGTATATTTTTTTGTAAAAATATTAGGTACCTGAAGCAATCCAGGCGATGTGTATATGCTGCAATACTTAGTAAGTAAGCTATAAGGGTATTATGGTATTAAAACATGTGCCTTGGATAGAGCAATAGTAACTTACGCTGGAAACATTAAAGTAGCACTTCATTCGAGTAATAGTAACTCAATAAATGGTCACAGAAATATCACTGGAACTGACTGTTACAAAATACGGGTGTACGCACGGAATAAAGAATGGTGTAAGTACATTTGATCGAGGGCATGTTCGGTAGTGCACGTGCACTGCCGTTCCAAATATGCATTTGTTTATGTTTTTTTATTTTTTGTTTATTTCGTTTACAATAATATTTTTGGTTTTGTTGTCTTTTTTTGTTGCTTGTCATACGACAACATTCAGCCGCGAGTGTGACGGGTGGGAGGGTTTATTTAATTTTCATCTCACCAGCTCGTAAAGGCTTACTTTATCGCTCAAAATCTGCGCCCAAAAGTCCATTATATCCGCTAGCGTGGAAAGAGTTTTTGAATGTGGAACGCGACGCTCTATCGCGAAATTCAACTTTTTTCTATACAAAATAAGAGGTCATTATCCTGCGTTCAGAAACGTATGATGTTATGCTAATAAATTATTATTATTATTTTGATAAAATTAAATGAATACTACTTATTATTTCTAATTACAGTATATGGAATATTCATTATTAGACTGACTTATAAAGATAAAATACAAATAACATATGATATGTTTAACGCAAATAAATATTCTTATTCTTATTCTTATAAATAATTTTAAAATGTAGTTTTATTTTTCAAAATTTTTCACTTCGTGCAAATTTGGAACCCACCGTTTAAAAAGATAATTTAAGAAAAAACTCATATTATACATTTAATGGTGCCCACGGCCAAAATAATGTACAGCCCAATAATCCGCGTCCATACTGTACATGGATTATCAGGCTGTACATTATTGGGCCGTGCATTATCACCCTGAGCAAACTTGGTCCGGGGCAATAATTGGAAGCCAATTTTGAACGAGCTGATAATGTACGGCCCAATAATGTACAGCCTGATAATCCATGTACATTGTGACGGTCATCTGTGCGGACTAATAATCTCCAACGAGTCGACGCCACCCCGCCGCGCGGGGTGTCTATTTCTGGTCTGAGGGACACAAGTGAACCCTAACCTAACCAACCTAAGACAGAGTTTGCTTATGACAAGCTATTTTTGTCCACCCTGATAATGCATGACCCAATAATCTGCGTCCACAAAAAGTGGACGCGGATTATCAAGCTGTACATTATTGGGCCGTGCATTATCACCCTGAGCAAACTTGGTCCGGGGCAATAATTGGAAGCCATTTTGTCCGGGCTGATAATGCACGACCCAATAATCCGAGTCCACAAAAAGTGGCCGCGGATTATCAGGCTGTACATTATTGGGCCGTGCATTATTGGCTCCCCATTTAATTTTGCTCTGTTTTCATGATTTGTTCTAAAGCCACAGTAAAATCAAAATAATAGAAGTTATTTATAGATTTTAGTGCAGAAGATATAATATGAATTTTAAAGAAAAAGTAAAATATGCGTATTGGAGCCTTAATTTACCCGTGAGTACCCAAAAATCTTTTCATGTAGGTAAGCGTGGAGTCATTTAAAGATGCAAAAATGTTTATGTTACATTTAATAATTATAAAATGCTTTGATCTTCATGAGATGTGTGTACCTTTATTGAAAATTAGTACTTAAAAGGCCCAAATTACATTTATTACATTTATAAATTTCCTCGCGGTGGTGAGATGAAAAGTTGTGTGTTTCGCTCGGCAGCAAAGTTGTTTGGCGTCTCGTGCCTTGAAAGCCTCGCCATGCTCAGGGTTAGTACTTTTGAACCATTCGCTTCGCTCATGGTTCAACCTTACAATCCTTCGCTAGCTCGGCTTTCAATACAAGCACTTGCGCCAAACAACAACTTTGCAGCCTGGGATAACAAATAACTATTTCAACCGCCACGCTGTGTTATGAAAACTTTTTCGATTTTTTTGTCATATGTCCATGCTTTATACAAGGTGGTCAGTTGCAGAATTCCGATTTCAAATTAAAATAATTTTCGAACGTGAAGTCCGAGGGAGATGCTGATTGGTTTTTAGGGTTCCGTAGCCAAATGGCAAAAAACAGAACCCTTATAGATACGTCATGTCTGTCTGTCTATCTGTCCGTCCGTATGTCACAGGCATTTTACTCGAAAACTATATTGTGTATTTGAATAAAATATTGAGGATAGGTTTATTTTGTTAGCCGCTAGATAGTTTTGTAATTAAATGACAAAAAAACATTTTTTTAGGGGTGCACTCCATACATAAAACTGAAAGTCAGTTTTTTCATTGCAAGCCCACGTGTGGCACATCAATCGATAGGCCTTTCAAAATAAGTATAAGGTTTCTTAGCATTTTTTTTGATTAAGTGAATGGAGTCCGAGATAATCGCCCCGAAAGTCACTAAAATTGTGTCCCCCCGCCTCTAATTTTTGAACCGTGTATTTTAAAAATATGAAAAAAATCATGGACATAGGGCTTATTAAATTCTTTCAGCAAAAATTGTTTTGAACAAGATCGGTTTTAAAGGTTTTTGAGATATTTCTAAAAAACTGCCTGCCTTAAAGAAAAGGATGTAAGTGCCATAAGATTTCAGAAACGATACGACCTTTTTAATAGGCACGGAACCCTCGTTGTGCGTGGTCCGACACGCACTTGGCCGCTTTTTTAGTATTGCGAGAGTTCCGGATTGATAAGTCAAAATGGATCGCTGGCCAGCTGCGCAGCGTGCATATGCAATAGAGGCGTACCTAACCAACGGTTTTTCGCCCATCATCGCAAGGCGTACGTAAGTTTTGTGCTCACTTCAATATACGGCGTATTTGTGCGGAGTAGGTTGGAGGAGTGCGTACACAACGGAGGTCATCATTTAGAAAATGTGATTTTCAAAAAATAAAATCCGCATTCATGATCTTTTTATGGGAATAAATAGCGTTGCTTAATATCTATTCTTTAGTTTTTTTTTTTAAATAGGTACATTTTTGAAATCGGAAATCTGCCACTGACCACCTTGTACAAGCAATGTAAACAAAAATCAAATCAAATCAAATCATTTATTGCACTCATGTCAGTATACAGATCTTTAATTACAGATTACAGTTCAACATGAACCCTGTAAGGGCACAGCAATGAAATAAATTATAATTTAAGTAAGTAATAATCATTGTTACATTCTATTTTAGAAGTGAAAAACTTCTTTAGCGGCGCTGAGCACTTTTTGGGATGGAGAAAAATTGCGAAATACGCGACAGATTTTTGTGACGTCAGATGTGAAGGAGGTCACTTTTTGCTGCTAGCCGATTCGACTTCATTCAAAACTGAACGCTATTCGTAGGAGTATAAAGCCGTTAAACACTTTTTGCAATAGCATATTCTGCAAATGAATTTGTAATTTTGTCCACGCGTCCTTCACCGTTTTTGAGCAAATTCGAATAGTTCGAATTTGGACGTTATTCCTAAAGAGATAAAGCTTTGGAAAATATTTGGCAATGGCAAAAACAAATTGGTATTTTGTTCGCCGCCGCCGTCCGCTGTTCTTGGCGCCGAACATTTATTCAAAATTCATTTTTAGGGTGACACCGTAAGATGTCACGTGACCTGATCGAAAAACTGTTACAATGTTTTTTTTTTTTATGATATAGGAGGCAAACGAGCAGACGGATCACCTGATGGTAAGCGATTACCGCCGCCCATGGACACTTGCAACACCAGAGGTGTTGTGAGTGCGTTGCCGGCCTTATGTTATTGAGTTTTCACTTCTGCCGGCACTCCCGAAGTGCAACCTGGTATTTTTTATTACATTTATAAATTTAAGTTAAGTAATATTAAAAATGTAATGAAAATGTAATTGACAACAATATATGACGCTTTCTTTGTAAGGTATAATTTTATTGTATTTTTAAATATTTTATAATTGTCAATGTCTTTAATATTACAGGGGATTTTATTATAATTTTTTAATGACAAGCCAAAAGGGCTTGACTGGATTATTTTTAGCGCTGAATTAGGTCTAGCTAGTTTGTTTCTGGGTCGTAAGTTTTAAGAAAAACAAAAAATAAAAAATATAAAATAACAAATGCATTTTTGGAATCACAATACGCTACCGAACATGGCCTTGATCGGTTCACATGCCATTTTTGTAGGGCTAGCACAACTGACGCCGCGGCGCGACGCGAGTCGAGAAAGATCTACCCTCCTCTTTCTAATTTGCACGGAGCGAGTGAGAAAGGAGACGCTCAGTCGCGCGCAAAGCGACTTTGTCTTGTCAGCAAGTTGTGCTAGACGTACTGTATAGATGTATTAGTTAGATGAATAATCTCATGTTTTGATGTTCTTTGACTAGATGTTAATCGATGTAGATTCAAGATCGAACTGGTTTGTCAGGGTATGGCTGCGTACGGTCACGTATTTTATTTAGGAATTTTGAATTGTAACTGGAAGAAAACTGTAAGATTGTTTTCTACGTCCTCAAAGCAGTCCTGGAAAGCACTTTGTAATGTCTTTGGCCGAATTACTCAAACAACTTTTACAACAATGTACAACGAACACTCCAATCTAGACACGGAACAATTACCTTCCTTTGTATTTGTAATGACGACAAAATATTTCATAGTACGTTACTTTGTGATCTCTTTTTTATTCTGTCACATTGGTGGTACTTAGTCAAACACATTAATGGGTAAGTAAGACTTGCACTATTATGCATCCGGAATGCATCTCCGTCTTTCGCCAGCCTGGAATCCGGATAATATTCTAAACGGAACGCAAGACGATAGAATCGTGCTATAATGAATGTTAAGCACAAACGTTTCAGCTCAAGCATTTGACCGTCATAAGTCTCTTGTTCACAGAGCTGCCAAAATCCACATCAAACCGCATCGTGTCGATCCTGGGGCTGTTTGAGCTGTCGGTGGGCGCGGCTCCGCGGGCCGAGGGCGCGGCGGAGCTGGCCGCCGCGCGGCTAGCAGTCCGGCACGTTAACCGCGCCGCGCTGCTGCCCGGCTACCGATTGCACCTCGTCACCAACGACACTAAGGTGATGTTGCCCATGATGTTATCTATCAACTATATATACAATAATGTAAACCCAAGAAACCGACTTCTACAAGTAGGTAAGTACTCCAATTTCCCCACAATGCATGCTGCTTGCATATTTTCTCGTTAACATAATTATAATGCTTTCCGACAGCAGGCATATGAGTAACTATCTAAACATCCACATTCATAGAAGCGTGTGTGTGTCAATAAAATGCCATAAAAAACATTCCATGTAAAAAAGAGGCCAAGTCTCGAAACTCTTCCACCGTAAAAAGTTGTGAGATATTTCGTAGTACCAAGTTATTGTACAGGCATTGTTATTATTCTTTATTTGCTAGCTAAATAAAATTCTGCAACTTGGCAATCACACAACTTTACTGCATTTATGGATTTTTGCATACCTAAAACTATGTAGTATTGTGTGATTGCCAAGTCACAAAATTTTATTTAGCTAGCAAATAAAGAATATAAGAATTCCTGACACTTGGTACTACGAAATATTTCTTAACTTTTTACGGTGGAAGAGTTTTAAGACTTGGCCTCTTTTTTACATGGAATGTTTTTATGAATCTCACTTCTTTTTGTAGGTTATTGTGTTATCAATACATACAAATTATGAATGCAGTCCCATTCTTACCTTATAATTTTTTGTCCCATTCACTGCAAATGTATTGTCGTTGTAGGTACTTAATCCTATATATTATTTATGCAGTTGATGTATCTAGAAAACTGGACCGAAATTGCAAAATATTTTAGTTTTCCCTTGATTTATACACTAAATACTAATTATATTCTAAATTTATAGATTCTATGTCTGCTACAAGTGCCTTAGACTTTTGATGATCGGTCAGTGAGTCAGTCATTGACAAAATTATGAAACTTTGACTAGTTATGACTCTTAAACTACTTGTTTAAATTGAATAAAATTTGAAATATACCGTGTTTATACAATGCTTGGTTACTGAAAATTCAGGCTTCTAGTTTAATCCACAACGAAGTTATTGGAGGGTCGAAAATGGCCTGAACTGCTTCATGAAGAGGATGGTACGGCCGTGCCGCAGCTGCTCGACTTGGCGGGGCACCGCCGTGCCCCCAGATTTGTGGGATCCTGTCGACTCCTCGTAATTCCGCGGCTAATAAGATCTTATCCTTTGTATGGGATCATTCTTAACTAAGTAGGTGCAGATCTGTTTATTCACGAAAGCATGTCCTTTTTCCTAAGAACAAGTAGTGAATGAACATATCTATCTGTACATAAATACAGCATTAGATCCAGTCCAGTTTTACTTATAATAACCATCACCCACATTGTTAACAGTGCGATCCAGGTGTGGGCGTGGACCGGTTCTTCCACGCGTTGTACACGGAGCGGGACGCCAGAATGGTCATGCTGCTGGGCAGCGCGTGCTCGGAGGTCACGGAGAGCATCGCCAAGATCGTGCCCTATTGGAACATTGTTCAGGTCAGCTTTCATTGCTTAAGAGGCTGACAAGACCTAATTTGGTAAAATTGATGTTATTTAAGCAGTTTTTTTAAGAAAAACTATTTGTTCTAGCACATCAAATAAAATATATGTTAATATTCACCATAATATTTCAAAGACCGTGGACGGGCTCGATACATAATTGGACGAAATCGATAAATAATTGCAAAGATTGGTTTAAACGGGTGTATGTCTTTATTTTTTTGACGTAGGGGTCTGCAAAAACAAAATTAAAAACATGAAGTCAACATACCTAAACCGCTAGAGAGTTATATTTCACAAATAATCCCCCCTTTTTTTATTTCAATATTTATGTAATAGTATCTTCAACACTAGTCGCCTACGACTACGGAACCCTAAAAAACCGGGCCTCCCAGTAACACTCGCTCTCGTTTACTCCGATGCAAATAGACAGTGTGCGCGCTATCCAAAATCCTCAAGGGCATTTTGGTGTTGACAGCGTCTTAAAGCAGGACCCCATTTAACAAAGACTTGGATCTTCTATATAATACAAGTGGAAGTCTCTCTTTAGAATAGACAAGATAGAATTGTACGAGTCTAAACTGAAAACTTCTAGTAGGAAGTAGGAAAGTAGGAAAAGTAGGTAGTCTTCGTGAAAAGGGCCACTGGAGTTCAATTCCATACTGGTGTCTAGTTTCAAATGGATGGATCTAACGAAAACCAACGATAGAAGACCTGAATGCCACCGATCACGTAACGTTTAGTACGCGCTTTAGGACAGTTTAACAGTAATTTTCTCATACAAAAGTGAAGATCTACCTGACGCGCGTACAATGCGTTACGTGATCGACCCGCTGGAGTACAAAATACCTAGAAGATATCCCATGGGTGAAATCAGTATAAGTATATTGATCCCTTCTATCATGGGTTTTCGTTGAATCCACTTTAAAATGGACTCCCTATGCATCTGCGCGCGCGTGAAACACATTGAAAAGCGAATGCGATGCGAAGTGACGATTAAAAAACAATCTCGGTGTTATAGATTAGGTACCTAATGTACCTATAGATAGTGAATATTGTGATCATCATCCACTTTTTTACGCGTATTGTATGTGTATGTCTATGAGTATATAAAAAGTAGGTACTTACATATGAGTATATATTATGAGTGTGTAAGAATCATGAAAAAGTTTAATCGTATCTGCTGCCTCTATAGAGTAAGGTAATGTAAAACACTTCTTTACCCTGCTGCTGTCGTTAAATTAAGCACTAACCTCAAGGCAACTTTATTGAATGAAATCTTAGTCACCGCTTGAGCGACTAGACTAGATTATAGAGGTAATCTCGGACTGAATCGAATTTACCTACCGCCTTCAATACGAAGCGAACAGAGTGAATCCTGAGTAGGTATTCCAGCCTTGATGGAATTTACCTTAGAAACATCTGAGCCTTAACAACAAGCTTATAACAAAACGAGCCTTGAAATAATGTATTTAGGGTTGGATTTGGAGCTATACGTACAGGTATTAAAGGACTATAGGACCGTAGATATTCGGTTTGTTTTCGGAATCGGGTTTGTGAGGACGTTTGAAGGTGTATAGTCGGTAACGGTTTTTGAGGATAAGTGTATATTGGATTTCTTTTGAGTGTACCTGTTACCTAAAAGAAAAGAGGCGTTTTATTAACGTCGTCTGTTCCTATATACTAGGGGCGTTCAACAGGGCCCGTCTGTCATAGGGACGGAGAGACGGACGGACATGGCGAAACTATAAGGGTTCCTTGTACGGAACCCTAAAAATGCAATCAGCGTTGTATCCTACCTGGTTACTTATCTAATTATGTCTAATTGTAATATTTGTCATATAAACTGTAAGGCTCCGGAGGCTCCGGTTATCATCTCGTACAAACACTGCCCCGCAGCGCAGCACCAATACTTCGCCTTAATTAAGCGTCGGTATGCGCGATTCCCGGCGCGTAAGACCGCTCCCGCACATGGGTGGGTAAACACACCTATACCTACCTGTGTTGACTAACTTTAACATTATTTGCATGAACGCTTAACGATTATTAGACGATGTGTCTGGAAGCAATACAGTATCTCACCAAAAACATTACATGTGAAGTGATGCCAAGACTCCATAGCTCATACAGCTTTCAGCGTGAAAAAGATATCAGATCGCAATTAGCGCCAAGCTTCCTACTCCACACGGCGTAACTCTACCACTACCACCCACGCTCTACAAATTCTACATCTTGGCGGGGGCACTGCAGTGCCCCCAGATACTACCTTAGTAGGAGTCTCATTATCCAATTATCCAACAGGCGATATTATACGAAACCTACATGAATTAGATTCCGTAAGCTGATGTCCCTTTTATTTTTGAGAATTAAATCATTCCAAAAACTTTTACTTGTTTATATCCGTATGGCTTTTTAAACTATTATTAATCCATACTTATGTCACGGTCACAACTTAATATGCATGTCTAAAGTACCTACATATAAGGTGCTAACAAATTAGGTACTAATACTTTTAGAGCTGATAATACTCGTCTCTAGGAGTAGAGTTAAGTATGAAACATTTAAAAGTGTGTATCACTTTTAGGAGATAATTAGGGATACAACGTTACTGCGTAAAAACACCCTGTTAATGAGATAGTCAACAATCAATCATTGACGTTTGTCACAAACGACGATGTTCACTTGACAGATAGTGTTTAAACATCTCGTCAGTTAAATGCACAGGCTGATTATGTTTGGTCGAAATTTTAATTAACTATTTTGTACCGGAAATTAAAACAAAAATATCATATGAAAAGTTTTCTTAATTTCTATTTAAAGTCAATTGTTTTGATGTAATGTAACACCTCTTAAAATATTGGTACTTAATTTGTTAGCACCTTATATATCAAAGAAAATCTTTTCCTGAAAATCTTAGTTATCTGTATTACTGTGCAGCGGCTAGATATTTATATCCCTCTAAATCATTTTAACTAAGGTTTGATTTAGGGGGATATACCGATCGGAATCTTGCATTCACTAGTGAGTGTCACAGGCAGAAGCCCACTGCAGCGTTGCACGCTGCCTACTAGTATACTATAATTTACACAATTTGTAAATTATTCAATTTATGTCGAGGAAATTGTTTGAAATAGTAAATGCGGTTGGTAGAGAATGCCTTGTGGCATTAAGTCCACCCTAATTATTATTCTGATAGTGACTTCTGAGCTGTGAGAGTCCTTGCTACTGATCGATTTTGATCGCCACTTTCTATTCTTGGTCAAGTCCTGGAAAATCGAAGAATTGCAGGATTTTGTTGAACTCTAGAAATTTAATCTCCTCTGGGCAGATGATGTGTGTGCCCAGAATGGAGTTACGGCTGCGCATAAGGCAAGGGCAAGCGGTTAGGATGTTTAAAGGCGTCTCCTCTGCTTCAAGGCAGAGTCTGCACTGCCTTGTGTCACGTGGGCCTAACGTTTGCATATGCTTGCTTAGGCAACAATGCCCCGTAAGCACCCTTACCAGCATGCAGTGATGCAGAACCGGTACTGTTTCATAGAACCATGATTTTCGGGACAAACCTTCAATACTCATCGATACTTCAAGAATTCATAATAAAGCCACATAATATATCGATAAATTTTACGAGATGAAATTGATGGGTTGGTTCTTTAATAAAAAGAGCACATTGCGATCAATACACAGCTTTATTCGTACTTTTAATCATCTCCATTCTCCATCGACACTCCACAGCTATAGATCACTACTATCACTTGTTAAAACAACAACAATAGGGCAGGTTAAAACAATATCTGGCGTACGAGATTAAATAGGTATATATTCTACTGTTAATGTATAGTCAATAGTCATAGTCAATATTAACCTTTAATTATTAACTCATCAAAATCAACATAATGTAAATTACTAAGTATTATACAAAATGTGTTGCCCTTTATTTGCATATAATCAACGATTCAACATCTATAGATAACTATTTAAATTGAAATAATAAAAGATACCATTTCTCACATTTTAACAGTCAGTCTTAATTAGTTTTTGGTATAAAATCAACATTGCTCAGTTCAATAAATCTAATAAAGGACGGCACGAGCTAACGAAGTTATAAGATAGAACGTTACGTTTACGTTACTTACGTACGTTATTCCTTTTAAAAGAAACGCTAAAATGTATTTCCCGTGTCTCGAAAAACCGGGTTTTTTTGAAGTGAAAACTTATTTAGCGGCGTTGAGCACTTTTTTGGGATGGGGAAAAATTGTTAATTATACGCGACAGAGTTTTGTGACGTCAGATGTGAAGTAGGTCACTTTAGCTTTAGCTAGCCGATTCGACTTCATTCAAAACTGAAAGCTATTCGTAAGAGTATAAAGCCGTTAAACACTTTTTGCAATAGCATATTCTGCAAATAAATTTGTAATTTTAACCAACGCGTCCTTCACCGTTTTGCTATTGAGAAAATTCGAATAGTTCGAATTTGGGCGTTATTCCTAAAGAGATAAAGCTTAGAAAAATATTTACCAACGGCAAAACCAAATTGATATTTTGGTCGCCACCGCCGTCTGCTGTTCTTGCAAATTCGAATAGTTCGAATTTAGACGTTATTCGTAAAGAGATAAAGCTTTGAAAAATATTTGGCAATGGCAAAAACAAATTGGTATTGTGTTTGCCGCCGCCCGTCGGCGCGCTGACGGGCGAGCCGGCGGCCCGTCGCACCCAACGCGCCCGCGGCCCGTCCGCCTAAATAATTGATAATTGTTTATAAATTTGCGTCAAATTCATTTTTAGGGTGACACCGTAAGATGTCACGTGACCTGATCGAAAAACTGTTACAATGTTATTGAGTTTTCACTTCTGCCGGCACTCCCGGAGTGCAACCCGGGTCTTTTTTTATTGTCTCGGTTCTTTACTAGGTTAAAGAAACCGGGAAATCCCGGGATTTTTGGTTCCGGGACGTCCCGGGTGCAAACCCTAGCGCCAAGGCATCAGCAGACGCCTTTTTGATGAAGCGCTTTGGAATGTTTCAGTCCTGGGATAGCTCTCCAGGCTTGAATGCTCTTGTAGAAACAATAGGTCTTTAGAGTGAGCTTGGTCAGACTTTCGGGGATACCACAGAACGGCTCAGGTTCGCAGTGAGTTCCCTTGGGCCCTGCTCGTGCAAGCTCATCGGCCTTCTCGTTTCCCTCGATACCTGCATGCCCTGGGACCTAACATAAAATTGTCTTGTTTGTAGCGCCCATCAGGTCATTCAATAATTCCCTGCAGTTCTCGACCGGCCTCGACGTTGTGACGTTAAGAGATTAGGGCTAAGAGAGCCTGATCCAAGTGGATATAAATAGTACAATTGAGATAATTGCTTTGCAGATTCGTTAGAACCTTGATGTTTCACTGAGAAGTTTTTCTTCCCTCACGCAGGTATCTTTCGGTTCTACGTCCCCCGCGCTCAGCGACCGCTCCGAATTCCCACTGTTCTGCCGCACCGTCGCCCCCGACTCATCGCACAACCCTGCCAGGATCGCATTTATCAGGTAAGTCTGTAAAACACTAACCTGAATGTTTGTTTCTAAAGTTATCGCTAAATCAAGCAAGTATATCGCTAGCTGTCAATCCTGACGAGCCCGGCCCGACTCGATACGATTGCGTTATTTCGCTCTCTACCAACACGGCTATCACAGGGCAGGCTTTTCGTTAGAAAAACACATTTGATATCATATTGGTATTTGATACATGTCGAACCCATTTGACCTTCTTGATTAGGGCATTTCATCGTCATTACATAATCATGAATTACATATAAGTAGTTTGTATTAAACTGCTACAGCAAATTAAAAAAAGGTTACTAATAAATAGGTACCCAGTACAATAGTTTCATTGCGTAAACGACAACGTCGACAATCTGTGTCTAATCTGTGATACGACCAAAAGCCACGTGGGTCATACAGAGATTTAGGTTCGCGTCTTTCCAGTGCACATAACCAAAGTTAAGATTATAGTCCTACACCTCATTTTTGGTCGGACTCGAAATCCGCTTAAACGGTGTCCTCTTGTATAAAATATATGTGATTAAATAATAACTTAGTTACATAATATGTACAAAAGCTGTTGACTTTCAAAGAAGGCGACATTTGTTTTTTTTTTCACTCTTTATCACCCAAATCCTACTCATAAATACCTACATGCATACGCCATGTGACATCTATTTATTAATATTCCGGAGAGTGTCATGCATACAATTTGTATGCTACATACGTGAATTTATTAAAAAAAAAGACCGGGTTACACTCCGGGAGTGCCGGCAGAAGTGAAAACTTGAATATTAACGTTGTGCATTTTCGATATTTTGAAATGGTTAGGGAATAATTTTGCACGAATTGCTTTAATTATCAGTATAAAAAAAATAAAAAGAATAAAATAACAAAGTGTTAGGGCCTATGCAAACTGCGTTTTTTTCACGCGCCATCGACGTGCCTTCCCGTACTACTTAGCGGATTAGTAGGAGAACGCACGTCCACGACGCGTGAAAAAAATTCAGTCTGCGTAGGCCCTTGTTTTGTTTATAGTTGTTCTAAATGTATAAAGCTTTTAGATATTATTTACTTTATTGACTTGGTACAGACAGTTTGGCTGGGACACTGTGACCGCATTCTCACAAAACGAAGAGGTGTACTCGCTGGCTGTGAACGAACTGGTCACCCAGCTCGAGGCCGCCAACATCACCTGCGCGGCCTCCATCACCTTCGCGGAGTCCGATTTCAAACAGCAGCTGCAGCAGTTGAAGGTATGCCGCGTCTCGGTACAGACGGTTAAGCTGGGACATAGGTATATATCTGAAAAGAAATAAAAAATCAAATTGTTAGTTAGCTAAGATAGGTTTGATTATGTAAGGTAAGTATCGTCGCTATCCCGAAATACTTTCAATTGATTTAGACCAAAATGGACTTGGATACATCGGTAATGTATTATCAATATAGCGCCCCGGTCGCAGAAGTTTTGCTCAATCAGTGTTTGGGCTGATTAGAAAACTTTAAATCGCCGACTAAATTGTTTCCAGTTTATGCTAGAACTTTGCTACTAAAACATACGAAATGACAATTCGGATTGTTTTTGTTATGGCAAAGAGAAACATTTAATCGTTACACTTAATGCCTATTTTAGCTAGTTGTATAGGTGTAAGTACCAAGTTTCGGAAGACGCAGCCTGGGAAGGCCCTCAAACCCCCTTCCCACTAGGTGATCAGGCGATCTGGTCGAGACCGCGGTAAGCCTATTTGGGTGAGGGCGGCGCGAGACCAGGCATTGTGGATAGGCTTGGGGAATGCGTTTTTCCAGCAGTGGACGTCTTTCAGCTGTTATGAAGATGATTAATTTTTTCAGGAGCTGGACACCCGAATAATCATCGGTAGCTTTTCTCAGGAGATGATCCCCAAGATATTTTGTGAGGTAAGTACCTACGCTAAGTTGCTAAGGTAGGATACTTGTTTAAAATGTACTGTGGTGTTGGTACATACAAGATCAACCATTTATAAACAACTAATCCACTGTAAACAATAGCACAACCCGAACTAGCAGGTTAATAAAGCGAAATTAATTTTCAATTTAATTATGCAATCTCATCTTAGGACAATAAATTATAGCTCCAAATTTCACTAACAAAAGATAACAATTTATTACAATCATGGAAAGTTGCCAAGCCGCGCTCAGTTAAATTGAAACAAGCGTTTAGTTAGAGTAATAAAACCTTTCCTTTATTCCGTATGTACCCAATATTAATTCGCCGGAAATTATTCTTGTAAGGTTCGTCGGTTACGTCTTTTGCAATCCGACTTCCTAGAGAATAACTATATTTGGGACCTAAACGCCATTTGCTTTTAGGTGTCGACTAATATTGTCAAAATGTAATTTGTATGCTAAAAGCATAGCTGATAACACGGCAGTTAAAACTTTGAAACTGCCGAATCCAATGTTAGTTCTGTTCTGTAACATTTGTATAGAGAGCCACAGTTTACGGTGGGTGGTTAGAAATAATAGTTCAAGTTGAAATAGCGACAGTTACCCAGTTCATTGCATAGTGCTGTTGCGGTATTGTCATAAATAATTAGAGACGACTGAACGAACAAGATACTTATTTATACAACGTGTTACATAAATCCTCATGACAAAGAAAATATTTATTTAACCGTTAAAAAGTGCCAACCCTAACCTGTCACGTCACCTCAGTCATTATACTCATTATGAATTCATAGATTATTTTAACAAAAGATCTTTGCTAGTACTACTAGAGACTACTGCTAGATTTGTACAATCTAATTGTCCTAGTTTAAAAATAATTTAACCATTTTACTCTAAAAAGAGAGTGGATGTTATGTCGGATCGAGATGTCAAAGAGGTTGCGTGGGATCGGAGTGGATGGCGGGCCTACTTTTAGCTACACCAACAAGAGCTTAGCTCTTAAATAAGAACAACACAACCCTTGACTCTACCTAATTTTCGTTTGGGTGGTAACACTGAATTTCGCTTCTAGTCAAGAAGCCTATAACGTATTAATTCCCATCTGGTCTTTATCCTCGATAAATAGCCCGTCGCTAAGCCAGTGTTTCCACTTCGGGAAAACTTGGAAGCAATCGCGAAAGTTCCGCGCAAGCTTCCAACGATGCATTATTATGCTAATGGAAAAATGGCAAAACAGTCATCGTCGGAAATGGGGTTAGATAAGCCGTGCACAGGTTATAATAATAATAATAATAAAAAATCATTTATTTCAGGCAACTAAGGCCCATAGTTACAAATACCTTACAGACTAACATACATACAATATAATATTAATAAACTAATTATTATTTAGGCGACGAAACCGTGTGGCTCCGTTGCGTCGTCAAGTCCGGTGTAGAGTTCAGTAGGTTGCCCCGGAACCGCCGAAACACGACACCCTTCGGCCAGAAGTCAGCACACGCGATGGTCTCCTGCAGCGGCCGCGGCACGCGCACTACAAACGAGCTGAAGTGCACGTAGTGGCGCGAACGCAGCTGGAAAACCCTCAGCGAGTAGTCCGTCTTCTGGTGAATATATACTCCACCACGTCATCAGCCGTGGCGGAGTAATGCAGGCGCGTACAACGCTTTACTCGGTGTGGCAACCCGCAGGCCCGAACCAACTGGTTCTGCTGTACCACACTGGCTCTTCCGCGGCTTGCGCTTACTAGACACCAATGTGAAACCCTCCTTATCCACATCGGTGCGAGGGGGCTTCTCTTTTGGAGGAAACTCGGCTTCACGCACTCTTGAAGGTGCGCTTCTCCGGTTGGCTGCGACAGGCTGACCGGCAACGACGTCAGCAAAGCGATGACGTGACTTCGAGGAGGCGGGGGGAGGACACGCGCGGCGGAGCGGCGGCTGCGACACGAGCTGTGTCAGCAACACGCAAACTAACCGACTCGACACTTGACGCCGATACATTGACGCTAGTACCGAGACAGTCATTGCACTTGAAATTTGATGCCTGTGACCGATTTACTGGGGCTCCATTACGCAAACCAATAACTTCGTTGCGCAGATCGGTGATAGTTGCTTCCGAGGCTTCAAATTTTGACATTATTTCGGCTAAACTTGCTTTAAGAGCCGCAATATCCTTCAGCAAGATGCTTACGTCGACATGGTCCGGTATGTAGGACGGCAATCTGGAGACTCCCGTCGCCACGAACTCCGGCATGACGTGTTCGTTCTCCCTCAGAACATCTATGATATCCTCTAGGGTCTTCTTCCCGGCTGTGTCTCCTCTCCGGTGAGGTACATACGTGCCGACGATCCCAAGGGACTCGAACAGCACCTTCTTTGCTGCGCAGATGTCGTCGACAGTAAAACTCGACGAACAGATCTGAATAGCGGAGACCGTGTCCATCCGCCCTTCCAGCAGTAGTTTTTCTTGCAGAAAGGCGAGGACCTCGTTCACTATGGGGTCACTTTGATTGGCGGCACTCATAGCTTTAAATCGTTAGTAGCGGCCGAGACGAGACGCGCTAATTTCGCAATTAAAAAATAATTATACATCAACGCGTCTATGTCGCTTCGCGCATTGGTTACGACTGATGAGACGCATTTATGGATATAGGAAAAATTACCAGCGGGCCACAGGTTACAGATAGTGACCGGCCATCGGATATGGTAATTAGATGTGAATATATCGAATGAACACGGGGGCTGTTTCAAGAGTTGTTATCAAGACGCGGCAGGGTCATCGAGGCCACAGTATAATAAAGAGTACTACCGTACAGTATGGACCCTCCCTGCCTCCCGTTGAAAGTGCCGCCCACCCGCTCTCAGTTACCTCACAGTTACCGGCTGGCAAGGACGCGACGACGCGGTGCGCAGAGCGGAGGCCACGTAAAATATTTAAATATCAAACAAATATTTACAAATCCTTTTGTAATGGGCGTGTGTTGTGCTGTGTCCGGTTGTTTAAGCTCTATAAACGACAAAACTACTTTTAGTGGAAAACCAACTTACAATAGGTAGGTACTTATGTTTAGTATTTATTTTACCCTATCGGTTTTAGACCTAAACCTATCAGATCACACTGAAAACAACACAATATCTATATGAACAAAAAACCATGTTTTCAATTTACGTAATATTTTGCCTAAATTTCCTTACAAAATTTTTGTTACCTACTTCGTTTATACTGATTCAAAATAGGAAACTATTGTATAAATCGAGCTTAGATACCCACCTTACCCCATAATATGATTCTTATTTCTTCCTAATTTGCGCATGATGAGTTTTGAGTCATTGAGGTCATCGAACTTGAACGCGGGCGCCGCGGCGCCAGGCGGTTGCTGTGCATGCTTATGCTATAACCTTGTGCGAAAGAATATTCAAAAACTGGATTGACAAAAAAATCTATTTAATCATAGAATCTGGTCACAAAATTTCATGAGAATCGGTAAGAATTGCGACCTGTAGAGGAGAACATCCGGACATACAAAAGCAAATTGCTCGAGTCAAAACTTAGACCTTCGCTAACGCTTCGGTCAATAATAATCTAAGAAAATAGAGTTAAAAACGTTTTTGTTTATAATTAATTACAAGCACACAAAATAATTCGACGCCGCTATTACAAGGTCATCTCATATTTCCGATTGCGTTCCCGATTCGCGAACGCACTAAAATCCCTAGCATGTCTTATCGCACTCACACAAGCATGGTACGCGTTCACCTACACGAGTTTAGAGTAGACTGTGTGCGTATAGGAACGCATTTGTTTCATACATTTGATCGCCAGTGTCCGAGGTGTGTCGAGGCGGAGTGGATTGAATGGTGCGACGGTCTTCCAATAAAAGATACACGACAAACTATGTAGGTAACAAACCTGGGTTAATACACTACCTACTGTTTATTAGGTAATTTCAAGTAATTATCTATGTACATCCGACAACTGCAATTTAATTTATCTGGCACAGCTGCAGCATTGCATTGCATCTTCGCAAACTGTTTTCTCATTAAAGCTAGTGTTGTGAACGCTGCTCAATGTAAAACGATGTACCTGAGTGTAGTGTGTACTAGCCGGAGCCCGTTTCATGATGCTACAAGTTATAATATACCTTAAGTGGTTATTGACACGTATACAAGTATACGTTTCCATGCTCTGAAAGTGTGTCATTTGATTATTCTCTAGAGTAGAATTTAATTCAGTAGGTACAGATACAATTTTCTCTGTTTTCCATTACCTGGACTATGCCAGCGCACATCTAGACTATTCATTTTGTCGTCTAGATTGAAAAGCCTTTTCATTATTACGAGACAAAGTCTAACTCAAATAATGGTTAGTGGTGAGACATTGTGTTTAGGACTATGTCCCAAACCATTGTTCGTTGGTTTGAAAGACCTTAATGAACTCTAAGAAATATTTCTGATTTGAGAAAGCTCCATTGTTACTTATAAGAAATAGTATTAAAAATAATATGAAAGTGCAGAGGTTTTGTGACTGTTTCATTCAGCATTAGTTTGTTTTAATAAACAAGTAAGGGTGAGGCGTGGATATTGCACCAAATACAAACTTATTCTACTTTGTCAGTTTTCAATATACGAAGTTAATGTTCATTGCAGTTTATTATAAAAACAATAAAAGCTTAAATAAATAACGCTATAGTCCGATGTAGGTTCTCTTAAAAAATTAGAAATTAAAAAAAAATAGTTATGATCATCATAATCATTTTAAGCAATGTTTATCAGATTTTATGAATACAGTCACATAAATGTTGAAGGAAACAGAAATATTTTGATTTCTTTTTGGTGCAACATTCACGCCTCACCCTATAATGAAGTGTAGAGATTAGAGTGCCTACGTACACTGTAATGCTAATTAAGTATATAGGTATTATAAATAGGTATCCTAATTAACTATATAGGTATATAGGTAGGTAGTATATAGGTAGTATTGACTGAATTATTATAAACTTTACGAATTGTTTACGAGTGTAGGTAGGTATAGATTATCACTTTGAATATCATGAAAATTAGTTGTGCGTTTGTCAAAAAGTAGTGGCATTTCTCTATTATTAATTGTACATTTTTCTAGAAGTTTTATGTTATTTTCACTGTGAATCACGAGCTCTTTGGATCCTAAGTAATACGAAAAATATAACTTCCAAGATTTTTTCCTATTGTCAAGAAAACAAGGGTTTGTGGATTTATAGGATTAAATATATTACAGAGCGATACATTGACATAGAAGTATATAAAGGAAGAGAAATAGAGTTGTCAATGTCGTAGCATAGACAACTATTTCAAAGTATTTTAACTATGTCTCCGACATAATTGCCCCGGAGAAAGGAATATAAATCATATCTTAATAAATGTAGATACATCAAAGTATTACTTCATACTATGTTAATAAACGACGACCGCTTTAGCCTAGTTGGTAGTGACCCTGCCTACGAAGCAAGAGGTCCTGGGTTCGAATCCCGCTAAGGGCACTTATTTGTGTGATGAGCATGAATATTTGTTCCTGAGTCATGGATGTTTTCTATGTATTTAAGTATTTATTTATCTATATAAGTATGTTTATCGTCGTCTAGTACCCATAGTACAAGCTTTGCTTAGTTTGGGACTAGGTCGATTTGTGTAAGATTGTCCCCTAATATTTTATTTTTTTATTTTATTTTATAAATACATACTATGCAACCCGCATGCCAAGCATGGCGATTATAGCATATACCCCCCAAATGAAAGATACAAAAAAACCACGGCCCCGAGGTTCCGGCGACCCCCGGTACCCTGGTTGTGGTAGCGGCCAGAGTACCAGCGGGGTCAGGGGTGCGAAGAATCTCCGGCGAAGATCCGGCTACCAACACCGACGACCCCTGGCCCTGGCAACGTATAACACGCGCACACTGCGGACCGACGAAAGGATAGCGGAACTGGAGGAAGGATTGAGCAAGTTGCGTTGGGATGTCATAGGGTTATCTGAAGTCCGAAGAGAGGGGGAGGACACGATAACCCTCAAATCCGGCAACTTGCTCTATTTCCGGGAGGGCGACCAACAGTCCCAGGGAGGTGTCGGGTTCCTCGTCCACAAGTCCTTCGTGAACAACGTGGTGAAGATCGAGATGTGTCGACTAGGGTGGCGTACCGTATACTCAGAGTATCCAACAGGTACTCATTGAAGGTCATACAGGTTTACGCGCCGACCTCGGCACACTCCGACAAAGAGGTGGAGGCTATGTATGAAGATATATCGGCCATGCATAGTTCCAAAACCTACTTCACCGTTGTCATGGGGGACTTCAACGGAAAACTGGGCAAGAGAGATGGTGAAGAGCTGAGAGTGGGGCAATTTGGAGTTGGAAGTCGGAACCACCGAGGCTAACTACTGGCTGGCTTCTTGGAGAAGGAGGGACTCTACATGATGAATTCCTTCTTCAAGAAACACGAGCACAGAAAGTGGACCTGGATTAGTCCTGGCGGTGCAACTAAAAACGAGATTGACTTCATCATGTCGACGAGGAAGCATATATTCAATGACGTCTCTGTGATCAATGCGGTCAAAACCGGGAGCGATCACCGTCTGGTAAGAGGCACCTTGAATATATGCGTCAAGCAAGAGCGCTCTCGATTGATGAAGTCTACGCTCCGTCCAGCATCAATCCAAATTCGAAAACCCGAGAGCTTCCAGCTGGAACTCCAAAACCGTTTCGATTGCATAGGCGGCGATGTGGACGAATTGAACGACGGGTTTGTGGAAGCTGTCCGTTCCACTGGGTCTAAGTTCTTTAAGGCCCAAGGGACCAACAAAACTAAAAGGCTCTCTAGCTCCACTCAGAAGCTCATGAAGGAAAGGAGTGAAATGATTCTACAGTCTTCAGCCGATGCGACCTTATACCGGCAGCTCAATAAATAGATCTCCAAGTCCCTTACCCGCGATCTGCGCCAATTCAATACAAATCGTATTGAAGAGGCCATCAAGCGTAATAAGGGCTCTAAAGTGTTCTCGAGAGATCTGTCTGTAGGGCAGAGTCAGCTCGCGAAGTTAAAAACTGAAGATGGTAGAATTGTTTCCTCTAAAACCGAGATTATGAGTGAGATTTTACGGACAGCTATACACGTCAACACGCAGACCCGAAGTTGGTCGGGCGGAAGACCCTAGAGCTAGACTAACCCGGCACTATACAGACGACATCCCGGACATCAGCCTGTACGAGATTGTAATGGCTCTTAAACAGCTCAAGAACAACAAGGCACCCGGTGAAGACGGAATAACAGCCGAACTCCTGAAGGCGGGTGGAAAACTGGTCCTTACGGCCCTTCAGAAGTTGTTCCATTCCGTCTTACTGGAACAGAGAACTCCAAAGGCATGGAACGGAGGGGTGGTGGTGCTATTCTTCAAAAAGGGTGACAACACCCTGCTGAAGAACTACAGACACATCTCACTCCTGAGCCATGTCTCGTACGCAGGCTAGATGACTTCCAGCCTCCCGAACAAGCCGGTTTCCGAAGAGGCTTTAGTACCGTAGACCACATCCACACGCTCCGTCAAGTTATACAGAAGACCGAGGAGTATAACCTGCCCCTCTGCCTAGCGTTCGTGGACTACGAGTAAGCCTTCGATTCGATTGAAACCTGGGCCATACTACAGTCTCTCCAGCGGTGCCAAGTTGACTATCGTTATATCGAAGTGCTGAAGTGTTTGTACGAGAACGCTACTATGTCAGTTCGACTCTAGGACCAAAACTCGAAACCTATTCCGCTGCAGCGGGGAGTCGGCAAGGAGATGTTATTTCTCCAAAACTGTTCACCGCTGCACTGGAGGACGTTTTCAAAACTCTGGACTGGAGAAGGTTAGGCATCAACATCAGCGGCGAGTACATCACTTAGCTTCGGTTTGCTGACGATATAGTAGTCTTGGCTGAGACCATGGAGGATTTAAGTACGATGCTCGATGACCTCAGTAAAGCTTCCGAGCGAGTTGGTCTAAGAATGAACATGGATAACAAAAATACCTGGCAACCCTGGCCAAGGTAACACCTACAATTAAAACCTCTAAGCTCCTAAATATAAATAAATATAATTAAACACTTCTTACTTCTGTTGCTGTGGTACAAAAAGTTGAGACCGGCTACCTGCATCGGAAAATCAAAGAAGCACATCGCCAAGACACCCAGGTACGCTGTATCGGCACTTTGTATCAACTGTGTTTTTAACTGATTCACCTATAAACGACGGTTATTGGATTTAAACAATGTAAACAAGCAAAAGTTAACGGAGAGAAGTAACGGTATCAAATAACCTCAAACAGCTGATTGGACAACTAACTCGTGTGACAGATGACAAGCAGAGATAGTGTTGCCAGTGAAAAAACGGTGCGTTCGGAAACTGTAGCACATTTTTACGTGTGCGTGTTACTATTTGTTTTGATTTAGCTACCTTGACTAAATAATTAAGAATGTCACCTAACTCTGCATCAAAACTGGCTTCATTTAAATGTAGCAAATGCAAAAAAACCTTTAGAAACAGTCAACATGTAAGCTGTTCTCAATGCAAAAGTATATTTGACTTGTCGTGCACCACTCTCACGGTGGGAAAGTTTAAGATGATGACCATAGAGGAAAAATCATGTTGGAAATGCCGCAAATGCCTAAGTAATAAACAAAAAAAAGTTGCATGTAATACTCTAGTCCTCCCCAAAACAGACAGGCATGAAATTTCTTTATTAAAAACCTCATCAGTTGAGAATCTAGACAGCAGCTCAAAATACGAAGACCTGACAAATTCGCCAGTAATTGATGACAGTCCTAAGAGCTTGCCAAATATGTCATGTTTGGAAAACTCTGAAATATCGGGGTTGAAAGATCAACTCCAAAACGCTACCACTGAACTCTCTAGTGCTCATGATGAAATAATGCGACTAAATAGTGAAAACAATGACCTTAAAAAACAATTGGACGAACATCAAAAAAGACATATTGTGTACAATAAACTACTCAATGAAGATACCCCAAAGAGACGCACCCCCCAGAGAACTCATAGAACTACATCTGCAAATGAAAAAGAAAAAATAAAAATTGACCAACTAGAAAATGAAATATCGAAACTAAAGAGGAATATACTAATACTAAAACAAAAAATTGATAGCGTTTTCACCGAAAATATACAAACTATACAGAAATCGCAGAAAACGGAAGATAGGACACTTTTATATATAAGGCGATCAATCCTGGCACTACAACAAATGATTAAAGAATTGGCAGAAAGACCGCCAACCAACACATATCAGGCACCACCTTCAAATCAAAATGGAAACGAGTCAGGGTTCAACGCAGAAGACTTTACAGAAAAGGAGCCCGCCCGGAAGCCAAAGTTGTTATTGCTGGCAGACTCCCATGGATTGGACCTTTTAAGACCGCTAACTAAAATTAGGCGAAATGATTACGATGCAACAGCGGACATAATACAAAATGGGACGACTGACCGGATCCTAAAAAACTTCAAGGAAAAAATAGCAGAATTTGGGAAAAGTGACTGTGTAGTGTTAGTATCTGGCTCAATGGACTATAATGTTCATCCAATATATAAATCTGTAAATCTTTTAAATGAAGCTGTCAAATTAGCATCACATACCAATGTCATAATATGTGATGTACCTTACAGTGTGAATGAATATTCTGACGAATATAACCATTATGTAACAAAAATTAATATGGCTCTTCACAAAAAACTTTACAAAGCTGCCAACTTGTGGCGAATGCACTTTGATATGGATTTGCAAGTAAATGATTATAAAGCGAGTGGTAATCGCCTAGGTTGGAGCGGAAAATGGAAACAAGCTCAATGTATCAATAGAGTTCTAAAGGATATTAATGAATGCTTCTACAATAGTGAATCTTTTTTAGATGTAAGGATGATGAACATGAAAACCTAGTCAGTAACCTAAGCGTAGTTAGTGAAGTAGGTAACTTAAAAGAAACAAAAGGTGACGTTGTGGATAACAATGAATCTAAAGTTGTATTTAAAGTGTTTCACCAAAACATTAGAAGTCTAGCAAATAAAGTATACCAACTAGAAACTATTCTGCAAAGCATGGAAACAACACATGTAGTTTGTTTAACGGAACATTGGAAAACTAAGGAGGAATTAGACTCCATAAAGATAATGAATTACGGGCTATCATCATCATATTGTCGAACTAATAATGCTCACGGAGGAGCGTCTATATATGTACATGATAGTATCAATGCAGCTGAAATTACTAACTTGGTCAATTTATCGGGTGAAATGGATCTTGAGATTGCAGCAAACTTCATAAAAGATTTTAACTTAGCCGTAGTATGTATATATAGGCCTCCGTCTGGAAACATAAATGTATTTTTTGATAAACTGACATTACTTTTAAATATAATTTGTGACTCTGATGAATATATAAACACTTTGATTATAGGGGATTTCAACGTTGACTTGCTCAAGGACTCGTCTACAAAAGACAAACTGCTCGACATTATGAGATGTTCCAACCTTCATCCCAAAGTTATGTGCCCAACAAGATACTATGACTCAGGGCAATCATGTCTGGACCACGTGTACTCAGATATAGATAATATGGAGTTTGTTGCCATTAAAAGTAATATCTCTGATCATGATGGTCAGATGATGACTATTAACTACCAAACTCAAGATAATAAGAATTGTGCAAAGATGGTAGAAATGAGACGTATCACCCCTGCTAAACTAAATTATTTTTATGAATATATTGACATGTATGATTGGGAAAAAATTGTAGAATCAGGAAAAGAACCTGACCAAATACTAGATTCTGTAATTAATGTTTTTGTTCACACCTTCCATCAGGCATTTCCCATACGTAAATACCCTAATAAAAGAAATAACAAGAAATGGGTTACTGATGAAATAATCTCAAAGAAATTTGTATTGGATGACATCAAAAAATTATGTAACATATTTCCAGAAAATATTGCATTGTCCAACTTCAAAGATGATTTCGAACTATTATACAACAAACTATTAGTATATAAACGTAGCAACTATTTTAAAACTGAAATATCAAGAGCCTCCAACAAAGCTAAATCAGTATGGAATATGATCAAATACGAAACAAACAAAATAACTGACAAGAAGTCATACTTTGAGACCTCTGAACCCAATGAGCTAGCCCATGACATTAACAACTATTTTATTAACGCTGTCAAGCTGGCACTGAAATCTCCTAACATACCGACCTCTTTACAACTGCTTCAAACATATACCCCTGCGTTAACAACTGCTGCAGAGTTAATGCCGTTTTCAGTAGGGGAAATTTTCCGCCTATTGAAACAAATTAAACCAAAATCAACGAAGGACATTTATGAAGTTCCTACGAACATCTTACACCAACTTCCACCATCGTTTATTGATGTACTTTGTCATACCATGAACCAGTGCTTAAAAAATGGATCCTACCCTCAAACACTTAAGAAAATTAAGGTAGTACCCGTTTACAAGGGAAAAGGGCCCAAAACGGACTTTAAAAACTATAGGCCCATCTCGATCATACCCGCATTGTCCAAAATATTCGAGTTGGGCTTGGCAAATAGGTTAATAAGTCATTTGACTGGTAGGGAAATATTAGCTAAGGAACAACATGCTTATCAATCTCATAAATCGACTGTAGGTGCAACTAGAGAATTAATAAAAACAATAGTTACTCAACAAGAAATGGGATACAAAGTTGCTGTGGTACTATGCGATCTGTCGAAAGCATTCGATCTGGTAGACCATGAACTAATTATTAAAAAATTGTATCATTATGGCATCAGAGGGAATTTCTTAAAAATATTTCAATCATTTTTAGAAAACAGGGAACAATTGTGTGAAGTGGATGTTAATGGAAAAAAAGGAAAATCAACATACCTATCACTTGACGCCACCTCTGTTCCTCAAGGTTCTATTATTGGTAATTATTTGTTTATAACCCTAGTAAATGACTTATCGGCTTGTACAATCAATGGTAAACTGGTTGCATATGCAGACGACAGCGCTTTTATCATTTCGGGAACTAGTTTCACAGAACTACAACTTAAAGTAAATAGTCTGCTCGTGGATGTAAAGAATTGGTTCTCTGTAAATGGTATGCAACTAAACCCGGAAAAGACAAATGTAATCCAAGTTAGCCTCCGGGGAGTACCACCAAATACCCTTAAAATTGAATTGGATAACATCAACGTTCCAATTGTGGATGAGGCGAAATATTTGGGCTTCATGATAGATTCCGGGTTAAAGTGGAATAGTTATATAGACGAACTCTGTAAGAGGTTGACAAAAGCGTGTTTCGCAATTTCACGCTTGACAAAAATGCTCAACGATCAATGTGTGAGAAATGCATACTTTGCCTACTTTCAATCAACAATCACTTATGGAATTGATATGTGGGGACAGGCGGCAGATAGGCAAAGAATATTCATACTGCAAAAAAGGGTTATTAGGATAATGGCTAGGGTGCCGTGGGATACGCCTGCCCGTAACATATTTCGGGAGTTAAAAATTGTAACATTTCCTGGCCTTTACATACTAGAGGTTGCAAAAGTTGTTCGTAGGAACCTGAATCAATTTAAGCAACGTAGTCATAACAGTCGTAATAGAAATGACCTACTCCCAAATAGACACAGATTGAAAAAATCTGAGCAGTGTATATGGTACATAGGTCCCAAAATATATAACAAGTTGCCAAAGGACATTAAGAAGCCTGACATGTCAGAAAACATATTTATAAGTAAGTTAAAAGAACATTTAATAAATAAAGCTTTTTACTCCGTAGATGAATTCCTGAACCAAAATAATTAAGTTTATATAAGTACATATTTAATAAGACATTAGAGATAAAGTGAAATATGTAATACTTATCTGTGACATGTAAATGACATGTAAATGACTTGTAACTTATGTTATCAATAAAGAATTGAATTGAATTGAATTGATAAGACGAAGATCATGTCAAATGCCCATGTAGTACCAACTCCCATTACAATCGGACACTTTACGCTCAAAGTTGTAGACGATTATGTATACCTCGGACAAACTATCCAGTTAGGTAGATCCAACTTCGAGAAAGAGGTCAATCGTCGAATCCGACTCGGCTGGGCAGCGTTCGGGAAGCTACGGCACATCTTTTCGTCCAATATTCCGCAGTGTCTCAAGACGAGAGTCTTTGACCTGCCAGTGATGACATATGGTACTGAAACGTGGTCGCTTACTATGGGCCTCATAACAAGGCTCAAAGTCACCCAAAGGGCTATGGAGAGGGCTATGTTGGGAGTTTCTCTGCGGGATCGCATCAGAAATGAGGCTATCCGCAGTAGAACCAAGGTAACCGATATAGCCCTCCGAATCGCAAAACTTAAGTGGCAGTGGGCGGGGCACATAGCACGTAGAACCGATGGCCGTTGGGGCGGAAAGACATTGCTCTTTTTGCTCACGGACGGACTCCATTTCTTTTTTCACTTGTTGGAAATGAGTAATCATCTTGAATATAAGTTCTCTAACTCCACTTTTAATAGTTTTACCCATTTCGAAAGCAGGATTCGCTAAAAACCTCGAATAAAATTTTACGAACTTACAACTCAATGACATTTACAAAATGTTGCCACAGCGTTATTTTTCTGGGTTGCCACGTAATATCTTATGCAGAGTTATCGTGGGCCTACTCTAACGAGTTCTTAGATTTCCACAAAAAGGATGTCAAGTAATCATTATTATATAATCTATATTTTTGTACTTAATATTAATAATTATTATTAATGTCACGACTTGTGTTATGTTATATTGATTTTTTTTTACGACATATGTGAATATGTTCTACAATTATGACGTGTAAATTGGCTTTACTAATAAAATACTTATGACTTAGGTAGTCAGACCAGTTACTTTTTAACCTTCACTATTTTGTGGATTTTAGTGGAACACATTTATTTTTACCCGACTTCTAAAAAGAATCAATTCCGCGGGTTCTTAATTTTTTTATATGTTCCTCGATTACTCTTAGACGCCTGGACCGATCAGGATGGTTTTTTGTTAGAAAAAGTGGTCCTAGGTGGTCCCATGGTCATCAGGTCAGGATTTGACAGTGGGATCCTGGAGACCAGGGAAATCTTTCAATTGTATAGGCACAGTTGAAACGATTTGGGAATTTTTAAGTGTCTTCTGTTTTTAATAATAACGAAACAGTCAGATTTGAAATGTTTCGAACATATCCTGTCGTATTTTTTCGGCGTCCAATTATTGTGCCCTACTGCGTCAATCCATTTCTGTCGAACATTATTTCCCAGAAATCTGAAGTCAACAGTTAAACACATGTAACATTAAAATATTTTGTCTAAACGCCTACATAAATAATTCATGTCGACGAAATATCGATGAATACATGGTCACAACACTACCCGTGTTTACGAAAATAGTATTTTTTACTAAAAATCCCAAAAAGATCAAGTTGAATCTATGTAAAAAGTACTTATTCGATAGAATCCACCATCTGCTGTAATCCTAGACCATTATATTGCGTAATGTACATGAGATATTTGAAAAATAACCAAATGATTCTTACCGATGAAAACCAGTTCTTTCTCCGGTCTTCTTTGATAATCTAGGGTAACGCCGACAGTACGGAACTACACAAGCCATTTTGCCACTTCATTTGAATTGAATCTTTCACATATCACACAAATATATCGTTTTAAAACACAATATTTTTCAAACAACCAATTTTCCTCAAGATTCACAAAAGATCTGACGTTGATTTGACTTTGACATCTTGGCAAAATTGTTTTCTATTTGAACACTGTGGTGAACAGTATATGGAGACGAGTCGTCAATAGACTCAAAATATTATACTATTCGTCTCATTCTAACTCACGTCAGCTGCCCATAAGAAGTGACAAGTGACAGAGACAACTTTATGAAACATTGTCTTGCTTTATACCGCGCGTCTGTATTAGTCTGTGGTCTCCGACACCTATTGTTTCCATTTCCCATGTACCGTCATAATCATAACACAAAGGAAAGTTCAAAAATTTATGGTAATTATGGGACACCTTACTTTTCCCTATTGGGATGGGAAAAAATCGTGATTTTAAATAGAAAAAAACATTAAAAATTGCAGTAATTTTTGTATAAAATTTAGTTGCAATTTTTTTAAGCAATGCTCATTTAGAGATCTCGTTTACAGAAACGGCCTCTAAGAGTACAGGCCGAAGTAGAGTGAATTAACGTTCCCTCGTTTCGCAGGCGTTTAAGCTGGGCATGTGGGGGGCGGAGTACGCATGGGTTGTGGCGGGCGCACCGCCGCGCTTGCGCGCTGCGCCGCCGTGCGCACGAGCACAGCTGGCCACGGCGATCGAGGGGCTGGTCTCTGTCACCGCGCACCGTGGCATCGTGGGCGACGCCGTTTCTTACTCCGGACTGGTAAGTTGCCTGCAACCTGAGCATTAAAAGGTACTTACTTAGATCTTTAAACTTACATTTGCTAGGTAGAAGTGGTACTGTAAATTAATTACCTAAACATAATTTGATCTGCCTACCCCTTCTACTCGTAATGATACAGGCGTAAAACCATTGAACAAGCGATGAAAGCCTATTTGTAACTGACTACGGCGTAATCCCACTTAATGCTACGTATATGCAGGTGTTCATACAGGTTCTATCGCTTTTCTGTACATAATACATGTAAGTCAGCTCGCGCTAAAAGGCTGAACAAAACATCGACATTCCCGCACCGCGAGGATAATAGCTAACTTTCTATTTTAACTAGGGCTGTGACTAACAAAATAACAGAAGATCAACTCAGAAAGCAAACAGTGCGGATAGCATACAATTAGATACTATAATCTAACAGAAATTGTGGGTAGAATATTTGGAGCAATCATTAAATAACCGCGTTATTTGATTGAAATCTACAGCAGGCAGGAAGTTATTGATCCATTTGTTACCTACGTTTAGACTGCTCTTAATCTACACGTGATAACCAACACCTACGATGAAACTGGTTATTTATCTGGTTGTTTCTCTGTATCATATCGTTTAAACTGATTATTGTATGAAATGGTACAATTCATAACTACATTTTCTCGTCAGATCTTCCCTTTCATGTGTATCTACTGATATTAACATTAATGGTCCGGTTAATTGATGAATTGGTTTTCATTCCCATTTCAAAATGCCCGCGAGAGAGGTATCTCTGGACCCATGCCACTCAACCCACTTGACCTTGACCTTGATTCGTTCCTGTCATATGGAAAATAACTCGAATATCTGCAGATGCCAGCCCTGCGTACAATCCACCCTATACGGTTTAATACAATAGCGATAGCGGGTAAATAACGCGACTAGAACAAGCCGCGTAACCTCCCTTTCATGTTTTATTCAGCTCTAATCCGCGCTTGATCAATCCCGGCAATCCCGGCGTGTCGACAACTGCCATTTGTCTCGCTGATCCGACGATTTAATATTTATGGCGTTGGGGCTTTTGTAGGTGGTTTACAAAACTAATGCTGTTATGTAAAAGTTCGTTTCATTGAATTTAAACACTAGGCAGGTACTATAGTTTCAGTGACCTAGAGGCAACCGGATGGCTCGCGGTATTTGAGCTCCCGAAACGTTGTTGAACCTCCCTCTGGTGCAACCCGAACTGAGCCAACGTGGACTGGGGTAGCTTGGATAGGCTGCGCTTCGTTTCAGCAGGGCTTAGATTTTCAATAGGGATCAAGTTTGTTTAATTATTTCAGTTGACTCGTAGAAAAAGGATTGTGTAATAGTTAGGAACACAATTAGCTTTTAAATTCTCGGTATCCTACGGTACACGACTTTAAGAGCCCTCGTTGTGTAACGATTGTTTCAAATACTATAGTAGCGCATCTCTGTATAGAAAGTAACCTGTATGCAGGACACGCAGCTACTTCAGTGACTATATGCATACAACCATTGATTTGGGGTCGTAACATCACTAGCCCAATGTATATCCGTCGGCAAGTAAATACTGCGAGCTCTTTAAAGCGGTGTAAGATAGGTACGTAGTAGGTATTTATGTTTTCAAAGGGACCACGCCGTTGGGCGCCAAGATGGTCTTCAATATTTAGCTCCTAGAATAATAACTAATTCGTACGAGTATTACCTAGTCCGTAAGGGTGAAAATAATTTTATGGATAGATTTGGGCTGGTGTCTGATCTGCAACTAATGTAATTGTCATGGTTTTTGTATCTGAAGTAAATTGAATGAAATTAAAACAAAATACTTTTAAGTTGTAAATTAAACTAGATTACTTAAATTTACAACCGGTAGGTATGTATTTAGAACTTCTAGCGTATCGAGCATTTGTGTGTATTGTACATTCTCATGGTTTTCTTATTTTTGTTATTTTGAAACGTTACTTAATGTAATTCAATGGATGACTGTTATAGGCCTTATTTTATGTAAGCATTAATATGTTTTAGTTATATTTACGGCTGTTGTTATAAAATAAAATAAAAAAATAAGGCCGCATTTACGCACAGGTGAAATAACGCGCTGTATACTCCGCGCATTTGGCAAACGCTATGGATTTATGTATTTCATACACGGAACATATTTCATACCTACATTATTCACTAGGGCGCGTGCCTATAAACGCGGCCTAGTTTTAGGTTAGATTGATTTTGATAATCACATTTTTATGGCAGACCAATGAAATGTTCCACCGCGAGATGGCGGCTGCAGGGGTCCCCGTGTCGCCATACGCGCCCCAGACCTACGACGCCGTGTGGGCCATCGCCCTGGCCCTCTCGAAGGCGGAGCAGCTCTGGAGAAGCCTGGACATGACACACTACAACGGGACCTTGCTCAAAGGAGGCGCCAAGCTGGGCTTGAGCCACTTCGATTACAATAGGAAGGATATGGCTGAGGAGTTTCTGAATCAACTGGCGAATCTTAGTTTTCTAGGCGTTTCGGTAAGTAAACTGATAAGTATAATTTTAGTCCCCTACACCATGAGTGTATTTCAGTACATTATTACCTAAGTGTATATGATATTTCAGATACTACTTACTCTTAATTTTCCAGGGACCAGTTTCATTTAATGGGGCAGATAGGATTGGTACATCTGCGTTTTATCAAATTCAAGGTAACACTCAATGAATTTTCGTTTTCAATTAGATACATTTATTAAGACACGAGTAAAGTTGTTGTTAGCCTTTCCTTAGCAGGAAAGACTTCGCCGTGCTTTATCACCTCCTACAGATTCACAATTCGTCTGCAATCGATGTGGCAAGAAATGCCGTGCTGCAATAGTATATACAGCAACCAACGTTATAGATGCGGCAATGCGGCTCCTAAGCGCTGCAATAATCATCTGTCATAGATGCTGTGGCTAATGATGATGTTGTTAGCCAATCACCTGGTTAGGATAGGTTAGGTTAGGTAATACTGGTAATACTTACAAATTCTCAATAATCTTTGCTACAAACGAATAAAAATGAACATTATACCATTATGTCACTCCCATCATTGAGACAAACGCGCCCATATTGGCACCTCAAGTAAAATTCTCGAATGTTATCAACCCGTTTAGGCTTAAGAGTGTGCGTTTGGCGTCATCGGCAGTAACATCCTGAGGAACTTCCAGGTGGGCGACCAAAGACCGTAGCACTATATACGCAAGGGCGACCCCTAGCCTGCGCGGGGTGCGCGCGCGCCGCGTGGGGCGGCGGCGTGCCGGCCGCGCGCCGCGTGCTCGTGCTGCGGGTGGACTCGGTGTGGGCGCCCGCGCGCGGGGCCGTCGCCGCGCTGGCGGCCGCAGGCGTCGCGCTCGCGACTGGCTTCCTGGTGTTTAACCTGCACTATAGCAAGCGGAGGTATGTCCACTAGCTGTGCACTATCTATTGGCCTTCCCGGCGTTGAATTAAACCAGCAGTACAGAGGTTTGACAAACAGGTCCGACTTGCTGCATACCAATCTTCCCCTTACGCAGTCCTAGTGTTGCGCGTCCCCATTTGTACCTAATTGTTTTCCTAGCATCCAACGTGCAATGCAACGAAGTGGAGGGCGGACTTACCAAGCATTGCTAGCTGTAAATGGTCCAGTTGCTGTGAATACGCTACTTAACTGCTGCCTACTGCAGATCTTAGGAAGAGTGTTCTATAACGCAACTTGTAACTCATTTATGCTTGAGAACTGTTTATACCTAGGGCGTTATAGGACAACACCAATATTTTCTTCATTAAAGCATGAGCCTTGGCACACTTGATACTTAGGTAGACTAGAGTCGAAAATGCCCGGGAGCCAAGCGCGGAAGCCCCGCTGGTGGGGGGTGGAGGGAGGGGGGGGGGGAAGTTTCGTTCCGCCGCGGGTTCTTTCGGTCCTCCTATCGTCTTATTTATAGCGACTAGGGCTATAAATAAGACGCTAATTTTCTGGGATATTCATAACATGTTTTCATAGAAAAAAAAAGAATAACAGGTAAATTTCAAAAAATCACCTATATTTTTTTTTTCTTTCTGCAACGATTACGTGAAAACAAGCAACGACTTGGACACTAATAAAATATGATTATAAAGCTACTTACATTCATGTAGATTCCAAAAACATATGATATATTAGAACAATTCAAAAAGCACCTACGTAAAAAAAAATTTAGAACAGCAGACTCGTTAAAATTTTACTTCATAAAATGAAGACCTCAAAATATTTATAGTGACTAGGGCATGTTTGTTATCGTTTTCGGATAAATTGAGGATGGCTGATCATTTTCTGGGACATTCATAACATGTTTTCATAGAAAAAAAAGAATCACAGGCAAAATTTAAAAATTCACCTATATTTTTTTTTCTTTCTGCAACGATTACGTGAAAACAAGCAACGACTTGGGATACTAAAAAAATATGATTATATTGATTATCAGGGCTCGGATTTTTCATCGCACGATAAGACGAAAGAAAACTATGGAGTCGATATCAACATTAAAACTTTACTCATATTCATAGTCATACTCATTCATTTAATTAATACCAAAAGTTTATTATATTGTAAATACAAATGTTAACCGCCACACCATGTTTATTACATTATAAGCTAAATAATAAAATGTTCACGTAATAATTAAGTTAATTAATATATGCACTAATTGCAAACTTAAATAAATGACACGTCTAAAGCCGTCAATGATTGAAACATGAGGCAATTAAATAAAGGTGCGACCAGACCGCCGCTTAAAAAACGGTCACGATACGGAATCGCAGTGACGCGTCGTATGCGTACCGTTTTTGACGCATGCTCCCCACACGGCTGCTTAAAAAACGGTGACGGTACGGAATCGCAGTGACGTGCTTCACGCGAATCTTTTTTGACGCAAACCTTCCAAACCGGTGCTTAAAATACACTGCGTCAAAATCATGCTTCAGATACCTATATGACATAAGTAGATGATCAACTGCAACAATCACAGCAATAAGAACAACAACAGCAACCTAAGAATACTGATTTGCACAACTAATCATTCAAAATTAAGTACACCAAAACAGCGTTTTTTTTTGCGTTCAGATTATTTGATGTGCTAATCAGTATTTCTTGAATGGTCGGTTTAATTTTTTCCTTTTTTAAAAGGTATGTCTAGAATCTGATGATCTCTATGTGAAAAACGAAGTGTTACCGACAATAACCGAGAAACCCCGATTCGCAAATCTTTGCGTAAAAAACGCTGCATTTACAACACAGTTGCGTCTTTTACGTCCCCGGTGTGGTGTCTGCCATAAGATCTCCGTGTAATATTTTTTGCGATTTTTACGCAGATCAATTTACGGTGCGTCAGCGTATTTTAAGCAGCGGTGTGGGGAGCATGCGTCAAAAACGGTGCGCATACGACGCGTCACTGCGATTCCGTATCGTGACCGTTTTTTAAGCGGCGGTCTGGTCGCACCTTAACCCTTAATTTGGCAGAGATACATACATTAATAAAATTGCTTTTTTTTGTTGAAAACTGTTTTTGTGGGTCATAAGCAGCCCCGAAAAAATTATGAAAAAAATCACGTGCTTTCAGTTTTTCAAGAAAATTATGTTCGCTGTACCGAACACTGCCAATGAACCGGATACCAAAGGGGTGAAATAATTTTGTAAAAAAAATATTGAAAATCATGAAATTTTATTAAATAAATAAATACATAAATTAATGAATTAATAAGAATGAATAAAAAGAGGATTATTATAATTTTTCAGTATGAAAAGATAAGAAACAATTTCTGGGATTCTTCTCAGTCACAAAACACATTCGTAAATCACATTTTATGCAGATTTTTTGTAGTATTTTTCATGCAAAGACAGCATCGTCCCTCAGTCTTCGTTGAAGGGAAGTGCCCAACTTCATCATATCACACAGAATTAACTGGTCTTAGTTTGGTGGTATTTTTCACTTCATGGCATTCAATTTCGTCTCGTTTGACCGATCGGTTGGCTTCAAGGAGCTCGTGATATAGCTCGAGACGGAATTGTTTTAAAGGGACTGCTCCTGAAGAAGCGTTTTTGTGACGACCTAAAAGTGATTCTTCCGAACTTTTTATAGTTTTGTCAATTATATCTGAAAGTTTTTCTTTTATCGGATTAACATTTTCTTTGACATTGTACTTATTCACTGCGTAGTTGGTAATGTTCGTCACCCCGAACATGCACGAAACTTACTATTTCACCGCGATCATGGCCGTGTTCGGCACATCGAACATCACACTGTAAGTGTCACTGTCACTGAATTATGGCATATACTAAACTAAAAACTCTTTAGTTGGGTTTATTACCTCCTTAATAATAGACGAATGTAATTTTTATGAATGTAATACTAGAAAAAACAGATATAATGTCATAAATACCTTGACAATACTCCGTGTTTGCCGTCTCGGCGCCATTTATCGTACACAACTGACAAATGAATGTTGCCACAGTTATGATTTTATTTTCTACCGTATAATAGAAAACAATGCTACTATTTTAGTTGAAAATTTAATATAAAAATATAAAAATGTGTCCTTTAGATTTTTTTGAAATGTGGGTTCGCTACACCGAACACTGTCAAATTAAGGGTTAAAGCGGCCAGTACCCACCGTTAAGTCTATCGCAACAATATGGTCTGGATAACTAGGTATGCAACTAAGTTGACATTTTGACAGCATGATAAATATATAATAATTACGGGACTAGGAAAATGAGTGAGTATGAATATGAGTAAAGTTGTAATGTTGATATCGACTCCATAGTTTTCTTTCGTCTTACCGTGCGATGTAAAATCCGAGCCCTGTTGATTATACAGCTACATTTATGTGGATTCCAAAAACATAAAATGTTCGATCAATTTGAAACGCAACTACGTATAAAAAAAATTAGAACAGCAGACTCCTCTAAATTTTACTCCATAAAATGAGGACTTCAAAATATTTATAGTGACTAGGGCATGTTTGGCATCGTTTTCGGATAAATTGAGGATGGCTGATCATTTTCTGGGACATTCATAACATGTTTTCATAGAAAAAAAAAGAATCAGGCAAATTTCAAAAACTCACCAAAATTTTTTTTCTTTCTGCAACGATTACGTGAAAACCAGCAACGATTTGGGCATTAAAAAAATATGATTACAAAGCTACATTTATGTAGATTCCAAAAACGTACTAGTCGTACTACGTACAGCGGACTCGTTAATTAAAATTTTACTTCAATGAGGACCTCAAAATCAAAATGTATAATTGATTGATTTTGTAATGTAACTACTAGCTTAATTGTAAATTACGTAGTTTGTAGCTGGGTTTACGTTTGTTAGCATGTGTGTTATATGTAAAATTGGGAATAATCTAACCTTTTGATGATCTCAATTGACTGGTTCAAAATAAAACTAACAAGTACAGATCTGATTATATATTCTTGTTAATCTGATTATATATATTGAAATTCGTACATATCTTGCTCGCCAAGGCTCGCATCGCAACTCACGCCACTCGCGTTTTAAGACCCTACTTATACAACAGTTGCATAAAACACTATAAATACGCGACAGACTTTTGTAACGTCAGATGTGAAGGAGGTCACTTTTTGCTGCTAGCCGATTCGACTTCATTCAAAACTGAACGCTATTCGTAAGAGTATAAGCCGTTAAACACTTTTTGTAATAGCATATTCTGCAAATAAATTTGTAATAATACCAACGCGTCCATCACCGTTTTGCTATTGAGAAAATTCGAATAGTTCGAATTTGGGCGTTATTCTTAAAGAGATAAAGCTTAGAAAAATATTTACCAACGACAAAAACAAATTGATATTTTGGTCGCCACCGCCGTCTGCTGTTCTTGCAAATTCGAATAGTTCGAATTTAGACGTTATTCCTAAAGAGATAAAGCTTTGAAAAATATTTGGCAATGGCAAAAACAAATAGTATTGAGTTTGCCGGCGGCCCCTCGCACCCAACGCGCCCGCGGCCCGTCCGCCTAAATAATTGATAATTGTTTATAAATTTGCGTCAAATTCATTTTTAGGGTGACACCGTAAGATGTCACGTGACCTCATCGAAAAACTGTTACAATGTTATTGAGTTTTCACTTCTGCCGGCACTCCCGGAGTGCAACCCGGTCTTTTTTTTTCTATGTTTTCATCATCATCAATTATACATTTTGATTTTGAGGTCCTCATTGAAGTAAAATTTTAATTAACGAGTCCGCTGTTCTAAAAATTTTTTTACGTAGTACGACTAGTACGTTTTTGGAATCTACATAAATGTAGCTTTGTAATCATATTTTTTTAATGCCCAAATCGTTGTTGGTTTTCACGTAATCGTTGCAGAAAGAAAAAAAATTTTGGTGAGTTTTTGAAATTTGCCTGATTCTTTTTTTTTCTATGAAAACATGTTATGAATGTCCCAGAAAATGTTCGGCCATCCTCAATTTATCCGAAAACGATACCAAACATGCCCTAGTCGCTATAAATATTTCGAGGTCCTCATTTTATGAAGTAATACTTTGACGAGTCTGCTGTTCTTAATTTTTTTTTACGTAGGTGCATTTCAAATTGTTCTAACATATTATATGTTTTTGGAATCTACATATATGTAGCTTTATAATTATATTTTTTAGTGTCCTAGTCGTTGCTTGTTTTCACGGAATCGTTACAGAAAGAAAAAATAAATATAGGTGATTTTTTGAATTTTGCCTGTTATTCTTTTTTTTTCTATGAAAACATGTTATGAATGTCCCAGAAAATGATCGGCCATCCTCAATTTATCCGAAACGATACCAGACATGCCCTAGTCACTATAAATAAGACGATAGGAGGACCGAAAGAATCCGCGGCGGAACGAAACTTCCCACCAGCGGAACCCCCACCAGCGGGACTACCGCGCTTGGTTCCCGGGCGTTTTCGACTCTAGTCCACCTAAGTATCAAGTGTGCCAAGGTTCATGCTTTAATGAAGAAAATATTGGTTCCCATACATCGAAGTCCTATAACGCCCTAGCTATTAGACAGTATGTCTTATCTTTACCCTGTATAAGACAGTAGTAAACATATTCCTACCATGATTTTGAGCTCTCTTATGTGATAGGGTTAAATTCTATGAAATACGGCCTGAGGGCCCTACGGCGGATGCCTTTATAAATGTCCATTAAAGGGTTAGGGAACAATTATGTGAACTGGACACTTTGGTTTGCTTTATCCTAACATACAAACTAAACCATTACCTACCCAATATTGCAGATCGATAAAGCTGTCGTCGCCCCGCTTGAACAACATGACATTAATCGGCTGCGTGTTAGTCTACACCGCGGTCGCGCTGCTCGGCGTTGACAACGCCAACCTGCCTTCATATGTGCCCTTCTCTGCTATGTGCATTGTAAGTTAACATGCACGGCCCAATTTGTTAATTATTCTACCTGGGCTAAACTAGGCTGCTAGTGAGGAAAGATGCTGGATGATTTCGGTGAAAAAGTGAAGAAGATGGTTGTACCTACTGATCACCTATTCCCGTGCGAACAATCACAAAACCACACAAAAAAGCGCCTATGCCTTACATTAACTCTCAATTAACGTACAGACACCTATACAACTTGGGTATCACAGACAGCCTCATGTGCAGAGCGTGCATGGAAGCAGAAGAAACAGCCAAAAACATTCTACTGGACTGCAAGCAGGTAGAAGTATGCAGAAAAAAGCACCTAGGGTCTCCGGACACACTACGGGACGCAGTCAGCAACACCAAGGCACACACATGCTTTCTGGAGGAGCTGGGGTGATTAAAGTAGCGCTACCCCACCGATTCACGCAAAATAGGCACACTGGATGTCGACTTGCGGAAAATGCCCAGTATAACTAACTAACATACGGTCGCTCGATTTCCATACATACATTATTTGACATTCACATCAGGCTAACGGCGTGATTTTTGAAATGAAAACTTCTTTAGCGGCGCTGAGCACTTTTTGGGATGGGGAAAAATTGTTAAATACGCGACAGAGTTTTGTGACGTCAGATGTGAAGGAGGTCACTTTTTGCTGCTAGCCGATTCAACTTCATTCAAAACTGAACGCTATTCGTAAGAGTATAAAGCCGTTAAACACTTTTTGCAATAGCATATTCTGCAAATAAATTTGTAATAATACCATCGCGTCCTTCACCGTTTTGCTATTGAGAAAATTCGAATAGTTCGAATTTGGGTGTTATTCCTAAAGAGATAAAGCTTAGAAAAATATTTATCAACGGCAAAAACAAATTGATATTTTGGTCGCCACCGCCGTCTGCTGTGCAAATCCGAATAGTTCGAATTTAGACGTTATTCCTAAAGACATAAAGCTTTGAAAAATATTTGGCAATGGCAAAAACAAATTGGTATAGTGTTTGCCGCCGTCCGGAGCCGGCGGCCCGTCGCACTCAACGCGCCCGCGGGCCGTCCGCCTAAATAATTGATAATTGTTTATAAATTTGCGTCAAATTCATTTTTAGGGTGACACCGTAAGATGTCACGTGACCTGATTGAAAAACTGTCAATGTTATTGAGTTTTCACTTCTGCCGGCACTCCCGGAGTGCAACCCGGTCTTTTTTTAAGAAATTTATGTAACCACCGAAATGGAAACACCTTAATTAGCTCTTATGTTATCGCGATTAAGCCGAATTTAGACGCTGTCAACACCAAAATGCCCTTGAGGATTTTGGAGAGCGCGCACTGTCTATTTGTATCGGAGTAAACGAGAGCGAGTGTAACTGGGCGGCCCGGTTTTTGAAGATAATATAATATTACATAAATATTGAAATAAAAAAAAGGGTGGATTATTTGTGAAATATGACTCGCTAGTGGTTTAGGTATGAATATGTTGACTTCATGTTTTTAATTGCAGACCCCTACGTCAAAAAAATAAAGACATAGAACCGTTTAAACCAATCTTTGCAATTATTTATCGATTTCGTCCAATTATGTATCGAGAGGATCGAGCCCGTCCACAGTCTTTGAAATATGGTGAATATTAACATATATTTCATTTGATGTGCTAGAACAAATAGTATTTCTTAAAAAACTGCTTAAATAACATCAATTTCACCAAATTAGGTCTTGTCAGCCTCTTAAGCTGATGGGCAATCAGGAGAAATACTAATTCGTGTAGTTTTGTAAATTGGTATAATAGCGGTGGTGGAATAGCGTTATAATTGCTCCAGACAAAAGTTTCTACATAAAATTTCCTACAAAATTGGTCATAATTATTTTTACTCTACGATCAATACTTTGGGAGCTACAGGGTGATTAAATAAAAATTAGAGATTCGTTTGCGAGATATTGAGCTTTACAGCCCCAATTTTTGTTCGTGATCCCCCTCTTGCCGGCTAAATGGCTGCTACTGGGAATGTGAAAAAAAATGTGGCAGTACATATACCTACATATAATGATTTTAAAAGGAAAATTATCACGGCTAAGTGGGCATAATAGCCGACCAACTTCAAATGTAGGTACTTAGAAAGGCCAAGTTTCGTACAAATTCGGCCGAGGCAACCATTTAGTTGGCGCGCGCGTGTCGTTGTAACTAAGAAAGACGGGCAACTATGGAATCCTACACTGCGCGTGGCCCGACACGCACTTGGCCGATTTGTCATTACTGATCATGACCTCAAGATTAGGTACCAAATACCCAGTGTAGCTTAAGTTCAAGTGAAAACGAAGCCTTAACCACCGTAAAAAGTAGATGGTAACAACGGGCTATTCCCACTTGGGGGATATTTTTTCTCTGCGATCTCCACTGCGAACAGCACGGCTAGCACGCGACGGCGCGCGAGCTCTCTCGATGTTTCTCGCACTATCCGTCTCTCTCTTATTAGAACACTTAGAAGAAGAGGTATAGTGCGATAAAAATCGAGAGTATGTCTCGGCCGTCGTATGCTAGACGTGCAGGTGCGATGCGACACTAAATTCCATAGTTCGTATCCGTACCTACTTGTACGCAGTGTCGGGGGTGAGAATTCCCGTAACTGCCAGCCCTTGGAGATGTGGGCAAGTTGTAATAGCCCAAAACACCTTATCGGTTTCTGAGCTTTCGTATCTCATCAATCTCATCATGTTGTACACCACACCATGACTTGTTGGCCTCTTATGGAAGATGTTGTTTCTCTTCAGTAAAAAGCTTGTCGCTCTTATGTAGTTATAAAAAAAACTTATTTAAATGGGTTCCGCTCGCGAGTATACCAACTCGACCAACAATATGAATACTTAATATACCTTTATAACGAAACAAATTATTTAATTAAATAAATAAATAAATATTAGGGGACAATCTTACACAAATCGATCTAGTCCCAAACTAAGCAAAGCTTGTACTATGGGTACTAGACGACGATAAACATACTTATATAGATAAATAAATACTTAAATACATAGAAAACATCCATGACTCAGAAACAAATATTCGTGCTCAGCACACAAATAAATGCCCTTACCGGGATTCGAACCCAGGACCTCTTGCTTCGTAGGCAGGGTCACTATCAACTAGGCTAAAGCGGTCGTCAACCTGTAGAGAGAAAGAGTATTATATAATGGAAAAATAATTTACTTTAAAAACAAAGTAACCGACTTCAATTTAGTACTTACTCCGCCAAGCCACGAAAACATTTCCACATTTCTTTTCCAATTTACACATGAACTGATTTCCGAGAGCAAATGCTTTGATTATTAGAGAAAAAAACCGAATCGTTGTAGTGTAGGTATGTGGGCTGATAATATTTGAGGACTTCCGTCGATCGCACAAGGATCACCTTTGGCACTTCATTAGTTGCTATTTCAACGGAATCTTATCAGAATCTGTGATATACTTTTGTACTTTTAAGTACATAATTGAGGAATTCCATAAGTTATCTGTGGTCTTCATCATCAATTCCACTCTACCAAATTTATGATTTCCGGGGATACACGAGTTATGTTATAATAGAAAATACCAAAATTACGCGTGCCTAATATAATTGAGGAGTTCCCTCAATTCCTCATGGATCCCATCATCCAACTGAATTTTTGAAAAAAATGGGACCCACCTGGAAGCATATACTTACCAACAAAAAAAAATGTACAAATCGGCTCATCAATGACGGAGTTCTGAGGTAACAAATATTGAAAAAAAAATTATAAAAATAATTAAAATAATTAAAAAAATAAAACCACAACCAAACTGAGAACCTCCTCCTTTTTTTGAAGCCGGTTAATAAACCATCTTCGTCTGTAGCCCCCGACAGGATACGAACCTGCGACCTTTCTATTAACGCTAGACTGTTCTACTACATGCTGCGTTTATAACTATTTAATTAAATAATTTGTTTGGTTATAAAGGTAACTATAATAATGTACTCCAGCGCCATCTCTCTCGCTAGTCGACCGAAACTACCTGATGTGGGACACAGAGAGGGCGCTAGTCTTACCGGGAATGTAGTTGAAAAATATACAACTTCCGTCACTGTCCTCGTAGCTCAGTTGGTAGAGCAGTCTAGCGTTAATAGATAGGTCGCAGGTTCGAATCCTGTCGGGGCCGGGCTACAGACGAAGATGGTTTATTTTTCCATTATATTCTTTCTCTCTGTGTCATATAGTTTATCAATACTTAATGTTGTTTTCAGGGCAGAGTGTACATCTTATCAGCGGGTTTCTCTCTTGCTTTCGGCTCCATGTTCGCGAAAACTTACAGGGTACACAGGATATTTATCAGGTCAGTCAAGTGCCTATAGATTATTTAATTACGATAAATCCAAAGTTACTATAAATCCCAACTGCGCAATGTGAAACATTTCAGCAACCGAAGCGGCGTGTGCAAGACTAAGCTGCTCCAAGACACGCCGCTGATCTCGCTCGTGTGCGCGCTGCTGTTGCTAGACGGGCTGTTGGTCACGCTGTGGGCGGTGATGGACCCCATGCAGCGCCAGCTCAAGAACCTCACGCAAGAGATCAGCGCCACGGACCGCAGTGTCGTCTACCAGCCACAGGTACACAATACCTCTACCAATACCTCTCTGTTGTACCAGAACACGCACCGATCTCACTGATGTTGCTACTGGTCACGCTGGACCCCATGCAGCGCCAGCCAAAGAACCTCACGCAGGAGATTAGTGCCCCCGGTCTGCAGAGCGTTATAAAGCAAGAACCGATCGGCATAACCGTCAACATCGTCCTCATTTCATGGCCTCATGGCAATGATTTTAAGTGTAAGTAGTATATTCAAATAGATATTGCAACCATGATCTGGTAAAAATATCAAATAGTAGTTTTACATTGATCCGAAGACAAGTGGCCCGTCTCACGAAGCATGTTACAAATTAGAAGTCTGAACACTGACGCGCTTGGCCAATAACGGCAATTTGGCCTCTGCTGCCTGTTGATTTGCAAGATTGTAAGTATTGTAACCCTATTCGTGAAACGGTCAACTGTAATTGTTGCCTTATTATGGCAATACCAAATTTGGTCTTCGAGCAATACGCTTCAGGAATGTCAAGTATAGGTTTGCTTCATTCAAACTAAAAGCAATTTTTTATATATTTCAGATAGAAGTATGCCAATCTCAAAACACGACTGGGTGGCTATGCGCTCTGTACGCTTACAAAGGCCTCCTGTTACTAGTGGGCGTATACATGGCCTGGGAAACCAGGCACGTGAAGATATCCGCCCTCAACGACTCCAAGTACATCGGCATCAGCGTCTACTCCGTCGTCATCACCAGTACCAGCGTAGTCGTCATTGGGACTATCATTTCTGAGAGAGCTACGTTGGCGTACATAACGATTACGAGTTTAATACTTATAACGACGACGTCGACCCTGTGTCTACTGTTTTTGCCGAAAATTTTCGCTATAAGGAGTAAAAGTAAGTTACTACGAGTATACTACTAGGTACATACTATAAGTACTACTAACTAGTTCTTGAGCCCAACCTTTCCCTAATTTTCGAAAGCCTTCTTTATACCTGATATGTAAACTTAAAAATGACCAATACCTATGTATTTCTTCCCATTTATTCATAAATGTTATAGTGTACATTATAACGGGATCATTTACTGAAGCTCTAGGATTATAACATATGAATAAGCATGGTGGAAAGTCAATATTTTACCATTCCAGCTGAAGACGACCCCGTAATCCAGAGCCTGGGGCTGCGACTAGAGTGTAAAACGCGACGCTTCGTCACCGACGAGACGCAGGAGCTACACTTTCGCATTGAAATCCAGAACAAGGTATGTTCTTACAACCACCCCATCCCCATGCCAGTAAAACTGATAACTAGTTGTTGGCAAACTGGCCAGTAAAATCAAACAGTAAGCTCTATGAAGTGGTACGGGTAGTCACTTTATGAAGCCTGTAGAAGCAAGTCATCTTCTTCTTTTCTACCTAAAGATCTTTTAAACTCTAACTCAAAATAATCTCTTCCTCAAATATTTTGATTTTTTTTTCAAGGTGTACAAGCGCGAAGTGGCCGCCCTGGACAAAGAGATAGGCCGTCTGGAGCGGCTTCTAGCGGAGCCGCTTGAGTCCACCTCCAGCTCCAATGTCTCCATTTCACTTCACAAACGTGTAAGTACAGTACACATTTGAGACAAACTGCCGCTCGCAGTCGGCCTGTTTTTCACGTTACATTGCCCGTTATATCCTGACGATGACGCTACCAACAATGATAGAGATACACATTGATTCATTATTTCAGACTGAACTTAACACCGTCGAGGAAGAAGATCGTTGCCGTTCTGATCCTGACAGACGAACGCCCAGCATCACGGGAGGCCTGCCCTTGCTGCTGCTGTCCGTGCTGCCGCCCGTCATCCCGCGCGCCAGCTGGCCGTCCGCCGAGCACTGCCGCGGCAGGAACTCCGTCAGCTTCAGCTCCCAACCCAAACTCAACTACCGCAAGTCCCATCCGGCCATAGACCTCTACAGCCTATGCCTCAACAGGCGAGACGAGCACCATGGTCTACTCGGCAGGATACGAAGCTTCTTCGGGGGCAGCAGGCCGACCAGCAGAAAAGCGTCGACCATGTCCATCGCGGACCCCACCGGACAGAGCATAGCCGCCGCTCTGAAGATGCACGTGGGCATGATTGCGGGATTAGTTCCGGGGAACAGAAAACATTCCATGGTCTTATCCTGTAATACTTTGAATGTCCCCTCCTACCCGGAGTTGAAACTGAGGAGGGAATCTTATGCCAAGAGCGGTCCAATAATTCGCATAACGGATGACGAGCCGTCTTGTTCCAAATATGAACGAGGTCCTCAGAAATATGTAGCGGAGCCGGAGACGAAAGTCAACTTTATGTTACCCACTGTTCATAACAGACCGATGTCTCACGAGAGCTCTTGTGAGAAGATAAAGGGTTCGCCGAGATTTCCCCATCGAATATCACCTGCCGCCTCGAGTTTGACCGCTTTGAGTGGGAGGAAGACCAGCGCCGACAGCGTGTTTAGCATAACGGGGAGAACTTTCGACGAGCAGAGAAGGTACAGCCATCAGAATGTAACCAATCAGGAGTCTAAGGGTAAGTCTGTGCTGGAGAGCAGGTGGAAGTCTACGGAGGACGCCAGGCCTGGGCCCTCCACGAGGGATTAGACGTTACTTTAATTGTGCCAAACGTGTGCCAGGTTTTAAGGTCGGTAAAATGTGACAATATTTAAATATTTTTCCGAAACAGTGTTGATAGGCACAACGTGTAAAATATACTAATCACGGATGGCTTAAAGTATCGTATCTAAGTATTTTTTGATCTGCTCAAATGTAATTTCCGTTATCCGATATACTAGCAATTAAAATGTATTATAGATATAAAATGTAGATATAATTGATGAAAAAGGAATATTGACACCAAATAGTAGATTAGAATTGTTTTTTTATGGTACCTAAGCAGTTTGAGTTTCTGTAGATATTATAAACCTATATCAGTATTAGGTAGACTAGATTTGCCTTAAGTAATTAATAAAAACCTATGTATTTATACTAGCATTTTCAAAATTATCTAGTGGTTTTGAGAATACGTACAAAATAACTTCCGTAATTATTTGCGTCATTCCAAAGAAAAAAGTACCGCTTTGTCGAACGGTGCCACTGGCATAACGCCGCCATTAATAAAAAAACCGGCCAAAGGCGTGTCGGGCCACGCTCAGTGTAGGGTTCCGTAGTTTTTCGTCCAGAAACTATTTTGTAATTTTTTTCAAAACCTATTCAACCTATCAAGTTCAAAATAATTTTCCTAGAAAGTTTTTATAAAGTTCTACTTTTGAGAATTTTTTCGTATTTTTAAAACTTATGGGTCAAAAGTTAGAGGGGGGGGACACATTTTTTTTTAACTTCTGGAGCGATTATCTCCGAAAATATTAACATTATCAAAAAATTATTTTAGCAAACCCCTATTCATTTTTAAATACCTATCCAACAATATATCTCACGTTAGGGTTGAAATGAAAAAAAAAACACTCCCCACGTTACGTATATATACCTCCCCTAAAAAAACACTTTTTATTTTACCACTGTCGGCGTGATTGATATACTTATTACTTACGACAAAGCGAAACTATAAGGGTTCCTAGTCGACTACGGAACCCTAAAAAAGCGGCCAAGTGCGCGTCGGACCACGCACAACGAAGGGTTCCGTGCCTATTAAAAAGGTCGTATCGTTACTGAAATCTTATGGCACTTACGTCCTTTTCTTTAAGGAAGGCAGTTTTTTAGAAATATCTCGAAAACCTTTGAACCGATCTTGTTCAAAACAATTTTCGCTGAAAGAATTTAATAAGCCATGTTTTTTTTTCATATTTTTAAAATACACGGTTCAAAAATTAGAGGGGGGGGGGACACACAATATTAGTGACTTTCGGGGCGATTATCTCCGACTCTATTCACTTGCCATTTGGCTACGGAACCCTAAAAATGACCTTTTCACCTCACCGGCTCGGAAAGGCTTGCTTTATCGCTCAAAATCTGCGCCCAAAAGTCCATTATATCCGCTAGTGTGGAAAGAGTTTTTGAATTTGGAACGTGACTGTCAATCGCGAGATCCAATTTTTTTCTATACAGAATGAGAGGCGTTCAGAAACTTATGGTGTTATAGCAATAATTCATTACTATAATTTTGATAAAGTTCAATTAATAATACTTATTCTTTCTTAATTAGATATGAAATATTAATAATTAGACTGACTTATTATAACAATACAAATAAATAATTTTAAAATGTAGTTTTATTCTTCAAAACTTCGCTTTGTGCAAATTTGGAACGCACCCCATTTAAAAAGGTAATACATTTTCTTAAAAAGCTCATATAGCTACATTTAATTTTGTTTTGTTCTAAAGCCACAGTAAAATCAAAATAATGGAAGTTATTTATAGATTTTAGTGCAGAAGATACACATATATGAATTTGAATGCCTGCTAAGTTAGCGAATAAAGCAAAATATGCGTATCTGAGCCTTGAGTAGTGAGTGAGAAGGTACCCCACAATACTTTGACTTTTTAAATGTAAGTAAGCGTGGAGTTATTTATAGATGCAAAAATGTTTATGTTACATTTAATAATTATAAAAGGCTTTGATCTTGATGAGATATAAACAAACCTTTACTGAAAATGAGTAAATGGTCCAAATTACTTTCATTACATTTACAATTTTCCTCGCGGTGGTGAGGTGAATAGTTGTGTGTTTCGCTCGGCAGCAAAGTTGTTTGGCGTCTCTTGCCTTGAAAGCCTCGCTATGCTCAGGATTGTACTTTTGAACCATTCGCTTCGCTCATGGTTCAATCTCACAATCCTTCGCTAGCTCGGCTTTCAATACAAGCACTTGCGCCAAACAACGACTTTGCAGCCTTGCATAACAAATAACTATTACCTATCAACAACCGACAAAGTGGTACCTTTTGCTCGGGAATGACACGTTTGATGGTTAGGAGTAACTATCTCAGCGCACTACTTAAGTACCTAGGTATTTAATATCCAACATGATTTTACTTAGAATTGTTTTTTTATTGATTGATATTATAGTATTTAGTATTGTTTGCTAATAGTTTATGGAAAATACCCAACTTTCTGTCGATTTACTCATTTTATTGCGACTGTTTCAATGTGTATTTTAACAATCTGTGTTACTAAAATAATGTAGTGTTTTAATACTACTGTAAAAGTGATTTTTAGAATTGATGTAGGTAACTAGCGTATCTAATTAAGTGAAAATATTTTGTAATTTACAGATTAATAATTGAAATAATAAGCAATATAATTGTTTTGTAAGATAACCTAGGGGTGAGAACGCGTACACCAGTAGGTATTATTACAAATATCAGTACAGTAGAATTATTTGGGGCTTACCACTGACAGATAGTTTGCCTTCATTTAATTTTCAACTTTAACCTCATACAAATTAAGTAGTTATTTCTAAATCGGTAGACGTGGCAATTCTGAAAATTGCTTTATTTGTATGACATTAAAGTTGAAAATTAAATGAAGGCAAACTATCTGTCAGTGGTTAACTAACAGTAATCGTACCTATTATGCCGGCTGTACACATTGGGCCAACGTTGGCGCGTGAGCAGGAGGCAGCTATGTAAACGAAAGAGATCGAGTTATAGCCCTCTCCCTCTAACGCATAGCTGCCTTCTGCTCACGCGCCAACGTTGGCCCAGTGTCGCGATAAATAAAAGGGCGGCGTACGGGCAATGTCTTTAATTGTTGGGCCATTTAGGTGTCAACTAATTTTGTTTTTTAATAGTAGCTTTGAAGTGTCTAGTTTAAAAGTGAGCTCTAAATGGCTCAACAATTAAAATCCTTGACTGTACGCGCGATACACCTACTTGTTTTGCTTATTTGTTAAGAGTATGTTTTTATTTATGTTAAGATTATAGATATCTCCTTGTTTTTAAAAAAGCTTACAGTTTATATCATTAGGTATACCTACTTAAAAATTATTAGTTTAAATTAATGAATGTGCCAGTAGCCGTTAAATGTTGTACCTACATATCTCCTCGCGGGACGGGCAATGCATAGTGTGGGGGTCAGCAGTATTGTAATACATTAAGTATGTTTTGAGAAATAAACTATTTGTATTTGGCCACTTTGACTGCTGCTGACTGGCTGTGCCTCAGCCTAGAACCATTAGCCTAATATTTGTCCTTTCAGGCCTAAATGCGGTATTATATACTAACTTATTCTAAACAACTTAGTACCAGAAAACTGCAAAGTAAGGATACTTCATGATACCCTACGTCGTCTAAAAGTTCCTCACCCCTATATCAAAGCGTGGTCCTAGACATCGTGTTCAAACTTGTAGCTATAAGCCGTAAACGCCTACTTATATTCACTAGGCTCTAAAGTATATTATAGTACAAGTACATATATGTAATACATTTTTAAATACATATTATCTTTTATTTTAATACCTACTATAGGATATTTTACCTTATACCTAATATTGTAATTGATCGCGATTTATTTCACATAGGTACAAAAATGGCACTCGCACCACGGGTGGCTCACTCCGTGATGTGGTCGCGCCGTTAAAAGTACATTGCCTACCGGCCCCAGGGAGGATGTTAGCACTGCTACGGCATGCATGCGTTCTATCGCAGCGCGAAGAAAGGGATGGCCAAGTTTAGCATACATAAACAAAGGATTTGTTAACAGATAACCTTCTGTACGTAGTATTATTTATTCTGCGCTCGCACGCCGACATGAAGGTTACTTAGACAGCGACCCCATGATAAGCATACCTGTGAATAATAAATAATGAATACCTGTTAAGGTATTTTTTTTGTATTGTTTTATGGTGCAGTAGGTTTAGGTCTTTACTATTGTTAAGACCTCTTGCTATTGTAAGAGATTGGAATTATTAATTAATTTTAACTTGATCCGTCAAAAGGTTAAATGTTGTTTCGATAGGTTAAATAGGAGTCAGTGCCTTCCACCAGCCATGTTCGGCAATTCCGTCTCCTTCCGCACGGAGGCCTCTAACTTCTGCACGAGTCGGATCTCACGCGGACACCATGGAAAATATGCATGGGAACATTGTAACATATCATTGATAGAAACCATATTTTTAGTAATTCATGTTAAAGTGCTGTATTATTTTAAATTACATCTGTTATCTAGATTAACTGCCGTATAACTCTGCAGGTAAATATTAACTTACAACGGTTAGCTACACCAACTCGTCTATGCAAAGTATACCACACTACACCGAACTCCTCAAAGCAACATCAGCGCTCTTAGCGATCCTGTCCTCAATAATCCTCTTAATATTAGCGTTGACGTTCGGTAGTTCCTTCTCTTTCCGCACGGAGGCCTCTATCTTCTGCACGAGTCGGATCTCGCGCAGCCAGGCCACGAAGTTGGTGACGGCGCAGGCGCCGGGCGAGCCCAGCCGGCCCGTGCGCCCGCAGCGGTGGATGTAGTCCGCCGTGTATAGCGGGAAGTCGTAGTTGATTATGTGTTGGACCTGAGAATGAGACGGTTCTTCGTCAGTTCATGTTGAAATGTGTGTGCGTTCGTGATATTCGTACATAAAAATCCAGATATCAGTCACTAGCTGCCTGCGGCTCGGCCCGCGTATTACAAGGAACCCAGACAGAACTACGGAAAAAACACATCTTAGTTGGTATAATCAACACTAAAATATCTTCATACCTTCAGCGGCATTCAGACCAAGAGCTCGATTAATAAGTGTACATTATTACGAACTAAAATTTTAATGATTACTAACCCTATTTGTATCCAATCCACGTGACGCAATATCAGTACAGCTCAGCACATCGACCTTCCCCGACTTGAACATTTCAAACTTTCCCGCCTTCAGCGGGATGGCCATTCTCCCGTTGATGTTGACGCATTCTATGCCATTCTCGTTTAGGAACATGGAGACGAAGTCGCAGGTTGGCGTTTGGTTGGAGAAGATCATGACAGGCCGTTTCAGGTTGAGGTCAGCTCGGACTAGTTTTAGGAGTTCCAATGGTTTTTGTGCTTTGCCGATCCGGAGAAATCTGTATGGATACATATCTTTTAAAGAATTTTAAGGAGAAATGGTTGAATAATGTTGCATTTAATAATAGAGCATCTTCAAAAAATAGAGTGAGTTGTTAAACAAAGATTTACTCCGCGGGAGTTTTGTGATAACAAGACAACTAAGTATTCAGTTTGTATGAAAATTTACTTTTTCTTTTCATTTTTATAAATTATTCATTGTTATAACAATTTATGATAATTGGGTACTTACTCAAATTTTTGAAAATACTCGGCATTTTCAATCTTCAACAAAAAATATAAGTATTGTTAGTATTATTTCAACATATTGCTAAGGTAGAACACTTACTTATGTGGGACGTGTGGCAGTATCCTATGTATCCTGGAGGTGGTGACTGTCTTCAAGGACTGAGGGTCCACGAACGCGCTGACCGACTCTGGCAGCTCGTGAGGCATTGTTGCACTCACTAGCGTCAGCTGGCAGCCTACTGGAGGCATCTGGTGTTGGACTTTGAAATGGATCTGAAAAGTAACAGATTGAGAGGATAAATTTTCTTGAACAGTATATTCCTTGCACTTGTTTGTGCGCCTGCGTACGCGTTGGCATGAAAAAATATGCAAGGACGTACTTGTCATTATCATTAACAGACTTACATTGATAATGAAACTTATCATGGAATTCTGCAAAGTAATGCCTCTTTTCCTCAACTGAAGGAATCAATGCAATCCTTGGATTTCTATTGACACTTATGATATAAGTTATATTCTCTCGGATACTATTAAACCAGCAACGGCTTCAGCAAATCACTAGAGTTACTGAAAACCAATGTTGATTTGTCGCAGGAAAGTCCACCACGGACGCCATACACTCAATAAGAATCCTAATGGAGAAGCATAGAGAGCGGAAAAGCGACCTACACATGGTTTTCATAGATCTGGAAAAGGCTTTCGACCGTGTCCCTAGAAATCTCATATGGCAAGCGCTAAGAGCCCAGAACGTTCCAGAAAGATATATTCAAATGGTAGTAGACATGTACAGAGAGGTTAAAACAAAGGTGAGGAGTCCCGCAGGGCTCAGTGACCAGTTTCACGTGGAAGTTGGGGTGCACCAAGGCTCAGCTCTCAGCCCCCTCCTTTTTAACCTGGTCATGAACCACGTTACAGCCCACCTCCAGCAGAAGCCCCCCTGGAACATTCTATACGCAGACGATATAGCTCTCATCAGCGACAACCCGGAACAACTACAGACTATGCTGGAACAGTGGCGAGAGGTCTTGGAAAGCGCGGGACTACGCATCAGCACACAAAAGACGGAGTACATGCAATGTAGCTTTTCCAATACAACAGGCAACACAATACTCTTGCAGGACACTCCTCTTAAAAAGGTAGAGTCCTTCAAATATCTGGGCTCTATATTGTCGAGTGACGGTTCTATAGAAACTGACCTCGCAAACCGCATAAACACCGGATGGATGAAGTGGAGGGAATTGTCAGGAGTGTTGTGCGACCGACGAATGCCCATACCGGTTAAGGGAAAAGTCTACAAAGCCGCCGTCAGACCAGCCTTAACATATGGCGCGGAATGCTGGCCACTGAAAAAGCAGCAGGAACATCAGATGCATGTAGCCGAAATGAAGATGCTCAGGTGGTCAGGAGGAGTGACGCTCCTTGACAAAGTACGCAATGATCACATTCGCGGCACCTTCAGGGTGAGGCCAATCCCGGAAAAACTGCTCGAATGTAGGTTGAGGTGGTACGGGCACGTCATGAGAAGACCACATGACCATATGACACGAAGAGTGCTTAACTTAGAAGCTGGTCCAAGAGGCCGTGGCAGACCGCGACTCACGTGGCAATCAGTTGTTGACAAGGACCTACGTGCAGCCCAAATAGACCCACAGACAACCCAGGATAGAACGTCCTGGCGAAGAATGATTAGGAGAGCCGACCCCAACTGAAATGGGTTCTATAAGTGAGAACCTGTAATTGGCTATATGGTTTTATTATTTTGTCTATAAATATGTTGCGCTGTTGGTTTTCCATGTATCAATAAATAAATAAATAAATAAATAAAGAAGAGAGACTATTAAACCAGCAACATTTGTGTATTCATTTGTAAATGGGTTCTCGAAAATGGCGTACTTGCGTTAGGTTGACGCCAGGTGAACTGTGGGTAGATGATGTGTTGGAACCAGTTGGGTGATGAGGCAATAAGTGTACCTTAAAGCAACTACAACATTACTTTTATGATCAAATTAAATTACTACAAAAACATACCCGATATTTTTTTAATAAGTGTGATAGTTTTCCACTAAAGCTGTCATCAAGCAATGTATCAGCCTCATCCAGTACCATGTGGTGCACATTCTGTATCTTGTAAATACCAGTAGTGACCAGTTTGCTGTACGCTCCCAGTGTGGTCACCAGGATATCGCAATACTCTATAGGTGGGTTTAACATCTTCTGCTTGGTTCGCCCTCCCACAAGCGTAGTGACATGCAAGTTTAAGTTTTGGGCTATGTTCTGTGCAACTTCTCCAATTTGTGTTGCTGAAAAATATCATTTAGTATAGTTATATGGCATTTTTTCAAATCAAATTATCTTAGTAAATATATAAACATGGTAGATATAGTTGAAATGATATAAGCTGTCTGTTTAGCACTTGAAAGCTTATCTTGTGAACAATGGGACTGTTTCCTATTGTATAAGCCCACCGCAAATCCTCCGAGCAGATAAAATTAAGCAAATAACAATAAAGCTCATACAAACAGCTACCATCTCCTCTGAGGCACAAGGTTGAAATCGATACCTTAACCTTATCGGTAGCTTAACTCATTAAGAAAGTCATTTTGTTAATAACAATCTTTGTTGACTTACCTGACTGCGGCTTTCAATGTCCAAGTGTCATTATCGAAACTGTTATGCTATAGCAATTTCAACCTTGTGACTTAGAGGAGATGGTAGCTATTTGTATGAGTTTTATTGTTACTTGCTTAATTTTATCTGGTCAGAGGATTTTACAATAGGAAACAGTCCCATTGTTCACAAGATAAGCTGTCAAGTGCTAAACGGACAGCTTATATCATTTCAACTATAAATGTTACTATTAATATTTCTTTAGACTAGTCCTACTATGGTGCATAGTTATGAACAAATTCGTTGTTAGATGAGTCATCCAATTTCGTTGTTAGATGAGTCATCCAATTGAATTGAAACTTTGTAGACAAAAAAACATAAGACATTCATAGACATTATAGGAAAACACACACCTTCATAAAACTTTGTAAAACTTACCCAATTCTCTGCTCGGCGTTATAATAACAGCAAAAGGACTATTGAAGTCATTTTTAACACACGACTTCCAATCCAAAACATGTTGAAAAATAGGCAAAAGGTAGGCCAAAGTTTTGCCACAGCCAGTTTCGGCGGTCACAGCAGTGTTGTATCCCTCAAGAATGAACGGAATGGCTTTCGCCTGAATGGCAGTTGGCAAGTCGTAGCCTTGCGCGGCCAAAACCTCGATCAACTCCGGCCTGACGCCTACATCACTGAAGCTCTTTTTGAAGAACTCTTTTTCTTCCTTCTTATTTGCATCACCGTATATTGTGAAATAATCGCCTTTTGATTTCGCGTGCAACCAACCGGAGGAAGCAAACTTTACGCCATCGAATTTGCCGTAAGTTTTCCCTTCGAAGTGGTTATATTCTGGACGCTTACACGAGATTATGGGCAATTTCTTCTTGGCTTGCTGGCTGTAGTAGCGACAGTATGATATTTTCAATACATCTCGTAATTTAGACATTTTAAATAGGAAATATTCTACAACATTCGCAAAATTTATATTTTATAACCTGAAAATCTTTTGTTATGACATATGTCAATGTCATGTGCGAATATTTTTCTTCTCGTTGTACCAGGCCTGGATGCAGAACTGTTTAATGCAAATTGTAATTGTTTTAATATTTTGGACACCAAATAGGGAACATGCAGCTATAATATTTACCATTACTTTGTGACCAAAATGTTGAAGAAACATAAAATAATAGGTACTGAAACATTTTTACTTTAGTTTATACTAATTTCAAACAATAATTACGATTTGAAGTAATGTGAAACGGAACGTGTTTTAATCCAACAATCAGCGTCTGGTGACGTCACTCCTGCCAAAAGTCAAAACCACTACTTATGCCACTCTATGACATATATGGCGAATGACACACATGAGTGACGTCACAGGAACTGTAGATCAGTTTAGGCGCGAAAGTTTAAACTGTCAGTTTGTAACTGGAATTTTTGACTAGATTTAGATTTATTTATTACACGATAAAAATTACAATATACATTGATAAATGTCAAGATTACAAGAATTTCTACCATGTTCGTATAAATTATAGTATTTTTTTTTTTTATAGTTTGGTCTTCTACATGCGATTCTTTGAAATGAAAGCAAAATTGAAAATATCGCATATTCCCTATTGGATATTAGTGCTAATAACGAATATTATATCCGGATTATCCTAATAACCCATCAGAGCGTGCCAGGATCTCATCTGCTTTCATCATCTTGTGTCAGCTATGGATTTGATACTACAATGGTGCATATGTATGTAATAAAACAAAGTCGCAACCCATGGGCGTATACAGGGGGGAGCCGGGTGGGCGGGCCATGACCATGATTGAGTATCGTATTTCAGTTTTCCTTTGGGCTTCGATCTTTAGTAGCAGTTTTATTTTGCCATGAAGGATCAATGAAACAAAACATATCTCATCCTGCACTGCTCACATTTATTTACGCCATACAGCAGGAATATTATTATATGCTTTATTAGCTACCAACTAACGTTATCAATATCTTTATACAACACTTTACAAGGGAAATATTTATCGAAAACGATCACAGAGGGTAGTTTTGAGGATAGTTCTTTACACATAGACAAGTGGTAGATGAATGAATTGCAAAAAAAAACTTAGCTAAGACCTTAATTTAATCTAACTACAATTAGCCATATATTTTATACGAGTAACTTTCGTATCAGAGAAGAAATATTTTTTTTGCAATCCACCCGGATTACTATGAATTGAGAAGTAATATACACAGCGAGATTTTACAAGGTTGGCTAATAAGTGGAATCTATCCGGTCCTGAGACTGAGACAATGTTATCAATTCGAAGGGCATTCATGTCCCTATCTTATTCTATCTTGGTACAAGGAATACTCATAACAACACTGAGCTAACCATGAATTATAGAATATTTACGGGGCATCCTATAGTTACAATGATAATATCTAAATTAAATATTTAATGAGCCTTTGTTACAATGTACAAGTCCACACTGGGTACACTGAGATGCTTGGCCAATAACAACTGGCCTTTTGACGAGTGTTGCCGGTTAAGGCATATAAAATTGTAACCTTTAGGTTCGTGAACCCGGCCCCTATAGGTAATCCTGATAATAATGATGTGCAAATCTTCATTTAACATAAATGCGCTTCTCATAAACTAATCATGCTCGATAAACCCAGTTAAAGGCGCACGGACAGCACGCAAGAAGTGATGACTACCATTTGCCGTAGACAATTCTAATAACACTGCAAAAGGAGTTGTGTTGTATTTGCGCATATATAGCATTTTAATAGGCATCATTTCTTTCAAAGTCAACGCACGTGACTATTGAACGTAATAACTTTATAGACACATTATTTCATTAAATTATAATAAGTACTACGGTGTTATTAACAACTCGCTGCACGTGTAGCAATAAAATGTGGGGCCAGCACGGTATCTGTTGCGTTCTCTGTCGCACCTCTATTATTCAAGACAGGTAAGTGCGACAGAAAGCGCAATAGCTCTCGTCTTATTCTCACAGTTCACGCATGCAGGGAGTATCCAATACTACCATAGTAAATGCATATTAGGTTTTTCCACCTTCAAAAACACCAGCACACACAAAAACCAGTTAGGTTATAGTTAACTAAATGGTTTATTTATCGTAATTAGACAGGATCTATTGTTTTAACTAACTGGCCTAACAGCATCTGTCCAATCTGACATTTAAGTTTTAACACAGTTAAAGATATATACACATATTTACACATTCCTCCGATGACGATTCTTCAAAACGAAGAGAATTAACTTAGATGTCTAACTTAATTGATAAAGTGTTCCACTCAAATAATGTGTAGGTACTATCATAAATTAAGTTATGTAATTTAAATTTAAACTGATAATACAACATAAGAGACAATCACAGTGATTGACATGCTGTTTAAATGATTCATGAACATTTTGACAGTTTTGATTTGATGCAGACTGTACAACAATTTACCCGTAACACTGATACAAATATATACATTTCTAATTTCTAATGAAACCGCCATTTAGTACATCTAAACAGACTAAAGGCGGGTTGCACCAGACCAAACCATCTCTAATCGTTAGCGGTGTTCGTTAAAATCTGATTGTATGAAAAGTTTCTACGGAATGGCAGCTGCCAGCGCCATATTTAACGTTGAATAATGTAATCATAAGTTGGTGCAACCCACGCTAAATTCGAAGAAAGTTAACGAAAGTGTCTTAAAAAAGATTTTTTATTTATCTTATTTTATCACCGCTTCCGGACAATTGGGAATTCTCGTAGCACTTAATAATCATTGGATACAGTGCGAATGTAGCGATATTAACTTCCGACAGGAACTATATAAAAAACATGTTGAGATTATTTAAGTTGGGCGCATTGCTCCAAAGCAGTCCATTCAAAAAGCAACTCTACCGTCCCAGGTAAAAGATTCGAATTCCAATGATAGGTATATGAAAAAGTCGGTAACATTAAATAATCTCGACATGAACTATTTATTCTGTAAATAAGTATAATTTTAATTTCATCAATTCTCATTTCGTCCCAACTTTTAAAGCTATACAGTTTCTATCGGAAACCGATAAATGCAGATTTCCTTCGATCGTGTGCGAGAGTTCCAGAACCTACCACTTTACTACTAAAAATACATAGATTTCGTTTATATTTAAATTAATCTTCGCTTAGCTATTTACCTAGAAATTTAAATGAAGGTAAGCACTAAAAAACTACTTTTGTTTTGTTTTCAAATGTTTGTGGCTCCCGCTTAATTTATCTTCTAATAGATAGAAGCTTAAAATACAGAACTTAGTATGCAATGTTAAAGTAAAAATACTTAGTACAATATTATATTGCACTATTGTAGACATGAAAGCGAAATACACATGCTTGAAGCCAAACCTAAAGTAAATGACAAAATATAACGATTAGTCAGTCTTAGAAGACAATTCGAAGTTCCATTCATAAGTTTCAAGCCAGCATTTAAGGCTGCTGTCCACACTCGTTGCAAGACTCAACGGAGCAGTGAGAAACCATCGCTCTCATGGGGTAAAGATTATGTGATTTTACCCCAATTTGTCAGTACAACATGTCGAAGTCATAATTGGGTGTGTCGTACAGATGTAACAATCTGCAACTACAATTTCATTCAGTGTGGCCAGTTAACAGTAAGAGAGCGAAAATTGCCGCATTGAAACGGTCCTGCGAAGCGGACTGCAAGATTGTTACTAACCGATGAGATAGGGCGAGACAGCACGTCTATCATGGGACGGCCGCGACATATTTACTCTCGGTTTTTCTCGCACTGTACCTCTTTTTCTAAGTGTTCTAATAAGAGAGAGACGGATAGTGCGAGAAAAATCGAGTGCTCGGGCGCCGTCGCGTGATAGCCGTGCTGGAAATGTATTTCCTAGGTATCCCCATCCCGCTTTATCTTACAGCTTCATATAGCACGTGCAGTCCGCAACGCAGGACCGTCTGGTGCTCGTTACAGGCTGTCAAAATTGACTTGGCTTTGAAATAAAAACAGAAAACAGTGTTTGCTCAAGCGCATGTATTCCTATGTGATCTTGAGGTGCTCTTACACGGGCGATAAAGATTGCCGAATTGCGGGAAATTCGGGGCAATTTTGACGTCACGGCTTTTTCAAGCAATTCGAATATTGCTGAGAATGGAGCAATCATTGCTCCAGTATGGCGCCATTCTGGCCCCATTCAAATTGCCTCATATTATGCAGCAACTAGGCAATACGTTCATACATGAGAAATTCAGTGGAGCAACAACTCTGACTGCGATCGCGCCGTTTCCCCTCCCCTTGCACCCAGACCGCACCGCACTCGCCCCAAAATCTTTCTGACTCTGAATCTGAACTATGGACGAGATAATTCTAGCTGCGGCAGCTTGCAGTGCATTTATAATATTGACTTTAAAAAAAGAAGAAAAGGAGAAATAGACGAGTATGGATGCGTTCATATCTGGCAAGAAGAAAACCAATTATGATGTGTAAGGAAGGATTTAGACGACGTCTTATTCAAAAACTTCACAAGGATGTCCCGAAGTGATTTTGAATTACTTTTAAATAAATTGGGGCAACTAATTACAAAACAGACGACGAATATGAGGGACCCAATATCAATATGAAACTGGCCATAACCCTTCGATTTCTGGCTACTGGCGATTCATACAAAAGTTTAATGTACTCGTATTTATTTAGAGTCTCCGAATCTACTATCTGATTATTCATACCGACAATATGCAGAGCAATTGCCACAGTGCTTCGGGAGTATATCAAGGTAGGTAATATTATCCTTCATTGACCATTGGCAAACCAATTTAAATACTGGCAGGGAAAAGACCGTCAGCTGGTTACGTGAACATACGATCTTCAGGGCATCAGCTGACGGTGTTTCCACTTCCATACAGTCGGCTAACGATTTTTATGTTTGTAAGAGCATAACATAAACTATCATCTGACAAATTTTCAATCGGGACGTGATTATCGTTTTTAGGTTTCCCCCTATTACTAAGACTCAACTGTTCGTCCGTCTGTCTGTCTACCCGTCTGTCACCAGGCTGTATCTCATGCACCGTGATAGTTAGACAGTTGAAATTTTCACAGATGATGTATTTCTGTTGCCGCTATAACAACAAATACTAAAAAAACAGAATAAATTCGAACTAGTAGTAGTAGTAGAATTCGAATAGATTCGGACCGCGCTCGTCCTACTAGAAAAATAATGGGACATGCATAATATATGTGCGTACGGGATAGAAATAAAAATTGCCTTGAATTTTCCAATCGTCTGGATTTGTAGGCAATTGTAGTCGGCGATATGGAGCAACACGGAAATTAATGGAGCAATTCGAGAAATCATTTCCGAAATATTGCCGCAATTTCTATAAATTGCCCCATATTGCTCAATTAATTGCTCCATTAATTTCGGCAACGTGTCGCCGGGCAATAATTGCCCGAAAAATCGCCTGTGTAAGAGCACCTGAGGATTCTGATTTTATATTCTTATTCCATCTACAACCGGTTTAAATTTTGTGTCGAAATATGAGAATTACAGTGTAAAATATTAAAATAATATTCTTGAATATATATATATTTTTAATTTAAATTTATTTGAATGAAATTTGTGAGAAAAAAAACACTTGGCAGATCATGCAAATTCCATGGTACAAATTGTGATTTTCATGCAATTACTATAATTGGACAGGACAACTCGTTTGACAGTTGGATCAGCAGCACAACATGCCTCCAGACAATAGCAATGAGTCAGCTTCTAATAAATTGGGGCTAACCCATCATTACATGTATAGACCCCTTCAGTGCGCACGCCGGTGTAAAGACTTAGATGAAATCGTCGCCACATGTACAGTAAAACGTACGATACACGTGCGAATAGGTAATGTCCTATTTTCGGCACTTGTATCGTAAATACCTATTTCATCACACTTGCTCGAAAAGGGCTTCATAATGCGCAGACATACAGAGCTGTAATAGCCTGTGGGCGTAATGGTTTTTTTCTTAAATTGTATCTGTCACTCATGCGGCAGTTACAAAGCAAAGAGGTTTTATATCAAATACGATGTCTGAAAACGTATTTATAATAAATTTAAACTTAAAAAACGACTTAAACATGTTTAACTGAATTATTTACAGATTTAATATGTAGTTATTTAGTGTCTATGTAAAATGTTTTTAAGTGTTTTGAAATCGTGGCTGTATACCGAAGGGTCTTTGCCATACGCGCCTCACGTCAAATTCAACAAAATGGACGAGTGACATGTTGCAGTTTTTATTACGTTTTGTATTCATTTCATCTAAAATGTATTTGTTTCCTCGCAAATGTGATGAAAAAAAATTGTGTATAACACGGGCGTAAGAATATTGCAAATAAAATATTCGACTTACGCCCCTCGTTAAACAATGTACTATTTCAACACAATTGCTCGTAACGTACCTATTATTGTGTCGCTTTTAGGCTCATAATCCTGGATATTAAACATGCGTGTTTTATAACATTACGATACTCGTGTGTTATGGTTTATGGTTATATCCCGATTAAGTCACGTTGGCACTTTGCAGCAAGACGTATGCATGCTCACGGTGCATTCTTAAATTAACCGGGTTGTACTGTAAAGAATGTACACCTTTTTTTTTATTCTCGGCAAATGGATTCTTACTCGACTAAACAAATTAAATCCTTTTTGTTAATCAATTGACTATTTCTTTTTGGATACGATATAGAAACGTTAAATTTAGTAAAACTATTCACTTTTGATAAATTTACACGAATTAAGATAACATTTTAAAACGAAAATATTTATTTTATTTTGTATTGGGTGTTTAGAGATGTCATCTAATGCGTGCGCACTGCGCAAACTTCACGAAAAAAAACTTGCGCGCCATTATAGGTTATTTCACAGATATTTGTAAATTATTAACAAAAAAGTTGACTCGTGGTGACTAGAAAGGTGATAAAAAGAATGGACGCCACTGGAAATTCTTGACGATACAACATGTGAGTAAAAACCTGTTGACATCAATAAGTAAAGAAAATAACTTGGCAGGCTTATCAAATTTTCATCTTATGAAAAGGATATTTTCCTCGCAAAATGTGTTGAAAAACGTCGTATGAAACGCGTGAGCTTTGATAATTACATCCTCGGCTCTCTTATCACCCATAATTCCGCCTCTGATGTAATTGTCAACATACCTCACTTGTATCACAATGTATTATTAACAGTGATTTTAAATCGTGGCTGTACGCCGGAGGGTCTTTAGCCTTACGCGCCTAACGTCAAATTCAACAACATGGACAATTGACATTGTGTTTTTTTATTACGATTTTTGTTTTTACCCCCGACGCAAAGAGAGGGGTGTTATAAGTTTAACGTGCCTGTGTATCTGTGTATGTGTCTGTGGTATCGTACCTCCCAAACGGATGTACCGATTTGAATGCGGTTTTTTTTATTCGAAAGCTGATGTGATCCCGCGTGTTCTTAGCCATGTTTCATGGAAATCTGTTTAGCCGTTTTTGAGATATTGAACTTAGAAATGAAAATGTCGGGGGTTTTTCAACTTTTCTAAGTTGTAATTATAAATGTATTTGTTTCCTCGCACATGTGATGGAAAATATTGTGTGACACGTACGCTAAAGAATTTACAAACTCGAGTCAGCAAAGCCTCAATCGTCAGCGACGGCGACGGGCTTCTAACGGACTCTCGATCGTAAAAACACTCTTCTCGTACTTGTGCCACAACACAATGTACTTAATATGTTGGAATCTGAATTTTCTGTTAGTGTCTGAGATAGCTTGCGGTTTACGGCGGGAAAAAAAACACTTGCGGTTCTTTAAAAATAATTAAACGGCGAGAAAGCATTAAGATTTTACGTTTAGCAATTAAATTTAGTTTTGATTACCCCATTTTTAAAGACATGCTCTGCTGTTATGGCAATTGCCTACTTCCATGCCTTGACAATAATGTACTATTTATATATAGCCTCATTTCTATTGTCGCCGTTACAGTCTCTATAACGCGCTTTATCTATAATAATAATAACGACTATGGGTTTCACCGAATACGAACATTCGGCCCAATATTCGGGCCAGCTATTGCCAAACCGAATATTCGGCCGAATTATATACCTGGCAGAATGTAAATTTTGATTATGAAAAAACCAAGGTCAAGTGCGAGTCGGACTCGCCCACCGAGGGTTCCGTACAAAATTACAAATGTATAGTTTTCAGAATTTTCCCTGTACTTGTATTATAAGACGATATTACTTGCCTAATTTCATAGTTCTAGGTCAACAGAAAGTACCCTATACATTTTGATTCCCTTGAGTGTCGAAATATACATTTTTTTGCGGCATAAAATTATCGTATCTTTATTTAACGTTGACACAGCTTCAAGGGAATATGTTATATGTTATATGGTTTTAATTTCAACTCGATACCTCCAGGCTTTCCCGAGATAAAGGGTCTTGACAGACAGACAGACGCACAAAGTGATCGAATAAGGCTTCCGTTTTTCCTTTTGAGGTTCGGAACCCTAAAAACAGTGAAATACTATTTCAATTGTAATTGCCATATGAAAAATAAAAAAAGACCGAGTTGCACTCCGGGAGTGCCGGCAGAAGTGAAAACTCAATAACATTGTAACAGTTTTTCGATCAGGTCACGTGACATCTTACGGTGTCACCCTAATAATGAATTTGACGCAAATTTATAAACAATTATCAATTATTTAGGCGGACGGGCCGCGGGCGCGTTGGGTGCGACGGGGGCCGCCGGCTCGGCGCGCCGACGGGGCGGCGGCAAACACAATACCAATTTGCTTTTGCCATTTAGGAATAACGTCTAAATTCGAACTATTCGAATTTGCAAGAACAGCAGACGGCGGTGGCGAGTTGGCGACCAAAATATCAATTTGTTTTTGCCGTTGGTAAATATTTTTCCAAGCTTTATCTCTTTAACGCCCAAATTCGAACTATTAGAATTTTCCCAATAGCAAAACGGTGAAGGACGCGTTGGTATTATTACAAATTTATTTGCAGAATATGCTATTGCAAAAAGTGTTTAACGGCTTTATACTCTTACGAATAGCGTCAGTTTTGAATGAAGTCGAATCGGCTAGCAGCAAAAAGTGACCTCCTTCACATCTGACGTCACAAAACTGTCGCGTATTTAACAATTTTTTGCCATCCCCACTTTTTGGGATGCTAGCTCAGCGCCGCTAAAGAAGTTTTCACTTCAAAAAATCGGTTCATCCGTTATCCGTTGTTCTAAAACAGATACTAATAACTAATTCAATTGTAACATTTTTGTTCATTATCAAAGCGAAATATTGTCAATAAACAAGTTCTATAATAACAATGGGTTAAGAGTATTAATTCACGAAGCAGTAATTTACATACTTGTAACAAAAACCTCTTCAAAATGTTTGGTAAACATTCGGCAGCTGATCCGAATAATAGGGAAGATGCAGTTATAAATTAACCATTAGTTTTTTGAGACGAAAATGTAGAAAAAACATAAAATAATAGCTATTGAAACAAACTTTAGTTTATACTAATTTCAAACAATAATTACGATTTGAATTAATGTGAAATGGAACGTGTTTAATCCAACAATCAGCGTCTGGTGACGTCACTCATGTCAAAAGTCAAAACTTAGGCAACTCTATGACATCTAGGGACTAACCACGGACAAACAAATATGGCAAGAGACACACATGAGTGACGTCACAGGAACTGTAAATCGGTTCAGGCGCCAAAGTTTAAATTGTCAGTTTGTAACAGGAATTTTTGACTACAAATTATAGTATCAGATTTTTTTTATACTTTAGTGGTCTATTCTACATGCGATTCTTTTAAATGAAATCAAAATTGAAAACATTGCATCTTCTCTATTCGGCCCAATTACATATAATAATGAACCGAACATTACTAATAATAATTCTAACTCTCCTGCCCAGGGAGGCAGTATTCTTAACTTGTTTTAAGCTCACCTCAACGCTCACCCACAAATATATCTTGACGCCGCGATGCATAGTAACTAAGCGTAGGTAGAGGTCTAGTTTCGTGACGAGTGACCAGCGGGGTGAGCCGCATTAGCGCGTAGCGAATAACAGCCCTGTCCTTCTGCTTGCCTTTGAACGTAACGACGAGTTGTACATACAGCGGCCATATCACAGGGTATTCAATTAAGAACTAATGTGTCCCTGTTGTTGGCATATATGGTCCGAACCGACTTAAGGTACTTCGGGCAAACAGACGCGATGACCTTTCCTGTGTACGGTCAACAGCAGAAGTGGCTACGCACTGTCTTTATTCCCTGGAAATTAAGGATGAGTATCCATCATATAGCTGTGCGAGGTTGCCAGGCGGAGCGAGGAAAAAGCCACCAATAGGATTGCTGGGCGCACTCGCGCTATTGGTGGTATACTCACCCTAAGTCGTGTGTAGGTATTTTGAGCACTTGGTCCGCGTAGCTACTTTTGCTGCGGACTGTTCCTATCAGTCAAATTTGAAACTTATGAAAGGAAGCTTCGGCAATATATTTTTACACCTTAATTTGGTACAATTTTGTACAAATTGCGGACTAGACTAAGTACAGTCGCGGTCAAAGTTACTTATTTTTTTACAAGTAATAACTATAAAATAATTTACTCCATTACAACGACACCTAGACATTGAATTATCAACTATATTTCTGTACTAACACATATTTAGGGTGAACTCCACCAGAGATGTGCGAAGCTGGTTTCATATGTTTGACAACGTCAACAGACAGTGTTGTTGACAGCTAGTTAGCTGTGAAGCATGCAAGGTGTCAAATATATTAGCCCGCGAGCTAGCAACTGTTTTGCGTGACCAATCTCCCCCGAGCGTTAACTTCTGTGAAGCTTCAGAAAGTTGAATCATGAAACCTCGTGGACGTCAGTTGCGGCTCCGTTGGTGGGTTGACCAGCGGCAGCCTCGCGAACTTGTAAAAAAACCGTCATTTCCCCCCTATAGATTTTATCATAAAATTATACTTATTCCAATACTAGCTTCTGCCCGCGACGAAATCGTTTATATCGCAGCTCCATACAAACTTCAACCCCCCATTTCATCCCCTTAGGGGGTGATTTCCAGGAAAATAGCTAATCAAAAAAAATGGAAGGCTCCATTTCATGCAATATTGTAAAAATATTTTGACTGTAGACATAAATTTTTATTAGGTCGACTCTAAAACTGTAAACTCGGTATTATGGACATTATACATTATCTAAGAGCATATATTATTATAATCCATTAGAGTCAGTAAATAGACTATTCAAAGTCATGGCGCTTCAGACTCCGCCGATTAGCCCCAAGAGTGCACTGCCTGCATCTTTAATACCGTACTGTAATGGGGAATTTTCCGGACCGGATAGGACCAATGAAATATTCAAAACACAGGCGGCTTTCCGGTTGAGATAATTAAAAAAGGTTCAAATGTGGGGAATTTCAAATGTTTTCTGATACTGGCACTTTGTGCCCCTTTTAAGGTGGGGTAGGCACAGGATGGATGGAATGTTCGGGTCCATTTATACTTTAGAGTGAACTTATTGTAACTATTAGGTAGTTTGTTCACTAGTTTGAAACATCAACTTTAGCAAATTTTAAGTAAGCGTGTAAAAATTACATCGAGTTCTAGATAGCTGTACGCAGATAAGTAAACTTTGTTAATGTTGTTAACATCTAAATATTAAGTATTTTATAATTTTAGGAGCAGTGATAAATTACATTTATTCGCAAAATATTCAGGAATAATAACACTACACCTGTCCAAACTTACAGTAGAATCGGTACCCCTGTATACCTATACACCCGTTTAGATAAACTCGCCTACATTTGTCTTCCTTAAAGGCATTAATAGTAACAATAAAGTACGCCCCATGTACCTACAATTTCTCCCGAGATCCAATAACGTTTAAATTGCATCGCACCCCACGTAGGGTCCATACAAACATTTATTTCGGCGAGACGCTACCGAAACAATATTACGGCCGTACGAAACAAGTGTTGCCAGTTGAACATTTTCTTTTTCTCGAAATTGAAGAAATTTTTGCGGAAAATGCGAGTCTCAATAAAACATGAATGCATCATGATATTCATGATTTTGCTATAAATTAGATATACAACGTTGGTGGAGTAGGTCCAATGCATAGATAAAAAAATATATTAACTTTTTACCTACTCTCTTAACGTGTTGTGTAATGTAATGATGGCAATATAAATAAATATTCGGGGACAATTTACACAAAGTGAACTTGCCAAAGGGGTTTACTTAGCCCAATAAGGCTCGTCTTATGTTTGGGTACTATAGACGACCATTGTGCTTAATAAACTGATGGTCAACATATCATTAGTCGAACAGAAGTTGTGTAAGAAACAACCAATAGTTCCTTATTTAACATTTTTTTTAACTATCTATAAGACTTTTTGGAGATCTGACAACACTTTAAAGGATGGAATGGCAAAGAAAACAAGGGTACAGCGGTAATGAAAATTTCCCCCCTCGCATAAAACTTGCACCTCGAGTAGATTTCAAAAACATTTTTAGAATTTGTTCGCGCGGGATAACAAGGGTGCTTTAACGATGCTAACTTATCTTGTAATATGCCTTTCCCATATTATATTGCATTATTTTCAGTTTTCGTGTCGAAGCCCAAGACTCGCGTTGGGTCGTCGAGGCACTGAAGTTAGATTTTTGTTAATTGTTTTTCCAAAAGCAGTATTTTTTCATTTGAACTTTACGTAAGATTCACAATTTGCTAGTCTATTTTAATAATAACGTTATATAGAACTGATATCCCCGTTAGGGAAAAAGGCGTGAGTGTATGTATATGTATATGTATAAAACTGAAACTTCCAGAAAAGACTGCTGTCGGCGTCATTTTAATTGTTTTTAGTTTACCTATGTGTTCTATGATTTTCCCGTCGCCATGCATACACGCACGTGTCTATTACTCCAAACCAACGCACAGGAACAAGGAACATTTGGCAGCGTTTATTCTAGCAAAATGTACTGAAATGAAATATAGTCCCGTCACATTCACGTGTAATCAAATTAGCCACAGTCTTCATACTGTTTGCTTTCGGTTGTTGGCCAGGAGATTAATTTGGTTCGGTTCGATATTTCACTTAGGAATAATATGACGAATGAAATATGTAAAATGTCGAACCAAAGTAACCTTAGTAGAAAAGAGAAATACGTTATATTATTATATGACGTTTCCGTGAGTCACCAACGAAGCTGGCTGAAAATCAGCAATGTAGGTGTTAGAAACCTCAGGATTATCCTGAGCTAGTGTCCGGTTCACTGCCGCAGAGACGCACTTGTTTCATGTTTTATGTGTTTTTGATTTAAAATGAGAACCAAAATACGTTTGTATGCGATGCTCGCGATCTATTAATACTGCCACAGTGACACCTCGGGCATATCGTATATCAAAGCTCTGGACATTTTTCACCAACTCAGCACGGCTATCGCAGGCCGGCCCGCGAGCTATGTCGCGGCGACATACTATCCGTCTCTTTTAATTAGAACGCTTAGAAATATATAGACGGATAGTAGTAGCGACATAGGTCGCGGGCCGTGTTACTAACTATATAAGGAAATCTCCACCATCCATTACTATTTTAAGTATTGCTTTGTGCTGAATAAGTCCACGAAGGTAAATGTTAGGCGCAATGCACCGAACAGTGCCAACATTACCTTAATGTGCTTTGATAAATATATTGGCACGTAGCCGCATCAATAAGGAATCATATTATTTACATATATAGTACAGGAAAAATAGTATATTTGGGAGGTAATAAATCGTCGCTACTTTGAAAAAATCTCGTATCTGAAAATCATTAAGTTTCTAGGAGGAACAATAAACATCCTGTAAATTATTGTGATTGATCAAATAAGTTCCTGTTAGTTTCATGAGATACTTTGATAGCCAGTCATTAATTTTACAAATATTCGAATAACTCACGCAAACACACACACCGGGATTCAAACTATCTCCATACCAAATTTCATCGCAATCGGTTCAGCGGTTTAAGCGTGAAGAGGTAACAGACAGACAGACAGACAGACAGACAGACAGACACACTTTCGCATTTATAATATTAGTAAGTAAGTATAAGTATAGTAAGTATATAAGTATATAGTATGGATATGGATATGGATATTGACGGAAATAATTCGTCAGCTGACAAATTATGAAAAAAGTCTTTCAGTCATTTCCCTCAACTGAGATTTTGTCTGATGGCAGTTTATATGCTACCTGGCGACCGAGCTCTGCTTGGGTGAAAATAGACAGGCCTACGGAGAAAACGAATTTTCCCAGACATGAGTGAAACCTAGTTAGATCGATTTTTCGCCTCCATAAACCCCTATATTCCAAATTTTAGTTTAGTTAGAGCCGTTTTTAAGAACGTGAATGCAAATATATATTTAAACAAATATTGCTCGTTTAAGGGGCTCCACGCGCTTTTTAACTAGTTTTGACGAGTTTTGAGTTGATATTCCTCCTTCATAACTATAGATATATTTGTGGCACAAACGCTTATTGGTTCTTTAATTTTTTATGTACACGCGAGTTTTTTTTAATGTTTTTTTTAAATGATTTATTTAAACATGGCCCAAAAAAGCTGTTTTCAATATTAGTATGTTGTTTATGCACTTTTATATATGAAATCTACATATAACTGTTCCTTATTGACGTCTCTAACAACCCACGAGAGTTTTTTTTATTTTTATGTCATTATCACAAAAGTTACGTCCAAAAAACTGTTATTTTTGGCCTAAAATTGCCAAAGTTTGGTGCCATATATCTCGAAAACTGTGAGTTTTGAAGTAAATATGTGATACTATTTCGGTAAACCTCGTTGTTGTTAATACGATAAGCCATAAAAAAACACGAAAACGGGCAGTTACAGATCGAAGGTCCTAGGAGCCCCTTAATAGTATAGGATTATTAAATAAATAAACTAGTATTACACGTTCGTGTGACCAGCTGACGGACTTTCCATCGCTGTACAGACAGATTTTATTTCGTCATGATATTGGATTAACTATCTTTTGATGATAAAATGAATGGGGGGGAAATGGCGAAAATCTTTTTTTTTACGTGTTTGGAAAGCTGTCGCTGGTTCCCACAAACGGAACCGCAGCTGACGCCCACGGGACTTCAGACACAACTTTCTTAGCACAAGCTTCTCATAAGTTGTCGACCCGGGGGAAGTGACAGACGAAAAATTGCACGTAACTCGCGGGATTATATTAAAACATATCATCGCAAATCTCTGGTGGACTAGCACCCCCAAAAAGAATTAGAACAAAGCTTGGTAATATCCTACTGTGTCTTGAATCACGAGGAACATGCAACTCATTAAGAACTACGTTTAAATCAATTACTAACAAGTATTTAATTGATTCGTACAAAATAACGCTTGTATACAATTAGTAAACAGAAAGTAAATGCGCGTGTCCAAAACAGGTAATGGTCAATTTATTAAAGGTTATGTCTGGGACGTTTTGCGGGATTCTACAGTGATTGTTATGACGTGACTGTAATTCGACTGGACATAAATGGTTACAATACGCGCCGCATACGTTTGTCTCTGAAGGTAGTCAATTGGCCGCCCGTACCGCCACCGAACCCCTCTGACACCAGCCAACGTCAGAGACGCAAACTTATGTGGCGTACGGTACTTAACCATGCTATGTAACCGCGAGGTCACAAGTACGACTGTCGAGTCTCACAAAACGTTCCAGACACGCTACCCGTCATAAATAGCGCAGAGAAATAGACGGAACATTACGGCTCGGCCACTACTTTGAGCGGAGGTAGGCCAGGCCTCACACCCACGTGTGCCCATCTGCCGCCTCCGCCCGGAGTTGTGGCCGTGCACTTAGGGTAGCTCTGACCGCGACAATGCCGGCTTACTTGCTGGCCATGCGTTCCTTGCACAGGTCGAGGAGTTCCTTTAGCTGCGCGAACTTGCTGTGGGCCTCTTCAAGCATGTTCCTGTGTAACACAAGTTTTATTATATATGTTTAGATGTTTCTTACTCACTCCGCTTAACCCTTATGCCGGCTGTACACATTGGGCCAACGTTGGCGCGTGAGCAGGATGCAGTTATGCAAACGCATGAGAACGATATAAAGCCCTCTTCCTCTAACGCATAGCTGCATCTGCTCACGCGCCAACATTGGCCCAATGTGTACAGCCGGCTTTAAATGGGTAACGGCAACATATTTGCCGTCATAGATGAAATAAAAACGATTGTATTACGACTCATTTAAGGTTCAATTTTAAATGTATGGACAAAGTTGTCAAATAGTCAAAGGGTTACGGCTCAACCGATTTGGATGAAATTTTGCACGAAGATAGTTTATAGCCTGGATTAAAATATAGGATAGTTTTTATCCTGGGTCCACGCAGACGAAGTCTCGGGCGGAAACTAGTTACTATATATATTCTTTCACTAGCTGATGCCCGCGGCTTCGCCCGCGTGGTTATAGGAAAATGTAACATTGAATTTTCCCGTGGGAATTAGATGTTTTCCCGCTGGAAAAAGTAGCCTATGTCACTCTCCAGCTTCTAAACTATCTCCATACAAAAAATCACATCAATACGACGCTCCGTTGCGACGTGAAAGAAGGACAAACATACAAACACACACACTTTCCCATTTATAATATTAGTAAGGATTACGAGAACCTGGAGTAGGGAAACGAAATCTTCTCTTCGAACGTCCTGTCATACATTATGTAGTGAAGCGTTTAACATTAAAACTTTGGATAGTTGTAGTCTAAAAGTTTTTGATATTGTATTACTGATTAGGTTGGTCCCGGTTAATGCATGGCCCAATAATCGACGTCCACTCTGTTTCTTTTTAACTCATGCAAAAAGAGAGAGAGAGAATGATAGACGGACGCGGACTATCGGGCCGTACATTAACCGGCACCGAAGATATCAATTTAAAGGTTTTCGATATGTCTTATATATACGGAACTAGCTTCTGCCCGCGGCTCCGTCCGCGTGGAACTCGTTTATATCGTAGCTCCATACAAACTTTCACCCCCCACGTCATCCCCTCGGGGGATGATTTCCGGGATAAAAACTATCCTATGTCCTTCCCCAGGACTCAAACTATCTCTATACCAAAGTTCATCCAAATCGGTTCAGCGGTTTAAGCGTGAAGAGGTAACAGACAGACAGACAGACACACTTCCGCGTTTATAATATTAAGTATGGATAATCGGCCGGCCACAACAATTACACCCTGCATAATGTAGACATGTAGACTGACATTCAACTGTAATTTTGTAACTGCCGACCAGATAAAGGCTACCACACGTATTGCTTTGGTAAAGGGACGAATGCAAGTCCTACGACGTTAACACAGCGCATAATAACAAACGTCCTCCTTACTTGTTACCATAAGTAAACAAAGTAAGAAGTGTTTTTGAAATGGTCTGTGGTACACTTCATTATCCCGTTTAGTAGCTCAAATTCGAGCGGAAAGCGATCTGTTTTACGCTGTGCCCTAAGCTTGCTGTCCCTGGACACGGTTAACCCTAATGCATGATTTTTATTTTTGGTAGAAACATTTTTTTTTTGTTAGTTCATTGGATGTATGATCTAGGAAAAATAAATGAAAAAGTGCGCAGATTTTTGTGTTGTCAGTTATTATTTCCCAAGACTTCTACTTGACGTTTGGTATAAACATGAACCTATAATACTCTGGACAGGCTATGGTAATAATAATACCACGTGCGAGCGAGCTGGTAGCATACAAATCTCAATGAGTGTGACAGAAAGGGAAATATCATTCATTGTCCTAGTCATAGTTCCACTTTTTTTTTTATTTCGCACAACTGATTTAGTATGAAGTTGTGGCACATAAACCATTACCCGTCCAAATGAAGTAAGTCGTTTATGGCAAGTCATCAGCCATTTTAAAACCAGTTCTTAATTTAGCTGCATAGGAGCCTTTCCGTCCCTCACTGTGGCATCACGTACAGCCTGTCCAGAGTATTATAGGTTCATGGGTATAAAGGTGCGTTCAAGAACGTAAGCCTTTTTTTTTTATCTGTGAGCTGTCTAATGCTTTGTAGACATTTGGCAACACCATGCATTTAAGGGTTAATAATAAACATGGTGTCTCCGAGCCACCGGCTGAGATGATCAACGCTCTCGTGTATGAGAGAGAGAGTGCGTGCATACCTGCACTTGATGCAGAATATCCTCAGGCTGTGCGTGTGGATGTGCCGGCTGTCCCGGCAGATGAGGTTCACGCTGTCCTTGAACACCATCTCCAGCCGCGACACGTGCTCGTCCAGGCTGGGGTCCGACGGGTCTATGTTCAACGCGCTGGAACAACATCGAAAACATTGACCTGTAGTAATCCCGCCCTAGTGCAATAGGGGTGCAGACTCGAAAATTGTTATTACTCTAAAAGAAAGAAGGCAAACTAATATGCCTAGTGACGAAAATCCCATTCGAATATCTCAAAGAATTACGAAGCTACAACCGTTTTAATATTGCTTGTTAGAGAGAGAAACCGAAAACAGTGTGTGACGTCATGTTACGGGATGCTGCCGGGGGGCCGCCTCGATGGCGGCGCCGAACACGATTCTTAAGACTTTGGACATTTATAACTTCGTGATTATTTAACCTTTCGCGTTGATTTTTTCTCGATTTGACTACATTTTTAATCCTTTTTCGAGAAAATATGATTTTATTGATTATTTTATTTAGTGTCTACACCCCTATTGCAGCTACAACATTTAAATGCAATTTTTGTAAAGAGATTTCGATTTTGCATTCCATTTTCAGACAATAATTTTCGAATGCGAATTCCGGACGCTAGTCAATGACACGTTAACAAGAGCGGCACAACATCACGAAGCGCAGACATCAGTTTAGTTCTTAGAACACCTAGAAAGAGACAGTTCGCGCGCAGTCTTGTGCCAGGCGTTCCATTGTGACATACGTATAATTCGATTAAGTCCATAGTGAAATCGTCCCGTCAGGTCGCCTACAATAGCTCTTGATGCCTTTAAAGCGTCTCAGGCCTGGCTTTTACAAGTCCAGGAACCGGTTAATTTGAAGCGAGAGGGTGGGTGTAATACTTGATGATGTACATTCTTACCCTTTGATGGCCATGGTGAGGTAGTTGACCTGGTTGCTGAACATGGGCAACTTGCTGGTGATGACGTCGATGGGGTCGTCTGTTGGGAGTTTGTCCTCTAAGCTGTGTGCCACGCCCACGCCCGACGCCAGCTTTGCGCTAATTTCAAACACGATGTTAGTCAAATTTTAAGGTATTTAACTATTTCGCAACCACGAAACTTGGAATAAATTACTATAAGTAGAATTATTTGAGGCTTACCATGACAGATAGTTTGCCTTCATTTAATTTGCAACTTTAAACTCATACAAATTAAGTAGTTATTTCTAAATCGGCGGACGTGGGTAACAGTACTCTGAAAATTGCTTTATTTTAAAGTTGAAAATTAAATGAAGGCAAACTATCTGTCAGTGGTAAACTAACAGTAATCGTACTGTACTAATAATGTAATAATGTAATTCAATCGCAAGAAGTTAATACGATTTGCGTAAAGATTATGTGTAAAAAAAAACCCAGCCAAGTGCGAGTCGAACTCGCGCACCGAGGGTTCCGTACAAAACTGTAGGTATATAAGTAATAACCTAATAACTTAAAAATTATTAAAAATATTTTTATTGTACGATGTAACTAAAAAATTACGGTTTTCGCAATTTTTCCTTTATCTGTGCTATAAGACGTTGCTTCGTTACCAAATTTCAAGATTCTGAGTTCACGGATGTTCACCCTGTAGGTTTTGATTCCCTTGCGAGTTTCGAAAATTTGCGCAAATTTGCGGCATAAACGGCTGTAATCTTTTGATTGCGTTGGCTTAGAAGTTTGATTTTTTCACAGCTCCAAGGGACAGTAGACCTGAGTATTTGGTATAAATTTTAGCTTGATACCGCCACGCGTTCCTGAGAAAAGGGGTCTTGACAGACGGAAGGACGGACGGACGGACGGACAACAAAGTGATCCTATAAGGGTTCCGTTTTTTCCTTTTGAGGTACGGAACTTTAAAAAAAATTCAAACGTGCTTGCGTAGGTGTCAGTTTGGACGGAACGTTTTCAACGGTGGGAATCAGTAACATTGACCTTCATTTTACGTTTCTTCAGTTCTGAATATTGTCTCACAGCACGGCTATCACAAGACGGCGCGCGAGCTCTCTCGATTTTTCTCGCACTATCCGTCTCTCTCTTATTAAAAACTTGGAAAGCGCGCGCCGTCTTGTGATAGCCGTACTGTAATAAAAGTTAGTGGACTTTTGATCTTCCACGCAAATCTACACTAATATTATAAAGAGGAAAGATTTGATTGTTTGTGTGTTTGTATTGAATAGGCTCCGAAACTACTGGACCGATTTGAAAAATTCTTTTACCATTAGTAGCCGACATTATCCCTGATGAACATAGGCTACTTTTTACCGCGGGAAAATGCTTCATTCCTACGGGAAAACGGGTAATCCGTGCGAAGCCGGGCCGGGCAGCTAGTGGTATTTGGTCTCGATAACAGTTCGAACGATTTCGATGGGATTCACAATACCGTGGTTTACGAAAGCGAAAATTCGATCTACCTAGGAGTCATTTCCGGGAACAATATTATACTGCTGGTCTTCCACGGCTTACTCACGACGAGTAAAGCTGGAAACAAATTATCGGACGCGGCTGACGGACGCGGCTGACAGCCGCGACTGATAAATGTGTACAGTCGAGCGGGACGTGGCTTGCGGACGCGCAGCAACGTTATTCCACAAAGAACTGAGGCTCTAGTATAAGTTTTACCGAAACAAAACGTTACGACTGCGTTTGCGTTTAGCTGTCAAATCCCATACAAATTGAGGTTGAAACGCAAACGCGATCGTGAAGTTTTGTTTCGGTAAAACTTATACTAGAGCTTCTGTAGACGAAGAAACATGTCGAGTAGTGAAACTGAGGACGATTTTCTCGAATTAGCGGCGGCTACTTTATGTTGTCCACCCAGAAAGAAAATACAAAGAAGTGTTTGGGTCTATGACATAAATAAAGAAATCATAAATAAAGACGTAAATAATCCTTCTGGCGCTCTGACGCGTCCCGCACCCCGTGCATACCGTCCGCGGACGTTTTCGGCTGGCAAAAACATCCAGCGCGCAGATTTCTGTCGGACGTCCGAACGCTCAAGGTCAGCACAAGGTTACGTCCACGGCTTACGTCCGATAGTTTGCACAATTCCGTGTATATTCATTATCTAGATACCTATAAGTCGCGGCTGTGAGCCGCGTCCGTCAGCCGCGTCCGATGATTTGTATCCAGCTTAAAGCTCCCATTTAACTAAGATCCCACTGTCAGTGCCAGGAATTCCTGCTCGTAGGCGCGTTCCACTACATAACATACGTCCTTCCCCATGTTATCGGCTAGGACATTTTTGGCACTAAACGTGTTGGAGATACACAATACGAGGCAATACTAACCAGTAGCTAGAGAACACCGTCCAGATGCTCTCAAAAGCCTCTATGACCGGCAGCTCAGGGCGAGGGTCTCGCCGCTCCAGCCTCTCCATAGTGGCCTTAGCTAGCTCCATGTACTCGGGAATTATCAGGCATTTGCGGGCTACGTCCATGCAGAGATCCGTGAAGTTCGTCACCTCCGATTGGGAAAGAGATTTCGGGTCTGTGGAGAAAGAATGTGTTTGTTGAAACTAGTCCTAAGGATCAAACCCCAACCTTTTAGGTCAATTGAGACAGAAAGGCACAATGCCCAATGTACTAGTATCTCATTAACACCTTCGCAACCGGACTAAAAATTGAACAATTCACCAGAAACCGACAGAATTCGCTAGGCGTGTAAGTTCATACTAGCGGGGTCAGCCGGCATGTGAGCAAACATTACGAGTGCCCGCTAGGCGGATTCTTGGTTGCGAACGTTTTAATAAATAAGTTTCTGTCAAAAATTTCATTTTTGGTACAAGCTTTTATTGCCGACTGTACTTTTCTTTAATGGTATACAGATCAACTACTCATTGAGACGATTCTAACGAGCCCAAACTCAACGGGGTTACATCGGTTAATCCTTTTCTTGACATTGTATCATATATGATGCACAATTATTGTTGTTCTTTTTGTATTTTTGTAACAGACAATTTTGTTGGCTCTACAAGGCGCAAACGAGGCTCGAACTCACATTTTTTTTTTTTGCCAAGAAAAGGGTTAAACACTTAATTCCCATGGCCACCTTCTGTCTCCATCATCAGATCAGCTCGATGGTACTGGGGGGTTGAATTGTCATCCAAAATATACTAATACCCAAAATTTCAGCTCAATCGGATAACGGCAGTGACTGACTACTTACATACTTATATACGAACAGGTCAAGTTAATATAAAGCTTGTAAAAACGGTCGTGAGTAATGTTTACATTACGAGTATATCACCGGCGTCGTCAAAATATTCACTGCCAGGAACCCGCCAAGCGGGCGCTCATTCAGTAGGCGCTTTCCTCTACTTAGCGGGAGACCCACGTCATCTACGAGCATAGCGGTACGAATTTGCTGGCAGTGTAATGTATTAACACTAGAGTTGAAAACGTAGTCATAATAAAGAAGTATAATAAAAAATGACGACCGCTTTAGCCTAGTTGGTAGTGACCCTGCCTACGAAGCAAGAGGTCCTGGGTTCGAATCCCGGTAAGGGCATTTATTTGTGTGATGAGCACGAATATTTGTTCCTGAGTCATAGATGTTTTCTATGTATTTAAGTATTTATTTATCTATATGTCGGCGGCAGATCGTTAAATACGCCAGATCACGAAATTCCTAGGCATATCGTGAAACGGCGCCATTTCATGATATGCCTAAAAGTCGGCTAGGCTTATCACGATGTGCCTGATAAACAATACGGCAGATCGATTAGAGCAACGCATTCGTCGATATTCCTAGCTCTATACCGGGCACATCGTAAAATAGTTTCTTTCTTGGCCACTGGTGGCGCTGCACATGCGATGGCGGCCGTTTTTGTTGGGGGCTAATAATCAGGGCGGACAAAAATGGTTTGTCATAAGCGAACTCTGTCTTAGGTCGGTTAGGTTAGGGTTCACTTGTGTCCCTCAGACCAGAAATAGACACCCCGCGCAGCGGGGTGGCGTCGACTCGCTGGAGATTATCAGTCCGCACTTCTTATTTTTTTTAATTTACCTAATTCAATTTTGGACACCCTACTTACGTATAACATTTACTAGCTTCTGCCCGCGACTCCGTCCGCGTGGAACTCGTTTATATCGCAGCTCCATACAAACTTTTAACCCCCCATTTCACCCCCTTAGGGGATGATTACGGGGATAAAAACTATCCTATGTTACTCTCCATCCCTTCAACTATCTCCACTTAAAAAATCACGTCAATTCGTCGCTCCGTTTTGCCGTGAAAGACGGACAAACATACGAACACATACACTTTCGCATTTATAATATTAGTATGGATATGGATTTATTTTATTTATAAATTAAAATTAAAATTACCTTTACTCTCAATAGAAGCCAGAGAATTCTTCAAATCGGTGATCAGATGCTCTATCCTCGGGAAGACCTCGTTGAAGACCGCCACCCAGTGTTTGAGCAGGCACTGCAGCACGTCGGCTAGAGACCAAGGCGGCGGTTTGAACAGTACGTGCTTCCATAGGTTGTTGTATTTCGCTCGCATTTCGTTCTAAAACAATACGGTTGCAGATCCCTGTTAAAATTGATCACGTAATGTCGCTAAACGGATAGTAAACCATCAAATTATTGTAAGTATACATTACAAAATATAATTAAAATCACAAAAAGATGTGTAAGAGAGACAAACTGTATTTTTTTGTATTGTCAAAGAGTAAATTTAAAGCTGCGCAGTATTTCGCGGCCGAAACAGTAATTTACTTGATTTTCCATACAATGTCCAGTACAAATAACAAACTGTGACGTCATACTTTTATGCCAATTAGCATGAAGCGTTTCGGCGGAGTTTGGGCTGAGGTCCGTGTTTGACTCAAATTTTTGGGCATTTATATTCTTTAATTGTAGTTGCTCCCATACAAAAAACTGTTTCTCTTCAAAAACTGGCTCGAATGGCATCATACAAAAATCACAAGTCACAAGCCTATTCCGCCAGTTTGAGTTTGATGAGTTTTGAATTACTAAAGGATATATTGCGAGTTACCAAAACCTATAGAATTATGTTCCGTAACGGTCGTCCGTAGCCGACCTAAATTCAGCATATCAAATCAAATCAAATCAATTATTTATTCTGCAAATATGCCACAAGGGCACTTTTACATGTCAAACGGTAATAATGAGATTGCAACAATTTCGTATGTAAAATTGTCAATTATAAATTAAAGGGAAAATTTAAAATTGTTCTTGCTCCAAGCAGGATTCGAACTTGTGACCTTCTAGCATACGCGGCCAGACGCTTGTAAGCCAACAGACCGACCAAGCTATCGGAACAAATTACTGTGACTCTCCCTATTACAACGCCTGACGGAGGCGTGTAGCTTCAAAGGCTTCTATTAACGGTACCAACGTCTCAACAAAAAATCAATAAAAAAATCAATTCCAGACGAGCGGTAAGAGCGCTTTCACATATAGGCGTTTTTGTCGCGCGACTGTAGCGCTTCTATGTCGCGCTGCAGTAGCGCGACTCGTATACATACATATTTGAGTAGCGCGACGGTCGCGCGACAGAAGCGCGACTGCAGCGCTCCGAGCTAGCGGCGGCAGCACGCACAACTTGCTGACAAGTCGGTTCGCGCGCGACTGAGCGCCCCCTGTCTCACTCGCACCGTGCAAATTAGAAAGAGGAGGGTAGATCTTTCTCGACTCGCGTCGCGGCGCGGCGTCAGTTGTGCCAGCCCCCCTGATACGCCGCATAGTCGCGTGCGATCAGTCGGCGTTAGATCAGTGTTGCGAGCGCATGTGTAAGTTCAACGCACGTCTGCAGCGCGACTGTGAAGCCGCTGTAATGTGAAGGTATTATGCTACATTTACACGCTTGCGGTGGCTTGGCAAGCGTCCGCAAGCTCCAAGCCTTCACAAACGCTTGCATAGCATTTACACGCTTGCGAGTGTGTTAGTGTGGTCCGAATAGGCAAGCATGGCAGACGTGGAAGTTTTGTCGGCCCATATGCAGGATTCGCTTTGGTATGCCTCGAGAAAGGCCAAGGTTTGGTCGTTTGACCATACAACACTCATGGTCGATACGCGGTTACATAAAGGCCATATAAATAAGGCGACCGACCGTCGCGAGCTCGCGGGCCACACCAAACACGCGCCAACGTGTAAATACGTCCCAAGCGCTTGCCCAAGCTTCCTTTGATCTGTGTTCAAAAACCGACACTAGTCCGGATCGGGCCAAGCTCACGCAAGCCAAACCAAACACCCCCGTTTACACGCTTGCGCTTGTGGAGGCTTGCCAAGCCACCGCAAGCGTGTAAATGCAGCATTAGCTGTGCAGCGCTTTAGTCGCGCGACAAAAACGCCTATATGTGAACGCGCTCTAAGGCATGCTACTTCTACTATCATTAATCAGGAGCCCAGGCTCGAGAAAATAACTACAACTTGGAAAAGTTGAAAAACCCCCGACATTTTCATTTCAAAGTCCAATATCTCAAAAACGGCCGAACAGATTTTCATAAAACATGGCTAAGAACACTCGGGATAAAATTAACTATGACACAAAACAACCGCATTCAAATCGGTCCATCCGTTTGGGAGCTACGATACCACAGACAGATACACAGACACGTAAAACTTATAACACCCCTCTTTTTGCGTCGGGGGTTAAAAACTCATGTAAGAAATGTAATTTGATACTTAACAGTATCTCGGTGCTCGTAAACCCCGTGAGGAAGGTCTAATTTTTCTGAAGATCTAGTTTTTTTAGCTGCCTACCTCCCACAGATATAGATATAAACACCTCAAACCGTATGAAAAACCGACCGTCACTTTATCTACCTACAGTGACGTCACAAGGGCGAATTCGAAATCGATTCTGCAACAAGGCATTTTCTTAATATTCACGGACAACCGGCTACCACAACAGACGCGCGCGGAATGTCAGTCGGACGGCCAACTCGGTGACCGAGTTCGGACACGCGAAGTAGATGCATTTGCGTGATCTATGTATATCTATATATGTGCTACCTCCAGTATGTTGGCCAGCAGCCGGTGCATGGTGTCCCGGTGCCGCAGCACGGTGTGCGCGCGGTCCGGGTCGGGCGCCACCTGCGGCTTGCTCTCCAGCAAGGGCTTCAGCTCGCTGAGGGCTATGCAGCGCAAGCCGTTCACTACCGCCTTGTTGCATAGGTTCTTGTCGTTTGATAGTAGGATCTGGAAATAGGGGTGTACACACTAAATGAAATAATCAATAATGTCATATTTTCTGGAAAAAGGAGTAAGAATTAATTTTGTATTAAGCAGTTACGCTGCTAACGAAATTATACATTTTTAAGGATTAAGAATGTATACAAATGGGAAAAAGTCAACGCAAAAGGTTAAATCACGAAGTTATAAGTGTCCAAAGTTTTAAGAAGGGGTGTGTTCTGTCCCTTTTTCGCAAACGATGACGCTGGAAGATTGTGACGCCACTAATAGACGGCAATGTGCCGCTCCCACCGTGTTCGGCGCCGCCGTCGACGCGGCCCCCCGGCAGCATCCCATAACGTGACCTCACAGACTGTTTGCGTTTTCTCTCATTAACAAGCAATATTAAAACAGTTGTAGCTTCGTAATTCTTTGAGATATATCAGAATGGGATTTTCAATACTAGGCATAATTTTTTGCCGTCTTTCTTTTGGAGTAATAATAATTTTCAAGTCTACACCCCTATTGTGAGATGTATCAAAGATTGATCTCGCTTTTGAAAATTTCTTGTTAGGCCAAACTATTACACTAGAGGCCGCGACTAGACTAGCGGCGAGCGCGAGTCACTCCCGCAACTTGTGCCTCGAACGTTGTGCGCTTATACAAAATGTATGAAACGACTTGACCGCAGCTCCGCCACTAGTGGCTCGATGTGCGAGTGGTCTAAGCTGTATTGTGAGTACCCAGGTTTTATCTGTGATGCTTTCCAATATTGCAAGAAATAACTACAAGTTAGAAAAGTTGAAAATTTTTCAATTCATAGTCCAATATCTCAAAAACGGATGAACAGATTTTCATGAGACATGGCTAAGAACACTCGGGATCATCAGATCATCTTAGCGTCGGGGGTTAAAAAATTGCGAAACTCCTTATTACCCCTCAAACTGGTTTACACCTTTTTGACTTTATTTATGTAATTGGGCCATACATTTCTATATCTATACCAAATTTCAGCTTCCTATGTCAAACGGTCTTTGAGAAAACTGGCTGTGACAGACGGACAGCCTCCGAGTGATCGCATAGGTGTTCCGTTGGACCAATTTTGGTACGGAACACTAAAAAGAACCCAATGAGTGAAAGTGAGGGAGCCGGGAACTGGCCAATTTATGTGTTAACGTGATCTCTCTTATGGTAAATTATGATACAAACGGTTTAAAGCATACTAACCACAGATTTACCCCTCCCTGCCTGCTGTAACGCGCAGTTCAGTATTTCATCATCTGGCAACTCGCACGGGTGTATGTGCGAATTCGCATCCCTGAGTGACTGACCTGAAATGGAAAGAACTCACTTGCATACAAAATTTTTTTTTTTTTACACTAGCTTCTGCCCGCGACTCCGTCCGCGTGGATATCGTTTATATCGCAGCTCCATACAAACTTCAACCCCCCATTTCATCCCCTTAGGGGGTGATTTCCAGGATGAAAACTATCCTATGTCCTTCCCCGGGATTCAAACTATCTCCATACCAAATTTCATCGCAATCGGTTCAGCGGTTTAAGCGTGAAGAGGTAACAGACAGACAGACAGACACACTTTCGCATTTATAATATTAGTATGGAAGTATGGATTGTTATACAGAGTGTTTTTTTTAAATGGGACAGTATGGGGAAATCCGAATCTAAGGGAGATAGAGGAAAAGTGTCCAAGGAGACATTAGGTGTTTTTTTATGTAAACAAATTTGGCTCATTAAAATTTTTGGTCAAGCGTGAGTTGTTCTTAAAAAATTATAAAGTTGGTCAATTTTTTTTTTGAGGCGGGTCGGCTCTGTTTCATGTAAGGATTATTTCATTGTATGGAAAGAAAAAAATCTGAACAGCAGAAGTTGGTCAAATTTAATGAAAACTAATCTTCATACAATTGCAGTATTCGCCTTTTAATATTGTTACAAGTGCCTAGGCGTGTAAAAAAGTATTTAAAATTATTCCATTTTTAAATTTCGATAATCGATAAGAGCTCCAGATGATTCAAGAGAAGAACATTTTTTTTAATCTTCGTAAACATCATGGCACGCGATAGTCTTGAAATTATAAAAAAAAGAATTCAAATTTGGAACGTAAGTTATTTCTGCAGCAAAGAATTCAAATTTGGAACGTAAGTTATTTCTGCAGCAGATTTTGTTTCCAATCAGTTCATGCTTGTAATTTTTTTTTTTTTTTTCACTTTAATCACAATTCACCATAAGTCTCTGTTAAATGCAACTAGAAGTGTCTTGAAGCGTGCTCGTACCTGCATAAGACAAGACGGCGGCCACATCGAACATTTACTCAAGTAATAAACCAACTGTATGAAGATTAGTTTTCATTAAATTTGACCAACTTCTGCTGTTCAGATTTTTTTCTTTCCATACAATGAAATAACCCTTACATGAAACAGAGCCGACCCGCCTCAAAAAAAAAAATTACCAACTTTATAATTTTTTAAGAACAACTCACGCTTGACCAAAAATTTTAACGAGCCAAATTTGTTCACATAAAAAAACACCTAATGTCTCCTTGGACACTTTTCCTCTATCTCCTTTAGATTCGGATTTCCCCATACTGTCCCATTTAAAAAAAACACTCTGTATAGTCTTAAAGGTGTTCCAAAAAGATTTATATGTTATGGCTAATTTATCAAGAATTTAGTAGTGCTACGCTTGCAACCGTATGCCGTGGATTTCCCGCTAAGTAGAGGAAAGACCCTACGAACAGAGCTCGCGCTAGGCGGACAGCTGGCAGTAGTGTTAAAATAAGCCATCCAAGCAGGCTCAGGCAGCGGTTGGTAGTAGGGGAACGAGCGTCAACGGCGCGTGAAAAAAAAGCAGTGTGCCCTATGCACTACGCACCCTAAATGCGATTTTAACCTCCATCGACCCCGCTTACGAAATTTTGAACAAATTTCAAAATTGACTTTGAACTTTTACTGAATGTCAAAAAGTTCCTAATTCAATAGCACATGCGTACCCTGGGTCTCAGGAGGGGATTCATAGAATTTTGAAGTGAAAACTTCTTTAGCGGCGCTGAGCAGTTTTTGGGATGGGGAAAAATTGTTAAATACGCGACAGAGTTTTGTGACGTCAGATGTGAAGGAGGTCACTTTTTGCTGCTAGCCGATTCAACTTCATTCAAAACTGAACGCTATTCGTAAGGGTATAAAGCCGTTAAATACTTTTTGCAATATGCTATTGTGCTATTCTGCAAATAAATTTGTAATAAGTAATACCAACGCGTCCTTCACCGTTTTGCTATTGAGAAAATTCGAATAGTTCGAATTTGGGCGTTATTCCTAAAGAGATAAAGCTTAGAAAAATATTTACCAACGGCAAAAACAAATTGATATTTTGGTCGCCACCGCCGTCTTCTGTGCAAATTCGAATAGTTGGAATTTAGACGTTATTCCTAAAGAGATAAAGCTTTGAAAAATATTTGGCAATGGCAAAAACAAATTGGTATTGTGTTTGCCGCCGCCCGTCGGCGCGCCGGACCCCGGCACCGTTGCGCCGCGGCGGCGCGTTGGGCCCGTCGCACCCAACGCGCCCGCGGGCCGTCCGCCTAAATAATTGATAATTGTTTATAAATTTGCGTCAAATTCATTTTTAGGGTGACACCGTAAGATGTCACGTGACCTGATCGAAAAACTGTTACAATGTTATTGAGTTTTCACTTCTGCCGGCACTCCCGGAGTGCAACCCGGTCTTATTTTCAATAAGACATACCTTTTATCCTGCTATTTTCAGGCAGTGATTTGTACAGGTAGTCCATAGCGGCTCTCGCCCGCTTGCAGATAGCTCCGTTCCCATTATTGTTGTCTTTTAGCCTGTCCAGTTCGTTGATGACCCGCCAGGGGACCAGCAGCGTTGGCTGCTCACTATAACCTAGAAAAAATGTAACAAAATAAGATAAGAAAGATAAGATAAGATTTATTTGCAACCAAGTACTTAAAACTAAGATACATGGACCCTGGAATAGAGTTTTGTATGTTTAATTTGCACTGTGTACTCTCATCAAATTTATAATTGTTTTGGCTACTGACATAAATTAGACCTAAGGTATATCATATCACATAATTGTATAGATAAAGTCAGAGATATGAGTATGTTACATGCCGACCTATAATTGATCATATGTATTTTTGAAATGAAAACTCCTTTAGCGGCGCTGAGCACTTTTTGGGATGGGGAAAAATTGTTAAATACGCGACAGAGTTTTGTGACGTCAGCGGGGCTAGCACAACTGACGCCGCGCCGCGACGCGAGTCGACAAAGATCTACTCTCCTCTTTCTAATTTGCACGGTGCGAGTGAGATAAGAGACGCTCAGTCGCGCGGGAAGCGACAGAGCAGCAAGTTGTGCTAGACGTACAGATGTGAAGGAGGTCACTTTTTGCTGCTAGCTGATTCGACTTCATTCAAAACTGAACGCTATTCGTAAGAGTATAAAGCCGTTAAACACTTTTTGCAATAGCATATTCTGCAAATAAATTTGTAATAATACCAACGCGTCCTTCACTGTTTTGCTATTGAGAAAATTCGAATAGTTCGAATTTGGGCGTTATTCCTAAGAGAATAAAGCTTAGAAAAATATTTACCAACGGCAAAAACAAATTGATATTGTGGTCGCCACCGCCGTCTGCTGTTCTTGCAAATTCGAATAGTTCGAATTTAGAAGTTATTCCTCAAGAGATAAAGCTTTGAAAAATATTTGGCAATGGCAAAAACAAATTGGTATTGTGTTTGCCGCCGCCCGCCGGCGCGCCGGACCCCGGCACCGTTGCGCCGCGGCGGCGCGTTGGGCCCGTCGCACCCAACGCGCCCGCGGGCCGTCCGCCTAAATAATTGATAATTGTTTATAAATTTGCGTCAAATTCATTTTTAGGGTGACACCGTAAGATGTCACGTGACCTGATCGAAAAACTGTTACAATGTTATTGAGTTTTCACTTCTGCTGGCACTCCCGGAGTTTGCACTCCAGTCTTTTTTTACTTTGCGTGCAATATAAACAAATTGTAAAGATAAAAGTTGAGACCCGACCGCAGCAAGCAGCAGCAGACTTGTCGCGGCGACATGTCTGTGGCTTTGCTGTCCTCCACAGTAATCAATCGTTTATTATCATGATTTACCTTTTATATGTGAATTAAGAACATTCTTAATAACATCTAATTCATGAATAAATATATTTGTGTCAACAACCAACACAACATCTTCAGTTTCACTCCCTGTGGTCTCTTTCGGAGGGGGTTGGTATTGTATTACTGGAGGTGGCGGCGGACTCTTTACCTGTAAACAAAACTAAATATTAATATTTTGTACTATCAGGTCCTACTAAATTCCATTTAGCATCTACATTTTTTTCCCAAGTGCTGCCAGGTTTTCTCTTGTAGTGTTTTTTTTTACCTTAGCCAGGTGTATATTGGCCAATCAACTTTATTTCTCTCGCTATAGTCCGACCGCTTCACTTAGTCCTCGCCTGCTTGCGCGCGGACTATAGTCATGATTATGTTTCCTGGATCACCTTTTACAACTGAATGATGGATTTCTTGACATGTTTAACCCCATTTTTCTGTCATGTGGTCTCTTGGCTAAAGCTGAGTCCACATTTGTATCATTTTGCCGATCACGATCACGCGTATCGTATCGAGCTCGCGTATCCTAAGTATGGACGCTCACTTTGGGCACACCGTATCACTAGCATCGTCGCGTCAAAAAATGCGTCCATATAACCGTAGCGTAGCAGCGTATCGTATCATAACGCCGTATCATTAAGTGTGGACGCGTATACGTATCCCCTTTGATGAAAAACCGCCTCGAGGGCGGTCACGGCGTATCCCGTATCAAATCATAACTTCGTATCGTACACTATCAAAATACGTCCATACTTACCGATCTTGATACATGTATCCGATCGCGAGTGTGCGGGGTATATAATAAACGCCTGTCAACATCGATCCCGAGCGATCAGATACGGCGCGCTGCATAATCGCGCTGTTTTTGCGTCCACACTAGCGATCTTGATACGCGTCGGTTCAACGCGACGTAGATACGATACGAAAAAATGATACAAATGTGGACCCAGCTTAACGTGAGAGAATAACAACAACAAAGAGTTTTGCAGCTGGACGTTTTGCAGGTGGAGACAATGTTAGGTACAAGAATCTTGAGAGAAAAAAAAACGCTATAATATCATACAAACCTCTTTACAGTCAACCTCCATGGCTTCTTCAGGGAATACAATATCATCAAAACCCTCCTGCATATCATTTATAGGTTCACTACTCAAATCAGCTCTGAGAGTCTCCATTCGATCCTTAGCACTAGAAAACGTCTTCACAGCTACTTCCACAGGCTCATCTTTCATTTTGTAACTCAACTTAGACTTGATTGCTGACACTAGCTTACTAGCTTCAGAGAACTGTGGGGGCGTTGCTGGGTGCTTCATGAAGGGATAGTCTGCTGTTTGATTACAGATGCCCTGTTCAATATCAGCAAATGTGTCTTTTTGTACAGACTTATTACAATACTCCTCAGGTAATTGAGCTTTCATAGATGATAATATTTTGTTTGCTGCTAGAAACTGTGAGGGTGACGGCACAGACTGCAAACTGTCGTTGCCGGGTGACTGAGTGGTTGGACATTTTACTTCGCTGATGGGACTTTTTAATTCTGCACCTTTGGACTGTGTTTCTGTTTGTGTTATGGCCTTAGGACTTATTCTGGCTTTAGGTTTTGGGGTGGTGTCTAAGCTGTCCTGCTGAGTTTCAGTTGCTAGTTGGGCCCTTAATTTCGCAAGCCTCGAATTGGCTGAACTCTTTCCAGCAGAGTTGCATGCTTTGCTTGGAGAAGGTTTTTCAGGAGTCCTTTTTATGCTAGTGTTGAGTTTTTCAGGTGTGTGCACTGGCATTGCTAGAAATAGTATACAATTACATAATGTCATTTTCATTGCTGGGGTTGATGAAATGCAAATAGATAAAGTAATTGGTGTTCATAAAGCCCAATATAAAACTAGCAATTTATCACAACAGCCAACGCAGACACAGTTAATATTTATGTATTGATATTATCCTATAAAAAAATCACCCAGGGCAGTATATGTCCAAACAAAACCATGCCCAGAGTTGATGTCGAGTTTTCAGAAAATCGCCCATAGTTAGAAAGAACTAGCAATATATATATATGTTTTGCCCTAACTATGGATGCATCTCTGTTGGTTGTTACGATCAATTCCAAAATATGTAAGACCTTTATTACTACATCTAGATGTCTCAAATATCCAATATGTAACTTTGCCAAACCTTTCTTTACATCTTCAGTTGATGACCCTACTGACATAAAACATTTCAACTGTCTTACAGTGCTTATGAAATAGTACAGTTTGTAACACTGTTCAACTCACTGTTTTCCTCATTTGTAATTACCAGTCATCGGAATTCTCATAGCATTTTTGAGCTGTCATAGGGACTTCTCGTCTATCAACTTCCGATTATACATATGTATATTGATAAATACATAACACAATATGTAAAATAATTATGATTATGAGTAGATAGATAGATAATAACTTTATTCAGCCACAACAAACAAGTATAGTGGTACAAACATGCAGCTTCTACAATGTCATCTGCCCATCATTTGTTTGGTCTTCCAACCCTTCTTTTAGGAAATTATAAATAGAAATTAAAATAATGAAATCAAACTTTGAACATGAAATTGATAAATGTTAAAACACTGAACTGAACTGATTAAATGTAAAATTGTTAACCATTAATATTTTAGTGCTTTCATTTGCAAATCTCTATTTAACATATTCAGCCACTCAAAAGTTATCTACAAGAGATTGGTCTTTAGCGATAAGACCCCGCCTGTTGTTACCTCTACTTTTAATCTTCTTTGATATGTTGTGTTGTTCTCTATAATGTATCGGCAAAATATGTATATCGGAATTCGATAAACAAGAAATCCCTATGACAGCTCAAAAATGCTACAAGAATTCCGATGATTGATAACTACTGCCACTTTTCATGAAAATGGCATATTACTAAGTTGATTATCTATGTAACTATCATTATTTGTAACTACCCACAAACTCCCATTACATAAAACATTGGTCTTTAAATACATTACAATTTGGCTTAGATCAAAATATATTGAAACTTAACTATTATATGTAACATAAAGTCCTCCTGTGTACTTATTTTCCTCATTTACTATTTGGCTTGGAACTGGAATCAAATTCTAATAAGCCTGAAACAAGGGTAAGTAATATGGACCAACCTTTCTTCTGCTTTTTTTTTGGGGCTTCCTCATTGCTGTCACTTTTTCTCTTCAAGTATTTTCTTGATAAGTCCTCTTTTTGATTTTTTTCCTGCTTTTGCTTTTTACTCTTTTTCTTACTTTTGTCATGTTCATCTTCAGCCTTGAAAAAAGATGATATACTGATTATTTCCCCTACAAACGTATGAGTACTGTTCGCGAAACGTTAAGGTGTATCTCAAACATGTAAACAAATAAGTAATACGTTTTTTTGTAATGTAAACAAGAATTATCTTAAAAATTGCGAAACATACCTGTGGTTGACTCCAGGAAGATTTTCCCGTTTTCTTATTGAAGTAATACTTTCGACCTGGTATCGATTTGGATTTACATAATACCCAGCCATCGGGTAATTTTCCTCCGTCCTTTTTGTCTGAATTCATCTCGAATTAGACAAGATTTACTCATTTACACATCGTGAAAAATTGAGAAATTTTAATTTACGTTTTGTTGTCTATGACCCTTTTTGTTTTGGTTTCAACCTTAGAGTTTCAACCCATGGAGCGTTTTGATAAATTGTAAAGCTGTATGTACACTTTTACTAGATGAACTGCCAGTCACAAGCAAATGCTTGTGCTTGCGTACTCAAAATGGATGCGTTCATTCATAGACTAATGTCACTGGATAGCGTACTGTCAGGCAAAGTCAGCTGTTGGTTAACCTCCTGAGTCCCAGACACTGACAAAGTAAAATTGAAATTTCAACCTTATAGTTTAATTGTTTAAGCTGTTGGCTAAGGTTAACCTCCTGCCTGAGTCCCGAACACAAATAAATTGAACAGACGCGGAAAATGGTTGGGAGTCTTATCTTATAATATGTGAAATTACACTAGAATCAAAAAAGATTTCCGTTGATCCAATTGATTGCATGCTACTACAAAAAAATGGAGAAAATTGTCAAGTTTAGCACTACCATTCGAAACAATTGGAAAAAATCTTTAGTGGCGGCTTGTGCTTTGGTCTACGGAGCTTCGGCAGCAAAAGAAAAATATGAGTAAGTTTTTCTTAGTAATTAAAAATCAGTAAAACTCAAACAATGATTTCACGAAATTCGTATATTGATTTTCCTGGACTGGTTAGTTGTTATTACCTAATATGTGAATTTGTTTTTAATAACATTGTACATTCCCTACAGGATCAACATTCTTATGAGAGCAGCATGCAAGGAAGCGGCTGAATATGGAGATGCATTAATTCCAATGGAGCGCAACCCTACTGTTGTCACAGTAATATTGAATCCAGTAGCCAATAAAAGATCAGCTAAGAAAGACTTCGAGAAATATTGCGAGCCTCTACTGCACCTTGCAGGATTACAAGTAGATGTTGTGCAGACAGCATCAGAAGGCAACGCAAAGGAAATTGTGGAGATGTTGAAGGGAACAGAAGCAATCATAGTGGCTGGTGGAGACGGGACTTTATCAGAGACCGTAACAGGTATTTATGTTTTCATTTTAGCCTATGTTACATTTAAGGCTTGTGTTATGGGTACTAGATGACAATATATTTATATAATTGATATAAATACAAAACTTCCATGACTCAGAAACAAATATTCATGCTCATCACATAAATATTTGCCCTTACCGGGATTTGAACCCAGGACCTTCAGCTTCATAGGCAGCGTCGCTACCCACTAGGCTAACCGGTCGTCAAATAATGCTAATTCCTAAAGAACTAGTATAATTTAAGGGATGCCATGTTTTGAAAATCAATGCATAGATTTTTGCTACACTAAAATAAATGTTGGTTTACAATTGACCCACAAATAGTGAATAGCATCCAATTATTTAACACATTCATTGCCCAGAATCTCTACGCCCTACGCTTGTAGCCGATCCCGTGGTTTTTCTCGTATGTAGCGGAAAGCTACTACGGCGGTCTGACGCATATGTGTCGTCATGGGCCCTGAATGGGTTAAAAGAAGAATATTTTTGCAGCCGCTTATATAGGCATACTCATATAAATTCATTACTTGTATAATAGGGGTGTAGACAATAAATAAAATAAGATCTATTAGATTGTCGTATTTTCTCGAAAAAGGATTAAAAATGTAGTCAAATGGAGAAAAAATCAACACAAGAGGTTAAATAATCAGGAAGTTATAACTATCCAAAGTTATAAGAGGTATGTTCTGTCCCTTTTTCGCAAAACGCAACTAGTGACGTCACTAACTGCGAGCGTCAATCGTGCGCGCGACGCGCTCTGCGGCAGCCTCGCAGATTGTGACGTCACTCACTGCAAGCGTTTTCTCTCTCTAACAAGCAATATTAAAACGGTTGTAGCTTCGTAATTCTTTGAGATATCTGAATGGGATTTTCGTCACTAGGCATATTTTTTTGCCTTCTTTCTTTTCGAGTAATAATATTTTTCGAGCCTACACCCGTATTAATAATAATAATCTGGTATGAATTCTGCAATTTGTATATTAGTTTGTTTTGTGCAATAAATAAATGTTACCAAAATGTTGTATTGAAATTCCAGGCCTACTGCGCAGAAATGATGAAGCCAACCGTTTCCCACTTGGAGTTCTTCCACTTGGCCGCACAAACAAGCTTGGCAACAGCCTATTCCCTGGCGGGAAGGATAATGTACAAAAGGTCAAGCAGCTCATTCATGCTTGCATGGCTATCATTAAAGGCAATACTGAATATAAAGATGCCCTTAAAATAGAACAGATCACAGATGGAGAAGATAAACCGAGACCTATCTTTGCTATGAGTTCTATTGAATGGGGCGCTTTTCGAGACACAATGGCAAAAAAAGACAAATACTGGTTCACCGCAGGCTTAAGAGAATATGCTACCTTTCTTTTCAATGGTTATAAAGACTCTATCACCTGGAACTGCAGCGGTACACTTAAATACTCTCCGCCATGCGCTGGGTGCGCTAATTGTGTGCCAAAAAAGCCTGAACCCAAACGAAAATGGTCGTTCTTCATTCCCAGCACACAAGCTGCAACTGTGGACCCTAAACAGGTTAATCCGGAATGTCTAAAATCAGAGGAGTTGTGTTTTAAAACGTCAGAGTTCAAAATAGAAACAAATACAGAAGAAACACAGGAGATACCAGCTCTGAAAATATTGTTGGGAAAGAGTGGGTATTCATACACTGAATTTGTTAGTGAAGGCTGGGACAGAGTGAAAAATAAGGCAGATGTCAAAGAGGTTATTTCGGCTCGAACGGTGGAACTATTACCTCAGGAACCAAGTACAGAAGTGACCATTGAGATAGACAAAGAAGAGTTTGAGTTAAAACCGGTCAGAATAACCATACTGCCGAAAGTTGTTAAATTGTTTTGTCTGCCTAAATTAAATGCTTAGGCCTACTTTCTGCTGTATTATTGTTGCTGCCCACAGCCCACCTTACTGTAGAATGGTATTATGAGCATACCCCGGGGTTTTGGGTGCGGGAATAACTTGAGAAAGAGTAGAGATAAACAGATAGGTTATATTGACAAATAATGAAAGAAAGAAAGAAAGAAAGAAAAGCATTTATTTATGACAAACACAGATAGAAATAAATAGTAAATAAAAAAAATAACAAACACTGTTTGCCACAAAAGGGCCACAGCTCAGCATGAAGCTGGCAAAGCCAGCGCTGTTCTTCCGTTGTGGCCCAGTGGCCATAATCATATTGTGCCTAATGAATAAATACCTTCCTGCGAATTGTAAACAAACTACAATTTAATTTTAACTTAAGTAGCAGGGACTTTAGCATTTCTACCAAGCCCTTCGAGATAATAATAAAAATAATGTTAGTGAATTACCTGCCGTCAATTAGTATTTAACACGATTTTCAAAATAAACAATTAATATTTTTTCTACATTTGGAACAGTTAAGCTTCGGCGTCTAGCTGTAAATATCCATTTCAACAAACTAATAGGTTGATAATAAATTACTAAGCATTTATTTGATATCATACTAGATGTTATTCGCGGCTTCGTAAGCGTAGTTAAATGAAATATTTTCAAATAAATCAATAATTGAACGTATGTTTTTATTTTTATTTTTATTACATTCTGTTATTTAATTCATACCTATTCTTTGGCTTATGTCATTCATTCCCGCACCCAAAACCCCGGGGTATGATTATGAGAGAGTAGAGAATGATAATTTACTCTCCGGTAATTTACAGATCTCATTCGCAACAGCATCCCTATGAATTGTACATATAGAAGGATTGTAATAAAAAACAAAAGGACGAAGTAGGTACGTGGTGAGGCCTCCTCGTTAATTGAACGGTCTATGCTGTCATCGCAATTTAAATCTTCTTATCGAGTCCGTAAGGTCGTTATTTGAACGGATTATATTGTTAATATTAGTATAGTCCTTGTCGTATCAGACAACGGCAACCCTTAGAATGTTCTCTGATGAGCACACATATGGCCGAACTTAGTTTTAAATGTTCAATCACATTCCATAATCTTTTATTTCGACAAAAACACGATAGAAGTCCAGCAAAGCTTTTTCACCTTATGATTTTTGAAACTGATTGGCTGGTTGTAGTAATTTCATTAGGATTAGGTGATATAAAACTTTGATAAAATCACAACACGTTTATTTTAATTTACCTTTACACAAAAATATATAAAATTACAGAGAATTCGACATCACAAAGATCATACAAATATATTATAATATAATAACATTAAGTAAATGTTCAGCAAGCATCGCTCGCTCGCTCTCACTTCAGCTGCTGGCAGCACATAATTACCGCATATTACGTATATTTGCATTGCACAGTAGGTTAGGTCCTCAGACTAACCAAGTAGACTTGACAAGCAAGTAATATCACTTCCGACGAGATGGTTGGTGGGTTTTTCAGGTTTTGACACTGTAAGAGTGACAGAGAGAGATGTACCATTTATTATCCTTGTCATAGTTTCAGTTTTTTTGTTTGCCACCTAGGGTTGATACGAGGTTGTGGCAGGCCTCTACCGTAGCCGCTTCGGCTAAACTCGGCTCTCGCACGATCTTGTCGATATACGCGATACTTTTTCTGCCGACTTATAAACGACCATATTATCATAATCACAAGAAGTTTTGCCTCGCATACTCCCACACAAATATGGCGGCCGTCACGTGCACGTTGAGAGACCTGACGAAGCCTTGCTGCGGTATTTCCACGCAGGAATCCATCATCGGCAGCAGGTCGCAGGGAATACCTTCTTTTTCGTGCCTGGAAGAATTTAAAACGTTACCTATACGATATTTTTTATCTCGAAAATTATCCCCCAAAGGGCTGAAATTAAGCATTAAAAAAAAGACCGGGTTGCACTCCGGGAGTGCCGGCAGAAATGAAAACTCAATAACATTGTAACAGTTTTTCGATCAGGTCACGTGACATCTTACGGTGTCACCCTAAAAATGAATTTGACGCAAATTTATAAACAATTATCAATTATTTAGGCGGACGGCCCGCGGGCGCGTTGGGTGTGACGGGCCGCCGGCTCGCCGCCTACGGGCGGCGGCAAACACAATATCAATTTGTCTTTGCCATTGCCAAATATTTTTCAAAGCTTTATCTCTTTAGGAATAACGTCTAAATTCGAACTATTCGAATTTTCTCAATAGCAAAACGGTGAAGGACGCGTTGGTATTATTACATATTTATTTGCAGAATATGCTATTGCAAAAAGTGTTTAACGGCTTTATACTCTTACGAATAGCGTTCAGTTTTGAATGAATTCGAATCCGCTAGCAGCAAAAAGTGACCTCCTTCACATCTGACGTCACAAAACTCTGTCGCGTATTTAACCATTTTTCCCCATCCCAAAAAGTGCTCAGCGCCGCTAAAGAAGTTTTCACTTCAAAAAGTTGATGTCGCAGTTCACGCGGACGAAGTTGCGGGCAAATGCTAGTGCTAGACAACATGCGGCATGTGCCAGACAATCCAACAACGGTCCTCTAATTTAATTATATCGATTTTACTCACCATGTAAGAAATATGGTACAATACAATGGTACACTAGATAATACCAAACCAACGCATAGTTTTCTGAATTAAAAATGTGTGATCTCCATAACGACATTATAAGCCTTCTTGCTACTTATAAGGGACTTTATTTATTTACATTCTGTATTCTGGGTGATTTTGGGGTTATGATCAGGAATGACAAAAAGTGAAGAAGATGTCACACACGGACTGAACAACTTTTCCCATGGGACCAAAATCGCCACAAAATAACTGTGAATTAATTGAGAGCTAATTTATGGAATAGCTGTTTATTTGGACATGGGACAGTTGCTGTGGCTTAGTACAACCATCTTATTCGCATTTTGTCACATCAATCGGTAGAATCTCTGAGATAGTTCTTACTAATACATACCCTAACAGGAGTAAGGTTTTCCTGGGGAACTTGAACGATTGCAGCTGAACACTGGATGAAGTCTGTTCTGCGGCAACGACGGAATACCCTTCGGCCTTCTTCCGCACCAGGTACGCTTTGAGGGGCGCACCCGGGCGCACCTCCTCGATGTCGACCCACCGCTCCGCAGATACACTGGAAAACGTTTAAGGACTTGTTTTATATATGAACTGTCTCGTGAAGTCGTGCTATTTGTAATTTCACGCCACTGCTCGGAAATGTGGCAAAAGATGGTCCGAATTCAGGCTTCTAAGCTGGGGTTAGTTGGACATCCCACGAACAGGCCAACTATGAGTTCAAACTTTCCAACAATGTTATTGTTAGACAGTTTGAACAGCAATTAGCTCAATCACAGCTCCCCCGGCACGCGCCGGTGCCCCCCGACACGGGCCGCGCTTATTGTGATCTTTAGGTAATTAGGTACTTAAAAGTCCGCAGTAAGCTCGGCCGAATTTCACCTTCCCATACAAACGTAGTTACGCTCTCATTTTAAAACTACTTGTTGGATTGTGACGAAACTTTGCATATACAATGACATGAGGTATATCTATGTCTATAATCATTTTATATGGTTCCAGTTTATAAAACAAACGAAATACAGCTAACACAATGAAAAACTTAAGTCCGCTGTATTTTTTTACTATGGTATCTGAAGCTAAATAAACTAATTACAGACCTGGATATACCTCATGTGATTGTACATGCAAATTTTCGTTACAATCCAACACGTAGTGTTAAAATGAGAGCGTAACTACGTTTGTATGGAGAATCGAGCTTACTGTGGACTCTTAATTTTGACTTATAATTATAATTATTTGTAATTTCCTCGCAGTAGGCGTCACCTTTGGCTCGGACCTTCAACCCACTCGTCCATCTATTGCCTTCTTTCTAGCCTCTACAACAATGTACTATTGTTTCTAGCTGTGTACTTTTGGCATTCCATAAGACAAAATGCCATGCATAATCATCGGACTCTAGACCCCATTTTAGACAGTGGTTTATTTTGGAAGCAATTTTATAGCAGAACTTCCAGCCTAGTGTTACCCGGAGAACTAGACCTTATTGGGATTAGGATTTAAATTATTGATAATGAGATGTTATCAAGCGATGGGTAATTTCACTGTTAGAAGCTCTAACAAAGAGACCGCGGCCTACGATACTTTACCCTGCACATTCAACGCGAATATTCGAGCGCTACTATATACCATGAGAATTTCGACGATCAGAGTATCGTAGAAAGGAATGCAACTAAACTCCTTGAATATGGCATATGGGCATGGGCAGAAATCTATGGAACCCAGCCTCATCACATCACCAATACAATTATAACGAATATAGATTTATTGACAACAGCATTTGCTATAATTATTATTAAGACCACTCGTCAGTGATGGATAGGAGAATCTACATATTTTCCCCTAATTATGACATAATTAATACTTAACTATGAATTAACTCTTAGTTAACACCCAGTATTTAAAGGCTGATAACTCTCTTCTCCGGGGCTTTTGGAGTTAGCCCTCATATCATATTAGAAATTTAAGCTTATGTAACTAGCTTTCACGTGATATGCATGAGATTTGTATTGGATATGGAGGCCACCAACTTGCCCATTATTAACGATATGATACAGAGAAATAATATAATGGAAAAATCTTCGTCTGTAGCCCCCGACAGGATTCGAACCTGCAACCTTTCTATTAACGCTAGACTGCTCTACCAACTGAGCTACGAGGACAGTGACGGAAGCTGTAAATTTTTCCTTTTATTCCCGCTAAGACTAGCGCCCCCCTTTCTGTATCGAGTTATAGACTTGTTTCACAGTCTTGGCACCACTCTAATGGGCGAGCTATGCTATGAGCTATGATCACCCGGTAACTTCCTCGTTAAAAATAACACGAAACAAAAATATTTAAGTAAATAATTTGTTTCGTGATAAGGGTATATATAATATTGCCCATTATTCTTTGAAAGCAAGAGTTTCATTTGTTTTCTTTATTTATTTTATTTATATACAACAAATTAAAATTGTAAACTATTTTGAGAAGTGGTTTATTTTCTACGGTATTTTATCACGTATCTCAGGGGAATAAAATCATACCTGAGCCCCTGAAACTGCTTGTCCTGTAAGTGCTGCAAACTGTCCACGACGTACGTCCTCACTCCGAACACTTCGCTGGTGCGCGCCATGCCGCCCAGGTTAGGCAACTTGTCGATGAGGGACGCAACCACTATCAAATCACTAGGGATCTCCCTCTGAAATGAAGTTGAAAATGTCCATTTTGGGGTTGACCATAAGGCGTGTTGGGGAGGCTCAACCCGCCAACGGAGCCGCAGCTGACGTTCACAGGGCTTCATGAACATGATACAACTCTGGAAACTGAATCGCCCGGGAGGCACGGGATCATGACTCATGAAAATCTGTTGCTGGCTCGCCGGCTACTAGAGCATTTACATTTTATATTAGCACATAATTTTCAACTCGTTCTCAGGACCACAGCCATTAAATGATTCATCTTTTAATTACCTTTTTATTTATCTCGTAAACATCTATATCACTCATGTTCTTCCAAGGCACATATTTCTTTTGGATCGTCCCGACGTCCACATTCACGGTGACTTCGTTAGCTTCCACATTCTTAGTAACATTCAACTTGAATACCTCGTCGTCCGAAATGCAACTTGACGTCCATTCCTTTTTAAAATCATCCTCATATTTCTCTACCAGGAGACTGTTCACATTGTCCAACACAGATTTCACATAGTCCACGTCGATATTTTCATTATTACTAACATCGCAATATCTCGGCACGAAATAATATACAAAACATGGTGTCAAATTTCTAACTATATCAAACTCGTTAGCAAAATAGTCTTTTTGTAGCTTAACAAAGTTTTTGTCTTTGCAACTTTCGATGAATGTATTTTTGATGATAGTGAATACGTATGCGTATGCTTCGGGTTTTTCGTTGCACATGTTGTAGAGTTTTGAAGAGAGGTATTGAGCCAGGAGGCGTATACTAAACATTTGACCCATCGTATGAGAAAGCAAGGTCGCCATGACGAATTCAAACTCTTCTGATTTGCATGTGTTATTCAATATTTTGTGTTTCGATATCCAGTACAAAATCATTAACTGAGACGGGAGAGGAATTTTCTTGGATTTAAGAATAATTAGCACCTCCAGGCTTAAATTAGGTTTCTGAAACAACAATGATATTGGAATTAGTAGATTTGTCCGAAGCAACAAACTGTATTTTTATGACACTATGGTGACTGGAAAGTGTGGTTAACTGGTAGTTACCACCCATAGTCAAATACTTGTGCAATAGCTTAACTAATGTTGACTTACCTTCATATACAAATGCAAGGCGGTGTACCACTCCAGGCATATCCTGACGCTCGGCTGGTGGGGCATTCTTCCCAACAAGTCCATGCACCAATTGGCTGCCCTCGTGACATCCACGTCTTTTGGTTTGGACAGTAGTATCAGCAACAGATGCTGGACTGCATTCATCAGAGTACGATGTGGTTGAGAGTTGCCGTGGTACATGCACTTGTTTACCAGCATCTTGTTAATTTTCTCCATGATCAAGTCGGAAACGACTTCGATTAATTGGGGATCGGAGATCTTGCAGAGAATTACAATCAAGTTAAATTGTATTTGGAAATTGAAATGTATGCCCGTTCTGGAATATTAAATATAGGAACTCATAAGTCATAATATATATTCGATTCGAAGCGTTCGAAACATGTCGCCGGTAGGTATAACCAACACTCCCGTTTTTTAGCTTAAAATTAGGTGTAGGCAGTAGACTCTGAAAGATGTATAATCTTTGCACCCAATTACATTTTAATAATTTGAAAAGATGGATAGATATTTTATAGACTGTAGGTACATTAGTGAAATATTACGAGCGTCACAAGATACCTACTGCTTCATTTATACCTCTACAATTGAAAAAGAAAGCTTTTAACATCAGTGTTCGAGTATCGAAAAAACTTACTCATCCTGATTTACGGCGTATTCCGGGTTATGAAGTATGTCCACAGCAACGTTTTCTGAAATCCTAAATGAAGCGCAAATTCAAATTATAAAAAAAATTTCAGGCTTAAATCTAGGTTAATAGAGTAAACATATATTGCATTAAAATAAGAAAATAACTTTTCATATCACCGGATTTTGATATCCATAAATACTTTAGTACCTACCTACACCCAAATAAAACAAATTCGTTTATCAATAAAAAAACGAACATTAAGTACCTACATTTCCAATTATTGCAGTATGCAATCCAGTGAGAAAAAAAAGCGGCCAAGTGCGTGCAGACCACGCACAACGAAGGGTTCCGTGCCTATTAAAAAGGTCGTATCGTTACTTAAATCTTATGGCACTTACGTCCTTTTCTTTAACGAAGGCAGTTTTTTAGAAATATCTCAAAAACGTTTGAACCAATCTTGTTCAAAAAAAAATTGCTGAAAGAATTTAATAAGCCCTATGTCCATGCCTTTTTTCATATTTTTAAAATACACGGTTTAAAAATTTTAGTGACTTTCGGGGCGATTATCTCCGACTCTATTCACTTAATCAAAAAAAATGCTGAGAAACCTTATATTTATTTTGAAAGGCCTATCGATTGATGTGCCACACGTGGGATTGCAATGAATTTTTTTTTTTGACTTTCAGTTTTATATGGAGTGCACCCCTAAAAAAAATTTTATTTAGTAATTTCATTACAAAACTATGTAGCGGCTAACAAAATACACCTATCCTCAAAATTTTATTCAAATACACCTGACCCACAGACATGACGAATCCATAAGGGTTCCGTTTTTTGCCATTTGGCTTGGAACCCTAAAAAGTTCGAAAAGGTGGCCTATTTTTCCCATTTTGAACATAGATCTGATGCAAAAAGCACTGATGACAATGCAGACCACACATTTATGGTTTTAGTTAGCTCGTATTATATGTAGGCTTTAAAATTTGGGTGCAAATTAATTTATACAAATACATATATCAAACTTCACACAAGCCATTTGGCATTATTACATATTGTGAGTGGTTTTGTGAAACGAGCCCCAGGCGTTTTTAGGGTTCCGTATTTCAGAGAATAAACACACATACATAATATATTTAAACCTTTATTCCTCAAAGAACTCACTGAACTTATTTTCGAGTGCCAATTTTAGCATAAATATGGGTATAAAAGATTGACAAAATATGATATTGCAGTGATAGGTTGCTAGCCCGTCGCCCAAATCACACTTCAACCCAGTTCCCTGTTTTTCATGTGGTACATGATTCCAATACGCATATTACACTCACCGTTGGTCTTTCCGCGGTACTGGCGAAAACAGCAACATTTCACATAAAACATAGACTATCTGGTTATAGTCAGAATTTATATTTTTGGAGTTGAGTTGTCTCACTAAGAAATATAATGGTGTGTTTTTCATTGGACCATATTCAACAATTTTATTACAGTACAACAAAATGACATTGTTGTAAGTTGCATTCTTTAAAAGAGTGTCTTGAGTTATCAGGTCAACAAATTCTTTCATGCATGGTGAGTACTGATTATTAGATTTCAGTTCTTCAATTTCTCTCCATGTATTATGAATAAACTGTGCTACATTGAAATTGGCTGTCTCTTCTGATAGGAGGGGTATTATTTTATTCACAATTCTTAATGTCCACTTTAGACAACCATACCCACCACATTCCAAAACCTTTTCTACATACTCATCTATTTCTCTCAAATTCCTTTTGGCATTGTTTTCATCTTCAATTAAATAGTGTATCAATTCACAGGATTTTTCATATATTATGTTTTTTAACCTGCCATTACTTTCTTTACTTTTGTTATCACCAAATTCAAATTTAGTTACTATTTCTAAGATCCCTTTCAGGTCGAACATTTCATGTTTGTAGTTATTTTTTAGCAAAAAGTGGCTAGCCATGTTTCCTACAACAAATGTACAAAATACCTTGCTAAACAAGTCAGATTCATTATTTTTCAATACTACAGCAGATGTTTTATACAACTGTAGCATAATATCTTTCACATCATCATTAGAATCATTTAGAAGTAATGAATTCAATTCTTGGAAAAATAGTTTTGTTTCATCTATTGTTAATATTACTTCATTTACTATCAGATTCATAACATATTGTAATATTAACTTGTTCTCTTTAAGTATAACTGTATTGACAGTTTCTCTCACTATATTTTCTTTGTCAACAGTTTTCCTGAATAAATATGCAATATAAATGGCGTCATTAAAACATTCAATTTTACTTGAATATTGTCTGTCTACAATATCATGTATCTTTGCTATTTTTTCATTAATGATATCTAGAAATATTGGCAAGTCTTCATGGTGATTATCAAGATATAGTAACCCAAATTCAGCATTAATGTGTGAATCACCCACCAGTTTAAAGAATGAGACTTTATCATTGTTTATTGATAATTTATTTTTAATACCCAATAATAGAGGGTTTTTCTGTTTAACCTCATCGGACATGGAATCAAATTTGAATGCAGAGTATACATTTGCATAATCTCTCCATTGAAATCCATTACAAGATCTCCCAACAAAATGAGATATATTTATATGTATAGCTTTTCTTGCAGCCAAATTATTACAAGGTGTTTTAAGTAGATCAGTAATAATCTCAGTTACTTTATCTGGTACAATTATCTTAGTTATGTCTTCAATATCTACCTCAGCTAAAATGCGACTTAGGTAAAATAATGGTACAGGTGACCATTTCAGTAAAGGCATTGCTTGGAATACATAGCTAAAAGTTTGTACATTCTTTGTTTTCTCCGCTAATTTAGAGTTTAGTTTTTCATACTCTTTTGGGTGGTCATACAAGTTCAAATCATTCAAGGCTTCTAAAAGAATAAATGCTTCTTTAGTATTGTTAATGGCTACGTCCAGTCTGTATTCAATACATTTCAGCCTGACTTGAGCATTGTCATGTTTAAGGCCCATATTGAAAACGCAATTCAACCAATGATTGCCTATCTCATTAAGTTTTGCATAAAGCTGTAAGGATGGCAAGACTATATTGCTCTGTTTTTCTTCTAAACTGTCTATGAGTATAAAATAGTTATTCCACATCTGTTTTAGGTTTTTCTCATCTTTCCTTTTCCATGTAAATATATCCATTTCTCCTGATTTGACTTCAACATCTGTCTTCATGTTACAAACACAATCAATGGAGCGCTTCATCAAATAAACAGAGATTTTGTGTGGAATTGCATCATTTGACAAAAGACCATACAACATCACATTCCAGAATTCTGAATGGTGAACTATTTCAGATTCAAGTTTCATTTGGCTTTTGCTATCAACTGTTGGTAAATAGAAGTTTGATAAGCAGCTCAGAACCTTTAGAGAGGTGTTCTGCGATTCATATTTTAGTGTTTTTAAATGATTCCATATTCTATCCAAAATAGCATAACCACTAACACCATCAAAAAATCTTGGTACTGTATTGGTCAAGAAATGCGTTTTTAGTTTCTCACTGCTGCTAAGCAAAATTTTTTCCAAGGGTGTTTCCAAGAAAGGTAAATATAGTTTTTCATTATTTTCAATAACTGCATCAAGAATGCTATCACATAGCTTCAAATTTAAGATAATTCTGGGTAATTTATCATCTTCAACTTCAGTGCTTATACTCAAATGTGAGGTATCTAAGTCCAAATTGGACATTATTTGTTGCAATAAATGTTCCGATTTGCATGGTATGAACGATGGATTCAAGTTTAGTACAATATTCGTTATTTTACACACATTTTCGATGGTTTCTTCTTTGATACCTTTCATTAACTTTGCGACAAAGTCACTTTCCAGATCATTATCGCAGTCTGTCTCTTCCTTGTTATTTATTAGTTGCTTGTACTTTAAAAGTTGAATAGCCCAAGTAAGGTGTTTGTTGGAATGTTCATCTCTTACCATAATTGTTTTTAGACGCTCATCAATCAATTCTTCGTCTAAATCGAGTAAATCCATAAAGGACAATACATCTTCACCGGTATTCATTTTGAACGAAATTCCTCGCAATTAAGGTTTCTCTAAAAGACGTTCCGCACACATAAGAATCGTCATAAATAACAGAACGATCTATCATAACCAAATATTAAACGAACTATACTTATTATACTCTTTGAAACGAACTAAAAGAACTTCGATGTATTTCACATTTTTTAAGTCTCCAAATACAGAACATCTGTCACAATTTCACAAAACTGAGCGCCACGCGGATTTGACGTATAATTAATGAATGTTGCCAGTGTACGCGTATTGAAATCCCTTGATTTAACGAACAAGTCTAAATGGGGTATACAGATTATGTGATTTTACCCCAATTTGACAGTACAACATGTCGAAGTCATAATTGAGTGTGGCGTACAGATATAACAATCCAACCACATGTGCATGCAATTTCTCAGTACAACTCGTCTGACAGTTGGATCAGCAGCGCAACAGCCTCCACACGAAAGCAATTAGTCAGCTTCTGATAAATTGGGACTGACAAATCATGACATGTATACACCCCAAAAAACTCTTTCGTAATGAGTCAAATTTTCGGACTCAATCTTTGGAGTTGACTTCTTTTACTGATTCTACAGAATATTCTTTAGATTTTTTTACAATATGTATTTGTTGTTTCTGGTGGGTAAGCTACGGTAGCCTGGTGGTTCAGGCATGCGGCTGTCAAGCGGCGGTCGAGGGTCCGAATCCCGGCTCGTACCAAAGTTCTGTACGGAATATATACCGTTAGCTAATCGGTTTAGGAAAACACCGTGAGGAAACCGGTCCAATCCCAATCAGGCCTAGTTATCCCGTTTGGTTGGAAGGTCAGATAGCAATCGGTTTCGTAAAAACTAGTGCCGATGCCAAAATCTTGAGTTCTGGTGTCAAAGCGGACCCAAGGCTCCTTTAGGGCACAACCGGGAATAACGCTACGAGAACAATGATGTATTTGATATTTCATCTGATTTTACAACCGTCCTAAACCTGAACTCAAGATATTGTCCTACTCTTCAGAGGTACGTACCTAAAGTCGCCGTCAATAGAATTTGCTAACTATGTAGACAAATTGAAATTATCTTTCAATATGGCGGTTTGTTTACATAGTTAGCAAATTCTATTGACGGCAACTTTAGGTACAAATGCCCATGATGGGATACATGTCATGATTTGCCAGCCCCAATTTATCAGAAACTGACTAATTGCTATCATCTGCCCCCCTAGCACACTAGGTTTTATGTCCGACATAAAGCATTTGTCCCTCTTGCACTTGCATATTGGCCAGAATGGGACGAATGCTTTATGTCCGACATAAAACTTAGCGTACTAGCCCAGCTGGAGGCATGTTGCGCTGCTGATCCAACTGTCAAACGAGTTGTACTGAGAAATTGCATGTGGTCGGGGTATTTTTTTTCACTATCTTTTATTTCAGGTAGTGTACCCATCTTACCCATATCAATGTAAAGTTTCAATACAATTAAATACCATTTAAGTAAAAGTGTAAATAAGTCAATATTAAAATAAAAGTAAACAGGACATTCACTTCTTATTCCTATCGCGATGCACAGACAGCCAGCACTTTAGAATCTGGCAGTCCAGGCGCTCGGACAAGGTGGTAATTATCTCGTTTTCTGACGACATAAGACCGTTTCTGAAAGTCGCCATGCGTGACCTAACAATGGCAAAGAAATCCGGAATACGGGCTTCTGTAAACTAGACTAGAGCAATATGTGTTAATTTTAATAATACTGACTTAACTAATTGTAATGACACAACATTCTTAGGTTTACGTATTGACTAACATCTGAATTGGAAACTACATGTTGACTTTGTTTGCTCCAAGTTAGACAGTTTTACATTTGGAATAAGAAAAAATTGAATGACTGTTTCCGTCGAAGCTGCCATCACAGCGTACCATGGTTATCATGATTGTTAACTATGGGCTCTTGCTCTGGGTCAATTCAGTCGATGTAATTCGGGCGTTTGTAAGACAAAAAAAATGCATTCGTGCAATAGCTAACATCTTAGCCACAGACAGCTGCAGGCCATTCTTTAAAAAACTGAATATTCTATCCCACCAAAAACATATACACTCGCGGTCAAAGAAACCGGGTCAGTACGAAAATTTGTAATATCTCCTAAAATAATAAAGCTAGGGACATGAATTAAACTGCATATTGTAGATAATTTTATACTGAATTAAATAACATCAAATGGTGGAATCGTAATTCTTTTGTTTAATAAAATTACATAGGAAACAAAAAATCAACCAATTTTACGTACAAAAATAAGCAGTAGGTACTTCACATACAACACAAAAAATAAAAATTAATACTTCGTATTGCCTCCTCGGGCTCTTCTTACAGCTTCTAGACGATTCGGCATGCTGTTTATTAAGTTCTTTATGCGTTCTTGCGGGATATTGTCCCATTCTTCCACTAACGCCTGTTTCAGGTCTGTAAGTGTAGCTGGGGCGGGGTTTCGAGCTCTTACACGCCTCCCAAGCTCGTCCCATACATGCTCAATCGGATTTAAGTCCGGACTCCTCGAGGGCCAGTTCATACAGTTGATACCAACCTCCAAAAAATAATCTCTGACAATTTGAGCTGTGTGTGGCCTGGCGTTGTCATGCATAAACATAGAATTTCCACCCATATTAATTAAGTATGGGCCGACATGCTCATTAAGAATCTCTTCTACATATCTTGCACTCGTTAATGATCCATTTTCTATTAAAACTAACTCCGAGCGACTCTCTGAAGAGATTCCAGCCCAAACCATGACTGACCCACCGCCGAACGCCACTTTTTCCTCAAAACATGCTGGAATAAAACGTTCACCAGGCCGTCTGTAAACTCTTTGCCGCCCGTCATTTGCATAGAGCATAAATCTGGATTCATCGGAAAACAAAATTCTTGCCCAATCTTCGTCACCCCAGTATCTGTGATCGCGGGCATAAAGTCGTCTTGCTGTTCGATGTATTCTTTCAAGTTTTGGGCCATTGGCCGGCCTATGTGGGTTCAAATTTGCTTCTTTGAGCCGCCGCCTGACAGTCCGCTCGCTGATGCCGTCCCTTCGGGTCTCTAAAAGCTGATTTTTCACTTCAACTGCTGTGAGGTGCCGATTTCGGAGCATGGTTGTAACAATAAATCGATCTTCTCCAGCTGTAGTACATCTTGTTTTGCCGGTTCCTGGTCTTCTAAGGTTCTGCCCAGTTTGTAGGTAACGTTGGAGGACTCGCTGCACTGTAGAAAGTGACACACCTGTTCTTCTCGCTGTATACCTCTGACTTCTTCCTTCTTCTAACATAGTGATGATACGAGTACATTCATCTCGTGTTAGCGGCATGATAGACATTCAAGAATGACCACAAAATAAAACAATGACAGCCTTTTATCATAGTTCTTTGACAGATTGAAAATAATTGCTTAAAAACAAGCAAAAATAAAACGAACGCAATTTCAAATAAGTACCCAATTGGTCTTTTTTTTTCAATTAAACCCTTTTCCAGTTACTACGTAGAACATTGAAGGTTGGATTTAGAAGGATATTAAATTCTCTATAAAACAGAGTTAGTTTCATGCAGATACGACCACCGATTTACAAAATATTGAGGTTTTCGTCACTGACCCGGTTTCTTTGACCGCGAGTGTATGTAAAAACGGAGAGCCAAGTTCTATACAAATATTATGCTTCGCTGTGGGCTTGGCCGTGAAAAGAATGGCGATCGAAATGAGTGCCAAGTTCTATGCAAAATCCAAATATGTATTTATAGGAACAAAACAACGTATTAAACTCTATGTCTTTGCTTTAATGGATACCTATAACAATTGTTGTTATTTATAAAAATGTGAGATCTTAAAGTAGGTTAGATTTGACTTGGCCAGTTTTTTTAGTTAGTTTATGTTTTTGGTGGGATATCATTACTTTTTGTAAAGTAGAATTACGTACTTCTGTTCTGTGTATAATTATGTGGTGCCGCGCGCCAGCGACGACACAACTTTGGCCGGTTGTTTAGCGCGTATTACAAGTTTTTTGTATGGGGACACCACAAATTTTTTGACTTAACTTTATTTTTATATTTCCGTTATATAGCAGATATAATAATACATTTATTGGGATAGTTTCAAATACCTGCTTGTAACGGTTCCAACGCTACAATTTAAAAAAAAAACTGTATGGCGACCCCCCCTATTTTTTAACTTTTTTTAATCTTTAGGTTTTTCTTACGCTTACACACAATTACCGACCTGGGCTCCAAATTTCATCCTTCTAGGTCATCTGGAAGTAGGTTAGGTTTAGGTACTATATGTCAGTCAGTCAGTGATAAAATTTACGACTTTTTGATCTTCATATCTTTACTACCGTTTGAGCTAGCTTCATGATATTAGGGCTTCTAGATGTCCTTATGGATATAATTAAACACACGTAGTTTTATGTGTTGACGTTATAGAGGTTTTGAGTTATAGAAGGGTCAAAAGTGGCACCAAGTGGTTCGTGTAATATTACACTCGGCGCTGGCTAGCCAGTTCCTTTGCTTGAACTTGGCTTGAAACGCTGCCGCGTGTCTAGATTATTTTTTAAATTATTCAATCGTATTGGTTAAGACAGTGTACGCTATATGAAAATTATTTTAGTCCTGTATAATTTTTGCATGTCGTTCACCGACTGAATACTCTACTGCTGTACCTCAACACCCTGTACTACGTTTATATTCTATTCAGATTGTTACATCTGAGGGCCTACCGCGAAACGAAAACGAACTTCGTTCGTCTATCTCCCATTCTGTCGCACTTGCTAGTTCGAGCGACAAAGACGGAGATACACGAACGAAGTTCGTTTTCGTTTCCCGGTAGCCCCTCTGTACGCCACACCCAATTATGACTTCGACATATTGTACTGACATATTTCGACGCTTATCTAAAACAAGTCGGTATCGCGAAATAATCCGTTTTGCCACTAAGTATAAGACTAGACGCAGAACACGTTAAAGTTTATCGTGACTAAGACTCACGTGTTCTAATTCAAAAAATTGCCACCGTGGCAGCATTGTGCCGTTATGCCATTGGTGGGGTGTCGACTTCATTTTATCTGGAAGACCGTCCGTAGGCCAGATGAGCCATAGCGATCGACGCCGTCACCACGTTTTTTTGTTGACTACCGGCACATCCCCAAATAATTCGTTAAAACACATCAATTTGTTTGTACAACAGCGGCATTACGCGAAATAGCTCAGTGGAACACTAGCGAATTTTTGTGCAATATATGATTATTCATGGATGGGACACTTTCCGTTAAACAGTAAGTACCGATGTTTTGACTTAACAACAAATAAACGAGTATTCACGAAAATAATGAAAGTTGGCTTGTTCATGTAAGCAAAATAAGCCCCTATACTACATAAGACTTACTTCATTATTGGTATACTATACGAATTTGGACTATGTTCATCATAAATATGCATTTAGTTTCTTGATTCAAAACGAGAAAAGCCACTATAAATAGATAAGCAGCACGATGATAAACTTATTTAGATGTTATATGTATTGCAAAAAAGGTATTTATGTATTCATATCAATTAAAATAATAATATACAACACAAGCCTTATTGAACTTAACTACTAGTTCGATTTGTGTAAGATATTATTAACCTCTAATATTTATTTATTTTGTAATATCAAATAAGATAAGTATAAGATACATACCTACTACATGCTCCATGTACATGGGGACTTCAATTACTCGTGTGCGTCTCTTTTTTGTATAAAAAGTGGTATAATAACAATAATTATTATATTTTTATTATGGACACTATTTAAGGGTTTGTCCTGCCTCACTTTCGTGGATGAATTTGTGTCAAAGAATCAGTAACTCTTTCAGTTGACTATATTATACTTTGGTTATAGAAATGAACACGCGAACTGGAAAAAATATCCAAAATCTGCTTTGGTTTTGCTGCGGGTAGCCTCATTTCTGATGCGATGCAGAGAAACTCCCAGCATGGCCCTCTCCATTGCCCTTTGGGTGACCCCGAGAGCTTTCAGCTGGAACTCCAAAACCGTTTCCATTGCCTAGGTTTTGTGGAACCTGTTCGTGCCACTGGGTCTATGTTCTTCGAGGCCTAGCGGGCCAACAGAACTAAAAGGCTCTCTAGCTCCACTCAGAAGCTCATGAAGGAAAAGAGTCAAATGATTCTGCAGTCTTCAAACGATGCGACTTTATACCGGCAGCTAAATAAACAGAATCTCCAAGTACCTTACCCGCGATCTGCGCCAATTCAGTCAATATTGAAGAGGCCATCGAGAGAAATAAGGGCTCTAATGTGTTCGCACGAGATCTCGATCGAGTCTATTGGGCAGAGCCAGCTCGCAAGGTAAAAAACCGAGGACTGGAGAGTCGTCTTTTCCAAACCTGAGCTTTTGAGTGAGTGCGTTTCACACGTCATACATATCGTATACACGTCAACTCGCAGCCCCGAAGTTGGTCTGGCGAAAGACCCTAGCTAGACCAACCCGACACTTTACCGACAACATCCCGGACATCAGCCTGTCCGAGATTAGAATGGTTCTGAAACAACTTAAGAACAGCAAGGCACCCGGTGAAGACGGAATTACAGCCAAACTCATGACGGCGGGTAGAAAACTGATCCTTACGACCCCTCAGAAGTTGTTCGACACCGTCCTACTGGAAGGGAGAACGCCAAAGGCGTGGAACAGAAGTAAGGGGTGCTGTTGTTCAAAAAGGGGAACAAAACCCTGCTGAAGAATTACCGACCCATCTCACTTCTGAGCCATGTTTACAAGCTGTTTTCAAGAGTCATTACGAATCGCCTCTCATGCAGGCTTAGTGACTTCCAGCCTCCCGAAAAAGCCGGTTTTCGAAGAGGTTTTAGTACCGTAGACCACATTCATACGCTCCGCCAGGTTATACAGAAGACTGGAAAGTAAAACTTGCCTCTCTGCTTAGCGTTCGTGGAGAAAGCTTTCGATTCGATCGAAACCTGGGCTGTACTACAGTCTCTCCAGCGGTGAAAAGTAGACTGCCGCTATATCGAAGTACTGAAGTGTTTGTACGAGAACGTCACTATGTCAGTCCCACTCCAGGATCGGAGCTTGATAAGTATTTCGCTACAGCGGCGTGTTAGGCAAGTGAATGTTATTTCCCCAAAACTGTACACCGCTGCAATGGAGGACGTTTTCAAGACTCTAGACTGGAGAAGGCTAGGCATCAACATCAACGGCGAGTACATCAATCACCTTTGGTTTGCGGATGATATAGTAGTCTTGGCTGAGACCATGGAGGACTTGAGTACTATGCTCGATGACCTCAGTAAAGCCTCCGAGCGAGTTGGTCTAAGGATAAACATGGATAAGACAAAAATCATGTCAATCGGACACTTTCAAGACTTCTTCAGACTTTCAAGTTAGATAGGTCCAACTTTGAGTAAGAGTCCGACTCCTGGGCAGCATTCGGGAACCTACGGTACATCTTTTCGTCCAATACTTCGCAATGTCTCAAGACGAGAGTCTTTGACCAGTGTGTGTTGCCACTACGTCACTATGTGATGACGTATGACACGGAAACGTAGACGGTTACCTCATAAGAAGGTTCAAAGTCACCCAAAGAGCAATGGAGAGGGCTATGCTGGGAGTTTCTCTGCGCAATCGCATCAGAAATGAGGCTACCGCAGCAAAACCAAGGTAACCGATATAGCCCTCCAAATCGCTAAACTTAAGTGGCAATGGGCTGGGCACATTGCACGTAGAACCGATGGCCGTTGGGGCGGAAAGGTTCTCGAGATGTGACCACGTACCGGATGGCGCATCGTAGCTAGGCCCCCCACGAGGTTCAAAGATTTCAAAGATTCAAAGATTTTTATTTTGCTCGGAATGCAGTTACATAGTTCTTAAAAATACAACATAATCGTCCAGTGCATTCAGCCTGCGTGCAGGCGTGCAAAACATTTTTATGGAGCCTTAAAGTCCATAATAATATATTATCTTTGAATCTTTGAATCTTTAAAAAAGAGTTACTAATTTACATCCATATCAAGTGTTGTAAACTAAATTATACCGTTATTGTCTATATAGTTTAAGTATTATTGTGATGTATGTCGTTTAAGGCCATTATTGTCCATATTAAAAAATAATATTTGAGAAACAAAGCAAAATAAGTCAGTATTCTTTGAATATTTTACATATACGTTTGTCTTAAAGACAAATAATACACTATTATTCATAAGAAAAAAATATTTTTTTGAATTATTTTCTATTGAGACGTTAGTACACATAAAAACTTATCCAAAGTATATAAATATCGTGTCACAACTCTAAACTGTAGTACATTTTTGAGTTTTTTTTGTGTAGTTTTTTGTTGTTTTCTTTTTATTTTCTTGGGTTTAAATAACTGGATGACAGAGGAAACTGTGACTAAAAGAAGATTTTAAATTGGTCATCTTAATAAAAAAATATAACAATATCTTTTTTGTGTTTTTTTTAAACCTCTGCCCTGAAAAAACACAGTTTTTGAGATACAGAGTTGTTTTAGATAAGCATCGATTTGTGTAAAATCACATAATCTGTATCGATAAATGGCTGGGAGACCATATATATTTTTTTTTTATAGATCTATGTATTTATGTGCTAAATTATGAACTAAAGTGGCCGTCAATAGAATTTGCGAACTATGTAAACAAACCGCCATATTGAAATTGTCTTTCACTATGGCGGTTTGTTTACATAGTTAGCAAATTCTATTGACGGCGACTGTACAGGGAGTTTTTTTGTTGACTTACAGTATCATGTATGGAGTGCCTAAAACATTTTTTATATACATTATCCACATTTTTGAGCCAAATGCCTGTGACATACGGACAGACGGACATGACGAAACTAGTCCGTTTATGCCATTTTTTATACGGAAATCTAAAATTAGGACATTATTTTGAGGTTGGCAACATTAGTTGCTGACTTGTCATTAATAATTATGCGTTCACAAAATTAAACTGTGTTTAATAAAGCATGGTTTACATTAGTCTAGTGATTCTCACAAATTACTAAACCTGTATGCGTTTAAAACCTGAAAAACGTTTATGTTGACGTCAAAAAAAAGCAAACACCACACCATACTGTACTCTTCTATCCCATCCGATCGTCTGTCAGAAAAATCAGAAAAAAATATTAGTCCTCCATTGTATCTGATTTTCAAAGTAATGTAATTTTATTTTATTTTTATTTTGCCTATAATTTACTTGATATAAATCCTATTATAAATTAATACCTCGTGTTTGTTGTTCATAGTCTGCTATCGTTACTACAATGGATGATAACTCCTTGAGCGATGACGAAGTTAAGGATTCTCCTCTCAGTCCAATTATGGGTGGAAAGAAGCTGAAATTAAACGATGGGAGCTCGCAAGAAAGTTCCACTGCATCAGGTGATTATCGGAGCAGTAAGTTATCACGCTACGTCAGTTGCAATGACGTTAAGTTACGTATTTACGTTTCATAGGTTCGTCGAGTAAAGTCGAGAAAGATGAAAATGCGGACAGTGGAGTGTGCGCAGACAAGTCCGAGGGCACTAGCAGCGAGGAGCGACCCGTGGAGCCTCTGGAAGGGCCCTCTAACGTGGTGGTGAACGCGGCCCCCTCGAGTAGCATCCACGGGATTGTTCTCAACATACGGCGCCCACGACTTGGCAGATGTTACAGAAAACGGAAAACACCTGACAGAGACTCTGATAGTGATAATTCGAATTCTCCAAGAGATTCTGATGATTATTCAACGGAAGAAAGCCCTCCAGTCTCTAGGAGGTTGTCTAATGCCTCTGATGGGGATACTGTGGACCTGGAAAGGTCCGCGGTCACATTTTCAGATGTGTCCCGAAGCCCGTAAGTATTGACATTGTATGGCTTTTGTTGGTAGGTGTAATTTATATTAACGCATTACGGAATGATGCATTTTTGGAATCTATCCCATAAAATTGGTGAAAATCGACTGCCTTCTGATAGCTACAGATTCTTACTTTTAAAAATTTCATACTATAATAACAGCAGTTGGAATGTCATCATCAGAATTCTTATTTGACCTTATTTGACTTTAAGGAATTTCATATAAGATTTGTTTGATAAGTTGTCTGTCAGAGTACTGACCAAACTAAAATTAATTAAATCAGTCAGTTAATTTTGGTTTGGTTGAAGCTGTTTTGCATTTTGCACAGAATTTATTTTATCAGTACTTTTATTCAATTACCACAACTTTTAAGTTATCAATTTGTAAATGTTTCACACACATTGTAGAATTATTACTAAGACCATGTTTTTCTTATCAGGTAATACACTTTTCGCCTCTACCTACTAAAGTAGAACATTGTTTCTATCCTATTTCCACTATCTCATATATTATGAAGAACACAGTAGCCAAGGGATGAAATTAGCCTATGCATTTTCTCCTGGAGTGAAAATATTTTCAAATGGGATGAGTAACTTAAAATATTTTTGTCTACATACAAATTTACAAAGACAAACATTACCTCTTTATAATATGGATACAACACCAGCATCTTGATCATGTGGACGATATTGACTACAAAATAAAAGGAAGAAATGGAACTATTTTATTATATTATTCATCAACAAATAGTTAACTGACATAATAATGGTTATTTATAATAAACGGGACTTAATCGCGTATAATTAACTTATTTTATTTACCTCACTGAGGTCTCCCGACGTTTCGGATGTGATGCAACATCCATGGTCACGGGACAACTGAATAAAATAAGTTAATTATACGCGATTAAGTCCCGTTTGGTATAAATAATGTGTGAGAATCGTGAAAGTTTAAATCAATATATAATAATGGTTTTTGTTTTCAATGAGGCTTTTTGGTTGTGACAGACCAAAAAGAGTTCTTGTAAATTTATTGCCCCATTTTGACTAACAACTAATAGCACGACTTAAGGATGTGCATTGGAAATGATCGCGTTCTTCAAAACGCCGTCCTGACTAGATTGATAAACAATAAGGATTGATTTTCAGATATTTATCTGATTTAATCGAAACATGCTTGCTTAATTTTGTTTCGATAGAAAAAAAACCAAATTTGGGTCTTTATTTTTCTGATTTAACTCAGCCTAATCAACAGTACATTATTTTACGACAAATCAATCACCATGGTATTTTACCTCATCTAAAATATCACTTAATGAAATATGAATAAAACTTCACTAAGTTAGGTGTTTATCGTAATTGGTCCGAAAAAGCCATTTTTAAAGAGTGTTGTATCTCTTTTTCTCGTGCGCGGAAGGCATAAGTGTGGTTTAGGCGCATACCATATATAGGTTAGGTAGGTCCCACTCGCAAAATGCTCCTGTACTGTACCAAATGTACGTTTATTAAAGTTAAAAATAGCGCGGAATATCTGTGCGGGCATGGTATTGGTTCAATTGAACATATTTTTTTTGAGTGTCCTACAACTCAATTCCTACTCTATGACCTACTAATAAAACTTAAAGTTCAACTCCCCATGTTAAAGCCCTCTTGGCCAGCTTTGAGCCCAAAGTAGCCAAGGCTTTGGCTTATTTTATTGATAAAATTAAAATAAAATTATAACTATTTATTAATGTGCCTAAGTAGCAAAAAGCCACAAAATACGGAAAAAAAATGTACGTTTCATTCAAATCAAATCAAATCAATTATTTATTCTGCAAATAGGCCACAAGGGCACTTTTACATGTCAAACGGTAATTTACAATAAAATAGTAATCTTACACAATAATCATTTAAAATGATATATAAAAGGTTAACAAACTAAATGTCACTAAGTTAATGTAAACAAAACAAAATTGCAAAATATGACCATTACATTCGATATAAGATCTGTATCCAGCATTAACAGAAGTTAATGATATTATTCAGTATTCCAGAGATGTATAAGGTCTCTGAGCGTCCAAATACAATTAATAATTATTCTAATATTCTAAGAGATGTATACGGTCTCTAAGCGTCAAAACAAAAAAGGAACATTAATGTTATATTGTCAGAGATGTACAGGGTCAATAACAATAAAACGTGTCAAGATCAGAATGATGTCTCTCGTCAATACGATAATAATAATAATAACACTAGTATTTAAGTAGTTAATTAGGTACTATGCCCTTGCAAGCATGAACAGTCCGGACTCCACAAACAGCACCCGATCACGAGTATGACGCATATCTCAGCCATCGCCTCCCTCAACCATATGTTAGGGAAGGTGGCGACCCGATCAACGACGCCACCGTAAGCAAAGCCCTTTAAGCGAGCATGACATATTCAAGCCACCGGACGTTGATAATAGCAAAGATTAAGCGACTTGTTCGGCGAGAAACAGCATTACGTGCTCTCTTCTTACATAAAACGGTACAGTTATTATTACGGTACAGCAAAACGTCTTCTTTGCAAACAGCATATTTTGCGAAAGGTACGGTTTGCAAACGGGACATTTTGCGAAAAGGTACGGTTTGCAAACGGGACATTTTGCGAACGGAACGAATTGCAAAAGGGACATAATTTATGTGAAGGGACGTTTTAAGATCGGGACGTTTTGCGTAAGGGACGAAAGGGCATTTTGCGAGTGGGACCGTATGCGTCTAAACCATAAGTGCGCTCACGAGGGGGATTGGTTTTCGCAAATCGGCTCGAATCAAGGCATCGCCCCAAGAGCTGTAGGAGGTGGTGATCACTATAGATCAGCACTGTTTGCAGTGATACAAGGGCTCGGCAGTCCGGAACAGCCACTACCCATAGATAATTAAACGATTTATAAGGTAGGTACATATATAAACTGCTTCGCAGTGTAATAATTGAGGGTTCATGTTTTCTGCCAACAAACTGTTATGCAGTTTGCCAGATAAGGTTAATTTTTATATTATGTAACCTGTTATTGTAATAAAAAATAAATAAAAAAAACGCAACTTGAATAAAGACATCCTAGACGTCTTCTATACCTTATCAGTATGTCCACAGCGCCAGTCATAGCAACAACAGCTCATCGGACAGCCACGCGAGCTACTCCAGCCACGAGTTGAACCTGATCAACTCTGATGACTCAGACAGTGACAGCGGGAACCTCTGGACAAGGGCCAATCTAGACACGGAGGACAAGGCCAAAACAGACAGCGTTATGTCCAAGCCTAGGCCAAAACATAGTTATTTTATACTGAGAGGTGAGAGAATGTTTCTAGCATGATTTCCAGTATTATGTTCAAGACACTGAAATAAAAATAAAACCCTTGTTAAATTTGAACTTCACACATAAAAATGTACGTGTATAAATGACTATTCATTAAATAAATATACTTTCAATCTTACACAAATCGACCTAGTAAACACTTGCTTGTACTTTGGGTACTAGGTGACAAAATACATATTTACATAGATAAATCGATACTTATATACATAGAAAACATTAATGACTCGGTAACAAATTCATCCTCATCACACAAAAAAATGCCCTCACTGGGGTTCGATTCCAGGACCTCCGAATTCACAGGCAGGGTCACTGTCTCTACCAATTAGGTAGGGTAGGTTAGGGTAAGTGTGTGTATATGTAAAGTCTAGTTTGTTTCATATAAGTATTAGCATGACCATTTCAATATTTCACTGTTACCCATCTATTGTAAGCAATTCTGTTGTTACATCCAATCAGTTAATGTGCTTGACAATTCTGTTAAACTGGTGTCCTCGGAAAGTGAAGTATTATGGCTAGTGATTTTTTTACACCATCTTACGCCGTTCTATATTTTACTGGAAGATTGTGTGTATTTTTCCAGAGATATTGAACCGGGAGATGGGTCTGACGCTGCCCGGCGGGAAGACGGCCAAGGAGGATGTTATGTTCGAGCGAAGGTTCTATGGTTCGCTGCACTCTGTGTACAGGTATAGTGAGACAATCAACATAATCGTTTGTGTGTTCGAAAAAAATAATACTAGTTCCACAGAAATCGTAGTTGTAGGACTTACGAGACTAATGGCGATAATTTACTTTAAAAACAAAGTTTTAACCGACTTCAACTTAGTACTCCGCCAAGCCATGAGGACATTTCCTCATTTATTTTCCAATTTACCACATGAACTGATTTCCGAGAGCAAATGCGTTGATTATTAGATAAAAAAACCCAATCGCTGTATGTGGCCCGATAATATTTGAGGACTTCCGTCGATTCCACAAGGATCACCTTTGGCACTTCAATAGTTCTTATTTCAACGGAATCTTATCAGAATCTGTGATATACTTTTGTACTTATAAGTACATAATTGAGGAATTCCATAAGTCATATCTGTGGTCTTCATCATTAATTCCACTCCACCAAATTTATGATTTCCGGGTGTAAATACACGAGTTATAATAGAAAATACCAAAATCACTACACGCGTGCCTAATATAATTGAGGAGTTCCCTCAATTCCTCATGGATCCCATCATCAACCTGAATTTTGAAAAAAATGGGACCCACCTGGAAGCATATATGCATAAGCACCTACCTACAAACAAAAAAAAATTACGAATCGGCTTATCAATGACGTAGTTCTGAGGTAACATTGAAAAAAAAAATGATGATACAAAATAAAATAAAAAATACAACCGAATTGAGAACCTCCTCCTTTTTTATGAAATGTTGTCGCTCGCTGCGTGCAGTGCGAGCGGCACTCGATCATTATGTTATGTGCAAGTACCCTTTTTTACTTAATAGTTTTAGTGTCTTTGTGCACTCAGAACAATTTTTTGTTTTTAATTATGTGTTTATCTCATGTAAGTGAATTGTAAAATTCTTTATGAGATTAAATGATCTTAAACCTTAAATCGGTTAAAAAGGGGGAATTTCGCCCAAATGGAAAGCCAATTTATGAAAGTTAGTTACATAAGTTTCTTAAAATATCACGCCGTTAGCCTGTGAATGTAAAAAGACGTTTTGTATGGAAGTCGAACCACCTTCAGGGAGTGTTAGTCCCCACACTTATGTATGGTTGTGAAAGTTGGGTGTGGCAGTAGGAGCATCAGAGTCAAGTGAATGCAGTGGAAATGGGAGTGTTGCGAAGTATATGTCGTTTGAGGGATGGAATAAGATATAGTGTGATAAGAGAGAGGTGTGGAGTGACTGAAGATGTAGTGACGAAAATTGAGAAGGGCATGGTAAGATGGTTTGGGCATGCAGAGAGGATGGATTAAAGATGTTAATGAGAGTGTATCAGGGAAAAGTGGATGGTACAGTTGGAAGGGGACTACCTCGTCGAACTTTTTCCGACCAAATCGAAAAAATCCTAAAGAAAAGTCACGTCAAGAGTACCTACCCTAAACCGACGAGAAGAAGAATGACAAGAAAGTGAATGAAGCCAGAAAGGTTTGTCAAGATCGTAGCAAGTGGAAGTCCGTGATCTCTGCGTGATTATACTGATTATACAGGTTGTTTTTTTAACTGTCTTAGAGCCGAAGCCCAGTTAATGTATACATTACAAATAACTTAAAAAAAGGAATTTTTTTAATATATTAATATTGTTTTTTTTTTGTATTAACACTATTTTAATCATCCAGCCGAGTGACCGCAATGACCGCTAGCCGCCATCTTTTGTAGATAGGTACGAAGTCTTACCGGGTGAATGAACTTCGCACCGCGCGCCATACTGGATTTTTCAAACTTATTTACCTTTTGTTACTAAAAACTTATTTCACGAATGATTAGTACGTTTTGGATAATTTAAGTGGGCTTCGGCTCTAAGACGGTTAAAAAACACGTTGTATGTATGTATGTATGTATGTATTGATTTAATGTAATATAGAACAGACAAATATAAAAAACTTCGTCAAACACTTGAAATGTCATAATTTTTTTAATTTTATCTGCACAGGTTAAAGAAGCTGCATCACCTCAACAAGCATAAGGGCTGTGTTAATTCTATTAATTTTCATCCTGAAGGTAAGTACTTAGGATAACAGCTTTTAGGACATTATAATACAGTCAGAACTTGTCCATCAACACGTTCGCAACCAAAAACCCGCGTAGCGGGCACTCGTAATGTTTGCTCAGATGCCGGCTGGGCCCGCTAGGCGGGCAGTAGTATGAACTTACACGCCTAGCGAATTCTGTCGGTTTCTGGTGGATGTTTCCATTTTTAGTACGGTTGCGAAAGTGTTGAGCGTTCATCAAATCTCTGACAAAAAGGATTGGACTAAAGTGGAGTGGTTGCACTAATTCATTAGCAGCACTAAGGGCAGGTGGTGTCTACCAAACTTTACTTTACGATTGGCCGGTCGAACGAGGGAGCGGAGTGAACGCAGTTCTATGCTTCAGCTTGGGCCAAAGATCGTTTATCTGTCCCGCTGTTATCCTCTACAGGTCGCATTTCCCAACCGATGCTTATGAAGTGTTGTGTGCAGGTTCGTTAATTTTATACATTTCTTTTGTCGAGTCACTTTTTGGAAAAATATAAATATAAATGTAAAATGACAGGCTCTTGAGTTCTGCAGCTCACAGATCCACTAGACATGCGCAAAATAGTTTTACTGCCAATCATGCGAGTATGGTACGGAACCCTCGTGCGCGAGTCTGAGTCACTTGGCCATTCTTATTACACCACCCTGATCACATCAGTGCGACACTGGCTCTTTAAAGAAGAATTATTGTTAATACCATTCAGTTTAATAACTACTCACGTTTGCTGCAGGACAACTATTAGCGTCCGGCTCGGACGACACCAACGTAGTGGTGTGGGACTGGGCGCGGCAGGCCGTACTGCAGACCATCAGGACCGGCCACAAGTCCAACGTCTTCCAGAGCAAGTTTCTGCACCTTAATGCCAAGAGTCAGCTGAACATTGTCACGTGCGCTAGGGATGGACAGGTAATCTAAAGGCCAGTTAGGACTACCCACTACTACAGGTGTTGGTTCAAGTCCAACATCTTCCAGAGCAAGTTCTTACATCTCTACGTCAAAGTCAGCTGAACATTGTCTCGTGCGCTGGGGATGGACAGGTAATCTAAAGGCCAGTTAGGACTACCCACTACTACAGGTGTTGGTTCAAGTCCAACATCTTCCAGAGCAAGTTCTTACATCTCTACGTCAAAGTCAGCTGAACATTGTCTCGTGCGCTGGGGATGGACAGGTAATCTAAAGGCCAGTTAGGACTACTCACTACTACAGGTGTTGGTTCAAGTCCAACATCTTCCAGAGCAAGTTCTTACATCACTACGTCAAAGTCAGCTGAACATTGTCTCGTGCGCTGGGGATGGACAGGTAATCTAAATGCCAGTTAGGACTACTCACTACTACAGGTGTTGGTTCAAGTCCAACATCTTCCAGAGCAAGTTCTTACATCTCTACGTCAAAGTCAGCTGAACATTGTCTCGTGCGCTGGGGATGGACAGGTAATCTAAAGGCCAGTTAGGACTACTCACTACTACAGGTGTTGGTTCAAGTCCAACATCTTCCAGAGCAAGTTCTTACATCACTACGTCAAAGTCAGCTGAACATTGTCTCGTGCGCTGGGGATGGACAGGTAATCTAAAGGCCAGTTAGGACTACTCACTACTACAGGTGTTGGTTCAAGTCCAACATCTTCCAGAGCAAGTTCTTACATCACTACGTCAAAGTCAGCTGAACATTGTCTCGTGCGCTGGGGATGGACAGGTAATCTAAATGCCAGTTAGGACTACTCACTACTACAGGTGTTGGTTCAAGTCCAACATCTTCCAGAGCAAGTTCTTACATCTCTACGTCAAAGTCAGCTGAACATTGTCTCGTGCGCTGGGGATGGACAGGTAATCTAAAGGCCAGTTAGGACTACCCACTACTACAGGTGTTGGTTCAAGTCCAACATCTTCCAGAGCAAGTTCTTACATCTCTACGTCAAAGTCAGCTGAACATTGTCTCGTGCGCTGGGGATGGACAGGTAATCTAAAGGCCAGTTAGGACTACTCACTACTACAGGTGTTGGTTCAAGTCCAACATCTTCCAGAGCAAGTTCTTACATCACTACGTCAAAGTCAGCTGAACATTGTCTCGTGCGCTGGGGATGGACAGGTAATCTAAATGCCAGTTAGGACTACTCACTACTACAGGTGTTGGTTCAAGTCCAACATCTTCCAGAGCAAGTTCTTACATCTCTACGTCAAAGTCAGCTGAACATTGTCTCGTGCGCTATGGATGGACAGGTAATCTAAAGGCCAGTTAGGACTACTCACTACTACAGGTGTTGGTTCAAGTCCAACATCTTCCAGAGCAAGTTCTTACATCTCTACGTCAAGAGTCAGCTGTACATTGTCACGTGTCCTCCTAGGGATGTATAGGTGTGTTCTACAGGACTAGTATAAGCGTCGGTTCAGACCTTCAGGACTGGGCACAAGTTCAACGTATTTTATTTATTTATTTATTAATACATGGAAATGGAAAAACAACATATTTAGACACAATAATAAAACCATATAGCCAATTACAGTTTCTCACTTCTAGAAATAAACTAACACCAAGAAATCTATAGCCAAACTTATACTTAGCGTACATTACGCACAGTAACCAATCGCGCACTAATAGCAAGGCTGACAATGGATACAAGTACAAGGTAGTTAATAAATTAGGATATAGCGCAAGTGCCTCCACCTCAATACCAAGAGTCAGCTGAACATTGTCACGTGCGCCAGGGATGGGCAGGTGTGTTCTTCAGGGCTAGTAAAAGTGTCGGTTCAGACCGTCAGTTATTTGTTTTTAAAGTAATTTATTAAACATAAATAATAAAAATTATATGACGTAAAAATTGTATAGAAAATACTAGTGAATTCATTTCTAAATATCCCGTCTTATCTCTTGCCTACGTCATAAAAGAAGGTCTGGTGTAAATTTCAAGTTTCTAGTCCCAGTAGTTTCGGATACAAACTTTGCACCCATATTTAACCCCCTTTGGGGTTGAATTTTCAAAACAGAGAAATTCCTTTTTTGTATTTTATTAGGTAATCTTCCTACAAAGTTTCAAGTTTCTAGTTAAAAAAATAATGTTTCTCTCATGCAAACTTTGCACCCCTATTTAAACCCCTTAGGCATGGAATTTCCTAAAATCCCGTCTTATCCCTTGCCTGCGTCATAAAAGGAAGTTCTGGTGTAAATTTCAAGTTTCTAGTCCCAGTAGTTTCGGATACAAACTTTGCACCCCTATTTAACCCCCTTAGGGGTGAAATTTTCTAAAACGCTGACAGTTCTTTTTTGTATTCTAATAAGTAATTTTTCTACAAAGTTTCAAGTTTCTAGCTCAAAAAATAAAGTTCCCTCATACAAACTTTGCACCCCTATTTAACCCCCTTAGGGGTAGAATTTTCAAGAACGCAGAAGCACTTTTTTTGTATTTTATTAAGTAATCTTTCTACAAAGTTTCAAGTTTCTAGCTCAAAGAATAAAGTTTCCTCCATACAAACTTTGGACCCCCATTTCCCAATTTTGAAAAATCCTTTCTTAGTGCTCTCCTAGGCCTTATAAGGAACCTACGTGCCAAATTTGGAATCTCTAGAACCAGCGGTTTGGGCTATGCGTTGATATGTCAGTCAGTCAGTTTCTTCTTTTATATATTTAGATAATGATGCCGATATCCATCGGCGCCACTGCCAGTGTCCGTTGATCGCTGAAAAATCATAAATAATAATAATAATGTTTGGGGACAATCTTACACAAATCGACCTAGTCCCAAACTAGCAAAGCTTGTACTATGCGTACTAGGCGACGATATACATACTTATATCGATAAATACATACTTACATAGAAAACAACCATGACTCAGGAACAAATATTCGTGTTCATCACACAAATAAATGCCCTTACTGGGATTCGAACCCGGGTCCTCCGGCTTCGTAGGCAGGGTCACTACCAACTAGGCTACAGAGGTCGTCAAAACATTGAAATTTAACATAAACATTAAAGCGAGAAATGTAGCCGGTGATACATAAAGAACACCTGCACGCGATGCGGGACAGGTGTCCTATATTATATAGTCGTGTCTTCTTTAACACTTCAAATAGTTAAATAGGCTTAGCATTATGTCTGTTGGTACTCTATGTGTACCCCCTTATATATTTGTTTATGCGACTGTTTGTGTTTCTAAATTAAAAAAATTAAAAAAACACTCGCTGTCAGGAAACCGCCTAGCGGCGCCTACGTCGTAGTCGCTTTCCGGATACAAGGAAAACCAAGGGATTGGCTAAGCTAAGCGAAACTGTTAATAGTACATTATTGCCGTGGTCGGGAAGGAGGCAATTGCAGGCTGAGTATTTGTTTAAACGGATGACGGCCTTGCGAGTCCATTTAATTATAATACGAAGCCTGCAATTGCCATTCCGGCTGAGGCTAATATAGTGCTTTTCTCCAAAATGGGGGAATAAAAAATACTAAATTTATATAAACTTTAAATATCGTTGAACAACGTGAAAATATTTACGATTTCCCGACGTTTTTTTTTTAAACAGAATCGCAAGTGTATTTTTCCAACAAAAAAACGCAAACTATTTGAGACACATACAAAAACGTCGTGTTTGCAACACAAAAATACGAGTTGAATTGGCTGAATACGAGGTGTGCCGTCTTTTATATGCCAGTTCCTACTTTTAAAAAAATTTGGTAATCGACAAATAAAAAAAAATTCTCAAACATGCAATGAAATATTGACGTTGTGTTCTTCATAATGGGCTTCGAAGCTACTATACAATCCTCGGCCGGAACAAGGATTGCTGGACTCGTTGTATCCGGCCTCGTCTACGACTCGGCCGTCTACCCCAATCTCGTCCAGCAATCCCTTACTTCACGGCCTCTACAGTAATTTACTATTATATATAACATTCCAGGCGGCCCGCAATGTTTTTTTATTTTTTAATTTAGATCTGACCTTAAACTATACACTACCTTCCAATATGTAGCGAGTTATGTTCACTTTGCGGGCCATTTTTGAGAGAAATATCTGTCTTGTTCAGGTCCGCTTGCTCCAGTGCCCGCCGAGCGGCGGTGCCACGGTGTCCCGCCGGCGGCTGGCGTCGCACGCGCGCGCCGCGCACAAGCTGCACGTGAGCGCGCACGAGCCGCACCTGGTCGTGTCGGCCGGCGAGGACGGCGTGGTCATGCAGTGCGACGTGCGCGCCGAGCAGGCCAACAAGTACGTGCACTAGTGTTCGGGGCCAACAAGTACGTTCAGTCGTTGACTAGTGCAGTAGTAGCGCGCAAACGCAACAAAAGGGTGTATACACTAAATAAAATAGTCAATAATGTCATATTTTCTCCAAAAGGGATTAAAAATGTTGTCAAATGGAGAAAAAAGCGGCCAAGTGCGTGTCAGACCACGCACAACGAAGGGTTCCTTACCTATTAAAAAGGTCGTATCGTTAATGAAATCTTAGGGCACTTACGTCCTTTTCTTTAAGGAAGGCAGTTTTTTTGAAATATCTGAAAACCCTTTGAACCGATCTTGTTCAAAATAATTTTCGCTGGAAGAATTTAATAAGCCCTATGTCCATGATATTTTCATATTTTTTTAATACACGGTTCAACAATAGGGGGGGGGGACGACGACGACGACGACACACAATTTTAGTGACTTTCGGGGCGATTATCTCCGACTCTATTCACTTAATCAAAAAAATTGCTGAGGCAATGTGCCGCGCCCATCGTGTTCGGCGCCGCCGTCGACGCGGCCCCCCCGGCAGCATCCCGTAACGTGACGTCACACAATGTTTACGTTTTCTCTCTCTAACAAGCAATATTAAAACGGTTGTAGCTTCGTAATTCTTTGAGATATCTGATTGGGATTTTCGTCACTAGGCATATTTTTTATTTTTCTTTTGGAGTAATAATAATTTTTGAGTCTACACCCCTAGTGCTCACGCGCACGCGCGCACTGACGCTGCTCAACTCCGTACTCGAGGCAGCGCCTCCATGTGATTTGTTTGCGAGTTATTGTGGAAAGCTGATGATAGAATGTAAGATAATGATGGAAAGTGAAGATGCCTGTAAGTTCTATACAATAATGTTTGCTAATTGTTATTATTAAAATAAATCATACAGCAGCGCAAGCCTCACGCAACGCGTGTTGAGCGTGATTCGGACGCAGTTTTTAATAAAAAGAAATATAGTTTATCGAGCTGTCGACACAACGAATCCTCAAAATCAATCAAGAGTCGGCAACGCATTTGCTACCAACTGTTTGGCACCCTCATGGTATAAAAAAAAGTTTTAGCTAGGTGTGATGAAGGTAATCAGCATTTCATCTGCACAGGGCACAGAAGAGATCTCAGCTGTATGACAAACTTTTTTAGGCTTCCGTAGTCAACAAGGAACCCTTATAGTTTCGCCATGTCCGTCCGTCCGTCTGCGGCTTTGCTCCGTAACCCTTACTACTACAAAACTGTAATTCGGCATGGGTATATAAGGTGCTAACAAATTAAGTACCAATATTTTAAGAGGTGTTACATTACATCAAAACAATTGACTTTAAATAGAAATTAAGAAAACTATTCATATGATATTTTTGTTTTCATTTCCGGTACAAAATAAATAAATTAAAATTTCGACCAAACATAATCAGCCTGTGCATTCAACTGACAAGATGTTAAAACACTATCTGTCAAGTGAACATCGTCGTTTGTGACAAACGTCAATGATTGATTGTTGACTATCTCATTAACAGGCTGTTTTTACGCAGTAACGTTGTATCCCTAATTATCTCCAAAAAGTGATACACACTTTTAAATGTTTCATACTTAACTCTACTCCTAGAGACTAGTACTATCAGGGTGAGGACCAAATTCTTGGCCAGTAGTTAGCCTAGTTAATTGGTAGTAGTTAAAAAGTTCCGTTGTGACACGAAAATTAGCCATACAATTCTATGGTTAATTTTCGTGTCACAACGGAACTTTTTAACTACTACCAATTAACCACGCTAACTACTGGCCAAGAATTTGGTCCTCACCCATCAGCTCTAAAAGTAGTGGTACCTAATTTGTTAGCACCTTATATATGTCGGCGGCAGATCATCAGGATGACAAACCATTTTTGTCCGCCCTGATTATTAGCCCCCAACAAAAACGGCCGCCATCGCATGTGAAGCGCCACCAGTGGCCAAGAAAGAAACTATTTTACGATGTGCCCGGTATAGAGCTAGGAATATCGACGAATGCGTTGCTCTAATCGATCTGCCGTATTGTTTATCAGGCACATCGTGATAAGCCTAGCCGACTTTTAGGCATATCATGAAATGGCGGCGTTTCACGATATGCCTAGGAATTTCGTGATCTGGCGGATTTTACGATCGGCCGCCGACATATACACGGTGCCCGTGAGCATTGCGAGAGATTTTAACAGGATATTTCTGACCATATTTTAAGTTAAAAATGTTAATTAACGTCTGCTAAATTCGGCTCGGTTTTAGAGATATTTCCATTTTTGTGTAAAAATGTTGTAATGAAATCTCCAGTATGAAACGCCTTTATGATTGCGACGTTGCGAGACTTAACCAACTAATAACTTGACTTTTAAAAGTCAAAGCCAGTTCTGTCACTATGAGTGTAAAGTCACTACTAAAGGCACGTTTTACTAGAGTAGCAACTATTATGTATGAAAATCTGAACAAAAAAAAAGTTATAATTAGACCTAGGTTCATATAACATTTATTACTCTTTATAACCTCTGGAACTCGTGGTTAAAATCTCTCGCAATGCTCACGGGCACCGTGTATATCAATCACGCCGACAAAACAGTACAATAAAATCTTGAAATTTTTTTTTTAGCGTTCCTCTCCTACGTCTAAAGTAGGGAATGCAATTACCGGGCAAATTTAATTACTGGTAAATTACCGACTTGAGTCAGGCAAAACCGGTTAACCGGTAAATTGAATTTGGTTAATAAGTAGCGTTATTTGACGATTAATCTCGGAATTAGCAGGTAGGTAGGAATTGTTCTTAGTCCTACATATTTCCATTACAAATGGTACTGTACCTATTTAGTAGCTTCAGAGCCATATGTCGTCACTGGCACACACACTGGTCAAAGACTCTCTTCTCTTCTGCGGAATATTAGACGAAAAATTGTGCCGTAGCTTCCCGAACACTGCCCAGTCGAGTCGACGGGACTGGAACTGGACTGACTGACCGAGGTATATATAATCGTCTACAACTTCAAGCGTAAAGCGACCGATTGTTATGGGAGTTGGTACTACAGGGCATTCGACATGATTTTCATCCTTAGACCAACTCGCTCGGAGACTTTACTGAGGTCGTACTCAAGTCCTCCATGGTTTCAGCCAAGACGCCTAGCCTTGATGATATTGATGCCTAGCCTTCTCCAGTTCAGTCTCTTGAAAATATCCTCCAGTGCAGCGGTGAACAGTGTTGGAGAAATAACAGTCCTTGACTGACTCACCGCAGCAGCGGAATAGGTTTCGAGGTCCAATCCTGGAGTCGGACTGACACAGTGGCGTTCTCGTATAAACATTTCAGTACTTCGATATAGCGGTAGTCTACTTGACAACGCTCCACTCGCTCGAGGTAATGCAGTACAGCTCAGGTTTCGATCGTATCGAAAGATTTCTCTAAGTCCGCTACGCAGAGACGCTAAGCAGAGGGGCAAGTTATACTCCTCAGTCTTCTGTATAACCTGACGGAGCATATGGAAGTGGTCTATGGTGCTAAAGAATCTTCGGAAACCGGCTTGTTCGGGAGGCTGGAAGCCTGCCGTACGAGACGGTTCGTAATGACTCTCGAAAACAGCTTATAGACGTGGCTTAGAAGTGACATGTGTCGGTGGTTCTTCAGCAGGGTGTTGTCACCCTTTTTGAAGAAAAGAACCACCATACCTCTGTTCCTTGCCTTTGGCGTTCTCCCTCCCAGTAACACGAAGAGTATTTCTTTGGATTGTGATGATAAGTATACCTCTGAAGTTTGTTAAGGCGTCTCTATTGCACTTATTCAAACAGATCATTATTCATGTTTCATAAAACGAAACCGAAAACGTGTTTGCATTTTAAGAAGCTTCTACAAACGATTGTATTATTTAGGTCCTGTAGCCACATAAGGTAAGATAACGCTTACAAGTTTATTCAGTTGTCATTTTTAAATGATAAAGGCTGGAATATTGAGATATAATCATGAAGATATAATTTACTTTAAAAACAAAGTTTTAAACGACTTCAATTTAGTACTCCGCCAAGCCACGAGACCATTTCCACATTTCTTTTCCAATTTACCACATCAACTGATTTCCGAGGGCAAATGCGTTGATTATTAGCGAAATAAACCGAATCGCTGTATGTGGGCCGATAATATTTGAGGACTTCCGTCGATTCCACAAGGATCACCTTTGGCACTTCGCTAGTTGCTATTTTAACGGAATCTTATCAGAATCTGTGATATACTTTTAAGTACATAATTGAGGAATTCCATAAGTCATCTGTGGTCTTCTTCATCAATTGCACTCCAAATTTATGATTTCCGGGTGTAAATACACGAGTTATAATAGAAAATACCAAAATCACTACACACGTGCCTAATATAATTGAGGAGTTCCCTCAATTCCTCATGGATCCCATCATCCAACTGATTTTTTGAAAAAAATGGGACCCACCTCGAAGCATATAATTATAAACAAAAAAAAAAATACGAATCGGCTCATCAATGACGGAGTTCTGAGGTAATTACCGCCCGCATATTCGGCCAATTTACCGGTAAACCGGTTTACGTTAATGCATTAGTTTATCCCTAGTTTAAAGTGAGATGTCATTTTTTTTCTCGTTAAACCCATGGTGTGTGTGGTCATTGGATAGCTTGTTCAAAGATATTATGAGTTTTTAATAGTAGATTGTATGACGAGGGCCTAAAATAAGCCATATTACCACGAGATGGTTATTTTCCCGAGCGTGAAGTGGGGGAAAATAGCTCGAGGGGTAATATGGCTTTTAGACCAGAGTTATACACTCTACTTTTCACTTCGACTGCGACAAAATAGTGAAAACAAAGATTATCCATCCACAATCCTACTAATATTATAAACGCGAAAGTTTAGATGTTTGGATGTTTGGATTGGATGTTTAGATGTTTGGATGTTTGTTACTCAATCACGCTTAAACGGCTTAACCGATTTGGATGAAATTTTGCACTAAGATAGTTTTTGGACTAATATTATAAATGCGAAAGTTTAGATGTTTGGATGTTTGTTACTCAATCACGCTTAAAAGGCTTAACCGATTTGGATGAAATTTTGCACGAAGATAGTTTATAGCCTGGATTAAAATATAGGATAGTTTTTATCCCGGGTCCACGCAGACGAAGTCGCGGGCGGAAGCTAGTCAATAATAAATTCCACAGCGAAAAGATTGTTCAATTTGCCGGCATGATTTTTTTAATAAACTGTTTGACACTTACAAAATATTGACACCACGAATAAACGCTACTTATCGTATAATATAGTCGGGTCCAAACGGCCGAGCGCGGCGGACAGCATACGCTGCATAAGATAAAGCGAGATGGACAGCAGTCTATCCCGCTCAATCTAATAGTTTATGTCATGTTTGCACTTTGCAGGCCACCCCGCTTGAACGTTTGGACGAGGCCCAGAGACGGCCAAAGGCGTTTATTTTTTTAATCATTGTGAATTCGGGAATAAGAAACGCCTAATATTTGAAATTTATTCTGTTTCCTGATTGGTTGATTTTAATATATAGCTGTATTCTGTTTAGTTGATAGCAAAATACAAATGGTTTTTTAAACAGTTGTGATTTGTGGATTTAATACGTTGAAGTGTTTTGATTGGTCAAATTAAAATGTTTTAAAATTATAAATATGTTTACTTACATATTTTCCCTAGTGGTTAAATGTACTATTTTAGCCACGCTATCTAAACCTAATATTAATATGACACACTTTACGAGCATGAGAAGTGAAAAAACCACGGAATAAAGAATCCATTGGAAGTGGCATTCAACCGATTTTCATAGAGAACCACTGTCGCCGCACGCACACAACCATACTCCAATAAATACACGGACACACAATTGCAATACGCTTTCGATTTGTTAAAACGTACTGTGACAATATGTTGTCAACGGTAGCAAATTATATATGCAAAATTTACTTTAACAAGTACTATTTACGGTCTAATTTAGAGTGTCAAGTAAATATTTCTTATGTCCGTTACCATATGCGTTGCAAGACTTGCAAGAGACGTGGTCGTTCGGTTACTCGACGCAAGATGGCGGTGTTTTCAAAACTGGAGATGCGACCGCTTATAACTGAATAGGGATGTGGGTATGGTATGAGTTGGACTATCGATATTTTTATGATATTCATACGGTAAATATTAAGCTAAGACTTAGTTACAAATTGTTTCTAATAAAATCTTGTTTATTATATAATTAGTATTAGGTAACATTTATATTAAATTACTTTTGTTATAAATGTAGTAGCAATTAAACACGGATTTCTAATAAACAAAGAATATAATTTGTTGAATTTAATACAAGCACATCTCAAATACTATTTAGAATTATTTTACCAGCACGGCTAGCACGCGACAGCGCGCGAGCTCTCTCGATTTTTCTCGCACTATCCGTCTCTCACTTATTAGCATACCCCGGGGTTTTGGGTGCGGGAATGAATGACATAAGCCAAAGAATAGGTATGAATTAAATAACAGAATGTATACTTACCTACTGAATAATTAATTGAATAAAAAAATACAAAAAAAACATACGTTCAATTATTGATTTATTTGAAAATATTCCATTTAACTACACTTACGAAGCCGCGGATAACATCTAGTATGATATCAAATAAATGCTCAGTAATTTATTATCAACCTATTATATATAGGATATTTACAGCTAGACGCCGAAGCTTAACTGTTCCAAACCAAATGTAGAAAAAATATTAATTGTTTATTTTGAAAATCGTGTTAAATACTAATTGACGGCAGGTAATTAATTAACATTATTTTTATTATTATCTCGAAGGGCTTGGTAGAAATGCTAAAGTCCCTGCTACTTAAGTTAAAATTAAATTGTAGTTTGTTTACAATTCGCAGGAAGGTATTTATTCATTAGGCACAATATGATTATTTGTCAATATAACCTATCTGTTTATCTCTACTCTTTCTCAAGTTATTCCCGCACCCAAAACCCCGGGGTATGCTTATTAGACCACTTAGAACAAGAGGTATAGTGCGACAAAAATCGAGAGTATGTCGGGGCCGTCGTGTGCTAGACGTGCAGCAGAGTGCGGTTTAGTGAGAATTTACCGTCAAGTTTGTTCGCCGTGCGGGATAATAAGGAGGGCCTTTGTCCTGATTAAAATGCCAATGACCTTCGATCTGAATCCCTTAGTTTTCTAATGATTTTTGTAGTTTATTATATTAACAACAACGGCTTTAAGCAATATAGTATCCCATATTTACTTCAAAGTTAATTTTTTTCGAGATATTTGGCATCAAAGTTGACCAATTTTAGGCCAGAAAACTGGTTTTCTGGCCATAACTTTTGTGTTAATTGGTTTAAAATGAAAACCCTGGACCAGTTTTTAGAGACGTCACAGACGAACCCAAATATGTAGATTTCGTATATGTTAGATCTTTTACGTCAATAGAGATACGAAATAAGTGTTTTTTTAGACAATGTTTAAAAAAATCATACAAAATTAAGTGTTCATTTGTTTCAAAATCCGGTGTACCAAAATGGAGATAAAAGATTGAATAACCGATAGCCGTTTGATTTAGAATCTTATCTGTAGTGTAAAAGTAGGAGATACGATTCAAAACTTGTCAAAAATCGATGAAAACCTCGGGTAGCCCCTTAAGCAATCCACAAATTATTTATGAGAAATAATAAAATATTATTATTTTAATTTCTATTTATAATTTCCTAAAAGTGGGTATCCAAAGTTTATCTCGAAGAGATCGGTCATTCGTAATCATATTTTACATATTGTATTCTGTATTTATCGACATACATATGTATAATCGGAATTCGATAAACGAGATGTCCCTATGAGAGCTCAAAAGTGCTACGAGAATACCGGGCTCTGTATATCACTCCTAAAATATAATCCTTTTAATTTTGGTTTATCGATAACAATTATCGACCTTGGCCACAGCATTTGAGTAGCGAACCTTCGGGAAATTTGCCGTGCATTTCACGTTCTGAGTAGCAAAATAATACACAGGATTATGAACTTTATTCTTAGAGTAATAGAATTGATATTTCCTTGACCACAGACGCAAATTGTGTCTAAGAAATTGAAAATTAAATATTTTTTATACGTATTCTAAAATATTACTTAACAATGATAGGAAATACCTCCATGAAACAAGTTTTTTATGTTCTGTTATTGGAGCAGCTTTCAATAACGCAATACGGCATTTTCCTAAAATAAACAAATATTCACTCATGTCATACGCCGCGTGCGGTCTCTAGGTGAGTGACAATAATCTGTGCAAGAAGTATGCTTATTATTGCTCATGTTCGGCGACACGGGAACGCCCACTCACCACTTCCAATGGATTCTTTATTCCGTGGAAAAAACCATTATTCAACTCAGTGATTCGTTTCTGTAATATTGGGCTTTAAAGCCTAAATTCTTGTTAGAGTCATGTAACCCACCCCCTGCCGCCTAAATGGGGCTACTACTGGGAATGTGAAAAAAATCGTGGCAGTAGTACATATTATAATGAATTTAAAAGGAAAACTATCACGGTTAAGTAGGCATATCAGTTGGCTCCGACGGAAGACCAGAGCTGGCCAATCAAGTCGGGACCATTTCATGGCGCGTTAATTATATTTTTGTGTTATGATGATTTTTTCCTTTGTTAATGTAATAAATGTTTTTTCTTTCTTTCTTCTTTTCTTTCTTTATATCTACATAGTTACCGAGTAATAGTCGACCAACTTAATGTGTACTTGAAAAGGCCAATTTTCGTACAGGTTCGGCCGACGCAACCGCACGCGTGTCGATGTAACTAAGACAGACAGGCAACTACGGAACCCTACACTGTGCGTGGCCCGACACGTACTTGGCCGATTTTTTTTTTTAACAATGTTGACGATCATGCATGACGGTATATTTTCGCTTCATTGCCAACACTAGCGTATTACTGTATCAAAGTGTGTAGGCCGTTCGCTATTTTATCTAGATGAGGGCTCTTTCGGATACATCCAGATACCCAGTGGGATCTTTTGTGCATTAGCCCTCGCCTTTATACCTACTCCCAAGCTGTGCCGTCGGCCGTTCGCTAGCTTCATGCATTGGAGTTGGATTGAAATTCGGATAGGATTGCGTTGTTGCCTGTGGCACTTTCATCTGACATAGCGCTCAATGGGTCTATGAACTTGTTCCAGACTGTTCCAAGTGAAGGAAGCGGGCTCCTTGATCCCGCTGTACAGTGTGTCGGGACACCCGCTGGAGCCGCGGCTGCTCTGCGTGGCGGGCCGCGACCGCTTTGTGCGCGTGTACGACACGCGCCACGCGCAGCGCGCCAGGGACCTCTACTGTCCCAACTCCTTCCACGACCACGAGGTGAGTGGGACATGTTGCAGACTGTTCCAAGTGGAGGAAGCGGGCTCCTTGATCCCGCTGTACAGTGTGTCGGGACACCCGCTGGAGCCGCGGCTGCTCTGCGTGGCGGGCCGCGACCATGCCATTTGAAATGCCATGGAGGATGCATTGCATGGGGTAACCGTTTGAACGCCTAGAATACCTTACCACCGTTGTGTGTTGCGGTGCCCACGGCGCCAAGGACGACTGTAGGTTTTATGGCGTACACAGTCCAATTCACGCCTCAATTATGATTCATATTCACTATTATGGAAAAAAGTTGCCGTGTCTGTGTCAGTTTTTATGTGAAAGAAAGAAAGAAAGAAAATTTATTGACCATGTAAATTAAATTACATTTAGCAAGTCATATTATATACATTGTCTTATGAAGAATGGCGTTCAAATGGTTAAGCAAGTTTATCCCGCCAGCAGGTCGACATATCTCCGTATCGTACTTTCGAACGTCCCTGGGAAGATAAGAGCGTTTTGTAATCGTTATGTAACCGTGCTATTTCTCACGTTATGTTTTTCACGATTTGGGGATATGTATACTTGACCATTATGATGCAACCTGCAGTTAGTACGTAGGCGTATTTACCTTAGTATAGGCAGACGTGTCCGACGTTAATAATGAATGTGCCCGATAGTGGGACTATTCAATATTTTGGCCATTTTTATATATTGGCCAATAGCCGAATATTCAGATATGATTTCCAGTGACTTGCTCTTATCTCGAAAGATCCAGCCCAAGTTTACTATTAATAAACCTAAGTTAACGTCATAAGCGTCCTTATTTCACTTTTATTCGTAAATACATTTGGTATTTCAATCGTGAAATCAAATTGGAGTGATTTTTATGGTAGTTACATTGGTTTCATAGACCCACAAATAATTCTGGTCCCACAATGACGTAGATCCAATTCTTGCAAGCTGAAGAGTTGTCATTACCGATTTACCTCCTGCCCGAAATCCATACTAGTTATTACCCCCGGTTGCATCACGTTGTAGGTCATACAAGTTTATACAAAACTTTGCGATAACATCCTTATAGACAAATACTTCATATTGTACATATTATAGCTAGAACGAGATTGTACATAAACAGCCAGCTATTGAAACAGCTTAATTAGTAAGTAATGAATGACTATTATTGATATTGGCCGGTTGACACGGTGCGGACAGTTATCTCACTTGTGCCGTGAAGCCGCTCGTGGGGCCTTATCCGTGACCTTTGGCTATGAAATGGAATTAATAGGAAAAATATGCAATAGATGCTAATAATATATAATAATTACTATTAAACGAGCAATATTTGTATGTATATGTCGCAGGGGAATGGCCAAAACAGAGATTTGAACAAATCTCTAATCTAAGGGATATGATCAAATCACGCAGGATGTTAAAATGGCGAATCCGTTTTATCATTTGCCTAGAAAAAATCAGTCATTTGATCAAATCTCTGAATCTGTTTAGTGAAATGAAGAAATTGGCCAAAAAAGGCAACTCGGTTTTGCATTTCACTAGATTTGTTTAGTGATTTGATAAAATCCCTGAAACACGTCAGTGAGTTGACGAAACTAACTCGCAGAGTCAACTCGTTTTATCATTTCACTAGACGCGTTTAGTGAAATGATAAAAATCTCAACTCTAGTACAGATTAAGTCGGTCGTGCGGTCGTGTTACCTCCCTCCTGCACCTTACCGCTCCCCGCTCTCGCCCTTGCGTGTTAGGCACTGGCCGGCTTAGACGCAATTTATGGAAGTTTGCTACACAAATTTCTAAAAATATCACGCCGTTACCCTGCGAATTTCAAATAACGTTTTGTATGGAAAGCGAACCACCTTAAAATTATTATATTCCGGTTTACAACCGCCTATTCTTGTATTCGATTAAAAAAACTGATTTAACAAACCATTTTGTTACCTCCTTTCGACATTTCATTTTACCATTTCACTAAATCATGTCTGAGATTTCAACAAATCTCTAAGAGATATGACCAAATCTCTAAGAGATGTGACCAAATCTATAAGAGATATGACCCTTTTTATCATTTGCCTCGAGAAAATCAGTTATTAGATGAAATCCCTGAATCTATTTAGTGAAATGACGAAATCAGCCAAAAAAGGCAACTCTTTTTTTTCATTTCACCAGAATTTGTGAAATGAAGAAAACGAGTTGATTTGAAATCCCTGAAACATCATGTGAGAGATTTGATCAACGTTAATTCTAGAGTAACACTGAACTAGTTCAGAGATTTGATCGAATCACCTATACCCTGTTACAGTAGAGACTTTATCATTTCACTAAACGTGTCTAGTTAACGAGTTGAATCTGCGAGTTAGTTTCGTCAACTCACAGACGCGTTTCCGTGATTTTATCAAATTACTAAACAAATCTAGTGAAATGAAAAAACGAGTTGCCTTTTTTGGCCGATTTTGTCATTTCACTAAACAGATTCAGAGATTTGATCAAATGACTGATTTTTTCTAGGCAAATGATAAAATGGATTCGCCATTTTAACATCCTGCATGATTTGATCATATCCCTTAGAGATTTGTTCAAATCTCTGTTTTGGCCCTGCGACATATATAAATATAGATATATTAGTATAGGTAGGTAGGGGATCAGTATAGGGGTTTATGGGGGTAAAAAATCGATCTAGCTAGGTCTCAAAAAACGAGTTGGCTTTTTTGGCCGATTTTGTCATTTCACTAAACAGATTCAGAGATTTGATCAAATGACTGATTTTTTCTAGGCAAATGATAAAATGGATTCGCCATTTTTCATACCTGGGAAAATCGTGCTCTCCATACCTTTTGTACTACTGATTGGCGGTCTTTATAATTTACTAGTCACTGGTGACACCCATACCTACACATATAAAGTCACATAAGTATGCATTTAATAACCTGAATGAAATCCCATTTCCGAAATCTTTTCAGTTTGTTTGCCCAAAAAATAAAAACCCATTTTTTCTTTACCCTTCCGTTTAATTTCATCTTTAAAAAAAAACTATTTATTGTATTAATGTACTTTAACTTTTAATAGTTCATTCTTAACACGGCAGCATAGTTATAAATCGTTTCAAACATGCTGTTCACAGACAGACGGCAAGAAGAGGTTCAAATACAACATGATGCACCTGACGTGCGCGGTGTACAACCACGACGGCAGCGAGGTGCTCGGCTCCTACAACGACGAGGACATATACTTGTTCGACACCAAACGGGACGTCTATGATAAGTAAGTATTGACTGACAGTGAAACTAAATTAAATACAATATGATGCACCTGACGTGCGGTGTACAACCACGACGGCAGCGAGGTGCTCGGCTCCTACAACGACGAGGACATATACCTGTTCGACACCAAACGGGACGTCTATGATAAGTGAGTATTGACTGACAGTGAAACTAAATCAAATACAACATGATGCACATGACGTGCGGTGTACAACCACGACGGCAGCGAGGTGCTCGGCTCCTACAACGACGAGGACATATACCTGTGCGACACCAAACGGGACGTCTATGATAAGTGAGTATTGACTGACAGTGAAACTAAATCAAATACAACATGATGCACCTGACGTGCGGTGTACACCTACGACGCCAGCGAGGTGCTCGGCTCCTACAACGACGAGGACATATACCTGTTCGACACCAAACGGGACGTCTATTATAAGTGAGTATTGACTGACAGTGGAACGAAATCAAATAAAACATGATGCACCTGACGTGCGGTGTACACCCATGACGGCAGCGAGGTGCTCGGCTCCTACAACGGACGAACACCGACACCAATCGGGACGTCTATGATAAGTGAGTATTGACTGACCGTGGATTTCAATCAATATCAAGAACGTACAGAACAATTATATCGTGACACCATTTACATAAACAAGTAAAGCATATGAATTCCTAGTGTCAGAGAGGTTTCTAAACCATTGTACTAATTTATTCATTTATTAGGAGAACCAACAGCTATATTCATACAATAAACACAACTATATTCACACTAATGTTAAAATTCCAATCAGAATGGCGTTTAGCTGCTCCTATAGTAAATGGACACAGGTTTATGGGTACAACTTCGGTTACAAGGCAGAGAACCAGTGATTATCTCGATTCGTACTGCCTCGTCTATTTTACGACAAGTGTGTACCTTACCTTTCTGTTTCACGTATTTTTGCACCTATAGCCCTTGTGTACCATAATCAAGGACAACTTATCCTGTGACGTCCCTTAAGTTTCCAATACCTCCGCAATCGTACATCGTTATTCAACTAACAACAAATTAACCGGGAATATTCCAGAGACAACCCCGACAAAGAAACAAACGGCTACACCCACAAGTACAGCGGCCACCGCAACAGCGCCACGTTCAAGGGTGTCGCCTTCTTCGGCCCCAAGAGCCAGTACGTGGTCTCCGGCTCCGACTGTGGCCACATCTTCATCTGGGAGAAGAATAGTGAGGCCATCGTGCAGTGGATGCAGGGGGATACGGGCGGCGTGGTAAATACACTTTCAGAAACAACCCTTTACAGGAGCTAGGATGTGTTTACATACACTGTGGCCACATCTACATCTGGGAGAAGAATAGTGAGGTCATCGTGCAGTGGATGCAGGGGGATACGGGCGGCGTGGTAAATACACTTTCAGAAACAACCCTTTACAGGAGCTAGGATGTGTTTACATACACTGTGGCCACATCTACATCTGGGAGAAGAATAGTGAGGTCATCGTGCAGTGGATGCAGGGGGATACGGGCGGCGTGGTAAATACACTTTCAGAAACAACCCTTTACAGGAGCTAGGATGTGTTTACATACACTGTGGCCACATCTACATCTGGGAGAAGAATAGTGAGGTCATCGTGCAGTGGATGCAGGGGGATACGGGCGGCGTGGTAAATACACTTTCAGAAACAACCCTTTACAGGAGCTAGGATGTGTTTACATACACTGTGGCCACATCTACATCTGGGAAAAGAATAGTGAGGCCATCGTGCAGTGGATGGAGGGGGATACGGGCGGCGTGGTAAATACACTTTCAGAAACAACCCTTTACAGGAGCTAGGATGTGTTTACATACACTGTGGCCACATCTACATCTGGGAGAAGAATAGTGAGGTCATCGTGCAGTGGATGGAGGGGGATACGGGCGGCGTGGTAAATACACTTTCAGAAACAACCCTTTACAGGAGCTAGGATGTGTTTACATACACTGTGGCCACATCTACATCTGGGAGAAGAATAGTGAGGTCATCGTGCAGTGGATGGAGGGGGATACGGGCGGCGTGGTAAATACACTTTCAGAAACAACCCTTTACAGGAGCTAGGATGTGTTTACATACACTGTGGCCACATCTACATCTGGGAAAAGAATAGTGAGGCCATCGTGCAGTGGATGCAGGGGGATACGGGCGGCGTGGTAAATGCACTTTCAGAGACAACTCTTAGAGCCGGGAGTGGGTCGCGCTCGTTACTAGTGGCTGCGTTGAGTAGCGCCCACTAAGTGGCCGCAATTTGCAGTAAAGTGGTCGCGGGCGCTAGTAGTAGTAATGTGCGGGCGCTCTTACACGCGGATGGATAGGGGATACGCAGAGCTGGGCACCATTAACCAAATCATTAACTTCGTTAATCCGTTAAAAAATAAGTTAACTTGGTTAATCCGTGACATTTACAGTTCATTAACCGAATTTAACGTTAATCGTTAACTCCTGATATAAACTGTTACGGCGGGTAGGCTATGAAAAATAGCTCATTAATAATAATTATTTTAACATCAAATTCAAACAACAAATTTATAAATATTTGTTTCCCGAGAAATGCCGCGCGTTGAATGTGTCTTTAGATTTTATGTCTAGCCACATTTTGACTAGATTTTGTGCCCTACTCCTTAACGATCTGTAGCTTCTCGGCTTATCTTTAAATTGAGTAACAATTTACGTAATCACTGAAATGTGGCCACGGATTTTCGTCCGTGGCAGAAATGGAATCCGATTCCATAGTTGCACTATTTATACTGATTGTTTATTTGTTTATACACACCCACAAAATATAATATCAGTCTATCCACCCACAGAACAGCAAGTTCAAAAAAGAAGTAGGTACTTAAATATAATTTTCACAAACTAACAGCAATAAACAAAGCACTCGTTACACTCGTCACTTCAACGTCGGCACTGGTAGTAAACAAAACAAATGAATCGTGCTATTTTTATTCGCAGCTGTCTCATTCATTCACGTACCGAAAACATATAGTTTCATTTCACTTAGGGTGGCGTTCCACTTGTCCAAGATCATTGTCCACTGTGCATTGCTGCTGCTGGACAAGTGGAATACCATACTTATACACGCCCTGCGCTCGCAGTCTCATCGCCTAGCACGCGCGCGCGCCGACCGGTACTAAACTAACGCACTTGTCGGAACCTGTTTTTCATGGCGCGGCACTTTTCACTTTTGGCAAATAATAGGTACTTGATTAACGGACTTATGGACAATTAACGGAAGTTAATAAGTCCGTTAACGATTTTTTTTAAGTTAACTTAAAAGTTAATCCGTTACATGGTATGTTAACTTCGTTAACTAACGATTAACGGACTTGTGCCCAGCTCTAGGGATACGAGCGGCGTGGTAAATACACTTTCAGACAGCCCTCACAGGAGCCGGTACGTGGTCTCAGTTCCGGAAGCCCTTCCCCGATATATATTGATACAGGGATTTTCTTGTCGTCATAAGGCTTCGCCACACGCATGTACACGTCGCGACACCGGCGTGCTCTAATGTAACGACAAAGCATTAATCGGACGTCAGCGTCACGTCCCGTCAGCATCGTGCGTCAGCGTGTTGCGAGGGCTATAGCGGTGCTCTTTGAAGGGTGATGATGTTTTCAAGCACTGACTTTTGACTACGCGCCAAACTCAGGATTCAATTGACTATCCTGGCCTACGTATAAACAGGGTATCCTATTCTAGTCTAAGCCGGTATAGAAACTATAGAAGGTATTAAACTTGGTTTTCAGGTGAACTGTATAGAGACGCATCCGCGCAGCCCGGTGCTGGCGACGAGCGGGCTCGACAAGGACGTGAAGATTTGGATCCCGTCCAGCGAAGAGGACCCTACCTACAAGGGCCTCGAAAAGGTAACCACAGCTTTCTGATAAATTATCCGAAAAGCGACTCCTGTGCCTTGCATTAACCCTTAAATGCATGATTTTTTGTGTAACTTTTTAATAAATTGAAATAGATGTGTCATGTTGTATAGAACACCGGAAAAATAAAGAAAAAAATCATAGTAATTAAAAAACATATATTATTTCCAAAAAAAGGCTTGATGCAGGTATGCATTAGCGTCAATCAACGTTATGGACATCTTAAGGGGTAGGAAAATTAGATACAGTTTCTGATTCTCTCAAACCAGGCCTCATTCCTTTTTCTGAAATTTCGAATCCCAAATAATCAACTTGTTTTTGAAAAAATATTTTTTTTTTGAGATTTTAGTGTTACATTAGCTGATCGTAGTTTCTCAAATACTAATCTTATTCTTTCTATGCCTTTTTCGAAACTTGCTGATGGTATTAATATATCGTCCATATATGGCCAGTGCGGAATCAAACCTTGCGTTTCCCAATATTTGATTAATTGTCCGTTGAAATACTGCAGGAGCGTTTGCCAAACCGAAAGGCATTCGGTTAAATTCAAATTGACCGTCAGGTGTTACAAACGAAGTCTTCGACTTTGCATCCTCTGAAAGAGGTATCTGGTAATACCCAGATGCTAAATCTAATGCCGAGAAAAAAATGTTTCCTGCCAATTTGATCTTTTAGTCTGGGAAGTGGATAGTGTTGTTTAACTGTTTTTTTTATTTAACGCTCGGTAATCAACAATCTTATATCTCCTGTTTTCTTTTTTACGATGATTATCGGGCTAGCGTATGGTGACGTTGATGGTCTGGTACTGAGTATAACATATATACTGTAATTATTAATCTACCATATTTTTCACTTCTAATCATTCCATTTTTAAATAAAGGAAAAATTTAAAATTTTTATGCTCCGAGCCGGATTCGAACCGGCGACCACAGGCATTCATGGCCCGTCGCTACTAACCAACTGAGCTATCGGAACAATCCGGTTCGGCCACCAAATTTTCAATCATTCATTTTTTCATTTCATTTTTTCATCATATTTTTTTTCCTTTATTTAAAAATGTATAATTTCGTTAGCAGCGTAACTGCTTAATACAAAATTAATTTAGTATGGGGTGGCGCATCGTTACTGACGATTTCTCAATATAATTTGAGACGTTGGTGCCGTTAAGAAGCCTAAGTCTTCTGGTAGATGTCGCTACACGCCTCCCTAAGGCGTTGTAGGGAGGAACTGATTGAAAAATTTGGTGGCCGAACCGGATTGTTCCGATAGCTCAGTTGGTTAGTAGCGACGGGCCATGAATGCCTGTGGTCGCCGGTTCAAATCCGGCTCGGAGCATTAAATTTTTCAATTTTTCCTTTATTTAAAAATGTATAATTTCGTTAGCAGCGTAACTGCTTAATACAAAATTAATCTAATCGTTCCATTTGGCTCAATCTATAAGGGCGATAAACCACCGGCTCAGTATCTTTTAGAACAATATCCATTTCCGTGACATGAGTTTGCCCGAGTTCAGATAGATCTTTTGCAAAGCAATCTCGAAATTCGTTTAGTAACTCCAGTAAACACACATTTTGGATTTTCAGCGAGCTCTGGGCCTATACTCAATACATCAACAGTTATTAAATTACGTTCTCTTTCGATTCTTCTAACATTCATTAATTGCGAGGTTTTTACTTTTAGGCCATGGATGCCAATTTATAAGAAAATTATATCTAAAACTTCTCAATGACTATACAAATAACGAAATACTTAATAAAGTAAATTCTAATACAACTGATTTTGCATGGTGATGTATTTACGCATCACAGATAAAACACATTTTTTTGAAAAACCATACTACTATTATCAAACCTGTTAATAATATACATTACACACATACCTTTTATCCTATTCAGAAACAATTTTTGCTTGCAGTTTTTATTTTTTATTTTTATCAATAAACTTGTAAATTTCGCGGCGACCAGTGTAGCGACTTACGCGCCAAAGATGGAAAATATGACACTACAGAAAAAAAATACTATCAAAAGTTTATGGATGCGTTCAGAATGTAACATGTAAATGTCACATTTATTAGAAAAAAGTAATAAATGTGATTTTGGATAGCTGCATATTGAGCCACGGGCCATCAGATAGATGCGATTCGTGCAGATATACATCATTATCACAGACTAATACAGACGCGCAGTATAAAGCAAGACGATGTTTCATATAGTTCTCTCTCTCGCTTCTTATGGTCAGCTGACGTGAGTTAGAATGAGACGAATAGTATGGTACTTTGAGTCTATTGACGACTTTTCTCCATCTACTGTTCACCACAGTGTTAAAATAGTAAACAATTTCGCCGAGACGTCAAGTTGACACTTATAGTGTTGTAATTAAAGTTTATATTCATCGACATTTTATCGGCGTGAATTTTATGTAGGCGAGGCGTTTGGCAAGTTTGAGATACAGAGACTGGAAATACAGACGTGAGTGAGCTGGAGGTTTCTTTTGTTACTTCCGTATACCTACCACATTAAGTTTTGTATTGTTTATTTCAGTAGATAACTGAATCTACATAGTTTATTACTATAGTTGTTAAATACTACTAAATTACATTTTAATATTTATTTAAAGCCCGAATCAAGTAGCTGTCTACACCTCACGTAGATAGTTGTGTCTCAGAAACAGGACTTAAGTAGGTAGTTAAGTTAAGGTACCTATGGTTTTTGTTTTTATTGTGGTAAATGCCGTAAATGACATTTACAGTACATATGGTGCTACTTTCCCGCACTAGTGCGGAAAAGAGCACTTTTCGTGCGTATGTCGAAACTTTAAAGAGCCATATGTACAGTAGCGAATTACATCGTTCGAGCGAGAAAGCGGAGACAATGACGTATGAAGACCTGTCAGATAACATGGTTGTATCCCTTTCTTAATCGTCTTTCAGTACGTAAGTGAGAAGAGATCGGATGTATAGAAAAGTTATATTTATTAGGGCCTATCTGCCTTTCTCTGTAATCTGTGGTCATTATGCATCTAAGGGTTCAGGTTGATTTTCTTAGAGAACAACAGTTCTTAATTTGGACCTAGTCTGGCCAGTTGTGTCAAAAGATTTATGTTTCAAATTCTTTATGTATTTTTAAAAAAGCTGGAGCTATAACTGACAGCTTAATTTGGAAATAAGCTGTCATTTATATAACCCGGTTACAATATCTGTGGACCTGGCGTCGATGACGCCACGTCGGCGCTCTGGTACGGTGCGCAAGGCGCGCGGGCCTAGCGCGGGTAGGTAAAAGAGAAGGGGGTGGGGCTTCACATTCCAGCGAGGTCCACAGATATTGTAACCAAGTTGTAAGTACCTATTGCGCCGCTTTGCATTTCGTGTTAATAGCATGAGGTTTTTGTACAAATTTGTCCCATTATTTTTGTGACAAGTCGCTGGTCAGACTTGAGTCCAATTTAATGATACGAGGGGCGTCTGAAAAGTTCTAAGCCTAAGGTATTTCGAGGTTATATATGCGTTTATGATACTGGCCACTAGAAAGGCCATTTAAAAACAAATTATTAAAAAATAACATGTCACGTTTTTATTATTCTGTTTCGAGATATTCAACGGAAAAGTACATCATGTGTGAATTACCAACGAATATTACGAAAATTGAGCACCGTGCTGTAATTAAATTCCTTACAAAAAGTGACAAATCACCGCAGTGTATTTTTGAGGAAATGGCTATTATTTACGGTGATTCTGGGCCTTCTTATGCCACAGTCAAAAAGTGGAGTCGCTTATTTAAACTCGGACGGGAATCGATCGAAGACGAGCCCTGCTCAGGGCGGCCAATATCGGTAGTGACCGAAGAAAACGTAGCAAAAGTCAAAAAGCTGGTATTAGAAGATAGAAGAATGAAGGTTTGGCAAATAGCTGAGGTCTTAGGTATTAGTAAAGAAAGAGTCGGAGAAATTTTACATGAACATTTGTACATGAGTAAAGTCAGTGCTCGTTGGGTACCGAAAATGCTAACGGCCTTCGATAAAGTACGTCGTGTGGAAACTTCTCGGGCGTTTTTAGAATTGTGCGAAGATGATTTAGATGAAGTTTGTTCCCGAATAGTAACTGTTGATGAAACATGGATCAGACAGTATGATCCGGAGTGTAAGTCTGAGTCGATGCAGTGGATTGAAAAGGGTGAAAGGCCGCCGAAGAAATTTAAAGTGCAAAAGTCGGCCTCTAAGTTAATGGCTACGGTATTTTGGGACTGTGATGGCATTCTTTTAATCGATTATTTAGAAAAAGGCTCTACGATAAACGGAACTTATTATGCAAATCTAATAAGACAGGTGCGACAAGCCATAGTTGAGAAAAGGCGGGGTAAACTAAGGAAAGGCATTTTGTTTTTGCAAGACAACGCACCCGTTCACACCGCTAATTTTGCGAGGCGTGCTCTGAAGGAAGTTGGTTTTGAGGAAATTGACCACCCACCCTACAGCCCAGATCTAGCCCCAAGCGATTATTTTCTATTCAATAATTTGAAGAAAGAGTTGAGGGGAAAGCGATTTAGAAGTGACGAAGAGATGAAGGCGGCTGTACAGGAGCATTTTGAAGGGCAACATAAAGATTATTTTTTTAATGGCCTAAAAGCACTGTATAAAAAATGTAAAAAATGCATTGATTTAGGAGGAGACTATATTGAAAAATAAACACGAGTTCATTTTTGTAAATTGTTTTTTTCTATCTTAGGCTTAGAACTTTTCAGACGCCCCTCGTATACTTTCGTTAACACCCATATTCCTAGACAACAATAAGTATCCTGGCCTGTGAGTGACACTCGAAGACAGGTCTACCTTTGCCAGATGTCTGATGCTTTATGTTTGATAATTGCAATCATTATTGTCAGAGAAAACGGAGATTTTGCATACTATTTTACCTGAAATTACTTATGAACGCCGTCTGTTGATGGTTTGACAAGTTCAGCTCTAACACCTTTCAATTCCATTACAGGTGGTCCGCGAAAACAGTTCCACCCAAAGAAGTCCACTGTTCAGTGATTTTTTACCTACACTCTATAACGCGTGGCGCGGCGAGAACCGCCTCTTCACGGACGAGGACCGCGCGCCGCCTTACGGCGCCAACATCGAGTTCGACGGCAACGCGTGCACCGCCTTCTAGTGAACGGGCTGCCCTGTCTGTAGCTGCGTAACCCTCTGCTCCATTCCTTACACTAGATATGGTTTTTAATGGTGCATGATGGTTTATGAAAAGTTGGTGATTCTGTATTGTATCTATCGGGATTCGTATTGATGTTCTGCGGTAAATATTGTTTAGCTAATTTTGTAACGATTTGTTAACGAATTAACGTTATTGCTTTGTCAACTTGTGAAACCCAAATAAACAAAGGCGTAGCTTTGATTGCAATCTGTAAGATCAACGCCTAACTTTTCAGCAGCATGCAGGGTAGTATAGAACAGTGTTCAAAAATGTAGATTTTTTAAATATATGCCTTAATACTGAAAAGTGTAAAAATTAGGTAGGTATTAAGAGATATACATAGGTATGGTATATTATTATCGGGGTTTTAATTCAAAAATTCCTTATTTGATTGGTCGGAGGGTAGCCTCGAGCTGAATTTCTCTTTTGCAAGGTTCATAACTTTACATTGCACGGAACAACTGTCGGTTTTCAACAATGCAAATGCATAATATAAGTCGGAGACGCAACTCTAAACACTTTGTTTGGATCTCAGCTTGAGGTTGCCTAGAAAGGCTACGCAGCTTTAAGTTATACATAGATAGGTGACCACCCAAGAACAAGATGTTCGAGGCTGTAGGTTCTGTATATTGTAGATATATACGGCTGGTTTTGCTTTGCAAATCAGCTCTATGTAAATATATTAAAACTGGTCTGTTCCCAACCCGATGGGTTGTTGGGTTCCTGTTGGTCAAATATTGCGTCTAACTAAAGCTACAGAACGCGCCACAACCTTCACTTAAATAATTGGTTTCCCTATTTTTGATCAATAGGAACTCAAAAACTTTCATAGTCCGAAGAAACCAAGGGGTAGGTAAGAAAGGGAGGACATTGATGTGTATATATCCGTACTCGTCTATGGATGTCCATACTCCTGTTGGCTCAGCCTCTTCGTAGAATGTAACGAGTATAAATCTGTATTTAGATCATGTTGGCCTGATACGCATGTGTATCAACGTTTTACATACATTTTACATGTTGCCGTTGCAAGGAGCCAGTTTGTGATTTGTGATTGAAGGTACTTATTACAAGAGGGTTTAGTTACAGAATTTGATGATTACGGGAATGATTGTGAATTAAATACAGATTTATTATTGTTAGACACGGTTTATACGGAGCCTCATTTGATGACGCTAAAGATCTAGACGATTATTTATTATTTTCTAATTCGGCAACCTATATGGCGTAAGCTAGTCATGAAATGATAACGTCGAATTGACGAGTAACCTTCCGCGAGATCATTTCATGAGCGGTGAAAGGGTTTGAGGGCTGTGCTTCCTATATGTTAGGTCTGTTAGGGACGGAACGGAACAACGGCCTATATTTTTAGTAGCCTGCAGTGTGGGTCGAGTTATTTTCTCAGTAGGCAGCACGTTTTACACTGTGCCATTGCGGACTAGTGAGCATTGCAGTCCCCATTTGTTCGCAGTGCGGATAATTAAAAAAAAAGAGTATTCCGCAATTTTGCCAATCAAGGTGAGACTTTATTCCAAGATTAGTCCTTGCGATTTGGCCGTTTAGTCTGGTGAAGTCCTTATTCTAGATTTTTTAAACTCTGGTTTGCAGCCATAGTAGGGTATAGCCCGGAATATCAATATCCGGCGTTGGGCGGCTTGCTCCCACCACTGCCGAAGTAAGCTAACTTCCATGAAATCGTAAGATTTCTTTATGCCTTTGGAAATTCAATTAACTGCCATGCCACCACCTAAACGAAGTCTTCAGTAACATCACTGCTCGGATGTCAATTCAACAATGTTGTAATTGTAACAAACATGCTTGTAATTCCCGATGCCGTCCCCGCAGAGGCAACGCCGTAGGTTAAACCGGTAGTTACTTTCGTGGTGCTTGTCAGACATGTTATTGTACATTTGTTTTTGATCGTGTCATGACAAGTGTTTGGGGTGTAAATCCCCTTATTTATACTAGTTAGATACTTGCAATTAAATTAAACAAATTGTTTGATAAGCGTGTTTTCTTCGTGATAATTTTTATACGTATTATGTATCTCGCTTTCTGTTGCACTGGCAATGCATAAACAGATAAAGCGGAATGACAAGCAGCAGTTGTGACACGATTGTAAGTAGTCCAGTGCGGGGAAATAAAAAAATATGATCACAATCGATAGGTAGAAGGGATTAGGTACCTATCGAAAGAGCGTAACAGGAACAGCCAATTATTGAGTGCAAGTAGCACATAACTAGGGTAAATCGCCATTAACAGGCCACCTCATACTAAAAATGAACTCTATTCATTTTAAGTAAGGTATAGTGGGGTAAGACTAACATAGTTTACTGTTAGAAATTAAAGATCGGTTTTATGAAGAAATTTTACGTCTTACTTTTAAATGAATAATAGAACTAACTTAAGATTTCTGTACACTTTTACAAAAGTGTAGTGATTTTTACGCGTGTTTACTCAAAACAGATATTCAGGGAAAACTAAAGAATGTTCAAACAGCTAGTCTTGCCCCGCTTACGGGGTAAGACTAGCAGCAGCCCTTTATCAAGCAGAGTAAGGTTCGTCTTCGTAATCTGTGTGTTTTATATATTTGGGGGAAGACTTTTTTTTTTTTTTTTTTTTTAATTTATTTATATGTATTGCAATCTATCTAGCGATATTCAGCAATAGTTCGACATTTATATCAGGCCTGTACGATACTTGTCCATTGACGAGTTCGTTTCTTCTCAATCACAGTAACAGATCATGTGGGTTTTTTCGTTTGAGCCTTCGTGGCTTGGTTGGTATATTCAAGAGGTCCTTTGCAAGTGTGTTAGGGTGTTGATCAATTCTTGATTTATAAGATTCCATTCCGGCCTGAATCTCTTGTTTAACAGTTTTTATATTGAGGTCGTGGTGCAGTCTGTCATTGGTTATAAACCATGGTGCGTCCGTTATCATTCGTAGCATTTTAGACTGGAATCTTTGCAAGATCTCAACATTTGAGTTCGCAGATGTGCCCCATAGTTGCAGCCCATAACACCAGATGGGCTTAATTATGGCTTTATAGAGTAATAGTTTGTTAGACAGTGATAGTTTTGATTTTTTGTTTAACATCCAATACATTTTTCGAACCTGTTGGCCCATTGCCAGGCGTTTAGTAAAGATATGCTTTCTCCATGTGAGTTTCCTGTCCAGGTACATTCCCAAATACTTTACCTCGTCTGCTTGTGGGATTTGAATGCTATTTAGTGTCACTGGAGGACACGTGTGGCGTCGAAGAGTAAAGGTTACTTGGACTGACTTCGATTCATTTGCCTTGATACGCCAATCTCTGAGCCATTTTGCGATGTCATCAAGGCTGTTTTGGAGCTTTTGGGCAGCATTTTCCGGGATTTCATCTATTGATAGAACAGCTGTATCGTCAGCAAAAGTGCCCGTTAAAGTTGTTTCTGAGGTAGGCAGGTCAGCAGTATAAAGGAGATACAGGGTAGGACCCATAACGCTACCTTGTGGCACACCAGCATGAATTTCGTATAATGGCGTTACTTCTTCCCCTTGCTTCACAAAGAAGTGTCTGTTTTCTAGATATGATCTGATAAACTGATAAAATTGTATTGGCACCGATTTTTTAATTTTATACAGAAGACCTTCATGCCACACACGGTCGAATGCTTGGGATATGTCCAAAAATGCGGCCGTACAATAATGCTTGTGCTCGAAGGCGGTATGAATAGTGTTAACGAGCCTATGGACTTGCTCAATTGTACCATGACGTTGCCTAAATCCGAACTGGTGGTCAGGAATTAGGTTTCTTTCATTAATGATAGGCTTCAATCTGGTCAAAAATAGAGACTCCATTATTTTTGATGGAATCGGGAGTAAGCTGATGGGTCTGTAGGACTTGACATCATCTGGGCTTTTACCGGGTTTAGGGACCATTAGGATTTGCGCCACTTTCCATTGTCCTGGCACCGCTGATCTACGCAGAATGGCATTGTATATGTACGTTAGGAAGAGTACACCTTCTTCAGGCAATTCAGTCAAGATTCTCGCGGTTATCAAGTCATAGCCCGGAGCTTTGTTTTGGCCGAGTTTTCTAATCGCTTTTTTAACTTCTTGTTTCGAAAAGCTTTTTATTGGGAGATCTAGTTGATGCGTTTCATTTAGCAGTTTAGACACTGATTCAATCTGTTCAGACCCATGATCAGGATGTGGTAGGAACACGTTTTTTAGATGATTAGCGAATGTTTGTGCTTTATCAGACTCCTTTGTTGCCCAGCTGTTATCTGGTTTACGTATAGGGGGTTTGGGAACCACTGGGCGCTTAAGTTTCTTTGTCGCCTTCCAAAGCGAGTAGTTAGTTTCAGCGCTGGGGTCTAAATCAGTGAGATATGCCTGCACATTCTGGTTTCTATCATCGAATAGTAGTTGTTTCAATTTCGATGTCAATGAGTTTAGCCTAGTTTTGTCAGCGCGAAACCGAGTCATTTGCCATAGTTTCCGAGCCTTACGTTTCTCGGCTATCATTTCTCTGATATTGACTGGATATCTTTGTGTGCAAGGTTTTGTGTTAGATGTTACCGGAGTAGCAAGCCAAGCAGATTCCTGGATACAATGGTTAAAGTGCTCAACTGCTTCTTCTATGTCTTGATCATCTTTAAGTGGGAGTTTCATGTTTATATTTGCTGATACTGATTCTCGGAAGTAATTCCAGTCTGTTTTCCTGTTGTGTAGTTTACACGGCATTGTGATTAATGGGGGAAGACTAACATAATTACCTACAGTTAAAATCAGGGGTGTAGAACCTGGGCAGTCTAGTAAAATTAGAGAAAAAAACAGAATATTTTTTTACTTAACGGTAAAACAAGTACCTACCTACTGTAGATTCTACAGTAGGTACTTATTTTCTACAGTGCATGTAAATTTATGTAATATAGAAACTACAAAAAAACGTTTATTAGATCTGATTCGGGGTAAGACTAAATATATGTACGTCGAGGTCATAAATATGTTTACACTTTTGCACCTTATTACAAGGCAATAAGGTGCAAAAGTGTAAACGTATTTATGACCTCGACCGTACATATGGTGCTACTTTCCCGCACTAGTGCGGAAAAGAGCACTTTTCGTGCATATGTCGAAACTTTAAAGAGCCATATGTACAGTAAAACGTTGTACGATACACGTGCGAATAGCTAATTCGCAACTCGTGTCGATTTAAAACACTCCCTTCGGTCGTGTTTTAATTTATCACCACTCGTTGCGAATTTCCTATTTTCGGCACTTGTATCGTAAATAACTATTACAGTACATATGGTACTACTTTCCCGCACTAGTGCGGAAAGAGCATTTTCCGTGCATATGTCGAAACTTTAAAGACCCATATGTACAGTAAAACGTTGTAATAAATAGACATGGATAGATAGTACTTAATAGACTTTTTTTTGAAAATCTTTGAACGCAATTACAGCGTTTATTATTTATAGATTGACCTCACTACTTACCCCATTAAGACTGTAAACTGATCATATTCCAGTAAAAATACAGAATTACCTACCTATTCTAAGTTTGAGGAGATAAACTGGAAGAAATATTTGAGAAAATAAACAAGTCCCATTGTTCAACTGGACGACTACCACAAACTGAACACATTGACTGCCAAGAATCGCTGCGCTCGTAGCCGATCCCGTGGTGTTCCTCGTATGCAGCGGAAAGCGACTACGGCAGCGAAAGTACCATACCAACCAACCCTACTACCTGCCAATAATAAATTAATTCATAGCCCGTATTACGAATTTTAATTTGAAAATTATACGTTTAAAACGAACGCTACGTTTTAAAATCGAATTGAATGCGTTTATCAAAAATCTCTCAATTCTCTGTTTACTTTCGCGCTTTTTAGGGTTCCGTAGTCAACAAGGAACCCTTATAGTTTCGCCATGTCCGTCTGTCTGTCTGTCCGTCTTCGGCTTAGCTCAGTAACCATTACGACTAGAAAACTGTAATTCGGCATGGGTATATAAATCAATCACGCCGACAAAACAGTCCATCAAAATCTTGAAAAATATTTTTTTTTAGGGTACCTCCCCTACACCTAAAGCGGGGTGTATTTTTTTTTCTCGTTAAACCCGTGTGCTGTGGGGTATCGTTGGATAGCTCGTTCAAAAATATTAGAGGTTTTCTAGAACCATTTTTCAAATCAGTGATTAGTTTGAGAGATATTGGGCTAAACTTGACTTTTTGATTTTAGTTTCCCAAAGGATGAAGATATAAAATAAAAATGATTACAGTAGAATTATTTGGGGTTTACCACTGACAGATAGTTTGCCTTCATAGCCCTAATTTTTGTTCGAGTCATGTGTGCCCCCCTCCCTGCCGGCTAAATGGCTACTACTGGGGATGTGAAAAAATTCGTGGTAGTAGTACATATAATGAATTTAAAAGGAAAACTATCACGGAAAAGTAGGCATAAGTAGTTACCGAGTAATAGTCGACCAATTTAATGTGTACTTGGAGAGGAAAATCGGCCTTTCCAAGTACACATTAAATTGGTCGACTATTACTCGGTAACTACTTGTCCGTGATAGTTTTCCTTTTAAATTCATTATTCGGCCGGCGGCCGCACCGCACGTCGATGTAAGTAAGACAGAGTGTTGCCTGTCTGTCTGACATACAGGCAACTACGGAACCCTACACTGCGCGTGGCCCGACACGCACTTGGCCGGTTTTCTGTTTTACAACTGTCATTGACTAATCACGACACGTAGTGGTGAAATTTGGAACTAATTAAAGCCAATCCGATATTACCTGTGCTTTTTTTGTCAATGTACAGCTTATTTAACGGCCGTCATTGCTTTAATAAAGCTAAATTTAAGTGTTAATATCGATTTACATAGTAGTTCCTGCTATATAAATCATAATTGCGATTATTGTAATTGACAATATTTTCCACATGCTAGTCACAGTTAGTTAATGGCGCCCGGCCTCGTCCAATCACAGAACGCGTGTGGAAGCCCGCGCCATCTTCGTTTTCAAACTCGCCCGTGTCGTCGCCGGTCAGTCAGTCGCGCGTCGGACCCGAAGAGTCGTACAACTTAAATATCGAGTAACTAACACCAAAATCAGAACAATCATGAGCACCAAGGAAAATAACAGTGAAGTGGCCGTGGACAAGGTTGGCGATGAGAAGGACGCCAAAAGTGACCTGAAGGCAACGAAAAGAGCGGCAGAGGTAAGTGCACATGTCTTCTGAATGTATTCACATAATCCCGCGCCATTTTATTGAACGTTATTATAGGTTGTATCAAGTGGTAGTTTTCTTGATTATCGATATATTCTTATTTCACCACGTGGTGAAATAAGAATATACATTACAGTGCATTGGGCACTTCTGTGTAGCCATGTCGTGCCGGCGTATTTTTGGATGTCATTTATGTTGAGTTATGCATTTTTGTATGAGGTAATCGATGAGTCAGTATCACGATGTTCTATGATGACCCTCGTTGGAGTACTCCTTAAGGTATTTCGCTAACAGGTAGCGTTTGCTTCGATAGCTTTGTTTACCAGTTTTCGAGACGGAGGCATGACCTTGGCGAAAAAACATGGCGCGAGAAGTCCCCGCGCTAGTCTGTGTGCTAGTTTATCAAAATAATGTCACTACGTTGTTAATTTACGCTTCTGTATGTCGTTTTGATATTGATTTTATTGCGTACCATCTATTTTTAAGTCTTCTTAGGGCATATGCTCATGGCAGCGTGACGCTTGATCGGTAATATGGCCGGTGAACGTCAAGTGTCCTGTGTTTGGCTGTCACAGTTACCTTGCCAATGTTTGGTATATTATAGGTACTTAACTAAACCTGCTTTGGTATGGTTTCTTATTGCCACTAGAACTAGGCCCGACGTTGTTGAATCACGCATTATTATGTTATTATTTAGGCATAACGTCAATGACCCGGCATTATTTGCATATACTAGTTGAAAATTTGTACATATTTCTTTGTTTTTCAAATAGGGGTAGGTTGTTTACGCCATACCTGAAACTGAGGGCATCGTAAAAATCGATGGTATTTTTTTGTGTACAAAAACGTGAAACTACTTGTGGGAATATTATCTTGCATCTCTTTTCCTCGTCGTAACCTAAATAAGTACGTGCTAACGCCAGCATCATGTAGGTATGATTAGGAAAGAATTGTTTGTGTAGTTATGAAAATACTTATTTTTAACTGATATGTCTCGCATCATAATTAAATTAGGTTATGTGGAAATGCCCTCGAATATTGTCGTTTAGGCAGTTTGAGCGTTGATTATTCGACGACGCTCAACGGTTACGTATGCGCGGTGACCGCGTTCCGCAGTCTGCCACGGGAATAGCGGCCGTATGGCGCCGGCCCCGCGTTTTACGGCGCTCTTTCCCCCACACAACTAATAACCCACGCTTCTTTATCGTAACGAATCTTTGTCACCTGCGTCTCATTATCTAAAGAAACTCGCCATTTTCCGACAATACCATTACATTGCAAGAACATTGAAATCATTTGGCTAATGGCCAGTTATTACTTGCTAAATGATTATTTCGATCTTGAATAGCGTCGAGGCGGGGCGAGGCGTGTAGTCACCGCGTATGTAAATAAATAAAGAGAATGTTAAGTATTATTTCCCGCCAATAACACTGGATTGTTCTGTTATAGGAAAAGGCGACGGAAGCGAAAAAGGCGCGAAAGGAGGAGAATGGCGGCGGCGGCGATGAGGAGCCACACAGTGAAGAGGAAGATCTAGAGGGGGAGGGCGAGGGAGACGATGATGACGACGAGGACGTGGAAGGCGAAGAGGGCGAGGAAGACGACGAAGTGGAGGGAGAGGGCGAGGAAGACGATCTCGAAGGTAATGGAAGCTGACACAACATGATTCATTTCTTTATCTGACTATCAATATAACTGGCTTAAATGCATTTGCTTGCTTTGTTTTTTATATCAAAAACAATTTAATTTACTTGGATGTTGACATTGTTTATTAACTGTTGTTATTGTTTCAGATGAAGAAGTAGAGGAGGAGCTATTAGGTGAGGAAGAGGAAGAAGACGCGTAATACGCCTCTGTGCCTCTTTAAGGACAATGTCACAGTGAAGTGTTAGTGCTCGTGACGCCCCGGACTGGCGCGGCCTCGCCTCGCCTCAACTGGCCATAAACAGCCCCAAGACACAAACAGACAGACAAACAGTTGGGAACAAGCGGGGCCGACATTGCTCCCACCTAACACGGGTGCAGTTTTATTTAAATGACAAAATGTAATTAAGAAATCAAATCCAATGCAGATTTTCAATTTTTTACAATGTTTAAGTTTGATACCGAAGCCGTATCTTTAGTTTTGGCTCCGTGCAGTGAGCCTATACCTAATTAATTAAGACCTAATAGAAATGCTGTTAAAATGTACAAATGTGTTTTTCGGAAAGTAAAGAATAAGTAACATCCAAACTGTATTCTAGGTTTACCCACAAGCCTTTTGAATGGTAAAGTTGTGATATTTTTCTATACAATAAGAGATTTATCCAATTTAATAAAATGTTTACCCATCAACATACCTGTAGTAGCTTATAAGAAAGTAAGTCACTAAGCGCAATTCTTCATTTTTTTTGTGGATGAGTTTGTGTACATATTTAGATAATACTAAGTGAAGCCTGTGATTTATAATCATTCGTGTACCATGGTGTGAATTTAAATTCAGGTCTTACATATTGCTTTGGAAAATTTTATAACTAATCTCGTTTCGTGTGACGCCCTTATCTCTTTCTTTCAACTTCGAATTTCCCTGGGACTATGCGAAAATGGAATTGTAAAGAGTGAATGAATTGAGAGCTTGGAAAGCATGGAAATGATCGTCCTGTAGAAGTTCTGAGTTCCAGGGGAAGTAAAATAATATCGCAGCGCTGGCTGCCGATCGAGACGAAAGTTTTGGTAACACGGGCTAATTTCAATGAAAAACATCACAATTTTACCACTATCTTGCATACTTCGCGCGGTCGCGGGCTTTCGTCTCCGCGTAGAGATAGAGAGCGTGCCGGCTGACGCGACAATGATAAACAACTTAAACCGGCCTGTAATTTTTGTCCATAATTGTTAATTAGGCTAGAACCTTCAGTTCGGTATTCCAGTGTTTCAAGGTGTAGATTACGAGATTCCTAGGTTTAACGTGATTTAGTGTGTAGGATGGTACGTTTTTTTTATGGATGGGCATAGGGAAGCCTGCTTGACGTCTCCGGGGCGCGGGCGGACAGGCACGCGTCGCCCCCCGCGGGCGGTACCGCGTGGCCTCGTTCGATTTGCCGCGCGCCCGGCGTGGGTCCCCGCAGCCCGCGCCCGCCGCGGCGTCTATCGCGCCCCCGTACCACGGCATGGCAACGCGCTCCTCCGTGTGGAAAATCACTCGGTGCGCGCGATACATCGCCGCTCGGCCGGGGAGCGGCTCTACGGACGCCGCGTCCCGCGCCCGATCGTTAGCGCCCGACGCGAGAGCGGCGATAGTGACTCGCGAGTGATGTTGATACTACTCGAATCAGTTCCCACTCCGGTAATTCACCTTTGCAGTCTTTCGTGGGGCACGGGTGTGATGCACCAATAATAATGTTAATTATGAAACTATTTTTACATAACGTCCGGCTTTAGCGGGAGACTGGAAGATGTATTCGGAAGCATTTAGAGAATTAATCCGTTGGCGATCTAATACCAAAGGGAGCAAATGTATTTTCATTAGCAGCAATTGAGTTTAAAAATTAAATAAATAAAATTATCTTATGAGTAAATCGTATCGTCCCGCCTTTTCATTTTGTGGTAATTATGTCGCATATTGTGTACGATGTACGGCTAGATGTGAATACCTTAGTACGATTTTATTTATTTGTGATGTTGAACACTATTGATTTTCTACGATGGACGAAATGTAAATACAACCGATTTTAAGTAAAATGTTATTTTGTTTTTAAGCTTATTTATTTGTCCCCGAGACGAAAAGGCTGGAACCCTCAAGCCTCGTCTAGGTTATATTTCATTACAGAATAAATAAAATGAACATAGCGCGTGATGCGCAGTTGCGTACATATCGCTTGACGCAGATAAGGTAGTGTTCATACCGTGTGAAGGAGATTACGAAATGGGAGCGAATTTATATTGTACTAGCTGCCTGGCCCTGCTTCGCACGGATTACCCGTTTTCCCGTAGGAATGAAGCATTTTCCCGCGGTAAAAAGTAGCCTAATATTCATCAGGGATAATGTCGGCTTCTAATGGTAAAATAATTTTTCAAATCGATCCATTAGTTTCGGAGCCTATTCAATACAAACAAACAATCAAATCTTTCCTCTTTATAATATTAGTGTAGATTTGAATTTGGTATCCGTTATGGACCGAACGAGGAGGGGTTGAAACCCCACGTAAAGAACGGGCGCGGTAGGTGGGGGTCAGGGCTTACAACACAGCTTTACAACTAGCTCCTGCCCGCGACTTCGCGTGGAACTCGTTTATGTCGTAGGTCCATACAAACTTTCGCCCCCTTAGGTGATGATTCCCGGGATAAAAGTTTTGTATATGTTAATGGAATAGAAAGAAGTACTCCTGGAATAAAAATAAAAGATAAAATAAAGATATAAAATCAAAAACGAAATTTAAAAATTCACTTACTATTTATAGACAACTAAAGTGGCGATGGACAGGTCACATGTTAAGAGAAAGAAAAGAGAAAAGGACAAAATTAGTTACAGATTGGTACCCGATAGACAGAAAAAGGAAAAGTGGTCTACCAACCAAGAGATGGGAGGGGGGCGACTTCAAAAAAGTAGCTGGCCCATTGTGGACTCTGACAGCAAGAAACCGGAATATGTGGAAGTCTTTAGAGGAGGCCTTTGTCTGAAGACAAGCTGATAAAGATCAACAACCACTTGCCAATGTATAATTTAATTTGTAACACTACTTATAGATTTATCAGTAATAAAGGCTTATATTATTATTATTACATGTTAATCCAGGCTATACACTCATGTATACCAAAATTTAATTTTAATCCGTTTAACCATTCTTGTGTGATTGAGTTCCGAACGTCTAAATTTTCGCATTTATAATATTAGAAGGATAGGGTAAGTACCCCCCCGCGCTAGGCAAGCGCCTAGCGCGTTAGGGCCGACCAGCACGCGACGGCGCGCGAGATTTTTCTCGCACTATCCGTCTCTCTCTTCTTAGAACACTCAGAACAAGAGGTATAGTGCGATAAAAATCGAGAGTATGACGAGGCCGTCGTGTGCTAGACGTGCAGCTTATGACTAACCGATTATTATTTTTTACGAATTTATAGATCAAATTGTTCTAGGGACGAGCTCATGAGGCAAGGCTACGATGACTCATTCCTAATAAATATCTAAATTTGAAAAGGTATAATACAGGAAGCTTTTCCTTATAAGAAAAGTATAAATGCATCGGTCTGGTACTTGAGATAACGGTAGAATAATATACGGTGAATGCAGCTTTACGTGTGGGAATTGGTCACGTGTCGAGAACGTCACAGCGGCGCCATCTAGATCTAACAATGGCCATCAGTAGTGCACGATAACATGGGCAGATAGCGCTACTGCTAACTTCGCGCTATTGCAATTGACCTTATATTTACGCGGTATGCTCAAAACGAATATTCTTAGGTATTCTGATGACAGAGACGATTAGATGCATGGGATAGTGGTCGTTCGACAATAATGTGACTTTAATACGGGTTCATAAATATAATCGGTATGTCGTTTTTAGTGTTCCGTACCAAAATTGGTTCAACGGAACACATGCAATCACGGAGGCTGTCCGTCTGTCGCAGCCAGTTTTCTCGAATACCGTTTGACATAGGAAGCTGAAATTTGGTATAGATATAGAAATTTATGGCCTAATTACATAAATAGAGTCAAAAAGGTGTAAACCCCAATAAAGGGGGTAATAAGGGGTTTCGCAATTTTTTTTTAGGTTTGGAAGGAACGTGTGGGGTATCATTCAAAAGCTCGTAAAATTTTGAGACGGTATACACATTTTGAGTTCTTTTTATACCCAAAGACTTGGAAATACACATGCATAACGGAAATGGTGTGTAGATGGCGGGAAAATTATCAACATGACGCTAGCCTAGCGTCTCATTTTACGCTGGTTCTTCAGTATAGCCGTGCCTGGTGAGGTACATTGCACTTCGCAGTCTGATAAATGAATATTGATATAATGAAAACACAGCATTGTATTGTCGTGTTGTTTCCTGTTTCCGATTTGTTCCGACCGAAACCGAAAAATACCCGATGTCCAGTAATTAGACAACGCAGGTCTGGTTTTTTCAACAATTACCAACGATCCAGTTAAAGTCTGACCTTCGATTCGGTGTAGTTGTTGCGGATCTGGGAGTCAATACCTATATACTAGAGGTGTGGGGTAGTTTAGAGATAGATTGTGAATAGTTTATATTTCCGTACTTATTTCCGAATGAATCCGACGAATCATTAGCATCTAGTAAACATATAAGATTTATTGTTGGCATAATTTATACCAATTGAAATAAAGAACTCCGTACTTTATGAATGTTTGTTTTTAGTGCTCCATATATACAGTGTGGAAGTCTAATACAAGCAAATAATTAAATCAGGTATAGGATTAAGTACCGTAATCATGAATTAACAGGACTTTTTAAGTTAGACTTAATTTAAAGCATGTAAATAATTTTTGAAAAAATATCAAGCAGCAATGTAATGCACACAGCTAATACACCACGTAACAACTGTCAAAAAGTCTGACAAGTACAGTCAGCGTCATATAGTTAGTAGCTGCCAAGGTAGCCAAATATTTCGGTACACGTCTTTATTACTATAGGAATAAGGAAGTGTTACGATATATTTGGCTGCTCTGGCTGCTACTAACTATATGACGCTGACTGTACCTACCTGTCAATCAGCTTTAGTAAAGTGATGCTGCGTAATGAGTGCTTTACACTGCGGGCTGAATTATTTTGTATGGAATTTTTTTTTGGCGTAATTTAGGATAAAAACTAACTAAATACTCGTCTTAGGATCTTTATTAACCACCGTATAATTATTTGCTTGTATTAGACTTCCACACTGTATATTTAAAGCTGATACATAGACCAAAGGTTAATAGACCAAATAGAGGCGTCATAAGTTATCACATAATTTAGTGTTCCCATATTCAGTTTTGTGCAATTTTTTTGTTTGAATAAGTGCGCGTGAGCGTGTGCGACTAAACTTATTTGGCTTGGTTGAAAACCGGCTTCACTAGGTTTTTCGTAATGCTCTGTCTATCTTTTTTCTTGGTCTGAGGTTATCGCTCGCGGATTCGACAAATTTAAAGTTATTAACACAACACAGTAAACTAAAGTAAGTACAACAATAAGTGGCAGTGGGTGGGGCACATTGCACGTAGAACCGATGATGGCCATTGGGACGGAAAGGTTTTCGAGTGGCGACCACGTACCGGAAAGCGCAGCGTGGGTAGACCCCCTACAAGGTGGACCGATGACCTGGCCCCGTATCATGGTCGGCCTTATCACGCAATAAGATAAGAGCGTCGTCTCGTTCTATCGAACGGTGTCAGCCAGTGACGGACGCTCTATCTTGTCACTTATCGCGTGATAAGGCAGACCATGATACGGGGCCTGGTAAAGGTCGCGGTCCGCTGGATGCGGGTGGCGCAGAACTCGTCATTGTGGCACTCTTTGGGGGAGGCCTATGTCCTGCAGTGGACGTCTTTCGGCTGATATAATGATGACGCATCAATATCGATGAATATTTTGGATTTTGTAATTAAACGATTCAGTTGAGAACTTTTTTCAACACTACAAGCAGCTTTTGGTGTTCTATATGTTAACATTTCTACATATTGTTGACTCTATTTGGTTAAAATCTAGAAACAAAATAGCATCAAAGTACGAGGTTCTTTATTTGATTTAAAATTGGAATACCGAGCTGTAGTGGTGAATCGTATTGTTGCCTTATTTAGCATTTCACAGGATACTTTCAGGAAATGCAAGATACCGTCCGCGCGACGTACTTTTAATGCAGGCTCTGCACTTGATTGAGCCTGGCTTCAAAATCAGGAGATAAAGTATGAATCATTTAAAGTAGTCAAAGGCGTTATTACTTATTGCAGGGTGCATAGTGGCAAAGATTATAAAATTACTATGAAACAAACAGCGTAACTATAACTCATCAACTTTGTCGTTAATCAATGACTTATCTGTATATCCAACGAATTCCATCAACTCAACTTTAGTTTATCCCTGTATGGCGTAGGTGACTGTTCGCGGCCGTATTGTAACTAATATGGTCCTTCAAACCGGATTTTGATATCGGTGTTTCCTGTATAACACAATTTGTTGAAATCAATCTTTAGCAAAGCCGCGAACGAGGAAACTGCCTATTTGAAAAAACTTGTCGCGGCATACGAGAGGTTGACAAAGATTAGGTACCTAACTACCTACGCGTTGTGACATTTTCTCAACACATGCTGTAAAGTGTTATAGCTTATAGGGCATTTCGGGGTTAAAACTAGTTATCTACTTGCCAGTAATTAACAATACGACCGTAAACTAGTCTACCTAAGAACCATGTTATAGACAGATTTAGGTTATAGGTATTCGCGGGCTGGGTTTCCGCAACTCCACGTCATAATTGCGCCTATTGGTAATTATTATTAAATAGGTACCTAAGATAGAGGCACATTCACAATAAAACGTCTATAGTATTTCAGGCCAATTTAGTTTTGATGACCGTATGACCTTTGCTAGGTTGCTTAGCTAGGTATTCACAATTCGCGCATTCTGACCAATGAATGCGCGAACAGATGCGCAGATGGCCCGACGGGCCGCAACCCCCTTTTCGGGATGTAAGACGCATCTGCCGTGCCGGCGGCGCCGCGTGTCAGCCCAGCGGTAGGAAGTTAGCTGCGCAACGAATCGATGTTGTGTTAAGTTGCGTTCACTAATAATCTGAAACCTTTTGTATTATTTAGATCCTTATAATATTTTTTTTTTACTTTTTTTATTTTTACTAAATGGGACCTAATCGCGTATAATTATAATCAACTTATTTATTTACCTCACTGAGACATAGGTACTATACAATATATGTAGTTGTACAGTCGACTACAAAGAGATGTATCCATACGATGTTACAAAAATATGTATACATAGACTTTACTACCATGGTAATAAGATATACATACATAACTTTGTAACATTAAAAAACATACTTATCTTTGTAGTCGACTGTACCTAATTATTTGAACGCGTGGTTTGATCATGGCTGTACCTAATTGTAAAATCAGAAATTGTTTTGTCATCAGCCCGTGTAAACAAACAATTAGAAACGAGCGAAATTTGCATATTCTTTGCTAATACCAAAGATAAGGTACCTATCCAGTATCCAGTTTATAAATACATGCTGCTGCACTGTACACTTTAAGTAGGTTAAGTTATGGGTAGTTACCTAACTAGACATAGACATATACATATTTATTCAGTAAACAATACAAGATTGTGTTTGAATTTCTTACAGCTAACAATATAATATCTTATATCTAATAACTACGCTCTAATAACTACACACTCTACCTACTCTCTATCAAATATTTCATGAACACTATAAAAGCACCCTCTTAATAAAAATTGCTTTAATTTTTCCTTCAAAAATCGCACTCCAGGACTTTATAATTGTTGAGCCATTTAGGTGTCAACTAATTTTGTTTTTTTTTATTAAACTTTGAAGTGTCCAGTATAAAGCGAGCTCTAAATGGGTCAACAATTAAAGTCCATGACCTGTAGGTACCGAATTTGACATGAAATTACAGTTTCTATTACGAGGGGTTACTGAGCTACCCCGCGGACAGACGGGCATGACGAAACTATGGGTTGCTTGTAAACAGTTGATTTCGTATCCTCTTTTTGGAAGTCAGTTGATAATCACTGGACTTGCTGGAGCAGCTAAGAATGAAAGCAAATATAACAGCCTTTGGACGCCTGTTGTATCTGGGTCCGCAATGGTACGGGAAAATTATTTGAAGGCGCTGCATTTGAGTATAGATGATGAAAACTTTTTCCAAGTTAAAATTATTATACTCTTTATTTTAATTTCGTCTTAGACTAATTTTTACAATAATTATATCTAAAAAGTAAAATATAAAACTATACATACAAAACATAAAATCATTATAAAAACCTAACCTAGGGTGCAGCCGGTAGCGAGGCGTGGCCTAAGCTACCGGCGGTCAGGGCGACAGAGACAGGAACCTCCTGACTATACGCGCAGTATCCAGGAGTACCGCCTTCTGTATCTGACCCTTGATCCAGCCGCCTAGCGAGAGTCTCTTGAGGTGATGGTCGAGACTCTTCGCAATTAAACCGTTCGCCGAAACGACTATCGGGACGATGATCGTCGAATCAACATCCCACATGGCGGTTACCTCGTGAGCCAGGTCTAGGTACTTGCTGGCTTTGTCCTTCTCGGCCTTCAAGAGGTTCTCGTCATGGGGGATGGTGATGTCGACGAGCACTGCCTGGCGTTTCGATCGATCTGTCAGCACGATATCAGGCCTATTGGCTAGAATAGTCCTGTCCGTGATCACAGATCGATCCCAATAGAGCGTGGCACGACCATTTTCGAGAACTGGTGCAGGTGTGTACTTATAGTAAGGCACTTCGGAGGCCACAAGACCGTATAGTAGAGCAAGTTGCTGGTGAATAATTCTGGCTACAAGGTTATGTCTGTGCAAGTACTCGCCGTTAGCAAGATGACCACAACCGGAGATAATATGCCTGAGTGACTCCCCGGGACGGCGGCATGCCCGACAAATGTCGACCGTACCGTCCTTCAGGATATACCTCCGGTAATTGTTCGTCATGATAACTTCGTCCGCAATTGCACAGACAAAACCTTCGGTTTCCCCGAAGAGATCCCCGAAACGTAGCCAGTTCACCGACGCGAGCAGATCTACATCGGGCCCTGTGAGGGCCTTGTAGAACCGCCCGTGTAGCTCCTTGCTCCTCCATACCGCCGTGCGGTCCTCGGCGCTCATTACTTTAAGCCTGCGCCAGTTCTCGTTTGCCAAGGAGAGCGGGGTGAAGTTTCCGTCTACTGCTACTACGTCGCGATGCATCCCACACTCGTTGTTTAGGAAATAATCCCTGAGGCTGCACACCTCGCGGTTGTGGAGATCTTTGGCATTTAAAAAGCCTCGACCTCCATACTTCCGCGAGATGTACAGTCTCATAACAGACGAGCGTGGGTGTAGCATGCGATGCGCAGTAAGCAGTACTCGGACTCTTCGGTCCAGGGCATCCAGCTCAGTCTGGGTCCACCTTAGTACGCCAAAGGAGTAAGTAAGCAAGGGCATCACCCAGGCGTTGAAGGCGCGCACCTTATTGCCGCCCGACAAAAGACTATTAAGTACTTTGGTCAGGCGACAAAAGAAGCGCTCCTTCACCGCCCGCTTTACGCCCTCACCCTCAATACCCAATGACTGTGACATACCAAGATACTTATAGGTTTCTGCTTCGGAGATAGATTTGAGGGTCATTGTCTCAGAAAGTTGCAAATTTGTTAAATTTACAACTTTCCCCCGCTGTACATGCATGACCGCACACTTATCGACACCAAATTCCATTTTGATGGCGCTACTGAAGACTTCTGTTGTTTTCAGTAGTTCCAACAGGTCATGTGCATTCGGTGCAAATAGCTTAAGGTCATCCATATAGAGCAGATGAGAAATGACCTCACCCTCTTTCCGAAGCCGGCAACCTAGCCCTGAATCCTTCAGCAGGGTGCTAAGCGGATTCAATGCTAGGCAGAACCACAAAGGACTCAGACTGTCGCCCTGGAAGATCCCACGTTCAATCCTTATAGAGTCTTGCAGACCAGACGGGCAATCTCCTCCCCCCGGTTGACGAAGGACTGTGGTCCACTGCCCCATGCAAGCGCCTAAGAAGGATCTCAGAACTGCATCAACTTTATACAACTCTAAGATCCTCCTCAGCCATGAATGAGGCACCGAATCATAGACCTTCTTATAGTCAATCCAGGCGGCCGAGAGGGCCCCTTTGTTCCGCCGGACTCGTTGGCAAATGGTCATGTCTATGAGGAGGAGCTCTTTAGTACCACGAGACCCAACCCTACATCCATTTTGAGCAGGGGCCAAAACGTTGTTTGCAACGATGTGTGCGTTAATTTTTGCTCTCAAAATGGATGTAAGGAGCTTGTACAGCGTAGGCAAGCACGTGATGGGTCTGTAGTTTTTCGCTTCCGTGGTACTACCGGACTTATAGAGCAGGGAGGTGATACCAGTTGTCAAGAAAGATGGCAGGGAACCGAGCTCAAGCGCTCGCTGGAACTGCGTTGCCAAACGCAAGTGTGAGCATCGGAACCATTTCAGCCAGAAGTTGTGTAATCCATCCGGTCCAGGACTTTTCCAGTTCGGCGCCAAACGGATGGCACAACTAACGTCTTCGGGGCTAACGATAACAGTCCCCATGGGTTCGATGAACTCACACTCTCGTTCAACAACACTCATCCACTCGCCTTCGGTGTGTTCGACTGGCACCGACCAGATACTACGCCAGAAGTCAACCATCGCAGTAGCATCGTAGCAATACGCTCTGTGACACAGGCCATGTAGTCGCGGGGCCTGATACCAGTTCCCGCGAAGGCCTGGTTCACAAAGCGCATTACTCGGGGGCGGTTGTTGCCCCCCCTGAAGCAGATCAGCTTTGCAATGAGAGTCCTAAACGTATTGATACGGCACTCAATCCGTACTTGCCATGCAGGGACACCCCCGGTGGTCCTAGGTGCACGGTCAGCGTCCGGAAACTTGACGCGAGCAACACGGCACGCCGCGATGGCCCCGCAGTACATGATTGAGTGTGTATCAAGTAAGTCTTCACTAGCCCGTATATAGGGATCTAGCAGACCGTTTAGAGCTCCCATTAACGCTAGATTGCGTCTATTTACGGGCAGGCGTGGTAATCGTGGCCTAGTGTTGCTTGTGGAACGATACCCCGTAATCGCATCTTCCAGAGCCCTCCTCAGTTGCTCATTGGTCTGGCTACTCACGCTCTGATTCGCACAGTCCTCCTCGTCGGCACTGGGCTCAACCAATTATTATTATTATTATTATCAAGAATTAAATATTTAATCTCGCCTAGTGGTTAAATAATTAGGACTTGTTCTCATAAGTTCATAACACTTTTACCGACAACCGGTGCCGGTTAATCTACACCCATAATAATGCACGGCCAAAATAATGTACAGCCCAATAATCCGTGCCATACTGTACATGGATTATCAGGCTGTACATTATTGGGCCTTATTGGCTCCCCCGACAACCGACACCGTAACCTCCTGTGGAGGAGGAGGTCTAGCAAGGGCTTGTACAGCGTATCGCACACAATGACGTTTCATATATACGTTCCGTTTTACGTAGTAACAACATAATTTCATTGATCGCACACACCTTGCTAACATGACGAAAGAAGTAATCCCATTGCTGTTCTGTAAAAACTTAACCTATATTCAATATTTTGTTTACTTAATCCTTAGGTACTTCCCGGCTATTGGATTATATTATTGTCATATCATTTTATTATATCCAAAATATGATGATCGTTTCGATAACAAACATATAACTAGGCATTAAAATAGTTATAATTTTGGATGTTCAGTTATGTGGTAGGTAGTTTTACAACCCTACCTAACTCTATGATTGTCTATTACAAAAAAAATACAATACCTTTAGGTACTATTTATAATTCTGTGCTAGAGGCGAAACCATCATAGGAATAGGATTAGGTACGTGTAATTGTCACGTGCAGGTATCCGGGACAACACTCAAGACGTATACGTATTAAGCGCCATTTGTTTGTGCAGATGATTAGGATTACTATTTAACCAACTTCAAAAAAAAGTAGGAGGTTCCCAATTCGATTGTATTTTTTTTTTTTTCAACCTCAGAAGTCTCAGAACTCCGTCATTGATGCGCCGATTCGATTTTTTTTTCGTACTACCTAAGTATATGCTTCCAAGTGGGTCCCATTGTTTTCAAAATTCAGTTGGATGATGGGATCCATGAGGAATTGAGGCAACTCCTCAATTATATTAGACACGCGTGTAGTGATTTTGGTATTTTCTATTGTAACTAGTGTATTTACACCTGGAAATCATAAATTTGGTGGAGTGGAATTGATGATGAAGACCACAGATGACTTATGGAATTCCTCAATTATGTACTTAAAAGTACAAAAGTATATATTAAAGATTCTGATAAGATTCCGTTGAAATAGCAACTAATGAAGTGCCAAAGCTGATCCTTGTGGATTTGACGGAATTCCTCAAGTATTATCGACCCACATACAGCGATTCGGTTTTTTTATCTAATAATCAACACATTTGCTCTCGGAAATCAGTTCATGTGGTAAATTGGAAAAGAAATGTGGAAATATTCTCGTGCCTTGGCGGAGTACTAAATTAAAGTCGGTTAAAACTTTGTTTTTAAAGTAAATTATTACAAGAAAGCCCAAAACAAGCTCGGCTCTCGACTCATTCGTTTTTTAGGCATGCCGTTGGCACTGTGCTGGTGCTGTGTCAATTGCATTGCTGAGTGGAGATCTCTATTTTTTTTTTCAATATATATTTCAGGTTTTTGAACCTATATGTGTGTATTTCGGTAGGTAGCACATTCCTGTTTGTTAGTTCTTTAGGTGTGAATGAATGTGTAATGATCTAATGATAATGATTTGTTTGGTATTCCAATAAATGTCTGTCTATTCTATTCTAAACCGTTGCCAAAGAGTTTCTGACATTAAATTTACAAAAAGAAGTGAATATTAGTTTTTAACGGGTCCGCAACGCGCAAGGGGCACCCCTGTAATTGCATGCATCCGTGTGCAATGGTAACTACTGCACCGTCAGGCGGATAGTGCATTTATTTGCCACCATTGTGGTATAAAAACCTCTCGTTTACAATAATAACACAACGCACCTACTGTATCAATTACCCGCAGTGAATAAAGTAGGTAAGTTTTACTAATTGACCCTATTCCGAACGTCCAGAGGGGCTGCCGCGAAACTAAAACGAACTTCGTTCGTGTATCTCCGTCTTTGTCGCTCGATCCAGCAAGTGCAACAGAGAGGGAGAAACACGGACGAAGTTCGTTTTCGTTTCGCGGTGAGCTATAACCACGAACTTCGAATGTCGAAGTTCGGATATCTCTATCTCTATCGTACTTACCATACCTACTCGAGTGACAGGGATGCAAGTACACGAAGTTCGAGATTCGATTTTCTTGGTAGCGCCGCAGGTTAAATTCGTAAAAATCATTGTCAGCGGCGCTACCACGAACTTCGAATGTCGAAGTTCGGGTATTTCCATCTCTATCGCACTCCCTTACTCGAGTGACAGGGATGCATGTATGACGAACTTCGACTTTCGAAGTTCGTGGTAGCGCCGCAGGTGTTTACGTCCTACACGGAGAATGGAGATCCTACAATACGGTAGGTACTGCCACCAACTCCATCATAACCTCGAACATCAGTTCAAGCGTAGCGTACTTAGATAACTACTATTATTAGTCAAATCTGGGTTCATTCACGGTAGCAAGACAAGCCAAAGCGGGTACTTTTCCGAAGCGTATCGTCGCGTTTTCAAATCCTCACGGCATCAGCCTAAATAGAGGGCGTTCTAAAATTCGTCAGGAATAAAAGCGACAATTACGGATTTTTGACGGTCTAGATCTAAGAAACAGAAAGGTTTTTATAGATTCTGATTACCTACTTATTTGCATAGGTCAACTCCTTTTATTGTGCTTAGCGGCCTCTTTTTTAAGAAGAACTGAATATGTTAACCGAATATACCCGATTACCGACAGTAGTTTTCGGAAAAGAGCGCAGAATAAGTTTGACGGCCTAATCCTTAATGCTGTTACATGAAAACCTAATTGTTTTTTTTTCTTTTCACTATCGTAATATGTCACTATTGTGTGTAGCGGCCTCGAATTTTCCTTATTTTTCACGTATACAGCGTGTCTCTGACTTTGGGGCTATAAATGCAAATGTCAATTATGCTCCTTAAACGGAACTACTTTTGCTCTACAACTTTTCAAAAATACGTTATTTTTATATTTTCATTATTCCATACAAATAAAATAACATTTTCAATGTACATCATCCATTTGTTAGTTTTCATACTTGTCAGTGTCATGGATGTCAAATAATGAGGCCGTGTTTGCAATACATTGATGGTACAGTTAAAGTTCAAACACGAATAAATGATAAAAATAATAGTTATTTTACAAAGTTGCGGAACAAAAGTGGTTCAGTTTCAGGACCGTAATGGACATTTGCATTTAAACCCTCTAAGTCAGAGACACGCTGTAGGTATATATGTAAATTGATCTCAATTACACCATATTTTTCAACAAAATCGTACTGAGAACACAAGGATTTTCTCATTAATGTTGGATTATTAGTATATTGAATCTTAAATAACATTAAAGTTCATACTTGTACCACCCACAAAACAGTAAAAAAAAAACTTTTTCCAAAATTTATATTTTTAAATAATTATTCAAAATTAGTATAAATTTGTCGCCGCGCGCAATCTTCTCTCACCAGTGTATAAACTTTCCCGCGTGGTCGTGCCGGAGGCTTCCCCTGGATTTTCCCCAGGCTACCCTCCAACCATGCAATTCGACCGCTATATTTGGGTCCGTCCTATTATAGCCACAGCACAGTCACGTTCAAAAAAGATCTCTCAGTACCGGCGTAGCCGCTGTCCGGGAAAGACCTGTACGTCGAATAATTGTGGCTATTCACGAAGGATAACCGGCAACTAGTCAGAACAGAACACAAATATTATATTGATCTCCGACTAGGCATAGTTGCCTCAGGGTCAAACTATACTAGTGACGCATTCGTGAGACTAATCGGGCAACTTACGAATTGTATAGCTGCCTTGTGAATTATTTTACGAGTGAAAAATCAACCAAGTATATCGCGTGACAATGCAATATTATGGTGACTTGGAGCTGATCTGATGATGGAGCTGGAAGGTGGCCATAGGAACTCCGTAATTAAACGACGCAACCCCATCGAGTTTGAGCTCGTTTAATTAGTCTTGCTTGACGAGTACTTTGATACTATATGGTAACCAGGGTCTGATGATGGAGCTGGAAGGTGGCCATAGGAACTCCGTAATTAAACGACGCAATCCCATCCAGTTTGGGCTCGTTTAATTAGTCTTGACGAGTACTTTGATACTATATGGTAACCAGGGTCTGATGATGGAGCTGGAAGGTGGTCATAGGAACTCCGTAATTAAAAGACGCAACCCCATCGAGTTTGGTCTCGTTTGATATGATGATATGGCGTGAATATGCAACTCCAACAAATTTGGGAAAAATTAAAAATACTAAAACGTTAAAAATAAACTTAAAGAAAAAAAAAGTTTTTAAAAACAAGCTTTTATTATTTGTACTTAACTGTTTGTTTGTGTTTGTTTGTAATTTTGTAGTTGTTTCGTTTTATGTGTTTGTGTTGTGTTTGTTTTAATGTAACTACATCAGTCCACTTTGTGGGGGTCCGCTGCGCCATCCGGTACGTGGTTGCCGCTCGAGAACCTTCCCGCCCCAACGGCCATCATGTTTTTCATTTGTCTGTACAAGTACCTACAAACCACCGACAATATGCAGGGTTGTTGAAGATAACAGTATGGATAAAAAACTTTTTAATCGACTTCAAAAAAGGAGGAGGTTACCTATATGTTTCACTGTATTTTTTTTTATGTACGTAACGTTCGCCGATTTCTCCGTCAGTTGCGGCCCGATTTAAAAAAATAATGATAGTCAAAAATTTATATTTTTGAAATGGTCCCATTGTCACCAAGTCAGGATCTGATGATGGGATCCCAGGGAAATCGAGGGCAACTCTCAAATATTACAGGCACGTATTACCTACGTGTTTCATGAATTCTCTAAAGCTAGTCAAATGTATTTAAACTTATTTAAACTTGTTTTAACTTTTAAATATTTGTTGTATTGTACGTACCTAATAATTAATTATAACGTTTGCTATGCCCTAACGGGGTCCTGTGCATTGCCTAGCTTTAAGTTGCATGTGTCAATTGTTGCAAATAAATAAATTGAAATTGAAAGCTATTCAGGTATTTGCGTCTGGTAGTCATCAGTTCATGTTGGTGGGCTGATGATGGAAGGTACAACTCCTCAACGTTTAGGAGTTGGAGGATATTTTTTTTAATTTTATAGACCTGTCATATTATTTCAAATTATTCAGGTGAGCACACGTCAGGATCTGATGATGGGATCCCAGGGAAATTGAGGGCAACCCTCAAATTTTATAGGCACGCGTGTAGTGACTTCGGTATTTTCTATTATGACTTGTGTATTTATCCTCGGAAATCGCAATTTTGGTGAAGTGGAACTGGTGATGAAGACCACAGATGACTAATGGAGAGTTCCATTCCCCTCCTTTTGGAGCAGTCCTCAAGGATGTAAAGTACGAATTTCACGAGAATCAGTTGAGTCAAATTTCAAAACCGGTTATTAACCGTTTTATTACAGGTTTTAACTAAAAGCTAAATAAAAATGTATTGGAGGATAATTTTACTGTAAGAATGTTAGTTCTGGTTTATTAGTAGGCGATGTGTAGTTGAATAAATAACTAACATTTTTTTTTTACTTTTTATACATCATCATCATCATTGGCCTTGTACAGTCAAGGAAAATGATTCGCTTACCGTTTCGCTGATTTATTGCTTGAGAGATGGACATATCTTAAGGTTTATATTCGCTTCAGCAAGCGAAAGTGTTGACAACGACGGTTGATAACGTGAAAGTTCGGAGGCTGGTCCGAAATTGTTGACGTTATTATCATCTATGATAAGATGATTTAATCAGAGTCTATGTCATGGTAGTACGGCACTTACGTAAGTACATGAATCGTAAGGCCGATACGAGAGCAACAGCTACGACCGAATATTTGACAAGTAAATGTTGTGCACGTTGAGGTACGCCAGGTTCTCATGGGAACAACAGAAGATCGAACCAAGCTGCATCATGCGCAACCATACCTTCGCCCAGGGTCTTCCTCCAATGGTCCCGGTCCTCAGATTCCTGTTTCCTTTTTGTTGGATCGATCTTAAAGGTCAACATTGTCTCGTTTAGACCTACTTCAATCATTCAAACAATCATTGGTCGGCCCTACTGGTCGTTTAAGATGGGCTATTTCGTAAAGGAGCAGCCAGTAAAGATGTCTTTGCTTCAACATAGCAATAATGCTGGGTAAATGCGCGAAGCACCCTCTTATTCGAAACACGACCCTTCCATAAGATTTCTAGAATACGCCGAAGACATCGCATGAGGAGGTTGTTCAATTTCCGCTCCTGTTTTGTATACGATGTCCAAGTTTCAGCACCGTCCAAGATGCATGTCCGGTATACGATCATCTTCGTATTTACAGTCAGGTGTTATCCCATACCCTTGTACTGAGCTTCTCGAACATCGTGGATGCTTTGCCAATGCGGAAGTTGATCTCTACGTCAAGTGAGAGATTGTTTGACACTGGTGGGCTCATGGTAGCAGAAATTGTCTACAACTTTCAGAGGCCAACAGTATTGTTAGACAGATATCCTGGCTTTCAATCGATATACTCCTTAGATTATCTCTCATTCTTCATACATGCTCGTCGATGGACACAACTCTTGTGACCTGACCTTTCTTTAGGATTTGTCCGATTTGGTCACGTAAAGTTCGTCGAGGTCGTCCCCTTCCAACTTTCTATCCACTTTTCCCTCATACACTTCCTTTGATAATCTCCATTCATCCATCCTTTCTAAATGCTCAAACCAACTTACCATGCTCTTCTAAATTTATGTAACAACATCTTCAGTCACTCTGCACCTCAGTCTTATTTTATCGCTCAAACTCATACTAACTTTAATTAAACTTACTAAAACTCAATAAGTGGCAATTTACTAGTTTTTTTTTTGCGGCATTTTATAAATGTAACTCATTTCGGTTAGTAACCGGTTTATAGTGTCCAAAACCGGTTATTAACCGAGCTCAAAAAGTTCCGATTAACCGGTTTTTTGGTTAACCGGTTTGCATTGCTTAGATGCAACCTATAGAGGGGACAGCCAGATAGCCGAACATACGAAAACATTATTGCCCTATAGTTGAATATCGAATACGCTCACAAAATTTCACGAGAATCTGTTTAGAGATGCAACCTATAGAGAGGAGAGCCGGATAGCCAGACAGCCGGACATACGAAAGCATTTTTGCCCTATAGGTACTTTAATATCGAACTCGCGCACAAAATTTAACGAGAATCTGTTTAGAGATGCAATCTATAGAGGGGACAGCCAGACATACGAAACCATTTTTGCCCTATAGTTAAAATATCAAACTCGCTCACAAAATTTCACGAGAATCTGTTGAGAGATGCGACCTATATATAAGGTGCTAACAAATTAAGTACCAATATTATAAGAGGTGTTACATTACATCAAAACAATTGACTTTAAATAGAAATTAAGAAAACTTTTCATATGATATTTTTGTTTTAATTTCTGGTACAAAATAAATAAATTAAAATTTCGACCAAACATAATCAGCCTGTGCATTCAACTGACAAGATGTTAAAACACTATCTGTCAAGTGAACATCGTCGTTTGTGACAAACGTCAATGATTGATTGTTGACTATCTCATTAACAGGGTGTTTTTACGCAGTAACGTTGTATCCCTAATTATCTCCAAAAAGTGATACACACTTTTAAATGTTTCATACCTACTTAACTCTACTCCTAGAGACTAGTACTATCAGCTCTAAAAGTATTGGTACCTAATTTGTTAGCACCTTATATAGAGAGGACAGCCGGACAACTTTAAAAACGCATTTTTAGGGTTCCGTAGACAACAAGGAACCCTTATATGTAGTTTCGCCATGTCCGTCCGCCTGTCTGTCTGTCCGTCTTCGGCTTAGCTCAGTAACCATTACAACTAGAAAACTGTAATTCAGCATGGGTATATAAATCAATCACGCCGACAAAACAGTACAATAAAATCTTGAAAAAAAATTTATTTTAGGGTACCTCCCCTACACCTAAAGCGGTGATGTAATTTTTTTTTCTCGTTAAACCCATGGTGTGGGGTATCGTTGGATAGCTCGTTCATAACTATTATGGGTTTCTTATAACCATTTTTGAAATCAGTGATTCGTTTGCGAGATATTGGGCTTTAAAGCCTTAATTTTTTTCGAGTCTTGTGTCCCCCCCCCCCCTGCCGGCTAAATGGCTACTACTGGGGATGTGAAAAAAATCGTGGTAGTAGTACATATAATGAATTTAAAAGGAAAACTATCACGGACAAGAAGGCATAAGCAGTTACCGAGTAACAGTCGACGAACTTAATGTGTACTTGGAAAGGCCAATTATACAAATTCGGCCGACGCAACCGCACCGCACGTCGATGTAACTAAGACAAGCATCTACGGAACCCTACACTGCGCGTGGCCAGACACGCACTTGGCCGGTTTTTATATTTAAAAAAGACGTAACCAAATATACTTTGTAGAGTATTTTAATATGAATAGAAAATATGTGCACATAAAGCAAACACATTGTTCAAGTTAGGGTACCACGTTAGCGAAGTAATACTTAAGTACCATCTTTTAGTGCAAGTATTAATATCGGTCGCGCATTCGCTCCAAACGGTGCGCTTTACAGCTACAGTAAGCTTGTGTGCGTGCTAGTAGTACTTACACACACAAACGCACTACGCCAAAATCTCAAAATACCAAATCCTGAGCGAGCGCTTTTTGTTATTCGAATAACACTCTTAGAAATTCAAATTCACGGCATAGGTACATTAGGTATATATAGTATACGCGAACAACCTTATCACGCAACGTTGCCTTAACCTAGCTTGTATTAGGTAGGTACCTAATTTAGATTTGATTGATACCAATAATATTAATTAATACGCATAAAATACGTACCTTTTTTTGTTTCATAGGGAAACGGAAATGCTTTTACGCATCCCGCCTGGCTGGGGATCCAGGACGGGTATGACGGATTCCCGGGAACCGCCCGGACTACCGTCTAAAACCCCACGGTGTTCTACGCGCTGCCCTTTGGCGGAGCTACGGGAACGCTTGCGCACACTTCCGCGACTCCGCCAGCAGCTGTCCCTAATGTGGGACCCGTCAAGGGGGAAGGGTAAGCCCCGCCCCCAGAAAACCATCTTAAGGAGCGTGCCTTTAACACCTGGCACTTTTGACCCACTCTTAACCACTTGGTGCCACTTTTGACCCTTCTATAACTTAAAACCTCTTTAACGTAAACACATAAAACTGCGTGTGTTTAATTATATCCATAAGGACATCTAGAAGCCCAAATTTCATGAAGCTAGCTCAAAGGGTTATAAAGATATGAAGGTCAAAAAGTCGTAAATTTTAGCACTGACTGACTGACATATACCTAAACCTAACCTACTTCCAGATGACCTAGAAGGATGAAATTTGGAATCCAGCTCGGTAATTGTGTGTAAGCGTAGGAAAAAATCTAAAAATAAAAAAAAAGTAAAAAAATAGGGGGGCCAAGTCAAATCTAACCTACTTTAAGATCTCACATTTTTAAATAACAGCAATTGTTATAGGTATCCAATAAAGCAAAGAAATAGAGTTTAATACTTGTTTATAATGTTATATTGTTCCTATAAATACATATTTGGATTTTGCATACAACTTGGCATTGGCACTCATTTAGATCTCCACTCTTTTTGCGGCGAAGCCCACATCAAGTGTAAAGAGGACGCACTTAATCCCCCCGCACCGCTGTCTAAATGCAGTGTACAAAAGTACGTCACAGATTCTGATAAGATTCCGTTGAAATAGCAGCTAATGAAGTGCCAAAGGAGATCCTTGTGGAATCGACAGAAGTCCTCAAATAGGTATTATCGGGCCACATACAGCGATTGGGTTTTTTTCTCTAATAATCAACGCATTTGCTCTCGGAAATGTGGAAATGTTCTCGTGGCTTGGCGGAGTACTAAATTGAAGTCGGTTAAATCTTTGTTTTTAAAGTAAATTATTCTATATTAGGTGTGCGGTGTCATTTACTACACGGGTATAAAATAGTATACATATTGTCTCATACAATTTAGCCAAGCTATACTTTTTAGCCCTGTACCATGCCGGACACTTGTACAGGCTGTCTGTCTGGTGGGCGGTGGCAGACTTCAATTTTAGATACATTATAAAAACATATTAATATACTTATAATCAATCAAAGGGCTTTATAAAAACGCCAAATGGTTTGAGACTTTTCATAAATAATAATAATAATAAACCATTTATTTCAGCCATCTAAGGCCCATAACAACAAATACCTTAAAGCCTAACGTACATACAATACATATAAAAAAAACGAATTATTTAGGCGACGAAACAGCGTGGCTCCGTTGCGTCAAGTCCGGTGTAAAATTCGGTAGGTTGCCCCGGAACCGCCGAAACACGACATCCTTCGGCCAGAAGTCAGCACACGCGATGGTCTCCTGCAGCGGCCGCGACACGCGCACCACAAACGAGCTGAAGTGCACGTAGTGGCGCGAACGCAGCTGGAAAACCCTCAGCGAGTAGCCAGTCTTTTGGTGAATATACTCCACCATGTCATCAGCCGTGGCGGAGCAATGCAGGCGCGACACGTACAGCGCTTTACTAGGTGTGGCAACCCGCAGACCAGAACCAACCGGCTCTGCTGTACCACACTGAGTCTTTCGCGGCTTGCGCTTTCTTGTCACCGGCGTGAAACCCTCCTTATCCACATCGGTGCGAGGGGCCTTCTCTTTTGGAGGACCCCGATCTTCACGCACAAATAAAAACGAACGCTTCACGCATAAATGCCCTGACTGTAATTAGTGATGGCATCATCTTATTCAACAACAACAACATTCAACATGTTGTTAACCGATGACTATTCTGTGACTATACCTACAATAATAAAATAACACTCACTGTCCATAATAAGTAGGTATAGATTGAATCGGAGATTCCAAACACTCCAAACAGTCTTTGTTGGAACGTCATCCTATTTGGTAGCGTTGGGCCGAACGATCCACTTCAATTCAATACAGCTACAGCTTGCTCATGCTCATGCTTAGTTAGTGATACACAACGCGCGTCGCCGCACGCCTCTTTACGCAGCGAATACTGCTATCGCAAATTGTACTCGTACCTACTTAGTTACTGTACTATTAATTCGAAATTGATCTTCGTTGCGCGGGTTAATTGCTCGCGAATTTCGTCAATCGGAACGTACCTGTTTACATTTTTTTCTATTATTCACGTTAGACGGCAAAAATGTGACATTTCGATAGTGCGTCTCTGTTGCTCGTTATTTTAATGAGAACATAAACATTGTTCATGTTTGTGGATGAATTTCGTATAGGAAAATATTGGGTTCAACAGCTGTTTACTAAAATTTTAGGTACCTACGTAAGTAAGTATGCGATTACTTTATATATTTTTTTTATAAAGCATTTTACTGTCTTTGTTGATAAATATTTAATCATTAATAGTACATTACTACAGAGGCCGGAAGTAAGGGGTTGCCGGCCGAGTACATATAGACGGCCGACCGTAGCGAGGTCGGATAGTTTTGAGGCTGGCAACCCCTTTTCACGCCGAGAGGTATGTATAGTGCTGTTCTCAAACATGCAATGAAGTAAATTAAAAAAAACCGCCAAGAAATCAAACTTTAATTTTTCGCCGTGATCACAAATTGTGGAATGGAAAGAAAGAACAGAGGCCTAGGCCTCCAATTTTCTATGAAATGCCATTACGGGTCTCTCGTCTCGCTGCGCCCGAAACGTGACACTTCGAAGCCCATTATGAAGGACACGACGTCAATATTTCTTTGCATGTTTGAAGAAAAAATTTAAAACACTAATATTCTCTATAACATCTATACAATAAAAGTAGGTAGGTATGTCTTGGTAGATGTAATTAATTTAATATTCAGGGGTAAGTAAATATAAATGGTGCAAGATCGGAAAGTAATCCCAACGAGTGGAGGCGTGTAAAAAGCACGAGTGTAAGCGAGTGTTCTTCAACGACACGAATTGAAACTTGGTTAGCTGGAAGAGATCTCTTATAGGGATAAGTTTGCCCGTGTACTTTGATCTATTGTGTGACATGTATATTCCTTAACTTGTTATTGTGTACAATAAAGTGCTGACATACACACATAATATTATGAACAAACTCGTGAAGATTAAACATTAGGTACTTAATTATTTTATTTCGGTAGGTACCTAAGTATTAAGTACTAGTAACAAACAATTTCACGAAGTCGTAAGATTGATTGGTTGGTAGCCGGTTATCTAGGATGTTTTCAGTAAAAGAGTAGGTACTGGCGTCCCTCAAGGAAGTATTCTTGTCTACAGTCGCCATCAAATAAATCGGAGCGGCCAAAGTGCTCACAAATATCTGAACACGCCTCTTCTCTAATGCCTCGACAATAGAGGCGTGTTCAGATATTTGTGAACAGTCTGGCCGCTCCGATATAGGTATGTCATGGCGACTGTACATAACTGACTGTAATTACTTAGCTTAGTGGACTGTATTTTTTAAAGTTTATTCGAAACGAGTACTTTGATATACCTATAGGTACCTATTGATATTATGTAACCTTCATAAACCAAGATCGTTGTATAAACCCAACAAAATTCTCAATTAACAGTGAACCTGGCGAACTTGACATTTGGTTCGCTAGGTTGACAACAATTTGTAATTGGCACGTTGGCCTTATGTTGACTGTAATGCAAAACTAAAATAGATACCTAAAAAGGAGGTAAAATGTCGACGGTCCCAAATAACAGACTCGGATCTGCAAAACAGCTACTTTTCAGAAGAAGGGGACTACTATGGGAGAAATTGTTAATTAATGGAATATCGCTATTCGCTGTCAAACTTCGAATGGTTGCTAAAATATTGTAAGGTTGTTTATTTTATTAGTAGCCGTTGAGCATACCTGTACTATTGCAGCCATTATTTTACTTTTTACAAAAACCGCTTATGTTACTTTTTTTACCGAAATAGATTAATTTGTTGGAAGTGCCACATACGACATTTTTCTCTGGATTTTGTATAGTTTGTTATGGGTGCGTAACGATCGATATAAAAACTTTTGATATATTTTCACTGGATATAACGATTAAAGGATATAATGCACTTTTTATATAACAACATTTGGTATATTCTCATGTAATATAATTATCAACAGATAATGAACTTGTAATATAACAACTATTAATCTAACAGACATAACGTATAACATACATGGGATATAACTTTGTTCGATATAAAACTCAGTTGGTTTAATGTACTATTGGCATAATCCCCCGCAGTAAAAAAACGACAAATAATTATAACAATGGTATTATTTGTAGGTTAGGTTAGGATTAGCTTGTGTCCCTTAGAGCGGAAATAGGACCCCGCGAAGCGAGGTGACGTCGACACGCTGGCGGTTAGGTTAGGTTTTGGGTTAGGTTAAAATAATAATGTGTGTGTGAAAAAATATATATCTTACAAAACATTATACCACTAATACTTATATCTAATATACTTACATTATATCCATTAAACGTTATATCAAAAATGTATTATACTATTTGAACATTATACGCCACGAAATTATACTGATTGTTGTTATACCAAAAGTTTATTATGTCCCTTGAGTGATTATATCCAATGAAATTATATTAAATGTTGTTATATCCAGTGAAAATACACTCAGAGGCAATGAAAACGGGTCACTTCCCATGGATTACTTTACAAAGTGACCCGTTTTCATTGCCTCTGAGTGTAATTCCCAATGTAAACTATGAAGGTACGCTACCTCAGAGGCAATGAAAACGGGTCACTTTGTAAAGTAATCCATGGGAAGTGACCCGTTTTCATTGCCTCTGAGTGTATATCAAAAGTTGTTATACCAATCATTACACACCCGTTTGTTATACCTACCTATACTATAATATGTAAACGAAGTAGTAGGTAAGTAAACGACCAAAAAGTTACCTACTCCAAAAATGTCGTAACTGGCAGAACCGACATTGTTGCACGGAAACACTTATTTAACCATTTAATACAGAGAAAATTTACTTGATATGATAACTTAACAGGTTGTAAATTACATTAAACACAAAACAAAAAACACGCTTTATTTTCCCGTGTAATATTGTAGAAAGTGGCATAATCCGACCCCTTGCCCTTGAATTAGGCACTTTATTTTGGTTAGTAAGTACCTAAGTATTCTTTATTAAGGCGGCGGGTATAGGGCCATGGGCATACTTTGGATTCGTCGTTTTGTTAATATTTATGCACTTATTTGTGCATTACGCTGAGGCTTCGTGCTGGCAAATACAAACAGAATCAGTCAACTGGACCAAAATGCAATAAAATCTCTAGTGCAGTGTTATTTAACCCGTGTGGGTCGGGCGGGACCCCCGAAATGGTCCCGTGATACCTCTTTAGGGGGATTAAAGAGCTACGCTACAACAAATTTTAGTTCACTTCTGCCGTAGGTTGCATCAATCAGTTGCATCAATGCGATCAATAAAGTTCTTCCATTTAACATCACTAATTTCATTGTGTGACCCGAACTGACGCGACTACGCGAGATACCGTTTGTGTACAACATAACAAACTTAACGCAGGACTATAAGACTCGTTCTGCACGAATATCATGACTATCATGAGACGGCCGCGATATACTTTCGATTTTTCTCGCACTATCCGTATCTCTCTTATTAGAACACTTAGAACAAGAGGTATATTGCGAGAAAAATCGAGAGTATGTCGCGGCCGTCTCATAATAGACGTGCAGAACTCAAACTGATTAGGTGAAAAGGCTTATTCTGATAACGCGTATTGAAGAATAACAACGAATGTTGAAAGGAATCATTGGCAAGTACCAAACTAGTGTCACAGCGTCTTACTATAACGATACACGCAGGCACACTTTAATAGTGACTTGGTGCCAACTACGCCATGTCCTCGTGTGTGCACGCACCACACGACCAGTAAGTATTGATCAGTACCTTACTCAATGTGTCCAAATTTTACACTAAATGTTAGTTTGTTTCTAAATTATTATTTTCTAATGTAAAACCGGTTAAATATGAGTCGGACTCGCACACCAAGGGATCCGTAAAAAATTATACGCGCGCGCTTGGTGCGCGAGTCCATTAGAAAATAATAATATAAATAGTTCGTTTTAGTCACAGTAATGGAGGCTTGAAGACTAAGTTTGATTTTTCGACAGTGTCAAGGGATTGCATACTTAAGAATTTGATATTAATTTCAACGCGATATCTCCATCCACGTCTTCCCGAGAAAAAGGATTTTGACATACAGACAGACAACGTTTTGATCCTATATTGAGTTGGTATGGTATGCGAAGAGAGGCCTTATTTATATCGGATTTATAAAATTATCGGTTATCTTTCTTTTGATACAAAATGATAATGCAAACTATGACGGTATATAAATAATACAAATTGGTCAATTTCAGTGTAGATGTGTAAGTAGGTACCTATCTATACAATTCAATTTACTAGGTGTTAATCACAATTTCCACTTTGTTATAATATTACTATTATTTTGTTATTTTCTATAACAAACATTTTCACGCTCGTCCTGGTACAATCTGAGTTCATTATCTTGATTTGATAAAAATTTCAAGTAAGTACTTTCAGACAAAGGAAAGCAAAGCGCAAACGATGATAGGTACAGTCGATTACAAAGAGATGTATCCATACGATGTTACAAAAATATGTATACATAGACTTTACTACCATAGTAATAAGATATACATACATAACTTTGTAACATTAAAAAACATACTTATCTTTGTAGTCGACTGTAGGTACATCCTATTTTGATAACAAATCACGGTGCTCTAAATTAAAACAATAATGGGTGAGGACCAAATAGCCCAGTAATAGACCAGTAGTTAGCATGGTTAATTGGTACACCTAGTAGTTAAAAAGTTCCGTTGTGACACGAAAATTAACCATAGAATTGTTGGCAAATTTTCGTGTCACAACGGAACTTTTTAACTACTACCAATTAACTAGGCTAACTACTGGCCAAGAATTTGGTCCTCACCCTAATGTGGTTTTAAAATTTTGGTATAGGTAGGTAGTAATGCATTTTAAAATTAACAAGACGCTAATTAATTACATAATAGGTAATACGAGAAGTAATACCTCAGTCAAGTCATAGCTGGATGACTGTAGTTAGTAGGAATAAAGACACTGATTCCAGTGCTACTACCATGAGTTGCCATTGAAAACTCACATTACGTCAATGCGGTCGATAGCGAATAAACGCGCCTAGAATAAGTTTCGATACTTTCGATAGAACTCGTAGAATCAGTACGTCTAGTGTGAGTTTGCATTGAGTCACGTTAACTTGACTCGATAGCGTCTGCGTAAATTATTAGTATGAAGAATCTATACACCGCCCCTGGCGGTCACTTATAGAACTAAAAATCCAGTCGGTAGCTTGAGTCACTTATAAGTTTACTGAGGCGCTAGCGTCAAGTCGCAGTCACATTTACGTTTACCGTACTCGCTAACGTTAACTCAATTATTCAGTATAATTTTCGTTAGCCACGGAATGACGTACCGTAAAATGCTGCAACTTTGCCTGGATTTTGACGTTTTTTTCTTATATCTGTGAACCTATTTTTCATTATGAGTTTAATGAGTATTAGTCGGAAAACATACCCTATGTCTTGCCAGATAAGACTCAAATCTCATTACCTAATCATACTGTATTTCCGATTTACAAGCAATCAAAGTGGCAGGCAAAGTTGTAGACCTAAGACGTAACTTTGCCTAGGCGGATATCTCAATAAATAATGTGTTGCTATTTGTAATAATATTTACTCGTGTGCATGAGACATTGGGCTTGTCCCTGGCAGTCAAATTATTGCCATAAGCTTAATACTTTTTTTTTCACAGGCAATAGGTAAAGTTGTAGCAGGTTCCACAAACTTTCTATACAAAAATATTGTTAACTGTAGGGTTGTGCCAAAAAAAAGATCATTATATAATAATATATTTTTATTTTTAGTTACAAAATAATCAACAAACAATAATACCCATTTTTTTCCTTATTTTTTTTAAACGGAATAACGCCTAAATAATTGATAATCGTTCATAAATTTGCGCCAAATTCATTTTTAGGGTGACACCGTAAGATGTCACGTGACCTGATCGAAAAACTGTTACAATGTTATTGAGTTTTCACTTCTGCCGGCACTCCCGGAGTGCAACCCGGTCTTTTATTTATTTATTATAAGTACATTGCAAGTACACTTTTTTGCTAATTCACAATGCATTATTATAGTGTAAAGTTCTATTTCATTGTAAAGTTCTAATCAGTCCCATCACCTTTAAACTCCAACTGTAGGTAATCGACCTGACAACCCATTTGATAAGAAAGATAACTGCAAGACAAATCAAACGAGCCTAAACACAGTGGGTTTATTATGTGTTGTTTAGAAGTTTCTATCTTCGGTCTCCATTATCAGACCATCTCGATGGTACCATAAACATTGCACTGTCACCCAAGTTACATAAGTACGTTAAACACCTCAATTGGTCGCTAATAAGTGGTTGAAAAATTTATTGCAAATCTTGAACTAAAAGACAAACATACAACATAATTATAATACAATAGATATACAATTTGCAAGTAATTACAATAAAAATAACTTAAGTACCTTTACGTTTTTTTTGTTAACGTTAGTTTATTACTGCATTGTCAGCAGATCTACCCACACTGAAAGTTGGTGAAAATCGACTTGCAAGATTTGACTTAAACCAACAATCATTGCAAGTTAATAAAAAGCTTGTAATAAATAAACTCATTTAAGCAGGCTTATTTTTACTATTTTCTGTACATTTATAAAACCCAGCTAGTGACAGCCCTAGACCCAGGCAAAATTGTGTCATTCAAGTTTCCAAAACACTGCCCAATATTGCCTAGTACGTTATTATGCTGAAATCATGTCCTTTTCTTGAAAATATTAAACTTGTGGAATATAGACAGTCTTTACTTACCCTGGGACGTTACCACTTCTCAAAAAACACCTTTTTTGTAGATAAAAGTTCAAAAGTTGCGAGACACTAAAAAAATGCTGCCACTCACTCCGACTTATGATGCGTAACTGGCGGAGCAACAATGGAGTTACCATTGTAAAAAATTAAATATGTGTTGCCAGAATAATGAAAATTCCTACCAAATGGTAAAAAACAAGAAAAAACTAAGCAAATTCGAGAGGTCATAATTGAAACGAAATAGGCAAAATTGAGTTTAAATGGCAAAGTTGCAGCATTTTACGGTACCGAAGTGAACCACGCGGCCTGCGGTTGCAATGTGATAACAGAAATCGTGTAGGTAAATGGAATACTTAACTTCAATAAGTAGGAATATTTATTGATTGAATAATACTTCTAATAAGTTTACACACTCCAATTTCTAGTGAGAGTTTACTAGTAATACGGTATTTTTTACCGACTTCAAATAAGGAGGTTCTCAATTCAGTTTATTTTTTCATGTGTGTTACCTCAGTCATTTATGAGCCGATTCGTAATTTTTTTTTGTTTGAAAAATATGCATCCAGATTAGCCCCATTGTATCCAAAAATCCAGTTGGATGATGGGATCTATGAGGAATTGAGGGAACTCATCAATTATATTAGGCACGCGTATGGTGATTTCGGTAATTTTTATTGTAATTCGTGTATTTACTTCCGAAAACCCCTAATTAGGTTAAGTGAAACTGATGATAAAGACCACAGATGACTTAGAACTCCTTAGTGATGTAGGCACGTCACATATAAGCAATTTAGGCTTTTTAGGGTTCCGTAGTCTACAAGGAACCCTTATAGTTTCGCCATGTCCGTCTGTCCGTCTGCGGCTTAGCTCAGTAACCCTTACTACTAGAAAATTCTAATTCAGCATGGGTATCCCACCGACATCGACATAACAGTAGAATAAAATCTTGAAAAATATTTGTTTTTAGGGTAGTTACCTCCCTAAACCTATTGAGGATATAATTTTATTTCTCTCGTTAAACCCGCAGTGTGGGCTATCGTTGGATAGTTTGTTCAAAGATAATAAACTTTCTTAAAACCATTTTTCAACACAGTTATTCATTTGCGAGATATTGTGAAAAAAATCGTGGCAGTAGTATTAGTACATATAATGAATTTAACTATGTAGTTATAAATTAATTCAGCCGACCACGCACCATTTAGTTGGCGCGCGCGTGTCGATGTAACTAAGACAGACAAGCAATTACGGAACCCTACACAGCGCGTGGCCCGACACGCACTTGGCTGATTTGTAATAACCGAAGCATTTGCCTTCGGAAAGCAGTTTAAAGTAAAGAGAAAAGGAAATTAGGTAATGTTCATATAAGTAGTGTGGCTTGGCAAGCACCAAATTAGTTAGTTTTTTTCAAGTAGGTACGTAAATTATCGATAACTATCAAATATGTGACGCGTGGCACCGGTATTGTTTGGCTACAGCTACAAAACCTTACTCACTAGCTAGTTTAGATTTCATAAGGTGTACCTTTAGACTTACAATACGAGTAGTACCGATCATTAGTACTACTAACTACAACTATACTACGAGTGACCGCTACAGGCACTCATGATAATGCTAGCATGTGTGCAGTGACAGGAAACTCATGGTAATGCTACAGGGGTTATGAAATGTAAAATTAGTCATAAAGAGTAAACACACATCAGGTCAAGCGTAATGGCTCCATTCACTGTCCTTTTGTCTGTGTGAAGAAATCTCAATGGAGTAGACATTACTCAGATAATAACAGTAGCGTACAATTTATGTACATAAATACATACATATTCATTAGTATTTGGTAAAAATGTTGCAAGAGCAGAGCAACAAGTCAAATTATTATTAGTAGTTTTCTTAATATGTTAATCGTTTCGTACATTTTATTTAAGTTGCCTTATTGATAGGAGAAAAGTGGTAGGTAAGTGAAGAAGCTCATGTGCTAAAAAAAATCGGTAAAACGATCCCATCTAAAACTTGGTAGGGTAATAAAATCACAGTACCTATCATTACTTTATTACTCATTCCCCATATAAATATTATGACATTTATGACCTTTTTATATGTCCAATAACTAAGTATAGCGACTCGCACCGTGGCTCATAAAAATGAATCATCATCATCATCATATCAGCCGAAAGACGTCCACTGCTGGACATAGGCCTCCCCCAAAGAGTGCCACAATGACCGGTCCTGCGCCACCCGCATCCAGCGGACTCCCGCGACCTTTACCAGGTCATCAGTCCACCTTGTGGGGGGCCTACCCACGCTGCGCCTTCCGGTACGTGGTCGCCACTCGAGAACCTTTCCGCCCCAAAAATCAAAAATGATTCAGTATAATAAAATTAAAACTAAACCGTTATGATTATACATTTTTCCAAAATAAAGCTAGTCGTTAGTAAAAATCTCATCTAAAATGGTTTAGTAGATTATATATTTACATTAGAATTATAATATGTATAATGATTAAACAGGCGTAGCCGGGAACTCCGCTTTGTAGGTACAGTCAGCGTCATATTGTTAGTAGTAGCCAAGGTCGCCAAATATTTCGGACATATTTGGCTACTCTGGCTGCTACTAACTATATGACGCTACTAACTATATGACGCTGACTGTAAGTACCTACAAAGCGGAGTTCCCGGCTACGCCTGTTTATTCATGTTCCTGTTCATTCTGTAATATTAAAATATAAATAGAACAAGATAGGAAATAGAATAGATGAAAATAATACGTTTCGGTTTTCAGATAATCAAACATATATTTCTAGGTCATAGTTTGTAAGTACAACGATATTTATTTATGATAAAAATGTGAATGTTTTGTTTACTAACGACTTGCAACTAGGTCAAAGTCGATCTTGCATCACAAGATTCACAAGTCATAACGTTCAAGAATATGTCATTCTAGGCAAAATGGTTAAATTTCATCAACAGAGGGGGTCACTTATAAGCGCATAGGCGTCAGATATATAGGCCTATAGAGGCCAGGCAACGAATGGTCAAAAAAGGTATAGAGGGAAATGCTTGGAACACAATTATACTGCCGTCCTAAGCCAAAAGGACGCATCTGACTACGAGTCTCATAGTCAGATGCGACCTTTTTGCTTAGGACGGCAGTATAGACTTCGTGACTTTGTTTGGACTAGTTAGGAGGTGAACATATCAAAACTCCCCGCCCCCCGTAGCCCTTGAGCCGCTAGGAGGCGGAGGTTTGAAGGTCCCATTTTTCGGTTTTTCACTTATTCGGAAACTGCGTCCTATAGCGGCATGAACACCATAGACAATGAAAGTTGATTAAATTTTCTACAAGTTTTATTCAGTCAAGTTTTTTTGATATGTTACTTATATGTAGTTTACGAGATATCTCCCAACTATATAGTTCAAACCAAGTTATGAAGTCTAAAATTGTGTTCCAAGCATTTCCATCTATATACCTTTTCGTTGCCTGACCTGTTACTATTGTAATTTCTTTTTTGTAGAATATTACAGTATTTTTTACAAAATAACCATCTCTCATGTCTTGCAGTACTTATTTCATTTTAGAATCCTCTACACCTTAAGTTCCTTCAACGTACATGTAATTATGCGTTGACGTTCATAAGATACAAGAGTATTTCTTAGAAGCCTGGCCCGGCAGCGAATGTGTTAATCATTTTAACCTAAAAATCGGCCAAGTGCGTGTCGGGCCACGCGCAGTGTAGGGTTCCGTAGTTGCCTGTCGGAGGGCGGTTGCGTCGGCCGAATTTGTACGAAAGTTGGCCTTTTCGAGTACCGTAATATTTTTTGAACAAGCTATCTACCGATTCCCCACACCATGGGTATAACGAGAAAAAAAAATACGCCCCCGCTTTACGTGTAAAGGAGGTAACGTAAAAATATTTTTTTTCATGATTTTGTTATCAAAAAGTCAGGTAATTGCGACCGCCCTCGATAGGCTTCACGACCCCCAGGGGGTCGCAACCCACTGTTTGGAAAACACTGGCCTGCCTACCTATATAACAATTTTATAGTTAACGTAGAAAAACGCATAGATTAGATTTCTTTATTTCATAATATAAAAATACAATATAAATTGCCCTTGGTCAATTTACACGACTTGATATTATGATCGTCAAATAAAAATAAAAACTTGAATAAACATAGAAGCCATTGTGTGTAATACGTAGTACTGTGACGGCTAACTGCAATAACCGGCCCCGATGAAAGTGCAACTGTTGTGAAACGCGACGCATCTGACTACGAGCAATACACCTGCTTAGCTGCATCTATAGGGCGTGTGAGCATAGCAATCCTGTTGTACTTACGTCGCCTAAGACTTACGCGGAAGTCCGTTTTATTTATATACTATCTTGCGCCCACGACTTCGTCTGCGTGGACCCGGGGGTAAAAACTATCCTATATTTCAATCCAGGCTATAAACTATCTTCGTGCAAAATTCCATACAAATCGGTTGAGCCGTTTAAGCGTGATTGAGGTGAGTAAAAAACATCAAAAATCTAAACTTTCGCATTTATAATATTAGTAGGATTATTTATTAGGTTTTTTATTGATTGCCAACAAAATAATACGGTAGATTACTATTAGATTACTATTACTATTACTATCAGGTTAGAAGTAAAGTACATCGTCTTCATCGTCAGCCCGGCCCATTTACGTCCCCAAGCTGAGACTACATCATGGATGGGAGGGAAAAGTCTGTAGTCTCTTATGCTAGTCCAGAGTACGTTGAAGACTTCACAATACATCTTTGAATTTACATAAGTATGCAGGTTACTTACCTATATTTTAAATTGCCGGAAACCTAACCGGTGCCTACTTCTTATATAAAAATTCGAGAGGTATACAGGTACTGCGGCAGGACGATGTTTAACTTTACTGCTATTCGTAGGTATACCTGAGTGAGTTTTGTTTAGCAATCGTCATTAACGAGGCACTATGTCTACTATTCTGTTGTAACCGCCATCTTACGAAAGGAAAACTAAAGGCTTTCGGGCGTGACGTCGAGGCCGCTCCCCTCAAGTTCAAGGCCCCTGTTCTTTGTTCCTGCCTAATGTATGCCATAGAATTGATAGAATGCAGTGAATTCCATTCCTATGGAGAGGTTTTCAAGCCTCATGAAACGCAGAAATTATCCGGTTGATATGCTTCGTTTAAATGTAGGTAAATTATATTTAAGAATGTCCACTTATGTATGTAGGTGTAGGTGCTAATGACGAAAGAAGAGTGAGAGAGAGAGTGAGGAAAAAGTGGATGAGGCAGTTGGAAAGGGAAGATCTAGTCGAACTGTTTCCGACCAAATCGGAGAAATACTGGAGAAAGGTCAGGTCATGAGTATCCTAAAACACAAACCGCCGAGCATACGTATGTGAAAACTGAAATGCAATGAAGATCGTAGCAAGGGAACCCCGAGATCTCTGCCTAATGTAGTTATAGTTATGTATATGTTATAAGCAATCTGTATAATGCACGTGTTCTATACAATACCTAGGCAATGGCCCTAGTCATTTAGGCAATGTATGAAATGATATATTTGTTTAAGTCTATTTTATACTTTACCTAGGCAATGTCTACAATTCCTAGGCATTGTATAGAATGCCCGTTGAATAACGGGCAAAGTATAAAATAGAGTGAATAAGCAACAATTTCTAACCCTCATTCTGTCCTATAATGTCTTATCTTAACTGAAATCAGGTGATCCGTCAGAGAACCAAGGTGATTTCGCAGCCTCCAAGATTAGTAAGCTGCTGCCACATTTTAACCTAACCGCCAGCGTGTCTATTTCCGCTCTAAGGGACACAAGCAAATCCTAACCTAACCTACAAATAACACCTTTGTTACGATTATTTGTGGCCCGCTTTCATCTTCTTCACACATTGCCCGATGTTCAATAGGCATTCTATACAATGCCTAGGCAAAGTGTATAACAAGTCTTATTTCATACATTGAATGCACTTTTTACGCAATGTATAGAATGCCTAGGCATTGTATACAATACCGGATTACACAGATTGCCTATGACATATATACCTACCTTAGGAAAATTCAGAAAAAAACATAAAAAATTAACGTTAAGTATATACTTTTCGTGGGTTTGGCCGATATTGTTTTATCAAGCGTACCTAAGTACAACGGCTGCAACACGATAAGAGCTAATGAAACTAAATATTAGCTGCTGGGTAGCGCCTTATTTGGAACAACGGTCAGTATGAGAAAGATTAACGGTGGTTATCTAGTTAGTTAGTAGATATGAGACAACTATTGACTTTTTATTGTACCAACTGTTATGCTTGTAGGTATTAGATCCAACCTTTATGGGACCGATTTTTGACTTTCGAGCGCCGCTCGACTCGTTCACTCAAAAACTGACAAAAATTACGAAATGCTATTTTGAAATAGCGATAGAAAATTTAAAAAAAACCGGCCAAGAGCGTGTCGGGCCACGCTCAGTGTAGGGTTCCGTAGTTTTTGTCCAGAAATTATTTTGTAATTTTTTTCAAAAACTATTCAACCTATCAAGTTCAAAATAATTTTCCTAGAAAGTTTTTATAAAGTTCTACTTTTGAGATTTTTTTCATATTTTTAAAACTTATGGTTCAAAAGTTAGAGGGGGGGGCGGGGGGACACATTTCTTTTTACTTCTGGAGCGATTATCTCCGAAAATATTAACATTATTAAAAAATGATTTTAGCAAACCCCTATTCATTTTTAAATACCTATCCAACAATATATCACACGTTAGGGTTGAAATGAAAAAAAAAACACCCCCACGTTACGTATAGGGGAGGTACACTAATTAAATAAAAAAAAACACTTTTTATTTCACCACTTTGTTGGCGTGATTGATATACATATTAATACCAAATTTCAGCTTTCTAGTGCTAACAGTTACTGAGATTATCCGCGGACGGACGGACAGACAAAGCGAAACTATAAGGGTTCCTAGTCGACTACGGAACCCTAAAAACGAGTGGTAATGACAAATCGTATTAAATTCTATTGGTAGAAAGTAAGTGCCTGCCATTTTGACACTACAAACGTATTTACTTATATTTGATTTTCGAGCCCTCGAAAGTCAAAAATCGGTCTCCGTCTCCCACCCTAAAGCTTAATTGTATGATGCCGAAAGAAAGGCTCAATTGCCTATACGGATTAATTCCAAGTAATTCCTTAGTCAATATTTTATTTTAAAGAAACACTGTGAAATCGTTTAAATAATTTCAATTTAGGTAACGTTAGATACCTATATAATGTGTGAAGATGACGTGACGTGACAATTAATGCAGTGGGCACTTATAGATGTAAGATGAATTATCGAGAACATGGAATTGCATTTGTAGTGGTAGTACGAGAAAATAGAAAATTCAAATATAGAATGCCTGTAAACATACAATACTACTACATATGCAATTCCATGCTCTCGTTAATTTATCTATACGTGGCGGTGCGTGACTGCGTGAAAATTTTCGATGGATAACCCGGAATAAAAAAAGTTATGAATTAGTTTAGAATAGGTATTATATATATTTTCTATTTTCTCGTACTACCACTACAAATGCAATTCCATGTTCTCGATAATTCATCTATACTTACTCACCTAATTAATTTACTAGTCAAGTAAAATATCAAAGTTTCTTTCCATGATATTTAAAATCAGGATACACTCTTGGTATAGCTCACTAATTAGTGTACATAATTAGTATAAGTAGGTCCTATCTAGTTCCATACAGGGGTACCTAAGTCGTAATCATATCAGTAATTACCTACTTCATCGCTTCGCGCATAGATAAGGCATGGTGAAGTTTTTTTACTGTAAAGTACTACGCCATATATTAAGGTGGTTCGATCACCATACAAAACGTCTTTTGACCTTCGCAGGCTAACGGCGTGATATTTTAAGAAACGTATGTAACAATCTTTCATAAATTGGCTTCCCATTTGCGCGAAATTCCGCATTTCTTAGAATAAATTATATAAACCAGAATAATTTGAGAATAATCGTTTTCGCAAAGTATCATGTTTGTGTCAATTTCTCAAATTATTCTAGTTTATACAGAATATTCTAGAAAAGGGGGAATTTCGCGCAAATGGGAAGCCAATTAATGAAAGTGTGTTACATAAGTTTCTTAAAATATCACAGCCTGCGAATGTCAAAAAACGATTTGTATGGTGATATTGGTGATCGAACCACCTTAATGTACTATTTCTATGCAAGAAACAAATGAGCGTGCCATAATATTCAATTTATATTTACACTTTATAGTAAACAACATAGAGTAGGTATACAGTAGAGGGTACCACGCTCTCCTCCAGCTACTAAAGTTTAGAACAAATGTCCAGTTTAAATTATGACTAGGCATCGTATCACCTACATTAGAGAATGACACACAATCTCAGAGCATATACCTAATACTATAGAGCGGACGAGCCGCCGGCGGCTGGGTCGCACATGTTAGCTCATTGGGCATACTCCGCCGATAGGCCGGCGCGCGCGGCGTACTCCTTGGGTGACTCTAGGTCGGTGTCCATCTGTCTTTGTCTGTGAGAATGACTTTAAGAAGGCAATTCAGAACCTTAAGCCTCGTTCGCCCGGGGGGTCCGGATGGCATCCCTGTATTTTTGGCTAAAGATTGTGCCTCTGTCTTAATGACTCCTTTGTAACACGTTTTTAATCTCTCAATTAATCAGTCCATTTATCCAAATTGTTGGAAAGCATCGAGAGTGACGCCGGTTCCTAAGGGCAGACCTGATACTGATATCACCTCTTTTAGGCCGATAGCAGTTCTCCCCGTGTTTGGAAAAGTCTGAGACGATCGTTAACCGCTGCATCAGTCTGCAGGTAGCTGACCGTTTGCACCCCAGTCAGCACGGCTTCCGAAAATCCCGATCGACCACTACAAACCTCGTTGCCCTCGCTGACTAAGTTTGTAAGGAGATGGATGCAGGTCGCCAGGTCGATGCTGCATATTTCGACTTCGGGAAAGCATTTGACCTGGTTGACAATTACATCTTGCTGGAAAAACTAGCATTAGCAGGCTTCACGCCAAAGCTTCTAAATTTTTTCGCTAGTTACATGTCTGACCGCCAGCAGTATGTCAGGGTGGGTGGTTATGAGTCAAAACATTACTTCACGCTATCAGAAGTAAGTCAGGGCAGTACTCTAGGGCCTACGCTGTTTCTCCTGATGATTAACGACTTGCCTGATGTGACTCGCACCGCCGAGAGTTTGCTTTTTGCAGATGACCTGAAGCTGTTCTGAGGTATTGGTAGTACGGCTGATAGTGCAGCGTTACAGGCTGACATTGACGCGGCAGCCGAGTGGAGTATTTTAAATCGGCTGCCTTTTAATGTCAATAATGTAAGGTGATCACTTTTTCACGTAAGCGCTCTCCACTCCAAACTGAGTATCATTTAGCTGACGACACTCTGGAAAGAGAAGAGTTAGTGAAATTCGTGACCTAGGTTTAATATTAGATGATGAGTTTGACTTCCATAAGCACGTAACTGGCATTTGCAAGCAGGTTAGCAGGACCTTGGGATTTGTGATGAGGATTGCAAAACAATTTCACATTGGAGTGGCTAAAATTCTCTTTAGCGCATTTGTAAGGAGCAAGTTGCATTTGCAAGGAGTAAGCAAATACTCTCTCATGATTGAGAAAGTACAACGTAAATTTGCTCGCTGGCTGTACAAAAAAGCCTACGGTTACTACCCGTACCTCTATCCCTCCATCTTTGTCTCGAGCATGGTCGGGCTAGACACGCTGGCGCTGAGAAGAAAGCTATTGCTACTAGTCCACTATCTGTCAGTTGTCCATCACCGAGTGGATAGTGCCTCGGTGTTGGCTCGGATCAGGTTGGTGGTTCCGACGCGGATACCCACGAACGTGGACGGGGCGGTGGCGCCGCGCCGCCGGCCGGGCCTGCTGTAGCAGCCGTCCGCTCGCACGCGCTACGCGAGCCACGCGCCTACCGACCGCCCCCCGTGCCATGACATAGCTGCATCTAATGCTCACTCAGCACGAAGACGCTGACATGTTCGCTGATCGCTTGACATACTTGTGCAATATTGCTAGGATATTTTTGAATTGGCATTTAATTAATGGAATGACATTATAATTACGATTTGTGACATTTTTACCTGTGAATGTTTATCTTACTTGGTATTTTAGCGTGTAAGTGATTTGGTGTCCACACTGTAAGCTTGCATTGTATTAAATAAATAAATAAATAGATAGTTCACCTTCCGTTGTCCACCGAGAAAGTTCCGTTTTTTTCCAAAATGCCGAGTTGTGCAATGTGAACACTTTTCGCAGGTAAATACTATAATAGTAGATTACTGCAGAGGCCGTGAAGTAAGGGATTGCTGGACGAGATTGGGGTAGACGGCCGAGTCGTAGACGAGGCCGAATACAACGAGTCCAGCAATCCCTGTTCCGGCCAAGGATTGTATAGTACTTTTCTCAAACGATGTGAGGAAATATTAAAATTAAAATAAATACTTGGTAATCAATTAAATAATAGGTCATTTGCGCCTTTTTTATTTTTTAAACATGCCATTTGAACAAGCCGTTCGAGCACCATGTTTAACCGCACATAAAGTATAGTACCATAGATTATTTTTATTTTTTTATGAAGCAAGTATGCTAACAGTGTCTAGTGGTGGTTGGCAGTATGTAAATTTTCCTTTGTCAGTTTAATATTAGTAAGCAAATTTAAAAAGTTAGAGTAGCGGACAATAATGGTTTTACTTAGGGTTTTCATACATTACTTCTTGGCCTAAGGCCAAGAAGTAATGTAGGGAGCCATAAACAAGAAACTTCACGTCTTCATTTCGTGATATTAACGCGTACATTTCCGAGCATGTTTGAGAAATAGTAGATTACTGCAGAGGCCGTGAAGTAAGGGATTGCTGGACGAGATTGGGGTAGACGGCCGAGTCGTAGACGAGGCCGAATACAACGAGTCCAGCAATCCCTGTTCCGGCCGAGGATTGTATAGTACTTTTCTCAAACGATGTGAGGAAATATTAAAATTAAAATAAATACTAGGTAATGAATTAAATAATAGGTAATTTGCGCCTTTTTTTATTTTTTAAACATGTTATTTGAACAAGCCGTTCAAGCACCATGTTTAACCGCACATAAAGTATAATACCATAGATTCTTTTTATTTTTTTTATGAAGCGAGTATGCTTACAGTGTCTAGTGGTGATTGGCAGTATGTAAATTTTCCTTTGTCAGTTTAATATTAGTAAGCAAATTTAAAAAGTTAGAGTAGCGGACAATAATGGTTTTACTTAGGGTTTTCATACATTACTTCTTGGCGTAAGGCCAAGAAGTAATGTAGGGAGCCATAAACAAGAAACTTCACGTCTTCATTTCGTGATATTAACGCGTACATTTCCGAGCATGTTTGAGAAAATACCATTTATTTCAAATAAAACCACGAATTCAAGAACTTGCGACAGGCATATTCATTACAAATCGCGCGGCATGTCCATCTCCCACACAATACATATAGATTGCATCTGAATTCCACTCGCGCGCATCGAGCTGACATTGACCGTTATCCGCAGCGCGTGGTTTGTGTCGGAAAGTGCTTTCTGAAGTTCATACTGCTGTCCTTCTGACACGGAAATAGAGCATGCATTTGAGGCAATTGACACAGATAATAAGTTGGTTTTCCCTTTAATTTGACAAAAACTTTAGCGAAGGTCCATAGTTCTAGCCTCGGTGACGCAGAATAGTCCCAACGATTTTGATCAAGAAAAAAATACAAACAGACGGCCAACGAGCTTGTATAGCCGGCAGGACACAAAGAAAGCGACGGTCAGTAGGTATAGCACTTGACGGTGTCTGCGAATTAAAGTATTTAATAATCACTTGCTCTATGTCGGCCAAAAGATTACGTTTAGCCACGTTGACGGCCCCCTTTTATACACGTTGTTCCCGGGAATTTCCGTTAACTTCGACATATTGCAGAGTACGTTCACAGAAACAAATTAGCATAATTATTTCTTGAAAAAACATTTTTTTTTTTGTTTTTTTTATAAAATAATTTAATGTAGTATTAGGGTGATTCTCCGAGGCCCTAATTTTCGATGTCCGGGGGCTTGGGGGGCATTTGATTTAACTCCTAAGTTTTCAAACTTGGTTTTTTTTTAGAGGTAGCTTATATTTGTAGTCAACTGGGATATCAATCGGTTTTTTTTTTACTGATTTTATTTATGAGTAAAAAAAAAACGCGTTAATCCTTATTACTCTGTGGTGTCCGTTTTCCAATTTCATTGACACAAAAAAAAAAAATGAGTCATGTAGTAATATCTCAAATTCAGTCCACATTACAAGTAGTTTGAGTAACGACGTCGATAAATTATTAGACATTATATTATTTAAATAAAGTCGTTTTTTTTCACCCATTAACTAACAGTTATTGACGTTATTGTCTTATTATCTTATTATAGACCAGAAGGTCCAAGAAGACACATGAAATAAAAAATGTACCTCCGAATCAGTTCGTGCCTACCTTACATACCTACCTTACATACTGCTATGGCGGCACATGCAGTTAAGTTAAGAGCCATTTACAATGGTTAAATATGCATCTGATAAAATTAAAATATTGAATATCTTGATAACAGTAAGAGTTAAGATACAATACTGTCTTGGAGAAATTAACTTTATTTGATCTAACCTATGCCCCCTTGCAATTAACGGAAATTGTCAAAAACATGTATATTTAATGTCTACGTACTTATTTAATCAGTAGGATTAGGGAAATACGTCATGTTTGTGCTTATCGCAGAAAGCAGGGACTCATTTGTACGCTAATATCGGAGTAAACAGCTCGGAAAGGCGGTAACGCATGATTTGTAATCGTTTATAGTTATAGCCGGAGAAGGCACGGCGTGGGTAGGCCCCCCCCGCAAGGTGGACTGATGACCTGGTAAAGGTTGCTGTAGTCCGCTGGATGCGGGTGGCGCAGGAAAGGTCACTTTGGCACTCTTTGGGGGAGGCCTATGTTCAGCAGTGGACGTCTTTCGGCTGATATGATGATGATGATGATGATGATAGTTATAGGCTTCGGTGTCCGCCTACCATCAGGCTACCTGTTTGTCATCACCTTTGTATAAATAATTTTTAGTAAAAAAAATAATTTTTGGTACAATTTTATTACCGACGGTACTTTTTTGCAAAGTTAGCAACTACTCGTCGAATAGGGTTCCAAGTTCTAATGAGCATAACCAAATACGACGGGTTTATCTTGTGTAGTTTAGGAGTTACTATGACCACCTTCTGTGTCCAATATTCGATCAGCGTAGCGGTGCCATAGTTTCAGCTCTATCGAATATCTGCAAGTGGCAGAAAAATTTGAAGGACCTACATACGAACAGTGCAAGTTAAATGAAGGTTTTAAAAAAGTATTTGATTAAAGTGATTTAAACTAATAGAATACTGGTGTAAATCATACTCATTAATATATGATTAATTGATTACCTAAGGTACATCAAAATATCCGCAACGCAGGCTTAAAAAGTCCAATATCTCAAATTTCATGAAGCATGGCTAAAAACTCTCGGAATAAAATTGTCTATGACACAAAAAAAACCGCATTCTAATCGGTCCATCCGTTTCGGAGCTACGATACCACAGACAGATACACAGACACGTTAAACTTACCCCTTACCCCTCGGGGGTTAAAAAAGTGTCTACTTGGTGGGGTAAGTACCTACCTACACAGGAAAATTGAAAATCAACAAGCAATGATGAAATAGTTCAGCGAAAGCGAAGCAAATTGTGGTAAAAGTCAACGTTTTACCTAGGTTTCTCGCAAGGTGGTTCTGGTTTTAAGAAGCCGCTTTTCTAAACAACTAAGTAAATAAATGACGTGAGTCCCAGTGGTCATCGCGTGAATCTTAGTCTATTGGCGGTGGTAAGTGTGTATTTAGGGGGCACCTAGACTGTCAACATCATTTACGTAAGTACCTTTGCACCAACCGCAAAGTCAAACTTTTGGAATAATAAAATTACTTAGGTATAGTTAAAATGCCATATTCATGTTATAGAGCTCCAGTGGTAGTAAATAGACCATGGCAGTATCTTTAACTACCGTAAAATGCTTCAACGTTGTCTATGAAGTGTTGTTGTGGTTGCATTACATTACCTTCCTTAAAAACTATAAGATTATCTGTCAAAAAGATAATTTAAAATTGTATGGTAGGCATATTGATTATTTAACGCATCAACCTGACTAAAGAAAAACGAGTAATGATATCTACTAATGATGCTGCTTTTGAATCAACTTAATGTTTATGAATATAGTCCCTTTATTTTAATTTTTTTGATTATTATTCAACTTTACCTGTTTGTTTCCCACTTTGTTAGTGAGGGACAATCTGTTTCGTTCATTGGCAAAAGAGTCACGTTTATTACAAGTAGTTATTTGCCTATTTCCTCAGCATACTTTATATCTTGTTCAAGGCTTTAAGTACTCAGATCAGTGAGGTTCAACCTAGATACGAGTAGAGCATATCGCGGCAGAAACTGCTTTCAAATATTGGCATAATTCGTATCCATCCTAGAAGTAGGTAGGTACTTAATCTATACTCTTAGGTTTAATACCAATCTGTCTAAAATTAGCGTCAAGTCAAATGGAGCACAATTTTAGCTGGTAAATGTCTATCTTACTTGAAGAAACAAATAGATATTGCAATTGACGATGTGATTAAAGCGTCCTATACACTTATCAATATGTTACACCTCACCGCCTTCAAAGTGAATGAATTGTATATGTTATGTTATGTTATCTATATCTTTCCATTTTATAGTTGCATTGCATCTCTAGTTGCTATGACAAATTGCAGGGTGTATAATGCCCTTAACACGCTACAGTAGGTACCTATAGCATTGTGCATTCAGGATTAACATCGTATTTTTTGGGTTATCTACCAAGCTCTGGGTGATTTCCCTTAGGCAGCCAAGCCAATCCAAATCCACGGCAGTCAACGACCGCACAATCGACTAACCTTGCCCGTGACCACAATGACACTGTTCTTATTTTGAGACCGAAGATCAATAGTTATCGATCTACCTAAGTTAATTTCCTTAATTTGGACCAGTTTGGATATGATGAAGTAGGTAATTACTGATATGATTACGACTTAGGTACCCCTGTATGGAACTAGATAGGACCTACTTATACTAATTATGTACACTAATTAGTGAGCTATACCAAGAGTGTATCCTGATTTTAAATATCATGGAAAGAAACTTTGATATTTTACTTGACTAGTAAATTAATTAGGTGAGTAAGTATAGATGAATTATCGAGAACATGGAATTGCATTTGTAGTGGTAGTACGAGAAAATAGAAAATTCAAATATAGAATGCCTGTAAACATACAATACTACTACATATGCAATTCCATGCTCTCGTTAATTTATCTATACGTGGCGGTGCGTGACTGCGTGAAAATTTTCGATGGATAACCCGGAATAAAAAAAGTTATGAATTAGTTTAGAATAGGTATTATATATATTTTCTATTTTCTCGTACTACCACTACAAATGCAATTCCATGTTCTCGATAATTCATCTATACTTACTCACCTAATTAATTTACTAGTCAAGTAAAATATCAAAGTTTCTTTCCATGATATTTAAAATCAGGATACACTCTTGGTATAGCTCACTAATTAGTGTACATAATTAGTATAAGTAGGTCCTATCTAGTTCCATACAGGGGTACCTAAGTCGTAATCATATCAGTAATTACCTACTTCATCATATCCAAACTGGTCCAAATTAAGGAAATTAACTTAGGTAGATCGATAACTATTGATCTTCGGTCTCAAAATAAGAACAGTGTCATTGTGGTCACGGGCAAGGTTAGTCGATTGTGCGGTCGTTGACTGCCGTGGATTTGGATTGGCTTGGCTGCCTAAGGGAAATCACCCAGAGCTTGGTAGATAACCCAAAAAATACGATGTTAATCCTGAATGCACAATGCTATAGGTACCTACTGTAGCGTGTTAAGGGCATTATACACCCTGCAATTTGTCATAGCAACTAGAGATGCAATGCAACTATAAAATGGAAAGATATAGATAACATAACATAACATATACAATTCATTCACTTTGAAGGCGGTGAGGTGTAACATATTGATAAGTGTATAGGACGCTTTAATCACATCGTCAATTGCAATATCTATTTGTTTCTTCAAGTAAGATAGACATTTACCAGCTAAAATTGTGCTCCATTTGACTTGACGCTAATTTTAGACAGATTGGTATTAAACCTAAGAGTATAGATTAAGTACCTACCTACTTCTAGGATGGATACGAATTATGCCAATATTTGAAAGCAGTTTCTGCCGCGATATGCTCTACTCGTATCTAGGTTGAACCTCACTGATCTGAGTACTTAAAGCCTTGAACAAGATATAAAGTATGCTGAGGAAATAGGCAAATAACTACTTGTAATAAACGTGACTCTTTTGCCAATGAACGAAACAGATTGTCCCTCACTAACAAAGTGGGAAACAAACAGGTAAAGTTGAATAATAATCAAAAAAATTAAAATAAAGGGACTATATTCATAAACATTAAGTTGATTCAAAAGCAGCATCATTAGTAGATATCATTACTCGTTTTTCTTTAGTCAGGTTGATGCGTTAAATAATCAATATGCCTACCATACAATTTTAAATTATCTTTTTGACAGATAATCTTATAGTTTTTAAGGAAGGTAATGTAATGCAACCACAACAACACTTCATAGACAACGTTGAAGCATTTTACGGTAGTTAAAGATACTGCCATGGTCTATTTACTACCACTGGAGCTCTATAACATGAATATGGCATTTTAACTATACCTAAGTAATTTTATTATTCCAAAAGTTTGACTTTGCGGTTGGTGCAAAGGTACTTACGTAAATGATGTTGACAGTCTAGGTGCCCCCTAAATACACACTTACCACCGCCAATAGACTAAGATTCACGCGATGACCACTGGGACTCACGTCATTTATTTACTTAGTTGTTTAGAAAAGCGGCTTCTTAAAACCAGAACCACCTTGCGAGAAACCTAGGTAAAACGTTGACTTTTACCACAATTTGCTTCGCTTTCGCTGAACTATTTCATCATTGCTTGTTGATTTTCAATTTTCCTGTGTAGGTAGGTACTTACCCCACCAAGTAGACACTTTTTTAACCCCCGAGGGGTAAGGGGTAAGTTTAACGTGTCTGTGTATCTGTCTGTGGTATCGTAGCTCCGAAACGGATGGACCGATTAGAATGCGGTTTTTTTTGTGTCATAGACAATTTTATTCCGAGAGTTTTTAGCCATGCTTCATGAAATTTGAGATATTGGACTTTTTAAGCCTGCGTTGCGGATATTTTGATGTACCTTAGGTAATCAATTAATCATATATTAATGAGTATGATTTACACCAGTATTCTATTAGTTTAAATCACTTTAATCAAATACTTTTTTAAAACCTTCATTTAACTTGCACTGTTCGTATGTAGGTCCTTCAAATTTTTCTGCCACTTGCAGATATTCGATAGAGCTGAAACTATGGCACCGCTACGCTGATCGAATATTGGACACAGAAGGTGGTCATAGTAACTCCTAAACTACACAAGATAAACCCGTCGTATTTGGTTATGCTCATTAGAACTTGGAACCCTATTCGACGAGTAGTTGCTAACTTTGCAAAAAAGTACCGTCGGTAATAAAATTGTACCAAAAATTATTTTTTTTACTAAAAATTATTTATACAAAGGTGATGACAAACAGGTAGCCTGATGGTAGGCGGACACCGAAGCCTATAACTATCATCATCATCATCATCATCATATCAGCCGAAAGACGTCCACTGCTGAACATAGGCCTCCCCCAAAGAGTGCCAAAGTGACCTTTCCTGCGCCACCCGCATCCAGCGGACTACAGCAACCTTTACCAGGTCATCAGTCCACCTTGCGGGGGGGGCCTACCCACGCCGTGCCTTCTCCGGCTATAACTATAAACGATTACAAATCATGCGTTACCGCCTTTCCGAGCTGTTTACTCCGATATTAGCGTACAAATGAGTCCCTGCTTTCTGCGATAAGCACAAACATGACGTATTTCCCTAATCCTACTGATTAAATAAGTACGTAGACATTAAATATACATGTTTTTGACAATTTCCGTTAATTGCAAGGGGGCATAGGTTAGATCAAATAAAGTTAATTTCTCCAAGACAGTATTGTATCTTAACTCTTACTGTTATCAAGATATTCAATATTTTAATTTTATCAGATGCATATTTAACCATTGTAAATGGCTCTTAACTTAACTGCATGTGCCGCCATAGCAGTATGTAAGGTAGGTATGTAAGGTAGGCACGAACTGATTCGGAGGTACATTTTTTATTTCATGTGTCTTCTTGGACCTTCTGGTCTATAATAAGATAATAAGACAATAACGTCAATAACTGTTAGTTAATGGGTGAAAAAAAACGACTTTATTTAAATAATATAATGTCTAATAATTTATCGACGTCGTTACTCAAACTACTTGTAATGTGGACTGAATTTGAGATATTACTACATGACTCATTTTTTTTTTTTGTGTCAATGAAATTGGAAAACGGACACCACAGAGTAATAAGGATTAACGCGTTTTTTTTTTACTCATAAATAAAATCAGTAAAAAAAAAACCGATTGATATCCCAGTTGACTACAAATATAAGCTACCTCTAAAAAAAAACCAAGTTTGAAAACTTAGGAGTTAAATCAAATGCCCCCCAAGCCCCCGGACATCGAAAATTAGGGCCTCGGAGAATCACCCTAATACTACATTAAATTATTTTATAAAAAAAACAAAAAAAAAAATGTTTTTTCAAGAAATAATTATGCTAATTTGTTTCTGTGAACGTACTCTGCAATATGTCGAAGTTAACGGAAATTCCCGGGAACAACGTGTATAAAAGGGGGCCGTCAACGTGGCTAAACGTAATCTTTTGGCCGACATAGAGCAAGTGATTATTAAATACTTTAATTCGCAGACACCGTCAAGTGCTATACCTACTGACCGTCGCTTTCTTTGTGTCCTGCCGGCTATACAAGCTCGTTGGCCGTCTGTTTGTATTTTTTTCTTGATCAAAATCGTTGGGACTATTCTGCGTCACCGAGGCTAGAACTATGGACCTTCGCTAAAGTTTTTGTCAAATTAAAGGGAAAACCAACTTATTATCTGTGTCAATTGCCTCAAATGCATGCTCTATTTCCGTGTCAGAAGGACAGCAGTATGAACTTCAGAAAGCACTTTCCGACACAAACCACGCGCTGCGGATAACGGTCAATGTCAGCTCGATGCGCGCGAGTGGAATTCAGATGCAATCTATATGTATTGTGTGGGAGATGGACATGCCGCGCGATTTGTAATGAATATGCCTGTCGCAAGTTCTTGAATTCGTGGTTTTATTTGAAATAAATGGTATTTTCTCAAACATGCTCGGAAATGTACGCGTTAATATCACGAAATGAAGACGTGAAGTTTCTTGTTTATGGCTCCCTACATTACTTCTTGGCCTTACGCCAAGAAGTAATGTATGAAAACCCTAAGTAAAACCATTATTGTCCGCTACTCTAACTTTTTAAATTTGCTTACTAATATTAAACTGACAAAGGAAAATTTACATACTGCCAATCACCACTAGACACTGTAAGCATACTCGCTTCATAAAAAAAATAAAAAGAATCTATGGTATTATACTTTATGTGCGGTTAAACATGGTGCTTGAACGGCTTGTTCAAATAACATGTTTAAAAAATAAAAAAAGGCGCAAATTACCTATTATTTAATTCATTACCTAGTATTTATTTTAATTTTAATATTTCCTCACATCGTTTGAGAAAAGTACTATACAATCCTCGGCCGGAACAGGGATTGCTGGACTCGTTGTATTCGGCCTCGTCTACGACTCGGCCGTCTACCCCAATCTCGTCCAGCAATCCCTTACTTCACGGCCTCTGCAGTAATCTACTATTTCTCAAACATGCTCGGAAATGTACGCGTTAATATCACGAAATGAAGACGTGAAGTTTCTTGTTTATGGCTCCCTACATTACTTCTTGGCCTTAGGCCAAGAAGTAATGTATGAAAACCCTAAGTAAAACCATTATTGTCCGCTACTCTAACTTTTTAAATTTGCTTACTAATATTAAACTGACAAAGGAAAATTTACATACTGCCAACCACCACTAGACACTGTTAGCATACTTGCTTCATAAAAAAATAAAAATAATCTATGGTACTATACTTTATGTGCGGTTAAACATGGTGCTCGAACGGCTTGTTCAAATGGCATGTTTAAAAAATAAAAAAGGCGCAAATGACCTATTATTTAATTGATTACCAAGTATTTATTTTAATTTTAATATTTCCTCACATCGTTTGAGAAAAGTACTATACAATCCTTGGCCGGAACAGGGATTGCTGGACTCGTTGTATTCGGCCTCGTCTACGACTCGGCCGTCTACCCCAATCTCGTCCAGCAATCCCTTACTTCACGGCCTCTGCAGTAATCTACTATTATAGTATTTACCTGCGAAAAGTGTTCACATTGCACAACTCGGCATTTTGGAAAAAAACGGAACTTTCTCGGTGGACAACGGAAGGTGAACTATCTATTTATTTATTTATTTAATACAATGCAAGCTTACAGTGTGGACACCAAATCACTTACACGCTAAAATACCAAGTAAGATAAACATTCACAGGTAAAAATGTCACAAATCGTAATTATAATGTCATTCCATTAATTAAATGCCAATTCAAAAATATCCTAGCAATATTGCACAAGTATGTCAAGCGATCAGCGAACATGTCAGCGTCTTCGTGCTGAGTGAGCATTAGATGCAGCTATGTCATGGCACGGGGGGCGGTCGGTAGGCGCGTGGCTCGCGTAGCGCGTGCGAGCGGACGGCTGCTACAGCAGGCCCGGCCGGCGGCGCGGCGCCACCGCCCCGTCCACGTTCGTGGGTATCCGCGTCGGAACCACCAACCTGATCCGAGCCAACACCGAGGCACTATCCACTCGGTGATGGACAACTGACAGATAGTGGACTAGTAGCAATAGCTTTCTTCTCAGCGCCAGCGTGTCTAGCCCGACCATGCTCGAGACAAAGATGGAGGGATAGAGGTACGGGTAGTAACCGTAGGCTTTTTTGTACAGCCAGCGAGCAAATTTACGTTGTACTTTCTCAATCATGAGAGAGTATTTGCTTACTCCTTGCAAATGCAACTTGCTCCTTACAAATGCGCTAAAGAGAATTTTAGCCACTCCAATGTGAAATTGTTTTGCAATCCTCATCACAAATCCCAAGGTCCTGCTAACCTGCTTGCAAATGCCAGTTACGTGCTTATGGAAGTCAAACTCATCATCTAATATTAAACCTAGGTCACGAATTTCACTAACTCTTCTCTTTCCAGAGTGTCGTCAGCTAAATGATACTCAGTTTGGAGTGGAGAGCGCTTACGTGAAAAAGTGATCACCTTACATTATTGACATTAAAAGGCAGCCGATTTAAAATACTCCACTCGGCTGCCGCGTCAATGTCAGCCTGTAACGCTGCACTATCAGCCGTACTACCAATACCTCAGAACAGCTTCAGGTCATCTGCAAAAAGCAAACTCTCGGCGGTGCGAGTCACATCAGGCAAGTCGTTAATCATCTACGACTCGGCCGTCTACCCCAATCTCGTCCAGCAATCCCTTACTTCACGGCCTCTGCAGTAATCTACTATTTCTCAAACATGCTCGGAAATGTACGCGTTAATATCACGAAATGAAGACGTGAAGTTTCTTGTTTATGGCTCCCTACATTACTTCTTGGCCTTAGGCCAAGAAGTAATGTATGAAAACCCTAAGTAAAACCATTATTGTCCGCTACTCTAACTTTTTAAATTTGCTTACTAATATTAAACTGACAAAGGAAAATTTACATACTGCCAACCACCACTAGACACTGTTAGCATACTTGCTTCATAAAAAAATAAAAATAATCTATGGTACTATACTTTATGTGCGGTTAAACATGGTGCTCGAACGGCTTGTTCAAATGGCATGTTTAAAAAATAAAAAAGGCGCAAATGACCTATTATTTAATTGATTACCAAGTATTTATTTTAATTTTAATATTTCCTCACATCGTTTGAGAAAAGTACTATACAATCCTTGGCCGGAACAGGGATTGCTGGACTCGTTGTATTCGGCCTCGTCTACGACTCGGCCGTCTACCCCAATCTCGTCCAGCAATCCCTTACTTCACGGCCTCTGCAGTAATCTACTATTATAGTATTTACCTGCGAAAAGTGTTCACATTGCACAACTCGGCATTTTGGAAAAAAACGGAACTTTCTCGGTGGACAACGGAAGGTGAACTATCTATTTATTTATTTATTTAATACAATGCAAGCTTACAGTGTGGACACCAAATCACTTACACGCTAAAATACCAAGTAAGATAAACATTCACAGGTAAAAATGTCACAAATCGTAATTATAATGTCATTCCATTAATTAAATGCCAATTCAAAAATATCCTAGCAATATTGCACAAGTATGTCAAGCGATCAGCGAACATGTCAGCGTCTTCGTGCTGAGTGAGCATTAGATGCAGCTATGTCATGGCACGAGGGGCGGTCGGTAGGCGCGTGGCTCGCGTAGCGCGTGCGAGCGGACGGCTGCTACAGCAGGCCCGGCCGGCGGCGCGGCGCCACCGCCCCGTCCACGTTCGTGGGTATCCGCGTCGGAACCACCAACCTGATCCGAGCCAACACCGAGGCACTATCCACTCGGTGATGGACAACTGACAGATAGTGGACTAGTAGCAATAGCTTTCTTCTCAGCGCCAGCGTGTCTAGCCCGACCATGCTCGAGACAAAGATGGAGGGATAGAGGTACGGGTAGTAACCGTAGGCTTTTTTGTACAGCCAGCGAGCAAATTTACGTTGTACTTTCTCAATCATGAGAGAGTATTTGCTTACTCCTTGCAAATGCAACTTGCTCCTTACAAATGCGCTAAAGAGAATTTTAGCCACTCCAATGTGAAATTGTTTTGCAATCCTCATCACAAATCCCAAGGTCCTGCTAACCTGCTTGCAAATGCCAGTTACGTGCTTATGGAAGTCAAACTCATCATCTAATATTAAACCTAGGTCACGAATTTCACTAACTCTTCTCTTTCCAGAGTGTCGTCAGCTAAATGATACTCAGTTTGGAGTGGAGAGCGCTTACGTGAAAAAGTGATCACCTTACATTATTGACATTAAAAGGCAGCCGATTTAAAATACTCCACTCGGCTGCCGCGTCAATGTCAGCCTGTAACGCTGCACTATCAGCCGTACTACCAATACCTCAGAACAGCTTCAGGTCATCTGCAAAAAGCAAACTCTCGGCGGTGCGAGTCACATCAGGCAAGTCGTTAATCATCAGGAGAAACAGCGTAGGCCCTAGAGTACTGCCCTGACTTACTTCTGATAGCGTGAAGTAATGTTTTGACTCATAACCACCCACCCTGACATACTGCTGGCGGTCAGACATGTAACTAGCGAAAAAATTTAGAAGCTTTGGCGTGAAGCCTGCTAATGCTAGTTTTTCCAGCAAGATGTAATTGTCAACCAGGTCAAATGCTTTCCCGAAGTCGAAATATGCAGCATCGACCTGGCGACCTGCATCCATCTCCTTACAAACTTAGTCAGCGAGGGCAACGAGGTTTGTAGTGGTCGATCGGGATTTTCGGAAGCCGTGCTGACTGGGGTGCAAACGGTCAGCTACCTGCAGACTGATGCAGCGGTTAACGATCGTCTCAGACTTTTCCAAACACGGGGAGAACTGCTATCGGCCTAAAAGAGGTGATATCAGTATCAGGTCTGCCCTTAGGAACCGGCGTCACTCTCGATGCTTTCCAACAATTTGGATAAATGGACTGATTAATTGAGAGATTAAAAACGTGTTACAAAGGAGTCATTAAGACAGAGGCACAATCTTTAGCCAAAAATACAGGGATGCCATCCGGACCCCCCGGGCGAACGAGGCTTAAGGTTCTGAATTGCCTTCTTAAAGTCATTCTCACAGACAAAGACAGATGGACACCGACCTAGAGTCACCCAAGGAGTACGCCGCGCGCGCCGGCCTATCGGCGGAGTATGCCCAATGAGCTAACATGTGCGACCCAGCCGCCGGCGGCTCGTCCGCTCTATAGTATTAGGTATATGCTCTGAGATTGTGTGTCATTCTCTAATGTAGGTGATACGATGCCTAGTCATAATTTAAACTGGACATTTGTTCTAAACTTTAGTAGCTGGAGGAGAGCGTGGTACCCTCTACTGTATACCTACTCTATGTTGTTTACTATAAAGTGTAAATATAAATTGAATATTATGGCACGCTCATTTGTTTCTTGCATAGAAATAGTACATTAAGGTGGTTCGATCACCAATATCACCATACAAATCGTTTTTTGACATTCGCAGGCTGTGATATTTTAAGAAACTTATGTAACACACTTTCATTAATTGGCTTCCCATTTGCGCGAAATTCCCCCTTTTCTAGAATATTCTGTATAAACTAGAATAATTTGAGAAATTGACACAAACATGATACTTTGCGAAAACGATTATTCTCAAATTATTCTGGTTTATATAATTTATTCTAAGAAATGCGGAATTTCGCGCAAATGGGAAGCCAATTTATGAAAGATTGTTACATACGTTTCTTAAAATATCACGCCGTTAGCCTGCGAAGGTCAAAAGACGTTTTGTATGGTGATCGAACCACCTTAATATATGGCGTAGTACTTTACAGTAAAAAAACTTCACCATGCCTTATCTATGCGCGAAGCGGAGATGAAGAACTAGGTGCCGGTTAATGTACAGCCATAATAATGCACGGCCAAAATAATGTACAGCCCAATAATCCGCGTCCATACTGTACATGGATTATCAGGCTGTACATTATTGGGCCGTGCATTATCACCCTGAGCAAACTTGGTCCGGGGCAATAATTGGAAGCCAATTTTGTACGAGCTGATAATGTACGGCCCAATAATGTACAGCCTGATAATCCATGTACATTGGGACGGTTATCTGTGCGGACTAATAATCTCCAACGAGTCGACGCCACCCCGCCGCGCGGGGTGTCTATTTCTGGTCTGAGGGACACAAGTGAACCCTAACCTAACCAACCTAAGACAGAGTTCGCTTATGACAAGCTATTTTTGTCCACCCTGATAATGCACGACCCAATAATCCGCGTCCACAAAAAGTGGACGCGGATTATCAGGCTGTACATTATTGGGCCGTGCATTATCACCCTGAGCAAACTTGGTCCGGGGCAATAATTGGAAGCCACTTTTGTCCGGGCTGATAATGCTTGTGGACTCGGATTATCAGGCTGTACATTATTGGGCCGTGCATTATTGGCTCCCGAAGAACTAAGTAGGTATACCTGATTTGCGATAAGTATGACTAATTCTGAAAGCACCAAGGGAATAAAAGTGTTGTAGTTGTCTGTTTTATGGGACCAGACAGTAAAAATACTTTGTAATTGAACTGGCATTCATGCTACCTCGATTTATGTTAGCAACTGTAAGTTAGTACATCCACTGCACGGCCACGTCCTAAATTAACATTCAGAAGAACAAATTACAACACTCTTAACAAATTTTATTTTCCTTCCGCGCGCAGTCGGTTCCAGTAGAGTCTTTGTCTGCCGGTTTCTATTTCGTAAACATGACTCCGTTCAGCACACAAAATTGAAAGCTATATACCATTTAATATTCGAGTGACTGAGACATCGGTCTCCTCGAATTCTCGAATCCTGACAATACTCAACAAAATTCCAAAGTAAGTCACTGTAACAAAAGTCGGGAATCAAACAAACGAAATAGCTGCGGTCAAAATAGGAAAGCTTTGGTGGAGGAGGCGAGCTGTTGCCACGATTCCCTGTCGTCAGCTTGTCAAAGCGCTTCGGTAACTGTGAGGCTGAGCCCACCGTCTCCTGCATAAAATCAGACCAGCGGGTTGGTGATCGCCCTCATGGTCATGGCTGGTTGACTTGACTGAAAGAGAATTCTTAATAGCACTAAGCCGCCTTTTGTACCATAACTTATTATTTTGTGCACAAGAGAAATAAATAAAGGAAAAAATAAACGGTCTCTTTCCGTTCACCTCGCCAACTTCAACCAATTACCAGTTTGTCAAATAAGAAATATAAGTAAGTAACAATTTTTTTAATCCCCTGAATTTTGTTCCAGTATGATTGTCCATACGTTGTGCATGGTGGCGCTGGCGACGGCGGCGCACGCGCTGCGGGTCGGAGTCGGGATCGCCGATGTCACCGGGCCACCCGCGGAGATCGGCTTCGTGAGTAACAATGAGCCATTACTTTAGTTTTATGGGATCATGGTTTATGGAAGAAGAATTTTTGTACTGAGTCTATGAAATGATGCGTCCTTCTTAACAGTCCTGAATTGGAAATAACTAAGAGTAGGTATTTCTCTTGATAAAATACTCGTCAGGTACAATTTATAAGTTAAATATACATCTATCATGTTAAACGCTCATAGTAGAAAACCATTTGTAACTGACTTTATATTCTAAAAAAAGTAAAAAACAACTGCAATGTAAGTTTTTTACCTTCTTGTTTTAGTCTAGATATTATTATTGACTTTAATTAGGTATTATTAAGCAAAAAAGCTGTGAACATGTCTTATCTTCATCAACCTTATAGTTACAAGTAACTCGTGGATAAAGTTGTTGCCTGTGCATAAAATAATACTTATATAACACTAATTAATTAACATGTTTTGCATAGTTGTTTGTTATCCCTAAAGTAAATAAGGCTAACTTTCATGAGAAAGGAGAGTGGGCAAAAATGTATGGAGCTTGGACCAAGAAAAAAAAAATGGCGGCCACTTCTAGAAGTAGACTGTATTTAATGGTAGTGATATGTACTTTCATTTTCTGAAAACCTAACTTCCATGTCATGGATTGTTTCAGAGTTATGATTTATTAAATAAGATAATAGAAGATTATTATTATGATTGAAGATTTTTATTAGGTTTTTGCTTTTATTTTTCAACCTTTGGTCCAGAAGTGCCCAGTCTCCTTTAAGTTAAAATGTACCTACCTACTAACTACTTATTTCCTAGATGCAGGTCAATCTCCGAGTTCGACTTCCCGACCGGAAGCGCGTATTCGAACATAACAGTACGGTATAGTTTTTGATGGACGTACCTACCGGCCGTTACGACACCCCCCGGCCTTGACCGCGGGCGGCGGGCGTAATAGTTTTGTTGTTGCTCGTGCTAGTTGTGCTGTAGTGACTCATCTCATCTCTCAATCACTTGCAAAGTAATTGATTGAATCAGACGTTACTTTGCGGAATTCCATGATAACTTACTAGAACAATGTGCTTTTGCTATTCCGCTAAAGAACGTGGAGGTCTATATACCCTATTCCATGCAAAACGTGCTAATATGCAAATAAATACAAGAAACCACCACCAAGTCCACCACCCACCAATAGGATGGAAAAAACCTTGACACGTGTTTCGCCTCTGCGAGGCACCATCAGGAGGAAGGAGAGAGAGAGAGAAATGTTGCGTGCGCCACAGATTATACAGGGTGTTTGCTCCATCGTTTGCCAAATTAAAACGGCAGGTAGGTTGGGTCATTAGCAATCTTGTCCGGCATCCAAAAAAATTTTGTCCACTGGTATTTTTTTTGTATTCTTTTAAAATAATTTATAAATTTTCTATATGCTTACGCGTTTATATAAAAAAAAAGAAGTGATAGTGCCTAATTTTTTATTTTATTGTAATGTGTAATGTTGTACGGCTCTATCAAAGTCAAAATTATTTGCAAGTAATATCTACTTATTTTTTTATTAACCCTCAAATAAAATTAAGATGCAGGAATCTCGTCTTGGGTAACTTTGATTTGCAATTTAAAAACAAAAATTATAATGTTCTTAAAACTCTTTAAAAAAGTTCTCTAGTCTATCCTCTTTCTAATTAAGTGCAATAATGCTAAAAACCCTTTAAGGAACTTTATTAATTTGCCAATTTTGTGTAAGGGACGGACTAGGCTCTTAATCGGCGTACAATATTTTCTGTAAACCACACGTGACACGTGGTTAGAAATGCATCAGCTGTCTCTCTCTTTCGTCAAATAAATGATAAACAATGCCAACCAGGCAATTAAATTTGATCAGCAGGTTTTTATGTAAATAACATACTGTAAGTAGTGTAGGTAATAGTCACATTTGAATCATTTCAATCAATAAATTCGTCTTTATTTACAAGTCTTGCTCGAATTGACGGCTTTCATTACGAATGCACGCGTAGCATCTGTTTCTGATTTCTACTGTGGTTGTTCGTAAACGAATTTCCTCTTTAATAACGACGAATGCCGCCTGTATGCGTTGGGATAAATCTTCTCTAGATTCGACTTCCGTTGCGTAGACAAGTTCTTTTGCCCGTCCCCAGATGTAAAAGTCTAACGGAGTTAGGTCTGGGGAACGTGGAGGCCATGGAATAGGGCCATCTCTCCCAATCCACGAATTTGGGAAAGTATTGTCCACTGTCCAGGTGCTCCCTGACTGTTAGCCTCCTGTGCGCAGGACAACCGTCTTGTTGAAACACGATTCGCCTATCTTCATCAAAATTCGGCACATCAGCTAGCAATTCAGGCAGTTCATTTTGCAAAAAATCAAGGTAGTTATCTCCGTTTAGATTATCGGGTAGGTGGTGTAGCCCAATCACTTTATCACCAATGACTCCTGCCCAAACATTGACGCTGAATCTCCTCTGAAAACATCTCTGTCTTTTTACTAGTGGGTTTTCATCTTGCGGTGCCCAGTGGTGCAGAATATGTACATTAAGAATCCCTTCATTTGTAAATTTGGACTCATCTGTCCACAGAACACTTTTTAAAAAGTCGCGATCGTCTTAAGTCTGTATGCAGCAAAAAACGACAGAACCGGACACGTCTCCCCAAGTCGTTCTCTTCAAGACCTGTAATGCAATGAATAAAATACGCATAAGAATAATTTTTCAAGATTATTTTTAATTTTAACTACGTGAAACGGATTACGATTTGCATTACATGTAAACCTCTTATTAGCGTGTACGGGTTAATTAAAAAATAGCAGTTTTTATTCAAAAATGAAAAACCTTGTACTGGAGTGTAATGAAAAGCGTGTTTCTTATTTTAGCGAAGAACTTTCCACACCTTCCAGATATAAATTTCGAGTAAAGCAGCTATTTTTCTTCTTCTTCCTCCAACAGTGCCAAAATTGGCTCATCGATTTCAACATTGTGTTGCACCACAATTCCTCTTACTTCATTGATGTTCAAATTCCCAGTTTCGCATAAGCGTCGGTAAGTGTTTTGAAACGTGTTGCGGGTTGGTTAGCGTCTATTAGCCACTCACTTACTTGTGGCAACCACAGTTGCCAAATTCGCAGACTCCTAAACTGATGGTGGCAACTGCGGTTGCCAATCGAAGTATGGCGTGCCTTGATATTCTTGATAATGAAAAAATAGAAGCAGTTTGGCTACTTTTTTTAAACTATGAAAGCAAGTGAGTCGTTCCTGGTAGATTATTTGCGCAGCTCGTGCAACACCATTAGCTTTTTCGTATGCCATCAAAATGTCCGCATATTCTTCATTCGTGAATGTAGCCATTATTAAATTACCAAAACTCAACAATAACAAGATTAACAGAAACAGTAACAAAACCAAAAAACTTTTTAAGATTAGAAGAGTGAAAATTCACGGCATTGCGTTTTTTTTAATGAGTTGTCTCAATTACTAGCTGTTGTGCCAACAGGCCAATCGTGATTTAGAAAAAAAAAGGTTGTCCTGCAAACAGGAATCCGGATAATGTTTTCAGAAATTCATAAAGATTTATCCCACCGGATACAGACAGCATTCATCGTGACATTCGTCGTTATTAAAGAGGAAATTGGTTACAAACCCAGATATATCTCCGTCTCTGTCGCACTTGCAAATTTGAGCGACAGAGAGGGAGATAGCGAACGAAGTTCGTTTTCGTTTCGCGGTAGCCTTTCAGATGCTACGCGTGCGTTCGTATGATAGTCGTCAATCTGCAGGTCTTGCTTACCTACTACTCGTATTTAGCGAAAGTATGTTTTTTATCGCTTGCCGGTAACGAGCCTAGTGCGTCCCTTACACAAAATTCTTACATCTGAATTTTTTTTTGAGGGTTAATAAAAAAATAATTAGACGTTACTTGCAAATAATTTTGACTTTGATAGAGCCGTACAATATTACACATTACAATAAAATAAAAATATATGCTCTACCACTTCCTTTTTTTTAAATTCAAGTTGAAACGCGTAAGCGGGGTCCCTTTGTTTCCCATATTCTTATTGTTCCGAATTTCGTTGGTCAGAAATTGATATCCATAAAATTTATAGTCATAAACATCAGTAGTCATAATTTTTGTTAAGTATAACGTTGGATAGTTCTAACATTAATGACTTATAACATTAACCGCTATAATCTCAGAAGTCATAATATTTATGGCTATAACGTTCGAAGGTCTATCAATAATTAATCAGAAATATTTTAAGTCATATCTTTCAACGTCCTAATGGTTGGTATTCATATCGCTTTAATGCCTAAAGTGAATTACGTCGAAGAAGCCAAATCTATAACATCCTTAGGCATATAGATAAGTACTCAGAAACATATCCAGGCATACATTTGAAAGTACTAGTAAGTAGGGGCTTAGTGGCAAAACCGACTCGGATCACGGATAGGTTAGAAGACGGAAGCGGGAGCTTTGCTCCCGCTTTCGTCTTCGAGGTTATTTTTTTTATAAAAGAGCGGAAAAACTACTTACCATACTGGTCGTTAAGATTATAAACTGACGGTGTTCATTATCTGACGGTCACACATATGCACGTTAAAATTGTATTAGTCCAGGCAATGAACTGACAACTTGTATGGAAAAAATGTCAATTTTGGAAATAATTTATAATAGCTTATTTTTTATGTATAACGGATATATTATCAATTAAATAGTTACCCAGCGACAAAATCGGGCAAAATTTCAGACATCGAAAAAATGATAAGTTAACTGGCTTCTAAAAAGTCAGTAAAAATATTAATAAATGTTTTTGTCTTTATTTTGGTTCATTTACATTTGCTTTATAATATTCAAGATAAATCGTACAAAAAAAGATAATGCATGCTTCATTTAAATCTACATAATTACTTCCGGGTGGAAAGTTTGTCGGATTCTTGACTAAATCATCTTAGAATAACATTTTCAAATGAAATCAACAAAAAAAACGCTATTATAAATTAATGTTTTTCAAAACCGTATTTTGCCTGGAGTATATGTATTTATAATGATATGACTAACTAATCACGTGACTACAAATAATTATGACTTGCGTAAAAGATCCTTACAGCAATTATTGAAAGCAACTTTATTGCCTTTAACATTATGAATTGTCATAACATCTGGGCATTGAATGTTATGACTACCCAATTTTATGACTTACAATAATGACGACTTGCAAAAATCGGATCTCCAATTTATGTTCTATAATTTTATGACTTGCGACAATATGACTTATGAAAATTATGATCGAAAACGGTATGGAGTGAAAAAATCGGAACAAAAACTTTATGGGAACCAATAGAGACCCCGCGTAAGCATATAGAAAATTTCTAAATTATTTTAAAAGAATACAAAAAAAATACCAGTGGACACAATAATTTTTTGGAGGCCGGAAAAGATAGCTAATGACCCAACCTACCTGCCGTTTTAATTTGGCAAACGATGGAGCAAACCCCCTGTATCTACGAGGGCTGCCTTTTAAGTTCTGTCGTTTGCAAACCTCCCGTGATTGCATAAAAAAGAACTAGTGTCACGTTAAAATATTTGAATTTAGAATTCGAAAACAAAAGAATGACTCGAAATCGGCCCAACCGTTTTAGTACAGCGTTCGTTCAAAGTTGACAAGTCAGTTGTGAAAATGGAAATTTCGAAGGAAAATTTACGTGCGATAATTTTTTACAACTTCAAAAGGGGCTTAACGCGACTTCAGTGCTTCGAAGAGTTGACTACGGTTTTCAATGATAAAGCACCATGCCTTCGGACTGTGGAACGCTGGTATTTAGAATTTCAACGTGGTTGCTCTAGTCTTGGTTGTAGACATCTTGAAGGTCGACCAAAAACAGCCGTAACCCAGGAGAACATTGATGCTGTACGGCAACTGATCATCGAAGATCGCCATGCGACATACCGTGAGATAGAAGCTTCCTTAAGTATTTCAGGGACCAGTGTTCACAGTATTTTGCATGATCACTTAGGCGTAAAAAAGTTGATCTCACGCTGGATACCACATTTACTCAGTGAAGACCAAAAAACGGCTCGCGTTCGATGGTGTCGCAAAACTCTGCGGCAATTCAACCGAGGAAACTCGAAACATGTTTACGACATTATCAGTGGTGACGAATCTTGGATATATGCCTACGATCCCGATTCTAAACAGCAGTCGACTGTTTGGGTGTTCCAAGATGAGCCAAAACCGACCAAAGTAATACGCTCACGGAGCACTTCGAAAAAAATGGTCGCCACGTTTGTGGCGAAAAGTGGCCACGTTGCCACCATCGTGCTCGAGGATCGTAAAACGGTTAATGCTGACTGGTATACCACTGTCTGTTTACCAGAAGTCATCGGCGAGTTTCGAAAAAATAACCCAAGACGTCGTATAAGACTGCACCACGATAATGCGAGCTCGCACACCGCCCGGCAAACTATTGCGTTTTTAAAAGAGCAAAACGTCGAAATTCTGGAACACCCGCCGTACAGTCCAGACTTAAGCCCTAACGATTTTTTTACTTTTCCAAAAATCAAGCAACGACTTCGTGGTCAACGGTACCAGACGCCTGAAGAAGCGGTTGAGGCATACAAAACGGCCATTTTGGAGACCCCGACTTCGGACTGGAATAAGTGTTTCGAAAACTGGTTCGATCGAATGAAAAAGTGTATTACATATCACGGTGATTACTTTGAAAAACAATAAATACCATTTAACACTTAAATTGTCTTTAGTTTTTCCAAACGACACAACTTAAAAGGCAGCCCTCGTACTTGCGCGGCGTCCACTGAACAAAACTCGTTTGTGTCGCGATCCATTTTTTTAATTTTTAATACACGTACTAGTACAATGTCGTACATGTGAAACGGCACGGTAGCCCCGTGGGTCAAGTAGATATATGCGGCTATCAAATGGAGGGACTGGATTCGAATCCGAGTTTATCAGAGTTCGTTTTTATGTATTGAATATCATTTGATATTAACCATTTCGCTGAAGGAAAACATCGTCAGGCGTCAAAATCAAACAAACTTAGGTAGGTACCTAGGTACCTACTCCTATTGATATGAACTGTAGGTACCTACCAATCCTAAAACAGTCGTGACCAAATTTAATTATCTGGTGCGTAGGCAGGGTAATTACGCCTTTTCGCGTCCACCGCCCAACTCGCGTCCAAACGACGGATCACTGGAAAAACAGTGGAAAATAACCATACCACATCACACTAACCAAAACGAAAGCTATTTCTACGAATGCCTGGATGTATGACAGGTACAGACACATAAAAAAACTCCTTCGCTAACTGCTAACTAGTTTCGCGTGTGTAACCAAAGAGTGAGAATATGCGTAATCTGTTAGGAAAAAAATGGTAGGTAAGCAGCGGCGCGTTTCATGATAAGTTTTTAATTGATTAATATGAAATTTGGGATTCATTGTTGTTTCTAGGCCTTAACTATGAGTCATACAATAAGGATAATGATGTTTGTGCTTGTATTTTATTACATGACCGTCCACAGTGGACGCGGTCTGGTCTAATTATCTCCAAGTTGGATGTTTAATATAATATGATAACATATTAAAGACAATATACGTGTTATATTAATTTAACTGTATTCACATGCATATTCTAAGGCGTCAATTCTATTTATCACTTTTCTATTCACCATTTAGTAATAACCAAACACGCACCAACAATGTTTACATAATATATTTGTGAAGTTGCCTATAATGTCGCGCAACTATTTTTTTCGTGAAGTTCGCGCAGTGCGCGCGCAGTTGTAAAGCGAGACTAAGATGAAATCTCTAAACAGCCAATATAAAATAAAATAAATAGTTACGTTTTAAAATGTTATCTTTATTAATTCATGTAAAATGTTATCAAATGTGAATAGTTTTACTAAATTAAACGTTTCTATTTCTATTAAAAAAAAGCTGTACATTCTGTACATCCCGGTTAATTTGAGAATGCACCGTCTTCATGCAGCAAGGTGCCAAAGTGACTTAAGGCGCCGTAGGTTCATGGTCTTCTCTCCCTCTCACTGAGCGTAAGCGTGAGCGAGATGGAAGTGCGTGCTCGGAAGCGCGGATATCATGTTTTTTAATTCTATTTTTTTAGCCGTTTAAATAAATAAAAATGTAAACACTGATTTCTCTCAAACATGATATTGCCGATTTTTAGAAGCAATTTTAATATTTATAGCTTTTGTGCATAATTTGTTACGAATATTTTAAGTGTATTTTTGTGTGTTTTAGACCTATGTTCGTGATTTTTTTCTAGAGCGAAATTTGCTCAATCATGTTTCGAAGCACTGATTTCCCTGCAGAAAAGCCTCAAGATTACTATTCGTATTTTTTTGAAACCATATTATTATAAACAGACGCATTATATTGTTTCAAAAACTCTGTTCGCTTAACTTCGCTGAACCTACGGCGCCTTAATCGGGATATAACCATAACACACGAGTGTACCCAGGATTATGAGCCTAAAAGCGACATCATTGGTACGTTCATGAAGGTTCCATAACAAAAATTTAATTGAAATCATTTTTCTAAGACAGTACCTAACAAGTTCTACGCGGACGAAGTCGCGGGCACAGCTAGTAATAATTATATTTGAAGGAGAGATCCAAGTCTATGTAAAAGACGCTGACTCGTAAATTTATGTAGGTACCTAACTATGACCTGCATGAAATAGTGCGTGCATTGCATACCTGCGAGTTTCCTAATGCGTAAGTTCTACTTTAAATATTGTGCTTTGTTAGCAGAATATGTTTTAGTAGATATGGTAAACAAAATGAAACAAACAAAGGTGCACAGTGTCATTTCCAGACTTCGTACCCATGTATTATTTTATTTCCAACTAGCTGCCCGGCCCGGCTTCGCACAGATTACCCGTTGTCCCGTAGGAATGGAGCATTTTCCCGCGGTAAAAAGTGGCCTATGTCCATCAGGGATAATGTCGGCTTCTGATGGTAAAATAATTTTTCAAATCGGTCAAGTAGTTTCGGAGCCTATTCAATACAAACAAACAATCAAATCTTTCCTCTTTATAATATTAGTGTACAATGTACATAGATTGCGATGATGACTAGTTAGTCTAGGCATAATGCGATTACTGATTAATTTAAGTACTAAGGAAACTTTACAACCATTCCAAACTTCACTTGCTTACACACTTGACCACTATGCTTCAAAGAAAATGCTACGAAATTAAATATGTCATGGTAGGAAGTAGTAGATAGGTGTATATATATTACTTACAAGCTGTATCTGCGACTTCGTTCGCATGCTAATGTGGTGGGAGTTCTAATTTAACCTATCAAGTAAAACGTTGAACAAACCTATTTTAGCTAAAATGCCGTTAAAATTCGTTTGTCTTTCTGATATTTAAATGAGTAAGAAAGGGACAAAACTCGTTTTATTTAACACAGGTATTTTAAGTATTATGAACAAGGGGGTTAAAAGTTTAGTAGATGTTTGTGGCAATAGATCCAACAGGTAGGACAAAGGCTGCAGCATATAATGTTTATTGATCTTCTTCTCTACATATTTTGAACACTGTTTTATATTAAATAAATAAAAATGTGATAACTGAAATGATCTTGAGTCACTGGTAAATATGTGTTTAGGAATTAATAAAAGATAATTCGAGTACCCATTGACCGGTAAGTGTTTACGCGAAACAAAAGATCTGTTTTTAATTAGACAACCATTGACTTACTATTACTACGGTATAGACTGGCAACCCAGAACATTTTTCTAGGCGTCTATCTTCCAATCAGGCCGCCATCTTGGAAAATCAAAGAGTATGTAAACGTGCAGTAGATGCGACAATTTTCTGAGTTCGGATTCATTTATGACCATAGCGTGATTTAAAACACTCGTATAAAAAAAACTTCTTATTGATTGAATCACCGACATTTGTAAATTTTGATACTGGATATCTTTATAGTTCCCGAGGATGCACTGTGTTGATGCGATTTGTCTCAGCGATTTGTGTCAGATTTGATGACAAAGTCCTATTTAAGGTCCATGCAGATCGTCAGATATCGATTTTGATAGCAATCGCAGCTAGACAAAAAAACTAAATTACGACCATTTTCAGTTTCAGTCATTTCCATACACATTTAAGGTCCCACGGGATCCTCAGATATATATTTTGAAAGCAATTAAAAATGAATATAATAATTATAGTCTCCTAAATTGCTAACAGGTTCATATTCGGAGACGATACTCGCGTCGCGTACATTATTTATATAAGAGAACTGACCTAGGATTTAAATAAGTACAACTTAAGATCTAAATAGCAACTAAACGTTACCATAAAATTATTCATAAAAACTATTAAATAAAAAAAAAGCAAATGGTTGCTGCTATTTTGGCGCAAAAATTAAGATCTAAAGCTTCAAATCAGTAAGTCTAGTAAGTTTAATGTTCTACTAATAAGGCAAAATAGTCTTTGAAAATTGTCACTTCTACATTTTTAATCTTTGAAATAATGGCCGCTATCGGCGCGTATCTTATAAATTACAGAAAAAGTCATGTTATTTAAAAAATCTGTGAATTTTCCGATGAAAAGTGATCCCTGTACTCTTACTATTGTTGGGTTTGTTTTGTTGTTGGTGCAATAGCGCAATGCAAAAGAAGGCTTTTTTTATAGTTTTGAGTCAAAATTGCACTCGAACCGACCGCCATCACTGCCCGCCGCAGACTAAACCAAGATACTCTCATGAGAGTATGTTGACATGTGCAAACTTATGCTAAGTGATGTCTACTCTAGTAACATAACTCAATGTAGACAACAGACGGCCAATTTACTCGTATATTCTCCACCTAACCTAACCTAACCATTAGATAAGTTCTACAACCATAACGCGAGTCCGAGTCCCTTTCTATTATAGGTTATTATTAAAAATATTAAAGTAATATGTTTCTTTTTTTCATATTGCAATGTTTCAAATCGCACTATCACGTTCTTACAAATCTTGTGTATGTTCCCGCCATTGCCAACTTAATGAATGTGTGTTGCAGATTTTATGATAAAAGTATTTTTCTGTATGTTGGCCAATGGCTGAATGTCAACTTGAAGGCGCGAAGTACGAAGTTATTAATACCGCCTTAATACTGACGCGCTTGATAATTAATGTTTATAAATGGCCCGTTCTATACTGATTTAATACATACTGTTTATTGCTGATAAATATAAATACTGACAAAACAGCACGGCTATCACAAGACGGCGCGCGAGCTCTCTCGTTTTTTCTCGAACTATCCGTCTCTCTCTTATGAGACAACTTAGAGAGAGAGATAAATCGAGAGCGCTCGCGCACCGTCTTGTGATAGCCGTGCAGTATCGTGACAAATACTCAGCGTGTAATCTTGCAGAAACTCAAGTAGACTTTTTAATGCCTGAAAGCGAGACCAGCGCTATGCCATGCCATTAAAAAAAAAAGCACGAGTCAGACTTTTGACGTTAGACGTTATTTTGTTGAAATTTGTTGATACATTTATTGAAATTACGCCTCAATACGAATTTAGCGCATATAAGTTTCCATATCATAATCGATATTTTTTATGCTTTAGAATTTAATATGCATTTTGTGAAGGTCTATCACAACACCGGATCGAAATCATTACTGTTGGATAGATATGGCAAGCCCGCCATTTTAACGTCACTGACAGTTGACAGATATGGCGGCTACGATTTCAAGCAGAAGAAATGAATAATTTCATGAGGTCAAATGTTTCCGAAAATTAAATAATCGTCGCAGTCGGATAAAAACGGAAGCTAGAGTAATAATGTACTTATAAAAAAAGTTACATGTTTTTCCGTTCATGGGAAGCTAAGATCACGCGGGACACACCAATGCTTAGTTTGATACTGGCTGGGTTCCTTTTTAGGGTTTCGTAGCCAAATGGCAAAAAACGGAACCCTTATGGATTCGTCATGTCTGTCTGTCTGTCTGTCCGTCCGTATGTCACAGGCATTTTACTCAAAAACTATAAGGTGTATTTGAATAAAATTTTGAGGATAGGTGTATTTTGTTAGCCGCTACATAGTTATGTAATTAAATTAGTAAAAAAATATTTTTTTAGGGGTGCACTCCATACATAACACAGAAAGTTTTTTTTTTTTAATTGCTAGCCCATGTGTGGCACATCAATCGATAGGCCTTTTAAAATAACTATAAGGTTTCTCAGCATTTTTTTTGATATAGTGAATAGAGTCAGAGATAATCGGCCCGAAAGTCACTAAAATTGTGTCCCCCCCCTCTAATTTTTGAACCGTGTATTTTTTAAATATGAAAAAAATCATGGACATAGGGTTATTAAATTCTTTCAGCGAAAATTGTTTTGAACAAGGTTCTTGAAATATTTCTAAAAAACTGCCTTCCTTAAAGAAAAGGACGTAAGTGCCATAACATTTCCGTAACGATACGACCTAATTAATAGGCACGGAACCCTTCGTTGTGCGTGGTCCGACACGCACTTGGCCGCTTTTTTAATTTATAGATTTATTATAAGTGAGAGATGAGAGATAACCATCATGGTTTCATTTGGTAATTGCACTGTACGTCTCATTCAGATCACGCGTAGGTACTATACCGATTCGCAAACACTATATTTCTAGTGTAGAAAGTGTGGTGTGTTAAGAAATCTTCTCCAAGTTGAAGATTTCTTAACCTTGCATGTAGCCGAAAAGATAAAAACCTGCATGTCTGACTTGTTCCAGATGGGCTACGCACACTTCAAGCAGATCGGGCACGGCATCCACCTCCGACAGTTCTCGCGTGCCTTCGTGCTGGCTGACGACGGGAACAGCTCGCAGCGGCTCGTGTTCGTGACCGTCGACGCGCCTATGATGGGCCACGGGGTTAGGAAAGAGGTCAGTCATTAGATTGCACAGGGAATTTTTTGTCAATCCAAGTCACTGCTGTCAAATTTAGAATCGTCGCAACACTATTAACCTTTTGGATGTCATTCTTGGTGTTAGAAAGTAATATGATATGTAGGTATGCTTGTGATTGCATACTACCGCAGAAGTCAGTAATAAACCAGTCGGCAAGCATACGGTTGTTTTACTTGCTATTGCTCCCGGTCACCGATATATCAGATACCTACACGACAACCCTTTTCCATAATAATGTGAATATGAACCATAGTTGAAAGCATTAATGTGACATCGATACTTTATTTACAGTACATATGGTGCTACTTTCCCGCACTAGTGCGGAAAGAGCACTTTCCGTGCATATATCGAAACATTAAAGAGCCGTATGTACATATGTATGTAGTTGCGAATTACCTATTCGCACGTGTATCGTACAACGTTTTACTGTACATATGGCTCTTTAAAGTTTCGACATATGCGCGGAAAGTGGTCTTTCCGCACTAGTGCGGGAAAGTAGCACCATGTACTGTAAAATTTATTGTTAACTTACGATTTCAGATAATAAAACGTCTCCAAAAACGTTACGGTGACATTTACAGCGAAAACAACGTGATAATAAGCGGCACTCACTCGCACTCCACCCCCGGAGGGTTCCTGATGGACTTCCTCTTCGACTTGCCCATCCTTGGCTTCGTCAAGGAAACTTTCGTCAGTTACATTGCCGGGATATTCAAGGTAAGCCGACCGAACAGTTGAAGATCTTGGGGCACATCTAGACATGTAAGGCGATTGGTTAGAAAGTGACTAGTGGTAGTAAGGTGGTTTAGACTTGCGAGTTGCGATTGCTAATGAGTTTACAACTTACCTGTACGAAATATTGGTTGATACCCCGATAATATATTTGGAATAGCTTTTTGGGTGAAGGAAAAAAAAGAAGAAGAAGTAATGCAAATTGCATACCCAATTACCCACATCTGCAAAGATAATGTAAGAATTATCCACCCCGCACGACTCGCACGAGGCTATTTAGTGTGGGACCTATAGCCAGTCCAGTTGTGGAACATATACATAATATCCACACAATCCATACTAATACTATTAAATTGCGAAACTAACTCTCTCTGTCTATATCTATGTAAGTATGTCTGTTACATTTTCACTCTTAAACCAGCTAGTAAGACTATAACTGAACGGATGATGGTTCTGATAATGTCTAATCAAAATTAGTTTAACCCCTGGTAAACGCTGCTAAAAGCTACGGTAGCCTAATGGTTCAGATATGCGGCTGTCAAACGGCGGTCGTGGGTTCGAATCCCGGTTCGTACCAATGAGTTTTTCGGAACATAAGTTCCGTATATGAATACGGAATATCATTTGATATTTACCGTTAGCTTTTCGGTGAAAGAAAAACCTCGTGAGGAAACCTGCAAACATCTGCGAAGAAATTCAAAGGTGTATGTGAAGTCCCCAACCCGCACTGGGCCAGCGTGGGGACTACTGCCCGATCCCTCTCATCCATGAGAGGAGGCCTGTGTCCAGCAGTTGGTGGGATGTATATATGTATGTAGGCTGTTTTTTTTTAAACCTCGGTTTAATTTCCTTTATCGGCATTTCCAGAGTATAGTTATAGCTCACAACAACCTGGCGCCAGCTCGGATAGTGTACGGCGAGGCAGAGCTACTTGACGCTAACATCAATAGGTCTCCCAGCTCCTACTTGCGGAACCCGCCCGAAGAAAGAGCCAAGTAAGTGCTCCTTCTAATCTCTTATCTCTCACTTATCTTTCACTTATAATAAATCTCTAACTTATAAAAAGAATCAGCCAGTATCAAACTAAGCATTGAGTTGCCCGAATGATCTCAGCTTCCCATGAACGGGAATGCATTAAACTTTTTTACAAGTACATTATTATTCTAGCTTCCGTTTAGAATAGTTTTTATCCGACTGCGACGGTTAAATAATTTAATAAAGTGTATTTGAGTTTTTGCAAGATTACAGGCTGAGTATTTGTTACGATACTGCAAGGCGATAACAAGACGGCGCGCGAGCTCTCTCGATTTTTCTCGCACTATACGTCTCTTTCTAAGTTGTCTAATAAGAGAGAGACGGATAGTTCGAGAAAAATCGAGAGAGCTTGCGCGCCGTCTTGTGATAGCCGTGCTGGTTTGTCAGTTTTTATATTTATCAGCAATAAACAGTATGTATTAAATCAGAACAGAACGTGCTTTTTATAAACATTAATTATCAAGCGCGACAGTATTAAGGAGGTATTATAACTTTGTAGTTCGCGCCTTCAAGTTGACATTCAGCCAATATAGAGACACAGAAATTGGCCAACATACAGGAAAATACTTTTAGGTACCTACCATGAAGCCTGCAACACAAATTTCATAAAGTTGGCAATGGCGGGAAGATACACAATATTTGGCAGAATGTGATAGTGCGATCTGAAACATTGTAATATGAAAAAATAGACATATTCATTTAATATGTTTAATAATTACTTTAATAGAAAAGAAAGGGTCTCGGACTCGCGTTATGGTTGTAGAACTAACCTAGTGGTTAGGTATAGTTTGGAAAATATAGATTGGCCGTCTGTTGTCTAATTAAATAAATAATAAATAAATAAATAAATATTAGGGGACAATCTTACACAAATCGACCTAGTCCCATAGTAAGCTCATTAAGGCTTGTGTTATGGGTACTAGACGACGATATATATAATAGATATAAATACTTAAATACATAGAAAACTTCCATGACTCAGAATCAAATATTCATGCTCATCACACAAATATTTGCCCTTACCGGGATTCGAACCCAGGACCTTCAGCTTCGTAGGCAGCGTCACTACCCACTAGGCTAACCGGTCGTCAATTAAAAAGAGATTTTTTGTTCCGCGTAAACACTTACCGGTCAATGGGTACTCGAAAGGTTTATCTATTATGAATTCCTAGACACATCTTTACCTGAGAGTCGGAGTGACTCAAGATCATTTCGGTCATCACGTTTTAGGGTTCCGTAGCCAAATGGCAAAAACCGGAACCCTTATGGATTCGTCATGTCTGTCTGTCTGTCTGTATGTCTGTCCGTCCGTATGTCACAGGCATTTTACTCGAAAACTATAAGGTATATTTGAATAAAATTTTGAGGATAGGTGTATTTTGTTAGCCGCTACAGTTTTGTAATTCAGTTACTAAAAAACATTTTTTTATGGGTCCATACATAAAACAGAGTCAAAATTTTTTTTTTCATTGCAAGCCCGTGTGGCACATCAATCGATAGGCCTTTCAAAATAAATAGAAGGTTTCTCAGCATTTTTTTTGATTAAGTGAATAGAGTCGGAGATTATCGCTCCGAAAGTCACTAAAATTGTGTCCCACCCCCTCTAATTTTTGAACCGTGTATTTTAAAAATGAAAAAAAAAACATGATCGTAGGGGTAATTAAATTCTTTCAGCGAAAATTGTTTTGAACAAGATCGGTTCAAAGCTTTTCGAGATATTTCTAAAAAACTGCCTTCCTTAAAGAAAAGGACGTAAGTGCCATAAGATTTCAGTAACGATACGACCTTTTTAATAGGCACGGAACCCTTCGTTGTGCGTGGTCCGACACGCACTTGGCCGCTTTTTTTATTTATTTAATATAAAACAGTGTTAAAAATATGTAGAGAAGAAGATCAATAAACATTTAAATGCTGCAGCCTGTGTCCTACCTGTTGGATCTATTGCCACAAACATCAACTAAACTTTTACCCCCTTATTCATAAAACTTAAAATACCTCTGTTAAATAAATTGAGTTTTGTCCCTTTCTTACTAATTTTAATAACAGAGTGACAGATAAAGACAAACGAATTTTAACGGCATTTCAGCTAAAATAGGTTTATTCAATGTTTTACTTGATAGGCTAAATTAGAACTGCATGTGCTTATGTCCAAGAGAAGAAATGCGCATTACCATGCAAACGAAGTCGCAGGTACAGCTAGTTATAAATACGTATTGATTAATGAAGTAATACGACAATACCTGTGATATACGTAGTATTGAAACAGCCCCTAAAGGCCAAGGTCTTTACCTTGGCCACGGATTAAAATCACCGTGAAGGTACAATTCATTGCGGATTGCTAAGTAATTACCAGACATCGTCAACAAAATCGTCGTCGTCTACAAAATATTGTAGCATTTTCGGTTAATTAATTTGGTATTGGTCTACTAAGACGGCAGTCATACTCGTATCAACCAAGATGATATGTGTGGCATTCAAGATTGATCTTAATTCAAGAGTCAACACGATATCTGTTGCATACAAGATATTGACGGTCTCCCTAGTTACTATCTAGATTGAAGTATTTTTTCTGTGTAGTTCGAAGGTTTTCCCAGAATAGGCTGGGAAAACAAAGGCATTGTCATTGGCGAGAAAAGATTAACAAAACTTCGTTTTGCCGATGACATTGTACTGTTCTCATCAACAGCCCAGGCCCCGTATCATGGTCGGCCTTATCGCGCGATAAGTGACAAGATAGAGCGTCCGTCACTGGCTGACACCGTTCGATAGAACGAGACTGGCGCTCTATCTTGTCTTATCGCGTGATAAGGCCGACCATGATACGGGGCTAGGAGCTCCAAGCAATGCTACAAGACCTCTGAAGAATCTGGTCTCTCAAAGAATAGATCCAAGACCCACATAATGACCAATGGCACGAAGCGTAGGGTTGAGGTACACGGGCAGCCAATACATTACGTCGACGAGTACACATATTTAGCCAATTAGCTTCCTTCAGCCAAAGGCAGGATAAAGAAATTGAAAGGCGAATCCAGAACGCCTCCTGGAGAAGCTATTGGTCTATAAAAGAGCTTCTGAAGGGATATCTTCCTTTAACCCTGAAGCGAAGACTCGTTGATATATGTATTCTGCCCGTCCTAACCTACGGTGCCCAAACATGGTCACCGAGACACAAAAGACCAGATTGAAGGTTTGCCAACGGGCTATGGAGCGTAAGCAAACTGGGAGCGAAACGGATCGACCGTGTCCGAAACTCTACGCTGCGCTCAAAAACCCGCATTGTCGACGTTGTGGTTAAGACCGCCAAGCTGAAATGGAAATGGTCTGGCCACGTCTACGGCATGCATCCACAGAGGTGGGCGAAAATAGTCATGGAGTGGGTGCCACACGATGGGCGGCGGCGACGTGGCCTAGACGGAGATGGCGGGACGACCTGGACGCATTTTGTAACGATTGGCCAGAGATTGCTCAAATCCGGCATGAGTGGAAGTCGAGAGGGGAGGCCTTTGCCCAGCAGAGGGACACTCTATAGGCTTCGAAAAAAAAAAAAAAGGTCCATTCCTTCATTTCAGATACCAATACGATACCGACAAGACGTTGGCCCAGGCCCGGTTCCTGGCGGCCGACAACCGCGTGATCGGCGTCATCAATTGGTTCGCGGTGCACCCCACCAGCATGAACAACACCAACAAACTCATATCTTCAGACAACGTGGGCTACGCTTCGGTGCTCATGGAGAAGGCGCTGAACGGCAACAGGACTTTACCCGGAAAGGTAGGTTTGTGAACATGAACAGTCTAGGTCTGTTTTCTAGGACTAGCAGGTTTTTAAAGTGATGCATGGAATTTTAAGTCACTAACCCAGTATCCTGGGGTGGGCATCAGAGCCTTCTGGGGTGGACAACTGGACATGGCCCTATATGCACCCATGATTGATGTTTGTGAAGAGGAAGTGGTAGTCAATTGCATTATCACTAAACAATTCATAAAAAGTAATATTTTCCCATAAATCTCACACAAACAACAATAACTATGTATAAATAAACAACGAGCGGTCAGTAACGATGTACCTAAGGAAAAACGAGAATCAAATTTTTATTGCACAGCTGGGTAGGATAATATTGTCAAAATACATGTTGTCCAGTTTTTGCTTTTCATCATCACCATGATCATCATAAACATTGATACGCTGATGAAGCTGCCTTTTGACACATCTTTTTATATTTTTATTATATTATCTAATTCAGGGTCGCATAGTCTGCGCGTTCGCGTCCACTAACCTCGGCGACGTGTCGCCTAACACCCGCGGCCCGCACTGCAGCATCTCCGGCAAGGTCTGCGACCAGGAGACGCTGCTCTGCAAGTTGCCCAGCGAGGAGTGCTTCGCGTCCGGCCCGGGGCGCGACATGTTCGAGAGCACGCAGATCATCGCTACCAAGATGTTCGAGACAGCTATGGTAAGAGTAGAGAGAAATCTGAAGCTACCCATTAGGTCTGCCACCAGAAGACGATGCTCTGCAACCTGCCCGGCGAAGAGTGCTTCGCGTCCGGCCCGGGGCGCGACATGTTCGAGAGCACGCAGGTCATCGCCACCAAGATGTTCGAGACAGCTATGGTAAGACTAGAGAGAAATCTGAAGCTACCCATTAGGTCTGCCACCAGAAGACGATGCTCTGCAACCTGCCCGGCGAAGAGTGCTTCGCGTCCGGCCCGGGGCGCGACATGTTCGAGAGCACGCAGGTCATCGCCACCAAGATGTTCGAGACAGCTATGGTAAGACTAGAGAGAAATCTGAAGCTACCCATTAGGTCTGCCACCAGAAGACGATGCTCTGCAACCTGCCCGGCGAAGAGTGCTTCGCGTCCGGCCCGGGGCGCATGTTCGAAACAGATAGGTACCCATGGTCTCGGCCAACTCTCACTAGGTCTGGAGCACGCAGATCATCGCCACCAAGAGTAGAGAGTAAACATCTATGGTTAGACTAGAGAGTAATATTTAATACTCAGGGCACAGGTCTCCGGTAACCGGGGAACAGGTCTTCGACCGGGATACTCGACATGGCCTTGGTGAAATCAGTCGCGGGGAAGCCAAGCTCAGCCAGCCAACCAGGCCAGCTAGGCCTGGTTTAACAAAATCGCCTAGATAGATTTTGCTTCGCGCTAAATGATGCCCTTTAGGCGGTAAAGACTTCTTGTCTACCCTGACGAGAGAGTCGAAGTAAGTTACCGTGATACTTCGCCTAGTCCGATTCAGAAGTAACAATACTTAGCTCTCTTTTTAGTGATGTGGTTCTCTTACTTCAAACTATCAGCTCGTTAATTAAACAACGTGCATTTGCAGAAGGTGCTGAACCAACCAGGAGAAGACCTGACGGGTCCGCTGGGCATCGTGCACCAGTTCGTGGACATGCCGACCCAGACCGTGAAGCCGTACGACCCTGTCACTGATACCTTCAACGCCGTAAGTCAACCTATGTTAGTTTGCCATCGGTACGGTGACAAAGCATTTTTAAATGTCGTTGGGCACTTTTGTACCTATTCATTTGGACGAATAAGTAGGTACCTATAAGTATTAACGCTTAAAAACGTGTTTAAATAGATTTTTAGCCGAATCTGATTAAGTATCCATTAATAATTTATGCAATCGCTTAAGTGTTAGCATTTTGTTCCACAAAAACTTGAATGATATTTGAAACATTTAAGAAATTTCTTCAGTGATAATGATAAGCGAAATAACTTAACTTGCAATAGTAATTGTATTGAACCATGACCTGGAAATATTTTGTCCATGTATATAAATCTCAGAACTCAAAACTCAATGTGGCAGCCCCAGCTGGACAGGTCTGATTCCACTTACCCGAATGAAAAACGGCGAGGTCTTTGCGCAGTAGCGTCATAACTTGTTACAATGACAAGATCTAAGCATTCAGCTCTTTCGTTCTCCGTTCGATTTGTTCGATCGATAGAAAGGCGGATGTTTTATGGTGTGGTTTACCACGAGATAACCTTGACTATAATACGCCTTCAGAGTGCGACGGTGTCGGGCTGTTTGCCGGCGATGGGCTACAGCTTCGCGGCGGGCACGACGGACGGGCCTGGCGCCTTCGACTTCAAGCAGGGCACCACCACCTCCAACCCGCTGTGGAACGCCGTGCGGGACTTCATCGCCGAGCCCACGGATGAGGACATCAAGTGCCAAGCGCCGAAGCCCATTCTACTGGCGACGGGACGGGTGAGTCGCTATATTGTAATACTGATTGCAAAGAGCACGGTATACTGGATCCTTTAACTGTGATTGAAAAAGCCATTGACGGACGGGTTTTCCAAACAAACGAATAGAACTAAGTATTCTAAGCTGGGATTTGAGTCTGCTACGTTCAATAGGAGGCAATGTCTTTGAACTGAAATTCTGCAAATCACAGTCTCGTTAGCCATACGCCATGCCATATGCTATAGCTTACGAGTCAAAGTTAGGTGGCGGCGAATGTGCTGACACATGTAGCATCCCACACCAAACACCGCCCCTTTCCCACGGCACTAAAGTGAGGCCATCTGGCCGCTTCCCATCAGTGCGGCTAAGCCCCAGTGGCTCCAGCACGGACGGAACACCCGCCGACCTGAGAGCTCTCTGGACGATATCGTTGAGGGCATGGTGACGCGGATGCCTACCGGTACATCGGCGGCAACTCAATGCGTGATGGCCGTCAGCACCCACCACGGTACCGCAGATGCAGGCATGTTGATGACATACATCACAGCCCAGGTGGAGAGCAACGGATACACGCAACGAGTCACCATCGAGTAATGTGCCCAATTGAGGAGAAGGTAACGCATCCAACCACGCCCCAGATTCTGACCGCGATACCGCCAGAAGTCTCGCAAGGTCTGCCCCAGCAGCACCACCGATAAGTCGATTGAGGGTGGCTTTACAACCTATGTCATCCCACGCGCGCTGAACATTGAGGTTCTCGGGTACGGCCACCCCTGGGTTAAGAGCCGACCATGCCATTAAGGCGTCGGCCACATATGGTATGCTCACCCTGTCGCCATTTACAGATAGTATGTTAGCGACTAGGTCTGCTACCCCATGCGCCGACGCCAAGAAAGCCGGTAGGCTCACATTAACGATCGCCTCGATCGTAGACTTAATGGTAGCGTCGAATGAACTGATGTCACTGGGAAATAACCACACTGGGGCCGTACGCAGAGGGTAGGTAACCTTTGGGCCAGCAAAACACTTCTGCATCAAAACCAGAGCCACATGCGCGTTAACCATTTTGAGACGTTCACTGGCGAGCAAAAACAGACCCTTGCGAGACTTAAGAGCCTCAGGAACTGCAGAAGGAAATATAGGTCCACCAAGTAAACAAAAGGAGTCTGTGCCCAATTCCTTGAGGCCCGGAAGAATCGATGAAAAGAAGGGGAAAAGAGAACACGACTCCGGACCACAGGGAAAAAACTCACTCTTGGCCGTATTCACCTCCAGCCCCAATTCCTTTAAGCGTGGCAACAATACGAGTAGTTCTTGCTCCACCTCTTCTTGTTATCACTACATAGTATAAAACAAAGCCGCTTCCCGCTGTCTGTCCCTAGTCCCTATGTATGCTTAGATCTTTAAACCGGACATTGATGCGGTTTTTTGAAGTGAAAACTTCTTTAGCGGCGCTGAGCACTTTTTGGGATGGGGAATAATAGATTGTTAACCGAGGGTTGAGAGCGCAGACCACTTAACCTATAGACTCCACTTCATAAAACTTTGTCTAGTATCTCATTGTGCCAAATTGGTGGGGCGCGGGGGGCGACAAGTGAACTGTGATTGGCTAGCTCAAGGTCAACGAGCAATCACACGATTCACACGTGACGCGCATCATTTTGGGTAGTGATGGGACACACTCGAAAATAATACTACAGAATATAAATGTAAATATTGTTAATTGGAATGAAATTTAACATTAAAGAGAATATCATATTTTATTGGTTTCGGATCTGTTGTTATTCGTGTATTTGAAACACTGGTTTGAAGTGCCGCGAACAAATTACGCTGCTTGTAGCAGGAATCCATTTTTGTGACTGTTTTGTGGCGTCTATCCAAATTTGGTTTTGTGTAGAACATTTTGGAAATCTGAAAAACGTTAAAAATATCATCGCATCATCTGTTGCAACTTTATTACTAGAAACAACAACTTATTATTTATTATTATTCAAAATTGGTTTTTGAATCCGTGACTTTTCCATTTTAAAATAATAAATAAATATTAAGGGACAATCTTACACAACTCGACCTAGTCCCAAACTAAGCAAAGCTTGTACTATGGGTACTAGACGACGACAAACATACTTACGAGTATATAGATGAATACATACTTAAATACATAGAAAACATCCATGACTCAGGAACAAATATTCGTGCTCATCACACAAATAAATGCCCTTGCCGGGATTCGAACCCAGGACCTCTTGCTTCGTAGGCAGGGTAACTACCAACTAGGCTAAAGCGGTCGATTTTCTTTTAAACATCTTCAATGCATGTATAGTAACAAATATCACTATTAGAGTTTTGTAAAACAATATACTAAAAAACAAAACAAACGAATAAACCTCTCATAAATATATACAGTATTAGTAGTATTTATTGCAATAATACAAGTTCGTTCTGTACGCTAGGTATTCCCACTTCAATATTGTTTTACGGATATCGGTGACGTAAGTAATCGATCAGTCACATCACTAATTAAGACACTGCAATGGTGCGACAAAGACAGAATTACACAATATTGTAAACGAAAGAAAAAGACAGCCGTTGAAAGACATCAACGCGTCGCCACGTTAAGAAACTTTTACTTTATAAATTGGAATTTTAAATTATTATTGTTTTTTCGTTGTAAAAAGAAAAAAATGCTTACCTGTGAAATGAAATCCCATCCTTTTGACGACTAGATGTCATGCTACACTTTCCACACAGTTTCACCATATAATAAGGCTTATTTTGTATACTTTATAGCCAAGAAAGCAGTTGAATATTGCATGTTACTTCGTGAACGGTCGACCGCGTACTAAAATTCGTTCGAGCGCCAATAGTTCGAGGCTGAAATGGGTGGCTTTCCCCGAGTTAAACACTCTATTTTTCATTTCGAATACGAGGAAATAAGGTAAAAGCCAAAAACTTAAATATTTTCTAAATCAGTCAGATCCTATAGAACCCATTTTAAAAGCGTTTGTGTATGGACCATTTCGGCGGGAAGTGTTGACAGGTTTGTGTGTGGACCATTTTCTGAAGGCGCTTTTGAAGTGGTTATATCGAAAAACTAATTTTAATTGTTGTTTGGATGAAAAATTACATTCTTAATTGTATTTATATTTACCATATAGTAATAAGATAAAGAATGAAAGCCATCATAATTATCAACAAGCTTCAAAAAACAACACAATTTTATGGAAGTGTGGCAGTATAGGTTATTGCCATTGTTATTTTTTTTAATGACTAGGACGCTGTTCTGAAGCAGTTACATTGAACAACGAACACTTAGAAAATATTAAATAGTCTTCAAATAGCAATAATAGTCATACAATAATTAATTTATTGCCAATATTTAAAAAAATAACGCATGATTGTGTCAACAAGTTTCAAAATCAGTACAATTTTCTGAAACTGTGGCTGTACAGGTTTCTGCCATTGCTTTTTGTATTTTTTATTACTTTTCAGCCCTAGGGATGCCTCACTTTCAACCCGCTGTTTAGATAAACAATGACCTACTTTCAGGGTATGAGAGATGAAAAAATTGTTAAATACGCGACAGATTTTTGTGCCGTCAGATGTGAAGGAGGTCACAAACTTTTATATTTTGCTGCTAGCCGATTCGACTTCATTCAAAACTGAACGCTATTCTTAAGAGAATAAAGCCGTCAAACACTTTTTGCAATAGCATATTCTGCAAATAAATTTGTAATTTTGTCCAACCGTCCTTCACCGTTTTGCTATTGAGCAAATTCGAATAGTTCGAATTTGGACGTTATTCCTAAAGAGATAAAGCTTTGAAAAATATTTACCAACGGCAAAAACAAATTGATATTTTGTTCGTCGCCGGCGGCGGGCGAGCCGGCCCGTCGCACCCAACGCGCCCGCGGCCCGTCCGCCTAAATAATTGATAATTGTTTATAAATTTGCGTCAAATTCATTTTTAGGGTGACACCGTAAGATGTCACGTGACCTGATCGAAAAACTGTTACAATGTTATTGAGTTTTCACTTCTGCCGGCACTCCCGGAGTGCAACCCGGTCTTTTTTTAATAGATAGAGTGATTCAAGAGGAAGGTTTATATGTATAGTACCCGTGCGAAGCCGGGGCGGGTCGCTAGTAAATTATAATTTTAACTCAATTATTAAACTTCTTGCAACCAAATAGAAACTAAGATGTTCAACTCACCGACATGTTTTTATTTTTTCAGGCAAGATTTCCATACGAGTGGCAACCCAAAATAGTGTCGTGCAGTGTAGCCCGCATCGGTGGTCTGTTCCTGGCCGCCGTGCCGGGTGAATTCACGACCATGTCGGGGCGTCGCCTGCGCCGCCTGGTCGGGAGGGTCGCGGGCGAGGGCCGGAGGGTCGTGCTGGCAGGGCTCTCCAACATCTACTCGGATTACATCACCACGCCTGAGGAGTATCAGGTACACTTTACAAACGGGTAGGGTAGTTTACAGTGTGGGTACATGTAACTAAGTATGTTCGACTGTCTAATTTAATGTTTCTTTGCAGGCGCAAAGGTATGAAGCAGCATCGACGATATTCGGACCGCATACCCTCGACATTTACCTGAATAAGTATGCTGAACTGACTGAAGCCTTAGTAAAGGTAAGGGTAGCCTGCCCATATATATAATTTCCCATTCACACATAATACTTTAGGCATGCTAGTCTACAGCTGAAGCTAATACTAAAAATACTATCATTATCATCATTTTATTTGACTACGGTCAATGCAACTTGTGCTTGTTACCTCAGGGCGTGACCCTGGAGCCAGGCCCGCAGCCACCAGACTTCAGTGACCAGCTGATTACGCTGGTGCCGCCCGTGCTTTGGGACGCGGCGCTCTGGGGCAAGGAGTTCGGGGACTGCACGCAGCAGCCACAGCCACACTACAGCTACGGGGACATCGTGACCGCTCTGTTTGTGAGTAGCTCAGGATGTGCTGGCTTCAGCCAGGTCCGCAGCTATCAGACTTCAGTGACCAGCTGGATCAGGTGCCCGTGCTGTGAGACGCGGTGTCCCGGGTCAAGGAGTTCGAGGACTGCTATGGTGCAAGTGGCAGCTACATGGACATCCATCCATCGTATCCATTCTGTGGGAAGGAATTAGGGGGTATAATATACTGCGGTGATGGGAGTTTAACCTATAGCGATGCAGCCACTATTACACCAACGCCTGCCTAATGCCTATCCCGTTCTAAGAAATATTAAGATTGACTTGATGCTTACAGAATATAAATACAACATACAAGGCGATGGTCCATAGGTATCACTATTTTTGAAGTGAAAACTTCTTTAGCGGCGCTGAGCACTTTTTGGGATGGGGAAAAATTGTAAAATACGCGACCGAGTTTTGTGACGTCAGATGTGAAGGAGGTCACTTTTTGCTGCTAGCCGATTCGACTTCATTCAAAACTGAACGCTATTCGTAATAGTATAAAGCCGTTAAACACTTTTTGCAATAGCATATTCTGCAAATAAATTTGTCATAATACCAACGCGTCCTTCACCGTTTTGCTATTGAGAAAATTCGAATAGTTCGAATTTGGGCGTTATTCTTGAAGAGATAAAGCTTAGAAAAATATTTGGCAATGGCAAAAACAAATTGGCATCGTGTTTGCCGCCGCCGGTCGGCGCGCCGACGGGCGAGCCGGCGGCCCGTCGCACCCAACGCGCCCGCGGCCCGTCGGCCTAAATAATTGATAATTGTTTATAAATTTGCGTCAAATACAACAAACACCGTAAGATGTCACGTGACCTGATCGAAAAACTGTTACAATGTTATTGAGTTTTCACTTCTGCCGGCATTCCCGGAGTGTAACCCGGTCTTTTTATTTTCATTCAGTCACCGTTACTTGATTATACCCATTAGGAATTTGCGTACTTATAATGAAATTGTCCCACAGGTGTCTGGTCACCCTCGTAACAATATCCGGCACGGCAGTTGGTACGGAACGGTCGAGAGACTGGAGTCCGAGGCTGACGACGCGTGGACGGTGGTCGCCACTGACGCGGACTGGGAAACTAAGTAAGAACTAAAATATTACCGGCTGAAACATCGTCATCATCGGTGCCGAGATGAAATCAGGGCGTCTTAGAGATATTTTATGAGTGGGATGATGACGGACATCTTTTTCATTTCATGACACCATTGTCACCTCTACCTCTTAATACATTGAATTGCACATAGGTATTGTAAGTAGATATCTGGATAGGTACTTACAATCTATGCAGTCTATACACTAAAACTCCGATTAAGCAATATTATATGTAGGTAACTGTCTACTCCTTGGTTAGTTGTGCTTTGATCTGGTTGGAAAGCCGGAAGTGAGGTTCGGCGGACGTTGCGACTTGTTGAAGTAAGTCACTTTACCAGGAGTTAATGTTCGATTGTGGCAGGTATATCTGGCACCGCAACAACAAGGTGCTGGGCACGAGCCACTCCGAGGTGCAGTGGCACATCCCGACCGGGACCCCGCCCGGCACCTACCGGCTGCACCACTACGGCAGCTACAAGTACATCCTCGGCGGCATTTACCCTTACCACGGTTTCTCTAACAGCTTCGAGGTCAGATAACTGACATATTTGTAATAGTCGGTTTTTTTAAATAATATTGTTCGCATTCATTCGATTACTTCTTAGGGCCAACGCAGTGTTGGTTAGACCGCAGGAACGAGCCAGCATTATTGCAGTAACGCTCGAAAATTTGACAGACCATGCTTTTTTTTATGTCCGCTTGTTCGTTAGTTTGGTATACTGTTCTTAGCTACGTATTTGGAAATGTAAAATTTAGGTATAGTACGAGCATTATTGAACATAGACGTATCTTTGACTTAACAATACAAGTTGACAAAAGTCAAATCAGCTTCTTCTTATGAAACGTCAAAAAAGTTCCGTTAGTATGGAATTTGTAGGGATTACAGGCTTGTGACGTCACAATCAAACAACGTCCTTATTGTTAGTTTTTATGAATTTAAACATCTTAAAATTGACAACTTACTTAAGTGAAAGATTGATAGTTTCCCAGTATTTTCGTCATTTTTATCTGTTGCTAATGAAAAAAACAAATTATTTTCAGTGTAGTCTATTGTTATGTGATAAATTAATCTATTAAAAAAAATACCAAAGTAATTGTACTTATAACTTATATATTGTATTAAATAGTGAGGTATTTTAGTAGGTATACGTATCATAATATACCTATTTATAGGTAGGTGCGTAGTTAAGTCTGAAAAGGTTGGTTTCGTTTAAATATAAGTACGTAGGTACAGTCAGCCAAGAAAATGGTCTACCACTTTTCAACTCTATTATTTGTACATTACCTAAGGTTCAGATATATAGAATTTGTTTAGCGACTGTAGTTAACAAAAATGTAATTATATTATCATATCATATGTGCGCATCCTAATCTAACAGATACATACACTAATATTTTATATACGAGTACCTTAGACATATACATATAGAGGTATAAGTATGCATTTTAAATAAAGGAAAAATAGAAAAAAAAATCAATTTTTCCTTTATTTAAAAATGTATAATTTCGTTAGCAGCGTAACTGCTTGATACAAAATTAATTTAGTATGGGGTGGCGCATCGTTACTGACGATTTCTCAATATAATTTGAGACGTTGGTGCCGTTAAGAAGCCTAAGTTCTGGTAGATGTCGCTACACGCCTCCCTAAGGCGTTGTAGGAAAGAACTGATTGAAGAATTTGGTGCCCGAACCGGATTGTTCCGATAGCTCAGTTGGTTAGTAGCGACGGGCCATGAATGCCTGTGGTCGCCGGTTCGAAGCCGGCTCGGAGCATTAAATTTTTCAATTTTTCCTTTATTTAAAAATGTATAATTTCGTTAGCAGCGTAACTGCTTAATACAAAATTAATTTAGTATGGGGTGGCGCATCGTTACTGACGATTTCTCAATATAATTTGAGACGTTGGTGCCGTTAAGAAGCCTAAGTCTTCTGGTAGATGTCGCTACACGCCTCCCTAAGGCGAACTGATTGAAGAATTTGGTGCCCGAACCGGATTGTTCCGATAGCTCAGTTGGTTAGTAGCGACGGGCCATGAATGCCTGTGGTCGCCGGTTCAAATCCGGCTCGGAGCATTAAATTTTTCAATTTTTCCTTTATTTAAAAATGTATCATTTCGTTAGCAGCGTAACTGCTTAATACAAAATTAATTTAGTATAAGTATGAGTTTATGACCTTTTTTTTCTCACTCACAATGTTTTTGTTAGTTATTTCCTTTATTTTATTCCATGTCATTGTTTTGTTTCCAGTAGGAAAATTAATTATAAATTATAATGATCTTGTGATTGTGTTATATTAATGTTAAGTGCAATCTGTATCAAATCAAATAGGATCAAAGTTGACATGTAGGTAGTGTAGGCTCACTGCTATGCCTAATCCCGGTTTTAAAATATCCGTTTGACCGTAGGTATGTCGCTATTGTCGCTAAGTAATATCAATAAAAATACTGAGTTACTGATCTGACATTAGTTGTAAGTGTTATAACGCATCTTTATAAAACCGGGCCTAAAGGCATTCGGCCAGGCTTAGTGGAGCATGTGATTCTACTTTTTATACATTTGATGCTGTGTAGACTTAGATCTTAAGAGAACAGTGCCAATACGAAATCTAAGCACCTAAATAAAATATTAAAGCCACAGTTTTTGTTATTTATTTGCGTCAATAGCATCGTGGCTTATATTTACAAATATACCCTACAAACTAACATACTTACATATAAATATACGAAACTAATAATATAACACAGTAATTGCAACAGATGCAAAATATAGTAATTACTAGCCCGTTACAGATAATAACAGTGACTCAATGAACTGGCACGCTTTTTGGTGTGCGAGCCGCGAGTCGCTCCACTACCAAACCACACGGCGCAATGACACGTCCGTGATTTTTAGGGTTCCGTAGTCAACAAGGAACCCTTATAGTTTCGCCATGTCCGTCCGTCTGTCTGTCTGTCCGTCTTCGGCAAAAATTAAAAATACATGTAAATTGGTGATGTATTTTTTTTTCTCGATAACCTATAGTGTGGGGTATCGTTGGATAGCTTGTTCACAAGTAGTAGACATAACCAGTTAACTGGTAAGAAATGCACTTCATTTCGGGTGCATATACATTGTCATTGGAATTTGAACCTTTTACCGTGGACGGTAGAGTTGCTTTTTCACGGCACGATGCTTCTTACGTAAATAACATGTTGCTGCTAAAAGTTTGCGATCTGCGGTTCGATTAGTTTATATGTAGTATCTAATATTTACGATTATTTTAAGCTATAATAAAAACCCCAAAAGCCCCTTTTAAGTCCGCATTCTGTGACAGACGGCAACTACGGAACCCTACCCTGCGCGTGGCCCGACACGCACTTGGCCGCTTTTATATTAAAATTTTTGAAGTGAAAACTTCTTTAGCCGCGCTGTGCACTTTTTGGGATGCGGAAAAAAATAGTTGGGGGGGGGGGGGGACCGATGCCGTAGTGGCGATGCGGCGCTTACCTGTTCGGCCGACACACAATAAGTTCTCACGCGCTAATTTGCAAGTGAAATAGTTTACTTCTGTTGCTTCAAAATTATATGTATGTATTCGTTGTTTTGTATTATATGTAGTGTTCGGAGTTTCGGTGGCAAATTTCACAGAGGAGGAGTGGAGTCGCCTAACTATTTTTTGATTAAACGAATAACGATTAAATGAATAATTTTGCATAATACTCCTTATAAAATATCTTGCGAGCATTACCTACTTATACCACGATAACACAGGACTACTAATAACACAAGTATGTAGGTAAACATTGTTGAATAAATTTATTTATTTTTACTTGTTTATTACATACGTACAACATGTCACCAAAACAGTCGGGACAGTATAATGTTTGTACCTGCCGCCAATTAATGTCATACTAAGTACTTCAGGTAAATGAATAATTTATTTATTCAAATCTTAAAAAGTTAATCACAAAAACGACTCCATTATCCACTGTGTGAAATTTGCCACCGAAACTCCGAACACTAATTATATGTATTCGTCGATTCAAAATGACAAAATATTCAAGTTTTCACTTCTGCCGGCACTCCCGGAGTGCAACCCGGTCTTTTTTTCTCATTTTTAGGGTTCCATCCCATAGGGGTCCGTCCGTCCGCCTGCGGCTAAGCTCAGTAATTTACAACCAGAAAGCTGTAATTCGGCACTGGCGTATTAAACCAATCACGCAATCACGCCAACAAAAGGATAAAATATCGGGATGTCATTTTTTTTCTAGGTAAATCCATCGTGTGGGGTATCGTTCAATAGCTTCTTTTAAATTATTATGGGTTCTTAAAATGTTTTTTCAATTTAGGAATCCGTTTGCGGGATATTCGGTTTTAAAGCCTTAGTTTTTGTTAGAGTTTTTTGCTGACTAAATGTGTAATTCTGGGTATGTGGAATAATTCAAGGCAGTAACTAAAACATATAGTGCATTTTAAAGAAAAAACTATCACTGATAACTTGGCATAACTAGTTAACGTGTAATAGTCCACCAACTTAATGTACTTTGAAAGGCAAACATTCGTACAAATTCGAGCGACGCAACCGCAACGTTTAGTTAATTGGCGCACGCGTGTCGATGTTAACAAAGACAGAGAGGCAAATACGGGACCCTACACTGCGCGAGGACCGACACGCACATGGGCGCTTTTTTTTAATTTCGAAAAACTGAATCGACATATATCTTATTTATTTACCTGCCCACAAAATTTCACGAGGATCGGTTGACAAATACGACCTGTAGCGGAGAACAGAATACGAAAGAATTTTTTCACATCACCTATTCGGATAAGGGCTTTTTCTTCCCTGCTAGGAGGGATCAAAGTGGCACTTTTCTGTTCCAGGACATATTGTTGCCAGAATAAAAAAAATATCCCAATGAATACATGACGATAGTAAACAAACATAATCGATAAACATAATTAATGTAGTATATAAACATAATCGATTACTTGCATATATTTTTTTTTCCTTGTAAAATATTACGAAACGTATTAAAATACCACAATATTGGAATGCAGCAGCAAGAGGCAGATATGAGGCTATAAATAAATAATTAAAAACGGCTTACAGCTTGACACTCTCATAATCATAATAGATTAAAATACATGTGTTTTATTACTGACATATTTTTTATCCTCATAGGTGATGTGAAAAGCAGTATGAGTCACACGGAAGCAAAATTATTTCCACCTTGGGCGTGAACACTTGAATCCCTCACTACGCTCAGGATTCCACGTTAGAATCCCTCACTACGTTCGGGATTCTATTCTGGAATCCTTCGCTTCATTCGGGATTCAATCTACGCCCTCGCCGTAAATATGCCATTTTGCTCCCTTGTGACACAATCTACTATTTCCCAAGGTGCTCGCTCGTTCCAGTTATGTCAGTGCAACAAAATTCTATTTACCTACAACCTGTCTGGTTACATGCCGATTACCTATAAATAAATAGGTAGGTAGACTATCAGCTGATAAACTAGGTACTAAAGCGAAAACGGGTATCAAATTGCACTAAACAGATTCTATGCTATTCTAAGCTACAGCTTCTATGTCAAACGGCTTAGCCAATCTATATCTATATTTATATAAAAGAAGACTTCCTGACTGATTCATCAACGCACAGCCGAAACTATTGGGACTAGAAACTTGAAATTTACACCAGAACTTCCTTTTATGACGTAGGCAAGGGATAAGACGGGATTTTTGGAAATTCCACCCCTAAGGGGGTTAAATATAAAAATGTTTTGTTTAACTAGTCTTGAAACTTTGTAGGAAGATTACTTATTAAAATACAAAAAAAAATTACTTTCAGCGTTTTAGAAGATTCGACCCCTAAGGGGGTTAAATAGGAGTGCAATGTTTGTATGGGGGAAACATTATTTTTTGAACTAGACTTGAAACTTTGTAGAAAGATTACTTATTAGAATACAAAAAAGTCCTTTCTGCGTTTTAGAAAATTTCACCTCTAACTTGGGAACTTTACTTTTTAAGCTAGAAACTTGAAACTTTGTTGAAAGATTACGTATTAGAATACAAAAAAGACCTGTCAGCTATTTAGAAAATTCCACCCCTAAGGGGGTTAAATAGGGGTGCGAAGTTTGTATTAGGGAAACTTTTCCTTTTGAGCTAGAATCTTGAAACTTTGTAGACAGATTACTTATTTGAATAAAAAAGCACATTAAGCGTTTTGGAAAAATCCACCCCTAAGGGGGTTAAAAAGGGGTGAAAAAATTGTATGGGGGAAACTTAGTTTTTTAGCTAGAGACTAAATGATAATAATCTTTTTACGTTGAATCGTTGTTTTTTTAAATATAAGAAATTACTTATTAAAATATATGAAAGCACTTCCAGCGTTTTAGAAAATTCTATCGCCCTAAGGGGATTAAAAAGGGGTGCAAGGTTTGGATGAGAATCACCCTTTTTTGAGCTGGAGACTTAAAACGTTGTATAAAGATTTCTTATCAGAATAAAAAAAAGTTCTTTCTGCGATTTGGAAAAGGCGGCCAAGTGCGTGTCAGACCACGCACAACGAAGGGTTCCGTGCCTATTAAATAGGTCGTATCGTTACTGAAATCTTAAGGCACTCACGTCCTTTTCTTGAAGGAAGGCAGTTTTTTAGAAATAAGTATCTCAAAACCTTTGAACCATTTTTTTTTTTAGGAATTTAATTACAAAACTACGTAGCGGCTAACAAAATACACCTATCCTCAAAGGCCGTAGCAGGATAAGAGAACAAAAAATGCCCTTCATGATTAAGAGCTGGTTATTTTTCTAATAGTTACTTACATTTAGTAGTACAATTGTGCAAAATTTTGTTGAATAATTCCTAGTGGTTCAGTCGGAATAAAATAAAATCTGAATTCCTTAAATACGACTTTTTTTTTAAACTGTTTAATTTAATTATACAATCTTTTTTTCATTTTGTTTAATTGTATCATATGTATATCCTGAAAATAAATTAAGTCTCGATCTTTAACATTTCTGTAAAAAACATGTAAGTTAAATTTTCAAAAAAATTTTTTTTCATTCCTGGAAAAGTGACCACTCTAATTATCATTTCTAAAAAAGCCTTATTTAACGTTCTGTCATTCATATAAGTTTGATGGTTAAAATCGAAAAGCAACAGTGTCAAAATTAAAAAAATACGTAGGTTGGGTTTCATTCTTATAGTAATATAACACCGCCAAAGAACTTACGCATAAATCCTCTTTCAAATGTAATTAAAAATAACACATATTATGACAGCTAAGCGATTTGACGCTTTGAATTTTGTATAATATGACATTGTGAAGTAATCAAATTGCAAAACTTCTTTCCTTGCTTCACATCTGCGAATCTCAATAAAAATGTCGTCCAAGAAAGGTGTAATTAAGAAAATATTTTCAAAACGTCCAAAATCTTTGTACCACCTCGCAATGGATAAAGTGATTGCGGTTATAAGAGAGACACACGATTTTTTTCAAGACTATTCACCGTTTCTGGAACAGGTGACATTGTTAAAGCCTTTAGGGTCAACGTGATTAATTATGTTTTATGTTTACTTTATTTTGTTTTTTTTAACACAGATAGAAAATATGCGGTACACGTTTTATAGTTTGAAACTTCCCCATACAATCTACGTCGACGTGTTCTTCAAAGAACTTCCTCGTGTCGATATATCCCTTAAAAATGAAGGGATGCAAGCAACTGGATATTGCGAAGATTGTTGCCGACACTATGGGTATCCTGCAAATGACACGTATGAATGGAAAAAGGAAAAAAAAAAAAAAAAAAAAAAAATGGAATTAGTGTCACTGTGAATGAAGACAGCGATGACGATTAGAGTAAGGATACTTTTATTTCATAAACAAGTTTAAATGGCGACAACTGACATAAGTATATTTTCACCAATATTAATGAAAATGTCAAAAATAGTTTTTTTTTTACTTTATTTACAAAGAGGATTTATGCTTAACTTTATTGGCGGTCTTAGTTTTTATTATAGTATAGGTACTAATAAAATGTAAAAATTCTAACCCACGTATTTTTTTAAATTTTGATACTGTTGCTTTTCGATTTTAACCATCAAACTTATATGACTGACAGAACGTTAAATAAGGCATTTTTAGAAACGATAATTAGAGTGGTCACTTTTCCAGGAATGAAAAAAAAATATTTTGAAAATTTAACTTACATGTTTTTTACAGAAATGTTAAAGATCGAGACTTAATTTATTTTCAGGATATACATAGTATTTAATAAACCAAAATGAAAAAAGGACGGTATAATAAAGTTTATTAGTTTTTGAGAAAAAACGTATTTAATAAATTCGGATTTTATTTTTTTCCGGCTAAACCCCTGGGAATTTTTCAACTAGACTTGGCACAATTGTACTACTAGATGTAAGGAACTATAGAAGAAAAACTATGGTCTGAATAACAAAAGGGCATATTTTCTTCCCTTATCCTGCTACGGCCATTGTATTCAAATACACCTTATAGTTTTCGAGTAAAATGCCTGGGGTCCCTTTGTTTCCCATATTCTTATTGTTCCGAATTTCGTTGGTCAGAAATTGATATCCATAAAATTTATAGTCATAAACATCAGTAGTCATAATTTTTGTTAAGTATAACGTTGGATAGTTCTAACATTAATGACTTATAACATTAACCGCTATAATCTCAGAAGTCATAATATTTATGGCTATAACGTTCGAAGGTCTATCAATAATTAATCAGAAATATTTTAAGTCATATCTTTCAACGTCCTAATGGTTGGTATTCATATCGCTTTAATGCCTAAAGTGAATTACGTCGAAGAAGCCAAATCTATAACATCCTTAGGCATATAGATAAGTACTCAGAAACATATCCAGGTATACATTTGAAAGTACTAGTAAGTAGGGGCTTAGTGGCAAAACCGACTCGGATCACGGATAGGTTAGAAGACGGAAGCGGGAGCTTTGCTCCCGCTTTCGTCTTCGAGGTTATTTTTTTTATAAAAGAGCGGAAAAACTACTTACCATACTGGTCGTTAAGATTATAAACTGACGGTGTTCATTATCTGACGGTCACACATATGCACGTTAAAATTGTATGTATTTATAATGATATGACTAACTAATCACGTGACTACAAATAATTATGACTTGCGTAAAAGATCCTTACAGCAATTATTGAAAGCAACTTTATTGCCTTTAACATTATGAATTGTCATAACATCTTGGCATTGAATGTTATGACTACCCAATTTTATGACTTACAATAATGACGACTTGCAAAAATCGGATCTCCAATTTATGTTCTATAATTTTATGACTTGCGACAATATGACTTATGAAAATTATGATCGAAAACGGTATGGAGTGAAAAAATCGGAACAAAAACTTTATGGGAACCAATAGAGACCCAAAATGCCTGTGACATACGGACGGACAGACAGACAGACATGACGAATCCATAAGGGTTTCGTTTTTTGCCATTTGGCTACGGAACCCTAAAAACGTGATTCAAGGTTTATATGGACACCAAGAAAATGTTATAGTAAGAGATTTGTAACTTCGGTCTTAGCGTGTATGTGTAAAAGACTACAAAACTGATTTCAGAGTTTTATGAAATTTCCCCCTTTAACCCCTATAGGGGTTAAAGGGGGTTCAAAGTTTGTATGGAGAGCAAGACATTTTAAAAGTTTGCTTTCCATACTATACAGGTAGCCCGAACAGGGGGCGTAAACATGACTCGAACACCCAATATCTCGCAAGCTAATCACTGAGTTGAAAAATGGTTTAAGGAAACCCAGAATATTTTTGAACGAGCTATCCAACGATACCCCACACTATGGGTTTAACGAGAAAAAAAAATTACATCCCCGCTTTAGGTGTAGGGGAGGTACCCTAAAAAATTTTTTTTTCAAGATTTTAATGCACTGTTTTGTCGGCGTGATTGATTTATATACCCATGCCGAATTACAGTTTTCTAGTAGTAATGGTTACTGAGCTAAGCCGAGGACCGACGGACAGACGGACTGACGAAGCTATAAGGGTTCCTTCGTTGACTACGGAACCCTAAGAACGGACTTATTAATTTAAATTTAGCCATTTAAACTAATGAACTCAACTCATCGCACTGTTACAGTAGAATTATTTGGGGATTACCACTGACAGGTAGTTTGCCTTCATTTAATTTTCAACTTTAACATCATACAAATAAAGTAGTTATTTCTAAATCGGTAGACGTGGGTAACAGTATTCTGAAAATTGCTTTATTTGTATGACATTAAAGTTGAAAATTAAATGAAGGCAAACTATCTGTCAGTGGTTAACTAACAGTAATCGTACTGTACCTTTTACGCTTAATCCCTGAACGGATTTAGATGAAATTTTCCGTACAGATAATTTGAGACCCTTGCAAGGATGTAGTATAGTTATTATCTCGGAAATCATCCCATAATATCATAAGATGGTAAAACTTTGTTTGGGTCGGCGATAATTAAGGTTCCGCGGCGGAACCAAATAATTTGATAGCAATATTTTTTCCAAGACGGTAACAAGTTCTACGCGGACGAAGTCGCGGGTATCGGCTAGTATTTAATAAGTAACCTTATTTTTCGAGGAGATAACCCGTGTACTGGTTACCCAGCCATCAGGCGATGAATGGATTGTATCGGTTAGGTAGGGCACAGCGAAATGTCATCCCGCTCGAATTTGGAGCAGCCCAACTGGGGAAGTACCTCCGCCTTGCAGAAGACCACAGCCATAATAACACTACTACTTGCTCTGGAGTAGTGTTGTGTTCCTGGAGGTGAGCTAGGTCGCCAGAGCTCCCGAGGATGCGTTGTGTTGAGAGCGAGGGAATTTGTTCCTTCAGCTATCAACGCGGCGAATCCTCATACATATCAAGGGTCGGCGACGCCCATGTTACTCCTTTGGAGTTGCATGCGTCTATAGGCTGCGGTGTCCGCTTGTCATCAGGCGGACCGTACGCTTGTTTGCCACCGTCGTTGTATTAAAAAAAAAAAAAAACTCCTCACGCATTCTGGCATGCTGGTCCTTGCCTAAGGTGACACTACTGGAGGATTCCCATTTTTTGTATGCTACTAGTAGCTAGGTAATACTTGCTTGTTACGAGAACCATAATCACAAATTGTAATTTCTAACCATTGATATCGAGGATGATAACAAGATAAACAATAAAAAACAGATTAACATACTAATTAATTAATGCTTAATCCATATTTATCAAAATAATTTACCTATCTACAATTCTACAGTATAGTATGACATTAAAACATTGAAACGTTATTACTTCATAACAATTAAAATACATGGAATGATTTACTTTAAAAACAAAGTTTAAACCGACTTCAATTCAGTACTTCGCCAAGCCACATTATGTACATGAACATTTTCACAATTCCTTTCCAAATTACCACATGAACTGCTTTCCGAGAGCAAATGCGTTAATTATTACAGAAAAGACCCAAGTCGCTATAACATTTTAGGAGTTCCATCGATTCCTCAAGGATCTCAGAAATGACACTTCATTAGTTGCTACTTCAACGGAATCATGTCAGTATCTTTGACGTACTTTACATCCTTAAGGAGTTCCATAAGTCATCTGTAATTTTCAAATTGTAAAATCCTTTATGAGATTAAATGATCTTAAACCTTATCTTCCACTTTGCGATATCCAAGCGCTTTTTCCTGGGATCCCATCTGCGGGTTCTTACTTGGTGACAATGGGACCAGGAGTATACCTGGTCTACTCTTTCAAATAAGAAAAATAAATTTGAAAATTGGTCCACAATTCACAGAAAAACCGGTGAACAAACATAAAAACATACAGTGGAACATAGAACCTCCTCCTTTATGGATGTCGGTTAAAAATGCAATGTCTGCGATACTTTATATTAAGTAGTTAGGGTTTAGAGAATGGACTACTGATGTTGTACGAAATATATATAATAAGAATTGACTAAATATGTATCCATATCTAATTAATTTGAGCATACCTATCATAAATTATCTTATCCGATTGGAACCCCTGTATCTTTTGTTAGTACATCTACAGTGTGTTTGTGAATTAATAACGCGAAGAAAAGTAAAACTCAAATCAATAGTAGATTGTTAACCAAGGGCTGAAAGGCACCCATTTCTGATGAGATATATTGGCGCTCCAACGAAAAGATTTTAGCTAAAATAAAAGTAATGAATTTACAACATAAACTTATTTTATATTTAATAAAATAAATTCCATAAATTTTAGCTTACTAGTTTATGGAATTTATTGAATTAAATATAAAATAAGTTTGTTGTAAATTCATTATTTTATTTTAGCTAAATTATTCACTAGGCTCTATGAGGTGGTGACAAATGGAATACACCCACAAACCTTTTTAGGGTTCCGTAGTCAACAAGGAACCCTTATAGTATCGCCATGTCTGTCTGTCTGTCTGTCTGTCTTCGACTTAGCTCAGTAACCATTACTACTAGAAAACTGTGATGCGGCATGGGTATACAGGATGTTAACGGGTCCGGATCATGACCCCGTTAACATCCTGTATAAATCAATCACGCCGACAAAACAGTACAACAAAATCTTGAAAAAAAAAAATTTTTTTAGGGTAGGTAGTAAAGCGGGGATGTAATTTTTTTTCTCGTTAAACCCATGGTGGGGTATGGTTGGTTAGCTCGTTCAAAAATATTATGGGTTTCCTAAAACCATTTTTCAAATTAGTAATTCGTTTGCGAAATATTGGGCTTTAAAGCCCTAATTTTTGTCGAGTCATGTCCCCCCCTCACCTGCCGGCTAAATGGCTACTTCTGGGGATGTGAAAAAATTCGTGGAAGTAGTACTTACATATAATGAATTTAAAAGGAAAACTATCACGAACAAGTAGGCATAAGTATAGTTACGACCCAATTTTTCAACTTATACTTAGTTGTGCATGTGAGCTAAGGCAGAAACGCAAACAGGCACTCTTCAACTAATACTAATAATAAATACAAATACTTAGTATGAAAATATTAGAATAGGCTATTTTCGTGTATCACAATTAAATTATGAATATATGTTATTTATATAGTTTTGACTATAGGAATTACGAATATAATACTATTTGGTTATAAAAACATAAAAAAAAGATCGGGTTGCACTCCGGGAGTGCTGGCAGAAATGAAAACTCAATAACATTGTAACAGTTTTTCGATCAGGTCACGTGACATCTTACGGTGTCACCCTAAAAATGAATTTGACGCAAATTTATAAACAATTATCAATTACTTAGGCGGACAGGCCCGTCGGCGCGCTGACGGGCGGCGGCAAACACAATACCAATTTGTTTTTGCCATTGCCAAATATTTTTCAAAGCTTTATCTCTTTAGGAATAACGTCTACATTCGAACTATTCGAATTTGCAAGACCAGCACAACAACAGACGGCGGTGGCGACCAAAATATCAATTTGTTTTTGCCGTTGGTAAATATTTTTCTAAGCTTTATCTCTTTAGGAATAACGCCCAAATTCGAACTATTCGAATTTTCTCTATAGCAAAACGGTGAAGGATGCGTTGGTATTATTACAAATTTATTTGCAGAATATGCTATTACAAAAAATGTTTAACGGCTTTATACTCTTACGAATAGCGTTCGTTTTGAATGAAGTCGAATCGGCTAGCAGCAAAAAGTGACCTCCTTCACATCTGACGTCACAAAATTCTGTCGCGTATTTAACAATTTTTCCCCATCCCAAAAAGTGATCAGCGCCGCTAAAGAAGTTTTCAGTTCAAAAATATATTTTAAATTCAAAACGTAGTTTTATTATCTATATGTCACGTGACCGACAACGCCGACCACCATTTTTTTCTCGTGAGTGACGTCATTACACCATATAACCGTAAGCGCGAGCGAGACAGATATTTGCCTCATCCTTTAGGACTGTTGAGATGGGACTAAGTATTCTTTCTGCTCTGATGACGTCACGATAATGGTGCCTGCCGTTTTTAAATTGTATAGGTACTTTGAATAAACATATTGTTTAATTTTCTATCTGTGTTTATTTTTATTTTCCTCGTATTCGATATGAAAAGTAGAACTCGTGTGAGTCACCCATTTCTGACTCGAACCACTGGCGTCATAAAATATCTCGTCAGAAATGGGTGCCTAATACGGTGCCTTTCAGCCCTTGGTTAACAATCTACTATTATTGCTCACCAGACATCAATAAATCCAATAATATAAATCATATCATAATATAAATCCAGAGGTAAAATAAACATAAACTATGGTAGACAACAGGCGGTCTTCTCGCTAAACAGCGAATTCATATGTTAGTAAAACTTGGTCATATCATAATAAATCCACACTCTACTCTACATAGGTAAGGGTACAGCTGGTCGTCTTTAGTTGAATTAAATTATCATCTTTTTTGATTAATGCATTACGATAAAATATTTGATTATTATTATCATTTGACAAGTTTGATTAGTTCTCTCTTTGCCTCCTAGTCTAGTTATAAGCACGTGTTAAAAATGATATTATGAAGAAGTACAAAACTTAGATTTTAATATTTATTGATTTAAAAAAATATCAACGAGAGTGACGAAAAGCACAAGGCGTACCTAAACAACTGTCCAAAAAAAACGTCACGGAATTTAAGGTAAGTAAATTCTCTACTTAATGTAAACAACATGCAAATAGGTAATTAGCAACTGACAGTATTGCAGGTCTAAGTAGTTTGAGTAGTTGTAGTTTGAGCTTAGATCCGAAAAGGTACCAGTAATAATAAGGTGTGGACAGCAGTGGCGAGACGTCCATGGAACTCGGTTACCACTCGCCTGATTAATTTGACTTCGCCTGACAAAATAAACTGCGGATATCTTTGACACTATGCCAAAATTGTAAATTTACATATTGTTAGAATTGACCGTACCTATTAGGCCGTTAGGGTTTCCCATCTATTTTAAAAGATAAAATTCGAGCCGCGGTTTCTAGGAAACCAGTAAACTTCAGAGATATTGGATACAAATATTAGTACCAATAAGGTAACGGCGCCTATTACCGTGGTAGTTAAGGTAGTTTTCAAAAGATTACAAAAAATGATGGGTATGAAAGCTCCTTAACGTCCTAGATTATTTTTGAAGTGAAAACTTCTTTAGCGGCGCTAAGCACTTTTTGGGATGGGGAAAAATTGTTAAATACGCGACAGATTTTTGTGACGTCAGATGTGAAGGAGGTCACAAACTTTTATATTTTGCTGCTAGCCGATTCAACTTCATTCAAGACTTAACGCTATTCGTAAGAGTATAAAGCCGTTAAACACTTTTTGCAATAGCATATTCTGCAAATAAATTTGTAATTTTGTTCACGCGTCCTTCACCGTTTTGCTATTGAGCAAATTCGATTAGTTCGAATTTGGACGTTATTCCTAGAGATAAAGCTTTGAAAAATATTTACAAACGGCAAAAACAAATTGATATTTTGTTGACCGGCGCCGTCCGCTGTTCTTGCAAATTCGAATAGTTCGAATTTGGACGTTATTTCTAAAGAGATAAAGCTTTGAAAAATATTTGGGAATGGCAAAAACAAATTGGTATTGTGTTCGCCGCCGGCGGCGCGCGAGCCGTCCCGTCGCACCCAACGCGCCCGCGGCTCGTCCGCCTAAATAATTGATAATTGTTTATAAATTTGCGCCAAATTCATTTTTAGGGTGACACCGTAAGATGTCACGTGACCTGATCGAAAAACTGTTACAATGTTGTTGAGTTTTCACTTCTGCCGGCACTCCAAGTGCAACCCGGTCTTTTTTTTTATTTAAGTGTTTATTGAACTTTCAGTCGTATTTTTTTAAACCATATTTAGTTTATTATATTTGATAAAATAATTATTGAAACCACGAAAGGAGTCTTCTATTACCGTGGTAATGGATGGGATGTGATATGTGATTCTATTACCGATAATTTAGCTTTTATTACCGAGGGTACAAAAAGCAGTAATTTTCTACCATGGGTAATCGTAACCTGATACACAATTCGGTACCCAATATCGAGGGTTAAAATAATATTCATGACTTTGGTTCCGCACATTATTATTATACTTACATCAAGGTTTTTTGGGAAATAAAATAGTCCCATGCCGGAAAAATATCGAATTCTCGGAAGGTCAAAAAAACAGCCGCAGTTTTCAGTTTCTCGCAATTGCATAAAAATATTTTTTTTTGGGGGAACTTGAAGAGCCGCTAATGCCGCTATTGACCCTCCGAAGAGCCGCATGCGGCTCGCGAGCCGCAGTTTACCAACCCCTCTACTATACCGACATTTATAGAATATGTCGTCAATTTATGACCTGCGAAATAAAGAACTCGAAAATGCATTTTATACAGGGTATTATTAAAAACCTAATAAGTACAATACTAAGCATACTAATAGGTTAAATGACTCCATAAAAATATTTTGCGTATTGTGTAAGTAGGTTCTGATATACTGATACTGTGTCGTTCCCGGGTTCCAAATGTTTCATGTCTTTATTTAATTTACAGATTTTGCTGTGATATGTTAGTATCTTCGTCCACCACACATCTTAATAATACGTTCCAGAGAAATTTACAATTTTATCACATTAAATTGTACGAACGGAACCCTAGATGTGATCTATTTTAAGAGAAGACTAAAATTTCACTCGGTAATAGATACTTATTTTTAACCTTTTACAAATTTTGAATGGGTCGGTAAAAGATTCCCATAGTTACTATTACCGAGTGTTATGGGATCATACCATCGGTAATAGACTTAATTTGGAATTTTGTAAAATCTAATTACGACCCATAAAAACTTTAGGATACAATTGTATTTTCATTACAAATCAAACATATATATTACAAGCTTGGTATAAAACATAAATCACATAACTGGTAAGTAAATATAGTTAATTATTACAATATTTAAACGACATGACCAAATAAGGGTTTCCATAGAAACTGCAGATTCAGTACTAAAGTTTTAGTTAAAAATTAAGGGTTTGTTGAATACTTTCCATACCACGGAAATACGTAGTTCTTTAATAGCGTCAATAGATCAAGATTCGAATAACTGTAAGAGATTATATAATCGGTGACATATAAAAAAGATAAAGTATAAAGAAGCAAATCGCCGACTTAACTAATACCGTGGTATGCCACGGTATTAGTTTCCCCAACTAAAAATGGCGTCTATCACCGCTGTATTTTATATTCCATTTAAAATGCATTTCCAAGCCAAAAAAAAAAACAAAGAGTACGCACAAGTCGTGCAGAAAACTATAAATAACCGTTTAAAATCCATAGCATTAGTTCCATTGTCATAGCTATTACGTGAAATAATAAATAAGATTCGGGTAGACTTACCAGTGACGCCACGCGTTTGTATGACACAACCTCTTCCAACGCCGCCGTCGCGGAAACTGACGAATTGCGAGCTTGTTATTTCATTCACACACAATTGCATAAACAGGATCGGTAGTCAGCTAAATTAGGCTTCATTTGTGTAAAATATGTTTTATTGTAAATCGAACGGTTTGCTTTTAAAATGCGTATTTTGAAATGCCGCGGTAATGGAAGCCGAATTTGATAGCCCCGGTAATAGGCCCGTTACCTTATAGGATTCAAATTATAGTATCAATAGGGTACCTAGAATAGTTAAACAATTCCAGGAACAATGGCGCTCTCGCTCCTTGCCAAGTTAATCATCACCTGTGTGTCCCTGGGGGTAATCGCTGGCATGTCGGTTACGATCTACTTGGTGGTCACCGACGAAGGTCCCATCTATGACGACGTCACCAGCGAAGGGACGACCGAGGGCCCATCAGCAACCGAACAGCCTGTGATTCCAACTGAGCAGCTGTACGAAGTCGGCGTGGGGATTGCTGATATGACTGGGCCGTGTGTGGAGATCACTTTTGTAAGTATTCTAAAAAAAAACGTTATCTTTATCATGACCATCACAATAGAACGACGATGGACGAGCATACACAAATAATTATCATGCTAACGATCACACTCGAGTGTCTGGAGATATAATAACGAGAACCTTTATTTAAATTAGGAAAAAATGTCTTTACCGTTGAATCACATTTTGGTTTTTCACCTATCGCTTGCAGATGGGGTACGCCGAGTTATCTCAATCCGGTGCTGGTATCCATCTCCGGCAGTTTGCTCGCTCCTTTATCTTCGAAAGGGATAGCAAGAGGATCGTTCTCGTCACAGCAGACGTACAATCGATAGGGATTGCAGTCAGGAGGGAAGTAAGTATTTATGATGGAACTTGTGATGGTCTAGCCAAATTCGTTGGAATAGGAGGTCTAATTGAGTTTTCTTTCTTTTCAGGTTGTCAAGAACTTGCAAGAACTGTACGGTGACTTATACACCATGCAGAACGTTATACTGACAGGGACTCACACTCATGCGACGCCGGGTGGGTATCTGGTGGACTTTATCTTGGACATCAGCATCCTCGGCTTCTCGCGGGAAACCTTCAATGCTTACGTTACCGGCATTACCAATGTAAGGGACACTCTCAGTAAGGCATGGTAATAAATGCCTAAGTAGCTCAGCAATGGGTCTAGGTCTAAGAAGTTGTTTCTCGTTACAGAGTATCGTTCGTGCTCATGAGAACATGGTGCCAGCCCGTCTGTTTTACAGTACGGCGATGGTTTCCAACGCTCACATGAATCGATCACCATATTCTTACGCTTACAATCCACCTGAGGAGAGAGAAAGGTAAACAATTGTTAATTAAGCATTTAGTGAACTTTACAAATGCCTGATGTTCTTTTTAAGGTTTCTTTTGCCCTATTATCAAATTCTTTTGCATTACGTTTTGTAAAATTTTACAGATATGAGAGCGATACCGACGACCTCCTTACCCAGGTTCGAGTCGTCAAAGAGGACGGCTCCCTGCATGGTATCCTCAACTGGTTCGCAGTTCACACTACCAGTATGAACATGACGAATTTGCTGATATCTTCAGACAATTTGGGCTACGCCTCCATAAAGATGGAGGCTATGTTGAACCCTGCGACGCATGTCGGCAAGGTATGTGTCACCTAAATCAACATTTGCAGAACTGTGGGTGACAAACCCACCTTTAGTCGCGAGAGAATATTAGATGGGCTCTGAACATTTTTAACAATTTTTCATTAATATTCGTATTCCTTATTATTCCAATTTTCCATCAAAACACCCAAAAGCGTGTCCCGAATTAAGAAGTTTTTTCATTGGATGGTCAACTTTGGAAACACCTGATCGAACATTTTAGGGAAGTTTTGAAGATAACAAGGCTCACAGGGGTATTTTACGTTTAGGTATACATGTTTGTACAAAAAACAGATGCTTTATCTATGATGATAATCATTACCAGCCTTATCTAGCAGGTATTCTACGATGTTGATGAGATAATTAATGATCTAATACTTCGAGGAATAATCGATATGCTACAGAGAAAGAATATAATGGAAGAATAAACCATCTTCGTCTGTAGCCCCCGACAGGCTTCGAACCTGCGACAATAATGTTTCGTGATAAGGGTATTTAATTCGAGGAATGTCAACACATTCCTCGAATTTTTCGAAGATATTACAGTACGGTTACGTGTACCATTTATGTTTCAGGCAGACGTCGTGGTCGGTTTCTTCGCGTCGAATCTCGGCGACGTGTCACCTAACTTGCGTGGCGCTCGCTGTGAGTTCAGCGGCGAGGAATGTGACAACCAGTTCCTGCTGTGCGCCGCCGGCGAACGCTGCTACTCCCTGGGACCCGGAGATGACATGTTTGAGAGCACAAGGATCATTGGAACGGCTGTGTATGAGGGAGCAGTGGTCAGTACGAGTACTATATACAACACTGATCCATACATATGTTTCTTCACGTCGAAACTCGGCGACGTGTAACTCAACTTACGATGCGTTCAGCGGCGAATAGTGTGACAACCAGTTCCTCCTGTGTACCGGCGAGCGTTCCCTGGGATTGGAAGATGACATGTTTGAAAGCTCCGGGATTAGGGTGGCTGTGCATAAGGGGGCCCTGATTATACCTTAATTTCTCATCTATCGATATGATAGGATTGATTCATTCTGGGACAAAGGTATATATACATATATTACGGTTATACAGCTAGGCAGTTTTCAACTGGAGAAGAATAATTTGATAGAGAATCAATTATCATCTTTTCCAAGGAATATATTTACTTATCTAGTTAATTCGTATTGTCAATTATTATTATGCATTTCAGTGCACAGTCCACAAGATTTCTATTATTTGAAGCACTGAATTGTGCTGTTTTTGTTTTTCAGGAAGCGTTGAACACTCCTGGCGAAGAGCTAAGAGGCGAACTCAACGTGGTGCATCAATTCTTGAACATGGGCCAACAAGTTGTATCCAAATACGACGCCGTAACAAGAACCTTTAATGAGGTATGTTACTTAGACTGTTTTTTACAAGTTTAACAATTTCACATGGAAAACTATCCATACAATTTCAAGACCGTTTTAATCATGTTGGGGCTACGATTGGGGACAGAAGGGAATATGTCCTTTGCCTACTGCTGACAATTGAGGATTTTCCCATTCATTTTCATCGGTTTCTCCTATAGATAGTTTAGAAACAAATGTTGACGGTTTAATTATGAAATTGCTTTCATTTCGGCAGGTAGGTTATCACATGGGGACATGACATAGGGATACTAGATGATTTTATTTAAATATTTCAGACTGACCAAGTCACAGGCTGCTTGGCTGCGATGGGATATAGTTTCGCTTCTGGAACTATCGATGGCGCAAACACATTGAACATCACTCAGGTAAAGAGTAACTACAGCAACGGTTGAAATGAATTATTTTAGTCTTTAAAACGTGGTGCCAATACAGGTGCCAAAGTGGACCCCGGGTTTTAGGGTACAACCGGGAAAAGCGCTAGGAGAATAGTGAGTCTCTAATACGTAGCTGAATGCAATTCATTTAGGGGCTCCAAGCGCTTTTTGGCTAGTTTTGACGAGGTTTGAGTGGATATTCCTCCGTCAAAACTATAGATATATTTATGGTAAAAACAGTTATCGGTTCTTCAATTCTTTATCTACATTTGCACGAGAGTTTTTTTGAAAATAATGAATAGTTATTTTTTTATGATTTATTCAAACATGGTCCCAAAAAGCTCTCTTTTCGATATTAGTATGTTATTTATGCACTTTTATATATGAAATCTACATATAACTGTTCCTTATTGACTTCTTTAAAAACCCAAGAGAGATATTTATTTTTAACTCATTTTTACAAAAGTTACGTCCAAAAAAGGGTTTTTTGGCCAGAAATTGCCAAAGTTTGGTGCCATATATCCCGAAAACTGTGAGTTTTGATGTAAATATAGGATACTAGTTTGGTAAACCACGTTGTTCTTAATACGATACGCTATAAAAAACACGAAAAAACCGACAGTTACAGATCGAAGGTCATTGGGAGCTAGGAGCCCCTTAAAGGTTTCTACGTTTACAACTTGGGCTATTATATAGTATAACTAGCGTCCGCCCGCGACGTCGTCTGCGTGGACCCGGGAGAAAAACTATTCCATATTTTAATCCAGGCTATAAACTATTTTCGTGCAAAATTTCATCTAAATCGGTTCATCCGTTTAAGCGTGATTGAGTAACAAACATCCAAACAGCTAAATATCCAAACATCTAAACTTTCGCATTTATAATATTATTAGGATTTAGTTTTCAACCCTTAAATCAGGAAAAGTAAGTTTTGCTCCACGACGAGGGACCAAAATGCTACTTTTCTGTTCAAGCTACTTTTTTAATTTATTCATTGGCATGTAGCATTTACGCAATGTGCCAATTAAACACAGTTCTTAATAAAATAATCGATTGTAATTTCATCGTAATCGATTAAAAACGAACGTTGTAAGAAAATTAATGAATTTTTCGTAATATTTAAAATTTTACTAATAAAAATTAAGAACATTTGTTAAAACTTGTTAAGTAGTTTTAACAGCATCTTTTTAAAATTTCTTCATAGTCGATATGAAAAATTGTATGTGTCACTCAGTAGCAAAATTATCTTCGTCTCGGGCGTTAACACTTGTATCCCTCACTACGCTCAGGATCCTACGTTAAAATCCCTCACTACGCTCAGGATTCTATTGTAGGATCCCTCGCTACGTTCAGGATTCAATACACCGCCCTCGCCGTAAATATACTATTTGTCTCCCTTGTGACACAAATAACTGTTCTATTATTTTTACCTAACAGGGTACAATAGAAGGCAACCCTCTCCTGGACGTTGTCGGAGCCATTGTAGCCGAAGCCACGGACGAAGACATCGAATGCCATGCGCCTAAACCTATTCTACTAATGACCGGACGAGTGAGTGCCTCTTAAACGATTGCCTGTACTATATGGATAGTAGTGGTGTCTCCATGTCTACTCAAATGGACAATGGACGAAAATAATCCTAGCTTATACTGGAGGGTACTATCCAATACATGTGTTTAACGTCTTCATAATGACAGGCACAGCCTCTTTTCATCGATGGCAAGTTTAGTATAGTCCCCACTTCCAACACTGTTTCAGTGCACTTTAAGGACATAGACGTCTTTCCTTCTCGAAGTAGGTGCACCATAATAAAAAGAAGTATTATTCCAGGCCAACTTCCCTCTGCCATGGCACCCTAGCATCGTGTCAGCGACGCTGGTGTGGCTGGGCGGGCTGGCCATAGCCGGCGTGCCCGGCGAGCCCACCACCATGGCCGGGCGGCGCATGCGCGACGTCGTAGGCGACGCTTTGGAGCGGCTCGGCCAGCCCCGCCGGGTCGTCGTGTCCGGCCTCACCAACGAATATATACATTATGTGGCTACGCCTGAGGAGTATCAGGTACGATCACAAGTCTCTCCATGATACGACGATTTGAAAATGGTGTTTCCACCTGGCGTATGCGGGACGTCGTCGGCGACGCCTTGGAGTGGCTCCGCCAGCACCGCCGAGTTGTCGTTTCCGGGCTCACCAACGCGTACATACATTATGTGGCCACGCCTGAGGAGTCCCATCGTATATGATCACATGTCTCTCCATGATACTGGTTTGACACAGGTGTGGCCGGGCGGCGCATGCGCGACTTTTCACACAAGCTATTCAGATAATTAATAACTTAGAAAAGTTGTTAAACCCTCGACATTTTCATTTCAAAGTTCAATATCTCAAAACCGGCTGAACCGATTTTGTTGGAAGGTAGCTAAGAACCATCTCTATTACGTCAGGTTGTGTTGCTGTGTGTGTCAGACAAAAAAACCGCAATAAAATCGGTCCATTCGTTTAGAAGCTACGATGCCACAGACAGACATACAGACGCACAGATATACAGACACACAGACACGTCAAATTTATAATCCCCTCTTTTTGCGTCGGGGTTAAAAAAGGGCCATTGTAGCCCTTCAAATGAGGGATCAAAGTAGTACTTTTCTGGTAGGGTAGTCTGGCCAGAGAAAGATGAGTCTTTTTTTATATGGCAACTTTTTATATGGAAACAGTAATATCGTTGTCAAATGTGTCAAACGTCTTAAATTAGTATGATGTTCTAATCTTGATACTTGATATGGTAACTAAGAAAGTAACTGTTCGATAATAATAAATTTGACTGTTTTTGCCTTTTAAGAGAATTAAAGGGAGGCTTACTGCTAATGTTATTAATATTGAAGAATGTCATAAAAAAGTACAATTAATATTTCTCGTCAAAATTGAACTTTTGTAGAGTGGTTTTGATTATTCCTAGTAGAAGGAAGTAAAACAGTTTTATTTCATATAACTTTACTTCCTTCAGCTTGGCCACTTGCATTTTGTGAAATGAAGAAAATTAATATTTTTTCTGATCTGAATTTATGCTGCAGGTACAAAGATACGAGGCTGCTTCTACGATCTATGGCCCCAATACGTTGGATATCTTCCTGAACAAGTTCGACGAATTTACAACTGTTGCAATTCAGGTGCGTCCGGTATTTACTATTTAATTCTTGACAGTTATGACAGCAGTGCCTACATACTTATTTACGATCCAACGCGGGCTGGGGACTTACAGAGGCTCTAGTATAAGTTTTACCGAAACAAAACTTTACGATCGCGTTTGCGTTTTACCCTCAAATTGTATGGGATTTGACAGCTAAACGCGAACGCGGTCGTAACGTTTTGTTTCGGTAAAACTTATACTAGAGCCTCAGAGATATAGTTCCCGTCAAACAACTTGAACATGCGGGACGAAGTGGGGGGGGCAGCTCGCACGTACAATTTGCCTCTGCGCAGGCAAGGTCATTTGCTCAAGTTGTTTGGCGGGAATTGTACGTTATAATCGCTGAGAGTTAGTCTAGTCACGACTCTAGTGTATGAAGGTTTTTAATGGCGTTTTTTTACTTCTACAGGGTGGTGCAGTGGAGCCGGGGCCAGAGCCAGCTGATAACACGGGCCAGACCATCTCGCTGATCCTGCCCGTAGTGGTGGACAACTCACCCATCGGCAGCAGCTTTGGAGACGTTGTGGAACAACCTCCCACTACAGCTGCGAGGGGGGACACTATCACTGCTACTTTTGTACGTATAATATTGCTCTGTGGTTGTCCGCCGTAGGTAAGGCATAGTTAAGGAGTTTGTTTGCAACGGAAATAAGTGCAATGCCGTTTAGATGCTATAAAGTAATTACGGAATTAAAGTTTCGAAGGCGTTTGAGAGTAATGTTAGGAGAGTAGCCTTACTACTTGAGTGCTCGGCATCCAGACGAAAGCGTAACGTTTAACAAGTTTCTGTCAATAATTTAATTTTTGGTACAAGCTTTTGCCGACTCTTTCTCGAGCTCTTTCTGCCGACTGTATTTTTCTGTATACCATTCATCAACTATTCCTTGAGACGATTCTAACGAGCCCAAACTCAACGGGATTACGTCGGTTAAGTGCTGAATTGGGCCACCTTCTGTCTCCATCATCAGATCAGCTCGATGGTACCATAATATTGAATTGTCATCCAAACTATACTTATACCCAAAATTTCAGCTCAATCGGTCCAATGACAAACATCGGAACAGGTGAAACTAAATTAAAGCATGTAAAGTGTACGATACAATACAATACACGACTGGATCACACACTACTGCTCGAAGAAACTAAGTTTAATCACGTTTTCTTTCAATATATTCAGAGCAATGACGCGTAATTCAATGTCGAAGAGGCAACCGGATGGCTCGCGGTATTTGAGCTCCCGAAGTGATGTGGAACCGCCCTGTGCAACCCGAAATGAGCCAACTGTGACTGGTTCGGGAATAGGAGGGGGGTGGTAAAAAAAAAAAAAATCGCGAGGCAACCGGATAACAGAAAAAAAAGAAATTGGCAGGCAACCGCTTGCAAATTGGCACGCTTGTTCTATATCACATACAGACAATTTCAAGCGGTTGCCTGCCAATTTTTTTTTTTTTTTTTGTTCACTTGCTTACTCGGCTCCGGTCGCACTAGGAGGGATGGCATAAAAATTTCATTATATAAACAGCGTACACACTTTCAGGCTACCGCTTGTAATCCGGTTGCCTCGCGATAATTATTCTTTTTCACCACCCCCCTCCTATTTCCGAACCAGTCACAGTTGGCTCATTTCGGGTAGCACAGGGCGGTTCCACATCACTTCGGGAGCTCAAATACTGCGGGCCATCCGGTTGCCTTTCCAACATTGAATTACGCGTCATTGCTTTAACCAATAGGTAAGTAAATAGATACTTACCGGAAAGTTGAATATTTGTCTGTTTTCAGATAGCCGCAAACCCTCGCAACAATTTGCGGCAAGAGTCGTCCCACGCGGTCATCCAGCGTGATGAGCTGGGCGAATGGGTGACGGTTGCCACCGACGCCAACTGGGAAACAAAGTACGGTGAATAAGTTTCTACCGCTTGATTTGTGTTACGCTTAAAAGTCCAACAGTTTCAAAATGGATTATGTCACCAGCTGTGGCCCTTTTCACGAAGCTACAATTTTAAAGTCTAAAACAAGGCTTGTCACTGGTAACGACTGGCCATTTGACCAGTGTTCCCCGTTTACACTAGTAAAATTGTGGCTTGAGCTTCGTGAAACGAGCTACTGGTAGGTAGCACTGCGGAGAGGTATTTTTGACACGGGTCATCAGTTCAGCATCAACTATCGCACTCCCATAGACACTTCAACTCTCCTTCTCATCTCTTTAAGGAATGATTTCCGGGATAAAAACTATCCTATATCCTAATATTATTATTAAGCCCGCGACTCCATCCGCCTGTAACTCGTTTATATCGAAGTTATACATTCATAAATGGGGTGAATTTTTACCCCATTTAACCCCATTGGGGGATGACTTCCGGGATAAAAAAAGTCCTTCCCCGGGATTCAAAATATCTCCATACCAAGTTTCATCGCAATCTGTTCAGCGGTTTTAGCATGAAAAGGTAACAGACGGACAGACAGAGATACTTTCGCATTTAGTTGTAATAGACAAGAGATAGTACAGTCAGCGTCATATAGTTAGTAGCAGCCAAGGTAGCCAAATATTTCGGTACACGTCTTTATTACTGTAAGAATAAGGGTGTGTTACGAAATATTTGGCTACCCTGGCTGCTACTAACTATATGACGCTGACTGTACTTATTTGAATGGGTGTTGCAGCAACTGAATGTATCGTATCATTATAACCTGTCCATACCTCGTAGGTTCCACTGGGAGCGCACGTCGACGGTGCTAGGCACGAGTCGCGCCACCTTCGAGTGGACGATCCCAGATGACGCGTTAGCCGCGTCGTACCGCGTCGTGTACTACGGCTCACGGCGAAGCCTGCTCGGCACCATCACTGAGTTCACCGGGTTCAGTAATAGCTTTAATGTAATACACTGATTATTTATATTGAAGTGTTCTTATTTCAACACCTGTCTAGCTACTCTCTATAGCTAGCAAGGCCCTCACGCTCTTATAATCCTGCTGGTAAAGGACACCTTCAAGTGGAAGAGCGGAGTCTACTTGGCACCATCACTGAGTTCACCGGGTTCAGCAATAGCTTTAATAATGTTAACACTGATTATTTACATTGAAGTGTTCTTATTTCAACACCTGTCTAGCTACTCTGTATAGCTAGCAAGGCCCTCACGCTCTTATAATCCTGCTGGTAAAGGACACCTTCAAGTGGAAGAGCGGAGTCTACTTGGCACCATCACTGAGTTCACCGGGTTCAGCAATAGCTTTAATGTAATACACTTTTAAAACCTGCCTAGCTACTGTAGCTAGCGAGTCCCTCTCGCACTTCTTGCTGGTAAGGGGTGCCACCCTCGAGCGGACCACCGCGCGTAAGTGCTGTGCTGGCGCCACATCGCGTCGTGTAGGTACAGTCGCCATCAGATATATCGGAGCGGCCAAGGTGCTCACAAATATCTGAACACGTCTCTAATGCCTCAACAATAGGGACGTGTTCAGATATTTGTGAGCACTTTGGCCGCTCCGATATATCTGATGGCGACTGTACTACGGGGCCCGTTCGATCAATAGCTGATTATTTATATTGAATTGGTCTGCTTATTTCATTTCAATACCGCCGGCGTTAGATAGCAAAATCCGTATTTTCAAGAAAAATGCGCGCTTCACGAAATTCCGGTTATTGGCGTATAAGTCTTTTTACGTCATCCTACTGTGTATTCTCCACACAAATCGTTAAATGCAGTTTCGCTAGCTAAAAATGTGACAATCACGCCTGTCGAGTAACATACGACATTCCACTAAACTAATACAGGGTGAATCCTAAGTCGTGAACAGAAACATGTCTTTCTTACTGTTTAAACACGTGGACGTGACAACAGGCAAACATACTCGTAAGTAAACGTTGTTTGTAATTCGTTCATTTAAAAAAATGATTTAAATTTACTGAGTGTCATGGTCACCCTAATTGCTACTTTAAACTGACACTGACACTAGCTACAGACCAAGTCTTGTTGAATAGGGTGACCATAAGGTACTGAATCCGGATCCGAACCGAATCGGATCGGTTTAATATTTATAAGTAATACCAATAATTGGTAAAATATGTGTACCTACACCCAATACATGATGATTTATTTTTATTTTAGTAAATAATTTATGTTCTACAAATGTTTTATAGTAAAACTTTTTATTTCGAAAAATTTGCTTATGAAGTACCACTGCAATATGGCGGCCAATTGAAAAAAAGTTAGATGATTTGACATCGTCGTGGTAAACAGTGCCTTTATGAAAAATGTATGAACCATAAAAGTACACTAAACAGTGCGTTTATGGGCCATAGAGCATAGAGTTTTTCGACGACTTATTATCGGTGTCATTGTATTTGAGCTAGAGCCTATACAAATGACAGAAAACGGTACAGGAGCCTTAGCATGGATGAGGTTTTATCACTTATCACGGCGTGACAAATGACAAATCACGTGATTTGTCTACTTAATCACTCAACTTACCGATTCATAACATGGTTGCACGTGACAAAATGGAGTTATCCAACTATGACATATGACAGCGATATATGACATTGCATAACATGGTACGTGGTTAATGTGGTAATTTGACGTCTCAACTTGGTTTATTTTATTTATTTATCTAAGTGTTTCCGAGGTATTAACGATAAGCTATTTTAAACTTGGTTTTCACCAAAACTACGAGTGAATATTCGATTCTAGTGACAATAATGATAGTTAACTGTGATAATGGTAATTTTTTCCCTATAATCAAACATAGATTTGTTTGTTGAACTCGCACCTATTATTGAAAAACTAGTGAAATTTCATCATGGAGAGTTTTCAACAAACGCTGTTGGCCCTTGGACTTGGAGTTCCTAAACCAGAAATTTCGCTGCTACTTATCGAAGCGGTACTTAAGGTAAGTAATGCTATTTGAATTAATTAATAAATTGTATGGACCCCAAGGTTTGTTGGGAGGATGGTGTTTAGTACCTAACAATGTTATCCTATAATACAAATGTAGCCAGTACTTATATTTAATTTGGTTTGAGGTAGCCAGTGATTATTTTATTAAACCTAGGTACCTACTTAGGTACTGTAATCAACCTGTACTTGGGAATCAGTCATTCCTTAAAATTTTTCATTGAATTTGTCATTCTTATTTATCTTATACCAGCTTCTGCCCGTGACCCCGTCCACGTAGAACTCATTTATAACACATTTCCATACAAACTTTCACTCCCGTATGGAATGATTTCCGGGATAAAAATTATCTTTTGTCCTTTCCCGAGACTCAAACTACCTCAATACCAAATTTCATCTAAATCGGTTCAGCGGTTTAAGCGTAAAGAGGTAACAGACAGACATAGACACTTTCGCATCTGTAATATTAGTAAGGATAGATATTCAGGATATTGTGATATAATACGTGTAATTGTGCTTCAGGCTAAGTACTCATGACTTGTATTTTATCTTCTTTTCAGATCTATTAGCGAAGAAAGAAAAGAAGATTACAACCGATGGTACTCAAAACATACCACATGTTCAAAAATCGAATTACATAAATACATGAATAAGTTACCGTTTCATTGAAATTGATTGATTCCTTTACTTATTATGCCACCTATATGCAGGGAGTGTTTGAAAGGTGAGGTTCAAGACGGAGGACAAGACAATCCATACTAACATACCTACAACCTTCAAACACTTTGTGCATGACAACCATTTTTTAAAGATATTCTCAAGATTTTTAAGAATCTAACATTTGTGACACAACACAACACAGTATTACAATACAAACACAAAATAAATTTACTTTATTGATGTCCTTTCTTGAAGAACTACATACATAGAAGGAGAATTAGCAACGCAATTTTCAAGCTTCAATAGGCAACGATGCCCGCTTACCTTCAAGCGGGCCGTACGCTTTATTGCCAACGATGTGGTATAAAAAAATACACAATATAATGATCACATTGAATTTATTACTTTTATTTCAATTTGTCAATTATGCAAAATAAACTCAATAGGTATACAATTTACAAAAGAGAATGTAAGAGTAGGTACAAACACAGATTTATCCATTTCAAGTCCAGTCAAACTTTGAGTAGATTTGAGTTAATTTTTAATGTTTAGATGTCATTTCCACCATTCTGAAACATAAAAGTATTGTTAAGTACATTCTTAATAATATTAATAGACTGACTTTTGTGATAGGTATAGATATAGACAGGGGGGTAAGGTGGCCAGACCTCCCAAAGGTGTGATTAGAGTAAGAGACTTGCATTTGTCTCCAACTATTAAAGGATTCAATCTTGGATTTCTTTGAAGTTGCAACCAACCATTAGTGTCTGCTTATCACCAGACAGGCCATATGCTTGTTTGCCACTCTTTGTCCAATAAAATTGCATGGTATGGGAGTCAAATTGAGTAACATTTCAGTAGTCTAGAAACAGATATGAAGTTAACTAATAAATTTTAGTTTTATTTCACTAATCCACAGTTGACTGGATATTTATATCTTACCTATTCCAATATAATTTAAATCACAAAGTTGTTGATGATTAGTATTTTTTTACAAGTAATACCGGTGAAATATGATTACATGGATACATATTTCACACTAGTAGACATTATATATATTAACTTAGATAATTTACCACCAACTTCCACATTCAACTAGTTTTATCAAAATTGGTATTGAAACTGTGTAACACACAATTTGGTACTTACACAAAATTTGTATTTAGCCAAAATCTTAGAACTTAAAGGCTAGTACATTTACCTACTTAATGCTATCTAAAAAAGGTAGGATTTCAGAAAGAACTTGCCTGGTTTTTTGACAAGGAATGTTAGGTTAACCATTTGGGACTGAAAGAACTATAGGTATTACACAGCAAAAACTTTTTTGTCTCTAGTGTAGATCCGGGGTCTGAAAAATAATTTTAGAAGTTAGTATTTGCTTGGGCAAACAAGTATAATCACTGTAAATGTCAACTTACCAATTCATTTTTGATTCTCAAAGGCAATCTTATGTTTCCAATAAAATTATTATTTCTATCATCGTCTTGAAGTCTGTAAAAAGAAGAAATACAGCGGTACACTCGGTAAATAAGCATACTTTTGATAAAATGTGTTGGTAATAGTAAACAAACATACAAACCTCTGAATTAGCTGTATTTCGGCTCGCTTAATTCGGCCTGGCTTTTAAAGCACTGCCTTTCATTGATACGTAACACATATTTGCCATAATTCTTTGCAGGTATAGCAAAATATTCACAAGATTATTCTTAGTTTAGTAATAATCCAGCGTAACAGAAGCATTTAACAATAACATTTGACATTTTTCAATGTTGACGACATCACGCGCCACTAGCGCCTCTAGCGGTTCTTCACTCGTGATTCCTTATCGTATCGATTGTGGTTAATTTACCAATAATCCAAACATGCTTTCATGTATGATAAATTTAATCCCACGACAAGTGCCAATTGGTCGAGCTTCAAAAACTCTAGCCATAAAGCCTTTTTTATACATTTGTTGGTAATATTGGATGACTGCTTGCTCATAAATAGTACGCTTTATTATAATGCCATCAAACCGAGAGGTAATAAAAATGTTTCACCTTCACTCATAGTAGACTAACTTTTCAAAATATTTGGGTTTTCATTGTATTTTGCATCTGTGTGGGCCATTTTCAAAGGCTTGACAGTTGACAGCAAGCAAAATAAACCGTCGCCGTCAAGCAAGTTAAATAACAGTGTAATATCATCATTTCATTCTCCTAGCGTTATTCCCGGTTATCTAAGTTTAAAACAGTATATAAGTTAAATTCAGTTTACACGACGATGAAAAATGCCACGAAAAGTGTAAGTAACAAACAAAATAAGTTAGTTTATTATTTCAACGTTGGTCGTCTTACTTATTTGTGTGATGAATACGTTTTCAGCCGTTCAAAAGAGGAAGCTTTGCGAGTACATGGCGACGCACGCGCTTTTTGCCAACGTCGAGTACGGCGTGCCCCTGGGTGCTCGCCAGCGCCAGCACGAGGCTCAGTGGCAGGAATTGAAGTGGCTGAAGGAGTTCGGCCCTTAAGGTGGATGTCACACTGCGACGCATCTCAGGACGGAGGTGCGTTTCTCGTTGTATCCAAGTAAATTCCGTGTGGTACGACACACTGCAACGCACCTCCGTCCAGCGAAATTTGTCGCAGTGTGACGACCGCCTAAAAGTCGGTGGCAACGTGGAAAACCGCAAGTAATTAAAATTTTATCTATAAGATACATGAATATATAATGAAATCGTAATGAGATTTACTTAAGGTGGAATCAGACGGTTCATTTTTCGTTCATTTTTATGTTTCATTCCGCACCTTTCACCCGAAGTGACACGTCTGCTCATGAAGTGAACCAAAAGTGCCGAATGAATTGACTAGTGAACCGATCCAACAATGTTTGATATTTTCATTCGGCATCTTTCACTCGCACTCCAAATGACCGAAAAATGAACGGTCTAAACAAGGAAAGAACGTTCACTAGTGAATTCATTCGGCACTTTTGGTTTACTTCATGATCAGACGTGTCACTTCGGGTGAAAGGTTCGGAATGAAACATAAAAATGAACGAAACATGAACCGTCTGATTCCGCCTAGAATAGTGAATGTTAATTTATATGTCATTTTACCTGAGTTGTGTGAACATTGAGTGAAAGAAAAAAGAATCAATCACCCGAGGGAACATTCATCCGAGTGAACCGTCTGATTCCGCCTTTACTACCGAGTACCTATGTTATATTAAATTTATATGTAGGTATATTTAATCATGGCACTATACTTAATCTGTTTAAGGGAATAAGTGTATTTTGCTTGTATTCACTGAGCATATAAATAAAATAAATAAATAAATATTAAGGGACAATCTTACACAAATCGACCTAGCCCCAAACTAAGCAAAGCTTGTACTATGGGTACGAGACGACGATAAACATACTTATATAGATAAATAAATACTTAAATACATAGAAAAACATCCATGACTCAGGAACAAATATTCGTGCTCATCACACAAATAAATGCCCTTACCGGGATTCGAACCCAGGACCTCTTGCTTCGTAGGCAGGGTCACTACCAACTAGGCTAAAGTGGTCGTCGGTATAGTGCAGTGACTAAGGATTCAGTTCAATAATGAGGCATATTTAACTATGTTTACTATTTTTAACCCCCGACGCAAAGAGAGGGGTGTTATAAGTTTAACGTGTCTGTCTGTGTATCTGTCTGTGGTATCGTAGCTCCCAAACGGATCGACCGATTTGAATGCGGTTTTTTCGTGTCATAGATAATTTAATCCCGAGTGTTCTTAGGTATGTTTTATGAAAATCTGTTCAGAAGTTTTTGAGATGATGGACTTTGAAATGAAATGTCGGGGGTTTTTCAACTTTTCTAAGTTGTAAAATATTATATTACTATAGTATTTGCATTCCTATTTGCATTTTGACAGAGCTGTCATCCTAGTACAAATTATGTCGTCATTGACGTTTATGGTACTGGGATGACAGCCCTTGTTATATAAAGGTATAAGGTCCAAATATCATACATTTTCATTATGTTTACAGTACAAGTCACCAAAACCATACGAGTACATGCTCAAAGATGCAATCAAAAAGAGCTCAAAGAGGCCAAGAACTGGAAGAGCTGCAGGCAAAGGAGATCACTACCTGCCGTGCAAGCAGGCGCCGCCCGCGCCGCCGTAGACTGCCGCCGAGCCGACACTAGACGACCGCTGACCCATATGTGCGTCAGAATTTAGTATGGAGTACAAAATATATTTTTTTTGCCGGAAGAGGAGGGATTGAAAGGATAGTTTCATTCCTTTATTAAGTATAATTTAATCCTGTAAATAGTGAATCTTAAATATTTGTAGTTTTTTACACTTCGGAAATAAGTGAAATTACAGCCTCGGCTAACGTCATACTAAATTTATGGGAGCGTTTAAACTTAATATTTTCGATATTTCTAGGTTTATTTTTAAAAAGGTATTGATGTGATTTTACTTATTGGGTAACGTACTTTCGATATCAGTTTAAAGTTTTCTGAAATCTACACTAATAAAGAGGAAAGATTTAATTGTTTGTTTGTTTGTTTGTTTGATAGATGACAAAAGTAAAGATGGATGACAGTTGTGTCCCGCTTTTTAGGAAGCTAAATATTCTGCCATTACCATGTTTGTATATTAGAGACGTGTGTGTTTTTGTCAATTGTCAATATTGTCATCTTTATCAAACGTAGTGTAGCGATACCAAGGCAGACAAGACTATACAAACCACCCTGGCGCAAAGACGTACAAAAGGAATATTGTAAATATGAGCACAGTTTTGTATAATAAATTACCAAATGAATTAAGAGCACTGTCGGGACAAATGTTCAAGCGAAATATGACCAAATGGTTTATAGAAAAATATTTTTACAGCGTCAAGGACTATTTAAATTATAAGAATGTTTGACATACGACATTATTATTTGTATGCTTGCTTGAATACGAGGACTTTTACACCATAACCTAAGACCATTTATGTAACTGTATTCTTACAAATAACTTATTTAGAATTTTTAGAATTTTGTATTGAATTGCAATATTCAAAAGGAAGTAATAAAAATTATTAATAGATAAATGTTATTATTCGCTTAAGGATTTCATAAATTATAGTCATTTATAATTTGAATTTGAATTCTTTTTTAAAATATATATATTTTGTTTTTTTTTGAATCTCAAGATTTTTTATTTAATTTAGAAGATGTGTTAACTTGGATGTTTTAATTACGTGTAATAAATAGTAATTTATTATTTATTTCCGGTAAAAGTATAGGCTTATTTATAATGTATTTCAGACATTTCATTAATCAATTTTGAATTGTGTATTATGAATTTTTGTCAATATTTATTTGAAATTTTATTAGCTTTAAGATATATTTATTGTTGTGGGCGTCATGGACCGACTTTTTAAAACTTGTAACACCTTGATAATTATGCGTGTACATGACTTTACAATTGAATAAATGAAATGTAATGAATAGGCTCTGAAACTACTGGACCGATTTGAAAAAATATTTTACCATTAGAACACGACATTATCCGATGAACATAGGCATAGGTAAAAAGTATTACCGCGGGAAAATGCTTCATTCCTATTGATTCGATTCACCCACTGCACCGCGCCCCGTCGCGTAGCGCGGCGCCGCAGATTTTACCATTGTATGAAATAATCTCAATTTATATAGAAAACACGCCTAGTATCTAGTACTACACACTGCCGACGCGGCAATGCGCGGGACGGCGCCTCGCGCTCCGCGCACCGCGGCGGGACACATCTCTAGTGGGAGAAACGCCTTACGGAATAATCGCCTTGCTACACTTAAAGATTACACCCTGTATATATAATTATTCTGTAAGTACGTGTTAGTCACCTAACTCCTCCTAAACGGCTGGACTGATTTGGATGAAATTTTGTGTGCACATTTCAATGGGTTCTTGCATGGTTTGAAACGTTCATGTGGGTTTGGGGGTTGGTTTTGGGGGACCCGCTAGGTGGCGCTGCAGTTGGTATGTCACTGATCTCCTAAACGGCAGGGACCGTTTTTAATGTCATTGCAAGCTTTTATTTAGTTTCACCTGTCCCGTTGTCTGTCTGTAATCAAATCTTGCAAGTTAAATTTGACCCACTTCCCGGTGACCGATTGAGCTGAAATTTAGGGTATAGTTTGAATGACATTTCAATATTATGGTAACATCGAGCTGATCTGATGATGGAGACAGAAGGTGGCCATGGGAATTCAGTAGGTACTTAACCGACGTAACCCCGTTGAGTTTGGGCTCGTTAGAATCGTCTCAATGAGTAGTTGATGATGGTATACAGAAAAGTACAGTTGGCAATAAAAGCTTGTATCAAAAAATATTTTTTTGACAGAAGCTTGTTATTTGTAAACGTGGGTCCCTGCAAGGTTTGAAATTCAGATTCAGATTCAATAATTTAGTTTTGAGCTTTATTTTTAAGTAGAATTCAGTAACATGGTGGGTTGGTTACCTTTAGTACAATCTTTATTATTTAAGATTATTTCCTAACTTTTATTCTTAATAACTAATTTATAACTACTTTTTTTGTACTTTTATTCTTAATTATTTTACTGTAGTAAATTATTATTTAAATGATTGGGACATTCTAATGCGTAAATGTTAATTTCAAATGCAATGAATGTTGCTCATGAATAAATCAATGAAATAACAACATTTTCTTAATAATATTTTTAGTTTCTGTAGGTTTACTCTCTATGTTATTTAAACAAATTCGATTTGATTCGATTTAGTCTAAGTGAGAATGGTCACTCAGACTTCGATCCATTCGAGAAACAATATACCTAAGTTACCTTTATATGGACCGGCAACACGTCGGCGTAATGCGGCCGGAAGTCCTCGTCCAATTCATCAAATAATAGAGTGCCATCTCTTTGCGCACTCTATATATAAGGTCAGTTCGGGTATGTGCGCCACCGGGGAAAGTGCGCCCCCTGGGGTAAGTGCTGATATTGATTTAAATGACTGACTGAATGATGAATGAGGCGCACTTTCCCCGGTGGCGCACATACCCGAACTGACCTTATGTGACAGAATTCGGCACCCGGCAATTCAAACGGGCTGCTGGCATCCCGGATGGCCCGCCGGTGCTGGTTTTCGGCAGCAGCAACCGACAGATCTAAAAATAAAATCTTGACATATCAAGTGTTTGTACGTTATTCTCGTATAAAAAATATACTTAGTTACTTGAAACGGTGCGGAAATTCAGGTTTTCTTCATGCACAATATAGGTTATCGTCACTAATCCAAATAGCATTACTTACCTTAACCTTAAGTACCTACCGTTTCGAAAAGAGTGTCATCCCCTTGCACACTAATGATATGCAGCGAAATTTCTGCTTTAGGAACTCCCAAGTTCCAACAGCGTTTGTTAAAGACTCTCCCTTCTCTTTCAATAAGGTGTGACTTCAACAAACAAATCTGTTTTTTTATAGAGAAAAAATAACTTATCACAGTAACAATAATTATTCATCATCCTCCTAGCGTTATTCCCGGTAATGCCCCTAAAGGAGCCCGGGGTCCGCTTTGACACCTAATGCCATGATTTGGCATAGGCACTAGTTTTACGAAAGCGACTGCCATCTGACCTTCCAACCCAGAGGGCTAGACCGTATTGGGACTAGACCGGTTTCCTCACGATGTTTTCCTTCACCGAAAATCATCCCTAAGGCGTTGTAGGAAGAAACTGACTGAAGGATTTGGTGGCCTAATTGCCGTAATTTAGTATGGGGTGGCGCGCATCGTTACTGACGATTTCTCAATACAATTTGAGACCTTGGTGCCGCTAAGAAGCCTAAGTCTGCTGGAAGATGTCGCTACACGCCTCCCTATGGCGTTGTAGGAAGGAACTGATTGAAGTATTTGGTGGCCGAACCGGATTGTTCCGATAGCTCAGTTGGTTAGTAGGTAGGTCAGTTAAAACAAAAATCGTCTTTCCAGTGGTCAAAAGTTAAGGGCTTATGTTTATATATAACATGTTTTCATCCCATAGAATTATAGAAGAGGCAACACCGTGTATGCGGATTCAGAGTTCAATCAAAGATTAGGCTTCATAGGCCTTAACTTTGACAATGTCCACCGAAGATACGCGCACCTAAATCTGACAATGACCCAGTAGCGACGGGCCATAAATGCCTATGATCGCCGGTTCGAATCCGGCTCGGAGCAATAATTTTATTTTTTATGTTTTTCCTTTAATTTAAAATGTATAATTTCGTTAGCAGCGGTACTGCTTAATACAAAATTAATCATTATTATCACTAGAAAATCGAATATTCACTCGTAGTTTTGGTGAAAACCAAGTTTTATTACATCCGATATAGCTTATCGTTACCTCGGACGCACTTAGATAAAATAAACTAAGTTGAGACGTCAAATTACGATAATTTATCACATTAACAACGTACTATGTTATGCAACACGGTAATGCCTGTCATTTGTCATGTATCCCTGTCAAAGTTGGATAACTCTATTTGGACGATTGTGAATCGGTAATTTGAGTGAATAAGTAGACAAATCACGTGACTTGCTATTTATCGTATCCTTATTGCTTGCGTGCCTGTATTTAAGTCCCCTAATATTTATTTATCTATTGACTAGCTTCTGCCCGCGACTCCGTTCGCGTGGAACTCGTTCATATCGTAGCTCCATACAAATTCTCACCCCCCATTTCACCCCCTTAGGAAATGATTTCCGGGATAAAAACTATCCTATGTCCTTTCCCGGGATTGAACTATCTCTATACATTGGCGCTACAAAAATGTATCTCTAACCGTACATTTAAAAAAGTAACTTAAGATTATTACACTCAAGACATTTCTAAATCGTCTTAATTTGGTGGTATAATAAATAAAGCATTCTATTTTTGTGCAAACATTCATCCAATATCACCTAAATAGCCTCTATGGCTAGAGTTGTCACAAGTCGTGGGATAAAGCGACAAACTGTCATCTTATCACTCCTCGTGGGATAAGCGGTAAGCTGTCGACTGTCGTTTGGTTAACGTATCCCATTGGATAAAGAATCATATCCACTATAGCGTGACAAGCGATAGCAGCCATGGTAGCCCCGCAGGAGTAGAAAAAAATATAAATTTTTGCTGATTAAGTAGTTCCATTTTAATCACATTGTTAACGCAGACGAGGTGATTGTAAGAGTTAGAGCCTTATCACACTTGCGATTTGCAAGCGTATTTTGTATGAAGGCGATGACGCAGCGTGTTCGCCGCGACTGATAATTGTATAGAAAATACGCTCGCAAATCGCAAGTGTGATAAGGCTCTTACTCCGTATCTTGCATAGGAAGCTCCTTTATAAAACAATACAGCCAATTCCATCTCTACACACGGATGCCGTTAAATTACGTTGAGTAAGTATGACGACTGAAATCAGATGACTGAAGTACAGTCTGCTGCAGAGAAACATGACCACTCTGCATGCAACATTCTTCCGGCTACGACTTAGGTATTTGCAGCTAACTGTACGTAATGTACTGAATTTATCAATTTCTGAACAATCAGTGACATCTAGGGAGAGCACTCAACACTAACTAGCGAGCAATTGGATTTGAGCAAGTTTGAGTTGAGGTCTTAGTGCTTACCTAATGAATACTAACAACACTCACAGCTATCCTCAGTAGATAGCCTAGAACTTGTGCGTGAGCCTAAAAATAACGTTATCATTCATTGGCCAGCACATTGATTGACTGTCCTAATGAAAACGCTTTAACTCAGGTTAACAAATTTGGCAAAATTCAACCCTAACACTTAGGAGTTAAGATCATTTATACTAAGTTGAAAGTGGATGAAAGACCATGTATATATTATATGACTCAACGTTCTGTGTTATGATGACCATCTACCTATCGAACAGTTTGGTTCAAGTAAGGAAAACGATCAACCTTTGAGACCGTATGTTATTCTAGTTGCTAACAGTCTGTTATAAAGACTTGTTAGGGTTTATTTGCGGATGAAGATAAACTTGTTATGTCGTGTGTTTTTTGGTAGATTTCATAATATTAAGGAAGCGAAAAACGGTTGTGAAACACTCATTCAGTTACCCAGCGTTGCTGATACTTGTGGCTTGAATTGAAGGTAAGGTATTATCATCGTTTATGTATGAGTTATTCTAAATTACGGTAGGTACCTAGGTGTCTCCTTTCTATTTTATGTCCTAGGCAGAGACCACTTAATTACTTAACTACTTAATTACATAGATGCCTAATATCTTTTGCACTCAGTTCATTACATGAATGAAAACATTATTGTTTTGAGTCAAACAGATAAACAATGATATCACGCGGAGGTCGTAAGCTTTGGCTCTAGCGATAAGATGGGCCATAACAATTTTATATACTGAACGTTCTCTGTTATGATGACAATATAGAAACCATCTACCTATTGAACAGTTTGGTTCAAGTAAGGGAAACGATTGACTTTTCAGACCGGATGTTATTCTAGTTGCTAACAATCTGTTATAAAGACTTGTTTATTCGCGGATGTGTGAAATTGTGTGTTTTTTGGTCGACTTCATAATACCTATTAAGGAAGCGGAAAACGGTTGTGAAACACTTTCATTCAGTCATCCAGCGTTGCTGATACTTGTGGCTTGAAGGTAAGGTATTACTCTTATCATCTATACATATTATAAAACTCTTGCGTTACTAACCGATTGACAGACAGCGCACAGCCTAAATCGCTAAAGATATAAGCATTAAATTTGGAATATATTATATTATTTACAGTTACGTGGACGTGTACTAAGAAAGGATTTTTCGAAATTCAACCCTTAGGGGGGTGAAATAGGGGTCGACTCGTTGTATGGAAATCGTTCATTTGGAAAGTTAATAGACTTGAAAGCAAAACAAATGATTTATCGTTGATATAAAAATTCAGAAGCGATATTATTTTATTTTTATTTTTATTTTGGATAATCAAAATAATGTATTCTCTAACGACGGAACGACGGTGGATGGAGATGGAAAGTTCTACCGTCTTTTAGCATTAGATAAGTTTGCTTTCAAAACTATACAGGTAGCCCGAACTAACGTGAGTAAAACTACTGGACGGATTTAGGCCAAAAATTCAGTAATGTAGCTTTCTTTAATATACTTACATTATAAAAAAAAAAAAACTATTTGAGCAGAAACGTCTGCTGATGATTCTTAAGATATTATATTTATAAAAACGGAGTTTTCAATTGAAGCAATTTAAAAAACTAATGAACTCATCGCACTGTTACCTTTTACGCTTAATCCCTCAACGGATTTAGATAAAAAAATTCGTACAGATAATTTGAGACTTGGAAGGATATAGGATAGTTTTTATCTCAGAAATCATCCCTTAAGATGGTAGAACTTTGTTTGGGTCGGCGATAATTAAGGTTCCGCCCACAATAATTTAATAGCAATAATTTTTCAAAGACGGTTACAAGTTCTACGCGGACGAAGTCGCGGGCAACAGCTAGTCGTTAATGTACGAGTTATTCTAAATTACGGTAGTTAGGTTTCTACTTTATGTCGTAGGCAGAGACCACTTAACTACTTAATACCTAGATGCCTAATATCTTTTGTACTCAGTTCATTACATGAATGAAATAGTTATTTGTGTAACAAGAGAGCAAAGTTTGTTTTTGCTGCGAGTACTGATTTTGAGTCCTGAGGAAGCGAAAGATTCTAAACTCGCTACGCTCGTGATTCAAAGTTTGAATCTTGAGCGCAGCGAGGGACTCAAAAACACGAGATGCAAATACTTTGCTCTCGAGTAACACAAACAACTTTCCACCTCAGTAGTGAGAACATATTAGAAAGAAAGAAAGATACATTTATTCACAAACACACAGGACACACATATTAAACAATAAAATAATCAAAGAACAGATAAAACATGAAACAAGTGTGTCTCTGCGGCAGTGAACCGGACACTGGCTCAGCATTATGCTGAGGTGTCAGACACCTGCAGCGCTGATTTTCAGCCAGCACCGTCGGTGACTCACGGAAACGTCATAAAAATGTAATAAATAAACTACCTACATTATTGGGAGTATTGGGACAGGCGAAAGAGAAATAAACCTAAATAAACGATATGATACAGAGAAAGAATATAATGGAAAAAATAATGGAATAATTTGTTTCGTGAAAAGGGTATAAACATAAATACTTAAAGTGAGATAATACATGTACCTACGCACTACCTGGATGCAGCTTCAATAAAATATCGATATTTACCGTACACATCCATACTAATATAATGGTAATGAGGGCGTAGTTTGGGGTGATAGACGGGCCTCTCAAGTAGAACTGTACCACTCGATTTGTCACAGCGAGCTAAAATTACTGGACTTTCCAGCCGAGCTAACGTCGTGCGCAGATAAACTATGTAACGATCCTAGTCATAAAATTGTATTAGATAACATGCATAGTTACATAGTTAACACGTTAACGGATGCGGCAAAAAAGTCTAGTAAGAAGGGGAGAAGGAAGCAATGTAGACAGGTGGCTGGCTGGAACAAGTACGTGGCTCCTGCTCACAGGGATGCCAGGGAGAAATTCTTGGTGTGGGTGGCTGCGAACAAGCCTAAAGAGGGTCCTGTCCACCGGGATATGTGTGAAACCAGAAAGATTTTTAAGTCTAAGCTGAAATGGTGTCAGGACAGGCAAGAACAAATCAAAAGTGATATTCTTGCCACAAACCGGACAGCTAAGGATTTCAAAGCTTTCTGGAAAAACACGAATTCTCTGAATACTAAGCCGGGAGTCCCTGTGAGCGTGGGGGGTGAGTGTGACAAAAAAGTCATCGCTAATAATTTCAGCAGGTTGTTTGCCGTAAGTTCTTTGTTGGAGTCGACTGTGGATGGGGTAGGAGATGCTGAGACTATCATGGGCGAAAGCTCCTTGAGATTTACAGGTAGTGAAGTTGATAAAATCATTAAAAACATGCAAAGGGGTAAATCGCCGGGGCATGATGGTCTCAGCATCGAGCATCTCAAACATGCGGGGGTGCACCTGCCGCGCGTCCTGGCAATGTTCTTCACTCTTTGCCTCGGACACGCCTATCTTCCCCAGGAACTCACAAGTACAGTGGTAATTCCGCTAGTAAAAAACAAAACGGGTGACCTATCGGACATGGGCAACTACAGGCCCATCTCGCTTGCCACTGTGCTAGCGAAAGTGCTTGACGGCTTGCTTAATGCGCAACTTTGTAAACATATTAAGTTGCACGACGCTCAATTCGGCTTCCGGCCAGGGCTGTCGACTGAAAGCGCAATTTTGTGCGTTAAGCAAGCTGTCAGGTACTACAAGGATAGGAACACGCCCATTTATGCGTGTTTCCTGGACTTGTCCAAAGCTTTTGACCTGGTTGTGTACGATATGCTGTGGGATAAGCTACAAAAAACCGATCTACCTAGGGAGTACGTAGCTTTACTAAAGTATTGGTACAACAGCCAGGTCAATCGGGTAAGATGGGCGGGGGTTGAATCGGATGTGTATAGGTTAAAATGTGGAGTAAGACAGGGAGGGTTGTCATCCCCTATCCTTTTTAACCTATATATAAACGATTTGATAGGGAGGCTCAGCAGTACGCATGTCGGCTGCCATAATGGCGAAGTATGCTTTAACAACATAAGCTATGCGGACGACATGGTCCTGCTGGGGCCGTCGGTCGACTCCATTAAGGACCTACTTAGACTGTGTGAGGGCTACGCTCTACAGCATGGTCTTAAATACAATGTGAACAAAAGCGAGGTGCTCATTTTTAAAGCACGAAAATATAACACGAACACATTGCCCAAGATCATGCTAAGGGGCGAGCTTCTTAAAGTAGTGGATAAATTTAAGTATTTAGGCCACATGCTCACTGCGGACCTGAATGACGATTTGGATATGGAGAGGGAGAGAAGAGCGTTGGCTGTACGAGGCAATATGCTCGCCCGCAGGTTCACACGTTGTAACAAACAAGTCAAGTTGACGCTGTTTAAAGCATACTGTCAAACATTTTACACGTGTAGCCTGTGGGCGAGATTTACTCAGAGGGCCTATAACATCCTGCGTATTCAGTACAACAACATCCTTAGGATGCTGTTGAAGCTGCCGAAGCACTGCAGTGCTTCGGGCATGTTTGCAGAGGCCCATGCGGACGACTTTTATGCCATTCGGCGAAAAAGAATAGCCTCACTGCTGAAGCGGATGCGAGGCAGCAGCAACAGTATGCTGAGGGTGTTGGCAGAGCGCCTTGATTGCCCGCTCACCAAGTATTGGGTTGAGGTGGTCATTAGTAGGGCCAAGTAGGGAGTAATGTATCGCTACTTGCTTCTGCCTTTTTACAAACATAATAAATATTTAATTTAAATGAAAACTTAAAACTTAATGTAATGTAACGTGTAATTCTAACATAGTTTTGTAAGGCCCAATTGTTACTAACACTATTATGGATCTCGGTCTGAATTAAACAATTTTAATTTTAATTTAATATTATATGTAAATGCGAAAGTGTGTCTGTCTGTCTGTTACGTCTTCAAGCTTAAACCACTGAACCGATTTAGATGAATTTTGGTATAGAGGTAGTTTGAGTCCCGGGGAAGGACATAGGATAGTTTTTATCCCGGAAATCATCCCCTGAGGGAGTGAAAGTTTGTATCGATCTGCGATATAAACGAGTTCCACGCGGACGGAGTCGCGGGCAGAAGCTAGTTAATAAATATATCATAGTATCACGTACCTATTCGTCTCGTAATTATTCAGGAAGAAAACTTAATTAGCCGTTCGTTACTGCTTGCCTCTCATCAGCGCCGGCCGCGCCGTTAGGAAATACCAGAAAGGCGAGACAAGGCGCGAGAAACCAAAGGATATTTTAGTATCTATGTCGGCGGCAGATCGTTAAATACGCCAGATCACGAAATTCCTAGGCATATCGTGAAACGGCGCCATTTCATGATATGCCTAAAAGTCGGCTAGGCTTATCACGATGTGCCTGATAAACAATACGGCAGATCGATTAGAGCAACGCATTCGTCGATATTCCTAGCTCTATACCGGGCACATCGTAAAATAGTTTCTTTCTTGGCCACTGGTGGCGCTGCACATGCGATGGCGGCCGTTTTTGTTGGGGGCTAATAATCAGGGCGGACAAAAATGGTTTGTCATAAGCGAACTCTGTCTTAGGTCGGTTAGGTTAGGGTTCACTTGTGTCCCTCAGACCAGAAATAGACACCCCGCGCAGCGGGGTGGCGTCGACTCGCTGGAGATTATCAGTCCGCACTTCTTATTTTTTTTAATTTACCTAATTCAATTTTGGACACCCTACTTACGTATAACGGTGAGTATTGAACGATATGCCGGCGTTTCATGATATGCCTAGGAATTTCATGATCAGCCTAAACGTCACTGGCTTGGCCAAATCATGAAATGCCGGCGTTTCATGATATGCCTAGGAATTTCATGATCTGCCTAAACGTCATTAGACAAATCGTTAAACGTTAAGTTTTGAACGATATGGCGGATGTCCTTTAGCCAAATCATGAAATGGCGGCGTTTCACGATATGCCTAGGAATTTCGTGATCTGGCGGATTTTACGATCGGCCGCCGACATCTATAAGAGTCCAGAGTGTGTCTCGTGTGACACTAACACATTACTAAAACTAACCGTATTTCTGTTACAATTTACAGATTTTACTCATATTTACGAGCTATTTTTGAAATATTTATCATTCATGTCTATGGCGCTAGAAAGAGACCAAGCCACAGCCACACATTAGCATAGGTATTATTACGTGTATCTCGCGTGCACACCAAAAACTAGCCGTACGTTATTAAAATACTGCCTTCGTCACTGACTTACAGTATATTTCCTAGTTACATAGAGAATTTATTTATCCAAGTAGTTTTTACATGTTAAACTAATATCAATAAAGCAAGAATGAAGAATAAAATACCCAATAAAATCTGAAACAAATTAACAGCGCGCAATTTTTAAATGGGGCGGGGCGCCGCGCTTACTTCGGAAACTGCATCTATGGTATACGTTCATAAAATTAAAGATTGTTAAAACTAGAATTATTAATTAGCTTTGGGACGGAACGGAGTTTATTCCAAGATGGTTTATTGAAATATTCCTCAATTGAAAATCCCTTTGCATAATTATTTTGGTAAGTAATTTAAACTTGTGCATTTGATAGTTTTCGAACGTGTTAATACTTGTTTCGCGGTTTTTTGAGGGTCTACTTTGATGTTCGATGGTCGAACTATGAATCGACCTATGTCTGCCATTTTATTTTTCCGTATTGAAATGAAAGGGACAGAGCTAATAAATCTCTAATATTCTGAACTTGTAATAGACCTAGACCCCATACGATGAAATGTCAGTGCCCGGCATCAAAATTAAAAAGCTATTTTGTCTCACGGAGTGAGCAAAATCGCATTTTGCACACTGTTTTCACGCAGCAAAATATTGTTCGAGCTACTGAGGTGAAAACATTATTGTTTTGAGTCAAACAGATAAACAATGATATCACGCAGAGGTCGTAAACTTAAATTGCTTATGGGCCATAACAATTTTATATCGAACTTGTTGGTTAGTGTGCAGGAACTATGCATAAGTTGTTGTGTAAATTAAACTATAGGTAACGTACATAAAGTAAAGTATATCGTATTTAAAAAAAAATAGTTTTTTGAATGCGTTTGTTCATTCAGTTTTTGTATTTTTTAGTGCGATTGATATTTTAATTGACACTTTTTTTTTTAATTGTGCGATGATAAAATTTTATCTGTCACGGATGCACCATAGCGTTTCCTCCTAACCTAAGGCGTGAATAAAAAATATATAATAGTTGCAGAATGTCTCGCAAACCAGTGACGAAGAAAGTGATAAACTCCCCGGAGAGTTGTGTGGACGACAACCTGCGGGGGGTGGTGGCCACCTACCCTGGGCTGCAACTGCATCCCAAACACCGGGTCATCACCGTGCGGGCCAAGGTAATATGCGGTCATAGGTGTAGGCAATGATGTACAATAATATAAAAAAGAGGTAGATACGTTGTCTATATCAAATTCCGTGTTTAAAAACGGCCACCAAATCTGACAGCTAAGCAAGACACGTTTATACGTGTCCATTGACGACGCGACATTGAGGCAAGGTCATACAATTGGCTGAGTTTTAGTGTGCCACTTTTGTAGTGCTTATAACCTATCTCCCTCTTTTTTATATTACATCATTGGGTAATATGCTATATGTCACGAATGCGGGTTGATCATCCTATGGCTTGTCCATATACTACGTACAAAATTTCATCCAATTCGGTTAATCTTGAATTGAGTAACAAACATCCAAACTTCCGCATTTATAATATTATAGTATGAATAGTAGGGATATATGTATATGAAATTTCCATTTACAAGTGAAAAATAAACCTGTTTCAGAGTGATTCGAGGCGGGTAGCAGTTCTTGGAGGCGGCGGCTCTGGCCATGAACCCTTTGCTGCAGGTATATCCTCGTCCGTAACATACTCGTGCTCTCACTCTGCCATTAAGGCCTAAGCCACTGACGCTGTGCGTTCTGCATCAGTGACGAGCTGGAGCCCTTAGATGATGATCGTACACAAATGGCACGCCCCGACCATCAGGGATGCAGGACGGGCCGCGTCAGCGTTGCTCTGACCTAAGTAAGCAAATTATGGGCGAGTTGCATCAACTTACGACTACAGGCCGATCAACGTTAAAGGCGTCGGCAGCTGTCGTTCCATAGAAAGTGGTTTAACTTTCCATGCATTCAGATTTAAACACCGCTTACGATTAGTTACGGACGGTTTGGTGCAACCCACCCTTAAGGCGCCGTAGGTTCATGGTCTTCTCTCCCTCTCACTGAGCATAAGCGTGAGCGAAATGGAAGTGCGTGCTCGGAAGCGCGGATAACATGTTTTTTAATTTTTTGGCCGTTTAAATAAATAAAAATGTAAACACTGATTTCCCTCAAACATGATATTGCCGATTTTTAGAAGCAACTTTAATATTTATAGCTTTTGTGCATAATTTGTTACGAATATTTTAAGTGTATTTTTGTGTGTTTACACCTATGTTCGTGATTTTTTTCTATCGAGCGAAATTTGCTTAAGTACAAGAATTAATTTAATATCAATATAAATAAAAAATGCATGATTGTCAACAAGTTTCAAAAATCAATACATTTTTCTGAAACTGTGGCTGTACAGGTTTTTGCCGTAACTTTTTTATTTTTTATTACTTTTCAGCCCTAGGGGCGAGATGCCTCACTTTCAACCCGCTGTTTATATAAACAATGACCTACTTTCAGAGTTCAGAGTATGAGAGATGAAAAATATATGACTGTTACCCGCGTCCAATCCGTCTCCTTTTACCCCTACATAAAGAGAGAAAGGGAAGGATACGTGGACGCGGACATTATTGGACCGTACCAGACCCGATTATGGTTGTATGTAATGTATGAAATCCGCAGGTCTGGTGGGAGGCGGCATGCTGGACGGCGCGGTGGCGGGTGGGGTGTTCGCGTCGCCACCCACGGGCCACGTGCTCTACGGGATCGCGCAACTTTATAAGTATAACTCAGGTAAGGGTGTGTTGAACATTCGAGGCTATTGAAGCTGCTATAGCTGGGGGTTATCTCCTCGCGTTTATGTAATTTCCTACCTAAAGAGTGTGCCTACAGCTACCCTGGGTCATCTTGCTTTCTGAACGTTAAAATCAGATTACAAACTGTCAGTAATCAACCGAAATCGTAAACTTTGTGGAGCTTAGTTATGTTAACGGGTTAGGGCGGGTTGCACCAACCTACAGACCGACCATCGTTAAATATGGCGTCAGCATCAGCACCTGTCATTCCATAGAAACTTGTCAAACTTTCCATACATTCAGATTTTAACGAACACCGCTTACGATTACAAATGGCTTGGTGCAACCCACTCTTAGTATCTTAGACAATATCAAGGTAATGGAAAATGCTACATCATTTACGATGGCTGGTAATTAATCGCGCGGGTGTTTACTGCAGAAGGTAAAGAGCAAATACTGTTTTATATTTTAAGGTGGCGTAATAGTAATAATTGGCAACTACACTGGAGACCGTTTGAACTTCGGAAAAGCTATAGAAAAAGCCAAGGTCGCTGGAATAAAGGTAGGTACAGTCGACATCACATCGCCATACATCTGAGCGGTCAAGGTGTTCACAAACATCTGAACACGACTTTATTGGCAAAGCCATAGTGTGCATGTTCAGATATTCTTGACGCTGACTGTACGCTCAGATTTTTTCCATTTTCACGGCTTTAACTATATAATCTTTTTGTGAAATATGTGATAAGTGTGGCCGACAAAACCTAGTCTACGTAGTTACAATCTACAATAAATTTGAGCAATATTGAGCATGTAATGCCTGAATTCACTTGTGCTTATAAAAATACCAATAAATAACCATAGTGAAAGAGTCTGCTACACCGCACTGCATACATTTTTCACCTTTCACCTTATCGCACTGTAATATATATCACATACCTTTATTTATAATCGACGGTACCTACGGCTATAACTAAACTGAACATTTATAGCGCACTTACGTACTGTATCTTGAGAAGGTACTTACTCGTATGACACGTTGCTGCTCGGATTTCAGGTGGAGGGCCTTATAGTAGGCGAGGATGTGGCTTCGAGCCACAATAAGACTGGAGGAAGGAGTATGTGCGGAGAAGTCTTCTTTCACAAGGTCAGTAGGAACCTAAAAAAGTATTAGGTACTTTTTTAAGACGCCTTTATATATCAACACGGCACAGTATTCAAGAATACTGTTTCATGATATTACGTTGCTTGAATTACAGTTGTGCGGTGCTATGGCTGTGAAGGGCTACGACTTGGCAACCATAAAGAAAATAGCTGCTGAAGCCAACAGTTCTATGGCCACTCTGGGTGTCTGTTTGAGTGCTTGTTCACTGCCAGGTATGCATCATCATACATCAATCATATGTATCCTGAAACATGCTTAAAGTCAGTGTTGCCGCTACAGACTGTCTTTGATCCTATACAACTTGAGACTGTAACAAATAAAGTTGATAAAGCGAGAGTAACCCCTATATTACCTTTAACTTTAGGTCAACCTCCATTATTCGAAATAGCTGATGATGAGATGGAACTCGGCGCGGGAGTACACGGCGAAGCAGGCATCAGAAAGATGAAACTCGGCACTGCGAAGGAAACCGTCTCTATGATACTTGAACAGGTTCGTTTAGCTACATATCTCCTGCAAACATAATTCAACTCAACAACGTCATCAGAAATGTATTGTTTAGAGACATCTAAACAATACATTTTTGATGACATTCAATTGTTTTCAGGTTGTTGCGCGTCTTAAACTAAATTCTGGAGACCGAGTGGCAGTCATGGTCGACAACTTGGGAGGCACCTCGTTCTTAGAAATGAACATCATCAGTGCAGAAACGAAGGATTATTTAGGTAAAGCAATTGGATATTTCCTAGAAAATATTCTTTACATAATGGTGTCGCGGACCACCGTACTATGAATAAAATAATCAAAGTGCAATTTAGACCCCCTTTTTGGTTATGACGTTAAATATTAGGCACATCTCTGCTCCTCGATCGTTTACGAGAGCGATAGATATGAAGTTATCGTGACAACAGGTATCGGACGGTGTTCTATCATCTCGGTGTTTAAGAGTCCCATCGTTCAAATGGAAATTTCAACAACGTTTTACAGAAAGCAAGAAAATCGTAGTGGAGCGAATATTCTCCGGGCACTTGAAGACTTCGCTAGAAATGCAGGGTTTCCAAATCTGCCTGTTGCACCTGAACCAGGCTCGGGGCGAGTTGTGGCTGGAGCTGCTGGACGCGCCTACGGCCGCCGTCGGCTGGGCCGGCGGCGCCCTGTCCAGGAGGTGCGATGAGCGTCACGAGGATGACGACACGCTGTTGCGGACCGAAGCTAGGAAGGTAACATTCGTGTGATACTAGCTGCTAATGCCAGTGCCATCTCATCGGGAATAGAACGCATAGGATAGAATAGGATGAAGCGCAAAGGGAGTGGCGCGCTGTGGCTAAAGCAGGGCAGCCGTCGGCGGCAGGAGGTGCGAGGGTCACGGTTATAGGGAGGCGTTGTTGTAGACAGATGCTCGAAAGGAGAAGCGTGTACGGGATAGTTGCCTGATGCCAGAGCCTTCTTATCGCGAATAGAATGACGAATCGCAAATACTCAAAAAATACTCAACTAATCTTTGAATAAAATAAATAGCAGTTGTACTTATTGGTGGTCGACTTCTATAACAAATAACGAAATGGAATGGAAAACATAAGGTAACGGTAAAAATTAAGAAGTGGCTATTCGAGTCGACGTCCTCAAAGAAGTATGTGAATTGGAAGTACATCAGGTTCACTGCATATAATTGGTAACTTATAAGAATGTTCAGTCTAAGATTATGGACCAAAATATACATTTGTTTTCCAGGTAGCAACTGGCCCATCCTTATCGCCTATGGACCAGGAGTTGTTCAAATGCAGTCTTAAGAAGGCCGCCGAAGAACTGGTGAAGCAAGAGGCACTGCTGAATAGACTGGATTCTGGATGCGGCGACGGAGACTGCGGCATCACGATCAAGAAATATGGATTAGGTAGAACATTTAAATATTTTAGAATACATATAAACTAGTGCCTATGCCAAATCTTGCGATTAGGTGTCAAAGCGGGCCCCGGGCTCCTTTAGGGGCATTACCGGGAATAACGCTAGGAGGATGATGATGATATATAAAATATTTTATTCGTAAAACATCGGGTATATTTTTATCGTAACGAAGTAACGGCAACGTCTACGTGAGGGAAATTTATGAATTGTAGCATATTTATAGAGAGGCCTATGGCCTCCTCAATGATTTCGATAAAGGACCCTAACATATCATGGATTTGGCTTATGAGCTCTGATGAGGCTGGATAGGACAAACTTCTAGCATAATATTGATGTACCCAAAGCAATTTTGCCCCCGGTATCAAACAGTAAGCACGTACCGTTTAGATATAAATTCTAGTTCACGTGAACTAAAAATAAGTACTTACACTACTAATATAATGCATTAAATATTTCCAGCTATTCTGTCATACCTGCAGACTGCATCCGTGCAGTACCCGTGTAACGTGCTATGGGACCTCTCCGAGATCGCAGAGACAGACATGGGAGGCACGTCTGGGGGCATCTATAGCTTGGGTCTGTCAGCAGCATCTCAGGCTTTCGCCAGGTAATTTTTATAAGCTTTTATGCTCGGAAGGCACAGACAGACAGACAGGAGACCCATAAGATGAACTAATGGTAAAGGTCGCGGGAGTACGCTGGATGCAGGTGGGCAGGACCGACCGATCATTGTGGCACTATTTGGGGGAGGCCTATGTCCAGTAGTGGACGTCTTTCGGCTGATATGATGATGATGTTAGTATGATAGTTTGTTTAGCACAAATTTGGAAGTAAAATTAGACCAATAACATGTACCGAAGTCAGATGACAATGAGCTATATTAGAGAACCATCAAACTGGTCTGATGTTGTAAACAGAAGGTGGCCATAGCTACTCCAAAACTACACAAGATAAACTGCTCGTGATTGGGCTCTTATAATCCTCTCAATTAGTAGGAAGTCGTTGACTGTGCAAAAAAGTGCACTCGGCAATACAACCAAAATAGTTATTTATGATACAAGTGTGGAAAGTAGGTGATTTCCGACGAGTGTCATTTTTATACATGAGCGAGTGAAGCGAGCGAATGTATAATTCGACACGAGTCGGAAATCATCTTTACGCGCGTGTATCATACAACGTTTTACTATGCCTTGTGTGAGGAAATATATTAAATGGTGAAATGTCGGTTTAAAATAGATAGGTTAAAATTAAAGAAGAGGTAGATTGTCAGGTACCTACTTATTATCTGGAACTGCATTTAACAACTTCTCCACATCTTTTGCTGTCAAGCTTATTCACTTAAAAGTTAAATCCATTGTATTGTGGTTTTGGAACAAAATTAATTTTGAGGAACTCAATATATTTAACAACAAAAAGACACTGTACCGTCGTAGTTCTAAGAAACATACTGACACTATTGAAACGCAATACCTAAATCATTATTATTATTGATTACTCACTTTCACTCGATATTTTTAACTTATTTACATAAAATAACTCCAAAGTAAACAACAATCACAACAATGGCGGGCTTTTTAGTTTTAAATACATGCGCGGTCAACATATGCGCAATGCGCATGTGCAAGTCGCCATACTGTCGTATCGCAAAAGGCAAAAGAAAGATGCGTTCAGCCAAACACATTAAGTGAATATTTAAAATCAATTAATTTACTGACCAAATTCAAAATTCATAAAGATTAATAAATCATTTTATACATTATTAGTATTTATGTAAGTACCTTTTATATTGAAAGAAAACGTGTAATTGAAATATTTGTAAAACTTTTCTCGAGTAATAAAAACTCTTTGCGTCGGGCTGACGACGGACGTAAAAATTAAAAAAAAATTGAAAAGTAAAAAGCACTAGTGCGAAAAAGTGGCACTTTCCGCACGATTTGGGTGCTTGAAAAACGCTCTTTTCGAGCACATGCATTGTAAATACATATTCATCACACTTGCTCGAAAAGGGCTTCATAATGCGCAGACATACAGAGCTGTAATAGCCTATGTTACGCACACGGGCGTAATGGTTTTTTTCTTAAATTGTATCTGTCACTCATGCGGCAGTTACAAAGCAAAGAGGTTTTATATCAAATACGATGTCTGAAAACGTATTTATAAATAAATTTAAACTTAAAAAAACTACTTAAACATGTTTAACTGAATTATTTACAGATTTAATAATTAATTCTATAGATTCTAGAGAATTCTACAGATTTAATAATTGATTAATAATTCTAAATGATATTTTTTTTGACATGTAAATGGGCTTTATAAAAATAAATGACTATGACTATGACTAATATGTAGTTATTTAGTGTCTATGTAAAATGTTTTTAAGTGTTTTTAAATCGTGGCTGTATACCGAAGGGTCTTTGCCATACGCGCCTCACGTCAAATTCAACAAAATGGACGACTGACATGTTGCAGTTTTTATTACGATTTGTATTCATTTCATCTAAAATGTATTTGTTTCCTCGCAAATGTGATGAAATACATTGTGTATAACACGGGCGTAAGAATATTGCAAACTCGAGTCATCAAAAGCCTCTTTCTTCTGATAGACTCTTGTTCGCAATATTCCACTTACGCCCCTCGTTAAACAATGTACTATTAATCAGATGCTTTCTTCCATTATAAAGCAATTGATCTTACCGTCTATGGCGTGCTTTGAGTGTATTGATGGATCAAAACATTGGTTGTGTTACAGTGCGGGCGCGGTGGACGCCGCCTCCTGGCTGGCGGCGTGGCAGGCCGCCATGCGCGCCATCACCCAGTACGGGGGCGCGGAACCGGGGGACAGGACTATGGTAAGCACGCATATCCTCAGAATCTGATAAGTGATAACATACACAAATTTACGTAGAAATAGAGTTAGTTAGTTACTTGCTCTGTAATAGTGTTGTGTTCCTGGAGGTGAGCAAGGTCGCCAGAGCTCCCGAGGATGCGTTGTGTTGAGAGCGAGGGAATTTGTTCCTTCAGCTGTGAACACTGCGAACATATCAAGGGTCGGCAACGCCCATGTTACTCCTTTGGATTTGCATGCGTCTATAGGCTGCGGTATCCGCTTACAATCAGGCGGGCCGTACGCTTGTTTGCCACCGTCGTTGCATAAAAAAAAAAAGTCACACACAGTTTTTGTAGAATTAAAATAGGTACTGCCAGCCAAAAAAGAGGTCTACCACGTTTCGCCCAAGCTCAAGCGGTACGTACACCACTTTCTTGGCTTACTATACCTATCACATGATATTCAATGTTTAACAGTAAGTAAAGTAACGGCTTCTAGAACTTAGGGTGGTTTTAGCCGCTGTTGCATTTATTTTGGCGTAGGTACTTAAAAAGTGGGGTCACTTTTCGATGTCAGTCTTTATGACATTGTCATAAGATTGAATTTCACTTGGGTCGTGAGAAAGATTAATTAAAAATGTAAAAATATTTACCTTGATTTACCTAACCATCGGGTATTCTCTGGATGTTTTTATACCACAGAATAAAAACTGGACGAAGCGTTTTTCTCTTCTCGCGTGACAGTCAGGTTTTCGACTCGTGGTACACCAATGTCTTGGCTTACTGTGCAATGCCTTTCTGTCTGGGCACAGCTTGAGTAGTGTTATTAATTGCAGCTGGATACCCTCCACGAGGCAGCTACAGCGTTCAAGCAGAACTTGCCTCGAGGCCTCAAGGCGGCGCTTGCGCAGGCAGACGAGGCGGCTGAGCGAGGCGCGCGCGCAACCGCCGGGATGGCGGCCAGGTACATGATTCTTGCTTTAGCGTGACAGCGTTGAGTGAGAGAAAGGGATAAGTGAATTATCTCAGCCGCTTTCATTGAACTGCCACGGCAAGCTGTTAAAATTACGCACTATACAGTAGGATTTTTTTGAGATGAACATTTGAAGCCGAGTTAATAATCTCGGCCAAACGATAATTTCTTGAACAATTGCAATTTGGAGCTACTTAGACGGAAAGAAAAATGGCAAACATTCGACTTCTTATGCTGACAACAAGCATCGAGCTATAAAATATAGAGCAGACATCTCCTAGCATAAGTTTGCGCGTAAACTAACTCTCACGGATTACCAGTATGGTTAGCACAAGACGACGCGCGAGCTCTCTCGCACTATCTGTCTCTCTCTTATTAGAAAACTTAGAAAGAGACGGATAGTGCGAGAGAGCTCGCGCGCCTGCTTCTGCTAACCGTGCTGGGCATAGTCGGGGGCTGGCGGGCAGTCGCTAATTACGAGTAATACTAAATTCCAGGCAGTCTGATGGAAAACGTCAAAAAAAATGTTCTAGGTGGGCTGTCTCATCACAGGATCACAAGAGACTAGATTCCTAGTATAGTTAAAGCAATTTGAACTGAGCTCATGAATGGCCATTGTATTGATATCGTTTGCGGACAGCGCGTGCCAATTTTGCAAAAAAAATGTTACCGCCACATAAAATGCTCATTGAATAATGAACTCTATCGTCCTCGCCAAAGATTCAAAATAATGTCACAAATAATGATGTAACATTTATCTGGTTTATACCTGGCACGCTGTGTGTGGTATTTTATCGCGGAGCTACTTAATGTCGAATCTATTATACAAGAAGATAGAGTTCATTGTTCAATTAACATTTTACCTGGCGGTAATTTATATTTTTATACCTATACAGTGTGTTTTTCCCAGGGCGGGGCGCGCGTCGTACGTGGCGGCGCGGTACGCGAGCGACGAGGACGCGGGCGCGCGCGCCGTCGCCGTGTGGCTGCACTCCATTCTGACCTCTATTGCTAATACACTCTGAGCACACTACTGTACTACGTACCCACGTGGCGGCGCGTTACGCGAGCGACAAGGACGCGTGCACGCGCGCCGCCGCCGTGTGGCTGCACTCAATTCTGACCTCTATTGCTAATACACTGAGCACACTACTGTACTACGTACCCACGTGGCGGCGCGTTACGCGAGCGACAAGGACGCGTGCACGCGCGCCGCCGCCGTGTGGCTGCACTCAATTCTGACCTCTATTGCTAATACACTGAGCACACTACTGTACTACGTACCCACGTGGCGGCGCGTTACGCGAGCGACAAGGACGCGTGCACGCGCGCCGCCGCCGTGTGGCTGCACTCAATTCTGACCTCTATTGCTAATACACTGAGCACACTACTGTACTACGTACCCACGTGGCGGCGCGTTACGCGAGCGACAAGGACGCGTGCACGCGCGCCGCCGCCGTGTGGCTGCACTCAATTCTGACCTCTATTGCTAATACACTGAGCACACTACTGTACTACGTACCCACGTGGCGGCGCGTTACGCGAGCGACAAGGACGCGTGCACGCGCGCCGCCGCCGTGTGGCTGCACTCAATTCTGACCTCTATTGCTAATACACTGAGCACACTACTGTACTACGTACCCACGTGGCGGCGCGTTACGCGAGCGACAAGGACGCGTGCACGCGCGCCGCCGCCGTGTGGCTGCACTCAATTCTGACCTCTATTGCTAATACACTGAGCACACTACTGTACTACGTACCTACGTAGCGGCGCGTTACGCGAGCGACAAGGACGCGGGCACGCGCGCCGCCGCCGTGGCTGCACTCCATTCTGACCTCTATTGCTAATACACTGAGCACACTACTGTACTACGTACAATACAATACAAATACTCTTTATTGCACACCTCACACAAACAAAGCAGTTAAAAAGAGAAACAATACAATAACATGTAGGTAGAGGTAGACAACAGGCGGTCTTATCGCTGAAGAGCGATCTCTTCCAGACAACCTTTGGGTATCGGAGAAAGAGATAAAACTAGATTATGTAGTAGGTGGTGCAGGGATTATAATAAGCCAAAAATCAAAATAATTATATCAATACACGTACATAAATAGCTCTATATATAAACATACATACACAATCATACATATATACAAATAACACAAATAAAAATATATAAATATAATACATAAACAGTCAGCCAATAATAATAATAGTAAGACAATCGGGGTTAGGGGAGAGACAAATAATGTTCTTTAAGAAGAGATTTGAAGTACCTACGTGGCGGCGCGTTACGCGAGCGACAAGGACGCGTGCACGCGCGCCGCCGCCGTGGCTGCACTCCATTCTGACCTCTATTGCTAATACACTGAGCACACTACTGTACTACGTACCTACGTGGCGGCGCGTTACGCGAGCGACAAGGACGCGTGCACGCGCGCCGCCGCCGTAGCTGCACTCCATTCTGACCTCTATTGCTAATACACTGAGCACACTACTGTACTACGTACCTACGTGGCGGCGCGTTACGCGAGCGACAAGGACGCGTGCACGCGCGCCGCCGCCGTGGCTGCACTCCATTCTGACCTCTATTGCTAATACACTGAGCACACTACTGTACTACGTACCTACGTGGCGGCGCGTTACGCGAGCGACAAGGACGCGTGCACGCGCGCCGCCGCCGTGGCTGCACTCCATTCTGACCTCTATTGCTAATACACTGAGCACACTACTGTACTACGTACCTACGTGGCGGCGCGTTACGCGAGCGACAAGGACGCGGGCACGCGCGCCGCCGCCGTGGCTGCACTCCATTCTGACCTCTATTGCTAATACACTGAGCACACTACTGTACTACGTACCTACGTGGCGGCGCGTTACGCGAGCGACAAGGACGCGTGCACGCGCGCCGCCGCCGTGGCTGCACTCCATTCTGACCTCTATTGCTAATACACTGAGCACACTACTGTACTACGTACCTACGTGGCGGCGCGTTACGCGAGCGACAAGGACGCGTGCACGCGCGCCGCCGCCGTGGCTGCACTCCATTCTGACCTCTATTGCTAATACACTGAGCACACTACTGTACTACGTACCCACGTGGCGGCGCGTTACGCGAGCGACAAGGACGCGTGCACGCGCGCCGCCGCCGTGGCTGCACTCCATTCTGACCTCTATTGCTAATACACTGAGCACACTACTGTACTACGTACCTACGTGGCGGCGCGTTACGCGAGCGACAAGGACGCGTGCACGCGCGCCGCCGCCGTGGCTGCACTCCATTCTGACCTCTATTGCTAATACACTCCTACTGTACTACGCTCTACATTTTGATCATTTACTCTGCACCAATTTTAAGTGTCTCTGTTTGGCCTTATGGTTGACTGGTAGAGAATGCCATTTGGCATTAAGTCCGTTATTTGTACATTATTTAGTTTTTGTGCAATAAAGTTTAAATAAATAAAATAAATGAATAAACACACATTTGCTTGCAGTTTTACTGCAAACCAACTGTAACCCCACTGCTAATTATTTGTTTTGTTATATATATATGTGTTTTGGAGTATAACAGGAGTAGAAAATTAAATACGGTTTCTGGAATTCAAGTAACGTGTAATGTCTGACTTTGACACATACCGAAGGAAAAATACAAAACGCCTTACATTCTAGCATAGCAATATTGCGCATGGAGCAACATGTGATACAATTTTTAACATGCCCCCGGGGTTGAAAGCATGCCTTTCAAGCAGACTCGTTGACCACAGGGAGAGGACAAATTTTGCTGAAAGCTCGTCGGACAACTCCTGTTGCCGTCTTCACATCAGCCACCCGAGATATGCCATCTGATCCTGGGTGAATGGCGACGATGCGTCCTAGTCTCCACTTCAACGGAGGGAGATTGTCTTCCTTCAGGACAACGAGAGTGTTCACCTTGAGGGAGTCGTGATTCAGCCTCCACTTGACTCGCTGTTGTAGTTCCGGGACGTACTCTTTGCACCACCGAGCCCAAAAGTGCTGACGAAGCTGCTCGATTCGGTGGAATCGAGAAAGGTGTTGGTAGGTGTGATCCTGCAGATCCTGGACTGGCAGCGACGTGAATGAGCGACCAATGAGAAAATGCCCAGGAGTAAGCGGTGAGAGATCGTCCGGATGCGACGACAGAGGTGTAAGCGGGCGGGAGTTCAGCAGTGCTTCGATTTCGATGAGTGTTGTGTTAAGCTCTTCATAAGTTAAGTTACAATTTCCCAACACTCGTTGTAAATGATACTTGGTTGACTTGACACCCGCCTCCCAAAGACCACCGAAGTGCGGTGCATATGCAGGAAGGAAATGAAAATGAGTTTTTTCGCTAGCTAACTTTTCGGCCAGCGAGTTGCAGTTTGCCTTTAAAAATTTACCGATTTCGTTAGACGCTCCAACAAATGCGGTGCCGTTGTCGGAGAAAACGTTATCTGGCTGTCCCCTTCGAGACATGAAGCGAGACAGTGATGACAAGTAAGTTTTACTAGTTAAATCTCCTACCAATTCTAAATGTATAGCCTTAGTTGTGAAGCATATAAAAATGGCAACATATACTTTCACCAAAGTACAACCACGACCTTGGCGACTGGCTGCCATAAGTGGACCTGCGTAGTCCACGCCCACATTCCTAAACGCGTGACCTCCCGGTGACAACCGCGAACTAGGCAGGTTACCCATCAATGGAGCGATCACTTCGGCTTTCATGATCTTGCATCGCACGCATTGATGGTAACAAGCCTTTGCCAAATTACGACCTCCTACCGGCCAGTAGGATTCTTTAATGGTTGCCAACAAGAGTTGGGGTGGTGCATGCAGTAGCCTTTTATGTTCAAAACTAAATAACAATTTTGTGAAACGATGAGTGGACTGTAAAATAATAGGGTGTCTTTTTTCATAAGAAAATTCAGAATTGGAAAGGCGGCCCCCAACTCGCATTAAATTGTCTTTATCTAAGAATGGGTTGAATTTTAAAAGCTTACTCTTTTTTTGCAAAGTTTGTTTGTTTAATAATAAATTATATTCAGGGAATGATTCGCGTTGACTAGTTCTAGTAATGAGCATTAATGAATTATTTAATTCGTCATGACTCAGAGAAGTCGACGTTATTTGTTTGCGGCATCTGTTAATAAAACGCAAAGCGTATGCCAGAGCACGATTAAGCCGTGAGAAATTTGAAAATCGATCGAAATCTATAAATGGCTCATTATTTATATTAACGTGCAGTGATACGTCAACGCGAGTTTCCGGCAGTGCGCTAAATGATTTAGAGCTTGGGGTCAGTGGCCACTGAGAAACATCTCGTTGTAAAAAGCTGGGACCCGACCACCACAAGTCTAACGTGCTCATAACGCTTGCATGCACTCCACGCGAAATCAAATCCGCTGGGTTTTGATCCGTTGGAACATGTCTCCAAATACAACTGCCGGTAATCTCTAAAATATCAGACACTCGATTTCTCACAAAAGGTTGTAACCTATTTGGCATCATCTTCAGCCAACCTAAAACTATCGTGGAATCGGTCCAAAATGTCGTACTCCTAACCTGGGCTCGAAGTGAGGCCATAACTTTTTCATAAAGGTGTGCACCGACCAGTGCGCCACAAAGCTCGAGCCGAGGTATAGTCGTAGGTTTAATTGGCGCTACCCGACTTTTGGCTATTAATAATCTAACTAAAGTGTGGTTCTCCTTGTCCATACTCCGAACGTACACACAGGACCCGTACGCTCGTTCGGATGCATCCGTAAAGATGTGTAAATCCATCGTCTGATGAGAATTGCATATGACATGCCGAGGAACTCGGATGTCATTAAGTGCCGGCAAGCTAGTCAATATTTCCAACCACTGTTTGGAGATGTCTGGTGACAGCTGTTCATCCCAGGACAACTTGTGCAGCCATAACCGCTGCAACAGCATCTTCATGGTGATTACACATGGAGACAGAAGTCCTAATGGGTCAAAGATCTGAGCGATCACTGACAACATATTGCGCTTGGTGTTTTCTTTGGAAACTAAGGTTCCAATTGGAAAACATAGCTCATCAGACTCAGAATGCCAGCCTAAGCCTAACGTTTTGCTGGGCTCATTATCACCTATGTTTAAATCCACTGTAGACTGAGAGGGTCCACCTAGAAGACGAGGCTCATTTGATTTCCACTTGCGCAAGTTCATTCCCGCGGAGGCAAGTGCTGCAGTCACTTTATGACGAATCTCTTCCACCTCAGAAACCTCATCTTCGCCAGTCAGCAGATCGTCAACATAAAAATCGTGTATGATGATCTTTTTAATCGTCTCATCATCACACTCCAGACCTATTTGCTGAAGACATCTCGTGGCGAGGAAAGGAGCACTGGCGGTCCCATATGAGACAGTATTCAGCTGATGCACCTTTAGTGACTCTGACTCAGAGTTACGCCAAACAATTTGCTGCAGGTGTCGATCATCAGGGTGAACCAAGATCTGTCGGTACATTTTCTCCACGTCCGAAGAAATAATGTACCTGTGCTGCCTGAACCTGAGTAGAATGGATAGGAGGTCATCCTGAACGGTAGGTCCAACCATCTGGATGTCATTCAGACTTACACCTGACGTAGACGGACTGCTAGCATGAAACACGACCCGCAATTTTGTCGTGGAACTGCCTTCGCGCAAGACTCCGTGATGAGGAATGAAGAATCCCTTCTTCTCCTCGGTGACCTGCCTGCCCTCCGACATGTGGCCTAAGGCTTCGTATTCTCCCATAAAGTCAGTATACAAGCCTTTGAACGAAGGCTTAGTCTTAATCCTACGCTCTAATGACAGCATACAATGTTTTGCGCGTTGAAAAGAGTCACCTAATACGCTTTCACTTTGTTTTAAAGGAAGCCTCACACAAAACTGACCGTCTCCTAAGCGCGTGGTATTTTTAACAAAATGTTCCTCGCACAGTTTCTCCTCAGGTGAATAATGAGACGACTTATGGCTAACCTCCTCAAGTTGCCAAAACCGCGTTAATTGGGTTTGGATGTCGTCCTTAAACTCTGAGTCATTATTACCTGTATGCGAGAACACGGAACTAAAACAACATTTAATGGTAGTGGACGGTACATGGCCGTTATTTATCGGACCTGAAACTAACCAGCCAAACCGCGTTTCACAGAGCACCGGTTGCCCACTACCTAGTTTGATGACCTTTGACCCTATGACGTCCCAAAATACATCAGCTCCCAATATTAAATCTACAGGTGCAGGTTTGTAAAAGTTAGGATCGGCCAAACTAATATCACACGGGATATTTAAGTTCGTCAAGTTTATTTGACGACACGGGACGTTATCAGTGATGGACGGTAAAACGAAACAAGTTACGTTCATTGAAAATATGTCGTCCAATGATTTAATAGGTACTCGACACATTTGTCCTACTTTTGATGTCGAGTTATTGATACCTTGTATAGATTTGTTGACGCAATGTGTTGGTAAGTTTAATTTCTCACAGAGACTCTGCGTCATCAGGCAAGAGGTACTTTCACTGTCAAAAATTGCGCGAGCGACATGTTCGCGATTATTGCCATCGTACACCTTTACCAATGCAGTTGAGAGTAAGACATCTTGACCTTGACGCGAGTCTGATCCTACTTGCGCAGATAACGTTGACATCGTAGCGGGTGAAAAATCATGCGAACTATTCCCCATACTATAAAAAACCGTCGCAGGCGGCGCGGATGCTAATTGATTACCGGGAGGAATCGATTTATTTAATTTAGTCGCATTATCCTCCTCGCCGCGACCGGACGCGCTGTCACCGCTAGGCCTTGTTCTGGAATCGGTCACGTGAACTAAAGTGTTATGCTTACGCTTACATAACTTGCATCCCGGCTTCTTACAATGATTAGCGTAATGCCCGCTTCGCAAACAATTGTAGCATACCTTTAAACTCGGTAACAACTCTAAACGCGCAGTGTTACTAAGCGAGAGAAATTGTAAACAACTGCTTAGATTGTGTTCGCCGCTGCATTTAGGGCAGTTAATGACCTTGTTTTGCTTAACATCTTGCATGGACACCATTGTTTTTAATTTCTGAGTGCTTTTGTTTGACGAGCTAACTCGACTGGCAGTGTTATTAGTGGACAGTTCCAACGTTTCTAACAAGTCAGAACGGTTTCGCATGAACGTTAAAAACACGTCGAGAGTAATTGGCTTATCTTTGTCTAAGCGACCTTTGTACTCTTCCCATTCTCGATACGACTTAATGTCTAATTTTTGTGATACAATATAAATAAGTAACGTATCCCAGTGCTTAGTGGGTTCGCCAAGTGATTCTAAGGCGAGCAGGTTTTTGTTCAATTGGTCGATCATACGTTTTAACGCAAATGAAGACTCTCTGGTGATAGCTTCGATATTAAAGATTGCTGAAACGTGATTTTGTAGCAATAAACGTTTATTATCGTAACGATCACACAACAGTTTCCACGCAGATTCGTAATTTTTAGAAGAGAATTCGACCGATTGAATGAACACTGCAGCTGAACCCTCCAATGACGCTCGCAAATAATGAAATTTGTTAATTTCGTCGATGTCGTCATTAGAATGAATGAGGCTTAGGAATGTGTCGTGGAACTCGAGCCAATTTTCATATGCTCCCGAAAATTTCGGCAATTGTATGACTGGAAGCTTAACTAGTTTATGGTTGCTAGTACGAGAACCACTTGCACGTTCGCTACCCTGGTCATCCTGCCGTTTGTGAAACGAAGTTAACATATCTTGTGCCTTAGCAAGGACACCGTAATATTGGGTTTCGAACTCAGCTCGCTCAGAAATTTGAAGGCCAATGCTTTCAGCCAAACACTCCAACTGTAACTGCACCTCATCGTACTCACTAAATAATGATTCCATCCTACGAATCCGTAACTGCAACTCATTGGCCGAAACACTGGTAAGTAATTCAATTTTCAAAGTGTTTACGTAGTTCGAAAAGGTAGTCAGCCGGCCTTTGTAGCTGCCTCGTTTTTTGATTAATTCCTTTTCTTCGACCATTTTGAGAGGCGTGTGTAGTCAACTGAAACGTTATACAGTGCAAAATTTACTTCATCATCATCATAAACTTAAGAGCCGGGCTCTTGTCGGTGGAGTAATCGCCACTCTGTTCTTCTCTCTGCCACTGTTTTGAGCTCCTGATACGACATTACATTAACTTTCTCTTTAGCTTGGTCCATAAACGCACGTCTTGGTCTTCCCCTGCCTCTCCTTCCATCAATCTTTCCTTCAATTATAGTTTTTATGTAATTGTCATGCCGTATCAGGTGCCCCAACATATTTCCCCTTCTGTTTTCAATCGTTTTTAGTAGACATCTTCTTTCTCCTATCAAATTTAGAACCTCTTCGTTTGTTCTTCTTTCTGTCCAACTAATACCTTCCATCCTTCTCCATGCCCACATTTCAAATGCGTTCAGTCTCTCTCTATCACGCTGGGTTAGAGTCCACGTCTCGCTTCCGTACAGGGCTATGCTCCAGATGTAGGTCTTAATAAATCGTTTCCTGATATTTCGAGATATTTTTGCTTTTAATATTTGTTTTTTAGCATTGAAGGCTTTTTTGGCCATGGCTATGCGTGCGATGATATCCGAAGTGCATCTGGAGTCACAGGTTATAATACTGCCTAAGTATTTAAAGGTTTTAAGTTAAGTTAAAACAAGTTAAAATTTACTTAAATGTAAAATAATGTTACAGCAATTACAATTATAGATGTTGCCTAGGTATCCTTTAATATATAATTTGTTTCGTATATTTTGTTAAATTTAGTGCGTTTTAAGTTTATACGCTACTAATTGCGTAGATATACTTCTAGCATAAATTAACTGGTTAAATTACAAGTGAAAGTTTAACCTACTGTTTCCTTTAACGCCTATGTCTCCGTCTAGTAAATGATGATTATCTAACTTTACAATTCGTAAATATACTAGTTAATTAAGAGGGCTGACCCTACAGCAATGAAACACTAGTATTAAATTAAATGAATACGAAATTAAATGAAAGTAAAGTAGCAATCTGACGTAACATGGGTTAACCTAACGGTTAGGTATAAGTAAGTAGTTAACTTCAACAATTACAAGATGATACTAACCGTAATAATTATTAACCTTATATATAGGTACTACCTGTTGAGTGATGGGTTAAAATTAAGAATAAATGAAGGCTTAACACTGTCTTCAATTTCAGCAATCCAACTTGAGCACGATGTCCGCTGTTTCTTTGCCCTTTGCGTGACCTCTTACACTTGTTGGACGAATTTCTTAATTTCTCCGCTAATTAACTCCTTTTATTAAGTATAACACAGCTATGGGCTGCAAATCTTCAATCCGGTTCGGTCTAGGACCATGTTTTGGAGTATAACAGGAGTAGAAAATTAAATACGGTTTCTGGAATTCAAGTAACGTGTAATGGCTGACTTTGACACATACCGAAGGAAAAATACAAAACGCCTTACATTCTAGCATAGCAATATTGCGCATGGAGCAACATGTGATACAATTTTTAACAATATGAATATTAAATATAATACGGTATTTGACAAAAGTCAAATCAGCTTCTTTTTATGAAACTTCAAAAACGCTCCGTTAGTATGGTTTTTGTAGAGATTACTTGCTTGCGACGTCACAATCAAACAGCGTCCTTATTGTTAGTTTTTATGATTTCATAAATCTTAAAACAGCAAACACAAATTAAAGATATCCATCTTTCATTCACTTTCCGAGTATTTTCGTTATGTTTATCTGTTGCGCCACTCAGCAAGCTTCGTGGCCTAGACGTGGTACTCGACATTATATAACGATTGCATAAAATACTATATTTTCACTGATGTCAAATGCCCTATTATGTTGTCTTCGCAGTTTTATTCGCTAACCGATGTCACCAGTTTTAAATACTTAGGTGCGTGTTTCAGCTACACACACAATATTGTAAGCATAAGGGCCAGACACCAATACTCATCTTCTAAGGGTGCTCTAACACGGCCATTAAAAAAAAAATTGCCCGTCAATAGCACAGGCTATACTGCAACTACGCGTCATTGTTCAGAATAAAACAGCGTTCGAGAACGCAATATAACAGTGGTTTTAAGCCATTTTTCAGAAAATGAGACACCCACCCAACTAACCAATAACATTTTTTGTATTTTGATATCTATGAACGAACACTAATGTGTTCAAATGATGAAATACGTGGTACGCTGTTAGTGAATTTAGGGCACAATATTTACATCAAACTATACATTTTCAACAAAATTTGTTTAATAATCACAGCGGCAACCACTACATACATCAAATTACAATATTTTTCCATTTATAATTAAGGTCAACCGGGGCAAATACGTCGATCGGGTAAATGCGGCTCTTGATGATATCTCCGGAACTGAACATTTTAGAACGATTACAATCGTCTAAGTTGATAGTTTGGTAACCCATACTTTGAAAATCGAGGGCTGTAATAGTTCTAAAATGTTGTGTTTCGAAGATATCTTCAGAATACGCATTTACCCCATTGACGCATTAACCCTGGTAGACCTTATGACGAACCTCGTCTTGTCTCATATTACCACAATCAATAATAACATTATAATTCCATACCTCCTACCCTTATTATCGCATTTCCATTATCCACCGTGGGCTAGACATACCCGACAAATTTTAGCAGCGCCTTAGACACATTATTTTTTCATTTTGTTCATTAACTTCACTACAAATTTCATGAGAGAGATCACTATAGAATCACTGTCGGTACTCACGTCAGAAAGTAGACGAGGCGATTTGTATAATTTGTATTATATTACTACGTCCGAGCTAGACTGGAAAGGCATGTTCCCATATCAATATTGTCAAGAAGTCAAATAATTTAAAAGTCCCATTCCGTAGCTTTCTCTATCTCCATTTCGGACATCTTCTCTTGTAGCAAGAGAGCGGACATGTCATCTGAAAGAGAACATTATGTTTATTTTTTTGAACATTATATTAATAACATTGAGTTTAAATACAGTGTTATTTAAACTCAATGTTATTTGTCACCAGCTGATACATACATACATGGTGGTTAAACAAGTTTTTTTTGAAGTGAAAACTTCTTTAGCGGCGCTGAGCACTTTTTGGGATGGGGAAATATTGTTAAATACGCGACAGAATTTTGTGACGTCAGATGTGAAGGAGGTCACTTTTTGCTGCTAGCCGATTCGACTTCATTAAAAACTGAACGCTATTCGTAAGAGTATAAAGCCGTTAAACACTTTTTGCAATTGCATATTCTGCAAATAAATTTGTAATAATACCAACGCGTCCTTCACCGTTTTGCTATTGAGAAAATTCGAATAGTTCGAATTTGGGCGTTATTCCTAAAAAGATAAAGCTTAGAAATATATTTACCAACGGCAAAAATAAATTGATATTTTGGTCGCCACCGCCGTCTGCCGTTCTTGCAAATTAGAATAGTTCGAATTTAGACGTTATTCCTAAAGAGATAAAGCTTTGAAAAACGCGCCCGCGGCCCGTCCGCCTAAATAATTGATAATTGTTTATAAATTACGTCAAATTCATTTTTAGGGTGACACTGTAAGATGTCACGTGACCTGATCGAAAAACTGTTACTTACAATGTTATTGAGTTTTCACTTCTGCCGGCACTCCCGGAGTGCAACCCGGTCTTTTTTTGTAAATATTTCTGTTTAAATACAAGAGGAGGCATTAATCAGTATTTTCGGACCCGTCTCCCCCTGCTGGTGAGATGTCATGAGATTTGGATCATCTCCCTATCTCACGTGAGATTTTTGAAAATGTGTCTTTTTAGCGTAGGTAAATGTTCTGGATTTATTCAAAAAAGACATAAATAACACTTTATATTTTTATTTCACTACTTAAGACTAATATTTAAGATTGCTGAGAAAATAAACTAGAATCACAATTAATATTGAAAAATAATATACTTAAATCGTAATTACTAAGAATCATAAAATAATATTTATTCCAATTCAGTCCTGGGAAACATGTGCATGGCATGTGCAATTGTGCACGGTCTGAACTGAAGAGTGACTCTGTTTCTTGCGGAAATAATATTAAATAAATAATAAATAAATATTGGGGGACAATCTTACACAAATCAACATAGTCCTAAACTAAGCAAAGCTTGTACTATGGGTACTAGACGACGATAAACATACTTATATAGATAAATAAATACTTAAATACATAGAAAACATCCATGACTCATGCAGGAACAAATATTTGTGCTCATCACACAAATAAATGCCCTTACCGGGATTTGAACCCAGGACCTCTTGCTTCGTAAGCAGGGTCACTACCAACTAGGCTAAAGCGGTCGTCAACGTATACATATTACGTGATATTTGCCAAAATCCGAAGTAAGATCCCTCCCCCCTTGTATGTCTCACGTAATTAATGGACGCACCCAGATTTATTCACGAGGATTTGGAAAACCCACTGCTTAACAGAGACATCAAGAAAAGATAATATTATACTGCTGCTGTTGGCATGGCCGCACTTAAGGGGCTACCCGAGGTTTTCATCGATTTTTATTATTTTTAACAAGTTTGAATCGTATCTCCTACTTTTGCACTACACATAGAATTATAAGTCAAACGGCTATCGGTTCTTCAATCTTTTATCTCCATTTTTATTATGTATATTTAATTTTGTAACACTTATTTCGTATCTCTATTGGCGTGAAAGATCTAACATATACGAAATCGACATATTTGTTTTTAAACTAATTAACACAAAAGTTATAGCCAGAAAACGAGTTTTTTGACCTAAAATTGTTCAATTTTGATGCCAAATATCTCAAAAACAATGAACTTTGAAGTAAATAGTAGACACTAGATTGCTTAAAGCCGTTGTTGTTAATATAATAAGCTACATAAAACATCAGAAAAGTAAGGGATTCAGATCGAAGGTCATTGGCGTATGGGAGCCCCTTAAGCTAAATCACGATAGAATTAAGTGATTATTCCAAGTGACATCTCAAATTACGTCGACAATGTGCACAGATAACAAAATAACCGGCTAAGTGCGAGTCGGGCTCGCGCACGAAGGGTCCCGTACCATTATCTATAAAAACAGCAAAAAAAAAAACGCGTTTGCCGTATTGAAGCCCCCCTTAAATATTTATTTTATTTTGTTTTTAGTATTGTTGTTATAACGGCAACCGAAATACATCATCTGTGAAAATGTCAACTGTCTAGCTATCGCGGTTCTCGAGATACAGCCAGGCGACAGATAAAACGGCAAAAAAAACACGTTTGTTGTATGGGAGCCCCCCCCCCCCCTTAAATATTTTTTTGTTTTGTTTTTAGTATTTGTTGTTATAGCGGCAACAGAAATACATCATCTGTGAAAATTCCAACTGTCTAGCTATCGCGTTTCTTGAGATACAGCCTGGTGACAGACAGACGGTATATTTAATTTTGTAACACTTATTTCGTATCTCTATTGGCGTGAAAGATCTAACATATACGAAATCGACATATTTGTTTTTAAACTAATTAACACAAAAGTTATAGCCAGAAAACGAGTTTTTTGACCTAAAATTGTTCAATTTTGATGCCAAATATCTCAAAAACAATGAACTTTGAAGTAAATAGTAGACACTAGATTGCTTAAAGCCGTTGTTGTTAATATAATAAGCTACATAAAACATCAGAAAAGTAAGGGATTCAGATCGAAGGTCATTGGCGTATGGGAGCCCCTTAAGCTAAATCACGATAGAATTAAGTGATTATTCCAAGTGACATCTCAAATTACGTCGACAATGTGCACAGATAACAAAATAACCGGCTAAGTGCGAGTCGGGCTCGCGCACGAAGGGTCCCGTACCATTATCTATAAAAACAGCAAAAAAAAAAAACGCGTTTGCCGTATTGAAGCCCCCCTTAAATATTTATTTTATTTTGTTTTTAGTATTGTTGTTATAACGGCAACCGAAATACATCATCTGTGAAAATGTCAACTGTCTAGCTATCGCGGTTCTCGAGATACAGCCAGGCGACAGATAAAACGGCAAAAAAAACACGTTTGTTGTATGGGAGCCCCCCCCCCCCCCCCCTTAAATATTTTTTTGTTTTGTTTTTAGTATTTGTTGTTATAGCGGCAACAGAAATACATCATCTGTGAAAATTCCAACTGTCTAGCTATCGCGTTTCTTGAGATACAGCCTGGTGACAGACAGACGGACAGCGAAGTCTTAGGCCCCCCCCACACTACCGGCGTATTGTGAACGTTCTCATACAAAAACGCCGCGTCGACGCAACGCACAATTTTGTACGAGAACGATCGCAAGACGCCGGTAGTGTGGGGGGGGGGCCCTTAGTAATAGGGTCCCGTTTTTACCCTTTGGGTACGGAACCCTAAAAATAATCAACAAGTATCAGTTTAAAGAGGCCTATAATTTTCGAAAATGATTCTACAAAAGTAGGAAGTAAAGTACCGAAGAGAACGCTAAACACATTCAATTAAGACAGACAAGGTTTTAATTAAAATCTGTTAAGACGTGTAATTATTCCATTGAAGTCGGTAAACACGTGGTGAGCTCAACCTCGCCTGCCTCTTATATATAAACCTTCTGGTATACTTAAACACACAGTCGTTGTCTTAGTCAAACACGAAATGTCGGGACGCGTAGCTCTCTGCTCGGCCGTGCTGGCGCTGCACATGCTTGTTGTGGCCACGGGCAAATATGAACTAGACGAAGAGACGGCAGAACTATGCAAAATGTTAAGAGATAACTGCGGAGAAGAAACCGGTGTAGACATGAGCTTATTGGATAAAATAAATGAAGGAGCCGATCTGATCCCCGACCCGAAACTGAAATGCTACATGAAATGCGTCATGGAGACCGCCGGTATGCTAGAGGAAGGTGACGTGGACGTCGAGACGACGCTGGAGCTGCTGCCGGACCAGATCAGGGTGAAGATTGAAGATATTGTGCGCTCTTGCGGCTCGAAGAGAGGAGCGGACGACTGCGAGACGGCCTACCTCACCCAGGAATGCTGGCAGAAGAAGAACAAGGCGGCTTACTACTTAGTCTAAATTTTTGTTTACAAGAAATTGTATAAAACAAATACAACGCTAAAGTGAAAATAAATGTTGTCGCTTTTAAATTACAAAGTGATTGTTGGGGACGGGGAGCATCAAAAACATTTACAGATCATACAGAGTGTACCAAAAATGGGATGTGAATCGATCAAGGGCAACAAAACACTAAGAAAAAAAAGACCGGGTTCGGGAGTGCCGGCAGAAGTGAAAACTCAATAACATTGTAACAGTTTTTCGATCAGGTCATCGATCTTACGGTGTCACCCTAAAAATGAATTTGACGCAAATTTATAAACAATTATCAATTATTTAGGCGGACGGGCCGCGGGCGCGTTGGCTGCGACGGGCCGGCTCGCCGGTCGGCGGCGGCAAACAAAATACCAATTTGTTTTTGCCATTGCCAAATATTTTTCAAAGCTTTATCTCTTTAGGAATAACGTCCAAATACGAATTATTCGAATTTGCAAGAACAGCAGACGGCGGCGGCGAACAAAATATCAATTTGTTTTTGCCGTTGGTAAATATTTTTCAAAGCTTTACCTCTTTAGGAATAACGTCCAAATTCGAACTATTCGAATTTGCTCAATAGCAAAACGGTGAAGGACGCTTGGACAAAATTACAAATTTATTTGCAGAATATGCTATTGCAAAAAGTGTTTAACGGCTTTATACTCTTACGAATAGCGTTCAGTTTTGAATGAAGTCGAATCGGCTAGCAGCAAAATATAAAAGTTTGTTATCTCCTTCACATCTGACGTCACAAAAATCTGTCGCGTATTTAACAATTTTTCCCCAACCCCAAAAAGTGCTCTCTCTGCAGCGCCGCTAAAGAAGTTTTCACTTCAAAAAAAAAATACGCGGTTTTTTTTTTACATTTGTATGGAGTGTTGGCCGACTGCCCCAGTTGCTGCATACAAATGTAAAAAAAAATCGCGTCAAAAAAAAACTCTTAGATTTTTCTTATCAGAACACGATACGAGTACCTGTTATGCCCTTGATCGGTTCACACCCCATTTTTGGTACATCCTGTATGACGCCAGCAGCTGTAACCCCATAGATATTTGTGAAACTTCCCACAAAATGAATTATTTCCTTATAAAGTTAAATGTTACCTGGATATTGAACTACTATTACCATGGAATGGTAGACCACATCAATACCAAAACGATTTCAGTATTTACGTAAGATATGTGAATTGGAACCCAATAGGGGCGCGCCGCCGTCGACGCGGCCCCCCGGCGGCAGCATCCTGTAATGTGACGTCACACACCGTTTGCGTTTTCTCTCTCTAACAAGCAATATTAAAACGGTTGTAGCTTCGTAATTTCTTGAGATATCTGAATGGAATTTTCGTCACGTCACTAGGCATATTTTTTTGCCTTCTTTCTTTTGGAGTAATACACCCCGGATTAACTTACTCAGTGTCAGTTTTGTGAAGACAATTCAGCGGGCGTAGCATGATTGCCATTTTATTACTTATCGATGTGGATAAGGCATCGTTCACGTTCTGACAAGTTTGCGAGTGCGAATACGTGCTGTATTCAGTTTATATGAAAATATACTATTTGTTTTAAGTTTATAAATTATATGCATAAACACGTTAATCTATGTATATAAAACTCTTGCGTTACTAATCTATTGACAGACAGCGCACAGCCTAAACCGCTAACGATGTAAGCATGAAATTTGGAACATATATTCTTTACAGTACGTGGACGTGTGCTAAGAAAGGATTTTTCGAAATTCAACCCTTAAGGGAGTGAAATAGGGGTCGACCCGTTCTATGGAAATCGTTCATTTTGAAAATTATAGACTTGAATCTTTGTATGAAGGCTTCTCACTAAAAAGCAAAGCAAATGATTAAGCGATGTTACAAAAATTCATCGGGAGTTATAAAAGAGTTGAAAGTTTATATGGGAATCATGTCGTTTTTAGAGTTAGACGTTTAAAACTTTGGCCACAAGCTCCTAATGTACAGTCAAAGACATAGATAAGGGATTTTTTCCTAATTCATCTCTTGAAGGGGTTAAGATAGGGGTTGAAAGTTCACATAAGTAATGTGTGATTTTAATCAAAATAATTTATTCTTTAACACCGTTAAATGGGGACGGCGGATGGAGATGGAAAGTTTTACGTCTTTTAGCATTAGATAAGTTTGCTTTCAAAACTATACAGGTCGCCCGGACAAACGTGAGTAAAACTACTGGACGGATTTAAGCAAAAACTTCCAGTCATGTAGCTTTCTTTAATACCTACATTATGAAAAAATATACAATTTAAGCAGAAACGTCTGTTGATGATTCTTAAGATATTATATTTGTAAAAACGGAGTTTTCAATTGAAATCTTGCAATTTAAACTAATGAACTCACCACACTGTTACCTTTTACGCTTAATCCCTGAACGGATTTAGATGACATTTTTCGTAAAAATGAGTTGAATCCCTTGGGAGGATATAGGATAGTTTTTATATCAGAAATCATCCCTTAAGATGGTAGAACTTTGTTTGGGTCGGCGACAATTGAGGTTTCGCCCACAATAATTTAATAGCAATCATTTTTCTAAGACGGTTACAAGTTCTACGCGGACAAAGTCGCGGGCAACAGCTAGTTAAATATGAAACAAGTAAATTTTGAAGTAACTTTTATGTGTAATTGTTTTTTGTTTAACAAATCACGCTAATTGGATACTCTAATTTTTGTAAATGTCCGAATATAATTGAATGCTTGTTGACCCCAAAACAGCGAACCACCTTACGTAATAGAAGGATCACTCGTTCTCACCTGACAATAACAATTCTACCTACATTGCTGGGTACAATAAAGATGGTCGCTAGATAACATCGTTAATTATGGACCCAGACTAACAGTTTTTTTTTTATCGTAGGCACCATTTCTGCAGGTCTTGGGTAAAACCTCATCTAAAAGGAGGTGGGTTATCATCATTGTAAATTGTGACGTCGTGGTAAGCCTCAGAGTATAAAGGACGGAAAGGCTCCTGTGCAGCTAAATTAAGAGTTCGCAGTAAGCTCGATTCTCCATACAAACTTAGTTACGCTCTCATTTTAAAACCACGTGTTGGATTGTAACGAAACTTTGCGTGTACAATGCCATGAGGTATATCCAGGTCTGTAATTAGTTTATGTAGCTTCAGATACCATAGTAAAAAAATACAATTCAAGTTTTTCATACAAAACTTGTTTTTGCTGTATTTCGTTTGTTTTATAAACTGGAACCATATAAACTAATTACAGACTTAGATATACCTCACGTCATTGTATATGCAAAGTTTCGTTACAATCCAACACGTAGTCTTATAATGAGAACGAAACTCCGTTTGTATGGGAAGGTGAAATTCGGCCGCGCTTACTGCGGACTCTTAAGAACCTTAAAATGGCTGACGGCTAACCTTAAACAACTTACTTGATTTGGGCGTGTTAACGTCATATTAACCAAGTTGCGGCAAATAAAAAAAGTGGGACTATGACAATGACAACGAATGATATATCCCTTTCCGTCACACTTATGGAGTTTTGTAAACTAATCATATCGCTCGATCGTTGTATTATTATTAGCATAGCTTGTCCTGAGTAATACGGGTGTAGACTCGAAAATTATAATTACTCCAAAAGAAAGAAGGCAAACAAATATGCCTAGTAACGAAAATCCCATCCACATATCTCAAAGAATAACGAACCTACAACCGTTTTAATATTGCTGGTTAGAGAGAGAAAACGCAAACAGTGTGTGACGTCACGTTACGCGAGGCTGCCGGTGGGCCGCGTCGACGGCGGCGCCGAACACGACGGGGCGAGGCACATTGCCGTCTATTAGTGACGTCACAATCTTCAAGCGTCATCGTTTCATATGAAGTTGCGTTTTGCGAAAAAGGGACAAAACATACCTGTTCTTAAAAATTTGGACACTTATAACTTCGTGATTATTTAACCTTTTGCGTTGATTTTTTTCTCCATTACACTAGATTTTTAATCCGTTTTCGAGAAATTATGACATTATTGATTATTTTATTTAATGTCTACACCCCTATTAGGTATAGGTCCATGTAGTAAGACTTTTCATCCGCAAGTTATCCGAAACAGATGTCGAGGACCGAGCGAAGTGGAGAAGTAAGACCAGGAAAGCTGACCCCTCCACCATGTGGGATACATAGCTAGGAAGAGAGAGAGAGAGATATGACTTTACGCCCCAACCCGCACTGGGCCAGCGTGGGGACTACTGCCCGCTCCCTCTAATAAGAGGAGGCCTGTATCCCAGTGGAACGTATATAGGCTAATTTATAATGCATTTATGATTTGACCAGGTTGCAATAAAACATTATCATAACAACATTGAAAATAATACGAATTTTACATACCTGTAAAACGGTGTACACAATAAACGTGTAAACAAATTACATTAGACATCCTTAGCAGTAACGTGGCATCCGTAGAAATAGATTAGTCGTAGATAAGAGTTCGAAATTGTCAAGATAATTACTCTCCGTGATTATTATCGCATAATAACCACTGATGGTATTTCATTTTGTAATAACACCAAAACTTAAGAGGATGTATACAAAATAAGAGTGTAGAAGCGCACGAAAATTTTAACTGAAAAACTCATAAAATGGAAGTCTAATAAAAAGATAAGATATTTTTTTATGTTCATGACTGAATACTGCCACGAGTTTACGAATGCGTGAAGGATAACTAGCGACGGTACTTCTACACGCGTTTCTTGAAACGTTTCATCGAACAGCGAGGGGAATAGGTATCCTATCGCAATCACTAAACTTCACTTCCCAACTGGCAACTGAAAATTATGACAAACGATACTGTCCGAATTTTCATTCCGGCAAAAGCCAGCTTGGTTTAGTAGGTAACCGTACGAATATCCTTTCAAACACTGTTATGGATATAATAGGCATGATGCCTCATGTTCAAATTGATAACGTAGTGATGCTAAATGGATGGTAAACCATCAAATTATCGTAATAAAGTATAAATTATAAAATATAATTAAAATCATAAAAAGATATGGACCTTGAAAGTTAAGAAAAATTATGCATTTTTTTATTGACCAAGAGTAAATTTAAAGCTGCCAATAGAATCTTTACGCTTTTATAGAAACAAAATTGTATTACAACTATGTACTAAACGCAGTATTTCGCGACCGAAACAACAATTTACCAGATTTTCCATAGAACAATACAACTACTTTGTAGAATTGTGACGCCATACTTGTGTGTCTATCAGTATGAAGCGTTTTGCGCTGCCGCCAGCGACGTCAATCTTTGTCTCAAATTTTTGGATATTTATGTTCTTTAATTGCAGTTGATCCCATACAAACATTTGTTCCTCTCCAAAAGCTGGTTCGAATGAAATTATAAAAAAATCTTAGTCGTCATCCCTATTATACTTTTTGACATGGGCCAAGCAATATTTTTTCTTATCTAAATGGCACAATGATTGACACTGACCTTGGTCGGGTTTGATGGGCTTGACGCGGCCGATGAGGCTCGGCAGGAAGTCTGTTTTGCGGATCTGCCTGAAGAACTGGTGGTTCAGCAGCTGCGCTGCCGACGGCCGCTTCTCTGGGTCCCTGGAACCATTCGATAGTGATCTTAATAGTACTCAAAAATAGCAAAGGATGAAATTATTTAACAAGAAATTTCAAGACTCATTACTATTCTTTTTTTTCATCTCTCATACTCTGAATGTAGGTCATTGTTTATCTAAACAGCGGGTTGAAAGTGAGGCATGTCGCCCCTAGGGCTGAAAAGTATTAAAAAATAAAAAAGCAATAGCAGAAACCTGTACAGCCACAGTTTTAAGTTTTTATTTTGAATTGCGTTATTTTTAAAAATAATGATAATAAATTAATTATTGGATGACTATTATTGCTATTTGATAACTATTGAATATTTTCAAGTCATAATAAACCTATACTGCCCCACTTTCATAAAATTGTGTTGATTTTTGAAGCTTGTTGATAGTTATGATGGAACTATTAAAATTAGTTTTTCGATATAACCACTTCAAAAGCGCTTCCAGGAAATGGTCCACACACTAACATTATAAAAATCTGTCAACAGTTCCCGCCCTAAAGCAAATGGTCCATACACAAACGATTTTAAAGTGGGTTCTATAGGATCTGACTGATTTAGAAAATATTTAAGTTTTTGACTTTCAATTAATTTCCTCGTATTCGAAATGAAAAGTAGAGTGTTTAACCAAAATATCTCGTCAGGAATGGGTGGCTTTCAACCCTCGGTTAACAATCTACTAATACAAATCCGTACGCGAAGGGAATTAATTGACGAGTAGATATGAAATTGACTGCATTTAATCTCATCAAGTACAAATTTCTTCAAGTTTACATCTAGATTTGTCAACTATTTCTACCGTGTTCGGAAATATTTATTTCATAATTGGTTTACTACTTATATGCCTAACGGGAATAAGAACGATGTGAGTACCATACTGCTCTATCGTCCATGATGCTAGGCCAGTATGATGCACGCCGGCCCCGCTAATCTAGTCCCGTTTCGTATTATTATTTTTTCCCGCTAGAACACATATTGCGCCGTGTGGCTTAGCCTGACAGCTCGGCCAAGACTTCGAGCGGCGGCGACAGCGGCAGTGCTGAAAATGTGGGAGCCAGAATTCGGAGCGCGACCTTTCGCTCCCACGTATGGCGCACCGCTGCTGCCGACGCCACCGCTCATTATCTTGGCTAAGTTCTATGGTTTTGAGGCGGAAGCCGTCGGAGAGCTTGCGATCCGCCGCTGTCAGTGTTATAGGTACATGCTTGCTTCACGAACCTACGGTCAAGGTCAAGGTTAGCTGGCTCACCTCTGCAGCGCCTGCTCGTTGATGTGGTGGAACGCGTCGAAGAGCTTGGGCACCGAGTAGAGCGCGGTCGCCCACGCTGCTGTCCGTGTTGTACATGCTTGCTTCGAACATACGGTCAAGGTTAACTGGCTCACCTCTGCAGCGCCTGCTCGCTGATGTGGTGGAAGCCGTCGGAGAGCTTGGGCACCGAGTAGAGCGCGGTCGCCCACGCCGCTGTCCACGTTGAACATGTTTGCTTCGAACATACGGTCAAGGTCAAGGTTAACTGGCTCACCTCTGCAGCGCCTGCTCGCTGATGTGGTGGAAGCCGTCGGAGAGCTTGCGCGCTGAATAAAGCGCCCGCAGCCTCGCCACGCTGCACTCTGCATTGTCGCCCACGCCGCTGTCCGCGCTGTACATGTTTGCTTCGAACATACGGTCAAGGTCAAGGTTAACTGGCTCACCTCTGCAGCGCCTGCTCGCTGATGTGGTGGAAGCCGTCGGAGAGCTTGCGCGCTGAATAAAGCGCCCGCAGCCTCGCCACGCTGCACTCTGCATTGTCGCCCACGCCGCTGTCCACGTTGAACATGTTTGCTTCGAACATACGGTCAAGGCCAAGGTTAACTGGCTCACCTCTGCAGCGCCTGCTCGCTGATGTGGTGGAAGCCGTCGGAGAGCTTGCGCGCTGAATAAAGCGCCCGCAGCCTCGCCACGCTGCACTCTGCATTGTCGCCCACGCCGCTGTCCACGTTGAACATGTTTGCTTCGAACATACGGTCAAGGTCAAGGTTAACTGGCTCACCTCTGCAGCGCCTGCTCGCTGATGTGGTGGAAGCCGTCGGAGAGCTTGCGCGCTGAATAAAGCGCCCGCAGCCTCGCCACGCTGCACTCTGCATTGTCGCCCACGCCGCTGTCCGTGTTGTACATGCTTGCTACGAACATACGGTCAAGGTTATGATTCACATTGCTTGCCTATACAACTTTTATTCGTTGGGCGCTCACCGCGAATATATGGCGCGCAAGAGCTATCAAAATCGGCAGACCCGTATTATTGTTTTTTCAGTTCTCATGCTCAAAAAGTGCGTCATATTAGGCTTAGCAAGCGGGGCTAAAGTAGTACATTTAGCCCCTAGGGTAAATATGTATACATATATATTGATTTAAACTTTCACGATTGTCACACATTATTTATACTAAACGGGACTTAATCTCGTATAACTAACTTATTTATTTACCTCACTGAGGTCTCCCGACGTTTCGGATGTGTTGCAACATCCATGGTCACGGGACAACTGGCTTGAGCCGGTAACAACATCTTCTTGCTGCGCGGGTTTTCCGAACTGGCATTTGGTCTTTATTAACCACTTGTACACTAGGGTTGTCACCCGGCCGACACACAGCACTAATAATGTCCGGTGATATAACGCACGATGTTTTTTGACGCTGGCATCTACTTATGATAGGATTCCACGAAGATGAAATCTTAAAACCGTCGTCCCGGTTGAAATTACGATGTTTTCTGATTTTTCTGCTGTAGAAATGACGTTCCGTAGACAGGACTTTCGGTTTATGGAGCTCAATCCAGTGGTTTGGTCCTGACTCCAACAAATGCTCGGCTATCGCAGACTTGTTCACCTGCCGATTTTATTGGTAGGTGGTGTAGATGGTATTAATGGAATACCTTCGCAGTATTGTACCAACTTTGTCCGTTACTCCCTTAACGTAGGTCTTACATTTTGTATAGCGTCGGCGCACACGGAGCGCCCAGCGCGTCCGAGTCATATAAGCTGCGGAAGTGGACGCGACAAAAAGGCTAGGAGGATGGAGTTCAGGGAGTATGAGTGCCTGTGAACAGCGCGGTTGCCAGCTCGCAGTGCACTATACTCACTTTTCACGTCGTCTTGGTCGGCCTGGGGGAAGGTGGCGCAGTCGAGCAGCTGCGGCCGCGAGCCGCGCACCTTCTCCGTGAACATCAGAGTGCTGGGCACCTCGGCAAACGGCACGGCGCCGTTGCCGAGCTCGCAACATAGCACGCCGAGGGAGTAGATGTCAGAGCGCTCATCGTAACCTTTTAGATTCTGGAAAGAGAGCACACTCAGTCTAAACATATTCAAAATATACAGAATACTGAAATAGCAAATTTCAATTTAAGACCACAGGTCGGTCAAGTCACTTTTCAAACCCTAAATCGGTTCGTTAAAACGTTATAAGGTAAATGTCCGAGTGATCGACGCTGCATGTACTAGTATATGGCATGGGCACTCAATGTCTTTGTCATGGCTTAAATTCGAATGAAGAAAAAATCTCTTAGTTCGAATTTAACCCATATTGCTTTGACATAGAGTGCCCATGCCATATAATAGTAGAGCGTCGAGCACTTGCGTTTACCGTACTTATGGAAGCACTATTGTAACCGACTCTGACAATCTTACCTACTTAAATCGAACTAGCCCCATGATAAAGGCTTGTGGTATGGGGCATTTTTAACCGACTTCAAAAAAGGAAGTTCTCAGTTTGACCTGTATATTTGTATGTATATTTGTGCGCGATTATGTCGCGTTTGGTTGAACTGATTTTTCAATAAATTGTGTACGCAATTAGAGTTAGTTGTTAAACAAAAATTTTACTCGGTGTCAGTTTTGTGACGACAATTAAGTATTCATTTTGTATAGAAGTTAACTTTTTCTTTTATCTGCAATTTATAATTGACATGCATAGTTCATTTTCAGATAATTTTCGTCACAAACGGACACTAGAGTAAATATTTGTTTGACAATGCTAATAGGATACACCAATTTTTGAGAATACCCTATGGGACGATATATTTCATAGATAGAAATACTTAAATAAGTACATAGGAAACATCCAAGACTCAGAAACAAATATTCATCCTCATCACACAAATATTTGCCCTTACCGGGATTCGAATTTAGTACCTTCAGTTTTGTAGGCAGTGTTACTATATACCCACTAGGCTAAACTAGTATCACAATTATTTATAAGTAAAGTCATGCTATCCAGAAGCGTGTTGCGTGCGTGACCTTGCCCCGTCTTGCAAAGAAAAGACTTGAGCTGCTTTGTAGTCATCTTAAAGAATGCACAGGAAACCAGAGAATAATCTAAATCATATTCTGAGTACAGGCTATGGTATACATCTAGTAACAATATGGTTTTGCAAGTAGTTGATTGTTCAAGTTTATTCTATTTAAGAATAGAGCGCAACGGTCGTCATTGTTGTGCAGAATTAATACAAATGGTTTGTATTCTTATGATAATATGACACTTGCAGATACATAAATATCAGTTGCATATTTATTGACTGATTGTTCGTCAAATGTAAGCAATAGCTCGATATGAATATACCTATGGAGTAAAATGGAGTTGTAATTCTTCCTGCGGTGGCGGTGGCGGTGGCGAGCTAGCGGACGCGTGGCCGGCGGGAGCGCGGGCCTCCCACCAGCGCAGGAACTGCACGGCGAAGCTTGTGTGTGTATGGGCGATTTAGAATTTAGAATATAAACGCAATTTTTCAATCTTATAATTATTTTTTTATGAATTTATATGTAACAATTATTCACAACTCTATATAATATCTCCCAGAAACGATAAATGAAGGTTTGAATGAGGTTCTGTTTTCCAATGACCTCCGGACTAATTTCAAATTCTAATTCCATTTAACTACCGAAAATATAGTATAGGATCATTAAATTAAGGTTCATTTTATGGTGATGTTTATTGTTTCCTTAACTTTTTAAGGTAACTTTAAAAAGTTTTATGAGTTTATGAGAAAGCAGAACAGCAGTAGCACCTTCGTGAGTTACCGCCGATAGTCGAACTCTCTTAAACATGAATCCTCTTCTAAGAGATCACGGACTGTAAGCTGCTCTAAAATGTACCTAACGATTAATTGGTATGTATAAGTACTCTTATAAGGAAGCCCTGACTTCGTCTTTTTAGGGTTAGGGGGGGGGGGGGGGGGGGGGGAAATCAGCTATTAGATATAGAGAAATCAGAATCAGAGAGATAGATTAGATAGAGCAAGTGGGGTATCATAATGAAAGGGCTTGAGTTGCACTTTTTGAAACAGTTTTTCTTTTTTTTCTACATTGGTAAAATTTCGATCTATGAAGGAAAATGTAAAAAAAAATACCATCCCCCCCCCCCCCCCTTTATCTCCGAAGTTATCCACAGGGATTGTAAAACCGGTTAAATTGAATACCTGTATATAAATTGACAAACGACTACCGCTAAAAAAATAATACCTATATTCGAATAAGAGGTAACGTGTTCATTCCGCTTTTGTCTTTTTCACTATTTATGCACTATTTACAATATTCTTTACCTCTATTTAATACCGGTTTTCGTTCCTCTTGATAGATAAGGTGTCAAGTAGACATTATGACTGAAGCACAACAAATAGGTGTGACGCTGACGTTACTCAATAGCATTGTTGTTTAACACTGGTTGAAATGTCTGCTAGTATCTACTGAACAAATAAATTGCGATGTATATCAAATTGAAAATTGTCTTATTGTTTATTCACCTTTCTGTAATACTTAATTTAATAAAATAAAGTAGCAAAGAGCCACACGAAAAAGAAAGGTTTCGTATTTATTGTATAAATAAATAAATATTAGGGGACAATCTTACACAAATCAACCTAGTCCCATAGTAAGCTCATTAAGGCTTGTGTTATGGGTACTAGAAGACGATATATATAATAGATATAAATACTTAAATACATACATAGAAAACTTCCATGACTCAGAAACAAATATTCATGCTCATCCATCACACAAATATTTGCCCTTACCATAATACCTAACATCTAAAATGGGCCGCGGACGGAAAAGAAAAAGTGCAGCTTACCGGTATTTTGATATCGACGATAGCCAAAATGAGTCCACCTGCTTAATTGAAGGATGCGGAAAAAAAATTAAAGTAAGTTTTGTCTTTCGGTTGGCAAGCGTCTATTACTCTTTCAGGGCTACGCCGCTAAACAGATTTAGAAGAAATCTGGTTTGAAGATGGTTTATGACCCTGTGAAGGGCGTCGGATTGGATTTTCGCTATTTTGTTTAGGAAACGGCCTGAACGAACCTGAGCCTATAGAACTACATCGAAAGAGAAATTATAATTTGTCCTAAGTATGGCCTCATTGTTCCATAGAACAAATGGGAATCATAACAAAGTCCAAAATTCGAAGTACAATACTGTTCGGCAGCTCTCAAAGATGAGTAGGTAGGTAAGTATGTTAACAAGAAAACGACAGGGACAGTATTATACGAACTAAAACTTAAATTTCGATTTTAGGAGTACGTGGGCGGAGTATGGGCGGACCTTTTTTTTTTTAACTACTTTTGTCTAATCTAAATATGAAAGCAAAAAAAGAAAAATAAAGCATTCCGTTTATCCACAAATTGGTAATATAATATTCACGAGAAAACCACATGAAAAAATTGTATATTATAATGTATTGTGAAGCAGAACCATAAAATAATAGATGAAAGATCTAATGACACGTCAATGACGTCACGATCAAAATGAAAAGGACAAACCGATCATATGACAGAATGGTACTCTTTTCGGTGATTGTCATAATTCAAAATGAGAAAACTTGCTTGTTTGGACACTGACAGATATTACCGGTAATGGCTTTATTGGTAAAGTATCAAATAGAGGTAACGCTGTCAATTGTCGAAACCGCTATTACATTTGAATACCAGTTTTGATTATACCGCTTATTAGAGCTTTAGTGATATAAATACCGAAATGCAATTATAACCGGTTATACCTTATTTAAAACTGGTAGTAAGAATACCGGTAACGATCCCTGGTTATCCAAGCGAAAAATTTAAAATTGTTACTTGTGATTAAGATAAACATAAATATTACTGGAAAAGTATAACTTTTTCTGTATCTAGCGTATTTTTTGTTTTATTATCAAAAATAATTTCCTAGTTAAGTTTGCAATTTAATCAACTTTATAAGATTTTGTTTGTTTGAAATTCCTATAAGACTATAATAGAAGTACTCTCTTTCAAATAAAATAAAAAAAATCGAGATCGGTTCACGTGATAAACAATAATCGCTAAAACACCAACATACATACTAAGCTGATTGCGCTTGCACGTGAGTACCAAATGGGGCAGATAGATGGCGCTGACCCCATTCCTACTACGCGCTGTTAAGATTTTTCTAGAATGAATGGGGTTGGGACGGGTATATTTCATTTCAATAGCTTCAAAAAAAAATCGTGATTCAATTGTCTTATGTCTGATGATTGTCTTATGAGTTCGATGGTCTTGGTGTAAAAGTTATTCGTTGTTTGAAATTGATTCTGTTGTGTAGGGTTAAAATAAGTAATATAACAGGCGAAAATACTTCGGTCTATTTGTCGTCGTATTCGTTCGGCTTTGTTCAGTAATGGGAAAAATATTTAGAATGAAGGTGTCCAATATTGGGACATTTACTTTACCTTGACTGAATTGATAGTTTGTACGGAACCCTCGGTGCGCGAGTCAGACTCGCACTTGACCAGTTTTATTTTTTAAACTAGCGTTAAACACCCAACAAACTGAGTGACTTGCCTGTTCGAGCAGCTCCGGGCTGAGCCACATGAGGTTGGCGTTGTCGAGGTCGGGCGGCGGCAGCGTGTGCAGGCGCCGCTGCCGGCGCCCGCGCACCACGAGCGGCGCGGCGCTGCGCAGCCCGGACAGCCGGACGCTGCCGCTCTCGCTCACTAGCACGTGCGACGCGCGCACACTCCTGATGGGCATAAGAAAATCCATGTCGACATTTCAATTTTTATTTTCGAAACCGACTTTTTGATACATGTATGTAAATAGACTTGGAAGAATAATATTCAGAGGAAGCTATTTTTAACCGACTTCAAAAAAGAGGAGGAGGTTCTCAATTTTTTCTTTTTTCAATGTTTGTTACCTCAGAACTCCGTCATTGATGAGCCGAATCGTAAAATTTTTGAAGTGAAAACTTCTTTAGCGGCGCTGAGCACTTTTTGGGATGGGGAAAAATTGTTAAATACGCGACAGAGTTTTATGACGTCAGATGTGAAGGAGGTCACTTTTTGCTGCTAGCCGATTCAACTTCATTCAAAACTGAACGCTATTCGTAAGAGTATAAAGCCGTTTAACACTTTTTGCAATAGCATATTCTGCAAATAAATTTGTAATAATACCAACGCGTCCTCCACCATTTTGCTATTGAGAAAATTCGAATAGTTCGAATTTGGGCGTTATTCCTAAAGAGATAGGGCTTAGAAAAATATTTACCAACGGCAAAAACAAATTGATATTTTGGTCGCCACCGCCGTCTGCTGTGCAAATTCGAATAGTTCGAATTTAGACGTTATTCCTAAAGAGATAAAGCAAAAGCAAATTGGTATTGTGTTTGCCGCCGCCCGGAGCCGGCGGCCCGTCGCACCCAACGCGCCCGCGGGCCGTCCGCCTAAATAATTGATAATTGTTTATAAATTTGCGTCACATTCAATTTTAGGGTAACACCGTAAGATGTCACGTGACCTGATCGAAAAACTGTTACAATGTTATTGAGTTTTCACTTCTGCTGGCACTCCCAGAGTGCAACCCGGTCTTTTTTTTTGAAATCCAGTTGGATGATGGGATCCATGAGGAATTGAGGGAACTCCTCAATTATATTAGGCATGCGTGTAGTAATTTTGGTATTTTCTATTATATCTCGTGTATGAAGACCACAGATGACTTATCATTCATCATCATTAATGTCCTGTGTCCCCTAGATGGGGCAGAGGGCTTCCACAGTGCCTCGCCATCGCGTTCTGTCTTGGGCTACGCGCTTCGTCTCGGACCACGTCAGCCCGATAGCCTTCAGTTCCGCTGCCACTGAACGTCTCCAGGTGTGTTTCGGCCGGCCACGTTTCCTCTTCCCTTGTGGCGTCCATTCCAGGGCTTGCCTTGGGATGTGGTTGGGAGCTCTTCTTAGGGTGTGACCGATCCAAGTCCACTTGCGGCGTTTAATTTGGTGACCGATTGGTGTTTCGGAACAGATATGCCAGAGTTCTTCGTTGGGGATCTTTTCGGGCCAGTAAATACCGACGATCTGCCTAAGGCATCTGTTGACAAAGACCTGGATACGGTGCGTGATGTCTTTAGTGACTCTCCACGTTTCGCAACCGTAGAGCAGGACTGTTTTGACGTTAGAGCGAAATATTTTTAATTTCACCCTACGTGTCAGCTTCTTAGACTGCCATACGGGTCGCAGTTGCGCGAAGGTCGCCCGGGCCTTGGCTACCCTAGAAGCGATGTGCTCTTCCGTTCCTCCAGTTTGCGACACGATGCTGGTAGGTAAACTTCTGTACCCGCTCTATAGGTTCCGAGCCTAGTAACAGTGGTGATGAGTTCCTACCCTCCGTTCGCATTTTTTGGGTCTCGAGGAGTGCCTCACGTACTCTCTCTACTCTGTAGATTGTCCAATTTGGCTTGCATATCAACGTGCTTGTGGCTAAGCAGGCATAGGTCATCAGCGTAGTCTAGGTCATCCAAAGTATCGGTTAACCCCCACTCTATACCTCGCCGCTTGCTGTCGTTTGTTCTTTGCATGATGCCATCTAGGACGATCAGGAATAGCAGAGGTGAAAGGAGGCAGCCCTGTCTAACCCCCGCGTGGACGCTGATATCTTCGGAGATAAGGCCATCGTGCTCTACTTTGCACGTGTAGTTCTTGTAGATGGCTGTCAGAATGTCCCTGATTTTGGGTGGAACTCCAATTTCGTCAAGTCGGGACCAGATTCTGGACCATCGGACGGTGTCGAAGGCTTTTTGGAAATCGACGAAGGTAAGGTATACCTCGCGTTGCCATTCTGATGCCTCCTCCACGATGATTCGAAGTGTGTTGATCTGGTCCGTGCAGGAACGGTTTGGTCTGAAGCCAGCCTGTTCCCTCCTGAGTAGCGGTTCAACTGCGCCAGATAGCCTGTCCAGTAATACCTTGCATAGAATCTTTGATGGTACCGAGAGCAGGGCGATCCCTCTCCAGTTACCGCACTGGCTGAGGTCGCCCTTCTTCGGCACAGTTATTAGGAGGCCCTTGTTCCAATCAACTGGGAGATTTTCGGTGATCCAGATCTTTTCCAGGAGAGGTGTTAAAATCTCGACTGCGGTGGGTATATCTGCTTTTAGCATTTCCGACGTTATGACGTCGAGGCCTGGGGCTTTGCCTCTCTTCAAGGAGAGTATGGAGTTTCGGACTTCTTCTCTGCTCGGTGGGGCCGTATTAATATATAATGATTGAGGCGCTGGGGTGTTTTGCGGAGAGTGAGATGGTACTGTGGTCGGTACGCGGAATATCTCTTCAAAGTGCTCCCGCCATCTTCTGAGCCGTTCCTCGGATGTTGTGATCAGTCTTCCTTGCTTGTCCCGTAGAGGCTTTTTCCTGAAGTCACGTTTCCCAGCTAAGGTTTTAGTAGCATTGTACAGCTCTCTTAGGTTGCCAGTATTGGCAGCATGTTGTGCACGGTCAGCTACATCGTCAGACCATATCCTCTTGTCTGTTCTGGTGCTACGATAGATGCGTCTGCGCATTTGCCGATACTGCAATCCAAGACTGGCCCGTTCAGTCTCACTGCGTGACTCCAGGAGTTTTAAATGAAGCGCTTTTCGGGCCTCGATGAGGTACCAGGTCGACTGCGATATCCACTCATCGCGCTTCTTTGTTTGATGTCCTAGCACGACAGAGCTGGTTTCTTGGTAGACCATTTTGATGCGGTTATTATTACATATTTTCTGACTAGACACTAACGGCTGTATTCATAAACGTTCTACAAGACTATTCTAAAATGGCGTTAAAATACGAATATCTGTCACGTTGACATTTGTGTTCGTCAGAAAGGGACAAAGGACATTTTATTTGGCAGAGGCATTTTAAGTTTTATGAATAAGGGGTACATTTTTCTCCCACCATTTTGTTTTTTTTAATTAAAATTATAATTCTTTTATTTCAAGCATCACAAAGCTCATACAAAAAGATAAAACAACAAATTCAAATTATTAGAATATGGGTGTAGACTCGAAAATTATTATAACTCCAAAAGAAAGAAGGCAAAATTAAATGACATACAACCTTCAAGCGTCATGGTTTCATATGAAAAAGAGACAGAACATACACCTTCTTAAAACTTTGGACACTTATAATATAACTTTGTGATTATTTAACCTTTTGCGTTGTTTTTTTCCCCATTTGACTACATTTTTAATCCTTTCTCGAGAAAATATTTTTTTTATATATTGATTATTTTCTGTCTACACTCCTATTAAACAGAATGCAAACTTTTATACTGCTGGCTACTTCTTACACAAGTTCTCTACATAGGCAGGTTTGGATATAAAGTGGAAAACACATAGGATTTGCTGTGTGTTTAGCACTGCCGAAAGTTAAGTACTGTATACATATGTAAGTTACTGAAAATCATTACCCATCTTTTTACAAGCTTTTATTTAGTTTCACCTGTCCCGTTGTCTGTCTGTCTGTAATCAAATCTTGCAAGTTAAATTTGATCCACTTCCCGGTGACCGATTGAGCTGAAATTTTGGTTAAAAGTATGGTTTGGATGACAATTAAATATTATGGTATCATCAAGCTGATCTGATGGGAATTCAGTACTTAACCGACGTAACCCCAGTTTGGGCTTGTTAGAATCGTTTCAATGAGTAGTTGATGATGGTTTAAAGAAAAGTACAGTCGGCAATAAAATCTTGTACCAAAAATGAAATTTTTGACAGAAGCTTGTATTATAGTTCTCCAATTTATAGTTGTACTTTATTATGTTCTGTTTTCAATGCCTTACGATTAAATAAATTACTCCAAAATCATAAATTGGTCATATTGTGTATATTATGTCTGATGTCCAAATTGAGCACAAAAGAATGATTTGAAATATGTCATCAGACCAACTTCACCATACCAACAATGAATTGACTAAACATGGCTTGCTTCTCCTCAAATAGATGCTACTTAGAAAGATAGCTTACCTATGTATATACAATTGTTTGTGCAAGTACTGTAGGGCACACAGCACATCTCTCAATATGATGGCACAGGCGAGCTCTGGCAGACCCTCGTGGAAGTACTGGTCCAGGATATCTCTGCAGGACCCAAATGTCATCAGAGGAGACACTATGTAAAGTTCTCGGCCATGGACAAAAGAAGTCAAGTATGGGAGAATGTTGTGGTGTTGAAGTTCTTTGCGGGTTAAGATGTCTTGCTGAAATTTTATAAAAAATGGTTAAAGCATGTGGTCTCTTTAATATGTTTTAGTATTCTGTTTATATTTAATTGTTGCATCACAGCTCCTAAATGAATGGAGCGATTTTGATAAGACTTTTTGCCTTATAGCTGACGTGATTGAGATGCTTCTTAGCTATGTTTCATCAAAATCTGTTAAGCCGGTTTTGAGAGATTGAACTTTGAAATGAAAATGTCAGCTTTTTAAAGTTGTTAATTAGGGTTATCTACTCTAGTAGGGATTGCAAACCGGACTGATTTTGAATCCAGCCGGATCCGGCCGGATTTTGTCCGTAATCCGGCGGATCCAGCCGGATCCGGCCGGATTACACTGGCTGGTTTCAAATAATTATATGTCACGTGTTTTATTATTTTTTTATCATTATTTGAGAAACGACGGATATTTTATCCTAATGGATTATTAAAACTACAGTTTTAAATTTCAATTATTTTTAATAATCACAATCTGAGTAAGCCTAGGAAATATTATGTTATTTATAATCAGTCATCAATTGAGATCTTTTCTTAAATATCTACTGAAGGAGTAACAAAAAATAAATCTAAGGTTATCTTTACCAACTTAACATAAAATCTATACTTTTCTTTAAACTGTAAACCATATAACCAGTCTTTTTTTAGTTATCTGTAGTAATATAATTTTAAATTATTTATTATAGTTGAGTCATATAGAGTATAGTCAGTCTCACTCACAATTAAAAACATAATTCTAATAAATTATAATGCAATCAGCTTTGTTGTTTTTGTAAGAATGAACAAAATATTAATTGACTTCTATCGTAGCCTACTAAATGTAACATAATAATCACATATAACAATAATATTGCAATCAAATAACACGTATTTCAAAATTGTCAAATGATAATAAACCTTTCTCAAACCACATAATCAGTCTCCTCATTAATCTACCTGTTAGCTTTGGTTTAAATCTAAGTACAGTAATATAATTTTCAATTATTTGTTACTGCTGAATCAACTATTATCAGCAAATCTCGCATCGCGCGCGTCAAGCCAAGCGACGTTTGAATATCGATGGAAACATTCAATCTTAGCAGTGCTTTACGCTAATATTTTGTGTTTTAGCTGGGTGATTGACTTTACCGGATCCGGTTCCGGATCCGGTAGCCACAAAAAAGCGCCGGATCCGGCCGGAATTCCGGTCCGGCCGGCCAGGATTGCAATCCCTATACCCTAGCCATGTATTATTAAATGATTATGCAATTTACAAAGCCTTTCAAGGCTCCTTATATAAGATAGGAGGCTAATGTTTACTATGCAATGCAACCCAATAGTTTTGTTTAGTTTAACTGCTTATTGGCATATTGTGTGTGGTTTCCAATTAAAATATTTATGTGTTTATATACTAAAATAAAACCAATCAAACATTAAACATAAACAAAGTGTATGTGTTGTTTTCTGGGAATATGTGCTGCTTCTAGTGCTTCTCTAGTTGTCAATACAACTCATTATAGTATTTTTATACCAAAAGCCTATTATTAACGGCCGACAAAGTGGTACCTTATACTAAATACAACATATGTAGGTTCCAGCAGCATAGTAGATATTATTTGCAATTATCATTAAATTTCTACATGAAATGAACACCAACAAATGTGACCAAGGTACGAAAATGAATGAGACAGAATCTGTTTCGTGAGAGTGAGACTATGAAACAATGTTTCCTTACCTGTATCAAGTTAGCATTTTCCTTGCTGTTATCAACGAAGTATCTTTTAACGGCAACATACTGCTTGTTAGGCTTATAAAGGGCCGAATACACGACCGCTACGCCTCCAGAGCACTCAGTAATTATCGAAGTCAATTGGTAGTCATTAAAATCGGGGTTAAACATCGCAAATACAAATGAATTTGTCAAAATCAAAAGAACCAAGCCAGAAGTAAATAATTAACTCTACAGCTATATACAGAACACTGTCAAACTGTCATATTGTACAAATTAACGACCTACAGATATTTTTGTCCTAATCAAAAAGAATCACATTGAAAATAATTATATACAATATACAACAATAAAATGTTTATTTTACTTTTTGACGGATGAGAGCGGAGCACAATTTGAGATTGACGTTTACTTTACTCATCATTATTGCTACAGTGAAAAAAAAAAACTAGAAAGCGTTCGGTTACCTTTATAACAATGGAGTCTACTATACACTTTATAATGTGTTAATACGAAATTTATACTTATGTTTTATAATTAAATAGAGTATTTAACTAATTAATTTATTTAAATTTAATTAATTTTATTTATTTATATCATTGTCTAAACAAACACATATGGCTATTGGTGTCTGAACGTGATCTGGGCAAATCAAACACTATGGCAATAACTGTCAAATTATTGAAAATATAAATAATACGAATTTAGCGCGAATACTGTCTAATGTGTAAATACTTTACAATATTGTATACTGCACGACACTGTACTGCACGCTTAGGAAATTTGTACATTCAAATATGCATTTCCCATACGCTGTTTGCAGAATTCCATCAAGACAAGAATGCCAGGATACTTATGAGAATAGAAATGAAAAACTTTCACTAAATAAAGGTAGGTAAATTAATTCAAGTGAATAATTATGACACGAAACCCATATATACCATATTCTACATATTTCCATGCATATAATAGGTCATACATTTTTAGGATGACCTTGAGCCTTGAATAATTCTCGTTAAGTCAAGGTCAGGTCACACATTCCCTATGACAGCGGTCGGTCAAAGTTAAACACTGAGCCTGGTGTGACGTCAATATTTTCCGTCACCTTTGGTCGTAAAGAGGCTATTGCTGTCCGTTCCGTTACCTACGCTCGTAGAAAATGGCCAAGAGAACTGAGAAGTCGGAAAATATATCAACACAACACGCCTTGGCCGACGGATAGGACATTGTTTATTTACGTCCATTCCATTATCAGCCCATGCCTTGTAGTCCCGGTTAAGAATTAGGTAGGTATACGGTCTCGCCCGCCTGGCGTAAAAGGTGACTCAATGGGGTCATCGGGGTCACGTGTGTTCCACGACGGTGGCCACAGCACTCGACTACCGAATCCAAGGAAGTCGCCGAATCAGGATGAGCTTGAAATGCCGTGGAGTTTTTCGTGGGTAGAAATACCTCATATCTCGGTCATCCCCTACGACTGCGTACCTGCACGGTTATCACAAGACTGCGCGGCGCGAGTCCTCTCGATTTTCACCGCACTATATGTCTCTTTCTAAGTTTTCTAATAAGAGAGAGACGGTTATTGCGAGAAATATCGAGAGAGCTCGCTCGCCCCGTCTTGTGCTAACCGCGCTGGTTCGTAGGTTTTCTCCACGAAAAATAAAAAGGTATACCTACCCAGTTTAATAATGCTATTGTAGGTAAGTACATACATAAAATAGGCACTAATCGGTAGTTGCCTAGTGGGTATGACTATGCCATAGTCACAAGGACTTTTAACGGAAAACCCACGGGCAGTACATTAAGGCTCCTCTATCCAATGGGACATCATGGCACAGGACAGGGACGCAGTTATATGGTGAAATGAGATGGAAATATGTCTTTCTCCCTTTAACAGCTGAGTTGTGACCATTTCGTGGCAAATGTGTATGTATGTGCGTATGTGTCCACAGTTTGTCTTTTTGCCACGAATAAATGTTTTCTTTCTTTTCTTTCTTTCTTTCTTAACGCATAGCTGCATCCAGTATGGCTGATTGTGTAGAGGAGCCTTTAGGTCCAGTCTTTTGTAAGGCACAAGTCGGATAAAGAGTCGTGACTTAGGACGCCTCTCGGTCTTCATCAAATAATATTCTTTCAGAGAAAAGATGGTGGTGGTGGTGGACACTACAGGAAATACCCAAACCGCCATATCGCCATTTGTGTGCCTCGTCCGTTCCTTAAGGATCTGGTGCCTCATCATCACTTCGAAAGAACGCTTAGAAGGAGCGAGCGGATGTTTCGTAGTACCTACTTGTTTGCTCAAAAAATTTAATTCAACAACTCGTGATTCAGCTTGCACCTTGCCGAATTTACCAGCTCGCTAATTAAATTAACCTTGCCCGATGATTTGGTGTAAAGTAGGTTTTTATTTAGACACTTGACTTTAGTCTAAGACGAACCCGAGATTCCTAACGACTATGCGTAATCACAGGTCTATTATAATAGTTCCCCTGAAATGAGTGGTCGTGACTCGTGAACGTTGTCATTGTTGTGAATATCAGCCTAAGGCTTAAGACGCTGGCAACACCAAAATGCCAGGATTTGGGATATCGCGCACACACATATTTGTATCGGAATCGGAGTAAACGAGAGCGAGTGATACTGTGCGGCCCGGTTTTAGAAGATAATAATAGGTACATAAATATTGAAATAAAAAAAAGTATGGATTATTTGTGAAATATGACTCGTTAGCAGAGTTGTGACATATTTGAAATACTTGTATTTAAAATACAAATACAAAATACGTATTTTGGATTTTGTACTTAAGTAAGTACTTTTTTTTTAAAGTATTTTGTATTTTATTTGAAATACTATTCGAGACGTATTTTGTATTTGTAAAATGGTTTGTAAAATACAAAATACTTTTTTATTCTTAGCTGCATTTTTCTAAAGCATTCCGGTATATTCCATTCAGTAAAAACAAAAAATGCCCACTACACTATTTGCGCTGTAGCATGGTGCGGGTGACAGTTGCCTGTATGACGTTGACATCTGTCAGTACCACATGACTAGACTAGACATGACGTTACAGAAATTGTCACCCGCACCATGCTACAGCGCAAATAGTGTAGTGGCGCAGCAGCTTTGAAAGTCTATGCGCAAAATGACAGATGAAACAAAACGCATATAAAACCTGACCAATAATATATGAGGGACCCCTCTTGACAATCCTCAAAGTCACTGTTACGTTTTGCAGTGTTGGCAGCTATTTCATTATTTCTGTGTTGTTCGCTCGAAATGTCTTAAAAAAAATGCCAATACAAATTATATTTAAACAATATGCCGTGTAGGCAATAATACGTTACTTTAACGATTCGTATTTAAGTGATTATGAATGTATAAATGTATAAATAACAAATAAAAATACAGAAATAGAAAAATATATTTATAAAAAACCGGTACGTAAACAGCACTACAAAAAAGATGTCATTGTGGGCATTGTGGCAAGTATGTAATATAAATATAAGTTTCGATCATATCATAAGTTAATTTGGTCGTTTTGTGTGCTAATCCTTTACCACTCAAATTTTCAAGTGAATGGGTCAGCGATTCGGCAAATGGCCACTAGAGACGCTGCAACTTTGAAAGTTTATGTGAAAAATGACAGTTAAAACAAAATCTGTGAAACATGGTGTTACGCTTCGCTTTTTAACGAGAATGACTTCGATTTTGTTTCGATTACTTTTTGAAAGTATCTTATTTGAATAAAGTATTTTGAAAATACCTATTTTGTATTTAGTATTTAAAAACAAAAAGCAAAAGTATTTTGTATTTTGCATTTGAAATATCAATTTAGAAAAGTATTTGCATTTTGTATTTAAATACTTTTTTAAAAGTATTTTGTACATCTCTGCTCGTTAGCGTTTTAGCTATGAATATGTTGACTTCTTGTTTTTAATTGCAGACCCATACGTCAAAAAAATAAAGACAGCACCGTTTAATGATGAATTTAAGGCCAATTTCGTCCAATTATGTATCGAGTCCATCCACGGTCTCTGAAATATGGTGAATATTTTAATATATTTTCTTTGATGTGCGAGAACAAATAGTTTTTCTAAAAAAGCTGCTTAAATAACATCAATTTCAACAAAATTAGGTCTCGTCAGCCTCTTAAGAGGAAGCACAAAGGCCGTTTTTTCCATACAAACGTAGTCCCCTGTTTTCACCCTGGATAATAATGGCAGTAGAGCAATATTTTTTTTTCCATAAATCTATGGCTACTATTGACATGTTCCTGATCATGTACCTTCAAAAACCTAAAAAAAATGCCAGATTTTCCGCTGTGTTAAAACATCCAGAAAACAATTTTGACTAAACTATTAATTTACCGTTTCTGTAGCGCGTCGGGTATGTTTGCTGCGGCGCGAGTGGATTGCTTTTACACAGTAATGCGCGGGCGCGCCGCATCCCTGATGCGTCGGGTGTGGGGCAGTCCCAACACCATCCTAAAGATGATAGCCGAGAGGGCAGACTGTCCCTATATGTTACACTGTGGAAGATTGCATGCTCCCACTAGTGTTATCAAATGGTAACCTCCTTAGTAAATTAACATTTAGTTTTTAAGTTATTCATAATACTAACAAAATATGTGTCTATGGTTACATGAAATAAAAGATTTTAATTTTATTTTTATTTATTAAAAAAAAGGAAAACAGGAACACGGCCAAAGCCTTTCTTTAATTGTTAATAAAAAATAGTTAAAGAGGTCAAGTTTTGGAGAAGAAATCAGGGCACTACGAAACGTTGATTTCATTTACTTTTAATAGGTATTTTCGGTCCAAGCTGCAGTTGTCTCTATCGCGCTCGCGCTCGCTTGATCAGGCACTGCGCGACCGCAATACATTTTACAAATACCTATTTCTCAATTATCTCGGCCTTTTTGTTTCCTCTTAACTACCGAGAACCTTGCCCCCCGAAGATAAATCTTGGCCTCAGACTCAGACAATTTCATGGTAGACTGTAGAGGTTGAGGCGTATTCCTTCCCAATCTAATGCGTTGTTATGGTATGGTATGCACAGGAAGGAGGGAAATTGCATACGATAAAATGGGTACCTACCTATGTAGGTACTTAGTTGTGTTTCATTGCTGATTGTATGCAATTCCAATGCAAACCCACTTGCTAGTGGGAAAGCACCTTATTATCCATGCCAAATTGTTCAGGTGCATAATTTCCATATTGTATCGGTAAAAGTATTGGCATAATTTGATATCGGGATTACATGACGTATCGTTTTGGATTTTGAGCAATTTTCACTAGAGTATTGCTAGCAGCTCGCGACTGACAATAGGTAACTATTACTTTTTATATGAAATTTCCATTTCGGGAGAAAACGTTTTCAACTAACTAAATCTTAACAAATCACTTTCATTTTGATGTCGATCACTTCAGCATAATAATATACAGGTTGAAAGGACCCGCTTTAAAAAAAAATAGAAATAATATTCAGTGCCTCTAAATTTAAATAACAGGCTGATTTTGAAAAAAGGAAAACCTATAAACCTAGTCTTTCATTGCGTCAATCAATGAAAGACTCTTGAAGATCAAATCATTGAGATTGGAAAATATCTAAAAGTGGAAAAACGTTTTCTCTTTTTGTATGGACGAGTACGTAGTATTCCAAAGGCATACTTCCCTCTTAAAATGAGATCGGTGACCTAAATCTAAATGTTCGCCAACTTTCAAATCCACCCCAACCCTAATCCTACTATCCTACTAATATTATAAATGCGAAAGTTTGCATGTTTGTTACTCAATCACGCTTAAACGGCTCATCCGATTTTGATGAAATTGTGCACGAAGTTAGTTTATAGCCTGGATTAAAATATAGGATAGTTTTTTATCCCGGGTAAGCTAGTAATAAATAATATCCGTACCTATTTCAGAACGGCAGTTTTATGTCTACTTACTGTTGTAGAATACTAAAATGGCTGGAGACAGTGATCAGAAGAGTGGACCCGGAACAAAAGTTCATCGTTGCAAAGAGGGCCATCGCGCAACTGTTCATGATCGAAGGTAAAATAAATACATTACAATATCTTTTTTTACGACTCATAATGCTGTAAATGGTGTACTTAGATTTGAAGAATGATGCATGCCAGTTCACAATCACATAGATCAAATGAAATTCAGTCTTAAGTCGTTAAAAACCTTGGGATGTGAAAGCTTCTCTTTTTTTATCTGCAACCTCAAGTTAATATGTTCAATTTTACCGCATGTATTACTAATTCTAATTAGCTATGTTGTTATAACGAGGATATTGCAGCTGTAGGTACCTTATTCGTTTACTAGCACTATACGTTATTTATAGTAAACGGGACTTAATCGCGTATAATTAACTTACTTTTCTACTCCTGTACCGTTATCTGTCATTTATACAGGCTTTAGCTCAAATACCATGACACCGATAATAAGTCGTCGAAAAACTCTATGCTCTATGGCCCATAAACGAACTGTTTCGTGTACTTTTATTGTTCATACATTTTTCATAAAAGAACAGTTTACCACGATGTCAAATCATCTAACTTTTTCTTAATCGGCCGCTATATTGCAGTGGTACCAACTTCATAAGCAAATTTTTCGAAATAAGAAGTTTTTATTTACTATCAAACATTTGTAGAATATAAATTATTTACCAAAATAAAAATAAGTGATCATGTATTGTGTGTTAATATACATATTTTACCAATTATTTGTATTATTTATAAATATAAACCGATCCGATTCAGTTCGGTATATATATTAACCATAAAAGTATACTAAACAGTGCGTTTATGGGCCATAGAGCATAGAGTTTTTCGACGACATATTATCGGTGTCATTGTATTTGAGCTAGAGCCTATATAAATGACAGATAACGGTAGAGGAGTAGAAAAAAGACTATTATTTACCTCTCTGAGGTCTCCCGAAGTTACGGATGTGTCGCAATATCCATTGTCACGGGACAACTGGCTTGAGCGGGTATCAAATCAACATCTTCCTGCGGGGGTTTTCCGAACTACCCGCACTTGGACTTTATTAACCACTTGTACACTAGGGTTGCCAGCAGTGTCGCTCGGCCGACACACAACACTAATTATGTCCGGTGATATAACGGACGATGTTTTTTACGCTTCTGAGACACATCAAGATACATCAAGCTGGTATCAGATTGTGAATTTGAAATGTCGTAGAGGTTTATTTCAATGACTCGCATCCCGTGATGTACCGTTCCCGCGGGATTAATCATGTTTTGTAGTATTCCTCATACAAATCTGAAACTTTCGAGGATATTCCTCATACAAATTGGAATCTTTCGGGAATATTCCTCATACATCCGGAAACTTTCGAAAATATTCCTCATAAAAATTGGAAACTTGGGAACAGTTTCGAGAACGGCACCTCTTCTCGCACCATACAAATTATAGATCGTATTCCGTTCCGCGGTAAAACTTACTTCTTTGGGGCGGAAAGTTTCTCGAGTGGCCACCACGTACCGGAAGGCCCTGCGTGGGTAGGCCTGATGACCTGGTAAAGGTTGCTGGAGTCCGCTGGATGCGGGTGGCGCAGGACCGGTCACTTTGGCACTCTTTGGGGGAGGCCTATGCCCAGCAGTGGACGTCTTTCGGCTGATATGATGATGTAGAGGTAATACTTATCTCTTTTTTATGGTACACTGACATCACGATACACACATGTTTGAATAAAGTAATTGTTATTGGCGTAAACTCGTTTGTAAAAGCTACAACTTAGTGAAAATTGCTACCTACGAATGTCAACGTAATGTTGATGCCGAAGAATGGGATATTTTTATGTATCTTACCTTAGATCTTGATAAGTTAGTGTTAGTTTAGTACCTACGAAATTAAGCCACATATACTCGTACATATGTACTACTAAGTATTAAAGGCGTCAGTTAGGACCGGTGACCAAATCAGTTACCATTATTATACCATATTAAAAACGTATGGTTTTTGAGGTAACCTTTAATGTCTGAGAAAAAAGGCAGCTATATGTCCAAAAAAGTCTTCATCCCAATCCGACAGATCGGCATGAAAAATATTCACAATCCTCAATAAAAAGCTGTAATAGCTATATATAAACAGGCGGCCACCGCATCTCAGACTCGGATACGGTTTATACGATGTACTCACTGCTATATAAAACCAGGGAGAGAGCCAAAATCTAAATTTAAAGGCCGAAAGAAGCCGAGCGCCGCCGAGCCGCCCGCCCGCCTCAGTCCATCGCCGACTGCCGCCCCGACATTTCCAAACGTATCGCGGTAACCGTTAACGTAAACGGCAAAAAACTTCCGAACACCGAAGTGAAGTGCATTCTAAAGTTTGGATTTTCCAGTGCAGTGCCTGTGTGGTGTTTAGTTGTTTGTTACCGGTAACTAATTTTACTTTATTAATGCCTAGCAAACTTTCGATAACTCTATGCAAGCCCGTATTAAGTTTCAATATGTCCGCCTTCCAGAATATTTTTTCCAGTAAGCGTTTAGAGTAGTAAACTTTATATCGACGGGTCTTGTGTCCTTATATGTTTTGATAGAGATTAAAGAGATAAAACACCGTCTGTCGTTTGTTTAATGCATGTGCCGGGTTTTTCCTAACCTCAAAAACTAATAGAACTTTCGAACTTGTCTTTCTTATCGAAACTTAAGCTAGCGTTTGTATTATATTATATGCTTCACTTTTTGCATAGTTTTTCATTGCGCAATGTGTTTTAGAAAATGCTTGTAATTATTGCTTTCTGTTAGTAGGTACTGTAGTTAGACGGTTCTTTAATTAGTTACTGAGGATTTCACCTTCCTGTTAGGATATACGTTTAATTACGTGTACTGCATTCTAAATATTGATTGGAAGTGTATTGTTTATTTGTGTTATTTTTAATCCGGTTTAATGATAATGACCTTGATTGAGTTTGTGTTGCTTTTCTCTAATTATTATTGATACCGAATAAATAAACTCTCTTATTCTTATTCTATTAGTGATATTAGGCAAGCGAGTTTGTGTATTCCATCGCAAATTGGGTGTCAGAAGTTCCATTAAAGGCAAAGATCGACAATTAAGTTGGGCTCGAAAAATCCTGATTCATATTTTGCGGTGTTTTTTTTCATAAGTATTTCCGCATTGCGTTGGCTACGTCTCGCTCCACGGTGCGGAGGCTGCCTTATTGATCTAGACGCAACTTTTCCTATTTCCTAGCCTGACTATTAATAGGAATTACCGCATTGGCTATTGATAAATCATCTTTATCTTCGATCTCTTTCGGTTTCAGACTCTTGAATTGGATTAGGTTTAGCCATTATGAATATAATAAAAACGCTATAGGTACCTTTAGGTTGCAATTCATTGGAACTATTTTCCACTTTTCTAAAGTACAGTCAGCATCACATAGTTAGTAGCAGCCAAAGTAGCCAAATATATCGTAACACTTCCTTATTCCTATAGTAATAAAGACGTGTTCCGATATATTTGGCTACTTTGGCTGCTACTAACTATGTGATGCTGACTGTACCTACCTATTCCATATGTTAAATTTTATTTGGACAGATTTTTGACATATAAAACCAGCAAGCAATCCTACTAATATTATAAATGCGAAAGTTTAGATGTTTGGGTGTTTGTTACTCAATCACGCTTAAACGGCTTAACCGATTTCGATGAAATTTTGCACGAAGATAGTTTATAGCCTGGATTAAAATAGGATAGTTTTTACCCCGGGTCCACGCAGACGAAGTCGCGGGCGGAAGCTAGTAGCTAATATATGCAAATGCAGCGTATAGGTACAGAGCCTGATTTAGAGTTCTGTCCGCCCTAGTCTAACTATGAAATGTATGTAAGTCCCAGCTCAGTGCCGCGCCCCCTTGCTTGGTCCTTGCGCCCTAGGCTCTAGCCTTATTAGCCTGTGGGTAAATCAGGCACTGTATAGTCAGATATTATGATAATAGCTTACTAGTTGCCTGCGCGGCTTCTGCGTATTATGAAAACGCAAGCCGAGTGTTGGAATGAAATACAGCTTACACCTATCTATATATTTTTGGTTTTTAGGGTTCCGTACCTACCACAAAAGGCCAAAACGGAACCCTTATAGGATCGCTTTGTTGTCCGTCTGTTAAGACCCTTTACCTCGGAAAGGCGTGGAGGTATCGAGTTGAAATTAAAACCATATACTCAGGTCCACAGTCCCTTGAAGCTGTAAAAACACACAACAAATTTCTAAGTTAACGTAGAATAAAGATGCGGCCGTTTATTACATATATATTTACTTTCCGTTGCCCTAGAACTGTGAAATTTAGCAAGTAATATCGTCTTATACTACAAGAACAGGGAAAAATCTGAAAACCATACATTTTTAATTTGTTACGGTTTTTTTTAATTCGATCAGTAGTTCTGGAAACTACCCCAACATGCAAAATAATTTGTATTCGATTTCAATCACATTTAGACCTGTCATAACACATTTAAATTCGTATTTCTGCTGTTTCAGGTTAAAATTAGATAGATAAAAGATATATAGATTAAAGTCTTAATATAGATAAACTATTTTTATATATTTAAAAAATAACTGTTGCGTGCAGATGTTTATGGTAACCATTTGTAACACTGCGGTGCTAGAGAACAATATTCTCATCTGTGATAAGGATATTCTATCTACCCCTTGTAATTATTTTGTAATTTAGCTACGCGCTGGTGCAGTGTTTACGATAAATTGATGCCATTGAAGGCTATCCCGGAACTTATCATTCCCAAACATTATAATATATTTAGGAAGTAAAACCGACACAACATCAACTGATGATGTGATGAATGAACCTACGATGTCAAATCACTCAGATCAGACACTATGTCTGACTTTCTTGGCCGCCATATTGCAGGGAACAAATTCGTTTCAATATGATACTAATTACATCTCAATATCAGTAATCAGTGGGTAAGCAATTTAGCGATTTCACACATTTGTGTACTGTACGTACGTACGCGAAATTAGCACGGACTCACATAATTTCAAAATGCACGTCAATAAAGGAGTCCAAAACGGCGGCGGCCTCTAATTTAGTAGGTTTTGCTGATTCAAGAGTTGCGTTATCGCCAATTCAAGTAGTATTTAGTTTTCACAATTGGTTTTCGTGTTCGCAAACACGCTTGACGTTTCGCCCGCTAGCATGACGAGACGCTGTATAAATAGTACCAAATGCTGACTGAGTTTATTTTACAACTGAAACTTGAATCTTGATGGCCATAAATTCAAATCAAAACTATCGTAAATCAAAGCCAAAAGCACCGGAAGTTCTTGACAAAAACTGGGCGTTAGGGATGTGAAATACTTTCAATACCTTCTAATTTACCACTTACGTCAATTAATAATATAATGGACGACCAGTTTATACTCCAGGCAAAATACGGTTTTGAAAAACATTAATTTATAATAGCGTTGTTTTTGTTGATTTCATTTGAAAATGTTATTCTAAGATGATTTAGTCAAGAATCCGACAAACTTTCCACCCGGAAGTAATTATGTAGATTTAAATGAAGCATGCATTATCTTTTTTTGTACGATTTATCTTGAATATTATAGAGCAAATGTAAATGAACCAAAATAAAGACAAAAACATTTATTAATATTTTTACTGACTTTTTAGAAGCCAGTTAACTTATAATTTTTTCGATGTCTGAAATTTTGTCGGATTTTGTCGCTGGGTAACTATTTAATTGATAATATATCCGTTATACATAGAAAATAAGCTATTATAAATTATTTCCAAAGAAGACATTTTTTCCATACAAGTTGTCAGTAATGTAAGTATGTTTATTGTTGTACCCATAGTACAAGCTTTGCTTATTGAGAAATATAATTAAAAGAACAAAATATATGAAGGTATGCAGGATAAGTATGTAGCGCTCCACATAATAGTAGCGAACTAAGTACCTTGTTCGTTTTGATTTTGAGAATTTCTAGAAAACTTTGTTCATAGTAGTTGCCTCGTCAATTAAGTTAGGTTTCGTTATTCCTTTTATGATACCATATTTTTTAAATTTTCAAGACAATGGTTTGAGATTCTTTGCAGTTAAGATACCTAGTAGGTAACTATAAGGATAACAGAACCTTAATTACCAAAAATAGCAATAAAGTTCATAAAAAAATGTTCATAAATTTGGTAACGAGGAAGTAATTTTGAAAGCTAACTTAGTTGACTTGGTACCTACTCGTAACTATGTATGTAAGTACATTTTTTTTTAGAATTTGCTCTTTTACATTATTTCATTTAATCCTTAAAGTGATAAGATACGCGCAGTAAATAAAGAATGCTTTCAACCATCACATAGTCTGTGTGCTCCTTAGCATTCCGCGCTATAAAAAAAACTTAAGGGTGCAATGCAATGCACCAATTGTTCGCAAAACGTCCCTTGCTTACGAAAGTCACGCGATGTCCTATAATATCCCGGTTTCTTCCCTTACTCCTGGCACATTGCATGTTGATTTCGAACTGTCGTGCAAGCCTTATTATGACCGTCAACTAACATTTTACCCGTAACCCGACTGACGCAGAAGGGTCGCTCGAGTGTACTATGTAAACTAGGTATATTAATTTGACACGCTCCGGTTTGCAGGATTTTTTTAAACATTTAGTTTCGTTTTTTCGGAGACAACTTTACGTAAGCAATGCGTTTACACATATTGGAATTGGAACTTAATTGCGTTTTATTTATAAATTCATAACTTAACAAACAAAGAAATATCAGGGGAAAATCTGACACAAATCGAACTAGTTCAATAAGGATTGTGTTATGGGTACAGTCAGTATCAAAAGTAACTGCGCAATTGACGTCTTCAAAAGCTCTTATTCCCTTTTAATAAAGACTTTTGACGTCTTTGTTTGCCGACGACGACGATATAATATAATATATGTACCTATGTTAGGTATATATATATATATAACTTACATAATTCATGATGGCTCGTGCGTTTGAGATACTTTGCGAGATTTAACAGAGAAATATCCGTCACATCCATTGGAGAAATTAACGAGTCGTTGCGTTACAGTTAAATGTCCCAAACTATTCTAGACCTACGACTCATCATAACTAGGGTATTTGACAACAGTTGAAAGTAAATTGTTTTTAACCGACTTCAAAAAAAGGAGGAGGTTCTCAATTCGGTTGTATTTTTTTTTTTTTTTTTTCAATGTTTGTTACCTCAGAACTCCGTCATTGATGAGCCGATTCGTAATTTATTTTTTCTTTGCAAGTATATGCTCCCAGGTGGGTCCCATTTTTTTTTTAATTCAGTTAGATGATGGGATCCATGAGGAATTGAGAGAACTCCTCAATTATATTAGGCACGCATGTAGTGATTTTGGTATTTTCTATTATATCTCGTGTATTTACACCCGGAAATCATAAATTTGGTGGAGTGGAACTGATGATGAAGACCACAGATGACTTATACATAGAATTCCTCAATTATGTAGGTACTTAAAACTACAAAAGTACTTCACAGATTCTGATAAGATTCCGTTGAAATAGCAGCTAATGATGCCAAAGGTGATCCTTGTGGAATCGACGGAAGTCCTCAAATATTATCGGCCTACATACAGCGATTGGGTTTTTTTCTCTAATAATCAACACATTTGCGCTCGGAAATCAGTTCATGTGGTAAATTGGAAAATAAATGAGGAAATGTTCTCGTAGCTTGGCGGATTACTAAATTGAAGTCGGTTAAAACTTTGTTTTTAAAGTGAATTATTCATTAGCAACAGCGACATTACGAAAATACTCGGAAAGTATCAATCTTTCATTTATGTTCGCTATTTTAAGATTTTTTAATTCATATAAACCAACATAACAACGTACGTTGTTTGATTCTCACGTCACAAGCAAGTAATCCCTACAAATTTCACGCTAACGGAGCTTTTTTGACGTTTTTGTAAAAGTAAGCCTCCTGAGGTCCATTCATCATTGGAATGCCGATTTACGATAAGTAGGTACCTATGGTGACATCTTGCCAGGTTGCGTGCTTTTACGTTGTAAATAAAAATACTGTTTATACGGTTCCTATCATTATTATTTGTATCCATTAAATTCATGCGAATACGAAATTTTATAGCTTGTCAGTACCTGCCTCCGTATTGTTATGCACGTTTTTCTAAAACATATTAGGCGTTGATTGACTTGACTTTAATGCGAAAGCAACGACTGAAACGCAGCAACGAGAGGAGTAAGTTAAAATAAAATAAGATGAAAATACTTTATCCTGACAAGTATAGAGATCGGTTTTCTATAAATACACCCTTCTAAGCCACGAGCGAGCACTAAGATTACAAATCGCTCAAATTAGTTTAAAATTAAGACGAGGCCTTGAACATGACTCATACTGGAAAAATTGCATTCGTCGTCTAGTACCCATAACACAAGCCTTAATGAGCTTACTATGGGACTAGGTCGATTTGTGTAAGATTGTCCCCTAATATTTATTTATTTATTTATTACGTAAGAGAGAGATATAAGCTGGTAGGCATTCTACTATTTTCGATCTTGATTGCCCTTTGACCAAATTTTTGAAGCATACTTGAATCAAAACTACTACGAACTTAAAGATCCTAATATTGTATTACCATACTCTCGAGCTTTATGCATTTTACTACTGCCTTCATTACAACATCGGTAAGCGACAGACCCGTGAAATGCCCCATCGATAACAATAGTGGGCTAATGGCTAAACCATAGTTCCAAATTCATTTTCTTGTGAATATTTATTTATTTATTTATTTAAACTTTATTGCACAAAAGAAAACTTATCGTACAAAAGGCGGACTTAATGCCATATGGCATTCTCTACCAGTCAAACCTTAAGGCAAAGCGGATATATTGATATTCTTTAACGCTTTGCTAACCGACTTCATAAAATGGAGGACATTCTCAATTCGGTTGTTTTTTTTATCATCATTATTATCATTATTTAGAACGTTTGTTACCGCAGAATTCAGAACTCCGTCATTTATGAACCGATTTGTAAAATTAATTTTTCATTTGAAAACACCTGCTTCCGGATTGCTCTCATTGTTGCCAAAATCTAATTCTGATGATGGGATCCATAAGGAATTAAGTGAATTCCGCAAAATGGTCGCGTACCGTACGGTTTCAGAGAAATTTCCTCCCTCGGACGCTCCGGCTGTGGAATGAGCTCGAAAACCACAAACTCGCTGAAGTAAAACTTACGATGAAGAGCCCAGTAAAGTAGGCACTTCCCAGATTCCGATGTGATTTCGTAGGCGTACACATCGGTTCATTGTGTTGTTAAAGTACCTAAGGTAATTACATGGATCCTTGAGAAATCAACGAAAATGCCTATACGTACTCATATAGAGATTTGGGCATTATCTATAGTACCTACCAACCCATTTGTTCCCGGGATGCAGTTTTTGCGGTGAAATCTAGAAATGTGCATATGCATGTGTGTGGATGTCGAAGTACTAAATACCTTATAGTTTCGCCATGTCCGTCTGTCTATCTGTCTGTCTGTCTGTCTGTCCGTCTTCGGCTTAGCTCAGTAACCATTACTACTAGAAAACTGTAATTCGGCATGGGTATATAAATCAATCCCGCCGGCAAAACAGTACAATAAAATCTTTAAAAAAAATTTTTTAGAGTACACCTAAAGCGGGGATGTATTTTTTTTTCTCGTTAAACCCATGGTGTGGGGTATCGTTGGATAGCTCGTTCAAAACTACTTATTATGGGTTTCCTAAAACCATTTTTCAAATCAGTGACCCGACACTCACTTGGCCGGTTTCTTGTTGTTTGGGTGGCTTCGTTCCAGAGCGCAAACGCTTCTGTACCCTGTTTGATGCATAATATCAGCGTCTGCTGATATATGACGAGACGTTGTGATGGGGATGGTTACTAATAGATGTGAGGTGATTGCAAAATTCATGAGTGACGTACGGTCGCCACGGTCGGTCGCATCGGTCAATATTGATAATTGGTCACGTTTTGATGAATGGGTCGTAAAATATCGGTTGCGCTTAGATCTACTTACCGTTTAAGTAACATTCCTCGCATAATTTGGTCTGTGAGGTCAACGTTAGGTCAGGTCTAAAAATAAATACAATGTTAGTGTTTTGACGACGCTCCTGGCTGACGGTCATGGGTACAAATCCCGGTAAGGGCAAATATTTGTGTGATGACTTGATGAGCATTTCTGAGTCATGGATTTTATCTATGCAGTATTTACACTCGCGGTCAAAGAAACCGGGTCAGTGACGAAAACCTCAATATTTTGTAAACCGTTGGTCGTATCTGCATGAAACTAACTCTGTTTTATAGAGAATTTAATATCCTTCTAAATCCACCCTTCAATGTTCTACGTAGTAACTGGAAAAAGGTTTAATTGAAAAAAAAAACCAATTAGGTACTTATTTGAAATTGCGTTCGTTTTACTTTTGCTTGTTTTTAAGCAATTGTTTTCAATCTGTCAAAGAACTATGATAAAAGGCGGTCATTGTTTTATTTTGTGGTCATTCTTGAATGTCTATCATGCCGCTAACACGAGATGAATGTACTCGTATCATCACTATGTTAGAAGAAGGAAGAAGTCAGAGGTATACAGCGAGAAGAACAGGTGTGTCACTTTCTACAGTGCAGCGAGTCCTCCAACGTTACCTACAAACTGGGCAGAACCTTAGAAGACCAGGAACTGGCAAAACAAGATGTACTACAGCTAGAGAAGATCGATTTATTGTTACAACCATGCTCCGAAATCGGCACCTCACAGCAGTTGAAGTGAAAAATCAGCTTTTAGAGACCCGAAGGGACGGCATCAGCGAGCGGACTGTCAGGCGGCGGCTCAAAGAAGCAAATTTGACCCCACATAGGCCGGCCAATGGCCCAAAACTTGAAAGAATACATCGAACAGCAAGACGACTTTATGCCCGCGATCACAGATACTGGGGTGACGAAGATTGGGCAAGAATTTTGTTTTCCGATGAATCCAGATTTATGCTCTATGCAAATGACGGGCGGCAAAGAGTTTACAGACGGCCTGGTGAACGTTTTATTCCAGCATGTTTTGAGGAAAAAGTGGCGTTCGGCGGTGGGTCAGTCATGGTTTGGGCTGGAATCTCTTCAGAGAGTCGCTCGGAGTTAGTTTTAATAGAAAATGGATCATTAACGAGTGCAAGATATGTAGAAGAGATTCTTAATGAGCATGTCGGCCCATACTTAATTAATATGGGTGGAAATTCTATGTTTATGCATGACAACGCCAGGCCACACACAGCTCAAATTGTCAGAGATTATTTTTTGGAGGTTGGTATCAACTGTATGAACTGGCCCTCCGGACCGTCCGGACTTAAATCCGATTGAGCATGTATGGGACGAGCTTGGGAGGCGTGTAAGAGCTCGAAACCCCGCCCCAGCTACACTTAGAGACCTGAAACAGGCGTTAGTGGAAGAATGGGACAATATCCCGCAAGAACGCATAAAGAACTTAATAAACAGCATGCCGAATCGTCTAGAAGCTGTAAGAAGAGCCCGAGGAGGCAATACGAAGTATTAATTTTTATTTTTTGTGTTGTATTTTACGTACAAAAATAAGCAGTAGGTACCTACTGCTTATTTTTGTACGTAAAATTGGTTGATTTTTTGTTTCCTATGTAATTTTATTAAACAAAAGAATTACGATTCCACCATTTGATGTTATTTAATTCAGTATAAAATTATCTACAATATGCAGTTTAATTCATGTCCCTAGCTTTATTATTTTAGGAGATATTACAGATTTTCGTACTGACCCGGTTTCTTTGACCGCGAGTGTATTATGCCTATTAAATATATCGTCGTCTTAAAGCTTACTTATTTTTTAGTATATGGTCCCGCCATTTCCATTTTTGCGATATACTCCCTTAATGTTAATTTATTTTATTTGTGTGTAGGAACCAGAGCTCGGACAGGGTGAGCTATTCTTATGTCATTAATGTCATGCGTTAATATTAATATGGATACACCCTGAAAATAAATATTAAAACAAAACGAAACTTTAATTGATTATGATTAAACTATAATGATAATGCATTGCAAAAAGAGTACTCTCTACGATTTTTAATTTATTATAAAGTTTCTGTGTAAAAGAACTATCAGTTTTTCTATATTTACTATTTTCAACGTATTTCTTCTTACGTTTGATATCGACTTAAGTATAGATATAATTTAACAAAGTAAGGTACCTAATTAAATTACACTTTTGACAAATACCATTGACAGGTATGTCCATGTAATGCAAACTCTCAAAACAGCTCACCCTATCCGAGCTCTGGTAGGAACATACCTACTTTTAGATGAGATTTTTACCTTTTGGTTAAAACTAGCTAACTTTGGGCTAGGTTACAAACAGTAAAATCATGCAAAATTATAATTACGTTAAACGTTACGCTGATTAAATATCCACCAGACATGTGCGAAGATGTGTTTTTATATTTAAAAGCCTTATCACACTTGCGATTTCCAAGCGTATTTTGTATGAAGGCGATCACGCAGCGTGTTCGCCGCGACTGATAATTGTATAGAAAACACGCTCGCAAATCGCAAGTGTGATAAGGCTCTAACACCTCGTACCTATGCTTGTTAAGGTGTCAAATATATAGATTTCATATACGACGTCGTATGAAAGAAAATACCTACACTTTAGCACGATTCTGGTCGATATCGAGAGGGGCATGCAGGGTCAATTACGGAATCGCATAGTGTCGTTCTCAAAGGCAAATAGTGCCGAAGTTATTATGTCCAGCAGGCATGTCTGTATTTCGAGCGTAAATTACTCTAGAGCAACACACACACACACACATTCATCTACATTTGAGACTCGGTAGAGTTTCATAGTCTGCCTATAATTTTCTTGCGGCATACGAGTACCTACCACAAAATTTTCTCTTTTACGACTTCGTAAATTCTCCGTATGCGTTGCCTTTCTCCGTAATTTTGCTAACAGAGCATTGTCTAGGAGTTACATGTGATTGACAAATGGAAGTTTAAGTCAATGGACAATAGAGTTATTTGGAAGACGTTAACCTTTTAGTGCTACTAATTTTGTTGTCGGCTTAAGAGAAATCTTTACCGTGGCTTTTAAAGTTAACCGTGAATTTGGGCAACTTAAAATCGCGAACTCTTATATATATAAGTACTATCTTCTGCCCGCGACTCCGCCCGCGTGGAACTCGTTTATATCGTAGCTCACTTCATCCGTTTGGGGGATGATTTCCGGGAAAAAAACTATATTATGTCCTTTCCCAGGACTCTAACTATCTCTATACCAAGTTTCATCCAAATCGGTTCAGCGGTTTAGGCGTGAAGAGGTAACAACGAAAGTGTGTCTGTCTCTCTGTCTGTCTGTCCGGCCGTATGTCACAGGCATTTTATTCGAAAACTATAAGGTGTATTTGAATAAAATTTTGAGGATAGGTGTATTTTGTTAGCCGCTACATAGTTTTGTAATGAAATCACTAAAAAGTATTTTTTTTAGGGGTGCACTCCATACATAAAACTGAAAGTCACATTATTTTTTTCATTGCAAGCCCACGTGTGGCACATCAGTCGATAGGCCTTTCAAAGAAATATAAGCTTTCTCAGCATATTTTTTGATTAAGTGTTCACTTAATCAAAAAAATTGCCCAAAAAAAGAGTCGGAGATAATCGCCCCGAAAGTCACTAATTTTTGAACCGTGTATTTTAAAAATATGACAAAATCATGGACATAGGGGCTTATTAAATTCTTTCAACGAAAATGGTTTTGAACAAGAAGGGTTCAAAGGTTTTTGAGATATTTCTAAAAAAATGCCTTCCATAAAGAAAAGGACTTTAGTGCCATAAGATTTCAGTAACGATACGACCTTTTTAATAGACACGGAACCCTTCGTTGTGCGTGGTCCAACACGCACTTGGCCGCTTTTTTAAAAATTCTCGGCATTTGGATTCCTACTCGACTAAACAACTTAAATCCTTTTTGTTAATTAATTGACTACCTATTTCTTTTTGGATATGATATAAAAACGTTTAATTTAGCAAAACTATTCACTTTTGATAAAATTTTACATGAATTAATAAAGATAACATTTTAAAACGAAAATAATTATTTTATTTTGTATTGGCTATTCAGAGATTTCATCTAAGTCTGGCTTAACACATGCGCGCGCACTGCGCAAACTTCACGAAAAATACTGTTGCGCGCCATTACAAATATTTGTAAACATTGTTAAGACGCTGTCAACACCAAAATGCCCTTGAGGATTTTGGATAGCGCGCACACTGTCTATTTGTATCGGAGTAAACGAGAGCGAGTGTTACTGGGCGGCCCGGTTTTTGAAGATAATATTACATAAATATTGAAATAAAAAAAGGGTGGATTATTTGTGAAATATGACTCGTTAGCGGTTTAGATATGAATATGTTGACTTCATGTTTTTAATTGCAGACCCATACGTCAAAAAAATAAAGATATAGAACCGTTTAATGTGATTTTAACACCAATCTTTGCAATTATTTTCTATCAAGCCGATTTCGTCCAATTATGTATCGAGCCCGTCCACGGTCTTTGAAATATTATGGTGAATATTAACATATATTTTATTTAAAAGCTAGTTTTTCTTTAAAAAATGCTTAAATAACATAAATTTCACCAAATTAGGTCTTGTCAGCCTCTTAATGTGTGTTTATTATCAAACATGTTGACTCGTGGTGACTAGAAAAGTGATAAATAGAATGGACGTGACTGGAAATTCTTGGCGATGTACAATATGTGAGTAAAACCTTTTGCCATCATTAAGTAAAGAAAATAACTTGGCAGGCCTATAAAATTTTCATCTTATGGAATGGATTTTTTCCTCGCAAAATGTGTTGAAAACGTCGTATGAAACGCGTGAGCTTTGATAATTACATCCTCGGCTCTCTTATCACGCTCACCTGCGGCTCGCGTGAACAATTCCGCCTTTGCTGTATTTATGAACATACCTCACTTGTATCACAATGTACTATTAAATAGCAGTTTAGTTACTGTATTCGTTGTTAATTGAACTGAGATCTGCCTGCATCCATAGACATATCGAGAGTATAGAAAAATATATAAAACGAAAGTTTATAACTTGCTATGTCCATATGTACTATCCTAACCTAACGCTCGTCCGTGCCATCTGAAACCACGGGCGACGCCAGGTCAGAAATAACCCCGAAAAACTCAATTACCCTGGAGGAAATGCTCCGCCATCCACAATTACGTCAACACAAGTTAATACGCTGTTTTTTTCATCATTAGTCAAACGTCATTCTAAAGCCATCGATTCTCTAATTTTAGAGCTGCAACTACAGCGATGATCGACGAATTTAGCTCGAAAAAAAAATAACCTTGTCTTGCGTTATCTTTATGATTTAGTGCGCTAGCGATGTGTGTAGGAGTGCATCATTAGAGATTTTGTGGAAACGAATTGAAATCTTAGGTAATTATAATTAGTTACCTCTCTATAGTCTGCAAGTTACACAAATGGCGGCCTAGATGTAATGTATCCCACCAAAAACATAAATGTAAAAAGGGAGAGCCAAGTTCAATACAAAAATTATGCTTGGCTGTGGGCTTCGCCGCAAAAAGAATGGAGATCTAAATGAGTAGGTAACAAGTTCTATGCAAAATCCAAATATGTATTTATAGGAACAAAATAACATTATGAACAAGTATTAAACTCTATTTCTTTGCTTTATTGGATACCTATAATAACAATTGCTGTTATTTAAAAATGTGAGATCTTAAAGTAGGTTAGATTTGACTTGGCCAGTTTTCATTACATCAGTCATTTTATAAAGTTATTCAAAATAATATATGTATATTTTTTTTATTCTGGTAAAAACTTATGTATTTAAATACTTAAATACCTAATATCTTATATCTAGTTACCTATCCACTTTATACAACATCATTTAAAGCTGTTCTTACTTCTTAAGACTTTACTAATTTAATTATATAGACTGATTAGGACTTTACCACTTTATATAGACTCATTATCATTAAGACTACCTCAAATTATATAGACTCATGGATCCCACAGTCAAACTGTGCAAACAGTTTTGTGGGACTTTGTATTTAATTTTAAGTCATTGTAAAGTGCTTTACTTAAATAATAATAATAATAAAAAAGCATAATTTTTGTATTGAACTTGGCTCTCCCTTTTTACATTTATGTTTTTGGTGGGATATGATATCATTACTTTTTCTAAAGTAGATTTACTTCTGTTCTGTGTATAATTATGTGTGGTGCCGCGCGCCGCCGAGCAAATATAATAATACATATATTGGGATAGTTTCAAATACGGTTCCAACGCCACAATTAAAAAAAAAATTGTATGGGGACCCCCTACTTTTTAACTTTTTTTTTTTTAGATTGTTTCCTACGCTTACACACAATTACCGAGCTGGATTCCAAATTTCTTCCTTTTAGGTCATCTGGAAGTAGGTTAGGTTTATATATGTCAGTCAGTCAGTGATAAAATTTACGACTTTTTGGCCTTCATATCTTTTAAACCGTTTGAGCTAGCTTCATGAAATTTGGGCTTCTAGATGTCCTTATGGATATAATTAAACACACATAGTTTTATGAGTCTATGTTAAAGAGGTTTTGAGTTATAGAAGGGTCAAAAGTGGCACCAAGTGGTTCGTGTAATATTACACTTGGCGCTGGCTAGCCAGTTCCTTTGCTTGAACTTGGCTTGACACGCTGCCGCGTGTCTAGATAACTATAGTGACAAAACTCTTCCACAGGCCAGATGAAATTCATTCTGCAGGATTTGGTGGTTTTCTGGGTAAAACTTTTTTCACTTTATCTGTAGTCGTACCTAGATGATGTATTGGGAGCAAAGTTTCGTATAAAGATTCCTGCGGTTTCCTATCGATATGTAAGTGTCAACCACGTGGAGTTGTTCGGGTCAACCGAAGTTATCGGTTTCGAACCTGGTCCGCTGTCCTTGTATCAATTGTACAGTAAAATAAAAAGATCAAAAACCTTCATTCGCTGATGTTACAAGGATTTCGCTGATAGTATAAGGAGTGACATTTCAAAAGTTCATAAACCACTACTTAATTAATTACCGGCATACGCTATATCCTTAATTATTACTTCGATGTATCAAAATCAGTCTATTACGAACTCACAGCTTGCACAGACATATTATATCAATCGGAGCAGCTTTATTCACCATTTCTATGTACGAATTACACAAACTGTCTGGACTGCTCGATAGTTGCATCTGTACATAAGTACGTAACTATACGTACGTACCTATTTTAATTCAGCCATCATTCTAGACAGTAATGGCACAATGCTAAGAAATGACAAAGAATCACGATGGAGCAGTCAGACACAATACAAATCTTTGCTATCGATGTGGGCGTGCGCGTGGGAATGCAGAAACAAACTGATGTCCGCTGAAATAGATTCGATAGGTCGGTATTATGGGGAAAACAACTGGTCAGGAAATGGGGACTTAGGCGGTGGTTTTACTTAACCAAAGTTGTATTACAGAGGATGTTGAGTCAGCAGGTAGGTATATTCAATTCAGACGACAGTGGAGACCGCGGAACCGTATCTTGAGATTCCTGAGTATGAAGTTATGATTCACAGTTATGTTAAAAATACAATACCTATCGGACCCTCCGATATCGATTTTAAACAAAATCGAACCGTAATCAAAAAAGTTCAAAATGGCGGCCACTTTTTCAAATCTCACCTCGGATTCGTATTAATTAAGAGACTTCTCGGATCCTGAGATATAACGATTTTTAACGCAATTGAAGTGATATCAAAAAAAACCGGCCAAGAGCGTGTCGGGCCACGCTCAGTGTAGAGTTCCGTAGTTTCTCGTCCAGAAATTATTTTGTAATTTTTTTCAAAAACTATTCAACCTATCAAGTTCAAAATAATTTTCCTAGAAAGTTTTTATAAAGATCTACTTTTGAGGTTTTTTTCATATTTTTAAAACTTATAGTTCAAAAGTTAGAGGGCACATTTTTTTTACTTCTGGAGCGATTATCTCCGAAAATAACATTATCAAAAAATGATTTTAGCAAAACCCTATTCATTTTTAAATACCTATCCAACAATATATCACACGTTAGGGTTGAAATGAAAAAAAAAAACACTCCCCACGTTACGTATAGGGGAGGTACAGTCGAGTTCATAAATATATGTACACTTTTTTACCTAATCGAACGCGTTTGCATACTAATTGTTAGCGGCCGCATTCGAGTTGGTAAAAAAGTGTACATATATTGGAGAACTCGACTGTACCCTAATAAAAAACATCGAGTTACAACTCTGTTTTATCCGTATTCTTGTAAAATTACGATGTACGTGTTTAAATTATCAAAAATATAATATTTATATGTTCCACAACTTTAATAACAAAATATAATCTGCATCGATTCGCCATTTAAGGTACACTGGTATCTTTGTCCATAAGTTCGTGATTAATTTTAATGGTTTCCTCCTACCAGCAAGGACTTCATATCTCATAAAATCGTTTTAGCTTTACTTATTATCATAAAATAAAGTGAGAATAAGAGAAGGGTCTTGCCTTGTTATTTAATGACAAACTTAAATATTACATGTACATACTGATGTTTGCAGTTATTTTCTTGCAAATGTCAAGTCAAGCCCAGAGGACCAGTATTGCCATACTTTCGTTATTTGTTTTTCTTTTCTTAGCTTAGTATATTGGAGAGTGGGTAACAGTGTAACAGATGTTTAAAAACATCGAAAACACGGCGCAGCGGACCCGGCTTAAAACAGATGACAAACATTCCAACAGCCATAGATTTTAGTCAAGTGTTTTTTTTTTTTTTCAAAATGGGAAATTATCGACTGTGCCCCATGCATAGGTTAAACTGGATAAGCCCATGGGGTACAGTGAACCCCATGGGTCACAGTGATTTTTTGCAGGATGTATTAAGAAAAACTCAATTAACAAACATTATTTATTAGTCATTTTGTTTCTTAGGATCTGTTTTAGTAATTAACAGTAGAACGGGGTTACTACTACATCTAATCAACAATCATTATATTAACTTGGAGATCAAGAATTACTTACGTAATGTTTCATACAAAAATATTAGGTATTTATTAAGGTAATCCAGTCTCATAATTACTAAAAACTATAACTAATCAATGATAATTATGTTAACTTGGAGATCAAAGACTGGAAACATACAAACACACTATGTACGTTACATTTGATTACATATTTGACTAAAGATTTTTCTTCATCACCGGAAAATATTCTATTAACCGCGCATTTTGTAGCTAACCTAAAATACGATAAAATACAAAGTAAGTAATTAACTAAATGTAAAGATCGAATATACGGGGCACAGTGGATACTTATCCACTGTAACCCAAGTTAAAATTATCCATTTGGTTGGTTGGTCGGTTGGGTCACAACCATCGTTACGAAATCAAAAATTCGGAATAAATACATACACTCTTGTTATGGGCAAAATAATAGCATCTTAGGCTAACCGAAACACTGCACAACACTAAATAATCCACAAACACACAAAACCCCCAAAGAATTTGACACCACACACTTTTTAAAAACACGTAAATTTTTTATTTGTTACTTACTTTGACGGTACGCTGCCGGCGCGTGACCTCACGGCGTGCGAGCGTGGTGGCGACTGGCGCGGCGTGGGGGGAACACTCGAGGCGAACGTTTGACAAGAGTACAGGTGTTTGTGTGCGTAAATACACGGACAGCGGCATTTTAGTCACCGTGACCCGTTAGTCACTGTTACCCACTCTCCCCTTAATTACTTTATATTTTGAATATCAAATTATTATCACAAAAAAACACAATAACGGTTGTGTTTTTATTGCCGGGATCAAGAACTTCGAACCCTCAACCTAAGCAGCCTTTTATTAACGTGCTGTATACCTACTGTGTATAGTTGTCACCATTATTTTCTTCTATACGATTGAGGGTACGGACACTTCTGCTTGGGCGTAGCATGATATCGCAAACTTCTGAAATGACCCAGACAGACATATAACAGACTTACGTGTTCAAATGTAAACACAGACGAATACCTACGTAAATATAAAAGTAGATGACTGCTTTCTACAGGCTTTAACCAGGTAAGCTGATTTCTTAAGTCAACTAGGAACTAAAAAAATTGTTCATCGACCCTTCCCTGAACCGGTGGTTGAGCTTTTCTTGTAAATTTATCGAGTGAAGTTGAGTATTTTTGTCTCGGCCGTCGTACTACGTCACAGCGTAAAGCCATTACCTACCATCATGTGCTTCTATCCATCATATCGCCAAGACTATTAAGCTTGGCATACATAATCTTCGATTACATAACATCAGGTTGGCACGCTTGGAGATAAGCCAGGTTGGGTGCATTGTCCAAACACCGGTTTTTTTCACCAAAAACCTTTTGGCCAGCGGCCACATGTGACAATACACAGAAAACGCTACCTTGCGCCATTTGGCGTTTACTCCTTTCTCATTGTTGTATTCGCAGACAGTGCTTTATCAAGGGCATAAGCGACTGTCGTCACGAAGTTCTGTTTTATATAAGTTCGTAGCGTGATAAAAGCTAAAAGGGTTGTTGACTTAACATTTATTGTTGCGTAACGTAACGTAACGTTAATGAAATAATAAGGAAGATTGATAGAACTGCACGATTGTCGTTGATTGTGGTTGGAAATGTTGTTGGCTTTAAAAACATCTTTATAAACGGTTTTTCCGCTGACTTTGAAGAAAATTGGTCCTTTCTTGCCATGCTTTCAGATGTTACTATGTCTCACGCGCTGTTCGTGTTTGACGACAGTGCGCATTCACTCGCAGCTCGCGTGCATAATAAATTAATAACTCATCTTTCTTGAGTTCCCTACTTAGACCCCAAACTTTCGCTGAAACTGAACAAAAAGTTACTAGAACGTATATTTTTAGTAACATGTATGACATTGGCTTGAGGCCAACATAATTAATAAAATAGTTATGTCTTTCAGAATATCGTAGCACTGCTAGCACAGCGTATCGCTTAGACGCCAAGGCCATTAATTAAATATGCTTAGAAGATTTTATTCAAATAATATAGTTAAATCTCGTTGATGATATTATGACATTAATCAAGCCCGTTATAAGAGCACTATTCTTAGTTTTCATGTTATATAAAACAACCAGTTCACAATATTATTTGCTGTTTACATAATTTTTCATGATGTTCGTGGTGACTGCTGACGGTTGAAAGTAAACTCTGTAAAACTTTTAATTCTGTCCAGCTGTTTTATAATTAAATAACAATTTGGTTTTGTTCATAAATCGTTTATTACGTAAGAAGTTATTTCTTCAACACACTGAACCACCGATTTATTTGTTATGATAAGTTTCAATAGGTATAAAATTCATACTGATTTAACAAAAAATATTAAGGCGAAGAACTTATAATTCTTAAGTTTCTGTAATATTTTTTTAGTTAAAAGAACCGTTTAGGATTTATGAGAACGATTTAAAGTCGGCTTAGCCACAATTTCGCTTAAATATTCAAAACCTCTCTTATAACAAAACAACTAATGGGTTTTTTGACACTTCTATTGTTTTCACTTGTAATCTATGTATAGTCTCTACTTCGTAAATAGATTTTTTATCACCGATAGCAAGAACATTGGAGGTTAAATGATTTCTCGTCACTTCATTCATGCTTAGTTGTTAAGAAGCCTAACACTATTAAACACCGTATTAACGACTCGCTTACCGATTAAAGCCTAATCAACATTCCAGGCATCTGTTCCACAAATCAACTTGTTCCTAATGGCCGTAACCCTTTCGGTTAGGAATATCCAAAAATATCCGCCACGTGATCGTTTCGTTGCTATAAACAAATCTACAAACTTGCTCTTGCCACAGAACCGCCGTTACTGTTCGGTGTTTGATAATAGGAGTTTCACATTTTACTGTTTCTACGCTGATGCTCGTTTTATACATGCTTTCGGGAAGTTTGCAGCGAAAATGTTTTAACTTTACGTAAACTAAATTCTATTTTCGCAAACGTAGGCAAGTTTGAAGGCCGCACACGTTTTTGAAGCCCTTTCGGTTAGGAATATCCAAAAATATCCTCCACGTGATCGTTTCGTTGCTATAAACAAATCTACAAACTTGCTCTTGCCACAGAACCTCCGTTTCTGTTGGGTGTTTGATAAAAGGAGTTTCACATTTTACTGTTTCTACGCTGATGCTCGTTTTATGCATGCTTTCGGGAAGTTTGCAGCGAAAATGTTTTAAGTGTACGTAAACCAAATTCTAGTGTCGCAAACGTAGCCAAGTTTGAAGTCCGCACACTTATTTGAAGGTATCTCAGTTGCTAACTTTGTTTTTGAAGTAAAGTTCATTTTAATCTAAGTTTTGTGACTAGTTATCCTATTATCCTATCCTAATTTGATTGTCTTTTGTTTTAGCGATGCAGATATCGGCGTGACACCGGGTTGACAAGATTCAATCCGCGAGATGTCGCAACCGCCGCCGGGACACGGACGCGCGCGCCCCCCGGGCCCCCCGTCCCCTCTCCACTACCGCCCCCCCTCGCCATGGGCCCCAAGCCCACCGCCACTTATCTCAGGCCCACGCCACTCCACAGCGCTGGTTTCACCACCACCAGTGCATCCGTCACCTAAGCCGTTCAGACCATTACATTCTCCTTTCCGGCCATCTCCATCTCCGAGCTCCCATTTCTCAATCTCGCCCTATCCTATGTCTCCCACTTTGGGGCAGAGCCCGGAGTACTATTACTCGTCTCCGTATGAGCCAGTCCGGGAGTACGATTACGCAGGAGTTCCGTTGGAACCTCCACCGCCTCCGCGGCCGATGATATACGAGGAGGATGAAGAAAGAGGGCCGTCCACTGCAGAGATCATCGCCAGCCAGTCACAGGAAGGCTATGTTGATGAAAAGCTAGCAGAGTATCAACTTACGATTCAGTTATTACAAGGTAAGTGTTGCATTTAGTTTTTGTTGGTTAGATTACATTGTATTGGGACCGCAGCACCTATATACATCTAAACAAACGAATTAATTTATTTTCGGGTAGTTTCATATTATTCTATGATAAGCGGCGGAACTCTAGGTGATACATATTTTACTAACTTATTTTACTTGTTCCGATTCTTTTAACTTGCCTTTGTTTCAAAAACTGACTTTATTGCACGGTGAAGTTAGTGTAATGTTGCTTACATTAGGGTAGTTTTCGTACCTAATTAACCCATACGGCAGTTCCACATAAGCACTCGGTGAACCCCTAGCACCCGGGTGGTATGCGTAACGCATTTCCCCCCTAAACAAAAAAAGGGTAGTTTCCATATCCCTAGGCATAATACATATTAATATTGTATCACCACCCGCTCAGAAACCACCGCCATCTTAGCTGTTTTAACGTCAAATTGAATTTTGACGATACAATCAAAACATTGGCAGCGAGACAATCGCGGTTGTTGGACCAACTAATTGTAGAACGCATTATTTGAAGTGTCTGTCAATTAAAAAGCTCATTAAATTGATTGAACTTTACTGAAACGTGTACTGTAGGCACAAGAGCAAACGTTAATTCCACTAGATAGATTCAATGTGTCGTTTATTGGCTGGGGGCACAGAATAAACGTTGTGTTTTGCTTTTCAATATTTTTTTCTGGATAAACATTTCCTATCACTTACGAAAAACTGTTTGAAAATGTAGAGTAGGTACGAGTGCGTGTATAGTTAGTTGTATATAATATATGAGCCATTTTATGAATAGGATCGGTTTGTTTGTAATCAGTTATTTTCGGTCCTTAGTATTTGGTTTAGAAATGTTTTTTCTGCATTTTTATTAGTATTTTCGGGTATTTTTGGTATTTTGATTAACGAGTCTCTCAATAGACCGATTTTTTGTTGATGTGAAAGTTTGCGGTGTTCTCCTGTGCAGTTACTATATATGAATAGATAACTTTATATGAATTTCTTTGACGTTTCATATTTTGGAAAATAAATTGAAAAAAAAAAACACTCGCTAGGTCTACTAGTCATATTTTAGTGTTCTGCATGCTGATTTATGTAATTAAATTATTACAGGCTTAATCTTGTAGTTAATCTGGAGTTCGGTCGATCATGTCGTATCACCTGATTGACGCAGTGTCCACGTCGGTCAGCCCACGAAATTAACTGTTTGGCTGGCTACCAACCTGTAAACTATATTTTAATTTATTGACGTCTTTGGTACTACTAGACTAGCAAGGTTAGTATATTGTGGTACAAGATTTTTAGGAATAGTGACTCCCTGTCATCTGCTTAACACTAAGCAATTATAGTCTTGCTTGAACCTGTTCCAAATGAGCACTACAAACCTTGCTATTTTTAGCAGCATTTGTATAGAACAATAGCGACGCTTATTTTGGTCTTAGTCCAGACTTACTTACTTATTGCTGCGGCGCAACGATCCAAAGTTGACGACCGCTTTAGCCTAGTTGGTAGTGACCCTGCCTACCAAGCAAGGTCCTGGGTTCGAATACCTGTAAGGGCATTTATTTGTGTGATGAGCACGAATATTTGTTCCTGAGTCATGGATGTTTTCTATGTATTTAAGTATTTATTTATCTATATAAGTATGTTTATCGTCGTCTAGTACCCATAGTACAAGCTTTGCTTAGTTTGGGACTAGGTCGATTTGTGTAAGATTGTCCCCCTAATATTTATTTATTATTTATTTGTTTCTGAGCCATGGATGTTTTCTATGTATTTAAGTATTTCTATCTATTAAATATATCGTCGTCTAGTACCCATAACACAAGCCTTATTGAGCTTACTATGGGACTAGGTCGATTTGTGTAAGATTGTCCCCTAATATTTATTTATTTATTTTATTTAAAGTGGATCTTGGCCTCCGACAATAAAGACCGCCAGGCTTCCCTGTCCGATGCTGTTTCTGTCCAATCGACGGCCCGGAGTGCGTTGAGATCTTCTTGCCGCCCCACCGCGGTACCTAGGACGCCCAACTGTTGTTCGACCAGTTGGACGTCTCGAGTACGCTCTCCGGACTGCACGATCGTCACCCATGCGGATTACGTGCCTGAGCCATCGGATTCTTGAGGATTTTGTTTCTTCTATGATATTCGGCTCGAACGCTAGATATTCTACTTCTAGATTCTTGCGTATTCTCCAAGTGCCATCTTCTCCACGAGTGGGTCCCAAAATTTTGCGGTAGATTTTCCCTTCCGCCACTAGCAGTGCATGCTCTTCTTTTTGTGTTACACCCCGTTCCCACTATGTCGTCTGTCGAGACGATTTTTTATCGTGGGTCGTCGCCTCATACAAATTGGTGTCCGACAAGTGTGAACAGCTTCATATAAAATGTTCTGCCACTACGACACACGATAAAAAATCGTCCCGATAGACGACATAGTGGGAACCAGGGCTTAGTCTCCACTTGTCCAGACTTACATCAAAATTGGTCTTATTACGGTTTTATATGCGGAGTTTGGTGGTTCTGGTTATTAGCCTGGGCACTAACACTTTATGTAGGGCAGCTGTACACCAAAGAGCGTTTTGGATTCGGATTTGTATCTCCTCTTCCCTGTCCTAGCTCCCACCGTAAGGTCTTTCCTACGAATGCCAGTATTATTGTATCGCTTCATGTGAAGGTACTCGGTTTTTTCGTGGCTAATTCGTAGACCAACCTTCACAGCACATCCGCTTCGTTTTCTCCCGGAAGGACCAGGTCGTCATAATTACTAAGCAAGACCAGTGGTCTAAAAGTTAATATCTTAAAATCAATAGCACTGCAGAACTGCGCATAGGTCACTGGTTTTTGGCAAGATTATTTATAGGAAAAAAATAGGAATTGTGGTTCTCAGTCCAGACTAGACTACGAGTCTGGTGTAAATCGGTCAGTTGTAAATTAGGCCAAGCGCAGATTCTGCAGGAACTGATATTTATAGCAAACAGAATGATGATGATGATGAGTGAGCTCAATTTATTGGCAGTGTATGTTACCGAATCAAAATACTGTAACGAAAAATAAAATAATTTAGGAAATGTGGTTAATATTTATTGATAGCATTCAGATAAAAAAGAAACCTATCTTTTATACGACCGCATACAATAAACTAAGGAGAAGACGAAGATGCTTTGCAATTGTAGGAAAGCTTTAAGAACTGATGACAGCTTTTGTAACTGAATGTGGGAATTATGATTTTTCGGTCTTCCATTTGGCATTGCATACGCACCTAATGAAAGAGCATGATTCATCATGTATGACCTAATTGTCTTTCCAAAATAAACAAGTCTCATGTATCCGTGTTTGTTTGCACTGCAACGTGAGCGTGCGCACCTTGGACTACGTTAATAGTAATAGTCGAAATAGAACATTTCGCAACCGGAAACACAGGAGCCGTAACGGTAGTAACCGCGTAACATTCACATTGGTTCCTATGGGATGACCATATTATTTTTACTATAGCCAAGTCGGTAACATTACAAATACTATTAGCTTTTTATATGTATTGTTCTTTGCCTTTCTTCAAAAAAAAAGAGTTTATTCTAAATCTGTATTGCATATTTCGTTTGTTTTTAACTTTTACTGATTAACTGACATCACAATGCGTCTTAAATGCGTTATCAAAATAATTTTCGACACCACGCATTACCATATTAATGTCATTTTCGAATATTAATGTCTAATCACACGCAATGAATTAGAAAAACCGCTGCCGCTGCGGCCGCCGCGTAATGTTGTGGCCGGGTGTGCAGATATTACATAAAATGTAAACGTGAGTCATTAAGAGAATTCATCAATCCAATTTAGAAATCAACTGAAAATCCTTAACATATCCTCGAGTAATCGTTGCTTGCGCACTGCGGTGCACACTATTACAAGTTGTTTGGCTGGCACCGGTATAAGCGCCCCCTCCTACCCCCCCCCCCCCCCGCATATAAATGCCCCCGCGGAGCGTGGCCTGTCGCCAAGTTTCCCGAAGAACTGCACAAAAAACACATTTTATTCAAATTCTGCATTGTCCTACTTACCATTGCGACTTATTTAATATAGACTGTATTCACAAGACTCAAGGTTGATACTACAATATTGAACTGTACAGATAAACAGGTCTTAAAAATCCGCGTTGATTTTAAGAATGGTTGTTGCAACGTGCATTGATTGATAAAACTCATCGTATTAGTAACCCTGAAATAATCTTGTGAAACACGTATATCTTTGCATTTCGATGTCGGTAATTCTTTTGCAAACGTTGTAGTGTCTTGCATGTGTGTCCAAGGTCTTTCTATATTTTGCACGCTGTATTTTTATTTAACTTTTTTCCACCGGGTTAGTGAATTAATAATATCATTTTTTTTAATTAACTTCGTATGCTTATATAATGTTTTTATTATAGTACCCATAAAACCTTCACTGATGCCAATTACTTGCCTATTCGTAATTGTAGTTCTTAAACAAGCTTCTGTCAAAAAAATCATTTTTGGTACAGTCGACTACAAAGAGATATATACGGCCAAAGTTACAAAAATATGTATACACGACTGACATGAATGATACTTGACATTAAGGTCGTGTATATGTCGCAGGGAAATGGCCAAAACAGAGATTTGAACAAATCTCTAAGGGATATGATCAAACCACGCAGGATGTTAAAATGGCGAATCCATTTTATCATTTGCCTAGAAAAAATCAGTTATTTGATCAAATCTCTGAATCTGTTTAGTGAAATGACGAAATCGGCCAAAAAAGGCAACTCGTTTTTTCATTTCACTAGATTTGTTTAGTGATTTGATAAATTCCCTGAACCGCGTCAGTGAGTTGACGAAACTAACTCGCAGAGTCAACTCGTTTTATCATTTCACTAGACACGTTTAGTGAAATGATAAAGTCTCTACTGTAACATGGCGTAGGTGATTTGATCAAATCTCTGAACTGGTTCAGTGTTACTCTACAATTAAGTATGATCAAATCTCTCACATGATGTTACAGGGATTTTATCAAATCACTGAACAATTCTGGTGAAATGAAAAAAACGAGTTGCCTTTTTTGGCTGATTTCGTCATTTCAATAAATAGATTCAGGGATTTGATGTATTGACTGATTTTTTCTAGGCAAATGATAAAATGGAATGGCCATTTTCACAGGTGATTTGGTCATATCTCTTAGAGATTTGTTGAAATCTCTGACATGATTTAGTGAAATGGTAAAATAAAATGTCGAAACTAGGTAATAAATTGTTTGTTAAATCAGGTTGTTTAATCGAGTACAAGAATAGGTGGTTGTAAACCGAAATATAATCATTGTAAGGTTGTTCGCAATCCATACAAAACGTTATTTGACATTCGCAGGGTAACGGCGTGATATTTTAAGAAACTCATGTAATAAACTTTCATAAATTGCGTCTAAGCCGGCCGGTGCCTAACACGCAAGGGCGAGAGCGGGGAGCGGTAAGGTGCAGGAGGGAGGTAACACGACCGCACGAGTGACTTAATCTGTATTCTGTACTAGAATTGAGATTTTTATCATTTCACTAAACGTGTCTAGTGAAATGATAAAACGAGTTGACTCTGCGAGTTAGTTTCGTCAACTCACTAACGCGGTTCAGGGTTTTTAACAAATCACTAAACAAATCTAGTGAAATGAAAAAACGAGTTGCCTATTTTGGCCAATTTCGTCATTTCACTAAACAGATTCAGAGATTTGATCAAATGACTGATTTTTTCTAGGCAAATGATAAAATGGATTCGCCATTTTAACATCCTGCGTGGTTTGATCATGTCCCTTAGAGAATTGTTCAAATCTCTGTTTTGGCCATTTCCCTGCGACATATACATATTTTTGTAACATTGGCCGTATATATCTCTTAGTAGTCGACTGTACAAGCTTTTATTGCCGACTGTTAAGTACTGAATTCCCATGGCCACCTTCTGTCTCCATCATCAGATCAGCTTCATGGTACCATCCATAATATTGAATTGTCATCCAAACTATACTTATACCCAAAATTTCAGCTCAATCGGTCACCGGGAAGTGGGTCAAATTTAACTTGCAAGATTTGATTACAGACAGACAGCCAAAGGGCGGGACAGGTGAAACTAAATAAAAGCTTGTAATAATAGAATTTATTTTTCTCATTCGTTATGAATAATTTCTTAATGTGTTCCCCCGTTTTGTAAAAAAAGGTATTAACTCAATACTTATATTTTTAATCTGCCTCTACACGAGTATCTAGTCTAGACTGATGGAGTGATGGATGATACGCCGTGTTATTTTACTGGACAGGCGGCATTTAGACATCAACTCTGAACAAGAAGACGTGAAAACTTCGGAGAAATCGGAGCTGTTATTAAAATAAACAACGTAAGGAGCGGATCTTCTCAAAATAACCACTTCCCGAAAGCATCGTTGAGTTAAAGTTATCTCTTCAACCGGACGAAAATAAAGGAAGTAAACGTCGGACATTGTACATATTTTGTGGGATCATGTTAACTTCTCGGCATGCTACATAGGTATGCTACTTGAAATATTATAAATATGAAAATTAGGATCATTAGATGTTTGGATGTTTGTTACTCACACGCAGACGGCTGAATGGATTCAGATGAAATTTGGCATAGCGATAGTTTATAACCCGGATAAAAGTGGCTATTGTAAGAATTATGAAACTGTAATATGTATCTAACATTATTGCCTGGGATGTTTTAAAAAGCGTTTAAACTATCTTTGAGGAAGAGCCACCGTGTAAAAATGTAATTATTCTTTTGGATTTATATTTAATCAGTTGCAATGGTACAGTACAGTTTAATCACAATTCACAATGATTTGTCCGACGGAGACTGCAACTAAGGAAGCAGAATTTTAATAAATTTTAATTTCAAGATTTATATTTCGACTTTCCACGCGTGCGTCGGAATATCACTTATTCTCTCAGATTTTTCCAGAAGCTAGTATAAACGTTGCTCATATTATATTAATAGTTATAAAAAATACTTAAGAAATACAGTAAATCTAACTGGTCGTCGCTGACGCAGGGCGTGGGCGTGTGACGCATCACAGATGGAATCGGCTGCATCAAATGTGATACAAATAAGTATTAACATTTAACATCTTTAAGCACTCGAGGTAATCCAAATTGCGTAAGATTGATGTCTCTGTTCGCCACTAAGTAATTTAATGTTTATGTTGCTTGTGGAGCCGAAGTGACTGTTTGTTGTACACTTTATGCTAATTTGAGATGTTTGCATCATTACCAAATGGTAATGATGCAAACATTTTGCGGTTTTTGGCACGGATAAGAAATTTCACTCAGCATTCACAATATAAGTAACTGGGTGACAGTGGAAACATTTTTTTCCGAAATGAGGCCGAGATCATTTTTCGCCCCTGTAAACCCCCGCAGTGTAATTCTTAATGAAATCGTTGAGTACAAACAAACGAATAAATAAATGTTTAATTAAAAATCAATAATGCTAATGATTCTGAGCAGGGAAACCAAGATGTTCCAAAATTTGAAGAAAAGGGGAAGGTACAGGTGGCAGAATTCGAATTTTTCGAATTCGAAAAGTATAAAACTTAGGGCGGGAATTTAGACATTAATTAATTTGTCGTTTGTGCGGATTTGTTTAGCAAAATGCCTTAGTGGACGGAAGAGTTTGTGATCGAGGTATATTTCAAAACCAACGATTCCGCTACTATAGCTTGCCATTTGGTTCGTGGTACGATATTCGACGCTTACAGGACGCGTCCAGTGAAAGTTTGATCCGATCATGGGTGCGAAAGTTCCGGAAAAAGTTCAGCCGCAAACGACCTACGACCAGAACCCAGTTGAGCGACGAGGACCGAGGATAATATTGAACTTGTTGCAAACAGTTTACGTAATCACCCACGGCAGTCCATACGCAAGAGGGCGTCTGTTATCGGGCTTCCGAAAACCATTGTGCATGAAATTATGAAGAAATATCTATAATTTCACCCTTTAAATAGTCCAAGCGCTCAAGCCAAACGATTACAACTTACGTAAAGATTTTTGCGAAACAATGTTACAGCGATTTCGCACCCTACGTGAACGGACATAATTGCCGTTATTGGTCGCCTAAAGGAGAAAACCCGCATTGGAAACATCAGCAGCTACTGCACAACCCTAAAGTGACTATTTGGTGTGCGTTATCAGTCCATGGAATCATTGGGCCGTATTTTTTTGCAGATTCTGCAAGCCAAGGCAATTCATATCGGCGTATGATATGGTATGTGAAGTATATTTTATGCCAGCACTGAGAGCACGTCCTTACTTCACTTCGCACAAGTGATTTCAGCAAGACGGCGCCACGCCGCATACACACTTTTTTCCCCAATAAATTGATTAGCCGATTCGGAGACCACGCCTGGCCGCCAAGATCGCCACATCTCACTCCAATGGATTTTTTTAATGGGGGATACTTGATAAGCAAAGTTCATATAAACAATCCTGCCACTATCTCAGGTCTAAATGACAATATCGTTCGAGAAGTAAACGACATTCGACCGTCTCTTCTGCACCGTAGCGCCGAATGCTGTCCACAGATTTGACAAATGTGTACGGCGCGAAGGACAACATTTAGACGGCATTATTTTCAAAAAATTAAAGCCGTATTATGATTTTGGATTTTACTGTTTTAATTATAATAAGATATACTGTAGTTTTTTGAAGTGAAAACTTCTTTAGCGGCGCTGAGCACTTTTTGGGATGTATGGGGAAAAATTGTTAAAACGCGACAGAGTTTTGTGACGTCAGATGTGAAGGAGGTCACTTTTTGCTGCTAGCCGATTCGACTTCATTCAAAACTGAAGGCTATTCGTAAGAGTATAAAGCCGTTAGCCCAATACCGCGAATGTAGGTAGAATGATCTGGACATTTTTCTACACAGTCTGATACATAACATAAGGTTGTATTCCGATTCAAACAGCCTTAAAATAAACCGGTGAAACCAATTACTACATTACCTACCAAGATAACTATGTACTCTATAGTGCATGCACCCTGTGATTTGTATATTGTAAGTGGTTGTAAACACTTTTTGCAATAGCATATTCTGCAAATAAATTTGTAATAATACCAACGCGTCCTTCACCGTTTTGCTATTGAGAAAATTCGAATAGTTCGAATTTGGGCGTTATTCCTAAAGAGATAAAGCTTAGAAAAATATTTATCAACGGCAAAAACAAATTGATATTTTGGTCGCCTGCTGGTCTGCGTCGGTCTGCTGTTCTTGCAAATTCGAATAGTTCGAATTTAGACGTTATTCCTAAAGAGACAAAGCTTTGAAAAATATTTATCAACGGCAAAAACAAATTGATATTTTGGTCGCCTGCTGGTCTGCGTCGGTCTGCTGTTCTTGCAAATTCGAATAGTTCGAATTTAGACGTTATTCCTAAAGAGACAAAGCTTTGAAAAATATTTGGCAATGGCAAAAACAAATTGGTATCGTGTTTGCCGCCGCCCGTCGTCGCGCCGACGGGCCCGTCCGCCTAAGTAATTGATAATTGTTTATAAATTTGCGTCAAATTCATTTTTAGGGTGACACCGTAAGATGTCACGTGACCTGATCGAAAAACTGTTACAATGTTATTGAGTTTTCACTTCTGCCGGCACTCCCGGAGTGCAACCCGGTCTTTTTTCTATTGCATTTTATAATTCGATATCTGCCACAGGACGGACACCCTGTACTGGCACTTTTTTATGAAAAACTAATTTCAGTTATTTTTAATTGAACATATATCTCGCGCGCTAGCGGTTACGAGTAAAAGCAACCAAGATATATATTGGTATATTTATATTAATACCAAGACGGTGGTTAACAAGCATTCGGTCTCCCTGAATATAAGCAGACACCGTAGCCTATGGATCCTTGCACCTCTAGAGATCCCTTTCCCTCTACACAGATCTTCCTCCCCACCAGGAACACAACACCACATACCTACAGAGCTAGTACCTAGTGGTGCTATTATGATGCTGGTCTCTTCTGTAAGGTCGAGGTGCTTCCTCAGTCGGGTTGCTCCAAAGTTGCGCGAGATTGCATTACTGCAGCACGGCTATCACAGGACGAGATAAATTATCTGTATCTTTCTAATTAGAACGCTTAGATAGAGACGGATAGTCTATGTCGCCGCGACACTGCTCGCGGGCCGTTCTGTGATAGGTAGCCTAGCCGTGCTGTAGTGACCTACCTCTGAAAGATTTCCCCCTCTATTCTACTATTCTCTATAGTTTATTACTATTGCATCACTATCGGAAATACATACATCAGTGGCTATTTTAACCGGGCGCAAGATGGCTGTCATTTTCGAAGAATAGCTTTGGCTAGGGCATGGTGCCTTGCGTTATTTGTGATTCATGCACACAAGGATGCAGCTTTTGGCGCCAGCATAATCTAATTTGACAATGTAACATAGGCAATAAGGGTTTCATTTCCATATTTTTTTTTTCTATAGGAATTATCAATATAGTAATTTTAAGATTTTTAAGTACGACTCCGTTGCTTAACTACTCAGATCATATTTTCATATTTATTGTTTTACTTGCGTGACCTTCAAATGTGCTTATACAAATTGATTAATTGGACATGCAATTTATAATACAGTATAAAGTATATAATAAAGTAATACTGTTATGTTAGTGCCTACAGATTTATAAAGTATTTAAATTAAGATTATTTAATATCATATAATTCATTACACAGAATTGTGAGGTATAACTCTAATTAGAAATATCTATTTAAATTTGTATAGTACATCAAAATTGGCTAACCTGTATACATATAACAATTCTGTAATGATAAATAATTATTGTCTTTGAACAATATAAAATAATGGGTTTAAATAATTGACATTGTATTTTAGATAATAATGAAAAATATTTATATTTTGACTAAATTAAATGTTTAATTTAAGGCTCAGCAGATGTTTTCAGATCTGTGCGTCATTAGTAATGATGGCTGTCTAAACTAGAACTATGCCAAATTGTCTATTAATAACGAAGTTTCGCACATAGTTCAGAATTCAGGGCGCGTCACACACAACGCGGCGAGTGTTGTGCGGGTTAGGTCTAATTCTATAATGATGGATTCTACCTTGGGACCTTGGGACCTAGATGTTCACTTAACGGTAACATACTCGTATATATGCCAAGTGGTTACTTAGGCCCTCGTTGCCGGCCGGCTGCCGTGATTACGCCGGAAATGACAATGATTCTAACTGAGTGGGTAAACTACATATGTAGACCTCGTGAGCAGCACCTCGCTGAAGGCCTACGCGTAGTAGATAACAACCGCGTTGTTGTCCCGGATTATATCGTGCATTTCTGAAAGAAAAAGGATATTCAATTATGTATGGTATCATCCACATAGATAGTCAACGTCCTCCTAATAATGAATACATTTTCAGAAAGTAACATAGCGGAGGTATTGTATGCTAAAGAAGCCCTTTAGGTACTGCTAATGAGGTGCATTACTAGTCGGAAAACGAGACACAAGCGCGCCCCTGCTTAATCATAACATAAGCTTGACAATGTTTGACAATATAGTTACAGACTGCATATCTCATAGCTCTGATTCTCAACTTGCGACATTTTGGGCGCACTTTTACGCATAACCACAGACGCGACATTTAAAATGAACCAAACTGGCTGATATGGTGTGACTTAACAGGTTCCGGTCCCTGAACCTGTAAACCGGGTAAAACATACAATAGGGGTGTAGACACCAAATAAAATAACCAATAACGTTGAGTTTTCCCGAAAGAGGATTAAATAAAAATCGGCCAAGTGCGAGTCGGAACTCAGCAAATAGTGTTCCGTACATTCAGTTATATCTCCTGATTTTGAAGCAATTCAATATATTCATTTCCCAGTACATACGAAAAACGAGTCATTTTAATGTTTTAGGTCCTCGCCTTTTTTTTAGGTGTCGGGTTCAAAATGTTTGCAGCAAGCTCTCAAACTTGAATGGCAAAGAGAATATAACCACTACGTTTTAAGAGGCGGTACTTCATACATTGTTTTAAGATTCTCTTGTGTCTACTACCAACGTAAAGAAAATATAACCAATATATTTTATTCTGTATTGGAGTATATATTAGGTCCATGTATTCTGTTTTGTTAGGTTGGCTGCAATGGGACTTCGTCCCCGTACATTTTTACAAGCTATATATTAACTTGACTTGTTCGTATGTACCTAAGTAAGTTGTCCGTCAAATCTTGCAAGTTAAATTTGACCCAGTTCCCGGTGATCAATTGAGCTGAAATTTTGGGTATAAGTATAGTTTGGATGACAATGCAATATTATGGCACCATTGAGCTGATCTGATGATGGAGACAGAAGGTGATCATAGGAACTCCGTAATAAAACCACATAACCCCATCGAGTTTGGGCTCGTTAGCATCGTCTTAATGAGCAGTTGATGACGGTATACAGAAAAGTACAGTCGGCAATAAAAGCTTGTACCAAAAATTAAATTTTTGACAGAAACTTATTTCATTATAAGCGAGTTTCCAAAGGCTGTTGAATGGTATAAGGCAACAATACGATTCACCACTACAGCTCGGTATTCTAATTTTAAATCAAATACAGAACCTCGTACTTTGATGATATTTTGTTTCTTGATTTTAACTAAATAGAGTCAACAATATGTAGAACTGTTAAAATATAGAACACCAAAAGCTGCTTGTAGTGTTGAAATCTGAAGGCATTATTAAGCATAGTATTATTTGTGTGTTTTAGTAACCCAAACAAAACCGCATACTTATAAGAAGATTCAATAGGAGTTTTTTTTTAGTTCTCAACTGAATCGTTTAATTACAAAATCCAAAATATTCATCGATATTCATGCGTCATCATTATATCAGCCGAAAGACGTCCACCGCAGGACATAGGCCTCCCCCAAAGAGTGCCACAAAGCACACAATGACCAGTTCTGCGCCACCCGCATCCAGCGGACTCCCGCGACCTTTACCAGGCCCTGTATCATGGTCTGCCTTTCACGCGATAAGTGACAAGATAGAGTGTCCGTCACTGGCTGACACCGTTCGATAGAACGAGACGACGCTCTTATCTTGTCACTTATTGCGTGATAAGGCCGACCATGATACGGGGCTAGGTCATCGGTCCACCTTGTAGGGGGTCTACCCACGCTGCGCCTTCCGGTACGTGGTCGCCACTCGAGAACCTTTCCGCCCCAATGTTCATCATCGGTTCTACGTGCAATGTGCCCCGCCCACTGCCACTTATTGTTGTGTGTTGTGTAAGGGCTAGTTACTTACTTTTGTCGAATCCGCGAGCGATAACCTCAGACCAAGAAAAAAGATTGACAGAGCATTACGAAAAACCTATTGAAGCCGGTTTTCAACCAAGCCAAATAAGTTTAGCACACGCTCACGCGCACTTATACAAACAAACAAATTGCACAAAACTGAATATGGGAACATTAAATAATGTGATAACTATGACGCCTCTATTTGGTTTATTAACCTTTGGTCTATGTAACAGCTTTGAATATGGAACACTAAAAACAAACATTCATAAAGTACGGAGCTCTTTATTTGAATTGGTATAGATTATGACAACAATAAATCTTATTTTTACTAGATGCAAATTATTCGTCGGATTCATTCGGAAATACGGAAATATAAACTATTCACAATCTATCTCTAAACTACCACACACCTCTAGTATATATTGACTCCCAGATCCGCAACAACTACACCGAATCGAAGGTCAGACTTTATAACTGGATCGTGGGTAATTGTGGAAAACACCAGACCGGCGTTGTCTAATTACTGGACATCGGGTATTTTTCGGTTTCGGTCGGAACAAATCGGAAACAGGAAACAACACGAAATACAATGCTGTGTTTTCATCATATCAATATTCATTTATCAGACTGCGAAGTGCAATGTACGTCACCAGGCACGCTATACTGAAGAACCAGCGTAAAATGAGACGCTATACCGATTTTATTTACTTTCATTTGTAAATATAATTAAAACTATTAAAGCTAGCGTCATGTTGATAATTTTCCTGCCATCTACACACTATTTCCGTTATGCATTTGTATTTCCAAGTCTTAGTTGGCCATAGTTTTTAAAATAGAGCTGGGGACAGCACTGTAGGAAAAAAAATACTTTTTACACTAGTAAGAGCTATCGTAAAAAGAACTCAAAATGTGTATACCGTCTCAAAATTTTACGAGCTTTCGAATGATACCCCACACGCATTGCGAAACCCCTTATTACCCCTCAAACTGCCCCCTTTATTGGGGTTTACACCTTTTTGACTTTATTTATGTAATTAGGCCATAAATTTCTATATCTATACCAAAGTTCAGCTTCCTATGTCAAACGGTCTTCGAGAAAACTGGCTGTGACAGACGGACAGCCTCCGAGTGATCGCATAAGTGTTCCGTTGGACCAATTTTGGTACGGAACACTAAAAACCAAAGTTAGAAGTGTCCAAAGTTTTAAGAGCACCTTCATATGAAACGATTGTCAATTACTATGACGCTCGCAGATCGTGACGTCACGATCTGCGAGCGTTTTCTCTTTCTAACAAGCAATATTAAAACGGTTGTAGCTTCGTAATTTTTTGAGATATCTGAATGGGATTTTCGTCACTAGGCATTTTTTTGCCGTCATTACCGTATTGGTACGTAATGACGGCAAACGGCGTGACGGCCACCCGTATTGGGGAAAAAAGTGTACCTTAGTAGTTATACAAAGCCAGTTTTCAAAATATACAACTTTTACTGCAAGAAATAGGGCAACTAGTATTACAATCCTATTACAATATCGATTCCAAGAAGCTGTTCATTCAGAGTTCGAAATGGGGTCAGCTAGGAATAGACTTTGCATACGTAATGTCAAAGTTTTGCGAGAGAAATGTAATGAAAAATATCCGAGACGAGCTTGATGCGGAGACATACCGCTAATGTTGATATTATTTAATTACAAATAGCAAAATCAAACTCTTTGTCTGATTTTTTTAACAACCTTTTATCAAACTTGACCTGTTTGTTAGTGTGGGACAAATCTTGGAACTGAATTTTGGGTATAGTTTGCATGAGATTTCAATATTATGGTACGACGTAACCCCGTTGAGTTTGGGCTCGTTAGAATCGTCTCAATGCGTAGTTGATGACGGTATATATGTATGTATGCATGTAAGCACTTTATTGTACACAATAACAGGTTAAAGAATATACATGTCACACGATAGATCAAAGTACAAAGGCGGTAGGTATACATACAGAAGAGTACAGTTGGCAATAAAAGCTTAACCAAAAATGAATTTTTTGACAGAAACTTATTTACAAGCTTTTATTTAACCTGCTGTTTGTTAGTGTGGGACTAATTTAGGAACTGAATTTTGAACCAGTTAACCTCAACCAATTGAGCTGAAATTTTGGGTATAAGTATAGTTTGGATGATAATTCAATATTGTGATGCCATCGAGCTGATCTGATGATGGAGACAGAAGGTGGCCATGGGGATTCAGTACTTAACCGACGTAACCCCGTTAATTTTGGGCTCGTGAGAATCGCCTCAATGAGTAGTTGATGACGGTATACAGAAAAGTACAGTTGACAACAAAAGCTTGGGTTACCTATCATAAGCTCGAAAATCGTAATTCCGAATATTAAAATCCCGAAAACGCTTCCCTTTTTATTAGTTGGCCGATTTTTTGTTTGCTCGAAATAACATTTCCCATATTATTATTTTCCCAATTCTCAGTTCGTTGCAATTTTATTTCGCTTATGATTCGAATAAACACTTATTAAAATTCCGAAGGATCATTTGTCAACTAGTTTTGGTGCCGAAAAGTATTAAGTCCGAAATATTATTATCCCGCTATAATTATCAAGTTTATTTTCGCATCGCAATTCTAAAGTGCACTTCTGTAGAGTTTTTAGCATATCTGAATGGGTTTTTAATCGTGGCGGTAAAATGATATTCGGGAAAATGAGATTTAGATTTTAGGTAGCATCGGGATTATGAAAAGGTGGTTAACAAATTGGTTGTCGAATTGGCATTCGTTCTTCTGGCTATTGAGTTTCGGGAAAACGATAATGTGGGAAAACAAACCAGCGACATTTCAAAAGTATGGTAAACAAAGTATATGGATTATAATAATATTAAAGTATACAAGTGAAAATCGGGCAAGTGTTTTTCGAAACATCGATAGGTTACCGTACGTACGTATAGAACTTTATCTCACTTTATGTTTGGAGTTTCGAATAATTGTCGACTATATAATTTAGTAGGCATTTCCCGTAAATAATCTATCGCCTGTGTTCACTCGATGTGTATATGAGCGAGCATTTATTGCGTGTAAGAGTAGTAAATGTCAGGCCTTGAAGATATCCATTGTCGTAATGAAATGCCAGCCATAATTCAACAAGAGTTATACCTTTTTGTCATATCATAGCTAATATAAGCTGCATCTCTATCACAGGACGGCTCGCTAGCTGTCGTGGCGAGTTAGACTATGCGTCTTTTTAAAATTAAAACGCTTAGAAAGAAACGGATAGTACCTCGCGGCCCGTCCTGCGATAGCCCAGCACGGCTATCACGCGACGGCGCGCGAGCTCTCTCGATTTTTCTCGCACTATCCGTCTCTTTCTTATAAGAACACTTAGAACAAGAGGTATTAGTGCAAGAAAAATCGAGAGTATGTCGCGGGCGTCCCATGATAGACGTGCTGCTGTAATGTGGTATAATTATAAATTATATTATAAGTAGGTATATATCTGACCCCCCCATATAGTTTACTTGACTCGGCTAGAATGGCAGTCCGCTTTCGGTGGCGATGCAACTACTTAGATGCTATTTGCCCGTCGTTCTTCGATATGATGAACAAAACTGAAGTAAGGTGTCTTGAACAGTGTTCAGTGTTCAGAGACCTTGAGACTACTTGAACACAATTTAGCCACTCTGGTGGCGTTTAGCGGTGAACAGGATTTCAGACAAGGGTACATTGCCCGTTGGTTGCAGTAAGATATTTTGTTCAATGAATAAAAGTCTAGCGATAATGTATCGCTGTAGAAGGTGGGTTATATTAAGAGCACTATTATAGACCAACAGCAGAGAGCGAACGTGGGTTGCAGGGCTATTTCCGGAGCGACGGAGACGGCTGCTACAGCGTGGAAACGTCGTGCCCGTGCTGCTGATATATGTTAATAACACATTCAAAAGTGTATTTAACAAATTTGGGGACAATAATAATTTTGCATTCTATTGAATCTGTTATTGCAATCTTACAATCAATTCAGGCTTTAGAAACACAAATTTGATCTTATGCGATGGTCTTAAAAACCTGTCTGAGTCGAAGAATATAAAACCTGAACATTATTTAAATGATGCATTGATACTACTGACTAAAGAAAGCACTTACTAAGATATGACACCAATCTGACACAATGGCAGACCATAAAATATATAGATCAGACAGCATTTTTGAGCGCATTGCCATATCAGGCTTTCAGATATTAATACAGGTTTCATCATTTCGTAACGATAATAGACCAAACCATAACAACAGACATATAGCAATAATTGTTCCAAAGACCTAAAATGTTTATCGGCGTAATTATTGTTTCGACATTGTACTTCCTTGATTACGATCTGATTAAACAAGATTTTTCTTTCGACAGAAGTGCCCTTTGTAAACGTACAATTACTCAAAACTACAGGAAAATACTTTTATCATAATATGCCTTTGTATAGGTACATTACTAGGTGCCGCAAGACCTACTACTCGGCAAAATATCAACAAGTACGCAATCTAGTTGTGCTGATTATCTGATAATTAGACATCGAATAAATTCTCTACTCGGCATTTTCGACAGTCTTCACCAAAGAATACTGCAAACCGCAGCAATTCCATACACCATTCTACGAGACCCAATGCAAACTTTCCAACGTGCTCCCTTCAGTCATCACCGCGGCCGCATTCTGTTGTCAACTTTCCGTTTATTTTGGACGCTTTAGGCATTTCTCAGAACAGGGACATTGACCTGTTACATTTTGACTAGTCTTGTAAACTGAGCTAGACTTTCGTGGAGAGATCTAAAATAAACATTGCCGTTGACATACTTGCCAGTAACAATAGTTGTGTAGTCAATAAAATAGTCGGAGAGAAGAGACCTCGCTTTAGGCTTTGTAATGCGTATAGGTTAGGATGGTGATATCGCGGAAATAGGTTATCACGATTTTAACCCGGTGCTTACTACGGGCAATACGGCTTAATTCGAGCGAAACTACCTGCCTTTTGTCGTTTATGTTGCGACACGCTCTCTTACCGAACTGTCGCAAGTCAGCTAAGTAATTTACTACGGCGGCCCATTTCAAAAGGTCATCCTCCAAGCGTTTTTCCCGGTAGTGCCCTAAACGAGCCCGGAGTCCCCTTTCGCACCTAATCCCAAGATTTGGCGTAGGCACTAAGTTTTACGACAGCAACACGTGTAATAAGTAGGCACCTTCTATCTATGAAATAAACGTGTTACTAAGTTTCATTAATGTAAGGGTTCTGTAGTCAACAAGGAACCCTTATAGTTTCGCCATGTCCGTCGGTCCGTTTGCGGCTTAGCTCAGTGATCCTTACTACCTACATACTAGAAAGCTGTAATTCGGCATGGGTATATAAACATAGGTGGGCATAGGGGGTAACTCGTTAATCGTTCATTAACGAAATTAACATTTTGAGGCACATATTCACTTTTAAGTTAACTTTAAAAATGGTTAACGGACTCTGTAACTTCCGTTAACTATCCATAAGTCCGTTAATCGTTAATCAAGTACTGAGCAGACAGCGCCTCGCCGCCAAAAACACGTTTTGACAAGTACTAAAGTAAAGTTCTAAAGAACACGATATTTTATTCTCAGAAAAGGCACAGAGAAAAAACAATCCTATACACTCAAGCAACAATGTTCAGGCTACGTGGAAGTTAATAAATGATAAAATTAAGGGATACAAATCAAATGATTATGCTGATCTCGTGGGCTTGTCTGATGGATTAAATACTGCAAAATCTATGGACGAAGTGCCTGATTTATTTAATAATTACTTCGTATCTGTTATAAGTAACTCTGATGTATGCCAGTATCTTGCACCTAAAACGCTATTACCCCCACATGTACCGTGCACAATGTTTGTACAGCCAGTCGACAGAGTGAAATTAAGGAAAATTATATTAGGTTTAAAAAATAAGAAATCCTCTGGCTTTGATGGAATTCCTTCACTAGTCATAAAGTATATCGCAAATTATATTCTGGAGCCGCTTTGGTATTTGATTAACCTTTCAATTTCTGAAGGGATGTTTCCAACTTTGTTGAAAAAAGCTAATGTTAAACCGTTGCATAAACAAGGGGACAAACTGCATGCTAATCATTATCGCCCAATATCCTTGCTGCCAACATTCTCTAAGGTCTATGAGAAGGAAGAAACAAAATCTTAGCTCAGGAACAATTTGGATTTCAGAAGGGGCTCTCTACAAACGACGCTTTGTTTGACCTAGCTAGTTATATCTTTAAAGCCTTGAATGAAAACGAGAATGTAATTGCTGTATTTATTGATTTATCAAAAGCTTTCTATCATGTGGATCACAAGGTTCTACTTGACATTTTAAATCGTTACGGTATTAGAGGGATTGTGAATGACTGGTTTGAATCTTATCTCATGCATCGGGAACAATATGTCACAGTCCCTTCGTTAGAAGTTAAAAATCACACTTTAGTTGATTTGAAGTCGTGCACTACTCAAACTATATTCGGTGTACCTCAAGGTAGTATACTAGGACCGATCCTATTCTTATTATATGTTAACTTTCTACCAAATGTGACATCTAACCGTGTAATAATGTTTGCAGATGACGTTTGTGTACTGTTCAAATTTAAACGAAATGGGGTGGAAAATCTAAGCTTACTAGTAGAGGAGTCTCTGAATAGGATTGTTGATTGGTTTAATACTCTCAATTTATCTACGAATATTAGTAAAACGAAAGTAATTCATTTTAGAAATATGAAAACAAATGCTGTAAAATTAAATATTAGTTTAAACAATACATCCCTTTTAGTTGTAAATGAAACCAAATTTTTAGGAATACGGGTTGATGAAAATTTAAATTGGAAAAAACATGTCGATTCTCTTTGTAAAAAGTTTAGTAGCTTTCGTTTCGCTCTTCGAGGCTTGAGAAAAATCTCCACCAGAAAGGCGGCTATGCAATCTTATTACGCTTTTTTTCAGACTCATGTAATATTTGGTTTGGCAATCTGGGGTGGCTGTGTGGACATACAGCGATTATTTATATTACAAAAAAAGTGCGTGCGTATTTTAAGTGGAATTAGGTCAAGTCGAGAGTCATTTAGGCAATCCTTCAAAGTACTAGGTCTGCTTACTCTGACAGCTCTTTATATTATGGAGCTCTGCAAACTCGTGCGCCGATTTCCAGACGAGTTTCCATTGAAGAACGATTTTAAAAGTGACAGACTTAATCATATATTTGTGAATGACGTTAAGGTCCCAGCTGGCAGAACAGCAATGTTTTCTAGATGCCATAACCATGTTGCAGCAAAGGTGTACAATGCCTTGAAATTAAGGCCCTATCGTCCACAAAATTTATACTTGCATTAAAAAAATACGTTGTTGAACTGTGTCCATATAGCTTAAGTGAGTACTATATAAGGAAAAATCGATAATATGGAGATATTTTATGTGTAATTAATGTTTAATTATTCTTAGTATTATTGCTACACCAAATTGGTAAAATTGTATTGATACAAATTAACAAACTGTATCCACTGTACCATCCTGTGTATAACATGCAATTTATGGCAAATAAATTAAATGAAATGAAATACTTTCGGGTCGGTCAGTGGTCATCACACGCAGGGGCCGGTTAGGCTAGACTAGCCGCTAAGACAGATGCAAAAAAACAAAGAAATGTGTCATGTGTCGCTAGTTAAACGAAACTGTGCTGTCGGCGCGTGTGCTGTGACTGATAAAACCGGTAAGAAAGGGCTTTGCTCAAAATTGGTGCCTTTTTTTTTTGATGGCAGCTCAGCTCTAAAGCGCAACCATCTTGAGTTATGCGTCCTGAGTTTTCCCCATCCCAAAAAGTGCCCAGCACCGCTAAAGAAGTTTTCTCTTCAAAAAAAGGTACCAGCTGCCCATACATTTCCAGCAAAGCCCTTTGTTTAGATACCTATGATTCATCCGTGCCTACCGCCGCGCCGGTGTAGTAGTAGTAGGTAAGAGGGTTTTGATTATTGTGATTTAAATACCAAGTACATTTTACAAGCTTTGTAATAACTTTCTGTGTTAGTCACTGTGGGCAAATCTTGCAGGTCATATTTGACCAACTTCCTAAAGTCCAAGTTAAAATTTTGTAAATTGTGTAAGGAGGATGACAATGCAATATTATGGTCTATTGAAATTGACTAACACAACTTTTATCACGAGTTAACGGTTAACAATTAACGTTAACTTCCGTTAAATCTTCGATAAGGTACAGTAGAATTATTTGGGGTTTACCACTGAGAGATAGTTTGCCTTCATTTAATTTTCAACTTTAACCTCATACAAATGAATTAGTTATTTCTAAATCGGTAGACGTGGGTAACAGTATTCTGAAAGTGTTCAGTGAAAACACTGAAAACTTTAGTAACTAAAGCCCGTCTTGCATGGAGTTGTGAACGGTTTGAAAAGGCAATTGTTTTGTTGGGGTTACAAATGTTTAATAAAACATGTAATGTACTAATGGGGCATTTCACGTCAAGCGGACAAGGAAAAAAAAAGTGAGGTCGTGGAATTTGTTTATATTCTGGTCAATTATAGTACTAGTAAGCATAAATATGTACACACATTTTGTTTCTCCTGTCACTCTTTATTGCCTAGTTTTGGGCTGTTGAAGAATTAACCATGTTTGAGGAAAGACCTTTTTTAACGCTTTACTGGGAATCTGTATTTTTTTTATAAAATACAAATGACATTGTTTCAAATAGTAAAAATGATGTGCTTTTATAATGATTTGTTAAAATAAAATAAAAAATTTTTTTTTGTTGTAGTAAACCGGAAGTAAAGTTTTTGCGTTCGATTTTGAGTCACTTTGACATTTTTTTTTTAAAATATTTTAACTTCAAATTAAACCCTTAAGTTTAATACTCATGCAAATAAAAAAGGAAAACGTGATCACTACAGGTTTAGAAGTTACATCAAATAGAGTACCGAGGCGCCGCACGGTACGTCCTATCCGGCACTGTATAAGTGGCTCAGTAAAACAAAAACTCAAATGAATGTAATGTAACCCACGGTATATACGGTTCAACATATTTTATAGATATAAAACTTAAGAGAAGCACTTCTTGGATATAGTAGTAACGTGTACGTATAGATAATTTGACGATCCATGTTTGAAAAAATGGCATAAGTTCCATATCAGTTCTGTATACTACTACACAAACGGTGCTTTAGTTAAATTTTTACCTATATTTATCAGCTAAATAGACACATGTACTACATGATGCGGGATTAAATCAAACAAATTATTTTTACGAAAGTTGTACCTACTGTCTATTTTGTAATTTTAACAATTTTACCGTATAAACTTCTTCTTCTTCAAGGGCCTTACTTAAGTGTTTTTACCTGTAGTTATGTAAAATGTTTTTATTCGTTATCAAGGCGGCACGGCGGGTCTAGCAGCATCTGTTGTGGATGCACCCATAACAGATTAGCTAAGCTGTGTTTCCATACGACTAAGCTGTCAAGCAAGCAAGCTAGTATAGTCCAATATTGATGAACATTCACAAACTACAGACTAACAGAGCCTCCTCTTTTTTGAAGTCGGTTAACACTGTCACCACTAAACATGTTGGTTTGGTAGAGAAACGTCTCTCCGCAAAACAAGCTACAAATGTTGGCGAGCCGTCAACCTATTTGTGTTCTTCCTGAAATTCTTCGAATACCGGTGGAATTGCAGCCGCATGCCGATGCTTTTCTTTTTTCTATTACTTATATGACAAATATATTGTGTATAATATATATGGTAATTGTATACACTTATGGTAGGTACATATATGCATTCAATTCAAGTACTTAGCTGGTGGCACGTAAAAAGAACGTCGATTGGCATACAAAATGTATTAGTGTTTACCTATGCATTTCCTTTGCTATTGCACCCATACATTGCAGCACTGTCAGTTTCACGATTTTTGTAATTAAACGAAAGGTTTAATCGCGAGCCTTCAAAATTTAAAACATATACTAAGTATTCGACGCTTGCGCAAAATGTTGCTAATGGTTTATGTATTACGCTCAAGTACTTTAACACAACTTAACTAGTGTTAAATAATGTCAATTAATAATAAATGTGGACAAATGCGTGTCGAGCCACGCGCAGTGTAGGGTTCCGTAGTTGCCTTTCTGTCTTTGTTAAATCGACACGCGCGCGCCAAGGAAATGGAACGCTGGGTTAGAAAATTGTTTTTAAAAACCCATAATATTATTCAACAAGCTGTCCAACGATAACCCACACCGTAGGTGTAACGAGAAAAACAATACATTCCCACTTTACGTATAGTACCATTAAAAAAAAAAAGATTTAATTTTAACATTTTGTCGTGATTGATTTATATACTTACAGAGCTGCTGGGCACCGTTAATCAAATGGTAAACATCGTTAATCACTATCCGTTAAAACCGTTAACTTCGTTAATCGTTACAGTACGATTCGATTACTGTTAGTTAACCACTGACAGATAGTTTGCCTTCATTTAATTTTCAACTTTAATGTCATAAAAATAAAGCAATTTTCAGAATACTGTTACCCACGTCTACCGATTTAGAAATAACTAATTCATTTGTATGAGGTTAAAGTTGAAAATTAAATGAAGGCAAACTATCTGTCAGTGGTTAACTAACAGTAATCGAATCGTACTGTAACGATTAACGAAGTTAACGGTTTTAACGGATAGTGATTAACGATGTTTACCATTTGATTAACGGTGCCCAGCAGCTCTGTAAGTATATAAATCAATCACGACAAAATGTTAAAATTAAATCTTTTTTTTTTTAATGGTACTATACGTAAAGTGGGAATGTATTGTTTTTCTCGTTACACCTACGGTGTGGGTTATCGTTGGACAGCTTGTTGAATAATATTATGGGTTTTTAAAAACAATTTTCTAACCCAGCGTTCCATTTCCTTGGCGCGCGCGTGTCGATTTAACAAAGACAGAAAGGCAACTACGGAACCCTACACTGCGCGTGGCTCGACACGCATTTGTCCACATTTATTATTAATTGACATTATTTAACACTAGTTAAGTTGTGTTAAAGTACTTGAGCGTAATACATAAACCATTAGCAACATTTTGCGCAAGCGTCGAATACTTAGTATATGTTTTAAATTTTGAAGGCTCGCGATTAAACCTTTCGTTTAATTACAAAAATCGTGAAACTGACAGTGCTGCAATGTATGGGTGCAATAGCAAAGGAAATGCATAGGTAAACACTAATACATTTTGTATGCCAATCGACGTTCTTTTTACGTGCCACCAGCTAAGTACTTGAATTGAATGCATATATGTACCTACCATAAGTGTATACAATTACCATATATATTATACACAATATATTTGTCATATAAGTAATAGAAAAAAGAAAAGCATCGGCATGCGGCTGCAATTCCACCGGTATTCGAAGAATTTCAGGAAGAACACAAATAGGTTGACGGCTCGCCAACATTTGTAGCTTGTTTTGCGGAGAGACGTTTCTCTACCAAACCAACATGTTTAGTGGTGACAGTGTTAACCGACTTCAAAAAAGAGGAGGCTCTGTTAGTCTGTAGTTTGTGAATGTTCATCAATATTGGACTATACTAGCTTGCTTGCTTGACAGCTTAGTCGTATGGAAACACAGCTTAGCTAATCTGTTATGGGTGCATCCACAACAGATGCTGCTAGACCCGCCGTGCCGCCTTGATAACGAATAAAAACATTTTACATAACTACAGGTAAAAACACTTAAGTAAGGCCCTTGAAGAAGAAGAAGTTTATACGGTAAAATTGTTAAAATTACAAAATAGACAGTAGGTACAACTTTCGTAAAAATAATTTGTTTGATTTAATCCCGCATCATGTAGTACATGTGTCTATTTAGCTGATAAATATAGGTAAAAATTTAACTAAAGCACCGTTTGTGTAGTAGTATACAGAACTGATATGGAACTTATGCCATTTTTTCAAACATGGATCGTCAAATTATCTATACGTACACGTTACTACTATATCCAAGAAGTGCTTCTCTTAAGTTTTATATCTATAAAATATGTTGAACCGTATATACCGTGGGTTACATTACATTCATTTGAGTTTTTGTTTTACTGAGCCACTTATACAGTGCCGGATAGGACGTACCGTGCGGCGCCTCGGTACTCTATTTGATGTAACTTCTAAACCTGTAGTGATCACGTTTTCCTTTTTTATTTGCATGAGTATTAAACTTAAGGGTTTAATTTGAAGTTAAAATATTTAAAAAAAAAATATGTCAAAGTGACTCAAAATCGAACGCAAAAACTTTACTTCCGGTTTACTACAACAAAAAAAAAAATTTTTATTTTATTTTAACAAATCATTATAAAAGCACATCATTTTTACTATTTGAAACAATGTCATTTGTATTTTATAAAAAAAATACAGATTCCCAGTAAAGCGTTAAAAAAGGTCTTTCCTCAAACATGGTTAATTCTTCAACAGCCCAAAACTAGGCAATAAAGAGTGACAGGAGAAACAAAATGTGTGTACATATTTATGCTTACTAGTACTATAATTGACCAGAATATAAACAAATTCCACGACCTCACTTTTTTTTTCCTTGTCCGCTTGACGTGAAATGCCCCATTAGTACATTACATGTTTTATTAAACATTTGTAACCCCAACAAAACAATTGCCTTTTCAAACCGTTCACAACTCCATGCAAGACGGGCTTTAGTTACTAAAGTTTTCAGTGTTTTCACCTATAAATACATCGGCCACGTGCGGCGACCGTTTGCAGCGCTTCATCACATATACATCGGCCACGTGCGGCGGCTGTTTGCAGCGCTTCATCACTTATACATCGGCCACGTGCGGCGGCTGTTTGCAGCGCTTCATCACTTATACATCGGCCACGTGCGGCGACTGTTTGCAGCGCTTCATCACATATACATCGGCCACGTGCGGCGGCTGTTTGCAGCGCTTCATCACTTATACATCGGCCACGTGCGGCGGCTGTTTGCAGCGCTTCATCACTTATACATCGGCCACGTGCGGCGACTGTTTGCAGCGCTTCATCACTTATACATCGGCCACGTGCGGCGACTGTTTGCAGCGCTTCATCACATATACATCGGCCACGTGCGGCGGCTGTTTGCAGCGCTTCATCACATATACATCGGCCACGTGCGGCGGCTGTTTGCAGCGCTTCATCACATATACATCGGCCTCGTGCGGCGACTGTTTGCAGCGCTTCATCACATATACATCGGCCACGTGCGGCGGCTGTTTGCAGCGCTTCATCACATATACATCGGCCACGTGCGGCGGCTGTTTGCAGCGCTTCATCACATATACATCGGCCACGTGCGGCGGCTGTTTGCAGCGCTTCATCACTTATACATCGGCCACGTGCGGCGGCTGTTTGCAGCGCTTCATCACTTATACATCGGCCACGTGCGGCGACTGTTTGCAGCGCTTCATCACTTATACATCGGCCACGTGCGGCGACTGTTTGCAGCGCTTCATCACATATACATCGGCCACGTGCGGCGGCTGTTTGCAGCGCTTCATCACCTATATATCGGCCACGTGCGGCGGCTGTTTGCAGCGCTTCATCACATATACATCGGCCACGTGCGGCGGCTGTTTGCAGCGCTTCATCACATATACATCGGCCACGTGCGGCGGCTGTTTGCAGCGCTTCATCACATATACATCGGCCACGTGCGGCGGCTGTTTGCAGCGCTTCATCACATATACATCGGCCACGTGCGGCGGCTGTTTGCAGCGCTTCATCACATATACATCGGCCACGTGCGGCGGCTGTTTGCAGCGCTTCATCACATATACATCGGCCACGTGCGGCGGCTGTTTGCAGCGCTTCATCACATATACATCGGCCACGTGCGGCGACTGTTTGCAGCGCTTCATCACATATACATCGGCCACGTGCGGCGGCTGTTTGCAGCGCTTCATCACATATACATCGGCCACGTGCGGCGGCTGTTTGCAGCGCTTCATCACATATACATCGGCCACGTGCGGCGACTGTTTGCAGCGCTTCATCACATATACATCGGCCACGTGCGGCGGCTGTTTGCAGCGCTTCATCACCTATATATCGGCCACGTGCGGCGACGGTTTTCAGCGCTTCAAACGCTATAAGTAGCTATAATCGATAGGTACAGGTCATTTTCACAGTAGTCCAGTCAATGAACTGACAAATAAATAGGGAAAAAATAACAGCAGACAAAATCCAACTAAATTTCACACATCAAGAAAATAATAAATTAACAAGCTTCTGTAAAGTCAGAAAAAATATTAATAAATGTTTGTATCTTTAGTTTGGTTCATTTAAATTTCTATAATATTCAAGATAAAGCAGACAAAAAAAGACATTAATTTTAATCTATATACATAATTAATTCCGGGAGGAAAGTTGGTTGCATTCTTGAATAAAGCATAGTAGAATAACGTTTGAAAATAAATAAACAAAAAAACGCTACTATAAATTAATGTTTTTCAAAACCGTATTTTTCCTGAAGTACAGACGACCTGGCTAGTGTCGCGCGACAGTCGTGCGTTTTTATCTGTGCAAAATGTCGCCGTGTGTAACCGATCTAAGTTATTCGGTATACCATAGTTGTACGTAAAGTAATACGAGGTAACTGCCGAGAGACTGCGCAGTCACGCAGCGGGGTGAGATCACGGTGCGCCCGCGCCGAGGTTGTCTATAAAAGGACCCGTTCGACCTCGACCTTCCCGGTTACTGCATAATGCATTTATATGCCTTAGGTACATCTATTATAAATGCCTATACGACTGCTGCGTATTCTGAGGAATATTGCTTATAAAATACGGGCAGTAAAATAGTAACGAACAACGAGTTAAATCAGTGCGTAAGGTGAAATATATGGCCTTACCTACTACATAGTAGTTACTTGTAATCTGTGGGCATATAGAAACTAAAGTACCCAAATCGCAAAAATATTTGAGGAATCGAATGTTGAAGTACGTATATCCGTCTCTATCGCATTTATGTACTCGAGCGACAGAGATTTGAGAATTTCTGATTTTGAGTAATTATTGGAAATGTAAACGTTAGCTTTTATTTGCATAAGAAACATCAAGATCAATTAATTGTTGAACACGCTTAACTAGAACTGCGTAGGCGATTTCCCCCGAGCTGAAATCAACCGCGTGTGTAAAGTCACGTTCGATTACTGAAACTTGATCGCGCAGGAAACAACCACAACATTATGCACGCAGGATGCTTTCTGTAATAAGTACTCGTAATGCTCGATGTATGGGGCTACAATAATCAGTTCCAATAATATTACTCGTAGGATTACGAGATTAGGTATAGTTAGTAGCAGCCAGAGTAGCCAGCTAGCTAGATATATCACATCCTTACTCTTCCAGGAATAAAGTCGTGTGCTGTAAGGATGTGGCGTAGTGAAACAGCGGTTCGCGTTGCGATTACGATATGTGTCTAAACTAAAGTTACATACGATGTTTATATAGGATTAGTGAGTGTCACTGTCACACTACAGTACCGAAATATTTGGCTGAATAACTGAAACTGAAACTGAACTATATGACGCTGACGTACCTATATTGAATGAATAAAGCAATGTTCACTGAGTGTAACTTTAGCAATCATCCTTACTTAAAATACTTTTCAAAATTAATAATAAATTTGAATGTGAGCTGCATTATCTCAGTACGCACCCAAGGATCGCCAACCTCCTAGTCTTAACTCTGCCAAGCGCATCCAGGCTCATGTGACCCGCACAATGGTGGTCGGGTTACCGGCTCGCCCGACCGGTTCCCGCTCTCATTCTGGACACACCACTTGTGTGTAGGCGTTAAGATGTGGCGCGAGCCATTCGCTATTTTATGCCCTATTTATAGCCGGACTTAGATCTTGACTTTGCATCTACGTGTTTATGCAAAACAAAAATGATTTTTCTTGCTATGGAGCTGGTTTGAATTGGAATGTATACCTCTTTTCTCGGAAATGGTATGGGTCCAAACGGAATTCGTATAAATATAATCAACTTGCCAAAATAAAATAAAAATGGTGCGCTCGGTTGCGCTGTAAAGCAAAAAAAATCGCAGATAAAATGGCATAAGGTGACTAAAAAATTAATGCATTTTAAACTACCTATTTAAAGACGCACAAACAACAACAAAATAAAAACATAAGATTTTGGCGTGACACTTCGTTTTCCTTATTCAATTAGTTAGTCTCACTCTAACATAATCTGAGATTAATTTTGTATTAAATGAAGCAGTAATGCTAACGAAACTATAAATTTATAAAGGATTTTTTTTTATGACTGTGGTCGCGGGTTCTGATCCGGCTCGGAGCATTTAAAAAATTTCAATCTGAGATTAGGTAGGTACGTTTCATTAAGACAAGATGTGGCCGCTCTCCTTAACTATGACATAAGACCTGGGATATTTGTTTTAAAGGGAGTAAAATTATAATATGTATGTAAAAAAAATACAAATAAAGTTTTCACCTCCCAAAACCCCGAAACTATTATTCCGGTTTCGTCGACTGCAGACTGCAGAACCCATTCTACTCTACGGGAGGTGGCCTTCTGGTCTGTTTAATTCGTCCAATTCCTCAATAGGGTAATGCAAGGCATGAAGTGTATACAGCTGGGTATCATAGATTTTTGTCGTTCTTTCGGTAATTGTTCAATGCTCACTGTGAATTTCATTGGATTTCTTGTCACATAAGTAATATAGAAATGTATTCCATCCAACTCAATATCTACGAGTAGGAGGTAGGTACTAGATATTTATCTAAGAATGTCAGGAGCCATCAAACCCCTATCGATATCGTTTATGATTATGACCCAGGCCAGACTAAACTGAAAGCCTCGCGCGGCTGTGACTTGGAATTGTACATACTTAGTATAAGTTGGGCGTCTATTAATTGGGTGACAAGCAATTTTTTCTTCTTGAGATAAGTATTTTACATCAAACCGTCTAAGAATTCATTGGTGTTCAGTAAAACAAGACCAGTTAGGTACTGCATAGTTTAAGGCTTTACATCTCTAGACCTGAGGTTAAATTCCTCCATATGTAATTAGATTTACCTGGCAAAAACTACGCGTTTAGCATATATTAGCTAAAGCAAAATTCAAAACATGTTAGTGCGACGCGCGCCGGCTGGGCACTCCTACATAAAATTTACCGCCAAAATAAGAAAGTAAAAAGCGCTTATGCATCTTATGTTCTTACCACCTTCTTCCTTCAGAGGACAGAATTGCACTGCATTACCATAGGAGCCGAGATAAAAGACCTATATAATTTTAAGAAGCGCCCTGTAACACCCTTAAAGTAACCGATATATGGTTGAAAACTTGAGGTTAGAAACGCAAGTGTGTTGGTTTGAGTTCAATGAACTGAGTCGCCAGGAGTGTAACTTGCAATTTTTATTTTGTGCCAATATACAGTTTGCAACATGCTTGGGATTGGTCGACGGCAAACATATTATGTAAATAGTTCTAACAATAGACACTACGACAACAGCTTTTATTTACGAACAAAACTCATAAATTGAAAGGACAGGATAGTTAGCCGAAAATGGATCCCACTTGGTGGCATCCGCTAGATTATGTAATGGAGTTTATTTAATAGTATTTTATGCAACTGTTGTATAAGTAGGGTCTTACAACGCGAGTTTCGTGAGTTGCGATGCGAGCCTTGGCGAGCATCGCAATTAAAGACGCCACGAGCGTTTTAAGACCAAGTTATACACCGTTGCGTACAATACTTTTTCTACTCCTGTACCGTTATCTGTCATTTATATAGGCTTTAGCTCAAATACAATGACACCGATAATAAGTCGTCGAAATACTCTATGCTCTATGGCCCATAAACGCACTGTTTAGCGTACTTTTATATCTTGTTTATGGTCTGTTTTGTTTTTAATTTCCTTGCACTTGCCGTCTGAACCAAACTGAATCCAGACCCGAACCGAATCGGATCTGTTTATAATTATAAATAATACCAATAATTGGTTAAATATGTATATTAACACACAATACATGATCATTTATTTTTATTCTAGTAAATAATTTATGTTCTTCAAATGTTTGATAGTAAATAAAAACTTGATTCAAAATATTTGCTTTTTTTTTTTAAGTTTGGTTTTTTCATCGTGGTAAAACAGTGCTGTTATGAAAAATGTATAAACCATAACAGCACGCTAAACAGTGCTTTTATGGGCCATAGAGCATAGAGTTTTTGGGAGACTTACAATCGGTGTCATTTTATTTGAGTTATGCCTATATAAATGGTAGATAACGGTACAGTAGTAGAAAAAATAAGTTATTAAACTGGCGTTTGGTCGTGTTAGTAGTTAGTTTTGATATAGATGCATAAGATATGTCTACCACACTCTGTTCAACGTATAGTCATTTACTCATTAGAGTTAATGCATGCATGTGATTATAATTATGTACGGTTAGTATACTAGTATGCCATCATTCACATTAGTTTGGTAGCAGTCCTCCTTACAATGCGTTGGCACCCACTGATTGTACATATGTACGTAGGTTAAAGTCGAATTTATCCCTATTGTTGTCATAATAAATTCCTAATATTTATGTCCTGCGTTTGCATAAGAAGTTTCGTTTGGCTTGACCGAAATTAGGGTGGTGTTTTTAAGTCCTGAAACTGGTTTGGAAGTACTAACTTATATTATAAAATATAGTATAGATGTAGTGCATAATTATTTTCCATCATATTTTCACGGAAACGTACGAACATGTCTTACTAATTCAGTCAGTCTCGGTACAAAAAGTACTGAGGGGCTACCGCGAAACGAAAACGAATTTCGTTCGTGTATCTCCCTCTCTGTTGCACTTGCCAGTTCGAGCGACAGAGAAGGGGAGATACTCGAACGAAGTTCGTTTTCACTTCGCGGTAGCTTCTCTGAGGTTGACTGAAGTAGCATGACAAATACGAACGTTTCCGAGAAAATACGATGGAAAACAATTATGCACTACATCTGTACCTAATATCCATGTCCATACTTATATTATAAATGCGAAAATGTGTCTGTCTGTCTATCTATCTGTCTATCTCTCTGTCTCTCGGTCTGGCTGTCTGTCTGTTACCTCTTCATGCTTAAACCGCTGATTAGATGAAATTTCGTATAGAGGTAGTTTGGAAAGGACATAGGATAGTTCTTATCTCGGATATCATCCCCTGAGAGGGTGACGGGGAGAAAAGTTGTATGGAGCTACGATATAAACAGTTCCATGCGGACGGAGTCGCGGGCAGAAGCTAGTCTACTTATAAAAACATTTAAGAAACCCTTTCAACGGCATTGCAATTAAAGATGTCCGAATTTAGGAAGGGTCCGAAATGGGTCACCGTCTGTTGCGCAGTGCCCTGAATTAGGAGTCAAGGGCGGAAGGGCTTTGGCCTCCTTTGATGTGATATGAGAAGTCGCATGTAACTTGCCATGGGTAAGAAAGGGATAGACGAGACAGCTGACGTTACAAACATTGTTGTTGATCGGAAGATTTGATATTGGAGTTTTTTTATGTCCAACCCAACCCATACTATACTCCAGGCAAAATACGGTTTTGAAAAACATAAATTTATAATAGCGTTTTTTTTGTTGATTTCATTTGAAAATGTTATTCTAAGATGATTTAGTTAAGAATCCGACAAACCTTCCACCCGGAAGTAATTATGTAGATTTAAATGAAGCATGCATTATCTTTTTTTGTACGATTTATCTTGAATATTATAGAGCAAATGTAAATGAACCAAAATAAAGACAAAAACATTTATTAATATTTTTAGTGACTTTTTAGAAGCCAGTTAACTTATCATTTTTTCGATGTCTGAAATTTTGTCGGATTTTGTCGCTGGGTAACTATTTAATTGATAATATATCCGTTATACATAAAAAATAAGCTATTATAAATTATTTCCAATATTGACATTTTTTCCATACAAGTTGTCAGTTCATTGCCTGGACTACTATCCATATCCATACTATCCACACTAATATTATAAATGCGACAGTGTGTCTGTCTGTCTGTCGGTCTGTTACCTCTTCACGCTTAAACTGCTGAACCGATTTAGATGACATTTGGTATGGAGATAGTTTGAGCCCCGGGGAAGGACATAGGATAGTTTTTATCCCGAAAATCAAACCCTAAGAGGGTGAAAGTTTGTATGGAGATATGATATAAACGAGTTCCACGCGGACGAAGTCGCGGGAAGAAGCTCGTATTTTATAAAATTCATACATAAGACCGTAGCTATGTAAACACCCCACCCCGCATTTTTTTTACCACGACGATGGTAAATAACCATACGGCGTACCCGATAGTAAGCAGACCCCGCAGCCTATGGACGTTTATTGATTTGCGGTTTCGTTGTGCAACATTTTATTACCATGCATGTCTCTTTGAAAATTAGTGATGGTTTCAATATAGTATTTTTTCTACTCGAGCACTTCTATCCGTCAATTAAATGACTGACAGCGATATCTAAATCAACTTCATTTGAGTTGGGCTCATAAGATGACTGCTAGCAGAGATTGGGATCCATGAGGAATAGAGGAAACTCTTGAATTTTTACACATTTTTAAGTAAGTTTTTTTGTAAGTATGGTTCAAAAATCCAGTTGGATGATGGGTCATCCAAGTGTCAAACCATACTTATAAACAAAAAGAAAATGTGTTCGAATCGTCGCATAATAGTACATTGTTTAACGAGGGGCGTAAGTGGAATATTGCGAACAAGAGTCTATAGAAGTCTTTTGATGACTCGAGTTTGCAACATTCTTACGCCCGTGTTATACACAATGTTTTTCATCACATTTGCGAGGAAACAAATCCATTTTAGATGAAATGAATACAAATCGTAATAAAAACTGCAACATGTCAGTCGTCCATTTTGTTGAATTTGACGTGAGGTGCGTATGGCAAAGACCCTTCGGTATACAGCCACGATTTGAAAACACTTAAAAACATTTTACATAAACACTAAATAACTACATATTAAATCTGTAAATAATTCAGTTAAACATGTTTAAGTAGTTTTTTAAGTTTAAATTTATTTATAAATACGTTTTCAGACATCGTATTTGATATAAAACCTCTTTGCTTTGTAACTGCCGCATGAGTGACAGATACAATTTAAGAAAAAAACCATTACGCCCGTGGGCGTAAAACAGGCTATTACAGCTCTGTATGTCTGCGCATTATGAAACCCTTTTCGAGCAAGTGTGATGAAAATTATACCCTACTAATAAATTTTGACATAGAGTGCCCATGCCGTATATGTACTAGTACAGCGTCGAGCACTCGGTCGGACGTTTACGTTAGACTCTTGAAATTTTCGTACTTATGTATATTTTTTCAAGGACTTAGAATTGGTTCAGTCAACTTTGATACATGTAAAATAAATAACTAGTGAACAGATTTTTCGTAATATTTAATGTTCAATACCCTTTTAACCATTGACCTGAATTGTATGTGTAGGCTGTCGTTTATATGTTTATAGTCACTCCTTACAGTAGATGATGTATGGTCTCGCATTAGGTATTTGAAAGATTAAGTGTCCCAGCGTACCTATTACCTATTGTCGTTTCAGTGACATAGAATTATTGATGATATTGCTGAAAATAACGTTCAGAAAATTAATAAATACAAGCAAATCTTTGTATTTGTTTGACCGTATAGCAACTTTGTATACCTACTGCAATGTATGGTCTCACATTCTAGTCAATTATAGAATTCTTGATCAATGAGCATTTCTCAAAATAACATCCAGTAAACTAATGCCAAGCAAAATGTTGTCATTGTATTGTTGTATAGCAACTATGTCAGGGAAAACCTCCCACAATACGGTTACGTACGATACGGTTAGGTACCTACCTACATATACACTGTCACACCTCTAAAATTAAAGCCAACTATTAAGGTACTACTAAAACCGACACAACAGACGTAGTTAACATTCCGACACACAATTAAAACTTTCGATTCAAAAATCCCACTCAAATCGGATCATCCCTGTGAGAGCCACCACGCCACAGATAGACACACAGATACACATGTTAAACCTACGAGTATAACACCTCTCGTTTTAGTTGGGGGTTATAAAACGGGTACTCTGAGAGCCGGCCTGATATCGAGTAATTGTATTTGCAAAATACATAACTTTTAGTCTTCAGTGTGCCTTCACCCCAAACAAAACACATTTTCGAGGATATAAAATCGTCATATTAACATGCGGCATTTCTTTGCGAGCATTTCCCTAAAAACAATGCCGTATCAAGTTTCGTGACTCGGGTATAATCGACTTAGCAACCAAAAGGCGTTATTGGGGTCACGCGGAGCACGTAACTGGTACAGTAAGGAGCGAGGAATGAGATGGATAGTAATGTCTTGAGTACGCAAAATGTCACTGAAACTCGATCAATATACTGAAATCGTTATAGAGCTACGCCGACAACGGTTCTTTCTCTAATATGTAGTTTATTTATTAATTTAAAAAAATCTGGTTAGACGAAGTCACCCTCTGATAGACTGTTGTACTTTATCATGAATGTATCTAACACCTATTTGACGATGATGCTTCGTCAGGCCTGCGGCGCTACCATGAAAATCAAATCTCGAAGTTCGTATCTCTGTCTCTGTCGCTTGAGTACCATGTAAACCATAAGTACGATAGAGACATAATGAACTTCAAGATTCGATTTTCGAAGTTATAGCTCTGTTCCTCTTGCCGCTTCGGCTAAAAACACGGGAGTTGTCAATACACCCTAGGGTATCTGCGCTAGGAACAATAGAGCTCGTGCCATGTTGCTTATGCGCTCGAGCGGAATACCATGATTCAATTTTCTAGCTCTGCAGCGAAAGAAAAACCCATAGAATGCGAGCTCTTTACAAATTTCTACCCAAACACGTGCCTAAATAAAACCCGGTATGCGCAGCTTCGAACTAAACGGCTGCCTTGCATCGTTTTGACATCCCGCTCCATCTCCCCCACATAATGGCAATGGCACCCATTCTGTGGGGGCATTTTGCGGCGCTACTTAGACTTACGAGTAAGTACAGTCAAGTGCAAAAATATGTAATTGAATCCTGTTATAATTATGTTACGAAACCTTAATCCGCTGACATACGAGTAAGAGCGATGGGAATGGGACATATTTATGAATCTGTAAGTTGTAATATGCACATGGATAATTGTATTTTTATTCTTGATTGTACTATTATTTAATCTATAGCGACTTAGCGACCGACGTATTGGACATTGTTGATTTATTTGATAGTAGACTACATATATAAATATTACTTAAGCATTTTTTTCTAGGTTGATAATATCAATACAAACCACTTGAAAGTTAAGTGGCTAGGTGGCGAGCGGTGTTATGATGTGGGGTGAAGTGATATCAACATCCGCTTCAAATCTGCATTCATACATTGATGATACGTAGATACCTACTCAAAGTTTTGACAAATAATTAGTAATGTGAATTATATATCTCGGAAAAAAACCTATTTACTGTTCGGATAGCTCGAGAGTTTATACTTTTACGAGTAAAACATACATAACTACTTAACTATTTTACATGCTACAAAATGTTCCTAGTTTCTTATTCCATAACAATTTGATTGGTGGTAGATGTTCGCGGAAATGTGTACACATTAGAGACTCCATAAAAGTGACATTAAGAGGGGGCGCTCCGCGAAATCGGGGTTCTTAGATTGAATATTTACCTATGACCAACTAAAGCGAATGCCAGGAAAAAGAACATACCAAAACTACATCATATTTGCAATTGAATCGTCTGAACAAAACCATACAAAACCAAAATTGCCTCGATAGAAAAGAACCGCCAAAACATGTCTTATTTTTACTCAATTTCAATAGTGTGAGGTTCCCGTGCATATAAATTAAGTAAAAGTTGAGTGTATAATAGCTTTTCACATTACCTAATGAAAGTACTAGCGGGGTATTTTTATGTAGTCCCTTTTCAGACTTATTGAGGTGAAACGTATTTGGCGTATAGGCCTTTTTTATTTAGCGCGATACCCTTTCTCCCGTCGCGTGTTTCGTGCGGTTCTGTATATCTTTTGTTGCCGTTCGCGGGCGGAGTCAGTCGTAATCGCTCCGCTGAGACGAGAGGACTACGTTCTGTGCTCTCACGCCAGCACGATGAACATAATTATTTCAATAATATTGTGACCCAGTATATTCGTCCAGTGAATGAACGTATTATTACATTCCAGTAGATATTTTGCTACATTTTGAAATAATATATTTAAAAGTCGACCTTAACATATAGATCTTAAAGTTCAAAATACAACTAAAAGATTACGCAGCGATCGGCGGGTGACCGGCTTCTTAGAATAATTTGTGCAGTACATGCAAAACTAGACGAATATTTTTCTGTCGATCGTGTATTTACTTTATGAAAGATTATCACTATCACTATCACTACATAGTATAAAACAGAGTCGCTTCCCGCTGTCTGTCCCTATGTATGCTTAGATCTTTAAAACTACGCAACGGATTTTATTGCGGTTTTTTTTAATAGATTGATTAGAGAGTTTTTAATAGAATAGAGTGATTCAAGAAGAAGGTTTATATGTATAATATAGTATCCGTGCGAAGCCGGAGCGGTTTGCTAGTTGAGAATAAATCCGGTTATGTTCAAAATCGATGTCTGAGAGGTCTAAATACGAATTCATAGTCAGAAATATTTCAAAAAGTGGTCGCATTATTTAAAATTTTTGAAACATTCGTTGTAAATTAATATGCGCGTTTTTTTAAAGAACAACATACATTGGCAGGCTTCTCGAGGGTGAAGATGCTAGAAATGATGTCCATTTTGAATTCCAAGATGGCGGACATTGCTTTTCGAATTTAAACTTTCGTGAGACGTGTTGAAACAGTACTAATAATTACACGGTTCAACTCACGTATTAAATGTCACTACGGGCGACATGTTTCGAAGTCTTCGGGAATTCTTCTTAAGGATTAGTGTTTTCGCGGCGGTGTCGCTTGAATCTTGTCGTGATTCGAAAACACTCATCCTGAAGAAGAACTTCCGAAGAGTTCGGAACATGTCGCCCTTAGTGACATTATTGACATTGTTTTTCTTTCAAGTCATCACGGGTGTCGCTTTTAGGGTTATCGAGAATGCAGATTCCAACAATTATTGCCTGCGAACTTGGACATTTTGATATTAAAAAAGTGAACATAATTATGCACTTTTTCTTTAATATGTTCAAAATTGATAACTAAAGGGCCAAAGCGTCTCCATTGTCTCCAAGTACGAATCCGAGATCAGAATTGAAAAATTTGGCCGCCACACAGTAGTGGCCTGAAAATCTGACTTTCATAGACATGATCGAAGTTTTCATAATATATTATAGCTTTTTTTTGCTTTAGGCTGTTACTAGCCATTATTATGCTAGCTCACAACCCTTACGTGATTTAGTAAAAAAACGGAAGGCCATATTTCAGTTATAGCTCCGGTGGTTTTTTAAGCAACAAAATGTAGGTAGTGGTATTCCTTGGGTAATTAATTAGGCATAAAGTGACTGTTATCGCGGCGGTGTCGCTTGAATCTTGTCGTGATTCAAGCGACACCGCCGCGAAAACACTCAATCCTGAATAAGAACTCCCGAAGAGTTCGAAACATGTCGCCCGTAGTGACGAACCGAACGATACGTGGGTGAACCGTGTAATTATTGACATTTTTTTTTAAAGTCATCACGGGTGACGCTTTTAGATTCCAACAATAGGGCGTAGACACTAAATAAAATAATGTGATATTTTCTCGAAGAAGGATAAAAAAAAATTGTCAAATGGAGAAAAAATCAACGCAAAAGGTTAAATAATCACGAAGTTATAAGTGTCCAAAGTTTTAAGAAGGGATGTGTTCTGTCCCTTTTTCGCAAAACGCAACTTCATATGAAACGATGACGCTGGAAGAATGTGACGTCACAGAAGACGGCAACGTGCCGCGCGCATCGTAGTCGGCGACGCCGTCGACGCGGCCTGCCGGCAGCATCCTGTAATGTGACGTCACACACCGTTTGCGTTTTCTCTCTCTAACAAGCAATATTAAAACGGTTGTAGCTTCGTAATTCTTTGAGATATCTGAATGGGATTTTCATCACTGCATATTTTTTTGCCTTCTTTCTTTTGGAGTAATAATAATTTTCGAGTCTGCACCCGAATTATTGCCTGCGAAGTTGGACATTTTTATATTAAAAAAAGTGAACACAATTTTGCAGTTTTTCTTTAATACGAGTTCAAAATTGATAACTAAAGGGCCAAAGCGTCTCCATTGTCTCCAAGTACGAATTCGAGATCAGACCCCGTATCATGGTCGGCCTTATCACTCGATAAGTGACAAGATAGGGGCATCGTCTCGTTCTATCAAACGGTGTCAGCCAGTGACGGACGCTCTATCCTGTCACTTATCGCGTGATAAGGCCGACCATGACACGGGGTCAGAATTGAAAAATTTGGCCGCCCTACTCAGTGGCCTGAAAATCTGGCTTTCATAAACATGATCGAAGTTTTCATAATAAATTACAGTTTTTTTTTAATGCTACTAATAAATTCACGTATTAAATGACGCGACAGGCGACATGTTTCGAACTCTTCGGGAGTTCTTCTTCAGGATTAGTGTTTTCGATGTTTGTTTTGAAGAAGAACTCCCGAAGAGTTCGAAACATGTCGCCTGCCGTGACATTTACGTTAATTTTTTAACCGTGGATTTATTAGTAGTATTTTAGATATGTCTTACAAAAGTTTAAATTCGATTATAGCTGTTTTTTTGCTTTAGCCTTTTACGAGACATTATTATGCTAAATTACAACCCTTACGTGATTTAGTAAAAAAACGGAAGGTCATATTTCAGTTATAGCTCTCGAAACTGACTTAGCTACTAGCGAAAATTATATCTTCAAATATAGGTACTTACAGATTTTGTCTTTCTTTCCACTTATTATAATTATCTATAGGTATTCATCATGTTTCATCTGACTGTCGGGGCATATACTATGCGAGAAGGAGCGGGGCAGCAATAGACGCATCAGCGCGGCAGGTGCGGGGCGCGCGGGTGATTTCTGATTTTTCCCTGGCGATACGCCCCCTCTTAACTTATCAATCTTATAATATACTAGCTGCCCGGCCCGGCTTCGCACGGTTAGTGCGTATTAGGAATGCAATGAATTAGGAGCATTTTCCCTCCGTAAAAAGTAGCCTATCAGGGATAACGTCGGCTTCTAATGGTAACAGATTTTTTCAAATCGGTCCAGTAGTTTCGGAGCCTATTCAATACAAACAAACAATCAAATCTTTCCTCTTTATAATATTAGTGTAGATATAATGATTAGGACATGATGGCTATGCGGTGTTATTTTGCACAAAACCTAAAATACTAAAGTTTTGGCCATATTACCTTCTACGTCTTTCTTCAGTCCGTCAAGTGAAGGTTTCGTGACCGGGAACCATAAAACCCGATACCGTCTAATGGCGAGTGAGCAAACATGACGGGGTTAAAAATGGGGTGCATCCAATACGGGCGAACAAGTACCAACGTACCTATGTACCTACGCTATAATTCAACAATAGTTATATAGATATAATATGGTACAGACATAAGTAAGTACGTCATATTTATCTGCTTACATCATTATGATGCTTAGTTTCACTGTGATTGGTTTGGCGACTTTGGCGCAAATAAATACCTACTTAAAACTACAATTACTTACTATTAAAAAAAGACTAAAAAAAAATATAAACCGGAAACATAATTGCGTTTTTTTTGTAGCGGTACTATGTGGTTTGATTGATGCTTGATGATGATGAGAGATGATTACTTGATTACACTAATAACTTAACTTGATAAATACAATCAGATAATTATTATATTTTGATTTATTTATCGCCAAAATTAATTAATGGATAAATTTGCAAGAAACTGGTACGAGGAGGGACCTTGATATCTTATCTTTTAATTCGTTACATCACCACCAAGGCACAAGTTCATGCATGATTGCGATAATATTGCACTCAATTGATAAGTTGACTTGCTACTGGACGGTTTTAATTATTTTAAGTATATTTATTTGTAACGTTATTTAAGTAGGTAATGTTTACAATAGTTTGTGAAATTGTGAATGAAAAATTATAAAAATACATAAATGTTGTTCTTGAACATTTAATAAGTAACGCGGAAAGAAGAAAGTAAACTTGTGAGCACTGTGCATCCTTCGGTACAGAAGTACATCGGGCTCTTCCACCAAGCTCAAAGGAAAAGCTCTGTCTGCGAACCGTCTGCACGTGTTCGCATGCGCAGAAGCCTCCGCTGCACTCACGAGCCTCTTAGCTTAGTATCGAGCGAACCTCCGAGCGGTGAGGTCATGTCGCTATGGCCGACGGTCGCGACTCCCCGTCGCAGAGTAACCTCCGTGACCGCGTCAAATACTACGAAAAAGTATGGTCTGGACAGTCAGCCGACACCGTCGACGCTGCCATAGACGTAGAAGAAATAGAGAGGAGGATAGAGCAGCGTAAACGCCACACGGAATCCCCGAAAATCGAAGTTAAATTGAAACATACGCGTGATACGGAATCTCCGACTAGGAGCCTTGAGAGTCAGCTCCCGAGTTATTCGTTAAGGCATGTTGAGACCGAGGAAAGGCATGTAGAGGCCGAGCAGGAGGTTAGGTTCAAGTTCGATAGAGTGTCGGTTAAAAGGACGGTAGAATACAGTGAAGTGGAGAGGCCCGAGTCGCCGCTGGAGTGGTACTCGGAGTACAGGCACCAGACCCTTCATTCGGCGGCCAGGAAGGAGTACGTGAGGAGCAGATCGGAGTATGATTCACATATCGCTGAAATTCGAGGTAGGATATTGACAACTATTTCTGCCGTAAACATAACAGTTGAGGATGTATTTTTCAAATAATGACCCGACCCGATAGCACGTTACTGTAATCCGTTGATGAAAACCCCTCAAACCGATTGCCTCGGCGGCTAAGCAAAAACACGGGGAGGGCTACTCGTAAAGCAGAGCCACAACGGAAGTTGGATTAAACTTCGGCCTTTGACTTGAAATATTTTCTCGATAACCATTGAGTTGAGTATCTTTTCATCATTACGAATAGAATAGAATAGAATAACATTTATTCATGACAACAACACATACATGCACATAAATCAAAATGCTAAATAGAACGATATATCTCTATACTTATACTGAATGATCTAAATATAACCATTTATTAAAGACGATCAACAATGGTTTTTGATTGTTGTCACATTTCGTCGGAAAGTTATCCTTCCTTCCTCGTATACTACACATGGACTATTATTTGCGAACGGATTGACACATCATTTCATGAATAAGGTAAATCCAACAGGTTGTTCAAGCTGCCAATCGGTTAAAGTGCCGCTTACCATATATGTTACCGTCCGTTGTTTGTTACAATTGGCATAATAGTGAGTATAGCGGTGGGCAAGTGATTATCTTATATTTATTTATTTTAACTTTAATGCACAATTGAACAATGTACAAATGACGGAATTAATGCCAATGAGGCTCTCTACTATTCAACCAATAGGGCTAAATAGAGAGTAGAAACATTTGGTGCAGGTATAGTTAACTTAGTATTTTATTTACCTAGGTATGAACCTAGCCATTGATTGGATGTGTCACTATTACAAGTCTCATCTCTGCGGTTAGTTTACCGCCTCCGACTCGTAACGTATTTACTATGCCGTTAATGTTGATGATGTCAGAATACTTGACGATCATTAATTTACATTCATTGATTATAAATCACAAACGACCGTATCTCCCAATAAAGTACTATTTATGTTAAAAACATTATTTGGTATGTAAATATTTTAGCCGTGAACCATTCGTTGGATGGAAAAGATTACAATTAAAAACGTGACAGGTAATAGGTACAGTCAGCGTCATATAGTTAGTAGCAGCCAAGGTAGCCAAATATTTCGGTACACGTCTTTATTACTGTAATAATAAGGGTGTGCTACGAAATATTTGGCTACTCTGGCTGCTTCTAACTATATCACGCTGACTGTACCTACCTTTTCCTGCAAATGATGTAGGTACAATCTATTGAAAGGAAATAATATAATTACAAGAGCTAAAATCAAAACTACATAAATGCGAAGCAAAATACATTAAACCGCAACAAATAAAACAACTAGCTATTATTATTAGACTTAACTTCTTCTGCTTATTTAAGGGGATGACTTGATTCGAGTCGACCACGCCCCCTTGACAGAGACACGCTTGTGCCTTCCGCGCACGAGAAAAAGAGATGCAACACTCTTCGGGAATGGCAAATCTCGATAAATACCTAACTTAGTAAATTTTTATTTACGTTTCATTTCATTAGTGATATTTTAGATGAGATAAAATACTATACTAAACTTGTTTCTGTCGTAACATAATGTATTGCTTCAGTAGGCTGAGTAAAAAAAGGAAAATGAAGACCCAACTTTGGTTTTTTTTTCTGTAGAGGAAATTTTAGGCCATCATTTATCGATTCAATCAGATAAACAATCATATATCATAACTTCAGAACGGCGTTTCAAAGCACGCGATAAGCTCTTGTCGGTGTAGCTCAAAGTAGGAGGATATTATGTAATTCATTGTTACTACCTATCGGATCAACTCCTAAATAAATCTACGAAAGACGTCTTAAAAGCTGCACCCCGAGGGATAGAACGCCAAAATAACATTTAGTTTAAATTATTTGATCCTTTCGCACGAAGAAGGAGCTAGAACTCTGGCTCGGATATAAAGCTGTTTAATTCGTAAATATAACATAACTAACGTTTTATAACATAGAGACATTCTAATGTCAAGCGGACGCGACCTTGGCATAGGACAAACAACTATGTAATACCTAAATTGGGCGTTTATTACGAACATTAATGATCTCAAGATCACCACGCTAACGTCATACGTACGCAATAGATTCCTTCTCGTAGATAAGTCGATAATACTCTCCTTTTTAACCCCCGACGCAAAGAGAGGGGGGTTATAAGTTTAATGTGTCTGTGTATCTGTGTGTCTGTGTATCTGTGCATCTGTGTATCTGTCTGTGGTATAGTAGCTCCCAAACGAATGGACCGATTTGAATGCGGTTTTTGTGTGTAATAGATAATTTTATCCCGAGTGTTCTTCTTAGCCATGTTTCATGAAAATCTGTTCAGCCGTTTTTGAGATATTGGACTTTGAAATGAAAATGTCGGGGGTTTTTCAACTTTTCTAAGTTGTTTTGGTTATTCGTGTAAAAAGGAAACTGCTCTACTCGCTGTTAATGGCAGATAACGTTTACATATGTATTACTAGCTTCTGCCCGCGACTCCGTCCGCGTGGAAATCGTTTATATCGCAGCTCCATACAAACTTCAACCCCCCATTTCATCCCTTTAGGGGGTGATTTCCAGAATGAAAACTATCCTATGTCCTTCCCCGGGATTCAAACTATCTCCATACCAAATTTCATCGCAATCGGTTCAGCGGTTTAAGCGTGAAGAGGTAACAGACAGACAGACAGACAGACAGACACACTTTCGCATTTATAATATTAGTATGGATTGTGCACACTGATATAGGAAATATGGAGATCGGACATGCCGCGCGATTTGTATTGAATATGCCTGTCGTACGTATAAGTTCTTGAATTGGTGGTTTTAATTGAAATAAATAGTATTTATAGTATTTACCTGTGAAAAGTGAGTCCCATTGGTGTGGAAATTAATCAAATCACTGCGATGTTTGCAAGTAATTATTGCACAACTCGGCAAGTCGGCACTTTTTATATTATTACGAGTATATGCTCTGAGGTTGTGTAGTAGCTTTGGTCCCTAATTTTGGAACCTGATTTTGAACATAGAACCAAAACGGAAGTAGACAATAGTAAAAATAAATACGATATACCTATTGACGGAAATATGTGAGCGCGATACAATGTTATTGAGATGAGATTCGAATTTAATTGTTGGTTAGAAAATGAAGCCACGTATTCTTTAATATTGTTAGCTCATTGCTACGTCTTTTTATTTTTTATTTATTACTAAGACATTTTATCGTAGGCCTAACATGGGTAACAAGTCACTGCCTGATTTTTACTTCCGACCATAATGTCAGAATAGGAAGGTCGTTCTCAAAATGACTTGGCGCTATCTACGAGTATTTTGACTGATAAAATAAACCGGCCAATAATGTGTTTTCTATTTACAAATTGCGCTACTAACAGCATTACCATATGAATGAGGTAATCAGATAAATTTTCCAGTCTTCAAAAGCAATTCAGTAGGTAACAAGTTTCAATTGTATATACTTCCTCCAAGTATAAATTCTACCTATGTTAACCAACAAATCAACTTATAAATTGTACTAATATCTGGGCTGGAGGTAGTTGTATGGTTTAATCGTCAAACGCCGAGACCGAGACACAATGACACTGAAATTCGTTGAAATCCAATAATGTTGCCACCTATTTTGGGAATGTACGCTAACTGGTTTATTTATAAATGTCTACCTATTTACTTATTGTATGGTACTAGTTCTCCTGCGTGTTAAGTGCTTCCTAATTATTTTTTGTTATTTTCCTGTTTTACATGTCCCATGCCTAAAATGTTTAGGAGAACTTTATGCAAATTAAAACGATTAAAAATGTATACACGGTGAATTTGAGTAACCCGACAGATTTTAACCATAAATTCCTGATGATATTACGAGTAAATAATGTTATATGAACATAGGGCAAATACGGCAAAAAAAAAAAAATCTATTACCGATGCTACTCTCTTGTAAACAAATCTTTAGTTAAAGGAGTGAAAGAGAAAATTTAAAAAATAAATAAAAATAAAAAATTAAATACCTAAGCTCACTGATTTGTTAACAGACTGGCCGGAAATCAGCAGGTAGTAGTCTTGCGTATGAATGTGTCAGATCCATCTGGCTACGTCACGTCCTTAGGGTGTGTTATACTTGACAATTTTTTATGTGTATTTTTTTTTAAATAATTAATATCTCGAAAACTAGGCCGTTTTAGACCATTAGTTATACTACTTTTTTTACTCCTATTAGGCTCTGGAAGCGATGGTTAAAATCTGTCGGGTTACTCAAATTCACCGTGTATATTTACCTACTTATAATTTAAAAAACTGCATTTAGTGAACATTGACAAGATTAGATCTGTTGCCTTTATCGGATGTTATGATTAAAATAACATGTTTTTCACGGATATTGCAAAATTGATAAGGTAATTTAAGTTCCTGTGGTTGCGATATAATTATCCTCAATATTTTTATCGACATATTTGACAGCAAACGTAAATACGCCGATAACAAAATAAAAGAACTTCCCGTATCTACTTTGGAACCGTGACGACCTTAGGTTAAGGCTCCGTAGATTCAGCGAAGTTAAGCGAACAGAGTTTTTGAAACAGTATATTGCGTCTGTTTATCGGCAATATGGTTTCAAAAAAATTCGACATTGTATAAGAAATAATACTAATAATATCATTGCATTTTCGCGCAATACGAAACGTCCTGTTTATAGCACACATTCTTATGCCCCGATGCATAAATTTGCCTCGTGACGGGCGTACATGATGTCACTGCCCGGACAGGGCTAAATTGTTTAATTCAACTCTTGCTCATGCTACAATACCGTACCAAAGTGCGCCAACGGCTTCTGCCAAAAGAGTACACAAAATACGACTGAAAATGGAACATTACCTCACTTTTAGGGCAGTGACTCATGTTCATAATTACCTCCAGGGAAAGAGAGAAGCGAAGTTATTGTAAAAAGTATGTTGCAACGTCTAAAAATCATGTCATGGCTGTATTCTGTATGTAATGAGTAAATAAATAACATTTTAAATATTTGTTATTCTTGTTTACTTTGGGTATGTGCCTAATTATACGGTGATCTACTTAACCTCTCCATTTAAACAGTAACTCTGTTCTATTTATGTGTTTGAACACAGTTCAAAGTAGTGCTGTACTTGTTAAAACTACAAGGCACACATAGATTTTTGCTTGCTTTACGCTTCTCACCTTGCTGCCCAAATACATTACATCCGCGATATTTGTTATGTCTAATAATCTGGTCCACCTTTTACGTGCACAGCCGCAGACAATGCCAATTGTTCGCTTAGTGCGCCTGCGCATCTCAGGTGATACCTCACTTGGGTATCATAAGAGAGACAATAAACGCCTGATTTTGTAAACTAAGATCTTAATTGGATATACAACTGCATATCTTTCTAGTAGGTAACTAGGTACTAAACTTTTCAACCGCATTCATTAACTGTGTTCACACATATTATTGGTGAGGCCCGATCCCACAAACCACTTCCAAATTCACTGAATCATCTTGTATTTAGGGCTCACAGCATGCATAAATCCTACTTATGTATGATAATGATAGATGCTAATTTGGTCATGACTATTTCGCATCCTGTGTGTTAATTTGTTAATTGTAGGGAGTTAGACGATCTTACATTTTATCCCAAATTTATAAGATCTTTAAATATTTATGGAACAGAAATATTACAAAAACGATCATCATACCATAACACTTAAATATTTATACAACATTCCCATGCAAAATCCGTGAAATTTGTCGCAGTGGCGACGACGATAAGCGCAGCAGCGGTTCACGGCTGATCTTCGGCCGTGCTCACGCACTAAGCATATTTATGACCTGATAATGACATGCATTGTTGTTTTGCAATACAGATTCAGAAGCGTTGATTCTTCATATACGCAACAGTTTATGTTATGTGCTTATTAACCACATAGTTAACATGATATGCACACACCCTAGCTGGCGTCCCGCAGGGTGGCGTGTTGTCTCCTCTTCTTTTTTCCATTTTCATTAATTCCATTGCAAGTAACATTTTCTCATCTTATCACCTTTATGCCGATGATCTTCAAATTTACTTTCAAGGTACTGTTGCTGATTTACCTCAGGTTATTAATACTATGAACAAGGACTTGAACAGTATTTCGATCTGGAGTGAACGTTTTGGGCTCAAGGTTAACCCTGCTAAGACGCAGGTCATAATCGTGGGCAGTCCGAAGCTCATTCCTAGGGTAGATTTTCTTAACTTGCCGGCTGTAATGTTTAACGGAGTCCAGATTCCGTTTGCACACCAGGTCAGGAACCTTGGTGTTATAATTGATCGCACGTTGTCTTGGGTACCTCAGGTGAGCGAGGTCAGCAGGAGGATGTTTGCTTCGATGGGTTCCCTTCGTCGACTACGTAACTTTTTGCCATTCGCCACTAAAATTGCGCTAGCTCAATCTCTCTTTCTCCCCATTTTAGACTATGCTGATATTTGCTATCTGGACCTTACTGAGGACCAGCTGAATAAGCTTGAGCGCCTCCAAAATCTTTCTATTAGATTCATATTTGGCTTGCGCAAGTATGACCACGTTTCCTCCTTTCGTTCTCAGCTCAAGTGGCTTCCTATTCGTCTCCGTAGGGATTCTCACATTTTATCTTTGCTTTACAGTATACTTTTTGTTCCCTCAACTCCTCCATATCTCAAAGAGCGTTTTAATCACCTCACTTCCATCAGATCTTCACATAATCATCTTCTCGCTCCACCGTCTTCATCCACCAAGTTCTATAACAAATCATTCACCTTTCAGGCTGTCCGGCTGTGGAATGCTTTGCCGTTGCATATAAGATGTGCAAAATCTCTTGAAATATTTAAAAATCTGTTGAAACAATATTACTTGTCGCTGCCTTAAGTTGTCTTGTTGTCCTGTAATATATTTATATAATTGTATTATAGTTTGTATGTATGTATCTATGTATTTATACTATACTTATTTATGAAAGTGTGTATTTGAGTGTGTAATTAAGCTTTTCTTGATTTATTCCTGCACTACCTGTTTTTCAACTCTTCTTGAAAATTTCCTGCTACCCAAAGGTTGTCTGGAAGAGATCGCTCTAAAGCGATAAGACCGCCTGTTGTTACCTTTATTTATCGTCTATACTTTTGTAACATGCTTTTCTTATGTTGTGGTGCAATAAAGAATATATTATTATTCTCTTTATTAAATTTTCTTCTTAAGCTAGGTTTTTACAATAATTATATAAAAAGTAAAATATAAAACTATACATACAAGAAATAAAATCATTATAAAAACCTAACCTAGGGTACCGCCGGCAGCGAGACGGGGCCTAAGCTGCCGGTGGTCAGGGCGACAGAGACAGGAACCTCCTGACTATCCGCGCAGTATCCAGGAGTACCGCCTTCTGTATCTGACCCTTGATCCAGCCATCTAGCGAGAGTCTCTTGAGGTGATGGTCGAGACTCTTCGCTATTAAACCGTTCGCCGAAACGACTATCGGGACGATGATCGTCGAATCAACATCCCACATGGCGGTTACCTCGTGAGCCAGGTCTAGGTACTTGCTGGCTTTGTCCTTCTCGGCCTTCAAGAGGTTCTCGTCATGGGGGATGGTGATGTCGACGAGCACTGCCTGGCGTTTCGATGGATCAGTCAGCACGATATCAGGCCTATTGGCAAGAATAGTCCTGTCCGTGATGACAGATCGATCCCAATAGAGCGTGGCACGACCATTTTCGAGAACTGGCGCAGGTGTGTACTTATAGTAAGGCACTTCGGAGACCACAAGACCGTATAGCAGAGCAAGTTGCTGGTGAATAATTCTGGCTACAAGGTTATGTCTGTGCAAGTACTCGCCGTTAGCAAGATGACCACAACCGGAGATAATATGCCTGAGTGACTCCCCGGGACGGCGGCATGCCCGACAAATGTCGACCGTACCGTCCTTCAGGATATATCTCCGGTAATTGTTCGTCATGATAACTTCGTCCGCAATTGCACAGACAAAACCTTCGGTTTCCCCGAAGAGATCCCCGAAACGTAGCCAGTTCACCGACGCGAGCAGATCTACATCGGGCCCTGTGAGGGCCTTGTAGAACCGCCCGTGTAGCTCCTTGCTCCTCCACACCGCCTTGCGGTCCTCGGCGCTCATTACTTTAAGTCTGCGCCAGTTCTCGTTTGCCAATATTATTATTATTATTATGCTACTTCATAGAGTAGGTATCGATTGATTATTTTTAGCCACTTTAGGACAAAGCCACTTTTACAAAACACTTGTAATTTTATATGAATTAAAGTTCAGTTGAGTACGCATAATTAGCTCAAATAAGTACACTTCAGGAAGTAAAAATAGATAGGTATATATTTAATTTGAATTCACTGTTATATTATGTAGACCCGCATAAAACGCGACCCACAAAGTTTTTTCGCATGTCAATTTCGTGGTGCATATATAAAGCAATGCACCCAAGTAGGTACGCTAAATTTGACGCCCAAAGTATGTACCTACCAACACTTAGACATTTGACCATGATTTGCGCCGGCTAAAAGTTGCTCCTTCCATATAAGATTCAAAACGTGCAGCTAGTCTTTTTATTCCGTCGCAGTTGTTCATTTGCTACGATCAATTTTTTATTAGTGTAAATGAGTTTGGAAAAGTGGTAAGCAGTGCGTAAATCTATTCTCAGTGCAAATAAAACGGCAATAGAAATCGCGTCGGCATTTTCTCTACCATATAAAGATAATTTGCTATCAGTAAAAACCTTAGAAGTCACAAGTTGAAAAGTTGCTTTGAGATCGTGAGATCAAATACGCGTTTACGTTTGAATAACGAGTAAATGAATAGAGCTCAATAGACCGACCTTCATGAACTGATTGTGCCAAACAACGGAATATTTCCACTAGTTAAAAGTGCATGTTTTGGTGTCTTCCCATCCGTACTCTTTATATTACAATGTTATACATTTCATTAGGTACTTATCTAAAATTCCGTCGCCTATTCTAGAATTTATATGTCCTATGGTATGGTATAATACTCTAGAACCGAGGGGTACACATGTACCTTTTCGAAATATATAGCGTTAGGAGAAATCAACTATAATTTTCCCACACAAAAAAATACATTATGTTCCTGACGTACGTAGGTATTTAGTGTTAGGTACGTAATCGACTAGCTGATCTCAATATTCTAATTTTGCCGGTCTGAACCTACATGTCTAGAAAGATTGTGTTTACGTTTAAGTTTAAGCCCCCATGGTAGTGGATAGCTAATCGTCATAGCTGCTCTCTAAGTGAGCAAACAAGTAATTAGTATGCGTAGCGTAGGCGCCAATAATGAGATGATGTCACGGTATATCGCTGTTATCAACCTATTCATCATAACTATAAATAAGTATTATGGCACAATTACTTTAAGTAATTCATATTTTTAACTATTTGCTTTGCGTGCATAGATATATTAGGTATTGCTTTCTGTAGTTGGAAACTTGGAAACATATCTTTATCACTTATCAGTTATCAGTAGATGTACTTTGTGCATACTCTACGGATTTCTTAACTATTTATGTACCAGTGTGTATGAAAACGTGAAGGAATGCCAATTAAGAAACACCAGTGTGCCCGGTCGGTACAGATGTTTTTCTAAGAAATTGTAAAGATGGCATGAGAATTGCAAATTAGCACCATCTTGCTATTTGTTAAGCATACACTTAAATTGGTTATTGCCTTGCTAATGCTACGTGCGGGTTAAGCGTTTCTGAACATGAACAAACTTTTTTCCTACCTGTGTACATAATATATGTACCTACATTTTCCTACCTGTGTAGGTACTTGGTATACCCTTTTTTAAGATTTATTTGGGTAAGAAAAAATATTTACTTTACAAATACTTTATCTTATTATGCCTCCGTAGTTTTAAATTTATTTAAAGGTTAGACGCGTTTTATATTGAACGAGTTTTCTACAGAAAGCATAGGAGTTATCGCTGTATATGGGGCAGTAATAAATATTAAGTGGGCGGGCCGACAGTGATGAATTCAGTTTGTGTATCGATCTTTTCCAGCTTAGCATTGACAGTTTCCTTTAACACGTTCGTTGTCCATATACAAACTAATGCGACAAAGTCACACGTACAAGTGTGCTTCCAATAGCTGTGAATCCATTGTGGAAGCACGGACTCCTGCAAAGCAGGTGCATGAGCCATCATCGGGGTCACCCTGTCAGGGAAATAGTCCCCGCAGAAACCGCACCAAACATACACGTAGGTACCTAACTCTGTCGATACTTTTATTGCGTTTTGCATTCCTCGGCGACGCGTCTCGGACTCTCGGTTGCGCTAAGGTTAAATGTTTTTTCGCTCAAACCTACTTTGATGCTTTGAATTTAAAGTTCAATTTCTGTTAACGCCTGCATCACATTGCTATTTTGTTGAAAATGTCCTTTAAAGATGATAGCCAATAGCAGAATGTTCTTTTGGCAAGGATTATGTGGAACATAGGTGTTTCGAACGAGTAACCAATATAGGTACTTAACCAACAAATTAACTGCAATCAATATAATTGTTTTACTTCTTTATTTCTGTATTTCATCGGTCATACAGAGTCGTCTCTTTCCTCTGGACATAGCCAAAGTTAAACAGTATTAAACGCCTAATTTTTGGTTGGACTCATTGAAAAGTTGCTCAGGTCTGCTAGGCATTGCTCTTAACTAACGTCGTGCTTGTGGGCTTTTTAGTTGCTGCTCTGACCTGTCAGTTCGATCTACTAGTTGGTACGGTTTTTTGTTGCCGAGCCATACAATATGCAATAACAATGAATAATTAGGTATGCAAATTTTATTGGTGTCGCATGAACACTTAGTTGCTTGCTATTTGGTTTTTGACCTATAAACCTTATATTACCCCATTTTAATGAACCTTCGAATTAAAAATATTTCAGAGGGGCAGTAAAAGTTTAACATGTGAGATAATATTTAAGTAGGATAAATCTCCAATTACTGGCCATCCTTCAATAACTGGCCCCCTCATACTAACAATGAACTCTGCTCCCCTACAAACATAATTTAATTTAGTATAACGTGGCCAATTATTGAAAGGTAGCCAGTAATTAACACCTTTATATACTAAAAAAATATTATATTATAGGTGAATAGAGTTCATTTTTAGTATGAGGTGGCCAGTTATTGGCGAATCACCCTGTGAGTTTGGAATTTTGGAGATTTGGTCGAACATTATAAAGTAGGTAATTGACGGGGGACTATTTAGATAATAATACATGTTTAATATTAGTAATATTTGTTAAAAGGGGAATATTGTTTGTATTCTAGGTATTGCTGAATAAAATATGTATAGGTATATGTTCCATAATGTTGTATAGGTATTTACAAAGACGCTTGCGCAATTCCTCGATCATTAAAATTTAGCACATAGTGCTAGATTTGTGTTTTCTTTAAGCAGTTAAACCGGTTCAATTAATGGATTAACTTAGATGTCAAAGAAGTGAGAGGAATTCCATGAACAAAGGTCAGTGAGACAGCCAGGATGAAAATGCATAAAATATAGGCGGGTTCTTTCCTTATACATATACATATGTAGGTATAGTTCTTGTCACCGTTTCTGGTGACTGCAACTGTCATCCCTTCCTTGGGATTATGGAACGCTCTCTTGGCTCGCCTTCCTTATATTTTGACAGCCAATTGGGAAAACATTAATTCCGTTGGGCTATTCATTATTATATTAATTATTACTTATGGCCGGTTCCAAAAATCAATCCACCGATAGTTTTCCTTACCAACAGTTACATTTTGACAGATTACCCGTAGAAAATGTGTCAAAATGTAAGTCTTGGTAAGGAAAATTATCGGTGGATTGATTATTGGAACCGGCCATTAGTAGGTACAGTCGCCATCAGATATATCGGAGCGGCCAAAGTGCTCACAAATACCTGAACACGTCTCTATTGTCGAGGCATTCATTAATGACGTGTTCAGATATTTGTGATCACTTTGGTCGCTCCGATATATCTGATGGCGACTGTACCTAATATGTACTTCAGTTACTTGTATAAAATATGTTATAACAATTTATTGTAAGTAGTACCTTAACTTGTACCTAGTGCGAAAAAACTAAAATTCCCTTTCTGGTAACAATAGCTGGCGCCATGACTAACTTTGGATAAGGCCCTGAATCACAATGACTAGTCCAATACTACCTGAATCCAATACATAAAGTATCTAGTAACAAGTGGTCAACATAGATATACCCTGTCTTATAAGGACGGCTTTCCTAATACTGGTTAATGCGGCTTGCTGTGAATAATTCTCTGTCGGAGGCTTTGCAAGCATAATCTGTTATAGCAGACTTAAATCTTATAAACCCGTAACACCGTAGCCTATAAACACTTGTAGCTACTAACTACGGTGTTAACTTACCATTGAGCAGCGTGTATGCTCGTGTGCCACCGTGATTTAAAAAAGTTTTCACAGTAGCATGTTGGCCTATACCAGCGATTTTGCGAAGGTGCGGTCGGTGACGTTTTTTACTGGTCTCTGGCGCTACAGACCGCCGAACCGGCCGGTTGCGCAACCGATGAGATCACCCAACCGCCATCCCGTGCAAACAGCGATGCATTGCCCGATGGCCAATCGCGTGACGTGTATAATGTAGATACGAAAAGACAAAAAAATACGAATAAATAAGGATTTCTATGATCGAAATAGGTACCTACTTCTATAATAGGATGTTTACGAATATTATTGTTTTATTTAAAGTATACCTATACCTACTCTATGTTTCTGTGCAACCACTAGTGTAATGGAAGAGCGTGAATGCCTGTTACAGGTACATACTATACTTAGGTAGGAAGTCCAAACCTCATTGTCATGTACAAAACAGAGAAAAAAAACATTTTCATTTTTCAAAATGCTTCGCATAGCTGGTTGATTATGATTATACTTGTATTGGAAGATGTATCATACAACATATCTGTGTGATATTGAGTTCTCCCGAGTGCCTACATACACGGGGATATTGTGTATGCGCATGTGCAGTCCCACGCAACTATTAAAAAATCGGGAGATGAATCAATTGTGTGTCCGACTGTCCGTTCGTTACCATTTAAGAACAAATGAACATGCTCAACACATCCCCGGACGTTATGTTATGAACACCGTAGAATATAGTTATTTGTCGCTTAAAACACGACACACCTGCAAAATACAACAATCATTGGCATCATTGCTTACAAGCGGAACTACGAACTAATCTCCCACATTCATTTTAAAAGGTAACCGCATCGCGTCCAAAACGATCAAATTCAAATTATTATCTTGTAGCCACTATGTAAGGTTCAAAATAAAAAAGCATTGTCATTAGCTGAATTATGTTTCGTTAGAGTAACGCGAAACAAAAGGTTTTAGCTATGGTCGACCGCCGTGGCGATATGAAGGTCATGGTCATTAATGTCATTATGCAACTTAACCATGCTCAAGGGCCAAATCATGTAAACAAAGAATGTTATAATTATCCAACATGTAAAAAAATCTATACTTACACGTCTTTATTATACTATTTTATAAGTTTTTAAGCCAATGAGAGCATCTGTAGACCATTTTGAGCAACACACCCCCGTAGCTAATTTTGCTGCTGAATGTACAGTACACATACTCATACATACTCTAATGTATAAAAAATGTTAGCCAAAAAGCATATTTCCAAAAAAAATAAAATACATTCCTTTCAGAACATTTGTTTTTATTATGGTAACCTGTACTTGTTTAAGTATAGGTAATCCATGCATTTACTCAATTGACTGAAAACAACCTTCTCGTATGTCTAATGGTATTGTATGCAATCGTTATATAATGTATGCTTTTTCAGTCGAGTACCACGTTTATGCCACGAAACTTGCCGAGTGGCCTAATTAAGGTACGAGGCTTAAAAAGCTAATTATATAACTATTGTATACAATAATACATTTTCTACGAGTCAACGGAAATAATAATTTATTAAACAAACTTGGTACCGGTAGTAAGAATTACGATGAACAACTACGAAAAAACGAAGTTTTCTTAAATCGACTATTTTTTTAACTTAAACATCCTGTAGCTCCTAAAGTATCGATCGTAGCGTAAAAATAAATATAACCAATTTTGTAGAAAAAATTATGGAAAAACTTTTATCCGAAGTAATTATAATAGTTATGATGAGCAAGTACGAAAAAACGACGTTTTCTTAAATCGACTATTTTTTATCTCTATGTTTACTTGAACACCCTGTAGCTTCCAAAGTATTGATCGTAGAGTAAAAATAATTATGACCAATTTTGTAGGAAATTTTATGTAGAAACTTTTGTCTGAAGTAATTATAACGACGAACTACACCCTCAGCACAGCCCCCACCCTCGAGGACTTTTAGTATGTTCATCTGGACACGACAAGGTATAACTGTACCAATTTTGAAAACTACACGAATTTCCCCTGATTTTATTAATTTTCTTATGCTAAATATTATTTTCCGTGGTACCAAATTAATTAGAATATTATTTTGTTTCCAGGTAAACAATGCTACATTTATCTTCACGGCCCCCAGTATACAGTATGTGCCTAATAGTATTCCATACTACACTACACTAATATTATAAAGAGGTAAAGTATGTGAGTGGCTAGAGCTTTGTAGGTACGTTTGTTAGTTCTAGTAATCTCCGGAACTTCTCATACGATTTCAAAAAATCTTTCACCTATGTGTATAGAATGGACTTTCGGGGTGATATAGGCTATATGTATGTAAGTAAATACTTTATTGTACACAAGACACAGGTAAAAATACAGACAAAATAGGTTAAATTGGTACAAAGGCGAACGTATCCCTGTAAGCTATATTTTACCCTGCCGCTTCGATTGCAATACGGGTATGCAGCCAGCGAGTAAGAATATACGATTCTAATTTGAACAATTTCAGTGTTGTAGAAAGATCCTAGAACCGACACTAACACAGTCCACCTTAATAATCTGTCGATCGTTAAGCCTATGTAATGCAGTATTTTAATGAGACCAAGCTGTCGTCAGTCAACAATCTAGATGTCTCTAACCACGTCCATAAAGAAATAAAACGAGAAACTCTATACCTAAAGAAACGTGTTCTCGATAAGTTTAAAATAGAGATGACACAAGTATTTATCATGACACCGTTGACGCTCGTTTTATCAAGCCAGTATTTATAACGTCACTTGGCTTGGATAGCCTTGTAGTTAACTTAAGTATCATTATGTACCTACTTACTTACCAATCATACATGGATGCAGGTTAAATAAGATAGCAAATGTGTATTGTATATAGGCAATACCGTATGTCACGGTGCGATATTGGGACGCAAAAATTCATCCCACAGGATCTTTTTAAAGGGGTTTTGTAGTTGATTTACTGTCATTTCACTCATGGTAAAGCACACAACAAACGATGCAATTTGTCATCACACGTGACAAAGTCCCAGCTAAAGTTATAGTTATGTATTGTTATATCTTTCCAACTATAGCTGCGTCTCTGCCGGATGTTGTGACAAATTGCAAGGTGTGTAATCTGTAGGTAATATAGAGACGTAAATTAGGAATCTATCTTAGTACAATTTTAGCAACCGTAAAATTCAGAAGGTTCTGAATTCTATTCTTCAGATATCCTTTTGTTTATATATTGATTACATGGCAGAAAATTTAACCATAAGTATAAATTAAATGTAAGATTCTATTTACTTTGTGTTCTTGCAAATAATAATCTTGAATCTTGGAAATGTCAAGATGATAAAATATGCACTGTAATCAATAATTGGTAGTATTTTAAGTTGAAAATGCCACCGTAATGAACACGGTGGCATTTTCAACTGAAAAACAGAATGAATTAAAAAACAGTGAACTTTTAGAAATTTATTGATTCATGATCTGTCTTTATATTAGATATAGACGTGATAAATTTAGTGAATGCTGGATCAATGAAAACTCAATCATTAGCCAGTTAGATGGTTACGTTTCTTTTAGTTCAACTAAGTTTATAAACAAGTCAGGCGGGGTGATTGTTTATATTCACAACAAGTGGTCTCCATCTTTTTTGGAATTGAATGTGGACGATTCGAACTGTGTGCTTGCTACTGTGCCGAACGTCTTCTCAGTTGTGGCTATATACAGATCACCGAGTTTTCGTGACGTTGTCGCTTTTACTACCTCTCTCGACTTGGCCTTAAAATCCATCGACCCGTCCCCCTGCCTTGTTCTAGCGGGGGATTTGAACATAGACATCTCGGACTCTACTATTCACGCTCACTCCTCAGAGTATCTATGTACTTTGGCTGAACACTGTTTGGTACCCTGCGTAAACACTGTCACTCACCATAAGTCCTGTTTGGATCATATTTTCGTACCAGCTCAATGTCAAGCTGAGTCAATGGTGTGTTCCGCTGACGTATCTGATCACGATATAACTATGGTGGGGATCTCGGTTCATCTAGATAAACCAGTCAAATCTGAACGCGTAAAAATGGTTACAGATTACGATTCGGTTAGAGCAGAGTTAAAGTCTACAGACTGGACCCCCTTACTACGTAGTTCTAACGTTGACGGTGCCGTAGACTTATTCTCCTCAGTGATCAGTAATACTTACCTTAACTAAACACTCTAAAAAGGTGAAATTTAGCCGTTCAAAGTACACTTTGCAACCTTGGATGACCTCCGGCTTATTAAGATGTTCTAGGCACAAAGATAAACTCCATCTGGAATCTCGTAAAGATCCTAATGATAATTAAAAAAAACTAGTTTATACCCGATATAGAAATTTTTATATCTCATTACTTAGAAAACTAAAGGAAGAATTTGATAAAAAGGACCTGATTGAAAACAAAAATGCGCCCCGTAAACTCTGGAACTCGATAAATCGCATCACGCATAAAAAGTCCAGAGTGAATTGTTCAGATGATCTTGTTAATGCTGAGAGCTTACCTAAGGAGGCTCTCAATAAGTGCAACGAATATTTCTCGACAGTTGGCTCTGAATTAGCTAGTTCCATTTTATCGGATTTAAACGAATCTCAGGAGTCTCTAGCTAGAACATTCTGCTATAACCGTACAACTTCTAGTTCTTTCTATTTTCTGCCCACCACCCCACATGAGATACTTAGTCTCATAACAGTTCTTAACCCACATAGCTCTACTGGTTCTGATGGTGTGGGCAATGGGGTGTTAAAAAAGTTGGGCGATGTAATTGCTGAACCATTAGCTGCTATCTTTAACCTCAGCATAGAGTCAGGTTATTTCCCGCAGAGCTGGAAGACTGCGACGGTAATCCCAATACATAAAGGAGGACCTTCGAACACTCCAAATAACTTCCGGCCTATCTCTCTTCTGGGGGCTTTCTCTAAACTTCTCGAGCGCGTTGTGAATAAACGTCTAACTCATTATCTGGAGCATAACAAGTTTATATCTGACCGCCAATTTGGATTCCGCCAAGGGAAGTCCACTGAAGATGCGGTGACATTGTTAGTAGATAGCGCTGTATCTCACCTCGATGGGGGACGCCAATGTGTCGGAGTCTTTCTTGATCTCGCAAAGGCTTTCGATACGGTGTCGATTCCCATACTTCTCAAAAAGCTGGAGTCCTATGGCATTCGTGGTATCGCTCTAGATTGGTTTACTAGTTACCTGTCTGGTAGAAGCCAGTGCGTTAGAATCGGTGACAAAGTTAGTGACCTGAAACCTGTGTCATTTGGCGTACCACAAGGGAGTATTTTAGGACCCACGCTTTTTACAGCCTATATTAACGACATATTGACACTGGAATTGGATAAGTGTGAAATTCTATGTTACGCTGATGACACGGCGTTACTGTTCCATGGTGATTCTTGGCAGGATGTACGAATTACGGCTACGGAGGGTTTAAAAAGAGTTAAATATTGGTTAAATTACAATCTTCTAACAATGAACGCCACGAAAACGCAATTCTTATGCTTTCATAAGACTGCTTCATCTCGCCCTGTAGCTCTTATGAGGAATCTTAAAGTGCACGTATCGAACTGTGGTGCTCCCCATATGGCTGATGACACGAGGTGTAACTGTGCATGTATCACCAGAGTTGGTTCCGTTAAGTACTTAGGTGTTATGCTGGACGAGAATCTCAACTTCAAGAAGCATATAGCAGCTACATCTAAAAGAGTACGAAAATTTATGTATACAATGAAATTGTTAAGAAACTGTGCTGATAGAAAGTTGTTAAAACTGATTTATATTTCCTTGTGTCAGTCTATCCTTGATTATTGTATTTTAGCCTGGGGTGGCTGTGCTAAGTCTTTACTACTAACCTTAGAACGTGCCCAAAGAGCAGTACTGAAGGTTGCCCTGCGTAGACCCCGGCGCTTCCCTACTGTAGACCTCTATAAAGAAGCTGAAGTGTTAAGCGTGCGGAAATTATTCTTGTATCGGGCTGCCATCTTCACCTACAAAACAATTCAACAACTCCCATCCTATCCTGAACTACTAAAGAAAAGAGTCTTTAAATGTCCGTTACCGGCTGTAAAAACTGCTTTTGCCAAACGCTTTAAACTATATGTCCTTCCTCATATTTATAATAACATTGTTAAAGTCTGTGACATAAAACTCTGTCGCTTGGCTGTAGCTAAAACTCGAATACGTGAGCTCTTGGCGTCGTGGACGTACAATCAGGCTGAAGAAGCGTTAAAGTAAATTAATGCTCACTCATTTGCATCCTTCCCTTCTCCACACACACTTACACTACCTACACTCACTCCTCCTACACTTATTCACATAAATAAATTCACTAAACTAAATATTTAAATTTAAATTGTTAAGTCTCTTTAGTGTTTTTTTTTTTCTTTTTTCCTTCTTTTATATAGATAAATATACTGTAAACTTTATTTAATACGAAATTATTAAACTATGTAATATATTAGATATTACAAATATGTCTATAAAACTACTCTAGTATTAATAGTGTCTAATGTTACTTTTCCGTAATTGTTGTATAACGCCGCATGATATTCTGTAACGCTCGTAAGCGATCCCGACTCCCACGATACAGGCTGTGCCTAGTGTGGAAGTCACCGATCATGTAAGTTGTTAAATTTATTTTTGGTAAATAAACTATTCTTATTCTTATTCTTATTCTTATATACTGGAAACTGTGTAGTTTTCAACGTATAGACCAAGTATTATATACCAAAGAATGAAGTTCCATGTTTTAGTCATATCTTAGAGTAGATGTAGGTTTATTTACTGCACCATCAATTTAAACCAAAACGTTCACCGACAAAGTTCCATGTTCAACCCGCTTCACTAAATTACCATATAATATGACATGTTGGTGTACACCCTTATGGGTACCAGTATAAGGCTTACTGGGTCAGTCAGGTCGCGTTTCTGGCGCAATTTATCGATGTGGCCGTCTAACTGTAGATAAAATCTTCACATATGTATACATGTAGGCATCTGAAATATGGAGTAGCTAGTTAGTTAACCTACCTAAATATACATTGAGTATATTTAGGAGCATATATTATATTATTTGAAAATAGATACAGTACTTTAACCATGCATTATAAGTTTCAATCTTAAATAGTATAAACCTTGGTAATACATACTAGCAGTCTCTTTCTTTCTTCTATAATAGGTATAACTATTTCAACGATTTAATTTAAAGTTAAACTATTTTAAGCATCGTTATACCTCACCTACTCTTTTATGTTCCTTTCTCTATCTATATATTTTTACTGTCAACACTTAAATCACGGGACCCATTCTGATCCGGTTTTCATTACTTAACGTGAATTGAGTCTCGGTGAAATGTCGGATATGTAATTTATTTATTTAATGGCTCATGTACAGCACTGGACGGCTCTCCCTCGCGATCCCTAACATCGTTTGTCCTAAAATCACTTGCCCGAACTGTTGGCATTAGCGCTAACGATCAATTGCCATAACAATCATTTCCCATAATATAATGATTGCCCTAAAACTCAGTTGCCCAAATCATTTTTACCATAATTATTAATATCCCTAATGTTATTTTGCATATTCCTCGAAATCCCTAATAACGTTTCACCTCATGTCATTTATCTAAGTGTTGTTGTCCTAATGGGCATTAGCCCTCACGATCAATAACAATAACAATATTTATTCATAATGTAATGATTGCCCTAAAACTCATTTGTCAAATAATGTACGGCCCGACAACCCGTGTCCACTTTTTGTGGACGCGGATTATTGGGTCGTGCATTATCAGGGTGGACAAAAATGGCTTGTCATAAGCGAACTCTGTTTTAGGTCGGTTCAATTGTCCCTCAGACCAGAAATAGACACCCCGCAGCGGGGTGGCGTCGACTCGCTGCACTGCTATCATACAACACACACACAAATATAGGACAAACTACAATAGTACGTACAAAGTTAGGAAAAATAATCATTAGGATTAACGATCATTAGGCTTACTGATAATTATGATACATGACTATTATGGCACATAACGTTAGGATGAATAATCGATATGGCAAGTGACGTTAGGAAATATAACATTATGGGGAAAAAAAATCATCCATACGATGTTAGGAAAACTAAAGATAGGGCATATATATGAGTGTTAGGACAAATGATCATTATGACATAAAACGTTAGGGAATGCAAAGGATTCCGATATAGATCCCACTGGACTGGTGGCAAGTTTTTAGGAAAATTAAATATGCAGCGATATACTGCAGGTAACTAATTATGCAGATCTGAAAATACATCATATCGTAACTTACTTCAAAGATCTCGACGGATGTTATTTCGTGATTAGATTTCTTTTAAGTACATTATTTTTAATACTTTGATCTAAATTAAATTCGTTTTGTTCTGATGTGTTTAGTAGATTTATGTAACGAACACCTTGTTTATAATGGAGTTTTTCCACCGACGAGCGAGCCGAGATGATGCCAGAAATGTAATACTGTCAGCAATAAAATAGTGATTTGTTGTATTAGTTTCCTTGCCGATAAACAGCTAATCGATTGATCGTCTGCAGTATCTAGCGTACCTAGTTCTATGTTTTATATATTCTATGGTAGAGATTAAATAAATAATTGCGATCCTGTTAACACGTTCACGGGCACAAGACCATCTCGAATTACTTGTCATACGACACAGAAATTCTCCATACAAAATGGCATTACATCTGGGGACGGATTGTCGTATTACTCCGTTTTGAATGTTTGTGTTGCGGCAGTTACGGTCACAGACGTGACCGCCTGTAGACGGACATTCATATCAAGCGAGTACTAAAACTTGTGTTACGGCACTAACGGCCACAGACGAAATCGGCTACAGAATTTGTCCGTCCACAGACGTAGTGTCACAACACGATGCTTTGTCAATGTGTGCGTGACAGAGGTAACTTTGTGTGCAAAAGCTGGCGTGTTTGCTGTGGCACTGGCGGTTTGTGTTACAGCCAAAAACGGCACAGAGTCATATGCTTCCTATAAATACTATGAAAAATAGTCGACTGTGGACGGAGCTCCACTTTTGGTGACATTTAAATTCCCGTCTACAGCCGTAGTGCCATATTACGAGGGTCTTCATTCACGTCTCTCGACGTACTGTCCGTGAACGTGTTAGACGTATGCACATCCAGTAATCAGCCTTGCATTCTAATCAGTTATGGTTTAATTTAATACCCTCTCTTCAGGCGAGTATGAGTAACTGCGTACACGCACGCAAGCGTCGGTCTTGCTAATCTATGGTCACAGCTAATCTGGTTCGTCGATCGATTTGAATTTTGAGTTTACGGATCGGTTGGCAAGTGGGGCATAGGATTATGGTATAGTGAAAAACAATAGGGGCGTAGACCCTTAATAAAATAACCAATAATGTCATATTTTCTCGAATAAGTTTGTGTCAAAAATTTCATTTTTGGTTCAAGCTTTTATTGCCGACTGTACTTTTCTGTATACCATCATCAACTGCTCATTGAGACGATTCTAACGAGCCCAAACTCGATAGGGTTATTTGGTTTTATTACGGAGTTCCTATGGCCACCTTCTGTCTCCATCATCATATCAGCTCGATGGTACCATAATATTGAATTGTCATCCAAACTATACTTATACCTAAAATTTCAGCTCAGTCGGTCGCCGGGAAGTGGGTCTAACTTGCAAGATTTGACGGACAACTTACTTACATACATACTTTTATACTTACATACGAACAAGTCAAGTTAATACAAAGCTTCTAAAAAGGATAAAAAATGTAGTCAAATGGAGAAGAAATCAACGCAAAAGGTTAAATAATCACGAAGTTATAAGTGTCCAAAGTTTTAAGAAGGGTTATGTTCTGTCCCTTTTTCGTAAAACGCAACTTCATATGAAACGATGACGCTGGAAGAATGTGACGTCACAGAAGACGGCAACACGTTCCGTGCCCATCGTGTTAGGCGCCGCCATCGACGCGGCGCCCGCCCCGCCCGGCAGCATCCTGTACTGTGACGTCACACACCGTTTGCGTTTTCTCTCTCTAACAAGCAATATTAAAACGGTTTTAGCTTCGTAATTCTTTGAGATATCTCAATGGGATTTTCGTCACTAGGCATATTTTTTTGCCTTTTTTCTTTTGGGGTAATAATAATTTTCAAGTCTACACCCCTATTGTAAATGTAATGGTTTTATGGTACGGTCATAATGTTGTAAGGAACATGTGAGTAAGGAGAGATGTCGGCGGGCCCGAATCGATATAATTTACTTTAAAAACTAAGTTTTAACGGACTTCAATTCAGTACTCTGCCAAGCCACATGATCATTTCCACATTTCCTCTCCACTTTACCACATAAACATTGATTATTACAGAAAAAAACCACGAAGAAAATACCAAAATGACTACATGCGTGCCTAATATATTTGAGGAGTTCCCTCAATTCCTCATGGATCCCATCAACCAACTTGATTTTTGAAAAAAATGGGACCAATTTGGAAGCGTACAAACAAAAAATAATTGTATGAATCGGTTGATAAAGACGGAGTTCTGAGGTAACAAACATAAATAATAATCATAAAAAAATACATACAACTGAATTGAGAACCTCCTTTATTGGAAATCGGTTAATATAATATAAGGCGCCTGCGGCAAATCCCCATTTTCATGACTCTGTTTTTTAAAACCAAAATTACAGACATACAGCGTGTCTCTGACTTTGGGGCTATAAATGCAAATGTCAATTATGCTCCTTAAACGGAACTACTTTTGCTCTACAACTTTTCAAAAATACGTTCTTTTTATATTTTCATTATTCCATACAAATAAAATAAAATGTTCAATGTAAATCATCCATTAGTTAGTTTTCATACTTGTCAGTGTCATGGATGTCAAATAATGAGGCCGTGTTTGCAATACATTGATGGTACAGTTAAAGTTCAAACGCGAATAAATTATAGAAATAATAGTTATTTTACAAAGTTGCGGAACAAAAGTGGTTCAGTTTCAGGACCGTAATGGACATTTGCATTTAAAGCCCCTAAGTCAGAGACACGCTGTATATTAGTTAGCTTTTTTTCTGTCATTAAAAAACTAAAATCATTACCTATCGTAGCTAACTAGTAATGTTATTGTCAACTTTAATTTGCATTTTACCCTAAAGGTAAATTTCGCACTGTCTGTCACTGCCATCAATATGCGCTTATTTCGTGTCTATCATAAATCGTTGATGCAACTTTTGCCATGATTTGCAGTTTGCCTCGCCCGTCAATTTCGGCAGGCTCATTATACCTACTAACCTTTCATAATTGACCATATCTTAATTGGGTTAATGTTCTGAACATGTTGTTTGTGATGTAAGATGTTGTACTTAATCACTGTAATTTTACGGATTTGCATAGGTAATGTCGTACCTATAGTAGAGCACTGTGATTCCATGATCAGTTTGAGAAACTTCCCGGCCTTCATATGTTATTGCCAATGTTAATGAAGTTCTATGAGAGGTCATAAAATTGGCAATGACAGAATGACAGATGATGTCAGAAATCAATTGTTAATCTTGATAAATACCTACATAATAAAAATATATATATGTACGTGTCGGTACTCGTATCTATTATAAAAGTATTTATTTAAGTTCATTGTATAAATATATTATTTCACCATTTTCTCGTTCTCACTACCTTATCCTGCACTAAACAAACGTTTCTTTTACGCCGATGCGCCGCAATGGTAGACTGGTAGAGAATACCATATGGCATTAAATCCGCCATTTGTGCCTTCTTAGTGCAATAAAGTATAAATAAGTAATAAATACTTATTGTGTATCCATTCACCAAATATACGCTCATTTAAGTTACGAGATAACTTGACCATTGCAGTATACACGCTTATGGCCGGTTCCAATATACTCCAGGCAAAATACGGTTTTGAAAAACATTAATTTATAATAACGTTTTTTTTGTTTATTTCAATTTAAAATGTTATTCTAAGATGATTTATTCAAGAATCCGACAAACTTTTCATCCGGAAGTAATTATGTAGATTTAAATGAAGCATGCATTGTCTTTTTTTGTACCATTTATCTTGTATATTATAGAGCAAATGTAAATGAACCAAAATAAAGACAAAATTATTATTATTATTATTATTTTACTTCTCAGGAGCTAGTTAATTTATCATTTTTTTCATGTCTGAAATTTTGTCGGATTTTGTGACTGGGTAACTATTTAATTGATAATATATCCGTTACTTACACATAAAAAATTAGCTATTATAAATTATTTCCAAAATTGTCATTTTTTCCATACAAGTTTTCAGTTCATTGACTGGACTAATAATCAATCACCGGTGTGAAGTTAGCGGCCAAAGTTAGCGGCCGATGATAACCCGACCAAATTAAGAAGTTAGGTATGTTTTTTTTTTAACTAGAATACTGACAAAACAAGCAGAAATAATCAATCCACCTATAGTTTTCCTTCCCGGCAGTTACAATTTGACAGATTACTCGTAGAAAATAATGACTCAAAATGTAACTGTTGTTAAGGAAAACTATCGGTGGATTGATTATTGGAACCGGCCATTATTAGAAGACTATTTTGATATAAAACATTATAGTATCACATAGAAAAACTGTTAAAAAATCTTCCTGGTTCATTTGCTACAATTTTCTTGCGATCTTCCTTGTCGAATTTAATTCTGCTATCTGTGTAGTTATAAAATGGAGACGACAAGACAAATGGTTAGAGCTGATTGTATTTATAAACAGCTGACATGATTAGAGGTTAATAACCCTTCAGGGCGAGGCGAGAACTCAAGGTTGGCCTCACAAAAACTGCACCACAAAAACTTATCAGAAGCAATGGCGTGACTGACTCAGAGTTCCTGGCCAATATAAAAACAGAAGCTAAATTGATTTACATATGTCGACATCATCTCAATATATAATCAAGCCAATCTGTCATTGTCAGATTTAGAGTAATTATGTAGGTGATTACGTTTTAATGAATCTATTTAAATAATAAATAAAGAAATTAATAAACATGCTTAGACCAATTCCTTACGTTGGACTAAAAAAAATATTTTAAAGCTGATTTCCCACCGGAGGGGCGAGACGAGACGAGGCGAGGCGAGAATTGAAATTTGTATGGCACTTACTATTTCCACCGAGCGCGCGCGAGGAGAGAATTGAAAATTTGCCATACGAATTTCAATTCTCGCCTCGCCTCGTCTCGTCTCGCCCCTCCGGTGGAAAATCAGCTTAACCCTGTTACCAGGGCTGTTATTCGCTACGCGCTAAAGCGGCTCACCCCGCCGGTAACCCGTCACGAAACTAGACCTCTACCTGCGCTTAGTTACTACGCATCGCGGTGTGAAGTTATATTTGTGGGTGAGCGTTGAGGTGAGCTTAAAACAAGTTACAGAATAGAGGGGCTGGGATGCTAATGCGCCTCACCTCGCCCGTCACGCTTAACGAAACTAGACCTCTAATTACGCTTAGTTACTACGCATCGCGGTGTCAAGTTATATTTGTGGGTGACGTGAGGTTAAAACAAGTAACAGAATAGATATACACAGTTTACTACAGTTCAGATCTATCAAATACAAAAACCTTCAAGTAATCAAAAAGGTCTCTTTTGCCAGAAACGTTCTGTAAAACCGCTAATTAAAACTTCAAGTAATCAACCAGCCAGACAAGTGTCTTTCGTCTTTTCGTTATTCCAAGAAATTAATACAGGAACGAAAGTGTAAGAACACGATTAGTCGCATCAATTACGGCGGCTAATTACAACATGAAAGAGACAATGTATAAAGCTGGGTAGTCACGTACGGCGGTAACACAAGTGCGGTGATATAACGGCCAAGGACGCATTAGATCATCTTGCGGTCAGTTTACAGCATACAGAGGTTGCGCAGTATGATTAAGAATTGTATTGAAACAAGATCTGCAGCTGTACAATACTCGACTAGGGTGGTAAAACAAAGATGTCTCAGGTCGCAGGTATTATTCGATGTAGAGTTGTGCTTTAAAAAAAGCGCTCCGAACTCAGTCAATCGGTCAAAGGAACTAGTTCGGTTTTGTAGTTCCTTTAGTTCAGGAGCAACTTTAAGATATGGGAGTGAGGAACCGTTTCGATCTATGAAAGACGCGGAACTGAAGGACTCGAATGAACGATTTGACCGAACTGCCGGAAGCTCGTCGGTTCAGAACTACATATTGTCGCAGTTTAAAAACTGTGTGTATGTAAGGGTGAGTCACATTTTTATTTTAGGCAGTTAGATTATCTGTTAGATTTCGTTTCGACGTTCTCTGACAACTGAACTAAAGACAGAAGATCTATTCAGATCGTAATAAAGGAACTAGGTCGTTGCGTTCTGCGATGGGAATTTATTCCTAATATTTCCTAGTTCATGACAGACGCTAGACAAAGCCTGAGCCGAAAACAATGGCGATAAAATGCTATTACCCCCCGTGAAGAGTTAAGTCAAAGTAAATTAAGTCTTCTCTTGGCCGGTAAATGGGATTATCCGCAAGCGTAGCGGACGGTTTTATCACTTCATATAGTTCGGTAATCGGTATATGACGTAAAAATATTATAAATGCTAACATTTTGTGTAAGCAAGTACCAAATACAAAATTAATTGTATACATTTTCCATGGCCGGTATTTCATTTAAAAAAGTGACGTGCCCCTGATGTGTCGGATATCCCCACTTTCATGACTCTAGTTTTACAAAAGCAGAAATCCAGACATAAACTAAAAGTGATATCCTAAGGGATATCCCCTTCTCTAATTTTACAACCATATTCAACCAGACCAGAAAGCACTTCTTCACCTTGAAATAATAATAGCTTAGCTTACTGTATATCTGTTTACTGTTAACTTGTTCTTGTTTACTGTAGATTTTAGATCATTGTGTTATTTAGTTTAGATAAGCGGAGTATAATATATTCACAAAAACATGTCCGGATAAGAATTGCTCATAAGTACAATAACTTAGACTTCGTTTAGGTAAAGAAGAAAATAGTGTTTTCATTATAGTAACATTCCAGATCTTAAGTTATCATACTTGTATTTATAACAGGTACTAATTTTGCTACAGATTCTTTAAGTTATCTTGAATATTTACCTATTGTACAGTCAAGTGTAAAAATATGGGTGCATACAACTTACTCATAAATATGTATGTCCCATGTACATATTTATGAGATATGATATTTTTGCACTTGACTGTACCGTACCTACTTACGTTCATCAGTATTTCATGATATATTTTTATTTTGACATAAATGCAAATTTATAATGTAAGTACCTAATGTAATCTATGCTACTATGAATATTATTTGTGTGTAATGATTATTATATGTAAGTTTGGGTGTTTGTTATTTAACGACACCTAGAATACTAAACGGATATAATGAACTGAGGCATATAAATGGTTTATAGCCTGGAGTGAAACATAGGATACTTTTATCCTGAAAATCATTCCTCAAAAGAATTAAAAGAGTGTGTAGCAGTTGATAGGCTGATTATCAAAAAAATGTGGCGTTCCAAACGCTGTCCTTACCACCCCCCATATTAACTATGGTACAATTCAGTGGCTAACTGAGTTTAATCTTAGAAAATCTGAATCTATGCTCGATACCGAGAAATATTAGCGGCGCTGTGCACTTTTTGTGATGGGGAAAACTTGTTAAACTCGCCACAGGTCACGTGACCGTAAGATGTCACGTGACCGTGAGATTCGAGAGATACTCGCAACAGGTCACGTGACCGTAAAGCTGCGTACGAATTTGAGCGGCCCAGCCTGAGGCATGCTCGCCCCGCGCGGCGAGCTGCTCGCGGGCCAATTTGGTGCACATAAACATGCGCGGGCAAGGCAGCGCGCTTGCGGCGAGCCGACATTGTGAGTCGTTCAAAATGGCGTCGGACACGATGACAGCCGCGGCTGCGTTTATCGTAATTCACCGAATTATTACCAAAAATAAGAGAAAATCGCCTCGGTGGTGTATGAAACAGTTGTACATCCTTCTGGCCGCGGCACGCTCGGATACACGTCCAAATTACGCGAGGCACGCACACTGAGGCGCCTTTGAGCACGGGCAAAAGACCGACTCTAAGGAGGCTCGCCGGGCGCCGCTCGCGCACAGCGCGTGAGTGCGTACGAATTAGAGCAAAATAGGTGAGCCGTGCGTGCCTCAACCCGAGGCTGCTCAAATTCGTACGCACCTTAAGATGTCACGTGACCGTAAGATTCGACAGATTGAAAATTCGTAAGACGTCCGTGACCTGATCGAAAAACTGTTACAATGTCATAGAGTTTTCACTTCTGCCGGCACTCCCGGAGTGCAACCCGTTTTTTTTTTGTTAATTTTTCATTGTTGTTAATTTTAATGTTAATTAATAATCTCAATATTATAAAGATGGTAAAGACAAACGCTGAGCGTTTAAAAAATATCACAATACGTAAAATATTGTAGTAAAAATATTTCTGCTTTTACATTAGCATTTAGTTTTATCGTCATATCTACCACAAATAAAGTAGCATGTGTGTTGTTTACGTCTGCCGGCCTTGACATGAATCGCCCGACACATTAGTGTCACCTTCCGAGCTGTTGAAATTAGGGGACGGCATACGGCGACCTTTGTTTCGGTGTACTTAAAAACTTGCACCGACAGGGTGCTCCGCCGAGTGATTCCATCTGGGGTTGGAACCTTGACATAATTATTCAGAAATGTATTGTGATAACTTATAATTTCATAATTATTTGGGTCAATCAACTATTATTTTTGGTCGTTGCCGTGATTACGTCTCCTGGGTCACTATTTTAAACTATGGTCTTATGGGGTTTATATCCACTAAACATGTGCTTTTGTTGTATCTAATAATGGTAAACCCATTCCATGGTGGGGCATCTCCTTAGCACGATAGGAGTCCAATTTATAGTATTTTTTTCCAAGAAACTCTGTCACTGTTGCCTATTGGCTTACCAGGACGTGCCAGGACAAAACAACAGTAAGAAAAAGTTGATTGACCTATTTTATGATATCTTAGTAATAGTCACTTACGTTATATATACGAGTTACGATTTTACAAACCCAAAAAAGGCAACACTTGCACTGGTCAAATGACCAGTCGTTATTGTTCCAACGCATCAGTTTTGCCTGATTAGACTCGCTTTATAACTTGCAGCTTTGTGAAACTGTTACTGAACGTTAGATTACTATTTTGGCCATTGGGTCAACTACAGCCTTTGGGCCTATACCAACGGCGGTTCTGCCAAAACTCTATGCAAATTGCTTGATACTTTTTTAGTGCGCTTAAAGCAATGTAATTTGTTTTGAATAGGTAGTTAATCTGTGATGCCGTATTAGTCGTTACATTGTTAGAGATTTCCCATTTAACAACCCTATTCTTTAAAAAGCTATCACACCATCAACATCCGGGTATAAATAGACCACTTTACAAAAATCCCTCTACACTTAATAAGTGTATGCAACATAAGCTCATACATATTTGGGCGTGTGCATAATGCGCCTAAATTACGCGGACCTCTAAATTCCCTTTCCACTTCTTTGACCTCAGTTCACCAGCAATTTGTTGACATTATTGCAGTCTCTAAAGATCTCTAAAATCTCAACTGTGATATGGGCCAATAGGTCACTGTTGTCTGGTGGTGTTGACAATGACTGACATTGGCGCCTGCGCCGTCAATGGGTGACGTCATCACGCCCATTGCCAATACATCGCAGTTAAAAATGTCGGTCAAGTGCGAGCGTTAACAGATTTTTAATTAGTTTGTTATGGTTCTCTCATCTACACTTTGTTGAAAAAAACTGTTGAGTTCTTAATCCCTGAATGATTTGGTTTATTTGATTGACTTTCATTTTATGCAGATTTTCGTATGTTCGGATCGAATCTCTGTTCAAAGTTAATGTTTGTATCGAAAATTGAACTGTGTACTTATGCGCTTACGTAGGCTTTGTATTGTTAATGTTTGTACGTAAGCGCTTTATTGTAACTACACAAGTCATAGGTTAAAAACAATATTCTTACATGTCGCACAATATTAAAGTACAAAGGCGAACTTATCCCTATAAAGGCTAATGCGTGCTCCAGATTACTCATTGTTACTTTCAGAACCAAAATAGCAAGTATTCATAAAGCCAATGAGCGTATATTATTTTACCGAATGAATTGAAACCGGCGTAGTAAGTTTGCGGTTTTGCGGTCGCTCGGTTAATTGGGTCCATTAAATGATATCTTAATGAAGGTAATAAATAGTACGGCACGTACGTGAGTCTAAGCCTTAGAAGGAGCCTCTATCTGGGGGCACGGTAGACGAGCCAAGCGAAGCGCAAGGGCAGGCAGACACTACCTACCTTTTCTCGAAGCGCTTCGTCGTATTAATTAGAACATAGCCTCTTATTGCAAACTCGCCACCACCATAGTTAATAACTTAAAAAAAAATCAATGGCACATATAGCTTATTCTTCATTTCACCCATCATCCATTACAACCATATTCATCATTCATACATAGAATCATCTTATTCCATTAGAAATCATTTAAGTACCCGCATTTTTTTTTTTTTTTTTTTTTTTCATTTCAGTCGCCCGTATCCTTCGAGGGGACTGCTTTCTGGTAAAATCAAAGAAGAAAAACAAAAACCCTCAGAAGTTGTGTTTGGATTCATTATTCCAGATACATTTTACTCTACGTAGATGAAACGTGGCGTGGCAAACGAACGAACAGGCATCAAGGTGATTCAAACAACTGGTAGAACACTAACAAATGCCTTAAATTAATTTAAAACAACAGCTACAATTAATTTGCTCATAATTAAAAACTTGGCACGAGAAACTAATTTGAAAACACGACAAGTCAGTGGCGCCCTATTTACAAAAATGTCTAGACGGCGAGCCAGGCATATAAAAGTCTATATGATGTTGTCATTCTAAGTTAGGGGAAAAGGTACTATGTGTCAATAATATAAATTAAGTATTCTATAGACGAGGGACAGCAGCTTGCTGACGTCATAACTTACCAAACCGACTTACAGGGTACCTAATTGTGAAGCTGATAGCGACATTAGAGACATCAATTGGTTTAATTTACATGTTTCAAATATAATCCAAATAATATACAATCCGGTGTCCGTCGGTATCATACTCATAATTTAATGAGCTTAGGTTATTAACATAGCTATTACTTAGCTTAGTTATATTTTTATTGTTATGCGTTTACCCTGCGAATACCAAAAAGTTGTGCCTACTTATAATTTAGCGATCTAAATCGCAAGATTCGCAAGTGCCCTAGGTAACTTCGGGATCGGGAGCCTAATGCTTCATGCTTCAACTTAACTCGTTAGCAAGTATCTCCCGCATTCAAAATCTCATGTCAATCTCACAACTACATATATAATAATAATAAATCAGCCTATATACGTCCCACTGCTGGGCACAGGCCTCCTCTCATGGATGTGAGGGAACGGGCAGTAGTCCTCACGCTGGCCCAGTCGGGTTTCTTGGATTTCTTTATGATTAGAGATAATGTTATTTTTTGATGACGAAGGTATTAAGTAATGATTTGATTGCGACGAACGTGAATGCTATGAGTTTCTCGTCACAATCTCATCATAAAATGAATTTGATCAATTTGAAACAATCTTTCGTGTGACATGTCGCCTTTACTGAGGAGACTTGTTAGTGTCGCACCAATTAGCGCGAATGTCGCGGCGCGGGTCAATTCAATATAGCCGCAATTGGAAGGGCTTGCCTTTATACGTAAACACTCTAAGCGAACCCAGCAACCATATTGGCATTTATAAATAAACTTATCTTCAAGTACCTTGGTCAATTAACACACAAAAATAGTAGTTAAAGCAATTTATTTATTTATTTAAATAATGACGCGTAGTTTCAGTGTCCGAGAGGCAACCGGATGGTTCGCGGTATTTGAGCTCCCGAAGCTTTTTGGAACTGCCCTGTCAAACCCGAACTGAACGGAAATTGGACGTGGAGGGGTGAAAAAACAAAAATATGTGGCTATTAGGTATTCAATCGAAACAGCATTTCATTATGTAAACAGCGTACACACTTTCTGGCAACCTATGTTTCAATCGGCTGCCTCGCGACAAATAGTACATTGTTTAACGAGGGACGTAAGTGGAATATTGCGAACGAGAGTCTATCAGAAGCTTTTGATGACTCGAGTTTGCAATATTCTTACGCCCGTGTTATACACAATGTTTTTCATCACATTTGCAAGGAAACAAATACATTTTAGATGAAATTAATACAAATCGTAATAATGTCAACATGTCAGTTGTCCATTTTGTTGAATTTGACGTTAGGCGCGTATGGCAAAGACCCTTCGGTATACAGCCACGATTTGAAAACACTTAAAAACACTTTACATAGGTAAGTAGACACTAAATAACTACATATTAAATCTGTAAATAATTCTGCTAAACATTAAATTGCAGTCGAATTTAATATAACGATATGTTTTATACATATTAAAAGTTGGTTGTAGCAAACTTTTGAAGATATGAAATACACGTAAGCTGATTGGAAACATCCTCAGTCCGAAGTGAAGTATGAGTGGGTTCTATATTTTAAAACTAAACTTAACAGCCCGTGGGAGGTAAAACGGCTATAACTGCTCTGTACGCTCGCAAGTAATAACGCCATTGACGAGCAAGTGTGAAGAAAATATTTTTTTATGCATTTTTTTTCTATTTTCGCCCCCGTCGAAGTTGGCTCAGTTGTGACGCGTAGTTGCACAGGACGGTTCCACAACACTTCGGGAGCTCAAATACCGCGAGCCATCTCTTGGACACTGCAACTACTATCATTGCTCTGAGATAGTCTGATAGGTATCTGATCTGGTAACAAAGTGTGGCCATACAACTCCTACATTAAGTAAGATAAAAACCCACCGTGGTTGGGCTCATTAGACTCCTCTAAATTAGTAGCTGATAACTAGATACCAAAATGACAATTTTAATGGAAACTTATTCCACAAAATTCTATGCTTACTACTAACTGTTAGACAAACAAAAAGTTTGTAAATTGGAATCTCGAACAACGGTCTAACAATTTCGATGAGATTTGCAATGGGTTTTATGGGAGCGAACAATTGGTCTTAGGTCTCATTTCCGGGAAAACTCGTACTCATCATGAACTGAAGTACTTTCAATGTGAACAAAAAATCACAGCAACAGTTCAGATACTGAAAAATCGGATAAGTACTTACTTTTGTGTAATAAAATTGTTTTCGGTTTAGCATAAGAGACCAACAATTTGAATATACTCGTACTCGGGTATATACTCATACCATCACGCATAGTAAACTTATGTTTCCAAACAACGCGTTTATCGCTCTTACAAATTGCCGTTTAAAACCATGAGTCAGTATCAAACCACGAGCAAACGTCAACCAGTACATACCGATCAGATTTACTCATAGGTTTTAATGAAAAACTAATGGAGGTGAGAATTCTAGGAAAGCTTGAACGATTCTGGTTGTAATTAACTGCGCACGATTTGCCCAGGCACTACGGAAATTAACTCAAAAATTAATTGATATCGGGTAGACTAAACCTTGACTGTAAACAGGTCTGAAACTTGGTAAATATTCTACGTAAATAATGATTGGATTCCTAGAACCATACCGTGAAATTAATATTAGTGTTTTGCATGTTGTCATTCATTACTTTCATTAGGTGCCTAATGTAGTCCATTTCCAAAAATGTTTTTTCATCAAAATCGTATGGCTCATTCTTTTTCATCTGTTTAAAAATTAGTAGGTAATTTATTATTATTAAGAATGCAATATGGCGTCATATTCAGAAAAAAAACTATATATGATTTTCGGTCTATTTCACGAAGCTACAAATTACAATTTTACAAACTGAACTGAACTGGCGAGACTGAGGCGCTTGACCAATAACGACCGGCCTTCAAACCAGTGTTGCCGATTTAGACTCCTAAAATTGTAACTTCACGAAAACCGAAAGTCGAAACTCGCAATATCGCTTCAACATGCAACTGCGACAGAGATAGATATGTAGGTACACGAACGAACGAAGCGTTTCATATCCTCCTCTATTCTGTAACTTATTTTAAGCTGACCTCAACGCTCACCCACAAATATATCTTGACACCGCGATGCGTAGTAACTAAGCGTAGGTAGAGGTCTAATAGTTTCGTGACGGGTGACCGGCGGGGTGAGCCGCATTAGCGCGTAGCGAATAACAGCCCTGCTCTGGCGTCCTACGCCTGTTGATAATATAAACGCCACGCTCTCTCACATAGCAACGTTTCTCTGCAATTCGTCAAATTGTTCATGAGTGAAGGCACCTAACAACTTGTCACATATCTTGCTGTTTCTTGACGAGTATACACGATGATTCTTAATTCGTGATCAGGAGTAATTTTTTTCTAATTCTGTAGTTGATACCAAACACGATTAACTCGAAGTTACCTAAAACAAACGTTCTTTTTTTTCTGATTAAAACTGAATAAGGAATCACTTTATAATTCAAAATCGTTGTCACCCTAACGGTAGTTGGCGAAAATTTGACGTAACGGCGAAGTACCATGAACTCCTATATACGAAAACCTAATTTTACAGTAAACGTAAGTAGTGTCTAATTACATCGTCTAATTAGTCGTACTGTAAAATTAGGTTTGTGTATATAGGAGTTCATGGTACTTCGCCACTATGTGTGTTTGACTTACTTATCTACTTAACTTGAAGAAATTTAGGGTGACCAAACATTCAGTGGATATTAGTGTTAAAATTATCATTAAATTTAATTAACCAAACAGTGATTTAATTGCAAGAGACCTCATCCATTGAAATCCGTTTTGGCTGTTTATCATTATTGTTCGACTCCTGATCACGAATTAAGAATTTTCGTGTTGGTATAGCTGTCAGGCTCTCTAGCATAATGGCTAGAGGAAAATTATGATGATAGTTAAATTTATTTTCATAGTCCATGGTTGGGTTATGTCCGTTTTCTAATAAATATGTACTGCCTGGCAGTATAATGTACCACGGCGGGCATAGTTGTTTATCGCTTTAAACCCGTTATTAAATGTAGGTTACGTATAGCTACAACTTACGAATAGTTTTCCTAGCACTGCGGCTGCATCTTCGTGGCATTATAATATTTATAATACTCTGGTTTCCGCGCGCCACTTAGTCTGCGTGGACCCGGGATAGCACTTATATTTGAATTCAGGCTATATACTATCTGCATACAAAATCCAAATCGGAGCGCATACAAAATCCAAGCGTGATTGAGTAACAAACTTTCGCATTTATAATATTAATAGGATATAACCCTAGATGAAATCATACATTTGCACGTATATACATTTACGACAAATTTCTAAACGTGTCTGAACCATTATAGATCATAGAAAGCGAATATTATCCCAAAACAACTAAAAGGCCCTCAAAGACAAATTGAAATGTAGATGTAGTTAATAATTATTGCTAGCCGTTTTGCAACTTTAACTATGCACGGTTAAGGGCGAGAGCTACCTGCGGATTATCTGACTGTGTGAATAAAGTTAGCCTTCGGTAATGGGCTAAGTTCATTGTTTTATCTCGCACGCGATGCTATTGAAGGGAAGTTGAAAAGTCGGTTGAAGAGCAAGTATAGGGCGGCTATCGAGCTCGTTTATTCGACTATTATAATATCGCTATTTATTCCGAGTTTAAAAGCTAAATTTCCATCAAAGATTATTCGCCACGAGCGGGATTTGAACCCGCGACCTCTGCAAACCATCCATTGATCGAAATTTAGAATTTCGTTAGCGGACGTTCCTGCTTAGTATTCATTTGCCCCCTTATTCAAAAAACTTAAAATTCCTCTGCTAAATAAAATGAGCTTTGTCCCTTTCTAACGAATGTCAAAGTGACCGATAAGGACAAACGAATTTTACCGCCATTTTAGTTAAAATAGGCTTGTAGATCGTTTATGAATACAGCCGTTGCTGTTTAAAACGATATTTCCATAAACGAATTCCTGAATTATTTCAAACATGACCTAGTAGCTACGGGTAGTTAGAAATATAGCACAAACTGGACCCATTATGTGATTGTGCATAACAATTTAAGTAACACCCACATTTAGGCTGAGCTTACAGTCTGAATTCATGAACTGAATCATAATCCGAAACACTCGGCACGAGCAAATAAAATGGTACACTACATATGTGCAGAATTGCTGCTAGAGGATGTACCTTTTTTTTGCTCTTGTATGACTCAGATTATGAATCAGTGCATTGATTCAGACTGTGTGAGCCCAGCCTTACTTTTGAGGTATTTTATGGAGACCATCGCCCTATCCTTTTTCGCTGGCATTTCTAAGGTTGGGGATATTAAATTGTCGTTTATCAGGCCTAAGTAGATTCGTACAGCTATCATTGTATGACTTTAAAAGTTCGTCCCGCGGTACTTTGATACGTGGTCTCCCCTACTGCCCAACGTGGCAGGTCTGGCACAAAAACCATTGGAGTGCAGTAAAATTCCAAAATCATAAATAATTATTTTGTTAACCTATCACTAGAGTCATGACTCAACTTGACGACCCTAGAGTGCCAGAGATCGGTCGTTGGCCGTGCCAGGCTGTGCCGGTTGCGTGATCAGAAGTTGCGAGTAGATGCGTGACTTCAGGATTCCTGAAGGAGCTATTGCTTCAGGGAAGCTATTGATCCTTTTAAAATGGTTACTTGGTCGTTACGGGCAACTGCGTTTTCTCAAATATCCTCTATTTCTGGAGAATTGATGTAAAAATGACAAAGATTTATGTGACGTTTTGGTGTGTATAGGTAAGTTGTCAATATCGGCCGTCGGGCGTGCCAGGCTGTGTCGGCTGCGTGTGCGGCAAGGGCGCGTGACTTCCGGGGTCCTGAAGGAAATTCTTTCAGGGAACTTTTCTGTGGCACACCAGATATTGAATTCGTGTCTTCTAACGTAGAAATAATATTTGAAGAGCTAAGCAGGCGTCCTTTGACCATACTCTGACACTCTCTGGATTAATTAATGTAATAATCAACACATCTAAATTATAGTCTATACAATAAAATAGTGTCTTAGTTTTATCTTAGTCTTTGCGACTGGACTGGCTGTAAATAATAGAGACTACAGAAGTTTGTTTCCTCTTACCTCCTTAAGAATATGGTTGCAGCCCGGTGTGTCGAGATGTTAGGTTAGGTTAGGTACCTACAGCCACAGCATTAAATACCTGCCATAATAAAGCGGGGAAAAATATGTGACTCGTCTTAACCGGCTTGTAATAGAGTCATGTCACATATTGATTCTAGTGATTGTACGTTAAACCTTTAATTCGCAAAAAACAGCGAACGCCCTTAGTTCGAGGCTCGGTGATGCTGAGAAGTCCAAAACGATTCTGGTCAAGTTAAAAAAATGTGCGTGTTAAATGGACGTTGCGAATTAAAGGGTCAAGGACATTGATGTACGTACCTTTTCCAGTCTTGTCACAATGATCTTAAGGGATAAAAAGTTACGTTTCAGTTTCCTTTACAGTTCACAGTTTACAGAACTAAATCGAAAAATTGTGTAACATTTTCTCGATCTAGTTTCGAGCTGCGGAAATTATTCTAATCGTAAATATTTACGTGATACCCCTTAATCCTCCGACTTACCAAATGAAACTTCCCTTAATAAACAATGTCTAATTATAGTTGAAGTCTATGAACTCATAAACCAGAAATAGACGTGATATTTGGCAGATGTCTGTTATGGGTAAGTAGAGTTGGTGCAGTGAACTTGGCAGAACTATTGGCAATGGAGAAAGTGAATCATCTATTGAAATACTCGTATAATTACGTAGACTACAATAAACGTTCGACATTAGATCATAACTTTGTATAGCAGTAGGGGCCATTGCAATAGGTGACTTCTGGAAAGATCAATTTTAACAGCTGTCTTGGTCACATACACGTGAATAATCGAGCTGTATCACGCTGTGTAGGTACAGTGACCAATAGTTACGTGCAGAATTACTTACTCAAATCACAACAATAATAATCTGCATTGTACCTTTATAACGAAACAAATGATTTAATTAAATATTTTTGTTTCGTGTTATTTTTTAACGAGGAAGTTACCCCGATCATTTTTTAAACGTAATGATACAGAGAAAAATAATTTAATGGAAAAATAAACCATCTTCGTCTTTAGCCCCCGACAGGATTCGAACCTGCGACCTGCCTGGAGCGGGCGCATAGCTCGCCTATTAGAGTGGTGCCAAGGCTGTGAATAAGTCTTACAAGGGGATACAGAGAGGGCGCTAGTCTTAGCGGGAATGTAATTGAAAAGTATACAACTTCCGTCACTGTCCTCGTAGCTCAGTTGGTAGAGCAGTCTAGCGTTAATGGAAAGGTCGCAGGTTCGAATCCTGTCGGGGGCTACAGACGAAGATGGTTTATTTTTCCATTAAATTATTTCTCTCTGTATCATATCGATATATAATACTCTGCTTGAGCTCTTACTATCTTGGCAATAAAAACGTAGTGTATGCAGATCGTTGCTGCCTGCTGCACACTTTCCCTTAATATATGAACATAAACACAACCTATGTTTTTTTTTAATTACGATCCGGGAATTGGCATATCTCTCCGAGTAGCAGCATATTATTTTTAAGTTCATCATTCAAGAACTTTCCCACCTCAGTCAGTCAAGTCCGCTGCAGATACAAAGTTGACCCATTCAAAGCCATCACAATATGCCATGACCATATGAGCCATGACGATATGAGTCTACGGAGGATTTTTGCTACTAAACGGAATAATATTGCTATGATACGGCGTAGAGCACGTATAGTTATGCGAAGCTGTACTAATGCGATTTAATATTTACTTTACTGATCGTGTTTTTAATTACCATGGAAGGAGTGAAAAGAAGAGTGTACTACGCGGTAGCAAAATTATTTATACCTCGGGCGATGTTGCTTGAATCCCTCACTACGCTCAAGATTCCACGTTAATCCCCCCCTTCGTTCTGCATTCAATCAGTTACCCTCGTTACAATATACCATTTTGCTCCCTAGTAATACAATCTACTATTACCAGTTGGTATAAATAATAATGGTAATGGACCTTCGTGATAGCCATCGGCCAAATATATCCCGCAACTTAGTAATTCGCAGGTGAAGCCGCGCGGGCTAGCCATTTATAATAATGGTAATGGACCTTCGTGATAGCCATCGGCCAAATATATCCCGCAACTTAGTAATTCGCAGGTGAAGCCGCGCGGGCTAGCCATTTATAATCTGATATTGTGACAATCTAATAACGTGTATTTTTTTTGTTTCAGATGAACAGGAAAGGGTACAGAAGAAAACATTCGTTAATTGGATCAATTCACATTTGTCGAAGGTAAGACCTATTTTCAAGATTACAACTTTGTTTTTTGCGTTTGGCGCACGGTTCGGACTCTGCGCGGTGCACCGTTAACCATGCTTTAATGCTGTTAAGATCACCCGCGTGCCAAAAGCGCCAATGAATATAATAAAGTACGCTTGGAAGTAACTTTCATGCTTTCAAAATAAGGCTTACTATTGCTATTTCTTTCAAAAACTGCCGTACGCGATAGGTACGTAAAATGGTTAGCAATAATAATAACGCTGTCAGAATTAGATAATTTCTTATATCAGAAATAGCAATAGTCCAGCCGGCTAAACATATTACCCGTTGACCGTGTTTTTGTATTTTTTTCCTGACCGAGTTGTTTGGGCGCCATTCAGTGCCACCGAGATTTGTGAACTACGGACCTTGCTTAACTATTTTTTAAATAAAGGGTTAAAGCTACTGTCAGTATTTTTGCTGACTATCTACTTAAACAGATCTAGTTACCCGGGCCAGAGCGGTTGTAGCTTAGGTACATAATTAAGTAATCAATTTAACATCAATTTTGTGTCATAACGTCTATGGTTCAACACGATCTTTATGTGTATGTACAACATCAATGACTTTATTAATTCAAATTGTGTTGCAAGCGATATCGATCCAAGTACCTAAATACCTCTATCGGGGTTTATGGGTTACCGTTAAAATACCACAATACAACTCAATAATAGGTAGTGTTATCTAATGTCGTAGATACTGAAACGATGCAGGTGAAATCGTATTTATTGCATCGTTGTCTTGGCGTCAGCCGCTAGCGTAGCGCTACGGCGTAGTCCGTAGCACCTTTAACCCCATATGTAGAGAGAAGCGGACGTAGCACTCTGACAAATTTTCGTTGTGATTGGCGTTGAATCCCTATATATTGTATATCCCAATAGATAAGAACACTACGATATTTTTGCGAAGTTGCTTGCACTATATTACCTATTTATTATTATGAGCCGGTAATGTTCCACTGCTGGGCAAAGGCATCTCCCCTCTTTTCTGCAACCCTCCCATTCTGAGCAGCTTTTGACCATTCTTTAAAAAAAATACTTGAACTTTAGTGGCCTTTATTCGAAACTCGTCGACCCATTAAGAGGGGGCGCTCCGCGAAATCGGGGTTCTTAGATTGAATATTTACCTATGACAAACTAAAGCGAATGCCAGGAAAAAGAACATACCAAAACTACATCATATTTGCAATTGAATCGTCTGAACAAAACCATACAAAACCAAAATTGCCTCGATAGAAAAGAACCGCCAAAACATGTCTTATTTTTACTCAATTTCAATAGTGTGAGGTTCCCGTGCATATAAATTAAGTAAAAGTTGAGTGTATAATAGCTTTTCACATTACCTAATGAAAGTACTAGCGGGGTATTTTTATGTAGTCCCTTTTCAGACTTATTGAGGTGAAACGTATTTGGCGTATAGGCCTTTTTTATTTAGCGCGATACCCTTTCTCCCGTCGCGTGTTTCGTGCGGTTCTGTATATCTTTTGTTGCCGTTCGCGGGCGGAGTCAGTCGTAATCGCTCCGCTGAGACGAGAGGACTACGTTCTGTGCTCTCACGACAGCACGATGAACATAATTATTTCAATAATATTGTGACCCAGTATATTCGTCCAGTGAATGAACGTATCATTACATTCCAGTAGATATTTTGCTACATTTTGAAATAATATATTTAAAAGTCGACCTTAACATATAGATCTTAAAGTTCAAAATACAACTATAAGATTACGCAGCGATCGGCGGGTGACTGGCTTCTTAGAATAATTTGTGCAGTACATGCAAAACTAGACGAACATTTTTCTGTCGATCGTGTATTTACTTTATGAAAGATTATCACTATCACTATCACTACATAGTATAAAACAAAGTCGCTTCCCGCTGTCTGTCCCTATGTATGCTTAGATCTTTAAAACTACGCAACGGATTTTGATGCGGTTTTTTTTAATAGATAGAGTGATTCAAGAAGAAGGTTGATATATATGTATAATATAGTATCCGTGGGAAGCCGGAGCGGATCGCTAGTTGAGAATAAATCCGGTTATGTTCAAAATCGATGTCTGAGAGGTCTAAATACGAATTCATAGTCAGAAATATTTCAAAAAGTGGTCGCATTATTTAAAATTTTTGAAACATTCGTTGTAAATTAATATGCGCGTTTTTTTAAAGAACAACATACATTGGCAGGCTTCTCGAGGGTGAAGATTCTAGAAATGATGTCCATTTTGAATTCCAAGATGGCGGACATTGCTTTTCGAATTTAAACTTTCGTGAGACGTGTTGAAACAGTACTAATAAAAATAATTACACGGTTCAACTCACGTATTAAATGTCACTACGGGCGACATGTTTCGAACTCTTCGGGAATTCTTCTTAAGGATGTGTTTTCGCGGCGGTGTCGCTTGAATCTTGTTGTGATTCAAGCGACACCGCCGCGAAAACACTCATCCTGAAGAAGAACTTCCGAAGAGTTCGGAACATGTCGCCCGTAGTGACATTATTGACATTTTTTTTCTTTAAAGTCATCACGGGTGTCGCTTTTAGGGTTATCGAGAGTGCAGATTCCAACAATTATTGCCTGCGAACTTGGACATTTTGATATTAAAAAAGTGAACATAATTATGCACTTTTTCTTTAATATGTTCAAAATTGATAACTAAAGGGCCAAAGCGTCTCCATTGTCTCCAAGTACGAATCCGAGATCAGAATTGAAAAATTTGGCCGCCACACAGTAGTGGCCTGAAAATCTGACTTTCATAGACATGATCGAAGTTTTCATAATATATTATAGTTTTTTTTTAATGCTACTAATAAATTCACGGTTAAATTCACGTATTAAACGACACGACAGGCGACATGTTTTGAACACTTCGGGAGTTTTTCTTCAGGATGAGTGTTTTCGATGTTTGTTTTGAAGAAGAACTCCCGAAAAGTTCGAAACATGTCGCCTGTTGTGACATTTAATGCGTGAATTTAACCGTGGATTTATTAGTAGTATTTTAGACATGTCTCACAAAAGTTTAAATTCGATTATAGCTTTTTTTTTGCTTTAGGCTTTTACTAGCCATTATTATGGCCTTATCACTCGATAAGTGACAAGATAGGGGCATCGTCTCGTTCTATCAAACGGTGTCAGCCAGTGACGGACGCTCTATCCTGTCACTTATCGCGTGATAAGGCCGACCATGACACGGGGTCAGAATTGAAAAATTTGGCCGCCACACAGTGGCCTGAAAATCTGGCTTTCATAAACATGATCGAAGTTTTCATAATAAATTACAGTTTTTTTTAATGCTACTAATAAATTCACGTATTAAATGACGCGACAGGCGACATGTTTCGAACTCTTCGGGAGTTCTTCTTCAGGATTAGTGTTTTCGATGTTTGTTTTGAAGAAGAACTCCCGAAGAGTTCGAAACATGTCGCCTACCGTGACATTTACGTTAATTTTTTAACCGTGGATTTATTAGTAGTATTTTAGATATGTCTCACAAAAGTTTAAATTCGATTATAGCTGTTTTTTTGCTTTAGCCTTTTACGAGACATTATTATGCTAAATTACAACCCTTACGTGATTTAGTAAAAAAACGGAAGGTCATATTTCAGTTATAGCTCTCGAAACTGACTTACCTACTAGCGAAAATTATATCTTCAAATATAGGTACTTACAGATTTTGTCTTTCTTTCCACTTATTATAATTATCTATAGGTATTCATCATGTTTCATCTGACTGTCGGGGCATATACTATGCGAGAAGGAGCGGGGCAGCAATAGACGCATCAGCGCGGCAGGTACGGGGCGCGCGGGTGATTTCTGATTTTTCCCTGGCGATACGCCCCCTCTTAAACATTTATATTGGGCATATGGTAATATAAAACTTGTTTCCAGCGCATACCGCCACTGCGAATCGATGATCTGATACATGACCTACGCGATGGCACCAAACTACTGGCACTGCTGGAAGTGCTGTCGGGGGAGAAACTGGTAAGTTCATTGTCAAGTGGAATGGAAAATTTGAGGTCATGATTATGTGTAAAGATCAGAGAGATCAGACATCGTAAATGCTTAATTTTCGGTGCAGTGTATAGTTTTGTTACAAGTATTGGTACAAACAAATTCAATCGTTATGCTCAGTTTGCGTCAATAACGTTACAACTCTGTGAACACAATCATGCTGCATCGAAAATGCCATAAAATTAACGATGTCTGGTAAAGACCTACCGGGCTAACGCACGCTATGAATTTCAGCCAATGGAACGTGGCCGTGTTCTCCGCCGCCCGCACTTTTTGTCCAATGCCAACACGGCGCTGAGGTTCCTGGCTGGAAAGCGCATCAAGCTTGTGAACATCAACGCAGCGGACCTCGTCGACGGGCGACCAGCCGTCGTTCTCGGCCTAATATGGACCATCATTCTTTACTTCCAGGTGAGCGTGGTATTTTCAAAAGTCGAAGAGGAAAGCTTTAAATGTACCCCTTTTTCCAATGATTTCACTGAGTAGGTAAAAACAATGTAAAATCGAACCAGCGCAAAAATATAAAGTATAGGTAGAGCACACACTTAATTTTCGATGTGTGATTACTTTAGATCATTGGCACTTGTAATTGGAACATGTATTTAGAGAATACTAGAGGATATATCACCATCCACATGGTTCGTACAAGTCGAGCAATGCAACACAGCCAATTTTTATTCGTTTATTATTATTTTACTTTAAATGTCGTTTTAGTGCCATACTTATTTGTGTATTAGATTTTGAATTACAGGCAATAAAGGACACTTCTTAAGTAGTATTTGACACTGGCCTAATATTTGGCACCTGCAATCTTAATTCTTAGCAAAAGAGGTAAACAACACGGTGTCAAATATTGGGAGTTTTGTTTCAAAAAATTGATGTTACCAGCTGTAACAGACCTCTACGTTACTCTATTTTCACTGACGCTTGGTGCGGGTGACAACTATAATATCAGTAATTATTACGTTCTAAAGTTCTAAATTACACTGAGGTGACAGAAAGTTGTCACACACACAAAGCTTTGTCGAAATTGTACTAAGTTACGACTTCATATTATTTTCTTTCTACAGTGACACTTTAGTTTGCAATGAGTGTACATCATATTAAATTTATCTGACCGGCCCGTTATTCCACAAGCAAGGACTGGAGTCTGGCCAGCGAGTCGTGTCATACATAAGCATTATTTTCAAATTCTTCATGTGGCAATAATTTGACCTATGGAATAAGCCATCAGTTATAATCATGCCGCTATGCATTTCGTAGTACCAGCACGGCTATGACAAGATGGCGCTCGAGCTCTCTTGATTTTTCTCGCACTATATACGTCTCTTTCTAAGTTTTCTAATAAAAGAGAGACGGTTAGTGCGAGAAAAATCGAGAGAGCTCGCGCGCCGTCTTGTGATAGCCTAGCTAGCACGGCTATGTGTTTCTTTTTTCAAGTTTGCCGCATTTTTAATGTGACACTACTTGCTGGTCAGACTTTAACAGATATTTTTATTAAATGACACAAGTTGTTTTCATGTACAATGATTACATTGATTGGCCTTTTAAAATTGGAATATATGGGAATACGTACTAATCAGTTTGCAATGTACAAAATTGTTTATAATATTTATCAAAAACGTAGCAGCTTGTATAGTTAAGATGCTATAAGCTGTCCGTTTAGCACTTGAAAGCTTATCTTGTGAACAATGGGCTGTTTCCTATTGTATAAGCCCACCGCAAATCCTCCGACCAGTTAAAATTAAGCAAGTAACAATAAAACTCATACAAAATAGCTACCATCTCCTCTAAGTCTCGCTTTGCTCCCTATATTAATAAAACTGAAAAAAAGAGAACCAAACTCTTTCATCCTCATGTTAAATTCACATAATATTTAGATTGTAAAATATTCTCAATGCTTTATAACTATATAAATATTATGCTGCATCGTTCTATTACTGTATTGAATGTTGTATCAACATATACTCATTTTAATTGGCTTGAACGTACTTTGTTTGCGCAAGCTTCACTCAGTATATTGGACCCACAGGATAGAGGACCAAAGGTGGGTATGCATTGCTTGTAGCATAGCATACGTAAATACTATATTTAAGTAAATTCAGGCAGTATATGTATTATGGTATAAATATAACACAATAATGTAGTTTGAGTACTTTGACGTTCGATATGGTAGCGAAATTTGAATAGTTTTGAGTCGAGATCGGCATCTGAAAAACACGATACTAGCTATAGTTGGTGAGATCTTACTTTGAACTTTTGACAGCTGTCATCCCAGTACAATTTATGTCATCATATGTAATTTTTGACGTTTATTGTACTGGGATGACAGCTGTCAAAAGTTCAAAGTAAGATCACACCAACTATAGCTACTTTCAGCTAAGTATCGTCATACTCATTACTCATACTCATTACTCTTTGCTGCATATACAAAGTAGGTAGTCCTAGTACAGCCAGCATCATATAATTAATAGCAGCTAAAGTAGCAAAATATATCGCAACAAGTCTTTATTACTGGAGGAGTAAGGGGGTAGAGTAAGGTCGTACCTAAAACACATCCTAATACATTTGGGTACTTTGGCGACTACTAACTATATGATGCTGACTGTACCACAACGTTATAATACTTCTAAGATTAAGTAAACGTTCCTTTAAAAAAAACTCTACATACAGCTATAATACAAATTTTGAATCAATGAAAGTATATACAATATACAACGTATTTTAAACAGGATTTTATGAACATAGAATCAATCGTTGCATGCGTTATTTTCTAGATATTCCCCATTATGTTGTCCCTTATATTAGCCCCACAATGTCATAACTGAATTGACCTTAAGTCATAAGATTAATCATATTATACTGCCGTCGCTACATATAGTCATCTGATACTGTGATTATGCCATATTTCAATACTCGTTTGGTGCACCGATCGGAACTGAAACACTTCGCTGGTTGGCCCTGCTTTACCCGGCCAAGACACCGTCAGTTATAATGACAATAGTAGAGATACTTGGCTGTATATGCATAACCACTTAAATGTGTACAGTGTCCGTGTATGATATCAAATTAACGACTAGACACTGTAAATATTTTTATTTTTGACTTAGATATCTGACTTCTTTAGAACGAAACCCTAAGTCTAAGCCCGATGTTCTAATTTTATTGGGTGCCTACTACGTTATGGACGCTAAGTAGTTCAATGTGTATATGTAATTTTATATTTATAAACTGTCAGTATTAGTGACGGTGTTTGGTTTCTTTGAGTTGAAGGCAGTTGTCAATCTATCACTCGTGAGTTCGACAGTCTACAGTGAAGTATGCATTTGTTAAGTTACTTGTTGTTTTTCGTGTATTAAATTAGAAAGTAATTTGTTTTCTAAGTTAATACATTGAGCTGTGACGTTTTGCACTAGGTACAGATTAAATGTATTAGTAGCAAAAGGTAAGTGAGTGTGTTGTGTGTGAGAAATTGATAGGACACGCGGTTTCGGGTTCCTTCAAATACCTTCTATAGAGTAAAGATTAAAGAAACAGAATATACATCCTATCAACTTAAAATCACGTATTAGTATGCCTGGCATCAGACACAATATAACTGGTTGTCTATAGTCTAATATCAAAAAAAAGAAAAGTCTAAGATTGCACCTTTGTAAATTTCTTCGCGATTCTTTCATCTGTATTTTAACTAAATTAACTTTCCGGATGGACACAGGCTACCTTTTTCCCGGGGGTGCCGGTTGCCTGCGATGTGCAATACGCGGGCGAACCCGCGCGGGCAGCTAGTGATATTCTAAAAAGGAAAAGTATGTGAGATTGTAGCTTTGTATGTTTGTTTCACATTGTGTAGAATGGACTTTATTTTGCATAGGCTATATTTTACCTACCACCTGGTGAAGTGTAAATTTGTCCCCAGATCGAGGAGAACAGCCGAGCGCTGGAGTACCTGGGCGGGTCGCGTTGCGCATCGGTCATGTCGCAGGAGTCCGGGGCCGCCACCCCGACTCACCGCGCCGAAGACCGCTGGAAGCAGGGCGCTAAGAAGACGCTGCTGCAGTGGGTCGCCAACGCTCTGCCCAAGTCAGTACCTACTACTACTTCTACGTAAATAATAATAAACATGGCCGATTTCCGCTAGGGCGACTGCTCTCTGCTCTCGACTATACACACGGATATTGGATGCGAAACCAGTTCAGGAATAGAACATGAGTAATGTAGTTATACTCATGCTTAGCCTAAGAGGAATTTAGCTTAACCATTAGAGTGGCCAAAGGCAGGCTTTTCAAGAAAATACAGAGAGGTCGCTAGCAGTAGCGGCTGCGAATGCAAAACGAAGAAACGCAGTGATGGTCTTAGTTGTGTAGTGGGAGGGCACAGTACCGGTAATACAGGTTCGATTCCTGTCTTGGGCTACTGGCGATCATGGTAATTTTTTTCTTTGTATTTGCTCTCTGTACCAAATTATTAATATCTAGATACCCTTCTTTTCGCAGTTTGTTTTTTTACGTGAACCATTTAAGACGAAATGTCAGCATGGGTTGAATTAAAAGCGGAGTAACAGACTGCTAATGGGTCGAATTTTGTAGAGATATATACATTATTGAGAAACATACTCCTTGCTAACTGGGACGTTTTCTGTTCCAGGGATTCCAACATTCATGTATCAGACTTCGGTCCCTCGTGGCGTGATGGTGTGGCTTTCCTAGCCATAATTGACGCCATCAAAGCTAACCTGATCAACCTCGCCGAGATGAAGAGGAAGACGAACCGACAGCGTTTGGAACATGCCTTCGACGTGGCCGAGAATGAACTGGGCATCGCCAGGCTTTTAGATGCCGAGGATGTAGATGTGGAGAAGCCAGATGAAAGATCCATTATGACTTATGTGGCACAGTTTTTGCACAAATATCCCGAACCTAAGGTAAGTTTGACTAAGTACCTACTTGATTGTAGATTAACAAATAAATAGGGATATAGAAAATAATAGTGATTTAAATTAAATGTTGTTACAGACAACAGGACCGGATGCTGTAGCGGCAGTACAGGAGGAATACGAATCTCTTAGAATGTGGTTGACGGAACGCGTCACCATCATTCAAAGGCACTACGACACGCGAACTCTCTCGCGAAACTACGAGGACTACGTCCGCGCCGAAAACGACAGACTTGCCCGTGAGCCCGTCTACCAGAAACTCGAAAAACTCATGTACACGCAGAGCTTAGTAGCCATCGCGCCCAAGTCATGGCGCGAGCTGGTTGCCCTCTGGACAGATCTCGAAAGACTGCACAGAAGATGGCTCTGGCTCTTGGACTCTGACTTACCAGGGGACTTCAGCATGGTCGGCGAATGGCTGGCCAGAGCTGAGTACCTTCTATACTTTGATGAAATACCTACCTCTCTTGACGAAAGGACGGCAGCTATCATCAGCGAGAAGCTTGAAGAACACAGCTCGTTCTTTGCTAGTCTCCCTGAAGTTGCTGATCGATTTGAAGCGGCTTTAAGATCCCCTGACGCTTCAAGAATCCCTGGAGAGAGGCTCCAAGAAATGAAGGAGCGCCTGGAAACCGTGAGTCGAAGAGCGCCCCAGAGGAAAGCCAGGTTAAAATATTTAGAACACAAATGCTGCATAGTAGCTTTCACAGAACTGACAAAGGCTAAGCTAGCCACATGGACCGGTAAATACGGCCGCATTGATCACGTTCGTGCCTTATTAGATGATTACGATAATTTTGTGACGAAGAATAAGATTTTCCAGGAGTTTGATAGAGCGTACGTGGATATAAAAGAAGTAGCGGAAGAGTACAAGAGAGTGTGTCAAGTAGATAGGACTGAAGCTAAAGAGATCGATGCGTTTTTGAGAGAAGTCTCAGAATCGTGGAGAAGAGTGGCTTCGGATGTGAGGTGCGCCCGAAGCGTGCTCGAGGAAGTGATAGCTCATTGGGAAAGGTGGAATATTTTGGCCAATGACTTTACAACTTGGTTGGACAAAGCACAGCACATGCTGCGCGTGTCTGAAGACGAGAGACTGGAGTTCTTCCAAGACCTTACCGTGTGGAAGGAAAAGCACCAGTTGCTGGGCGACGCCGCCGGCTTCCTCGCCGCGACGTCGTCGGACGACATCGCTTCGGAAGTGAAGCGCAAGTACATCGAGATCACGGAACGATGGGAGCGCGTGTGGGAAGAGGCTGAGCGGTGAGTGTTTTGTTTCTGTTCATTATTCCCTATAGACATCGACACGATAGATATCCAAATATGTATAGGTAGGTACGAATTGCAACCCTCTACCACCTGCCTGTCTATTAGGTTTTAACGTGTTCTACAGTATATTATTGCTGAGACGCGGAAATAAACGGGTTGCCTGACGAGTTGGTTGTAATCCCCGAATTATTACTATTAGGTAGGTATGTTGCCTTTTATTTCATAGGTATATGGTTTGTATTATTTCTTCACACTGTTTCAGAAATGCACTATAATGTCCTTAACGGAAACCGGGATCGCCTGAAACTCATCTTTTCGCGCGCAACACCTTTCCTTCCGCGTCTTGGCAAAGTCCTATACCACAAACTTAAAAAAATCACGGTAACAAAAATTCCAAGTTCGTCAATTGTGTAGTTATGTAGGCACCTTTTCTCAAAAATGATCGGCTAAGTTGACTTTATTGGTAAAAAATCAGGACGTGAAGTGCATAGTTAGTCAAAAATTAAATAATTAAAAACTCTGCCGGCTCGATTTTGCTCGACAACAATGTTGCATATAAATCCATTATTTGTCGTGGTACAAACTTTAAAAAAAGTTAAAACGGCCACCATATAAATTAAAAGCATAGGTCCTAAACAGCCAAAGGGGAAGATCAGTAGCTGTGACTTATCGCGACTTTTAGTTGTCTCAAATAACTTTATGGCGTTTTCTGAAGAAAAATACACTTCCAACTTATTATTAAAAAAATTAAAAGGCGGCAATGCAAAAAATATTCTATTTTGACATAAGTACAGTGGCTAGTAATGTTGTTATTTCGGAAAATATAGAAAATTGTCGTGACTGTAAATGATTCCAGATTTAAAAGAAGCTGCAAGCTCAGTTATAGATAATTTGTTCCCTGCAAAGCCAAAAGACAAATATCTAAAGGCTTACGAAAATTTCATGACGTGTAGAGAAGAAAAGCATGCCTTATCATTTTCAGAAAGTATATTTTTGTTTTGTTTGGTCGTGGGTTCGAATCCCGGCTCGTACCAATGAGTTTTTCCGAACTTACGAGTATGTACGGAATATTTACCGTTAGCTTTTCGGTGAAGGAAAACATCGTGAGGAAACCGGTCTAATCCCAATAAGGTCTAGTTTTCCCTCTGGGTTGGAAGGTCAGATGGCAGTCGCATTCGTAAAACTAGTGCCTATGCCAAATCTTGGGTTTAGGTGTCAAAGCTGACCCCGGGCTCCTTTAGGGGCACTACCGGGAATAACGCTAGGAAGATGATGGTATTTTTGTTTACTTGCAGAATTTTTGAGAAAAGCACTATATTTGTCTCAGTCGGAAGTGCAATTGGTGGCTTCGTATTAAATTAAACGGACTCCCAAGGTCGTCCGTTTAAAATGAATACTCAACCAGCAATTGCCTACTTCCCTTGCTTCGACAATAATGTACTATTATTGTTGACTTGTTCAGCTACGTCCGCGGCGGAGACGCACTCCGTCACCGGCGCGAGCTGGCGGCGGGCGCGGCCGCGCTGGACGCGTGGCTCGCCGCCGCCGACGCGCTGCTGGCGCGCCCGCCGCGCGCCGCCACCAGGGACATCCAGGCCTACATCGACCAGCTGCTGCAGCTCAACGGCGAGGTCGAGCAGCACGAGGAACTGTTCAAGACCATCAGCAGGTGGGAAAGATACGTCACGAAAGGCTCTTTTACACAATGAGCCATCGTGACCCATCATACATTACGCAAGTATGTTTTTGGCATACCAAGTACCAACACATAACTGCGTCCTGTCTTGCGGCCCTGATAGCCCATTGTTTGAGCCTTAGAAATGGGTTTAATGGACCCCATAATATGTCACATGCAGTACCTATTTTGCGTTCTTTTAAGCATATCTATAGCATTGTAGTTTCAACTTCTCATTCTTGCGTGATTCCGTGACTACGTTTCGTATAATTGAACTGTTATCCCAGTATATTTCTAGTATCTTTTGATTATTTTGCGCTTTTGTCTTCAATCTGTCTTAACTTTTAGCCAGCCAAAGACATATTAACACTGTCACTGCCAGGAGTGCCTAGCGGGCGCTCTGTTCGTAGGCGCTTTCCTCTTCTTAGCGGGAAAACCACGGCATCGGTTATGTACGACTGTACTAGTGCTACGAAATTATTAGCAGTGAATGTGTTTAAAGACAACCTTCTCTTCAATGGAATGTAAATTGGAAAGTTGAAAGCAAATATCCTATTCTATTTCCTAGCTCTATTTCCCACTATACCTAATTGGTTAATCATTGTTAATTTTTCTTATATTTCTGGCTAGTGGTAGAAATTGACAATTTCGGCGAGACCCAATAACCTGACATTGCGTTTCTTCCAGAACCTTCCAAAACGCAATCGCCGAGTTACCCCGCGACGAGGTGGAGGCCAACATGGCGAAGCTGAAGCAGCAGAAAGAGGCGCTGGTCCGCGTGCGAGCCACTGTGCCAGTGAAACTGCACCAATACAGACAGTTGCTCGTGCAACACGAGTCGTTGGAGACCGGCCAGAGGGAGATAGGCCAGTGGCTGGACAAGGCTGATGAGGCGCTTACTACCACTCATCAGACAAGACGGTATGTACACATGACATGGATGGTCCCTAAAACCGCCGTAGAGTTAAATGTGTAACGCAAATTCTCTTTATAACTCACTAAACTCAATCTATGTACTCCATGCATCATTGGTCAAACTCACAACTGTTACTCCATAAATATGCCAAGTAGTTCGAGTGTTGCCACGATGGATTTGCTTCTAAATGTCTTAGTGTTTGTATATGTGCACTACGCACTTTAGTCTAAAATCATGAAGTATTCTTTCAAACGCAACACCTAAAACCTCGCGTTATCTTACAGAGAAATCATAGAAGAACAGTACGAGATACACCGTTCGTTCTTCTCCCGCACCACGTACTACCGCTCCATGCTGGAGAGCAAGAACAAGGTGTTCCAGAACATCGTGCGCGCCGCCGACGCCGACCGCAGCGCCGACGTCACCGAGCAAGTGCACCTCATGCGGGACCTCAACGACAGGTGAGAGACGAGATCCACCGGTCCTTCTCGTACCGCGTACTACCGCTCCATGCTGGAGGAAGAACAAGGTGTTCCAGAACATCGTGCGCGCCGCCGACGCCGACCGCAGCGCCGACGTCACCGAGCAAGTGCACCTCATGCGGGACCTCAACGACAGGTGAGAGACGAGATCCACCAGTCCTTCTCGCACCGCGTACTACCGCTCCATGCTGGAGGAAGAACAAGGTGTTCCAGAACATCGTGCGCGCCGCCGACGCCGACCGCAGCGTCGACGTCACCTAGCAAGTGCACCTCATGCGGGACCGCAACGACAGGTGAGAGACGAGATCCACCGGTCCTTCTCGTACCGCCTACTACCGCTCCATGCTGGAGGAAGAACAAGGTGTTCCTGAACATCGTGCGCGCCGCCGACGCCGACCGCAGCGCCGACGTCACCGAGCAAGTGCACCTCATGCGGGACCTCAACGACAGGTGAGAGACGAGATCCACCAGTCCTTCTCGCACCGCGTACTACCGCTCCATGCTGGAGGAAGAACAAGGTGTACCAGAACATCGTGCGCGCCGCCGACGCCGACCGCAGCGCCGACGTCAGCGAGCAAGTGCACCTCATGCGGGACCTCAACGACAGGTGAGAGACGAGATCCACCAGTCCTTCTCGCACCGCGTACTACCGCTCCATGCTGGAGGAAGAACAAGGTGTTCCAGAACATCGTGCGCGCCGCCGACGCCGACCGCAGCGCCGACGTCAGCGAACAAGTGCGCTTCATGCGGGACCTCAACGACAGGTGAGAGACGAGATCCACCGGTCCTTCTCGTACCGCGTACTACCGCTCCATGCTGGAGGAAGAACAAGGTGTTCCAGAACATCGTGCGCGCCGCCGACGCCGACCGCAGCGCCGACGTCAGCGAGCAAGTGCGCTTCATGCGGGACCTCAACGACAGGTGAGAGACGAGATCCACCGGTCCTTCTCGTACCGCGTACTACCGCTCCATGCTGGAGGAAGAACAAGGTGTTCCAGAACATCGTGCGCGCCGCCGACGCCGACCGCAGCGCCGACGTCACCGAGCAAGTGCTCCTCATGCGGGACCTCAACGACAGGTGAGAGACGAGATCCACCGGTCCTTCTCGCACCGCGTACTACCGCTCCATGCTGGAGGAAGAACAAGGTGTTCCAGAACATCGTGCGCGCCGCCGACGCCGACCGCAGCGCCGACGTCACCGAGCAAGTGCTCCTCATGCGGGACCTCAACGACAGGTGAGAGACGAGATCCACCGGTCCTTCTCGCACCGCGTACTACCGCCCCATACTAGAGGAAGAACAAGGTGTTCCAGAACATCGTGCGCGCCGCTGACGCCGACCGCAGCGCCGACGTCACCGAGCAAGTGCTCCTCATGCGGGACCTCAACGACAGGTGAGAGACGAGATCCACCGGTCCTTCTCGCACCGCGTACTACCGCCCCATACTAGAGGAAGAACAAGGTGTTCCAGAACATCGTGCGCGCCGCTGACGCCGACCGCAGCGCCGATGTGACCGAGCAAGATGTGACTCATGCGGTACGGGGAATCGTTTTAACATTTTATAAAATAGACGCTAACCCTTGGTTACTTGCTCTGGCAACCTGCCAACTGTGGTGCCAAGCGATATTTTTTTTTAAAGCAATTTTAAATCAAGTGAATGAAGGAAACTTTCCATTTGATAACATTGTTATTTTGTTTCAGATTCGCGCACGTGTCCTCGGAAGCCACCCGCCGCGAGGCCGAACTACAACGGCTCGCACGCGCCTGGGAGGACTTTGAAACCAAGAAGCGCGCCGTGGAGGAGTGGGCCTCGCGCGCAGACGCGTTGTTGGCTGACAACCGCGTGGACTCCAAACAGGCTGTGGACTTCCACAAGAGGTTCTTCCAGGGAGCTGATGAGAGGGCTGTGTCCGAGCTCGTTCGCTCTGGGAGGGAGCTCATTGAGGTCAGTATCGTAGTGCTTTCTTGTTTTTAAAATATTTTTAGATACATTATGTACTAGCTTCGGCTCGCGACTCTGTCAGCGTGGAACTCGTCTATATCGTTGCTCCATACAAACTTCACCCCCTTAGGGAATGATTTCCGGGACTCAAACTATCTCAATACCAAATTTCATCCTAATCGGTTCATATTATTGGGCCGTACATAACCTGTGTTGTGCCCCAATACGGTTGTAGGCTCGAACATTATTATTACTCCAAAAGAAAGAAGGCAAAAAAATATGCCTAGTGACGAAAATCCCATTCAGATATCTCAAATAACTACGAAGCTACAACTGTTTTAATATTGCTTGTTGAGAGAGTAAACGCTTGAGTTAGCGACGTCACAAACTGCGAGCGTCATAGTGAATGACAATCGTTTCATACGAAGTTTAGTTTTTCGGAAAAGGGACAGAAAATACCCCTTCTAAAACTGTGGACACTTATAACTGTGATTATTTAACCTCTTGCGTTGCTTTTTTCTCCATTAGACTACATTTTTAATCCTTTTTCGAGAAAATACGACATTATTGTTTATTTTATTTAGGGCCTGTTTCACAATCTCCAGTTAAATCATATCCGTCAGATAAATGTTGGCTGTCACTTTTCTTTTATATGACGGGAGAAAAGGATAGCAATAATTTGAACTGGCAGATAACTTTATCCGGCGATTGTGAAACAGGCCCTTAGTGTCTACACACGTATTATCTATTAAGTTGTCACTCGTGTTGTAGTTGGTGAGCGAGGCCGAGCGTCCGCAAGTGGTGTCCTCCGTGGAGACGCTCCAGCGGCGCTGGCGCGAGCTGCTGGCACGCGCGCCGCCGCACCTCATGCGGCTCGAGTTCCGCCTCGACGAGGCCGTGTTCGCGCACTGCATCAAGGACATCGAGAAGGAGATCGTCTATGAGGAACAGGTAACTAACTGTGGGATTTACAACAACATCTGGAAGGACGTTGTTGTCTTTGGCGCTGTCGCCGTTATGACGTCATTAATCGTCGCATTTATATTAGCACATCGTTGTTAATGCTATTACAACGACGATAAGGTCCCTTTTCCCTGAGAACGATACAAATGGTCTGTGTGAATATCCAAAAGGTTCAAATTGTATGAACCGCCTCTGTAAGTCTTCATAAAAAAAAACCGGTCAAGTGCGAGTCTGACTCGCGCATCGAGGGTTCCGTACAAACTATAAATTAACTCAAGATAAAGTAAATGTCCCAATATTTGTTAAATTAAATTGCTTATTATAACCCAACACCACAGAATTTAATTTCAAACAACGAATAACTTTTACACCAAGACCATCGAACTACCAAGACAATTGAATCGCGAATTTCGCGATCATGTTTTTAGACCTGCTATTGAAATATACCCGTCCCAACCCTATAATTCTAGAAAAATCTTAACAGCGTGAAGTAGGAATGGGGTCAGCGCCATCTTTCGGCCCCATTTGGTACTAACATCCAAGGGCAATCAGCTTAGTATGACGTGAACCGATCTCGATTATATTTTTTTTTATTTGAAAGAGAGTACTTCTATTATAGTCTTATAGGAATTTCAAAACAAAAAAATACTTATAAAGTTGATTAAATTGCAAACTTAACTAGGAAATGATTTTTGAAAATAAAACAAAAAATACGCTAGATACAGAAAAAGTTATACTTTTCCAGTAATATTTATGTTTATCTCAATCGCAAGTAATTATTTAAAATCTTTCGCTTGGATAACTTCGGAGATAAGATATTTTTTTTTACTTTTTCCTTCATTGATCGAAATTTTACCAATGTAGAAAAAAAAGAAAAACTGTTTCAAAAAGTGGAACTCAAGCCCTTTCATATTACTTCATTCAGCCCACTTGACTTAATAGTTGATTTTTTTTTTTATTGCCCCTCCTCAAAAACCAGACAAAACAAAAAATACGCTAGATACAGAGAAAGTTATACTTTTCCAGTAATATTTACGTTCAATTTTTTTGCTTGTATAGCTTCGGAGATAAGGGGGGGGGGGGGGAATGGTATTTTGAAGTGAAAACTTCTTGAGCGGCGCTGAGCACTTTTTGGGATGGGGAAAAATAATACGCGACAGAGTTTTGTGACGTCAGATGTGAAGGAGGTCACTTTTTGCTGCTAGCCGATTCGACTTCATTCAAAACTGAACGCTATTCGTAAGAGTATAAAGCCGTTAAACACTTTTTGCAATAGCATATTCTGCAAATAAATTTGTAATAATACCAACGCGTCCTTCACCGTTTTGCTATTGGAAATATTCGAACAGTTCGAATTTGGGCGTTATTCCTAAAGAGATAAAGCTTAGAAAAATATTTAACAACGGCAAAAACAAATTGATATTTTGGTCGCCTGCTGGTCTGCGTCGGTCTGCTGTTCTTGCAAATTCGAATAGTTCGAATTTAGACGTTATTCCTAAAGAGATAAAGCTTTGAAAAATATTTGGCAATGGCAAAAACAAATTGGTATCGTGTTTGCCGCCGCCCGGCGGCGGGCCGACGGGCCCGTCCGCCTAAGTAATTGATAATTGTTTTGTAAATTTGCGTCAAATGGGTCATTGTCAGTCAGTAAAACAATAATCGTCTTTTCAGTGGGCAATAGTTAAGGGCTTATGTTTATATATGTATAATATGTTTTTGTCGCATAGAATTATAGAAGAGGCGTCACCGTTTATGCGGATTCAGAGTTCAACCAAAAATTAGGCTTTAAAGCCCTTAAATTTGGCAATGTCCACCGAAAAGACGCGAACCTAAATCTGACAATGACCCAAATTCATTTTTAGGGTGACACCGTAAGATGTCACGTGACCTGATCGAAAAACTGTTACAATGTTATTGAGTTTTCACTTCTACCGGCACTCCCGGAGTGCAACCCGGTCTTTTTTTTTACATTTTCCTTCATAGATCGAAATTTTACCAATGTAGAAAAAAAACTGTTTTAAAATGTCCAACTCAAGCCCTTTCATATGATACCCCACTTGACCTAGTAACTAAACTTGAATTTTTTTCCCCCCCTCTTATCCGTAATTTTAGATAGATATTAAAAATTATAATTAAAAATGTTCATGTTCCATATACGTGGATTAACTTTCTTTAAAACTATTGCAAATTTCAAATGGATAGCATTAGTAATTCCTGAGATATTTAACTTTGTGACAGACAGACAGACAGACAGACAGACGGACAGAGTAAACCCATAAGGGTTCCGTTTTTACCTTATTGGTCCGGAACCTGGTGCTATGTATCGATTCGACTCGACTGAGATGTCATAATGGGTAAGAAATTGACTAAAATCGACATAGATAACGAAACACGGACTTTGGAACTGCAAGTAAGGTGATTTATTATTTATATGTCTAATATAGGTAATTGTAAATACAACCTAAGCTCTAATTGTCATAAGCAATCAGGAGTGATCAAAGAGTTAGAAGATACATAACCCTTTTACATACAATGCGCACTACCTACAGGGGCTATTCAATGAAAACCCAACTCATGACGTTGATTTGGTCGCCACTCTTTACAGTGATCTTTCTGTAAATTCAAAAAATAGTGGCTACTAAATCTGTAACGTCGTGAGCGATCAATATAATCAATCACACAACACACAATGCGCAATAAACAAACTACACTACAAAAACAATTGACAGCTGTACAACGAACACACTCTCATGTAATTTTTATTCGCAGATGGTGTCGACCATAAAAGAAAAAGATTCGGAGGTGGGCTAAATTAAATGGGTCTAATGTTTTTGAGTTCCAATTTCCGTTGCGTGGTGTTTCTTATAAAACTTTCTTTTAATTGTGTTCATATTTTAGTATATTACTTTTATGTTGTTGTAAAAGGCGGTCTTGAAGTTTCCGTTCTTACTGATTAAGTGCCTAATTATCTCTGTAATTACGATTCAGGGAAATTTGATTTCTATAATTGTGTCTAGTCGAGTGTTTTGTTTGTTGGTTTGTGACTTTAGGGCCCAATGCACAGGGATCGTCAGTTTGTTTCATACTAAGTATACTTTTGTCCCTTTATATATAGAACCGAGTTCGAGTTGTATAATAAATTCATACTCAAAGGCATGCCCCAGTCAATTTCTGAAACTGGTAGATGTGGGGTGCCCCTAGAGTGAACTTATCGAGTAGATAGTTTGTCAAAGGTCAACATGTGAGTAATTTACTAAAACCCGGTTCAAATTACTATTTATTTCGACGTTGGTCGTTTTTTTCCCATACGACAATGTTGCTGTGAGTGAGTGAGTTTCAGGTCATATTTTTTACAAGTCCTTCTTTAGTGAGAAGGACTTGTAAAAAATATGACCTAAAAACTCACTCACAGCAACATTGTCGTATGCGTCTACCAGACTATTCTAAATACAACTTGCTAACTTTGAGGCTAATAAGTGCGTTTAAACTGGGTTTACAGTGTTTGTGTGTGTTTTATATTCTATCTAATGCGTTTTATTTTCCTAGGCATACAATCAGAGCGACGATGCAGACGGCATTCTCATCAGAAACGAGGAGTACTTCCGCAACCAGGGCAAGGTAATGCAGGTAGAGCATTGCCTCCAGAATCTGAAAAAGATAGCCATCAGTTACACCCAACAGACGGATGATACGTCCCTTGAAGAGGCCCTGAGGAGGTGCGAGCAACAGTGGGAAAGCACTGTACACAGAGTGGAGCACTTCAGGCAACAGTTACAGAGGATCCCGGCCAAGTGGGACGCATACAGGGAGAAGTTTCGAGAAATGGAGAGGTGGATGGATCACGTGGATAAGACTATGGACAGCATCGTCAGAGAAGTCGATTCTGCTGAGGCGTTTGAACGCGAGAAGACTATATTCCAAGTAAGTGCTAATTTGCGGGAAGTACTATGCTATCAAAATTATGTTATAGAAAAAAAAAAACATCAAATATAGCTTCAGTGTTTACACACTTAATTTTTTTAATGATCTTATTCGAAATGTCGTTCTTAAATGATATTGAATTTAAATCTGGTATATTATTTGCTCATGCTGCTTGTTTAAACAGTTGAGGGAACTGATGGTAAATATTAATCTTAGATGATATAACCATTTTTTAAACACTTCTCTTTATGATACAATGTTATTTTTTTCCATTTAGAACATTTGCCGTGAAGCCGACAGGAAGCGCGAAGACATGAAATGGCTTGTTCAGACTCTGGACATGTTAACTAATCACTGCTCTGAGCTGGAAGCTCAGGACGAACAAGTTCAACTCGAAAACCTCATCGCACGCTACAAAAATCTCATCCCCACAATCGAAATCACAATGATCAAGACCGAGACCTACACAAGATGTTACACGTACCGCCGTGAGGTCCATGAAGTGATTTGTATTCTCGAGGGTGCGAAGGAACAAGCGATGGTTGAACCAGAACCACAATCGTTACAACACGTGGAACAGTTAGTGATGGAGCAGCAATCGGCTGTGCAGAAGCTCGACCGCCAGCGACCTTCTGTCATGTCCATGCTGCAGCGTGGCAAGGAGTTGATCAAGGACGCTAACGCGCCCGCTTTTGTCAGAGAAGACGTAAGAAATCTTGAGACCGGTTGGAACGCTGCTTATGAGACTTCTAATGACCGCCTCCATAAATTGCGTGACACGCAGAAAGTGTGGTCCAACTACGAATATCAGAAGGAAGAATTACTATCAGATCTAGATAGGATAGAGAGCTATGTGGCACATCCAGGTTTGGAATTAGGCGTCACGAATATTGCCCGTGAACTTCACGAGACAAAAACTTTCAATGCTGACATAGAGAGAGCTAAATCTGAGAAGCTGCCACAGTTGCAGCATGCTTATGCTGAATTGCAGTCGCTGACTGCTAATAAACCTAAGCCAGTTATCGAAAACGACCTGAAGACAATTGGAATGAAACTGGATAGAGTGCAAGATGAGGTTCAAACTAAAGTTGTGCATTTAGAAAAGTTCAACGAAGAATGGGTAAAGATTGAACATAAGTTAGACCATGTTCGTGAATGGATAAAGAAAGAAAGCCCGATTCTTATCACCCATATCAGATCAGAAAACATTACTCCTGAAGATCGTGTTTTGAAATCACAAGCATTGCAAAAGGTTATCGCTGAAAAACTCGATATTATTAAAGACGCCGCCGATCAGGGAACTAAACTATCAGTAGAACACAAAGTTCAGGACGCAAATAGACTAAAAGGTGAAGTTGCCCTACTAGAGAAAATGATGGCTGATCTACAGCGTTCAACAGAGCATCAAACTAAAGTGGTTGAACACGATTTAGCAAGTTGGCAAAAGTACCAAAAAGGGGTAGTTGAAATTAAACCCTGGATTGAAGAAGCTGAAACAAAACTCGGCAATGTCCCTAAACCGTCAACTCTAGCGGAGGCACAACAAATGCAACAACAGTCCAAAGCATTGCTAACTGATTGCGATAAACAGTTGATGAACCTACAAATTCTGTCGAGTGTTAGCCATCAATTATCTGGCAAAACAAGTGCTCCCGACGAAGTAGACGCTATTCATTCCAGATGGGCAGTAATCCATGATCAAGCTGACCAATGGAACAACAAACTAGACAAGTTGGTAACTAACTGGGAGAACTTTGAACGTGAAGCGCAGAAACTAGAAACTTGGATAGAGAATGGAGAAAAACTTATCAGTAGTCGCAGTGTTAGTATTGATTCCCCACAAGTTGAAAAGTTAGACCGTGAGCTGAACAAACTGAAGTCGTTCGGCAATGAAATCTCTCAGCAGCAAGCTAAAATTATAAGTTTGTCTCAGACCTGTGACAATATCTGCCATAGCGTACAGCCCGAGGGTGCTACTTTGTTGAAAAATAATGTAGCAAGCATAAAACAGCGCACTAATGATTTGGCCGAAACAGTTCGAGGACGAGTCAATGAGTTATCGGATAAAATAATTGTGCGACAGGAGTTCATGACCAAATTGCATACATTCGACAACTGGATAACAGACTTTAGGAGAAAGACTGAAAGCTATGACCAAATAGCTGCGGACAAAGTAGAACCGGCACTGCAATCCATGCACGTTTTACTCCAGGAACATGCAGCCAAAACTCCTGAGTTTACCGACATCTACAACGAAATTAAAAATATGACTCTCTCGTCACACCCTGATGAGTCGCGCTCTCTTAGTGAAACTTACTCAAACATTGCAGAGCATTACCAAATCATTGAAAACAATATTCAGCAAAACAAAGGCGTATTGCAAAAATGGTCGGATCTTTTGAATTGGTATGAAGATAACAAGCAACAACTAGGCCATATTCAATATCAAATTGACGGTCCAAAACTCACACCTGAGAGTTACGAAACGTTACGTCAAGAACTGGTCAATATCATAACTAAAATACCTGAATGGAAGAGTAATGTTGCTCTATTAGATGGACCTTCACGTGTCAAGGTTACAGATCAAAATTCAGGTAGAATCATATCACCTACGAGCCTAGTTAAAGAAATTGAAATGAAAGCCGATGCTCTGCTCAACCATGTAACGACGAAAAGAGATTTAGTTCAAAAAGTAGGAGCTAGATGGGACACATTCAATGTACAACACAATGCTTTAACAGAAGTACTATATCACGTCCAATCGGTTTTGAACGATATGGCACAAAAACTTGTACCTCTAACTGAAGCATCGATTCAAGATATGACCGAAGACCTCGACAAATTAGATGCGGAGCTTAGGGATAAACAGTCAGTGAGAAAAGAACTAAGAGAAGAAGGTCTACATTTGATGAGAGAAGATCAACCAAATATGGGCACTATTCAAAATGCCCTGTCGGCCGCGGACAATAATTGGGACCAGATTGTAAACGCATTACGCGATACGAAAAACAAGTACATACTTCTATCGTCTACCTTGCAGGAGTTGAAAAACTTTTCTGTCGCTTTCGACCGAGAAATGACTAGAGCGGAGCAACTTCATAGTGAACGCAAAGATGCTCCTCAAGATTACGTACAAACGGCCCATGCGTTAGATAAAGCTAAAAAAGCGTACGAAATACTTAAAAGATCTAAAGGATTATTGGACCAAATGGATCTTATTAAGCAGTCCATTCTAAAACAGGCTTCTACTTTAGGAGGTTTTGATACTAGTCCTCTTGAAGAAGCTTTCTTAAACTCCCAAACTCAATGGGAGAAAGCTAATGATGCCATCATTAAACGCATCCAAGACTTGGAATCTCAATTGATTGTCTGGAGACAAATTGATGACACGAAGAATCAAGTTGTAACCTGGTTGAGTGAAACTGGGCAGAACTTGGCTAATGCTGGCGACAATTTAGAAATAAGGTTTGGCCAAAGCCATTTGACCAAATACAAAGAGGAACTTCCTATTTATGTGGGCTTGAAGAACAGCATCAAAGCCAAATGTGAACAGATAACGAACCTGAACAAAAACATTCCTGTTGGGCAAGTTTCATCAATAATAGACTATTTGGATAACGAGTTTGAAGCTTTACAATCGTTAGCCGATAACCTTGAAATTGCCGTGTCGTCCTTAGAAACGAAAGAAAATAAACTGAAAGATAACATTAAGCGTTTGTCTGATAGCGTAAGTAAAATAAGAGACGATATCATACAATGTGATGATATGACTGGAGATAATGCAAAGATTCTAGATCGCCTTAAAAAGTGCCAGTCGTGCAAAGCTAAATTACAAGAGTTGAATGACGAAATTGACAATGTAGCGCAAAACGTATCAGAAATGAACGCAAACTATCCTGGGTTCTATGAATCTCTGGTTCCCAAAGAGTTAAGTGGACTACAGAAAAGGTTTGAAAGTGTCGTGATACACGCTAATAAAACTGAAACAACACTACTCACATTTTTGCAGAAGCTCTTTACTGACAAGCTAGGTATGTTCAACAGAAATCTAAAAATCTTAGACGACAAAACTAGATGGTGTATGCCCGATGCTGCAAGTGATAAATACAACTTAGAAGTTAAAAATGCAGCACTGATTGATATTGAAAATGGGCTTGTTGAATGTGTTTCGAAGGTTAAAGAATTAAAAGAAGCATGTGATATCTTACATTTTGTCGCAGAACCGGCTTGCGCTCAAGAAGCCGCCCAACAAACGGAAAAAGCTCGGAGGAACCTTGATGTTCTGACATCAAACTACGAACAAATTAAGAGCAAATTAAGAGAGAACATTGGAGCATGGCAAAATTATGAGACTTTGCTTGAAAATGTTTCAGAATGGCTTAAGGAAAAAGAAAACAGAGTAAGACAAGAAGCAGCCAATCTTCTGACTCTAGATGAAATAGACACCAAAATTTCTGACATTAGCGCATTGAATAAAGAAATTAAAGACTATGGGGAGCAAGTTGACAAACTCACGGTTATAGGTGAAAATATCATGACTCAAAATCCCGACTCACGTGTTTTGCAATATATAAACCATTTGGTTACAAGATACCAAACCGTTTCTAAATTCATGGACAACCATCTTGTCAGACTTAAAGATTTAAAAGAAAACAAAGGTAAGTATAATAAATCAATTGCCGAATTTAAAAATTGGCTTCAAGATGCCAATGCAAAGATTAAGGATTTGTCAGCAATGAGCAAGCACGCTAAACCGACTCCAACAGATTTAGAACAAGTCAAAAAATTAAACGACAACAGAGAAGTTGGTCAAAAACTATTGAATAATGCCATTGAGTCTGGGGAGGCGTTGTTCAGTGGTATCACACCTGAGGATCGTGAAATGGTCAGGAATGAACTTAGAGCCTTAAGAGACTACTTCGAAGATTCAGTAGATTCTCTTAACAACGTCATTAAAGATATTGAAACCACAATCAATAAACGATCATCATTTGATGATACTTTCAACCAGGTTCAAAAATGGATTGGTGAAAAAGAAAAGGAGCTAGGTGAATTTAAACTGTGCGCCACCTTACCTGAAAAGAAAGCTCAACTACATGCAAACAAAATCTCACATCAAGAAGTGGAGTTACATCAGTCGATGTTGACACAGCTGACTGATAAGATAAAACTAATGCCTGATGATGAAGCAGAAAAAAGTCTCTCTAAGACCATTGACAGATACAAGGACATGGCTAAAGAGCTTCAAAATAGAATCAACATCAGTGAATCATATGTCACAGAACATGAAAAATATGTGCAGATGTTTGAAGACACCCGTGATCGTCTTAACCATATAGTTGCTGAAAACAGCATGTTGAGCTATGGCGTGGTTTCTCAAAAAGATGATGTCGATGCAAAAATCGCTGTAATAGAAAACGTTACATCTAAGGCTCAAAATATTGAAAAGGATCTAGATGGATTAAACTCCCATCTTACTTCTCTTTTAAAGTCAACCAGTTCGAATGGTCATCCTATTTTCACGAGTGAATATGAACAGCTTAGTGCTATATGGAACCAGTTCTCATCTCAGTGCAAAGCCCAAGATAAAAAACTCAAAGAAACGTTAAAGCAATGGAATGAAAGTCAAAAAACTCTAGACGAGCTCGAAGAATGGCTTAAAGTCAAAGAGAATCAACTAAGGGATCAAAGTTTAAAGAGCACTCTAGAAGCTAAGATTGCACATTTACAAAAGATGAAAGAATTGCAGGCTGAGTTAGCTTCAAGAAGTGGAGACTTCTCTGATTTAGCCAGGTCCAGCAGTACACAGAACGTTGCTAGCGAAACTGATATTTCTACAAAAACATCAAAACTGGCGACAAGATACCATACGCTAAATAATCTTGTCAGTGAAACTATATCTAAATATGAGGTGTTTGTCTCAGAGCATAAAGAATTCGAAAATGATTACAATGATATGGAAAACTGGCTTATGGGCATGCTAGGCGAGTTGCAGGATCTTAATGAAATTGTTGGTGATTATGCTGTTTTGCAAGAAAAACAGAATAAAGCAAAAGAACTGTATGAAACAAGAAACAAGAAAACGCCCGCCTTTGAAGAGTTCTTAAGCTTAGGAGAGAAACTTTACACACACACTAGCCCAGATGGCAGAGAAGTCATCCGTCAAAAGATTCGTAAAATCAGAACTCTGTGGGATAGTTTTGGTGACAGCTTCCAAGAAACTGTCAATAAATTAGACCAGTGCCTATTACAATTCTCTGATTTCTCACTAGCACAGGAACAACTTACAAAATGGCTAAAAGATGTTGAGAAAGCAATGCAGCGGCACACAGAATTAAAAGCATCGCTGGAAGAAAAGAAAGCGCAGTTGCAGAACCATAAGATAATGCACCAGGAAATCATGTCTCATCAACAGCTTGTCGAGTCTGTTTGTGACAAAGCGCAACAATTAGTCGACCAGACTCATGATGCATCCCTTAATGTCTATCTGCAGTCTATTAAACAGCTCTTCCAAAATATAGTTACTAAATCTCAAAATCTCCAAGATAATTTAGAAGATTGCGTTAAGCGACATGAAGATTTAGTACGTATGATTCAACGATATAAAGAATGGTTTGGATCACAGTCTGAAAAGTTACTCGATATTGAGAATGCGACTGGGGAGAAACCAGAAATTGTACGAAAATTGCAGTCGGCAGTTGCTTTGAAAGACATTGAAAAGATTGGTTCGAAGAAACTTGATGAAATACGTACTATATTTTCTTCAGTCAGCAAAAGCACGTCAGAACCGGGTAATGCAGCCATCAAGGCTGAAATTGATAACTTACATGAACAATTACGAAACGCGGTAGAAGGTATTGGATCTTCGGAACAAAAGTTAAAACATACTTTAGAAACTTGGAACAAATTTGATTCCTCGATTGAATCTATTACAGAGTGGCTTAAAGATAAAGAATCCAAATGTCGCGATCAAAGTTTATGTTCAACTCTACAAGAAAAAGAAGCGCAACTTCAAAGATATGTTGATCTTCGCAATAGCATTAATTCAAAAGAAAAAGAAATTGATGCCTTTGTTGATGACTCGCATAGCCTTATACAGTTAAGTGGCGTTGAACGTTTGAAACCCTTGGTCACACAAGTAAGCAGCCGTTATCAACAACTTCACGTTATTTCTAAAGAAATTGTCAACCACTGGAGTGAGTTAGTCGCAGATCATAAGAAATATGTACAGTTGCATAACGAATTTGATGCTTGGCTTAAACCATTAGAAGAACAAGTGTCTCAAATGGTAACTAAAGAAGATAAGCTAACTATTGAAAATAGGGGCAATAAACTACAAGTATTCTTATTAGAAAGAGATAATGGAGAACACAAAATTGGTATCCTTACTAGTGCTGGTGACAAAATACTACCAGAAAGCGCTGCAAATGGTAGAGAGAACATCCGAGTAGAAATCAGAGCCCTTAGAGAACGATGGGATAAATTAAATGATACCATTCTTCAGCAACAAAAGGAATTTGAATCTCAAACACTTCAATGGTCAAGTTATCAAGACGTGTTACAGCAGACCTTGTCGTGGCTTGATGAAAAAGAAAAAATCGTGGATGCAGAAGAGAAGGCAGTGCTGAATTCTGCTCAAGAAATCAAATCTAAGGTATTGAAAAATAAGACTCTACTTCAAGAGATCTATTCCCACAAGAGAGTGATTGAGACGGTGACAGAAAAAGCAAAGAGTGTAGCTGCTAGTTTGCACTCAGGAAAAGGTGAAAGCGATGACATGGCCGGCATCATTAAATCCGTCTGGGATCGCTACAATGTCTTAACAAGCAGATTATCAGGAGTTATCGATAAACATGAAAGCAATTTCGAAGTATACCAACAGTTTACTGATCAACAGAAGTCACTGCAAGACTATCAAAAGCATCTATGGGACCGTTTGCATTTGCTATCGGATTTCACCGGCAACAAAGCAGCACTGCAAAGCAAGTTAGCTAAAATTCAAGAACTGCTGGATGCTATTCCCACTGGCAACAACAAATTAAAAATACTACATGACCTAATTGAAAATAATGGCTCTAAGTTATCGCCTAGAGGGAAAGAAGGAATGTCGAGGGAATTGGCATTACTTAGGGCTGACTTGGAGAAGTTCACTGCTACTGTCCATGATGTGAAGAGAGGTATCGAAGATAAGATTCAGCAATGGATCGAGTTTGACAGTGCCAATGACCGGCTCCAACACTGGTTAAGTGACACTGAGATGAGTCTTAAGACTTACTCTCCCAAGGCAACCTTAGAAGAGAAAGTGGATCAGCTCAATAAATACCAGGTAAGTTGTGATTCATACTTGTAAATTTGTAGATATAGTGTGTTGTTTGATTTGATTTTAATGTTGAATTTTAAACAGGACTTATGTAAAGCGATTGATAACCATGAAAATGATTTGAGCGCAGTCATATCTTTGGGCGAAGCGTTGGACCAAGTAAGCGTTCGAAATGGAATTAAGGCACTGTAGGGTTTAGTCTAACTTTCAGTAGATCTAACTCAACAGTCTAACACGGGATAATATATAGTTTATGGACTATTTAAGACGTTGCTACTCTTCACTACTCTAAACTTTAAACAGAAAATTAAGGTCACATTATTTTTTTCTTTTAGACATGTAAATAATGTAACCAAGACTTTGTCACCATGCAATAAAATCGTCTTGTGAATGAGTGGAAGGACAAAACAAATTATTGTCTTTGCGCGTGACTAGACTTATTGCTTAACTGAGTTAGGATTGTTTTTATTTTGCGTGATACAATTCTTCCTATCTACTAAGGGATAAATTGGTCAAGGAGATACGTGAAAAATAAGTTTTCAAGTAGTATGTTTGTTACCAACTCAACTATATCTCAGTTAAGCAGTATATAGTTTACTAATTACTAGTATTAGAGGCTGTGGTAATCGGTGCATACATCTGACAACACGCCTTTATTTGATATTCGTATAAATTTATCTCTAATGGCAAAGTAATGTTTATCTGTGCGGGTACTAATAGTAGTTGTTGTAGATTTAGTTTAAAACAATCTAACAATAAAAAAATTGTTACCCAAATTTCACAGTAACATTTTGCTTTCAGGCTATTTTGGCAAATCTAAAGAAAACTGAGAATGACGTTGACAAGCTCTCAGATGAGTTCAGTGATTTGATAGAAAACTGCAACGATACAAGAATCACCATGAACTTGCAACAAATGACATCACGATTCCAGTCGGTGCAATCAACCGCCAAAGAACTGGTCAAGAAATGTGAACAGGCCGTTAACGACCATAACGCATATCAAGAGAAGTATAACCAATGCACAGATTGGATAAAAACAGCTCAGTATTCATTTGAAGAATGCAACAAAAATCTGTCTAATACTCCTGAAGGTATCAAAGCTAAACGTGAAAGCCTGAATGATTTATTGAGCCAACGACGCAATGCTACACTACTAGTCAATAACACCTTCGAGTTGGGAGAGAAACTGTATCCCTCCACTTCACCAGAAGGCAAGGATTTAATAGAACAGCAACTGCAAGACATCCAACAGGCTATTGATAATTTGTATGACAACATTACTAAAGCTGAGCGAGACTTAGACTCTGAGCTAAACAAGTGGTCATCGTTTGAAGATAATCTGAAAACGGTGCAACAATGGCTGGCTGCCGCCGAGAAAAATCTACCAAAAGAAATTGAACTCAAAGCTACTTTAGATGAAAAGAGAAACCAGCTCAACGTGTATAGGGCATGCCTTCAAGACGCTACCACCCATCAGCAAGATATTGCAAACTTAGAAGCAAGGGCACAGAGTCTGCCTGATGTAAATAAAGGCATCACTAAAGAAATTAATGTTCTTCAACAGAGGCATAACGCTATCCTTGCCAGGGCCAAGTCCTTCGTCGAACAGTATGAAGCTATTGTTAACAATCACCAGCAATATACTAAAGCGGTCATGGATTTGCAAGAATGGGTTGAAGCCACGCACAACACTGTTCAACTATGGGGTGATGTCAACCTCGAACGCGTCGCTTTGAGCAGCAATTGCGAAAAACTCAAATCACTGCAGCATACTTTACCTGAAGAAAAAAGCCGCATAGATAAAATACGCAGCCTGGGAGAAAAAGTATTACCCGGAACTATAAGCCACGGCCAAGCAAATATTAGGAATCAGATTGACGCTTCTCACCAAGAATGGGAAGGACTTTTGTCTTTCATTTCAAAAACAATAGACTCTTTGGAGAATAAAATACAACAATGGAATGAATACGAAAACCTGAAAGAGCAATGTTTGGCCTGGATAAGAAATACAGATACACAAATACATGCTGTAGATCTCAAGGCAACGTTAGCCGAGAAGCAAGACCAATTCAAAAAGTTCCAAGAGTTGCAAGGAGAGGTTAGAGCTAAAGAACTTGAAATTGACAATATCACAGAAAAGGCGCAGAACCTTTACACGGGTGTGCTCGGTCCTCGTGGATCACAAATATCAGACTTGTCAGTGAAGTATCAAACTTTATCTCAGAAAGTTAAAGATCTCACCAACAGATGGCAGCAATATGTGAAGACTCACCAAGAATTCACCAGTAATGTCACGGAATGTTCTCAATGGATCGAAGAATTAAGAGACAAACTGGACTTCTGTGCTGACTTAAGTTCTTGCTCTCAAGACGATTTAGAAACCAAGTTAGTATTAATTCAAAACCTTCTACTTGCTAAGGATGAAGGTTATACTAAAGTTCAATCACTGGTTGAACTTGCCCAAAACGTCATGGCGAATACAGCTCCATCTGGGCACGATGCCATTAACAACTCTCTTGTAGCCTTGCAAGAGCAATGGTCAGCTCTTTTGTCCAGAATGATTGAAACAAAGAACCTTCTTGATGATTCTGTAACAAAATGGGCTGGCTTCTTAGAACAGATACATCTCATAGAAAAAAGCAATGCATGGATGGAAAATATGCTATCTGAGTTGACACCATATGAATCTTCCATGTCTGATAAGAGAGCCCAACTTGAAAAACTCAAAGAAGTAGAAGAAAAAGCACGATGCGATCGTCTTGAAGTAGATACGTTGAAAGCAAAGGCCGCTGAAATGCTTGCAAGTGGTCAGCAAAATCAAGTGGCTTCCAAAGCCCAAGATACACTGAACAAGTTTGATACTCTGTACGATAAAATCAAGAAATTGCTTGCAGACAGAGAAGAGCACTACAAAGATCATAGGTTGTACAAGGAAGCCCATGACGAGTTAATCCAATGGCTCAGTAGAGCTAGAGAAAAGGTTCCATCATTGAAATCTAAACCTTTGAGTGATAAGCTAGCAATTGAGAACTCGGTTGCACCTCTTGATGCTCTTATTAACAAACAAGCCCAAGGAGAGCTATTGTTGGAACATTTACAACACACAGGTGAGGTATTATTAGCTAGCACTTCTTCAGAAGGACAAATAGTAATCAAGAATGAAATGAAGGCATTGAAGGAAAGCTTCGATGACTTATTTAATGAAATAAAGCGACAAAAGAGTCAGCTTGAAGATACGGTAAGCCAATGGCGTGAATATAAGGACGAATATGAGAGATTGTCTGATTGGCTGCAGCAAAAAGAAATTCACATTAAGAACCAGAAACTTGCTCTGCTAGGCACAGCTAAAGAAAAGGGCGCGCAAGTTAATGAAGTGAAAGCAATTGTAGACCAACTGATCAAGGGAAAAGCTGACATTGATAAGTTTAATGCATCTGCCGCTGGCTTACTATCATCGCATTTAGATACTTATGTCAACAACCAATTGAGACATCTTAACTCCAGATACCAAGTATTGGTGAATATGGCAAATGATGTACTCAAGAAAGTTGAGACTAACTATGAACAACATCAAAACTATGACGATAATTACGACAAGACCAAAAAGTGGATTGATGATGCTTGGGAAATAACGCGAAGTGGCAGTGATACCGGAAGCAACAGCAGTAAGGAGGCTCTACAGAAACGTTTAGAACAGATTGAAGATCTTCTAAAACGAAGAGAAGAAGGCCAGAATTTAGTCCACGCCACTGTCAACAGCGGAGAAAAGGTTTTACGTAACACAAGATCCGATGGTAAAGATAAAATTAATACACAGTTGAAAGAGCTACAAAATGAATGGGACCGTCTTGTTAAGAAAATGACCACAGCGAAAGTTCACCTCGAGACGGCAATGCTTCAATGGGCTGACTACAGTTCCAGCTACTCTCAACTGCAGCAATGGATTTCCGATAGGGAAGCAAAATTACAAGAAGTGTGCGAACAAAAAGTCGCTAAATCCAAGAAAGGTCAGGACCGTCTTGCAGGTCTTACGGCTGGACTTAGTATTGGCGAAAGGAAGGCCACGCTTCGTCAAACAAACAATATTGTTCAAGATATCGTTTCGTTTGAACCCATGATTCAGTCTGTAACTTCTAAGGCTTCAGAACTTATGCAACAGGCTCCGGCGTCTGAGATAACCAGCAAGTATGAAACCCTTACCAAACAAGCTAGAGATCTCTACGAGAAACAGAAAGAAGCTGTTGAACAACATCAAGCCTTCATCGATGCTGGATCAGACTTTGTCCAATGGATTAGAGCTGCTAAAGAAAGGTTAGGAAAGTGCTCTGATGCTACCGGAGATAAAGAATCACTAAGCAGCAAGATATCACAGCTTAAAGTATTGGAAAGCGAGCTGCCTGAAGGTCAATCAAAACTGCAGAAAGCTTTAGAGCAGGGCGAGATATCTTGTGGGCTAGCTGACGATGAAGACCGAGAAGAAATAGAAGAGGAAGTGGCACTGATGCAGGAAGAATACGATACATATGTGTAAGTATTACTCTGTTAAAGTTTAAAATGTATCTCAGAAGTTACCGACGTATTATGACACATGAGTGCAATATTTACCACCCATCGTCATACTGTCGTTACATTTGCGCGTCTGAAGCTTTTTGATGCTTCATTTACTTCAGATTTTTGACGCTATAGGTTCAAATTTATTTTTTAATCTTATTATTGCAGCGAACAGCTGAACAATACCAAAGCATTGATTGAAGGCGGCATCGTGAAATGGACAGAATACGAAGAGCAGTACAAGGAAGCCTTAGATTGGTTGTCAAAGACTGAAAAATTAGTACAGTCGTTCAATAAACTGCAGAACAGCCTGGAGCAGAAAAGAATTGTTCTCGAGGAGTTCCAGGTAATGTTAATGATATGTTGTAATCCATTAGTTACCATCAAGTGATTATCCTACGAATATTATAAATGCGACAGTTTGGATGTTTCGATGTTTGGTACTGAATCACGCTTAGATGGCTCAACCTATTTGGATGAAATTGCACGAAGATAGTTTATAGTCTGGTTTAAAATATAGAATAGTTATTACCGGGTCCACGCAGACGAAGTCGCGGGCGTAAACTACTTGAAAGATTACAACTCTTTCTGTTATATAGGTACCTATGTCAAAAATGAATTCTTAAACGTTCAACTTTCACCGACATTACCTAGCATCATAGACGCGAAATTGATTTGACTCTGTAATAATTGTTTAGGGGCACCTTCAAACTCTATTCGACTGGCAAATTGAGTTGGACAAGCTGAATGTGCGCGCGCAAACACTGTTGGAGACGTGTTCAGACACGAGAATCTCCAACGGCATCACGCAGCTCACCACCAAGTACAACGCGTTGCTGTCGCTTGCGAAGGAGGTGATGAAGCGACTTGAAGTGCATTACCAGGTATATCATTTATTTCTTGCATAATAACTAATTAAATAATTCGTTTATATTCGATTAAATATAAAATTTACGTCTCCCTTAACAGGAACATCAACAACATAACGCTCTTTACGGTGAATGTCAAGACTGGCTGGACAGAACTAGAGAAAAACTCAACCAGTGTGCTGAAATACCCCACACGTTACCTGAGGTCAACAGCAAACTTAACACAGTTAAACTTCTACGCCAGTCTCTGGAACAGGGTCAGAATAAGTTGAGGTACCTTCTTGAGTTGAAGGAAAAGGTGACAATGAACACTGAACAAGCTGGAGCGGCTAAGATTCAGGAAGACACTGACAGTTTGAAGCAAGAGTTTGATAAGCTTATCAATGATCTGCAAGACGTGAGGAACAAGTTGACAAGCAGAGCTGCTCAGTTTGATGATATATCCAAGGTAAATAAATATAATGAGTCAACCAATAGTCATCAATCATAATACTATTAGTCAAAAGCGAATAATAATGAGTAATAAATGCACATTATATTTTGATATAATCATAATTTGTCTTTTCAGATTCACAAGTTGCTAATAGAATGGTTAGACGATATTGACCAAAAGATACAGTCCGATGATGCACTTCTCGATGATTTGTCTGAAAAGAAAGCCAAGCTAGAGAAATTCAAGACATTTAACCGAGACATCGAGTCTCACAGCGATCTGGTCAAGAGGTTGAACGAAAAACTGCAAGAAGATGCGTCACTGAAATCCAAAGAAATCGAAGATACTTTAAAGCGCTACGAAGCCATCAGGAAGACGGTCAACGATATGATTACTGTAAGTATTTTTTCGCTTTGAATTCTAGTATGTTACCTATTTGGTACGTGTTAGTGAACGATTCTGATAAAACTTTTGGCCTAGGTAAAAACTTATTTTACTTTACCTTCTCTTATAGGTACTCGATGATTATGTCAACTCCCATATCCAATACAAAGAGTCATACGACAACTTCTACGATTGGATACGCAACTGCAAGATGGAAATCCAACAATGCTCTGACTCCCACGGAGAAAAGGAAGAAGTACAGAAGAAGCTCCAAAACGTGAACAAAATCATTGGATCTTTGCCTAAAGGGGAAGCTCTTCTTAAGAAAGCAGTTGAACTAAGTGACGCTGTACTCAAAACCACTGGCAACGAAGGCAAGGATAACATTAATCAGGAAATCAAGCAATTGAAGATCGAATGGGAGAATTTACAACAGATTTGCAAAGACACCAAGAAGTTACTGGAGAAATGTCTGTCTGCGTGGTCAGATTTCTTGGAGACTTCGGGCAAGATGAGCAAGTGGGTGAAGGAGTTCGATACTAAGCTGCAATCTGTACAGAAAGTTGACAAAATTACTCCGGAACATCTCGATAAATGCCGGGTAAGTTCAATAAATAAGTTAACACTCCTTTTACGTCTTCAAACATATTTCTTTTATAAAATGTAGTCAGTTGGTTCAACAAAACCAACACATTTTTTATAGTTTTCGATGTATTACAGGAATTATTAGCAGAAGCATTAGGACATAAACATGTTTTGGAAGAACTTAATGACAGATGCGAAAATCTTATGGAGCTCAGTGCATGCGCTTGGGTTCGCGATAAAACTGTTAACCTGCAGACCGAGTACACAACTTTATTGACCAAAATACAAAGTCTAGTTTCAAACGGTGAAAAGAACTTGTCAGACCATACAGAGTTCATTCAAGCAAAAGATGAATTGCAGCAGTGGTTGGAGACTGCACATGGAACAGTACATGATTCTGTTGGTGTTGGTGACATAGATACCACAAAAGACAAGTTAGAAACGGTAAAACTTGTAAGTAACCGTATGACTGAGGGGCACCATCTCCTAGTCGTTTTACAAGAAGCATTTAAGAAAGCACTGAACAACACTCCACCTGAAGAACAAGATAGTCTACGCAATGATGTCAAAGTTCTACAAGAGAGTTGGGATCAATTGAAGATCGATCTGAACTCTATCACTGCTCAACTTAAGGCAGCTATTGGTAAATGGGAAGACTTCGAAGAATCTAAGAGTAAAATGAGTCAATGGATTAAAGATACTCAACAAAACTTGGATAAAGTCCCACCCACGGGCGGGGAACTTGGTGAAATGAAGACTTTGCTAGAAAAATACAAGCACATCGAAGATGAGATCAATAACAAGAAACCCGAACTGGAAAGGCTAAAGAGTGAAGCTGCAGAACTCGGCAGCTGGGCGAAGAAACCGGCTGCTAAAGAATCTGTTGTAGAGATAGAGAAGAAGTGTAATGCTTTGAAGGCTAAGTGCGCAGCCCGAAAGGCTGAATTGGAGGCTGAAATTAAGGACTATAATCAGTATCATCAGTCGCTGCAAGACACGGAGAAATGGTTGCTCCAGATATCATTCCAACTGATGGCACACAACTCTCTATATATCGCAAATCGGGAACAAACCGAGGAACAACTAGCCCAGCACGCGGTGTTGTTAGAAGACATTCAAAAGTATCGTACGACGCTTGACGGTTTAGAAGGCAAAGGCCGAGCTCAAATCGAACGATATGAATCTAGTACCCCAAATATTCGCGATACAGTTGGGAACCAGCTGAAAAATGTTAACGACAGTCACAAGTCATTGCTAGCTACTGCATTACAGATCGAGCGTCGTCTTAGAGAAGGTCTCGCTAAATTTAAGGAATACGAGGACACTTTGGAAAGTATTCTGAACAATTTGGACGACTGTGAACCAGCTATTACAGAATTGGACGTGCCAGTCGATGGGCTGTCACATGGACGCGACTTACTGGACAAAGCTAGGGTAAGTGCTATAATTATTAATGTGTCATACTGTGTCAGTTTCTATCTTGTGATGTGACAAAAAAACAATCAAAAATTGAATCACTTTTGAACTCTTCATTTAACTGCATCCAACTTATTCGACGCCAACGAGCAACTGCGGCAGCAACAGTCTGTACTGGGCCCATTTTGTAAAGCCTTTGGTCGAAACGCCTGTTTTGTCTATTTAGACTTGTTCATTTTGTTATAGTGTATTTTTATCCTGGTGTGTGTTACTCAGGCTCTGCACAACCGCCTCCAAACGGAGAAGGGCCGTCTGTCGGCGGCCGTGGCTGCGTGTTCAGCCGCCGCCGCCTCTGTCTCGCGGCCGTCCTCGCCCGCCGACTCAGCGCCGCTGCCCATCCCGCCGCGCGAGCTCCACGTGCGCGCGCGACTCGAAGACCTGATCGACCAGGTACTGGCTGCCTCTGGATCCGTGCTCGCTTCTGATGTTCTCACTTCTTTTTGAATTGTCTTAGTGCCGTTTTACTTGCCTTATTTATGTCCGCCCGTTTCGTGCTAACATGTCTATCTGTGGCTGAGTAATGCGATATATTTTTAAGATCCCCTTTGATATTGGTAAGCGTGGATTCATGGGGGTAGACGACGATGAAAAGATTTAATTTCATGAGTAATGGTAATGAATACAATAAATATCATCTTATGAGAATATTATTCGAGTAGGTAGTTTACTTATACTTAAATGCATAATGTGCTTTCTATGTTTAATTAATAATACACATTAAAAAGTTCACCAGGTCTACAAAAAGAACAGAACCAACGAGTATTATAGACGTAAGGTTTCATATATTTATAACATGGACTTTTTAAACTCAAGTAATTTTTAATACGTTTGGTAGTTAGTAGGTAACTAATTGTGAAATAGTTACACTTCTTCTGAAACTATTGCGTGTCTTACTTAGACAGTTATCTTTAACCGCGAGATAGTGCAGTAATTTCTCTTATACAAATGTGTTAATTTTCACTTTCACGAGAAAAGTGTTATGAGTTATTTTTAATTATTATATTACTTATGCAATTTTCTTTAATAATTTTTATATGTTCAAATACAAAAAGTGTAACTTTTTCTTAAGTAACTTATAGAATGTAGTTAGCTCGAGTTCCGTTGGCAATGTATTTTTGTGCACCTGGTTTACTGGAGTCAAGACGATTGTGCTCAACAAAGGGATGCATAAGTAAAATAAACATTCGTTTGGGATGAAATCAAATCAAAAGTCATCTTACACGCTTTGCTGTACTCGTACTACTTACCTATGGTGAAATTGACACTGTGCCGTGACGCCGTTCAGACGACGACGAGAGAAAATAACTCGTGTCTATTTGCTAAACTGGCAACTCCTTTCACTAAAAACCATTATACCTACCTGTCTTGCGGTACCGGTACCTACTTCAAATTCGTAACCTATTTAATATTGTATTGCTAACGTAGCAATGTTAGCGCTAATTTATTGAAATTGTTTTATCGAAATTCATGGACATATAATGATGAATAATGAAAACAATACTTAGAATAGTCTTGACTCAGACTAGTCAGACAGGCACGTAGCTATGCTGATAAGATTTCAGCGTTGGGAATTATTCACAGTTGAATACTAGCTAGTTTACTAGAGTTTGATGTTACCTGTTAAGGCTGTTAACAACACGAAGGCACAAGCAGTACACTGAATGCAACTAAGTAGCCTCAAAATTATCTAATATGTACATAGACATATGTAGGTAAGAAAGATGCTTGGCATGCACATATAAAACACGTTCCTTACTTATTAGTTAGTTAAAATCAGTTTCCTTCCCAACCCTTAATAATCTTTCTTACCTAAATTCACAACACTAATCTGCACTGCTCGTGTATGTGCGTGTGTGTGTGTGTGTGTTCGATGTCTGTTACGCATGGTTTGTTATAGACGCACGTGGCCGATGTAGCCGCGCCGAAACGTATCGATGCGTTACTAAAGAACGTAGAGGAGCCGGAGTTCGCCGAAAAGCTTGTGGCTTTCGAACAAAAGGTAACGGTTCGTTGTTAAACGACTTTCATCATCTATACTTAAATCAAAGATTTTTCATAAATTTTATTTTGTATAATAATTTGATTATGAACGTCTGAAATTTCATATGATGCTTTGCTTTATTGCATTTTTCGTCTGAACTACAAACGACTGAATGTTTTCAAAAAGTACCTATGTGTGAATGTTGTGTAATGTCTGGATTTATTCCTATTAGATATCATTAATTCATTACACATTGTTGGTAAGTAAAATAAATATCCAGAAATGAAAAGACGGGATCTTTAATCGGCGATGTAAAGAATCCGTCTCTTCCTGTTCGTATTTATTTTGAGCTAAAACTGGAAAGTGCTAAATATAGTCCCAATCAATGTTTAGTAGGTACGAGTATATCCCTGGTTTGGAAAACCCTTTTTTGCCTACGAATCAGCTGGTTAAGGCTGCTTACAGCTTAGTGACACGTTCACAAATTGCCCTATAGGAAAACCTGGTAAAAAAAATCGTCTTACAGTGCATTAATTCTCTCCTTATCTCCAGGTACAAAGCCACCTCGAGACGCTGGGTGATGCCGTGCAAGGCATGGAGGAAGCCATGAAGCAAGTGCTCGAGATACAGGAATGGATAAGCGTCCACAACGCGCTGGCTCGCGATTGGCTCGCGAACCCGTCCAAGCTCCGCCCAGAAGCCGCTAAGCAGGATATGGCCGCCATGAACGATGCGCTTGCGTCGCTGAGCGAGAAGAGGAACAGGCTGCTCACTGAGATACCTACTGAAGGTTAGTGGAGTTTTTTATTGATTGCCTCCCAATAAAGTGGCTTTAATGACGATTAAAAGATGATCGGTGGATTCGCACGCCTGGGCCTATCGGTGCTGATGTATAAATAATGAGGGTTTTGAAAATAAATTTACGTGATCATTTGTTATTTTGATTTTTATTTTGAGAATCAGTTGTAAAACATAAATAATAGTTACTTATTTTAAGCATTTTCTTTGATTATTTTATTAGTTGTCAAGATAAAGTGTTGAAGCAAAGTTAATATTTTAGGATTGGAAGATGAAATCAACCTTGAAGAAGAACTGGACGAACTAGAAGATTCGATCCTTAAAGCCATTGCCAGAGAAAAGAGCAACCAGGGCATTATCGATGACTACCGCAACAAATGCCAAGAAATCCATGACTGGTTCGACTCGGTACTTAAGAAGATGTGCCTAGCAGACAAAGGCTCCGGTCTCCCATGTCCGCAGAAACTAAGTGCTTTGAGGGAACTAGCAGCCGAGTTTGAAAAGTCAGGGAAAGAGAAAGTTGATGCTATTAAAGCTGTAGGGTCACAAGTCATCAACATTGTTAGTAATCTGGAAAGCCAACAAGTTGAGGAACAGGTAAGATTTATCCTACTACCTATATAAATTATTACATTGTGCTTTATATTATCATTCCAATCAATCGTTATGTTCAATCCAGTAACTTACTACCGTAATTTTTTTTTTGCAGATGAAATCAGTGGAAAGAAGGTACAATGACATTGCCAAACGCATCCAGCGTAAACTTCAAATGCTTGAAATTACCTATAAGGCCATCGACGGTACAAAGAGTGAAGTAAATGCGCAGAATGATTGGATGCAGAAAGAAATTGACAACATGCTACATCCTGAACCATTGGGATATGAGAGTAAGTCTGTCAAAGAGAGACAAAAGAAGGTTGCTAATTTATTGAAAGAGGGCGATGGCAAAAAGACAATTATTGACTCCCTAGAAAAGAAGGTAAGCAATATTCAGTCTGATCTTGAACCTTCCGAACAGACACAATTAGAATCAGAACTGGCTGAACTATCTTCTAAACAGAAACAACTAGCAACACTCATAAAGCAAGAAATCGAAAGATTAGGGCCATGCCATGAAGATAGAAGGAAGCTTGAAAATGATACAGAAAAAGCTAAAAATTGGCTTAAGACTAAACTGGCAGAGATAAAGAAACTTTGCGGCCCGGTACCACTTGAGACATCTAAGGTAGAAAAAGAAATTGCTGTTCATAAGAAACATCAAAGCGAGTTGTCTGACTTTAACAATGACACACTTAGTGAAGTCATGCGTCAAGGCAATGCTGTATCTAAGGATTGTTCCCCTGAAGATCGTGCGAAATTACAAGCAATTCTAGAAAACCTGAACAAAGCATACACGTCTGCTAAAGTAGATATTGACGATAAATTAGCAGCTTTGAACAAACTCCTGCATGGCAGAAACGATTTTGAATCTGAATTGGCTAAATGTCAAAGCTGGTTAAATGAGGCTGAAGTCGCAGCTACACCTGAACTCAGAACATCAAGCCTTCAACTGTTAGAAGAACAATTAGCTAAATTTGAGAAACTAAGTAAAGAAGCAGAAGATGTTGAAAAGAATATTGGAAAAATCAAAGATAAATCTAAAGACATTTTGGATACTTTATCCGACTCAAACAAACTACAACTTAAAGAACAAGTTAACGTATTATCGGATAGATTTGCCAGAATTAATGCTATGATCAATGACAAGAAGAATATTCTACACAAACATATTAAAGAATACAAAGATATTGCCGCTAAAATTGCAGCGGCTCTGGAATTCTTGGCAGAAATCCAAAACAAATTGAAGGCTTTGAACAAACCCATTGGAAGCAAAGTTGAAGATGTTCAACCCATAATACAAGCGTATGAATCTATTTTAGGTGATCTCAAAAAGAATAAGGCAATGTTGAATGAATTACAGGGTGGCAATGTCCACGACTTGCAAGACATTTTAACTCAACAAGATGATTTAATGAGCACTATTGAGGATCAGATATCAAAACTGAAAGTACTCTTACTATTACGGGAACAATTCTTTGCCCTTATCAAAGAAATTAATGAGTTTATTGCCAAATACACTGATCTGACAGCTGAAATTGAGAAATCAAATGATTCGTTGGAAGACAAGATCAAACGATATGACGATATCATTATTAAGATTCAAGGATGTGAGGCTCTGTTAGCAACGGCAACCGATAAAGGTCAACAAATTGCTGCTGAAGGCACTGTTATTGATAGAAATAATATTACGGAACTATTGCAGTCACTAAAACAACAGTTGCTTACTCTAAGAAGGAATGTCGAATCGAAACGCCAAGAACATGAAAGAGCAGCCGCAGAACACAAGAAACTGGCGTCAGACCTGTCTGATATTTTGGAATGGCTTCATGGCAACGAAGCTGCCGTGCATTCGCGACCTCTACTCAACAGAGACGTAGCTAATGTAGACAAGAAACTTGCAGAACATGTCAATCTCGCAAAGAGCATCCAGATATACTTAGACAAACTTACTAAAATCACTGACATCATTAAAACTGACGATGGTGTCCCCGGTTCATTATTAGATATGGTATCAGAAGCGAACTCTTTGAAATCTTCGTTACCTGCTGAGTTGGCGAACCGAGAGAAATATCTGCAGGACAATAAGAAACACAGGCAACAATATTTACAATTGGTAGAGAAATTAAACATATGGATAAACGAAGCAGCTATTCGTTTAGACATGGGCAAAAACGGCACAGATTTTGAAAATATTGAATCAGATTTAGAGGAGCACAAATCATTCTTCAACGCTTCAGAGCCGGAAATGAAGGATTTAATAGGAAAACGTATGCAAGACATTGTCGATAAGATCTGGCCGTCATTGGCGGCGACGGAACAAGAAGAGCTGTCTAAAGAACATCAGAAGCACAATCAAATGTTGAAGAATACATTGAACTCCGCTAAGAGTAGGCAGGCTCAATTAGAGCAGGACTTGGAGATTTGGAAAGACTTCTGTCAGTTGGTGGATAAAATCAAGGCAATGTTGGATAAGAACGATATTAAGGACGAAGCTGTGACAACGGTGGACGCCCTGAGAATGCACCTTGAGAAGTTAAACCACGCCAAGAATGAGCTAGAGGTGAGTAACTTTGTATTATCAGAATAGCAGTTGTATATTTTGTGAATAATGTTTTTCCACCAGTCAAACTCGGAAATGCGACTAGATCAGAAATGACAATGAGTTCCCGAATAACTTAATGTCAAAGCTCTAAATAGTTACTACTATTTTTATTCTGACATGAATTTGTCCTACGGAAAACATTATTCACTCCATAATGTAGATATTAGAAGAAACGTAATTGGCAGCCAGCCACGCACAGTTAAAAAAAATGCGTATTTATATGGCATCATATATACATAAATGTGATGGCCCATGTAAAGTCTTACTATCATCATATCTATCATAGCCTGCTTATCACTCAGAAGGTTTTCAAAAAATCGAATACCCATGTTAAAGCTCAACTACGCCTGCATAATGGTGTCAAGCAAACTTTGATACGCGTATTTTAGTCAACAAATAGGTAGGATCTTTGCTACACGTCATATACTCAATACTAGTATTCACTATATGCTACGGGAAAAAATGTTTAAAGGTTTCCTATAATAAAGATATACACGTTATTTGGTGAAATCGAATCTGGTACAACATCGATAAAATAATTTTTTTTTTCTATAATTTTGTTTATTTTAAAAGAACATAAGTAAGTATCATATTCAATTTGTAACTAGATGTTTTTAATTAAGCGTCCATGTTCCCAAGTCTTTGTCCAGTTCATCACCGGCTCGAGCGGAAAGGCTCGCATTTTAAATTCAGAATATAATTAAACGTTAAAAACATCATTTGAATTTATAATGGGGTAACAGTCCACTTAGTCGGACACCGAATCCAGGCGCCGAGCCGTACGTACACGAGGTCTCTTTGAGTATTCCTAATATTTGATTGCTGTTGGTAAGATAGTAATTTTCTAGCGATTACTATCGTTTATCCTACCTCAATAATTAGGTAAATGTTACTTTTTCGCTAGCTCAATTTCACGTCTATGCTTATACAGTCATCGGCAATGATATATGATCGAACAAGGCGCCCAAAAATTTCTGACTTACTTGGTTAGATATTTTTGCGTCCTTTGTCTATTCGGATATTGCTGCAGGATCCTGTACATACCAGTGGCGGTGCGAGCAAACCCGGAACAAATTTTTGAAAGATTTTAAAGTTCAATATGACTATAAGCTTGCCTAAAATTAAATTTTTGGCAACCCGGTGGGAATCTGCTTGTATGGGCGCTCCGCCACTGGTACATACAAAACATTACATCTATCAATTGTCGTTTTGTTATAAATATGTTTTATTGGTCACTGATATAATACTATCGCGAGTGTCCGTGCCAATAAATATTCGAGGGTAATACCTTGTCATACAATATTTCATTTATAAAATGCTTATCTCGTTAGATAGGTACCTTCACTATCAATCTGTATCTTTACTACTCATGCAGTTATCGATAGATTTGTACGTCTAGCACAACTTTCCAACAAGTCGTTTCGCGCGCGACTGAGCGTCCCTTGTCTCACTTACACCGTGCAAATTCGAAAGAGGAGAGTAGATCTTTCTCGACTCGCGTCGCGGCGCGGCGTCAGTTGTGCTAGCCCCCATGGCATAGTTAGAATTTACAGGTTTTTATGAATACGAAAAAGGACCAAGAAGTATTCATTACCTAGTTGATTTCGTGAAAATAATAGGGAAGGAAAACAAGTGTTGGTTACATATTCTCCAGCGAACCGGTCAATGATTTATTAGTTGCTTAGGTACTTATATTTGTCGATAGTCTTACGTTATACATGATGTATAATCCAAGTGGGGAGCTGAGGGAAAATAAGTATGAGATCCGGAAAATTGTTCTTAGTAGGCACGATCCCGTTTTTAGAAAAAAATACAACATCTGTATTCAAAAAATAAACAAAAGCCCCATTCGCGGTCTATTTCTAGGTCTATTTTCACTCTATTACAAAGTCTATTATCTTTTTTTTTTCGTTCGTTTGATTGCGGAAATGACTATTGCTGATTGTAAGGCATAACTGTTGCTATGGGACCATAACTAAAAACTGCCCTATATTTTAATCCAGGCTGTAAACTATCTTCGTGCAAATTTTCATCCAAATCGGTTGAGCCGTTTAAGCGTGATTGAGTAACAAACATCTAAACATCCAAACTTTCGCATTTATAATATTACTAGCTTCTGCCCGCGACTCCGTCCGCGTGAAACTCGTTTATATCGCAGCTCCATACAAACTTTTACCCCCCCCATTTTACTCTTAGGGGATGATTACGGAGATAAAAACTATCCTAGTTACTCTCCATTCCTTCAACTATCTCCACTTAAAAAATCACGTCAATTCGTCGCTCCGTTTTGCCGTGAAAGACGGACAAACAAACAAACACGTGTGTGTATAATACATTTCGCATTTATAATATTAGTATGGATGTGGATAGTAGGATCATATTAAAGTTTGTAACTTTTGTACGTGTCTATGGTAGGGGAATCCCCTTGCCACTTGTTGCTACAAGTGTCAACAAAGTAAATGGTAGAGTCACATTGCGACAGAATCGCTGAATCACTTCCTCTGGGACGGCACAATAGCCCGTTTGTTACCATACCAAAAGTTAACCATACATTAAAAACAAACAAAAAAGAAAACAATTTATTTCCATTCAGTTTAATCTAATTATAAAACATAAATATAAATATTTGAATATGAATGAAAAGGGAAGGAACTTTGAAGGACTCATTGTTATTTTGATGCGTCTCCGTCTATTTTTAGCGCAATTTCCTTTCAGTGAAGTAGGTATTGGGTGAATGCACTCTTGCTGTTAAGGGGGAAATCTTTTATGTTCAAACAAAGACATAAAGTTATCACGGCCGTAATACAACTAAAAAAGCTGATTTATTTCATTAAAACTTCAGTTATTGGACTCTAGCTAGTCCATCTCAATATGAATTGATGTAATTTAATTACGTTCTCGGTTCCACTCAAGCGTCAACCGTAATGTGTAAGAGCACTAATCAATATTGATCGACATAGGTATCAGAAATCGGAATACTCTTTTATTTAATCGCGGTTGAAAGTGTTAAAATGCGTTAACGAAGTAGGTATTTAACTGATCGATATTACCTATTAGGTGGCCGTAAGTACGAATCTAAACCACCTATCAATCTATGTGCGTTGGTACTTGGAAGTCTAGGTACCTAAAAACAAATGACATAAAATACAATGTAGTTACTCCAACCAATAAGGTCCATCACGTAAATTTAATCTCAAAATATGATTGCACAATGATTCCCATGACTTCATGATGCCTTAAATGGATGATGTCATGCCACACGGACCAAGGCTGCTTCAGTCAGTGCTCGCACATCGCTATGACAACACAAAAACAAATTGCTCCTTATTGCATTGTTATAAATCAGTGCGAAATTCACGTGCCTACATAGTATTTAGTTTTAGCGTTATTGTTTTGTTTTTGTTTATTTAAGTTGTAAATATTCCGCGTAAAAGGAAGGTGAGTGGGTGCAGGGGAAAGTGTAGTGAGTCGGTTTATAATATTCGGTTTCAGTTATTTCGCGTGTGTTTTATTATGAATTCTTAGAAATTTTGTTTTTCTTATATCGTACAGCTCAGAGAATTACGTGTTACTCTTCATTGTTAGACTTAGTTGTTTTTCTTGTTACTTATTAGAATTTTAAAACAGTATAAATATTCATTAGCAAAAAAACGCTCTGGTGATAACAATTTTAAAATAGAATAATAAAATGAATCTTCTAAAGTGTCGAGTTATAACGTTGATTGGGTTTTAGGTGAATAGCTTGGCACGGACATGAGTAACCATTAGATAACATGTCAAGGCCGCGAGTGAGCCGGCAAGGCAGCTCGTCAATTTGTTTAACCGGCCTTCCTTGTACGCGATTGACATTGACTTTAGCGTTCTTGGGACGAATTTTGCTAAAACATGTTGTTGCCATTTGAAGCGTGAATCCACTAGAGCTGTGCGAAGCTGTGTTTCCATATATTTGACACTTCGCATGCTTGGCAGCTAAGTCAAATATATGAAAACACAGCTACTCACATTTACCACCCTAACGCAAGATTCTACCTCTACAAGTTCTATAATACCTAACGTAAAACTAAAATGTCGCATAAACTATGTACTGGATTCGGCGTAGTTTTAGGTACCTACTATCAATTACGTAGCCATGTCTAGACATTACTAATATCTGCAGAGTGACTATAAGGACTCTTAAAGAATTCATCATCCTTAGGCATAATTTTATTTTATGTTTTCGTACAAAGATGTATATCTATACAAACTTATATGTTTTGTTCTCCTAATATAACCTTAAAAAGTGTCGGGTTATTTGGACTCACGGTGTTTGTACCTATACCATGTATTTTCAACTAAATAAACCCATATCAGTAACCTCCGTATATTTTATCATTGTAAGTATTCTTAGGCATTGGAGAAAATAATATCATAAAAGTGTTATCAGTTTATCAGCTGGATTCTTGATAACATTGTCAACAGAACAAGTTTAAGGTGAAAGGCGTTATAGCAGGAAAAGTATTAAATTCTTTAGTACCAGTAGGCAATTTCAATAACTATCCTGCCTAGTTACAAGTGGGTGATGCCTAGTGCCAAATTTACTTGCCGATACCATGATAAGTGATAACATTACGAATAAGTAATTTTTCACCTAAAAACGGTCAAACTCTGTGTAAATATAAATTATATATAGGTACTATATACTACCTTAGAAATATTTAGGACTACATCCGTTTTATCTTTTATCCTACTTTCTCGGTGGTCATATCTATATCTACAGTTAAAAGATGGTGGCTTAGCATAGCGTGAAACAGTTTCTACATAATTTATGTTAATTTTGAAAGCACAGAGGTACATTTAGTAAGTTGCCACTGTTAATTAAATATGAATTTGTATTTGCAAACAATGGCTGTTGAAAGTTATTTTTAGCAGAATCAACGTGGTTGCTGTTGTTAATTTAAGTTACTAGAATCGTCTATTTCATGTAGCTTCTTAACATTACTTATAACTTTAATCTTTTTTTCGTTCGAATTTAACAGTTAGGTATAAGTATTGTGATATGTTCGGACAAATCGAACCAGTCGGTTTTCGCCTTCTTCAAGAGATGCCACTAAGTCTATTATAACAGCATCGTTAATCGTAAACTTAATTAACAATGATTATATAATGGTCTGAGTCACTATTTTATTAGGAGGGTAAAAGGATTGTATTAACAGACGTAGAGTTATTTGCTTTATTTTTGCGTGGCTGGCACAAGTATGGTTTCATTCTACTTTATAACAACCATTGTGTACAGTCAGAATCGTATAGTCGTAGCAGTCAGTATAGCCTAATATATCGTAGCACTTTCTTATAAATATTTAGCTATTTTGGCTGCTACTAACTATATGATACTGTTTGCACAGTAGAATATTTATCTTTCCTATCGGAATGCCTGTATTTGTGTATTATATGGGCATTTAAGATCCTTACGTTCTAGAATTGCAATTCGTTGCACATCAAGAGTGACAGGACATTGATGCTCGGTTAGATTCAATGAAGAGATTCTCAGCTGTTACCAACAGTTCTGACAGCTGCGTTGTTTCAGCAGTTAGTCAAACAGTGGTAACTACCGGGGAAGAGATGCCGAACAGCAAAACCCATCTGCCTAGTTAGCGTGATCGCGTTTATCTCGGATATAAAGCATTCGTCCCTTACAAAGAAGTATGTAAGTCCGAGTGGGACGAAGGCTTTATTGCTAAATTAGTTGTCAACTGCGTCACTGGGTTTTCTCCCAGTAGTTACCAATGATTGTTCAACTCCCCTTACAGCTCCGCCACGACTTGGAGCAGCAGCGGTGAGCCATGCGCCCACGTATGGCTCACCGCTACCGCTGGAAGTCATAGGAGCCCTATGTTTGATCTTCGTAGAACGAGCGGCTGCTCTTAGACGTGGTCCGGGAGCGGGCGCGCGAGCTCTGCTTGGCCAATAGGGTTGAGCCATACGTTGGAGCAAAAGATCGGAGTGGAACCTCTCGCTCCACGTGTGGCTCATCTCTGCCGCTGGAAGTCGTGGCCGATTTTACCCTGTCTTTAATATTCGTAGAACCAACAGCCGCTCTTGGACGTGGTCCGGGAGCGGGCGCGCGAGCTCTGCTTGGCCAATAGGGTTGAGCCATACGTTGGAGCAAAAGATCGGAGTGGAACCTCTCGCTCCACGTGTGGCTCATCTCTGCCGCTGGAAGTCGTGGCCGATTTTACCCTGTCTTTAATATTCGTAGAACCAACAGCCGCTCTTGGACGTGGTCCGGGAGCGGGCGCGCGAGCTCTGCTTGGCCAATAGGGTTGAGCCATACGTTGGAGCAAAAGATCGGAGTGGAACCTCTCGCTCCACGTGTGGCTCATCTCTGCCGCTGGAAGTCGTGGCCGATTTTACCCTGTCTTTAATATTCGTAGAACCAACAGCCGCTCTTGGACGTGGTCCGGGAGCGGGCGCGCGAGCTCTGCTTGGCCAATAGGGTTGAGCCATACGTTGGAGCAAAAGATCGGAGTGGAACCTCTCGCTCCACGTGTGGCTCATCTCTGCCGCTGGAAGTCGTGGCCGATTTTACCCTGTCTTTAATATTCGTAGAACCAACAGCCGCTCTTGGACGTGGTCCGGGAGCGGGCGCGCGAGCTCTGCTCGGGCGCGGACGCAGCGAGCGGCGAGCGCGTCGAACAGCGCACGCGCGACCTCGCGGACCGGTGGAACGTCTCCTGCGAAGGTGAGCTCATCATCATATTTGCTATTCTCATGTATAAGGTACCTTGTTATCGTTGTCGCTTCTGCCCTTGCTAACGTTGTGCTTTTAATGCTGGGCCATACTAACGAGAAATGCCATTAATTATCGCGATACTGATAACGTCCATTATCGCGATAATTAATGGCATTTCCCGGGCATAAAAGAAGGCGGTGATTCACGGCGTAATAAATGCGTTAGCGCCAATGACAATAATGCCTGAGAATGACACATATATACTGTAAGGGCGCTGAGCTACTGAATGATAGAGAAATACTTGAACACTTGTCTTCTTTATTATTATATTGCCGTCTTGCTTCCTTCCCTGTCTTTGGCGATATCTGAAGCCGTCAGTCATTACTTCGTCAAACAGAGACGGTTATTGTTATATATACAAAATGTGTACAATACCTGTAGAAATACCTAAATGTTACAATGTCTGAGCCCGGCTATAGTTCTGCTTCAGCTTAATTGTTTCAATGTCGGCAAGCTGGTCGATTAGCCAAACGAATGACAGCTACCGCCTGAATAGATAGAGACCCAGGGGAAACGCCATCAGTAAGTACTAAGCTTTTACCAGCAACCCCCATTGTTCTCATCATAAATAAACATTCTACAATCTTGACACTGACTGATCCATATACCTTTTACAACCAGGTCTAGCCAAGCGCGCAGCCATAGCCGAGAACCAGCTGCAGCGCTGGAGCCAACTCCTGGACGTGCAGCGCAGTCTGGCGGCCGCCGTCACCGCGGCCTCCGACCGGCTGCGGCAGCTCGACTTCAGCCCGAGCACGAGGCGGAAGGCTGTGGACACGAGGCATGCCTTGCAGGTCAGTATTTATTGAAGTGAAAACTGTTAAACTCGCCACAGGTCACGTGACCGTAAGATGTCACGTGACCGTGAGATTCGAGAGATACTCGCCACAGGTCACGTGACCGTAAGATGTCACGTGACCGTAAGATGTCACGTGGCCGTAAGATTCGACAGATTGAGAATTCGTAAGGCGGACACGTGACCTGAACGAAAAACTGTTACAATGTCATATGAGTTTTCACTTCTGCCGGCACTCCCGGAGTGCAACCCGGTCGTTTTTTATTTATTAATTAATTAGTTTACACGGTCTTACAGCGAACCAATACGCCAAGAATACGGATGCACAGTCTTACAAGGTGTATTTTTTATACCACGTCAGTACAATAGCAGACAAACGTATGGCATGATAGTACCTAAGTGGTAACCGCAGCCTATGTACGCTTTCAATTCAAGGAGAGTCACATGCGCATTGCCGACCCTAATATGTGTAACACGTTCACTGCGTTATGAGATCTAAAACATCTCTTACGAGTCTTTCATTCAGTGCGGCGCCCGATTTCGTATTTCGCACCTCTGTGCGGGAGGCAATAGCAGGTGAATTACTACGAGTATGATGGAGACAAATATATATACTTGCTTCCTACTAAAAATTGAACACACCGACGTATAAATAAAAGTTTGAGATTGATTAGGTCCCAAACGCACTGAGTAATAACTTTATTCATTTGGTGCGTTATGAGATCTTTTGAGTGTCCTAAATCGCAGGCCTCGTAGCCGCATGGAGGGGAGAGCGAGTAGCGCGGGCGCCGCACATTTTGTTTTAGTGTTGCTCAAGTATCGAAGCGAAAGGCCGCGCGTTCGGTTCGAAAAAAAATCTCATCGCTTGGGGGTTCATGGGTAACTGATAAAAAAGTGGGATATTTTAAATTACTTTAACTATGTATTCATGAAAAAATATTGTTTTGGACAAATATTTTTGAGATCCTATATACCAACAGTATACTAAATAACATATACACCTTATTGCAGAATTTCCTGAGGGAAGATGTACAGACCACGTTTTAAAACGCGGTGATAAAAAAAGACGTTGCGTGGGCTGTTATAAGAAATTAAGGCTCACAATGAACAGCACAGAACCTTCAAAAAAAACAAAAAGGATAATTACCCACTGTGTCCAATGTAAACAAACATTGTGTTTACCATGTTTTAACGAAAAGCACTTCCCTTAAAACATTTTTTTTTGAATAAAATATAGTTATCGACTATTAATGTTTTATTTCAATCTCATCACTAGTCCCTCCACAAATTTAACTAACTTCAGTTGCGGTATGAGATACAATCAATACCCTATATTTGTTTTCTATTTACTCTGTATATTTGTGTCGAAACTGCATGCGAACTGGTCTAAGGATAGAGCAATGGATTACCTTCAAGCATATACAAAAATAATAACGAGACACAGCTTTTTGAGCGAAATTAGCGAAATTTTCGAAATCTTTTTTTTATGAGACTGATTGGGTCTCATACGCACTGAACTAAAGCTTGGTTACGAGTTCTTATAGGTCACAAACGCACTGGCTGAAAGTTCATTGAAAATGGACCCGCAGTTAACGTGTTAAGATGTACCTAGATAGGAACAACGTAATGTGGGCCTACAGCCAATGAGAGGGTGAGTTATGAACTGGCAATCTCAGGGCCCTAATGGGCCCCAAAATCCGAGAGATGCTTTCCAAGTCAGCGTACGGAAATTATGGAATTCTGGTAAAGGAACATACATGGGATTACCGTGGAAATGGGTTTCAAAAAGCAACCATGAGCGATATCGTTGGTTCTAACACTTCAAATGTTTATTAGTACAATTAGGTGTTCGTGCTGTACTAATAAACAACGTTACATTGTAGCGATAAACAAGTTGTTGACACAACTGACTGACTGGTTATTGATTAATGAATTCCACACTACTCATTCGAATAAAATTACACTGCGAGTCGAATTCGTTGAATTCAGTCAGTATCAAAATAGCATGAAAAATGTGTCTTTAACAAAGATCGTTATCAACGTGCTGTATTGGTGGCAAAGGGCATGGTTGGCAGAAAAAACAAATACATTTGAATATTCCATTTTGTTCTTAACCATAAAATAAATACTTACCTTCTTAGGATTACACCTCTAGATACATAACTCTCTACGGTACAAAACCTTTTCGGCCCTTATATATTTTTAAAACAATGTACATCAAATGACATAAAATGTCATAAAAATACAACTATAGTTGAAAATCTAATTACTTTACGCGAAGTGTTTATTTTACCTAATCTAAATAATCCAATGCACATCGTATCTAGAGTGGATGGATTTTTTCCAATCGTCGTGAACGACTGACAGCCAAATCTGTTGAACAAATTTTAGTAATTTATTCACTATAATTTGGATAAGTTGTTATAAATATGTATATAAATCTCATAATTTGTGAAATATATAATGTTTAAAATACTTGCGTAATTTGTTTTTTTTTGTCAACCATACTTTGCCACCAATACAGCACGTTGATAACGATCTTTAGTCTTTAAAACCAAAACATAGATGTAACACTTATTTTAATAAAATAAATTTTATTTTGTATTATAAGTGGACTCGTCAATACAGTACCAAACTGAAATAGCTGAGTCCACTGAAATAGGTTGTGAGTTTTAAGATTGCGGTCATGGCTGTAATAATAGTACATTATTGCCGTGGCCGGGAAGGAGGCAATTGCAGGCTGAGTATTTGTTTAAATAATACGAAGCCTGCAATTGCCATTCCGGCTGAGGCTAATATAGTGCTTTTCAAAAAAATGGGGGAATAAAAATACTAAATTTATATAAACTTTAAATATCGTTGCACAACGTGAAAATATTTACGATTTCCCGCCGTTTTTTTTTTAAACAGAATCGCAAGTGTATTTTTCCACCAAAAAAACGCAAACTATTTGAGACACATACAAAAACGTCGTGTTTGCAACAGAAAAATACGGTTTGAATTGGCTGAATACGAGCTGTGCCGTCTGTTATATGCCAGTTTTTAAAAAATTTGGTACTCGACAAATAAAGGAATTTATATATAACATTCCAGGCGGGCTGCAATGTTTTTTATGTTTTTAATTTAGGTCTGACCTTAAACTATACACTTTACCTTCCAATATGTAGCGAGTTATGTTCACTTTGCGGGCCATTTTTGAGAAAACGACATTTAACTTAATAAAGGCAATGATTAATAACACTTTCAAAGACTTGACCTCAGCAACCTCTTATCCTAACTCGCATATCAAATAAATAGGTTTGAATACCTACCTGCCTTCACAAAAGACCTTGTAAAAATGGTTTGCTTGACATTTTGCTAGATTCCTAGTATCAAATAAAGATTGCAAAATCGTTTGCGTCACATGAAAGCTCGCACTAATCCTAGCAGCTGGTGAATCACGCGAGCAGCAATAAAAACGAGTCGGGAATAACATTCCTTAAGCTATCTCATTCGTGTTCCTTTATATTTAGATATTTAGGTCTTGACGAACGACACAAGTCTCTAGGAATAATTTCATTAATTATTTTATATCTTCTACAATCAATTTTGAAACCCAGCGTGCTAAAATAATAGGAGCTACGTGTTATGTATTCTGTTTACACGGCCGGACTTTTTGCACCGTTATAAAAGCGATACGGCTAGTGTTCGTGAAACGCACGTGTGTATCGCGCCGTGTGTAAGCGCTCTTAGACTCGGAATACGGGGTTCGTTGTAAATGATACCCGAATATGGCTCCCCCGCAGCGTTATCAGTATGGAAGTGAACGCGATCCCTGCAATGCCGAGTGGACTGCGACGATCGATCACGATGGAATAGTTCCATGCGAAAACACAAACGGCAAATGTTCTCTAAAAGCTTTTCTCTTAGCGCACGACTCATGACATGTGTTCGCGAGAGCAGCATTTTAAAAAGAAAGCCAACAATAACACTGTGCATAGGGAAGAATGCAATATTTCCACATAAGTAATACCACTATGATTACCCAGGTTGTGTACTGAACTCTCTATGGTAATAAGTATTATTTACGAAACAATATTAACACATTCTAAAGTATCGATACAATATATAGTACGAACATAACGCTTTAACTTCATGACACCTTAGACTTTGTAGGGTTGGCCTAATTATTATTTTCCGAGTGCCAAAACAATGTGTTGATATTGGCAAACGTTCGGTTGGCAATTTCCCAATTCCAAAATGTTAAAACGCTAAACATCCATTCATGACATGGGAGCTCCCTTCTGGACACGTGACGCATTAGTTTTCGAGTACAACATTCATATCATCAAAAACAAATGCTTGCATTGCGAAAGCAACTATTTCTCAATAGGAAAAAATAGTATTTTATGCAATCGTTATATAATGTATGCTTTTTCAATCGAGTACCACGTTTAGGCCACGAAGCTTGCTGAGTGGCTTAATTAAGGTATGAGACTTAAAAAGCAAATTATATAACTATTGTATACTAGTATTTTATGCAACTGTTGTATAAGTAGGGTCTTCAAACGCGAGTGTCGTGAGTTGCGATGCGGTTGCGATGCGAGCCTTGGCGAGCATCGCAATTAAAGACGCCACGAGCGTTTTAAGACCAAGTTATGTATACACCGTTGCATACAATACTTTTTCTACGACTAATTCTAAATAAATAGCATTTGACTTTTCAGGCAGTAAGTTTTCCGTTAGTTCTATTACTACTCACGCAATTTCTTCAGCAGTGCAGTTATTTCCTTCTTCGTCGATTTAAAAAGGAACGTACTTACACAGTTTTCTTCACTTCACAAACACGAATAAAATCTTAATAAGTTATTAATAACGAATAGTTCATATTTCGTCTTTTAATTTTGAATTGGAACTTTGGTGAGAAATTAGAAATATGAGATATTGACACACCTTGTTTATGGTCTGTTTTGTTTTTAATATCCTTGAATTTGCCATCCGAACAAACTAAATCCGGATCCGAACCGAATCGGATCGGTTTATATTTATAAATAATACCAATAATTGGTAAAATATGTATACACACAATACACAATACATGATCATTTATATTTACTTTAGTAAATAATTTATGTTCTACAAATGTTTGATAGTAAAACTTTTTATTTCGAAAAATTTCCTTATGAAGTTGGTACCACTGCAATATGGCGGCCGATTGAAAAAAAGTTAGATGATTTGACATCGTAAACAGTGCTTTTATGAAAAATGTATGATGGTTCAAAAGTACTCTAAACAGTGCGTTTATGGGCCATAGAGCATAGAGTTTTTCGACGACTTATTATCGGTGTCATTGTATTTGAGCTAAAGTCTATATAAATGACAGATAACGGTACAGGAGTAGAAAAAATACTTTTTCTACGAGTCAACTGAACTAATTAAACAAACTTGGTATCTATTGCAAATCTAAGCCCTGCTGAAACGAAGTGCAACCAACGGCTTTTTCTTTTTTGTGCGTTGATGTCTATTACCTTTTGACTTTCTCATGACGGCGTCTTATTGGTAAAATACATTATAGTTCAGTAAAGGCGCTACGTGATTGGTCAATTCCATTTTAGTTGTCTCAACAGTTATGAAAAGTATAAAAACATATTTGTGTCATTGTGCATACACCCTTTGTGTCATTATGCACCCTTAATGCAAGGTTTATCCACACCTTGCATTAAGGGTGAATATCGTCAAGATGATGTGAAAACACCTCGCATGCTTAACAGCTATGTGTCAAATATATGAAAATACAGCTTCGCACATCGCTGATGTGCACCCTCAGGCCCTTTCCCAGAGAAGGTTATATTTAACGGCCGTTTTATTGGATTCAAAGATCTTTGGTAACTTTAGTTTGGTACTTTAGGTAATGTTGCGGGTAGAATCATATTAGACGCTTTAAATATTTCCGTCCCCTTGGTAAGGACTCAAATTGGCTGCAACAAGGCAACGCTACATCAAAATATTTTCCCCCAGGAGCTGCAAAGCGAGGTGGCTGGTCTCGAAGACACCAGAGACGAGTTGCTGGAGCACGCGGACTTCGTCGTGGCGCTGCTGAAGCCCCACTCCGAGGAGACGGCCGACGAAACTGATCGGACTGTCAAGGAACTCGTGGAGACGTATGAGAAGTAAGTGAGAACCAATCATGCTTTATTCATAACAGGTTGACGATTCAGGATCTGCACTCAGAATGTTTGGGAGTAAAATTTGCGTTTCAGCGGCTTCGAAAACACGAAAAGAATTATAAAATTGTGTCATGAAGCTTTCATATCTACGAGTATGTCGTCCTCAGCACAAAAACTCGAAATAATTTTCCTAGAATCAGTCGGTATGTAGGTCATAACATAAAGTCTAAATTCGTTGGTGTACGGATCTTACGCACGATTGAAAGTCAAATATGAAACTTCAGCAACAAATCTTTCAAGAATATCGAATATCTTGTAAAGTTCGCATTTGCCAGGAACACGGAATTGGCGGTTCTTCAAGTAGTTGACAGCCGTCAAGCACGCCTCGTTTGGCGCCAATTTTCTTGCAATCGTTTACATTGCTGCTTTATGCCGATGCAGAAAAGGAAAATGGCGTTTGTTCATGTGTGGTCCCTTGGCACCAGTCTAACTACCTATAGTTTAGATTATTTCATGCGGCCGAGTTTTTCTCTTATTTATGAGAGCAGGCCTGTGCCCAGTAGTGGGACGTATATAGAATAATGATAATGATGATGGGAATGAGGATTTATCTGTCTGTGGAATTGGAATCTTCTACCTTAAACGATAAGGTGCTTTTTGAATGAACTACTTTGATGCAATTCGGCCAACTCAAATATCTCATACTTGAGACGCTAGTTTGTACCGTTACAACTTGGCACGGCGTTAGTAATCGGGAGATCGATTTATGTTATTTTTGATTTCTGGTAGATATGTTGACGCTCCCTTTCGTTTCGTGAAAAATACTCTATATCTACGCAGCGGCAGGTTTTTATTTTATTTTAATTATTACGTAGGTAACCTATAGAAATTATGCAGATCCTCTTTAATAAAATTAATTTTCAGTGTGAGAAGCTACTGTTAGCTGCACGTTAACTTAAATTTAAACTTAACAAAAACTGTTTGAAGAAGACTTTTAAATTCGTCACTGATCGCTGACATTGGGTTTCTTGACCAGTTTATTGCCTGCCTACCAAAAGAATTCATCCTTCCCTGAAAGCCCGTGGATGCGATTCCAAACCGTACTCCCTCGCCTTAGCATCTATATAAACCGCAAATCAAGTCTGTTTGACATTGGGCGCGATATAAATTGCAAATTGAATCGGGTCCTTAACTCGTTGTCATTGAATTCCGAGTTCTGTTCTCTGGTAATAAGGTCGAATGTTATACCGAGTTCCGATAGCTTCTTGAATGTACTTTGACACATATGGAGCGGTCAAGGGCGTGCGTGCTAGTTGTTTTTGCACTTAAACCGAAATGAGTAGCTCCATTGCGGAAATGTGCTAGGAGCTAGGTAGTTTATCAGATTCCTACGGTTACTCGTACCAAATAGTGTATAATCTTTATCTACACCTATTACGTTCCTACAATGAGTTCAATTCCGGAAAGCGCTACCTTCACTCATTATTGAGATTGGATTGGAAACGTATTTCTCGCTCGTGACAGCGTGTAACCAAGAGTGTATGAGCGCGATACACTCATAATCGGATTGAATTTGACTTGAAATTACTGTCGCCTTATTTATTTGATAATCGTTATTTCACATCCACATATCCGGCAGTTTGCTATAGAAGAGTTCAACACGCCATTAAAGTCCGTAGGCAGCAAGAAGACAAATTTTAACCGAATAAGGAATAGTATTTTATGCAATCATTATAATAATGTATGCTTTTTCAGTCGAGTACCACGTTTAGGCCACGAAGCCTGCTGAGTGGCCTAATTAAGGTACAAGAGTTAAAAAGCTAACTAGTTATATAACTATTGCATACAATACTTTTTCTACGAGTTAACGGAAATAATAATTTATTAAACAAACTTGGTATCTATTGAAAATCGCCCTGCTGAAACAAAGTGCAGCCAACCGCTTTTTTTTTTGCGCGTTGATGTCTTCAGGAAATTGATCCTCGTGATTTGTCATAATTCATTTCAGTTCTGTGTACAGTTGAATAATAATTATTTCGATTGTCCATAGAGCATAAACTTTTTCATCAGAATAAAAGTACCTATTCCATTGCGTTATGGTTTGCGAGGTTCTAATTTAAAGATTATAGTCAACGAGTATAAAAACACTGTTTTATACTTGTCATAAAATTCTACGACAAACGCTTTTTAAAACGTAGGTAGTAGACGGGGGGGATACGCAAAGAAAATAGCAACAATAATTGTTTTTCCCTTTCATTAATGAGTTGAATGCGTAGATTTATTTTGTTTTGAGTTTACTAACAACTTGCCTTGTTTATTATTGGACAGGTAAGCAGACTTTAATAACAATGCCCGGCCTTAATGAGCTTACTATGGGACTAGGTCGATTTGTGTAAGATTGTCCCCTAATATTTATTTATTTATTTATTTATTATTTATTTATAACAAGACTTTGCTATAAAGGCCAGTTGCAGAATTGATTGAAGACTGAAACAGGATATAAATCTAAATCCGATTCAAACGAACATAAAAAAACTGTTTACATTGACTTTGCCAATGCAATCATCGCAGCATAGCTATTTACAAACGCCATTGATTTATTTCTACGGTTCAAAAATGATCTCACCCGAGACAAGCTCGAAATATTTCTATCATTAGGTAATGCAAAAGTGTCTCCGACCCAAGGACTGTAAGAGATTATTAGTTCCACTGGGTCCACCGTGATGTCATGTATTAGAATACGTACCACGTTGACAATGCGACTAATATAATTCCATACTTCTATAATGCCCAAGCTGTAAGGCTCAAAATCGATTGAAGAGAATTTCGCAATGCGCACAATTATCCTGGCGACCGTGGAAAATTGCGTCACGATAATTTTTAGAAATTTCTGGTTTGTGTTACACTGCGGGCTGTCTGCGTTCCACCTCATGATTTAAGAGGCACGGGAAGGCGTTAGTTTGTAAACTTGGCGGTTCTGCCGCTTGACCTTGGATTGGTGAATAGGGCGATGTTTTATTTGGCGGGGTGTGACGTCACTTTGTAATTTATTTGTGGTCATGATGCTCGCATTATTTCCGCTTCAGTTTATGTGGAATCTTTAGAGTTTAGAGACTATTGTCAATATTTAATGGTTAGTTTACTTTATATTTTGTGATTTTTAGTCTTGTCCTAAATTATACTAAATAGAAAATTTAACTGTTAAAATAAAAAAAAATACCAACCTATTGTAGAATTAACATTTTGTTATTTCCTATATGCGTAGGCTAAGTATTATTATTTTTCAAACTTTCTAACACATAAACAACTCCCAATAAGCATACTTCGCAGAAGACTCCACCTAAGTAAATATGCAATAATATTTCTCCTGCCTACACATGTCGAGCATGAGCAGTCTCCAACTCTCCAGCGAACTTCCTGAAACTTTATTCACCTACTTAGCGGTTAGTCCTGCCGGAAGCTGATACGTCCGCCGAGCCAATTTCAAGAACTCCATATCTACTTAATTAATAATGGCAGCGTTGTTTATATTTTTTATAGAGGCCTGCTTCTTTTAATAGAATTATTCTATTTTTTTTCGACAGAGTCATTAAATATTTGATTAAGAGGAAAATTATGAGGTGACGATATTTTCTTGTATCGATTTAATTGTTAAAAACGTTGCTGTGAAAGCCTAGCCCGCGCCGACACCTATAGGCGGTCTAGAACAGAATCAATCAACAGATGCTGTCTAGTTACGGAAACGCTCCAACTCCAATAACGCAACTCACAAAACGGAACCTTCCAGCTTGCGCACAGAGCACGTTTTCCCAGTGCGCATGCCCCAGACGGCGGCGCGGTAGGGGACGTCCGTGTAATCGTTACTTATTCAAACTGGCAGACGTAGGTATATCGATGTGGCCCGCGCATGCGTCCAGCGGCTTTGTAGGTCAGGGCCTCACAGTCTGCACTGGAACCTAGCCGCAGGGATAAAGTTAAAACTATACGCCATTTCTGCTGCATATTATACATTTTCAAACGTGTCCGCCATAAGGCCGAAATGTGCCAACACCCGGGGGCCGCGAACAGTGTTTTGAAACGATACAGAAGCGCGGTGCCCTTCCGCGATCCGAAAACAATACTCCTCGGACCGGTCCGAAAATAAAGCCGCTTGCAGGGTTTCGGCTGTTTCGACACGAGATATTTACGTTCTATAAGGAGATCGGGACGGACTCGCGCCGCACTCGGACGGCGATAAAGTGTATTGCGGCAAGATAATGTGATGGGAGCGCGTGTGCTTATTTTAACGGTGATGAGTCATGGACTTGGGCGTATTTCTGTAAAGCAGTCGCAGGGATCGTGAGACTTTGTAAGATTTGTTCTGTGTACAATACCAACTACATTTGGCAACGGCCAGCCAAATGTTTACCTAACCGATGCGCGAGCCGGCCGGCGCGGCCGGTGTCCGCAGGCGGAAGTCATTAATTCTTGTCATAGTTACGCAATGACAACATAAATTTATTCCGAATACTAGCTAAATGCCTTAAACAGTTGTGCCAATATTTAGCATTAAAGAGCCAGCTCAAGGCCGCCGTTATCATAATGTAAACCGTGCAAAACGTAAACACTGGCTGCACCGAAAAAACCGGCTCTGATGTCACCGGCAAACATTGGAGCGTGTAATATTAAATTAGATGCGTCCAGCGAATCTATCGAGAACGGTTCATTGAGCGACGAGCGGGCAAGGCGAGCAGGCGCCGCGTGCGATCGGCAACCAACGAAAAGGTACGGCGGCGGCACCCGCGCCGGCGACCTTCGCCGTCACGGGCGCCGCGTCACGCCGCGCCGTCAGACTATTTTCGTCGCATTTTGGCAGCTCTCCTAAACTCGTGCTCTCCCTACCATATCCCCGTCCTAAACAGTCCACACTGTACGCTCTTATCACTCTAACGTGCGTTTCTTTTGCAGATTGCGACAGACTTTAGCGGCGAAGCTCGCCGAAATCGACGAAGTAGTGTCCGAATTCGACCGCGTGTCCGAGAAGATAGACGCCTTCCGACAGCGAATAGAAGTGTGCATCGCGAAGGTCAAGACTTTCTACGCGTTCGGAGAGGACGAAGAGAGCGGGCTGCGTTCGCTGATCAAGGAAGTTTCCGACCTCGCGGAGGCCACGAAGAAGTTTACGGACGAGAGCAGAAAGCGCTACGGCGGCTCCGCTCCTGCGGACGTTTCGCAGGAGTTGTCCTCTCTCGAGCTGTCCGCGGAAGCGCTGACTGCGGCAATGGAAGAGAAAGAGCGGGAGTGGAAGCGTGCACGTACGGCGCGCTCCGAGTACGCGGCTGACGTGGAGGATGTGCAGGCGTGGGTGCGGGCCGCGGAGCTGACAGCGCGCGACCGCGCGCTGCCACCGGAGCCCTACCGCGAGCGCCTGGTGGCCACTCGTGCTGAGGTGCCAAGCGTCACCGACCGCATGGACAGGCTGTCACGGAACGCGCGCGCCATTGTCGAGGGCTCACGCGACGCCGCAGAGCGGCAGCTGGTGTCGTCGACCGTGGCCGCGCTGGCAGACCAGCTGGCGGCGGTCATCAGCGAGTTGGAAGCGCGGCAGGCGGCAGTGGAGGACGCTTGCGACGCGGTCGCAAGGGTCTTGGCTTTGCTCGAACGCGTCCTGCTCTGGGTCGAAACGCAGCAAGCCTTCCTCGCGCGCCCTCTACCCCTTGCTGACCTCGCTGAGGCTCAACAGAAACAGACTGAATATGGAGTAAGACAAATACTAAGTATATATATATTGCTGACTTATAAAGCTATTTTGCTCTGTTTATTTACACGTTTGTTTATTTACAGAATGCACTCAAGAGTTGTAAGCCGCAAACAAAGAATTTAGCAGATATGACTAAGGAAATAGAAGCTATAGAACGCGTCACGAGTTCAGGGGATCTGCCCGGCAGACTCGAGGCAGCGGAAAATGCCGCCATAGACGTTGAGAAGCGATTAGCAAAGACCGTTAGTAATCACTAACAATAACAAGTACTATACGTAGAAGGTGGAGCCCTGGAGCCGGATTAACATTTTAATTTTTTTACAGAATGGTTTATTACAAGAACTGGCGGAAGAATGGGAGCGTTGCGAGAAGAAACTAAAAGATGTCGGCCACTGGTTAGAAGCCACGACGAGAACGCTAGAAGCGCCGCAGAATGCGAAAAAACCACTCAGGGACCGGTTGGCACTCAGAGAGAAACTCATCAACGACATCTCCACCCAGAAAACAAAGATTTCTTACGCCGTAGAGAAACTCAACGTGAGTGTTAATCGAACCTTCGGGACCGAGATGCGTCGAAGCTAGGGCCGGCGTTGACGTTTCGTTTGTGCCGCAGGTACACTTCGGGCCGGACGGCGTGGCGGTGCAGTCGGCGGGCCCGGACGGCGTGGCGGCGGCGGCACGCGCGCTAGACGCCGCGCTGGACGCGCTCGGCGCGACCACGGGCGCGCAGGCGGCCGCGCTGGCCGCCGCGCTGCAGCAGGTGGAGGCCTACTGCGGCGACGTGGCACGCCTGCGCGCGCAGCTGCTGGACGCCGAGCAGCAGCTGCGCCACGCCGCGCAGCCCAACTACAGCCCGCGCGACCCCGAGCGCGCGCAGAGACAGCAGCAGGTAAGCACCGTTGCAGGCTCCCGAGCCGCGCGCCCAGGGAGTGTAGCGCGCGCGCCCTCCCTGGCCGCGCGCCCCGTAGACGTACACGCACCGACACCATCAGTCCTAGTAGGCTAGCGAATATTCTAGTTTTGTTTATCGATTTAGAGGTGGCGGACACGGCTTAGCACCGACCCGACCGCTCCTATAGTCTAGGCGGTTTCGGGCCACCTGTACATTACCACTGGCTAAGCTACGCATTCATTTTATTTTTCTTTTGTTATTCCCACCCTCACCCGCTACTAACTCTACGGTCACGTATCCTCGTAGGCATGTCGAGAGAGAGTCAAGTCGTTGCAGAGCAAGATTCAGGCGCGAAACGAGCGAGTTAAGCTGCTAGTGCAGCGCGGCGGGCCCGACGCGGACCCGCTGCCCGACGCGTAGCCGCGAAACCGATCATCTAGCTTTTAAGTTCTTCTACTAGTTATCTATTCGATTCCTCTATAAAACTATTATATATTTAAAATTGAATATATACAATCGAAACATCGCAGCCACAGTCGTTTCTTTTCATGATCCTCAGCTTTCATCGCCCACACGAAACATGATAGCTTAATTAAACGAACACTTGTAAATTATGTCTTGTCCGTACTTGCGTATCAGGAGGTCACCCGGCGTATCGATGAGCTGACTCGGGCTATCTACGGCCTGGACCCATACTTCGTGATGCCGGCCTTGGCGGCGGACTCGCCGGCGCGCACGCTGGCCGCGCTGGTGGCTACCGCCGACAGCGCCCGCGCGAGGCGCGCGCGCTCGCCTGACCGCCGCGCCCGCGGCCTGGCCGTGCCCGAGCCACCCCGAGCCCGCAGCCCCGCCTGGGTGCTCGGAGGAACCACCTACGCCGAGATAGTCCGCGGACAGGGCTCAAGATCCAGCTCCGTCTCCTCTCAGAGATACCCGAGCGCCCAGAGGCACTATGATATCCTTAAAGTCGGAGAGCTCCGCGTCGGATCCTCGGCGTCTCACGGCGAATGCAGTGAAATAAGTGCTCGGTGTGAACATACCGAATACGACAGTGCTCGGTCCAGTGAGACCCGTGTGTATGAAAGTGAAAGTGAACCGGTTAGGGTGGAAATTTGCCATGACGAGTTCGTACCGTATACCGATGAGGAACTTTATTTAGAAAAACCTACGGACTATAAGGTTCAGGAAGCCGTTCAGGTGGCACAGGTAGTAGAAACCATAGAGCAAGTCCCGGATGCGTCTTTAGAAATAATTGAGCATGATAATCAGGAAAAGGAAAACAGTCCTGATAATCCAAGCCGGTTGCAGGATTTGTCATATGCAGAGATACTAGCCCTGGGATTACGTAGACAACCCAAAATACAGTCAATAGTATATCTGCCGAAACCACAAGTTGCGCAAGTTGAGGTTCAAAAAGAAATTATAATAGAACCCGAAACCCAGGTGATCAAAAAAGATCGCCCTGAAAATCTAAAGCTTAAACCAGAGAGGCCTGAGAGATCCCAACGTAGTCGGTCCAGAGATATGCCGAGGCAAAGACGTGCACCTGAAAAAAGGCCGACTAAGGCTCAGGATACTCAACCGCTCAAAAAGAAAAAAGCTAGTAAAAAGGTTAAAGAAGTTGTTGACTTTGATGACACTGACCCCGAAGAAATACAGGTTTCTACTGCTGTTGAAGTGAAAAAGCCGGAAACTATCAGGAAAGAAATTATTAAAAAAGTACAACATAGCGCTACGGTTGTAGAAACTGTTACTGAAATGGTATCAACAGAAATTCCTCAACTAGAAAGTGATGAGGTGGAGCAAAAGAAAGCAAAAAAGAAGAAGACAAAGAAATCTAAAATAGATGAAGATGAAATTGAAAAAGCGCTTAAAGAAATTGAGAGCTTTGATCAGCATAAAAGAAAGAAAACAAAACAAATTCGTGAAAAGACAGAGTTAGAATATGAAAAAGTGGATATAAAAATTTTACCTCAAGAAAGAGAGACAGATAAGTCCAAGAAAAATAAACATAAAGTTATGGTCACGGATTTCATAACTATAGAATCTGAAGTAAAAGAGCCAGAGATTAAAGAACCCGTAAGCAGCAAGCAAACCAAGAAGAAAACTGAAAAACTTAACACAAATAAAGTTACATCTGACGTAGTAGATGTTACAGAACAATTACTGGAGGCCGAATCAGTGGCAGTTGATAAACCAACTGATTCGCAAGATGCTTATTCAACAAAAGCAAAGAAGATTGAAGATAACAGAGATGAAACCGTCACAAATAAGCAAGTGAGAAATGACCCAGAAAATAAAAAGTCTAAAAATAAAAAGAAAGAACGCAAGGAAGATAAACATGACGAACAATCTGAGATTGTAGTCAGTTTAAATGAAAGTATTGTAAAAGACGAAAAGACCACGGCTATCACTGTAGAAACATCATCAGATGCGTCTAATAACTTTGAAAACACTTTATTTACAACTGAAACCTGTTCAATTAATGAGTTTATAGATAATTTAGAACCAGAAGAAATTGATATTCAAAAATCTTTCTCTCAAAATACGGAGCCGGTCCACGAAGACACGTCTGCAAAAGATATTAATCTCAAGGGTACTGAAATTGAAATGCCAATAAGAAAAACCAAAAGGAAAAATGACAGAACAGATAAGATTACCATTCAAAGTTACATTTCAACAACATCGAAAGATGCGATGGACCAAAATGTTGATGCCACAAATACTTTGAATAGTTCTAAAAATCTAAATCTGATTCCGAAATCTGTTGAACTGCTGGCAGAAACCATAACAACCATTGAACCTTTCTCCCGAGAAGTTCCAAATACTGTTACACAAATAAAAGATCCAAAATCCCGAAATAAGAAGTCGAAAAAAGGAAAAGTATCTGAAATTAAGGATTTGTCTATAGAAAAAGATAGTGTCGTCGAATCGAAGTCGATTGAAGGAACGATATCAGACGATAAGGAATCATTAAGGTTAATCGAAGATTCTCTCGCTATTAAACAAAAGGACACTTTTCCCGAAATTGCTGTTCAGCAACAAGAGCCAGAATCACAGCCTAAAGCAAATAAGCCTGTTACAGGAAAATCAAAGTCTAAAAAACTAAAACAGTTAGGTAATGTTGCAGAAAATTACTCCGAAACTCAAATATCAGGTAATTTAGAAACTACTGAAAATGCTAAAGAGGAATTACAAACTCTAACAAAAGATGCAAATGACATCGTGGTTACTAAAGGCAAGTCAAAGTCTAAAAAATCAAAACAGTTATCAAACGTAGCTGAACCCCAAGTTTCGACAGAAACCGAAGCCGAACCCACGGATCAGGTTAATGAAGAGCAGTTTGAAGTAGTTAAGAGCCATAAAAAGAAATCTAAATCTAAGAAACCGAAAGTTATCGACGATGAAATAGAAAGAGCTTTAAAAGCGATTGAAGAGTCACAAACTTTTAAGAAAAAAGACAAAGCTTCGGAAAAAGCATCTAAAAAGATGACACTTGAACTACGTTCCCAAAATGTTAAAGAAAAACGTAATACTCGGGATAACCGAGAAGATACATCAGGAGTATTAGGAGTGAAAGAAAATTTGATAACTATGGATTGGAACACATTAATGGCTGAAGAAGAATCAGTTCCTCTAGAAACTATTAAACAACCAGAAACTATAAAATCAACCCAGCAAGTAGCTACTGAAGTTACAATACTAGAATCTAAGGTTGTATTCAAAGAAGATTTCAGACATGTATCTGGCGACAATACTCGTAAAGTTTATAATGAAAATACTCCCGACAGATCGACATCAAGCAAAGGTCCCTCAGTTGATACAGATAAGAAACGAGGAACAGTGTTAAACCCCGCAGGTGAACAGAATAATAACGATAAAAATTTCAATTCAGAATCACTAAAAGACACTGTTGTAGTTGAAGAAACTACAATTGAACCTGTCATTAAAGATGTCGAGACTAGAACGATATATCTCATTACTCACGAAGAACGTAAATTACCGCCCATCAGGACTGTTAAAGTCTTCAGCAGTAAAAGTAATTCCTTAGAAGAAACGGAGGCCGCAGATGAATCTGCTGTAGATAAAATGTCTGATGCAAAGTCTTCCACTAATCTAGAAGTTGATGTGATCAATGAAGTTATAGACAGTAATGTATTGGGATTCGTAGAACAAAGCCCTCAAGATCTGAGTATGACGCACGATCTGCAAGACATTGTCGATACAGACGTGATGAGGAGTATCACAACAACTACAGTAGAAAACGCCGAGAGAGAATATACTGCACTTACTACAGAAGAATCTTACCATTCTTTCGTTAAAACAATCGAAACAACAGACTCTTGTGTTATCGATAGCAGCAATTTAAAATCGTTGGAGGAAGAATTCAAGCACCCGCATTCAGATAACAAATCGTCATCTTCTGATAATGTACCAGAAACTTCAATCATTCGAAGTTCTGATTTTGAATATGAAACTAAGTCAAATGTAGAGGAAACTAAAGGAATCAATATCAAAGACGAACGTCAAGCTCAAATTATTGAAACCGGCCACGAGATAACGGTTTCAGAAGTAACAATTGATGAACAAAATGTAGGCTATGATATCGAAGAAGCAATATTTGGTTCGGTCAAAGACCGCAACAAAAATGTTAGTAAGGAATCGCAGAAGTCTACAATTCCTTATGAATATCTTGAAGAGATAAAAACGTATTCGTTAGCGTTGGACTTCGACGAGTTAGAATACAATTATTACCAATATGTACTTAAAGAGCGCGAAAGCAACGAAAAAGAAGCTGAAGTTACATTATTAGTAAATAATTTTACAAGTGAACCAGAAGTGATCGAGATTGAAAGCGTATTACCAACTGAACCACTAGAAAAGTCATTCGAACGAAAAGATCCTACAGAAACTACTGAAACTGATAAAGAAATTCACCGTAACACTCCACCTAGAGAAGAAGCACCTAAATATACCTACCATGAAATTCATGCCGCCGAAGCTTTACTTGCTTCCCTTCCAACGAAAACTACTCGGCAAACAAATGTAGCTGAGCAAACGAACAATATCGTTGAACCAAATGAAATGTTGATTGATCTACAAACAGGCATTGAACCTGTTGAGCCAGGTAGTTCTGCTGACAATAACAAACGAGAAGAAAATGACATTAAAGAAACCCACATAGATCTATTTAGGTGCTTAAGTCACGAAGTGCCTCATCGAAGCTATCATGAGCTTGTGGATGCGGAAGTAACTTACGGGTTGGTATGTCGTCAATCATTGGCTAAGCAATCATCCCAAGAAACATTAATTAAGTCTATCTCGGCAATCAAAACACCAGAAAAGGTTGAGAGTCAAAACACAGATGAAATGGTTAATGAGGCTATTTCGGAAACTAGTGAAAATCTAATAACCAAAGAAGTGACCCCAAATGCAACGGCCGTTGGTAACATTGAACAACCAAGGCATATCTATCACGAAATCAAGGATGCCGAATATTTATTAGCTATCACAAAATCAAAGCAAAGTAACCAAGAATTGTTTACGGATTTGAAACAAGATAAAGAAATAGTAGCTAAACAAGAAATAGTAGAAACAATTGCAGAAGGGGCTAATTTAAACATTGAATCTACTGTGCCTGCAATAAAAACAGAACTACCTCAATTGGTTACAGTGCCCAGAAGTAGAAATGAAGGAACAGTTGTGACTAACAATCAAATAAATATAAATAAGCTACGTATTCATGAACTGCCCAGATATAATTATCAAGACATTAATGATGCTGAAAACTTATATGCGATTATAACTACAACTCGGTGTATCGAACAGGAAACCGAACCTGAAATAATTGAGCAACAACAACTTGCGCCAGCAAATACTCTGTCATCAGAAGAAGTAAACCTTAATAACATGAAGCCGGCAATTGAAATTCCTAAAAACATCATGGAAACTGACTGTGTAAAATTACCCGAAGAAGGGGCACGAAAAGAAAAAGAATTTGCGTATGTGACTGGCAAGATGATTGAAGAAACACTTGAAGATCTAGAACCTAGACCTGCAGGCAGTTTGGGATTGGTTTTAGATTCGTTGCGTTCCAGTTATCATGAAATACATGATGCTGAACAAAAACTTGCTGTTATCACTGAAAAGGAGTACAAACATTCTAGGCAAATTTCTGAAGGAGGTGGTGTCACTGAAATGCAGTCAGATAATCTAAAAAAGAAAGCTCTTCTGAATGCTGAACCTAACGCTTTAGCACCTCAGGAATCTACTATTGACAGGCCAGATTATCCTAATAAGATTGTAGTTGATTCCACTGTGGACTGTACTTCAAGTGATGACGTATTACCACTTTATGAAAATTACGAAGAATCGCCGTCAGAATATGTTATACCAGAAGAAGAACTGAAAACTACTTTAGTATCAATGATCTTTAAGGACAAAACATTTGTCGAAAAGTCTTTACTAGCTGCAGAATCGGTTAAGATTCATAATGAACAAAATATATCTTCCGATGAAATTTCTCGAATTCCATGTAATACGGGTGACGGCCCTAACCCGCTATCCGGCATAGTTCCAGATGAAACAGGAAAGTCTAACGTTGAAGCCGAGGAATTAGACGATTCAGAATTTGTTATAGTGAGCACCGCCGATCTTACTTCAGAAACATCTGACGATATTGATTTGGGGGCTACAAATGAAGCTTTAGAAAGTAGTGCCCGTCAAGAAAATGTATCCATGACACCTAAAGTGACTGAAAAGAAAGCTAAAGTAAATGAAATTGTCCAAGAAGCTACACCTGAAGAAGTATATACAACAATCGACAAGGAGAATGTGCAAATGGCTAGTAAATCGCGGCCTGCTTCAATCGTATCCCACGAGTTTATTCAAAGCGAAACACGATCAGCCTTCGACGTCGTAACTAATAAACAAACTGTAATTGATACGCAATCTAATATTGTTACGGACCAAAGTGTTCTTAAACCAAAAGAATCTGTAATTGTTGCTCAAAAAGAACAAAATATTGTTATACCTAAGGATACAACCATTGATACTATTAGTGCGGACCAAAATGTTATACTTGAATTGACAAAATCTAAAATACCAGCAGGAAAAATTGCTAGTTCTGAATCTGAAATTAGGACTGAAGCGAAGTCTCCTATTCATAGCTTACAAGATTTACTACCATCTATAGATTCTATTCCTGAGTTCAAACCCTCATACCCTGTAGTGTTTTCAAACTTATCAGCTGATGCTCCCGAATTCACTCCTTCTTACATGTACAAAACTGTAGAGACATCATCAGAAATTGTTATTCCATTTAGCAATGACCAAGAAAAGCAGTTTCCCGAATTACATGGAAGTAAAGATACAAATATTTTATTTTCTACCGAAAAAGAGCCTGAAAGTAAAACTTCTTATTCTACCGTTTTACAAACTACAAAGGAAAAGGAATCTCTGCGTGAAAAAGAAATTTTGCAGCCTACTGACACTGCAGCTGTGGAAAATACAAATGTAACCGAGAAAGTTAAGCTAGAAGACACGCAATCTACATCTAAAAGACACAAAAAGAAGAAAAAGAAAGAAGATAAACGCGAAAAGTCGGTTGAATATCCTGTGCCCATTGCTCATGAAGCTAAACAAAATAAAGATAAAATTGCTGCTATTGAGTCGATTAATGTTTGGGCTAAAGGCAGTGAAGATGGCAAATCATATGCAGAAGTTGTTTTGGAAGGCTTACACGAAAATACTGAAGTAATTTTGATTCAACCCCAAGAATCACAGAGTAGACATGAATCCCCTGACGTCCAATCTGCCACACAAACAGATATTAATATCACATTAGGATCGCAAAATGTAGATTCGAATGAAAGTTCTTGGGCAAAAATAGTTGCCATCCATCATACATCTCCTGACAGAGTCCAAGAAGAACCGTTTAAAGAAACTTTTAAAGAAATTCCTCTGCACAGACCTCCACTAATATTAGTAGACGAATCTAGCTCGGAACATAAACCAGAAGCACATGTAGATGCTGAAGGTTTCATCATCGTTGAAAAAAGAAGCCGCTCTAGATCAAGATCAAGAGATTATAGATCTAGATCCAAATCAAACGTGGCACCTGAAAAACGAGAAAAATCTGAAAATAGATTTGAAGCTTTATCCATCCTTAAAGCTGAAGTTGAAGAATCAATTGTAAGTAGTCCTGATAGAGAAATATCATCTATTGTGAAGGAAACTAAAGAAAAGCCAGTGGACAAGAAAGACGATAAATCGACGAAAAGCAGAAGTCGATCAGGAAAATCTAAAGAGAAAGAAACTAAAGTCTCTGCTCCTGTTATTCCTCAAACATCTGATGAAGATAAACACTCAAAGAAAGACAAAAATAAACGATCAAATAAGTCTAAAGAAAAGACTAAATCAGAAGATATTGTAAAATCTACAGGAATAGTCGCTGAAACCTCAATGGAAGTTAAAGATAAAACCGAAGTTCAACTAGAACAACCAATATCAATGCGACTTGAAGAAGTTGAAAGTAAGAAGAAAAACAAGAAAAAGAAAAAAGAAAAACATTATTCATCTGAAGTGGACATTGCTAAACAAAATCCATCTGATGACGTAAAAGTCGATGAAATACCAAAACATACTCAAGAAAGGTTAATTACTCAGGTTTCTGTATCAAGTCCCGAGTCCATACACACACCTATCAAAGAAAGGGTTTATAACGAAGCTCAATATTGGAAAAATTGCCCAAGTGCCATAGAAGAAGTTTTAACAATTGAAATAGGTCCAACTAAGGAAATAACATCTATTACTACTGAAACTAGGGAAATTGAATCAGTTGATACTCCGAATCGTATCGTACATACCGAAAGTGACATTACGGCAAAAGATGACGCTGAGCAGACACGACTAAATACGGGAACTGATGAAATAGAAACAAAATTAACCGAAGAGTTATCGCTTGAAAGTAAAATGGCTGATTTGCAAAGAGAAATAGAAGAAATGCTGTTACCTGAAGATTCTTCTGTAGTAAGCGATGACACGCCAAAAGAATTAATGAGCTCTCAAAGTTCAGAGACTCAAAATGATGTTTTAGATAGCATTACTCCTATATTAGCATCTCCAGAATCGGAATCTGAGATTGCAATCGCTGAGGAAGATATGCCCACAAGTTCCGTGAATATGGTTTCTGAAATAGAAGAAGAAACAGAAGATAATCATATTAGCGTTAGCATGATCGACGCATTGCTAGAAGATGAACCAGCTAAAATAGAATACAGACCAGAAGAAATGAAAACTTCTTGTGTTGAACCTATAGTCGCTAAAGATTTTGACCATGTTGAAGTAAAAGCATATATACCAGTAGATACACTTAAAAATATTAATCTGGAACCTATTATTCAAGATATTGACAAAGATAGACAATCAGCTGAAATGTTTGAAAAATCGGTAGAATCTGAAAAAATAACAAACCTTTCTAACACTGCCCATGATGTCATTACTAACTTATCTAATATTAAAGTAGACAATTTCTGGGTGGAAAAATCAATAATAGATGACGCTGAACGTCTCCTTGTCGAACAAACACAAATCGAAACCCCAGAAGTTGCCTCCCTTGATCAAAGAAAACGTGATAGCCTAGAAGAAAACATCGTTAATGATAATTCTTTCTGGCTCGAGAAACCTATGTACCATGATGCGGAATGCCAATATTTCCTATCGATCGCTATCAAATCAAAAACACCCACAACTTCAAAACTAGATGTACCGACAAAAGATCAAAACGACAAAGATAAAGATCCTAGCGGTAGCTCAGGCCACGCGTCCGACGCGGACGAGCCCCGGGACCCTTGTGGTTCACCGTTTGATTCCAACTACATTTCGATGGATTTGCCCGGTGGCATATGCAGTTGGAAAGACCAAAGTTCATACCTGAGCGTAGAGGCACCCACAGACTCTCTCATTAGCGACGACCGCGTAGCCGACATCCGAGAGGATATACTAACAGCCCTGCCCTTAGAACCAGTTCCTCCCCCACCCTCGCAGGAACCGGCGGCAGACGAAGCCCGGAGGACATCCAAGGTGACTGAAGTGCAGTCGTATTGTACAATTTTGCAATTTCTTTATGTTTGGCATGATATTTATATAAAAATAATAATTTCACTGATCACACGTATTGTGAATTGCCACCGTCAGCCATCGCCGGTCGTCTTGTAGCGCCTGTCTCAGCATGCACTGTCGTCGCAATAGATTTTTCGCATTTGGAGTATGTAGTATTTATTTTAGTCAATGTAGTGTGTTTAGTACTAAATCTAGTCATGTCTAGTCCTCCTAGCAAACCACGTACGCCAAACACTGTTTTCTAGTTTGTAAGCAGTGGTCTTAATTGTAATAAAACATATGATTGCATTTATGGTTTTATTTGAATGACTATTATTTTGTTTAAATCTGACCCGTTTTATCAAATTTTGTTTGAACTCCATTGTGTTAGTTTATCTATAATTGGCGAAAAATTGGCCTCTACAAGACGATCGACGAAGTTTTCTGCTTTTTTTAAGAGATCTAAGACAGCAATGTTTTACTTGGGCTTGAAAATAGTGAACTAGCAATCAAAGGATTTATACCAGCAAATTAAATACATGGTCAGGTTAGTTTGATGCAAGACTTGTGCCTTTTTAGAAATCCTAGTAGATTCCTGAATGTTCAAGAGTAACTTACCTACATGTTTTCGTCGGATGAACACTTACTTCTAAATAAAATATTAACTACATGATTTTGTCATTGCTAGTTTTATAATAGATATAGCTTAATTTTTATTCGTTTATTAATAAGCCCAAAATTAATCATTTCATAATACAAAGGTATTGTCATAGTAAAATATTATCACAGACATTTTTTATGACACTGTGTTCCTCGTTTTCCATTAGTATATCTATCAGCTTTCGTTGTTCCACTAGCTAGCTCTAATACCAATAATAAGTTGTTTTTGGTGTTGAATGGCTTCCCAGCATGAGCCAGAGCCAACTAAACTTATTGTGAGGTTTGATGTTGTCCGTACCTAACTTACCCATGCATCTACATGCTCGTCTGTTTTATTTTTACCCCTGCATCTGTTTGCTTGTAACGGAGTGAAATTTAGAGATGTCGTTTCGTCCTTAATATTAAGAAAACAGAGAAATTAAAACTTAAGAGTAGAACTGGAAATCATCCCTTCTCGAAAGAAGATTTGAAAATTTGCATTCTATATAGTACACGACGAGATCTTTAGATTCGACTCAAGTAATTAGTAACTTAATATCTAATCAGAGGGTGTGTGTTCTCAGGATGACTTGTCTAATGATATTGAAAGTCTACTAGAAGAAGTAAAGAATGTACAAGCTCGCCTCTCGGATCTACCCGACGAAAGTCTCGGAGCCATGGAGGAAGGTCTGAGGGTAAGTTTCATTGTAAATATGCCATTTTATTTAGAATTAACTGTCTATCCCACTGACAAACTATTACTGGGGGTGTTTCTGTAAACAAAAAAAATAGCGTCACTATTATCTGTACTGGTACTGAAGTATGTTTGATTTCTTATATGTTGAAAATTACGCATTGTGTTTTGTTTACAATACATTGTGAATGACAGCAAAATTTCTGATATTGTCAGATTGAGAAAGAGACGGCTGCCAAGCTGTAGCTATTACTATTGTTTTGTATGCCAATCTCGGCGAATATGGAAACACCCCAAGAATAAATTTGACGACGATACTACAGCCAAAACCTTCATGTTAAAATATTATTGCCCAAAGTAAACAAAACTAGAATAAACACGATCGATTCATCTTTATCGACTTCTGCACAATAAATTATAACAATATTTAGTTTGTGCCAAGAGGCAATGACTGCATTTTCTCTGTTTCGTGGTGATGTCATAAAAGTATCTATTACGACAGAGGTTAATAATAAATTGTTGGGTTTGGCATCATTCAGTAGGGCAGTGTTTCTCTGACCGTGGAGCACTTCGAACCGAAAACGAATTGCGAACGCGGGAATTACGAAATTAAGTGTCAACGTTTACACTTCGTGTAAAGTTTGTGACGGATAAGGACAATAAGGAGCCAACTTGGAACGAAGTTCGAGAAAACGTTCGTGTAAACTAATTTTTCATCCCACATTTTAGGACGATTTCAAAGATGTATTGAACCATTATGGTTGAAAGTATTTAAGTTTTACATCATCAGAGGAGCGCCTTATTAATTTACCTAGCTATTACCAACAACGTACCGTACCTAACAAACGGTTATAAATCAAATCCACTTTCAAAGCGGTCATTGATGAAGGTGACCGGATTTTGATTTATTACCACTATTTTGTAAACATCATTTTACCACTACTATAAAAATTCAACTGACTTATGGGGTCAGCGTTATAGTCGAACTTTGAGGCTGTAAAATCAATTTTATGGCTGTATAATAAAATTCAATTTGGAGGAAACATTAATACTTGTAATGGGGATAAATATAAACAAATACTATTGAAAAGCGGAACACTTTAAATTTAAACTTAAGAGTTTATGACAATACTTGCGGATGTTCTTACTCGCTGAGATAACCATATTTAACTGAGATATAAATTAGAACCTACCTAGTACCTGTGGGTACCTACCTATATGTTAGTAGTTAGTATAAACACTGATTTACCTCTAGACTCATACGGATCATGTCAATTAAATAAAAATATCGGAAGATTGCTCTTTAAAATGTGTACGAATATACTTTTTCATATTACTACTATTGTTTGAACTAGCACCTTACTTTTGCTTCAATATATTGAGAATAAGAGCGAATCGCTTATAGCTGAAAAGTACTTCTAAGAATTCAATATGGTAATTAAATTCTGTTGTGATCACTGTGAGCAATATTAAGTCATGTGTATATTTAGATATTTCCTCATACCATAATATCACACTTTAAAATAGGTAGTACTTGTACTTGTCAATGGTGAACAAGCAAACATATAGGTACGGTCAATAACTCTACGCATACTAATGTTTCGTTTTAACTCTGCTGTTTAGTTAAGTGAATTTTAATCCGATCTGTATATAGATAGGATTAAAACTCATTCAAAGAAAAGATATCAACATTTAAATACTTTTACAGTACATATGGTCCTACTTTCCTGCACTAGTGCGGAAAAGAGCACTTTTCGTGCATATGTCGAAACTTTTGTACGGGACAGTACACCTATGCTGGTAGTGAGGTGGGATTGCAGTGAAACTCAGCTTTCAGGAACTCTTGAGGCTTGGCAGGGCTGGAGCTGTGGTCGGTTCGAGTCGTCGGCGTACAATGAATCTATGGCGGCCCGGGGAACATCAGTCGGCTCACACAGCCTCTTGGCTGTGGAGGTAGCCATTTCAGGGCGTTGCCCTCTGGTGGCAGATATCTTCTCAGCCCGTAATAACGGGCCGGTCTTTAGGGGCCTTTTTTGGGCGGGTTCGTTGGCCAGTCTTGGCTTTGTGGTCCGTTGGCCATTCAACGGCTTTGGGGTCACGTTGGCCGGTCTTGGCATTGTGGTCACCTGGGCGTGTGTCAGGGGGCATCAGATTTTGTAGCGAGCTCTGCCGCCATTTTATACTATTTGGCTCGAACCCCCCACCCCTCCGACCCTACCTCACCCCGCTATCTTTTATTTGGCAATAAATCTTATATTAATTACATAATCGGCTTAATCTATTTACATACTTATCTATTATCTTAAAACCTACAAAATATACATTCCTGCACGCCTGCCGTCTTTGCCCTTTCTGTGCGCGGGCGCTGGGACGCTTTCTATTTACGCGCCTCGTCCCCTTCAGGCCGTTCCCCCGCTTTCGCCCTCAGTGTGGCTTAGGACGGCAGGCGAGTAGGATCCAATGAGTTTCCTATTATTTGAGCTTATTCTAATGAGACCTAGTGTTTATTCTTGTTGGAAACTCATTGGATTCTATTCTATATTCCCTATTTGGGTGTAATAATGAGGCGAAGTCGATAAATATTTATTTCCTTAGGTTCTACTTAAAACTATAATAAAGGCGGGAATAATAATTGTAACAATAGGCTATTCTAAATATCTTAGGTCATGTACGCGGCTAACAGTCTATTTCGTTATGTAGACCGTCCTGCACAACTTTAAAGAGCCATATGTACAGTAAAACGTTGTACGATACACGTGCGAATAGGTAATTCGCAACTCGTGTCGATTTAAAACACTCCCTTCGGTCGTGTTTTAATTTATCACCACTCGTTGCGAATTTCCTATTTTCGGCACTTGTATCGTAAATAACTATTTCGCTTTAGGATATAGATCCTAAAGCGAAAAAGTATTTAAATGTTGATATCTGTTAGTTACTTCAACTCCTCGTCACAATGAAGTAGCTGTATCTTAAATATGTTTAAATGATATGTGTATAGACAGTTATTCATTTAGATATATATAAAAACAATTTGTTTACTTAAACAGAAAAGAAGCAATTATTTTTTAAGTGAAAACTTCTTTAGCGGCGCTGAGCACTTTTTGGGATGGGGAAAAATTGTTAAATACGCGACAGAGTTTTGTGACGTCAGATGTGAAGGAGGTCACTTTTTGCTGCTAGCCGATTCGACTTAATTCAAACCTGAACGCTATTCGTAAGAGTATAAAGCCGTTAAACACTTTTTGCAATAGCATATTCTGCAAATAAATTTGTAATGTTAACCAACGCGTCCTTCACCGTTTTGCTATTGAGAAAATTCGAATAGTTCGAATTTGGGCGTTATTCCTAAAGAGATAAAGCTTAGAAAAATATTTACCAACGGCAAAAACAAATTGGTATTGTGTTTGCCGCCGCCCGCGGGCCCGCGGCCCGTCGCACCCAACGCGCCCGCCGCCCGTCCGCCTAATTAATTAATTGATAATCCATACTAATATTATAAATGCGAAAGTAAGTGTGTTTGTTTGTTTGTCAGTCTTTCACGGCAAAACGGAGCGACGAACTTACGTGATTTTTTAAGTGGAGATAGTTGAAGGGATGGAGAGTGACATAGGCTACTTTTTGCCTCTTTCTAACCCCCCACTTCCCTAAAATGGGGGGTGAAAGTTTGTATGGAGCTACGATATAAACGAGTTCCACGCGGACGGAGTCGCGGGCAGAAGCTAGTTGTTTATAAATTTGCGTCAAATTCATTTTTAGGTTGACACTGTAAGATGTCACGTGACCTGATCGAAAAACTGTTACAATGTTATTGAGTTTTCACTTCTGCCGGCACTCCCGGAGTGCAACCCGTTCTTTTTTCTTTTTACTTTTAGTCACCCTTTGTAGTTGTATAGGCTCAAACACAGATTAATTCAAAATAAGGTTAGGATTCAAATTGAAAAAAAAAAAAACTTTAATCATAACATTTTAAATTATCTCTCTCTCGTCTTAGCGTTGATCCCGGTTACATCCCCAGCAGTTTGCTTCGAAGCCCGGGACCCGCTCCCCACATTCTGTGGTTTCCTATTTTAAATTTACCAAATATACATTGCAGGAGGGCATCTCTATTCTGAGCAAGTGTGATGAGGCAGCTCAGCTGCTGGAGAGCAAGATGACGGAGTACCGCCAGGAGGCAGAGATCCAAACCCTGAGCCGGGAGGTGGTGGTAATCAGGGCCAGGATATCCAAGCTGCTGCTACAGGCGAGGCAGGGGCTGGACATCGTCCAGGTAAGGAAGGTAATTGTGTTTTAATTTGCATCTTTTTATTTAACTATTGAATGAGCCAATCAACCGTTTTCTGTTGCTAGTTGCCATGGTTACGTCTAAAGTGGCCGTCAATAGAATTTGCTATGTAAACAAACCGCCATATTAAAATTGTCTTTCACTATGGCGGTTTGTTTACCTTCCATTGACGGCGACTTTAGCTCACTTTTAAAAACTGATTTTATTGGTTGAAATACACCGGTTTTATGGGCACCATTTTGAAACATGGGAGAAGTCCATGTTGTAACCATTTTTCTGTGAAAAAGTATTTGTGTCTCCTGGCTAACGGGACAGAATCACAACAAATAATAGTTGATTGACCCAAATACGCTTTGAGTTATGTTTGTATATTCTCTATTTTATAACGAATCGCATCCTCAACTTGTTACAAATATAAAATTTATTAGAAGCCCTACGCCGATGATATAAATAGAAAAGATCTACAAGCCGTAATATAATAATAGGCATTTTGTTGACGATATCGTGATTTTTGTTCGCTTTTTATGAAGTTGTATTCATTATACGTTCTATAAACTTATTAGTATTAAATATTCAGTTTTTGTTTTGGCTTTAAACCTGTGTCGATCATTTTCAGGACGCAAAGGTAGAGGTGGCCCGTCAAGACAAGGAGGTTGAAGACCAGAAAGTTAAGATTGCCCAACTGGATCAATGGCTTGAGAGCATAGACAATGAATTAAAAGGATCTACTAAGCAGTCCGAGGAATTAACCGAAGAGGATATTATTACATATATTGAAATTTATGAAAAATACATCAGAGAATATGAAGAGTATGAAGTGATATTAAAGTCTATTACCATAATTGGTGTTGATAAATCTAGTCAATCTTTAGAAGAAAAGCTAAAAGCTACGCAACAATCGTTAGTGGAAACAAAGAATCTAGTCATTGTAGAGATAAAACGGTTGAGACAGGTATTACTGCAGATGAGATCTGTAGCCGAAGTGATAGAGGAGGACATATCTCAATCAGACAGGACCATTGACTCGACGTCCATGCCTGAAGAAATTGTTTCTCCTCGGGAAACTGACGTTGCTAAAGAAGTTCCGTCAGTGAATGAAATACCTAGTGTTAAAGAATCTAGTGTTATAAATATACCAACTGAAGAAAAACCGACTGAAAGGGAGCCTAGCGAGGAGTCCATTACGGAAAAGAAGTCTACTGAGAAAAAGTCCAGTGACAAGAAATCTAGGAAAAAAGAAACAAAATCACAGAAAGTCGTTGCCGTAGAAGAGAAACCGACTATCACGATTGAGACTCAAACGGGACAAAGTCTCAGATCTGAATCTCCGCCTGTGTCAGATAAATCCGTCATGTGTGAGCCTGAAAAGAAAGTGACTCAAGATGCTTCCATTACTTGTGCCCCACCACTTGACGTTGAAATTCAAACCAGTGACCCAGTTTCTGATAAAAGAGAAATCTTGGAGAATATTCAAGTTAGACAAACTGTTACTGATGGACATGAAATATTTGAAATCGCCACTCGCCCTGTTGCGAGAGAACAGAGAATCGATGAACAATCACTGCTTGTTGACGCTAAATATAAAGATGATAGTCAAGGTAAAGATTCTCATCTAAATATAACACACAGCTTGCCGCAGTCATTTGAAACTGTGATGGTCGAACCTGATGAAACTACAACTGAGGTAGTAGTTGACGCAGACGGCACTAAGAGGATCATTGTAAAGAAAGTGCGAAAGACTTTGGTGACTCGCCAACAATTAGTTCGCAGTCATCGCCAAACCAGACAAATGATTTCAGATGGTACACAAGACCAATCATTCTCTCAAATAACTTTGAAAGAAGATAAAGGATCTAGTTCAACAATGCTAGAAGATGGCGGTGTGCAAAGACTCGAATACCAGACGTTTGGTGGTCAAATCGTATCGGGATTGCCTGGAAGCGAAGTGACCATTCAAGAATTTACATCAAGACCTGGAGTTGTGGTAAAATTAGAAGAAGGGTTCAACCCTGAAGAAATCCTACAGTTGGCGGAAGCTGACGGACAAAAGCAAATTCAAACATCGTCCTCTAGTGTAACCGCTGTCGTACAACAAGTTACGAAACGAATTATAAAAACTAAACGTCGCATCATACGCAGGGTAGTGATCATAGACGGCAAAGAACACGTCACAGAGGAAGTGATAGAAGAGCCCGATAATGTTGAAGTATTTGAAGAGCAAATACCAAGAGTATCGATCAGTGTTAAAAATCAAGGTGGTGTGCAGTTTGAGGAAATCAATGATGATGATGATGATGATGATGATCATAAAAATGACAAGCCACCTTTGCCAGACATGAGTACGGGCCATAAAAGTCCGAAAGAAAGTACACCAAAATCCGATAAATTCAAAGATCCACCAAAGGACAAGTCCGATGATGATAACAAACCTCTCGAAGGAGAACAAACTAAACTACCTAAAGATGTGCAAGAGCTGTCTCATGATTTTATTAAAATGGAAAGTCACCAGCATTCACAATACTCTCAGTCCAGCACAACTACCAAGCAGTCACAAATAAGGGAAACATCCCCTGTGCAGATAGTAACAGTCTCTAAAACATTTGAGATCCTGCCCGGAGAAACACGGACGCAAGAATCATACTATGTAGAAGAACCACAAGACCCCGATACCGCGCGTATAAGTAAAATAATTACATCGGAATTTGATGTTACACCTGAAATTCAACCAAAGGGCAAACCTGACGAATATGACAAACCTGTTAAAGGTGACGGTCACGAAAAGAAAGCTGACGAAGATCATAAAATGTCCAAAGAATTCATTCAAAAGGAAACTGAACGCTATTCACAATACACCGAAGCAAATACAACTACCAAACAGTCACAAATGAGAGAACCATCCCCTGCACAGGTAGTGACAATTTCTGAAATGCAGGAAACCCTACCAGGAGGAACACAAATTCAAGAATCGTATTACATCCAGGAACCGTCAGACTCCCATTCCTCGTTTATAAGCGAAGGTTATCAACAATCAACGTTGCAAACAGCGTCATCTAACGTTTCTACAGTTGTACAAAAAGTAACAAGAAAGATAACTAGAACTCGAAGACGTATCATTAAACATATACAAATAATTGACGGCAAAGAACACGTCACTGAAGAAGTTATAGAGGAACCTGATGATGTTGAAATCATTGAAGAGGAGCCTAAAGTTTCTACTCACACCATTCAAGAACAAGGAGTCAAATCAAAACGTATTAGAATAATACGCCAGGTACAGATCATAGACGGAAAAGAACATGTTTCGGAACAGATTGTTGAGGAACCCGATGAAGAATTTATTCCGGAAACAACTGTTAGCACTGAAATTGACGTAAATATCAGTAAAATGCCACCTCTAGTTCCTGAAAATAGTATTGAAAAAACTACTCAAGAAATCCCTATGTCTACTAATAAAGTGGTAACATCGGTTGTAGAAATGACCAAGAACTTTATTGCTAGTGAAAGTGATCATCATACACAATCACTGCAACTTGCAACTGCAGATAAAGCACCAATTACAACAAAAAATGGTGAAAAAACTTATGAGATACCTAAGGGCCGCATTGAACTGGTAACAACTGTCGAATCAGTTTTCAGCAAACCTAAAGAAAGTACTGAAGAAGCTATGAAGGAATTACCTAGCCCAGTGCCAAGTCCCGCAAGGAAATCAAAATCAGCGTCTCCTAGCAAGCGAGTGACATTTGTTGAAAAGCTAATAGAAACTTCTATGCCCGAAGAAATAGCTAAAGACCCTGAAATAAAATGGGACCAAGTAGACGAGAGCAAACCATTACAAACTTCTACTATAATTTCTGAGACCAATGTATCTATTACTCCAAGCCTAGTTATTGAACCGGAAATTACTAGGTCACCGAAAGCAGAACAAAAACTACCTTTAACAGACCTAAGTACGGTTGAAGCACTAAAAACGCATCAAGTCGAAGCAGTGACTGAAGTAGATGAAAATATTTCGACACCGAAAAAAGAAATAACCGTACAAGAACAACAGCTCAAACTTGTTGAGCAAACGTCGAATATCGACTCTATAGTAGGTGCCGCTCTAGATTTCATTACAAGCGAAAGAGCTCATGATTCATACCCAGAAACTAAACAAAATATAGGAACGCCAACATGTGATCTATCTGTAACAAATAAATTAGTACCAGCGCAAACTGAAGAAACTCAACTGCCAAGTGAAACACAATCTCTGCTACTCAATGAAAGCATACTATCAAAATCAAGTGCTGTGAAAGAAAGTTCTAGCGGTCCTATAATAGAGACTGACGAATCAGTAAAGCCCAAACAGATAGAGGATATAAAGATTACCTCTATTCCAGTAGACATAAAAGCAGAAAAGTTACAGAAACTTGAAATCACTGAAACAATTAGTACACAAAGTGTTGAATCTATAAAAGGAAAACTGCCTGAAGGAATAACATTCGATGTCAAGAAAGACGCATGCATAGTTGACACGCATACACCAAAAGATGATATAGAAAGACTAACAGATGAAGCAGAACCAGCGAAATTAAAGGAAAAACAATTGTTGGATGAAATAAGTACATCATCTCCAACCCATATTGTTGACGTGACTAAGGATCTATTAATATCAGAAGGATTGGTTCATTCACCTAAGAATCGTGAGGAGGAGGTACAAAATAAAGAATCGACCACACTTGAAACTCAGGGAGAACAGAACGTTTTTGAAGTTACAATTGAAAAAGAGCCGCTGCAATCCCTTATTCAGGCAACTTCTGTCGTTGAAAGTAATACTTTGAGTCCAGAGGTCTCTGTTCAAGCAGATCAAAAAGGTACTCGTGTTGAATCAGTCGCTTTACAACACAAAGAGCCCGCATCAAAATATGATATTAATTTACTGCTTGAAGCAGAACGTCAAGATTCTCACTTAAGAGAACAAATATCAACTTTTGGTGTTCAAAGTGAAATAACAGAAACAGTCAACCAACCAACGAAACCTTCACAAACTGTTGACATCTCAATGTCCATTTCCAAAACTGATATCGCGAATAAGGACGACCCTAAGGTAAATCTCAATATGAAACTTGAAGGGTTTGAAACCAAACAATCAAGAATTGTCAAAAAAGACATTGATGTCAATTTACCGAGTGAAATTAGTATAATAAGTACATCATCTCCAACCCATATTGTTGACGTGCCTAAGGATCTATTAATCTCAGACGGATTGCTTAATTCACCTAAGAATCGTGAGGAGGAGGTACAAACAAAAGAATCGACCACACTTCAAACATCTCAGGGAGAACAGAACGTTTTTGATGTTACAATTGAAAAAGAGCCGCTGCAATCCTTTATTCAGGCAATTTCTGTCGTTAAAAGTAATACTCCAGAGGTCTCTGTTCAAGCAGATCAAAAAGGTACTGGTGTTGAATCAGTCGATTTACAACACAAAGAACCCGCATCAAAATATGATATTAATTTACTGCTTGAAGCAGAACGTCAAGATTCTCACTTAAAAGAACAAATACCAACTTTTGGTGTTGAAAGTGTAATAACAGAAACAGTCGACCAACCAACGAAACCTTCACAAACTGTTGACATCGCAATGTCCATTTCCAAAACTGATATCGCGAATAAGAACGACCCTAAGGTAAATCTCAATATGAAACTTGAAGGGTTTGAAACCAAACAATCAAGAATTGTCAAAAAAGACATTGATGTCAATTTACCGAGTGAAACAAAAATTATTAAAGATCATCCTCAGCCATCTTCAGTGGATAAAAAAACTCAAGAAGAGCCAGTTGTAGAAAAAATTGACATCGCAAAAGACCTCACACCGGTTCCTATCTCAGAGGTCAAACCTTCAAGAGAACCGGAAACCCCAGAAACCAATGCTGAAGTTAAAATCCTAGAAATAGGTCAACCCTCAAGTGAATCACCAGACTCCTCCAAAGATCACAGGAAAAGTAAAAAGAAAAAGAAACATAAACCTACGCCAGACGCAAGCTTAGCTGAATCTACCAAATCAGACATGCCTGTAGAATTGCCTGAAGATAAGAGCGTCGTCGATACTGACAGCTCGTCTCTCAGCCATTACGTAGAATTACCAACATCACCGCCTTTAGATTCGCCCAAACCAACTGAAGACATTTTAGAGCCTAAGTTAGAATCATTAGAACCAGATTCGTTTGTTGAATCTGAAAGGGCCGCTGAAGAAAAGGGATACGAGGCAGAAGAACTGTCCCAAGGACCAACACCTGTGCCGAAAAAGAGGCAAAAGAAACGCAAACCCCATGGTGTTAGTGAAGATACTACTTACCCTAAAGACACCACCGCCGAGTCTGATAACACATCAGTATCTACTCCAGTTGAAATCGTAGAGCCCACACAAGAAAAGAAAGGCAAGAAAAAGAAAGGAAAGAAAAAGCCACCTACTGAATCAGATGAGGTAACCGTACCGGAACCACCTAAAGATTTAGAGTTGGAGGATACACCTGCAAGTCCCAAAATAGGAAATGAAAATATAGAGTCCCCGAAAGATGAATCGTACCATACGATGAGTGAGACTTCAGATATAAGCACAGTCAAGATTATTGAGGAATGTGTTCATAGTAGTCCAGAAACTGTACAAAAGGAAGTTACAACTACAGTGACATACCCTGTTCCCGTGGTTGAAGAAATTACAACACAAGAATATTCTGTTCAAACGTCGCCGGAATTAAATGAATCTATTAAAGAGGAAAATGAACAGCTCAAACCGGAAACTGTGGCAATTGAGCTGCAGACGTCTCCTACACCCGTTATTGAAAGTGTTGCACAGACTACTCCTAGAGAAGATAAAGATATTGATACTCAGACAACTGAAGAGGTTATTGCAATAACAGAAAAACCACCTGTCATAGACATCGAAATACAAACTAGCAGAACAGAATCGCCTCAGAAGATCGAGCACTTTGAAGCTACAACTCAAGTAATTTCTCACGATATAGTGACTCCTGAAGAAAAGTACTCTCAAACATCATCACCTCTTGAAGAAAACTTTAAGGATAAAGAAATTAAATCAGAATTACCTGAAGTTGTTAAAGAAACCAAGGAAATACAAACATCTCCTGAGCCGGTAGTTCAAAAAGATGAAAAGAGCACCGAAATTTCGGTTGAGACAGTTGAGACTGATATTCAAACATCACGTGATATCATCGATCAGGAAACATGCACTACACCAGTACCAGAAAAAGAAGTTGTAGAAATTAGTATACAGACACCCGATATACCTGTAGTTAGCTCATTTACTCAATCAGATCAGCTGGAACTCTTAACAAAGGAAGAAGTTCAAATAGCTCCACAAGCTACTCCTAGACCGGATGTTTTTGATTCAAGTCAACAAACATCTCCGAGAACACCGGAAGAGCCAAGACTTCAATTATCGATTCAAAAAGAATCGGAACCTGAACCAGTATCACATTTGGGGAGAGAAGTTATTACAGTCGATAGTACTCAACAAACTACGCCTAGGGAACTTGAACAACCCATAGTTGAGCTTCCGATGCCTAGACCGGTCGATTTAGATATAACTAAAGCAGAAGTAGTAACTACCGATAGCACGCAGCAGACATCGCCAAGATTTTATTCCGAAGATTCCATATCGACATCAACTGAAGAACCTTATGAAGTACACCTACGTGCACAAATAACAATTCCTGAAGCAACCAATGAATTTCTGGATAATGAACGACAAATTGAAGTTCCCCAGTCTATTCTCGGAGACAGGCAAAAGCAAAAGAAGAGAAAAAATAAGCGTAAGATAGAGTCGCCAGTAGCGCAGACGCCAGAAAGCCTCTCCGACCCCATCACTACGGAATTGCTAATGTCAGTGACACCTACGACTGAAGACTACTCGAGCAAAGACACATCATCAATAGATGAAGGTATTTCCCAATTAGCCAGCCCTGTATCACCTGACCGTCAAGAGTTTGGAAACCAATATAAATTAACTTACTCGGACGTTGTCCAACGGTCGAAGTCTAAATCTCCTTCTCCTATTAAATCCGTTCCCTTCTCACGAAAACCTGAGAAGGCGAGACTGCTTGGTGCTTTAGAGAAGAGAACACAGTCTTTGTCGGAGTCTCCTAGGAAAGTGCCCGAGAATTCAATGGCCATTGTTGTTCTGGATCAGTCTGTAGAGAAATCCTATAATTCTGTGGTTAATAAGGAACTGGATGATCTAAAGAATGCAGTTGGTTCCAATGATCCTACGAGAATTGAGAAGAGCGTTGTGGTAATAATAGAAACGATATCCATATGGTTGGAAGAGATCCAATACAAAATTCAAAGAGAAACTATTGCAAACGGGGAGTCTGTTAATGAATCGCAACGCATAACATCATTACAAGGGTACATTCGAAGCCTGAAGGAAATAATAGAAATAACCGAAGTTAACGAGGAAATAGTTACACTTATCGAAATGATAACTCGTCAAGCGGATGCTGTCAATAATCTAAATAGCCAAAGCTCAACTACAGTAAAAGAAGTAGAAAAAGACTGGGTAAAATTCCTAGAGGATACTGACAAATTATACCAGTCTGTGGACAAGGTAAAATCTAGTCTAGATGATATAATTTTGTCTGATATTCCAACACAACAGAAACTAGACAGATTAGACAAACTAGAGAATACAAATGTAACCAATTCTGATTCCGTCACAAAAATGTTCCGACGGTACCGCATCTTAGTAGAAAATAATTCAAAGCGAGAATGTCCGCCGACACTTTTCGCTTGTGATGACGATACGAAGCATATGGAAAATTCGATCAACACTGAAAGGGATCGTTTGCTTCAGTTGTCAGCATTGGCAGAAGAATATGAACAAACATTACAAGATTTTGGACAAATAACTGATGTAGCAGAAGCGCTGTTAGATGGTAAAATAATCGTATCTGATTTAGATCACTTACACGAAGAAATCCAAAAACACAGAAAATTCTTCGTTAATCTAAACCATTGCAGAGCTATCCTCGAGTCTTTAGAAGATAATTTGGATAGCGAAACCAGATCTAAGTACTCGTCGTTGCACAATTCACTACACGAACGCGCCACCGTAATAATTGATAGAGCTGCAGGACGCGCTCAACAGATGACTTTGGCAGCATCCCGGTGGACCACATTGGAACAAGGTATGAAAGAAGAACAACAATGGCTGAGAGTTGCTCACCAAAGGGTTCCTGACCTCACTAATGTCACTTCTATCGACCACGAGCAATATATCAACTTATACCAATCGGTCAGCCTGGATGTATCACATCATCACGCCAAGATCTCACGTCTATTGTCAGTCACTGATGGACTCCAGAACCTCATCGTTTGCTCTGGGTTGGAATCTGAATGTTCTCTAGCTCTCGATACTTTACTCAGGCTTCAGGAAGATGTAGATTCCAGGCTCATTCGACTGACAGCATTTAAAGAAAACTGGCTGACCTATGACTACCTTATTGAAAGAATAGAGAACTGGATGACGATAGCTGATATGGAACTTGAACATATAACCCCAGAAAATATTACAACTACTGGGAACTTGCGTCGGTTCTGGGAACTTAAGGCTCAGCACGAAGTTCATAACAACCTTAAAAATGAATCCGGCATCCAATTTGAAAAAGCATTAGAAATATTACCGATTTCTGATGAAATGGTTCAACGTCAGTTCTTTTCGAAGATAGAAGACAAATGGCGTGCTCTTGCTGGGAAAATTGAGAACTTGCATTCTTCTGCTATTCAAAGTATCTCCGACCGCGACTTATCCACTGGCGAGAAGCTGAATATTCTGGAAGACGAGATTAGAGAGCTACGCGCGTCGCTTGATAGCCTGAAGGCAGTTATAAGAAGCGAAGACGAATTAAACCTCTACATCGAGAGACTTCAAGTGAAGACGGGCCGCGTCGACAGGATACAAAACGAACTCGGTAGATTAAGCTTATTACCTTCTGCGGAATCCGATCGCTTGGGAGCGCTGTTATCCCAGTCACGTAATTTGGATGACCAGATTGCCGAAGAGCTAGAGCGAAGTATGCTCTTGAAAGAGAAGATAGTTCAGGTTCAAGCCGGTATAACGCGATGCCAGAAGAATCAGCGTCGCGGACGACTTACTCTTGAGGAGTGCGAGGCCGCAGAGCGACTTGGCAGCGACGTCGTGGAACGCGCGTCCGAAACATGCGACAAACTTCTAGAAGACCTTTCAGCCCAATGGAGGGATATAAGAGCACTTAACCAGGCACTACATACGCTACCAACCTGTCTTCGAGTGTCCGTAGCGCTGACGGATTTGGAAAAAGAGATCACAGGATTACAGGTAAGCTTCTATGTTATTAAAATAAGAATTCAATAATGATTGCTAACTTATTCTTCTTTGGTAATTATAAGCGTCACAATAAAATAATTCACCCGTATTTTCCCTAGGAAACCCACGCACAACTAGAAGCCGAAGCGAGCGAACTCAGCGCGCGGCTGCGAGCGAAGGTGCAACTATGGCGGCGATTCGAGAGGCAACTGGAATTAGTTCAGGGCGCGGTGCGCGAGGCCGACTACATGGCCGAGCTGCTGACCGTGCAGGGCCAGGTCGACTACGACCGACTGCTGAAAGCCACCGAGAAACTAGAGGTGATTTTAGAACTTTGTTTTGAAATTAATTTGGCTTTATCGGGGTCTACAGAGTACAGATCTGCTGCACAACTGAGCAGTGCCTCTTTGACGTGTCTTTTGTTATTTGTAATGCAGTACAGTGACGATTTCTGGCTTGTTTGTTAAACTATTGATGCGATGTCACTGCAGTAATGTGGACCATACGTTTTTTGCTGGCTCCTTACGTTCATAAGGAACGATCACACTACGTATCGTATACCTTCGCAGTAACGTGTTTTACTTCAGCGTGGTCGATCCTGCGGCGCTATCACGAACTTCGAAAGTCGAAGTTCGGGTATTTCCATCTCTATCGCACTCCCTTAATCGAGTGACAGGGATGCATGTATTACGAACTTCGACTTTCGAAGTTCGTGGTAGCGCCGCTGAACTGTCAAGGTTCATATAATAGCGAGATTCCCTGATACACGTAGTAAATTACTTAATAAGGAGTCTTAACCTATAATCTCCTACAATGTGTATGTCATCAATCATCATCCTCATCATGCTCCTAGCGTTTTTCCCGGTTGTGCCCTAAAGGAGCCCGGGATCCGCTATATGTAACGGAATAGTTATTTGTGCAACAAGAGAGCAAAGTTTGTTTTTGCTGCGAGTGCTGATTTTGAGTCCTGAGGAAGCGAAAGATTCTAAAATTGAATCACGAGCTTAGCGATATGGTATACGTTCATAATATTTAACATAACTAGAATTATTAGTTAATAATAAAATTCATGTTTAAGTACCTATTTATTATGAAAAACGGAGTTTATTCTGAGATCTTTTATTTAAATATTCTTCAATTGAAAATTCCTTTGTATAATTATTAATTATTTTGGTTAATTAAACTTGTTAATTTGATAGTTTTCGAACGTGTTACTTGTTTCGCGCTTTTCTGTGGTTGTACTTTAAAATTCGATGGTCCAAGTATGGGCCGACCTATGTCTGCCGTTTTCATTTTTCGTAATGGAATGAAAGGGACAGCGCTAATAAAGTTCAAATATTCTAGACTTGTAGTAGACCCCATACGACGGCCCCGCATTAAAATTAAAAAGCTAAGCCTGACAAGGTTCTTTTTGACCGTAGCCATGTTGCGGATTTTTAATGGAACTAATTTATTTTACTGGCAAGCAGTACTCTTTGATAACAGACGTTAGAATTCATCGAATGTCACCGTTGTAAACAAACAGCAAGGAAGACGAAATACTTCGCGATTGTAAAATAAATTACAGTAAATATGTCGAAATCAATCCATAGTGAGGTCAGAAAGCTTATTTTGAATATAATTGAATATTTACAACAAAAAAAGGGTGCCGGATTGTCTAATATTTCTATAAACAATGTCTTGAAATGACCTGACCGGTACCTAGGTACTGACATTTTATAGTGAGGTCGTAGGTATTGATTAAACTGGTTAGTTTCGTTGGATTTAACTAGAAATTTCTCTTCTTATTAAAATATTGTTATAAAAATGTAAGACGAATATAGAAAAAGGTCCTTTAGTCGTCCAGTCCTTAATTGAGGTCGGCGGTCTTGAAAGCGACACATCAGAGTCGCAGTCTTCGGAGTTAAATATCGAATACGTACGTGGAACCAGATATGGATGAATAGGTATTTATCGCATATCATTTTTACATTCAACAAACAACACAATGCCAATACACACCGTCCCGACTATTCATGACGTACACGTATTATTGCCATATGTAAGCTGTTTGTAGCGACACTATATCAGGGCCAAATAGGAACTTGTCAGGCTATACTTTATCTAAGCACATATCATTAGTGCTCTTAAATGCGTTCAGAAACCATAGGAAATGACCAGCATTATTATGGTCGCACTACACTTGGGAATGCGTGTTCGCGTTGCGTCGTTGCCTCTCTTCCATTTGTCGTAGGAAGAAAAAAGATGCAGCACGAATATTTGGGCAAATACCGCCAAGTGTAGTACCACTATTACAACCAATTTTACTATGAGAACTTTCTTGTCTGTGGTAGTAGGTAAAATCTGTACTGTAATGTTATTACAGTAGGTACCTACAGATTTTTGTAAGGTTATGAGTTTTGGAACAGCTGTTAAACTCATACGGGTTAAAACAGCTATCGATGCGAAACGTCAATTCAGTATGTTTTTTTAATATAAACCGCGCGATATTTGATGTCGAGTGACATGAGAATAGGGACTTCACTCGTTTGTCTATGATTTAAAAAAACATTCGTCTTGACGTAGGATCGAATTGCCGCCATTGCTGTTGTCATTTCTTTGTTGGTTTTTTGCTGTTACAAAAGTAGAATTGTGAAAAGTTGTTTGTAACTCACATTTTAGTTGAAAATATGAGTAGTAGTGACTCCGAGAACGATATGCACATGTCGAAGGAGGGTGCGGCATTGTTGAAATAAACTTGGAGATACTTTATAGAAATTCCCTTTTTATTGACTCGGTAAATCTATTTCGAAATAATAATTTTACAAGATTAATGATACTGCGTTGCACCAGCGATTGGCCGACGCCACAGTCAGTAGAAGAATGCCCCACCCTTTTTTTTTTTTTTTTGATTGATTGCTACGAGCCGGGCCTACACAGGACCCTTTAGCTCGGCTTGGGCTGTGCGTGAAATGGCCAGAGGGCCAAAACAGCAAAAATGCCCCACCCAAGCCGGCTACCTGTCTTTATACCGGAGCGTAAACAAGTCTACTGGTGGGGCGGAGGGGATGGCGTGGCGTGGCGTGATCGTCGGCCCATCGCAGGTGTTACAAAATCGTACAATGACGTTGCGCCGTCACACACTCCGCCGGATATCGTAAATGCAGCAACGACTGCAACAAAGATATTTTACAGGTAGCACTATAGTAGCAATGCAGGTCATTTTCCTACGGCTTCTGAACCCATATTAGAGTACTTATGATATGTGTGTAAATAAAGTAGTGTATGAAACTGTACATAATTTGGCTCTGATTATGTATCAGTTGCATAAACTACTATTGTCTCACTCACGGAGTGAGCAAAATCGCATTGTTTTTCACGCAGAAAAATATGCTTGTTCGAGCTGCTGAGGTGAAAACAAATATATCGAATATAAAAACGTGTGTGTTACCTGTAGACGCTGAACGAGTCGCTGTCCCGGCGCTCGAGCGAGCTGGTGGGCGAGCTGCGGGCGTCGGCGGCGCCGCTGGCGGCCAGCACCGAGCCCGCCGTGGCCGCGCGGCTGCAGCGAGACCTCGACCACGCCGCCGCTGCCTACGAGCACACGTGCGCCAACCTCGCCCAGCTGTGTGACAAGTGAGTCTATCTTCATTTTTGCCTACTATACCTAATACGATCGACGATAAATTGGCGGAGATCTAGTAGAGGACGCAACGCGAAGACGACATATTAGGGAAGGTTTAAAATTACTGATAAGGTAAACGTCCGAGTGCTCGACGCTGTACTAGTATATGGCATGGGCACTCTATGTCAAAGCAATATGGGTTATATTCGAACTATTTAAGAGGATTTTTGTTCATTCGAATTTAATTCGAATTTCACTTTAACCTTACAAACACGCGTTTCAAGAACGCTCGACTGTAGCGCGACACTAGCCATAGATCACCTGTCGAAATCACGTCTATCGATACTGTATCGCGTTTGTAGCGTTGCAAAAAGTCCCCGTGTGTAACGGCCCTTACATCAACGTGGAAACATACTTGTTATGCTCCCTAATATATGTTACCTTCCTACAGATGTAAATGTTGCGCAAAGTTGCCTAAAATATGAGAAGCGTCTTAGAATAATCAGGAAACTATTACAAGAATTTAAGAAAGTCTTCACTATGCGCGATGCCCATAGGGCAGAAAATTATGAAAAATTACCGAGATCTTTCCATTAGGAAACGTAATTTCGGAAACTTCGTCAGCATAACAGTAATAGTACATTATTGTCGAAGCAAGGGAGGTAGGCAATTGCTGGCTGAGTATTAATTTTAACCGGACGACCTTGGGAGCCCGTTTAATTTAATACGAAGCCAGCAATTGCCCTTCCGGCTGAGACAAATATAGTACCTACTTTTCTCAAAAACTGTGCAAGAAAACAAAAATGTACTTTTCATCACACTTGCTCGAAAAGGGCTTCATAATGCGCAGACATACAGAGCTGTAATAGCCTGTATTACGCCCACGGGCGTAATGGTTTTTTTCTTAAATTGTATCTGTCACTCATGCGGCAGTTACAAAGCAAAGAGGTTTTATATCAAATACGATGTCTGAAAACGTATTTATAAATACATTTAAACTTAAAAAACTACTTAAACATGTTTAACTGAATTATTTACAGATTTAATATGTAGTTATTTACTGTCTATGTAAAATGTTTTTAAGTGTTTTCAAATCCTGGCTGTATACCGAAAGGTCTTTGCCATGCCAATGGACGACTGACATGTTGCAGTTTTTATTACGATTTGTATTCATTTCATCTAAAATGTATTTGTTTCCTCGCAAATGTGATGAAAAACATTGTGTATAACACGGGCGTAAGAATATTGCAAACTCGAGTCATCAAAAGCCTTCTGGATAGACTCTTGTTCGCAATATTCCACTTACGCCCCTCGTTAAACAATGTACTATTTTGAAAATGCTGCATGCTTTTCTTCTGGCCACTTCATGAAATTGTCGTACGCCTTTAGATATTTGTCTTTTGGAATTGCAGGGAACAAATTAACAATGGCTGAGCTTGCTTACTTGTTAAATCTGGAATCATTTTCACATCAATTTTCAATATTTTCAGAAAAAACAACTAGCCACTATATGTAAAAACAGAATAATTTATGCATTGCCGTCTTTTTTTTTTAATAATAAGTTGGAAGTGTATTTTTCTTCCGAAAACGCCATAAGTTATTTGAGACAACTAAAAAGTCGCGATAAGTCACAGCTACCTACTGATCTTCCGTTTTAGCTGTTTAGGATCTATGCCTTTTTTTTATATGGCCGTATTAGCTTTTTTTATACTTTGTACCTCGACAAATGATGGAATTTGTATGCAACATTGTTGTCGAGCAAAATCGAGCCGGCAAGGTTTATTTTTTTTTATTTTTGACTATTAACTAAGCACTTCACGTCCTGATTTTTTACCAATAAAGTCAACTTTGCCAAACATTTTTTGAGATAAGTCTATTATATATTAAAATATCATGTAAACAAACACGTCTCGAAGACATTATCATATTTTTCTCTGGGATTACACAATAATCATCACTTAAAATATTGTTGTATGTACTTGTAGAAACCAGCGAAGGAAAAAACCATAAAAGTCTAATTAGCGCCGCAAAATCGTCCCACAGAATGGGTGCCATTGACATTATGCGGGTTTGGGGGCGGGGTGTCAAAACGATGCCAGGCAGCTGTTTAGTTCGAACTATAGTTTTTTCGTTCGCTGATAGAAACTCACAAAGTATTGAAATCAACCAAGTAACCACTGAAAAATATCATTTCTAATAGAATTTTCTTCAATAATCAAAGTAGGTAACAAAAGGATGACCTCTAAAATATCTGACATAACTATGTCTAGATAGTCTATGAATCACACTTCATGTATATTTTATCGTCATTTCCAATCACTAGTCATTGACTATGATCATCTTCGATGTCACGTTTGTTCACATGATAGGACGTAAGGATGACACTATATTTGCTACTTACTTAGCTCAAAACTAGCTACATCCATCATTCGGAAGAGTGTAAGTTTGCTAGTGTCGGTTTGTTTTTCATTTGAATGGCAATTTTAAGGTTATTTTTTTGGAATCTAATTATGGTTTCAAGTATAGCTGTGCTTCTTTATTGGCATCTTTATCAACGTTCCCGTTGTCGCAGGTACCACAAGGCGGTGGAGCTGTGGAAGCGTTACCGCGCCGCGGCCGCCGCGGTGCGCTCGTTCGCCGAACAGCAAGAGGGCCGTCTGCACGCGTTACGCCCCGCAGACGCACCCGCCACTGCACAGGTTAGTCTACTCCTTCGTTCGTCGGGTCTTTCTGCGTGTGCCCCCGGGAGACACGGGGCGGCTGAGGATCACAAATCAACCAATCACCATATCCTTTTATACGAAGCGGTCAAAGGCCGTATGCGCTACTTGAAGCTGGTTTTCGACCGGAGGGGCGAGACGAGACGAGGCGAGGCGACAATTGAAATTTGTATGGCACTTACTATTTCCACCAAGCGCGCGCGAGGAGAGAATTGAAAATTGGCCATAAGAATTTAAATTCTCGCCTCGTCTCGTCTCGTCTCGCCCTTCCGGCGGAAAATCAGCTTTATACATGGAACTACAAGCTTACATACAAGCTTTCTTGATGGTGTCCGACGACTGTTTCCTAGGAATTGATCTCACATGTCTTGGTCGCGGTAAAAGTGGGTGATGGTAGGGACAATCCTACTAATATTATAAATGCGAAAGTTTGGATGTTAAGATGTTTAGAGGCTCAACCGATTTGAACGAAATTTTGCACGAAGATAGTTTAAAGATAAAAATATAGGATAGTTTTTATCCCAGCTCCACACAGACGAAGTCAGGGCGGAAGCTAGTGATTTATATTTTGATTGTTTACACATGTATATATATCTGTTCACAACTGAATTTATCGATTAGGATTTCCATCGCACTCTTTTAACTCGGCCGTTTACGAGTAACCTTTCCGTGCCTTTGTTTTTGAGGTCGATCATAACAAGTCACTCAAGAAAACGTAACGGCTTTCAGGTACGCTAAGTAAACGCTAACTGTTCGTTGAACAAACATTTCGAATGAGCGAAAAAAAATCTGCGATGCGCAAACATTTTCGAGAGCTTGCAAGAATGATATTTGATTAAGTATACAGTCGAAAAAAAATAAACAGCTCTGGTGCTCTTTGCGGTCACTATTGGCAAAAGCAAAACTTACGCCACAAATACATTTTATGTGTAGGTACCTATTTACATTTGTATAGTGTACACTATTAGTTTACTTCAACAATAATAAATTAGTACTAGTGCGTTAATGTGTTTGTGTTTATGATGACAATGCATAAAGTAAACAAAAACTAGTTTCTTGCTATTTAGGCACCGACGCGATGTGTATTACGTGATTCAAATCAGTATGCAAATGCTAGTTCCAGCACGCCGATAATATCGTCGCTATTAACTAATAACTAATATAGCTAAGAACAGTAAAGTAGGTACCCAAATCACTAAATCAACTTTTTTGATAAGTAAGTACTACAGGGTGAAAATAAATGACATTTTGGTTTCATTAGATGTAGCATTAGATATATATATATATATGTATGTTATCGAACCTGCCCTCGATGGGTTCACATTCACACTCCATTTTCGTTACAACTTGTATGTCAATAGAGCCTATCGGACGTCCTGAAAAGATATCGGATTCAAAAAATAAACGTCTTGCTTTGTCACATTACTTTAGTGTGCCCATTGTTGCGTAACGTTGGCTCACAGGTGTGAACTTTTTATCGCGCCTTCAATTAGCCACTGCATCGCGGAGTGAATTAAAAGTGTGAGTCATTGTGTCTGGCGCGCCTTACTGGGAGGCGGTCGAGTCGGCCGACGATCGCTTAGCAGTATATGGTACGTGGGCTGAGCCAGGATTAGTTACCGAGTTTCCTTATAGAGCGATCCAGAAAAGTCTTAACTATGCGATGCTTGTTTCCTCTTAACATGAAGATGTTCCTACTAAACTTCCTTCTGCACAAATTACCGGAAAGAAAACGGAACCATATGCAACCACCATATTTTTTTCATAGAGTTGTTTATAATGTCAATACCTATTCTGTTCAAAACAGGTTAGTAATTAAGGTCTTTAGTGGTCGTAATAAGAAGTCACATCAGGCCTTAATTATGTGCATTTGACTGGAAATTTGCCAGAAAAATGATCTGGAGATGACAGCTTCAGCTTATAATTCAATCACACAATTAGATCCTTCTGATGTTGCTAATGCGGAACCGTCATCAGCTGTCTCTCGGTTCTTGCTAAAAATGTACGTACTTACTGCCAATTTTAACTTGCTTAGCCAAATTATGCTAATAACACTAACGGCTCTGCTCAAACAAACCGAGCCATTGACCTGCCCTCACAGTATACCTAAAATTCGCTAGAATGTTTATGAACCCCATTCATCGCGGATTTCTTTGATAAAGAAGATATGTTTACATTCATTAACTAGAGTTTATCGTAAAGAAAAATATCCGGCTCGAAGGACTAAAACTAGATCATTTGATAAAGTAGCCTATTGTGAACTGAAACGTCTTGTTCTCTTCTTTTTACAATTACCGAGACTACAACCAAGAACACGCGGAGTACGGACAGACATACAATATCTTCAACATAATAAGTAGGTTAAACCACTCTCTTCGTCACGTGGAGAGTTACACTAGGGAAATGATGAGTTAATTTCCACACCTTCCAATGCCACGGAAACCTTCAAGTTAGACATGAAACGCGATAAAATCCCTTAATGAACTAACCACAATGAAATAACCGAATCGCAACTGATAAGGCGATAACGCGGCTCAGTCGCGCCTCAGCCGTCAGTCCGCGCGGGCGTCGCGCGATCTTGAACAAACTCGACCAATCTCGAATAATAACGAACCGACTCAATTCCCGCCGAAAACGAAACATTTCAAAAGTTGTGCGTTATTTTCACGCACATAAAAACCAATTTGGTTTTAAAGTAAAATCAAGAAGGTCGCAACCTTGAATTCGAATAAACTTTTAATTTATATTAAAACTTATTTAAGGTTTTCAGAACTAGGAATGTAAACGGCCTATTGTCGCCAAGGTTATCTTTCACGTGTGACTTCAGTGCACTAAGTTCATGTTGACATCACCGTAGTTCTGAATGCATAATTCCATAGTTAATTCGATTACGCGATAAAACTAAACTGCATTCTGGCCTTGAGGCTTCGTGTTCCAAATTTGATTTTTATTCCGCATTCAACGTAAACTTGAGTGTTAGTGGCCAGTCAGTGCTCCGTTAGGCGTCAGTGTGATTAAACGTGAGGTAGTTTTTCATAGGTTTACTTATTCAATGGCCGTGGTAATGACAAAAATGATGGATTACTGTGATTCATTGAACGGATTGATAAGAAAACTGTGCCAGGAGAACAAAAAGTGATCCTTTATCAAAATGTCACTTCAAGAGGTGAGACTTTAAAGTTGTAAATACCCTGCATATTGTAAATTATGTGTAACAAACAGTAAGGGTAGGCCTTGGACTTGGTTCGAACAGTTATCAACAGGAAAACATTGATAACGCCAAATGTTTCACTTTAAACTACCTACTTTAAAATAACAGTTCAATTACACGATTTTTCAGTATTACTATTAATGGCCGGTTCCAATAATCAATCCACCGATAGTTTTCCTTACCAACAGTTACATTTTGACACATTTTCTACGGGTAATCTGTTAAAATGCAACTGCCGGTAAGGAAAACTATCGGTGGATTGATTATTGGAACCGGCCATAAATGCAGTAGGTACATACTTTACCTATAGTTATGTCGCAAATCAAATCGATTAAAAATTATAGATTTCTAGCGACCCGCCCCGGCTTCGCACGGGTACTATATTATACATATAAACCTTCCTCTTGAAACACTATATCTATTAAAAGAAACCGCATCAAAATCCGTTGCGTAGTTTTAAAGATCTAAGCATACATAGGGACAGACAGCGGGAAGCGACTTTGTTTTACTATGTAGTGATATATTCTAGGTAAACATACTTACACCCACATTGGACTGCCTGGTTTCACAGCGCAGTCAAGTTAAGTTTGTTAACAGTAGTCTGTTTTTTCGTTTATTAAGATACAGAACGACTACGATCCGAAGCTGACTGTACATAAGTAGCGGAGTAGAAGTTAATAAATTAACGAATCTGTCATTTGGATGGGAACAAAGCACGAGGTTAGCACTTACGTTAGTACCTAGTTAAATGATGTGCTGTAAGTTTAAGTTGTTAGTACCTGGTTAAATAATGTAGGTACAGTAGTTGTATATAAAACTAAGTAGGTACCTACCTCTAACTAAATGCGTAAGTATCCATACTAAAACCTAATATAAACTAACTTCTGCCCGCGACTCCGTCCGCGTGGAACTCGTTTATATCGTAGCTCCAAACAAACTTTCACCCCCCATTTTAGGGAAGTGGGGGTTTAGAAAGAGATAAAAAGTAGCCTATGTCACTCTCCATCCTTTCAACTAACTCCACTTAAAAAATCACGTCAATTCGTCGCTCCGTTTTGCCGTGAAAGACGGACAAACAAACACACACACATACACTTTCCCATTTTATAATATTAGTATGGATGCGAAAGTGTGTCTGTCAGTCTGTATCTTATATCTCTTGACGATTAAACCGCTGAACCGATTAAGATGAAATTTGGTACAGAGATAGTTTGAGTCCCGGGGATGGACATAGGATAGCTTTTATCCTGGAAATCACCCCTTAAGGGTGTGAAAGTTTGTATGGAGCTACGATATAAACGAGTTCTACGCGGACGGAGGTGCGGCCAGACGCTAGTAGATAATAATTGACTATTATACGGCAAACGGGACTTTAAACAAAATCAATTCATTATAATTATTTAGATAGGTATAGTATAGTGTTTATGTTATGTTATGATTCACTGGCATTACCTAGGTTGCCTAGTTGTAAACGAAGTATGCTGAGATTCATACAGATTTTCAAATCAAATTCTTAACATCATCCTAAAATATGGTGTAGGCACTAGTTTAACGTTTTTTGAGAAAACCCAGTGGCGCGAGCCGGGGGCTCCAGGTTGAACGTTCTAAATAAAATACGTATAATAATCATATAAAGTTAAATACTAAAACAACATAATTTCTCTAACAAACAAATCGAAAACAAACTAATTATTAACTAAATCGTTGGACACGCGAAAGTGGCATTTATCTTCTCTACGTTAGAAGCTATAACAGCTCCGAACAACGCCCATTTTCTATGCAATTAACGAGTTGCTGAAAATGTTCAAGGGCGCACTTTCTAGTTTTCGTATTGTAGTAGATGCACGCAAGCGTAGATGCGGCAAAATGATGTTTCGTATGATTTAGTCATATTTACTCAGATGCACATGCATTGTGCTCTCCTTTAACAAATACCTACGTGATTTATATTTACTCCGTTTTAGTTTCTGCCCGCGACTCTGTCCGTGTGGAACTCGTTTATATCGTAGCTCCATACAAACTTTCACACCCTATTTCGCCGCGATGATTTCCGGGATAAAAACTATTCTATGTCCTTCCCCTGGATTCAAACTATCTCTATACCGAATTTCAACTAAATCAACAGACACACTTTCGCATTTATAATATTAGTATGGATTTTACTGACTAGCCGTGTCACTTTATTTGAGTGGATATGGAAATGTAGCGTTTCTTTAAATGTAACCAATTAGATTATGCATCTAATAAATGCAAAATAAACAACTAGTTAAAAAAAAGTTATTTACGTTATTCGTGTGTTACATACAGAAAATCATCATTAACATAATTTAACAATTTAAGCTGTTATAGTGTTCATAATAACACAACTTAAAATGAATTAAATCAATGTCACCCAAAAAAAGATAAATAAGTACAGTCGCCATCAGATATATCGGAGCGGCCAGGGTGCTCACAAACATCTGAGCAGGCCTTTATTGTCATGGCGTTAGAGTGCATGTTTTTGAGCACCGTGGGCGCTCCGATATATCTGATGGCGACTGTACCTACTTCAAATTCCTATAGTCACCGATTTTATAAAAACCTGACATATAGTACCTCCGCTTCTATACTTTAACCCGTCGTATGCTTAGACACGGATCCGTGCCAAGCATTTGAACCTACAGTTTTCAATCTCAAGGTCATATTTTGATCAGCAATTTTTGACATCCGCATACGAGGGGTTAAGCTGCTACTACTACTATGCAGTAGTAAGTAGAAACGTTCTTAATTGCGGGTAGTCGGTGCCCTTCTACCCACTAAATACAAACGACCTTCTAACTACCCTAAATCAATGTTAACTACCCACCTAACGTGTGAGGACGAGGTCACGAGTTCAACCCGACGAGGGCTTATTCCATCTTTCGTGTATGTTATAGGAGGCAAACGAGCAGATGGATCACCGTTTGTTCAAGTTTGTGGGTAGTGTTTTTCTGAGACGCATATCTCAGCACGTATGATACATAATAGTCCATTACTCTCCTAGGGCGGTAAAACTAAATATGTCTTAGATCGCATATTTATCGCCCATGTCTTCGGCTTAGGCATTAAACGTGCGATTTCAGACATTGTTTGTTTTACGCCTTGTAAGACTATATACACGTTACAACCGTTTGATATAGATAGTTGACGTATGTTCCTGAAAGCAAAATAATTAATGTCGTAAGCGTTAGCTTTGATACCTTTGATACTGTTAATGCCTCGTGTCGTATCGTAAACTGTGAGTAGATATAACCTTATTTCATAACTAACGTGCACACGGTGCGTAAAATCGTTACGATCTTAGCGAAGTAAACAAATAAAATCTAGGTTGATCTAGGTTGCAACACTCGTTTTTATACTCGGAACAAGACAAGAGCTGAACTTGCTTATTTCTGTAATGTTTCGGTATTTAACTGAGTTTGATGACATTTCAGTAAGCTAAATGAGTACAGTCAGCAATTGAAGTCACCTGGACATGATCCTAATGGTGAATATCAACCAGAGATGTTTGCTGTTTTTTTGTGCGTTTTCGTATACATAGACACCTAGCTGTAGAGCATGCGAAGGTGTCAAATACGTGAAACACATCTTCGCACATATCTAATAGATGCTCACCATATTTTTTATTATTTTTGCATGTCCATTCAGCAAAAAAAGTAGCTACGCGAGCCAAGAGCCATAAAATGCGACAAAGGCGACATGAGGCGAAGGCTTCAAAGGGCGACACACGTCTCTTAATGTCAATAGAATACTAACTGTGTAGGTATTTTTTAACGTGTTATTTGACGTAGCTACTTCTTCTATTGACTGTACAAACGATGGCGCGCTAGAGTGTCCACTTGTATTTATTATGATATACAAGAGGCTTTATCCAATGGCCAGTTAACAGTGTAAAGTTAGGTTAGGTGTTAATTCTGAACGCCATTATTGTGCTGCTGGCTGTGTTTATCAAGATGGTACCATGATGTAAGCTTTGACATCAAGCAAAAATAATTTAGTTAGAGCAGCGCTCAATCCGGCCCCATTAAAAAAATATTACAGCTAAAACACGTACGTATCTAACATCCGGGACCGCTCAAGGAAATTCGGTTTATTGTGAAGACGTGTTTATTATAAACAAATGAAGTCATAACTGGCTATTTCTATTTCTTAACTGGATCGTTCAATCGTAAATATGTAACATTAACTACCAAATTTAATTCCGACGACCGGTTAGCCTAGTGGGTAGTGACGCTGCCTACGAAGCTGAAGGTCCTGGGTTCGAATCCCGGTAAGGGCAAATATTTGTGTGATGAGCATGAATATTTGTTTCTGAGTCATGGAAGTTTTCTATGTATTTAAGTATTTATATATATTATATATATCGTCGGCTAGTACCCATTACACAAGCCTTAATGAGCTTACTATGGGACTAGGTCGATTTGTGTAAGATTGTCCCCTAACATTTATATTTATTTATTATTATTATTATTATTTATAATTCATCTTGTGAACATCATACCGACTTGCAAGCACTTGCGATAGTTAGCGCACAATCGAAATATGGATTTGCATTCAACTTTATTAAGTAGGTAGGTTCCAATACCATATATACTTGTATTTAAATTCAAAGTATATTTGTCCACCATTTGTAATAATGACACGTCCAATATCGAAAATATAAAGTGAAAGTGTGAAAGTGATCGCGTATCGCACAATCGAACTGTAAATATTGATTGACATTTTATTGACAGTCGAACTAATCGATACGTTTAGTTATAGTTGCGAAGTAAATCTGGCAAAACACCTCCATATCGATTGATCCTTACTTGGATCTAAAATATTGTAAAACGATGTTCTGCAACTAGGTACAAGTACCTATTTTTAGGGTTTCCGTAGCTAAAATGGCAAAAACGGAATCCTTATAGTTTCGCCATGTCCGTCCGCCTACTTTGAGCTACACTGACAAGAGCTTAGCTCTTAAATAAGAAGAAGAGAACTCAATGTCTAAAGGCATTCACCATCGGTCAAGTATTCAGCCAATTACTACTATAGGTACATTTGGTTTAAACTCCAACCAAGTCTTAGGTACTGCGTAAGGATGTGGTTCGAAGCTAAATACGTTCACGAGTTAATTGTATTATTATGGGGGACGGAATACAACGGTGTTTGTATAATTTTAGCGCTGAGATACAAAACGTTAAATTTAGATCAATACCTCGCGTCTGAAATTCTGAATTCCTGTACTCTGCGTCATATCCGGACGACATCATCACTTGCTGGTACCTAGCTACCTACTGGTGCCTGTATACAGGAAAATAATTTGAATAGTAGGTAGGCCAATTTAACGACCAAGTGTAGAAAAACCTATATTATGGTCGCACTACACTTGGGAACGCGTGTTCGCGTTGCGTCGTTGCCTCTCTTTCATTTACCGTAGGAAGAAAAAAATGCAGCACGAATATTTGGGCAAATACCGCCAAGTGTAGTGCCACTATTAGAGAAGACACTAATAAGCGGATTGTCACCTGTACAGAAAACTCCAATTTCTAAGATCTGAATAAGCTACTACTGAGTAATTTGACGACCGATTAGCCTAGTGGGTAGTGACGCTGCCTACGAAGCTGAAGGTCCTGGGTTCGAATCCCGGTAAGGGCAAATATTTGTGTGATGAGCATGAATATTTGTTTCGGAGTCATGGAAGTTTTCTATGTATTTAAGTAGTTATATCTATTATATATATCGTCGTCTAGTACCCATAACAGAAGGCTTAATGAGCTTACTATGGGACTAGGTCGATTTGTGTAAGATTGTCCACTAATATTTATTTATTATCTACTCGCTAGTAGATAGTTAGGTAGATACTCAGGTACTAGAGTTTTTGCGTGACGTATGGAACGTACGAGCTATCTGTGTAATGTAGATATCTTAAATAATGTGGACAACATCTACTTTGGTTAGGCACGATTACTTTTTTCCGTCAGTTCTTGGAATATACTTTCCTTTACGTGTAGAACAAGTTGTCAGTTTGTCTGCCAATCTAGTTTAGAAAATGTTTAGCACGAATACTAACTACATTCGTTGCTGTTTTCTATTTTAATGGTATAAAATGGGCCACTGCATTTATTTTTGACCTCTTATTATGAACCCCTAAGCGTTAAAATTGATGTTTATGTTGTTCTTTTTTCTATCTAATAAACTGAACAGTATAGTCTAGTTATGTAGTTATGTTTGTCAAAGATAAAAATATCATGAAGACCTTGAGCTCGAAATGAGGATAAATGTTTTGTGAGTAACGTCAGAATCGTAAAACGTATTGGCGCGACTTGTTTGTTGTATTTTCTAGTTTAACGGCAAATCCTGTCCGTAATACAATTTTAATTAGACGGGTAAAGGCGTTGCTACTGTCGCCATCATCATACCAACTTTACGTGAATTGTATTGGTGAGTTAGTTAATAAGTCGTCCGCCCACATACATTAAAATGGTCATAATGCGTGATAAAATACCAAACAGAGGTCATAATCATAACTATAAAGCTGGCGATAGCGCAGAAGTGCCTATATTTAGGAAAAAATATTATACAAGTAGTTACTCATTTTGCGCTTGATAACTTTGAATATAATATTTAATTTAATTATGAAACTTCACACTCGGTCACTTAATTATCTGATAGTGGGTGGAATTATTTTTGTCTCCTTAGCTCAAGTCGTAAAACAAGCAATTAAGTGTAGGAATTAGCACCGATTTCCTGCTAACCAAAGGTGATTGATTTCCTAATTATTCGTACGTGATGTCGCTAGCATGCGTTGCAGACATTTGTGTAGCTGAGAGATTTCATTCCATGAAATCAAATCGTACGCTCTATTTGACTTATATTGATACGCATCTATTAGCGACCATAATTTTCTTTACTTTGTACGGGCCTTCTTTCACAGCGAGCAAACTTAGTACCTACCTACTACCTACCTATATAAGTAAAATTGTTGGTGCACCAACAATTTGGTGCAAACACCGATCCAATAAAAGTAATATATGTAATACAATACATCTTATTTACAGAACCTCTAAATGAAATGAAATAATAAACAATGTCGTGACTTATTTTTTATATAATAATTTTATCAGTTGCGTCTATAGGTCTCTTTAAAAAAACCATAAAGCTATTTCTGCTATTTTCTTCATTCTACCTACCTACTTAACATATCGATTCAATCAAAACTTTACGCCGAGGCCTGACAAGTTGTCCAACTTTTAAAATGTAGACCATAATGGAATCAGGTCACGCGACGAAGAGATCTTATGTGCTCACTTGCTCAGTCCCACTTCAACATACATATTAGGGGATGCAATATCGGACGGTTTTCAATTCCGGAACTGATTTTCGAGATTGACCTTCAATTCCGGAATTCCGGAACTGGTTCCGGAATTAAGGATTTTATTGCTTTATTTGGTTGTGATTGGATTTTGAGCAAAATAAAACCAGAAATAGTAATCAATATTTATTTATTAATAATCAACAACCGTAAATAATTATTCAGTGGTATTTTTTTAAAGAACACGCGAATGTTATCACACTACAGATGTAATCGTTGTTATAAAAAACTAAATGTTACGTTACGTTTCTGGTTGCAATAATGGTGGTATATACATGGTTTCCGAACATATATAGAAGATTTATGATATAGGTGTAGATAAAATCCATTATTTTTCAAAAAAATAACAAACAGGTAAGTAATACTTACATTATCCCTTGGTGGCACGCATAACACACACTTAAAACAACACAACACTCTTAACAGGATAAGGTCGCACACAACTTTCGTCAACGGGGTTGCACTAGGAACTGATTGCATTTTTATTATTGTTTAAGTGAGAAAACGGAAAGGGACAAAGATATTTGTGTTAACGGATTACCAGTTACAATGATATTGTTTCGCTCGGGCACTCGCTTGCAAATTCTGTGGCCATAAACATTACCTGGACACTGAGCGGAGGCTATAAGATAAGGGCGGTTCTCCGAAATTTGGTTAACTTGGGTGTGTCAGCAAAATTCACACATTTACAATAATCTTATTTAATATGTCTTAGTGAGTAGTTAGAGTGAGAGTTAATAGTGATATTATAAAGTTCATTTAATTTGGTCACTCACTTAGGTGTACACAGCATTGCTAAATACGCCCTTTTGTACCCCAAATGAATACGTCATACTGTCTGTCAGTGTCAGTCCCTCGTCATATAAGTGACTTATGAATTATCAATTATCATATAGGTATCTGAAACTATTACAGTGTAAACTTTTTATAACGAAACTCAAGGGACCGAGCATTTTTTTATCGTTACTGAGACTTACCGTTATATGGAGTGAAGAAAGAAAAACAACTACTTAAAAACACAATTTTTTTTCAAAGTTGGTTGACGACTGATAATACGATAGGTAAAGCTGGTGTATTTATGTAGACCATCATTTACAAGTAAACGCAGTAATGATGCACGTGTTCAAGGCAATTAACAATAACAAAAGCAAGACGGCTGTTTACGACCTCAGAAGTTTCGGAGCCTCAAAGGTTTAGTCGGCGTCTTTTGTAACCTGATAAGATAACAAACAATAATACCGATAGTGAATATTTCCTGTGACTAAATATGAACACATTTCTTCGTAATAGAGAATAGCTGCTGCACTATAAAGAGTTTATCAATGTGTGGGTTTTAAGGTAAACCAACCAAATTGTGCTCACTTCTACGTCAAAGGGAGTTTATCGTTATAAAGTGGAATGTTATAAAGAGTTTACACTGTACTTATTAAAGCTAAACAGCCAATAATTCGTCGTAATGGAACCTTTCCTTTTTGTTTTGCAATAAAATGCAATTTTACATACACCACTACACACACTAGCACAGTACTGACACGATTTTATTGAGGAAACTATGTTCGGCGTCAGTCCCTGGCACACTGAATTCAAAACAGCAAATTTCTCCCTAAATATGCACTTATTTGACTGACCGTTTTGGATAAGCAAACTTTAATTTTTGTTTTGGAATAAAAATGTGATTTGACATTGATGTGGTGTGATTATTTTGAAAAAACTATAGGCGGCGTCAGTCCCTAGGGCACAAATTCATAAATTTCCCTTTAAATATCCGTTAAAGTGACTGGCTCTTTTGGATACATCAATTACATCATGATAGGTATCTTACCTGCCGTGCAAAGCGTAAAGCTTTGTAACAAGCATTTCAAACCACCTGGGTCTAAATTAGTCCACAAAGTAACCGAACCACCCATAATCAGCTTTCAACTAGACGACAACGTATATTTGTTTCAATTCCGGAATTTCCGATATTAAGTGTCTCAATTCCGGAATTGTAGTATCGGAAAAAAGGTCCGAAATTCCGGAATTTCGAAATTCCGGAATTCCGGAATGCAAGCCCTAATACATATAGCATTATTAGGATAATGTATTTGCCAGCTTGTTGTGGTGCTGGCGTCATAGGTTAAATATAGAAGGAGGCTAAGGCAACCTAAACATATTTATATTAATAAAATACCTACTCTTGGAGTTTACACTCAATTCAATGGAGCACAAATATTAATCCAAAACAGAACGCATGGTTGATTGATAATTAATTGTTTGTTCCTACACTTTATGTAGCTTAGGTATTTATTTATTCGCAGCGATAATAACGTAACGTTTTTGTTCGATTCATCTTCATGTCATTGACACAAATAGGTCGTGACTTCAATTGGTTTACTTTATTCATTCTAACAAACGTTATATTGACAAATACTACTAACTAGGGTAATTGACAGCTAATTGTTAGAAACAAATGTATAACTACATCTAAAAGCAAGGTTTTTAACCCCCGACGCAAAGAGAGGGGTGTTATAAGTTTAACGTGTCTGTCTGTGTATCTGTCTGTGGTATTGTAGCTCCCAAACGGATGGACCGATTTGAATGCAAATTTTTTTGTGTCATAGATAATTTTATCCCGAGTGCCTCTTAGCCATGTTTCATGAAACTCTGTTCAGCCGTTTTTGAGATATTTGACTTTGAAATGAAAATGTCGGGGGTTTTTCAACGTTTCCAAGTTGTAGTTATTACCTATGCATACCCCAGAATCTCTGAATCGTACTTATCATGTTCGTTTCTTTCAGGCATGCATGGAGCAGGAAGCCCGCGTGGCAGAGCTGCGGTCCCTGGCCGCCCGCGTAGCCACCGAGACCGGCTCGCGAGCCCTGCAGGCCGACGCCGACGCCCTGGCCAGACGGCTGCAGCTGGTGGCCGGCGCGGTGCAAGCGCTGGCCGACCTCGGGGAAGCCAGGCAACTGGCCCGGGCTAAGGCACAGCATGTTAAAGAGCAGTTCAGCGACATGAGACAAGTGAGTGTGTGCTCTAGATACAAGTCCTCCGAATTGGGCAACTGATGTTGTTGATACACGTCTTAACTAAGCTAAGATAAAGTAATCCCATAGTCACGGTATAGAGTAGTTCATTTATAGAGCGTCATCATCATCATATCAGCCGAAAGACGTCCACTGCTGGACATAGGCCTCCCCCGAAGAGTGCCAAAGCGACCGGTCCTGCGCCACCCGCATCCAGCGGACTCCCGCAACCTTTGCGTTTTATAGAGCTTAGTAGTTCATTTAGCGAACCCTTCCTTGGTTATGCCGTTCCGATTATCGGTCATGTGTCATCGGTGAATGTGATCCTCATTTGTTTATGATTAACGGTTCCGGCCGACCCAGTTTATTGGTGCCACATATGCATATCTGCATTGTGTCTGTTGAACTACGACTAACGTCGGCCCTTAGAGCTATGTCATATTGGGTAACAGTTAACTGACCGTTACTAATAACAATGGAGCCTTTATGGCGCGAATAATACGCAAGTTGCTGAGCACATTAATATATTTTAGAGTAACTACGAAATTAAGCTACGGTAGCCTAGTGGTTCAGGCATGCGGCTGTCAAATGGCGGTCGTGTGTTCGAATCCCGGCTCGTACCAATGAGTTTTTTGGAACTTATGTACGGAATATGATTTAATATTTACCTTTAACTTTTCGGTGAAGAAAAAAATCGTTAGAAAACCTGCATACATCTGCGAAGAAATTCGTAGGTGTATGTGAAGTCCCCAACCCGCACTGACTACTGCCCGTTCTCTCTCATCCTTGAGAGGACGCCTGCGCCCAGCAGTGGGACGTATGTCCTGTATATATATATATATATATCATATCTTTGTATATCTATCCTTTAGGCAGATTTAATATTTTATTATTATTATACGAAATATATATTTTTCTGATTTATTACTAAAATTGTGGTCTAGAAATAATTAAGATTTATAATTTGATACGAGTCATTTTGTCTCTAGGACTTGATGCCACTGCACGAGGACGGCGAGATCGTAGAAGACCAACTCATAGCACTTCGAGAGAACTTGATCACACTTGGAAAGAGCGAAGCGGACATCGTGCCGGCCAAGGAGCACCTTCCAGACATCGACAGGGACGTCTCCGAGGAACATTCCATCGTCAGGATCCTCGAGCTATGGCAGGCTATGTTCAGAGATACCTTCTTGCATTACCACAGGTTGTCCACAGCTCTCGTAAGATCAGGAGATGCTGCAACAGCCCTACGGTTATGGCAGGAGTACTTACAAGATTTACAATCGTTCTTATCAGGATCTGTACCGGCCGACTATGAGAACTTAACCGAACATCGCCGTTTATGCAGAGTACATAGGAACCTTCTGGCGTCACAACGATCTGTACTTATAAATGAACACAAGGAGACTAAACACAGGGACTTGGTAGAGAAGTTTGACACGCTAACGAATCTTCACAATGAGACCCTGGCGAGGATAGTCGAACGACATGATGAAGTGTCCACTAGAATCGCAGCTTGGGACGACTACAGAGATATTTACATCGAATTGTTGAGATGGCTCAAGGAAATGGAACGTGAGAAAGAAAAACTGCAACTAAGATATGTTCACATTAAGAGAATACAAAAAATATTGACTCAAGTGCAAAATCTGTCGGACAAAATGCCTGAAGGACGTAAGCAAGTGGAAAACCTATCAAGTAATCTTAAGAAAATACTAGAATTTACGGAAGACACATATGGCGCTTCCGTAAGGATGGAGTACGCGGGCATTGTGAAGCGAGTTGACAACCTGCACGCTAGTTTAGACACGTGGCGTGACTTCCTCACCCGCATACTCGGTCTAGTCAGTGAATACGAAAATTTGACTAATGTTCTTCACAAATTGTACTCAAAAACTCAGGATGAAATCATGTCATACTCGGATGAAGACAGATTATCGCGACCGCAACTGAAAAGGGCTATAGAAAAATACACCGAGTTAAGGGCTAATATTGACAAGACTGAAACACAACTTGAAGCACTCAGTGTCATTCAAGAACAGCTAAAGGAATGCCTTAGTCCTCAGGATATAAGGATAGTTAATCAAAGAGTGTGGCAACTGCGACAGCAACGTGCTGATTTAGAACACCAATTGACGATCATTATACACAGACTGCAGGAGCGACTGGAGATTTACACGATATTCGACTCGCGCCTGCTTCGCTTCGCCGAATGGCTGACCACGCTCGAAGGGCGTCTCGAAACCTCTAGTCAGATTAGTGATTTAGGAGCCCTCGATCCACACGACCTCATTAGAAGAATAACCTCCGATGTTGAAGCAGAAACAGCGATGAAGGAACGTGAATTTGAATGGCTTTCCGAAACGGGTAGTGCCCTTGTTGAGTTTTCTAAGAAGGATGAGAAAACTTTCAGTAAAACAACAAGCAAACATCTGAGCGAGCTCAATGGACGGTGGCACAAACTTCAAGATAGCGGCCGGGCAAGGATATCCAAAATCAATGAGCTACTTGAAACCATCACGCAGCTGGAAGAACGTTTGACCACGATCAGACTAAAACTGCACACAATCGAATCTAACCTGACCACCACGGTCATCATCCAGGTATTGACAACGAGAGCGGTCGACGAGAAGTTCCAGGAACGCGACGGGATACACAAAAACATAGAAACAGTTAGCGGCGAGGTCGGAGAAACCCTGAACCTCTGCGAATTGGTATTCAACGACCCCGACGTCCTGAGAGGCAACTTCGACCTGCGCAACTTGCGCACCGGCGTCGACATCGTCGAGAAGAAATGGAAGAACATCTGCGACATGTCCGAACAGCGCAAGAAGACCCTGAAAGAGATCCGCAAATCGGCCGAACTCGCGAACTCGCTGCTGCCCAAGGTCGAAAAGAAACTAGACTCGATCGAGAGGAGAGTCGAGAAAATCGAGACCAGGAAGCAGAAAGGAGAAGGAGACGACGAGAGCGTATCGAAGGCGGTCATCAAGGATCTAGAAGCGCTGCAGGAGGACGTCAAGAGGCTGGAAGACGCGTACAGTCGCCTGGCGTCGGCGCGTGGCGTGGAGCTGCGCGGCTCGGCGGCGGACTGCGCTGCGCGCCTGCGCGCGGCCGTGCGGCGGTGGCGGTTGCTGCGCGGCCGCGTGGACGCGGCCGGCCGCGACGCGCACCGCAGGCTCGTGGCCGCGCACGGCCGCGCCGTCATCGCGCTCGCCGAGGCCGACGTGCGCCTCACCAGGGCGTTGCATCTGGCCCCCGCGCCTCTGGACAAGGATGCTACCATGGCGGAACTAATGGTGAGTGACATGCTTACACTGGGAAAATATATCAGGCTACTGACAATCCACACCACCTTGACTCTGCGTACACTTAACGTCTCTTACCTACCTTCCTTCTCACCATTGCTCTTCAATATTTAGAAATTCATGTATCTGATGATCGGACAGTCGACTAATGTAACTGGCATATTTGAATCAGGGTGTCGAGCAAGAGCTGGCAGAGTGCGAAGCGCTGGTGCATGCAGCCGACCAACTGGCGACGGGCTTGTCGTCGGTCGCCGGGGTGGGCGACATGGTGGCCGAGTACCGCGCGCTGTACAGCGACGTGCGCACGCGGCTGGCCGCGGCTCGCGCTGACGTTGTCGGCGACGTCGACTCTGCCGTCCAGGTACGTGGGAAACCACAAATATGTTGGTGGAGTATAGACGCTCAAGTTTATGATTGTGGCAAAGAACCTCTTTGGAAGAGATTCGATTACCAAATTGTAAATAATCATAATACAAATTGATTATTCTTTAGGTGGATACCCTCAAATGGGAGACGGACGCTTCTCTCCAAGTAGACACGCTAACCTCTAAGGAAACTTACCGCGTGGAGCTAGCATCAGCCGTGAAGGAAGCCTCGGACGGCCTGGAGGCGCTAAGAACGGCCCTGCTGCAGCAGCCGAAGGAGGACGCGGGAAGCGAGGAGCTGGCGACCGCCGCGAAGGACATCGCCAAGGCGGGCGCCAAACCTAGCCAGATACTGGAGTTGGCAAAACATTTGTCTGAACTACTCTTGACGGAATGCGACGCGACCGAAGAAGAAGCTATGCTGAAGGAGGTCGAGTCGCTATCCTTGAGATACGAGGACCTTCTCGCGCAAGCGAAGAAGAGGGAACTGCAAATCAACAATCTGAGGTGAGTCCTGAATGATTTGTGTTAATTGTCTGAAATTTACAATTTGTAGCACTAGCACTTTTGCATTTTGGTGTTGGGGCTTTGTATAAACTGAACAACTTTTTCAGGCTCAGTCGAATGGTAACTCTCACAATATTGACATTCTCAAGGATGTATCTTTTGTGATTTCGTAATTGCTTTAAACCTTGTGGAGGTTACCTGTTCATAACATTATAAAAGTCACCTGCCTTTGAACGGACGTTGTGACATGTTGATCACAAACACTTTCTGAATCTTTGAAAGACTGTGGAAAATCTTGACCAGTAATGACCTTTGCATAGGTCGCTCCAAGCATGTAGATACTTGTCTAATGTCTATTCTTCCAATCAATAATCAACTGGCATGACTCCAGCCAATTGCAATGCCCTTACGAGTAGATTTACTTCTGTGAAGTGGGGTCCTGAGCAAAAAGATCTTGTAAAGTTGGTTCAGTAGTGTATATTTCGCAAACAAATAATATCAAAACTCCGCATATACTGTGCCTAACCTACATATTTATTTACTGCCGAAAAAAATCTTGAATATTTTTAAGTTGACAAGTTAAATGTAATAGTTAAGGTTTTTTACTCGATTTTATAAGGCATATCAGCCGAAAGACATCCACTGTCTGTCTGTTTTTCTAAGGGAAACTAGAATACACCTATCTACTTAAACTATCAAATATTTCCTTTGAAGACAGGAGTAGATACATATTTTTAAAGGGTCGTTAACGCGCACGCGAGTCCCGTGGATTTGCAAAGCGCCATACTACTATTAGGCGGGGCTTAAGCTTGAGTGCCACCGATGTAGTGTAAAAAAGTATAGGACTAGGTTATAGTTTTCCAAAGCTATCATGCCTATCAAATAGTGCACTCCGCAGCAAATTGGCCCTCGCTTCACAGTTGGACTAGTCTCGTCTCGAGCGACGGTCGGAGTGTCAGCGCTTGCTAACCGGCATGCTCTAAACACGCTGTTTTCTGGTCCTCTAGGTTGCCGCACTCAGCGTCATACGCGCTCACGTGCGAACAGTGAGTACCGCTTCCTCTAATTTCATTAATCTTAATTTTAGCTGTGATCTTGCGGACCTAAGTACGTCACCGATACCATAATACTCGTAGTCTACGACACAATCTATTACGTCGATTGTGTAATAGTCTATGTATAGAGTCTAACGTAGAACATGACGCAAGATAACCGCTAAAGCATGCAATTAATGTTTTCCGTTGTAGTTAGTGGCACTTACTTATTTATTTTAAACAATAGTGTAATATTATATTATTTGCACTGCACATTGTATTATTTTACTCACAAGTACCACATTTTAGAGCTCTATATTTTAATTTTTAGTAAGATTTCAACCATTATTTCTCATTCGTTTTTTTTGCAAAAGTAAAAAGAGTATATAGGTAATACTCGTAGTAACTAAAAATGCAGTTAGTTATTAGCAGTCCCTACTAAGAGTTTGATTGTATGATTGAATTAGATATGTAGATATTTTTTTGCCATTTGGAGTACGATTATATCTATTAATGTACTATGTACACAACATGTACTCAATATGAAAGAGACGGTAGTAACTCGAGTCAACATATATTTCTCTATAATAATCTAGCCAGCAGTGGCAGTAGAAAGTACCATCCTTATGTCACACCATCTCTGTTTTCCAGTGATGAGGCGGAGCGAAAAAACTCGTACAGTCATTTGTTTTCTCACAGATTGTATAACAATTCCAATGAATTCCTCTACTGCCAGAACCTGCCCTGACTACTTATTATAGAACACATTTGCAAGAAGTCGTGCGCGAAGCAATAACAAGTGGGAAAGTGACCTCTATCACGCTCTCTCCTGCACTTACCTGCCATAATTGACGCGATAGAGGTGTCCCTTTCCCACTTTGTTATTGCCTCGCGCGCGGCGACTGTTCCGAAACACTATAACAACGTGTAACCTTGTGTGTCTAGTGAGACCGGGCGGCTGACGTGCCCGCTCTGCTCGGAGCGCAACTGGAAGCAGCTCGACAACGACCTGTGGCGGCTGGAGCAGTGGCTGCAGTTCGCCGAGGCCACGGAGGAGGGCCGCGGGGACCCGCCCGAGGTCTACGACCAGCTCGAGGACGCGATACAGGTACACTATCTGAAGAAAAAAACAAATAGGTCACAACTCTGGCTGTGCTGAGGGTGACTTTGCTTCTCAGCCGGATAGGCCAGACCTTGGTAGATCGACCGATGATAGGGATGACTGATGGTAGAGGCAACAGGGACCTGCCAGCCACTAGCCGCCCTATCGCAGGCGCCGTCTTGGATAAGCGATAGGCCTGTAGACTCAGTGCTAATGGGACAATCCAGTCAAATCAAGCAGTATTAACGAATAATCGAGGTGTCAGGTGTAAGTAACTCCCAACTACTGATAGATCGATCCTCTCGAGGTATACTTCTTGCATTTGTGTATGAGTGGATTTTAATAAGACTTTTAATAATAGTAATGCGTCCAGTCGCCTTCGCATGCAACAACTGTACCGACCTGTTTTCTATTTTAAGTACAGATCCCATAAAAATACGATGATTTGATGAAGCACTTACGTGATTCGTATTCCAGGACCACCGCGAGTTCCTGCTGGACCTGGACTCGCACAAGTCCATCGTGGTGTCCCTGAACGTGGTGGGCGCGCACGTGGCCGCGCACGCGTCAGTGGCGGCGGATGCGGCGCGCGTGCGCGCGCGGCTCGCCGCCGCCAACGCGCGCTGGGACCAGGCCTGCGCGCGCGCCGGCGTGTGGCAGAAACGGCTGCAGCGCGCGCTCGTGCACAACCAGCAGTTCCATGACATCGGTGAGTGTGGGTGGATGCGCGCGCGGCTCGCCGCCGCCAACGCGCGCTGGGACCAGGCCTGCGCGCGCGCCGGCGTGTGGCAGAAATGGCTGCAGCGCGCGCTCGTGCACAACCAGCAGTTCCATGACATCGGTGAGTGTGGGTGGATGCGCGCGCGGTTCGCCGCCGCCAACGCGCGCTTGGACCAGGCCTGCGCGCGCGCCGGCGTGTGGCAGAAACGGCTGCAGCGCGCGCTCGTGCACAACCTTATAATATTGGTGAGTGTGGCTACGTGTTACTCGAATAAGCCAGAGCTCAGAGCTTTAGCTAGGAAGCCATCACTATAGTAGGGCAAAATCTACGTGCTACATTACGCCAGACCGCGTTCGCAATTTAGAGTAGGCGTAACAATATACGACTCCATCGGCACGTTGATTCTGGCCCTATTATATTCAAAAACAAAGAATATTAGGCAAGAAAAGTAACTTTTATCCCTCATTTGAAGTTAAAAACTTGAACTGGTCGTCTGATCGGCGCATTGACTTTACCTTCATGCATGCAACCAATGTTAACCTACATGTTGTTCCCTAGTGGTCGAGCTGGTGGCGCGCCTGGCGGCCGCCGAGCGCGGCGTGCGCGCCCGCGAGCCGCTCCGCCTGTCGCGGCCGGCCGCGGAGCTGCAGCGCGACTTCCGCCGCTTCAGCGAGCTGCGCGACGAGCTCAGCCGCGCCGAGCCGCGCGTGCACGCGCTGCACGACGCCGCGCAGCTGCTGCGCAGCGGGGACGCGCCGCCCAGCGCGGATGACATCTGCAGGAGGTAACCACGAACACAACTTAGATACTTACGCTGACGCTGCCCGCGAGGATCCGCCTGAATATTTCGGGGATAAACTATAGCCTATGTCCATCCATATACACCGTCAAAGACTTTCCTATTTACAAAACTTGTATAGATGATCAGAAGACAAATTCGTTTACTGCGTAATCCAGACATCATCCAGTACGCGAGTCTTTCTATCAAATGTCAGAGAGAGCGATAGCTGCCTTCTTTCAAACATTAGGTGTACCTGTGGTCAACCGCAGCTGCTGCCCGAAACGCTTACAAATGTGCATCAGGCTATCCTTCGTCCAATCAACATATCTACAGGTACAGTCAGCGTCATATAGTTGGTAGCAGCCACAGTATCCAAATATTTGGAATCAGTTTTATTCTTACAGTAATAAAGACGAGTACCGAAATATTTGGGTAAGTAATACAAGGTATAACAACTTATCATATAACGGTCATAATATATACGCTCACTGTGTATAAGCTTGCTTAGTATAACGTTCATTGCACATAATGAACGAAAGGTATAATGTCAAAATATATATTTTTGTAAAGTACAACGTACTTTAGATATAATACCAATTGAGATATCGATTAAAGCGTATAATATTCATAACACCTAAGGAAATAAAAGATTGAAATTAAATATTTTTTTGAAATCAAACACGCCAATTATTTTAGCCTAACCTAACCGCCAGCGTGTCGTCGTCACCCCGCTTCGCAGGGTGATTTCCGCTCTCAGGGACACAAGATAACCCTAACCTAACCTACAGATAATACCATTGTTAAGAGTATTTTTTGTTTTTTTACTGCGGGGGACTTCGCCTCCCGAGCCCCTTTGTGATTGGCACCGCCCCCCTTCGCCCCTTTTTCTAGCTGTCCTAACCTAATTTTCTGTATTATAATCCCTATACGAAATTATACTATGTGTTATGAACTTATGATCGTTATACGTTATGTATGTTATACGAAATGAAATTAGTCAATTTGAGTATTATAGAAAAAAACGTTATATAATATGAATATTATGTCAATTGACCGTTATTCCTTATATTATTAGTATTGGTTTTGTTGTTATAGCTAACGTTCATTATATCTTGTGAACGTTATTAATATGAAATTATATATATTGTTGTTATATCTCGTGGGACGCACCCGAAATATTTGGCTACCTTGACGCTGACTGTACATCTAAATCGCTCGGTTCTCGCAACATGTGAACGTGCCCCTATAACCGTTTGTGCGTGTGCAGACTGGGCGAGCTGCGCCTGCGGCTGCAGTCGCTGCGCAAGCTGTCGGGCGTGTACGCGCTGAAGCTGGGCGCCGCGCTGGCGCGCCAGCCGCGCGGGACCTCCGCGCTGGCCGCCGTGGCCGCCGCCGCCGCCGCCGCGCCCATGGTGAGTCACGACCCACATGGTGGCACCACCGCCGCGACCCAACTGGTAGGACGACCCGCCTGCCAACTAGATGCCATTTAACTTGATGTGTTTTAGTCCCATCCGATTTGTCCCATGGTACCCACGCCTTGGGCTGGACTCACACAGTCTGAATTCATGCACTGAATTACTCAAGAGCATAAGGTACATCCTCTGGCAGCAATTCTGCACAAAGTGTACCATTTTATTTGCTCGTGAGTGATTCAGATTATGATTCAGTGCATGAATTCGGACTGTGTGAGCCCAGCCTTATACGGACGTAGTTTTGCAGAAACGACCCAGGGGTGAATCTAACCCACGCACGCGATGTAAAACATAAGTCATATATCTCAAACGTGAATTCTTGTAGGCTCGATCTTTTTTGCAAAACTACTTCCTAGTTAACATTTGACTACCGAGTGGGAGGCGGATCGCTGAGTTCCCTTTATCCGTGCCAATTAATTGACCAATACGACTATAATCAATAAGATAAATTAGAAGCCCTTTGATATTTAAAGACGAACTGTACTCTCTTCGTTGGAGGACGCTGTGTTCACGTCAATTCTTAACACTGACAACAGGCGCTTAGCAAATAAGAACTGGCTATTTGACCTGTTGCCGTTTCAGACTTGTAAAATTGTAACTTATATAGCGAAATACTGAACCCTCTGCAATAGATAATTAATTCGACACAGCATTCGGGAATGATTTGTCTTTAATTAACTTACATAGTGGACTAGAAATGTCATCTTCCTGACGACCTTTTCAAAAGGAGTCATACTTCTCCATAAAGAAATTCCATAAAAACTATCTGTAATAATCGAAATCACGTACATGTAGAAGTATTGATAAACTTCATTTAGCAGAATTGTGCATCTTTCTAGAAAACATTGTATTTATTTGTTGTAAACCTTGTGCGTGAAGTTCATCGATTCTATAGTTTTCCCTAAGTTGCCCTCACAGCTTACCACGAAGCACAACCAAATGAAGGCACATGTTGCTTTGTAATTAACTTAGAGAGCAATCAAGTGTACCTACTTAGTACTTACCTGCCTAACGAATTGTTGAAGAAACCTGAAACATTTAGAGTACTAAATACAATTCGGAAACTGGAAATTCAAAAGTATTAGTTTACTGTTAAAATAAAGTGCAGACATTGTATTACTTTTTAAATACACAAAAAGGAAACAAGGTTTTCTACCTTATTCATGCCTACGAGCAAAATGTAATTGTTTATTCCGAATACATTTGTAATCCTATGATTAAAAAGTGATACAATGTACCCCCATAACACCACAGTATTTAGCCGCTTTGCACAGTATGTTGACGTATGTTTACCCCCATAGCTTATGGAGGAGGAGGAGGAACAAATCTCAACGCTGGAACTGCCCCCACTCGACGAGAATGAGTGAGTAGATTGTTGTGGTCTCTTGTGTCGCTGTTTGCATGCAGATGGGTAAGGCCGTTATTTCTTGTTCCTGATTAAGCAGTTTAAATCGTCTTCATTTTAATCACTTCCAGTGTGTTACGCCAATTAGCCATATAAATGGATTACTAATATTCGTAACACACTAGAAGTGATTAAAATATAGACCATTTAAACTGCTTAATCAGGAACAAGAAATAACGGCCTTACCCAGATACCGTCATCACAGACTTCTTATAGCCTGGAATCTTGGCGTGGTGATTTCGAAAGCAACTGTAGTGTCTCGGCCCATCAGTGTAAAATTTTATTGTATCATGCTATATACCTAATCTACACCCATGAGTACTTACTTGAATAGTAATAGTATATTACGTACCTAGGGCGGTGAATTCGTGAATGCCCCAGATCGCAGGCCATAAATATGCGATCTGGGGCTTTATGAATTTCCGCCCGTGGTGCGGACACAATTTTACGTCTTCTCCTGGGTATGAAGTGAGATTTGCCCCGTGGGCACAATTCTCAATCTACAATTAGTAGATTAAAGATTAAATGCGAATATCTGCTTTTAAAATACCAATGTCAATAAAAATCGCAACACCAAATATCTACCTGTAAGATACCTTTATTTTATCTAAACGGATCTAAATCGTGATTTTAGACATTTATTTACCTCGACATTTCGAATGTGACGAGGTAACTAACTATACCCATTTGGTTAAAATAATGTTTAAAAATCGTGACAGTTTTTATAAATGTAACCAATAAAAAAAACATATCACAAAAAAATAAGTATGATGGTATGAGCACATTACCAGTTGTAAAATCACAATTGATGCTTTCACCGTGTTTCAAATTTTTTTTTCCACATCATGTTCTTGTAATTACCGTAACTTTCATTTCTTATGTAATTGCATGTATCAAACTTTTCTTTGCTCGCCCTTTGTCTTCTTTTTTTTCTATGTATAATTATTTTACTTCATGAAAAAAATAACTAACAATGTTTCTTAATTAATATAATGGGAATCTTATATACGAAATCAGACAAAAACTGTAAATATTCCCATAATACGTTTCTACATTCAAGAAGTGATATAAGTTTACAAGTAAAAACGTACAAGTATTCAATCTTTTAATACTGATGTCTCATTTGTAGAAAACTATGTACCAAATCAATGAATGAAGGTAGTACCTACCACTAATATAAATTACAACGATGTACCTGCGCAGAAAGCTTTTTTGAAAACATTTTAACCAATCATAAGGCAGCGCGTTTGCGCGGGTAAAATCTTCAACGCCCATTGGCCGAAATTTTGCGCGCGACGCCGGCAGCCTCGGCGCCCGCCATTTTGTCTGGCGCCATGAGCGGGAAAGCACGAGTTCACCTGTCATTGCATATTGTACCTTATATGTAGTGCAATAAGGTCTTTATTGAAATGGTCATACGTTCGATTTCATTCGGTACTTGTCAGCACTCGTCGGCGCGGACGAAGATTGCCGATGTAACTTATATTTGTGGTACTACAACTTTAAATTTCCCATTTTGTTACCAATTTTTTAAATAATTTTATATGCAGATACTTTATTACAATATTTTTTAAGGCTGTAAAACTTGTGTTTTCTTAATTCTCAAGTATCTCAAAATAAATTCCAATTCTATTCTCTACAGCTTCAGAAACTTTCCTAGACAGCCATTGACCAACCAGTAACTGAACAACCACAATCAAAGATTTTTATTTTGCTCGGAATGCAATTACACAGTTCTTAAAATTATAACATTTATAGTCCAGTGCATTCAGCCTGCGTGCAGGCGTGCAAAACATTTTTTCCCGCATCTAACCAGTTACCCCGTCCACAGTGTGGTCGTAACTGAGGACGACGAGGACCTGTCGCGGCTGCAGCGCAGCCTGCGCTTCGTGTGCCGCGTGGCGCGCGCCTCGCTGCCCTTCCAGGCGCTGCTGCTGCTGCTGCTGGGCGCCGCCGCGCTGGCGCCGCACGCCTCCTCCGACTGCCGCACGCCCGGGCTGGCGCTCGAGCCCGTGCTGCGCTACCCGGACGGACCCCCGCCGCTCTGATCACGACAACGACCGACGATTGGAAGGCTTGGAGACGCCACGTGAGACCCTTGAGCGATGGCTTGCGAGTCCATGTGGGTTTCCTTAGCGATGTAGCTGGCGACCTATAGGAAATATGTAATGCGACTCGAAAATGGCGGTTTTTGAACGCTTTCTTAGTTTGTATAGGCCGGCAGCGCTTCGGGCGCGCTCTGGCCGGTTTCATTGGAAACTCGGCGTGAGCGCCGTACATTCCACACGGTGCTACGCCCGCCGCTTGTAAATAACCCTTTTGTATATTTGTTATTTAAAATTGAAGACATCGGCGGGCAGGCGTCCTTGTTATTATTTATACGAATTTGTATCAAAGGCGCGACGGAACGGCTTCACGCATTGTTACTTAAATTACTTTAGTTTTTAAGGACTGTGTACAATAAAGTCAAATAAAGCCTAGGCATTGATTAAATAGTATTTTATTTACAAAACTTATTTACAGATATTTACTTACAAACCAAAATTTTAAGGTTAATTCTTGTTACTTATCCGTAGCTCACGTTTTAAAGTATTTCACATTGATTATATTGATCTGAGGATCGTACAGTCAGCACCAGAAGCAGATAAGCCAAATAACACGTCCAAAATTATCTACACCAAAATTATGTGTGTACAACATGTTGAACTCTAGGTCCGCGTAACTATTTCTGTTGCTGAAAACTGTACCCGAAAACTATTCGAACAGCAATTATAAGGAATCGTAATGATACCCCCACCGGGTCCAAATCTAAAGGCTGCTCTGCACAATGGGCCATCATGGCCCATCCTACAGGACGCAATTATGCGTAAATGCGCACGAGGGCCAACAAAGAGTCAGAGCGTAGTGAAGGCTTCAAGAGCAGTGCAGACAGGGCCTCGTGCCGTGCACGCACAGCAGGCAGCGCCGCCGCTCGAGCAGCAACGCGCATGTGCTGCACTTTTCCACCACCGACTCCGAGGAGCTCGCCCGCTGAGAACAGTTACAAACCATACTATAGCTGATATTAAAGTCCTAGGGCGTGTTGCACCAACTTACGATTACTGGCCGATTAACGTTATAGTACATTACGTACCTAGGGCGGTGAATTCGTGAATGCCCCAGATCGCAGGTGTTTGTGGCCCGAACCGAAGGTGAGGGCCATAAATATGCGATCTGGGGCTTTACGAATTACCGCCCGTGATGCGTACACAATTTTACGTTTTTTCCTGGGTGTGAAGGGAGATTTGCCGCTGCGCCCGTGAGCGGTAAATCTCACTTACCGCCCGGAGTGACGTAAAATATCATTCCATTCATTCAGATTTTAACGAACACCCCTTACGATTACAGACGGTTTTGTGCAACCCAACCTTAGTATCCCCTTTACCTAGGATACACCTACTAGAATAGAACCAATGTCTAATGGAATGGTAACATAAATCTACCACCTGACCAGTCCCAGTCATCAAATGCATGTCAAATCATATAGCTGGCGTCAAATACAAACAGTCACACAATACCTACGTTGGGTAACAACTACTCTAGGTCACTGTACCAAGGACAGATACACAATAATAAATTAAAGTCTATTCACATTTAATGCATCGGAAATCAAAAACAATAATCCACACCTGTATGTAAGGTAGCTATATTTGTTACAGACCGAAAAGAGCGACTGCGCTCAAAATTAAGTTTAAAGTTACTCTTGCCAACTATAATTTAAGACTTGTTGGTACCGAACTGTCCAACAAAGATACAAAATTACGGCTGCTGATGGTGAAATCGTGTCTCATGTTTGTACTCTGCTTAATTTTAGGGCGGTTGGCAAAACAGCCAGGATTTCGGCGGAACAAGTAACTTTGTCAAGATAAATTCACAGATTTAAATCAGCAGCTGAACAAATAAACACCAGTCAAACGTTATATGGTTGAATGAAGTAGGTATATATATCTGCAGGTGCAACACGTGTTGACGTGGGTATCGTAATCGTTTCTAGATATTGGTCAAAGTAGAGTTGAATAAAGATACGTACAATAAGCAAGCTATAGAAAACTGATTTAAAATCAGTTGGAAAGAGACGCATAGTCGCGTAGTGCTTTCCTAGAATGTAAAGCCTGTATTTCAAAAAAAGTCACGTGAGACAGCTCTTGTCCTTTGAGGAAATTATCGCGTGCTTTGAAACGCCGTTCTGACTAGATTAAGAAACAATAGGGTCTTATTTTCAAATATATGATTCTTGACTATATGACTATTCGATACATGATTGCGTAAAATTTCCTCTATAGAAAAAAAAACCAAAGTCCTTTTTTTATTCAGCCTACTCGAACAATACATTATTTTACGACAGAATCAAGTTAATGCTATAGTATTTTATCTCATCTAAAATGTTACTTAATGAAATATAAATAAAACTTCACTAAGTTAGGTATTTATAGGAGCGTTCGATCGCATCACGTATAAAGCTTTCAGCGAAGCAGCTGCAAAACATGGTGTAGAGCCGACCATTTGTAAATGGATAGGCAACATGCTAAATGGCAGGCTAATAAAGTCATCTCTCTTGGGGGATGAGATAATGGCCACGGCCACAAGAGAATGACCACAAGGTGGGGTACTCTCACCAACTCTGGAGTTTGGTGGTGAACTCACTCCTGGTAGAACTTAATAAAGGTCCCATCCACACGGTAGGATATGCTGATGATTTAGTGATACTGGTTAATAGGAAGTTCCCAGGCACGTTATCAGAACTCATGAACAAGGCACTGCAGACAGTGGAGAGATGGTGCGACCGGCACCAATTAGCCATTAATCCAGGCAAAACTGTAGTAATACCCTTTACTAGGAAAGGGACCCTTCGCGGCGTACAGCAGTTAAAATTGTACGGGAGGGTACTAGACCTGTCCAATGATGTGAAATATCTAGGTGTCACACTGGATAAGGAACTGAATTGGAAGAAGCATACAGATCTCTCAATTACAAAGGCACTGAGGGTATTTGGAATGTTTAGATCAGCGTATGGCAAAACATGGGGACTGAACCCAAAGGTACTGAAGTGGATCTACACCATGATGGTGAGGCCCATATTATTGTACGGTAGTCTGGTATGGTGGCCAAGGACTTTAATGAGCACATGCAGAGATGCCCTGATGAAGGTGCAGAGATCTGCATGTATGGCTATAACAGGGGCGTTTCGTACCACGCCTACAGCGGCGCTAGAAGTCCTACTGGACCTACCGCCACTTCACATGGTGATTAAGTCAGAGGCGCGCAAATCGCTCTACAGATTAAGAACTCTTGGACTGTGGAGTGACAGCAAGCCAAAGACTAAGCACACAAACATGGAGACTGACGGTTTCTTAGACAGAATAACAAACATGGGAAGCGACAAAATGCTACCCAAGTATGTATTCCATAGGAACTACACAACAAAAGTTTCATCCAGGGCTGAATGGGCCGAAGGTCTAGAACCACCAAGGTCTGGTATCGACGACAGCATATGGTACACGGACGGATCTAACATGGGATCCGATACGGGAGCAGGCATTTATGCGAATGACTACAGTAGTAGTGTAAGCATGGGTAGTTTGGCAACCGTCTTCCAGGCGGAGACATACGCCATAATTGCCTGTGTACAGGAGAATATAGACAGGCAAACCAGAGGGCAGACCACCTATATACTCAGTGACAGTCAAGCGGCCCTTAAAGCGCTCACGGCGCTGAAAGTGGATTCTAGACTAGTCTATAATGGCGTCCAGGCACTGAACAAGCTTGGAAAGCACAATAAGGTGCACCTAGTTTGGATACCAGGGCACGAGGGCTACATCGGCAATGAAAGAACGGATGAGCTTGCAAGAGGGGGGTCTACAAATCACTTTGTAGGTCCAGAACCATTTGTGGGACTCTCACAGGGAACCATAATTTCGGCCTTTAAAGCCTACGCCAAAACCAAACACCAACGCGGGTGGAGGAATGTGGCGGGCTTAAGGCACTCTAAGCTCTTCATAGAAGTAGTGGACTCGGGCTGGACTAACAAGCTCTGGAAAACCAGTAGGAAGCAACTCGGAATCATATCTGGGGTGTTCACAGGTCACTTCGGGGTCAAGGATATCTTGGCCAAGATGGGACTGTAGGATAGTTTAGACTGTAGAATGTGTGGCGAGGAGGATGAGACCACGGAACACTTATTGTGTGCATGTCATGCCCTTGCCAGACAAAGAATGAATTACTTTGGTAACGGCTATCCGCAACCAAAGGAATTCAAGGTGCTTCTGCTAAGCTGCATCATCCGCTTTGTGGAGATGGCAAATGCACAAAAGATCCCACTGGGTCGAAGTGCATCCGAAAGGGCCCTTCATCTAGTTAAGATAAGATAAGATAGTTATTTATCGAAATTTGCCATTCCCGCAGTGTTGCATCTCTTTTGCTCGTGCGCGGAAGGCATACGCGTGTTTATGTCAAGGGGGCGTGGTCGACTCGAACCAAGGCATCCCCTTAAGCTAATATCGTCTCACGAAGCTCTAAGTATAAACTTTCAGATTTTAAGCCACGATGATAAATTGTGACACGTAACCATCGTAAAAAAGTATGGCGTCGAGATAAACGATCAAAGTGAACACATGCATCAAGCCTCACCTCCCTCAGCTCCTGTCGTAAATGTTCCCTGGGCCTCCGCCAGAACACGAAGCCCTGGCCGACGCCGTCGCAGTCCCCGTGCAGCACCGCGTCCTCCGCACTGGACGACAGCAGCCGGGTCAGCACCACTATGAATACCTGGAATCAATCATGTAATATAAAACAAGCTCCTGTCAAAAAAAACATTTTTGGTACAAGCTTTTATTGCTTTTCTGTATACCATCATCAACTACTCATTGAGACGATTCTAACGAGCCGAGCCGACCAAACTCAACGGGGTTACTTCGGTTAAGTACTGAATTCCAATGGCCACCTTCTGTCTCCATCATCAGATCAGCTCGATGGTACCATAATATTGAATTGTCATCCAAACTATACTTATACCCAAAATTTCAGCTCAATCGGTCACCGGGAAGTGGGTCAAATTTAACTCGCAAGATTGTTTGAGTTGTCCCATACTAACAGGGCTGTAAAAAGAGGTACCTAGATACGTTGTCTATGTCGGCGGCAGATCGTTAAATACGCCAGATCACGAAATTCCTAGGCATATCGTGAAACGGCGCCATTTCATGATATGCCTAAAAGTCGGCTAGGCTTATCACGATGTGCCTGATAAACAATACGGCAGATCGATTAGAGCAACGCATTCGTCGATATTCCTAGCTCTATACCGGGCACATCGTAAAATAGTTTCTTTCTTGGCCACTGGTGGCGCTGCACATGCGATGGCGGCCGTTTTTGTTGGGGGCTAATAATCAGGGCGGACAAAAATTGTTTGTCATAAGCGAACTCTGTCTTAGGTCGGTTAGGTTAGGGTTCACTTGTGTCCCTCAGACCAGAAATAGACACCCCGCGCAGCGGGGTGGCGTCGACTCGCTGGAGATTATCAGTCCGCACTTCTTATTTTTTTTAATTTACCTAATTCAATTTTGGACACCCTACTTACGTATAACGGTGAGTATTGAATGATATGCCGGCGTTTCATGATATGCCTAGGAATTTCATGATCAGCCTAAACGTCACTGGCTTGGCCAAATCATGAAATGCCGGCGTTTCATGATATGCCTAGGAATTTCATGATCTGCCTAAACGTCATTAGACAAATCGTTAAACGTTAAGTTTTGAACGATATGGCGGATGTCCTTTAGCCAAATCATGAAATGGCGGCGTTTCACGATATGCCTAGGAATTTCGTGATCTGGCGGATTTTACGATCGGCCGCCGACATCTATATGAAACTCCGTGTTTAAAAATGGCCACCAAATCTGACAGCTGAGACACGTTTATACGTGTCCATTGACGACGCGACATTGAGGTAAGGTCGTACAATAGGGACGCGGACTAAGATTTTTTTACGATGGCATTCGAACCAGTTTTTAGAAAGGAACAAATGTTTGTATGGGAGCAACTACAATTAAAGAACATAAATACCCAAAAATTTGAGACAAAGATTGACGTCGCTGGCGGCAGCGGAAAACGCTTGATAGTGATGACGTACCCACGTATGACGTCACTTGTACAAAGTAGTTGTATCATTGTATGGAAAATCCGGTAAATTGTTGTTTCGGTCGCGAAATACTGCGTTTAAGTACATAGTTGTCATACAATTTTGTTTCTATAAAAGCGTAAGGATTCTACGAGTATTGGCAGCTTTAAATTTACTCTTGGACAATAAAAAAAAATGCATCATTTTTCTAAACTTTCAAGGTTCATATCTTTTTATGACTTTAATTACATTTTATAATTTATACTTTATTACGATTATTTGATGGTTTAACTATCCATATAGCATCACTACGTTATCAATTTGAACATGAGGCCGCATGCCTATTGGCTGAGTATTAGTGTGCCCTTTTGTAGTGCTTATAGTTATAACCTATCTGCCTCTTTTTTATATAACATCATTGCCTGGAACGATATACTTTTCTTAACCGACTTCAAAAACAGGAGGTTCTCAATTCGGTTATATATTTTTTTCATTTCTCATGCTCTAAAAGTTCGTCTTTATGCTGTGCGTAGGCGACATAAAGTCGCTTTTTATGCTCTAGAGCCTAAAGTAAAATCTTCGTCGAAGACCAAGGCAATCGGTCCAACAGCCACACGAGCAACTTTAATAAGAGGCTGACAAGACCTAATTTGGTGAAATTGATGTTATTTAAGCAGTTTTTTAAGAAAAACGATTTGTTCTAGCACATCAAATAATATATATGTTAATATTCACCGTATTTCAAAGACCGTGGACGGGCTCGATACATAATTGGACGAAATCGGCTCGATAGAAAATAATTGCAAAGATTGGTCTTTAAATCACATTAAACGGTTCTATGTCTTTATTTTTTTAACGTATGGGTCTGCAATTAAAAAAATGAAGTCAACATATTCATACCTAAACCGCTAACGAGTCATATTTCACAAATAATCCACCCTTTTTTTTATTTCAATATTTATGTAATATTATCTTCAAAAACCGGGCCGCCCAGTAACACTCGCTCTCGTTTACTCCGATATAAAAAGACAGTGTGCGCGCTATCCAAAATACTCAAGGGCATTTTGGTGTTGACAGCGTCTTAACTTCATAGAACAAACTCTTTATTTTTTATTTTTTTTAATGATTCGTTAGTATTCTAAGACCAAGGCAAGGATACCAACAGCCAAAGTACACAATAAAACTTCATGAAAAAAGATTTTCATTTCATTTCCTCGCAATCGAAGAGAAAAGTAGAGTGTACAATCCGTCCATAAAACTCATTTTACACTCGATTTTATATCCATCCGAGCGAGCTTGCGAGAAACGTCTCGCGTAAAATGGTGCGTTTTATGCACTTTTTGTATAATAAAATATACTATTCATCATCATCATATCAGCCGAAAGACGTCCACTACTGGACATAGGCCTCCCCCAAAGAGTGCCAAAGTGACCGGTCCTGCGCCACCCGCATCCAGCGGACTCCCAATCAATCAACTCAATCAATCAAAATCAATCAACCTTTAACAATCACAGTCACAGTCAATCTACTATTATTTAATCATTATTATTTTTAATGTTTGTTACCTCAGGACTCCGTCATTTATGAGCCGATTCGTACATTTTTTTTTTGTTTGTAAGTATATGCTTCCAGATTGGTCCCATTCTTTTCAAAAATCTAGTTGGATGATGGGATCCATGACGAATTGAGGGAACTCCTCAAATATACTAGGCACAGATGTAGTAATTTCGGTATTTTCTATTATAAGTCGTGTATTTACACCCGGAAATCACAAATGCGGTGAAGTGGAACTGATGATGAAGACCACAGATGTCTTACGTCCTTACTTGTGCTAAAGTGAACGGAAATGTTCATGTGGCTTGGCGGAGTACTGAATTGAAGTCGGTTAAAACTTTGTTTTTAATAGTACATTACTACAGAGGCCGGGAAGTAAGGGGTTGCCGGCAGAGTACATATAGACGGCCGAGCGTAGCAAGGTCGGATAGTTATGAGGCTGGCAACCCCTTTTCACGCCGAGGTATGTATAGTGCTTTTCTCAAACACGCAATGAAATAAATAAATAAACTCCAAGAAATCAAACTTTAATTTTCATTTTGCCGGCCTAGGCCTCCAATTTTGTATGAAATGCTATTATGGGTCTCTCGTCTGGCTGCGCCCGAAACGTGACACTTCGAAGCCCATTATGAAGAACACAACGTCAATATTTCATTGTATGTTTGAGAAAAGTAAATTATTATAGTCGCTACTGTCAGCTGTCGAAAAGTAGTTCACGCGAAACCCCTAGGTGCCCTATCATCTTTCCTCTTCTGTTGTCTAAGTTTCTCACTAACTGCCTGGTTTGTCTCACTCTATTCAGCACTTCTTCATTGGTCACCCTCTCTCTCCAGCTAAATTTCTCCATTTGCCTCCAACAACACATCCCGAACGCTTCTAATATCTCTGTATCTTTCTGGGTAAAGGTCCATGTTTCACTTCCGTACAATGCTATGCTCCATAGGGTATACCAAAAATGTGGTGTGAACCGATCAAGAGCCCAACAGGTATCGTGTTCTGATAAGAAAAAACTGAAAAAAAAAAATTTTTAGACGCGATTTTTTTTTACCTTTGTATGGAGCGTTGGCCGACTGAGGCGACAAGCTCCGTAGAAATGTAAAATAAAAATCGCGTCAAAAAAAATATTTTTTCTGTTTTATCTTATCAGAACACGATACCTGTTGGGCTCTTGATCGGTTCATACCCTATTTTTGTTACACTTATGTATGATTTCATAAATTGTATCTTCGTTTCTTTTGATATTTTTGAAGTTAATATATGTTTTTTTGCTTTGGAAAGCTAATTTTGTCATTGCTATTCTGGACTTTATACAATAACACAAAACAAACGATACAGTTGTTAAATAAAATTTAGTGATTGCGATAGATAACCAGAACTCTCTTGAAGCTCCGTGGAACGGGCCACAGGGAACCCACCAGCCACCACTATTTCAAGCTCCACTAACTTACTTGGAACAGCACTGTCAGCATATGCAGGGTGTGCAATATGAGCAGAGCTTTAGTGAGCGGCGTCCGCACGGCCTCCACGCACCCGCGCGTGTGGAGCGAGGCCGACAGCAGCGGGGAACCCTCCTCCCACACCTCGCGCCATTCAGACTAGAGGCAGAAGGAAACATGTTCACCGACAGTGGAATGGAATCTATCAGTAGGTATTGCTATGCTAGACCTATCTTTACCGAAAAAAAAATACATCCCAACTGTAGTAGTGTGTAGGCAGGTGCCGTAAAAAATAAAAAAACATGATTTTATACAACCGTTTTGTCGGCGTGATTGATTTATATACCGAATACGGTATTTGACAAAACTCAAATCAGCTTCTTTTAATGAAACGTCAAAAACGCTCCGTTAGTATGAAATTTGTAGGGATTACTAAATGAAAGATTGATAGTTTCCGAGTATTTTCATAGTTTTTATCTATTGCTCATGAAAAAACTAATTATTTTCACTGTTGTCAAATACCCATTGCAGCTTTCTAGTAGTAAGGGTCACGGAGCTACGCCAGAGACTGACTGACGGACAGACAGATAAACTATAAGGGTAAGTACCCTAAAAAGCATATATGACTTGTCAGCTCAAACTAAAGGGTCATCGTCTGTGTACGGGGTAGGTGTGTACACCTTGATTAATTGAAACTGCAATGATTACCGAAATACTGATTTATTATAAAACTGAATAGAATGCACTCCGCGGCGGTCGGATATGCACTGGCGCGGACCGCGGTTTACGTAATGTATGAATTATGAAATGATGAGTACGCGTTTGTCGCTTTGTGCGGTTCGAGACCGTACATGCTCCCGGACGCGAGAAAGAGTTGATGAAATGATTAGATTGATTATGGTTTTTTTTTGATTTTGATGATACAAGATGATAAACAATTTTGCTTATTACTAAAATGATTATACAAAGATGATACAGACATCTTATTCGTGATTAATTTTGTTAAAACTACCTCTAGTAAATATTGGGGAGGATGCTGTGTTAACTGAGTACACACTTGCACTTTTACCGGGCTTTAGTTGTTTACTAGAACACTGAACTTCACTTTGCTCTGCTTTTACACTATCACATTGATCACTAACACTAACTTCTGGCGCGGGTGCCGGCGACAGCGCCCGACGGCGGCGGCGAGCCGCGGCGCGGCGCGCATGCAGAAACGCGTACGCAGCACACGCGAGTCCTCCTGCCGCTATAATGTAGATGGCTGCATAATGATGGACATCATGGAATGAAATCTGATCGTCTTCGTCAAGGTTCTCTGAGGTCTCCTTGGCTTGATTGATTTGTTTTGATATCGCCATAAACGATTCATTAAAGTTTGATACCTCAATTTTACTGGTAGGTATTGATAAGTTGATGAGATAATTGACTGGGGGAATCTCTATTGCCACTATCTCCGGCTGCGTGTAGATTTCATTTGTATGTTGCGAGTGAGACGTAATAGTAAATGATTCGCCCTTGATGACGCAATCGTTTCCCATCGCTATCATGCTGACTCCGCTTAATTTCTCTGTAGCTATTTGATGCGCACATATCATTCTCAGGGTGCACTGACCGCAACAGGTGAGCATGAATGTGTTTACATGAATCAGTTCCGCCCAGTTATGTTGGCACGTACTGTATGTAGTTTTACATTTATTTTCACGTTGATCTTTGACACAAAGGTCGTTATCTGATTCCCTCTGATACACTGGCTTCTGATAGTTGCATACCTTTGTGTTTGCGTCGATATTAATGCATCTGTTTAATTCGTTTTCTGAGAGTCATGTAGGTATCTTTCTTGATGTCCATAGCAAGATAACTTGCTATGGGTATAATGTTGACCATTGAGTTTCCGTCTTGGCGTGAAATTGCTAATAACTTGTAAATATCGTAACTGTCTCTGTTGATTAGTGGAATTTGAACTTCGAAGATAAAGTACTTGGTAGTCATACGAGCTTTTACCTTGAGTAATTGATATATTTTGGACAAATCTGTTTGAACGTTGTCCACTGATAATGATAAGTCTTTTGATAACTGGCCTGATATAACGCTTAATTCATCTCGGAGCTGTGTCGGCGTCAAAAGATGAATATTGAAGTGCTGAGCGCTGGTGATGGTGTCAATAAGACTGTTTTGTATCGATTTTAAATTCATAAGAATGTTGTTTGCGATAATGCTTGATAATGTGAATTCATTCATAACTTCGATGGTTTGGACTTCGTTGTTAAGAGTATTTGCCGACTTCTCTAAATTAATTATATGCTGATTGAATATTTTGTGTTGCTTCTCAATCGAGCCCTCAATTCTTTTCAGAAGGTTATTTTCAGCTTCTACAATTGATGTTTGATTTTTCCAGAAGTGTGCTAAGTGTTTTTGGTTGGATCTTATCAATGTTATGTCCTTCTGGTACTGCTCGGCGAAACGTTCGTCTAATACGCCAAATAATGAGTTGGCGATGTATCCAACTCCGTCAATGAGGCCGCGTCGCGTGCGCGCGCGCTCGTGAAACTGCTGATGTTGTAGCATTTGGTCGTAGTGTACTAATTCCACGAATCCGTGTTGTAGTTGTAGTAATATGATGTCACAATGGGATCTCTGTGCTATTTTTGGACACATATTTTCTAAATGGTCATAGTAATTTTTAAGTACTTTTTTTGCTTGCCAGTAGGGTTCCAGATTGTAGTACATTACTAGTTTCCAATTGTCTTGTACTAGACGCATGCTTGATGTCTTGTCAAAATAAAGGCCATTGTTACTCTGTAGCGCTGTTATGTTGTAGGCATTGTGTGCTACTGATGTGGCGACTAACATAAATAACAAGAAAATAGTTGTCATGAAATTGATACATGTAGTTTTTATTGTTTTGCTTTTCTTCGACTTATTTTTTGTCGGACTTCCATCGTTTTGCTCCTGTTGCGTTGTTTCATGCTGATTTTCGGTGGGTAGGATTGTTAGCTTTACAACTGGCCGTCTGATAATGCCGTTTTTTGTTTTTAAGCTTACGACTCTAACGAGTCCGTCCTTCCCGGGGTGTAGATCTACTACCCGTCCTAAGCTCCATTTGCCTGCTGGTAGATTCGCATCGTTAATGATAACGATGTCATCTAATTTGATATTTGGACGAGTCGTGCGCCATTTGCTCCTTGCTGATAATTGGCTCAAATATTCTACACGCCATCTTTTCCATAGGTCATGGAATATTTTCTGAGTCATCTGCCACCTGGTTCTTTCATCTCGCTCTGTCTCAATGATAGTCAATGTTGGGCCGCTTGCCAAAAAGTGAGATGGAGTTAGGTAATTTATGTCGTCAGGATCTTCACTTATGGCGCAGAGCGGCCGAGTGTTGAGGCATGCTTCAATCTGCGCCAGCAACGTGGTGTATTCTTCAAATGTCAGTTTTTGATCACCGACCACTCTACGCAGATGATGCTTCAGGCTTTTTACGGCGGCTTCCCATAGTCCTCCGGCGTTTGGCCAAGAGGGAGCATTAAAATGCCAAGTGATTCCCATCTCGCTTGTTTCGGCGAAGAATTCTTTGGTACATATTGATTTCAAGTCCAAATATTCGTTTTGCAGTTTTGTATTCGCCCCTATGAAGTTAGTACCCTGGTCACTGTACAAGTGAGCCGGGGCTCCTCTTCTTGCAGAGAATCTTCGCAGAGCGGCGAGGAACGCTGATGCCGTTAGATCGGACACTAATTCGAGGTGCACAGCTTTTGTTACCATGCACACGAAAACTGCCACGTATCCCTTTGTTGATTTGACTCCTCGACCTTTGCTTGATTTGACGTCAACGTAACCTGTGTAGTCAACGCCTGTATGAAAATACGGCCTTGTTGGATTCGTTCTTGATTCTGGTAAATCACCCATCAACTGATAAAGCTTAGTTGCTTTGTGTCTTTTGCATATGACACAGCGTTGGAGTCTGTTTTTTACTGAGCGGTTGCCACCCACAATCCAGTACTGTGCTCTAAGTCTAGACGTTGTTGTACGTGCTGTTCCGTGAAATGTTTTTTGATGTGCTTGATCGATCAGCAGGTGAGTTAAGGGACCGCTACGGGGAATGATCAGGGGATACTTCATATCATTGCTAATTGATGCGTTTCGCAGTCTGCCCTTGACTCGTAACAAACCTCCTTCATCCAGAAATGGATTTAAACTCAAGATGTTGCTATTTGATTTTACGCAGCCACGTTCTCTTATATTGATTATATCGTCCGAGTACTCTTGATGTTGTATGTGTTTAACAATTTGTAATTTTGCTGACCGTAATTCTTCAGCTGTCAAGTAAGGCAGCTTCGGTCGATCCCGTGATATTGCGCGGAGTATCCACGCTAGTACTCTACATGCCTTTGAGAATGCGCTGTGTTTGTTTATCAATTGTTGAATGATATCGTCTTTCAACGGCTCGGTTCTAGTTGCTACATTTGATTGTTTGATTTTTCTTGTTTCTAGGTCCGTTTTAAAGACTGATTTTTCTTCATATTGTTGTTTTTCGAAAGTTGATAACATAGATGGCCCATTCCACCACAGCGAGTGTTGTTGTAATTGCTCTACTGACAAGCCACGGCTCGCACAGTCAGCTGGATTTTGCTTTGTTTTGATATAGTGCCAACAGGCGGGCGGCATTGTTTCTGTGATTGTCTGCACTCTGTTGGCGACGAATGGCTTCCAGCGGCTAGGTTCACCGTGAAGCCAGCCTAATACTGCGGTTGAATCACTCCATCCGAAAACTTCAATGTTGTGATCTTGGAGGCTGGACTTCACCTTGACCATTAATTTTGATAGCAGGTATGCTCCACACAGCTCCAGGCGAGGCAATGAGACCTCCGGATTTGACTGTTTGGTTGGCACTATCTTTGTTTTTGCTGCTAAGAGTGTGACTGATACTTTCCCTTGATTTTCTACACGGGCATAAATAACGCTTGAATAAGCCTTTAATGATGAGTCACTATAGCCATGTAGTTGTATGTTTGCATTCTCACCACTGTGTGTCCACCTTGATATTTTAATTTGTTTGATGTTAACTAAGTCTGCTTTTACTTTACGCCATGCTTCCAGGATGGCGTCTGGTATTTGGTCTTCCCATTTTAAATTCGCGGCACAGACGTTTTGAAATAATAGTTTCAGCCGTAATGTTATTGGGGCTAGCCATCCGAGAGGATCGAATGTTTTGGATATTTCAGCCAAAAGTGTTCTTTTAGTTAGTTTTGAAGATGGCTCTTCTGATAACCTACATTGAAATGTAAATATATCGTCCTTGGGTACCCAAATCAACCCCAAGGTCTTTGTTGATTCTTGATGGCGAAAATCAAAGTTTTCTTGAGATGTTGAAATGTTGTTTTCCAACAGTGATTGTTCATTGGAGGACCATTTTCGTAGGTTGAAACCACCGGACCTAAGTAGTTCAATGAGATCAACTTGTAATTGTTTTGCTGACTCGATGCTATAACTTCCGCTGAGTAGGTCGTCCATATAAAATTGTTCCTCTAATACCTTTGCTGCTGTAGGGAACTGGTGTCGTTCATCTTCAGCCAGTTGCTTAAGTGTCATCATCAGTGATCGGTTATTTGGATTCTCCCTCGCGGGATATCAAGTAGAAAAGTTAATATAGATACGACAGTTTTCCGCGATACCGAACAAACCGTACAAATATAAAACAATTTAAATTATCTCTAAGGAATTGTTGACTCTTACATGCCAACCAGTTGAGACATAAACTTCTATTCTTTTCCTAATCTCTACACTTTATTTTAAGCAAAATATATTATTAGCTTATATATCTATCATGATGGAAAAAATACTTCAAAATCTTGACATTGACATTTCATATTAGGCATTTGTATAATATTAGGTCACAGGTTATCGTATAAGTGCAAATACATAGATCTTATAGCTCAAAGGCGATCCAATAAATAAGTATCCACGTTAAGTTCGCACGCTATGATTTATGGTTCAATTTTCATTTCATCGACTTGTTTCTGAGATTATCTTTTACGACAACTGTGGCTTACTCTAATTGAACTTTTGATTCGCGTATGATTGGAATATTCTCGGGGAGTACTAGACCGTAAGGCAGTGTTACATACTAGTTGGCATGCCGCGAAAACCTAATTCTTTCCCTAAGGATGAAACTATTCTAAGTTGGATCGAGCCCCACGTTGACTTGATGTATGAAGCCCGGATTCCCGGGGCATATCCATACTAACATAATGATTGAGGTCGTTCACCCCATGTCGAATCCAAAAAACCGATCACTGGTCATCATGGCCAAAAAGGGAGCACTTTTCGTGCCATAAGTGACGGTTGATAGCGCGTAATCTTGTAATTGTTCATCAGCTGTTGGCCTCCAAACAATTTTTTGATATATTTGATCATCTTGATGAACCAAAATCTGCCTAAACATCTTTTCTATGTCAGCAGTCATGGCTTATTGATATGTTCTCCATTTGAGAACTAATGATACGAGATCCTGTTGTAAGTTAGGACCTCTGTACATGAGGTCATTCAAACTGACCCCTGTTGATGTGAGGCCCGAGCCATTGAAGACTACCCTCAAGGACGTCGTGGTGGACTCCAGGCGTTGGATACAGTGGTGACCCATGTAGTAACCTGGCGTTGTTTTGCTGTTTGTTCGGTGCATGTGTCCTAAATTGATATATTCGTCTATGAATGCTCTATAGCCCTCTGCAACGTTTGGTTGTTTGTGGAACTTTCTCTCCAATTGATGAATTTGGGCAATTGCCTTTGGTTTTGATTGACCCAGCTTTTCGTCTATGTCCGGATGTAGCGGTAAGCGCACTACATAGGTTCCATTTGATTGTCTCTCTGTCGTTGATTTATAAAACTCCAAGCAATGATGATCTTCAGTGCTCAAATTATTATTGTCGGAAATGTCCTCGATAATCCAGAATCTTTGAAGGTCGAGGTCATCGACCATGATAACGTTGCATTGGAAGGACTCCGTGGCATTGGCATTTCCACATAAAATCCAACCAATCCTTGTTTGTTGCGCAATCGGTGAAGTATTATTTTCTCTTATAATACCGCTTAAAATTATACGTGAGTATATATCTGCCCCGAGTAACAGATCTACGCGACGGCTCACATTAAACTCAGGGTCTGCTAATTGAATGTTTTCTATGAAAGGCCAATATGGTTTTTCAAAAGACCTGTTCGGTAGTTGATTGATCAGTTGTTTCATTATAAACACGTCGGTTTCAAATGTATAATCATTGTGAATGGATCTAATTGTTGCTGATGCTAGTCCCTTGCAGTTACTTTCTTTCGCTCCTACTCCAAAGATAACACCTTTGCATCGCTTTCTTTGTAGGCCCAAAATTTGGGCTGCATTTTCGCTGATTAGGCAAGTTTGGCTGCCTTGATCTATCAAAGCTCGCATCATTTGAAAAGTACCGTCTGCTGCCTGTACTCTTATCATTGCTGTTGCTAACAAAACTTCGCCTGCTTCTTTTTGTAATACATAATTTTTATGTTGTAATTGCGGCATTTTAATGTCACCGTTAGACGGCTTTGATATTTTACCGAACACGTCGTGCAATAATGTATTATGATCCTCGTTGCATACGCGGCATTTTTTCAACGAGCGGCATTCTTTTCCATTGTGGTTATAAAGACAATTTCTGCATAATGATAATTTCGTAATGGTTTGCTGTTTCATGTTAGGCTGTAATTCAAGAAATATGTTGCAATGAAATATTCCATGACCTTTTTTGCAGACCGGGCAACCTTGTAGAGTGTTTTTACACGTGTCTGGAGTTGCGAAATGACTTGGTGAATGATTTTGACGACTTGTAAATGCTTTATAATAATGTGATTTTTTCACATTACTGTGTGTTGTTTCCTGGGTATAATGCTTTTTCTCCGTTTCTGGTCTGCGTTTTGATGATTCCAGGGAAGTAAACTTGCTCTCAAGAAATTGAAGCAGCTCCTGTAGCGAAGGCAAATCTCTCGGGCTTTTCAGGGATTCCACGTAGTCGTTATGCGTGTCTGTGTCCAGCTTGTTAGTGATAATTTAAACGATTAGTGGATCCCAAGAGTCTGTTTGAACTCCGAGTGACTTAATTGCATTAAGACACTCATTCGTAACATCATGCATCCTTTTGATACCTATTGCAGTTTGTTGCTGTAATGTTGGTAAATTCATGAGAATACTAAGATGAGAATTAAATATCAACTTAGTATTGTTGAAACGATGGTTCAGAATTTCCCATGCAACTTCATAATTTTCGGAAGTGATATTTAAATGCTGAATTAATTTTTCGGCTTCTCCCTTAAGCTTGCTTTTAAGAAATTGCATTTTTTGCGCCTTTGACAATGATCTGTTGGAATGAATAGCCTCGACAAACAAATCCTTGAAGGACACCCAGTGATGATAATTTCCGCTGAAAATTGGGATGTCCATTTGAGGTGTTGCCTTTTCGCGACTCAACTGTGACCACATTTTGCTGTTGATAATTTTTTTGATATCGTGATAACGTTGTTCATACTTGCTAAATGCTTGTTCATACTCTTCGTTAGGTTCGAATAGCTCGCTGTCTATTTCCCAATGAAGACTATCTATGACATACCAACGTGATTTTACTGATTTCAATATATCCTCGAATTCCCACTTTTCAGAGACAGTTTCAAGGTTGATGATATTTATAGTTCTCTCAAATGCTTTGAAATTGCTGTTTTGTTTCCTCAACATCTCTTCTAATTTACTGCTTGTGCCTCTGTCGAGAGGATTCCTGACTGTTGAAGATTGTTGAGGTGTCTGGGGCATGGTCCCAGTACGCTCTGGGGCTACCTGTTGCTGTTGCTGATAATTCCCTTGATGTACCGGAGCGGTTGTCGGAGTGACAAGTGACAACTGATTCATGATATATGTTCGCGCATTTTGATACAACTCCGATGTACGCTGGTAATCGTGAATGAAATACTCGTGCGATGTATCTTCGTAATCGCACAATTTGATATGATTGCATTGAAAATCTTGCCAATACGCTTCTAAGGTGCTCAAGCGTTTTTTGATATGTGTTGGGGTCATGCGATCAGCTCCATCCTTTTTGAAATTGCTAAGAAGTTGCTCCATCGCTAAGACCAGTTGATTCTGATTTGCTATGATATCTTCCATGTTGATAGCTTAGATGTAAGCAGTGATAGTAAATTGCTGACTCACCGAAGTATCCTGATTCACTTACTTGACCGCAACCACGTGTCACAGGAGTGCTGTTATTTCACTTGTACGCGGTGTAAGTCCCACCTTCGGAGGTTCGAAGGACCAAAAAGATGTACGGGGTAGGTGTGTACACCTTGATTAATTGAAACTGCAATGATTACCGAAATACTGATTTATTATAAAACTGAATAGAATGCACTCCGCGGCGGTCGGATATGCACTGGCGCGGACCGCGGTTTACGTAATGTATGAATTATGAAATGATGAGTACGCGTTTGTCGCTTTGTGCGGTTCGAGACCGTACAGTCTGTTTGGCGTCATAAATTTATGACTATGAGATAGTTTTAGTCAAAGATTAAGGCTCGGTTATCGTATGTTACGTCCGTTAAAATCGGTTTGTTTCGGCTGTTTGTCATTTTTCAATAAGATGCTGCCAGCGTCATATTTAACGTTTACCGATCAGGGGCCGTAGACAAGGTTACAATCGACAAGCGCTAACGCCAATAGAAAACGAATAAAATGTATGGGAATGACAGATGCCGACGAAACACTTTTCGTTAACATCTGTCATTCCCCTACATTTTATTAGTTTTCTATTGGCGTTAGCGCTTGTCCATTGTAACCTTGTCTAGGCAACCCGGTGTAAACTCAAAAGATTAGTTGGGTAGATGGTTCGATCAACCAACTCTGTAATAGATAGGTACCTGTTGTAAAGGATCGTGGTAGCAGGCGGCCAATACTCGAGGAGTGCAGCAAGAATACGGAGACACTGGAAGCACCACCTTGCCGTCAGCACCGGCTAACCTGCCATCATCATCAGTCAATATATCGTCCAAATCAAACTCAAATATTCATTACGTATACCGTAGCCTGAAGGGCTCTTTCACTACTCGTCATACATCAGGGTTTTCGGTGCGGGAATGATTTGAGAAAGAGTACTTTATATCAATAAACAGATACATTAGTCTGAGAAAATAGCATATATTGCCTAATGGATATAGTTAGAGGTAGTCCTCTGCACTGCGAATTGTATACACACTACGATACAATTTTATTTTAACTCACGTAGTACGTTAGCTTTACTACCAAGCCTTTAATGAGATAATAATAAAAATAACGTTAATTTGTTTCCGCGGTCGGTTACCTGACACCACGAAATTGCGCAACATGTCGCAGTAATTGTGTTTTTGAAGTAGTTATTAATATTAAGTTTATATTGATATGTATGTTAGTCTATAACCTCCTGACGACCGGAACCTAAAATTTTGGAATATTTTCCCGAAATTTTCGGGGTTTGTTGCATATGCAATGAATACCCGTGGAAAAATACTTAAAAAATCCTGAGATGGAAAATCTTGATTTTCCTTATGTACTGTATACAGCACATGTGATGGATATTTATATGTACTTTTCATAGGACATTTTTTCACACTTTTTATGTTCTACTCAGAGTACTACAGAAGCCAACACACGTGTACTTCATACAGGACGTAAGGATGAAATTAAGATGGAAATGCTTAAAACATACGAAAACAAGCTCATGTCATCATTCAATAAGTATGCTGGCTGCATCAACTCTCTTTTCTCAGGCTCACAAACCTCATCGGACCATTTATCCTACTCATTCTCATTATTCTCCTCATTGTCAGTGAGCACGCGACTGCGTAAAGTTGTCAATAACCGTCCTCTGGCTCGACGACTTCCCCGACCACGTCTTGATCCTCTACCGCGTCCACGACCGCATGTAACTGTAGGGGAACCGAAGGGACTGTATAATCCATGTTCATGGTATCTGCTACGGCATCATCGGAGTCCGTGCTGTCTGTATCAGAATCGTTCTCAGAAACTTTTTCAGGATCGAGATGAGGAGGACGGTAAGCCGTATCATCATCTGAATCATCGCCGAAAAAAAGAACTAGAGTCGTATAGTAATTATACGATGTTTGCATCGTTCATCACATCACTGTAACAAAGAAAACAAACTCTTTGCGTAATGCAACGTTCTATGGAAAAGACATAGGAAGTCAATACTACTTTTTAAAGACGGTAGTCCTATGCAAAGGACATAAAACATTTAAAGGTTACACTTGTTATCATTTTGAGAATTTCACAAAAATATGAGTTACAAACTATTAATTATTATTGTTTTAGTAAATTTAAACATCACTATAATGGTTTCTATCTAAACTAGATAAGATGAACATGGATATACTTACCTCGTCGTGAGCGCATGGCTGACCGACGTCCTTCCAACGCCATTTTTAACAAAATGATAGCTGTCAGTTGGGTTCAAGGAGACGAAACTAGTTCCTTAGGAGTTTAATAGAGGGCGTCAAAGTAGAATCGTAGTGTTGGCATTAAACGAAAAAGTGGCGGATTTTTTAAAATCTTATGTCCTATGAGAAGCACGTCAGTCGTCAGGAGGTTAAGGTATTTGTAATATGGGCCTTGTTGCCTGATTTAAATAAATAAATAAAAATAAAATAAATAAATTACTTTACAGACAATTTTGTAGTTGACACAGTATATTTCATAATAAACCATTAATATTTTTTCGATATTTGGAAAGAACTGAACGATCTCTCTACGTTGGCAGTTGTAATAGATGCGCATATTTAAATTTTTCGAAAGGATCAATTGCTGCATGAACTGTTTGCGATCGCAGTTTTATTTTTTTGCCTGATGTCCGATGTTTGTGAAAGTTATTTGCTTATAAATGAGTTGGGACTTAACTGAAGAGGTTGATAATGACTGACCATTTCATTTATATAATACTAGCTTCCGCCCGCGACTTCGTCTGCGTGGACCCAGGATAAAAACTATATTTTAATTCAGGCTATAAACTATCTTCGTGCAAAGTTTCATCCAAATCGGTTGAGCCGTTTAAGCATGATTGAGTAACAAACATCACATCCAAACTTTCGCATTTATAATATTAGTAGGATAATTTGTTCAAGTCTTTTTTTCAATTAATTATTCATTAGGTAGAAACCTGTTAGAGTACATTCTGTTTCTTAAGTCAATCCGTAAACTGGGGTGGGGGTTACTTTAGGAAAAAAATGGGGCTACTTTGATAATTTAGAATGTAGTTCAAAAGCAGAACTATTTGTAATTAAGAAGATTTAATCGAGGAAACAGCAAGATAGAATACTAATATATTCACTGCCACAGTTCACCCACAAGTAAAAACAATGATTTCGGAGTAAAACCTATTTGATCAAAGTCGCCCCCCGAATCAAAGTAACCCATCGTACCTTCTTGGATAAAAAAAACTAAATTTTGGCCATTTCCCCCCCCCCGATTCATTTTATCATCAAATGATAGTTAATCCAATATTATGACGAAATAAAGTCGTCAGCTGGCTGTACAGTGGTGGAAAACCCGTCACTGGTCACACCAAAATGTTAAAATATATTCCTACTATAAACGCGCGTTAAAGCGTTAAATACTTTGCCATGCATTTGCATGCAGGCGTTAATCGGCTTAAAAGTACGTAGCAAAGTATCGCGCCGTTGCTTAACCGCGCGTTTATAGTAGGAATATATTTTAACATTTTCGTGTGACCAGTGACGGGTTTTCCACCACTGTACAGCCAGCTGATTGCTGTTCTTCTTTTTTTTTACGTGTTTGGGAGGCTGCTGCTGGTCAACCCACCGACGGAGCCGCAGCTGACGTGCACGGGGCTTCATGATACAACATTCTGAACCTTCTCACAAGTTATCGCACGGGGGTCGATTGGTCACGAAAATCTGATGCTAGCTCGCGGGCTATACAGTCAACATCTCATAATTACTCGTACTCTACGAGTACGTACATCATGATCGTGTCGGATTGTTCGTTGAAGAAGTTAATGTTGATCCAGGGGATCTCGTGCCAGTCGTCGGGGTGGTCCGCGCCGCAGCAGCTCAACTCCACCTGCAATCATAATCCGCAATTAATAGACACTATTTAAAATTAAGTACATTAGCATCAGATGATCATCTTATGAATAGTGCAGACACAATCAAGAAAGTAAGCACTCGGGCCGATGTACGCCCGTGAACTTCTGATTCTAAGAAACTCAGTCGGCAACATAAGAATCCTACGTATGTTGCAACTTTAGTTGAAATTTCGAGGTGATATAATTGAACATATTGGAACGGTACTAAAAGTACTGAGGTTGACTGAAGTAGCATGCCAAATACGAATGTTTCCGAGAAAATACGATGGAAAACAATTAAGCACTACATCTGTACGAAATATCATTTGATATTTGACAGTAGTTTTTCAGCGAAGAACAAGGTCTAGTTTTCACTCTGTTTTGGAATTGGAAGTTGGAAGGTCGCTTTCGTAAAACGACGAGGATAGGCCTGCGCCAAATCTTGGGATTACCTTTCCAAAGCTACCCCGGGCTCCTTTAAGATACCATGGGGAAAAACGGTACGGGGAACATGACAATGGAGCTTATTACGTACCTGAATTGTATCTAAGAGACGCTTCCATGTTGGTTCTGCAAGATACTGCGATATGCCACCTCGAAGGGACGTAGACAGTTCCCTGGTTAACGCCTGTCAAAATAAAATAGCATCACAATCAGAATACAATATAAAAACGTGCAGTACAAAAATGGATGACAAATCAACTGAAATAACGTTTATTTTTACCTTGAGCGTCCCATTGAGCGCAGTGTACACCACCAAGCCGTTGAGCGCGATGCACATGCCGCTGACGAGCCACACGCGGAACACCCGGGTCGAGCGCGACCAGCACGAGAACTTCAACATCCAGGACACCAGCCGCAGCCCGCTCGTGTAGTGGAGCTTCATCGCGTACGTTTGGAAGATGATCAGGCCGTGGAGGAGGATCACTGCTACCTGGCCAAATGGGATAAAAGAGAAAGTCATAATTACATTTATGACACACTACTTGAATAATAGTTGGTTCCGCTTGTGAACACTTTAAATGCACTCCCTTGCAAATGCTATCCCACATTTCAGCATCTTACTTAGCAAATGATTTCCGGGAAAAACATTACAATATATATGTTCTTCTCTAGAACTCAACACTCCATACCACATTTAGGGAAAGGGTAACAAACAGCGATCACAACAGGATGGGTGGTTTGATGACTCCTGGAAGTTTTCCACTACGGGCTCCCGAGTCCCGCTTCAGCATGTTAAGTAGCTAACTTAACAGACTATCCGTGCTCACAATCAATACTTTTATTGTCATAATTATGGCTGACGTCTTTCAAATCATCCCGCGTAGTGATGCTTTGCCAAAGTTCAAAATGTTGATTTAATTCATTAATATTTTATTAACTCTTAAATAGGTACCTTGTGAATATCCTTAAGCAGAATCATGACCTTGTGGGAGGCGTTGTAGCAGAATATCAGCATGCAGAGGGACACAACGAGCTGAGATATCAGCAGCGCTCGGAGGACTCCCGCGAGTCGGTGGCGGCCATCTTTGCTAAACGCGAACAAGCCCCAAGCCATACATGCCGGCGCATGCTGCTTCTGCAATCATTAACACTTGTATGTAATTCCTTGGAATCATTATCATTACACCTGATTGTCTGTCAATGTAAACCAGCTTGGTAGTGGCTTCGCAAGAGGCAGCTTGACCCATTTATAAAATCATGCACATGCAATCACTTTACCCACAGCTAAATGGCTTTTATACAAGTTGCATGGTCTCATTTACTGCTCAGTAGTCCCGCTCTAACTAGTCTGCTGCGGTAACAGCGAAAGGTACGAACTGAACAAAAAGAAGCGAGAGAATATGTTCAACTTGTGCTAGCCGTAGGTACTACCTATATATCTGCAGAGCAGGCATCCAATAATGATGTCGACTCCTCACAAAGTTGAATGCACCTAGGTATGTTACACCTACCTAAGTGCTAAGCTGACAAGGGTCGACACATTTTAAACATGTTGATTTTAGTAGAATGTTAGAAAAATCTGTCATAGAATGTCATATCAAAGAACACGGAACTAGACAAATTAAATATCTTGGGGAGAAATAATGAAACGAGCGACAATCGTATACAAAACTCAGTGCTGAAACAATATTGGGTTCTGAGTAAACATTTTGTAGTGAAGTCAGATCTGTGGGTATTTCAAAGAGATCCATAAGCACACAATTTGAGCCGAAGTAATCGATATATGAGTACAAACCTTTTACATTTAGGTTTATCAAAGTTTATATTAGTATTGTTGTTCATCAATTTTTAAGTGTTTAGGTACGTTGACAGCGCGTCACGGTTGACACTTTTTTCTTTATAATTATTGATATTTAAGTATTCAACCGTTTTATATCAATAATATTCGTATAAGGACATGCTATCTGCTGCGTGCATGACCTGACGCGAGGATGCCTTCCTTAGAACTCGGAATGGAACTACTTCACGTAGCCACGCAACACAACGCTTAATCGATAATATGTATCATCTATGTAGATGGTATTTGAATTTGTTGGGTACGAGGTTTGAAACACAGTCGGAAAATTACAAATAATACTGGTCAGTTTTGGTCAAAGAAAAATTTCATTACGTCTTATATAAAAGTAAATGTCATAATAAACAATTGTCATTTGTTTTTCGTTCAGCGGAAAACATCGATCTTAACATGTGTTAGTCAATTTAAATTAATTTACTATTACTGTGAGTTCAATTAAGTGACGTTAAGTTAAAAAGTGGTTAATTAAACTGCCAATATGGGGGACAGTGGGGACACGGCCCAAAAGAGGCCAAAAGTCGCTTGGAGTGATGACATGAGCCATGACTCTGAGGCTGAGAGAGGTAAGAGGGTTTCTGAGAATTTTAGAAATATGCTTTAACCCTTAAATGCATGATTTTTTATTTAAAAAAATAAAATAAAAAATAAATGTGAGCTGTCTAATGTCTAGGCGTAGACATTTGGCAACACTATGCATCTAAGGGTTAAAAAAGGGAATTTCCATTGGTCACTAACGAACTTTCAGTACCTAAACTATGTAAGACAGTTATAGTCATAGTCAAGGGACCTAAGTTCGTTTTAAGTCTTTTTTTTCAAGCTCCTCAAAATTCCGTCGCTGTCCTGCCATAATTAGCAACGTGGAACTAGAATGCCAAAATCGAAAAACAGTACCGTCTCTACCATGACAAAGTAGCATTTCTACTAGTTTTCCTTTTGTAACAGCATTATATATTATATGTAACTCTTATCACTTTTTATTAGTGATACATTATTTAATTTTTATTAATTATCGAATTATCGACCGAATTATCTTTAATTTTCAGAGAAAGAACGGCAAATACAACTCGAAAAAGAAATAGCCGCCAAACTTCTAGAAAAGCCCAAATATGAACCAGAAAAGTTACAGCAACTTGTAGACTACATTATAAGGATGACCACTTTATACGACTTGCGGGTTTCCGACTGGACTGACGAGGTCAAGACGGCCATAGAGGATTGGATCCTTGAACCAAAAGCTCTGATGCTTTGTATTTACTTCAGTGGAACTAAACTTAAGGCTACCAGTGATATGCCTCTAGCTCCCGTCTATGATTTAACGTATTTTCTCAGAAAGCCCGATTTGATTTTCCAACCTGAAACGTTCCATGATGAGTTAGTGTTTGGGACATTCGTAGACTCCGTAGAGTCTAATTTGATACAGATTCTGGAAACTGTGTATGCTCCGTACTTTTTCGCTATTACAACTTGGCCGGAAAGTAAGTATTTTCGATGTATAGTCACCTACTAATAAGATGCACGTTCCACTTACAGTTGATATTAAACAAATTATAGCATAATTTATGCGATAGGAAACCAATCAGAACATCCACAGTTTAGTTACCTTATAGTTTCGGTTAGACGACTTTTCTTTTCTTCAGGTGTAAAAAGTGAGTTCTGCTCCCAGATCCACACGTTTTTAGCCAAACTAACAGACATGTATTACAAGATGCTCGGCCTCACCGTGCTGTACATCCCTCGCGAAGGCCAACAACTGACCTTTGAGAAGGCCAGCACAGATCGGGAGCTGGTGAAGAGGCTGGAAGGCGTCGTGGTCTACTGGACGCATCAGATCAAGTCGTGCTTGGAGGACACAGCCTCGGTGGCTTCTCAGAAGGAGTTGCTGTGCCCCAGCGATGAATATGACTTTTGGATTTACAGACGTAAGTAACAGGCTGAGTGAGGTTTTGACAATATAATATAATACAAGTTGGAATAATGTATGCAACGTATACCTACATGATCAACCTTTTGTTCACAGATGAAAATCTAAGTGCTCTTCTCTATCAGATAAAGAACCCAGCCGTCAGGCATATAACAAAAATCCTAGTCACGACTCACTCAACCTTCATTCACCAGTTTCAAGCTCTATGTGACGACATCTTGCAGAAGATTCGTGAAGCTAAGTCAAACATAGAGTATCTCCAAGTCATCAAACAGCCCTGCGCGGTATTGGAGTGTGTGGTCGATCCCGATGAAATCTCTATTCACGTACCAGTTATCATAAACCTCTTCAGATTCATATGGATGGAGTCGCCATTCTATAATTCACAAACCAGAATTACTAACCTTTTCAAGGCTTTGAGCAACCAGATCATAATTCTCTGCAGAAATTATATAAGCCTCAATGATCTATTTGACGGTGAGACGAAGAAGGCTTTGGGAGAATTCAGTAAATGCATAGACTGCTGCAAAAAATATAGAGAGATTTATGACGTGATGGCCGAGGCTCATAGTGAGAAGATTCCCGACTCCTGGAATTTAGACACGGGATACATTTTCAATTATATAGACTCATTTATACAACGATGCTTTGATATGATCGATGTGTGCAATTGCATGATTATCTTTGGGAGGTAAGTTTTATATTGTCGATTTTTGATTTAGCGTAATTAAACCGTTGTTAACATAGGCATCTCACAAACGAAGCATAACAAAACAAACCTTAATGTAACCTTTAGAATTGACGAGATGGACCCGGTCCCGAAGCCCATATTCGGCGGCGCACGCGGCGAGCAGTTCGAAGAGAAATGCGTACAAATAGAGCAGGTACTTACCTTCTTCAATAAATTCTGCAGGCATTGATAAATCATTCGAACAGGTAACTAATTAGATGACTAACCTTTTGAACGCTCGCGAACTACTCACATGAGTCGTACCGACACCAATTCTCTCATTCGATTTTTTTTGTTTCCCCGTGATATTCATATACAGGTCTTTAGCACAGACTTACAATAACCGCATTATGTTTGAACGATTGCGCTACAGGGGTAAGTTCTTCTAGTTGGAATAATAAAACTTTAAGTCGTTGTTTAATTGATGATGTGCTCCTGTCATTCATTAGGGACCTAAGGATCGCAGAAGAGTTCTCCATTTGTCACGATCTTGTGCTGCTTTTTCCACCTCGCTGCAACCGAGACCAGTTAAGACAGCCTTTTCATTGGTTAATTATATACTGTATTTCATCCTTTGTGTAGATGTTCCTTGACGCGCTACAAAATGTGCGGGCGGTATCGGCGAACATTCTCGACGTACAGGCACCCTCGTGGTACGACGAAATCCTGCAGTTCCGTACTGTCGTCAAAGACATCGAGGTACTTACCATCACCGATTTATACAACACATACCCGCTAGAACGCGACACGATTTATTGGAATCTTTAATACGGCATCGTAAATAGTGCCAATGTAGCATTTAAGTCAGTTGCATTGTTGAAAGTTCCTCCTACAAATATTTATTTGTCGTTCTCCTACGAGACTGTAGATGGATTTTTGGAAATAAGAATGTTTAAAAGAATAAGATGTTATTATTGTACGGCACAGATAATAATCGAGAACCTGGTGGAGACGGTGTTTGAGGGCGTAAATCAACTTGAAGAGGCTGTGGTGGCGCTCTTCTCGCTCAACAACTACTCCCGGAGGAGTAGCCTCAGGCGCATCTTCAAAAGAAAAACTGCAGATGTAATCGCTACCATGGGTTCTACAATGTGTCCCAAAAGTCAACGTCAAGCCGAAAAACGACTGACACATTTGTGCTTTTTTAAAGGAGTGTAAAATGCATGTTGTCCATTGTGTATTACGGCATAGGAAATTCAAAGCTCAATTTTCATCGAGTAGAGTTTATTTATACATGACTTCGTACTTTTTTCAATTGGCTATCATTCGTTTGCTGCTTGACATTGGCTCTTGGGACACCTGTATATTAATATAAGCAGTCACGAACAGGGATATTGAGTCACTTCACACTGTTCGTAACTCAACACGGACACGATCCAATCTAGTATGATAAGGAAAAAAAGGCATGGTTTATCTTTAAGCTTCACAATTGGCTCAACAATCCCTTTAAAAGACTTTACAGTTTACAATTGAAGAACTAGGCTCCAATATCCATACCAGCCGGCAATAGTCTGACGATCCGCATCACGAACTTCTCAATTCGTAAATATAGCTCACAAAAACCAAGTCGGTTGTTGATTCATCATCATTATATCAACCAAACGACGTCTACTGCTCTACAGTGATCGTCACAATCGCCCTCGTCTAGCGTATTCCCGCAAATTTTATCTGGATGGACTAGGAATGGGCAGAACTTTTCGATCGTCGTCTGTGTTGGTTGAACTATTCCTATTTATTTACCCTGCCTTGAAACCGTCAGGTGTGGAGCATGTTCAGCGACGAAGTGCACGAAGCGAAGAAGGACATGGTGGCGACGCGGAGCCAGCACCCCTCCGACCTGCCGTCGTTCGCCGGCCGCGCCGCCGTGCTGCGCATGAGGAAGAACCGCCTCGTCTACTTAAAGAAGGTACTTCCTTCAAACCAGGTGTGGAGCATGTTCAGCGACGGAGTGTACGAAGCGAAGAAGGACATGCTGGCGACGCGGAGCCAGCACCCCTCCGACCTGCCGTCGTTCGCCGGCCGCGCCGCCGTGCTGCGCATGAGGAAGAACCGCCTCGTCTACTTAAAGAAGGTACTTCCTTCAAACCAAGTGTGGAGCATGTTCAGCGACGGAGTGTACGAAGCGAAGAAGGACATGGTGGCGACGCGGAGCCAGCACCCCTCCGACCTGCCGTCGTTCGCCGGCCGCGCCGCCGTGCTGCGCATGAGGAAGAACCGCCTCGTCTACTTAAAGAAGGTACTTCCTTCAAACCAGGTGTGGAGCATTTTCAGCGACGAAGTGCACGAAGCGAATAAGGATATGGTGGCGACATGAAGAATAGGAAGAACCGTCTTGTCTAAGATACTTTTTACCAATAGCTCGACGGGAGCAAGCAAAGTTCTTGCTAGTTTTTGTGCAGGCTGTGATTAGGTTGGATGGTCACCTGAAATGCTTTAATTTATTTCATACCTATTCAGTGCATATCTTATTCACTGGGTTCATAAAATGTATCGTATGACAATTATAAAACAATATATACTTATAGTAATGGTGGAATAAGCTTACCGTGATGATATTTCCCTCGTGTTTTAAAGCAGCAACGCTCGACTATTCTTAGTATTTTCACGAATGAGTAATGTGTTTGTCCAGGTGATGACAGATGCCGCGTGGATGATGCCCTGCAGCAGCTCGGAGTACGTGATAATGCACGTGAACCGGCTTACGGGCGCCATTGAAGTAGCCATCAGGGAGCTCTGGATCTCTTGGACGGTAAATTCACAAAACGTGAAAATTCTATATCTTAGGTATACAAACTAGGGCACTTTTATAAAATCTCAACGGCGCTGTTCTTTAAACAAAAAAACCTTGTTGTTCGACTCCTAAAGAGCTCTGCTACGAGTTGGTGCTATTCTAGTGTGTTTTTATTTTATTTTACGCATAGGCGGCAATGCCATAAGGCATTCTCTACTAGTCAACCGTTGGGCTAATCAACAACATTTGGAGCATTTTATTTGCACTAGAATAGAAGCTCTTATAAGGAAATTACTGCCACCCCTTGATACCTATTAGATAGATAAATTATATTTTTTAACCATCGATTTTTGTTTGTAGCATAATCTAGACGAGAAGTGTGCGGTTGGCTTAAACAGAACATTGATGAGAAAAAGTGCTGAAAATCCAGGTTTGATGGAATGTAACATTGACGTGTAAGTCAATCTGAACTTCTAAACTATTTATGAACCATATGTAACGTTGTATTTGTTTAGACACAATGAACATTTAAATTTCGAATCATACTTGCTTTTGAAATGTTACAGAAATATTCTAGAGCTCTGCAAAGAGGCAGCGCATTGGGAGAATCTGGGAATGGATATACCACAGCATGCTTACGTGGTAAGTGATAGTTTAGTATAGAGTCCCTGGGCGACCGAGCACTGCTCGGGTGAAAATACGGAGAAAACTAATTTTCCAAGACACCCAGCTAGATCCATTTTTCGCGCCCGTAAAACCCTACATTCCAAATTACATTGCAATCGTTAGAGCCGTTTACCAGAACGTGATTTCAGATATATAATACAAATATTGCTTGTTTAATAGTATACGATACCTACGCAGTGCCCGTGAGTTAAGAGTATAAAGTTATGGGTGTAAGAAAGTTAGGCGACTGCGACTTTTTGCGAACGCGTCTGTATCGCGACACTAGCCATAGATCACCCGCATCGATACTGTATCGCGTTTGTACCGCTGCATAAAGTCAGTATGTAACCGCCCTAAAACCGTTATATTTGGTTCCACTGTTCGCATTGTACGTAATGTGTAGGTACCTATGTATTGATGTACCTATAAATTATATATGAATTAATTCTACAAATCTTTGTAGTCAATTTTACCAACTTAAAAGTCCAATTGAGCTGAAATATTACACCATTAATGAAGTGATACAAATGAAATATTATGCTACCATCAAGCTGGTCTGATGATGGAGGTGGCCATCAAAAGATGAAAAGATCAGCTCGGTGGTACCATGATAATGCGCTATCCTCGAAATTCCTTATAAATATGCCAAATTTCAGCCCAATCGAATGCCGGCAAGTGGTTGAAAAATGGTTTGCAAATTTTGAAGGACAACTTACATTATTTATGTACATAATACTTACAAATGGAGAGTGCAAGTTAAATAAATCTTATAAAAAGTAACGAGCACCTAACCTAAACCTAAGTAAGCCACATTCCTTTTACAGGTGTACGCCAAAAGCAAGAATTTGCTGTTTGTGTACGAGAGCGTGTTGTCTGTGACAAAGGGATACAATCAGATCTTGGAGTCGCTCTCGGACTATGAGAGACAGCTCTTCAAGCCTTTAACACTCGTAAGTTCTGACACACTACTACTAAAACTAAGTTCCTATTTATTTTACTTACTATCTACTTCTATTGTTTAAAATGCAATCCAGTTCAGTTGACAGCAAGTACATTTAATGGACGACATCAACGTTAACAGAAAAACGAACGAGAAGAGTTTAATCAAATTTACGTTGCTTTTAAATTATTCATTCATTTATTTATTCTAATATCACAAATAATCACAATATGACATTTTTAGTTTTACTAAAGTTCAAAAAATGTTGATACGTAAGATGACAACAATTAATTTAAATAACGGTACACATAGTTAACACAAACAATTATCCAAATGTGCATTCATATCATCATTTTCCACCATTTGCATACAACATGGGCACGGTAACTTAGTTCCAGTGGCATTGAAAACCTGCGACTCATCGAAAATATCGTCGTCATCGTCTATTACTATGGTCCGGTTGGCTAAGTTAGCGTGCGCTTCATCTGGAGGCGGGTCACTGTCAAAAAAGGCCAAACACTCTTCTAAATGTTCGCCCATAGGTTTAGTGACTATGTTACCACAGCAGAGACATTTGTGGTGCCACCAAGAAGGTACCTTACTAGGCCCGGGTTCTACTTTAACATCTTTTGTCACATGTGATGGTGAAGAACCACTTCCTACATCTTTCTCCTCTTTAGGTACAATAAAATTATCAGACTTCCTTTGATTTTTATCAAGTTGCCCTTCGACAACCGACTGGCCTTCGGCTACAACCCCTGAGTCTAATTTCGGTATATGAGTCTTCAAATGATTATTCCAAGACTCTGTCTCATTACGGGCTGTTCCTTTAAATGCGGTTAGAGATTTATCTAGATCCTTCTTCATTAAGTCACTACCATTATCTTGCTTGACTTGTAGGTTTGGCTTATAAGGCGGGATAAGAGGCAAAGTGGCTAGTATGTCTTTCGAAACGTGTTTTGAAACCTTGTTTATAACAACAGAACTTAGTTGGTTGTTATCATTAACTGGTGGAACTGACTCTGATTTAACTTGAGGAGTTGTTACTTCATTCCCATTGCATATTTTAGCAATTAAATCTTTATTTAAACATTCATCTAAATGAGTATTTATTTTATTTTCCTCTATTTTCAACTTGCATATAGGGCAATCAACTTGAACAACTTGTGAGCTACTAGTATTATTAACGGCAACCAATTTGTTACCATTTCTAGACTCTACAACATCTATATTAGAACCATAAATATCTTTAAGTAGAGATGTGACATTCTTCTTGAAGTAATCATCAATCTTCTTTACTTTTACGGGAGGTGCATCTACATGTTCAGAGTTAGTTTTATGTTTGGTTGCTTTTGTAATTGTATCCTTGCTTGTTGTAGTAGCTGCTATTTTAGGAGAAGCATTCACATTCGGCTTTTCAACATGGTCATTATTTTTGTGTCTAACATTAGCAATTGGTGAAGCCACATTAGGGGTCAATTGTTTCTTGGCCCAAATATTTCTGACCTTTTCAGTCACATCGGCGGAATTGGACCTTACTCTAGTGCCGGCAATAGTATAACCTTTACCAGTACGAAATGATGGTGGCTTCACTACTGGTGTATTTATGAGATTTGAAACACCTTTCTGACTTTTTACAACTGTGTCTGAATTGTTAGATTTTATTTGAACTTTTGATAAGACTGACTTAATGTCACTTATTTTCCTTGGCTCGCCAGAAGACAATATTGTAGTTTTCATAGTACTAGTTATATACTTTGTAATATCACCTTTTGGTTGGGCTACTACCATCTTCTTATTCTTTTTTACTGGCTCCTTGAACTTTATAAACATACCTCCACATTTCCTATGATGGTCGGCCCACCATGGCTCTTTGGGTCCTGGAGCAGAATTCACAGATCGCCGCACTATTCCAAAATGTGGTTTTCTCAACTGGCAGGGCCCATTGCAACGCCACCAATGCGTCTGATACAGTTCAACCTGTAAGTACAAATAGTGGACATGTAATAAGTCTTTCAAGGAGCCAAAAATAAACTTGATATCTGCATAATTCTATAAATTAGATTCACATACCTACATATATAAATTTAATTTATGAATGATGAGATGAGTGACATGTAATATTTATAATATTACTAGCTTCCGCCCACGACTTCGTCTGCGTGGACACGGGATAAAAACTGTCCTATATTTTAATAATAATAATATAAGCCTTTATTCCTGATAAATCTATAAGTAGTGTTACATATTAATCTAATTTAATCCTATATTTTAATCCAAATCGTTTGAGCCGTTTAAGCGTGAATTGAGTAACAAACACCTAAACATCCAAACTTCCGCATTTATAATATTATATAGTAGGATATACATATACTATATTTTTTCTAGCTTGATTAGAATGATAGATGTCACTTCATGATAGCATGTAACTTTGTAAGGCGGTAAGCAAAATTCATATTTTTTCCGAGGGATTATTATTGCTTGTAAAAATTAAATCACGTCTAATATGCGGATTATATATAGACTTGATCTGAACACAGTTAATTAAAGGTCTACATACCGTTAAAACACTAAGTAATATTTACTTATATTCTTAAGTGAACGTCATTACAATGTTGTTTCAATACGCTTGGATTGCTAGAGGTGAGGGTTATCGATTAAGAAAAAAACTATGAAATATTGTGTAAGAAAATAAGGAATTGCGATATAAATAGGTACCACTTTTTCATAACTGTAATAACATACCTGACAATAACAATAATCAGTACGTCTATCACGCGACGGCGCGCGAGCTCTCTCGGTTTTTCTCGCACTATCCGTCTCTCTCTTATTAGAACGCTTAGAACAAGAGGTATAGTGCGAGAAAAATCGAGAGTATGTCGCGGCCGTAGCATGATAGACGTGCAGAGGACTTACCGCGAAACGAAAACGAACTTAGTTCGTGTGTCTCCTTGTCTGTTGCACTTGCTAGTTCGAGCGACAGAGAGGGAGATACTCGAACGAGGTTCGTTTTCGTTTCGCGGTAGCCCCTCAGCCCCTCAGTACGCAGTCAGACAGTACTTACGAGTGGAAAGATCGGACATAGCGCTTGCTCGCTTTGACTTCTTATCAAAAGTGAAAACAATTGACGACTGGGACAAAGTTGTTTTCCTAGACGAAACATGGTTAAGAGCGAATCATAGTGTTGGAAAAATATGGACAGACTATACCTACACCTCAGTCGTTAACGAAAGTCCCTGGAAGGAAAGGGCCAAGGGCTTTTTATATGCCACGCAGGGAAGGCCAGAGGTTTTGTACTAGGGAATGCAATACCCGGTGATTTTTAGTACCCGGGTATTACCCGACTGATGCTCGAAACCCGGGTACCCGGGTATTACCCGGACTACTACGAAAATAGTATTTAATATAGATTTTCATGGTTTTTACGGGTATTAACGAATGAAAAGCACGTATAAGTACTTCTATTGTTATGTCATATTTTCCCGTTGATTTTGACATTTGTGACCAATAAATAGAAAGACTACAATTTACGAATAACAACTTGTACTGTGATTTTAAGTAATAATGTGTTTTATTGGGTTTTTTTAATAATTTAAGTTGTTATTGATTAATAAATGAAAAGTCTGGAATCACAATATTTTATAAAAATCGTAGTACCAGTTATTAGGAAACTTAACAAATAATCAGTAAAAGCATCAAAAACAACCTCAACATTAAAAAGTTCATTATAGTTAGGACTTGCTACTAATAACATAATTAAAATAATGATGTTTTAATATTCATAATGGTTACAATTACAATAAATGTAACAACATAAATAATTTTCATCATTTGCATTAGAATTAAGTCTGCAACTTATTTTACAGTACATATGGTGCTACTTTCCCGCACTAGTGCGGAAAAGAGCTCTTTTCGTGCATATGTCGAAACTTTAAAGAGCCATATGTACAGTAACGTTGTACGATACACGTGCGAATAGGTAATTCGCAACTCGTGTCGATTTAAAACACTCCCTTCGGTCGTGTTTTAATTTATCACCACTCGTTGCGAATTTCCTATTTTCGGCACTTAACTATTTAACTATTTTAGACACTACTATATATAGTGTTAAAAAACAATCAACACATTTAATGTTCCATCGTTAATTCTTGAGCGAAATTTTGAGCAGTTGAAAATGTTCTTTCGCATTCTACACTTGTGGGTTTTATTTAAGTCAATAACGGATATGCCATTTCTAGATATACAGAGTGTTTTTTTTAAATGGGACAGTATGGGGAAATCCGAATCTAAAGGAGATAGAGGAAAAGTGTCCAAGGAGACATTAGGTGTTTTTTGATGTAAACAAATTTGGCTCGTTAAAATTTTTGGTCAAGCGTGAGTTGTTCTTAAAAAATTATAAAGTAGGTCCATTTTTTTTTTGACGCGGGTCGGCTCTGTTTCATGTAAGGATTATTTCATTGTATGGAAAGAAAAAAATCTGAACAGCAGAAGTTGGTCAAATTTAATGAAAACTAATCTTCATACAGTTGGTTTATTACTTGAGTAAATGTTCGATGTGGCCGCCGTCTTGTCTTATGCAGGTACGAGCACGCTTCAAGACACTTCTAGTTGCATTTAACAGAGACTTATGGTGAATTGTGTTTAAAGTGTTGTAAACAGCATCTTTTAATTCTTGTACGGAGTTGTATCGGGATTCATAAATTCGACCCTTAAGGTAACCCCATAAGAAAAAATCTAATGGCGTTAAGTCGGGCGATCGTGGGGGCCACTTTATCGGCCCATATGTACTCGTACCCATCCAACGGTTTGGAAACTGCTCGTCCAAACACAGTTTACTTGCCCTACTGTTGTGGGCTGGTGCACCATCTTGTTGGTAGATTATCTTACCAAAGTTCCTTAAAAAAATGTTCTTCTCTTGAATCATCTGGAGCTCTTATCGATTATCGAAATTTAAAAATGGAATAATTTTAAATATATATTTTTACACGCCTAGGCACTTGTAACAATATTAAAAGGTGAATACTGCAATTGTATGAAGATTAGTTTTCATTAAATTTGACCAACTTCTGCTGTTCAGATTTTTTTCTTTCCATACAATGAAATAATCCTTACATGAAACAGAGCCGCTCCGCGTCAAAAAAAAAATTGACCAACTTTATAATTTTTTAAGAACAACTCACGCTTGACCAAAAATTTTAATGAGCCAAATTTGTTTACATAAAAAAACACCTAATGTCTCCTTGGACACTTTTCCTCTATCTCCTTTAGATTCGGATTTCCCCATACTGTCCCATTTAAAAAAAACACTCTGTATACCTCTATTACCACCGTTTTCGTAAAGTGCCATCTCGAAGCCTATAGTATTTGCATCTGCACATAGGCCCGATTGTTGTGACTCTTTGTTGCTTTGTGTAGTTCTCTTGACTTTCATCTGCAATTCTTGTCGTTAGCATTATTTAGGTATAAATAAATAAATATTAGGGGACAATCTAATCTAATCAAATCGACCTAGTCCCATAGTAAGCTCATTAAGGCTTGTGTTATGGGTACTAGACGACGATATATATAATAGATATAAATACTTAAATACATAGAAAACTTCCATGACTCAGAAACAAATATTCATACTCATCACACAAATATTTGCCCTTACCGGGAGTCGAACCCAGGACCTTCAGCCTCGTAGACAGCGTCACTACCCACTAGGCTAACCGGTCGTCAATATTATTTAATTGATAGTTTCGATGTTGAAGGCCCTGGCTCACTAATTTCTATATCCGTAGTTGTTAGGGCAGTGGCCGAATTTTAATTTTCAATCGGTACGTGAACAGCTTCCGAAGATGATGTCGCGATGACTAAGCCCACTAAGATAAGCGTGCAGAAATAGAAAGTTACGCGATTGAAGTGTAAAATACATTGGGGTCTTTTATGAGATGATTTTAAATGCAGTAAATTAGGGTTACAGCCGTAATAGAAGATTTTGTTATAAATTTATTTATGTTGTCACTCCTTTTTCTTAATATTTCTCTAATACGGGTAAAACCCGGGTTACGAGTTGAAAACCCGGGTTTTACCCAACTCCAATTGAAGTCGGGTACCCGGGTTGCATTCCCTATTTTGTACAGAACTGCTGACTTGCTAGTAAGGAGTTCGGTGGAAATTCATACTGACTTTTATTTCAATACCGTTACAACATTACTTTCCCAACAATATTAAGTATACCGTCGATACTTTTAGCACTAGGTATACACAACATTCTAATAGTATTGATAGTTTTCATAACAGTGGTAGCACCTCTAGTTACGTTAGTTTGGCATCCATCATTCTAATCAAGCTACAAAAAATGACATATAGTAGAATTAATAAATGACTTATGACTTTTGACTTAGAGGTTGGAATTCGAGACCTTCAAGTTTTTGATCAATATGTCACTTTTCCATCATTAAATTCTAGCGTTTTATTAAACTGCTGCCCTGGAAAATTATTTATTTATTTAAGCCTTTATTATACAAACTGATTGCTTTTGTTTATACATTTCAAATTAAAATACATTAATATTATACATAATGTTTGTATGGTTGTTTTAAAACCTAGGCCTCTTCCGAACCACCGTTTTCTATTATTGCTAGGTATTTGTCTAGCATGTTCTTCCATTTTTGCCGGTCCATTGCTTCTTTTTTCCAATCCTTGCCTAGTGTTTCTGATAGGTCCTTTTCCGATCTTGTATTCGGTTTGGCCACTTTCCATTTACCTATTTTTGGTCTCCAATTTGTTATTGTTTTTGTCCATCTATTGTTTGGCATTCGAACCAAGTGGTCTGCCCACTTGAACTTTTGTTTCAGTATATGTTTAACTGTGTCTATGAATTTAGTTCTTCTTTTTATTTCAGTTATTCTTATTCTGTCGTCTTATGTCTAGTCATATAGTCTTATGTTAAGGATACTTCTTTCTATGGACCTTTGACACACTTGGATCTTTTTGATGGAGTCTTTTGTGAGTGTCCATGTTTAACTGCCATACGTGAGGCATGGTAGAATGCATGTATTGAAAGCAAGTTTTTTAAGTTTCATTGGAATCTTCACTGGAAATACCAACCCCTAATAATGATCAATCACACATAGAGAAGAAATATTTACAGTGATATACAAGGGGCGGCTGAAAAGTAATCTCCTTGGTTAAAAAAATATGCGAAAATGATACTGGCTGAAATGCATTCTTGTTCTTTGGTTATTCTTTTTTTGAATTATTTGACGTTCATTTGTTTTTTCCGTTCCATTTTTCTACAATTCTCGAATGTTTGCGACATATCGGTTGAAAAAATGAATATCGCTAAAATTGAACATCGTGCAGTGATTAAATTTCTAACAAAAGAAGGAAATACTCCCTCACAGATCCGAGAACGTATGATGTGTGTGTTCGGTAGTTCGTGCCCTTCCGAATTTACTATAAAGTTTTGGTCTAAACAATTTAAACTCGGTCGTGAAAGCTTGGAAGATGACGCTCGTAGTGGAAGGCCGGTTTCTGCCGTTACAAACGAAAATGTAGCCAAAGTTAAAAAAATAATTTTAGAAGACAGACGAGTGAAGCAGTGGGAGATTGCTAGAGATGTGGGCATCAGTAAAGAAAGAGTCAATGAGATAATTCATGTGCATCTGAATATGTCCAAGGTGAGTGCACGATGGGTCCCCAGAATGTTAACTGCGTTTGACAAGGACCGACGTGTCAAATGTTGTGAGGAGTTTTTGGAAATGAGTCGAGGTAATGAAGAAGAAATTGTTTCTAAAATGGTGACGTGTGATGAGACCTGGATTCGACAGTGGGACCCCGAAAGCAAACAAGAGTCTTTGCAGTGGAAATTCAAGGATGAGAAGCCTCCTCGGAAGTTTAAGGTCAGGCCGTCGGCAGACAAACTTATGGCTACCGTATTTTGGGATACAGAAGGAATTTTACTAATAGATTATTTACCAAAAAAAAGGACAATGAATGCTGAATATTATTCCAGCTTACTGCATCAGTTACGAGACGCGATAAAAGAAAAGAGGAGGGGTAAACTTAGCAAAGGGATCCTGATTTTACACGATAATGCACCTGTGCATACCGCCCGCACAACAATGCTTACCATGACGGAATTAGGGTTCGATGCCGTTAACCATCCACCTTACAGTCCAGACCTAGCCCCATGCGACTATTTTTTATTTAGACACCTCAAAAAAGATCTCCGAGGAAGACGATTTCTGACCGATGACGAAATGAAGGCTGCAGTTAGTGACTTTTTTGACGAGAAACCGAAAGATTTTTTTTTTCATGGGTTAATGTCAATATTTGACAAATGTAATAAGTGTATTTCACTAGCAGGGGACTATATTGAAAAATGAAAAAAATACATACATGACAGTCTTTTGTTTCATACTTAGGTAGATTTCTTTTCAGCCGTCCCTCGTATATATTATATCTTACCTCGTCATGAAAGCTATGGTAAATGGTGATATTAACACCCGCAACTTTGTTGATCCGGTACATGTGTTCCTTAAAGTTAGGTCCGTGGCCATCCCGGTCCTGGACTCGCAGGGTGATGAACAGGAATGCATGGATCATCTCATGCAGCAGTGTTTCCACCAAGTCTTTCCGAGGCCGCAGTTTCAGTAGTGGTTCACTGAGAGCAATATCACAGAGCCCTCCTCTGCCTTCATAGCTGGAAAATGAATAAGTGAATATGTAATCTTAAATAACTTCACAGTATCTGTATTTCTTTAAATTGATGATTTTATTTTTAATAATTATTGACCCATAGCCAATTATTGATGCGAGAAAATGCCCACTGCCCTAATATGCAAATAATTGCAACTTTTTCATATAACCTCTTGAATAGAATGGTGTATGACCATTGATTTATGAATGTATGCGAATGTGTATGTGAATTTACTCACGAGCACACGCCAGCGCTGGAATACATCCTCTTGCTCCAACGCACGACAGCTCTGCTCGCGACTTTTGCCCAAAAGAATGTTCGGTCGAACTGGATAAATAAGGCGTGCACGTTCGGCGTAGGGTCTATTAGTTCCAACTCCGGGTCTCCCAGATTCATTGTAACACACTTGTTTTTAATCGAACTAAAAAGTAACAATTTGGACAACGCTCATATTTCTTATAATAAATGAAAATAATTTCAAAAATAGTGACATAAAACCTTAGATCAGAAGTTAACGACTTGACGCATATACAAACAAACGTCAAACGTCACAATCTAAGTGTATTTTTCTTTAATAAATCCGTATATGTTCCAAATATAGCAATTTAGTTTCTATATTTTTTTTTATTATTTACAATCATATACTAAAGTAATTTAAATGTACATATTATGAATATATGAGTGTCTAAAATGTCATTCATTGACGACTGTACTTGGTTTTGCAACATCAACTACTCCTTAAAAGAAAAAAATACAAGAAAAGTCATTTATGAAACCGCCGGGCACAATAAAATACTTAAAATGTTACCAGGCTGTGATAGTAGAAGTTAGCTACCAAACTGGAAGTAATATGTGTTCGTTGATAATTATTTAAGATCGCCGAGCTCGACTACAAATGTAGTTTGTTCTCATTATAAAACGGTATTATTTCGAAATGACACCGTAGCCAATAGACGCTATTAAATATAATTGACATCGTAGCCTATGGCCGCTTTTAATTTTGTCGCTTTTAGTTGCTCTTAAATACAATAGACACCGTAGCTTATGGTCGCTTTTAAATTCTATCTTAGTCAATGGACGCTCTTAAATACATTTGACGCCGTATCCATAAGCCACCAACCGTGTCTATACGCGCCGACAATCTTTAACAGTTGAATTATCTACAAAAAGCATCGAACTTAAAATAAAAAACTAACATACACTTAAATTTTGTATGAAAATAACTACCTGCAATATCAGGAGACTAAAGGCCCACATAAACGGACTTAAGTTTCACATTCCGCATTTTATTTCTACAGTCGTTAAATTCAAATTTATGAAGGATAATATTGAAAAAAAAATAAAAATTATTACATATGGAACGGTTATGAGTAACAAATATTAGAGGAAAAATATAGTACTTAGTGCCCTTTCATAGTGTATTTTTTTTATTCATCAAAAACTATTAAGGAAGTTAGTAATTTTATTAGTGTTTTATAGGTCAACGTTTAATTGTGAACACCGTCAGTTTATAATCTTACTCGTGATATTATAAGCTCTCGAAAAATTGTGAGCTTTCAAAACCGTTCATAATTTAAGGCATTATTTTTCGTTAGTTTATAAACCATCAATGTCGAATCGTCAAATTGTGAACTGAGATCAAATCGGTATACACAAAGACTGTTAGGTAGGCTAGTTTGGTTTGGCAGCTTCAGTTGCCCAAAGGGCAAACCGCCCATCCGTCGACACTGCCAGATGAAGAAATAAATTAAATAAAAATTTCAATAAAAAAATACTGTCATGTTCTGACGAAAATGGAAGCTGGTGCATGTGGAATAATTCGTTGAACCAATCAGCGCACAGGGTGCGTTTCAAATCATGGGAATTTGATCTTAGAATTTGACGATTTGACATTGACAGATTATAAACTAACGAAAAATAATGCGTAAAAGTGTGAACGGTTTAGACAATTCAAAAATTTTCGACAGTTCATAATATCGCCGGTAAGATTATAAAATGAGGGTGTCCATAATCTGACGGTACATATATTATTGTTTCATCAAACTCATATCAGACTATTCCTAAATTATCTTCTTTCAAATTAAAAACAGAATCATGGAAATCGGTACACATACATGATTAAGAATTATCGCTGAAAAATAAACATACGGTAGTATGTATAAGGTTGCAAGTTATTAGTAACAAAATGTAAATGGCGCTACTGAACTACTGTAACTACTGTACTATTGTTACTACTGTAACTTCTACTATGGACTGATAAAATTACTACGTATTTCTACCTGAAATGTGTAATTTTAATACTTTTCAGGCATGCGAGAAAAAAATACAACCTGGAATATCTAAACTGACTTGGACATCAACAATGTCAGATGCATACATTGCCGACTGTGTAGTGCAAATTGGTGAAGTAAGTATAGTAATAAAATACGTAACATTAATAATATTTATGAAGGTTGAATAAAAAATACATTTTGTTTCAGCTACGTGATTTTGTAAATACATATAAAAATAGTAATTTAAATATAATTAAAATAATGGAAAAAATATGTGACACTCCCTTGATTGACTTTGATATTTATAATGTATTTGAGATAAACGATTTACGTAACGATATTACAGCCATGGAAACTAAAGGAACTGAAACTATTTTGGAAATGTATAAAGAAATTATAATTTATTTAGTTATAGTATACGAGGGATTCGAAGCTTACATTGGTCAGGTAAAGTGATATTTTTACTAGTAAAAATCAAGAGCAACAATCTTATGCTAATATCGCCAAAAAAACTGATGCAATTCACCGACAAGATCCGGTTATTATGTTTCATCACACTCCATCTATGTTTTTACGTGGTGCTTGCAAATGCTTATAAATTAAATGCATTTTCATAGATGGCCAAACATTGGGTTCAATACGTCAGACGGTTTGATCGTACATTAGAAGATGCCATAAGATTGTCAATAAAAGCTACCATGCAAAATATGTATAAATGCGTCCACGGTGATGGTAAGTACATAAATCAAATCAAATCAAATCAATTATTTATTCTGCAAATAGGCCACAAGGGCACTTTTACATGTCAAACGGTAATTTACAATAAAATAGTAATCTTACACAATAATAATTTAAAATGATATATAAAAGGTTAACAAATAAAGCTATGCTAAAGCTATGTAGTAAAATCTAGTCTAATCCCAACACAGAAACACAGATTGATAAGATCGCTTTAAGTGCTATTAGATGGATGAAGGACTTGCTAAGTGTTTCCTGTTCGTCCGATCGGTCGATTGGTCAATCGGCCCAATGGGATTTCTTTAACACCCTTTCCCAGAGGAAGAAAAGTCTCACTGGACCGATTGATCGGTTGAACGATCGAGCGAACGGGATACGCCCGATTTGTTTTTTTTTTTTGCCTTTAACGGCGATACTCGTTGATATCCGTTAATCTTTGTTTTCACAGAATAGGCCTTATTTCTTATTTCAGGTACTATGGCACCCTCTCCGCTGATTAAAATGAATTTGTACTTAACTGGTAAAGATGTGACATATTTACCATCACGAAATGAAATTCAACATTCATTTAGTACGATCCTTCAGGGTATTATTCTCATAATGGATAGCATTCCAAGGCTATTCGAAAAAATTTCTCTGCCTGCTATGGGTTTAAGAAGATTCTGTGATGTCATAAGGGTTGATACGGATAGTAATAAGCTACAAGTCCTGATAGATGAAGGTTTGTATTCATACGTAGTTATTATTCCACATTGGGAATAGAGTTTGACAGTTTTGCTCTATAATTACGTTAAAGTGTATGTAGTGTTACAGTGCATTGTTGGTAATCCCAATACCAAACGCATCGTGGTCGTGTAATATAATTGACGTTATAAAAAAGTACTTACAATTCGTACGTGTATTGAGAGGCGTAAGGCAAATTATACTATTACGCGCTAGAATATTAGCCGCCTGTCTCACAAAGTTTTTCTTAATATTCGTGACTAAATTAGTACTAAACTAACACTTTTATGCAAAGGCCAAAATAAATATTAATATAATAGTGATTCTTTAAATATGTTTTATAGAAGTCCAATACAACATAGGCTTAATACATGAACATATGCGCATGTGGGAACCTTACTCTTCTATTTGGAAGGTAGATAAGGATACATTTTTAGTAAAATACGGAGAAGAAAATCATACTGCGGCCGAGTTTGAGGCACTTATCAACAATTATGGTGACCTAGCGCATCATGTACAGGTTCAGGAGACCATTAATCAGGTATTTTATAAGAATAGTATTATAAAAATAAGCAAAATAATTAAAGTATTAAATTATTTGAATGTATTTACTTTATTTTCTCTATAACAGATTCATTTCATAACTCTCAATTCAAGTAATTTGAAGAAATCCATAATTAAGCACTGCATGCGCTGGCAGCTTGTATTGGGCGAGTTGTTGCGTCAGATTACAGAAAATGATGTAGATACAGTTTATGCCTATGTTGAGAAGTGTAGTGAAGAAGCCATGCAGGTACTGTACTTTACAGGTATCTTAAATTATCTGTAACTTCATTCTAGGTATATCAGCCACACCAATATTAGTCAATAACATTAACTATCTTTGGTTTACGTCAACTTTTAAGTCTTTTATTCTTTATTGCTGGCGTGTATTGAGTCACCTCAATATACAGGATGTCTCATTTAAATCGGTCAGTGTGGGAAAGTGAAACTATAACACATACGAAGATCTGTTCTCAGGAAGCATGTCATCGATTTTAATTAGAAGAAAAACTGCATTCATACGTTTAAAAAAAACCTGTACTCAGCTCGCGAATCGAACCCGGTTATTTTGAAAAAAAATAAACTTACACTATTTATTAAGCTACAGATAATATTATAGCAGATAACAAAACTTCCGGGATGGTTTAATGCAATGCCTGTGCCATATGATATGTAAAGCGGTGTATGTAACAAGTTGCGACACCAGCAAAGAGGTACAAACAACCATAGAGACAATTTAACATGCCTGAACTTGTTGAATATTGTAACGGTGGTCACTTCGAACACCTACTAAAATAAATCAAAGTATGTGAAAACAATGCATTTTATTCCTTTTAGACATCATGTTTCATAGAGCTATTTACTGTTTAAGACCTACACAATCGATATCTAAATAGAAATACTGTTTATTTTTTTCAAAACAACCGGGTTCGATTCCCGAGCTGAGTACAGGTTTTTTTTTAAATGTATGGATGCAGTTTTTCTTCTTATTAAAATAGATGACATGGTTCCTAAGAACAGATCTTCGTATGTCTTTTCCATACTGACCGATTTAAATGAGACATTCTGTATACTGGGGAGAAATTCAAATACTTTAACAGCGTGTCAATAATATTATTATTTAAGCTGGGTTTGGCTCAGAATAATGTTATCTAAGCTGGGCTCGGCTAAGTTATTTAACTTGTTTACGGCAAGTCTATGTATGTATTTATTTGCGTATATTACTGGTCAAGCAAAAATTTGTAACGTATGAAAATTACCCATTCATTCATTCAGAATGTTGTTGAAGGACTTGGAGGTAGCACGTCCAACGAGAGATTACGATCCACACGAGAGTTTATGCACGATTTGAGGGCCTACCGCGAAACGAAAACGAACTTCGTTCGAGTATCTCCATCTTTGTCGCTCAAACTAGCACGTGCGACAGAGAGGGAGATACACGAACAAATTTCCTTTTTGTTTCGCGGTAGGCCCTCTGGCAACTTGAGCTTCAATCGTTGGATACTTGTGATATCACGTCACGCGTACACGGATCCAACCACTTTTGTATCAATACAGATGCCGGCTGACCTAAAAGAACTTGCGAAGTCAATAGCAACATACGATCGTTTGATGGGTGATTTAGTACGCATGGAAAAAACTTTTCCGCCTATCACTGATAAGATTGTCACTTTAGGTAAGATTTGCTAACGTATCAAAATTCACGTTTCGGTGTACCTAGAAGATAGACCTACATAAGTATGCATGAGCAATCAAAACCGACTACTGCTGAATTAGTACTTTAGTAGTTTTAGTACCTAGTAGCCATATTGATCAGGACGCTTCTAAACAAGAAAATATTTCAGTAATTGATTTAGCTCTTATTTCAGGCAAGTTTGAAGTAGAGTTAAGTTCAGATATGGTTACTCGGCATGAAGAAATTCCTTTAATATGGACAAATTACTTGGCACTCCTCGAAGAGGCTAAAAAGCAACTTGAATTGAATAAAGACAAGTTTAAAGCTGAATTATTGGAGCAGGCGGAGGTAATCATAATATGTAAAATAAGTATACACATTGCTATGAATTTGGAAGTGATCGTTTATACAAATATTCTGTTATCTAGGAATTTAAAGAAGCGGCGAAAGATTTTTGCGACAACTTTTATCAAGCAGCGCCCATTAGTTCTGATATAACTGGTAAAGATGCTATGTCTCAACTAAAGGCATTCAGAGATCAACTAAACGCGCTTAGAGCTCAAGAACAAGAAATTCGAGATGGGCTGGCTGTATTTAATTTAACGTAAATAATAATAATGATTAATACCTACCTAACAATATTGCGTATTCGTCAGAATGTTAGGTTTAAGATACTTGCTAAGGTAGTCAATACAGATACGTATACTCTTATTCGAGCCTTTTCTGAAAAATTGCGAATTTGTATAGTTGTCACCATCAGATATATCGAAGCAACTAAGGAGCATTAAGATTTTGATACACATTATATTTGTATGTGTGTCAAAATATAAAATATGTAGGTAATAGTCAATTGTCAAGGTGTATGTTCAGATATTTTGAGCACCCCATAGACTACGATATAGTTGATGACAACTTAGCAAGATCACTTCATGTAGTATCATTTGGTATTAGTAATTATGTTAGAAACTATTTAGTAATTCATAAAGGCTAACATTATATAAACAGTCTTTAGACGGCGTTTTATATTCGATGTCACTCACACTTCCATGTATCTTCCATATTTTATAGTAGACATACCGAAAAACCTACTGTTATTATAGTTGAAAAACTTAAGTAAGGCTGTAGTTGCTCCTGCATGTAGTTGGACTATTCGAATAGTATAGTCGTGTTACAGATTTTTAATATGTAATGACAATTCGAAAAGGACAGAGCCACCTATGAGGGGGCCTTACTTACTAAAGTTTTTATCCTATACTTACAAATATTATAAAACTAGCTTGCACGCAGACATGTACTTTTTATTGGTCATTATCATTACAATCTTTAAATGAATCAAACGATTCAAATTTCGTATTTAAACAGAACTCCGGTGAACCTGGACCTACAGAGAATGGAGAAGGAACTAGAAAAGCTAGAGGAAGTCTGGGGCTTGGTGTTTCAATGGGAAGAGTCATGGGAGAAATATAAAACGCAGACCTTCTGGGAGATGGAAACAGACGAAATGGAAGAAAATGTTATGTTTTTATTCAGGTACTTATCACAAAGGAATTATTTTCAACATGATGTAAAACAAATAGGTACACGCGGGCTAGCTTATACCCATTTGGTAAAAACAATTAATGATAATTATTGATAACTTTAATATTCTATTTTAAAGGAATTTCAATCGTCTTTCTCGGCAACTGAAGGACAAGGGATGGGACATTATTGATACAACTAGAGTAAAAGTAGATGCATTTAGGCGTACCTTGCCTCTAATTGGGGACTTGAAGAATCCTTGTATGAGAGAACGCCACTGGGACAGGATTAGAACTTTAATGGCAGTGTGAGTACCTACTTATCTCTAACTACGGTAGGTAATGGAGGTAAAATTGAGTTTCATTCTATGAAACTATATATCACCTTCAATTTATCTGAGAATAATTGTTTGCTAATATATCTGACACACTCTAACGGCTCTACTAATAGGATTGTGTCTAATATTTTTGCACTTCTTTTTTCCTCCCTGTGCGCGCTCTAAAATCATGTCATTTCGCCTCGTGCGGACGCCATAACTCGAGAAATATTATGCGTACGAAGGAGATAGTTATATATCCATGATTCGATTTTAAAGGTTATGACGTATAGCGATTAAAAAATGTACCAGCCCCCCTAGCACACTAGGTTTTATGTTCGACATAAAGCATTTGTCCCTCTTGCACTAGCATATTGGCCAGAGTGGGACGAATGCTTTATGTCCGACATAAAACTTAGCGTACTATAGCCCCTCAGGTCCTTTAGACATAGTCCGCACAGAGTTAAATTTGAATAAATTCAGTGCGAGTACCAGGTCTTGATTAGTGGGCCTGGTAGCAGCACTGAGCGAGTGTCAGCGGAGGAGGGGCGCGTGCGCCGCCACTATAGTGCTGTCGAGTGCTTTGTTTGTTGTCGATCGTGCGGACGTGTTTTCGGCTGTTCGGTGTGAATCGCGTGGTAAATTTAACGTGATTTGATATGGCGTCAAATAATGTTAATTCGAAGTGACGATAAGTTTGAAATATTTCCCTTTAAAAACCCTAAGCCTCATATTCCGCCAGAAAAATCGAATACAAAGTTAAATTTATCATCACCTAATTCTACCACGGTGAATTCAGCTTTAGAAAATAATCAAAACAGTATTGAATCATTTTCTGGATCTGACAGCGAAAATGGACCGACAAACATACCCACAAAAAGGCAGACAAGAAAATTTAAAAAATTAAACCTGAATGCAAACAATGTCAAAAATCATATTGTTTACCATGTTTCAATGAAAAACATTTTTAATAATTACTATTCTTCTCTTCCTTTGTAATAAAATTGTCGATTTGATGTATTTGTTTCATTGGCCCATCCCTATTATTATATTTTCACTTCTCATGCTCTAAAAGTTCGTCTTTATGTCGTGCGTAGGCGACATAAAGTCGCTTTTTATGCTCTAGAGCATAAAGTAAAATCTTCGTCGAAGACCAAGGCAATCGCTGCAACAGCCACACAAACATCTTTAACTTCATACAACAACCTCTTTATTTTATTTCGTTTCGTTCGTATTCTAAGACCAAGGCAAAGATATCAACAGCCAAAGTACACAATAAAACTTCATGAAATAAACTTATAATTTGTATTTCGTCTCATTTATTATTTTTTATATTTGTTTATTTTTCAATTTAGTAGATCAGTATAGTATTTAAGCCATAACAACAACTTATCATAGTTATAAAAAGAAAATGTTTTTATAACTGAGCAGTATGTAACGACCTTAAGTCAGGTGTCACGTCCCTACAGAAAAAAAAAGAAAAAAAAGTTAATTGGCGGGAACCATAATTATTTTTTCATTGTAATATTTGTGTTACAACTTGAAATTGTTTTTTGATTAACGATAAATAATGTCGTCAAGCGAAGAGGAAATAACACTCACTCCTAACACTTTAATGGAGCGGCACGCGGAAAACGTCGTTGAACAGATATTGCCGTCGAAATCTAAGCGAATTTATCTTACCGCTTATGAAAATTTCATGCGTTGGAGGGCGGAAAAACAAGTGAATAGTTTCTCAGAGAGCGTTTTCTTAACGTATTTCAACGAATTATCTAAGAAGTTTAAGCCGTCTACACTATGGAGTGTGTATTCTATGCTCAAGACTACGCTGCAGATGAAAAACGACGTGCATATAAAAACCTACGTGAAGCTCACATGTTACCTGAAAAGGCTTTCCACTGGGCACAAAAGTGTAAAATCCAGGGTTTTCAATGCGAATCAAATCGAAACATTCTTAAAGACCGCTCCGGATGTAAGATATTTGGCTGCAAAAGTACGTAAAACTCTACATTGTTAAACAGCAATTTAATATTGTACAATAATTCATTACCTAGTACTTATATTAGTGTGCAACGTTGTAATAATGATTACTATTTTAATTGTAGGTGGCGCTCATATATGGAATCAGTGGTGCATGTCGAGGTATAGAACTTATCAACATTACTGTGGATGACGTGAAAACGGACACTCAGTTGCAGGCTATAAACTTACCTGACACAAAAACAAATAAAGAAAGAACATTCGTCGTCAAAGGCGAATACTTAAATATAGTTAGAAAGTATCAAGCCCTACGTCCAGAAAATGTGGCAACGAAACGGTTTTTCCTTAATTATCAAAACGGGAAATGTACACGGCAACCCATAGGACGCAATAAATTCGCTGCAATGCCAAAGGAGATAGCAGCCTTTCTCAAATTAGAAAACCCTGAAAAGTACACAGGCCATTGCTTTCGACGAACTTCAGCTACGCTGTTAGCCGATTCTGGAGCAAATCTCACAACATTAAAGCGACATGGCGGCTGGAAGTCTGACCAAGTGGCAGAGGGCTATATTGAGGAATCCATAGAACAAAAAGCTAAAATTACCGACTTGATTACCGAAGGAATCGACATAGTCCCAAATGAACCAGGCCCATCTAGTGCTAACTTACCATTGGAACAGAGCTTAAATGGTAATCCCGTTTCTTCAAAAGAACCTGAAGTTGACAATATGCCAAATATCGCATCACAAATACAATCTAATACAACATTAAATATGCCAGGAAAAACGATTACTTTAAATATTTCTCATTGCTCTAATGTAACTTTCAATTTTAATTAAATTAGCATTTACTATATTTACATGTTGCTGTTTCATTTCCTCGCAATCGAAGTGAAAAGTAGAGTGTACAACTCGTCCATAAAACCCATTTTACACTCGACTTTATATCTATCCTCGCTCGCAAGCTCGCTCGGATGGATAAACGTCTCGAGTAAAATGGTGCGTTTTATGCACTTGTTGTACAATCTACTATTTAGTAATGCATTACCAGGTTTAAAATACATGGCATAAATTTTTATTGGTGCCTTAACAGGTCTAGAAAACCTGGTATCTTTTTGTAAAAAAAAACAGTCATTTTCGGTCCAATTCCCGGGCGAAGCTAAGTTTGAATAGGTACATTCTTGAACTAGATACACGTGAAATTTCATTTATTCACTTTTAATACTAGTGATCTTGTACTCATATTTATATGAACGACTTTCACCCCGTTATTTAAACCTGGTTCGCATCAGACGAAACTCTACTACCCGGCAAAAAATACCTGGTATCGCATGGTATGAAAGTACATAAAAATCCGTCCCGCAGTTAACGTGTTAATAAAATAGATACAACTAAAAAAGTGGTTTAATTTACCTACCTTTTTCAAATACTTATGCATATTATTACCTTTTGTTCAGAGAATTCGATCAAAACTCTGAAGATTTTAAACTGGATCTAATCATGAAACTTAACTTCCAAATATATGCTGATGAAATAGCAGAGATTTCGAAAGCAGCAACCATGGAGTTAAACATAGAAAATGGATTAAAAGCAATTCGAGAAATTTGGAAAAATACGACATATGATATGGCACACCATCGCGATGAAATTTATAGGATCAAAAACGTCGAAGATGTTATGCAGGTTTGTTATCTGTTTAAATGACTAGGAACATTGAGCTCAAAACTATATCTATGGAGAGGTAAACGAAGGAAAATAACTATTATAAATCTTATTCTAAGGCATAATTTAGGCATCCGTGGGTTAGTTACAGTTTATGTATGTACCGTAATATTCCTACTTCGCTCCAAAATTGACTCCACTTTTTCGAATTGCATCACATATTTTATACATATAGAGTTACTAGCTTTTGCCCGCGGCTTCGCCCGCGTAGTAAGTGTAATTTTGCAATAACTGTTGAATTAAATACCCTTATCACGAAACAAATTATTTTAATTAAATATTTTGTTTTCGTGTTATTTTTAACGAGGAAGTTACCCCGATCATTTTATAATCGATATGATACAGAGAAAGAATATAATGGAAAAATAAACCATCTTCGTCTGTAGCCCCCGACAGGACTCGAACCTGCGACCTTTCTATTAACGCTAGACTGCTCTACCAACTGAGCTACGTGGACATTGACTTACGCTGTGTATTTCTGCATTACATTCCCGCTAAGACTAGCGCCCTCTGTATCGTGTTATAGACTTGTTTCACAGCCTTGGCACACCTCTAATGGGCGAGCTTATGCTCACTCCATTCTCATCGAACCACATCAGGTAGTTTCGGACAAGCGAGAGAGATGGCGCTGGTGTACATTTAAATACCCTTATCACGAAACAAATTATTTTAATTAAATATTTTGTTTTCGTGTTATTTTTAACGAGGAAGTTACCCCGATCATTTTATAATCGATATGATACAGAGAAAGAATATAATGGAAAAATAAACCATCTTCGTCTGTAGCCCCCGACAGGACTCGAACCTGCGACCTTTCTATTAACGTCGTCTATAACACGATACAGAGGGCGCTAGTCTTAGCGGGAATGTAATGCAGAAATACACAGCGTAAGTCAATGTCCACGTAGCTCAGTTGGTAGAGCAGTCTAGCGTTAATAGAACTGTTGAATTGTTACGCCGACAGCGGCCTACTTACTGACTTACTTCCCTTATGAATAACCATTCGTCAAAACCCGTTATGGTAAATAATTTTTTATTTCCTATTATTTTTATTCCCGTGTGGTGACGGGTTAGAATTTCACCACCCCCTTTCTTCCCGTGGGTGTCGTAAAAGTCGACTAAGGGAGCAGGGTTGAAGTGTGTTGTGGGCGATGGGCTAACAACCTATCACTGCAATTTGCCCAGCTTTATGCTAAAAATGGCGCTGGAACATAAGTTTCATGTGCTCTGCCTACCGCTTTTGGTAATAAAGGCGTGAATTGTACTAACTAAAGTACTTTTTTTGTATCTTAATAAGTAATCTTCCTACAAAGTTTCAAGTCTCTAGTTCAAAAAATAATGTTTCTGTCATACAAACTTTGCACCCCTCTTTAACCCCCTTAGGGTTGGAATTTCCAAAAATCCCGTCTTATCCTTTGCCTACGTCATAAAAGGAAGTTCTGGTGTAAATTTCAAGTTTCTAGCTCAAAAAATAAAGTTCCTTCATACAAACATTGCACCCCTATTTAAACCCCTTAGGGGTGGAATTTTCTAAAACTCTGACAGTTCTTTTTTGTATTCTAATAAGTAATTTTTCTACAGTTTCAAGTTTCTAGCTCAAAAAATAAAGTTCACTCTTACAAACTTTGCACCCCTATTTAACCCCCTTAGAGGTAGAATTTTCAAAACGCAGAAAGTTCTTTTTTGTATTTTATTAAGTAATCTTCCTACAAAGTTTCAAGTCTGCAATTCAAAAAATAATGTTTCTCTCATACAAACTTTGCACCCCTATTTAACCCCCTTAGGCATGGAATTTCCAAAAATCCCGTCTTATCCCTTGCCTGCGTCATAAAAGGAAGTTCTGGTGTAAATTTCAAGTTTCTAGTTCCAGTAGTTTCGGATACAAACTTTGCACTCCTATTTAACCCCCTTAGGGGTGAAATTTTCTGAAACGCTGAGAGTACTTTTTTCTATCCTTATAAGTAATCTTCCTACAAAGTTTTAAGTCTAGTTCAAAAAATAATGTTTTCCCCATACAAGCTTTGGACCCCCATTTCACCCCCTTAGGGGATGAATTTTGAAAAACTCCCCTAGACTTTATAAGGAACCTACGTGTCAAATTTAGAATCCTAGAACCGGTGGTTTGGGCTGTGCGTTGATAAGTCAGTCAGTCAGTTAAAGATGGTACTGGTTATGATTTTATCGGAAATATGTACTCATTGCCTGTATTTTAGGTTGAATTTTGGTGCAGTTTATTGATATTTTAGATTTTTCAAAACTTATTTTTGGAGCAAAGTAATCTGTATGAGGCGGGAAACTTTGCTCCAAGACAATCTTTCCTTGTATTCTGCTTTATTTCTGCCCTGGAGCATTAATTAACGTGTTTTAGCTATCAATTATCTGTTCGATGATTATTGGAGAAACAGAAAAACACAATTTTGGGTCAAAATATATATGTTAAGTCTACTTTTAAGGTTCCCATGTAACTTGAATTGTCATGTGATGTTGAATAAAGTTTTTCTATTCTATTCTATTCTAAAATCACATTCGTTTTTATCGATCAATCGAGTACTTTCTATTTGCATTGCAATCAGTCTTAAACTGTAATAATTCTTATAATTAAACAAAAGGTATCAAAAAAATCAACGTTAATAAACGTTTGGTAAATTATTGCTATTAATTGCAACCATCTAAACTAAACAGATCAGGTAGCTTACCTATACAAACAAAACAAAAGATCCAGGTAACTGTTACCAAACGTAAACAAAACAAAAAGAAACTTAAGTGATCAGGTTTTCTAAACAAAACAAAAGGAAAACTTAGTATAATACAACAAACTTAAACACCGCATAAATAAGACGAGTTTTATTCTATTCCTGAACTAGACCATTTGGTCTAGTTCAGGAATAGAATAAAACTCGTCTTTCTCCTTTTTTGGGAACGTTTATGCATCCTAATACGTCCGCCCATTTGTACGTAATTTCATGTTTGGGTTTTGGCCATTTCTAATTTTTGATAGATCTTTGCATGGCCAATATTGTAGGGCCTTTCCCAGATATTCCCGTTATCACGCCAGGGTAAAGTGGAGCAAAATATCCCCAAAACCATGTGCATAGTATGACCGTCCTAAAGTTATTTTTAATTTCGAAACTGTTGTAACACTAAAATACCATGCTCTCAAATACTTAATGAAGTTATAAATGAAATAATAAAACAATTACCTAAATTCATCCAGAGATTTTTAAGATTCAAACAGATTTTCTGCATGCATCGGTTGCATCCACGCGTTCTGAAGTTTTGACAGCTACTGTCAAAATATTTAAACTTTTGACAATCCATCCCACCGTTGTTGCAAGGTGAAATCTCACGTTACCCGATAAAATCATTTAAATTTACAAAGTTAACAAGCATAGTTACCACCCTAGGAGCAAAGTAGGACCATATTACGGTATGTATGTAAGCACTTTATTGTACACAATAACAGGTTAAAGAATATACATTTCACACAATAGATCAAAGTACAAAGGCGAACTTATCCCTATAAGGGATCTCTTTCAGCTAACCGAGCAATTGAGAGGAAGGTAGGTAGAACGAGATAGGCAAACTTATACCGTGTAATATGTACAAAAACACAGAGAAAATGAAAACCAAACCTAATAGGTATTAATCCTAGACAAATAAAAACATGCCAATACATATATAAATAGACAATATAAAATATAATACACCATCATATGTAATATATATATCGCAAATATACAATAAATAAATAAAATCTACATATATAAGTTTAGTAGTATGACTCTGAATCTAATAGTATGAGATGCTAAAAAAGCCAACAGCTGTCATAATTACACTACTGATTGGTAATTGTAATCTATTGGCCGGGTCTCCAACGAATGTTTTGTCACAAATTTTATATTGTTTCGAATATGCCTGTTAACCTAATTTTGTTTTTAATCTAACTCTTGCTTCGTGCAATAAGTGATGTGTGAAATTACACAATATCACGTACCTATAAATACTATGTTGTTTGTACTTACTAGAATAAAAGAAAAATTAAGTGATTTTCAAAATGAAAACAAAAACATCTTATTTATAATTTTACGCGGCGCTGAATCATAAATCCTTTCTTATCTTATACAGTTCTTGGAAGATCATCAAGTTCAGCTATCATCGATGAAATCGACCAAATATGTTGAACCATTTATAAAAGAAGTGGACTATTGGGAAAAATCATTGGGTTATGTTGCTGAGTGCATTGAGGTAATGCCATGGATTTTATTTCTATTGTTGAATAGTACATTACATTTAAATGTAACAGTTTTATATACACTTTAGATAGCCTTGCAAGTACAACGACGCTATCTCTATCTCGAGACAATATTTGGCGGCGAAGATATAAGGAAACAACTTCCGAAAGAAGTGGTAGTTTTTGATAAGCTTACCGCTGATTGGACGGATATTACTAAAAAGTAAGTTGTTATGCCCTTCAAATAATGTAATCTATAGTATTTTTTTAATGTCAGTTATCTCGGTATGTAGCTTGTTTTGCTGTCCTAGACAGAAACTGTTCTACTTAAATGGCACGTAACGAATAAATCTATGCAAATTAGTTTGCATGTTCTCAAATATATCAAGGGTCGGCAACGCCCATGTTACTCCTTTGGATTTGCATGCGTCTATAGGCTGCGGTGTCCGTTTACCATCAGGCGGGCCGTACGCCTGTTTGCCACCGTTGTTGTATTAAAAAAAATGTAAAGTGGCCGTCAATAGAACTTGCTAACTATGTAAACAAACCGTCATACTGAAATTGACATTAAATGTCAATTTCAATACATTGTTTGTTTACATAGTTAGCAAGTTCTATTGACGGCCACTTTAGGTATTCATATTTTATACAATATATTGTTCTACTTAAATGGCACGTAACGAATCAATCTATGCAAATTAGTTTGCATGTACGTATTTATATTTTATTTAATATATTAGTAATATAATATTACACAGCCTGTTACACATTGAAAACTTTAAATATTTCGAACAGTATGTATGCTGGAAAGAACGCAGTAGAAGCCTGTTTATTCAAGCCTGCGCCTTACGTTTACAACAAGCTTAATGGAATGATAGAAAATTTAGATGGAATTTTACGGTCACTGGAAGTATATTTGGAAACCAAACGCCAAATATTCCCAAGATTTTATTTTATATCCAACGACGATTTACTAGAGATACTTGGGAATTCTAAAAAGCCGCAGTTAATACAGGTTCACCTAAAAAAGCTTTTTGACAACGTTGTTAAGATACGAATTGACAAGGTAAGAAATAATACGTATCGATTAGTATCGTATCGTAGTTAGCTTTCTTATTGGTAAAACTTTAAGCACCGTGGTTCGTATGAAACTGACTTGAAGCAAGATTTAACTAAAAAAAAAACTAGACTTACTTTAGGTGTGGTGAGGTTAGGTTAGATGTCCTAGTTGGTAAGAATGGTATGATTATAGATTAGATTAGATTATTTTATTTCATTTTGAAAAAATACATGTCATTTCATAAAATTAAAAAAGCATGGATTCACAAAAAGATCTTCAGAATAAAAAACAATAATAAATAATAGTCAATAAAATTCCAATTTTAAATGAAAACAAACATGAGAAACAAAATTACTAATAATAAGGCAACAGGAACAATTTAATTACTTAATGATAAATGGTACAATGTCAATTATGAATAATAGCTAGGCCAGGCCATGTGTATGTGATATAATATAAGCAAAACTACCTAGATAATTGCTTATGCCGACTTATTTTTGTGCAAAAGCGGCTACAGGGCGGTGGTGTAGAAAACATACACATCCGCAACCGCGAAATTTTCGCTTAAATTTCAACATCTGTAAAAATCGATGCGGTGCTTTTGCGCACCTCCCGTGTGGCGATCAATTTCTGAAAATCAATCTTCAAGCGATTATTCCTTTCTCAAAATTTTCCAATCGAATCTTTTCCTGATAGTTTTTTCCTAGAGGTTAAAAAATCTGACACGCACTATCCAAGAATAATTGCATCAACGAAGCTTGGGATACGGAACTTCTATATATTTGTCAAATTAAGAATGAACAGGGCTAGATAATTGCGTAAATTATGTAGCACTGCACCTTTGACACAAATATCCAAAAAGGGAAAGACTGAAAAAGAGAGAACTATCCCAATCCCGAAATAATCGTGGATGAGTAAATAAACCTGTTATTTTCATCAAGGTACGTTGAAAATAACATAGTAGATATTTTCATTATGTATATGGCAGCACCAAATCTTTAAAAACGTCATAAGTGAACGTCACGTAAATGTCATTTACTCCCGCTCTGTCACTGTCAGGTCAGTGTCAGTTGCACTATGGTTGCACTGCACGTTGCACGGTAGGGCAAGGGCACGAATAATATTGATAATATTAGTATAGACTTTGACTTGGTTTATTTACCGCACTGCATGATATTTATTTTAAACTTAGCTTAACTGCTATCTAAATTGAAGTGAACCTACAATGCAAGATGATATTGAAAAGTTATACTTTGTACCTTTATCAACGGTGGTGAGTAAACTTGTTTATTAAACTGTAACTTTTTTTTGTCTTAAGTACTTGTACCCTGTACACTCATTGTTGCATTGCCCATTGTGTTTTTTCCCTTAGTTAGGCCACATGCTTGATACTACCGCCGGGCAAAGACAAGCCAAAAGCCAAAGACATCTTTCTTTTCTTGAAGCGTTTCAATCCCTCGCAGCAGCAGTCTGGATAGTATTAGACAGACAGTTCATATTCACAGGATAAGGTGGCCTTAGCAACATTATTAATTGCACTAAGTTTCATTTGTCTAGCTTTTAGTTTAGATTTTAATGATGATACCTTGTCACTCGTCCCTGACAAAGTTGTTTTGTTCATTGTGATTTAAATGCAATATATTTGTATTTTTTTACAGGACAAAGTTGTTAAATATATCAAAAATTCAACAACACCCGAGTCTCAAACATGTCGCCGCAGCCTTCTGCATCTGCAGAGAGCCCACAACCAGTTCCACAAGCACGAACCAGGGACTACTCTGTTTATGAAGAACATTTTCTTCCGATGTGTTAGGTCAGCCATTTATTCCCATGACTGGGATAAACTCTTATACATCCTCACAAAGAGTACTATCATGGATAATAGAAGATGTATGTATAAGGAAGATATTAATACTGAACGGATTAGATTTTATATGAAGGTAAGAGTGATGTAAAGTTTCATTTAGAATATTCCAGATTATCATATAGTTTTTTTATGTAGGTCTAACATAAAATCGGGATGCGGGGTCATCAAACACATTCAGACTAAATAACAATAATAGCGAACAAATAAAAAGCGCGTCTGGTCTCGGTCATAGGTAAGGCGTTCTTTCTTGTGGTGAATTGCACTACATCCGCATCAGCAAAAACTGCATCGATTTTTGCAGATGCTGATGTCGAAATTTATGCGGTTCTGCGCGAATGCGGATGCGAACGTCCGCAACATCCCTGATAGGTACCTACATACATTTCATAGAGGCTGGGTGCAAATGACAAATATTAAGCACAATTTTACATTTTAACGTCAAACATTGTACTGAGATGACAGTTGTGTTTTGCATCAAGCCCTTATTAAAGTTTTTTTTTCATTTCCTTTAACAATGTTTTATATTAATTTACATATGTTTTGTTAACAGTGAAATACCTCATTTTAATTAATTCATTAAAAAACAATTTTCACTTAGTAGAATTCTTTCAGGCCTACACAATACTGTTGATGAACCACCCATATGCTAAAGCAAACTTGTTGCTGGATGACTACATGCACATGGTTCTGGCGTGCCGCTCGCCGGAGAGCAGGCAGGCGGTGCTGAAGGTCCTCGTGACGCTGACCGACACACTCTACTCCAAAGTGTCAGCCAACCGTAGAAAGAGACCAGAGAGGGATATGGATGAGCTGGTAATCCCTCCCTAAAAAAATACTAGCCTTCACATGGTAACACTGCTAGTCGGAAATTAAGTACAGGCACTCTTTTTTCTTCAGTGCAAACTTTGTAAAATGAGATAAAATTTAACTTGAATAAAATAATAAAGAGGTGCGCGTTTTTACTGTGTTATTATTGCTTCCTCTACCACAAGTCGACATGATTCGTAGGAAATTAGCTTCAATTAAAAGTATGTTTGGGCTAAATCGCAATTTACCACTGGAATCAGGAATTACTCCATACATTCACATATACAATAAATATATATATATACATATGTCGCAGGCATATTGTATAATCCGCCGTTTTACATAAAAGCTTGCTGTTTCACAAAACAGCGCTGTTTGTTTTGTAATACGGCGGGTTGACCATCAGGCGGATTGTATACCGCTGAATGAAAATCCGCTGGAATGTGTTCGGCGGATTGCCGTTATATTGTAATACACCTAGCTGTAATGTAATACGGCGGATTGCCCCTATATTGTAGAACGTATCGTAACCGGGTTAGAATTTCACCACCCCCTTTCTTCCCGTGGGTGTCGTAAAAGCGATGGGCTAGCAACCTATCACTGCAATATCACATTTTGTCGATCTTTTATACCCACATTTATACTAAAAGTGACGCTGGAACATAAGTTTCATGTGCTCTTGTCAACATAGCTAAGTAGTATTTCTGAATGTCCCTACTTTCCCTTGACAGAAAGCCGCATTTTGGTTGAAAAAGTGTTGTACCTTTATTTACCGTATCAGTTTACACTAAACAATAAAAGACAATCGCTTTGTTTACCGCTTTACAATTAAAGATAATCGTATTCAGCCTAGAAACATAATCTGCAGCTTACCTATTTTAAAAGGGAAATTAGCATCTTCTTTGCTCAATTAAGGTGTTTCTTTTACTTATTATTTTTTATTTAATTAGTTTATTTATTTAATAAGTACAATTTATTAATACTAAAAATTAAAACATAGCCCCACAAAACTGTAGTAGTTAACAGTTTGAGTCAGTAGGCATAAATTAATATAAATAACAGTGTAATATACATACTTACTGTCCATAAATCAGTAATACATACTAAACCTTCTAGGTGTTACTTAAGTACATCTAGGTAATGCGTTTTTAATAGTCTTTTGAATTTGCTTTTATTTTTTTCAAGTTGGTTTCAGGCAAACTATTCAGTAGGTATGGGATACGCTTTTTGAGACTTCTGTCCCCATAGTAATTATTTATCCTAGGAACGGTATGATCAATGGGTTTTAGTGAAGAATACTCAGAGTTATGTTCCAGACAGCCGTGGTTATTAGTAGCAAGTAGATACTTATGTTTCATGCTTACCGGTAATATTCTACAGATTTTAAAGGGGTGCGTAACGATCGATATAAAAACTTTTGATATATTTTCACTGGATATAACGAATAAAGGATATAATGCACATTTGATATAACAACTTGATATATTCTCATGTGATATAATTATCAACAGATATAATGAACTTGTAATATAACAACTATTAATCTAACAGTCATAACACTCATAACTCATAACGTATAGGTAACATACATGGGATATAACTTTGTTCGATATAAAACTCAGTTGGTATAATGTACTATTGGCATAATCTGGAATACTATACTATTATTTCTTACCTATTTTACTCTACGGCAGGTTGGTGTAGGTACGACGACGAGTAACCACTAACACACTACAGTATAATAGTCACTGATAAACTGGTAACACAAAGTATATTTTCGTATAGGAATTATAATATAGAATACTAGGATAGGGCTGGCAACAAAATGGGGTCGCCCCCCGCAGAACAAAAACGACAAACAATTGTAACAATGGTATTATTTGTAGGTTAGGTTAGGGTTAGCTTGTGTCCCTTAGAGCGGAAATAGGCACCCCGCGAAGCGGGGTGACGTCGGCACGCTGGCGGTTAGGTTAGGTTTAGGTTAGGTTAAAATAATTAACGTGTGTGTAAAAAACAAAATTATATCTTACAAAACATTAATATCCAATATACATTATATCCATTAAACGTTATATCAAAAATGTATTATACTATTTGAACATTATACGCCATGAAATTATACTGATTGTTGTTATACCAAACGTTTATTATATCCCTTGAGTGATTATATCCAATAAAATTATATTAAATGTTGTTATATCCAGTGAAAATATATCAAAAGTTGTTATACCAATCATTACACACCCATTTTAAAGAGTTGTTGAGTTACAACCGATTTCCAACGTACAGTCAAGGAAATTGAAACACGTACCTTTTTAGCTCTTGTTACTATGACAATAAGGCATAAAAAGGTACGTGAATACATTTCCCTGACTGTACAGTAATAAGGATGTATTTCAGAACGCTCTAGGCCTGCCTGTAGCCAAAGCCATGATGTCGGAGGACGGTGAGTGCATCGAGTGGCGGTACAACCTGATATTAGACGGGCCTGCAGAAATCTGGTTGTTGGGGCTAGAGCATACTATGAGGACCGTGCTGAGAGACGTGAGCTTTATTCACTTTAGATGTAGTTTAGTTAGTTAGTTATACTGGGCGTTTCCCCAAGTCGACATCCAGTGTGCCTATTTTGCGTGAATCGGTGGGGTAGCGCTACTCTAACCACCCCAGCTCCAGAAAGTTTGTGAGTGCCTTGGTGTTGCTGACTGCGTCCCATAGTGTGCCCGGAGACCCTGGGTGTTTTTTCCTGTATACTTCTACCTGCTTACAGTCCAGTAGAATGTGTTTAGTTGTTTCCTCTGCTTCCATGCACTTAAGATGTATCTAGCTGCCCCCCGGCTTCGCCAGCGTATTGCAAACAACGCAGGCAAATAAGCGGGTTAAAATATAGCCTATTACCTACCATCCAGCCCTCCGAATCGCTAAACTTAAGTGCCAGTGGGCGGGGCACATTGCACGTAGAACCAATGGCCGTTGGGGCGGAAAGGTTCTCGAGTGGCGACCACGTACCGGAAGGCGCAGCGTGGGTAGGTGGACTGATGACCTGGTAAAGGTCGCGGGAGTCCGCTGGATGCGGGTGGCGCAGAGGACGGGTCATTGTGGCACTCTTTGGGGGAGGCCTATGTCCAGCGGTGGGCGTCTTTCGGCTGATATGATGATGATGAGCATCCAGAAAGTCCATTCTACACGCAAGAATTTTTGAAATCGTGTAAGCGGTTCCGAAGATTACATATAGGTAGGTACTTAGGTACACACTTACAAAGCTACAATCGCACAGACTTTGCCTCTTTATAATATTAGTACCTAGATAGACTAGTTTCTGGCAGTACTTAGTCTTCGCGAGTTCTTCTTCCGTTTGAATACAACTGCTGTCATCCTAAACATCGTGAGTTACGAAAATATCTGAACCTGTTTGTTGTTTTCTAGAATTTGATTTTAACCCGCGCGGCGCTTCGTAAATGCAAATACCAGCGTGAAACGTGGATTAACGACTTTCCCGGCCAACTCGGGATCACTTGCAGCAAGGTAACTGACCGTGGTAGATATTTTTTACCGCTTTTTTACGCTTTGCCTCCCGCATGTCGCCAGCGCCCCGTTATACAACGTGTTGATAAAATAACGCAAAACCTGAAAACCGTTTGTTCAGAATCAAAAATAGAATGCGAAAAAAATAAAAATAATTTTTTTGACGCGATTTATTTACGCCCCAGTCGGCCAACGCTCCATACAAATGTAAAAAATAAATCGCGTCAAAAAAAATTTTTTTTTTTCGCATTCTATTCTCGATTCTGAACAAACTGTTTTCAGGTTTTGCGTTATTTTATTAACACGTTGTATATCGTCATACCTCTTTACCCGCGCGCCGAGCAGGGGAGGACTGGGTTAAGGGGTAGACCTATAGAGTCCTATTTGATCTACCAGCAGAGATATTTCTATAATTTTGACATAGATCTGACATAGATAAAGAAATTATTAATTAGCCGATAAATGTCTACTTTTACTACTAAGTAGGTACTTACAGGAGTTACAGGGCCGTCTTTAACATATTGGACGCCCTGGGCATATTAGGATAATGGGGCCCCTATGACTTTGTATTTGATCTGAGGGGGGCCCCTATCGATCGCGGGGCCCTGGGGTACTGGGAAAGAGGGGTCTGGGTAGGTACTAGCTACCCACGCGGCTCAGCCCGCGTATTGACAGACAGAACCCACATGAAATCGCGGGATAAAAAAATGCCTTAGTTGCCTAGGTATCATACCTAATCCACCTTCAGCGCTGATATACTAAGGTAGCGAGGCGAGCTCAAGGCTCGCCTACCGGCAACCATCCAGTACAACTTCGTCGGTGGGGTATTATTGCGCTCGTACCTTTGCAATAAAGAGGGTAATCGTTGATACCAAATCCAGCACACACAGTCGCTTTGGCCGAAATCGTCAGGGCAGCGCCATCGTCATCATCATCACCTAATGTTTATCATCTAAGTATTGCAGGTAGGTATTATTAGCACCACTGGTTAAACGAACTACGGATTAATCCAAGTAGGTGTAGACCTTTTTGCATTCGAGTAAGATTGAAATTGACAGTTCGACGACTGTGACATTGCAGTCAGTGCATCATCTTTCATCGACCTTATCTCTGAGCAATAAAGTCCTAGAACCACCTAGAAGCCTAGAACGTATAGGTACATGGTACCTACATGTTAATGCTGCTGACTGTACCTGGGGCCCTGGTGCCCATACCACAAAAGTTTGTAACTTGTAGTACCTACACAAGCGGAATCCTCTTTTCAACTCCTGTTAGCTGGCCCCTGGTATGGGTACCTATTGTCTATGTAATTATAGCGCACAAAATAATGAAATAACTATGTCGTCAGATCATGTGGACCTCAGACTGCACTCGCACTCTCGCGCGATGCGAGCTCATGAAAGAAAAGAAGCCTATGAAGAAATTGCGGAAAAAACAGAACATTATTCTAAATACTCTCCAGGCTATGTCGCGGAAAGATATTCCGAAGATCCTGCGGGCCAAGGTCAACGCACTGTGTGTCATCGAGATACATTCCAGGGATATGGTTGACAAGATGTACAAAATGGGTAGGTAGACTAACAGGGCCTCTACTCTTTAAAAACTTTCAAAGCATTACTTCTTAATAGGGTTTCCCCTATCGTACCGTATCTCGGATTCCTTCTATGGGATATATTACGGTTTCTTCATAACAAAATACTCTATTTTGAGAAGAAATTATTCAATTCTTTTAAATTTATTTCTGTTACGAATTCAAAAGGTGTAAAAAGGGCCATTATATACTAGGGAAAGTGACACGGCACAGCGATGTCCCACTGAAGGTTAATCTGTTTCGATCCCGTGAGAAGAGTGCAGTAGGCGAGCACAATTTGACTTGGGCAGTGGTTTTTAAAAGGCCTTTTTTCAACAGTAAAAGTCTTATAGAATTGCTATTACGTACCTAAATAATCAAAATAAAATACAAAAACATTACGATATTGGTTCCATAACACTGGCGTTGGATCTTACTTACTGTTGTAGCGCAACGTCCCAAAGTGGATCTTGGCCACCGATACTAAAGATCGCCAGGCTTCCCTGTCCAATGCCTTCCTTGGATCTTGCCATGTAATAAATCCATATCTATACTAATATTAATGCGAAAGTGTATGTGTGTGTTTGTTTGTATGTTTGTCCGTCTTTCACCGCAAAATGGAGCGACGAATTGACGTGATTTTTTAAGTGGAGATAGTTGAAGGGATGGAGAGTAACATAGGATAGTTTTTATCCCCGTAATCATCCCCTAAGGGGGTGAAATGGTGGGGGTAAAAGTTTGTATGGACCTGCGATATAAACGAGTTCCACGCGGACGGAGTCGCGGGCAGAAGCTAGTATTAAAATAAATGTGATAGTTGTTTCGTACTAGACGAGTATCGTGGACCTCCGGCAGACGTACCTAGATACTGCAGGCGTGCATTGTTGTTGTGTAAGCAATACGTATCGTCTGATCTGCTCCGAAGCGAATGGATATCGTTTCGTCAGTATCTCTTTATGGCGATTGATGTGTGATTTTAGGCTGCATGACGGTGTCTGCGTTTGAATGGTTCTCCCAGCTCAAGTTCTACTGGGACCGCGAGCGCGAGGACTGCTACATCCGCCAGACGAACACCTGCTCCATATACACTTACGAGTACATCGGGAATTCAGGACGGCTTGTGATAACGCCGTTAACTGACAGGTGACAGAAAATCTCTTGATTAATTCGGTACTTATGCGTATCGTGGAGAATCTGTCATCTCAGTACAATTTTAGGTTTTATGGTTGGTGTCATAGGGATCAAGATTCACTGCGATACGTATAGCATTGTTCGTGAGTTCGTCTCCTCCTCAGAATTCCAGTTCTCATTTCACCTTAGGTGATGATTAGGTACGGGGAAAAGTATCTCCTGCCATATTATTTTAGTTGAAGCGTAAAAAGGTACATAAGCAGACGCACAGTTTTACTATATTAATCAGCTAAGTATGGATTTAGCTGTTTAATGAGGGTCTTCAAGTCAGAAACTTGAGTGCTGTCCGAAGAGAATTGATTAAACCTTCTTGTTCTCACTCCATTTTGGCATCCTCCACAGATGCTACATTACCCTGACTACGGCACTGAACCTTTTCCGGGGCGGTAGTCCTCAGGGCCCTGCCGGAACGGGCAAGACGGAAACAACTAAAGATTTAGGGCGTGCTTTGGCGCGATGGGTCGTAGTGACAAATTGTTCTGACGGACTGGACTACAAATCCATGGCCAAGTGCTATGCAGGTACTGATACATCATTATAAGCCTTTTTTACTTTATCCATCAGTTCTGTTATGGATGCTGTAGGGTACCCAGGATCATGGCTTTAATCTCAGGCCCCTCGGTTCTGCACTAAACACTATCTCTATTGTTAGTTCTATGATTGAGTCTCAGTGCTTTGGGGTCCTCAAATCCATTGACAGTCTTATATCGCGAAACCGGTAACTTGGCAACAGTGTCGCAGTTAAGTACACTAGTCCTTGTCTTTGTTTTCTATTACTCAACTAAGATGATAAAATGATAATGTAGGTATAGCCCAAAGCGGCTGCTGGGGCTGCTTCGACGAGTTCAACCGCATCAACATCGAGGTGCTGTCCGTGGTGGCGCAGCAGATCCTGGCGCTGCTGCTGGCGCTGTCGCAGCAGCTGCGACGATTCGTCTTCGAGGGTGCCGATATCAAGCTTGATCCCAACTGTGGGATCTTTATCACTATGAATCCTGGGTGTGTTCAAAATAATTACCTACATACATACCTGTTATTTCCGAAGTTCAGACATATTTTGGTCATAAAAACCTCACAACTTATTTTATCGCTCTCAACGTTATTTTCAAGACCTCTTGGTTTCTTCATACCGAGGAAGTTGATAGTCGGCCGCATTTTCTTCTCGACCACTTAAATGTGGCCCATTCCACGAGGCTACAACTTAAAAAAAAACAAGTCTAAACAGGCCATACATGTCGAATGGCCAGTCGCCATTGGTCAAGAGCCTCAGTGTTGCCAATTTAGATTTGTACCTTCGTGAAACGAGCCACTGGTAACCAACGTCAGTTTGTACAGTTTGGCAAATCGGGATTTTTAAACGCCACAATAACAACTTGCAGCTATGCGGGCCGTACTGAGCTCCCGGATAACCTGAAGTCCATGTTCCGCCCTATCGCAATGTGTGTGCCCGACTGCCTCATCATATCCGAGATCACTCTGTTCTCCGACGGATTCACCGCGTACAAGATAAATGCTAAAAAAGTGAGTGGGATAAAAGCCTGTAAAGTACATGTATGCAAGTACCTTGTGTCCAAAAGCTTTGGACATGATGGCGAACTATAATACGATTTAGTGCACACTAAGTTTTTGTTTACGTCCGGGGTGTAATGTTACGTGACCCGACAGCAGTCGGGTAACTATGGCGCCTTTTCCGATTCCGCCACCATCGGCTAAGTATAGTCGCCCGCGCAACAAATTGCCTGTGCCTTAACGTGGCCTAAAGCTGCTTTTTCCACAAGAGGAAAGCTTTCTATGATTTTGTATGATATCCACAAATATGTGCTGCACATTCTATAAACAGACATCTTGTAGACATTGGAGGCCGCTCCAGAACTAAGGAACAATATAACGTCACATATTTACCTAGTTTCTAGATTTAGCTTTGACTTTACTTTCACATAGCTGACATGTTACAGCGACGCAGTAGGTGCATGCTGTAGAATAGTTAAAACAAGTTTACGCTACGTGTTACATGATTGTCACTATGCCTTGACCGACAATAATAAAATAATCTCTAGCCTTATCTCTGGTATTATGATACCTAAATTACATAAATTATATATGTATCTTTCGTAAAGTTTCATCTTCAATGCCTTTTCTATTTATTTTGTATTTTTTTATGTACCTAAGGTGTTTACGCTATACGAGCTGGCTATGCAACAGCTGTCTAAGCAAGACCATTACGACTTTGGTCTGCGTTCTATGGTGGCTTTACTCCGGTACGCTGGGAGTAAACGACGTCTCTACCCGCATCTGCCAGAGCAAGAGGTTTTTGCCGTTTTTTTTTCTTTTTGTAGCCGAGTTGATCCTGTACTGCCGACCAAAGATGCGACTGTTAGTAAAAAAAGGTTTTTGTTTTATTTAGGTCTTGCTGAAGGCAAATGGTCATTAAGTATAGGTACCGTGGCATCCAATAGATTATGGTGAGACTACGAGGTGTTTTTTTCAAAGGCATAAGGTTTGTTAATGTAATTGGTTGTACCTGCTTATCCCAGGACGGTTGTGCCTGTTACCCGCCAGGTATTCACACTGTACCAGATGTGCAACCTGCAGCTGTCGAAGCAGAACCATTACGACTTTGGCCTACGGTCCATGATCGCAATGCTGCGGTTCGCTGGGGAAGTGAGACGCACTCACCCGGGCCTCTCGGAGAGCGAGGTATGTAAGCTAGTGTAAGTTTCTTAAAATATCACGCCGAATAATATATGCGAATGTCAAAAGGCGTTTTGTATGGTCGTTGAACCACCTTAAACATCACGTTAGTTAACCTTGCCCTGCCATTTTTTTTAAACTCCATTAGCTGTTCGGGGAAGGAAAACATCATGAGGAAACCTGGATATATCTGCGAAGAAATTGAAAAGTATATGTCAAGTCCCCTTCCCGCACTGGGTTGGCATGATGATCCTGAAATTTGATCAAATCTCAGGCCCTTTAAGAGGCCTTTTTTCAGATTATAACGGAATAGTACTCTTATAGATGGTAATCCTGGCGATGCGTGACATGAATGTGGCGCGGCTGACTGCAAAAGACGTGCCGCTGTTCGACGGCATCATGCAGGATATCTTCCCGGACGTGGTCGTACCGACGCTCGACTACGACATGCTCGAGACCGCCATCGCCGCGGAGATGAAGATCCTCAACCTCCAGCCGACCAAGGCTGCGATGCATAAGGTCATACAGACCTTTGAGACCAAGGTGAGTTGTCAGCGAGTGTAGACAGACATCATGCAGGACAGCTTTCCGGACGTGGTGGTGCCGACACTGTTCTACGACATGCTCAAGGCCGCCATCTCCACGGAGATGAAGATCCTCAACCTCCAGCCGACCAAGGCTGCGATGCATAAGGTCATACAGACCTTTGAGACCAAGGTGAGTTATCAGCGAGTGTAGACAGACATCATGCAGGACAGTTTTCCGGACGTGGTGGTGCCGACACTGTTCTATGACATGCTCGAGACCGCCATCTCCACGGAGATGAAGATCGTCAACCTCCAGCCGACCAAGGCTGCCACGCATAAGGTCATACAGACCAAGGTGAATTATGTGCGAGTGTAGGCATCATGCTGTACATCTTCACAGACGTGTTCGTACCGACGCTCGGCTACGACATGCTCGAGAACGCCATCTCCGGTCATTATCTTCGAGTGGTTATGTATTAGAATTTCGAACGGTTATAACACTTATAACTAATAATGTGACATATGACTTGCAATCGTGTTAAAAAAGGGTTATTGCTGTGAAATCTGTGTTGCAATATGCATTGTACTACACACTTCACCCCGAATCCTTACGGATTTGATGTCGTAAGCAAAGACCATGTGTAAATTCAGGCATGTAAGTTGTATTGAATTTATCAGAATATATTTCCCTTGCAGAACTCCCGGCACTCAAGTATCCTCCTTGGCGATACGAACACCGCTAAATCGGTGTCTTGGAAGATCCTCGCGGCCACCATTTCACGGTGCAAACGCGAGCGCGTGCCCGGCTTCGAAAATGTCCAGGTGCGTTGCGTTGCGTGACGCAAGATTGCTAGCAACGTTGTATACGTCACTTGTGGCGTGGTGAACACTATACGTGGGTAATTGGGTATCTTTTACGGATCAGCTACGGCTTCGTGCGGCGGCAGCGGTAGCAATACGACGGAGCAAGAGATCGGACTTTCGCTCCTATGTATGCCGCACCGCTGCCGCTGCCGCCGTCGCTCCTATCCGAGCAGCGTATGAGTATATCCGCAAAGTTTTGATAGTTCTAACCTTCTAACTTATTATCACTACATAGTATAAAACAAAGTCGCTTCCCGCTGTCTGTCCCTATGCTTAGATCTTTAAAAGTACGCAACGGATTTTGTGGCGGTTTTTTTTAATGAGTGATTCAAGAGGAAGGTTTATATGTATAATATAGTACCCGTGCGAAGCCGGGGCGGGTCGCTAGTAATATCTACATAGATTTGCTCGTAAATTACTTTGAAAATATTTGAATTCAGATTAGTTTCAAGCTAAATTGAAAAGTGGTATAGCAAAGAAACAGTTGCACCAAACCGTCTGTAATGGTAAGCGGTGTTCGTTAAAATCTGAATGTATGGAAAGTTTGTCAAGTTTGTATGGAATGACAGGTGTCGGTGCCATATTTAAGGCGGCCCTTACACCTGTAAGTTACTTACGTACGTTCAGTACAAATATTGCTTACAGACGACTTACGTGAGCAGTATTTGTATTGAACTTACGTAAGAACTTACAAGTGTACAACAGGCCTAAGACGAATATTTAATTGGAACGTGTATTTATAGGTGAATCCTATGAACCCCAAGGCTTTGACCCTCGGCGAGCTGTACGGAGAATACAACCTAGCTACGGGCGAGTGGAAAGATGGGGTGTTGAGTAGCATAATGCGTACCGTTTGCCAAGGTACAGTTTCTACGTATTAAATCCTCCCATTAGGGTAATAACGACAATCCTCCTGTTATAATAACAATCTACGTATTCGCCTACTCTACAAATCGCCATACGATTAAATAAATTAGGGTGATAATTTTAAAATAAGCTCTCGAGCATGTGAAATTGTTTGAGAGTTGTAAGATGTCTTTGGTGAATATTCACACTGGTTAACCTTTAGAACGAAAGACCTAAATGTGTCGTATGTAGGCGTGCCCGCAGCGCAACTAAGTATAGGTGTTATCATCAACCTTCGGTCTTTCATATACGGTTTGTATTTGCTCTCTTGTGACAATGAGGTTGATTGTTAGTTGGATTTCTTGATTGACGGCGAAAAGGTTTATTACCACGGGGCGGGGCACAACTACAGCCGCGGATCGACGCGACTCGAGAAAATCTATCCTCCTATTTGTAATGTGCTCTCACTGTGTGAGAGAGACAGGAGACCACGCGGAGCCGTGGATAAAAATATCCATCCTGAAGGACCATTGTACGTGATTTGTCCAGTATGAAATACGTTCATATTTAAATACACGTAAGTACAAAGTGAACGTTTTCAAATTTAAATTACTTAATATTAAAATCGACTACTTTGTACAAAAATAATGTATTTCCAATAGGTCATATTTTTGAAGTGTACGTAATTCCATATGGACGTATTTGTTTCGACCTACCGACAAGTATGTCAATTTCCGTTTTAGGACGTACTTAAGTTAAAAAATATTAGCATTCAGTTTTCAGGCTGGACAATTTTCCATGTCGAGGATTTTTTAATTGACATTACTTTCAGATTCGACCAATAATTTTGTGTTGTCAATTTTCCATTTGTGCTGAATGACAATAATTCCCCTCTACATTCAAACTTACAACAACGCGGACATTACCTCTTTTTAATATTAATATAGCATAGACATATAGTATGGACAAAGTCGTAAGTGCACAACCGTATCCAATAGTGGTGTAGACACTAAATAAAATAATCAATAATGTCATATTTTCTCGAAAAAGGATTAAAAATGTAGTCAAATGGAGAAAAAAATCAACGCAAAAGGTTTAATAATCACGAAGTTATAAGTGTCCAAAGTTTTAAAAAGGGGTATTTTCTGTCCCTTTTTCGCAAAACGCAACTTCATATGAAACGATGACGCTGGAAGAATGTGAGGTCACTGGAAGACGGCAATGTGCCGTGCCCATCGCGTTCGGCGCCGCCGTCGACGCGGCCCCCGGCAGCATCCTGTAATGTGACGTCACACACTGTTTGCGTTTGCTCTCTCTAACAAGCAATATTAAAACGGTTGTAGCTTCGTAATTCTTTGAGATATCTGAATGGGATTTTCGTCACTAGGCATATTTTTTTGCCTTCTTCCGTTTATACTAATTTTCGAGTATAAACCCGTATTGCAGACGAGTCCCCCGACCTGAAGTGGATCATATTCGACGGGCCGGTAGACGCCATCTGGATCGAGAACCTCAACTCCGTGATGGACGATAATAAGCTGCTCACGCTCGTCAACAGCGAGCGCATCTCAATGCCTTCTCAAGTATGAACTATTGAAATTAGCTATTCGGTTAAATTTGCTTCTAAGCTGTTAATGTGCTTATACTAAGACATCTGTTACACGCTAATTCTGACGTCAGTTCAGTCATAAGTCTTATTCGAGTTTTGACTGATCAGTCCAGACTGACAACAGACTGATAAAATTACGACACAGTCGCCGTTTGGACACAGAACGCAACACAGTAATTTAGTCTTGTATTCCAATATGGATATTATAAAGAAAAATATAATAATAAGCATGGCCTTATTATCGCTTTACTGTTAAAAAAAACGTATAAAAAGAAAATGGTGGATGAGTAGCTGGCTACAAAGAAGAGATCATTACACACATCTAAATTTAATGAATGAAATACGAGTACAGAAGGAAGACGAAGATTTTGAAAATGACTATCGGATGAAAGAAGTCTCGCATATTGCTCCATTGTGGCGTGACTGACGCGAGAATGACAAACAGATTACACGATCAGTCTCCTATCAGTTTTCTGTCATTCAAAATGGACTGACGAATATTATCTAAAATATTTAATTTTAATCAGTCCAGACCATAAGTCCATCAGTCCGAGTGTTACACGACACGATAATTCTCTCGTCATTCTGACCAGAACTGACGCCAGAATTAGCGTGTAATGTAACCGATGTCTTACACTTCAGCATTCACCTGTAGCATTCTTCCTGCAGGTAAGGGGTCACAATATAATCGGGTGCGTTTTAGCGAGAATTCTAGTGACCGAACCGAAACGACAGTAAAATTGCTTTGAGCTTTTTGCCGAGCCGAGCAATTGTTATTGCTCCTTTGTTTCAGGTGTCTTTGTTAATTGAAACTCTGGACTTGGCGGTGGCGTCACCGGCTACTGTGTCGCGCAACGGCATGGTCTACAACGACTACAAGGACTGGGGCTGGTGGCCCTTCGTTAACTCCTGGCTCGAGACCATCACGGAGCCCGAGTACAAGGAGTTTGTGAGTGAACCTTCAAAATTCTAGCAGAGGCCTGTTTCACTAAGCTACAAGTTACATTTTGTGTTTGAAAGTGTATACTGCCTCCACTTACGCGCGCGACCAATAACGTTTGGCAATTGATCTTGTGTTGCAAAATTATAGGTAACTGTTGGTTTCGTGATATGGGACAGGTATTCTTGGTAGAAAAGAAGGCTTAACTGTTGTACCTAAACATCACAGTCTCTCCATGTCCTATACTATTAAACGAGCATTAACTTGTATATAAATATATACCTGTATATATATTTGCAATCACGTTCTCGGAGAACGCTGTCACGATTGCGATGAGATTTGGCATATAAGGGGTTTACGGGGGCGAGAAATCGATCTAACTGGGTCTCATGTCTGGGAAAATTCGTTTTCTCCGTACTTTCTCTATATTCGTCCGAGCAGAGCACGGTCGCCCAGGGACTAAATGTCTATAAGAAGAGACTGCACGCTAAAGGAGTCTGTTGTCCTAATGTGGTTTTACACCACGCGCATTTGCTTGCACGGCGAGGACAGTTTGTAAAACTCTCGAAATTCTTGCCGTGAGGAACTACGTCACATTGATAATTTTTATTATGATACGTTTATAAACATTTATTAATTTTTAGGGTTCCGTAGTCAACAAGGAACCCTTATAGTTTCGCCATGTCCGTCTGGCAGTGCGTCCGTCCGTTCGTCTTCGGCTTAGCTCAGTAACCATTAGGTACTACTAGAAAACTGTAATTCGGCATATAAATCAATCACACCGACAAAACAGTAGAATTAAATCTTAAAAAAAACATTTTTTTTGTGGTACCTCACACCTACACCACACTACACCTAAAGCGGGGGGATGTATTTTTTTTTCTCGTAACCGAGTGGGATATCGTTGGATAGTTTGTTCAAAAATATTATGGTTTTTCATAAAATCATTTTTCAATTTAGTGATTCGTTTTCGAGATATTGGGCTTTAAAGCCTCAATTTTTGTTGCTGGCTGGAAATGTGAAAGAATTCGTGGCAGTAGTACATATAATTAATTTTAAAGAAAGACGGCTAAGTAGGCATATTTAGTTACCGAGTAATAGTCGACCAACTTAAAATGTACTTAGAAAGGCCAACTTTCGTACAAACTCTTCTGACGCAACCGCACCATTTAGCTGGAGCGCGCCTGTCGATAGTGTCGATGTAACTAAGACAGACAGGCAACTAAGGAACCCTACACTGTGCGTGGCCCGACACGCACTTGCCCGATGTTTTCAGGTTAGAATCTCCACGTGCCTTAAAACACTTCACGAATACGATATATCTCAAGTGTACATGAATCTTACTTTACCTTTGTCAGCTTCGCCAACACTTCCTGAATATCCTGACGCCGGTGTTAGAGCTGAAGCGGGTGCACCTGACTGAGGGTCAGAGCGTGCGTGGACAGGAGCTGACGGGCGTGCGCTCCATGTGCCGGCTGCTGGGGCTGCTGCCGCCGCCCGCCCCGCCGCAGGGCGACGAGGAGGGCACCGAGGGCTTCTCCAAGATGCGCTTCCTTTTTGCGTAAGAACTTTTGCAGCCAGGTCACTGTATTTCTTCTGAACACTGACGTAGTGCCGCTGAAGCGGTTGGAACAGAGCGTGCGCGGACAGAAGCTGACGGGCGTGCGCTTTTGTATCGGCTCCTGGGGCTCGGCTGCAGAGGGCACTCGATTAGAGCACGTTCCCCTCACTGTTGCCTGAACATCCTGACGGCTAAGGCCACGACATTGGCAGCAGTGGCAGCGGTTTCTCTAATTCATTGCGTGTGATCCCAACTCGCAACGCCGGACCGTGACGTTCATACAGCAACTCAAGCGGCTGTTTCTATCGTAGTGGTCGATTGTTTCTCCTTCCGCCCATTCATTAATTTCGGCAAGCAGTTCTTTAATCGGTCATGAGTGGCTTTCTATTCAAAATTGTTTGTCAGGATGATCTGGTCCATCTGTGCCACGCTGGAAGAGGAGCCGCGACGCAAGCTAGACAACTGGGTGCGTGAGCACGAAGGCGTGTTCCCGCTAAAGGATACTGTCTACGACTACTATGTGGACGAGCGCTTGCGGCAGTTCAAGCCCTGGGAAGACCGTTTGCCCGATAACTGGAGATACAACCCTAGGTAAACAACTTTGCATTGGTAAACACAATGGCATTATTCGTTTGAATGAAACCCAGCTCTGTTCTGTTTGAATTTTAGTGTTCAGTTCGGAAATAATAGCAGGGCTTTAAAAAAAAATACATCACTGTAGAAAATTATGTAGGTCATTTGTGTATTTTTAATTTACGTCCTTGAATTGAACAAGATGGTGCTTTTATTCTGGTAACGGCGTATTTTTAAGTAGGTAGATAGATGCTCTGGCATAATTCGAATGATTTCCACTACACATTCTGAATAAGTAAGAGCGCTAGGGAGGCTTGGAAAAGTTGGCAACTCCTGTCTCACTCGCACTGTGTAAATTAAAAAGGCAAGAGTAGGTTTTTTCGTCTCGCATCGCGTCATAGGCCAGTCATATTGACCAGAAAAATCGCTAAAATCGCAAGTTAACGGCTAGTTTCTATATATGTTGTTGGGACCACTACCAGTACCGTATATCCAAGTTTGCAGCTTAGTAATCAAAAGAAGGACACGAATTTGTACTATACATAAAAAAAGTTAAATTGTTGACAGTATGGGCTTCCATAATATCCTGGTTCCAACGGTGGAGTTCATACGCGTGCAGCTTGTCGCCCTGGACATGCTGAAAGCTGGCTATGGAGTCCTCATCGGAGGCCCCACGGGAACCGGCAAGACCTTCCTCATCCAAGGGACCTTGGCCAGTTTGGATCCTGATAAGTATGAAGCATTTATTCCAATCAAAGCAACAGCTATACACTACTCTGTGGTATTCTGCAAGGCGGAGGTACTTCCCCAGTCGGGCTGCTCCTAATTCGAGCGGGATGACATTTCGCTGTGCCCTACCTCACCAAAGACCATGTCCACAATATAAATTTGCATGTTATTGGTTTCCAGGTACAGCCAGCAGGTGATCAACATGTCTGCACAGACGACAGCAGCCAATGTGCAGGACATAATTGAGGCCAGGCTAGAGAAGCGAACCAAAGGAAATTACGTACCTGCTGGAGGTAGGTACATTTGGCAAATAGTAACCGTGCACCAGCAGTCACAAATTTTCAATATTGGTACTTCAGACAGTAGAAATGTCATATTCCGAGCTTGACACGATTATTTCAATTACGGATTATTAAAGCAGTTTTCGAGTAGGTAACCTTATTTGGTCATTAGTCATTACGTAATCATGATGTGGTTTTCCTCATGCTTCGGAATCAATAGATGTTATGCGTATTCCGTATCACAATGACATATTACAATATAGTCCGGAAGAAAATGAAGAATCTCTTGATAATAAACCTGTAATTAGCTTTTTGTATTTTATCTATATAGTCAATATGTTTCTGTAGCTGTTGGTTCTCCAAATAAATAAATAAATAAATAAATAAATAATCGGGAAAATGAGGCGATGGTATACAATCACACACACATTGGTGCACAATGCAAGAGTTAACCACATTCAGTTCGCGATTTCGTTGTGCTCCTATTGTCCGTAATAAGGATGTGTTTCATATAAAAACATGCACTGCATATTTTAATGTTGCATAACAACGAATATCATAATTTAAGCTTGTATAAGTGGGCAAATTGCATAAAAACAAAATGAATAAAAACTATTTGCATAATTTCATCGATTATAATTATCAATTTTCATACTTTCCAATTGTATATAATGAACAAACGCTATAATGGGCACTCTGTATAATATTTAATGCCCACAATGCATAAAAATACCAAATTCAATACACCGAACAATAAGAAGTCGGACTGAATAATAATCCGAAATATCAAAAATTCGAATTCCGATTACTATTAGTATTTAAATACCGATTTTCGAAATTCCGGCCAATAATAAATCCGTGTACTTAAACAAAAGTCCGAAACTTCACGCTTTGAAAATTGTACTTATATAATCAATATGTATATGTTGTAAAAAAGTGTTCGGTTCTAGAGATTCGCCGGCCGCTGCCGCGGCACGCTCGCTTCGCTCGCTCGGTTCGGTTCGTCTAACACTCCTCCTCGCTTCGCTCGTCGTCGCACCTACACCGACCGCCTTAGAGTCTCTCTGACACTACTTCTACTTCAATCTAATCAAAAATCTGAATTTCGTAGTTCCCAAAAAAAGCGATTATTAAAACACGAATTTAATTTCAACTCAGGACCTCCTTCGCGAGAAAGGAAGTGCTCTGTTTTGGTTTTTGGCAATTATGTTTTCTATTTTATACATAGGTACTTCTTCTAGGATGTGATAGCAATCACTCAGTAAAACGTGGTAAAACTAAGTACATCACCTTCTCTTATCATTATTTCAAATGCTGTTATCAGTTTTAATCATTATTCATTCAATTCATTTATTTTTACTCAGATAACAAGATCCAGTTTTTGTTACTTAGTAACTATTATCCTTAAAAAGAGACTATGTTAGTAGTTAGAATACCAAATTAAAAGAACATTAGACCTTTGGCTTTATTGAGTACGGCGCATGTAACCGACTACAATGAAGCAAGTAGGGGCAGTTCAATCTGTCCCCTCTCATCCTTAAGATGGTTTTGGGGCTGGCGCGCACCCGACGCACCAGGGATGCAGCTCTCTTGCGCACGGTGGCATAGAAGCAATCAGCCCTAGCTTCTGCAAACATCCCTGATGCGCTACAGAAGCGCGGCAGCCCCACCAACACCCGGAACGCGTTGTTGTACTGGACGCGGAGGGACCCGTAGGCTCGTTTTGTATAATCACGCCATAAGCCGCACGAGTACAGGGAGGTACAGTAAGCTCGAAATAACGTAAGTTTCACCTCCCTTGAACAGCGTGCAAACTTACGAGCTATCATATTGGCCCGGACCGACAGTGCCCTCCCGCTCAATGTCTTTGTCGTCTTTGAGGTCGGACGTGACGATGTGTCCTAAATACTTAAACGACTCAACCCTTTCAAGGACAGCTCCGCTAAGTTTAATGGGTGTCACTTCAGCTGTTCTGCCACGTCCGACCTCAAACACCATATACTGGCTTTTATTGGTATTATATTTTAAACCATGGATTTCGGCATATGACTCGCACACTTGTAATAATTTGCGTAAACCGCCCACGGATGCACTTAGAAGAACCATATCGTCTGCATAACTAATGTTATTAAGGGGCTGTATTGAAAAATATCGATTTATTTGAAACGCCATTCTGACCATACTAGCAGACAATGAGGCCTGATTTTCAGATATATGATTCTTGATTATATGTTTGTTGATCCAACCAGATCGATCCACGATTGCTTAAAATTTCCTCGATAGAAAAAAAACCAAAGTTGCGTCCTAATTTTTAGATTTTTAACCAGTGTACGTAAGCAACATGATATCAAGCGGCGAAACTTCGTTGAAATGATGATCTATGACTCGTCTTGAATCTGATTTTATAAAATATACTCCCTTCATAATAATATTTATAATAATCCCATCATTACTGATTTCGCTCTCGATTTCGAAAGCAAACGCCCCTTTCTGAAGATGTTGTTTCCTTGTCTGTCAAACGTTATTGGCGTAAGTTTGTCTCTGACGCGCGGACCGCCCATTGAGTCCATTCGGCGACCGGCCGTCTTCGAGGCAGGACCTATGTTATTCAGCGCCGCAAAATTACTTACGCATTATAATTATACTCCAGTATATGTAGGCCTACGGCGCCATTCAACCCGAAACGTGCCGGAGGTCTTTCTGTAATGGGCTTGGGCGCTCTAGAATCGCACTCACACAGGCGCAATAAATTTATAATGCGTGCTAAGCAGTTACTTCACATTAAAACTTTTTGCTGAAATTGTTTCTATGGGATGTTGTGATTGAAAAATACTGGCCGTATTAATACCTAAATTTAAGTGTCAAATTTGTTCTACAGAATATCACAGCTTATAACAGAGCAGTCAGATAAATAAGAAATATTTTCATTTACCTACAAGTTGTGATAAATTGTAGATTATGCGAGTGGCTTAGTATTTTTCTTTGGAAATTTCAATACACAAAAATAATTTAAACAAGTCCATCTGAAAAGTGGGACTTGCTTCAATTTCCGTGGTTCTATGGCAACTTTTGGGCTACCGCTGTAAACAAATACTTTTACTCCATCTCCATACTACCCTCTAGTTTTTTTTTCATATGAGCAAAGGAACTGAACTACGGCGTCGCTAAGACGCTCATTTCATGCTCATAATGTCACATCACATTCAGCGAATATTTCATTATTTTGGTACATACAATGAATTATCTGCCACAACTTACTCTACACTTGGTCTAGTAATGTCTAAATATATAGAATTGTGTAATAAGCGATTTTCAAATGAACAGATGAAGACTCCATGACGTCGGGACCGAAATGAAAGGGACGAATGTATCGCATGACATAACTGATCTCTTCTCGATGAGCGTCAAATTTCAAAAGTCAAATTTGAATATTGTTTTCTGTGTGGATATTTATGACCTTTGTATGTTTACATATATATAGCACATGTGTGCATAGATATTCTTGACCTTGACTGTTTACATATTTTTGACCTCTGTTTTGTACAAATGTTTATGACATACGTGAGTAGATATTTGCGACCCCTACTTTGTTCGCATGTATATGATAAACATGTGTATAGATATTTGTGGCTGCTTGTTTGCCTACATATATTTGTCTGTCATTGTACTGATATTAATGAACGTATTAGTACACATTTTAATGACTCTTGTTGATGAATGCACGCTATCTATCTTATTTTTGTATAAATTTCCTGTGTCAAGTCATAGTACTTACCTCGTTCTCTACTGTCACGCTAGGTGACGTGACGTGAGCGGAACGCGTGTGTTTGTGTGTGTAACATGTATAAAAACAAGACTTTTAATGCCGGGTGCAGGCCGCGGGCGGGTGTTAGGGCGTGGCTTAAAATACCTAATGTTGACGCTTGGCAGGGCCTTAAGACAGATATCGTCAATATGACAGCCGACATGCATTCTTCCAAGCGCATCCAGAAGCTCATTTATGTCTAGTTTGAATAACGTAGGCGAGCTCAACCCCCCCTGCCTCACGCCACGACCCAGCCTATACGAGTCCGAGACGGCATCCGCCCATCTAACACTATTGACTTGATTTCCATACCAATACCTGAATATGTTAATCAGCCCAGAAGGAAGTTTTATGGCTTCAAGTTTCTTCCATAAAATCTCGTAGGAAACCAAGTCAAAAGCCTTAGATAAATCTAGGAAGCAGGCGTATACAGGCGAATTTCTATCCACATAATATTTGACCGTGTGCTTAAGACACAATATTGCACTTTCTGTGGATAGTCCTCGCCTAAATCCGAACTGATTGTGATTTATCTCCACATTATACTAAAGGTATATATGTTATGCCAAAATAAATTAGTTCACATAACATGAGCGCTTGTTATCTGTTATTTACGAGTACATATTTGATTGAAACTTGTAAGTACTTGTTCCCAGGCAAGAAAATGATTGCGTTCATGGACGACATCAACATGCCCGTGCGCGACGAGTACGGCTCGCAGCCGCCGCTGGAGCTGATGCGGTTGTGGCACGACTACGGCTACTGGTTCGACCGCGAGAAGCAGTGGAGGAAGAACGTCAGGGTGAGCTTGTACTCAGTTGAAACTAGTAGGTACTCTAGCTTGTTCTGATCAGGCGAGAAAATGATTGCGTTCATGGACGACATCAACATGTCCGTGCGCGACGAGTACGGCTCGCAGCCGCCGCTGGAGCTGATGCGGCTGTGGCACGACTACGGCTACTGGTTCGACCGCGAGAAGCAGTGGAGGAAGAACGTCAGGGTGAGCTTGTACTCAGTTGAAACTAGTAGGTACTCTAGCTTGTTCTGATCAGGCGAGAAAATGATTGCGTTCATGGACGACATCAACATGTCCGTGCGCGACGAGTACGGCTCGCAGCCGCCGCTGGAGCTGATGCGGCTGTGGCACGACTACGGCTACTGGTTCGACCGCGAGAAGCAGTGGAGGAAGAACGTCAGGGTGAGCTTGTACTCAGTTGAAACTAGTAGGTACTCTAGCTTGTTCTGATCAGGCGAGAAAATGATTGCGTTCATGGACGACATCAACATGTCCGTGCGCGACGAGTACGGCTCGCAGCCGCCGCTGCGCTGGAGCTGATGCGGCTGTGGCACGACTACGGCTACTGGTTCGGCCGCGAGAAGCAGTGGAGGAAGAACGTCAGGGTGAGCTTGTACTCAGTTGAAACTAGTAGGTACTCTAGCTTGTTCTGATCAGGCGAGCAAATGATTGCGTTCATGGACGACATCAACATGTCCGTGCGCGACGAGTACGGCTCGCAGCCGCCGCTGGAGCTGATGCGGTTGTGGCACGACTACGGCTACTGGTTCGACCGCGAGAAGCAGTGGAGGAAGAACGTCAGGGTGAGCTTGTACTCAGTTGAAACTAGTAGGTACTCTAGCTTGTTCTGATCAGGCGAGAAAATGATTGCGTTCATGGACGACATCAACATGTCCGTGCGCGACGAGTACGGCTCGCAGCCGCCGCTGGAGCTGATGCGGCTGTGGCACGACTACGGCTACTGGTTCGACCGCGAGAAGCAGTGGAGGAAGAACGTCAGGGTGAGCTTGTACTCAGTTGAAACTAGTAGGTACTCTAGCTTGTTCTGATCAGGCGAGAAAATGATTGCGTTCATGGACGACATCAACATGTCCGTGCGCGACGAGTACGGCTCGCAGCCGCCGCTGCGCTGGAGCTGATGCGGCTGTGGCACGACTACGGCTACTGGTTCGGCCGCGAGAAGCAGTGGAGGAAGAACGTCAGGGTGAGCTTGTACTCAGTTGAAACTAGTAGGTACTCTAGCTTGTTCTGATCAGGCGAGCAAATGATTGCGTTCATGGACGACATCAACATGTCCGTGCGCGACGAGTACGGCTCGCAGCCGCCGCTGGAGCTGATGCGGTTGTGGCACGACTACGGCTACTGGTTCGACCGCGAGAAGCAGTGGAGGAAGAACGTCAGGGTGAGCTTGTACTCAGTTGAAACTAGTAGGTACTCTAGCTTGTTCTGATCAGGCGAGAAAATGATTGCGTTCATGGACGACATCAACATGTCCGTGCGCGACGAGTACGGCTCGCAGCCGCCGCTGGAGCTGATGCGGCTGTGGCACGACTACGGCTACTGGTTCGACCGCGAGAAGCAGTGGAGGAAGAACGTCAGGGTGAGCTTGTACTCAGTTGAAACTAGTAGGTACTATAGCTTGTTCTGATCAGGCGAGCAAATGATTGCGTTCATGGACGACATCAACATGTCCGTGCGCGACGAGTACGGCTCGCAGCCGCCGCTGGAGCTGATGCGGTTGTGGCACGACTACGGCTACTGGTTCGACCGCGAGAAGCAGTGGAGGAAGAACGTCAGGGTGAGCTTGTACTCAGTTGAAACTAGTAGGTACTCTAGCTTGTTCTGATCAGGCGAGAAAATGATTGCGTTCATGGACGACATCAACATGTCCGTGCGCGACGAGTACGGCTCGCAGCCGCCGCTGGAGCTGATGCGGCTGTGGCACGACTACGGCTACTGGTTCGACCGCGAGAAGCAGTGGAGGAAGAACGTCAGGGTGAGCTTGTACTCAGTTGAAACTAGTAGGTACTCTAGCTTGTTCTGATCAGGCGAGAAAATGATTGCGTTCATGGACGACATCAACATGTCCGTGCGCGACGAGTACGGCTCGCAGCCGCCGCTGCGCTGGAGCTGATGCGGCTGTGGCACGACTACGGCTACTGGTTCGGCCGCGAGAAGCAGTGGAGGAAGAACGTCAGGGTGAGCTTGTACTCAGTTGAAACTAGTAGGTACTCTAGCTTGTTCTGATCAGGCGAGCAAATGATTGCGTTCATGGACGACATCAACATGTCCGTGCGCGACGAGTACGGCTCGCAGCCGCCGCTGGAGCTGATGCGATTGTGGCACGACTACGGCTACTGGTTCGACCGCGAGAAGCAGTGGAGGAAGAACGTCAGGGTGAGCTTGTACTCAGTTGAAACTAGTAGGTACTCTAGCTTGTTCTGATCAGGCGAGAAAATGATTGCGTTCATGGACGACATCAACATGTCCGTGCGCGACGAGTACGGCTCGCAGCCGCCGCTGGAGCTGATGCGGCTGTGGCACGACTACGGCTACTGGTTCGACCGCGAGAAGCAGTGGAGGAAGAACGTCAGGGTGAGCTTGTACTCAGTTGAAACTAGTAGGTACTCTAGCTTGTTCTGATCAGGCGAGAAAATGATTGCGTTCATGGACGACATCAACATGTCCGTGCGCGACGAGTACGGCTCGCAGCCGCCGCTGCGCTGGAGCTGATGCGGCTGTGGCACGACTACGGCTACTGGTTCGGCCGCGAGAAGCAGTGGAGGAAGAACGTCAGGGTGAGCTTGTACTCAGTTGAAACTAGTAGGTACTCTAGCTTGTTCTGATCAGGCGAGCAAATGATTGCGTTCATGGACGACATCAACATGTCCGTGCGCGACGAGTACGGCTCGCAGCCGCCGCTGGAGCTGATGCGGTTGTGGCACGACTACGGCTACTGGTTCGACCGCGAGAAGCAGTGGAGGAAGAACGTCAGGGTGAGCTTGTACTCAGTTGAAACTAGTAGGTACTCTAGCTTGTTCTGATCAGGCGAGAAAATGATTGCGTTCATGGACGACATCAACATGTCCGTGCGCGACGAGTACGGCTCGCAGCCGCCGCTGGAGCTGATGCGGCTGTGGCACGACTACGGCTACTGGTTCGACCGCGAGAAGCAGTGGAGGAAGAACGTCAGGGTGAGCTTGTACTCAGTTGAAACTAGTAGGTACTCTAGCTTGTTCTGATCAGGCGAGAAAATGATTGCGTTCATGGACGACATCAACATGTCCGTGCGCGACGAGTACGGCTCGCAGCCGCCGCTGCGCTGGAGCTGATGCGGCTGTGGCACGACTACGGCTACTGGTTCGGCCGCGAGAAGCAGTGGAGGAAGAATGTCAGGGTAAGGTTTACTCAGCCGAAACTAGGAGGTACCTACTCTACCTTGTGCTGATCAGGTAAGTGGATGCGGGTAACCATTTTTGCTGGTATCCTATATGAAATCTGCCATGCTTATGTATATTCGGTGACAATGCAATATTATGGTACCACCGAGCTGATCTGATTACGGAGACAGAATGTGAGGTCATAGTGTATATGTAAGGACCCTGCAGCTGTTCGCTGTTGAGCCTGCAAATCGGTGAGTTTCTGCCTAGAACTGTTCTTCTGAGCGGAGGACAAAAGGGTGTAATAGAATTACGTGGATAACGACTAGAAGCACAAATACGCAAAAGGGCTAAAAACTGGGAACAATCTATTTTATGATGCTTTAATTTGTACAGAAACAAAGCATCTAATATTAATCTACGTGTGTCCAATGAAACGATTCTGAAATGTTGTAAACTGCGTTTGTAAGAGACCGATCTTCTCGCTAGAACTTGCGCTTGGAAAGCCAAATCTTTTTTGGATACGTTCTTGCCGCAAAAGAGCGCGTGGCATAGTGTGGTCGCCACACAAACAAAAGTATACCATTATGCTCCGCACGAGACCATTGTAAACTAAGATTCTAGACTTACGCTTAAACGATTTCCAATTCCAAATAACAAAGCCAACGTCTTTGCCGCCTTTTTGTACTTACATATATCAAATATAACCTAATTTGAGAAACCTGAGTGAGCGGTTACGCTACGCGGAAGAAGAATGAAGCTTGCCAGCTGGTTGTATTGTAGTGATTTATACTGTGGTCGTCCCTAGGGCATGGTGCTGTGCGGCGCCGCGGGCCCGCCGGGCGGCGCGCGCTCGCCGCTGCCGCCGCGGCTGCTGTCCTGCTTCCACGCTTTCTTCCTTACACCTCCTACTCAACAGCAGCTTATCAAGATATTCGGCACTATGTTGTCTCAGCATTTGCAAGAGTTTGACGAGGAGACTAAGACTGTCGGTAAGTATGGCTTGACTTGAGCACCCCGAGAGGATCCTTTCGCTTTCATGTCTGCTAAAAATCTCAAATATCTCAGTTTATGGATTATTATCCTTGCAAATTATCAACTATGAGAGGAACTGGTTACTGCTGTTACAGCACATAGGCATGTTAGTTTACTTATTTCGGTATTATGAAACAGTCGATGAAAAAATCGTGCTATGTTCGTCCCGAATTTGCGAGGTTATCGAAAATGTTTGATGTTTGCAGGTAAAATAGTTCTATATGCGACTATAGACGTGTTCAACAACGTGGTGGCGAAGTTACTGCCGACTCCCAGCAAGATGCACTATCTCTTTAATTTAAGAGATATCTCCAAAATATTTCAGGTACTTGTTTGGCTAAAATAATCTTGGCACGTGGGAAATTTCGTCACATTTTTATTATTACTAAAAAATAAACGTCTATTCAGGGTCTGTTGAGAAGCAACAAGGATTATCAGAACACTAAAAGAAGTTTTCTGCGACTTTGGATATGCGAATGCTTCAGAGTTTTTGGAGATCGTCTGACTGAAGAAAAGTTTGAGAACATTCTATATATACTTTTATTAGATCTACATCGATTAGGATAATAAACTCAGTTTGTTCCATTTGGACGCCATCAGTCACCAACAAAAGTGTCACCTACACTTTTACGTTTTTCAGTAAGAATGCGTTTATGGCTTATACCCATTTGAAAGCATGAAGGTGACTTTGACAGCGTAAGTAGGTAAGCCATAACACCTGTAGTCGTTCATGGCCCCACGGAAACACTCAACACATTTAGGTGTTTTCGCGTCCAAAGGGATCATTTGTTTCGGAGTGGAGCATCTTTTTCTGAAGAAAGCCAAGACGCTACTGAAGGGTATCATATTGGGAGAACGTTTCTAGGCAAACAGCTTAAGCGGCTTCCATACGCCAATGACCTTCGATCTGAATCCCGTAGTTTTCTAATGTTTTTTGTAGCTTATTATATTAACAACAACTGCTTTAAGCAATATACAGTATCCCATATTTACTTCAAAGTTCATTGTTTTAGGCCAAAGAACTGGTTATCTGGCCATAACTTTTGTGTTAATTAGTTTAAAATGAAAACCCTAGACACGTTTTTAGAGACGTCATAGGCGAACCCAAATATGTAGATTTCGTATATGTTAGATCTTTCACGTCAATAGAAATACGAAATAAGTGTTTTTTTAGACTATGTTTAATAAAATCATACATAATTAAGGACCTACTCATTTCTTTCAAAATCCGGTAAATAAAAATGGAGATAAAAGATTGAAGAACCGATAGCCGTTTGACTTATAATTCTATCTGTAGGGCAAAAGTAGGAGATACGATTCAAAACTTGTCAAAAATCGATGAAAACCTCGGGTAGCCCCTTAATAAGTTGTGATGACGGTTGCAGGGACCGCGACTGGTTCATGATGCACATGGGCGACCAGCTGGGCAAGCACTTCGAGCTGACGTTCCACGCCGTGTGCCCCACCAAGACCGCGCCCATCTTCGGCCACTTCCTCAACCCGTTCGAGATCTATGACGACATGAATGACCCCGAGGCCCTGAGGAAGTAAGTCGAATTACTGTTTTAGGGTCGAAATGCGTTTTTAGTTGGTTAGTAGCGACGGGCCATGTATGCCTGTGGCCGCCAAAATTAATCTAAACTAAGAAGATATGACGCATACTGCTGGTCAACACCTATACGCAACGTTACGAACCCGTGTGATCGCTCCCTAATAGTTCCCTGCCATCTTTCTTGACAACCGATATCGCCTCCCTGCTGTAAAAACTAGAGACCCATGCCTACGCTGTCCAAGTTCCTTACATCCATTTTGAGAGCAAAAATTAACACCATTGCGAACAATGTTTTGGACCCTGCTCAAAATGGATGTAGGGTTGAGTCACGTGGTTCTAAAGAGCTCCTCCTCATCTGGGGACACGGCAGTGCCCCCGCCAAGTCGAGCGCGAAGCAAACAGTGCCGTACCATCCTTTACTGGAACCATTTCGCCGCATTTTCAGGCCCCTATTTGAGAACCTCTGGATAAGACCAGAACGCAGAAATTTTCGTCATCCAGTAAGCTATAATCACATACTTAAAATACAAAATTTCAAGTCTGTAGGTCATTTAGTTCCGAAGTTAAGCGAAAGCAAAGTTTCGCATTTATGACACTCACTCACTCACTGACTCATGATCATCAAAGTAGAACTAGTACTTCCCATAGCCAAGTTACAAAATTTTATTTAGCATGCAAATAAAGATTAATAAGAATGCCTGAGACTTGGCTCTACGAAATATCTCACTACTTTTTACGGTGGAAGAGTTTCGAGACTTGGCCTCTTTTTTACATGGAATGTTTTTTTATGGGATAGACATGACCATTTGCCAAGTGAGATATTTTGGTTTGTTAATTTTACATTGTGACGATGAAGGTACATAGCGAACCAAATGGAGGAATACAACAGTTGCCCAGGCGTGGTGAAGATGGACCTGGTGCTGTTCAAGGACGCCATAGAGCACATCGCGCGAATCGTCCGCGTCATTTCGCAGCAGAGGGGAAACATGCTTTGCGTTGGGATTGGTAAGTTTCCGCCTTACATTTCTGGGCAGTGCTCTATCGATGACATTACGAGTATAGGTCGACCGCTTAACTCAGTCCTCGCCTGCGCGGCGTGCGGGTGACGATAACGGGGCACGGGCGACGTGTGGGAGGTAAGGCCCCACGTCCAGGCAAAGCCCTGCAGGCGAGGACCTAGTCGAACGGTTTACCTAGGTGACACAGATATATCTGGCTCTATACCACGGAATTAATATCACTGTATTGTTCATCGAGCGGCGGAACTGGCTAACTTAACTTCTATCTAGGTGGTAGCGGTCGCGTTCTTTAATTTATGACCCATTTCGCAAAAATATTATTTGTATTGCTATATAATATGACAGGACTGCGAATCTTAAGTGGGTTCTAAAGTAAACTTCGTGACTGTACTGAGACGTCAAATCCGGTAGGCACATGTCCGAGCACTTGTTCTATGGTGATCCTAAAAATGCACATTATGTGAGTATTAATTAATGTCTTGATATTGCCTCCAAAGCTAAGCTCCACGTCGACCTCAAAAGTCACAATTCTTGCATAGCATATAGCCCTTTTTTACCTGGATGTCAATCATTCTTGTATTGTCAATAATAGGGATGATGACTAAGATTTTTTTGTGACGTCATTCGAACCAGTTTTTGGACAGGAACAAATATTTGTATGGGAGCAACCACAATTAAAGAACATAAATACCTAAAAAAATTAGATAAAGATTGACCTCACTGGCGGCAGCGCGAAACGCTTCATACTGTGTGTCTATACAATTGTGACGTCACATTTGTATATTTGTACTAATCATAGTATGGAAAATCAGGCAAATTGTTGTTTCGGTCGCGAAATACTGCGTTTAAGTACATAGTTGTTATACAATTTGTTTCTAGAAAAGCGTAAGGATTCTATTGGTAGCTTTTAATTTACTCTGGGACATAAAAAAAAATGCATATTTTTTCTAAACTTTCAAGGTTCATATCTTTTTATGACTTTAATTATACTTTATAATTTATACTTTATTACGATAATTTGATGGTTTAGTATCCATTTAGCATCACTACGTTATCAATTTGAACATGAGGCATCATGCCTATTGTCATCGTTATGTCTATTGTACAGGTGGTTCAGGACGGCAGAGTTTGACGCGTGTGGCTTCTTACATCTGCGAGTGCAACTCCTTCCAGGTGGTGGTCACTAAGACCTACGGTGTCAAGGACTTTAAAGAGGACCTGAAGGTAGGCAACTCCAAAATTAGCATGGAAGGGGATACAAGAGTTAGGTAGATATTTCTGACGTCTAACTACCTGCTTATCTTTTTTGGCTGTTACCTTGCTAGGCGCACAAGACGAGTTTTCCGAATTAGCGTTAAAATACTTACACATACATATTTGAAAGCAACAAAGGCATATTGAACCGCGGAATTTTTTAGGGCTTTCTGACCCGACCATATTCCTTACTTAGTCACATAATGCAGCATCCAAGCTATTTCGCAGACCCTCTATACGGCGACGGGCGTGGACGCGAAGAAAACCACCTTTATATTTTCGGACACGCAGATTGCGGATGAGACCTTCACTGAGATCGTCAATAATCTACTCAGCAGCGGAGAAGTGACGAACCTATTTAAACAAGACGAATTCGAAGACGTGAGTGCTTAAATTGCTAGCCCGATGCATAAGTTTTCGTGTAAAGTGGCCGTCAATGGACTTTGCTAACTATGTAAACCAACCGCCATGTTGAAAGACAATTTCAATATGGCGGTTTGTTTACATAGTTAGCAAAGTCCATTGACGGCCACTTTAGTCAGAGCAGTTTTTAGGGTCTCCCATTTGTAAGGAAATAATGTTTTTGAAAAAAAAAATACTTACCGTTTAATACTAGTGTTAAAGTCTGGCCAGGTAAATATGACCTAGTGCCTTTTGTTATTTGGCAACAGTAATATCATTGTCAAATGTGTCAAACGTCTTAAATTAGTACCTATGATGTCCTAGTCTTCTTGGATGGTAACTATGAAAGTAACTGTTCCATAATAAATGGGACAGTTTTTGCTTTTTCAGAAAATTAAAGGGTGGTAGGTACTGTAAATTATTCACATTGATGGATATCATAAAATGTTCAATTATTATGTGTCGTCAAAATGGAATTATTCAAGAGTGGCTTTGGTTATTCTTCTTAAATATAAAGCAGAATGAAGTTAAATATTTGTATTTCATATAACTTTACTTCCTACTGCTTGATCAGTTGCATTGTGTGAATTGAAGAAAAATAATAATTGTTCAAGTATCATCATAATTTTGTCGCGACTGTGTATAAACACAGTGTTGCAACATGCTGTTTTTTTTTTAAATTAGCGGCTCTTTTCTCTAGGCTCATCTTTCCCTGGCCATACTTTATAATATTTCCATTTTGCACGAAAATATTCCATACTAACATAATTAAAATAAAAGGATACCACTTTTATAAACAGAATAAATTATTAGTTTTTTTTTCTAACTATTTACGAATTCTACAGACGTAAAAATGGCCATTACTAGGGAAAGTGAGACGGCATAGCTGTATGCTGACAGCTCTACTTCGAGCCCATGAGTCAGGACGTGCAGTTTGAGACCACGATTTGACTTGAACAATAGTTTTGAAGAGCCCTTATTTTCTAAAATAATAACTTTATAGAACTTCTATTAAACAATGAAAATAAACTACAATCAACATTACTATTATTGTTCCTAATGTTCCTATTACTTGTAAGCATGTCAAAAGAAATGTGATAGTTGTTTAGTACTGGACGAACTCTTCTGCATCGGGGCTAGTATAAGGGCATGGGATAGTCCAAGTTTAGGTAGGTCTCTGTGAAGTCCACACTGAGCATCTTTAAATCTCCAATTTCTCATTCGCTCACCCGACCCTTTAATAGACATTGCTCGTAAAGGCCTTTTGTCTGGCTTGTTAACATTTATATTTATCCTATCTAGGCAACATTGTTTTTAATTGCTGTTTGTAGATAAAGCAAGCATTAGAGAAACCGATGAAGAATGCAAACATATTGCAAACGAACGAGGCCGTATATTTGTTCCTAGTGGAACGTGTGCGCGCTAATTTGCGCATAGTGTTGTGCTTCAGCCCCATCGGAGAAGAATTCAGGTATGAATAGCTGTTATAGTGTTGGTCTTCCTTCTGTGCGAAGAAAAAAAAGATATAAGGTAGACATGCGTCTTTGGGGTTGTTTTGGGAATGTTGAAAATATTATTACCTGAGACCGGAGGGCGCCATTGTCGTCGATAGATCAAGGCCACGAATTTTAGCGGCGGCGGTGGCGGCAGCGGTGCGCCATACGTGCGAGCGAGTGATCAGAACGCAGCATGTCGCTTCCACCACATGGTGGACGGTTTTCTGCCCTATAGCGAGAACGGGCTAGGAAGTAAAACCCCGCCGAGCGAGAGTGTTGTCCGTGTTGGGTTATAACGTGGAATTGATTATATTGCAGAAACCGCATCCGCCAGTACCCGGCCCTCATTAATGCGACGACAACCAACTGGTTCCTGGAGTGGCCGCGCGAGGCGCTTCTCGAAGTCGCCTACAAGTTCTTGGAAGGGGTAGAGTTGCTCGCATCCATCACTGGACCTAGGGTGAGTAATGAGTATTGCTTCCATGAGTTTGTAAGAATCAATGAGCATTCTTAAGACGCTGTCAACACCAAAATGCCCTTGAGGATTTTGGATAGCGCGTACACTGTCTATTTGTATCGGAGTAAACGAGAGCGAGTGTTACTGGGCGGCCCGGTTTTTGAAGATAGTACATAAATATTGAAATAAAAAAAAGGGTGGATTATTTGTGACATATGACTCGCTAGCGGTTTAAGTATGAATATGTTGACTTCCCGCCTTGCATGTCTTTCATTCCAGACCCATACGTCAAAAAAATAAAAACAGGACCGTTTAATTTGATTTTAAGACCAATCTTTGCAATTATTTTCTATCGAGCCGATTTCGTCAAATTATGTATCGAGCTCGTCTACGGTCTTTGAAATATGGTGAATATTAACATATATTTTATTTGATGTGCTAGAACAAATAGTTTTTCTTAAAAAACATCAATTTCACCAAATTAGGTCTTGTCAGCCTCTTAAGACGCTGTCAACACCAAAATGCCCTTGAGGATTTGGGATAGCGCGCACACTGTCTTTTGTATCGGAGTAAACGAGAGCGAGTGTTACTGGATTGGGCGGCCCGGATTTAGAAGATATAAATATTGAAATAAAAAAAAGACCGGGTTGCACTCCGGGAGTGCTGGCAGAAGTGAAAACTTGAATATTTTGACATTTTGAATCGACGAATACCGTAGCAACAGAAGTAAACTATTTCACTTGCAAATTAGCGCGTGAGAACTTATTGTGTGTCGGCCGAACGGTTAAGCGCCGCATCGCCACTACGGCATCGGTCCCCCCCCCCCTGCCACCAAGCCTCGTCCCGAATCTCTCGCCATTTACGGTCGCACGTACGGACCTGTCGCGAGTTTAACAATTTTTCCGCATACCAAAAAGTGCACAGCGCCGCTAAAGAAGTTTTCACTTCAAAAATGTTAATATAAAAATCACGGACGCGTCATTGCTGTGTGTGGTTTGATCTAATAGTAGGACGCGTCGCAGCTCGCCGGGCCGGCGCCGATGGCCCGCCGCTCGCCCCGCGCCGTTCCCCAACGTCGCCGCCGCCAACCAATTTGTTTTTGCCATTTCTAAATATTTTTCAAAACTTTATGTTCTTAGGAATAACGTCCAAATTCGAACTATTCGAATTTTCTCAATAGCAAAACGGTGAAGGACGCGTGGACAAAATTACAAATTATTTGCAGAATATGCTATTGCAAAAAGTGTTTAACGGCTTTATACTCTTACGAATAGCGTTCAGTTTTGGATGAAGTCGAATCGGCTAGCAGCAAAATATAAAAGTTTTTCACATCTGACGTCACAAAAATCTGTCGCGTATTTTTCCCCATCCCAAAAAGTGCTCAGCGCCGCTAAAGAAGTTTTCACTTCAAAAAGTATGGATTATTTGTGAAATATGACTCGTTAGCAGTTTAGGTATGAATATGTTGACTTCATGTTTTTAATTGCAGACCCATACGTCAATAAAAATAGACAGAACTGTTTAATGATGATTTTAAGACCAATATTTGCAATTATTTTCTATAGAGCCGATTTCGTCCAATTATGTATCGAGTCCGTCCACGGTCTTTGAAATATGGTGAATATTAACATAAATTTATTTTGATGTGCTAGAACAAATAGTTTTTCTTAAAAAACTGCTTAAATAACATGAATTTCAACAAAATTAGGTCTTGTCAGCCTCTTAAAGGTGTGGCTTCAGATGACCTACAAGTTTTCGGATAGGGTGAAGTTTTGCGTGCCACACATTCGATGACAACCTATCAATGTTCATTCGCTTGTGTGTCATTACATTAATTCTGACATGCTTACATTGCTTGCTGGCATGGTCTTCCCGCAAAAAGTGCCACAATGACCGGTCATCTGTCCAGCTTGTAGGGGGTCTACCAACGCTCCAGTAATTAGCATGTTTGTGGTCTGCGTCACAGATCAAAAGGAAAGAGTCTCTGGTGGAGAGTCGAGAGGACGGTATGCGCGCTAGCGTGGCGTCGACCATGTCGCTGATCCACTCCTCCGTGGGCCGCTACTCGGTGAAGATGTACAACGAGATGAGGCGCACCAATTACGTGACCCCCACTAACTACCTGGAGCTCGTGGCGGGGTATAAGGAGTGAGTTAACCTTTATATCACCTTAACGCAGTGAATATCAAACGCCGCAAGTGGAACTGGATCGGCCACACTCTCCGAAGGGACCCTGATCACATACCGAGGCAAGCCCTGGACTGGAATCCCCAAGGAAAGCGTAAACGTGGCCGCCCTAAACAGACCTGGCGGCGGACGATCATCGCAGAGGCGAAGACCATAGAGAAGACTTGGAGCGAACTGAAGCGCGAAGCTCAAGACCGGACGGGATGGCGGCGCACTGTGGACGCCCTCTGCCCCATCTAGGGGACACAGGAACATAAGTCAAGTAAGTCAACGCAGTGAATGCGTCAACGATTTTGTAGCTCTAATTATGGCGTATTATTGAAAAATGTACTCGTATAGCCAAAAAGGCGTATGTGAAGGAAATTCCCTACGAGTGGCGCCCACCTCTGGCGGGCTCCTGGCACTGAACGTGTTATAAAAGCTGCAAGCTTTCAGTTGCAGTTCCTGTTTTCGAATTATTTGTAGACTTGTTTTAATAATCGCTCACACACTAGTAGTAGTGAAACGACGCGACAAATGTTGCCATTTTAGAATCTTTGCTTTATTGGCTGGGCTTTTAGTAAATAGTTCGTTGGGTAACAAGGGTTCAAGGAAATTGGAACACGTACTAAGTAACGAACTCTGATCCTGGTCTTCAAATGCCATCCAAAGCTATGGTGTCCTTATGTAACATGTGCTATTGAAGCCCCCCCCAGAAGACCTGATCGCCCTTAGCGACGAAGCCATCAAGTGGCTGATTAACCTTAATATAAACTTATAGTGATTATGTATGTTACTTTTTGTAAATATGTCATCCTGTTCGCCATACGATTAAATAAAAAAAATGTGCTAATGAAGACATTATTAATTGTTAGAATGCTGAAGCTGAAACGTCAAGAGATCGCCTTACAAGCAAACAAGCTAAGGAATGGTTTAGGGAAAGTAGAGGAGACCACGACACTTGTCGGGCTGATGTCTGAGGAGCTTGCTGTGGCCAAGGTAGGTAACAATACTAATGAATCAATTGCTGTGTATCTTTTTTTTCAAAGCCTATTGATTTTCCCACTGCTGGGCAAAAGCACTGCAGGGGTCTCGACTTCTACTCATCCCGGCTTTGAGCAATATCTAGCCAATCGTTACGAAATGCGTCCAGGTCGTCCCGCCATCTTCCGACCTGTGTATCTATTAAATGTCATCATCATCATCATATCAGCCGAAAGACGTCCACTGCTGGACATATGCCTCCCCCAAAGAGTGCCAAAGTAACCGGTCCTGCGCCACCCGCATCCAGCGGACTCCCGCAACCTTTACCAGGTCATCAGCCCACCTTGTCGGGGGCCTACCCACGCTGCGCCTTCCGGTACGTGGTCGCCACTCGAGAACCTTTTACCTTAACCTTCTACGTGCTATGTGCTCCGCCCACTGCCACCTAAGTTTAGTTTAGGGCTATATCGGTTACCTTGGTTCTGCTGCGGACAGCCTCATTTCTGATGCGATCACGCAGAGAAACTCCCAACATGGCCCTCTCCATTGCCCTTTGGGTGACTTTGAGCCTTCTTATGAGGCCCATAGTAAGCGACCACGTTTCAGTGCCATATATCATCACTGGCACCACCAACTGGTCAAAGACTCTCGTCTCGAGACACTGCGGAATATTGAACGAAAAGATGTGCCGTAGCTTCCCGAACGCTGCCCAGCCGAGTCGGATTCGACAATTGACCTCTTTCTCGAAGTTGGACCTACCTAACTGGATAGTCTGTCCTAGGTATACATAATCATCTACAACTTCGAGCGTAAAGTGTCCGATTGTAATGGAAGTTGGTACTACATGGGCATGTGACATGATCTTCGTCTTATCCATGTTCATTCTTAACAGGCATCAACATCAACGGCGAGTACATCACTCACCTTCGGTTTGCTGACGATATAGTAGTCTTGGCTGAGACCATGGAGGACTTACGTACGATGCTCGATGACCTCAGTTTAGCTTCCGAGCGAGTTGGTCTATTAAATGTAAAAAGATGAAAATGTATAATTTTCATAGCAATCGAAATTACAAACGGACGCCACATAGTTAATATGTATTGTTAAATTGTAACCAATTAAACATGGCAATGGTGTACCCGAACCAGAACCGAATAAACCAGATTAAATCACAGACTGCAAGCGGAAAATAGTACGGTATTTGAGTAATAGTCAAATCAACTTCCTCTAATGAAATGTCAAAAATGCTCCGTTAGTATGGAATGTGTAGGGATTACTTGCTTGTGACGACGTCACAATCAAACAACATCCTTATTATAAGTTGTTATGAATTTAATAATCTTAAAATAGCTAACACAGGTGAAAGACTGATACTTTTTCGAGATATGATACTTGCTAATGATAAAACTATTTATGTATGTGTCATACTCGTGATCGGGTGTTGTTTGTGGAGTCCGGACTGTTCATGCTTGCAAGGGCATAGTACCTAATTAACTACTTAAAAACTAGTGTTATTATTATTATTATCGTATTGACGAGAGACATCATTCTGATCTTGACACGTTTTATTGTTATTGACCCTGACAATGTAACATTAATGTTCCTTTTTTGTTTTGACGCTTAGAGACCGTATACATCTCTTAGAATATTAGAATAATTATTAATTGTATTTGGACGCTCAGAGACCTTATACATCTCTGGAATACTGAATTAATATCATTAACTTCTGTTAATGCTGATACAGATCTTATATCGAATGTAATGGTCATATTTTCAATTTTGTTTTGTTTACATTAACTTAGTGACATTTAGTTTGTTAACCTTTTATATATAATTTTAAATTATTATTGTGTAAGATTATTATTATTTTATTGTAAATTACCGTTTGACATGTAAAAGTGCCCTTGTGGCCTATTTGCAGAATAAATAATTGATTTGATTTGATTTGATCGTCGCGGTAAACACTTTCCTCGAACCAGAATAGAACCATTGTATTCCTCGACGATTCGTGAAATTCGGGTAGAATCTTTACAAGATCCGTGTGTATTTTATTTATGTTATAATTTTATTTTATTGATTCGTGATCATGAACAATCTTACAATTGTATCTGAATGTAACTATTTGCTAAAGTCCCTTAATCTAAAAATTATACAGTGTAACACATTAAAGCAGAACAATATCAGGCATGTTTATTTTAATGAATTACGTTGGCAGATTACTAAAGTAGGTCGTAAACTCTTCTAAAGAATAAAAGCTCTCTTTCAAACAGCAATGTTTTTAATTTATTATTAAAGAGATATTTCTCCACTCGCCGGGAAGCTTGTTGTAGAGCTAGACACTCCGAAATTCTGCACAGTGAGAGGCTATTTTAAGTTTAGGCTGCAGTTTATAATGTAGGTATTTCCTTCTTGTACTCACGCGTATCTCTCTCTCTTCAGCGGTCTCGTGTTCGTTGAGTCGTATGTATGTATGTAATTTTTACGAGATTTTTCATACAGGTGCAAGTCGCGGATTATACGGAGCAGTGCATAGAATACATGGGGGTGATCAACGTGCAGCAGCGGAACGCGGACGAGCAGCAGCGCAGTGTCGCCGCGCGCAGCAAGAAGACGCAGGAGGAGGAGGTCCAGTGCAAGAAGCTCGCCGAGGCTGCCATGCGGGACCTGGCCAGCGCCATGCCCGCTCTAGAGGAGGCCGTCAAGGTCACCTTCTTGTTCATAGAATACAGGATTAACGTGTAGCAACCAGCGTCCTGCCCGCTCTAGAGGAGGCCGTCAAGGTCACCTTCTTATTCATAGAATACAGGATTAACGTGTAGCAACCAGCGTCCTGCCCGCGCTAGAGGAGGCCACAAGGTCACCTTATTCATAGAACACAGGTTTAACGTGTAGCAACCAGCGCCATGCCCGCGCTAGAGGAAGCCATCACGGTCACCTTCTTATTCATAGGATTCAGGATTAACGTGTAGCAACCAGCGTCATGCCCGCTCTAGAGGAAACCGTCAAGGTCACCTTCTTATTCATAGAATACAGGATTAACGTGTAGCAACCAGCGCCATGCCCGCGCTAGAGGAGGCCATCAAGGTCACCTTTTTATTCATACTCGTAGGATACAGGATTAACGTGTAGCAACGAGTGTCATGCCCGCTCTAGAGAAGACCGTCAAGGTCACCTTCTTATCAATAGAATACAGGATTAACATGTAGCAACCAGCTTCCTGCCCGCTTTAGAGGAGGCCAACAAGGTCACCTTCTTATCCATAGAATACAGGATTATCGTGTAGCAACCAGCGTCATGCCCGCTCTAGGGGAGGCCGTCAAGGTCACCTTCTTATCCATAGAATACAGGATCAACGTGTAGCAACCAGCGCCATGCCTGCGCTAGAGGAGGCCATCAAGGTCACCTTCTTATTCATAGAATACAGGATTAACGTGTAGAAACCAGCGCCATGCCCGCGCTAGAGGAGGCCATCAAGGTCACCTTCTTATTCATAGAATACAGGATTAACGTGTAGCAACCAGCGCCATGCCCGCGCTAGAGTGGGACATCAAGGTCACCTTCTTATTCAAAGAGTACAGGATTAACGTGTAGCAACCAGCGCCATGCCCGCTCTAGAGGAGGCCATCAAGGTCACCTTCTTATTCATAGAATACAGGATTAACGTGTAGCAACCAGCGCCATGCCCGCTCTAGGGGAGGCCATCAAGGTCACCTTCTTATCCATAGAATACAGGATTAACGTGTAGCAACCAGCGCCATGCCCGCTCTAGGGGAGGCCGTCAAGGTCACCTTCTTATCCATAGAATACAGGATCAACGATCTAGGTGATTTTTGAATCAGTTAAGCTCAACCGATTGAGCTAAAATTTTGGGTATTAAGTATAGTTTGGATGACAATTATGGTACCATCGAGCTGATCTGATGATGGAGACAGAATGTGGCCATTTGAATTCAGGACTTATCCGAAATTTAGTAAATCTGTGACTTGCTACTTTCCTTATTTTGAATCGTGATATGTTTGTAGGCTTTAGATGCTCTGAACAAAAAAGACATCACAGAAGTAAAGTCGTACGCAAAGCCGCCATACAAAGTCGAAATGGTGATGGAAGCTGTCCTCATACTGCTGCAGGTATTCTTGGAATAAGTAACGGCATAATTATGTTAGCGTTTTAGTTTATGCCCGCAATCACGTAATAGGGGTGTAAAAAAATATGCCTAGTGACGAAAATCCCATTCAGATATCTCAAAGAATTACGAAGCTACAACCGTTTTAATATTGCTTGTTAGAGAGAGAAAACGCAAACAGTGTGTGACGTCACGTTACGCTGCCGGGGGCCGCGTCGACGGCGGCGCCGAACACGATGGGGCACGGCACGTTGCCGTCTATTAGTGACGTCACAATCTTCAAGCGCCATCGTTTCATATGAATTTGCGTTTTGCGAAAAAGAGACAGAACATACCCCTTCTTAAAACTTTGGACACTTATAAGCATACCCGGGGTTTTGGGTGCGGGAATAACTTGAGAAAGAGTAGAGATAAACAGATAGGTTATATTGACAAATAATCATATTGTGCCTAATGAATAAATACCTTCCTGCGAATTGTAAACAAACTACTATTTAATTTTAACTTAAGTAGCAGGGACTTTAGCATTTCTACCAAGCCCTTCGAGATAATAATAAAAATAATGTTAATTAATTACCTGCCGTCAATTAGTATTTAACACGATTTTCAAAATAAACAATTAATATTTTTTCTACATTTGGAACAGTTAAGCTTCGTCGTCTAGCTGTAAATATCAATTTCAACAAACTAAACGATCTTTCTACTTTCTTTTCTTTCGTACTTTCTTTGACGTTAGATATCTCTGAAGTGTTTATTAATTTATAAATACTTGAGTAAGAACTGAACTGAAGAGGTTGATAATAAATTACTGAGCATTTATTTGATATCATACTAGATGTTATCCGCGGCTTCGTAAGCGTAGTTAAATGAAATATTTTCAAATAAATCAATAATTGAACGTATGTTTTTTTTTGTATTTTTTTATTCAATTAATTATTCAGTAGGTAAGTATACATTCTGTTATTTAATTCATACCTATTCTTTGGCTTATGTCATTAATTCCCGCACCCAAAACCCCGGGGTATGCTTATAAGTTCGTGATTATTTAACCTCTTGCGTTGATTTTTCTCCAATTGATTACATTTTTAATCCTTTTTCGAGAAAATATGAAATTATTGATTATTTTATTTAGAGTCTATCCCCCTATTGACGTAATATATACTTTTTAGGGTTCCGTAGCCAAATGGCAAAAAACGGAACCCTTATAGATTCGTCATGTCTGTCTGTCCGTCCGTATGCCACAGGCATTTTCCTCGAAAACTATATGGTGTATTTCAATCAAATTTTGAGGATAGGTGTAATTTGTTAACCGCTACATAGTTTTGTAATTAAATTACTAAAAAAAATTGTTTTAGGGGTGCACTCCATACATGAACCTGAAAGTCAATTTTTTTTTGATCAAGTGAATAGAGTCGGAGATAATCGCCTTGAAAGTCACTAAAATTGTGTCCCCCCCCCCCTCTAATTTTTGAACCGTGTATTTTAAAAATATGAAAAAAATCAGGCTTATAGGGCTTATATTAAATTCTTTCAGCGAAAATTGTTTTGAACAAGATCGGTTTAAAGGTTTTTGAGATATTTCTAAAAAACTGCCTTCCTTAAAGAAAAGGATGTAAGTGCCATAAGATTTCAGTAACGATACGACCTTTTTAATAGGCACGGAACCCTCGTTGTGCGTGGTCAGACACGCACTTGGCCGCTTTTTTTAATCAATGATCAAGCAGATTGTCTAGTTTAATAAACTTTCCCGGTTCTCAGAAAGAGCCAACCTGGTCCGAAGCGAAGAGGCAGCTAGGCGACCAGTACTTTCTGGACCGTCTGCGAGAGTTCGACAAAGACAACATATCCGACAAGACCCTCAAGAAGATAGGCACGTACACGATCAAGCCCGACTTCGACCCCGAAATTGTGGGCACGGTGTCGGCTGCCGCCAAATCGCTATGTCTGTGGGTGAGAGCTATTGAGAAGTATGGGAAAGTCTACAAGTGAGTGCATTTATTTTTTGCTCATTAATATGTTCCACAGACAGATCTCTCATCCCGCGTTTGTGCCGACTATCCGAGGCTACTTTATATACCTCATCACCCTCCTAGCATTTTCCCTATCCTACAGGACCCCGGGGTCCGCTCGTGCACCTAATCCCAAGATTTGGCAAAGGCACTAGTTTTACGAAACCGACTGCCACCCGACCTTCCAATCCAAAGGGACAGCTAGATCTTGTTGGGATAAGACCGGTTTCTCGTGATGTTTTTCCTTCATCAAGAAACTACCAAGTAGTCCAAGTATTACTTCTTTTTATATATCTATTTCCATATCATGGCAGCGTTTAAAACCTGATAAATCATAGATAAAGCACCCGACACTTTGTCCGGTAATAAATAAAACCAGCTTAGGGCCATTACGTGAAGCTAGCTCATACCACACTCATGTTAAGCGCTAATGATAATGACTCCGCGATTTTAAATACTAGAAGAATTTTGAGATTTACTTCCCTTACTCCTACTAGAATCGTGAAACCGAAGAAGGAACGTCTAGAGGAGGCGCTGGAGTCGCTGCGCATGAAACAGCAGATTCTCGCCGAGGCACGCGCTAAATTGAGAGAACTTAGTGAAATGCTGGCGCGGCTGCAAGCGGAGTACGACGAGAAGTTGAGGCAGAAAGAAGAACTGGAGGAGAAGTCGAGACAGTTGCTTCTGAAATTGGAGAGAGCTGAGGCGCTCATTACTGGCCTGTCGGGTTAGTGCCGTGTGTATTTAAGGAGTTATGGTGGGGATGGAGGAGTATGCCTAGAAGTTGAAGCAGAAATGAAAACTGGAGAAGTTCTAACAGTTGTCTCTCTCAGCTGCGGAAACTGGAGAGTTGAGGCGGTAGTTACCGGCTTGTCAGGTTAGTGTCTTGTAAAGTATGGGCTCGACGAGGACAGAAAGACACGACTGTAGAGGGATTAACATTTGAAGTTTGAGTCACAGGGAAAACCTGGAGGTGAAGTCGAGACAGCTGCTGAAACGACAAGCTGAAGCAGAAGGTAGATCTAGAGACATTGAAACAGCTATTGCTGAAACTAGAGTGAGATGAAGTTCAAGCATGACACTTGATTTTGAGTTGCAGTTTCGAGTCACAGGGAAGAAATGGAGGTGAAATCGAGACGGCTGCTGAAACGACAAGCTGAAGCAGCATAGATCTGGAGACGTTAAAACAGCTAGTGCTGAAACTAGAGGGAGATGAAGTTCAAGTAGGATACCGATTTATAGAGTTCCAGAAAAGCTTGTAGTAATATGAACTATTGCTTGCAGGTGAGAGGGAGCGCTGGGAGATGACGGTGGAGCGGCTGGACAAGGAGTTTGACAACCTGCCCGGGGACTGCCTCATCGCGACCGGCTTCGTGGCCTACCTGGGGCCCTTCGTCTCCGAGTACCGCGAGTCCCTCATGAGCGACTGGTTCATAGAGGTATACTGCCCATACGGCGCATTGAGCTTGATGCTAAGCGCGATGAGATAATAGCCCGACCACCTGCGGGCAATATCTTTCAAGTACGTCATTGGTGTGCTGAATGCTGACATGCCCGCAATATTCACGCACTTTTATTGGTCCGCAAGCTAGCAACAGATTTTCGTGACCAATCGACCCCCGTGCGATAACTTGTGAGAAGGTTCAGAATGTTGTATCATGAAGCCTCGTGCACGTCAGCTGCGGCTCCGTCACGTAACACGTAAAAAAAAAAAATTAGTTATTTCCCCCCGATTCATTTTAACATAAAATGATAGTTAATCCAATGTTATGACTAATCGTCAGCTAACTGTACAGTGGTGGAAAACCCGTCAGCTGGTCACACAAAAATGTTATATTCCTACTATAAACGCGTGGTTAAAGCGACGGCGCGATACTTTGCTAGGCACTTTTAAGCAGATGTACGCCTGCTATAAAATGCATGGCAAAGTATCGCTCCGTCGCTCTAACCGCGCGTTTATAGTAGGAATATATTTTACAGTACTAGTGCGGAAAGAGCACTTTCCTTGCATATGTCGAAACTTTAAAGAGCCATATTTACAGTAAAACGTACGATACACGTGCGAATAGGTAATTCGCAACTCGTGTCGATTTAAAACACTCCCTTCGGTCGTGTTTTAATTTATCACCACTCGTTGCGAATTTCCTATTTTCGGCACTTGTATCGTAAATAACTATAAACATTTTCGTGTGACCAGCTGACGGGTTTTACGGCGCACGGTTGCCGAACGGATACGCTACGGGTCGGTAAGAAGCGGGAGCGGCGGGATTGTGGTACTCCGGCAGCGCACTCGGGAGCCAAGCGGCCAGGAAGTACCACGGATACGGGTTCGTTATTCCGGCAGTGCACTCGGGAACCAAGCGGCCTGAAGGAGTGAGGGGAACGGAAGACTTCGGCAGTGCACTCGGAAACCAAGCGGCGAATGTCGGGATACCACGGCAGTGCACTCGGGAACCAAGCGGCCAGTGGCGAGGAGAGGAGGGTGAGGGGAGAGAGTTGGGCACACGGCAGGTTAGGCCGCTAGCCAAACTCTGGTGTTCTGAAGGACGACGTGGTGTGCCGCGCTGCCCCGCTCGTCCGTCCTCCGCTTCGGCGCCGCTCTGTCACGGCCGTGATGTGGCATGATCGACTACGTCACAACTTACCCTCTGTTTAACTCCCAGTTTCGAAACCAATGTCTTACACAAGCAAATATCTCATAGGTATATAACGAGCAGTTACCGGTGACGATGGACATGACCATGAAATACTTCCTGCTGGATGATGCCATCTTGAGGGAATGGAACACTATGGGACTGCCCGGTACGTGATAAGATAACTGCATGCAAGCAATTCAGAAAATTTTCGCTTTCATTTACAACTTGAACAGATGCATGCGAGTTAAGAAGTTACCTTATTGAACAGATTTCCAACTCATGAGAGCTGGAATTGGCCGTTTACCTATTGTATACTATATGCTATCTACTCTTCTGTCTGTCACGCTTAAACCGCTCAACCGATTGAGATGAAATTTGCTGTTGAATAATAACTACTATTTTTTGAGACCATGCTAATGTACGACCTAACTACCTAACTGGTACCCACCACACACTGTGTTTTTTTAATGATCTTGTTATTTAAGCCTTCGTTAAGGAGTCAATCCAATTGTATTCGTTGTGTTGAATAGAGGACAACTTCAGCGCAGAAAACGGCATCATAGTGGTTCGTGCCACAAGATGGCCGCTTGCCGTCGACCCACAGGGACAGGCCCTCATATGGATCTCTAAACTCGAAGAAAAGAACGACATACAGGTACTCATCGGCCAATTACTCAATTTACTATTACATAATAGATTAGGTACCTACACTTTGTATACTTAATTATTTATCTGGATTTTACTAAGTCACTCTAAATTTTTAATTGAGTTCCCAGAACTTCTACAGCAAATTAATCCTGGCGTTATCTTCAAAATCTTAAACAATAACAATTCGACATTAGCTCTTCTGAACTGATAAACTGGCAATAACAATCTTACTATAAGAATAGCAGCACCGGTCACTTTGGCACTCTTTGGGGGAGTCTTTCGGCTGATATGATGATGATGATAAAATATTATACAAATAGCTAAATTCATATTATAGCTGAATGCCTAACGAACCCCTCCTTTTTCAGATCGTGGACTTCGGTCAGCCAAATTACATGAAAATAATGGAAACATGCCTTACGGAGGGTAAACCGATAATAGTGCAGGGTGTCGGAGAGATATTAGACCCGTCCATAGCACCCATTCTGGACAAGGCCATTATCAAGATTGGAAACTCTTTGGTCATCAAATTCAACGAGAAAATGGTGTCCTACCATCCTAAGTTCAAATTGTACATAACAACTAAACTAGGTAAGTTGTGTAGGTATAAGAACAGATTTAGCTTTCAGTGGTGTGCTTAACTTAGTTTAATTAGTTAGTTATAAAAAAAAACCGCATTAAAACAAGGTAGTTTATAAGCACCGTTGTACTCCTCTCCCGCCAGTAGCTCAGTCATCTTATTGGCACTTAATGGAAAATATGTTATACCTAAGTTATGAATGGGCTACGTCGGGCTGGTAGGACAGTGCAATTTCTATGCATGTATACCTACTTTTGTCATAAAACGAGCGAGCTCGTCGCCAACAAACTGCTCTGCAGTTTGGCGAAATGTTGTATTTACGGTACACATATTGTATATTATCATGTTAAAAAAAAAAGAAAAAAAATACCTACAGCCGAACTCATAAGTAGCTCAACACTTTGGTACCTTGTCACTTTCACTCGTTCAGACAACTTCGAATGGCAGTTTAAACATGATGTTAAAACGACACGTTGACCCGCGAGGCCGACCGTACCTACTTGAAGTGCCAAGAGCCAGTAATCAAAGTAATAATCAATTCGGCTATTTGAATGCTTTTGTCATATGCACAAGGTAACCCGACGTACACTCCCGAGATCCTGACGAAGACGACGATGGTGAACTTCGCGGTGAAGGAGCAGGGGCTCACGTCGCAGCTGCTGGGCATCGTGGTGCGCAAGGAGCGGCCGCAGCTGGAGATCATGAAAGACACCCTGGTCACCACCATCGCCAACAACAAGAAGATTCTTGTGAGTAAATGCATCATCATATTCACCACTATCATATCAGCCGAACGATGTCTACTGCTGGACATAGGCTTCCCCAAAGAGCGCCGTAATGGCCGGATTCCCGCGGGTTTTACCAGCAGGTCATCAATCTAACTTGTGGGGGGTCTACAGCACGCTGCGCCTTCCGGTACGTGGTAGCACCCTAGAACCTTTACGCCCTGTAATGTATGGGCACTATAAATATATATTTATAATACGTGAGGGTATCTAGATACTGGGAGGAGATAGACACATGCAGACCAAAGAGATTTTGTCGAAACGCGACAACAAACTCACAACCGCACTACTGAGGACACATAGAAACCTACGCATGATAGTAGCAATAATAACAGGACACAACACCTTGAACAGACACCTCTACAACATAGGTATCACAGACAGCCCCATGTGCAGAGCATGCATGGAGGCCGAATAAACGACTAAACACATTCTACTGGACTGCAAGCAGGTAGGAGTATATAGTAAAAAGCACCTAGGGTCTCCAGACACACTACGGGACGCAGTCAGCAACACCAAGGCACTCACAAACTTGCTAGAGGAGCTGGGGTGGTTAGAGTAGCGCTACCCCAGCGTTTTTCACGCAAAATGTCGCTGGATGTCGATTTGCGAAAAATGCCCAGTATAACTAACTATACTTGATTTAGTAACTTTCGTGATGGGGCGCACCGAGGGCGCGGGGGCACTTGCCATCGGTAGATGGTGGTTTCATTTACTTACCCTGACCTAAAATGCCGTTAAAATTAATTAGTATTTACCTGTCACTTGGACATTTGTGTTCGTAAGAATGGGACAAAACATATTTTATTCATCAGAGACATTTTAAGATTTATAAATAAGGGGTTTAACCGACAGACACTTTCACTTGTCCGTCTTTCCCCTGAATCTCAGGTTGACCTCGAGAACGACCTGCTCCGCATCATGTACGAGTCGACGGTGCCCCTGCTGGACAACGAAGAGCTGTTCATCACGCTGCAGACCTCGCAGCGCACCTCGCTGGAGGTGAAGGAGGCCCTCATCACCTCACAGGTCACCGAGAAGGAGATCGACACGGCGAGAGCGGTGATTCAAACTTTTTACTAGCTTTATATTATTATTCACATGCCTTGTTAACCAACCGAGTTGAAAATTACACACACTATCTCCTTCTGACTGTCGGCAGGGAAAAACTACCCTTCTTTTTCTAATTACTGTAATCCAAGGCTACGGGCGATGGTGTGTCGAACTATCGATACTTTATTCATTATGCGAAATTAATGATGTCCACAGACGCGTAACAATCTGACCGCTATTATCTGTTGGAAAGAACCACATACGTTCTATTTTTTGTACTGATGTCAAATTGTTACATACTGTTTAGTCAGGGATTTATCACACTGGAGCGTAACGTTGCATACCGTATACGCGTTGATTTATCGAGTGCATCACGTGATTTTGCTGCGTTGACGGTGCGTCAGCGTATTTAGAGCAGCGGTAGTCGCTCCCTTAAAATGAAGTGGCATAGATATTGTTTCGTTGTTAAATCGACCAAACGCTTTTTTAAAATTTATAGAGTGATTCAAGAGGAAGGTTTATATGTATAATACAGTAGCCGTGCGAAGCCGGGGCGGGTCGCTAGTTTATTGAAGTGAAAACTTCTTTAGCGGCGCTGAGCACCATTTGGGATGGGGAAAAATTGTTAAATACGCGACAAAGTTTTGTGACGTCAGATGTGAAGGAGGTCACTTTTTGCTGCTAGCCGATTCGACTTCATTCAAAACTGAACGCTATTCGTAAGAGTATAAAGCCGTTAAACACTTTTTGCAATAGTATATTCTGCAAATAAATTTGTAATAATCAGGCTCCGGATTTTTCACGGCAAAACAAAACACTTTCGGAATCTAGCCAGTGATAGAAACATTATTTTATCGATATCGAGTATTATTACGCAAATTTGAAGCTGTGCTCGAACGAAATCCTGATTATGAAAATTTAAGAGAAATATCTGAAAATATTACCCAAACTGTAAATTAATTTTATAAATTTGCTCCCTTGACGTCAAGTGAAGTTGAATGTACACTAGACAGCATAAGTGCATGGTCAAGTCGCAAACTGTTTCCCTTGACGCGCTTGCTAACGCCATCTATGTGCACGACGTGTAATATCATTATAGATGTAAATGTAAACCTCAGAGGATCGGCATAGTTTCACTAGATGGCGCTGTTAACACAGATGGAAACAAAAACTAATTCCTCATCTTGGATATAATTATATTTTTCTAGGGTTATTATTTTTCCTATATTATACTGTCAAGTAATCTTGCCAACGCATTATCGATCGATAATGGCGGTATTATGACGCAATTTGGAATGTGCTTTCTATTTATGTGCTACCTTTGTGCATTTATTTTTCTTGCGATGTTTCCGATTCACTACTAGTGAATATCCAAACAATTCCAAAAACACTTCTTTCCCAACATTTTTTTCGTTGGGTGCGGGATTTGAACCCGCGACTCTAAAGCTAGGTCGACAGTTACTTGCCTCGTTAGCCACTCGACCATCGGTTCAATTGACTAGGCAGTCGAAATTCATCATAAGTTTATTTTGCTGCTCAGATATTAATCCATTACGACTATGATTAGTATAATAATCGATGAGGGTAGACGAATGATTCAAAACTACCATACTTATTCGTTTTTATCACAAAGATGTTACATGTTCGTTCGTAGACCTACTTCAGCTGTGTTATTCATATTTTTTTTGGATATCATGAATATTAAAACTAGTTTTCTATGTAATATTGATCTAGTTAAAAGGTCGCAAATATTTGCGATATATAAAGAAGCTACAGAAACTGATCTAAACGTAAGTCGTTATTTTTACATGTTTGTGATATAATTATCTACTACTTAACTATCATACATTTTTCTGATGATTTATTTACGTATAATATTGTTGCAGCTAAAAAAAGGTTGAGCAAAAGGAAACGTCTCTGCTACACCGACAAAGAACGGCCACCAGCCATGGTAATGGACTACAAAGAAAATGATTTTGAATCGACAAGGCATTTCGTTGATTTATTGCACACAAGTGTGGACTGTTCGAGGTGTCTCCATAAAGAGGAGGGTTTATACTATCATGGGCATGCTGTTAAACCCTTGCTTACAGAGAAGCACATAAAACAGCAATTTGATACAATTTGGACACTGGACTAAATGTCATGTTTAGTGACGAGAAGTGAGAAGTGTTTAAATCTATTCAAAAGGACAATATAAGTTCACGTTCAGTGATCACGTAGTGGAATATGGAATCATGGTAGTAACATGGAATCTGGTGGTATACCTAACTGTGAACATGTAAGGTTTGAAGAAAGACAGACCGGGTTATATATAAACAAGTGACAAAAGTAACATATGAGTAGGATATTGTTTTCATCATGCTTTTTTAACCCTATAGATACTATTAGTAATAGATGTGTTAAGTTAAGGAAAATTATTATTAAACAACATAATCATGTTAATTAACGAGATCGAGTGACATAGATAACCGTGGAATCCTACCATTATAATCTATGAAATATATGGTCGTCTAGTATCAATAATAAAAGCCTTAGTGAACTGTAAGATTGTCCCGTATTTTATTATTATTTTAAATGTCATTAACACAAATGGCGGGTTTATTTACTTACTTAAAAGCTTACTTATAGATTTGGCTAACACCAGAATGCGTTCGCCTGATATATATGTTATCATAACCCGGTCTGAAATTATTAATAAAATTGTCAATAGGTTTTATTTTTATTGGGGTAAAGCTTCAATCTTTTTCCGATTTTCGGAAATGAAACTTAAGCTACATATAACCTCGATAACATGTTAGAAAGTGGCTAATTCACTAATACTATTAACAAAAACTTCTGTTAACAGTGTTGCTGCTAACGGAAGGCCAGAAAACAAGGTTGTAATTTGGCCTATGATATGGCTGTCTGAAGTGAAGAGTGAAAAAGTGAAGTGAATTAAATCCAGTCAACAGGGCCATTTAAGTTTATAGTGTTATAATAATACGCGCCGTCATAATGGTCGCGTAGTTCCTAATATAGAAAAAGTGCAGATGCTGTCGGTCAAAGAGTACGGATTACGTTAAGATTTATATATTCTATAAACCGGGTTATCCTAAATAAATTAAAAATATATATATTGTTTCAGTAGGTAATAGGTATTAATATGCCGTTTGCTTTCTTTTTTATATTCCTTTACTATTTAAAATGTGATATTTCATAAGATCAAACAAGTGTAAGTAACGGTGAAAGACCAAATAAAATTATTATGATTATTTTCAAATCAATAACACAATAATTCATGGTTTGAACGCTCACATATAGGTATAGATATACTATGGCAATTAACACCTTAATGCGTTCTGCTGATTTGAATGTTAGATAACCCGGTTGTAAGTTAATATTGTCAATATTATATTTATTGGGGTGAAGCTTCAATCTTTTTCCAATTATGGAAATGAAACTTAAGCTATTACCTCAATAAAAATGTTACAAAGTTGCTAGGTAACTATTATTATGTAGTATTATAAAATTGCTTTAACAGAACTGTAGTGAACAAAATAAACATATTGAAACATAAAATGCTGTTTTAATTATTTAAGTTATGAATATATAATTTTCTTTATGACTAATATTTGTATATAAAGCACTTTCATCTATAGGAATAGAACAAATATAAAAAGATACAAAAACATAAACCTCCCATTACCTGGGATTCGAACCTCGACAGTTCTAGGCCGCTGAGCCTAGAGAACATGTCTTAATCCATTGAGCTATCTCAACATTATAGGTAATGGTGGAAATATAGCATTCAAATACCAGTGGTATCGCACTTAAATACAGCTATTATAAATTAGCATTTACCAGCCTTGTTAATAGTTATACTAATATGAGAATATTTCTGGTGATAACAAACAGGTGTCAATTTATAGGTATTTAATGTGCCTAGTAATGTGCTTATTTTCTGCGGTATGTCTAAATAGTAGCGCCAACAACGCCATCTAGTTTAATTATTGCGCACCACGTGCAACTATGTGAGCAGCAGACGTCAAACGATGCAAGCGAAACTGAGCCGTAAGGTGTCCATGCATTATTGCAGCCGATAGTACATTTAGTATACATAAATGGCTTTATTAGTGATAGACGAAACTGTTTACTCCCAGAGAATGTTGAAAAACTAATGATTATCTACTCCTATCACTATTACACGAAGAAAATGCCATGTGCTGCTGTGTGTTCTGACGTCGATTACGAAGAAGAAATTTCATCTGTTTCTAATATATAATTTCATACGAACATCACGTACTTTTTTTGGTAAAGTTTTTTCTTCTACTACACAATTATCGATATCGACAATATAATGTTCCTACCACTGGCTAGATTACGATAGTGTTTTGTTTTGCCGTGAAAAATCCGGGCTCTGGTAATAATACCAACGAGTCCTTCACCGTTTTGCTATTGAGAAAATTCGAATAGTTCGAATTTGGGCGTTATTCCTAAAGAGATAAAGCTTAGAAAAATATTTACCAACGGCACAAACAATATTTTGGTCGCCTGCTGGTCTGCGTCGGTCTGCTGTTCTTGCAAATTCGAATAGTTCGAATTTAGACGTTATTCCTAAAGTGATAAAGCTTTGAAAAATATTTGGCAATGGCAAAAACAAATTGGTATCCTGTTTGCCGCCGCCCGTCGGCCCGCCGACGGGCCCGTCCGTCTAAGTAATTGATAATTGTTTATACATTTGCGTCAAATTCATTGTTAGGGTGACACCGTAAGATGTCACGTGACCGGATCGAAAAACTGTTACAATGTTATATTAGTTTTCACTTCTGCCGGCACTCCCGGAGTGCAACCCGGTCTTTTTTTATATATGAGGCATGTTTCTTCAGGGTTACGTGCCAGTGGCAGTGCGCGCGTCCGTGCTGTTCTTCGCCCTCAATGACCTGTCGCGCATCGACCCCATGTACCAGTTCTCGCTGGACGCGTACACCGACCTCTTCAACTACTCCATCGACCGCAGCCCCAAGAACTCCGAGCTGGAAGAACGCATCAACAACCTGAATGAGTTCCACACTTACGCTGTCTACAAGTGAGTTTATGATTTACTACCTGCCTGCTTCGCCCGCGTATTACAATGACCGCAGGCTACCCCACGGGATAAAATATAGCCTATGTCTATCTAGAAACTTTGTTCCATACACAGGTGAAAGATTTTTTGGTCCGCCTAAAGCAAAGGGGGCGCAAAGTAAGGACTTAGAAAATTTTTGATCCAAAGTGAAAATTGTATAGGAATCATAAAATACTTAGGAAAATTTTATTCAAAACGCTAAAATAAGCATGTTTTATAGAAAAAACTTTTTCTCTAAAATCAAAAATGGCCGAGATATTCGCCCTCAAAGATTGATGGTTTTCAAGGAAGCTGGGACAGAAAAATTTCGATGGATGTTGGTGTTATTATAACACTCATGTCTTTTTTATATTGTGTCAGACACTGCCTTAGCTCCGGCGCTGCGGGAAGTGCAGCCCTTCCGCCCTTGCGTGACAAAGCACGGTCGCCCGTACTCCGCTTCGCAGCTTCGGCTTGTTGGTCGCCTTCGGCGACCAGCCTCAGCCGCTCCGCTCTGCACGGCTCCCGAGCTTTGTCACGGCGGGCGAGGGCTGCTCTCCCTCCGCGCCTCCGGCTTTTTATATACACTCTAGGGGTAGGGCAGACAAGACCACGTGGAATCGGGGTTGACAGCTTCGGTTCTGTGGCAAGTCTTATGATAATGATTTTTGATTTTAGAGAAAAATTGTTCCTATAAAACATGCTTATTTTAGCGTAATATTTACGATAAAGCAATAATAAATAGGTGTTATAATAACACCAACATCCATCGAAATTTTTCTATGTCCCAGCTCCCTTGAAAACCATCAATCTTTGAGGGCGAATATCTCGGCCATTTTTGATTTTAGAGAAAAATTGTTCCTATAAAACATGCTTATATTAGCGTAATCTGTACGATAAAACAATAATAAATAGGTGTTATAATGACACCAACTCCATCAAAAAGTCCTGCGCCCCCTTTGCTTTAGTCCAACCGATTTTTTGAATAACGCAACAAAAACAAACAAACATTCAAAGCTCCAATCTCACAGACTTTTCCTGTTTATTGTAATTAATATTGATTCGGTTTAGCGGATAATGGGCTCCGAAGCAAATGGCTGAGAAGGCAACAATAACAAGGCAAGCAATATAATTTACTAGGTTATTATTACTTACTATCATACTGACCAAAAAATAAAAACAACATGTAGAAGATACGCACCAGCATGCAGAGAAATCACAGTACAGTACAGTCGAGGAAATTGAATGTTTAGCATTTTTGGGCCTTAACGTGGTTCAAATAGAGTTGACATGGGCCAAACTTTAATTTTCCTCGACCGTACATTGGTTAACAGACAATGCTTTGGCTATTCTTAATAAGTTTAATAACCTTTGTATGTTGGATATCGGTGGTTTACGCACTAGGTAAGCCTGTATCTACTGATATCAGAATGTTGAAATTACTCGTCTCTTTATTGTGTATTAAGGTGAGGCCTCTTGAGGAAATTATCACAAAGGTGTAAAATGGGGCTTCGAATTTCCTACTTTATTACGCGAAAACTACATAAAATGTGACAGTTTCTTCTTTAAATGATATTAAAAGATATTTGCTACAATTATATGAGGCCCAAAACACGATTTGATTCATTTGCCTCGATAGATTAGGATGGCAAAGTTAGCTCTGATTTTGCGTTTTTTGGTAGCCCGAGTAGACTAAAAACCTGAACCATTTTTTTGCTATTCAATTTTCAGTATTTATTTTTGTATCCTTTTGTTCCTTATTATATGTGTGACAAGCAAGTGGGCTCCTTTTCTTTTTAATATACATAAATCAGTAGAATTAAGCACATAAATACAAAATCACGCACAAATCGGACACGCATAAGTCACTTCCTTTCAATTTTAGTAGGCAGATGGCCATAAGGCCTCGTACTGGAAGGACGTCTGTCGCGATTTTTTCGTTTTGACAATTGTATAATTCGCTAATTTAATACCAGCAATCTAAAAATAATACGTTTTTAGGGAAAATTCATAGGGTGTTATGTGGATAGTTAAACGTTCAAAATTGATTTTCTGTCATTTCTGCTACTATAATACCCAATATTACTTTCAAACCCTACCATTACTACAACCCGATTTTTCATATTTTTCCTCTTAGAGCCCGTTCTTAATCAAAAAAGTTCTAATACGTTTAATTAGTATGTGGAATATTTTTTTATCACACAGGGCACATTGTCTTATACGGTGTACGTGGGTGTACGTGTGTGTATTTGTCATATCATCTGACATATAGGTAGGTTTGACATTTGTCATTTATGTTGCCTTAGACACTATTAATTTAGCAAGTGAATTGGAATAAATAAAATAATACTCGTATAACTACAAGGAACATCGTATCGTTGTATAAACTAAGGCGATTATGATAATACTCGTATATTGCGATCCCGCCGTAATAATGAAGCCGTCCAATGAAATTGTCGTGTTTTCTTCCTCAAAAATCAGCAGTGCCAACGAATTGAATATTGTGGAAATACATTGTTGCTACGGTGTAGGCGTCCGCTAGGCGGGTTGCTGGCAGACCTGAGTAAGAGTTTGAGTCAAATGAAGAAGAAGAAGTAGGTAGCAAATATTTGTAATATATCATCGGACTTATAACTGGTTACTGCCACTCCCCGGCAAAGCCGACGTGGGTGAAGTGGTTTCTCCACAGACACTGCATCGCCTGGGACGCACATGAAGATACACAGGGTTGCCCAAGACCTGTGCCTCTCTCTGGACCTCACCGACTGGGTCCGCGGGAACGACAAGTCGATACGCGCGGAGTCGGGTCAGTTGCAGGTGCATGACGGCTGGCACCGAGCCCTGTTTATTTCAAGTTTTGTATGTTGTAATATATAAATGCAGATAAAATAGCAACGTATTCCATGGCATATAAATGTGCATTTACAAGCCATAAAAATAAAATAATAGATATTGTTTATTTTTATATTTGATGATGCAATTGTATGACGTAATTACACATAAAATTATATTCTTGTGGTATAAAACATACAAATGAAGTAATTGTTTCATTTTCTTAACCTACCTACTCTCAAGCGCAGGAATTCACTAGATCAGACATATTGCACGTGCACGAGGGTTCCGTACCGTACTCGCAAATTTTGCATGTCTAGTTTAACGTGAGCTTCCGTCGCGAATTGTTTACCAGCGTTTTGGAGCCCGCTTACGCTGGTTATACAAATTTTGAATGCGATATACCTAGTTATAAATTGACTTGACATTGACTTATCAATAGCACATATTTCATATATCGAAATGTACCCTAAGAAATTACCACAGATATAGATATACATAGATCACGCAAATGGGCATTTTCGATTTTCCGCGGACAACGGGGAATTCAGATCACTAATTCGCCCGTGTGACGTCAAAGTAGGTAGAAAAAAGTGACATGGTCGGTTTTCATACAGATTGAGGTGTTTAAGTTATCTAGTGTATATCTATATCTATGGAAACTACTCAGAATACGAAACTGTCAACAAGTTTCTGTCATTTTTCAATAAGATGTTTTGACGATTTTGCTTGCTCTATGGAGGTCGGCGACTGATTTCAATTCATAATGTCACCAAAGAAAAAAAAACCAAGGTTAGTGACCTGCCGCTCTTCAGTGATATGGTGTGCGTGAAATGTAGTAGTGTGTGTCACTGGGGAAAATTACGATAATGTTGCGCCGCCTAGTGTTATTTTAGTGTCGCGTATGTAGCTTCATTCGACTTGTTTCGCCTTAAGTTCCAAAGTTTATTCTAAGTCAGCAGTTAGTCCAAAAAATCACATTATTTTCATCACACTTGCTCGTAAATGGTCTTGTTCCATGCCTGTATACAGAAGGACAATGGCCTAAATTGTACCCACGGGAGTTATGGACTTTCATAACTCTCTAGGGAGTTATGAGCTTGTGTGTGATCTGATTGGTGTAAGCAAATCTAGTTGGCTGCGCGCCATTGGAATTCTGCTCTGTGATTGGTTGAAAAAAATCTAGTTGGCCACGCGCTGCAAGAATACTACTATACTGCTCTGTGATTGGTTGAAATATTGAAGCTGCGCGCTCCACTCGCACTGATCTGGAAGTGAAGTTGCCAATTTCGTCATTTTTTGATTGGTGCGGTTGTATGAAACATAGTTTTTTTCTGTATTTTGTAGGTATTATTATTTCCTCGCAAATGTAATTGAAAAACATTGTGTATAACACGGGCGTAAGAATATTGCAAACTCGAGTCATCCGTCGGTGTCGGGCTTCTGATAGACTCTTTTTTGCAATATTCCACTTACGCCCCTCGTTAAACAATGTACTATTATGTAAATCCCTATTTATGTCTTTGTCCATGTGAAATAGAGGTACCGCTGCTCCTTCAAATGTACTAGCTATAAATATGCAGTCCGCAAACCATACTGACTGCAGCAAATAAAATAATGATAGCTTAATTCAAGGAAAACATCGTGAGGAAACCGTCTAATTCCAACAAGGTCAATTTTTTTTATGGCAATGGCAGTCTTTATCTCTCTATCTCGGGATTAGGTGTCTAAGCAACCGGGAAAGTCGCTAGGAGCATGAAGGTGGGTTAGCTTATTCCGTACCCATGTCCTTGCCTTATCCAAATCCCTGTCCATCCGTAGGAACACATGTCGAGCCCTGTTCGAGCGGCACAAGCTGCTGCTCTCGTTCCACATGGTGGCGCGCATCCTGTTCCAAGCCGGCAAGATGAACATGAACGAGTACCTGTTCCTGCTGAAGGGCGGAGTCGTGCTTGACCGGTCTGAGCAGCCGGACAACCCTACCAGTGAGCGAGGAGCCTTTACAAGTTTCATTATTGCCATGTAGGCTCGTCAATTTTTCCGCCTTTTCGCCAATCAATTAATCCGTAAAAGAGATTGTCACGCCAACATGATTGTGACAAACATATAATGAAAGGTTGCTTTGACAGCTCACGCCATAGTAAATGCCTATAGCCATTCTTGGCGTTGCGGGCACGAAAACACACGACTTCATGGGGTGTTCTTGGCGTTTAGAGGATTTTTGTCTGTCGACTTACTTCGTTGGATTACCTTTTTTGTTCTTGTATACCTACTAGGGAAATAATATGATTGTTTGAGTAAAGACTCGCAAATGAGTTGCCCGTCTAAAGAGCATCTGACATTTAGTAGAAATGCGTACTTAGTATAAAATACCATTGTTGATTATCCTTTTCCTGTAACATTCGAAACCCTATAATCAACATTACTGTTCTCAACTCAACATCTCTGTTTGTTTTATGAATTATTACTATTTTCCAGATTGGCTACCCGACGATTGCTGGGACAACTTGACCGAGATGGACAAGCTGCCGGGTTTCCACGGCGTTATAGAGGCCTTCGAGGTTTTCTCCAAGGAGTGGAAGGAGTGGTACCTGCACCCTGAGCCTGAGACCCAGCCGCTCTTAGGTACACTCAGCAGCAATTATATTATCAAACGGCGATTGGAATGGGATTGGGGTAAGGACCAAATTCTTGGCCAGTAGTTAGCCTGGTTAGTCGGTAGTTAGCAATACAAACTCAACAAGTGAAAAAAGTTCCGTGGTGACACAAAAAATAACCATAGAATTTTATTTAATTGAGTGAGTTAAGCTGGCCAAAAATTTGGTCCTTTACCGATTAGAGTTTTGCTATACGCTTACGTCAAAGTGTGTATGAAACGACAGCTATTCCATTCCAAACTAACCGCGGTCGATTAGGAATTAATTTGAGCATGATATGAATTTCTCTTATAAGAGCTGATTCCAAGCGTCTTTCGTGATTTCTTTGAAGATATGCCGGCGGCGCGCGTGAGGAGACGGGAGACGTTTTTTTTTAAATTGTATGCATGTCGTTGGCAATCAAGTGTGCCCGCCTGACGGTAAGCGGTTACCGTGGTCTATGGGTGCTTGCAATTCCAGGGGACTCGCATGCGCGTTGCCGACCCTATAAACTCTTTGAAGAACCCCATACCGTAGTCCCTCTGGAAAACAACGGTATACTTCATTCCACAACAGGAGAGTTCGCGGGAGGAAATGCCTTTGGAACCGTACCGGGCGCGACCATCTATTAGGTTAGTGTTCCAAGGTGTGAGGATGAACGCATTGCCATCGGCGAGCGGTGCGACGTTAGAATGTGACCGTGGATTTTATGTCAAAGAGCATTACATAGAAACATTCTTCAATTATGCGCATCGCGTCTTTTCTCACTCTTGTATTTCTGGGAATTCCCCATTCTCTTTTTTCTATATAACAAAATAGTGACTATTTCTCCCAGGTGACTGGAACGATAATATGAATGACTTCCAAAAAATCCTCTTCATCCGTTCACTCCGGGTCGACCGCGTGTCTGCTTGTATCACTACTTTCATCGTCAATGTGTTGGGTCCTCGATATGTGGAACCGCCTGTTCTCGATATTAAGGTACAAATAACAATTTTATTTACTTAAATATGTAATATAATACTAGAGACCCGTTGCGGCGTCGAATTAAAACGTTGACAGTTTTTTTTAATGAAACTAGAAGATTTAAAAAAATCGCACTGACGTCTTTCGGACTTTGAAACTTGACTCTCTCTCATTCCAATAGTGCCTGACAGGAGAGAGACAGACATGACACGATCGAAGTTATATAATTTCAAATCAATATCATAAGAACAACCCGAGATATAGAGTTGTGACAGATAGACGGACGTAAGGGTTCCTTTGTTACCTTTTTGGTATGGACCAAAAAACTGTCGCTAAGCCATGTCCTAGCGCATGCCAAAGATAAATCTATTACGCAATCGAACCATACACACACATACACTCTCAGAACACTAATGGACTAATATACCTTATCCCATCCAGAGATGAGCCGTCTAGGTATATTAGTCTATGACTCTGTAATGTCGAGTAAAACCAGCTAACTGACCTCGGTATCTCCCAGGCGTCCTGGGAGGAGTCTTCGTTCAAGACATCTCTGTTGTTCGTGCTGTCCCCGGGTGTGGACCCCACGGCCGCGCTCATCCAGCTCGCCACGGAGGTCAAGATGTTCGATAAGTTCCAGTCGCTCAGTCTAGGGCAGGGCCAGGCGCCTACCGCTGCCAGGTACTACAGCCTTCAATCGAATCCCGTGGCTCCCAGGGGAGCCGGCGGATTCCACAACAACAATATTCGGTAGATTTCTTAGCGTGGAATAAGGGTTCCCTGGGGCGGCCGCCACCGGGTATCGACAGGTACAATTACGTTGGTAAAAAAATTGGAGTTTACCATACTTATTTTTTTTTGTTGCTTAATTATAATAACTATGATCTGATATTTCATTTGATTTCTTTAAGATTGTCCGCAAATATTTATATATTATATCTTCATACTTCACCCATTGGGTAGCGTTTGCATCAAGTGAGTGTAGGCCTAAGGCATTCCCAGAGAATATCCGGATCGGACAGTCATGTGTGATGTATAGACTGCACAGACGCACCGCAGTCGCAAGGTGATTCATGCCAACCATATCTAAACAGATAATCCGCACAACGTCCATGTGCGGTGCGCAATTCGTTGAATCATACCTACTCGCTAATAAACTAGCCCTTTTTTCCAGGTTCTTAGCCACAGGCATGAGAGAAGGTGGTTGGGTGTTCCTCGCCAACTGCCACTTGGCGTGCGAGTGGCTCGGCTCGCTGCGCGGCCTGGACAACCCTAAGATCCACCCGCGCTTCCGTATGTGGCTATCTTCTATGCCTGACGACAAGTTCCCGCTGCATGTGCTGCAGAGGAGCATTAAGATGACCACAGAACCGCCACAGGTATCATACCTTATCGTAATCTTGTCAGACAATTCTGTGCTAAACGCACAACGCCTTTATGGTACGTATAGTGACAGATTGGTCCTTCCTAATGTCAACGGAAACCATATCGCGAGTATGTCGCACCCGCTTTTGGGCCAGTCATTGTCGTGTGTTTTACGGTCTTTCGTGATAATACTTCTACTCTAGGTATAGGCAACAAAATATATGGTTATGTTTTTGATGACATTTAGCAGCGATACAAACGCGCGTGTCACGGAGGCGCGACTGCACGACACTTGCCATAGATCACCTGTATGGATACTGTATCGTGTATGTCGCAACAAAAAGTCGCCTTATGTATCTGCTCTTAATTCCACTTATCATGGGTTCATGCTTAAGAGAAAAGTGTTTTCCAGGGACTCAAAGGCAACATGGTCCGCGTTTTTGCAAACTTGAACGAAGACAAATTCGACGAAGCCACGCCCAAGTATCGCCGCCTGCTGTTTTGCGTGTCGTTCTTCCACTGTTCGCTCATTGCGAGGAAACGCTTTCGACAGCTCGGCTACAACGCTGTTTACAGCTTCAACGATGCGGACTTTGATGTAACTATAATAGATAGTACTCTTATTTATTTATTTACTTGGAAAGCAAACAGATATAAGTGAGAAGGAGTTAAGGTTTGTGAACATGTGATAAGAACATTCACTCATTCTTCTACCCGTTATCAAATGCCATATTTACAACTAATTAAGGCTCATCTCACGCGTAAGATGAGACAAAAGCGTTAGATTTTGCTTTCGGCCCCGTATCTGATCCGGAAATCTGGCTTTGTGCGTTGAGCGTACTCGTAAGCGCGACAAGGAAAATCAGCGTCAAGGTACTCACGTGGTATCTTGTCACTAAGTTTTCTCAGACGCTTATGTTAGATTAATACTTTGCGATACTTTTAAACAATAATGTTTATTTTCTTATGTCTTAGTGTCGTAGCGTCTTGATTAAATATAATTTTATTTCTTTCATCAAATATTGTACACATCAGGTATCCGATAATCTGCTGGCCAGCTATCTAGAAGAGTACGAAGAAGTCCCATGGGATGCTCTGCGGTATCTGTTTGCTATCATCAACTACGGAGGCCACATCACCGACGACTGGGACAAGCGCGTGCTGATCGCTTATATCAACCAGTTCTTCTGCGAAGAGGCGCTAGACACGAATTTCTATAGGTACGGTTTTTGGTCAGTTGGATATATGATGCAGGATATCAATATTTGTATAAACGGTAACGTCTGCTAATAAAAATATATATTTCAAGTTTAAGGGAACAATTACTGGACGTTAGGTTGTGGTCGTTAAAAGAAACCCATATATTTTAGGTAGATTCGTTGTAAGCCCTCCCTAAGGCGTTGTAAGAGAGAACCGATTCGTTGGCCGAGTAATTGGTTCCGATAGCTCAGTTGGTAGCAACGACCGATCGCGTATTATGCCAGAAGGGCGCAGGTTTGATATCTGTTCGGAGCAACCATTTCTTACGGGTTTCAATGTTTATTTGCTTTATTTCAATTTGTCCGTGCGGTGTAGGGTTAGAATAGCACAACGTTCCTCTTTTTGTCCCGTGGGTGTCCTAGTTAAGAATCTACTACAGGAATAGGGTTGAATAGGGGCTTAGACACTAAATAATAATCAATAATGTCATATTTTCCCGAAAAAGGATTAAGAGGCTGACAAGACCTAATTTGGTGAAATTGATTATTTAAGCAGTTTTTTAAGAAAAACTATTTGTTCTAATAAAAATAAATAAAATAAAATATATGTTAATATTCACCATATTTCAAAGACCGTAGACGAGCTCGATACATAATTTGACGAATCGGCTCGATTGGTCTTAAAATCACATTAAACGGTCCTATGTCTTTATTTTTTTGACGTATGGGGCTGCAATTAAAAACATGAAGATGAAGTCAACATACCTAAACCGCTAACGAGTCATATTTCACAAATAATCCACCCTTTTTTTTATTTCAATATTTATGTAATATTATCTTCAAAAACCGGGCCGCCCAGTAACTCTCGCTCTCGTTTACTCCGATACAAATAGACAGCGTCCGCGCTATCCAAAATCCTCAAGGGCATTTTGGTGTTGACAGCGTCTTAACAATGTAGTCAAATGGAGAAAAAATCAACGCAAGAGGTTAAATAGTCACGAAGTTATGTGTCCAAATTTTTAATAAAAAGCGGCCAAGTGCGTGATGGACTACGCACAACTAGGGTTCCGTGCCTATTAAAAAGGTCGTATCGTTACTGAAATCTTATGGCACTTACACCTTTTCTTTAAGGAAGGCTGTTTTTTAGGAATATCTCAAAAACCTTTGAACCGATCTTGTTCAAAACAATTTTCGCTGAAAGAATTTAATAAGCCTTATTGAGCATGATTTTTTTCATATTTTTAAAATACACGGTTCAAAAATTAGAGGGGGAGGACACAATTTTAGTGACTTTCGAGGCGAATATCTCCGACTCTATTCAATTAATCAAAAAAATTGCTGAGAAACCTTATATTTATTTTGAAAGGCCTATCGATTGATGTGCCACACGTGGGCTTGCAATGAAAAACAATTTTTGGATTTTCAGTTTTATGTATGGAGTGCACCCCTAAAAAAATTTTTTTTTAGTAATTGAATTACAAAACTATGTAGCGGTTAACAAAATACACCTATCTTCAAAATTTTATTCAAATACACCTTATAGTTTTCGAGTAAAATGCCTGTGACATACGGACGGACAGACAGACAGACAGACGGACAGACAGACATACATGACGAATCTATAAGGGTTCCGTTTTTTGCCATTTGGCTACGGAACCCTAAAAAGGGGTATGTTCTGTCCGTTTTTCGCAAAACGCAACTTCATATGAAACGATGACGCTTGTAGTTTGTGACGTAACTAATAGACGGTAACGTGCCGTGCCCCATCGTGTTCGGCTCCGCCGTCGACGCTGCCCGCCGCACGCGCGATGCGCTCTGCGGCAGCCTCGCAGATTGTGACGTCACACACTGTTTGCGTTTTCTCTCTCTAACAAGCAATATTAAAACAGTTCTTGCTTCGTAATTGTTTGAGATATCTGAATGGGATTTTCGTCACTAGGCATATTTTTTTGCCTTCTTTCTTTTGGAGTAATAATAATTTTCGAGTCTACACCCGTATTGTTTTGTGGTTAATGACCAAAAAACCAATCACTGTAAGTAATATCACATTTTATCCATGTACCTACAACATTTCACTAAGTAGAAATTGTTTTTTTAATATATTGTCTCTCAGGCGGTGCCCCTTTTGGGAATGCAGGCATTTTGTGTTTCATGTCAACGTCCATTAATGGGCAACAATCGGGCATTAATGTGTTTTGAATTGGATTTGTAGGCTATCGTCTATCCCCGCGTACCACATCCCGCGCGACGGCAGCCTGGAGTCGTACCGCGACTTCCTGGACCTGTGGCCCGGCTACGAGCGCGCGGAGTCCGTCGGCCAGCACGCCTCCGCCGACGTCGCCACTCTGGCGCAGGTCACTGGTCATGGTTCACTTTACAATGGGGGCGGGTTGCAACAACATACGATTACAGACCGATCAACGTTCAATATGTCGCTGGCAGCTGTCATTCCGTAGAAACTTGACAAACTTTCCATCCATTCTGCTTTTAACGAACACCGCTTACAATTACAGACCGTTTGGTGTAACTCGCCCTTAAACCTTCATTAAACTCACTGCGCAAACTTTAGTAACACTTCACTGACAGATTGCAGAATGCCGTCCGCTTGAGTTTATTATACAGATGCGGAACAATTCGGAATTTCGGTAGCAAAATTGAATGACAGATAGACATTTCGAGCTAAAGATGTAACCTACTCTATCATTGCCATTGCCTACTCTATCTAGCATTGTGATCACATATATAGGTGAACCAGGATCTATTGAGGGTGCGCCATGTTACGGAAATTTGTTGGTACTAATTTCTAGCAATGGCAACAATTTTAATAATAGACAACATCTACCCTCTATGATAGTTGTCAATATTGACAATGTAAACATTGCTTTGTCTAGTTTCGTGTGAATTATTATTAGACTGCAATAATCATGCCGAAAGTTTAAGATTTTACAGAGAAAAAAGTTGTAAATAGTGTAAGTTGTGGTGTTATTTAATGAAAAAAAACGTGCGGGAGAGAAATTTCTTCCATTAGAAAACATAACTTACTTTCATTAATATTGTTACTTAGTGTAGTATAAGTTGTAAACTCAATTTCACTATACATATATATATATATATATTATGATTCATTGATAGTTTTTGTCATATTTTGTAAACATATTTTTAATTCTTTTTTTCATACCTTTAGCCTGTAACCCTATTAAAATGTAGGAAACTATAGGTCTATTAAGATTTTACTCACATAGCCATAGCTAAGTTACTAATGTGTTTTTTAAGACTGTTTGTTTCTGAATAAAAAAAAAATAAAAAAAAATTAGCATCTGAATTGACGGGTAAGTTTCAAACTTATGGACAAATGTCACTATAGTCAGGTCGTCACGATTTGGTTGATGTCTTGTAATAATTTGATTTGTGTATTAGGTGTATCGCATGCATCGGTATCACGAATTGCTAGCAAAGGGCGTGAGGGCGGAATTAAACGACCAAACCTAAAAAAAAGAAAACAAAAAAAGAAAATAGATTTGGATGATTTTGATTTACATACGTCGTAAAATTCACGAATTTTATAGCGTAAAAACCGAAGAAATATCCAAACATCAAACTTCGCACTTATTAAAGTTGTAGGAATAAAACAAAAATCATCTGCCAATTTCCATTGTCCCCACTATACAAATTGTTGCTATATAAAATTCAAAACGAGCGCCCTCTTGACAATACTCCCAAAGTTCTGGTTTACCTTTACCTACGTTATGAGTTTATTGAGATAGGAACTCCCTACCTGTCATTTAATTTCGCTTCCATAATTCCGATGTCGGATCATCAACCTTCTTTTGCGATCCATCGCTGTGCACAGGCTGCTCATGAATTTATTATTCTCATTAATTACCCTTTATGTTGATGAAATTTGGAATAGGTTCTGCCCATCATTTCAGGATGCCCTAATATTGTGTTCGACGTTGTTTGCTCTCACATCCACTGGCGGCGGGGGCGCTGGAGGCGGTGAAGACCAGAAGGTATTCCATAGATACTATTTATAATGACATTAATGACATACTTTTATGGCTACTTTAGATTTTGACTGCATGCACTACAAAAACACATTTAAATTTAAAATATCTATAAAGAACTGCGACCGTATTTTAAGATATTGAAACTTACCAAATTAACGCTCGCTGTACAAAGATGTACATTGTTTTCTGCAACGATGCGCGTGCACTTTGCACTAGCCCAAAATAATGTCATTAACCTCGCACACGCAGCGTTGTATCCGACGTGTAATTATAAACATAAGTGTAGCAATATGTTAGTGTACGATTGACCAGCTAGAATAAATCACCTTTCCCTTATTCGCGGTCTTTTACTCCTCGGCACTCGTCCTCTCATTGACACTTTACTGCAACTCTATACACTCGCCTATCCGGCACCATAATGCTAAATATGCTGGCGGTAGTATAAGCTTGGTTAAAACTCGCAGGTTGATGAGTTAGCTGCGGAGATGATTCTAAAGCTGCCGAATAAAATCGACGTGGAGACCACCGAGCGCATGATGGGCCCCGAGATCACGATGCCCATGTGCGTCTCGCTGCTGCAGGAGATCGGCTATTTCAACGCGCTCATTTCTTCCATCGTGGCGGGCCTCAAGGTACGTTGAGAAAGCTGTCGAGAAAACGGTGGGACCCAGATTGCGCTGCCCACGTGCGTCTCGCTACTGCAGGAGATGCGGTGCTTCAATGCGCTCATTTCTTGCATCGTGGCAGGCCTCAAGGTACGTTGAAAAAGCTGTCGAGAAAATGATGGCACCCAGATTGCGCTGCCCTTTCGCTACTGCAGGAGATGCGGTGCTTTAATGCGCTCATTTCTTCCATCATGGCATGCCTCAAGGTAAAAAATTGGCGAGGGGATCATCGTGGCAATGATGGAGTCCTAGGTGGTGAAGCAGAAAGTTGCGATTTTACGAGTCTAAATTCGCAACAACGAGGAACTATAACGTATAACGACTAGTCATTAGACCAGTTTTTCAGTGTTGTGTGCTCCTTTTGAAACTTGATTTACGGTCACGACACACGTTTTTTGAGTTTTAATAGTGGGTTGCATTACAGGAGCTGAGGCGGGCGATCGAGGGTCTTGTGGTGATGTCGGAGATGCTCGAGATCATGTACCATTGCATCTTTGAAGGCCGAGTGCCCAAATTCTGGCAGAAAGGTACATATGTACTTTGCTATAATAGTCATGATTAAGATATTACAGTCAATCCCGCTATAACTAGAGTAGCTAAGAAACCCATACTTATCATCATAGCATAAAATGGTCAAAATTTATGTTTAGATTGGTATTGCCGTCATCGTACCCCTACGACTGCCTACTCGTTAATAAAATAGTGTTGCATGTGTTGTGACAGCGCGTCCGTCGATGAAGCCACTGGGCGCGTGGTGCCGCGAGCTGTTCCTGCGCGGCGCGCACCTGAACGCGTGGGCCAACGCGCCGCGCGCGCCGCCCACGCTGTGCTGGCTGCCGGCGCTCGTGGCGCCCACCGGCTTCCTCACCGCGGTCATGCAGGTGCCTCATGCTACACAGTATATATAGTGGCGCCCGATGCTGCACGGCGCGCACCTGAACGCGGGTGCCAACGCGCCGCGCGCGGCGCCCACGCTGTGCTGGCTGCCGGCGCTCGTGGCGCCCACCGGCTTCCTCACCGCGGTCATGCAGGTGCCTCATGCTACACAGTATATATAGTGGCGCCCGATGCTGCACGGCGCGCACCTGAACGCGTGTGCCAACGCGCCGCGCGCGGCGCCCACGCTGTGCTGGCTGCCGGCGCTCGTGGCGCCCACCGGCTTCCTCACCGCGGTCATGCAGGTGCCTCATGCTACACAGTATATATAGTGGCGCCCGATGCTGCACGGCGCGCACCTGAACGCGTGGGCCAACGCGCCGCGCGCGGCGCCCACGCTGTGCTGGCTGCCGGCGCTCGTGGCGCCCACCGGCTTCCTCACCGCGGTCATGCAGGTGCCTCATGCTGCTACACAGTATATATAGTGGCGCCCGATGCTGCACGGCGCGCACCTGAACGCGTGGGCCAACGCGCCGCGCGCGCCGCCCACGCTGTGCTGGCTGCCGGCGCTCGTGGCGCCCACCGGCTTCCTCACCGCGGTCATGCGGGTGCCTCATGCTACACAGCATATATAGTGGCACCCGATGCTGCGCGGCGCGCACCTGAACGCGTGGGCCAACGCGCCGCGCGCGCCGCCCACGCTGTGCTGGCTGCCGGCGCTCGTGGCGCCCACCGGCTTCCTCACCGCGGTCATGCGGGTGCCTCATGCTACACAGTATATATAGTGGCACCCGATGCTGCGCGGCGCGCACCTGAACGCGTGGGCCAACGCGCCGCGCGCGCCGCCCACGCTGTGCTGGCTGCCGGCGCTCGTGGCGCCCACCGGCTTCCTCACCGCGGTCATGCGGGTGCCTCATGCTACACAGTATATATAGTGGCACCCGATGCTGCGCGGCGCGCACCTGAACGCGTGGGCCAACGCGCCGCGCGCGCCGCCTACGCTGTGCTGGCTGCCGGCGCTCGTGGCGCCCACCGGCTTCCTCACCGCGGTCATGCGGGTGCCTCATGCTACACAGTATATATAGTGGCACCCGATGCTGCGCGGCGCGCACCTGAACGCGTGGGCCAACGCGCCGCGCGCGCCGCCCACGCTGTGCTGGCTGCCGGCGCTCGTGGCGCCCACCGGCTTCCTCACCGCGGTTATGCAGGTGCCTCATGGTACACAGTATATATAGTGGCACCCGATGCTGCGCGGCGCGCACCTGAACGCGTGGGCCAACATGCATGAACACGCGGTTGGTCTGCAGGTCGCATTTCTCAAAAGATTATTGTTTAAATTTGTGATTAATGTTTAGATTTTTATGTCGATTCAGACTTCGGAATATTTTCAAATGGGCCAGTACAGTCAATATTGTCCAACCTCAAAATCCTGGGGAGAGTGATGAAATTTGGTACGAATGTTCTTTGGAAGGCCTGTTTTCGTCTCCCATGCGTTGGATGCATTCTTCTACACCTAGGTACATGAAGACACGTTTTCTCATCAAGGTTGTTTAGTGTCTGCTAGTGCAGAATTTATTCACCTTTAAGGTTACTCTAGACCATGTTTTCATATAGCACGTAGTTTTCGAACAAAATCGGAATTTCTTACGATTAGGAGTACATTTTCCAAGATAGCGGCCGTTCTACGAGGTCCTGACCCGGGGACTTTCGGGAGACGAAAACAGCCCTCTTTTCGTCTCCCGAAAGTCCCCGGGTCAAGACCAACGAACAACGAACATTTGTACCAAATTTGATCAAACTCCCCGGGATTTCGTGGTTCGACAATTATCGACTGTAGGTACTATAGGTAAAAAGTGAAAAAGTGTAAACATGTCTTTGGCTTCGATTGTACTACATACAGTGACGATGAATTTTGGTGCGACTTGACTATTTTTTGGGGTGATCAATTGATCATATCTGATGAAATAATCAGTTTTAGTACCTGTTGACCTTGGGGTCAAGTGAAATTCGTAATCGTTAGTTTCGTAGTAACAATTTTCATGTAAACATTTTAACGTTTTTACAAGCTTTATATTAACTTGACTTGTTCGTATGTAAGTAAGTTGTCCGTCAAATCTTGCAAGTTAAATTTGACCCAGTTCCCGGTGACCAATTGAGCTGACATTTTGGGTATGAGTATAGTTTGGATGACAATGCAATATTATGGTACCATCGAGCTGATCTGATGATGGAGACAGACGGTGATCATAGGAACTCCGTAATAAAACCACATAACCCCATCGAGTTTGGGCTCGTAAGAATCGTCTTAATGAGCAGTTGATGACGGTATACAGAAAAGTACAGTCGGCAATAAAAGCTTGTACCATAGATGACATTTTTGACAGAAAGTTATTTATAAATGTGTACCCATTTCCGCTCAGACAACTGCCCGCGGAGAGAGCTGGCCCATCGACACGCTGTGTTGGGAGTTCTCGGTGATGCCGATGGAGGAGTCCTCCTTCGTGCGCCCGCCGAGAGACGGCGGGGTCTACGTCAGGTACACTCGTACAATAGGGGTGTAGACACTAAATAAAATAATCAAAATGTCATATTTTCTCGAAGAAGAATAAAAAATGTAGTCAAATGGAGAAAAAATCAACTCAAAAGGTTAAATAATCACGAAGTTATAAGTGTCCAAAGTTATAAGAAGGGGTATGTTCTGTCCCTTTTTCGCAAAACGCAACTTCATATGAAACGATGACGCTGGAAGAATGTGACGTCACAGAAGACCGCAACGTGCCGCACCGCATCGTGGTTGGCGTCGCCGTCGACGCGGCCTGCCGGCAGCATCCTGTACTGTGACGTCACACACCGTTTGCGTTTTCTCTCTCTAACAAGCAATATTAAAACGGTTGTAGCTTCGTAATTCTTTGAGATATCTGAATGGGATTTTCGTCACTGGGCATATTTTTTTGGCCTTATTTCTTTTGGAGTAATAATAATTGTCGAGTCTACACCCGTATTCATGCGTGACAATACTGTAGACTTTATCTTTTTAATTTTTTGTGTTTAATTCCAAATGGTCGCTATCTATCGTTCTTACACAGCAACTGACGTCCAAGTAAAGTTTATCTTTCTTCTGTTGTGTCAAAGATCTCGATTCGTTGACCTGTGACCTGTGAAGCTTAGTTGCCACATCATAGAGCCACATCACGATGAATATTTCTTAACATTCAGGGGGCTGTACCTGGAAGGCGCGTCATGGTTCCGCAAGGACGCGTACCTGCAGGAGCCGCTGCCCATGCAGCTGGTGTTCCCCATGACGCCCATACACTTCAAGCCCGTCCGCGCCACGGGCCGCAAGCTCCGCAGTAAGTATCGTTACAACCTAGCTCACTTGGCTCCTAGACCGTCAGGGGGCTGCAAGCTCCGCGGTGAGTATTACAACCTAGCTCACTTGGCTCCTAGACCGTCAGGGGGCTGCAAGCTCCGCGGTGAGTATTACAAACTAGCTCACTTGGCTCCTAGACCGTCAGGGGGCTGCAAGCTCCGCGGTGAGTATCACAAACTAGCTCACTTGGCTCCTAGACCGTCAGGGGGCTGCAAGCTCCGCGGTGAGTATTACAAACTAGCTCACTTGGCTCCTAGACCGTCAGGGGGCTGCAAGCTCCGCGGTGAGTATTACAAACTAGCTCACTTGGCTCCTAGACCGTCAGGGGGCTGCAAGCTCCGCGGTGAGTATTACAAACTAGCTCACTTGGCTCCTAGACCGTCAGGGGGCTGCAAGCTCCGCGGTGAGTATTACAAACTAGCTCACTTGGCTCCTAGACCGTCAGGGGGCTGCAAGCTCCGCGGTGAGTATTACAAACTAGCTCACTTGGCTCCTAGACCGTCAGGGGGCTGCAAGCTCCGCGGTGAGTATTACAAACTAGCTCACTTGGCTCCTAGACCGTCAGGGGGCTGCAAGCTCCGCGGTGAGTATTACAAACTAGCTCACTTGGCTCCTAGACCGTCAGGAGGCTGCAAGCTCCGCGGTGAGTATTACAAACTAGCTCACTTGGCTCCTAGACCGTCAGGGGGCTGCAAGCTCCGCGGTGAGTATTACTAACTAGCTCACTTGGCTCCTAGACCGTCAGGGGGCTGCAAGCTCCGCGGTGAGTATTACAAACTAGCTCACTTGGCTCCTAGACCGTCAGGGGGCTGCAAGCTCCGCGGTGAGTATTACAACCTAGCTCACTTGGCTCCTAGACCGTCAGGGGGCTGCAAGCTCCGCGGTGAGTATTACAACCTAGCTCACTTGGCTCCTAGACCGTCAGGGGGCTGCAAGCTCCGCGGTGAGAATTACAACCTAGCTCACTTGGCTCCTAGACCGTCAGGGGGCTGCAAGCTCCGCGGTGAGTATTACAAACTAGCTCACTTGGCTCCTAGACCGTCAGGGGGCTGCAAGCTCCGCGGTGAGTATCACAAACTAGCTCACTTGGCTCCTAGACCGTCAGGGGGCTGCAAGCTCCGCGGTGAGTATTACAAACTAGCTCACTTGGCTCCTAGACCGTCAGGGGGCTGCAAGCTCCGCGGTGAGTATTACAAACTAGCTCACTTGGCTCCTAGACCGTCAGGGGGCTGCAAGCTCCGCGGTGAGTATTACAAACTAGCTCACTTGGCTCCTAGACCGTCAGGGGGCTGCAAGCTCCGCGGTGAGTATTACAAACTAGCTCACTTGGCTCCTAGACCGTCAGGGGGCTGCAAGCTCCGCGGTGAGTATTACAAACTAGCTCACTTGGCTCCTAGACCGTCAGGGGGCTGCAAGCTCCGCGGTGAGTATTACAAACTAGCTCACTTGGCTCCTAGACCGTCAGGAGGCTGCAAGCTCCGCGGTGAGTATTACAAACTAGCTCACTTGGCTCCTAGACCGTCAGGGGGCTGCAAGCTCCGCGGTGAGTATTACTAACTAGCTCACTTGGCTCCTAGACCGTCAGGGGGCTGCAAGCTCCGCGGTGAGTATTACAAACTAGCTCACTTGGCTCCTAGACCGTCAGGGGGCTGCAAGCTCCGCGGTGAGTATTACAACCTAGCTCACTTGGCTCCTAGACCGTCAGGGGGCTGCAAGCTCCGCGGTGAGTATTACAACCTAGCTCACTTGGCTCCTAGACCGTCAGGGGGCTGCAAGCTCCGCGGTGAGTATTACAACCTAGCTCACTTGGCTCCTAGACCGTCAGGGGGCTGCAAGCTCCGCGGTGAGTATTACAACCTAGCTCACTTGGCTCATAGACCGTCAGGGGGCTGCAAGCTCCGCGGTGAGTATTACAACCTAGCTCACTTGGCTCCTAGACCGTCAGGGGGCTGCAAGCTCCGCGGTGAGTATTACAACCTAGCTCACTTGGCTCATAGACCGTCAGGGGGCTGCAAGCTCCGCGGTGAGTATTACAAACTAGCTCACTTGGCTCCTAGACCGTCAGGGGGCTGCAAGCTCCGCGGTGAGTATTACAACCTAGCTCACTTGGCTCCTAGACCGTCAGGGGGCTGCAAGCTCCGCGGTGAGTATTACAACCTAGCTCACTTGGCTCCTAGACCGTCAGGGGGCTGCAAGCTCCGCGGTGAGTATTACAACCTAGCTCACTTGGCTCCTAGACCGTCAGGGGGCTGCAAGCTCCGCGGTGAGTATTACAACCTAGCTCACTTGGCTCCTAGGACCGTCAGGGGGCTGCAAGCTCCGCGGTGAGTATTACAACCTAGCTCACTTGGCTCCTAGACCGTCAGGGGGCTGCAAGCTCCGCGGTGAGTATTACAACCTAGCTCACTTGGCTCCTAGACCGTCAGGGGGCTGCAAGCTCCGCGGTGAGTATTACAACCTAGCTCACTTGGCTCCTAGACCGTCAGGGGGCTGCAAGCTCCGCGGTGAGTATTACAACCTAGCTCACTTGGCTCCTAGACCGTCAGGGGGCTGCAAGCTCCGCGGTGAGTATTACAACCTAGCTCACTTGGCTCCTAGACCGTCAGGGGGCTGCAAGCTCCGCGGTGAGTATTACAACCTAGCTCACTTGGCTCCTAGACCGTCAGGGGGCTGCAAGCTCCGCGGTGAGTATTACAACCTAGCTCACTTGGCTCCTAGACCGTCAGGGGGCTGCAAGCTCCGCGGTGAGTATTACAAACTAGCTTACTTGGCTCATAGAATGTCGGATGTCACGTCAGCAGCAGTGATCGAGTTATATGCGTGATATTTCATAATGAGTATTTCACATACCATTCACACACGTATAGTTAGGGAGGCGAATAGGGGAATTTTCGGTAATACTCGAGCGTGGCAGTTTAAGATATGAGAGATACCTTAGACCTAATAGAACAACCTTGTAAAGTATTTAGCTCTATATGTAGTGACGCGCGCCTAGGATAGACGATCAGATTAGTAAAAAAAAAACGATAGTCTGAAATACTCGAGCGCGTCAGATTAAGATATTGGGGGTTGATTTTAGTGTTTTAAGACTAAATTTAACTAATCTGACGATAAGTCTTTGACGCCGCCGAGTTATAGGGTCACGAACTTGTAAAAAAAAAACGTTAATCCGGCATTCTCGAGCGCGATTTTTTTTATTTTTATTTTGAAGAATATAATCTAAAACTTACTAAAAATACAAAATCTGCCGGTTTCCGCATGACCGGAAGTGTGGAGGAGCCATTTCGTCTTCCGAAATACGCGTTGTGGCATATAAGTCGCGAACAATACATTTTACAAAAAAAAGTTTAAATAAACAAAAAAGGTAATTTTATTTTACACAAAAAAGGTCATTACATTTTTGTCCAAAGTTAAAACTAATTGACTTGAAGCATCATAAAAACTCAAACTCCCGGTTTTTTTAGTATATCTCGAAAACTGAGGGTGTTAAAAAAAATTGATATGAAATAACGATGATTAAATTATGTGACTTTTATTATATCTCAATTTTTTTTTTCTAAAGCCTCTCAACAATTAAAGAAAGGAAAAAAAGAAACCAAAAAACCTTCTTCGGTCAGATTAAGAGAACCCACCAACATTTTTGTCAGATTAAGAAAATATGCTTTCAGGATACCGAGATAAACCTCCCCTATAAAAATCTGACGCGCTCGAGTATTTCAAAAAAACTTTTTTTTTTTGCATTTTCAAAAATTCATCGTAACTTATCGTCACGCCAAAATCGTCAGTTTTTTTAAAGGGAGCTTCCTTGGGGCCTACTTAACACCCCTTCCGAAAATCTGACGCGCTCGAGTAAATTTTTTTTTTTTGCATTTTTGACTACTTTATATTCCTACCCCCACCACGCAAACCGGCAGATTAGTATACCGTTGTTATCAGAGGCACTTGGGGCATACGTAGTATGAATATCTGACGCGCTCGAGAATGCCCAAGTAGGTAACTGTTTTTTTTTACATTTTTGAAAAACCGTACACGCCAAACCCACCGCTAAAATGGTTTTACCATACGAGCTTTTCTTTTCGAAATTATTTTATCTTTCGATTTTGATAGGTCTCGACGGCGCTTTTGAATTACGCCATTTAGCTACCTCGCCTCCCTAACTATAGGTTCAGTAATCTTATCCAAAAAAACTCAATATGTGTTTTATTTACGAATGTAAATTTCAAAATGGTCCCTTATCGAATATAAAGACAAACGAAATTAAACAGCATTATAAATCGAATATAGGGTTGTTAAACGCACTTTGAACGTTTGATAGTTTGACAAGTTTCTACGGAATGACAGCTGCCGGCGCCATATTTACCGTTTATCGGTCTGTAATAGTTAGTTACGAGTATTATAGTTGTTAAGTTGGCGTTGTGCTGAGGAAACTCGCTCAATGCGAATAAATGGTATATTGTCAATGGTGAATAAAATTGATCGTTCAATTGTCGTTTGCATGGCGGGAACAAAGAAAACTACCTCAGTGCGAACAAATGGCAAATTGGCAATGGTAAAAGGATTGTTGAATAAAATTGCCGTTTGCCCGCAGACCGCTACATCTGCCCGTGCTACTACTACCCGCTGCGGATGGGCGCGTTCGTGGTGGCGGTGGACCTACCCTCCGGGAAGGAAGTTGCGGACTTCTGGGTCAAGCGCGGCACCGCCCTGCTCTGTACCCTCGCTACTTAGCAATACATGTATGATTTTTTGACTATTGTTTTATTCCTTCATTGTTGTTTGAGTGGGGATTGAAATTGGATGAAGCTATCTTCATGAATCAAACCCAGGATATTTCGCTAGAATGAGACGAAAGTGGGACTGATGATTTAATGTTCTTTTCAACACATTTGTTCGTAACGTACCTCTTATCATGTCGATTTTAGGCTCATAATCCTGGGTTTTAAACACACGTGTTTTATAACATTACGAGACGTGTGTTATGGTTATATCCCTATAAATCACGTTAGCACCTTGCAGCAAGATGAATGCGTGAACACGATGCATTCTTAAGAGGGGGCGCTCCGCGAAATCGGGGTTCTTAGATTTTATATTTACCTGTAACAAACTAAAGCGAATGTCAGGAAAAAGAACATACCAAAACTACATCATATTTGCAACCGAACCGTCTGAAAAAAACCATACAAAACCAAAATTGCCTCGATAGATAAGAACCGCCAAAACATGTTTATTTTTACTCAATTCCAATGTTGTAAGGTTCCCGTGCATATAAATTAAGTAAAAGTTGAGTGTATAATAGCTTTTCACATTACCTAATGAAAGTACTAGCGGGGTATTTTTATGTAGTCCCTTTTCAGACTTATTGAGGTGAAACGTATTTGGCGTATAGGCCTTTTTTATTTAGCGCGATACCCTTTCTCCCGTCGCGTGTTTCGTGCGGTTCGGTATATCTTCTGTTGCCGTCCGCGGGCGGAGTCAGTCGCAATCGCTCCGCTGAGACGAGAGGACTACGTTCTGTGCTCTCACGACAGCACGGTGAACATAATTATTTCAATAATATTGTGTATATTCGTCCAGTGAATGAACGTATCATTACATTCCAGTAGATATTTTGGTACATTTTGAAATAATATATTTAAAAGTCGACCTTAACATGTAGATCCTAAAGTTCAAAATTCAACCATAAGATTACGCAGCTATCGGCCGGTGACCGGCTTCTTAGAATAATTTGTGCAGTACATGCAAAACTAGACGAACATTTTTCCGTCGATCGTGTATTTACTTTATGAAAAATTATCACTATCACTATCATACATCGTATAAAATAAAGTCGCTTTCCGCTGTCTGTCCCTATGTATGCTTAGATCTTTAAAACTACGCTACAGATTTCAATAGATAGAGTGATTCAAGAAGAAGGTTTAATCCATATCCATATCCATACTAATATTATAAATGCGAAAGTGTGTCTGTCTGTCTGTCTGTCTGTCTGTTACCTCTTCACGCTTAAACCGCTGAACCGATTTGGATGAAATTTGGTATAGAGATAGTTTGTCCTGGGGAAGGACATAGGATAGTTTTTATCCTGGAAATCATCCCCCAAGGAGATGAAGTGGGAGGTGAAACTTTGTATGGAGCTACGATATAACCGAGTTCCACGCGGACGGAGTCGCGGGCAGAAGCTAGTGTATAATATAGTATCCGTGCGAAGCCGGAGCGGATCGCTAGTTGAGAATAAATCCGGTTATGTTCAAAATCGATGTCTGAGAGGTTTAAATACGAATTCATAGTCAGAAATATTTCAAAAAGAGGTCTCATTATTTAAAATTTTTGAAACATTTGTTGTAAATTAAAATGCGCGTTTTTTTTAAAGAACTACATACATTTTCAGGCTTCTCGAGGTGCAGATTTTAGAAATGATGTCCATTTTGAATTCCTAGATGGCGGACATTGCTTTTCGAATTTAAACTTCCGTGAGACATGTTGAATTAATACTAATAATTACACGGTTCAACTCACGTATTAAATGCCACTACGGGCGACATGTTTCGAACTCTTCGGGAGTTCTTCTTCAGGATGTGTGTTTTCGCGGCGGTGTCGCTTGAATCTTGTCGTGATTCAAGCGACACCGCCGCGAAAACACTAATCCTGAAGAAAAACTCCCGAAGAGTTCGAAACATGTCGCCCGTAGTGACATTTAGAATAGAATAGTAAACATTTATTCGTGACAGCACAACACAACAGATATAAAAAACAGTATAGATAGGTACATGGAAAAAAAGGGTGTTGCACGAAATGGTTCCATCTCAGCGTGGTGCTGGCGCGATTGCCAGCGCTGATCTTCCGATGGAACCATCCAGTGATTTTCCAGCCGGTAACACATAATAAAATAAAAGAGAGACGGAAATAGAAAAAAAAACTATGAAGAACAAAACAATAAATAAAATAATAATGAACTATCAATTTAATACGTGGGTTGAACCGTGTAATTATTGATATTGTTTTTCTTTAAAGTCATCACGGGTGACGCTTTTAGGGTTATCGAGGGTGCAGATTCCAACAATTATTGCCTGCGAATTTGGACATTTTTATATTAAATACATATACAAACGTATACACATAATAAATAAATAATTAATATACTAGTAAAATAAGTAACACAAGCACAATGGGATGAGAGACAATGTGAAAACGCGAAACGGTTGGGATGTTTAATAAAACAAAATGGATTAAAATTAAATAAAGTGCTGGATGGGTTAGGGTTGGGATTTTTGGAGCGTCAACAAATAGCCCTTAAGCTGGCGCCTAAAGGTATACGTGTTAGACGCTCCTTGGATAGGTGGGGGGAGATCATTCCAACACTTGGACGCCGCGAACCTGAAGCTACCTCGAAACGCCGCGGTCCGATGCTTTGGCACCAGAATCATCACCTTACACCTACACGCACTCTTGGGCCATACAAGTCTATTCAGCAAATATGCTGGGACCCCAGATTGCACTATGCCAAAGAGAAGAGTGGCGAGGTGAAGCCGTCTGCGTGCAGGCATGTTCAGCAGACCAGCGGCGTTCAAGTAGGGAGTGATATGGGAGCGGGGTGGGACTCGATCGAAGTTTTCATAATATATATATATATATATACAACGTGTTAATAAAATAACGCAAAACCTGAAAACAGTTTGTTCAGAATCGAGCATAGAATGCGAAAAAAATAAAAATAAAATTTTTTGACAAGATTTATTTTTTACATTTGTATGGAGTGTTGGCCCGACTGGGGCGACCTGCTCCATACAAATGTAAAAAATAAATCACGTCAAAAATTTATTTTTTATTTTTTTCGCATTCTACTCTCGATTCTGAACAAACTGTTTTCAGGTTTTGCGTTATTTTATTAACACGTTGTATATATTTTAATGCTACTAATAAATCCACGGTTCAATTCAGACATGTCTAAAATACTACTAATAAATCCTCGGTTAAATGTCACGACAGGCGACATGTTTCGAACTCTTCGGGAGTTCTTCTTCAAAATAAACATCGAAAACACTTATCGTGAAGAAGAACTCCCGAAGAGTTCGAAACATGTCGCCTGTAGTGACATTGAATACGTGGGTTGAACCGTGTAATTATTGACATTGTCTTTCCTTAAAGTCATCACGGGTGTCGCTTTAAGGGTTATCGAGGGTGCAGATTCCAACAATTATTGCCTGCGAACTTGGACATTTCTATATTAAAAAAAGTGAACACAATTTTGCAGTTTTTCTTTAATATGTTCAAAATTGATAACTAAAGGGCCAAAGCGTCTCCATTGTCTCCAAGTACGGATCCGAGATCAGAATTGAAAAATTTGGCCGCCACACAGTGGCCTGAAAATCTGGCTTTCATAGACATGATCGAAGTTTTCATAATATATTATAGTTTTTTTTTATAATATAAATTCACGGTTTAATTCACGTATTAAATGACACGACAGGCGACATGTTTCGAACTTTTCGGGAGTTCTTCTTTAGGATGAGTGTTTTCGATGTTTGTTTTGAAGAAGAACTCCCGAAGAGTTCGAAACTTAAACTTTAATATTAATGTTCAGCCGGTACAATGGGTCCCAATCTCAGCATTTGCTGGGTTTGCATGCCCAGCGCTGGTTTTCAGAATGGTCCCTGTCGCAGCGCACACGTAGACAAAAAAGTTACAAACAAAGTATGCATTCAATAAAAATAAAAAAAATATCTACCTATACTTAAAACATATTGTGTTGTTGAATTAAAATAATTAAACTAACACCAAAAAAACAAATAATAATTAAAGTTAACAACAAAGTGCCATGTGATGTGTGTATGTGTGTTTATAGGCGTGTATGTGGATTTTAAGGGAAGATTTTGTAGGTGTGTGTCTGTGCGTCTGATGTGACTGATGTGTGATGTATGTGTGAAGTGTGTAAAGCGGGTTAAAAAAAAAAAAAAAAACATTTATTTCGACCAACTGGGATCATATTACAAGGCGAGGAATAACAGGAAATAATTATAATTAGCTTGTTACATTACACAACAAAAAGAAAAGTTAAAAGTTAAAGTTTGCCTTGGATTCCTAACAAGTGACCTTTGACTAGCTGCTTGAACTTAAACAATGGAATCCGTTCTCGCAAAGGTGGTGGTAGGTCGTTCCAAGTTTTAGCAGCAACAAATTTAAACCCGCCTCTAAAAAAAATGGTTTTGTGTGGAGGAATGACTAGTTTGGTAGATGTTCTAAGCACCCTGCCGCGCGTATCCTCAACCCATTTCAATTTATTAAATAAGTATTGGGGTTTTTCCAGGTCTATTATTTTTCTAACTCTGTAGGCCAGATGTAGGTGCCTCCGATTGCTCATATTTAGAATAATCCTTTCGTTTAGGAATGGGGTGATATGGGCTCGCTTAGGGACGTTATAACAAAAACGTAGACACGCATTTTGTACCCGTTGTATAGTTTTTTTGGTTTTTGCTAATACTTAGTCTCGGGCCATACCTACACTACGAGTATATCACCGTAATTTAATAGTGAGAGCACTAGTGATTCAACAAGAATTTCTCTTATTTACTCAGATAAGTAGGTATTTGCGAATGTTGTACAGTACTTTAAGTCGGTAGAACGCATTTCTAATTTTTATATTTATGTGTTCTACGTACCGTAATTCTTCGTCCACTGTTATCCCAAGTTTTTTTGCGTTTTCAACGCGGACAATGGACTCGGTGCCAATTTTTATTTTCGGGTCTTGCTCTTTTATTTTGTTTCTTTGCCATTTATTCCCTAATATGATAAACTGCGATTAACCTAACCTAACCTAACCCGACAGGGTTAAGGACCAGATTATTTTTAAGTGACCACTTTGCTACTATTTCTAGGTCTTCATTTATTTTACTAGTTGACATTGCCAGGTCATGAGGTACAAATGAACAATACAACTGGGTATCGTCTGCATATAAATGTACGAGTACACTACAGTATTTTAGATTTCTGACTAAGTAGCAAAGGACTCAAAATTAATTGAGTTAATCAGAATACAGATACCTACTTAAGTTATTATTGTCTGGCGTATTCATTCCATATACTTACATGAAGGAAAGAAATTCCTCTCGGCCAAGACTGTTCACCTGTTGACACGGCCGGCCTGTCGCTTTGAAAGAATTCACCGCATGGGAGTCCTCAACCCTCTCACAAACTGGCGCGGCCTGGCCGCGGCGGATCATAGTGAACATGTTATTAGCTGTCAGATTTACCATTGACCGCCACCGCAGGCCGGGCCAGTGTGCTGCAGGCCTAAGGCCTCTCACAGGCTGGAGCGGCCTGCTAGTAAATTTGACAGCTAATGACAAGTTTACTATGATCCGCCGCGGCCAGGCCGCGCTAGTGTGATGTGGGCTTAATGCATTATCCAACAGGCCGGTAGGGACCGGCCGTTGGATACCTAGGGTCAAACTTCGTTATGTTATGTCATACCTAGGTACTCGACGGCATAACCTTACAAGTCTCTAACTATAACGTCCAGCTTCTGTGCTATCAGGCATTTTTCCCGAGCATTATTTAAAAAAATAAAAAGAAGATTTACTGTCGCAAAAAAAAACACAATCTCAAACACAAAAAAAAAGACCGGGTTGCACTCCGGGAGTGCCGGCAAAAGTGAAAACTCAATAACATTGTAACAGTTTTTCGATCAGGTCTCTCTCGATCTTACGGTGTCACCCTAAAAATGAATTTGGGCGAAAATGAAAACGGGCGGCGGCAAACACAATACCAATTTGTTTTTGCCATTGCCAAATATTTTTCAAAGCTTTACCTCTTTAGGAATAACGTCTAAATTCGAACTATTCGAATTTGCAAGAACAGCACAACAGGAGACGGCGGTGGCGACCAAGATATCAATTTGTTTTTGCCGTTGGTAAATATTTTTCTAAGCTTTATCTCTTGAGGAATAACGCCCAAATTCGAACTATTCGAATTTTCTCAATAGCAAAACGGTGAAGGACGCGTTGGTATTATTACAAATTTATTTGCAGAATATGCTATTGCAAAAAGTGTTTAACGGCTTTATACTCTTACGAATAGCGTTCAGTTTTGAATGCAGTCGAATCGGCTAGCAGCAAAAAGTGACCTCCTTCACATCTGACGTCACAAAACTCTGTCGTGTATTTAACAATTTTTCCCCATCCCAAAAAGTGCTCAGCGCCGCTAAAGAAGTTTTCACTTCAAAAAAGTTAGTAGGCAAAATTATTGGGTTAGGTGCGACAATAGGTTTGGGGCTCAGCGTTTGCTGCTAGCCTGTCGGCTGTGCAAGTGTGCAGCGCTGTTTTTCAGCCCGCACCTACCTCACGGGATACAAAATAGTACATTACTTACCAAGGGCTGTAAAAGAAAGAAAGCCTGAAATCGCAGGTATTTGTGACCCGAGCCGCAGGCGAGGGTTATAAATATGCGATAGAGGGCTTTCTTTTTTACTGCCCGTGGTGAGTACACAATTTTACGTCTTCACCTGGCCATAATACGAGTTTTACCGTACGCGCTACGTGCGGTAAAACTCACATTATGGCCAGGTGCGACGTAAAAGATACAATAGCTCGTTGCAAGGGGAACATTCGCATTACTCTTAATTAACTTAAATGACTACTAATCTAAATTTATAATAAAATAAAGAAGGTACAAGTAACATATTTTTAATGATCGATGCAATCATTGAGTATTCCGTCCAGCAATGGAGTAGCAAGCAGTTCATTACTATAGGGGTATTTAAATGTGGTCATTGTTCACGCAGCTGGTTTTGTAATATAATTCTTTGTACTTTCGCTTTAAAGGTAGGTAGGGACATACTGGTACGTAGGGGGGGCAGCAGGTCGTTCCATATTTTCGAAGCACGATATCTAAAACTTCCCCGGAACCCCATCGATCTATGCTCGGGCATAATCACTTTGCTTGCATGCTTACGCCATATGAATTTTTCAAACAAGTATTCTGGTTTTGTGTTTGAATTATTTTGTACAGTTTTGTTGTTAGATGGCGTTCCCTCCGTGCGGCCAGATCGGCAGATCCGATCCAGATGTGTGCATTTTTCAATGGTTTTGACTTGCGATTTTGATAATTCTCTCTTGTCGTCTTCGATTTCTACATATTGAGTCCTATTTTTTAAATAACTGTTAAACCAGTGACATGCTGAAATTGAAATACCATAATAGCTCATCTTGGCTAAGAATAAATCAGAACTAAGACAGTCAAAGGCGCGTGAAAAATCTAGTAATACCAACATGGTGCCTTCAGCCTGGTCGGAGGCACCATGTTGGTATTACTAGAGAGTACGTATTACCGTGCCCGCTGCGGAACCCTGATTTACGGGCAATATGCGATTATTTTCTAAATATCTAGTGAGCTGCGTGCATATAACTCTTTTTATTATTTTAGACAACACGGGTGATATACTGATCGGCCGGAGATCCTTGTAATTTTCTATCGAGGAGCCTAGCTATGGGTTTCACGCGAGCACACTTCCAGTCGTCTGGGCATATTATACCAGTCTCATTTGATCTATTCACCATATACGTAATAATGGGTAGAGTAGTTGGCAAGGTCATGCATATCATTTGAATTGTTATACCATCAAAACCCGATGCCCCCGTGCCTATATTATTATTAATTTTTGAAACTTCGGCGTCGGTAGGTGCTTACATGCTTCAATATTAAACTCACTATCAGTAAATTTATTACCTACTCATAAAAAACTACATGGTGTCAGAGTCGACACTTGCGGAATCAGGGACATTTAAAAAGAAACTGGGGATCGATTTTTGAATCTCACCAAGTGACTAATTCTCACCGATGTGAGTGATTTCCGAAAGTTCGTATTTTTGAAACTCACCGGTGACTTACATTTGTCATACCTATGATATCGATTTACGAGTGCCCCTACCCACTCGTAATTGAAATCACCATGCGATTGTTTTTGACAGTTGACGTTTGTGACATCTGCCAAAAGTACCAAAGTATGTTTTTCGGAAGAATTAGCAGCGGGGCTCGATTGTGATATTTGTGATTGCGACGATTTATTGAGAATATAAATAAGAGGCCAAGTGCGTGTCGGACCACGCACAACGAAGGGTTCCGTGCCTATTAAAAAGGTCGTATCGTTACTGAAATCTTATGGCACTTACATCCTTTTCTTTAAGGAAGGCAGTTTTTAGGATTCCGTAGCCAAATGGCAAAAAACGGAACCCTTATAGATTCGTCATGTCTGTCTGTCTGTCCGTCCGTATGTCACAGGCATTTTACTCGAAAACTATAAGTGTAAGGCCTGAGCGGACGCCCCGCTCAGAGCGGGGCGTCGAGCGTCCATATAAGTTGCATTTGTTTTATATGGACGCTGCAGGCCCCGCTCTGAGCGGGGCGTCCACTCAGGCCTTGCACTAAGGTGTATTTGAATAAAATTTTGAGGATAGGTATATTTGATTAACCGCTAGTTTTGTAATTCAATTATTAAAAAAAAAGATTTTTAGAGGTGCACTCCATACCTACATAAAACTGAAAGGCAAAATTTTTTTTTTCATTGCAAGCCCACGTGTGGCACATCAATCGATAGGCCTTTCAAAATAAATTCTTTTGAACAAGATCGGTTCAAAGGTTTTCGAGATATTCCTAAAAAACTTCCTTCCTTAAAGAAAAGGACGTAAGTGCCATAAGATTTCAGTAACGATACGACCTTTTTAATAGGCACGGAACCCTCGTTGTGCGTAGTCCGACGCGCACTTGGCCGCTTTTTTATTTTTAGAAATACCTCAAAAACCTTTGAACCGATCTTGTTCAAAACAATTTTCGCTGAAAGAATTTAAAAAGCCCTATGTCCTTGTTTTGTTTTTCATATTTTTAAAATACACGGTTCAAAAATTAGAGGGGGGGGGGACACAATTTTAGTGACTTTCGGGGCGATTATCTCCGACTCTATTCACTTAATCAACAAAAATGCTGAGAAACCTTATATTTATTTTGAAAGGCCTATCGATTGATGTGCCACACGTGGGCTTGCAATGAAAAAAAAAATTGACTTTCAGTTTTATGTATGGAGTGCACCCCTAAAAAATTTTTTTTATTATAATTTTATTACAATACTATGTAGCGGCTAACAAAATACACCTATCCTCAAAATTGTATTCAAATACACTATAGTTTTCGAGTAAAATGCCTGTGACATACGGACGGACAGACAGACAGACATGACGAATCCATAAGGGTTCCGTTTTTTGCCAATTGGCTACGGAACCCTAAAAACCGGTATCAAGGACAACACTATAACATCTGCGTAAAAAGGAACGTAACGGGAAGATTGTCTCTGATTGACATTGTAAAATTTCTGCATGTTGGTAAACAGCGTGTGACTTTCAAAAATACGGCTCTTGGAAAATGGTGACATAAAAGTCATCGGTGATAATTTTAGTCACCGGTGACTTTGATATCACCAGTGAGATTCAAAAATCGCACTCCTTTAATATCTTCCGGGCTCTTGAGATGCAACTGTATATCGGGCAGGGTTGCGTTACCAACTCCTGTATGACGTTTTAGATTTTTCCACATAGCATTGGGTTTATTTATATTTTTATTAACAAAATACTCAAAGTATGCATGTTTTTCTCCTTTAATTGATCCATTTACATAATTACGAATACTCTTGTAATATTATCGCTGTACTTCTGCCCCCGTGCTGCGGGAATTTGCTAACGCGGCACTTTTAAGTGACGTCATTTGTTTAAAGTTATCCGTAATCCACGGGCTAGCATTATCCTGAATACGAGTTATTTTTGACGGGAGCATGTCTGTTCAATAAATAAATTATTAGGTTATTAAAAACTCCAATCATATAATTTATATCATTTGCATTAGTTACATCGCTCCAAGATGGACTCGTTAGATCATTTATAAATGCCTCCTCGTTTATACTAGTTAGCGAGCGTTTATAACAATACCTAGGTACCCGGCGCGGGCTAGCAATGTTAAATTCAGCTATGATAAGCGCGTGGTCACTAAGCGTTGGATTATGACACACCCACTACCGTACATAATTGTGGTGAGTCAGTTATTACTAAATCCAAAAGAGTGCTCGACGTGTCGCTCATTGGTGTCGGCTCCACTACCAATTATTGTTCTAAATTTTGTTCGTTAAAAAAACTTGAGATTTCACGGGCTAACGAGTTATCTGATTTGATAAGGTCAACATTAAAATCGGTCAAAAGGAAAACATGGTTACAATATATAATATGGTTATAATATTATGCGATATGGCTTCCTTTTGTGATGAACTAATGAATCATGTCGCATGAGCAGTGCCGGACGACGACTTGAAACAACCTCCCCCGCTGTGGGCTCCCCTATCCATAAGCATTTTTTGTACTTCTTCCGGCTCTGCGCATGAGGCTGCGGAGAGGGTACAAGATGATTGATGTTCTCGCGGCGCTCCATATTAAGGAGGAGCCGGCACTTGTTTTAGACGGTATTCCAAGCTCTCACTGAGTCCGTATACCCACATAAAGACATTGGCTCAATAAGAGTGTAGGCTCAAAATTTATTGTTACTTCAAAATAAAGAAGGCAAAAAAATGCCTAATGACGTAAATCCCATTCAAATACCTCTCAAAAAATTACGAAACTACAATCGTTTTAATGTTGCTTGTAGAGAGAGAAAACGCTGAGGAATCGTGACGTCACGATCCTCGAGCGTCATAGTAAATGACAATCGTTTCATATGAAGGTGCGTTGTGCGGAAAAGGGACAGAATATCCCCTCTTAAAACTTTGGACACTTATAGCTTGGTTTGGACAACTTATTAATTATCCTCTTGCGTTGCTTTTTTCTCAATTTGACTACATTTTTAATCCCTTTTCGAGAAAATGCATATTTTATGTAGTGTACACCCCTATTTGAAAAAAGGCCCTTAATTCTTGTTTGACTTGGTTGCAAATGAGTACAATACAGGTAATTATGCAGATTTTATTAAAAAATATATTTACAGCTTAAAGTAGACTTACTTATATTTAATCACAAGAATACATTAGACACACCGAGCTTAGTGAAAATATTATGCATATTTGACATTGAATAAAGTTGTATACATAAATAAAAGGGAAACTGACTTTACAAAAAAAAAACACTTCTATAGTTGTAGTAAGTACCTACCTACCTATCGCAATATTGCCTACTCACAAATGTAAAATAATACTCATGTAGGTAATGTCTGAGACGGGAACGATTATTACATGCAGTCATGTAATTACATTATTAGGTACCTATATTCTATTCCAGGACATTATCATAAATCATAACAATACATGTAAGTAAGTAGATAGTTACCTATCTACTTTACCAACAGGACAACCATATCATAACGCTCTTGGAAAGAAAAGAGAAAAACCCCGGAAAACAGTTGAGTTCACACATTTTGACCAATTTATCTCAAGACATTAAAAGTGTATTTTTAAAATCGTCTGTAATCGAACAGGTCACAAAAACAAAGTACTTGTAAAATTAAGACACAAGTGATATCCTGTAGATATCATAAAGTTTTAGCGGTGTTTACGCTGAAGAGCATGCTGGATATATCAGCAACTAATTGCTTTAAATTAAAATATCTCCGCTCCACGCCTCGATTGCAGTTTCCAGACTGTTGCATAGTGTTTAAGGTAGGTACAACCTTGTTACTATATTATTTTGCAAATGCATGCACTCCTCTAGTGAGTTATTTTGATTATTTTCGTAACATACCTACTTAACGTGACACATGCTCGTATCAACGTTGGTTAAAAAGTTAAGTACTTAGTTAAATAATAAACAGGCCAATCATTCACAAATCGGTCTAGACCCACACTATGATCAAAAAAGCCTGTGTTATGGGTACTAGACGACGAATAGGTATATAGTATACTTAGATAAATACAATATTGGGATGTTGGAGTCAGCTAGGTATAACCTTACCGGGCACTTTTGCCACGTTTTCTAGAAAGGGTGTTGTAGAGAGTTAATAAAAAATAAATGTTTGTATGTGTTTGTCCCATTTTCTGATTATGTATGAACTTCCTTGTTCCTAGTTCTCATTGAGATTTGAATAACCTCACGAACATTCATTAAACTGTAAAGAATACCTAACTCCCCGTCAGAGTCCTGTCCAAGTACTTTCCAGGTTTGAACCTTAACCTCCTCTGGGGATACCTCTGGGGACACCTTCCAAAGTTCCTTTCATAGGCGCCGTACTCGCAAGTGGGCGGGTTGCAGTCGCCGTTGGCCACGCACACTCGGTCTCTCAGGCCGAAGTGCTCTCGTCCGCGGGAGAGGGAGCTACAGTCCCGGCGGCGCTGCGAGTCGATCCAGTCGCAAGTGCACACGCAGCTGTTGTCGACTACTCGCGCCAGGAATAAGGTCGGGCAGGTGCATCTGAAAAACAAAACATATGTGAGAGAAAAAATCTCGAGAGGTTCTCGAGTGGCGACCACGTAACGGAAGGCGCGGCGTGGGTAGGCACCCCGCAAGGTGGACTGATGACCTGGTAAAGGTTGCTGGAGTCCGCTGGATGCGGGTGGCGCAGGACCGGTCACTTTGGCACTCTTTGGGGGAGGCCTATGTCCAGCAGTGGACGTCTTTCGGCTGATAAGATGATGAGAGAAAAAATAGTGCCGTGCTTTTCTTTGCACCATAGTCAACTATTTACTCATTGAGGCCATTGTAACAACCTTGGGAACTTTGGGGATTGCGTTGTTCTATTACTGAGTTCCTACAGCAACCTTCCTGTTCCATCAGGCTAGTCAGTAATCCGGTTTTAGCAGATTATATTAAATACGTGTCGAAATTGTTTGCTTGAACATCGAATCGCTTGAAGAGATTTATCTATGTCTTCGATCTTCATTCATGTTGTAATTTCAAGTATGAACTCACAGTCGCGCATTACATTAACATATGTATATATTAAATCGAAATGGTACCTAAATGCATTGGAGGTGTATAACCATATCGTAAGTTATGAAATACAGTAGCTTTTTGTTTTGCAAAAATCTCAAATACCTTCTTAGCTGCGGTGGCGCAGCAGTCTCACTATCCTGCAGTTTGGGTTCCTGCGTGGGCCTGTCACTCTGATTCGTGCTCGCCGCGCTCTCCACGCCCTCTCGCTGTGTTTCAAGCGGATCGTCCTGGCTGCGTTTGTCCTGGTCGTGGTTCTGGGTGTGATTATCCTGATCCTCGATGTCCTGACTCCGAGCGTGGTGCCGGCGCGGCGGCCGGGGCGCGGCCTGCAGCGTGTCCTGCGACACGCACGCGCAGAGAGTGTGGTTGAAGAACTGCATGCGCGCCACGGTGAACCCTTCAGGTTTCCTTAACTGGAATGTACGAGGCTCTTGTGTTATAAAGTGAGTAAATCTGACATTTTATGAGTTCCATCATAGACAACTGGCGACTAAATATACTTCTCAGGACCACAGTAATACAATAATACAGTAGACTGATAAAATTCGAACCGGGATTTCGTTTCTCATTACCTACTCCATCGGCTGCGAGTCGTGAAGCTGCACGTGCACGCACGTCGAGCGGTAGACGAAGCGACAGTGTACTCACGTATAGAGGGATGGCGACGTAGTGGCCCTCGACGGGCGCGCAGACGTGCTTCTCGTTGTGGCAGCAGCCCGTGTCGGCCGCGCACCGGTGTAGCTGCACGCACGTCGACCGGTAGACGAAGCGACAGTGTACTCACGTATAGAGGGATGGCGACGTAGTTGCCCTCGACGGGCGCGCAGACGTGCTTCTCGTTGTGGCAGCAGCCCGTGTCGGCCGCGCACCGGTGTAGCTGCACGCACGTCGACCGGTAGACGAAGCGACAGTGTACTCACGTATAGAGGGATGGCGACGTAGTTGCCCTCGACGGGCGCGCAGACGTGCTTCTCGTTGTGGCAGCAGCCCGTGTCGGCCGCGCACCGGTGTAGCTGCACGCACGTCGACCGGTAGACGAAGCGACAGTGTACTCACGTATAGAGGGATGGCGACGTAGTGGCCCTCGACGGGCGCGCAGACGTGCTTCTCGTTGTGGCAGCAGCCCGTGTCGGCCGCGCACCGGTGTAGCTGCACGCACGTCGACCGGTAGACGAAGCGACAGTGTACTCACGTATAGAGGGATGGCGACGTAGTGGCCCTCGACGGGCGCGCAGACGTGCTTCTCGTTGTGGCAGCAGCCCGTGTCGGCCGCGCACCGGTGTAGCTGCACGCACGGCGGCCGGTATCTGAAAAGGTAACAAATACACAGGTTAATAAAAGTTTCTGGTTAAGAAGTCTCCAGCGTTGGCATTTTCTATTGGTATACCATTAAATTTCGTTTATATGTGTGTAATGTTTTATAATTCCAATTTGAAAGCAAATAAGTGTGTTTTTCTGTCATTTATATTGGCTCTAGCTCAAATACAATGACACCAATAATAAGTCGTCGAAAAACTCCATGCTCTATGGCCCATAAACGCACTGTTTAGTGTACTTTTATGGTTCATACATTTTCAATCAACTTTTTTTCAATCGGCCGCCATATTGCAGTGGTACCAACTTCATAAGTAAATTTTTCGAAATAAAAAGTTTTACTATCAAACATTTGTAGAACATAAATTATTTACTAAAATAAAAATAAATGATCATGGATTATGTGTATACATATTTTACCAATTATTGGTATTATTTATAAATATAAACCGATCCGATTCGGTTCGGATCCGGATTCAGTTTGGTTCGGATGGCAAGTTCAAGGAAATTAAAAACAAAACAGATCATAAACAAGAGGTGTCAATGTGTCATATTTCTAATTTCCAACCAAAGTTCCAATTCAAAATGAAAAAATGAAATATGATAACTATTTGGTATTTATAACTTATTAAGATTTTATTCGTGTTTGTGAAGTGAAGAAAACTGTGTACGTTCCTTTTAAAATGGACGAAGAAAAAAATAACTGCATCGCTGAAGAAATTGCGTGAGTAGTTTAGAACTAACGGAAAAACTACTGCCTGAAAAGTCAAATGCTATTTATTTAGAATTAGTCGTAGAAAAAGTATTGTATGCAACGGTGTATAACTTGGTCTTAAAACGCTCGTGGCGTCTTTCATTGCGATGCTCGCCAAGGCTCGCATCGCAACTCACGCCACTCGCGTTTTAAGACCCTACTTATACACCAGTTGCATAAAATACTATAAATTTCTCCCTTGCATAGGGAGCGTGGTATTATTTGACCTCCACGGACGGAGTCAGTCATATGTAATATCTGCAGCAGCACACTTACAGGGTGTCAGAAGCTGGAGCCATGTGGCGCACGGGCAGCCACCGCGGCTGCGGCGCGATGCACTTGCCGCGCGGCACCATCGCCGACAGGTACGCGCGCGCTGCCCGCGACACGCCCGCTTGCTCCTGTCTCGTCAATGATGCTGGAAGTAAGATTAAAATAATTAAGTTATATGTAAGATGAACGATGGAAATCGGTCAGATCGGTGGATCTATGCGATGATATAGTGTGGCATATCGTGTTGCGTTGCGGCGCTTGTCGCAATATTGACGTATTTTTTTGTTTTCGGCGCCATTCGGTGCCGTACTAAGCGCTTGAGCGGGCGTGTTCACAGCGGCGTGGGAAAGGTACTTTTATATAATTCATTAATAATGATCTTTATAAACATGAAAATAATTGGACCATATAAGCATAGGTAGAATAAGGTATGTTACGGCATAAAGATAACGTCGAAATAATATTAAACTTGTAAATATGCTGTTTAGGAAGGCTTTTCCGCGAATTGAGTTTTCCCAACTATACATTATAATTATAATCTATGACTATACCCTAGCTACTTTGAAAGACAGACAGATAAGGAGGCGAACCTATAGGAGTCCTGTTTTCCACAAAGCAGGCCTAAAAAATCATCACGATATTGAATTATTACCGAAAATACCGTAAGAAGAGAAACAATTGCTTACCGATTAGACAACATTGGAAGATCAATAAGTTAAGCATAAAAACGCTTGTAATTAAAACATTAAATTGCTACCCCCACACACATAGATATTTAATGAGAGTAGGTGAATCAACTTTTAAAGTAGGTAGTCATTTTCGTGTCCCCGTGAAAGAAAATTTGATATCTTGAAATGCACTACATACCACTATATATTAGACCGGGGGTTTTTAGTCGGTGCGAGTTCGACATAACCTCCGCGCTATGCCCCTGGCGCGGAGGTATATATATACTCGTAATGGATTTTCTTCCCATAAAAAAGGGAATGTTGTGCTGTGCTAACAACATTTAGATACCTCTGTTGCATTCTCGCCACCTCCATAGTTAATAACCTAAAAAAGTTCAATGGCACATAGTTCATTCTCCATTTCACCCATCATCCATTACAACCATACTCATCATTCAGACACAGAATCACTCAGATTATTTGTGTGAATACAAGCGAGAATTAGGAAGGTGTATTTATGAAGAAAAAAGTATCGCAACTACTCACTGTCATCTAAAATCTTGGGTCTCTCCTTAGTTGCTGCTATGCTGTCCACCGCAGACACCACTCTTTGGTCCTGGTCGAGCAGCTGAGGTGTGCTCCTAGGCATATCAGCTCGGTTCTCGCCAGAGACGGCCGATAGGGCTGAAAAGCCAGTGCTGAGCCTTTCCAACCGGTTGAGTGCTGACGGAGTTGGGAACTTCGCGGTCTTGGCGGTGGTCCCTTCCTTGTCTTCGGGTTCCAGTTCTTCCCCGTCGTCCATTGCGTAGTCATCTTCATTGTCAATTTCCTGAAAGAATAAGTCATCACTCATCAACATTAAGCAACAAAGGGAGATCCCTAGTAGTTTTTTAGATTATTAGGTATTAAAAGTTGTATTATTTATTTTGTAAAATATACCTAAATATATTAAAATCAGCAGTAACAGTATTTAAAATTTAAATAAAGTATACAAATACCTACTCATTATTTAAGTTCTTAAAAACGAACGCTAAATATAGGCAACCAATACGGATGTAGACTCAAAATGTATTATTACTCCAAAAGAAAGAAGGAAAAAAATATACCTACTTAGTGACGAAAATCCGATTCAAGGAATTACGAAGCTACAACCGTTTAAATATTGCTTGTTAGAGAGACAACGCTAGCTAGTCACGTCACGATCTGAGAGCGTTGTAGTAAATAAAGACAATCTTTATGAAAAGATTGATGAATGAAGGTGCGTTTTGCGAAAAAGGAACAGAATATAGGTACCCCCTCTTGAAACTTTGGACACTTATAGCTTGGTGATTATTTAACGTCTTGCGTTATTTTATTCTCCATTTGTCAATATATTTCATCCTTTTTCGATAAAAAAAACAATTATACATGCTAAAATTAAATTCGTGATACAAAATAGCAAAATGTGAATCTATCCATGATTCTGAGCAAATTTTACTATGGTACCAACTTTGTGTTATGCCATATAAACTAGAATAATCTGAGAATAATCGTTTTCCACGTGTCAAATTAAGTTCTCAAATTACTCTAGTTTATACAAGTTTAGTCTGGGAAAGGGGGAATTTCGCGCAAATGGAAAGCCATTTATGAAAGTGTGTTACATAAGTTTCTTAAAATATCACGCCGTTAGCCTGCGAATGTCAAAAAACGTTTTGTATGGTCGTCCAACCAACTTAAGCCCACACTGGATCATACGAAGATAATAAATATGAAAGAGTTCCAATGAAAACCTATCCAAACAGTAATCAATGAGCGCAATGGGCTCGGATCGATCGCGCTCCGAAAAGAAACAGGCTCAGACGCAAATAAACTTCTATTTTAGGAGTACTAATGTTATTTAGGATTACATTGCTTCAAAAAATACGTGGTCGGTAGATAATGTAAGGAATGTTTAGGTTCTCATACCTAGTCATCATTTAAAACATCATTTTAGTAGGTCTTTGTGATCCATGCCTGTAAAGCTGACGGTCCTGGGTTCAAATCCCCGTAAGGTCAACTATTTGTTTGATGAGCATGAATAAGTTGAAGCATCGTGTTTTTCGAGTATTTTTGTGAGTTTTGTGTATTGGTGGTGGCTGGTGGAAGAATCATTACCTACTATTTATTATATTACTAGCTTCTGCCCGCGACGCCGTCCGCGTGGAACTCGCATACATCGTAGCTCCATAAAAAGTTTCACCCCTTTAGGGAATGATTTCCGGGATAAAAACTATCCCATGTCCTTCCTCTGGACTCAAATTATCTCTAGGTATACCAAATTTCATCGAAATCGGTTCAGCGGTTTAAGCGTGACGAGGTAATAGACAGTCAGGCACCATTTCGCGTTTATAAAATTAGTAAGTATGAATTATTTTTTACTGTATCATCGTATTATCCCAGATCCACGAGCCATTCCAAATTGCCCAATGAAATAGGCGTACGTTATTTGCGCAGTGATCCTACAAAATTTAGCTTCGTTAGTATACTCGTATCTACATGAACTTTCGTGCTGCCTAGGAATGCCTGTCCAGTGTCCACAAGCGAACGAGCAAGGATACTGTAAGGTAATGTACTAATACTTACTGCAGGCTGTTAAACTTACTGGCCGAGTTAAATGCCCTTGTAAAGGGATTGTAATTAATATTTATCGTTTAGAGAAGACGACTAGGAATCGCTACTGGTTGTAATGTTACTAACACACTTACCACGTAATTACCATGGTTGGCAATTAATAAATAATGAAGATAATGATCACGTAATGGTCACTATCCAGAGATTTAATGATCAACAGCTAAACATGACTTGCATGTAGGTACTTCAGGGCTGTATAACAAAGTTATTAAGGGGCTCCCATACGCCAATGACCTTCGATCTGAATCCCTTAGTTTTCTAATGTTTTTTGTAGCTTATTATATTAGCAACAACGGCTTTAAGCATTATAGTATCCCATATTTACTTCAAAGTTCATTGTTTTCGAGATATTTGGCATCAAAGTTGAACAATTTTAGGCCAAAAAACTGGTTTTCTGGCCATAACTTTTGTGTTAATTGGTTTAAAATTAAAACCCTGGACCATTTTTAGAGACGTCATAGACGAACCCAAATATGTAGACTTCGTATATGTTAGATCTTTCACGCCAATAGAGATACGAAATAAGTGTTTTTTTAGACAATGTTTAAAAAAATCATACAAAATTAAGTACTCATTTGATTTAAAATCCGGTGGACCAAAATGGAGATAAAAGATTGAAGAACCGATAGCCGTTTGATTTTTAATTCTATCTGCAGTACAAAAGTAGGAGATACGATTCAAAACTTGTCAAAAATCGATGAAAACCTCGGGTAGCCCCTTAAGCCGTTTTTGCGTGATTGAGGTCCAAACTTTAGCATTCATAATATTAGTTGGATTTGTAAAAAATCCAGGGACACGACTCGCTTGACTGACTCTAGCAGGCATTTTAAGTTTAATGAATAAGGTTAATTCACGATTTTCGCTACGGTGGTAGAATTGTGCTGAAGTTTACTAACAAAGTAAAAATGGAAATCCTACTAATATTATAAATGCAAAAGTTTGGATGGTTGGAAGTTTGGATGTTTGTTACTCAATGACGCTTAAACGGCTCAACCGATTTGGATGGAAATTTGCATGAAGATAGTTTATAGCCTGGATTAAAATATAAGTGATAAAACTGGCCAAGATCGAGTCGGACTTACGCAGCGGTGAAACACGCCAGGTTGGCTGGGTGGTTAGATTAGACATGTCCCGGCGACCCCATTGACCCTCGCTGTAAGATTTTCGTATTTCTCTCCATTGGGGGCTCGGAGACACAATTGTACATTTAAATAGGAGTTCGTTTTTTTCTCGTTTAGTAGGCTGCCAGGCCGCGTGGCTTTGAACGTGATAATACTTACGGAATTTCAGTTATTTTTTCAACGGATATTAATAATCATTCATGATTATGAGTCACAAATTCTATGAAAAAGACACATTATTAATGCTTGAATTATATAACGATAGCACCATCTAGCGAGCATAATTTTCTTACAACTTCAGTGTGATAGAGGTCGCTGATGTTAGTTGTCGATTTGCGCTATCTAGCGAGCTTAATTTTAGTCCAATTTTAGGTCGATAGATGCCGCTTATATTATGTTTTTGATATTTTTTTTAGACTAAGTACTAATAAAAATAATATACCAAAAAGTATTCAATGGCTTTTATTTGATTCTAAAATTATGAAAGAAACACTAATCTAACTGTAAATGTATTTATCATGTCATACAATATTTCCGTAACTTCGCAAACAGAACATTTGGCAGTCCTTATTGTAATTAAGTTTGGCCCAGGTTGGGGTCGTGTTGGACTAAAAGCGGCATACATTAAAAACGATAAAACTGCATGAATGCATTCAAATCCACAACTGTCGATGTTTTTCTTAATGTTGAAGCTTTGTTTTTACCTGGGACCGAGATTTTCTCGGCTTTAGTTCTACGAAATCGATATCTATAAAAAATTAAACAAAAAACCAATAACTGATCGTTTACCAAAAAAAATAACAAAATAAACTGATAAAAAGAAAACAAAAATCCTTCTCATCGCTGGGGTTCGAACTCGCAAGCATCAACAAAGAAGATTAGCTAACCATTGGTCGTCGTCGAACAGTAAGCCAGCCTTGGGAGAAAATACGGAAACACGAATTTTCTCGAAAATAAGACCAAGCTAGATCGGTTTCTCGGCCCCGTAAACTCCTATACCTACTGCAAATTTCACCGGAACATGATTACAAATTCAAATTAAAAAATTCATAATCATTTATTTCGGACTACATCATCCATAATTTATTACAAATATACACATAAATATAGGTTTATTATATACAAATATTGCTCGTTTAATGGTATCGGATAAGACCGGTAGCGCCATAACAAACTTTTAAGCAAGTTTTAATCCCTTTAGAAGATGAATTTTCAAAAACGCTGAAATTATTTGTCTTGTGTTTTAGTATTTAACCATTTTACGAAGTTTCAAGTCCCTCAGAAAAATATATACTTTCCATACAAATTTGCAACCCATTTTTGACCCCCCTTATTTTTTGAAAATTCATACCCATAAAATTATACTGGATGACATCGCCGCCACGCGACGTCCACTTGACAACAAAAGATGGCGCTGTTGCGTATACACGACTTTATCCAATCGGTTAGTCTCAAATTTGGTCTGCGGGTCACATAAACTCCATCAAACTTTTTTATACGTTTCATATGGTTTGACGGAGTTAAGACGCCGACAAAAAACTGGAGAATTACCTACAAATGCTAGAATATACATGAAAATTGTGATGTTCTGCATCGCGCTATTGAAGTTTTTAACTTATGTTCTATAAATACAATTTCCTTCGGCAGCTCCTTATTACCTATGTCTCTCTGACAACATCAACGTATTTTCACATTTAAAATATCAGTGTGATGTGATGTGATTTGTTTTAAAGGGCCTCTGCGCTGTTGGCTTTGGCCCCCACGCATGGTCTGTCTGTCTGAGATAGGGAAAAAACATACATATAATAATAATAATATTATAAAGAGGAAAGATTTGATTGTTTGTGTGTTTGTATTGAATAGGCTCCGAAACTACTAGATCGATTTGACTATTTCTTTTACCCTTAGAAGCCGACATTATCCCCGTGAACATAGGCTACTTTTTACCGCGGGAAAATGCTTCATTCCTACGGGAAAACGGGTAATCCGAAGCCGGGCCGGGTAGCTAGTAATGTATAAAATGATTTATTAATATTTTTGAATTTGATTAATAAATAAATTAATTTTAAATATTCATTTAATGTGTTTGGCTGAACGCATATCTTTCTTATGCCTTTTGCGATACGACAGTACAACAACTTTCACATGCGCATATGATGACCGTCGAGTGAAAGTGACTAATCAATATTAATAATGATTTATTGCGATTCAATAGTGTCAGTATGTTTCTTAGAGCTACGACGGTACAGCGTCTTTTTGTTATTGAATATATTGAGTTACTCAAAATTAATTGTGTTCCAAAACCACAATAGAATGGTTTTAACTTTTAAGTGAATAAGCTTGACAGCAAAAGATGTGGAGAAGTTGTTAAATGCAGTTCCAGATAATAAGTAGGTAGGTACCTGACAATCTACCTAGGTTCTTCAATTTTAACCTATCTATTTTAAACTGACATTTCAACATTTAATCTATTTCCTCACACAATGCCTAGTAAAACGTATGATACACGCACGTAAAGATGATTTGCGACTCGTCGAATTATACAATCGCTCGCTTCACTCGCTCATGTATAAAAATGACACTCGTCGGAAATCACCTACTTTCCACACTTGTAGCATAAATAACTATTTTCTGAGATTGTTACTGACCTATTTTTTGAGAATACTTATTATACAACGTACAAAATGCTACAATGTAAAATCGAGTATATACTTATCTAGTGGTTGCTAGCTAGTTAGTAGATAAAACGATAAATAAAATGCAAGTTTTATGGTGCACAATGCACCCTGCTTGGCCACCATAATGTCATGCGGCGCGTAAACGATATAATTATAATGCGGTGAGCCACCTCGCCCGTCCGGTGTACGGCCCTGAATCGCTCAAGTACTCCCGTCGTGCAATGCATTTTGTGAAGAATCTACAAAAGATTCATTTTTTCTTACCTATATGTAGGTTGTAGGTACTAAAATGGCAACAAACGGCGTACGGCTATTAGGTATAGACGCATAATAGAGGTTTAATAAGTTGCCGACTATCTAAAACAGTGGTCACTGTCCTGTCGCGCCCTGTTTGTTACGCAGTTTACCCATTTCGAGATTTGTATCGTTAATAATTTCAAAATATAACATGCTTAGTTTCTTAAGAAACTTACGTAGGTATTATATATATGTATGCCTGCATTATTTTAAACAAACGAGCACTATTTAAGAAAAGGTGCACTATCCCTCCCTACTTCAAGGACTCCGAACTGTTTTACTTGTGGAATTCTCGGCCAACAACACAACAGCGCCTTTCGCAACCGGATCATTCGCAAATGTAACTTCCTTTAAAACCGTACTTTGTGTGACTATTAGGGTTCTACCTATAGGTAGAACCCTAATAGTCAAAAAAACGACTTATCGTAGTATCGAAACTCCAATCAGCTGATCGTAACTTAGTTACGAAAGGTACAATTTTTTTTGAGATTTCGATATTGGACCCTTGAGGAAAGGTTGTTGGGAATGAGCACTGGAAACACCCTGTGAATTTCGTTTACTATTTTGATGTAACCTTGTATAAATTTTGATGCCAATCCTGAAAAAAAACTATGCTATCACGATAACTAATAGTGCGGAAAAAAGTGCTCAGGCACGTAAAGGGATGATGCCGAGTTAGAAAAGCACTAAAACATTTAGTGCACTCGCATGTAAAAGCATGGTTCCAAAGAATCAAATAATATCATGGGCAGGCACTAAATATTACGGGGTACCGAATTGATAGGCACCAATTAGTAAAATGCAAACGCACACAATAGTATAACGATACGGAACTATAAGTTATAGCCATGCATTATAATATAAAGTGCCTCCAAAACAAGTATTTTAAAGCAGTGCACTATAAGTTTTCTTGCTTAAGGCAATACGTTATGATTCCTTGAACTATCTTTTATATTGCGAGTTCCGAATGAGCTTATGACGTCACTAAATTGATGACGTCACGGTGGAATCGTATTTTTTTGTGCACAGCCGGCAGCGTAACTTTACTGATTGGTCAAAAAGATGTGCAATCACATTAGTTTATAGTGCCACATTTTTCTCAGTGTAAGGTGTGAAGACGTAAATTTTAAAACTAATATAAATTCGAAGGACCTTGCGTACCTATCTACCTTAGGTAGATGATCGAAGCGTGAGATAGCCAATATCCAAACCAGTGCATTTTTACTGCGATTTATAGTAATAGTTTATCACCTACGCACGCACACACAATTAGGAACACCTGATAAAACAAGGAGATTCGCATGATAATCGCAAAGGTACCTCAGATAAGTTCTTCAGTTGAATGGGTGAGCTTCTTCGGAGTACCCTGGCTAGGGTTATAAATCAGAGTGTTCTTCAATCGCGGCGGCGCTATTCATGTATGCCACAAAGTGTCGAAAATGCACTGATAAATGATATCGCGAAGATACAGTTCACAAATACAATAGAAAGTTCTTCAATATAATTAGCACAATTTTGTCTATTATTAAGTGTTGTAAATTAAAAGTCGGAGAGTGCGCGTTCGCGGGCGCAACATCTCGACGCAGAAGGAAGCCAAGTGAGTGCTTTTTCAACAGTCCGAATCAGTTATACCGTGCTTTACTATAAGCTCATTTCCTTAATGAGAGCATGTTCTAGTTGTACTATTTTGACATACGCAGCGCGTCATGCGAGAGAAAGGAACGGATACATATTAGGTATAATATGTGCGTAGATAATAAAATACGATCAACACGGGTCGCAAGGTGTCGCTGCAGTATAGATTAGAAAAATGAAGTAATCCGCGCGAACAGTAAGATCCCGATTGATTCTCAAGCAGTCGGATATCGCCCCAAATATCGTTATTGTAGCGTAACCTTTATTCTTTGTTATACTTAAATATATAAAAGATAAGCAAGCATAGATAAGTTGTACCGCCATATTTTTTATTGCCAGGAAATCCCAGTATACTATACGTGACCTTAAATAATTACTAATGCCCAGTGGTGCCCAATGTAAGACGGATGTATTTGACAAATACCTAGGTACAATCCTCAAAATTAAATATGCTTAGGTATCGTTCGTGTGTGTCCAGTACCTGCAGTTACCTACGATGGTTTTGTAAACCATGCTTTCTGAGTTGCGTCGAGTGCGGCACCTGTCTTTTGCGGCTGTAATTGCTTGTTTCCGTTGCATCTGTCAACCAGTGACAAGATTTTGCTTGGTAAAATATTTCGGATATTTCGGAGATCGTTTCTCGGTGTCATTAACATCGATGTCAATGGGGTTGGCCGGGCGAAGGTATTTGCAGATGGCGCCGCAGGATGAACCTGTCAGTCCTACCAAAACTGTCAAATTCTTGTTGTTTTTTCCGGTTTTTGTTTAGAATCAAGCCGTTTAAGCCAAATCCCATAGAAAAAGGCTAGTGACAGGACAGATCTATGATCGCGCCATCTAGTCAAACATTTGACAGTTGCCAACCCCATTATAAAACGATGTCAATCCCTTCCATTTCTTTATTCATGGCCCTATATACACGATGATTTTTAATATCACCTTTTGAATATTCTGTATTGACCAGCGGAGGTAATCATAAAGATCAAGATAATTGACGCAGATAACATAACCCCGTACATAGGTTATGAAGTATTTCAAGGTTTTGTTATTTATTTCTGCACTTACTCAAATTAGTAGTAGTAATAGTGTTAACTTATAATTAAACCTAGTCATATGGAACACAGATAACCCTCAGGTTATCGGTGACACACAGACCGACAGTCTATTTTAATGAAACCAAGATTGACGCAGTTATTTGTATGGATTGATAATCGAGTTGCAATTTAATGCGGTCGAGTACAAAATTACATTTGGAGAAAATTACCACACAGCAACCAACTTTAAACTAAGGCATTTATTTCATATCGCAACTGGTTTCGTACAAATAATAAAAAAAGTCCGCTGGTATCGGTTGAAACCATTATCACCGTAGTTTGTGAACTTTATATTTGAGTTTTCAATAATTAGTGCTAAAAAGCTAATGTGAAACTATTTTAAAGCATCTTAGCCGCAGTAAGTTACGATTATGACCTAACTCATCCTAGCTTATGCATACTTGCTATGTCTACACAAGTACTATATGTAGTGTACGGTTTGATTTTGTTTGGACTTACTACATGTAAGGTTCAAACTCTTCCTAATAGTCCAGTCTATAACCTCCTTAAGTTCCTACATCGTTATCCCGAACATCCTGTATATATTAGGGGACAATTTTATACAAATCAAACTAGTCTAATAGCAAGCTCATTAAAGCTTGTGTTATGGGACTACTATACGACGATATATTTCATAGATATAAATACTTAAAAATATAGAAACCATTTCTTAAGTTTGCCGCTCTTTTATAGGCTCATCTTTCCCTGGCCAGACTATACGTGTATTATTTTGAATAAAAAATTTAATTATTATTTCGTAAACTATGCGTCATAATGAATATTTTAAAATGACTCAAACTGTTAAAAAGGCTTATGAAAAAAAATAGCACCAAAATGTAACATTTTGAAAAAGGTTTGAGTAGGGTAGGCAGTGTCTTTCTGCCTTTATGTAGTGCACGCCACTGATGTTAAGGATTTACGGTGGTTTTCTTTTAGGGCCCATAGATTTTTCCACCCTTTATAGTTTAGTGTATGCTTAACAGTATTTTAGCAGCGTTTTCTTTCTTACCCATGCCAATAATAAAGTACCTAGCTACTTCCGTTATTACAATGATTTGCAGATGGATCTCGTACTACAAACTACTTACTCTGTTAAACTGACACTAAAATACTTTAATTAGGAACTCACCTGTTAAACTTGTCGTCAGTGTTTTATAATGATGACATTTATCAATAAATAATTAGGAAGCCTTGAGGGTTGGGCTATAGCAAAGGGGGCGCCGGACTTAGAACATTTTTGATGGGGGTGGTGTCATTATTGACACCATTTTTTTTATCAGGAAATCAATTTTTTTAATCCCCCCCCCCCTCCTGTCCCCCCTGCTCCCCCCTCCTACTCCCCCGCTGCTCCTCCCCTCCTACTCCCCCCTCCTGCTCACCCCCATCTTGTTCCCCCACACCCTCAAAACACATGTTACGCGAGCGGGTCAAAAGTTACGAAAAATGTAAGAAATGTATGTAATGTAAATCACTGTTCAGTTCAGTTTCCGACTGCGTCACTATCAGTCTCACTAACGCATGCGACTTTGCCACGTTTATTCGGTATCCGATACTCGGACCGAAATCATTCAGGTATCCGTTTTATCGGTCACCGTAATTGTACGGCTCATTTTTGCTGCCCCGCGAGAGAAGCGTGAGATGAGAATGATACAAATTTTATGATAAAAGCAATTGATACAAAATTAAAAAATAATCTTAAATGCTAAAGCATTCAATTTCGAATTATAGACGATCGTTGCTCACAGTTTTATGCAATACTGGTGAGGTAGCTTTGTTCTGCGTCGTCTTGCGAATGCTGGATAATACTTTCAGTTCCGTGGGCAGCTCGTGTCTTGATGAGCGGTCCAGGGCTCTTGGTCGAATTTGAGGAGCGTGAGTCACAACAGGCTGTTGATCCTCTAGTTGCGATCGTAGGTCGACGCTCCCGCTGCGGCTACCGCGCAGGCGGCGCCAAATCATCGCTCCTGTTGCTATTACAGCAGCAACGAGTAAAATGTAAATGATAGAGTACTGATGTACGTCGTGATACGATATGTCATCGTTTAGCGCGGTTTCGCTCTTAATTTGTTGAATTTGGCTTTTAATCTGGTCTATTTCAGCTTTATTATCAGTAACGTTGATTTCAGATAAAGGTAATGTAATGTTTATTATGTGATTATTCTGACTGATTTCTGGTGTGTAAATATCCGATGAACTACGTATTTCGCTCAGCTGATCCTTATGAGACATTACAGTGAAGTCTTCTCCTTTGATGACGCAGCCCTGCCCGAGCACAATAACCCCGGCTTTTTCTGTTTGCGCTGCAGTAACTTGATCGTCGCATATGATTCGTAGTGTGCACTTCTCGCAACAGCATTCATCATGCCGAAACAGTTGGACAGAGTTAAATAAAATCAATACATACTTATACATGTATTGATTTTATTTAACTCTGTCCAACTGTTTCGGCATGATGAAATTATTGTTTGACATTTGTTTGTTTTTTGATCCCTGATGCATAGACTTTCATCTGACTTAAAATGAAAGATTGGCTTTTGTGTATGACATAGTCGAGTCGATTCTTTATATTGTAGACACTGTTGTACATCCTTATCTGTCATAGGTAAGTAAGTATCCTTGCGTAAATTGATAGCAACGTGATCCGATACTGGTACGACGTTGATAGTTTTATTAATAATTTGTTGCGGGATCGTTATAATGGTGTACAAGTCGAAGCTTTCTCTGTTGACGAGTGGTATTTTAATTTCAAAGATTAAATACTGCTGTGTAACTCTTGCTTTAACTTTCAGTAGATGATAAATCTTCGCCATTCCGATTTGTATGTTATTGATGGGCAATGATAAGTCCTGCGATAACTGTCCTGAGATGAAGCTCAGTTCGTTGCGTAGCTGCTCGGGTGACAACAAGTGGATGTTAAACATGCCGTGGTGAATATCCGTAATGGTGTCTAGTAGGGTACTCGTATCTTGGATTGATTTTAGTTTGACAAGCATGTTGTTGGCGATGATTGGTGATAGTGCTAGTTCATTCATGACTTCTGCGTGTTGCACTTCTTTGTTCACCGTGTTGGTGGCGTTTATTAAACTGTTCAAATGTTGATTGATGACTTTATGTTGTTTGTTGATGGACGCTTCTGTTCGTTTCAATAAGTTGTATTCTGCTTCTGCCACTGATGTTTGGTTCTTCCACAGTAGAGCTAAGTGTTTTTGTTTTTCTTTGATATGGGTTATATCTTTCGCATATTGGTCAGCGAATCGTTGATCCAGGATACCGAAGAGGCTATTAGCGACATAGCCCACGCCGACGACAAGGCCGCGGCGTTCCCGTATATGTGATTCAAAACGTTGACTCAGTAGCATGCTGTTATAGTATTGTAACTCGCTATGGCAATGATGTAATTGTAATAATATGATATCGCAGAGAGGTTTGCTTTCTGTTTTAGCGCATATTTGGTCGATTTGCTGTAAGTACCTTTTAAACGTTTCCGTGCCGTCCCAATAGGGGTTCATGTCATAATATACGACAAGCCTCCATTCGTCTCGTATAACTTGCATGCTTGATACTCGATCCAAATAAAGTGATTTGCTCAGTTTCGTGATATTGTAGTAGCAGTGTCCCGGTTAAACGATGACCATGAATAAAAATAGTGATATGGCCATTGATGTTAAGGTGGTTTTCCACGATCCTCTCGAACATTTTCTGTTCTCGCTTGTTTGCTGTGTGTTTGTTCTTGAGTTGTATGCGGAATTTAACGACGTGTCTGTGGTTAGTAACGACAACTTTACGACGGGTCGTTTGAAAAAACCGCTTTTTGTTTTCAATGTGACTACTCGGACTAGCCCGTCGGCTCCTGGATGCAACTCTGTGACTCAGCCAAGTGCCCATTTTCCCGATGGGAGACTGGGTTCTTGTATGATAACTATGTCGTTAATTTTTAGGTTTGATTGTGGATGTTTCCATTTGCTTCGAACCGACAGTTGACTAAGGTACTCTGATTGCCATCGCTTCCATAAATCTTGATGTATTTTTTGTATTCTGTGCCACCTTGTTCGTTCGTCGTGTTCCGTGTCTAATATGGTAAGAATAGGACCGCTGTTAAGGAAGTGAGATGGTGTCAGATATTCTAAGTCATCTGGTTCTTCTGATACTGCGCAGAGTGGACGGCTGTTCATGCATCCCTCAATTTGTGTCAGTATAGTATAAAACTCTTCGTATGTGAGTTTCTGCTCGCCAATAACGCGCCGTAAATGATACTTAAGTCCCTTTACTTGAGACTCCCACTCTCCCCCAGCGTGTGGCCATGCCGGGCAATTGAAATGCCTTTGGATGGACATCTCATTTATTTCAGTGAGTAAATCATCACTGAAAATTTGCTGGATTTCTGCTAATTCTTGCTGAAGTACGTTATTTCCGCCGACTAGATTGGTCCCATTATCACTGTAAATGTAACTGGGCTTTCCACGACGAGAAGACATCCTTCTCAATGCTGCTATAAATGCAGACGTACTCAGATCTGATACGAGTTCGAAGTGCACGGCTTTGGTTGCCATGCACACGAAGACGGCAATATACCCTTTGTTGGTTTTCACTCCTCGACCCTTGTTCAGTTTGATGTCGACAAACCCTGTAAAATCCACGCCGGTATGCAGGAAGGGTCGCGAAGGGTTGATTTTTGCTTCTGGTAAATCTCCCATAAGTTGCTGTAACCTTTTTGCTTTAATTTTCCTGCATTTCACGCAAGGCCGTAGCTGCTTTTTTACTGCTCTGTTTCCCCCTATTATCCAGAAATTGTTTCTGATAATGTAAGACGTGCGCCTCCGTGCATCATTGTGTGATGCGCATGATCGATGATCAGCTCTGTTAAGCGGCTTCGGTGGGGAATGATGTAAGGATGTTTCTTGTTCTTGTTGATATTTGCATGTTTGATTCTACCTCCAACTCTTAGAAGTCCGAGCTCGTCAAGGAACGGGTTAAGATCTAAAATTTACATACAAGGATATAGAAGATTAAAGCTAAGAAAACGTTATAACTAGGATTTTAAAACGATGTAGGTACTAACAGAGGATCTAAGTTACTTCGTAATACAGGGTGTGGTGGCAGATTTATATGTTTACAATTTAATTTAAAAAAAAGAACTTTATAGATCAAAACTGTTTCTTGCAATGAAAAGATAATGCTTGTGCATTTTTATTTATTTATCTTTATTTCTAAAAGTTGTACTACAATTTTAGGTGCACTCCTCAAATCTATGCTTAAAATTTCCGGAAAAGGCCAGATTGAATAAAGTCCTTTAACGTTACTATATTAATAATGATATTAATGATTAATTATTGTAGATAATATTCGGTAGAAAAACGTAACCTACATTGAGATAATGAAAGATCTTTTGAGTACTACGCCACGCGTGTTAGAAATTTCTCAATTTCATTCCTAATATCCAGTACCTCGCTAAAATTAAAACAAATACCATTGCCAAGACAGTAACGAGTCTACACATACGAGTAGGTATTATTTTTTTGGTAACTGCAAAAGCGAAAAGCATTTCAATACACTGAAAGAAAGAAAGGAAGAAAGAAAATACTGTATTGCCACAAAGTATCTTACTATTTTTGTGTAGTGGTCTGTTTGTCTTTAATCGGTTTAGATCTTCTTTAAATTCGCATTCTTGTACGTATTTAATTATCTTCATTTTAGCTCGATCTATCTCCACCACGGTCAAATAAGCAGGTTGCTCTGTGTGACGTGTTATCGCACGTAATACCCAAGCGAGTACCCGCACGGCTCGCGTCATGTTGCTGAATTTGTTTAATATGCATTGTATTATGTCATCGGAGTCGTGACGCGTTGTGACGTTGTTTTGTTTTATTGATCGAACTTCAAGATCTGTGACGTGGACAGGCTGACCTACGTTTTGTTCTTCCTTGAATGATGAAAGGAAAGTCGGTCCATTCCACCATGATATATGTTGCTTTAATTGCTCTCCAGATATTCCACGGCTCGCACAGTCCGCGGGATTTTCGGATGACTTTACATAACGCCAGTTGCTCGGTGGGATAACTTCTGTTATTTGTTTGACTCGGTTGGCTACAAACGGTTTCCATCTGCCGCTGTCTCCTTGGAGCCATCCCAGGACAGCCGTTGAGTCGGTCCATCCAAAAACCTTGATATGATGACCCTCCAATGTTGGTAGTATTTTGCTCATTAGTTTTGATAAAAGAAGCCCCCCTGATAATTCAAGTCTGGGAAGGGTGAGATTTTTGGTTTCGGGAACCAACCTTGATTTTGCTGCAACGAGTGTGATTTTGTTGTTGACCTTGCAATATACGACACATGCATATGCTTTTGTTGACGAGTCGGAAAATCCGTGTAATTGGATACTGTCGCCCTCTCCAGTTTGATACCACCGTGGAACCTTGAAATCGTTAATGTAATGTAGCTCTGTTCGAAGTTTGTCCCATTCAGTTTTTATTTCGCTGGGGAGTTCATCATCCCATTGAATGTTAGAAAGCCAAGTTTGTTTAAACAGGAGCTTGAATTTGGTAGTAAGGGGCGTATACCACCCTAATGGGTCGAATATTTTCGAAATTTCTGATAGTAATGATCTTTTTGTGTGCTTGATCGGTGTTGCGGTGATATCGTTTTTCATTTGAAATGTAAACTGATCTTCCTTGGGGTTCCATTTTAGCCCGAGTGTTTTTGTTGTTGATTCTTTGTGCTTAAACGTGAATTCTGGTTGAATGTCTTCTGCTTTGCTAACACCTTCTAGAAGCTCGTCCTTGTTGGATGACCATTTTCGTAGATTAAAGCCTCCTGACTGAAGTAATTGTATTAAATCCGATTATAGTTGTTTTGCTGATTCTAGGGTAAAACTACCGCTAACAAGGTCATCCATGTAGAACTCTTCTTGTAATGCTTGTGCTGCACGGCTTGCTGGGTAGTTGTGACCTTCATCTATTGCTAATTGTTTCAGGGTCATCATTGCTAGGAATGGAGCTGCTCTCGTTCCATACGAGATTGATGTCAATTTGAATTCTCGCAGTGGTTCCTGCGGTGATGCTCGCCATACTATTTTTTGATATTTCTGTTGCTCGGGGTTGATTAATATCTGCCTAAACATTTTGCAAATGTCGGCAACATACACGTACTGATATTGTCTCCATCGTAAGATGAGGCTCATTAGATCTTGCTGTAAATTTGGTCCACGACTCATAAGGTCGTTCAAAGTGTAGCCTGTCGATGTTTTTGCTGTGCTGATGTTGTAGATTCCCGCTCAATTCCGTGATGAGGGAGGAAGCAACTTGGTGTTTCGTTACTAGTACACTCGACCATATGATTTAATGATTGATATTCATTCATAAATGATTTGTATGCTTCTGCAAAATGTGGCCGTCTGATAAATTTATTTTCAAGTTGACGAAATTGTGCTACAGCCATGGATTTTGATGATCCCAATTTTTCCTCAAAATCTGGCTTGAGCGGCATGCACACGATGTATCGGCCTTCCTCATTACGTGTTGTTGTTTTTTGATAATGATGTAAACAGTCGAGTTCTTCCTGCGACATGTTCGAAGTTTCTGATATATCTTCCACGGACCAAAACTTGTGGATATCTTCTACATTGTTTAGGACCACGTTACATTGCAGTGGCTGGACATTTCCGACCAAAATCCAGCCTATTCGGGTCTGCTGCGCAAGAGGTTGTTTTTTATTGTGTCTGATTATACCTTCTTGAATGATGTTTGAATAAATGTCAGCACCCAGTAAAATATCCACCGGACGACTGATGTAAAATTCAGGGTCAACCAGATCAATATTTTCTAAAAAGTCCCATGATGGTTTCTTGAATGATTTGTTTGGTAAACTATTGATAAGGTTGCGCATAACATAAACATCTGTGTTAAAAGTGTATTGATTGTTCAATGCGCTACATGTTATATTTATGACGCCTTTGCAATTGTTTTCTTTTGCACCGACACCAAATATGACTCCATTGCATCGTTCTCGAGGCAATCTCAAGATTTGTGCTGCTCTCTCGCTGACGAGTGAAGTCTGTGACCCCGCATCAATTGAGGCTCTCAAGGTCACCTTAGATTGGTCCAATGCTTTGACCTTGATTAATGCAGTTGCTAAGAGAATTTCTGATAAGTCTTCTTGAGACACGTGGTTGCTGTTGTTATTGTTAGGTTTTTTACTCTCGGCGGCATTTTCCTTGTTAAATGAAGTACCCGGAATCGGGTTTCCGTAGGCATCGTGAAGTAAAGTGTTATGATTTCCGTTACATACGCGGCATCGTTTGTGTGAATGACACTCCTTGCCTTTATGATCGTATAAACAATTTTTGCATAAATTGTATTTCGCAATCATTTCTCGTTTACCGTCAGGCTGTAATCCGAGAAACGGCTTGCAAGCAAATAACTTGTGGTCATTTTTACAGTGTGGACATTTATAATGATCGTTGTAATTCTTCAATGTCGTATGAAATGAATTATTTGAGTATGATTTAGAATTCATGTTTTGATTGGTACTGAATGCTTTGTACGAATGAAACTTCTTGTTGCTTGCTGAGGAGTCATACGGGTGCTGATAATGCTGGTGTAGTTTTGATACCTCTGATTTGCGACGAGATGACTCCAATGATGTAAATTTGTTCTCCAAAAACTCCAAAAAGTCGTTAAGTGTGGGTAACTCACGTGGCATTTTCAATTAATCTACGTAGTCGTTGTGTGTCTCCGCATCGAGTTTTTGCGAGAGTAGATGAACTAAAATTGGGTCCCACGACGTTGTGTCCACGCCAAGGTTCTTGATGGCGTGAAGACATTCATTCGCTGTGTCGTGGATTTTCTTAATTGATGTTGCGGAATGCTGCTGAGTGCTAGGTAGGCTCAGCAGTATATTGAGATGGGATGTAAAAATCATCTTTTTGTTGTTGTACCGATGATTTAAAATATCCCAACACGTTTGATAGTTGTCCGAACTGATGAGTAAATGCTGGATCAGTTTTTCAGCTTCTCCTTTGACCTTGCTCTTGAGAAACTGCATTTTCTGAGCGTTCGGAAGGGAGGGATTCGCATGAATTGTTTCAGTAAATAAGTCCTTAAATGATGTCCAATGTTGATAACTGCCGCTGAAGATGGGAATCTCCATCTTAGGGGTTGATTTTTCCCTATGTGAGACTGACCACATTTTTGTATTAATTTCTTTCTTGATTTGATTATACTGCATTTCGTAGTTGCTGTAATTCATCTCGTATGTGACGTTTCTATTTTCTAAAATGCTGTCAATTTGCCAGTGAAGGGTGTCTATGGCTGTCCACCGTGCTTGCCGAGTCTTGAGGGCATCCTCAAACTCCCATTTTTCATTGATATGATCTACAGAAATGTTAGACACAGTTCTGACGAATGCTCTAAAGTTGCTGGTCTGCTTACGTAACATCTCGTCTGTTTTGCTGAGCGATCCACGTGATACTGTTTCTGCTGTTTCAGGATTGTGAAGTGTTTCTTCCCCGCGAGTAGAGGTGTGCTCAACCGTGTTTGATAGATCTTGACGAGGTGTTTCTACACGGGTCTGGACCTGACTCCGTGGACCTGGTTGAGGTGATAATTCAGTTTTTGATGTTGATGGGGTTGATAACGAAGTCATCATCGGTTTGTGTTCCGATGTCATGAAGGAGGTAACATACTGTCTGGTAGTTAGGTAAAACTGCTTAGTGATGTCGAATTGATTACCAGAAAAGTAAGGATGGTCAACATCCTCTTCACATAACTTTTCATGATTTTGCTGAAAATCGGTCCAATATTGGTCAAGAACTTGTAACCTTCTTGGGATCCTCTCTGGTGTCTTGCGGTCTGCTCCGTCTTTTTTGAAGTTGTCAAGAAACTTCTTCATAGTTTCTATTAGTTGGAATTGTGTTTCCAATAATGATTCCATTTTGATATTAGAAATATGCTTATCTGATGTCAATAGTCGTAAACACTGTTGATGCTGTGCTGACTGATGCTGATGATATGCTGGAAAACGATGCTGTTATGCTGTAAAATGCTGTTGCTAAATACTGCTTCACTGTATGATGCTCTGTTGTATGGTGCTGGTACTGTAGTGCTTCTAAGCCCCACTGTGCAGTGTAGACGCCTTCTCAATCTGACTGGTGAGACCCGCTTGTGGGAGGCCAATCAGACCGATGCGATACTGCACTTGAGATACTCAAAAACACTCACTTTTCCTCGAAGGACCAGAAGTAAAGACTTGAAACGGTCAACCTTAAATATACAGGTACCTATTAAATTGTATTTATTCGGGTACCGTTACTGTTGGATACCTTTTCAATTGGTACCTTTATTTTAGGGTACCGGTCTTTTGCGGTTTTTTTACCATAGCGGTACCGTTTAAAAAGGTACCCATTAAATTTGATTTATTCGGGTACCGTTACTGTTCTATTTTGAATTGATACCTTTATTTTAGGTTACCGGTCTTTTGCGGTTTTTCAGTCCCTGAGTGTACCTACAACGTTATATGTAGTTTTCTCTGCATATTTTACAGTAGGTATCTACTTATGGCATAACGCTATTGCTGGATTGTTGTCGTCCTGTACGCGCACACCGCTCCGCTACCTCATACAGCTCTGGTAGGTACCCACTACTCGCCTTAGGGCATGCTCTTAATTTTAGAGGGCGCGTTTTGCAACTCAACTTCATGACATTTCCTCTTCTACTTTTCAAGTAGCCGCTACGAGTATTCATATCGCCATCGCATTGTTTTGAAATGTAAACCTTAATTAGTCTAATCATGGTCCCTTTTTGCAGTTACATAATTATGCTGATACTAGTTTGTAAAAATGAAGTCGATTTGTAATTACAATGCAAAGTGCCGTTACCCGCCTTTATACTATTACCACGTGATAATAAACCTAAATCGAAATCGTGGTTTAATGACAGCTTTGCGACGTTGCATTAAGATTTATTAGCAGTTAAACGTTGCTTACTTGCTGGGGGCAGCGATTATTTCTTAGACCTTTTGGTTTGATTACGCAAGAGTCATATTTGTCTGACCGCTTGGCTTCGTGTCGTGGTATATATGTGCCCCTTGCTTGCTGCAAGGCGATCTAAAATGCAATTGCCGGTGGGCACAATTCTAAACGGTCTCGAATTCTGGGTGAACTGGAATATCCCCAGAAATGTTGTCATACACATCTACGGGATTCAACACGCACAATATTGTAGTCGCATCCAGGTAACAATCGACAAACTGTCCCATAAAATTCGATTTGTATAACATGTTCATCGCTTACTTCAGTCTCTCCCTAACGTCATATTGCGATCTACATGTACCACCGTTATACCTAAATGGGGGTCCAAAGTTTATATAGGGCAAACATTATTTTTTGAACTAGAGACTTGAAACTTTGTAGGAAGATTACTTATTAAGATTAAAAAAAAGTACTTTCAGCGTTTTAGAAAATTCCAACCCTAAGATGGTTAAATAGGGGTCCAATTATTGTATGGGGAAACATTATTCTTTGAGCTAGAAACTTGAAACTTTGTAGAAGGATTACTTAATAAAATACAAAAAAAGTAGGTACTTTCTGCGTTTTTGAAAATTCTATCCCTAAGGGGGTTAAATAGGAGTGCAAAGTTTGTATGAGGGAACTTTATTTTTTGAGCTAGAAACTTGAAACTTTGTAAAAAATGACTTATTAGAATACAAAAAAGAACAGTCAGCGTTTTAGAAAATTCCATCCCTAAGGGGATTAAAAAGGGATGCAATGTTAGGATGAGAATTTTTTTTTTGAGCTAGAGACTTGCAACGTTGTAGAGAAATTACTTATAAAATGCTCCCATAACCGAAAAGAATGAAACGTTTGATTAAACCTGCGGATTATAATGTATTCTCTAACACCGTTAAATGGGGACTGGGGATGGAGATGGAAAGTTCTACGTCTTTTAGCATAAGATAATTTTGCTTTCAAAACTATACAGGTAACCCGGACTAACGTGAATAAGGACGGATTTCGGCAAAAAATTCCAGTAGTGTAGCTTAGTAGACATAAAAAAAATATCTTTAATACTTTATGAAAAATGTAAGCTGTAACGTCTGTTGATGATTCTTAAGATATTTATAAATTATGTTATTTTATTGTAGTTGTTCCCATAGAAACTTTTGTTCCTCTCCAAATACTGGTTCGAATGGCATCGAAAAAAAATTAGGAAACAAGCCTATAGCAATGTCCGGGCCACAAATTTGACTTGAAATTCGTGGAGATATTTTGGTATTATCATGAACATATACTAGCTTTTATTCCAGAGGACAAATTCTCATTTATCATGATAGTAAATTTAATTAAAAAAAATACATACATTCACGCCTTTATTCCCAAGAGGGGTAGGCAGAGCACATGAAACTTATGTTCCAGCGCCACTTTTAGCATAAATGTGGGTATAAAAGATCGACAAAATGTGATATTGCAGTGATGGGTTGTTAGCCCATCGCCCACAACATACTTCAACCCTGCTCTCTTAGTAGACTTTTACGACACCCACGGGAAGAAAGGGGGTGGTGAAACTCTAACTCGACACCACACGGGCATACAAATAATAGGAAGTAAAAATAATTTACCATAACGGGTTTGACGAAGGGTTAAATTCATACAGGGGAAGTAAGTAGTAAGCAGGCCGTTGCCGGCGTAACAATTCAACAGTTATTGCAAAATTACACTTACTACGCGGGCGAAGCCGCGGGCAAAAGCTAGTGATAATATGTATCTCTATTACCCAAGGTGTAATTATCAACGCTCACGCGTTTCATACGACGTTTTTCAAAACATTAAACATCTACATTTTCATAAGCTTAGGAAATTGTCACTTCTACAAGTGACAATTTCCTAAGATTATTTTGCGTTATTAGTAGAACATTAAACTTACTAGACTTACTGATTTGAAGGTTTAAAGATCTTAATTTTTGCGCTAAAATAGCCATATGATTTTTTTTATTTAATCGTTTTTATGAATAATTTTACTGGCAACGTTGTTGTCCTTATAAAATTATTTATATCTTAAGTTTTACTTATTTAAAACCTAGGTCAATTCTCTTATATAAATAATGTACGCGTTGCGAGTATGGTCTCCGAATATGAACCCATTAGCAATTTAGGATAATACATATAATTATTATATTAATTTCCAATTTGAAAATGGTCGCAATTTAGTTTTTTTGTCTTGCTGCGATTGCTATCAAAGTCGATATCTGAAGATCCGCATGGACCTTAAATAGGACTTTGTCATCAAATCTGACACAAATTGCTGAGACAAATTGCACCAACACAGTGCATCCTCGGGATAAAGATATCCAGTATAAAAAAATTACAAATACCAAATGTCGGTGATTAAATCAATAATTAGTTTTTTTTTTATACGAGTGTATTAAATCACGCTATAGCCATAACTGAATCCGAACTCAGAAAATTGTCGCATCTACTGCACGTTTACATTTGATTTTCCAAGATGGCGGCCTGATTGGAAGACGTCAAGAAAAATGTTCTGGGTTGCCAGTCTATAGGTACCTACGTAGTAATAGTAACTCAATGTTTTCATAAGACGAAAAATCAAATATGTATGGCTCATAAATTATTTAGTAATAGAGGGCATCAGGTTTTTAGTCACATATATTGTAGGTCCCTAAATACATCGCCAAGAATTTCCAGTGGCGTCAATTCTAATTATATCTAACTCTTCTTTATACCACGAATCAACATAGTTGACAATAACCAAAGACGCATTGAATCAATAATGTTTATAAATATTTGTGAAATTAGGTAGGTACTTAATGGCGAGCAACATTTTTTTTTCGTGAAGTTCGATTTGGCAAATGGCTTCACTTGTCTAACCAAATTTAATCCTTTTAGTTAATTTATTGAGTATTTCTTTTTTAATATGACATAGAAACGTTTAATTTAGTAGTTAGGTAGGTACATTTTCCATTAATTAATAAAGATAACATTTTAAAAGGAAAATATTTATATTATTATGTATTGGCTCTTTAGAGATTTCATCTAAGTCTGGCTTTAACACCTGCGCGCGAACTGCGCAAACTTCACAAAAAAAATTGTTGCGCGCCATTATAGGTAATTTCACAAATATTTGTGAACATTGTTAATGCGTGTTCGGTTATTAATATTATATCATCATCATCATAATCATCATCATCATTATCATCATAATATTATCAAAAATATTGACTCGTGGTGAATAGAAAAGTGATAAATAGAATTGACGCTACTGGAAATTCTTGGCGATGTACAACATGCAGTGTGAGTAAAAAGCTGTTGCCTGATGGCAACAGGTTTTCTTTAGTTGTTGACATACTTAACTAAAGAAAAAGACTTGGGAAGCCTATAAAATTTTAATCTTATGAAAATGATGTTTTCCTCGCAAATGCTGTGTAGAAAAACGTCGTATGAAACGCGTGAGCTTTGATAATTAAGTACATCCTCAGCTCTCTTATCACGCTCACCTGCGGCTCGCGTGAACAATCCCGCCCCTGATGTGATTATCAACATCTAGCTCACTTGTATCACAAAATACTATTTCACCTCACCAGCTCGGAAAGGCTTGTTTTATCGCTCAAAATCTGCGCCATTCATCCATCCATTCCAGTCCATTTTATTCGAACGTGACGCTCTATCGCGAGTTCCAACTTTTTTCTATACAATAATGAGAAATGAGAGGTTCTGCGTTCACTATTGCGCCTGTATATTACTATTTCTTTGATAAAATCGATTTAATAATACTTATTCTTGGAGAGAACATTGTTAAGAGGCTGACAAGACCTAATTTGGTGAAATTGATGTTATTTAAGCAGTTTTTTAAGAAAAACTATTTGTTCTAGCACATCAAATAAAATATTATGTTAATATTCACCATATTTCAAAGACCGTGGACGAGCTCGATACATAATTGGACGAAATCGGCTTGATAGAAAATAATTGCAAAGATTGGTCTTAATATCACATTAAACGGTTATGTCTTTATTTTTTTGACGTATGGGTCTGCAATTAAAAACATGAAGTCAACATATACATACCTAAACCGCTAGCGAGTCATATTTCACAAATAATCCACCCTTTTTTTATTTCAATATTTATGTAATATTATCTTCAAAAACCGGGCCGCCCGGTAATACTCGCTCTCGTTTACTCCGATGCAAAAAGACAGTGTGCGCGCTATCCAAAATCCTCAAGGTCATTTTGGTGTTGACAGCGTCTTAAGTAAGCCGACCCTTTAATTAAGACCCCGAGGTTCTCTCCGACGCGACGGGGTTGCTCCGTTGCTGGCCCGGTAGCTATAAGAAAATACGCCAAAACATACTTTTACCAAACAAGATGGCACTTACGTGGGTTAAAGTTAGGATCGAATACCAGGAGTTTTTTCTATGGGGGTGCAAAATTCCGGGTCCGCAGGTAGACTGAACACTAAATCATATCTACTTAAATAAACTGAGTTTGACCCAAATCTCAATTTGACCAAACAAACCTACAATTTGTTCTAAGATTAGGTAATTTCGACCATCCATTATATTTCACTGATTCCAGTTTGATCGAATCGGCCCCGACCCTATGTTGTTCAATAACGAAAATGTTTCAGCATCCTGTTAGATAGGAGCAGTTGCTATATTTATTATTTATTTCCTAGATACTTGGTGTTTACAATATCAGTGCGCCCGTGCTACGATCTCTGACCACGATGACAGCCGAAGAAACGCGGGCGGATTTCTCGGAAACTGCGATTATGGAATGTATCTATGTAGCTGTGCTAATGCTAATTATTATTAGACGTGAGGACGGACTCTTTGGAAAAGATAGCGTCAAAATAACAGTAATGGCGGCAATTCGATCCTACGTCAAGACGAATGTTTTTTTAAATCATAGACAAACGAATGAAGTCCCTTTCCTCATGTCACTCGACATCAAATATCGCGCGGTTTATATTAAAAAAACATACTGAATTGACGTTTCGCATCGATAACTGTTTTAATATCGATGAATACTAGAATAGAGACCCGTATGAGTTTGACAGCTGTTCCAAATTTAAACTTACACCTTACAAAAATCTGTAATGTAATAACATTACAGTACAGATTTTACCTACTACTGTGGACAAGAAAGTTCTCTGTGTGGTTGTCTGTGGACAAGAAAGTTCTCATAGTAAAATTGGTTGTAGTAATGCTGGTCATTTCCTATTGATTCTGAACGCATTTAAAGCACTAATGATATGTGCGTAGATAATAGTACATTATTGCAGCGGCCGCCGGGAAGTAGCAATTCGTGGATGAGTTGATTTTGTCGGATGAAGCAAACCTGTATCCGACAATAGAGACGAATCCACGAATTGCCGTTCCCGCCAAGGCAGATATAGTGCTTTTCTCCAGAAATGTGAGGAAATCAAATAATATTTTCAATAACCTTAAAATAGCGAGTATGTCAATAACCTATATCAAGTTCCCGCCCAACTTATTTTTTTAAAGTATGTACATGGCATGACTCATAGTGCCAGTTTCAATTGGCATACATAAAAAAAATTTAACCATTAGAATCGGTCACAATTTTTAATGTTTTATGCAAATCATTAAAGATTAAACGGGATTGCAATCGAAATGCATTTCAGTTCATTGTGAGTTTTATTTCGATAAATATTTTTATTTCTTCATTAAAACTATTTGAGACATTTTTAAAAACGTCATTTCGATCACTTTCAAAAGTTTGTCTATGACCATTAAAAAAAAGAAGACTCGAGAAAACTTTAAGCAGGCTACAAACGGGCGTAATTGGTCACAGCAACTTGCAAAGTTGGAAAGAGACAGCCATACACTATAAACCTGTCTAACTATAACAAGTTGTTGTGACAAATTGCAAAGGTCTTTAAACGTACGAGCACTTGGCTGTTTGTAGTGATTTTTCTTAGTCAAAGCATATAGTTAAAAGGTATAAAAGTATACAGTAAAGGAATTTCATACAATTTCCTGGCCGCTAAAACTGTACAGTAATGACTTTTAACTTTTTAAATTTGCGCTCGTCAGTAACGAGGAACTTCACGTACTACTTTTGCTACAGTAAGGCGCACATTTCCGAGCATATTGGAGAAAAATATATATCGTCGTCATAAAACATTCGGTGCCGAAAATGGGGGTGGTGATTTGGGGAAAAAGAGCCAATCAAACCACGATAAAATTGTATTTTTACATGGGACACGTTGGAGTTTATACATACTATTGGTGGGAACCTGTAATTGGCTTTTTGTAACCTAATTAAGTTAACCATGTTGTATTAATAGCTGTTGGTTCTCCGAATAATAATAAATAAATAAATAAAAAGCCAAGTGCGTGTCGGGCCACGCGCAGTGTAGGGTTCCGTAGTTGCCTGTCTGTTTTAGTTACATCCACGTGCGGTGCGGTTGCGCTGGCCGAATTTGTACAAAATTGGCCATTCCAAGTACACATTACTCGCTAACTACTTATGCGTACTTGCCCGTGATAGTTTTCCTTTTAAATTCATTATGATGTACTACTGCCACAAATTTTTCACATCCCCAGTAGTAGCCATTGAGCCGGGAGAGGGGGAGAACACATGACTCGAACAAAAATTAGGGCCTTTTATCCCAATATCTCGCAAACGAATCACTGAGTTGAAAAATGGTTTGAAGAAACCCATAATATTTTTTACAAGCTATCCAACGATACCCCACGCCATGGGAAGAAAAAAAATTAACATGCCCCTTAGGTGTAGGAGAAGTATTAAAAAAATTGTTTAAAGATTTTATTCTACTATTATGTCGGCGTGATTGATTTATATACCCATGCCAAACTACAGTTTTCTAGTTGTAAGGGTTACTGAGCTAAGCCGAGGGCGGGCGGACGGACATGGCGAAACTTAAGTTCCGTAGTCAACAAGTTAAAAATAAAAAATCATCCGGCCGTATGAATTTTAGTTTTTTAATAATTATCTGTCGTTTCATTTTAACGATAGACACAAAAATTGTCGGAAATCCCACCTTAATGGAGTTAGAGGGGATAGCAATGGGTGAGCTGGAAAAAATTATGGGGAAAAACTTTCGTATTTGAATTTCGGATTAGCTTGTCTCGATCCGCATTCCGTCACACTCTCCGCTGATAATTATCGCTCCTCTTACGCATGATCGCTACCCACTACCCTGGTTTCACTCCAGGCCAGATATCTTTCACCTCTCACTTCTAGAGACTTCACTTTTTACCCGACTGCCGAAGGAGGGTTATGTTTTTCGAGCGTATGTATGTATGTATGTATGTATGTATGTGACCTTATTCTTTGGCACGCCCTGCAGCCTAAACCGTTTGACGGATTTCGACATAAATATGAGGTATCGTTGGATTCCTCTTAATCGTGGGAGTGACATAGGCTACAAAATTTGAAAAAAGCAGTTGGGTTTTTTGAAAATCTTTTGAATTCACTTGTTTATGTTATAATTTGGCTACTCCGTGTTGCCGCAAGATAAGAAAATATGTCTAAAAGTATATTAAACTTACTTTTAAAGCAACCTGAGCCAGGAAATCAAAGTTGCAACTGAACATATTCGCGTCCCATCTGCCGCTTCAATCTCTCCCTACTCCATTTTACGGTACCATACTAAGGTAGCAAGTGATAAATTTAAAATTAAAGGAAAAATCTACTTTCCCGAGCCGGATTTGAACTGGCAACCACAGGCATACATTGCCCGTCGTTACTAACCAACTGAGCTATCGGAACAATCCGTCTTTAATTTCAAATTTAAATTTTCGTTAGCAGCGTTACTGCTTTATACAAAACTATTTTAAGGGGCAAGTGGTTTCCTATTTATACATTAACCGTTAAAGTAGGTAGGTACCTACTTTTATTGCATTATTCGAGTCATAACAGATTGTTGTGAACACAGAAATAGAGTGGGTTTTCAGCGTCTGATTATTGGTGACATTGTTTAATAGGTTGAATATGCCAGACGGTAGTAAATAACGATGACATCATACACGGGACGAGATAATTGATACGTCTCGTCTGTGTTGATAGGCCTTAATAGTAAGATGTCATAATTGTGTGCAACATTTGAATTACTTATGGCAGTGATCCGTTAGCTTGTCCGCAGCTTTGAAGTGAATTTTTTCATACCAAGGCGGTGGCAAACAATCGTGCGTCCTGCCTGGTGGCGGTCAGCGTCAGCCTGTGAACTCTTGTAACTCCAGGGGTGTCACATGCGCATTGCCGACACTGAAACTGATGATACGTTACGTACTTACTTTATTCATGGCCTCCCAACTAGAACAACGTATAATTGATACTAAAAAGAACTCATAGATGGCGACACAGGTACCGAGCGCAACATTTGAACCAGTAATCGTGAAGATGATTTTTACACCTTAATAAATTCAACGTACCTTAATTATATCACAAACATACTTCCGCACATACAATAAAGGTATATTTTATAAGTTTAGTAAATGCAATAAAATTTATACTAAATCCATGTAACTCGTGCTATACGAGTGAGCTTTCAAGCTTGCTACGTATTATTGGGTACTGTCACTAGATGGCGCCATCACGGGTCGCGAAAGTTCTATGGAACCACAGGCTCTAAGCATTTGGTTGTGTATATATTTTTGTGTGATGTGTAATATTGTCTCTAAAATACTACTTTTATATCGAAAAAATCAAAAATACTCTATTTGTTGCCCGGGAAGTCAACGCCATCTGGTGATATCTCAATGTATTACTAAAGGCTGACAGCGTCATAGCCGTGGTAGCTCGGATACTGCATCTACTGGTGTAGCTACGGGACTAAAATTGTATACAGAATTGCCTACATTAGGACGGTACGCTTTTGCTCCATGAGATTGGGTATCTGTACTTGTATTCTTTAATCTGTGCTTTATTTAAGTATAAGTCTAGTCTGTTTACTGTCTTAAATATTTTTGTTTATTTATGTTTTTTCATCCACTCGTTGGAATTCAGCTGTTCCACCAATTTGATCAGGGTTATTCAACTCACTTTTGCAGCAAAAACTGAATAAACTATAATATTTTGCCTTGCTATTTTCGTCTTTATTTATTTTTTCTTCCAAAGGAGTATAAGCTCTTTATTTGGCTGCTTAAATAATGCTGTTAGCTATCCCAGTACTCCGTAATTCATTAACCTATTACCATTTATTAACTAGTTGAAAGCTTGTAACTATCATCTTAAAAAGCTGCTTCAAATAGATGCCCTGCAGGTTAGAACTCCCCGAATGATTATTCCTAAAATTACTCACGTCCGGAGTTGGATACATAGAAATCGTCAGGCATGATAATTATCTTGATCGCAATACTATTGAGTCTTAATTATATAAAAAAACCCTACCGTGTTGTAGTGAGGTAGCGCTTGGTTCAACCGTACCACTCTCAAACTAGAGATCGCGGATTCGAATGCTGGCTCGTATCGTATCGATGTTGTTTTTCGGACTTAGGTACGGAAAATCGATTGATATATTTTACCACTACCTTTTCAATGAAGCGCTTCCGTCTTAGCGTTACTAGCAGGATCGCGATTGTGCCGGTTAAGCAACGCTGACTTATTTGAGTACCCAACTAAGAGCTACTTACCGTGCTTTAGAAAGCACGTCAAGCTGCCCATCTCAGTTGTTCAGCAATCGATAAGCCGAGTTAGCGAATTTCCAACAGTCAAGTTGCCCACTTGCATCACGAAGCCTAATCCTAAAAAGGTCTAGTTTCCCCTTTGTATTGGAAGGTCAGACGGTAGTCGTTGCCGTAAAAACTAGTAAGTATCTGCCAAAACTTAATATTAGGAAGCCAAGTGAACTTCGGGCTCCGGTGATGCACCTGGAATAACGGTCAGGCATTTGCTTTATATTTTTTTAAAGGAATAATGTAAATTATATGTACCTAAGTACTTACTTATTATGTGTATCTTTGTGCTAGGTATTAAGTTTTTCTTAAGTAATATGACCAGTAGGTAATTAAAATTTGGAGTAATAAGTAAGTATTTAAACATTATTGTTATTATAGTTGGAGTCCGCATCAAAAGTAGCTACGCAGACGAAGACGTCAAAAGTCTTCAATAAAAGGGAATATCTAAAAAGCTTTTGACGGCTTCGATTGCGTAGTTACTTTTGATGCTGACTGCTACCTAACCGTCAGTAGGTACCGATTAAAACTAAGCACTAACTTACCTCGTCATCATAGTCCCCGTCGTTAATATCAGACTTGAGTCGTTGCAGGTCCTTCTCCGCTCCCATCTCGTCGTCCAGCATCCCCCACTCCTGCAAAGCTTCCAGCAGCTCTTCATCGTCATCCGACAGATACTTGTACGGCGTCAAAGAATTCAGCCGGTCCAGCTTCTCATACAACTTATCAATCCGTTGGGTCGTTGGTGAGTGTCTTTCTGGACTGTACAGCTTTCCTAATTCTTCCGGTGGCGCCTCGGTGGTTTTTGGTGAAAAACTTTCGAGTTTCTCATAGAGTTTTTGGAGTCGGTCAGAGAAGGTGGGATGATCGGGTATGATGGTGGCGCGAGCGAAGGCGCACAGCACCAGCAGTAGTGTAGCACGCGGCATAGCGGCGCGGCGGGTGGCGGCGGACTGGTCCGGCAGCGGCACATGGACCGCACGTTGCGCGGGAGCCGATTCCCGTGTGAGATTTGTAACGATCGACGTACGATAGGGACCGACAAAGGACTTTCTTAGCTGATAAATTAAATCAATGGAGATTCTTGGCATTAGACGCGGGTTTCAGGAGTTTTGTTCCAGCTAAACTCAAATAGGTATTTCATACGCTACGAAACTAAAGCTTTACCTAGCTTCTAAGACGCGGTTTTCAGGAGTTTTGTTCTAGCTAAACTAAAATAGGTATTTCGTACCTTGCCAAACCTTACCTAGCTTTAAGCAAAGTTTTTGTAAAGGAACTTTATCTTGTGATAATGTTTAGTAGCCATAGAAATACAGATTACTTAAGTGTATAGGTATAAACATTTTAAATATGAAATTTTCTATATACCTACTTCTGCAACTTATGTCTTGGCAATAGGCGGCAGCTGGTCTATGCACTCCATACTTCTAGTTATTAATAGATACATCTCATGAAACTTGCTTCCTATAGCTGCATACACTTAGGTATATGCACCGTATATACATTTGACTGAGTTACTTTCCTGACTTATCTTCAATCGGATTTTTGAACGGTTCTTCCCCGCCCTGTAGTATTTTCTAACAGATTTATTGTCTTAGCTTTGTACTTATATTGTTAAGAGGTATAGCAAAGGTTACACACACTTTATCTTATCTGCGTGATCTGCGCATTCAGGTCACTAAGTTGAGTCACAGATTATGTGGCAAGTCCACGCATACTGAAACTTCTTACCTAACTCGGAATGATAAGTACTTAGCACTAGCAGTATGTTCAATTAACGCCATCGCTAAACAATACGCGACGGGATTGATTGATATCAATTGCCGAATTCGAAGCCACAACGATTTACTGGCATCGTAGGCAAGATACTCGTAAGAGTATTACTAATTAGGCTAAAATGGTTATCAGCATCATTATTTTAATATGTTATCTATAGACCTTCGTTTAACATCGCAAATCTAAGGAAATCGCCTTTTATTACCTCTGTTCTGTTAGTCCTCTCTCCTTAACAAATACTTTCTTAAGTTCATAGTTACTTACTTACACTTACATAGCCCTGTCAGTTCCAGATACTTATACCTAGTTTATGTAGGCATTTCGGTTAGCATTTCTTCTGAACTCTAATTTAATAATACAGTGAACGCGTGATCATTCCACGGCTTCCTGCATTAGCCAATAAATAATTTACTGGTTTCTTACTGGAAACTGGCAGTTATGATAGTAACTATATTTTTCAACACATTTGCTCGTAACGTACCTCTTGTGTCGCTTTTAGGCTCATAATCCTAGATATTAAACACGCGTGTTTTATAACATTACGACACTTCGTGTGCTATGGTTATATCCCGATTAAGTCACGTTGGTACCTTGCAGCAAAATGTATGCATGAACACGGTGCATTCTTAAATTAACCGGGTTGTAGAAAAGGTAGGTACATCTTTTTTTTTAATTCTCTGCAAATTGATTCTTACTCGACTTAACAAATTAAATCCTTTTTGTTAATTATTTGACATTTCTTTTTGGATATGATATAGAAACGTTTAATTTAGTAAAACTGTTCACTTTTGATAACATTTTACATGAATTAATAAAGATAACATTTTAAAACGAAAATATTTATTTCATTTTGTATTGGCTGTTTAGAGATTCCATCTAAGTCTGGCTTAACACATGCGCGCGCACTGCGCAAACTTCACGAAAAAAAACTGTTGCGCGCCATTATAAGTTATGTCACAGATATTTGTAAACATTGTTAATGCGTGTTTGGTTATTAACAAAAATGTTGACTCGCGGTGACTAGAAAAGTGATAAATAGAATGGACGCCACTGGAAATTCTTGGTGATGTATACTACAATATGTGGGTAAAAACCTGTTGCCATCAATAAGTAAAGAAAATAACTTCGCAGGCCTATAACATTTTCATCTTATGAAAAGGATTTTTTCCTCGCAAAATGTGTTGAAAAACGTCGTATGAAACGCGTGAGCTTTGATAATTACATCCTCGGCTCTCTTATCACGCTCGCTCGCGTGATGATTCCGCCTCTGATGTAATTATCAACATACCTCACTTGTATCACAATGTACTATTAAACAATTGGGCACTGACGAATGTCTAGTAGTATTATGATATGTAGCTACATGGTCCTTGGGATGCAAAAAGTAAATCATTACGTACGATATGTAATATGTTTAATAAAGAGGTTTAATACTAGGTACTTATTCATTGATTCAGTATGTCGGACATAAAGCATTTGTCCCATACTAGGTAGCAAAAATGTTAGTGCGAGAGAGACGAGTGTTTTAAGTGCGACATAAACGCGATCATGCTTGTTAGGCTGGAAATAATTGTAGGTACTCATATCAGATGCGTAAGTGCAAAGGGTAGAATAGAAGAAGTAGTAATACGGCGAATATACCCGGTATTTACCCTCCCCTACCTAACATATATTTGCTATATTACATAATTATAGCAAATAATATCACCCCCTCGTCTTCAACTTCGCAGTTCCCGAGAATGCAACAAACAGAGTTTTTGTTTTGAGTAATATTTCTAGCAATTCCTCTACAACGAGCACTGTGCCTACACTGTTGCAGTTTTCTTCGAAAGTGCAGTGCCTTGTTGTAAATGTATAAAATATGTTAATACTTAATTAATAAAAACGAGTATATAAACATATTTTATATATTTACTGCTAATATACACATTATTGTGCTGATTTAGAAATATTAGCAGTTTACAAATATTCAGATATTTGTGAGCACTTTGGCCGCTCCGATATATCTGATGGCGACTATACAAAACACTCCCCCAGCAAGTACTCAATTAATTACGTATTATACCTACTAGCTTTTTCCAGCGAATTCTTCCGCGTTAGGTTATCTTTTGAGAATTACTTCAGATATTTGTTGTCAATATTATTATGTCCATGTCAAAAAGATTTATAATAGTACTAGCTGTTGCCCGCGACTTCGTCCGCGTAGAACTTGTTACCGAAACAAAGTTCTACCATTTAAAGGGAAGATTTCCGAGATAAAACTATCCTATATCCTTTCAAGGGTCTCAAATTATCTGTACGAAAAATTTCATCTGAATCCGTTGATTAAGCGTAAAAGGCGCGAAGGGTGCGATGAGTTCATTAGTTTAAATTGCTAAATTTAAATGAAGAACTCCGTTTTTACAAATTATGAATATCTCCACAGACGTTTCTGCTTAAATTGTATATTTTTTCATAATGTATTAAAGAAAGCTACATTACTGGAAGTTTTTGCCTATCTCCGTCCAGCAGTTTTTCTCACGTTAGTCCGGGCTATCTGTATACTTTTGAAAGCAAACTTATCTCCGTCCCATCCATCCGCCGTCCCCATTTGACGGTGTTAGAGTATAAATTATTTGATTATCCAAAATTAACTTTTTAAATTAACAAAATTATCCGCAAGTTAAATTACCTTCTTTTCGGTTCTACATAGGAGCATCGCAGTTCGAACCTAACCTAACCTACATTTCTGGTAGCTGTTCGGTTCTGTTAGGGTCGTGGATCTAACTGAACCTAACCTACTTTTCTGCTAGCAGTCGGATTACGTATTTTTACTAATAAATGGCTGACCATCCTACTAATAATATTATAAATGCGAAAGTTTGGATGTTTAGATGTTTGTTACTCAATCACGCTTAAACGGCTCAACCGATTTGGATGAAATTTTGCACGAAGTTGCGGGCGGAAGCTATAAGCGCAAGGCCTGAGTGGACGCCCCGCTCAGAGCGGGGCGTGCAGCGTCCATATAAAACGAACGCAATTTATATGGACGCTCGACGCCTCGCTCAGAGCGGGGCGTCCACTCAGGCCTTGCACTTATAGTTTGTATGACCTAAGAATTCCCTCACTTCAACATTTACTTGTTCCTCATACATACTTCCAACCCTGTCTTACCTCCTTAGAGGATGAATTTTAAGAAACGCTGTAATTAGTTTCCTACGGCCGTATTCATAAATGTCCTATAAGCCTGTTTTAACTAAAATGGCGTTAAAATTCGTTTGTCCTTATCTGTCACTTTGACATTTGTGTTCGTAAGAAAGGGACAAATCACATTTTATTTAGCAGAGGCATTTAAAGTTTTATGGTTAAAGGGGCTAGTCTTTAACCGAAGATACAGATTCCTAACTTTAAAATTGTCTTGTTCCCCGTACAAACATTCAACTCCTTTTAGCCCATTTAGGGGATGAACGTTTTTAACCCCTTATGAAGCAAAAAGCCACAAATTACGGAAAAAAACCCCTTATGAAATCAATTTCAAACAGTCTAAAACAGAAGTTACAAATCTCTTACTTTAATAATGTCTTGCTCTCCATACAATCTTTAAACCCCCTTTAACATCCCCAGTCCATCTCCCAGTTTGCGCGTGTGAATGTAACGGGTAAAGAGCTTCGTTCAACTGGGCGCCTAATGACAGTTCCTCGTCGCATGGCGCTTTCAAAGAAAAATCCCCGGGTTATTGGGCCTACTTATTTCGAGCACCTACCCGCCGATATAAGAAACGAACCTTGTGACGAAACATTTGGGCGTAGACTGAGAAATCTTTTGTTGGATAACCCTCTGTACTCTGTTCACGAGTTCATGGAAATAATGTTTTAAGTATAATTATTTGATTTATTGATACCTAATCTGATACTATTTCTTGTGCTATATTTATATTGTATTTCTACTGTGAAATCGTAATACGTAAATTGACATTGTTTATTTTTGTTTAAAATTAATTATCCACTAGTTGTTAAATGACAATCCGTAATCGGAGATACTATTCCCACTTTCTGTATTGACATTTTGAATATTATTTAATTTTTATTTCTTATTATTGACGATCGTGATAAGGATTCTTATAATTTTGACATTGTATGCGAATCTATATTGTAATTTTTATCTCGAAATAAATAAATCTAATCTAATCTAATCTAACCCCTATAGGGGATGAATTAAAAAAAACTCTGAAATCAGTTTTGTAGTCTTTTGACATACATGTAGGCTAAGACCAAAGTTACAAATCTATTACTATAACATTTTCTTGGTCTCCATATAAACCTTGAATCCCGCTTTAATCCCTTAGGGGTGGAACTTTTCCAAAATGCTGAAAGCACTTTTTTTTTATTCTGATAAGAAATCTTTATTAGTAGATACAATTAACGTTTTAAGTCTCAAACTCAAAAAAAGAGTGTTTCTCATCCCAAACCTTGCACCCCTTTTTAACCCCCTTTGGGATAGACGTTTCTAAAACGCTTGAAGTAGGTACTCGTTTATATTTTAATTAGTAATCTTTCTACAAAATTGTATGTCTAGCTTTAAAAAAAAAGTTTCCCCATACAAACTATTCACCCCTTTTTAACCCCCTTAGTGGTGGATTTTTCCAAAACGCTTAAAGTTCTTTTCTCTGTATTCAAATAAGTAATCTGTCAACAAAGTTTCAAGTTTCTACCTCAAAAGGAAAAGTTTCCCTCGTACAAATTTTGCATCCCTATTTAACCCCCGTAGGGGTGGAATCTTCTAAAACGCTGACAGCAGTTTTTTTGTTTCTTAAAAGGTGATCTTTCTACAAAGTTTCAAGTCTCTAGTTCAAAAAATTATGTTTCCCCCATACAAATATTGCACCCCTACGTTACCCCTTTAGGGGTGAAATTTTCTAAAACGTTGAAAGTACTTTTTTTGTATCTTAATAAGTAATCTTCCTACAAAGTTTCAAGTCTCTAGTTCAAAAAATAATGTTTCCCCAATACAAACTTTGCACCCCCATTTAACCCTCTTAGGGGTGGAATTTCCCGTCTTATCCCTTGCTTACGTCATAAAAGGAAGTTCTGGTGTCAATTTCAAGTTTCTAGTCCCAGCGGTTTCGGCTGTGCGGTGATGAATCAGTCATGTCTTCTTTTATATACACTCGCGGTCAAAGAAACCGGGTCAGTACGAAAATCTGTAATATCTCCTAAAATAATAAAGCTAGGGACATGAATTAAACTGCATATTGTAGATAATTTTATACTGAATTAAATAACATCAAATGGTGGAATCGTAATTCTTTTGTTTAATAAAATTACATAGGAAACAAAAAATCAACCAATTTTACGTACAAAAATAAGCAGTAGGTACTTCACATACAACACAAAAAATAAAAATTAATACTTCGTATTGCCTCCTCGGGCTCTTCTTACAGCTTCTAGACGATTCGGCATGCTGTTTATTAAGTTCTTTATGCGTTCTTGCGGGATATTGTCCCATTCTTCCACTAACGCCTGTTTCAGGTCTCTAAGTGTAGCTGGGGCGGGGTTTCGAGCTCTTACACGCCTCCCAAGCTCGTCCCATACATGCTCAATCGGATTTAAGTCCGGACTCCTCGAGGGCCAGTTCATACAGTTGATACCAACCTCCAAAAAATAATCTCTGACAATTTGAGCTGTGTGTGGCCTGGCGTTGTCATGCATAAACATAGAATTTCCACCCATATTAATTAAGTATGGGCCGACATGCTCATTAAGAATCTCTTCTACATATCTTGCACTCGTTAATGATCCATTTTCTATTAAAACTAACTCCGAGCGACTCTCTGAAGATATTCCAGCCCAAACCATGACTGACCCACCGCCGAACGCCACTTTTTCCTCAAAACATGCTGGAATAAAACGTTCACCAGGCCGTCTGTAAACTCTTTGCCGCCCGTCATTTGCATAGAGCATAAATCTGGATTCATCGGAAAACAAAATTCTTGCCCAATCTTCGTCACCCCAGTATCTGTGATCGCGGGCATAAAGTCGTCTTGCTGTTCGATGTATTCTTTCAAGTTTTGGGCCATTGGCCGGCCTATGTGGGGTCAAATTTGCTTCTTTGAGCCGCCGCCTGACAGTCCGCTCGCTGATGCCGTCCCTTCGGGTCTCTAAAAGCTGATTTTTCACTTCAACTGCTGTGAGGTGCCGATTTCGGAGCATGGTTGTAACAATAAATCGATCTTCTCTAGCTGTAGTACATCTTGTTTTGCCAGTTCCTGGTCTTCTAAGGTTCTGCCCAGTTTGTAGGTAACGTTGGAGGACTCGCTGCACTGTAGAAAATGACACACCTGTTCTTCTCGCTGTATACCTCTGACTTCTTCCTTCTTCTAACATAGTGATGATACGAGTACATTCATCTCGTGTTAGCGGCATGATAGACATTCAAGAATGACCACAAAATAAAACAATGACAGCCTTTTATCATAGTTCTTTGACAGATTGAAAACAATTGCTTAAAAAAAATCATCGCTTCCAGAGCCTAATAGGAGTAAAAAAAGTAGTATAACTAATGGTCTAAAACGGCCTAGTTTTCGAGATATTAATTATTAATATAAAATGACATAGCTATTTAATTACATACATATCCAGTAGGATGTGTATCTTCTGTAGAAGGGTTCTCGATTACTACCAAGAACCCTTCTACAGAAGAGAACAGTAAGTAAGCAATTTAGCAACTTTAAAACCCATTAAACATATTTGTTCGAGTTACGAACTCATTTGTGAGAATTTGCATACTCGAAGTCGCCCTTTAATGAAGCATCTTGCTTCTTAACATGTTACTTCTTACCTTATCACCATGAAATTAAGGACCAATTTAGAATAAATTAATTGCAAGATAAACTATGAATGACTCGACATTGCAGTCACGTGGTCACCACATGTAAAAGGTCGACACCCTTTGCAGGGATTCCTTTTTGCAGTCATTAACTATCTTATTTGTTTGTAGCTAAGGCTTATTTTGGTATAACTATGTAGTATTAGTGAGTGCCATCGGGACAGACACAGCGGCGTTCCAGAAGTGAATTTTAATCACAGGATTTTGAGGTAGGTATGCGATCCATTGGGCGTTGTTGAATTGAAAGTTATTGAAGTTGTTATTGCATAACGCTGAATTAATACATTGTTTTATTCATATTAATTAATATTAAATTATAATGACATACGTATATAGTGATGACTTGACCTCCATAGGTACTTATAAATACCTACATTGCGGCTTAGAGATGAACCACACCGCTGCCTGCGCTACTTTATTTTATCAATGGAAGTTTAGCTTACCGCAGCGTACTTACCTTTGTAAATTCTACTTACTACTTTTAGTAGTCGGCTATAAATAAGCTCAATTAAGTACTTTCTATTAATCATCAGATCAGATCAGATTGAAACAATTTCTTAAGGGTTTGTACAGTCAACTGCAGATAAACTGAATAAAAGTTTGTATGCAGTCACGTTTCTCTGCGGCTGACTGTACACAAAAGTGGAAAACATGAGGGTCCTTACGCCTAAAACGAGCGTATTTTGCAAAATGCTTGCTTTTTCATTCAAGATTACGACGTAACTATTAGTGTTTATTATTATTACGTACTTAAATAATTATTTCTTAAACTAGGGGCTAACATGGTTCACATTTTCATTTTCTGTTTCTAAACCTAAGATAAATGAGTTTTCTTGGGAGTCTTTTTCAAATTTTGCAGTGAGAAGTGTCGTTTCGGTTCTCAATTTTGCAGTAAACAAGAATCATTAGGTACATGAATGATTACAATTCATATCACCAAATCTTTTACGAGGGGCTGACATGATTGAAAATTAAAGATTCATTTTAAAAAGTTGATAAAACACCTTCCGAGTTTTCTTAATTTTTTTGGTGAAAACAGGATTACATTATATTTTTTTACCGCAAATTGTACTTTTATTTTGCCCTAAAAATAATATGATAGCAAATTATAACTTTATGTTAACCCATAAATAACCCAAAAATAATCATAACTATAATACCTACGATGCCGTAAATGTATATTTTTTTAAAAGACGTATAAATCACGCTGCACAGATGCCGCGCGCCGAAATTTATTGTTTAAGGCGCCGTAGGTTCAGCGAAGTTAAGCGAACAGAGTTTATGAAACAATATAAGGCGTCTGTTTATAATAATATAGTTTCAAAAAAATACGAATAGTAATCTTGAGGCTTTTCTGCAGGGAAATCAGTGCTTCGAAACATGATTAAGCAAACTTCGCTCGATAGAAAAAAATCACGAACATAGGTCTAAAACACACAAAAATATTCGTAACAAATTATGCACAAAAGCTATAAATATTAAAATTGCTTCTAAAAATCGGCAATATCATGTTTGAGGGAAATCAGTGTTTACATTGTTATTTATTTAAACGGCCAAAAAATTAAAATTAAAAAACATGATATCCGCGCTTCCGAGCACGCACTTCCATCTCGCTCACGCTTATGCTCAGTGAGAGGGAGAGAAGACCATGAACCTACGGCGCCTTAAAAATTATTAAGAGGTTAAGAAATTATTATTTAATTACGTTATCAATTTTTGAATAAATACTAATAGTCACGTCGTAATCTTGAATGAATAAGGAAACATTTTGCAAATTACGCTCCCGCTTCTGCTTATGTGGGCGTAAGGACTCTTAAGCTAAGTATACCATGCAGTATTTTTGTGCGAACGCGCGTCCACTCGGACGCATCCGGTGCGCCCTGAGTGGCCGGTCCAACCACACAGACAATACAATAAAATGAATCTCTGAGGAAGGGATGCGGCTTCGGTTGCGACCGTGACGCCACACTTATTTTTATAATGCCGGAGACTAACCGTAAATAAGGTTGGGAATTCCCGCGCCAAATTGTGTCAAGGCACAGATTAAATAATACAAGTACAGATACCCAATCTCATAGAGCAAAAGCGTACCGTCCTAATGTAGGCAATTCTGTATACAATTTTACTCTCGTAGCTACACCAGAGATGCAGTATCCGAGCTACCACGGCTATGACGCTGTCAGCCTACCTGATAGTTTTAGTAATACATTGAGATATCACCAGATGGCATTGACTTCCCGAGCAACAAATAGAGTATTTTTGATTTTTTTGATATAAAAGTAGTATTTTCGAGACAATATTACACATCACACAAAATTATACATAACCAAACGCTTCCATAGAACTTTCGCGACCAGTGATGGCGCCATCTAATGACAGTACCCAATAATACGTGTAGCAAACTTAGCAAACTTACTTAACTCACACGTATGTACGAGTTACATGGATTTAGTACCAATTTTATTGCATTTACTAAACTTATACAATTTACGTACGGAAGGATGTTTGCGATATAATTAAGGTACGGCGAATTTATTAAGGTGTAAAAATCATTCTATCTTCACGATTACTGGTTCAAATGTTTCGCTCGGTACCTGTGTCGCCATCTACGAGTTCTTTTTTGTAATAATTATACGTTGTTCGAGTTGGGAGGGCATGGTCAAGAGCAAGTAGGTATAATTCAAGAGGAAATAAATATAAAGATTTTACACACAAACAGTCATTAAAAACAAGGAAATCATTTCGAATTGGAAATATTAAAAATATAATGCAAAGGATGCGTAAGAATTGTCTGCCGGGATATTGTGGATCTGAAACTGCCTACCTTAAGGGGGTGAATTGGAAATTATCGCGTGGTTTATTGAAACGCCGTTGACAAGATTAAGAAACAATGAGGTCTGATTTTCATATATATGTTTCTTGACTATATGATTGTGTAATCTGATTTAATCTGTACATGATTGCCTATTTCCTCTATAGAAAAAAATTCCAAAGTTGGGTCTTTATTTTCCTTTTTTTACTCAGCCTACTCAAACAATACATTATTTTACGACAGAATCAAGTTTCTCATCTAAAATCTCACTTAATGAAATATAAATAAAACTTCACTAAGTTGGGTATTTATCGAAATTTGTCCAAAAAAGCCATTCCCGAAGAGTGTTACATCTCTTCCTTAAAGCTTTTTCATTATAATTGTATAATGTTCTTCGACATGAATTTTTAATAACTGAAACCGGATTAAATATTTAAATGTCATTATTTTGTAAAGGGTAGATGTAGTGTGTAGAATTGTAGATATAAATATGCACTACGGCTGGTGGAACCGACGTGGCAGGGGTGCTGATAGGGGATGCCTCTACTGTCACTGTCACTATTGCACTAGCGGTTTGTGGATCAATTGTTGTTTTATTGGTGCAGATTCGAACCTCTAGAGGTTCGCATGTGTGTACCTAAAAATAGTGATATTAATTACGTTTTGATCATTCTTCGTTTTAGTTTTAAACTAGATAACCCTCACTCTATGACATATCGGACGTCCGGCATCCGGCATCGGAAGGAGTAAAGCTGGTTTCCCACCAGAGGGGCGAGACGATGCGAGAATTGAAATCGTATGGGACTAACTACCTATTCCCACCGCGCGCGCGCGAGCTCGGTGCTAATAGGTAGTAAGTCCCATACGATTTCAATTCTCGCATCGTCTCGTCTCGTCTCGCCCCTCCGGTGGAAAACCAGCTTAACACCGGTTAGCGTGGACATAATAGACTGTGATTCATGAAATTAAGACACCATACTAGTAATCCTCCAAGCGTTTTTCCCGGCTGTATCGGAATAGAGCCCGGGTCCTGCCGATGGATACCCACGAGGATAGCGCAGAGGTTATGTCGGATTCGCACCAACTAAATCCTATCACGATGGTCCTCCTCGACGCATTCCGGAAGGCCCTAGGATCTCCTAGGGCCCTAGCGCCACGCCTCTGTGGGTCCTACCCTTTATTTTTATAGACGATCGCAGCTCCCTACTGCGACCTTGTGCTACGAGGACCCCTTTTCGAACCTACGACAGGCACGGAATACCGCAGCCGTATTCTAATGCTCGGGCTATACACTTATATCCCAAGATTTGGCGTAAGAACTTAGTCCAAAATAAAACAGTAATAAGAATAATAAAGAGATGCTACTATATTTCCTAATTGCGGTTCTTGTTGGTGGGTGGCGGGGGCAGCTGCAGGCGGGCGGCCAGCTCGGCCGGCACGTCGAGGTAGGTGTGCTCGAGGCCGACGGTGAGGATGAGCGCCCGCAGCCGCTCCACCGCCACCGCGTCGCCCTCCGCCGACCACACCGTCACCGAGGAGCCGAGGGCGCGCGTCTCCCGCAGCAGGTCGAGGATCACTGGCTGGCTGTGTGATGCGAGGGCGGCGCGGACCTGTGTTGTTAAACAATAGTACATTACTACAGAGGCCGGGAAGTAAGGGGTTGCCGGCCGAGTACATATAAACGGCCGAGCGTAGCGAGGTCGTATAGTTATGAGGCTGGCAACTCCTTTTCACGCCTAGGTATGTATAGTGCTTTTCTCAAACATGCAAAGGAATAAATTAAAAAAAAACACCAAGAAATCAAACTTTAATTTTCATGGCTGAACGCCGTGATCCGCCGTGAGCCGTGCTACAGATTGTGGAATGGAAATTAAAAAAGAACATCTTGCAGGCCTAGGCCTCCAATTTTGTATGAAATGCCATTACGGGTCTCGTCTCGCTGCGCCCGAAACGTGACACTTCGAAGCCCAATTATGAAGAACACAACGTCAATATTTCATTGCATGTTTGAGAAAACATAATTATTGTTCATAAGACCGGTATTACAGACCAACCAACGTTAAATATGGCGCCAGCAGCTTACATTCCATAGAAACTTGTCAAACTTTCCATACATTCAGATTTTAACGAACACCGCTTATGATTGATTACAGACGATTTTGGTTTGGTGCAACTTTGGTGCAACTACCCTTAGCGTGAATAGCCACAAAGGGGTTTTTGTACGAGGGTTTTTCAATGCATGGTAGGAAGATCCGCTGGACAGGGGTTGTTAAAACCCAACCAATAAATGGACATGAATGGTTGGTTTTGACCTTACAGCACATTATAAGTAGTGCTGCTAGCTGCTCACATACTTAATGCATTCTGAATAACTGGTTCTGTTTGTTGTCCTGGGTCAACCGAGGAATTTATAGAATTCTTCAAATCACACTCATACCAATTTGAGCAGGTATTGTCGTGCACATCTAATGTGGAGTGAAATATGATGGAGATGTAAATAATAAAGTGACATATGCCACTTCTTAGCTATCGTCATGTTACTCACGGGGAACGTGACAGTCTGGTTAACTTTGAGCGAGTTGACCATCCGCAGCATGGTCCCGATGTGCTCCCGTGTGTACTCGCCCTCGGTGATGTTGCCGCCGAAGCGAGTGGTCCACCCCACGGACAGCACGGCGCGCGGGTGCCGGCTCGCCAGCTTGATGAACTTCTCGGGGTCCAGCGGCTTGGCGGTGGCCGCCACCGGCCCTGGCAGGATGTCCGCGTTCAGCCATAGGGGGAACGTTGCCTGACGACAAACGTTGACGATTTATATATGGTATAGTCATAACCCAAGAAAATTCCTCTACCTACCTACGTTCGCCTCTAGCTGTCAATTGAACAAATCCTTAAATCTAAGGGGTCGGCAACGCGCTTGTAATTCTTATGGAGTCGCAAGCGTTACGGTGTCTGCTTACCATCAGCCAGACCGTATGATTGTTTGCCACCGTCGTAGTATAAAAAAAAGACCGGGTTGCACTCCGGGAGTGCTGGCAGAAGTGATAACTCTATAACATTGTAACAGTTTTTCGATCAGGTCACGTGACATCTTACGGTGTCACCCTAAAAATGAATTTGGCGCAAATTTGTAAATAATTATAAATTATACCGCCGCGCGGGCGCGTTGGGTGCGACGGGCCGGCTCGCCCGCCGCTGGCGGCGAACAAAATACCAATTTGTTTTTGCCATTACTAAATATTTTTCAAAGCTTTATCTCTTTAGGAATAACGTCCAAATTCGAACTATTCGAATTTGCAAAAACAGCGGACGGCGGCTGTGAACAAAATATAAATTTGTTTTTGTCGTTGGGTAATATTTTTCAAAGCTTTATCTCTTTAGGAATAACGTCCAAATTCGAACTATTCGAATTTGCTCAATAGCAAAACGATGAAGGACGCGTGAACAATATTACAAATTTATGTGCAGAATATGGGTGAAAATCAAAAAAATTGTACATAGTTAAGGGCCTTAATCTAATCTACCCATACATTTTACATGGGTAATTGTCGTTACTAAACTGAGAAAACTTTAAGCGTAGATTAGATTAAGGCCCTTAACTATGTACAATTTTTTTTATTTTCACCCATATGCTATTGCAAAAAGTGTTTAACGGCTTTATACTCTAACGAATAGCGTTCAGTTTTGAATGAAGTCGAATCGTAGCCGATAGATCGTAGCAAAATATAAAAGTTTGTGACCTCCTTCACATCTGACGTCAAAAAATCTGTCGCGTATTTAACAATTTTTCCCCATCCCAAAAAATGCTCAGCGCCGCTAAAGAAGTTTTCACTTCAAAAAGTTGCCTCTGCACCCTTTGTTCATTCAATGAGTTATGTTCAAGTTTACTCTTGGGTTTATGCAGTACTTGGAAACCCAGGAGTTCCAGTCAAAACCAGACCGTAAGCAATCGAACCTTCATTATCAGGTAATCCATTACTGATGGGCCATCCGTTTATCAAATGTAAGTTCTGCGAGTAACTATCACTACATAGTATAAAACAAAGTGGCTTCCCGCTGTCTGTCCCTATGTATGCTTAGATCTTTAAAACTACGCAACGGATTTTGATGCGGTTTTTTTAATAGATATAGAGTGATTCAAGAGGAAGGTTTATATGTATAATATAGTACCCGTGCGAAGCCGGGGCGGGTCGCTAGTTATAATTATAATATTTGTCATATATATAAGTAATATTGTTCAATCACCGTCAAAAATATGAATACGCTAAACAACAGAGTCGTAATCGTAATCAAATGTTTGTGAGCAAGTTCTCTCATATAGGTACCTACTTCATGAGTATGTCATGGTGACTGTTCATGCAATATTCCTCTGAAAACTAGAGTCATCGATATAATCGTCTCGTTATTTTTAGACGCTAGTTATGACGTAGGCCTAGTTATGAAGTTAGTAAGTAGTTGTATAGGTATATGTATTGTATTTATTTTTATATATGTATTTACGTAAAGTTTATTGTAATAATGAGCAAATATTGTACGTAGTAACCGAAAACAATCGGCCTTCTGACTAGCATTAAGCATCTTTTCTGATTCAGATTCTTTATTGCGTATTGCGTCTTCCACAAAATATTTAGCTATGAAATTCTTTATCGAACTGTGCGGCGGAAATGCATCAACTATAAACCCAAATGATGATAAGAGTTTTACTATCATGTGGGTTTATTTTATAGTTATATTTTAAATATAAAAGATCTTTCGCGCCGCGCTCGGTGAGACCGCTGGTCCTAATCTAGAGACCGGGAGGCGAAAGCTGTAATGGTAAAATGGAACATACATATGTTACGTCTTTTTTCTTTCCAGTGTTCCTTAATACGCGGAAGCTGCGCCGGCGCACATGTGGCATTCCAGCGCGCCGCTTTAACTAATTGTACTCACGGAGTATTATTTTAATTAAACTCGCCACAGTTGTGAGATTTTATAGAAGGGTTAGTGTACTATATGTATAGATATATAAAATATTCAAATAAAACGGATCCCGGGCTCCTATAGGGCACAACCGGGAACAACGCTAGGAGGATGATGATATACGTATATACAATATTGGCCAATTGTCTGCGGTAGAAAGAAACCCCGTGATGATGTGATACGTAAAACTAAAAACCCAATATATCCTGACCCTCTTCCTCCTATCCGTCCTCTATCGAATATGAACGCCCCTCCGTCAAATAACTATATTTTTATGTTTTTTATTGGTTTCCTCTTTAGAATTAAAAATTTGCATCTTTGATACTAACGATCCACCTACGAAAAATTATATTCCAACCAAATTACCTGACGCACTGCAAAAAATTACATACGTAGCATTTATTTCTTTGCAAGTATAAGATTCGTTAGAGCAAAAACGATTCTGCATTAGAAGAACTAAAACAATGCACATTAAAAAAAGTTATGTACTTACTTGGTAAAATAAAAACGCTCAGTTGAAAAACAGAAATCTGAAGCCGATATCGCGTCTTCAGATATTTTAAAGCACCCTTGTATGTCACGAGTAGTTATCCGATGGCGACTGCTTGTGCTTTCGTCGCCACAATACCTACCACTTCGCCCGTTTCTAGTACCTTAGGCATCCTAATGTTTTTTTCGCGGTTCCCACGGTCCACGGTAAGCGTCATCGTTTAAGATTCGCAAACGGCAGTCTATAAATTAACCCTCATGGGCCGCATGCAAGTCCCCGATGCTCAAGTCCCGTCGGCCGGATGATTCCGCTTGTTTTAATGTGTCTGCAATATTTGTTGACGGCGCCTTTTCGTAATAGGGTTAACTCTCGGCAGTAAATACTGCTGTTCCGGCAATCTTGTATTTTAGGTAGCTGGTAAAATTAGAGCTTTCAACAGCTTCTTGCCCAACAAGTTTTGATATTAGCGTCAAATGTAGGTATAATGGAGATACAGATACTCAGAGAAAGAAGAGAACTAACAATGTTTCATTTAACAATAGTAGATTGTACAACAAGTGCATAAGAAGATCTATTTTAACTGAGACGTCTATCATTCTACTTAAGCCACAGGCGAGGGTTGATAGTTAAGTCAAGGGGTAAAATGGCTCATTTATGCCCGAGTTATACACTGCTTTTCACTTCGATTGCGAGAAACTATTCGCTCTATAACTCTTTAGTTTTTTCATGTTTAATTTACACCACGTATTAGACTTGGGTACTTCATACTGTCAAGTTATTTAATGTTACGATAAGGTACATTAAAAAAAAAATGACTTCTATTTTATCTGGTTTTATTAATTTAGTAAGTTATATTAAATACTTACGGAAGTAAAATGGACTACCTAAGCTGTGGTAGAATAAATTATTTTATTTAGTAAATAGTAGGTATTAATTTTACTAACTTTTATTGTGCGTGTGGCTGTTAGGCCCAATTATCTTAAACTTTAAAAGAAACTTTGTGCACTAGCACTAGATCATTAAAGTGGCATTTTGTGCAGCTTACATCCAGCACAAAGGCAAACTTTGTAAGAGCATGAGAAGTGAAAAAAACATTTTAGTACAAGATTGAAGAGTTCCACCTTCCAACTTGATGGTACCAAATTATTGTATTGTCATCTATTTAATACATCAAAGCAAAGTTTCGAAAATACAGCTGATGAAAGTGAGTGAAATCGACTTGCACAAAACTTATTTCATTGTTACATATACGAGTACACAACCTAGCCAACTTTTCATAATGTGAATGAAAAATTGTACAGAATAATTGGCAAGGCTGAATATATGCGCAGCCAACTACTTCACTATTGTACATTACCTACCTGTAGCGTAGGCAGCGTAGCCAGAATCATAGCTTATTAGGTTTTCGTTTGCCAGGTCAATGGAGTCAATCAACCTCATACTTTTATAAATACGCATACCTAGTTTTTCTTTGATTGGGTAAATAAATACCATAAATATAGAAGACCGCCCGATAACAGCCGATACACCCACACTCCCACAGTTTAAGTTTTTAATTAATTTCACAATCATAGCTTTTATTTTTCTCAGTCTACCCATTTCAGTCTATATAATATAATCAGTTTTAATTAGGTACCTACAATCTGAGATGAAGCCTGATGATTTTTTTCCAGACTGGCAACCCTAATGGGGCCACAAAGCCGGCGACCGACCACACAAGGCGATAGAAGTCATCAAGGATTCACACGCCCTGTCATAACACCATCTGTGTGAACAATTATTTTCAAGGCGTAAACAACCGTAAATACTGATAACATAAAGTCCTTTATTTATCCCCACACTTGCAGGCACACTATACCCCGTCTGCACCATAATTGAAGGATAAAGTGATATTTAGATATCATAATTTCAATGAACTCCAATAAAAATATGAATTTCGATAATTAATCGTATAACTACATTGAACCTTTACGGTTGATGGTTATACTCGTATGATGGTATATTAAGTTAGAATGATTTTGTCCTTCACACGACTCCAGTTTCTAGAGTTTATTGTCTCAGCAGACGTGGCACATCCGATTAATACGTTAGAATTAAAGTAAGCCGTAAGGTTGAGTAGGTATGTGTCTTAAAAAAACCTCATCAATGCAAGTTGTATTTATGTTTATACTTAACTGATAGTATTCTAACACCTTCTTGCTACGTTTTTGTGCTGTGAACGAAAATTCCTCGAGATTCCCGAAGTTGCCAACTATCGACCGATTTCTGTCACCTCCATACTCTGCAAGAATATGGAGCGTGTACTGAATAAGCGTCTCCTAACATACCTAGAAGACAATGATCTCCTCAGTGATTGTCAGTATGGTTTCCGCCGGGGACGATCAACTGGGGATCTTCTAGTGCATGCTACTCATCTTTGGAGCGAGGCTATCGAGAAGCGTGGTGAAGCTCTTGCCGTGTCTCTCGATATCTCCAAAGCATTCGATAGGGTGTGGCATGCTAGCCTAGTGAGCAAGCTTCCAGCTTATGGGATACCAGCTGGCTTTTGTAACTGGATAGCAGATTTCCTGAACGAGCGATCGTTCCGTGTGGTCTTAGAAGGCTACACATCGGATCAATGGGCTTTAGATGCCGGTGTTCCTCAGGGATCTGTTCTGTCTGCAACCTTATTCCTATTGCATATCAACGACATGTTATTGCCCGGAACCTTTGGGTATGCTGATGATAGCACAGTTGCAGTCAGATATCTGTCCAGTGCAAAGGCCAGCAACGATGAAATTCAATCTTGTCGGCAGGATATGGTTGATCGTTTGGATTTGACTCTTAGGGCAGTCTCCGACTGGGGCGATGCTAATCTAGTCAAGTTCAACGCAACCAAGACGCAGGCGTGTTTGTTCTCTACTAAACGGAGTCCGTTTAACTTGACTCCAACTTTCCGAGGTGTATCCGTACCAATTTCAGACCAGCTCCTTGGCATGGACATCAAGTCCAATATGAACTTTGGGCTCTACATTGAATCCTTGGCGCAAACTGCGGCAAAAAAGCTTGGCATCCTCTCTAAGGTGAGGCGGTACTTCACACCCAGGCAGCTTCTTCAGCTTTACCAAGCACAGGTCCGGTCATGTATGGAGTACTGTTGCCACCTCTGGGATGGATCCGCTAAATATCAGCTAGCCACCTTGAATTCGATTGATGGGCGTGCCAGGAAGCTCATTGGTGACCTAAATTTAACCGAGGCTAAAATGCAAAGACTGGAACACCGTAGAAAGGTTGCCTGCTTATCGGTGTTCTACAGGATACATTTCGGAGAGTGTGCGCTAGGATTACACGAATTAATCCCGCCCTCACCATTTCGCCATCTTGGGACTAGGCGCGGTCGCGGGTTCCACCCTTATGTTGTTGACTTACCACTGATTCGCACGAAGCGCTTTGCTTCGAGTTTTCTCGCGAGGACAGCCAAAGAGTGGAACTCGCTTCCGGCAAACCTTTTCCCAGTTACATATAACTTGGATCTTTTCAAGACGAGAGTGAATAGGCACTATCTAGGTATGCATGTAACACCCTCGACCTCATCATCACTTACCATCAGGCGAGATAGGGGTCAAATGCGTACCTATACTCAATAAAAAAAAAAAAAAAAAAAAGTTCCATATCTGGTAGGATATACCTATGTTTATGTAGCATTAAGAACGTACCGAATCGTTTTGCGCGCTAATCTCAGGACCTTTGGCGGCAGAGAAATCTCTTCGTGAGCAGGGCGAGCAAGACGCAGCCCAAGACTGCTCCTCGGGCGGCACCTCGGAAGACGAAATATTCACTTACGGTGGGAAAGTGCCAAGTCACAGAACTAGACTGCCGTCAGGCCCAAGCATCAATTAGAGCACCTCAATTCATTCGGAGTATAACGAGAACGCTGCGGTGTCCAAAACCCTGAAGGCGCGAGCTTGATTCGCTATTGGTGATATTGGGGGCGTGTCCCACGTACGATTTGATATGAGCATACATAACTACCTGCATTTGTGGAATTTCCTGTTGAAAAATACTTCCATATTGATCATCGTAGAAAAGACAACCGACAGTACACAAATTCGTTTTGATAAAGCGGTACCTACCCAAACTTTTTGTGTTATGTTATAAGTTTTGTACCTATATTGTTATGTATGTTAGTCTGTAAGGTATTTGTAAATATGGGCCTTATTGCCTGACTCAAATAAATAAATCAAATAAATATCGTGCTCGTGCTTCTACAGTCAGTCTTAGCACAAACCCAGTTGTAATGATAAAGCGACTCACCCCCGGCTTGCTAAACGGCGTGATCAAATCCTGGGCCTTCTCAAACGCCTCGATGCTCTTGAAGTCCAACTTGACGCCCTTCTGCTTGTCCTTGGAGATGCCCTTGTTGTGCTGCGCCACGGCGGCGAGGAAGTCGCCCAGCGACAGGTCGGAGGTCGAGGCCGGCGGGTGCGCCATCACGGGGATGGGAGGGCCATCTTTGCCGATTAGCTGGCCCAGCACTATGTCCGCCTCGAGCATCTGCACATCGCCTGGGGAAAGTACATGATACATTGGACGTTCAGTCCACGAGGGAGCGCCACACCTGTTCTCATTGCTCACTTTGTGCTTTGGCCATAGAGTAGTTCGGAGTGGGGCGCTTACTCGTGGATGGAACGATCTTAAAAGTGCTTTACGGCACCATGATCTCCGTTGCTATAGAAGTCTGAGGTTCGGAGACCTGGTGACCTGACATAGAGGTTCCCTGCAGTTCAGGCACCACGCAGTCTCCACTGCACAAGTTCCATAGCTAATTAACTCTATGAATAACTTGTGGTGGAGTTAATAAATATTCAAAAAAATCATTAAATACTTGGGAGTCACGCGGTACTAGACTAAAATTTACACAATAGCAGAGCACGGTACCATTGGACCACATTACATATTCATATCCTTTTGGTGCAAGATCAGTGCTAAAGGACAATCGCTTCACTTAATCAATAATCTGTATTACAGAAACAAAGCATTTGTACCAGTGCTGGGTTATAAGTAGTTTAGTCCTCGTGTAATGTTTTTCGTTCATTTCTATCCATAGGCATTGCGATTGCGCGATTGTGGAGCCTATATCTGTCGCGTTAATTGTAACAAATGCTTCTGGGAACGCGCGCCCGCTGGAAATGCTATTTCTGATAGAGCGGGCACAATGTACAAGACTTGGCGTATAGGTACAGTCGAGTTCTCCAATATATGTACACTTTTTTACCAACTCGAATGCGGCCGCTTACAATTAGTATGCAAACGCGTTCGATTAGGTAAAAAAGTGTACATATATTTATGAACTCGACTGTACTTACTTGGTCAATGAGTGAGCGAGGAAATAGAAGTATTCTAAGTACCATTCAAATCACACACACACAAATTGTACACAGTTCTAACAATAAAAATGATCTTATCTTATCTTATCTTATCTAATGTATGAAAACTAGACAAACAAAACTTCGTATGACTCTACTCATTAGGTTGCCATTGTATGGCACCTTATCCTGTGAATAAGGGCGTTATGGCACCCCTGTATTATCCAGACTGATGCTGTGCAAGTAAGATTCATTTTTGGTACAAGCTTTTGTTGCAGGTTGTAATTTTTAATGACCCCAAACACAAAGGGTTCATCTTGTGTAGTATTGCTATGGCTCACCTTCTGACTCCATCATCAGATCAGCTCGGAGGAGCTATAATATAGTGTTGTCACTATACTTACATAGGTAGATATGCCATACCATATTTCAGCTCAATCGGATACCGGCAAGTGGCTGAAAATTCAGTTGCAAGATTTGACCCACACATATCTACTAACGATAACGATCGAAATTCGAACGAACTAACAAAGCCATTTAATAAGTCTAACTCGTAAACACGACTCAACGCTTGGAGGAAAGGAAAGGTACAACGTGCCTCCAGATACAGGCGACGCGATCGGCATTCCTGAGGGTGGTGACGAGCGAACGAAGCGAACCAAGTCCTCCGTTCCCGTTTGGAGAAAAAATAGAATAGAATAGAATAGAATAGAACATTTATTGCATATCACATTACAGACATAGGTGGATTTATAAATAAGTCAAGGGATACATGTGACGCCCTGCAAGGGCACAAGCAACATCAGTAGGCTAATTTTAATAAAACTACAATTACTTAAGGTTAACATACTCAGCTGAATACACATTAATTCAACAAGACCAATAAATTTATATTATATACTTTCGTTGCCCTTAAAGAACTCGTCTAAACTGTAAAAGCATCTCGTAATTAAGAACGATTTTAACTGTTTGTTAAACAATCTTGGGTTATCTGTGTATTTCAAGGAGTTTGGGATATGATTATAAATTTTAATGGTCATGTAATGGGGGCTGCGTGTGACGAGTTTTAATTTTGAGAAGGGCATTTTAAGTTGGTTGAGATGGCGATCATTTCTTTTAGGTTTAGTCGTTGGTTTAGGTGAGTATAAATTAAAATGTTTTCTAATAAATTTACATGATTCAAAAATGTACATGGAAGTTACGGTTAATATTTGGTGTTTAATGAAATAAGGTTTACATGACTCCATTCGATCTATGTTAACTAAGATTCGAATACATTTCTTTTGTAAGATGAAAATTTTATTAATATCACTGCAGTTTCCCCATAGGACTAAACCGTATGATATTCTCGAGTAAGCATACGAGTAGTAAGCTGCTAGAGCTGTTTTAAAATCAGTTTCGCGCTTAAGGTGCTGGAGGGCATAGATAAAGGACGATAACTTTTTAGTTAATTTTCGGATGTGGTTTGTCCAGCTCATATTGGAATCTAAATCTATGCCTAATAGAGTGGCAGTGCTCACGGTATCTAGTTTTGTATTATTATATTCATAATCTATTAGCAATGGTACTTTTTGGTAAGGTTTAAACTGAATTATTTTTGATTTGTTTACATTGAGTAGAAGGTTATGGGATTGCAGCCAGCTTGTAATTGTATGTAACGTTGAATTTAATTTATTTTTTGTTTCGGTAACACTAGTACAAGAAAACAATACAGATATGTCGTCGGCAAAAAGCATACTATGCTCTTCCAATATGTTAGGGAGATCATTTATATATAAAAGGAATAGTATGCATCCTAAAACACTACCCTGGGGGATAGAACCCTTTACGGGTACTCTATCAGATCTAATGTGTTCCATTTTACCTGAATCGAAGTCTGCATTTTCTATTTCTACATACTGGAAGCGATCTTTTAGATAAGACCTAAACCACTCCAGGGCAGTACCTCTAATTCCAATGTTATACAACTTGTCTAATAGGGTTATATAACAGACTCTATCATAGGCCTTACTCATGTCGAGCAGGAGGCCTACAGCATACTTTTTTGTGTTTATAATATTGAGTATCTGTTGTACATATTTATATATTGCTAGGGTAGTTGAGTGGTTCTTCCTAAAGCCGTTTTGATTTTGATGAAAGATGTTATATTTTTCGCAAAAACTATAAAGACGTTTTACTATTGCAGTTTCGAAAATCTTTGCTGATGTCGGCAATAGTGCAATTGGACGGTAATTATTTATGTCGAAATTATCTCCTTTTTTGTGAATAGGTTTTATTATTGAAACTTTCAATGCGTCTGGGAAGATGCCCTGAGAAAATGACTGGTTTACAAGTTGTGTATAGGGAATTGTGAGGAACTCCGCACAGGATTTGACTAAAGTAGGAGGGATTTCGTCTATGCCGAAAGAGGACTTATTTTTAAGGTTTTTTATAATAGTACTTATTTCTTTAAGTTCAGTCGGCTTTAAGAAAAAAGAGTTAGTTACAGAGTTTAGTAAAGGTAATCTATTAACGGGGATGGGTTGACTATTTCCAATGGAGGAGAAGAAAATATTAAAAATGTTAGCTATATTTTTTGGGTCGTTAATTATTCCATCATCTGTTGTCTTAATTTTGAAGTTTACTTTATTTTTTGAATGGCTTTTATTTGTTACTCTATTTATTATTTGCCACATTGATTTGGTTTTATTGCTGGCTTTTGCGAATTTATTTTTATTATATTTTTTTTTGGAATGATTCACTGCTTTTTTTAGTATTTTACAATATGTTCTATAATGATTTTGTAGGATTTTGTTTCTGGTCTGTGACGCCAGTAGTCTGAGAAGTCGTTTATTACGACACGATATTTTTAATCCGGGTGTTAGATGTGAAGTTTTGGGTTTTATGGTCAAAGTTTTTACTGGGATGCATTTATTCAATATGTTTTTTAGTGTATTAGCGAATGAATTATAATTTTCATTTATATTTGTATCATTTTTAATTATACTATCCCATTTTATTTTTCCAAGTTCTTTTTTGTAATTTTCTATATATTTCGTATGTCCGGCTGTTCTTCTCTACTGGTCGCATTTCTCAACCGATTTCCGTGAAATTTTCAATAACTATACGTATAAGTATAATTATTTGGTCGATCCAGACGAAGACAGTCTATCGAGTTGTACAGCTCACAGAGCCACTAGTTAGGTTCAGGTTCCGTCGACAGTGTTGGTGTTAACACTTTATGATTATTACAAACTGGTTTCAGCGATAGACTACAAGATAGACTCTTTTAATATACTCTTTCAACCTGAGTGGGAGTAAAACCGGTTCATTACCGGTAATCAGTGCTCTTTGCCCTTCGTGAAATCTTAATAGTTATTATAATATTTATTATGCATATGCACTCTAAAATTATTGATGGGCAATATTCGGCTTAAAGCAGGCAGCTGGCCTGATAATCAATGGGTGCTGATTTTCTTAGTGAAAATCCTTAAGCTACGCAGAACAATATTAATTTAGCCATAGGTAATGGGCTTGTCCATATAGGTATTACGTCATCGTCATCGATTTTTTCTCTCGATGAATTTGGATTTAATATAGGTACTGAGGTATCCGATCGCTAAGAAGGATTGCTCCGGCATAGCGGAAAGTCGCAGTATTGAATTTTCCGGGACCAATACATTTTTTTCTTTTTTATAATTTTCCGGAATATTTTCGCCAATTCTTGTGTCTTGGCCTCCATATTGTGTTAACTGTACAGTACCCAAGGCGTGTCGCCACGTTAAACGATTGGTGCCAGCAATTAGTTTATGAAAGCTTTAACACTGTTTATTCTTTAAGTACTAATACCTCAGAATACTAGCAAACCGTGCAGTTCCGAGTAATATTCATATTTAGCTGGCATGCAAGCAATTACTATGTAAATGCCCGTGCTCGACAAGTAAATACATTTAATTAGGTATTTTAATTTCTGCGCTTTTAGGGAACTACTCAGAGATTGGACCCGATCAGTGGCGTGCACAGAGATTTGATACTGGGTAGGCAAAAAAAGTCTAGTCGAATTTTGCAGGTGGTTTTCTAAAACGCCGTCGTATTTAGGCAGCAATTCGACCATCTCTAAATGACCCTTATTAATCGACGATTCGGATTCGTCATGTCCGCGAAATGCGAGCTCCTGTTCTCTGAAGAAGCAAACAATGTCAATCAGCCGCTGAAAAATACCTATTTCGATTTCGATCGACTTCGCGTTATGTCTATCGATATCTATTTGTATCTGAGAGTTCAGTCGCGTCTCAATACGGTTTTTCCCAAAAGTGTGAAATTTAAGAGAAGCCTCGCAAGTGTTTATCAGATTGATCGTGTTTTTTTGATGCCGTAGAAAAATTATGAATGTCGACGTAGCCGGCGTGACCGGCGACATTCCATACTGTTTTAATAATGTTTGAAAACAATAAACACGCGAAACAGAACAAGCGATTGCTATGGGCGCAACCCGTAAGCCAATAATATAATACGAATCATATTGTTTCGGATTGAATTTGCGATTTTCTTTACCACTTCTTTGTGTTAACTGCAATTCCGGTGTACATCGGCCCTTTTCGATCACTTCTTTTTTCTTGCTAAAAGAAAGCTTTGAAAAAGCATCATTTTTAATAGTCTGTACACACACCCACCGTACAACTTTCACAATTTAAAATACTTGTCCATTTTTTTCACTAATCAATCACACTTATTTGCCGGCCGGCAACTGTTATCTCACCAAAACAAACAAACAATGGCGGCCGAATTAAAAATGTAAATAGACTTACCCAAATACAGTAAACGCATAAAAGAAAAGTCTCGCATTTGCACTAAATTACCTTAAAAAATGCTACTTTTTAAAATAGTCACGGAATCATTGCATCGGAACTATTCGGAATCCTTCGGGCGTCATCGTTTCGGATACGAAAGACGCTGCCTTTCTGCGTCTAATTGTGTGCGTTACTTGTATCATTGTGTGCTCGTATTTATAGGAAGACCCACTACAGTGTAACCGCGTAACTACGACTCACGGAGACGCACACATAGAAAGGTTTAGACGGAAATGTTTTCTGTCTTTGCCGTGCAAGGCACGCAGCGGCGCTAGTGCCGCGTGGTGTAAACTTCGTCGCGATACTATATAGATGCCAATGATCAACCGTTAGATGGAGTGCTTATTTATTTTTAGAATAATGGATTACTGATAGTACGATCAAGTATAGGTAGGGTAGGCAGTGTCTTTTTGTCTTTATGAAGTGCACGCCACTGGACCCGATTCTACGTGCACATGGCGTAAATAGGCTAAAACTAAATTGTCTAATTTTTAGACATAATTTAGGCAGCAGATTAAAAACGACATACTTAATTAGAATAGCATTTAGGCAGCTAAGTAAGTTGTATAGATAGACCGCCTAAAATAAGAAACGTCAGATTCAAATTAGCGATGTCATTTGATTATGACAGCTGCTTATTTAATAGCAAAGTGTTTTTCTCAAAAATGGCCCGCAAAGTGAACATAACTCGCTACATATTGGAAGGTAAAGTATACAGTTTAAGGTCAGATCTAAATTAAAAAATAATAAACATTGCAGGCCGCCTGGAATGTTATATATAAATTCCTTTTCAAACCACATGCTCGACAATGCCGAATTATAGGTCATGTAAACCCTACCGAAAGCAAGACATTAAATCCCTTGGTATTAGCCGGGTTATAATGTTGTACTGAATTTCATTATAACCCGCTGGTTAATAATATGATTTCACTTTTCATAATTCTTATTACTATATGCATAAAGTTTAATTTTGCTAAACACAATTTGTCCTAGGCCATGGCCTACTTGATTTGACAAAATAAATGAAGTTTGCCTCCGTGTGAACCCCGGTCCGGAGGAGCGCGGTGTTCGAAATTCGAATTTCGAATCTAGGACCACGGCTTGTGCTTTCGAATTTGGAACGTCGCGCGCCTTTATTTGTTCACGCGTGACGAACAAATCGAGTTCTTGTAGGTGCCTATAGAAGATTTAATTTCAAAAATAATATTGAAAATGTCGAGTGATGAAAGTGTTTTGACTCCTGAGTTTATCAAATTAGATGCCATAGGCATTGTCAACAATCTGCTGCCAGATAAGTCAAAGGAAAAATACCTAAAAGCCTACAACGATTTTGACAAATGGAAAGCTGTAAAAGGCGTAGTCTGTGTCTGAATCAGTGCTTCTGGTCTATTTTGAATATTTATCTACTGAGCCTGTTTTTTTGTCTCGCATAAGGTGTGAAAAGTAGAGTATACACCTCGGGGATAAGACTGTTTTAGTCTTGGGCGGTTGAACCCCTCACTGCACTCAGGACTCAGTCTTAATTCCCTCGCTTCGCTCAGGAATTAACTTATAACTCCCTCGCTACGCTCAGGAGTTAAATTATGAGTCCTTCGTTACGTTCGGGATTCAATTCGCTCCCGTGACATAAAACAGTGCTTTATCCCCTTAATGTATAATCTACTATTATTTGTCTAGTACCAAATTTTTTTTAAAGTAGAAATTGGCATATGATGGGGCATCCAGATTATGTGATTTTACCCCAATTTGTCAGCCCAACATGTCGAAGTCATAATTGGACGTAGCATACAGATGTAACAACTGCAACTACAATTTCATTCAGTGTGGCCAGTTAATAGTAAGAAAGCGAAAATTGCCGCATTCAAACGGTCCTGCGAAGCGGGCTGCAAGATTGTTACTAACCGATGAGATAGGGCAAGACAGCATGTCTAACATGGGACGGCCGCGACATACAAAATCACTTAATCTGTATACCCCATAAAAGACGGCAGCTCGTATTCAGCCAATTCAACTCGTAATTTCCTGTTGCAAACACGAAGTTTTTGTATGTGTCTCAAATAGTTTGCGTTTTTTTGGTGGAGAAATACACTTGCGATTCTGTTTAGATAAAAAACGGCGGGAAATCGTAAATATTTTCACGTTGTGCAACGATATTTAAAGTTTATATATACACTCAGAGGCAATGAAAACGGGTCACTTCCCATGGATTACTTTACAAAGTGACCCGTTTTCATTGCCTCTGAGTGTAATTACCAATGCAAACTATGAAGGTACGCTACCTCAGAGGCAATGAAAACGGGTCACTTTGTAAAGTAATCCATGGGAAGTGACCCGTTTTCATTGCCTCTGAGTGTATATTTTTTTAATTCCCCCATTTTTGAGAAACGCACTATATTAGCCTCAGCCGGAATGGCAATTGCAGGCTTCGTATTATAATTAAACGGACTCGCAAGCTCGTCCGTTTAAACAAATACTCAGCCTGCAATTGCCTCCTTCCCGGCCACGGCAATAATGTACTATTAGCGACTCCTAAATAAAATTAGGAAGTTTAGAGGCCACTGTAGAATCGGGGCCGGTACATACAACTTATTGTTATAATCAGGTACCTACTTACTCGCTAAAGCAGCTTGCAAGTATGTTTTATTATTGACAGCATGTGCCCAAGTAACTGTGGTTAGATTTCGCAAGGTTTCTTCATCGCCTAGAACGGTTGAACCTGCAACAAAAAACACACAATTGAAAACTACCATTTTAGTAGGTATTTTTGACACTGGCAACATTCACGATGTCAAAATCACTTGTCTCAGCTGTGCAACATCCTCCCATTTGTTAACGTGTTGAAAGTATTGAATATTAGTTAAACAATTCATCGTTTTTGTATGATGTTGTAATATCACTGACTTTTTGCGTCTCCTGACATCTTGAAGCGGTAATTACCGTGCAGCTAACACTATAAATAATAATGAAAACAATATTTAGTTAAAGCAATGACAGTTCACGTTCACTTGACGTTTATGAATATGGATAAAATCAGATAAATGTCATGTTCATGGTACACTAGTGATGTGACATGAAGTATAATTGGATTCAACATGATACCGAATGTCTAGGCAATGTGATATCGAAATTGTAATTTTATTTGGCATATAAATAAAAAAAGGGGTAAGTAGTTAAGGTGAGCAAGTATGTAGAGCCTTATCACACTTGCGATTTCCAAGCGTATTTTGTATGAAGGCGATCACGCAGCGTGTTCGCCGCGACTGATAATTGTATAGAAAATACGCTCGCAAATCGCAAGTGTGATAAGGCTCTTAAAACTGAGCAGTTGAGACATTATTATCTTATATACAGACCAACAATACACCATATATTTATTAAATTACACCTAGGTACTGTCTGAAACTTTTTCACATTTATTCCATAACCCATTATAATAAAATGTTGATGGCTGCCAGTGCCAATCTAGATCAAACATCAAAGCATCATAAACACCTTTCATGTAGCGCTTTCTACGTCTAAAACCAAAGTGTCCCAAGCACTATACGTGCAATAATACTAGTAATTATGTTAATAACTGTACATAAGGTTCAAATCGAAACGTTCTGTTTTTTGAGTTATTTCTTTTTTGTTTCTGTATTGATGTACCTAATACTAAATCGACCAAACGCGTTTGAAGTTATTCACTGCGGTAACGGTTTTAGTTCGGACAGGATGGTGTCGAATTACTAAATATCGATTACGTATTTTACTTACATCGATTTTCCATTCTCTGCGTTCTGTGTCTTATATTTAGGTAAAGCCGGGGATCGATTTTTGAATCTCACCAAGTGACTAATTCTCACCGATGTGAGTGATTTCCGAAAGTTCGTATTTTTGAAACTCGCCGGTGACTAACATTTGTCATACCTATGATGTCGATTTACGAGTGCCCCTACCCACTCGTAATTGAAATCACCATGCGATTGTTTTTGACAGTTGACGTTTGTGACATCTGCCAAAAGTACCAAAGTATGTTTTTCGGAAAAAATAGCAGCGGGGCTCGATTGTGATATTTGTGATTGCGACGATTTATTGAGAATATAAATAAGCGGCCGAGTGCGTGTCGGACCACGCACAACGAAGGGTTCCGTGCCTATTAAAAAGATCGTATCGTTACTAAAATCTTATGGCACTTACGTCCTTTTCTTTAACCCGACGAACGCGCGTCGTCTGTAGTACAGTCGACAACACAGCTAAGTGACCATCGGAAATCTAATCTGACCTTAAGTGCATTGTAATAAGGTTCTAGGTTTTCACGGTATGGTTAGTTAGGTGTGTTGCTGTGTGTACAATGTGTAAAGGGCTTATAACCCAACTCCGCTCCCTAAATTCAGGTAAGTGTCATGAGCCCTTTACTATTTTCCGTTAGTAACACACGTGTGTTACTAGCGCGGTCGACGGGTTAAGGGAGGCAGTTTTTTAGAAATATCTCAAAAACCTTTGAACCGATCTTGTTCAAGACAATTTTCGCTGAAAGAATTTAGTAAGTCCATGATTTTTTTCATATTTTTATAGTTTTAGAGTAAAATGCCTGTGACATACGGACGGACAGACAGACAGACAGACATGACGAATCCATAAGGGTTCCGTTTTTTGCCATTGGGCTACGGAACCCTAAAAATAGCAAGCCAGGAGGAGTACATTATGATGACGGACACGGACAGCGACGAAGACGACGACGTTCCTCACCGTCAACATAATCCAGCTGCGGTAGGCGTCGCAGAAAGAATTCATCACGAGCAAGCATTTGCGATATCTAATGCGACATTTAATAGTTATTTACGATACAAGTGCCAAAAATAGGAAATTCGCAACGAGAGGTGATATATTAAAACACGACCGAAGGGAGTGTTTTAAATCGACAAGAGTTGCGAATTTCCTATTCGCACGTGTATCGTACAACGTTTTACTGTACATATGGCTCTTTAAAGTTTCGGTCTCTGACTGACATTGTAAAATTTCTGCATGTTGGTAAACAGCGTGTGGCTTTCAAAAATACGGCTCTTGAAAAATGGTGACATAAAAGTCATCGGTGATAATTTTAGTCACCGGTGACGTTAATATCACCAGTGAGATTCAAAAATCGCACTCCAGGTTAATGAAGTAGGGAACTTAGAGGCAATCCGTTTATGAACCAGTCGAGATCCTTCTGATACCAGATAATTCTGCTAAATATCAAACGAAACCTGATGACTGCATCAATTTATGCCAATTCAGCCGGAATAGTTTTATAAATTACGATTATTCAGATGCTCTGAGATCATCCGGACATGCCGCATTCGAGCGGCTCGACCCATATTTATATTAACTTATCCTAATATTTTTAGACTCGAAAGGTTTATTAAATGAACATGTATACATATAATACACCAGGTAGAGATCTTGGGAAAACTAAAGTTAGATACAGTTTCATTAAGTTTTCCTTACTTACTCACTGTGTGACGTGAGAGGCAACGACGATGTCTTGATACGTGTCGAAACGGTGATATTTCTTTCTAAGTATTGAAAAGTTTTATTTTGTTCGGTTCTGTACATAATTCGATTTTTTGATTTGCAAGTTTTCCTTATGCCGTATGGGATAGGAATACCTACTATTCAAAAACGAGTGTAAAAAAAAAAAATAGGTTATTTGTTCGGCGCTTCAAAATCGGGTCCGCCTGAAGCAAAGGGGGCACAATATTGTAACACCTATTTATTATTGTTTTATCGTAATTAATACGCTAAAATAAGCATGTTTTGTATGAAAAACTTTTTCCTGTATTAAAAAATGGCCGAGATATTTGACCTCAAAGTCAATAGTTGTGTCATTACTGGTTCTGGCGCTTCGCCGGCCGCTGCCGCGGCACGCTCGCTTCGCTCGCTTGGCTCGCGTGCTTAGGGTCGCGGTACACCACACTCCTCCTCGATTCGCTCGTCGTCGTTAACCTACACCGACCTGCCTGAGAGGTCCAATATCTTGGCCGTTTTTAATTTCAGAGAATTTTTTTTCTACAAAACATGCTTTTTTAGCGTCTTCTATACGATAGCATCATAAAAAATTGGTATCATAATGACACCAACCCCTTCAAAATTTCAAAGTCCTGCGCCCCCTTTGCTTTAGTTCAACCCAAAATCGTGCTACACCTACCTTTAATAATGTTTTGCCGAATATGTATATTTGAAGAGGTTTAATGCGTACATAGATTTGATTAGATTAGATTATTTATTTCATGATAAAAAATTACATTACAGATTTGCATACATGTCAAAAAAATTATAACTTTAACAGATTTCTAAATTGACCAGTAGGCATATCTTTAAAAACATTTATGTGTAATTCAGCCCTATACATATGTACAAGTAAACATTTGATCCCGTTATATGTATAATTTAAAACATAGGTACCTAAATATAGTAGATTGGGCAAGGGGCTAAAATAAGCCATATTACCACGAGATGGTTATTTTGTGAGATGGAAAATTGTTCGAGTGGTAATATGGCTTTTAGACCAGATTTATACACTCTACTTTTCACTTAGACTGCGAGAAAATAGTGAAAACAAAGATTATCCATCCAGAATCAATAATTAATTCTACAGCGAAAAGATTGTTCAATTTGGCGGCATGATTTTTTTAATAAACTACACACACACTAACACAGATACAAAATATTGACACCACGAATAAACGCCACTTACCGTATATGGCCGGGTCCAAACGGCCGAGCGCGGCGGACAGCATACGCTGCATAAGATAAAGCGAGATAGACAGCAGTCTATCCCGCTCAATCTAATAGCTTATGTCATGTTTGCAGGCGTTTGGACGAGGCTATAGATGGTCAAAGGCGTTTTTTTTTTAATGATTGTGAATTCGGGAATAAAAAACGTCTAATATTTGAAATTTATTCTGTTGGGTTAAAGAACATTTTTTTTTATAATCCAGGCCATAAACATTATAAAAAAAAACTGTTTCTTGATTGGTTGATTTTAATATATAGCTGTATTCTGATTAGTTAATAGCAAATACAAATGGTTAACAGTTGTGATTGGTGGTAATCGCAATACGTTGAAGTGTTTTGATTGGTCAAATTGAAATGTTTTAAAATCATAAATATGTTTACATATTTTCCCTAGGGGCTAAATGTACTACTTTAGCCCCGCTATCTAAGCCTAATATGCCACACTTTTCCAGCATGAGAAGTGAAAAGTTTATTTCTGTGCATTTTCCACTAAACTATTCATTTTGAGACCGTATCTGGATTAAAGTTATAATCGTAATCTAATCATTCGTTTTATAAAACTTAGCAGGACATCTAAACAAACGTGAAGAAGAATCAGTATAGTATTTACCAGGCGGGAGGTTGGATCCGGAGTCAGACGTACATTCTACGATATCCTTAAAGCCCTGCGGCAAGCAGCGTTGGCAGACGCCGGCGCAGAGCCACCGGCACCGCCGCTCGGGGTCCCCTTCTGGTGAATGTGCGATGATGGCTCACTAAAGCTTCCTTGCAATTCATGACACCTGCCATACTTCGTGTCCCAGGTATGGCAAAGACGCAGTAAAAACTGCCGTCCGTATCTAATTGGTAGATTCAAATGTTTTGTTAAACATCCGCCTGCCATTTACCATAAAGACTCCGATTTTATGCATGTAATAGATTTCTGTGGCTTTTACATGCATGACACATGCAGAAGAATGCTTCTACATTAATTATATTTTCTCAAAAATGGCCCGCAAAGTGAACATAACTCGCTACATATTGCAAGGTAAAGTGTATAGTTTAAGGTCAGACCTAAATTAAAAAATAAAAAACATTGCAGGCCGCCTGGAATGTTATATATAAATTCCTTTATTTGTCGAGTACCAAATTTTTAAAAAAGTAGATACTGGCATATAACAGACGGCACAGCTCGTATTCAGCCAATTCAAACCGTATTTTTCTGTTGCAAACACGACGTTTTTGTATGTGTCTCAAATAGTTTGCGTATTTTTGGTGGAAAAATACACTTGCGATTCTGTTTAAAAAAAACGGCGGGAAATAGTAAATATTTTCACGTTGTGCAGTGATATTGAATGCTACATTTACACGCTTGCGGTGGCTTGGCAAGCGTCCGCAAGCTCCAAGCCTTCACAAACGCTTGGATGGCATTTACACGCTTGCGAGTGCGTTAGTGTGGTCCGAATAGGCAAGCATGGCAGACGTGGAAGTTGTGTCGGCCATTGCGTTCGGCTTGACATATTTCGCTTTGGTATGCCTCGAGAAAGGCCAAGGTTTGGTCGTTTTTGACCCCTTTCGGGGCACTATGTCCAAGGGTCAGAAAAGTCCAAGGGGTCAATAGGTCCAAGTGTCAAAATGTTCAAAGAGTCAGTATGTCCAAGGAGTCAACATGTCCAAAGGTCAAAACGTCCAAAGATTCTATATATCCAAGGGTCAAAATGTCCAAGGAGTCAATAGGTCCAAGTGTCAAAATATCCAAAGAGTCAGTATCTCCAAGGAGATTGCGCTTGTGGAGGCTTGCCAAGCCACCGCAAGCGTGTAAATGTAGCATTAAGTTTATATAAATTTAGTATTTTTTATTCCCCCATTTTTGAGAAAAGCACTATATTATTAGCCTCAGCCGGAATGGGAATTGCAGGCTTCGTATTATAATTAAACGGACTCGCAAGCTCGTCTGTTTAAACAAATACTCAGCCTGCAATTGTCGCCTTCCCGGCCACGGCAATAATGTACTATTATTAGCAAGCTGAGTGTGTCTTGAGCTGAAGATGACTTTTAAGAACCTTGATACATACCTACACAAGGCATGACCATCAAAAAACCTTGTATTTATGTATATTCATTATAAATATTATAATACATTTTTATAAGCTCGCAGTGGTAGGTAAGATACAAACCTTTTATTTTTCTAAACGTGTGTAATTGGAATATCACAAAAATAATAAAATAAGCCGTCTATTTAAAGTTTCGTCCATTGTTTTCATAAGTACTTAAGTATTTTATATTCTACATCCGGGTTTGCATGAGGCTTTACAAAATGGTAAGTCTCCCCCGCCTAGGAAGTGGGATTTTGCGGGACATGCGGATGGTGGGATTTTATTTGACGCGTAGCGGGCAGTCATTACCAGTTTATAGCCAGGTATGACACAATATTTATTTGTTGCCAGAAATGCAATTTAGAAAAAAAAAATTAGAAGATTTTTTTCAATTTTCCACTGATCGAAATTTGGAATTTCGTTAGCGGACGTTTCTGCTTAATAAACATTTACTGTATACAATGTAGACCTACTTTATGGGTGAATTGCAAAAAAAATGTACATTCCAAAATTGGAAATGTCCTCCTACTTCAAAAGTCTATAAAAAAATAAGTATTGAAGTAACACGTATTCCAGATGTGCTTTCACGTAGTCTTGTTCATAGTTTAATAGGATTTGTACAGTTTTACATTATAACTTTGATAAGAATATGAACAAAATGCATTCATGAAAAAAAAATATTTTGCTCCCATACACATTTTATCTGTCTTTTGTGTAACAAACAGTAATCAAAAAATCATAACTTTGATTTCAACAGCTCTGGCTAAGAAATGTGCTTGTGGTCTGCTTAAAACCATGTAAAACTGCAAGGAAATGGTTTTTCAGGTCTCTAGAACAAATATTTTAGATCAATATCTTATATCAAAGTTCGGGGAAAAATTTCGTTCCTTTGTGTCACGTCAGCTGTGTTACTACATTTTGCGCTTTATTGCAGATAAGACCGCAACCGTAACATGTTTATGTCGGATTAACAGAAGCGCATGTGTCGATAACCATATTCGTTTTTATGTTGTGGCACGAAATATTGTGTTATGTCTTATATAGGAAATTTCTTTATAGGTAATCGGCTGGGCAGATTCGAATTTTAAAATACCTTTCGGTTTTTTTTAATTTGGTTCCCAACGCCAATTTTGCTTCGTTTGTGTGACTTTTTTGTGTCATTTGTGTGACGTTTAGGTGTTACACAAAAAATGTTTCTATACAAATTACCATTCAATTGTTTACTTTGTGTAACATTTTTGTGAATGTTACTCTGCGTTACGTACAATTTTTTTGCAAACCACCCTTATAACAACCTTGTGGTTAAGAGCCTTATCACACTTGCGATTTCCAAGCGTATTTTGTATGAAGGCAATCACGCAGCGTGTTCGCCGCGACTGATAATTGTATAGAAAACACGCTCGCAAATCGCAAGTGTGATAAGGCTCTAAGATAGATAAATAACTAAAAACTGGCGTGACGTAAATAGTTATGTACTTAGTTAGGTAGTTTCGTTGAGGTCAAATCATAGCCAGCTGTATGCAATGTCCAAAACGATACAGTTTGATTAAATTGATTATGATAAATCACACTTAAATTGTGTCAATTTTTTAATACTCTTACAGTTGCATTTGAATTTCAAATGAAAATGTAATCGTGCCTATGTCATTATTGCACACATTTTCGGAAATTTGATGACTCGGAATGATTTGACAAATCCTTGTTCTCCAAATCGGTTAGCTATATATCTCAACATTCTTAAATAAATGGGATATCCCAATTAAAGTCAATTACACAATTTACACCGAACTGCTATTAAGCGTATGTGTGTGTGTGTGTGTGTGTTTCGTTAGAATAGCACATATTTATTAGATATGCCAAGTGTTTAAATATATATATTTAAACGAATGTTATTATGTAAACTAAATATCTTTTAGATTTATTGATGACTATATAACTGTATTTTGTAATACATATAATAAAATTACACCTTGACGTGTTTAGTATTGTCATGCAATCCGATAACTTCGATTAGTAATTTCCTGTTTCCTCAAATGTATTTTACTGTACAGTAATATGTCTAATAACACTAACCTGACAATGCCAGGACGATCAAAATTTGTAGAAACATAATATTCACTTTTGTTTTAGATCACTTAAGATTTCATATTGTGGGGGTGTCACCGTGTCGCTCGTTGGTCTTGCAATAGACGCTGGGGCAAGAGCACCTGCTTATTGCTAAATTGACCAATTGCTATATGACAACTTGATTGCGATGGATGTGCTCTGAGATGGACCAAGGACTGGGGGAAACGTGTCCTCTTATCTGCCGTATTTAGACTATGTAACCACCCATCTTTTTTTTACACTACTGCCCTGGTTAGTGCTATCTCAGTCACTGACAAAATATTCAAAAGTATCAATTTTTACAGAATATTGTTGTATGATTCTGTAAATTATGAAATAAAAAACGAAATTAAGTAAGTACAACTTACTCGTATTTATATATATAATTTCATATTTCCACTAAGTAGTCTATACTACCAATCTTGACCAATTCTCATTGCTATCAGTGAGAATTAGTCAACCGTCCATATGGAGAAGCTTGTATCCAGCTGTGGGACGGATAATATTTATTCTTAGTAAATGTTAGTCTTACTAGTTCATTCTGATTCCCGTGGGATTCGGTTATTTGGACCACCAGTAAAATACTACTGCATGTAGTATTACTGTAAATATTACTCAAAACATATTTTTTATTATTTTTTTACAAACAAACGTACATTATACCGGCGTTTCAACGCTAGCAAAGTACATACCGAGTTGTTGACGATGAAAGAATAAGTGCAAGCCACGTCTTTGTACCAACCTATGTCACCCTTAACTATGCTGCACACACTCGAGGTCAGTATTGTTAGGGACTGCAAGTTTGCTTATGACACAGATTCAAGTCAATGTAGACTCTAAATCTTCGAGTGTAGGCAACAAGCGTAGTTTCATATTTTTGCTCACGTGTCAGTTACAAGAGTGAGCGAGTTATTCAAGAAACGTGCAGACTACCGTATGTCTGATCTAGAATGTTTTTTCTAGATTTTTCTTCGGAGATTTCTAGGTGGCCCGACTACATTTAAATAGATATAAATATACTTCATTGCTAAATAGCAATGAAGTATATTTATATCTATTTATGATTTTATTTTTTTTATTCATGATTTTATTTTCAAACTCCAAGAGCCTATTTAAATAAAATGTCATAATGAACTTGTAATATTTAGTAAAGAATGGCGATATTTTGTTTATTTTTGTTTGGCTATAAAAAAAAAGGTTAGTTAGCAATTGGTAATAGAGATACCTAATTCTGATTTTAACACCAAACTTTCTCTTTATAAACAATTAAGTGTCAAAAAAATATTTAGGTAATAAAGGTAACGTAAGGTAGGTTTTTTACTAAGTAGTTTGACATCGTTTTGAGGGGTGATTGATGATTATCTTATTGAGTTTGTTATGTTATTTGGATATTACAGTAAACTGGGTTAAATAAAACAAAGTGATTCAGTTTTGAGGTTCCATGTCATTTGTATATTATAAAATATTCAGATGAACATGCAAATCAATCAAATGAGTATCAGTTTATGACTACATTAAAGGTGTATACATATGTTGCAGCGTAGACTATGAGTTCTTAAATATATATAAATATATGTAGGTAGGTAGGTATTTTCAGAGTTACGAACATCACACAATAGTACATTTAGATACAAGGGAGCTAAGTATGTTGATCATTATATTCATTATGTTCGAGGCGGAATTGTTTACGCGAGCCGAGGATGTGGGTAATTATCAAAGCTCCCGCGTTTCATGCTACTTTTTTCAACACATTTACGAGGAATAAATCATTTTCATACATTGAAAATGTTAAAGGGTCCTTTGAAGTAATTTGTTATTTTCTTAGTTCTTGGTGGTAACAGGTTTCATCGCCAAGAATTTCCAGTGGCGTCAATTCTATTTATCACTTTTCTTTTCAACACGAGTCAACATTTTTGATAATTATCAAACACGTATCAACAATGTTTACAAATATTTGTGAAATTACCTATTGAAAATGGCGCGCAAAATGTATTTTCGTGAAGTTCGCGCAGTGCGCGGACAGGTATTAAGGCGAGACTTAGATGAAATCTCTAATCAGTATTTTGTTATTCAATACAAATTCATGTAAAATGTTATCAAAAATAAGTAATTTTCCTGAATTAAACATTTTCATATCATATCCAAGAAGATTTACCCTACGAATAAAAGATTTACCTGATTAATTCATTCACAAAAGTTTAATATGTAAGAGCCCAATTGCAGAGAATTAAAAAAAAACAACCCGGTTAAATTAAAAAGGCACCGTGTTCATACATACACCTTGCTGCAAGGTGCCAACGTGTCTTAAACGGGATATACTAACCATAAAACACGACTGCCGTAATGTTATAAAATACGCGTGTTTAACACCCAGAATTATGAGCCTAAAAGCGACGTTATAAGAGGCGCGTTACACTAGCAAATGTGTTGAAAATACATTTATTTGTCTTTCCTCTGGAAACATCTTTTTAATAATTACGTTTCAAACAGCTTGACAACTATGCACAGAAACATACATTTTGCCAGTAAATCTTAGATACTTGATAAAGTGACACAACTTTATATCTTTTATAAGTATACCTACCTAAATACTACATTTAAAAGAGATGATTAATCGATAAATATTACGAAATACCTACCAAGTGTATTTTTACGAGTTTTATACAACTTTTAAATGACAATACATACCTAAATTTGTATAAACTGTTCATATTATGACATTTAATATCATGTAAATATATATTAAAATTTTATAAAAATATACTATCCGTAGTACCTAATTACCTTTGGTACCTAATTAGGTACGTAAAAAAAATATTTGGTTCATCATGACTCGGTTTTCAAGTCACTGTAGTATCTACCTAAATAGCTATGGTACCTAATTGGGTACGTAATAAAAATGTTTGGTTCATTATAACTCAGTGTTCAAACCACTGTGTGTATACTCATATATTAAGTAAGTGGGTCGTACAATATTGGTCACGTAACGACATCCTTTTTTATAACTAGGCACCTAAATACTAAACAGTATTCCTGAAAACGAAACAAAATATGTACTTATCTATGAAATAGGTGTCGTGTAAGAAACCGTTTCTTGGATATTGATACCAACCATGGATACTTGGAATTCGTACGGTCGAGGTCATAAATACGTTTACACTTTTGCACCTTATTGCCTTGTAATAAGGTGCAAAAGTGTAAACATATTTATGACCTCGACTGTACAGCACTAGCTATTCCTTTGATGAGCAGCAAAAAGTGGCATTCTTAAATAATTATTATATTTAGTATGTACAACTATAATTAACTATCAATATAAAAAAAACTTCTAAATATATTTTAATACAAACTGTACAAGATGTAAAATTAAAAACTGATGGATACTTATATTAACACTTTATTTTGCAGAGATTAATGGAGGGTTGATGTAATGTCACTATTTATACTAATTTGTAAAGTGTTGGATAGATAAATTATACACAATAACTGCACGGCTATCACAAGACGGCGCGCGAGCTCTCTCGATTTTACTCGCAGTATCCGTCTCTCTCTTATTAGAAAACTTAGAAAGAGAGGTATAAGTGCAAGAAAAATCAAAAGAGCTCGTGCGCCGTCTTGTATAGCCGTGCTGTTAAAATAAAAAATGATGTAACTAAGGTCGAGTTTACGAAACGGCGTAATGTTGACGCCGTAAGTCGCCTGACAGCTCGCGCGCCATGTCGCGAGACAATACGCCTATGCATAAACGAAGTATTATTCGGCGGACCTCGCGGCCTAAACGTGATGCTCCGTATTATAAGAAGCCTGTTATTGTGTAAAATACTAGTTGTTCTACTATTCCGTACGAATTCAAAATCCGTATGTTTTATGATTAAATTGAAGGAAATGTTGAGTGCGCCTAACAAATTACAAATAGCGACGAGACACATAAACATGCAGTTCAACGCCAGCGTTCAGGCTCTACTACTTACCTCTATACACCCTAATTTTTAGCTACATGGAATTCTGACAGACGGCAGTTTAACGTTTCAGGGATCGTATACATTTTTATTACTTACTTTATTATCAATATCACAGTTAAAAATGCATGCATGAAATTGTATTTTATTGAGGAATCTCAAAGTGGTAAAGATAGGTATATCCTTCACCTATACACAAGTGAATTAGTTGTACATTTTCTTTCAAAAGGAAAAGTATAAAGGTTAAAAATATTTTCTCAAACATGCAATGAAATATTGACGTTGTGTTCTTCATAATGGGCTTCGAAGTGTCACGTTTCGGGCGGAGCGAGACGAGTAATGGCATTTCATACCAAATTGGAGGCCTAGGCCAGCAAGATGGTCTTTTTTAATTTCCATTCCACAATTTGTGGCACAGGAACACGGCATCTGCCACGAAAATTAAAGTTTGATTTCTTGGAGTTTTTTTATTTATTTCATTGCATGTTTGAGAAAAGCACTATACATACCTCGGCGTGAAAAATGGTTGCCAGCCTCATAATTATCCGACCTCGCTACGCTCGGCCGTCTATATGTGCCTACTCGGCCGGCAACCCCTTACTTCCCGGCCTCTGTAATAATGTACTATTGTTCGAATGGAAAACTATACTCCAAGTAAGGCAAGGCAGACAAAAATATTTGGTATTTATTTATAGTTGCTAGTTGTTGTTCGAAGTTTTTGTAATTATATACCTCTTGAATATTTGTCCACCCTGAAGAACCTAGTATTTTTTAAGTACGAGTATGTGAATGGAACACCACACGGTACATAATATTATAATAATCAAATCTTAGACCAAAGGTTTTAATATAGGTATATATGCGCATTGTTCGAATGATACCCACAGCAATTTGCGTTTTCCTCAGAAAAGTTATTTCTATGTCCAAATTGTGCAATTTAAAATTAAACCAGTTATGTTTAAATAAATGACATATTATTATATTCGAAAATGCAAATATTAATAAAATAATTCATATTCCATAACATACATTAATAAATTGTATAAAATAAATTAATTTAAACTATTGTAGAATGTACTCTTTTATTATTTATTATTATTATTTTGTAGTACAATATAATGTATGTATAATAATGTATAATATTAAGTTAGTATGTAGCATGTTTTTGTATGCTGAAAGGCAAAACATAGTGGAGCAATATTCTAATTCATGTATGTACCTATGTTTACGAAATAAACACTATTGACTATTGCGTATACATCTTGATATATATTCCATACATATATTATCTATTATAGATAACTATTATATTTTGTTAATAAAGTATGATATGAGTAATTATGAGTATTTTTTTTCTTTAATTTTTTCCACAGATTCAAAGAGTATTTTTGACCTGGCCATACTAAGAAACGTCAGAATTCCATGGAAATATAAATAAGGGTGGGTACAGCTATAGTCCTCAAAAAGTTCCGTGGGTAGTATAGTTCTATCACGTTGTTAACTACTCATCTTTGCGCGCGGCTGAATGTGTGCGAGCGCGTGTAACGGCTACATGCAGGCGCTCTCTACTAGGTACATATGTAAATCTGACACCTAAATGACTATCACAGTTTTAAAAATATTAATCTCTTTTAATTAATGTACTCACCTAAAGTATTTTAATCATCTAAGTAATACAAATATTTGTGAAAAAAATCACCCCCTCTATCATATCTACAGGTGCTTAGTTGGAAAATGAATAAGAAATAGGTAGAGTATAATTAACTTATTTATTTACCTCTCCAAGTCAAAATAATGTGTGAGTAGCGAACAACCATCGGTTCAGTAAATATAATGTGTGACAATAATTAAAGTTTAAATCAATATAGGTATATAGGTAGAGTGCCTAGGTACATTTTCGAGACTCCGTAGCCACGCACGTACAGGCTCTGCTAAATATGTAAGTTCTGTGTTGGGGACCTACTGACAGTAAAATTCTAAATAAAGCGTAAAATTACACACATTATTTTAACCCACAACTTTTAATGTTTAATTCAAAGTTAGACTTCAATAAAGTACCTGATACTTCCCCACATTGACCTTTTAATTATACTGTTCTGTGACTTATACGTGCGTACTGCTCTATAAAGTATATACCTATGTCTTTCAAATATGTTACAATATACTATGTAACTACGTAAACAGTGTTGGGCGTAATGCATTACATTTGTAATTGCATTACATGTCATGCAATTACGAGTAATGCATTACACGTGTAATTGCATTAAGTACATTGCAATTACGAGTAATGTATTACACGTGTAATTGCATTACATGTAATTTGAATTACTTCGTAATTTGTAATTGCATTACATTTAATGCAATTACGAGTAATGCATTACACGTGCAATTGCATTACATTGCTATTACGAGTAATGGATTACACGTGTATTGTAATGCATTACGCCCAACACTGTTACAAATTAGCATTTTAAGGAAGTACGGGTACGATACGGGCCCAATTTTAGACTTAGAATTTAAGTAGTATAGCAAAAAGGGCCCGATTTTAGGACAACATTTTTGTTAAAAAAAACGCATTTTAACTACTTTTTAATCATAACTTTAAAGAATACATTAAAATAAGCATCTTTTAGTGATGTAATACACTTTTTGATTAACTTGCCCGTTTAAGGCTAAAGCGGTCCAAAGTTGCAAACGGTTGTTTATGAAAAAACTTGAATAAAACAAAGATGCTTATTTTAGCATGTTCTATGTGATTCAGTAATAAAAAAAAAATCCAAGTCCCTGGTTCTAGTAATCCTATGGCCGAACTCGCAACTTTGGAACTCTTCTTAAACGGGCAAGTTAATCAAAAAAATGTAATCAATAAAAGATGGTTATTTTATGTATTTTTTAAGTTCTAATCAGAAAGTAGTAAAATCGCGAAATATATTTTTAAGTCCTAAATACCGCAAGCAGTTTTTTTTTTCAACTTTTATATCCGCCATTTTAAACTGACGCGACAAAATATTTTATATACCTAATTAACGGTTAAGAAATGCGACCTGTGGGCGAGAACAGCCGGAAATCTGGACAAACGCTGAAACGAAGACTGTTCGCTCACTCGGTCGATATTGAAAAATGTTTTATTAAATAATTGTAATTTGTTATTTTACGAAGTAATGCATTACAAATTTAATTGCATTCGTTTTTTTAATTTTGGAGAAGCGTAAAACTCTACCCAAAGGGAAGGAAAGTTACTTTTTCTACTCCTGTACCGTTATTTGTCATTTATATAGGCTCTAGCTCAAATACAATGACACCGATAATAAGTCGTCGAAAAACTCTATGCTCTATGGCCCATAAACGCACTGTTTAGTGTACTTTTATGTATGGTTCATACATTTTTCATAAAAGCACTGTTTACCACGATGTCAAATCATCTATCTTTTTTTCAATCGGCCGCCATATTGCAGTGGTACCAACTTCATAAGCAAATTTTTCGAAATAAAAAGTTTTACTATCAAACATTTGTAGAACATAAATTATTTACTAAAATAAAAATAAATGATCATGTATTATGTGTATTTTACCAATTATTGGTATTATTTATAAATATAAACCGATCTGATTCGGTTCGGATCCGGATTCAGTTTGGTTCGGATGGCAAGTTCAAGGAAATAAAAAACAAAACAGACCATAAACAAGAGGTGTCCATGTGTCATATTTCTAATTTCCCACCAAAGTTCCAATTCAAAATGAAAAGACGAAAATGACGATTATGATAACTATTTGTTATTTATAACTTATTAAGATTTTATTCGTGTTTGTGAAGTGAAGAAAACTGTGTACGTTCCATTTAATTTTCCATCCATCCATTCGCCCATTTGGACGAAGAAGAAAATAACTGCACCGCTGAAGAAATTGCGTGAGTAGTTTAGAACTAACGGAAAAATTACTGCCTGAAAAGTCAAATGCTATTTATTTAGAATTAGTCGTAGAAAAAGTATTGTATGAAACGGTGTATAACTTGGTCTTAAAACGCTCGTGGCGTCTTTAATTGTGATGCTCGCCAAGGCTCGCATCGCAACTCACGCCACTCGCGTTTTAAGACCCTACTTTATACAACAGTTGCATAAAATACTATAATCGTCCATTTAGGTATGTCGCGTATTTAATAGTTTCAACCTTCGAAGCGTTTAACAACTCAGTAGTTAGCTCAACTCAATTATAAGCAGAGATCGGAAAAATTTGCGACATTGTTTGCAATTATGTGGACATGACTCCAAAATTAATCAAAATGTTAATTAATTATTCATTGAAAGGTAATTTGAATTATTGGAGATAATAGTTTATTTATAAAGTGCTTATAAGCACGTATATACTATAATAACTTTAAAAAAAATGACGTTACGACGACAATGAATTACATAAATAATTATTAGCAAAAGGTTGGTATTTAAAATGGGTATCGTTTCCGTAAATATTTATATACAATAAATAAATAACGATTTTAAACTGACACGATTACTTACACTAGAAAAAAAATTGAAAAAAATACTGATTTTTTTTTTTATAAACCTATACTTTAACAAACTTTTGTATTTATTGACTAGGAATCAAATTATATGTCAAGTAAAAAAATAATTAACTGAATAACATTTTGATTGTTTTTGGAGTCATGTCCACATAATTGCAAACAATGTCGCAAATTTTTCCGATCTCTGATTATAAGTTATGAAAGGGCGTAATATGGGTTAAATGAGAATTACAAAATGTAATTTGTAAGCATTACATGCATTACATTACAAATTACATTTTGTAATTTGTATTGCAATTACATTTTGCCCCACACTGCTACGTATGTAATTTTCTTAATAATCAGGACTATATGGCACAATTGTATGATCAATTAAAATACATTCTGCCTAATCTTACTAACTTAGGCTAGCCAACTTTTGTAGATACTACTCCACTTTCTCAGTGAGCCTAAATTAATCTAGGCCTTAGGGTTAGTTTTTTTTTTAAAACCTATTGTTTCATCATCAATACCATTGACATAAATAAAGTAAATAAACTCACAATGCCGAACAAAAATGAGAAGAAATGTGCACCAAAATGAAGACTCTAGCTACATTTCAATAGTTTATTTTACTGATTTAAAAATGTCATGTTCGTCTATTATACACTTTTTATCCCACCATGGAATATAGTATTGGGACATTAAATTAGATTGACTGAGAATTGTGTTAAAAAATCACGGTTTGCTTTTATAAAAATTAAATTGTACTTACCTACTATATCATGATTGTCTGTATTTGTCCAAGCGATACTTATATAACTAGGTACTTGTCATGTTTTTCGTGCAATCAAAATAGCGTCACATAATTCAATTAATTTTACGTCACATAAACAACATAGCCTTACTTCCAACTCAAAAAATATTTAACTCCGGACCAAATAACAATGTGTTCAAAAATCTACATAATATTAAAATACCACTATAATATCAACCCAAACTAGACAAATAATTACTAGTGGTACAACTAGTAAGCTCAATAATCTCGTAACTGTCATAGACCGCCCAGCATCAAACATGTTACCTACTTAATCAGTCTTCAATCTGGCGCCACACACGAGCGATGCGGTCGACAAATACGTTCAATATCACATATCAACATGAAAATTCTGCGATCACAGATTGTTTAGTTTCATCCCCGCACCCTCCGAGTCCTTGTCACCGTGCACCTTTAGTTCTGTGTCAGCGCGGTTGTTCAGTTTGGCCGCTTCGTCCTCGGCGTGGTCCTTCGACGGCGACAGCTGGTGTCGGCGGCCGCAGCACGTGGCGAGCGCGAGCAGCACGAGCAGCAGCAGCGCGGCGCTCGCGCACACGGTGGCGCCCCACTCGTGCACGACGCGCGCGGCCGCCAGCTCCTCCATCACGCTCGCCTCTATATGGACGCTCTGCTCCACCCAGAATATCGGGAAGAGCATTTTTGGCACGTTCTCGTAAAGCCTGCAATTTAATGTTATGGTGATTAACACTTGTGCTTTACAACAAAATAGTAGATTGTACAACAAGTGCATAAAGCGCACCATTTTACGCGAGACGTTTATAAACGTCTCGCGTAAAATGGCACATACAAGCGAGCTTGCGAGTGAGGATGGATATAAAATCGAGTGTAAAACGTGTTTTATGGACGAATTGTACTCTACTTACACTTAAATTTGCGAGGAAATGAAATGAATTTTTGAAGTGAAAACTTCTTTAGCTTAGCGGCGCTGAGGACTTTTTGGGATGGGGATTTTTTTTGAATACACGACAGATTTTTGTGACGTCAGATGTGAAGGAGTGCTGCTAGCCGATTCGACTTCATTCAAAACTGAACGCTATTTGTAAGGGTATAAAGCCGTTAAACACTTTTTGCAATAGCATATTCTGCAAATAAATTTGTAATTTTGTCCAAGCGTCCTTCACCGTTTTGCTATGGAGCAAATTGGAATAGTTTAAATTTGGACGTTATTCCTAAAGAGATACAGCTTTGAAAAATGTTTACCAACGGCAAAAACAAATTGATATTTTGTTCGCCGCTGCCGTCTGCTGTTCTTGCAAATTCGAATAGTTCGAATTTGGACGTTATTCCTAGTGAGATAAAGCTTTGAAAAATATTTGGCAATGGCAAAAACAGATTGGTATTGTGTTTGCCGCCGCACCCAACGCGCCCGCGGGCCGTCCGCCTAAATAATTGATAATTGTTTATAAATTTGCGTCAAATTCATTTTTAGGGTGACACCGTAATACAACAACAACACAACAATGTCACGGTACAATGTCACGTGACCTGATCGAACAACTGTTACCTACAATGTTATTGAGTTTTCACTTCTGCCGGCACTCCCGGAGTGCAACCCGGTCTTTTTAGGGTTCCGTAGCCAAATGGCAAAAAACGGAACCCTTATGGATTCGTCATGTCTGTCTGTCTGTCTGTCAGTCCGTCCGTATGTCACAGGCATTTTACTCGAAAACTATAAGGTGTTTGAATACAATTTTGAGGATAGGTGTATTTTGTTAACCGCTACATAGTTTTGTAACTAAATTACTAAAAAATATTTTTTAGGGGTGCACTCCATACATAAATCTGAAAGTCAAAAAAAAAATTTCCATTGCAAGCCCATGTGTGGCACATCAATCGATAGGCCTTTCAAAATAAATATAAGGTTTCTCAGCATTTTTTTTGATTAAGTGAATAGAGTCGGAGATAATCGCCTCGAAAGTCACTAAAATTGTGTCCCCCCCTCCCTAATTTTTGAACCGTGTATTTAAAAAATATGAAATAAATCATGCTCATACGGCTTATTAAATTCTCTCAGCGAAAATTGTTTTGAACAAGATCGGTTCAAAGGTTTTTGAGATATTTCTAAAAAACTGCCTTCCTTAAAGAAAAGGACGTGTGCCATAAGATTTCAGTAACGATACGACCTTTTTAATAGGCACGGAACCCTCGTTGTGCGTGGTCCGACACGCACTTGGTCACTTCTTTTTTCAGTAAGTACAGTCGAGTTCTCCAATATATGTACACTTTTTTACCAACTCGAATGCGACCGCTAACAATTAGTATGCAAACGCGTTCGATTAGGTAAAAAAGTGTACATATATTTATGAACTCGACTGTACGTGACACCTGACTTAAGTCGTTACATACTACTCAGTAATAAAAATATTATGTTTTGTATATCTATTATAACTTATTGTTACGGTTCAAATATATTGATTACTAAAAAGAAATTTTAAAAAATAATAAATAAGACGAAATAAAAACTATAAGTTTATTTCATGAAGTTTTTACTTTGGCTGTTAGTATCCTTGCCTTGATCAGAATACTAACGAAACATAATAAAATAAAAATAAAGAGTTTATCCTATGAAGTTAAAGTTGCTCGTGTGGCTGTTGGACCGATTGCCTTGGTCTTCGACGAAGACTTTAGTTTATGCACTAGAGCATAAAAAGCGACTTTATGTCGCCTATACGCACAGCATAAAGACGATTTTTTACAGCATGAGAAATAAAAATAAATATATTAGGTACCTATATAGGTGATTTCACACTTAAGCACCTACTTATTGACTTTACGTATTTTCTTAATACTTGTTTACAAATGTATTCTACCTAGTTTTCTCACGAAAATATCACATTTGATAATATTCGTTTGATTTGCTTGAAAATTAAACCGTCTCACGCTTATTTTTGAGCGTTTCTTGCAAAGTAGGTACAACAGCCGAGGCTAAGGAAAATACGTACGAACAAGGAATAGGTATAGTGTTGGTATAGGCGGTAGGTATATAGATATCGCGTTGGTATAGGCGGTAACGCGGTGGTATAGGCGGTAGGCCCTCATGCATGTAATTTATTTTTCATCACACTTGCTCGAAAAGGGCTTCATAATGCGCAGACATACAGAGCTGTAATAGCCTGTGTTACGCCCACGGGCGTAATGGTTTTTTTTTTAAATTGTATCTGTCACTCATGCGGCAGTTACAAAGCAAAGAGGGTTTATATCAAATACGATGTCTGAAAACGTATTTATAAATACATTTAAACTTAAAGAACTACTTAAACTGAATTATTTACAGATTTAATATTTAGTGTCTATGTAAAATGTTTTTAAGTGTTTTCAAATCGTGGCTGTATACCGAAGGGTCTTTGCCATACGCGCCTCACGTCAAATTCAACAAAATGGACGACTGACATGTTGAAGTTTTTATTACGATTAGTATTAATTTCATCTAAAATGTATTTGTTTCCTCGCAAATGTGATGAAAAACATTGTGTATAACACGGGCGTAAGAATATTGCAAACTCCAGTCATCAAAAGCCCTCCGCCTTCAGCGTCGGGCTTCTGATAGACTCTTGTTCGCAATATTCCACTTACGCCCCTCGTTAAACAATGTACTAATCTGTTCAGCGAGCGAAGGTGTATTATCAAATTATCATATCATAGAACAGTTGTCAAATACACCTTCACACCCTGAACAGATTACAATTATCATGAAAAGGTTAAGCACGAATACTTTCATTTTCAATGTCCAATAAATTAAATGGTATTTTTGTAAAGTGTATGTACAGTCAAGTGCAAAAATATGTATCGACATAATCCTCTCATAAATATGTACCAAAACCTTAATCCGTTGAAGTAAGAGCGATGGGACATATTTATGAGTCAGTCGTACCCATATTTTAACACTTGACTGTACCAACACATCTACATTCAAGAGTGGATGTTTTACCTATATCTACCAGCCTTTGACATTTACCATAGCAGTCTCTATTCAGTTACCTACCATTTTTGTTTGGTTAAACAAATGATATCAGACAACAATACTCACGCGAAATTAGGACTCGGTTCAATTAGAATATTCAGCTGGAACCTTGCAGCGACTTCTAGCGGCACACCAAATTGCTGCAACAAAATTACATTTACACAAACATTTCCCGTGTAGCCAACGCTTGCTTGAAGTAATTTTAAAGCAAGAACAAAGCATACTCGTATAAAACTCTTGTGGACTTAGAGCATATTCACAGCTTAGTGTTGTGCAATCACAATTCAGGCGCATAATCGAAAGTTATCGTTATTATATTTGGAAAGTAAAAAAGAAAATATTAGGTTCATACAACTCTCTACAAGGCAGATAATGTCGAGGAAGGATTCTATAGTGGTAACATTGCCGTTACGGACCAAAATTATCGGCTGATGTGAATTGTGAACATGCCCTTTTAAATACAGTGGGCCCGAAAATGCCCGCAAATTATTAGTTATGTCAATTTTGCCAGCAGTAGAGCAGCATCGTATTCGATGATTTAAACATTTAGGACGAGAAACCATGTGGACAGATACCCACTAACAATCGAATTCATAATTATATCTTAAAATGCCTCTAATAAATAATGAGAGGGGAACTGTGCCTAGCAAGCAGTGGGTTTATAGTCCGATGATGATGATAAAAAATGTGCTTTTCTCAATCATGCAATGAAATATTGACGTTGTGTTCTTCATAATGGGCTTCGAAGTGTCACGTTTTGGGCGCAGCGAGACGAGAGATCCGTAATGGCATTTCATACAAAATTGGAGGCCTAGCAAGATGGTCTTTTTAGGGTTCCGTACCTCAAAAGGAGAAAACGGACCCTTATAGGATCACTTCGTTGTCCGTCTGTCTGTCAAGACCATTTTGCTCAGGAACGCGTAAAGGTATCAAGCTGAAATTTATATCAAATACTTAGGTCTATTGTCCCTTAGAGCTGTGAAAAAATCAAACTTGAAAGCCAACGCAATCAAAAGATACAGTCGTTTATGCTGCAAATTTTAGTTTTTCGACACTCGCAAAACCTACGGGGTACTTCCCGTGAACTCAGAAACTTGAAATTTGGCACGAAGCAACGTCGTATAGCACAGACAAAAGAAAAATTACGAAAAGTAGAGATTTTTAGTAAAATCATACAAAATAATATTTTTTTAAATTTTAAACTTAATACATTTTTCCTCGTAAACGTGTAGCTGTATTATATTGAAATTTATGTTAAATACTATAAGGGCTATAGGACCTTTCAGATGTAGCAAAATCAAACTTTTATGTCAACGCAATCAAAAGAAATACCTTTGAAACTAAGTACTCGCAGGAAACTCGAAAACTAAAGGGTAAGTACTTCCCGTTAACACAGAAACTTGAAACTTGGCACGAAGAAACTTCATATAGCACAGGCAAAGGAAAAATTACGAAAAGTAGACATTTTTCGTAAAAAAAATCATACAAAAAATGTTTTTGTAATTTTAAACTTACTAAGTACCTTTTTCCTCGTAAACACGTAATAGTAGATTGTTAACCGAGGGTTGAAAGCCACTCATTCCTGACGAGATATTTTGGCGCTCGAACGAAGTTAAATTTTAATGAATTTAAATTTCGAATACGAGGAAATGAAATGAAAGCCAAAAACTTAAATATTTTCTAAATCAGTCAGATCCTATAGAACCAACGCATTTTAAAAGTGTTTGTGTGTGGACCATTTTGGGCGGGAACTGTTGACAGATTTTAATAATGTTTGTGTTGTTGTTTGTGTCTGGACGCGCTTTTGAAGCAGTTATATCGAAAAAGTAATTTTAATTGTTTGTGGATGAAAAAATAATGTATGCCATTCGATTAAATAGTTTATGAATTAGGTTTATTCACAATTTTTCGCTACGGTGATAGATTGTGCTGAAGTTTACCAACAAAGTGAAAATTTAATTGATAAAATAAGTATAAAGTCAAGGATAATCCTACTAATATTATAAATGCGAAAGTTTGGATGGTTGGATGTTTGGATGTTTAGATGTTTAGATATTTGGATGTTTGTTACTCAATGACGCTTAAACGGCTCAACCGATTTAGATGAAATTTTACACGAAGATAGTGTATAGCCTGGATTAAAATATAAGATAGCTTTATCCCGTGTTCACGCAAACGAAGTCGCGGGCGGAAGCTATTATTAAATAAGGGATAAAACTGGCCGAGATGGCGTCGGACTTTCGCAGCGATGAAGCGCGCCGGGTGCCTTTGAACGTGTTACAAGTCTTAAAACTAACGCAAATTCAGATTTTTGTTACAACGGATATTAACAATAATATATTTATGATTATGAGCCGCAAATTCAATGAAAAAGAAACATTATTAATGCTTGAAGTATATAATGATAGCACCATCTAGCGAGCATGATTTTGATACAATTTCAGTTTGATAGAGATCGTTGATGTTATTGTTAGTTGTCGATTGGCGCCATCTACCGAGCTTAAGTTTAGTCTAATTTCAGCTCATATAGATACACTCTTATATTATATTTTTGATTTTATTTAGACTAATAAAAATAACATACCAAACCGTATTAAATGAGTTTTATTTGATTCTAAAATTATGAAAGGAAAACTGATATAAAACTGTAAATGTTTCTAAGTATAATGCCATACAATATTTCCGTAACTTCGCAAACAGAACATTTTATCAGTTCATATTTTAATTAAGTTTGGCCCAGGTTGGGGGTCATGTTGGAGAAACTCGGCATACATTAAAAACGCTAAGACTGCATGAATGCATTCAAATCCACAACCGTCGATAGGTATTGTTATTAATGCTTAAGCTTTGTTTTTTCCGGGCACCGATTTTTTCTCGGCTGTAATACTACGAAAAATTGATTTCTATTCAAAATTAATCAAAAAACCAATAACTAAACTGATAGAAAGAAAACAAAAAAACCTCATCGCTGGGGTTCCAGCTCGCAGCCATCAACAAACCAACCATTGGGTAACCATTGGTCGTCATCGAAAAGTAAGCCTGTCTTTTGCGAGAGAATACGAAAAACTAATTTTCTCGAAAATAAGAAGAAGTCTCTCGGCCCCGTGTTTATATATATTTGTAAAATGTGCAGGGGTTTGCACATTTTACAAATATATATAAACAATTTTACATCCTTTGTTTTTTCACGTTTTATCTATATTTTGCTGAAAGTTTGAATAGGGTTCCTTTTCATTTCTAGTCAAGTATATGCTTGCCAATTTTCAAGTCATAGATTCAAGGGGTTCCCATACAAACTTCAACCCCATTTTTTAACCCTTTTGCAACCTTATCTTTATAATTTTTATAACCTTTTCCTCGGCCGAAGATCCATTGAACGTTTTAGTGAAAGTTGCATATTAATCGATTCGATAGTTTTCCTATGATACCCGGACAAACAGAAAACATAACACTCCTTTTCGTTGGGCTGTCGTAAGATGGCACTGTTGCGTAAAGTAAAGACGATTTTATCCAAATATTCTCAAATTTGGCCTGTGGGTCACCGTAACTCCGTCAAACTTTTTTATACGTTTAATATGGTTTGTTGGAGTTCAGACGCCGACAAAAATCTGGAGAATGACCTTCTAAATGCGTGGAAATTGGTGAAGTTCTGCATCGCGCTATTACTTAAGTTTTTAATGTATGTTGTATAAATACAATTTCCTTCAAGCTCTATTTATTATGTCTCACTGACAACCTCAACGAACTTTCACATTTATTATATGTAGAGATAAATGATGTGGTCATATATATATACTAACTTCTGCCCGCGGCTTCGCCCGCGTAGTAAGTGTAATTTTGCAATAACTGTTGAATTGTTACGCCGGCAACGGCCTACTTACTGACTTACTAACCTTATGAATAACTATTCGTCAAAACCTGTTATGGTAAATTATTTTTTACTTCCTATTTTTTTATTCCCGTGTGGTGTCGGGTTAGAATTTCACCACCTCCTCTCTTCCCGTGGGTGTCGTAAATGTCGACTAAGGGAGCAGGGTTGAAGTGTGTTGTGGGCGATGGGCTAACAACCTATCACTGCAATATACCCACGTTTATGCTAAAAGTGGCGCTGGAAAATGAGTTTCATGTGCTCTGCCTACCCCTTTTGGGAATAAAGGCGTGAATTGTACTAACTAAAGTACTTTTTTTGCATCTTAATAAGTAATCTTCCTACAAAGTTTCAAGTCTCTAGTTCAATCAATAATGTTTCTCTCATACAAACTTTGCACCCCTATTTCCCCTTAGGGATGGAATTTCCAAAAATCCCGTCTTATCCTTTGCCTACGTCATAAAAGGAAGTTCTGGTGGAAATTACAAGTTTCTAGCTCAAAAAATAAAGTTCCCTCATACAAACTTTGCACCCCTATTTAACCCCCTTAGGGGTAGAATTTTCAAAACGCAGAAAGTACTTTTTTTGTATTTTATTAAGTACTCTTTCTACAAAGTTTCAAGTTTCTAGCTCAAAGAATAATGTTTCCCCCATACAAACTCAGCACCCCTATTTAACCCCCTTAGGGGTAGAATTTTCTAAAACGCCTAAAGTACTTTTTTGTATCTGAATAAGTAATCTTCCTACAAAGTTTCAAGTCTGTAGTTCAAAAATAATGTTTCTCTCATACAAACTTTGGACCCCTATTTAACCCCCTTAGGGATAGAATTTCCAAAAATCCCGTCTTATCTCTTGCCTACGTCATAAAAGGAAGTTCTAGTGTAAATTTCAAGTTTCTAGTGCCAGTAGTTTCGGGTACAAACTAAGCACACCTATTTAACCCACTTAGGGGTGGAATTTTCTAAAACGCTGACAGTTCTTTTTTGTATTCTAGTAAGTAATTTATCTACACAGTTTCAAGTTTCTAGCTCAAAAACTAAAGTTCCCTCATACAAACTTTGCACCCCTATTTAACCCCCTTAAGGGTAGAATTTTCTAAAACGCCTAAAGTACTTTTTTGTATCTGAATAAGTAATCTTCCTACAAAGTTTCAAGTCTGTAGTTCAAAAAATAATGTTTCTCGCATACAAACTTTGGACCCCTATTTAACCCACTTAATTTCCAAAAATCCCGTCTTATCTCTTGCCTACGTCATAAAAGGAAGTTCTAGTGTAAATTTCAAGTTTCTAGTCCCAGTAGTTTCGGATACATACTAAGCACCCCTATTTAACCCCCTTAGGGGTGGATTTTTCTAAAACACTGACAGTTCTTTTTTGTATTCTAATATGTAATTTTTCTAGAGTTTCAAGTTTCTAGCTCAAAAATAAAGTTCAGTCATGCTAACTTTGCTCCCCTATTTAACCCCCTGAGGGGTAGAATTTTCTTAAACGCCTTACGTACTTTTTTATATCTTAATAAGTAATCTTCCTACAAAGTTTCAAGGTTGTAATTCAAAAAATAATGTTTCTCTCATACAAACCTTGTACCCCAATTTAACCCCTTTAGGGATGGAATTTCCAAATATCCCGTCTTATCTCTTGCCTACGTCATAAAAGGAAGTTCTGGAGTAAATTTCAAGTTTCTAGTCCCAGTATAGTTTCGGATACACACTTTGCACCCATATTTAACCCCCTTAGGGGTGGATCTTTCTAAAACTCTGACAGTTCTTTTTTGTATTCTAATAAGTAATTTTTCTACAGTTTCAAGTTTCTAGCTCAAAAAATAAAGTTCACTCATACAAACTTTGCACCCCCCTATTTAACCCCCTTAGGGGTAGAATTTTCTTAAACGCCTAAAGTACTTTTTTTGTATCTTAATAAGTAATCTTCCTACAAAGTTTCAAGTCTATAATTCAAAAAATAATGTTTCTCTCATACAAACTTTGCATCCCTATTTATTTATCCCTTAGGCATGGAATTTCCAAAAATCCCGTCTTATCCCTTGCTTGCGTCATAAAAGGAAGTTCTGGTGTAAATTTCAAGTTTCTAGTCCCAGTAGTTTCGGATACAAACTTTGCACCCCTATTTAACCCCCTTAGGGGTAGAAATTTCTAATACGCTGAAAGTACTTTTTTTCTATCCTAATAAGTAATCTTCCTACAAAGTTTCAAGTCTCTAGTTCAAAAAATTATGTTTTCCGCATACAAACTTTGGATCCCCATTTCACCCCCTTAGGAGATTAATTTTGGAAAACCCTTTCTTAATGCTCCCCTAGACCTTATAGGGAATCTACGTGCCAAATTTAGAATCTCTAGAACCAGCGGTTTGGGCTGTGCGTTGATATGTCAGCTTTGCACTCCTATTTAACCCACTTAGGGGTAGAATTTTCAAAAACGCTGAAAGTACTTTTTTTGTATCTTAATAAGTAATCTTCCTACAAAGTTTCAAGTCTCTAGTTCAACAAATAATGTTTTCCCCATACAAACTTTGGACCCCCATATCATCCCCTTAAAGGATGAATTTTGAAAAATCCTTTCTTAGTGCACCCCTAGACCTTATAAGGAACCTACGTGCCAAATTTGGAATCTTTAGAACCAGCGGTTTGAGCTGTGCGTTGTTAATCAGTCAGTCAGTTTCTTCTTTTATATATTTAGATATATTTTAAGGATTACTAAATTGATAAAGTGCCCCTGTTTAAATGTATGCTCCTCCAGCTTTCCACATTGTAATGTTACGGATTCCATTTTCATTTAGTAATAAACATACTACAACTTTTACTTGTAATAGTTTTGTACGGAACCCTCTGTGCGCGAGTCCGACTCGCACTTGGCCGGTTTTTTTTTTAATTTCCATTCCACAATTTGTGCCACAGGATCACGGCGTTCAGCCATGAAAATTAAAGTTTGATTTCTCGGAGTTTTTTTTATTTATTTCATTGCGTGTTTGAGAAAAGCACTATACATACCTCGGCGTGAAAAGGGTTTGCCAGCCTCATAACTATCCGACCTCTCTACGCTCGGCCGGCAACCCCTTACTTCCCGGCCTCTGTATCAATGTACTATTTTATACTCGTCGACCTTAATGTTTGAATTAAGACCTCGTACACCAAACTTAAATCACATACTTTTTACTATGGAGCTCCCGAACTGTTGAGAGTTCGAGGCCTAAACGTGGTACTCGACTGAAAAAGCATACATTATATAACGATTGCATTAAATACTATTGTTTAACGTTTATGAATACGGCCACTATCTTGAATTGAGTCATGACTAACCGGCTCCACCGAGAAGTAGAAGGAGTGTGCCTCCTCGTCGGGGCGAAGGCCGGTGACGGCGCGCGCGAGCGCCGTGTCGGCGTGCAGGAAGTGCGGCAGCGAGATGAAGGACGGCGACCCGAACCGACACGCCGACACGTTCATCACGCCGCCCCACTGGCACTCGCCGTTGCAGAAGCACGTGTTGTGGTGGGAGGACGTCGCTGGAACACCGAAGAAGATAAGTGGATAGAGCGTGAGCGATGCTATAGTTCACTTCGGTTCAGGATATAGGTACCTGACAAGTCTGCTGGGAAGCATAGTCTGACGGGAAGCGGTCTAACCCACGATGTACGAAGAAAATGATGTGGGAACGGAACGTTATGGCGGAGAGGTGAGGTGAAGGGGGAGAGAGGCTATATAAGGACCTGACGGAACTTTTCTAGAGTTCAGTTTGAAATTTACGCTTGATTGTTTTTATTGATTTTTCGTGATTGTCAAATGATGTGATAAAATAAAGATGTTTTAACCACAAAGTCTCTCTAAATTCATAAAGCCCTTCCACAAATGGGGGCTGGTCTCTAGGCTTGTGAGTTTTTAGAGAAGACGAAGATGGATTTTTTTCGAAAATTAACGGTTTAAATTATACGGTGAACGACGACACGGTGTACGACAGCGGATGCTATAACGACGAAATACATAGCAACTCACGACGAATAAAATTGCTACGAAGATACTTACGGTGAACGACGACAAACGATGGCTCCTGCGGGTAAGAAAGACGACGGTGCAAGCGCGAGTTCGAGCGATAGACGAATAGAGATCGAGTTGAGCGGCGCTTTATCTTCCATGACGATGCTGGAAGGTATAATGAAATTTAGTAACGTAACTCTTGTCAGTAACGTGCACCAAGGGCGTAAAATGCTTTCGATGCAACGAATACGGACACATTGGTAGGCAATGTCCGAACCAGACGGCATCCGGTTCCGGAACATCATCGCCTACGACAGCGAACAAAACGCCAAAATATTATGCTGGCATCACCGAGGTCAAAAAAAAGAAGACAACGATTTGAATTTGACAACGTCAACGTCAAACAATTCAATTCAAAGAGTATAATAAGTATATTTATGTAAAGAGTGGCAACACCAAGAAATTACTGGTCCCACAGCCGCCTAGCAGCGAGTGGATTGAACTACTCTGACGCACGCATGCGTGCAGCGTGCACGCTTCACATACACACTAACGCACACATACATATTCACGCGCCACGCACACACGTATACAAAAGTTGTATTCTCTGTTTTGACTTTGAAGCCTACAATGCGACTATCAAAGTTAGGAAGAAAACGTTTCTAAAACATGATATAAATCACATTTTAGTTAGCTAAGTACGCTTCCCTTCATACTTTGCCAGTCACATTGTAGGTTTCAAAATAATCACACAACTATGAAATGTATCTGAAAAGTGAAACATGCAACATTCATAAAAGTATTTATTCAACTCAACAAATAACAAATTATGTAACAAGAACTTAACAAAGCACAACCTTTTTAACAAAAAACACGAGACAGGACGAGATTTAGCTTCAAAACTTTAGATTAAATCTCCTGGACCAGATTTAACAAATCCACGTACAGCCGATCTACACTGCATATTACTCAACCTCAAACTATTTACTGCACACATAATACCTAGATATGAATTTTATAAATAGATACTGTGGCTAAAACTATTCTTGATTTTATTTAAATATGATTTAAATGTGTTTTCATTCAATGTTTTTATAGACAATACATTGACATTTATTTACTGACTGACACATAGGTATGTATACTTCATCTAAAACCACAAAGGCCGAACAACAAACACAATTCCATATTAATGAGATATTCGTTCATGTTCAGTTAAATAAAATGGATACTTAATAAATTCTATCTCAAAACATAAAAATATATTTTATTTCATTTCAAAATCTTAAAATTTATTGTCGTGGGTCTATTGTACTGACATCTATTTCCATTTTCTGTCAACAACATTGAATACAGCGATCCGCTTCGCCAGAGATGTCACTACTTTCCATACAATAAATCGGCGTGTCGCCTCTTTTCTAAGTTTCCAGCCCCTGATTCAATTTCAATGAAGGAAAATTTGCAGTCGGCTTGCAACAATAATATTGTTACGATGAGTAAACCAACGAAGAATGTGTTTATTTCTGGAAGATCGGCGCTTTCCCTAATCGACTCGGGGAGCGAGGTGAATCTGATGTGCGAAGACTTCAAGAATGCAATCAGTGCGAAAACGTGTGATGATAAATTCGTGTTTTCCGGACTTGGACTCATTAAAGTATGTTCTTTAGGTCAGCTTTTTACGAATATCACGATTGATAATAAGGTGTATAACGATGTAATTTTTCATGTTGTGCCTAAAGGTACTATGCCGTACGATGTGATAATTGGCCAGGAGTTTTTGAAAAATGTAGTGATGATTATGAATGGAGGGTCAATTACCTTGCTAGAACCAGAATGGATGAGTCGAATAAATTGTTTTGCAGTAGGTAACGATTTTGTTATAGGACATATCAAGGGTGAAAAGGTGAAGATGGAGGTTATGCAATGTGTAACCAATTACAAGCCGGTGCAAACACGGGAGGCGCCTATTGAGTTGAAAATAGTTTTGAAGAACGACGTACCAGTTGCGCAGCGCCCGCGACGGATATCTTTGAAGGAGCAACAGGTGGTGGAGCGGCAAATGGAAGAGTGGCTTGCAGCAGGGATTATTCGAGTAAGTTATTCCGAGTATTCTAGTCCTTTGGTGTTGGTGGCAAAAAAAGATGGTACTACAAGAATGTGTGGATTACCGGTTACTGAACAAAAAGCTAGTAAAAGATGAGTTTCCCCTGCCTATCATTGAAGATTTGATAGACAAGCTGAGTCACGCTCAAGTTTTTAGTGTATTGGACTTGAAGAATGGTATCTTCCATTTGAAGGTTAGCCCAGAGTCTGTCAAGTACATACCGTTTGTGACAAATCAGGCTCAATACGAGTTCCTTCGTGCCCCGTTTGGATTGTCCATATGTCCAAAGGTGTTCATGAGGTTTGTCAGCATCATTTTCAGAGAGCTGATAATGGAAGGTATAATGAGCATTTTCATAGATGATATTGTAATTCCAGCACAAGATGAACAGGAGGCAGTAGTACGACTGAAGCGGGTACTAGAGGTGGCTTCATCATACGGACTTCAGATCAATTGGAAAAAAGCTAAGCTGGTCTGCCAAGAGATAGAGTACTTGGGCCACAACATACAAGCTGGTGAAGTGCGGCCAAGCAGTGAGAAAACAGAGGAAGTACTGAGATATCCAGAGCCAAGAACTATAAAGCAACTGGATAGTTTTGTTGGTCTCACATCATATTTCAGAAAGTATATTCCAAATTTTGCCACAATAGCGCAACCGCTGACAGATCTAATAAAGAAGGATGCTGATTTCGTTTTTAACGATGAGCAGAAAAATGCATTTGAAATACTAAAGGAGAAGATGGCTACTGGACCTGTGTTGAAGATATTTAACCCAGATTTAAACACAGAGTTCCATTGTGACGCTTCAAGCAAAGCCATTGCAGCTATCCTGATGCAATATCATCCAGGTACGGGTCTTCATCCAGTCCATTACATGAGCAAGAAGATGAACGAGGCACAGAGTAAATATAGCAGCTATGAGCTGGAAGCCTTAGCAGTTGTTGAAGGAGTAAAGAAGTTTCATCACTATTTGTTTGGAATAAACTTCAAAATAATCACAGATTGTCAGGCACTGGAATTGACCTTAAAGAAGAAGGATTTAACTGCCAAAGTCGCTCGATGGGTAATAGCACTTAGCCCATATACCTACAAGATGGAGCACAGAGCTGGCACCGGAATGAGACATGTAGACGCTTTAAGCCGTAATCCTTACGTAGGTGCAATTCAGAACAGTTTAGATGAACAGCTGAAACTGGCTCAGGACAGAGATGATGGGGTAAAAGCTATCAAAGCAGTACTAGCAGACGGACCTTATCAAGATTACTGGTTTGAAAATGGAATACTGTACAAAGAAGATCAAAAGCAAGTGGTGGTACCAAGAGCAATGGAAAGAGAAGTAATTGAAAGAATACACTGCCAAGGGCATTTTTCCATGAGAAAGATGAAAGAAGCCGTTAGTAAAGACTTTTACATAAGAAATATTGACAGGAGGATTGAAGAGGTAATAACTAGCTGTATCCCATGTTTACTTGCAACCAGGAAAGAAGGGAAACAAGAAGGATATCTTAACCCGATTGAAAAAGAAGCTACCCCGTTACATACCCTGCATTTGGATCATGTCGGACCGTTGACGGAAACACGAAAACTATATAACCATATACTCACAATGGTAGACGCATTCACGAAGTTTGTTTGGTTGTTTCCCACGATGTCAACTACAGCAGCAGAGGTGATAAGCAAGTTACAGGTTCACCAACAGGTGTTTGGAAATCCCAGTAGAATAATTACAGATAGAGGCACGGCATTCACGAGCGAAGCTTTTCGAAAATATTGCAAAGGCGAAGGAATTCAGCATATTACCATCACGACAGGCCTACCAAGAGGGAACGACCAGGTGGAACGGATTGATCGAATCATCATTCCCATGCTGACAAAGCTGTGTATCGAGGATCCAACGGTGTGGTACAAAAACATTGGTAGAGTACAAAGAGCACTGAACAGCACTTATCAGCGGAGTATAGGTACTTCACCATTCCAGCTGTTGATGGGAACAAGAATGAGAAATAGGGATGACTTGGAGGTGGTAAGATTGCTAGAGCAGGAAACCGCTAAGCAGTATGACGAAGCTCGAGAAGATTTGCGACATAATGCAAAATTACAGATACTAATAATACAAGAAGAGAATAAGAAGAGTTATGATAGAGGAAGAAAGCAGAGTAAGAAGTATAATGTTGGAGATTTGGTCTCTATCAAAAGGACGCAGTTTGGCCCTGGTCTCAAGTTGAAGCCTAGGTTTCTTGGACCATACAGAGTTACCAATGTTAAGAGAAACGACTGTTACGACGTCGAGAAGCTGTCACAGGACACAGAGGGACCCGGCAAAACTTCGACTTCAGCAGATCACATGAAGCAGTGGCCTATGGCGGAAGAAGATGATGTTATTGGTGAGTGATTATAAAGATTTGGTCTCTATCAAAAGGACGCAGTTTGGCCCTGGTCTCAAGTTGAAGCCTAAGTTTCTTGGACCATACAGAGTTACCAATGTTAAGAGAAACGACCGTTACGACGTCGAGAAGCTGTCACAGGACACAGAGGGACCCGGCAAAACTTCGACTTCAGCAGATCACATGAAGCAGTGGCCTATGGCGGAAGAAGATGATGTTATTGGTGAGTGATTATAATTTTTTTTTGAGTGAATGAGATGAATGGTAGGTTTGGTTTTTTATTTTTATTTACTAATGATGGTAAAGACGGCCCCATTCATTCATTCAACGTTTGTTCTTTATTAAAAGTGGTGCAGAAATCTCAATGCATCTAGAGTTTGTAATGTGTTATATACGAGGTAAAACGATGATAAGTAGTTAATACAATTGTAATACATGTTAAGTGTTTATTACGTTGATCTCCGACGCGATAAATTGGTAAGAAGATTTTTTAATTTCAAACCTGTTAGAATACTCAAGGTGAGTTAATTTTTGAGTTAATGGCTAATTATGTTTACTCGTTCTTGTTAGAATACCTTGTTCGTTTTATGGTGGGCATGTTATTCGTTATTTATTTTAGAGTTTGACAGGCGTGAGAAAGATTGAGATCAGCATGCCTGAGGACAGGATGTTTTCAGGAGGGCCGAGAATATGGGAACGGAACGTTATGGCGGAGAGGTGAGGTGAAGGGGGAGAGAGGCTATATAAGGACCTGACGGAACTTTTCTAGAGTTCAGTTTGAAATTTACGCTCGATTGTTTTTATTGATTTTTCGTGATTGTCAAATGATGTGATAAAATAAAGATGTTTTAACCACAAAGTCTCTCTAAATTCATAAAGCCCTTCCACAATGATGACTAGGTAATTGTGAATTGTCAACCGGTGTCTTAGTTGCTGGTAATGCTGGTTGACGAGACTTTGGGGTGCGTCTATTTGAAGGATTTTTATCACTTCACTACATAGTATAAAACAAAGTCGCTTCCCTCTGTAAACTTCCCGCGCAAAACTACGCAACGGATTTTGATGCGGTTTTTTTTAAATAGATAGAGTGATTCAAGAGGAAGGTTTATATGTATAATATAGTAACCGTGCGAAGCTCGGGCGGGTCGCTAGTTAAAAATAAATAAATAAATATGCAATACGAACCTTAAAAATGTACAACACGTTCTGTGTGATCTAATGCACTCGCCATGCAGACATCGTAAAACCAGCACAACCTCAGTAATGGTTCCTCATCTTCTCTATCAAGAAAGACGGCATAAGAAGAAACTCACAGTTATCGAAGCTTTGCGGCGCGAGAGAGTAGCGGTGGTAGGGCAGGGGCCCGACGGTGCCGCTGCGGCGGTGCGTGAGCCGCACGGCGCGGCACAGGTCCGGCACGAACACCGACACCGTCGACTGCTCCGTCAGCCCGCGCGGCAGGAACTCGCCCGCGCTGCCCGTCAGCTGTACGAGTACATCGGTTATAACACGTTAAAAAAAAGACCGGGTTGCACTCCGGGAGTGCCGGTAAAAGTGAAAACTTGAATAATTTTAATTTTGCAAATCCGTTTGGGAGCTACAATACCACAGACACGTTAAACTTATAACACCCCTCTCTTTGCGTCGGGGGTTAAAAATCGATACGCGCGGTTCGTCGCGTTCAAGTCGGCGGCGGCGGCGGATAACAGCACGACGCACGTGTGCTCGCGCGCGTGGTGCCGGCCCTCGACTGACTGGCGGCCCGGGGCCGAGCGAGCGATAGGGTTCTAGCGCCGCCACAGATAACCTCCAATAGATAGAGCCTATAAGCGATTTAGTTCGATGCAAAGGTCACCACAGTTGGCGGTAGGTGCGGGTTGGGGGGAGGTCGGTAACGGCGCGTTTCGAAAGTAGCGCGCTTTGTCACATCGTGGCGCCAGAAGCGTAGTGATGGGATGCGTTGGTCGTTAACTGTTTTTTGCGGTGCCGCAATTAATTGTTAGTAAAATATTTTACATGGCGTAAGTAGGTTCCTGTTAACATGGTTTAAATTTATGAACGGCTGTCACTGTTATATTATTATTATTTATTATCATGTTTCGTTCATCGACTATTTTGATCACCACAATGACATAAAAAAGCATGTTAATCACATCGAGTAGTCATATAAAATAGTTATTTCTAGGCATTTTACAGCATTTACTGCATTATCGTGTTTATATATGTGCCTCTGTCCCGTTCGTATTTACATACTTACTAGGAAAGGACGAATGCGATGTTTATTCGACATTAACGCGAATGTGCTAGCTCGGCTTATGAATTATATTTTAAGATAGGTATACTCGTAGCTAGGTAAGGAAGACAAATAAAAACGATGTTATAAAAAAGTACATATATTTATTCACTGTGATAAAATTATGTGGTTGATGATATGATAATCCTCATCATCATTTAAGAAGGCGTTAACGTGCTCACTAGCGCCACTGGTAAATAATTGTGATTATTTTAATTTAACGATAGATATTTAAATAAGGAGGCACTACACACTATATTTTGTATTTAAACTACACAACTAACCACTTCCGAGATCCCTCACACGTCATCGAATTCCAGCATAAGGTCCATCTCGTGACACTAGTCTTGCTCTCGAAAGACGATTGGAAAAAACCCAAATGCCATGGCTTCATCGCTAACCATCTCTGAGATACCTCAAACGTCATCGAAGTCCAGCATGAGGTCCATCTCGTGACACTAGTCCCAATTGCTCTCGAGGACGATTGGAAAAAACTCAAATGCCATGGCTCCATCGCTAACCACCTCCGAGATACCTCACACGTCATCGAAGTCCAGCATGAGATTCATTTCGTGACACTAGTTCTAATTGCTCTCGAAGACGATTCGAAAAAACCCAAATGCCATGGCTCCATCACTAACCACCTCTGAGATCCCTCACACGTCATCGAAGTCCAGCATGAGGTCCATCTCGTAACACTAGTCCTAATTGCTCACGAAGACGATTCGAAAAAACCCAAATGCCATGGCTCCATCACTAACCACCTCCGAGAATATACTACCTATGTATTCATTATTAAATTCTATTTCATTCTACTTTATATGAATGAATACTACATAACAATAGCTAACTTCGACACTACATATTATTCTACAATACTTTAAATTACCCAATAAATAAAATAAAACTACATAATATCTACTCTTAAACCAACAGAAATCCGTCCCTCGTAGTAGAACAAGTTATGCAAAGAATATGTTTATTAAGCGTGCCTCTGGGCTTTATAACAATAACAATAAACTAAAAGATATTGATATATTTAATTGTACTATAAGTTCCTTAAAAAATGTCTTTAAAATTGCATCTAGATAATTTTTATTTATATTCCTATAACAAAGTTAGGTTACCTAGGTACTTGCAAATGTAATAGTAGTAGTACTTAGTGTTTTTTGCTCGCTTCTCTTTGTCATTGTTTACCTTGTCGCAAGATTTTCTATTTTTATTTGTAGCAACTAATAACTGCAATTATGTAATCTTTTTCAAATTAAGTTTTTGCTATAATTTGTGATACATATTGGAAACTATAGGTCTGATTTGTAATTAACTAACAAGTAATATTATACTTTTGTATGACCGTTTGTTTCATAAAATAAATAAATAAATAAAAATAAAAAACTTCCAGCACGGCTATCATGCGACGGCGCGCGAGCTCTCGATTTTTCTCGCACTATCCGTCTCTTTCTTATTAGAACACTTAAAAAGAACAAGAGGTATAGTGCGAGAAAAATCGAGAGTATGTCGCGGCCGTTTCATGATAGACGTGCTGTAGGTACTACAATAATATATTCCGTTCTAATGAACGGAATATATTATTGTAGTACCTACTAATACCTACTAATGCTCTGGAAGCTATAAAATAGAGCGAGATAGTAATTTACTACGTCTCCCTCTACCTCATAGCTTGTAAAACGGTTGCACTTGCAGTCCGCCACGCTGCCTCCTTGGTGCAGTTTAAACCTTTAGTACATCGTATACATTATCTATGATTTCTTACAAAATAATTTTGACAATGCAATGACAAGGATTAAATATAGTCTTTGGTAAATTTTCGTATTAAAATAGTACACGAAAGCACGGATGAGTTAACGTATTGTTTCCTTCTTAAATGAATCTGAATCGGTAAAATTCGAAAGGATCACTAGCCCATCACTAGAGTGTCACGTGCTTTCGTGAGAAAGAAACAGTATATTTCCATTTGATGAAAAGGGACATGCATACTTCACTACTTCTTATGGACCAGTGTAAAATGAACTCCGCGTGACAGAATGAAATTTACATTTATATGATAAATTTAACTACCTGTGAAATGTTATTCCGTCGGTTGTGTAATTAGACGTTCGGGAATTTTTCCAACACCACTTCACACAGCAAGAACTTATTTTTGTCGCAAAATAAATTTTAATTTATTGGTTGTTTGACGCACGTATAGATCGCGTACCTGGCCCCTATTTCACCAACTTGACAATTGTCACCTGACACTTACAATTCGCCATACATTGCTTGTTCTAGAAGTTAAGGTGGTTGCTAGGTTACTCGTGGAACCAGCAATGTACGGAGAATTGTCGTTGTCAGGTGACAATTGTCAAGTTGGTGAAATAGGAGCCTGGTCGATACTGACAATATGGCGCGGGTAGCGGGGGGTTATCATTGCTAGAGCATATATACGTCGCCCTATAGGCTCTATCTATAGGAGGTTATCTGTGAGCGCCGCTAAAGAAGTTTTCACTTCAAAAACTTAATAACTCAAAAGTTGTGAGCTAGGAGTGAAATTGGTAGCTGAGAACACCCAGTGCTCTTAGTTCTTGAATTTAGCGTTTTATTTTAATGGTTTTGATTCAAGTAGACACCATCAACTGCTCCATCAGCATACAATACAATACAAATACACATGATTGCACACCTCAAAAAAGATAGCGCTTACTGCTGAGTTACATCATGTCATACTCGTACATCAAAAAGTTGTTCGCGCTAACCGTTACTTGCATACATGTGTCGATTTTCTCAAATCCAATACCACACTATTTAAAACAATGATTGAAGTTGGTTGCTGGTATGTAATTTTTGAATGATACCTTAGCGCACTCCCCAGTGTAATAAGGGAGTTGGTCCTCGTAGTTCCACCGCAGGACCTGTCCTGGCAGCGTGCCACTCTCCACCCCCGTAGAAACCTCCATGTAGCCGTCAGTCGTAATCGAGTTGTTTCTCTGAAACCAATAGGTACGTTCGTAAAAACGTATTAAAAGCTGTACTTAATTCCACTAGGTAATCTGGTTTTTATCATAACTTGTGTGCTATCGTTTCAATTAGAATCTAACTTCAAAAAGTGCAAAAGTAGGCAAACGATAGCTGTCGAAGCCTCCAAGTGTGTTTGGCTACGTCGAGCAGCGAGTCAGGTAGCATAGTGTGCTAAAGATCGACAAACTTTAAAGGCGAAATAATGTATGCCAAACGGTTAAAATAAAAAATGTGCTAACTGACATGGAAATCCACTGCTGAAAGAAAACCCAACCGATTACCTCACCATTGTCAAAAACCACACAGAAGAGTCTAAATCAGTCGACTGCGGGGACGCCACCCGTCGCACTGGCCGGCAGCGTCTTGGCCACGTCCTGCAGTGGGTCTTCATAACTTTCGAACAGCAGCTCCCGCGCTGGCTTGGACACCACCATTTGCTGCCCGAAAATGACCAGCGACATGGACAGGAAAACCCACCTCTATTACCTTGCCATAAGAACAAACCACATACATACTTCGTAGAAGAGTCCAAAGCGGTCGATCATCGGGGCGCCGCCCGTCGCACTCGCCGGTAGCGTCTGGGCCACGTCCAGCAGCGGGTCTTCGTAACCTTCGAACAGCAGCTCGCGCGCTGACTTGGACACCACCATGTGCTGCCCGAACATGGCGAGTGTCATGGACAGCATCTTCTGCTGTATGAAGCTCCAACCCCGCGCGCTGTAGATGGCAGACTGCAAACAGAAATTAATAGTAGATTATATACTTACCTAAGGCGCTAAAACAAAGAATGTCTCAGGTCGCACGAGCCCAAGGCAGGGGCGAGAAATATGCGATCTGAAACTTTCTTGACTACCGCGCGTGATGTACAAACTTTTACGCCTCGCAGAAGTGGTATTTTCCGCACGCGTAGTGGGATTTTCCGCACGCGTAGTGTGTGGTAATTGCTATTTTATGGCTAGGTAGGACGTAAAATAACATAACATACCTTGGAAACTAGGTACAGTTATAGCATCACGAAGGCGAGTGGGCGTGTTATGAGAACGAATATCATGGAAAAATAAACCATCATCGTCTGTAGCCCTAGACAGTACTCGAACCTGTGAGAGCACTGTACCGGCAACACAGGGGTATTGCCGGTACAGCGCTCTCACCACTGAGCTGATCCGTGTGGTGTGACCGATTAAACGCATCTTTTAATAGTAGTTATTTATGCTACAAGTTTGGAAAGTAGGTGATTTCCGACGAGTGTCATTTTTATACATGAGCGAGTGAAGCGAGCGAATGTATAATTCGACACGAGTCGGAAATCATCTTTACGCGCGTGTATCATACAACATTTTACTATGCCTTGTGTGAGGAAATATATTAAATGTTGAAATGTTGGTTTAAAATAGATCTAGGTTAAAATTGAAGAACCCAGGTAGATTGTCAGGTACCTACTTATTATCTGGAATTGCATTTAACAACTTCTTCAAATCTTTTGCTGTCAAGCTTATTCACTTAAAAGTTAAAACCATTGTATTGTGGTTTTGGAACACAATTAATTTTGAGTAACTCAATATTATATTAAACAACATAAAGACGCTGTACCGTCGTAGTTCTAAGAAACATACTGACACTATTGAAACGCAATAAATCATTATTATTGATTACTCTATTTCACTCGACCTTTTTAACATATTTAAATAAAATAACTAACACTAAACTCACAATAAACAACAATGGCGGGCTTTTAGATACATGCGCGGTCAACATATGCGCATTGCGCATGTGCAAGCCGCCATACTGTCGTATTGTAAAAGGCATAAGAAAGATATGCGTTCAGCCAAACACATTAAGTGAATATTAAAAATTAATGTATTTATTGACCAAACTCAAAATTCATAAACATTAATAAATCATTTTATACGTTATTAGTATTTATGTAACTTTTATATGAAAGAAAACGTGTAATTGAAATATTTGTAAAACTCTTCTCGAGTAATAAAAACTCTTTGTCGGGCTGACGACGGACTTGAAAATTAAAAAAAAATTGAAAAGTAAAAAGCACTAGTGCGAAAAAGTGGCACTTTCCGCACGATTTTAGTGCTTGGAAAACGCTCTTTTCGAGCACATGCATTGTAAAATAATTTGTTTCGTTAAGAAGTGTAACATACCACCTTTCTTTCTATTGTTGGAGTACTTCAGATGTAACGTGTATAAATACATAATATCATTTCGTTTCGTAACCGATCAACGAAAGTCTCAAAGGTCGTTCGTTGTTCGTAATGGTACCTACTGAAAGCGACGACTGAAGGGAACCTAAAGCTAACCAGCTCGTTATCCGGTGATGTAAGAGTGCCACTGCAGGATTATTGGTATTTTAACGAGAGAGCTTGTTACGGGAGTTAAATTTAAGGGGATGCCTTGATTTGACTCGAACACGCCCCCTAGACAGAGACACGCTGATGCCTTCCGCCATAACTTAGTGAAGTTTTATTTAAATTTTATAAAATGAGATTTTAGATGAGATAAAATACTAGAGTATTAACTTGATTGTGTCGTAAAATAATGTATCGTTTGAGTACGCTGAGTAAAAAAAGGAAAATACAGACCCAACTTTGGATTTTTTTTCTATCGAGGATATATTTTAAGCAATCATGTATCGATAAAATCAGATAAACAATCATATAGTCAAGAATCATATATCTGAAAACCAGACCTTATTGTTTCTTAGTCTAGTCAGAACGGCGTTTCAAAGCACGCGATAATTTCCAATTCACGGCCTTAAGTATCAGAGTTACGCAATCGTCGGAGGGACAGGATCAAACTTTTTGTTACGGCTGAGTCGATGAATTCACATACCTATACATAAGGTCGGCGCCATCTACCTAGGTATCCGTGTCCTTTAGTTAAGGGGGTGAATTGGAAATTATCGCGTGCTTTGAAACGCCGTTCTGACTAGATTAAGAAACAATAAGGTCTGATTTTCAGATATATGATTCTTGACTATATGATTGTTTATCTGATTTAATCGATACATGATTGCGTAAAATTTCCTCGATAGAAAAAAAATCCAAAGTTGGGTCTTTATTTTCCTTATTTTACTCAGCCTACTCACTCAAACAATACATTATTTTACGACAGAATCAAGTTAAAATGCTATACTTAGTATTTTATCTCATCTAAAATCTCACTTAATGAAATATAAATAAAACTTCACTAAGTTAGGTATTTATCGAAATTTGTCCAAAAAAGCCATTCCCGAAGAGTGTTGCATCTCTTTTTCTCGTGCGCGGAAGGCATAAGCGTATCTCTGTCAAGGGACCGTGGTCGACGTACAAGAATCAAGGCATCCCCTTAAGTAGTGGATTGCAGTAGGTAATTCTAATTCCAGTAAATTATTTTAGAAAATGTTTAGAAGTTACACTTTTGAGCAGAATTCTTGGACAATAATATTTTATTTTCATAGGCTACGATCGTTGCTTAAAACAAACCTTAAGCTTGGTAAGTACCTATTAAAAAAAACAATATGAAAAAAAAAACAGTTTGAAAACCTATTCTAGATAATTTACTTTAAAAACAAAGTTTTAACCGACTTCAATTCAATACTCCGCTAAGCCACATGAACATTTCTACATTTCCTTCCACTTTACCACAAGAACATAGATTATTACAGAAAAAAACCAAATCGCTGTATGTGGGCCGATAATATTTCAGTTCGAGTTCCGTCGATTCATCAACAAAGGTTCTGAGACCTTTGAGTCTTCATTAGTTGCTAATTCAATGAAATCATACCAGAATCTGTTACGTACTTTTACAGTTTTAAGTAGGTACATCATCCATCTAGTCGCATAATGACTTACGCATAAAGTTGTTGCTCATAAAACTCTTTTTTCATTAATGATTCTGCGCATAATACTTTCATTGTCATAATTGTAGTATGTCATGTTTTTTTAAACCATAATGATGAATATCATACAAATTTTAGTCATTATATTGAAGATCATAAATTATAAGTATTTAGTCATAAGAATTGATATGCACAATTTATGACAATAGGCTGTTATTATGATTGATTCGCAAGGAAAAACAAGCTATTATATTAGTTGACCAGCATTTAATTAGGTTAGTGAGTTAGAAAAGGGGGGCTCAGGGGGCAAGGCCCCCTGCAGTAAAAACATAAACAGTCGAGTCGTAACAATTGTATGTTTGGTAGGTTAGGTTATGGTTATCTAGTGTCCCTGAGAGCGGAAATAGGCACCCCGCGAAGCGGGGTGATGACGTCGACACGCTCGTGGTTAGATTTACGTAGTTTAGGTTAAAATAATTGCCGGGTGTTTGTTTAAAAAAAAAAGCAAATTGGATTAGGTTTAGGTTACAGAGACAATTCATTTTTAACAAATGTAAGTACAGGATTAAAAATGTTTGTCTTATACCTGTGACTTGAAAACGTGATGTGCAAACCTATTATGGCGATTGATATTTATGATTAAAGCTTTTATGCGCAATAAATTTATGATAATTGTTATTTATGCTCTCAAATATTATGGTTCAAAAATGTATGCGAACTAATTTACGACTTTTGTCGGTTATGCGTTATGATGATTATGACACAAGTAGTTATGCCAATCAAAACTATGGCTTTAAATATTATGCAACCCGATATGGACCCACATCATTGGGGAGTTGCAGGAGACATCTGTGGTCTAAATCATCAGTTCCACTTCACCACATTTGAGATTTCCGGGTGTAAATACACAAGTTTTAATAGAAAATACCGAAATTAATACATGCGTTCCTAATAATTATATTTGAGGAGTTTCTTCAATTCCTCATGGATCCTATTATCCAACTGGATTTTTGAAAAGAATGGTAACAATCTGGAAGCATATACCTATACTTACAAACAAAAAAAAATGTACGTATCGGCTCATACCTACAGATTAGAAGTTACGGAGTTCTGAGGTAACAAACATAAAAAAACATAATGATAAAAAAATACAACTGAATTGAGAACCTCCTCCTTTTTTTAAAGTCAGTTAACAACTTTATAAAATAGAGACTGTCATGGACCACATGGGTGGAAGGAAGACAGCTGCGCAGCGTGCGGTCCACGTTTACTGGTAGCACGTACCGCGGCGATGATGTTGAGCATGGTGATGTTGTCGCTGAGACTGCCGTTGCTGGAATGGTGGAAGTGCCAGCTGCGCAGCGTGCGGTACGCGATCGAGCCGTTGTGCGCGTGCCACGTCACGTTCACGTGCTGCCGGTGCTCTTTGAACCGGTACGGACCTGGGGATTAGTAGATATACAGGTAAAGCAGGAATTTGACTACCGAGTCGAGTACGACATTTTACCCCACGCTTTGGTCAGGAAGTGAGATATTTCGCAAGCGTAGCGGGCGTCTAATTTTATTGCCATTTTATGGCCGGAGACACGATGTAAAAATAATTCAACCCATTTGCTCATAACGTGCCTCTTATTACGTCGCTTTTAGTCTCATAAACCTGGGTATTGAACACGCGTGTTTTATAACAATAAGGCATCGTATTTCACTACAAATTACTCATCATCCCCCTAGCGTTATTCCCGGTATAATTCAGTAAAAAGCTGCAAATGGTGTTAAGTTAAAGGCATGAAAATCAGAACGATCTTTAGGCCATACGAATTCATTTGACCCGTAGCACGAAAAACAAAACAAACAAAGGTGAGGAGTTATGACGTCATCTTTTTTTTGTATGGGGAAAAAAATGTTCTGAAACCTATCGTGTGTGGTATCTAATGAAAGGGCTTACTAAGCCAATTCTAAAAATATATCACATCATAATATTGCAGTCACTTGTTTTAAATTAAAATAAATATATTTTTCAAAACACAGCATGTTTGGGCTCCTCCAGATATGATACGGTAGAATCATTATTTATATAATTTACTTTAAAAACAAAGTTTTAACCGACTTCAATTTAGTACTCCGCCAAGCCCGAAAACATTTCCACATTTCTTTTCCAATTTACCACATGAACCTGATTTCCGAGAGCAAATGCGTTGATTATTAGGGAAAAAAATCGAATCGCTGTATGTGGGCCGATAATATTTGACTAATTTCAACGTAATCTTATCAGAATCTGTGATATACTTTTGTACTTTTAAGTACATAATTGAGGAATTCCATAAGTCATCTCTGGTCTTCATCACAATTCCACTTCACCAAATTTATGATTTCCGGGTGTTCCGTGTAGTGTGACACGAGTTATAATAGAAAATACGAAAATCACTACACGCGTGCCTAATATAATTGAGGAGTTCCCTCAATTCCTCATGGATCCCATCGTCCAACTTAATTTCTGAAAAAAATGAAACTCACCTGGAAGCATATAATTACAACCAAAAAAAAAAATTTACGAATTGGCTCATTAATGACGGACTTCTGAGGTAACAAACATTAAAAAAAAAATTGGTAAAAAAAAAAACAAAAAAAATACAACCGAATTGAGAACCTCCTCCTTTTTTTTAGGTCGGTTAAAAATATACCTAATGCGATATGTAAGCCTCATATCCAACCCCAAGAAAGCAAATGTGAAAATATTTACAAAGGTATTTTTTTTTTATACTTAGGTACTACAAATGAAAATGAAAAAAATAGATAAATTATAAAACCACAATTAGTTGAAACATGTAAGTATACAGGGTGTGGCCTGTAATAGGAGCAAAAAATTAAACGGTGGCTTATTAAGTTAATCAGTAATTATTTCCAAGTGGTTGAATTGAAAAAAAAATAGAAAAAAAAATAGAAAAAAAAAAATAAGTAAAAGCGTACGTGTGTTCTTTTGCTTAACTGGAATGATATCCATTTTGTTTTACTTCAAAAACACCAAAAAATCATGTAAAATTGAAAAAAAAAAACAAAAAGAATTAGAAAACCAAAGTTAACAATTACACGGTTCAACTCACGTATTCTATGTCACTACGGGCGACATGTTTCGAACTCTTCGGGAGTTCTTCTTCAGGATGAGTGTTTTCGCGGCGGTGTCGCTTGTATCACTGCCCTGTGCCTGCACTGTATGGAAAACTATCATTCCTAAATTGAAGTGGACAGTGTGTTGTGACAACCCCGTGGACACAGTGAGTTCAGTGTGCGTGTCGTCTATCGGAGGAGATGACCTCCTGCCGCAATCTCACTCAACTACTCCAGCGCTAGACTGCCCCCCTCCCCCCGCCCTGTCGGCGCGTGCTTCACGCGCCGCTCGGCGTGCGGAGCGAGCTCGGGCAGTGATACAAGCGACACCGCCGCGAAAACACTCATCCTGAAGAAGAACTCCCGAAGAGTTCGAAACATGTCGCCCGTAGTGACATAGAATACGTGAGTTGAACCGTGTAATTGTTAGTATTATTTCAACATGTCTCACGAAAGTTTAAATTCGAAAACCAAAGTTAGTATAATCGCAATTACGAAAGTGCCCAGTGTTCTACCAAGATAGTTAATGACTGGCATGCTACGATATCGAGATGTCGAGATCCATTACTTAGGTATCACAACTTCAGATAAGATTATTTCCGAATTCAAGAATCTTGAAACACTGGTACCTTTACAGAATCACTGCGGATAATACATAGAGTCAGCCCTTAAATTTTTTGCTCCTATTACAGGCCACACCCTGTATATAAAAAGTTCAATTTTAGACACTGAGGATGATAAATACTAATGCAGACACCATTACGGAACATATATATTTTTTTAGTTTAAAAAAGTAATGTAAATAATAAGTAAAGACTGTTAATGTTCAGCTCAACATGTTTTATATTTATTTACATTTTGTATGCATATACTTACTCAAATTCAAAGATAATAGAAAACACAAAATACCAAGAATCACACAACATAAAAAATAAGAACACACAAACAAAAACAGGTCAAGTCTAGTCAAACAAGCCCCGGCCCCGCGAGTTGTATACTTACCCGGTGCAAAGGTGCCCATCACGCTTGCCGCGGTACCAGGTTGGATGGCGATTGACAATCTTTGCACCAGGTACGAACCCGCGCGAGCATCGGAACCTCTGTCTTTAATTCGACGCCCCACCTCCTTTATGAAGGCTAAAGCCTCAGACCCCCAGCACCCTGTCGTCTCAACAGCTAGAGGTACAAAATAATAATTATTTTGGAGAGCTGAGTATTTGTCCATTTTTCTAGCCGCAGCAAACTCTGCTGCAGCACCAGCTGTCTGCACCGTTCGGCTGGGGTGCGAGGCGGCAAAGGTACTGATGCACGTGGCGTCCCACAAGAGGCACTTCCCTCTCTGCCATGGCACCAAAGTTAGCCCGTCTGGCCTTTTGCCATCTGTGCGACAAAGGCCTGGAGGTTCCAGTACACACGGCGGCGCAGTAGCCGAAATTAAGGCCCTCTGAACGATGTCATTGAGAGCGTGGTGTCGTGGAGATCTTCCTCAACAACGTCAACAACTCAACGCGTGATAAGCATTCGCCCCCACCATAGACTTAGGTATCACAGACAGCCCCATGTGCAGAGCGTGCATGGAAGCAGAGGAAACAACTAAACACATTCTACTGGACTGTAAGCAGGTAGAAGTATACAGGAAAAAACACCTAGGGTCTCCGGACACACTATTGGACGCAGTCAGCAACACCAAGGCACTCACAAACTTTCTGGAGGAGCTGGGGTGGTTAGAGTAGCGCTACCCCACCGATTCACGCAAAATAGGCACACTGGATGTCGACTTGCGGAAATAGCCCAGTAAAACTAACTAACTAACTAACTAACGATGTCATTGAGAGCGTGGTGTCGTGGAAATCTTCCTCAACAACGACAACAACTCAACGCGTGATAAGCTTTGGCCCCCACCATAGATCCAAAGATGCATTTATGAGGTATAAATAGGTTGGAACCTAGTTTGTGAAACGTTTTGTAGCTTTGTTTGTATGTAGGGACCACCGAAACTGCTCAACAGTAAAAAAATAACACCTGTATATAAAATTTACCTTCGAGATACCATAAGCTAAACTTTAACCCGTGGCTCCGCGTTTTCAATAAATCTAATCTTCAAATAAAACGTCTCAACATTGGAACGTTAAACAGTAAGTCCCATTTGTCTTTTGAGGCAAGATTGAACGTTCCAATTTTCAGATACCTACTCTCTCTCACTCACCCAATTCCACCAGGTTAGGTTTTTCTTCCGGGAACCTCTCGGAATTGGTCCAGTTGAAGAGGTAGATGTCCATGAAGAGCGGTACGGAGGGTGCGCGCCACTCGCGGAACGAGCGTGACCCAGGGACCAGGGCCACTTGCTGAAACCGAAATATAAGTAGTTACCTATACTTAGAAAACAGATGGACAACATGTTCATCATGCTTGTGCATACCCTATAAGATATAAAAAAATGTGCGCTATTTTCTGTCTTAATGTCTTCTCCTTGAAAACCTTTGTAACCTACAACATCATACACAGAACCGTCAAAAGAGTAAAGGGTTCTGTTCGATACCGGTCTTTTACCGCGGGTATCACTCGGTTGATAATCGGCGAAGAAAAAGACACGTCACTATTTGACGTTTGACGTCTGTCATTTTGGTAGTATAACCTAGAATTTTGCCCTTGCGGGGTTTGAGCAACCCATTCTTTGATTTGTATTTGATTTTTGAGAAAGAATTCGGGACATTTGATTTATGTTAATTGGAATCAGTTCATAATTGAGGCCAGGCGCTCATATCGAGGAGTTTTGTTTTGCCTGCCAGTGTTTGGAGCCTGAAGTGATAAATTTAGTGTCGGTAGTTTGGTGCGCATACGTGGTGAGCTATCATCCAGGAGCCAGGAAGTGTTCACCAGGACACGCGACGGCCCCGACACCCACACTAATACTCATACATTCAGATACACATATCGAAGCCGCCCTGTCGAGCGGCGGATGAAGCTTCCATCAAGGTAAAAGCACGTTTTGTTTTGTACCGGACCGATACCTGGCGCATCTTCGGTATGCCACGCTTCTTGGAAGCTATAGCTTAGCGGGGTTATACCGGTCGTTCTAGTCCAGGCCTCTATTCGGGTCAGGAACTCGTCGGGCCCAGCCCTGGCATCAACCGAGTAGAGTCTTGCAAGCCCGGGCTAGTAGCGAACACTTTTGGTAGCAGAGCGTGGTTCTTTGAAACGCCTCTGGCTGTGTCAATAGGTATCTTTGACTGGTTCACAGTATTATTTTGATATTTGTGGAAAAAACGTTTTTGAGGTTAACCGTTGATGGAACTAGGTATTTAAAATAGCAAAATATTACTGAATTGGTTTGTAGTGATATAATAGCACACATGGCTAATTGTTTTGATAGTTGATTTGATATTATTTGGTGAATTTCTTGGTCACTGAACATTTTAACTTGGCATTTTTATAAGTTAACATTCCCTTGTTGAAACTAGATAGCAATCTCAAATTCAATTCTTAGGTATATACTAAACACATAGGAAATTGATATTGCTTGTTTAGATAATAATTTGAACTATATTTCAGGATTGATTTGAGACCCATTTGATATATATCAATATTGGTTGGGATTATAATTATTTGAAGTTTGCCCCTGGTTGTTTGACATTGTTTGTTTGGCTTAGTTTAGCAGTTATAAATTAGAGTTCACTCAGAGAATAAGTAATATTCTGAGGGGTTCCTTGGCAAGCCATATAAATTGGTAATTAAAAATAATTTGCATTGACTAAAATTATTTGGATTAATTGTTTTGTGCGTTGGAAACATACAGGTTTGGAATATTTTGGGGTTCCCTGAGAAGTGAATATTGTCCAGAAGGGTTCTGTATTGACCAATGTGTTGCGATTTGAAAATAAATTATACTTGTTAAAATAAATTAATTCTCATTATAAAATTACTTGATTTAGGGTTCAACAAGTAACATTTTGCAGGGTTCCTTGTGTCACATAATTTTAGTTTATATTGTTTTTGTTTTGCATTGTTGAACATTTTAATTAGAAGTCGATTGGACTTGCGTTTGTTTGTGAGTGTTTGTTGTTGCTGGCTACAGCCATGGCAAAGTGGACAGCCAAGATTAGGGCGGAGCTGAGATGGCTGTCCTCTGCGGTGCATTTGATAAGTAGACCCGACCGGACCGACGCTTTGCTGAAGCGATCGGCTGAGCTACCGGACCGAAGTGCGGTAGTTCAGAGTGCTTATGCAGCGCTTTTGGCGATGGACGAAAAGATTCATGATTCGGTGGAGGCAGACATCACACAATTTTATGACTTGCATGATGAGCTGGTTCAGGCTGCGCACAAGGTGCAGCGGGGTCCTTTGACGGCGGAGACGCGATCACCGCCACCCCTGGCTCTCCTAGGACGTTTGCCAACCCTGGATTTGCCCCATTTTGACGGGGACTTAAAATGTTGGACCGCCTACCACGACTTGTTTTCAAGTCTGGTGGACGCCAGGACGGACTTGGCACCGAGCCAAAAGTTGGCATATCTTTTCTCCACCTTGAATGGAGAGGCACTGGAGTTAGTCTCACATCTTGCGGTCACCGACCAAAATTACCCCACAGCCCAGGAGCTTTTGGAGAAACGATATGCCAACATTAGGCGTTTGGCAGACACCCATGTGGCACAAATTTTGGCGCTTCCTCACATTTATGGGGTTGCCACGTTGCGGAGGGATTTGGTGAATCCCGTGATGGTGGCCTTGAATGCTTTACGACGGCTTGGCCTGCCGGTGGATGAATGGTCGTTCATGCTCTTGCATATAGTTTTGTCACGGTTGCCCACGGACTTGAAGCTCCGTTTTGAGTACAAGCACGGTGGGGGCAGTGCCACACACTTGCCACGTTTTGCGGACCTTGTCTCCATTCTGGAGGAGGAGTGTCGGTTGGTGGACAACGCCGGGATCGAAGGCCCCTCGGGACCCTCGGCGGGACCTCCACGGGAACAGCGGCGTGTGGCTGCTCGCCCCCCTAAGCCAGGGGTGGTAGAGCCACGCCGCCCGCCCCTCCGATACGCGACGGCCCACGCGCCCCCAAGGTGCGTGTATTGCACGGATGATGGCCATTTGGTTGCAGCATGCCCCAGGTTCCTGCACAAGAGGGTGAAGGATCGGCGCGGTATCGCGAATTTTTTTTTTTTTTTTTTATTTAATTTATTTATTCAAATGAAAACTTACATACTATTCATTTATATTCTCGCCAAACTGTTACGTTTGATGGCGAGACGCGCTACATTTTAATACTTTACTTAGCCTATTAAACTCATCTTATAAGATTTAGGTACTTAACAATTTCGTGGGCCCCATACCAAAGAAATTATATATATATATATATGCATACATATACACACATACATATATGATGAATCGAGAATGGCTTCTGGAGTCATCACACATGCACGCGCATATACACACACATACACACACACACACGAATGATCGCCGGTGGTGCTACTCCTGTTTGGGGCAGCATTTGCAGCGGGATTGCCCACGGCCTGAACCGTGCCCGCAGTGCCAGGGGAAACACCACCTGGTGTTGTGCGCCAACCAAAATGGTGGTAATCGGTTGGATGGTGCGGGACGTTCCCCCACGGGCGGGGGCCCGCTTCCCCATTACCCCCAAAGGGAGTCTCGTCGGGGCTCGCCGTCCACGGGCGGGGGTACCCCTCCCCCATCTCCTCGTCCACAGGCCAGGTTCGCTGCTGCTCAGCGCAGCTCCCCGCCTCGGAGCTTCTCACCACCGTTGTGCGAACGACCGCGGTTGGAACGCCGCCCGCCCCAAGTTGGACGCCGCTCCGAGTACTACGCGTCGACCTGGGCGCGCCCGGGTCGCTGCCCTGAGGTTCCGGCGGACCATTACCTGGTGCGGTCCAACTGGGCGGTGCCAGCCCAACAGGACGGCGCCTATGAGGGTTGTTGGCGGCCCGATGAGGGTCGCCCCCAATAGGTAGCTGCCGCCCGCTCCTCCACCACAGCCGCCCACCCTGAAACAGTACTCTTGCCAACTGTTTGTGTCAGGGTCTGGGGCCCGACGGGGAAGTCCTTGTTAGTTCGTGCCCTTTTGGATTCGGGTGCCCAGGGCTGTCTTGCGTCGTCTTATTTGGTGGAGAGATTGGGCCTCCCATGTAGACCCCGCCCCTCCGTCATCCACGGAATAGGTGGCCTTCAGATGCTGGGTTCCATGGGGGAAATTAATGTTTGTTTTTCAACTGTCAATTGTGGGCCAGCCATTGTGGCCAAAGCGGTTGTGTTGAACGATATTTTGGGCAGCAACCCGCAGGTGGTTATCTCCCCTACCGCGGTGAAATTGACGTCAGAGTTGACCCCCGCTGACCCCCAATGGTTTGTTCCAGGACCTATAGACCTGCTCTTGGGTGTTGATGTTTTAGGTTTGATCTTGTCCGGGGACAAGCGGGTTTTACAACCCTGCGGTTTGATGGCTTTGCAAACCATTTTTGGTTACACCTTTTTTGGACCCGTGTTGAGGGGCTTGGTCCCACGGGTTGAAAATGAAATTGTTACCGTAGGGCTCTCACTCTCGGACGCCGTCCAGCGTTTCTGGGAGGTCGAGGAGCCCCCCAAGGCTCCCAGAGTCGATCCAGCGGAACAAGAATGCGAATTGTCGTATCAGAATAATACGGGTCGCCTCGCTGATGGTCGCTTTGTTACTCGGTTGCCTTTTAGGGCTGCACGCCCCCCCTCTCGGTCAGTCTCATGCCCTAGCGGAAAAAAGGTTGTTGTCCATGGAGCGCCGAATGAAGAGGGATTCAGATCTCCGTGCTAAGTACATTGAGTTTATGCGCGAGTATGAGGCTTTGGGACATATGTCACGCTCGACTATTGATTGGCGTTCGCTCGAGCACTATTTTTTGCCCCACCATGCGGTTTTGAAGACGCCTGGGGGCAAAATTCGGGTGGTTTTTGACGGTTCGGCCCCTACGTCAAATGGGGTTTCCTTGAACCAGTGTTTGCACTCCGGTCCCAAACTGCACCGGGACATTTCGGATATCCTCACCAACTTCCGCCGTCATCAAATTGTTTTTGTGGCTGACATCCGAATGATGTTCCGCCAATCGGTTGTTCACCGAGATGACCGGCGTTATCAGATGATTTTGTGGCGTGAGCGACCTTGTGATCCTATGCGAGTGTACGAGTTGAACACTACCACGTACGGTCTTACCTCCAGTCCGTATATTGCCATCCGGACTTTGTTGGAGTTGGCTCATCGGGAGCGATTGAACTACCCCCGTGCAGCGGCCATCTTGGAAGATTCAGTATATGTTGATGATGTTTGCACTGGGGCTTCCACTGCTACGGAGGCTTTGATTTTACGGGATGAGTTGATTGCGATCCTGAAGTCAGGTGGGTACGAACTGCGTAAGTGGTTGTCAAATTGCCCTGATTTGTTGCGAGATCTTCCGGTGGAACATCAGCAGGATCCTCTCTTGTTCGAAGATGCGGACAACCCTAACTTGATTGCGGTCCTTGGCATACAGTACCAGCCCGTCCAGGATGTCTTCACTTATCGGGTTAAATTGGACCCCCCTAAGACCTGGACGAAGCGTTCGGTCTTGTCGACTGTTGCTCGGACCTTCGATCCTAATGGATGGATCACACCTGTCATTTTTCTGGCTAAGTGTTTTTTGCAGAAGCTGTGGATTGCGGAAGTTACGTGGGACGAACCTCTTCAGGGAGACTTGCTAACCGAATGGTGTTCGATTGTTTACTCACTTCCGGACGTGAACCGGATTTCCTTGCCCAGACTCTTTCTGCCATCCGGCAAGTGTAAAGTTAGCCTCCACGGGTTTTGTGACGCGTCTGAACGAGGGTACGCGGCCGTGGTATTCTTGCGGACTATTAGCCTATCCGGTCATGTGGGACTGCATTTGATAATGGCCAAGAGTAAGGTGGCTCCTATCAGGACTAGGTTAACTATTCCTAAGTTGGAATTGTCGGGAGCAGCCCTCCTTACGAGGCTCCTCAATCATGTTTGTGATACTTTGGGTCGTACCGTGGAGATTTCAGATGTTTTTGCGTGGACTGATACTGAGATCGTTCTTTGTTGGCTTCGCACCTCCGTGCATAATTTAGAGGTTTTTGTTGCGAATCGGATTTCACAGATCCAGAGTTCAGCGACCCCGCTGATTTGGCGACATGTTCCAGGGGAACTGAACCCCGCTGACTGCGCTTCGCGAGGCTGCGAGGCTCCGGTACTTGTAAACCATTCCCTGGGGTGGGGACCAGATTGGTTGTCGCATCCTGCGGCATCTTGGCCCCAGAATCGGTTCTCTTCTCCAGAGGCGTTGCCAGGTTTACGTGTGGGCGTTATGGAAACGCAACCTGTCTACGACTTGAATCCTCTGTTGGAGAGGTACAGCTCTCTGTCGAAATTGATTGGGGTTACCGCGCGGATCCGACGTTTCTTGCTCCACGCACGGAACCCAGCTCAGAGGGCATTGACCACGGAATTGGCCTTGTCGCCCTTGGAACGCCAAGAGGCCCTGCTATTTTGGGTTCGTGTGGTGCAAGTGGAGCACTTCGAACCGATTATTGACGCGCTTAAAGGAGGATCGAGAATTAAGGGTTCGATCGCTCGTCTGAATCCATTTCTAGACGCATTGGGTTTGCTTCGAGTCGGCGGACGACTTCGAAACTCGAACTTGCCCTATGGAGCTCGCCATCCTTTGTTGCTCCCCAAAGGGGGGACTTTGGTCAGTTTGTTGGTGTCTGATCGACACGTTGCTAACGCTCACGCAGGCTGCAATGCCCTTGTAGCCATTTTGCAGCGTGAATTTTGGATTTTGTCTGCCAGACGCACTATTCGCGGCATTATCTTCAGATGTATGCCGTGCTATCGTTTGACGGCCACCCCCACGCAGCCCATGATGGGGGATCTGCCCTCCGACAGAGTCTCGGAGAGTCGACCATTTGCTTGTGTGGGCACGGACTTTGCCGGCCCCTTTTTGGTAAAGACCTCGCAGCTTCGCAACGCTCGATCTGTCAAAGCGTACTTGTGTGTGTTTGTCTGTCTGGCCTCCAAGGCAGTTCACTTGGAACTGGTAAGTGCCCTCAGCACGGAAGCGTTTCTTGCGACGCTAGGTAGATTTGTATCCCGCCGGGGACTGCCATCTCTGATCCGCTCTGATAACGGCACCAATTATAAAGGCACTGACCGTTACTTGAATGAAATTTGTAATTATTTGAATAGTGATAAGGATAATTTAAGATTTGCAATGTCTCGAATGGGCATTAAGTGGCAATTTGATCCCCCTGTTTGCCCACATTGGGGTGGTATTTTTGAGGCTGTTGTAAAAGTTACAAAAACGCATCTCCGCCGAGTTATTGGTGAAACGATTTTAACGTTCGAGGAACTTGCTACGGTATTTTGTAAAATTGAGGCTGTCCTCAACTCGCGCCCTCTCTGCCCTGTCTCGTCGGACCCAAATGACCTGGAAGCATTGACTCCTGGTCATTTTTTGATTGGCCAGCCCCTTACCGCGCTGCCGGAGTACCCCTTCAGGGAGGTAAAATCATCACGCTTAAGTCGGTTTGAGTTGCTACAGCAGATGACCCAAAGCTTCTGGCATCGTTGGTCGCTAGAATATTTGCACATCTTGCAGCAGCGCGTTAAGTGGACTGACAAAACTGATCCTCCTCACGTTGGAGATCTTGTACTAGTTAAGGAATCTAATTATATATATTACCTTTGTATTGGCGTCGTGGACGCATTGTAAATTTGTTGTATGGGTCTGGCGGGGTCCCCAGGGTTGCGGAGGTTATGGTCGGAGATTCGGTTTTGAAGCGAGCTGTAGCGAGCTTAGCCCGCCTGCCCATTTATTAGCAGACAGAGCTCCTCTGCCTGGAGCGGGGGATTGTTCGATACCGGTCTTTTACCGCGGGTATCACTCGGTTGATAATCGGCGAAGAAAAAGACACGTCACTATTTGACGTTTGACGTCTGTCATTTTGGTAGTATAACCTAGAATTTTGCCCTTGCGGGGTTTGAGCAACCCATTCTTTGATTTGTATTTGATTTTTGAGAAAGAATTCGGGACATTTGATTTATGTTAATTGGAATCAGTTCATAATTGAGGCCAGGCGCTCATATCGAGGAGTTTTGTTTTGCCTGCCAGTGTTTGGAGCCTGAAGTGATAAATTTAGTGTCGGTAGTTTGGTGCGCATACGTGGTGAGCCATCATCCAGGAGCCAGGAAGTGTTCACCAGGACACGCGACGGCCCCGACACCCACACTAATACTCATACATTCAGATACACATATCGAAGCCGCCCTGTCGAGCGGCGGATGAAGCTTCCATCAAGGTAAAAGCACGTTTTGTTTTGTACCGGACCGATACCTGGCGCATCTTCGGTATGCCACGCTTCTTGGAAGCTATAGCTTAGCGGGGTTATACCGGTCGTTCTAGTCCAGGCCTCTATTCGGGTCAGGAACTCGTCGGGCCCAGCCCTGGCATCAACCGAGTAGAGTCTGCAAGCCCGGGCTAGTAGCGAACAGGTTCCAAACTTGTATAGGCACTACAAAGACAAATCCATATCTGATGGGACATTCTTTCGGGTACGTAGGTATTAGAAGATCGAAAATTTAAATATCTACAGTAAAAACATCGAAGTACAAAATATCGAAAATCAAAATATCGAACGATCGAAATATCGAATGTTATTATATCAACGTCTAATTGGTCTAAAATACAAATGCCGAACGGTTAAAATATCGAAAGTACAGAATATCGACCATTATGCAGGCGATATATTAAAATTTCGAATGACTAATAATGACTGATAAAATTATTAAAATTATTAGTTGTGCAGGTTGTACTTTTGTAGCTACCCTCTTAAGCCCGTGAGAATTAGTTTGTTGTGCTAACATTTATTATTACCTAACCTAAACCTAACCTAACCGCCAGCGTGTCGACGTCACCCCGCTTCGCGGGGTGCCTATTTCCGCTCTAAGGGACACAAGCTAACCCTAACCTAACCTACAAATAATACCATCGTTAAAATTATATGTTGTTTTTTTACTGCGGAACGCTTTGCCCACCGAGCCCCCTTCTTTTTCTAGCTGCCCTAACCTAATCTTCTATATTATACATATACCAGTATCAACAGTAACAGTAGGTATAAAAGGTAAGAAAAACTTTTCTCTAAAATCAAAAATGGTCGAGATATTTCGAAGTAGTATAATCCAAAAATGATCCAAAACCGAATCGGAGCACCCCACCATCCACGTGGTTTTGTCTGCCCTACCCCTAGAGTGTTTATAAAAGTGAACGGAGGAGCGGAGGGACAGCAGCCCTCGCCCGCCGTGACGGAGCGCGGGAACGAGCGAAGTGACTTTGTTGGGCACATCCCGGTCGCCGCATAAACTCTGGCGCCGAATGAATTTATGATGATATTAATAAGCGACGGGTCTATACTTTTTAGCTAAAATATAGAATTTGTACAGCGTGGTTGGTAGTGGTAGAGTTACGCCGCGTAGAGTAGGAAGCTTGGCGCTACTTATGATCTGATATATTTTTAACGCTAAAAGCTATATGAGCTAAGGGAGTCGTGGAAATCACTTTACATGTAATGTTTTTCGTGGGATCACATTCCTTTTTGTAAGGTAATTTCTAAGAAGTGTAAGGGAAACCCATACAAAGTACAAACCTTCCATCCCCTAATTTTGAGGGTGGGGGGTGATTTACTAATAATCCAGAAATATGTATTTTATTATTTATAACATGGTGTCCCTATATACAGGGTGGTTCTACTCGCAAGGGAATTTTCCGCGGCTCACCTTATTTTGTATAGTTTTTGTAGGAAAATTATATTGATTAACGATCGAAACCGTAGAACTAAATGGTTTCTAGTATGACACTAAAAATTAGCTCATCCCTTAATATAATATCTTCCAAAAATCGTACTTTAAAGTGCCAAATTCTCAGTCTCCAGGCATGTCTCTCGGACGAAATGAAAGCTTAAAGGCTGCATCATAACTTTATTTTGAGTATGTACGGTATATCTGCACTAAAATAGAAATCTATAATATATGTAATTTCAATCTGTTTGTCGAATTTCACCGTAAATGCGAAACTTATTAAAAAAAAAGTGCATTATATTTTGTCTCTCGGTTTTTACCTCAGTCTCCTGCTACATCAAAACACGTTAAAATCTGTTTGAATTACCGCGTCTAGCGCGTTGCTGTCCGGTCTGAATGAAAGATCGAAGTGAAGTTAGCTAACAACCACTCGCGTCCGTCTTGGCTCGCAGTTGGCTTAGTCGCTACGGCAAGTTGTGTGAGTGAGGTTGTGCTACGGCCAGTCAACTTAACAGTAACCTGGTACGTATTTATTTAAAATCCATTGTTTTCTGCATACTTTTTTTGCATTCATAGGTCGTAAATTCGTTACATTAGAGTACAGAATTGCATAATTTCAATATTAATGTTGCATTAACGTAGTTATTGGCTAAAAACATAAAATAATCTCAGTATCCTGTCCTCAGTCTCCTGGAAACATAATAGCCAGGAGACTGAGGATGAATCAGGAGACTGAGAGTCATTAAGGATCCGCACGAATAGTAATCCAGTTCATCATGATTGATATATTAATTATTAGTACATTTACGTATTATTTGATTAGTTACATATTATTGATCATAGTTATCATAAATTAATAAGCTGGGAATTACCTGAAGCAAAAACTCCGATTTATATATATAATAAAACTTCATTATTTATTGATTAAAAACAATATTTTTTTCTACATTTTCATCTGAAATTAAATAAGTACATTTTTAGATAGAAAATGTAAAATATGTGTAGGCAATGTAAAAAACCGTATATACATTTCATTATATTCTTTTACAGAAAAATGGCAAAACCAAAAAATATTACTAAGGAAGAAAGATTAGAGAAAAAAAGGATAGCTGAAAGGCTTAGATATGAAAAAATTAAAAATGATCCTACTAAATTAGCGGCTCAAAAAGAAAAAAGTCGGCAAAAATATTTAACTAGAAAAGAAAAGGGCCAAAGAAAATTAGTATCAAATATGTCGGATCGTGAAAAACGTCAAGCCCGCAAAAAATGGAGAAACTATTCCAAAACTCATTATGATAAAAAAACTGCTCTGGAAAAGGCGGCAAGAAAGTTTGTAAGAGAAAACACGCCATCTAGTTGCGATGAAAATGTAAACTCAAATCAGCAGCAGCAAGTCGTAAATGCACAAAATGTGACACCTAGATTAGCACAGGCACGAAAAAGAGCGTTGAGGCAGCGTAAGAAGCGTAACCAAGAACTTCAAAAAAAGAATGATTTTATACGTTCACTAAAAACCAAGTTACAGAAGTATAGAAAAAGATACCACAGGCTGAAGAGAGAACGAAAAGAACAGCTCCCACAGGAACTAACGCCTTGTACCAAGATGAAAAAATTAGCTGAAAACCCAGACACACGAGTCGAAGTTGTTAAAAAAGCTTTGTTTGGTGACACTTTAGAAAAGCAATTATCAGAAAACATTACCAACTTGAGCACAAAGAGTGAGAAACGAGTTGCAAACAAATTGCTTATGGGACGTGTAGTTAAAAAAAGTAAAATTTGGAAATTAAAAAACAAACTCATCACGTACAAAAAGGTGTGGCACTCACAAAAACAAAACAAATTAAACGAAAAAACAAGAAAAACCTTCAAGAATGAGGTACAAAAATTTCTAGAAGATGATCAATACAGCAGATTGTGTGCCGGCAAAAAAGAATTCATCACTAAAAATAAAGTGAGAAAACAGAAACGCTATCAACTCGATACTCTCAGAAACTTGCATAAAGAGTTTTTAAAGTCTGGCAACGTTCTCATCAGTTACTCAATGTTTGCTAGGTTGAGGCCTTTCTGGATAGTGGCTCCAAAAGTAATTGACCGAGATACTTGCATGTGTACTCTACACAGCAACATACAATTAGTTGTCAGTGCTCTAAACACTGCAAAACTTCTGAAAGACACAAGCTACCAAAGTTTATTAACTTCTTTATGCTGCGACAGATATAATGAAAGGTGTTTAGAGAGAATTTGTGAATTATGCTCTGATAAAGCCATTTCATTTAGCGAAGACTTTGACGACACAAAACTGGTTACCTACCAACAGTGGGTTTCTTCAAGAGAAATGATTGTGGACCCTAAGACAAAAAGAGAACGACCTGTAACCAAACAAAAGAAAGAAAATATTGAAACATCAGCTCGAGACCTTAAAGTTAAACTGGAGAACGATTTGGTTAAACTTTTCAAACATGAATTGAATATTGTTCACCAGTATCAATCACTAAAAATGATAAAGCAATCTCTAACTGAAAAGGACGTTGTAGTCCACATGGACTTTTCGGAAAATTACTGCACAAAATATAATGAAGAAATTCAGTCTTTCCATTTTGGGGGCTCCCGGACACAACTCTCGCTTCATACAGTTGTTGTATATTTAAAAGAGTCGACTAGATCATACTGCACAGTGTCTACAAACTTGTCTCATAACGTGAACGCCATCTGGGCCCACCTTAAGCCGGTTTTAGAAGAGTTGCCAGAAAAAGTTGAAAATATACACTTTTTAAGTGATGGGCCTGTCACCCAATACAGAAATAAATATATGTTTTACGTTTTGGCCTGCAAAATTCCAGATTTGTGCCCTGGAATCATAAACTGGACCTGGAATTACACCGAAGCAGGTCATGGAAAAGGAGCACCTGACGGTGTTGGAGCGGTTTGTAAAAGAACAGCAGACAATATAGTGGCCTATGGAGGTAATATAACTAACCTCAACGAGTTTTGTGGAGCTATTCAAACCAGATGCCCCAATATAACACTGTTTGTTGTTAATGATAGTGATATAGATGACATGTCGCGATTGATTTCAGAAGATCAACGAAGTTTGATTCCTTTTACTGGCACATTAAAAGTCCACCAAGTGCAAGGAAATGCTTATTTACCTAAAAGGCTCATAATGAAGTCTCTTAGTTGTTTCTGCGATAATAACGGATGTGAACATTACCGACTGGGTTTACTAAAATACAGCTCAGAATCAAGGAATAGGGTCGATGCTGTCTATGGAAATTTAGACTCGGAACGAACTGAAGCTGATAGTCCCACTACCAGCATTATGGGACGTAGACCTTTTACCGAATCAGGTCGGGTGCAGTCTGGCATATCAGAATTAGATAACCTAAGCACTATGAGTAATCTCTCTCTCAATTTGGAGAATCCGGAAATATTAGCCGATATGCCAGACTTAGAAATTGACCCTACTGATCTCTTCCCAAATGAGACCATTGCTAGTCCAACAAAAGCCGAAAATTCTAAAAAGTTCGTTGATTCCCTAGATGAATCAAAAAAGGGCACACAAAAAAGCAAAATAAATACAGACAAAGACTCTTCACAAGCTGATAAAACAAATAAGATAAAGAAAATTACAACTAAGAAAAAACTCAAAAACAAACCAAACAAAACAGCCGAAAAAGACAAGAAAAAAAAATCGAAAGCTGGAAAAGCGAAGAGGGCAAATGACAAAGAATCGGATGATTGTTGTTGCCTTATCTGTGGTACTTTATATAGTGAAGATACCACGGGAAACGATTGGGTCCAGTGTATTTTATGTCGTCAGTGGGCACAAATTGGTTGCATCAAAAGTGACTCTATCTCATTTACATGTCCAGATTGCTCGTCGGACTCTGACTACAAAGAATACTGTCTTTAGACTGAAGATTGAGATGTTTTTCTTTTTAAAAGGATTGATTTTTGTTTACTTAAATACTAAAAATTTGATTTGAATGTTGCCATTTTGTAGTAGTTTAGAAAACTTGTTATTTTTCATAATTTTATGCAAAGTTCCTAATCTTATAATGATGAGACTGATTAAGTAGTACTTTTAAGTTTTAGATTTTTGAGTTTTTAACTCTGTAGTTGATGTTAATGAATAGTGAGATTACTGTTAAGTTACAAATAATGAAACTATTGAAGACTGATGTAACCTTAAAGGTTTTGTAATAAATGTAAGTTGATTTAATTTTCAATAATTATTTTACAAACTTTGACAATGTTTGTTGTGTAAAAAATACAAAAAAAAACTATTTGATTCATTTTTAAAATTCTCTAATTTTGTAATAAGGATACTAATTTGTGTCATTTTGTGATTACTTGTGAGTCAAGGTCTTACAATAAAAGTGTTCCATGGAAGACACTATTGTTATGCCAGTATTATAATAAACTATTTTTATTAATAAAACATAATTTTATTTCAATATTTACAACGGTTTTGAGTTTTTTTTGTATCAATACTCAGTATCCTGTTCATAGCCTCAGTCTCCTGGGCCCATATTTTTTTTAAATGGTCATAAATTTGGTATATTTAATTTTTTTGACTGGCCCGTTTGAGATCAGTAAAATAACGACCTAAGCTAGACGTCAAGCTACTTTTCTGACCTTAGATGCTAAAAAAATGTTGTGCCATAAATCACTTCATTTTCGTCCCTCCTGAGTAGAACCACCCATTTTCAGACCCCCTAGCATCAAAATTTGCGGAAGTCTCATACGAAATTCCATCTACTAGTTTAAGGGGTAAATGTTCTTTTTTTTTGTTGTTGATTGTCTACTAATAGTAGCTTACATACCAAATTTCAGCTTCCTAGAACTGCAGGTACCCTAAAGGTTTTGACGGTCAACGTGAGTGATTGAGTGAGTGAGAGAGTGACCGAGTGAGTGAGAGAGTGAGCGAGTGAGTCAGTGACGAAATCGGCGTTTGTTAGATATCAATGAAATCGAAAGTATAAGAGCTATGCAATTGAAACTGTATATGTTTAATAAGTCTACTATTGACATCATATCCCGAAAATTTTGTTTATCTGATATAATCCTAACCCAAGTTATGAGGGTTAAAAAAACGACGAAGCGCTTCGAGAAAAGGTAGGTAATGCCCTTGCGCTTCGATTGTCTCGTAACACCTAACACAACCATTAATGCCATCCATCCATCCATTTGTTGCCATCTACTTAAACCAGACTTTATAATACTTAAGTATATTAATATTATTTCCAAAATGGATGACCATTTCGATAGGTAACAAACATAGGAACTAAAATAGTTATCATTTTGGATGTTTCTGTTGTGTGCTACGTAGGTACGTCAACAACCCTATCTCACTCTTTGATTGTCTATTGCAAAAAAATATAGCTAACGTCCGACCTTCTGTACGTTTAGGTAATATTAATTATTATGTGGTTTCAGGGATGAGCCGTATAGGGTATATCATGGTATATTAATCCTTTGCCTATGTTTAGCTTCAAGGTTGCCTGCGCACCGCATCGCAACATTCGCAAACATTATTTCCCTGGGGAGGAAAAATGTTCTCCTAAACGAAATTAGATTCTATGATTAGCTTCATAATAAAGTTATACCTACACTACAGTAATTCTAAGTTTAAAAAAGCTCTCAAAAAGTACCTACAGCCTGTTCGAAATAGCTTCGAAATAGCTTGGTGCGGTTGACAGCTGCGAAAATCTCAGACTAGTAGTAGATAAAAGTAATCATTTAAATTATCAATTGTACATAACATTGAATGTCATCATGAAGGCTAAGCTATTAGAGAAACTTGTTTTATGGGAGCGAGAAAGCGGATACAATGCATATTTGTTGACGGAGTGCTTTTATACTTATAGTAGGTACCTATAATGAAGAAATATTTATTTTCACAAGATTAAGAATTAGTTTTTACTAAAAATTATGTACGTGATCCTAGTTATATTTACTTCTATTAAGTGTATTTACAAATTTCAAACACAATCATTGTATTGTTTATGAATAAATGTTGAATTGAATTTTAAAAAAATAATAACTTATGAAGACTTGTTAGATAGCATCGTTCCATCCCTTTCTTACTAAAGTACGAAAATGAAAAGAGGGGTCCATATTGGCTGCCATAAAATCCGTTGTCCTATTTTTTTATACTAACGTATTGTAGTCATAAGCATCGCTAGTCCTCATTTTTTTCGTCCTAACTTTTTTGTTCTTAAATTTCTGTAACTATCATCGGAAGTCATAATGATTAGTAGTCCTAAAGTTTTCTTCATAATTTCATTACTAAGAACTTGCTTGAAGTCATAATTTTGTTAATCATAACAGTTTTCTCATAACGGACATACATCATAATTTGTTAGTCCGAATATCATAACTAAGAACATACTTCCACCCCTAATTTTGTTTTTCCTATGAATAAAAGGCTTTCGCCGCTACCGCGGCACGCTCGCTTCGCTCGCTCGGCTCGCGCGCGTAGGTTCGCGGTAGGTACACCTAACACTCCTCCTCGCTTCGCTCTTCGTGGTACCGACACGGACCTGCCTTAGGCTACGTCCGCATAGACAGGCGGCTTGCTTAGCGTTTAGCTAGAAATTTGTGGCCTCGCCTCGCACCTTGCGACAAAAACAAACGCGTTTATTTACTTCGATAACGCCAAGCGCGGAGTGCGGCCGATCGCTAAAATTATATAATGTTCGTTTTACTAAGCTACTCGCTAGGTGACTCGCTAGGCTCTAGACGCTAAGCAAGCCGCCTGTCTGTGCAGACTTCGAGTAAAATAGGTGACCTCGGCGGTTTCGATGATTCGGGTAATATGATTATTCAGTATTAGACAATACAATCTAAGTAAAAACGTTATCCGCAAAAGGATAAGTAACATTTAGTTATGATGAAAAATATGATGAGAAACAATTTTAGGATTAAAAAATGTACGACTAGTGTCATTATGAATTTAAATAAAACGGACAAGTGAGTGTTATGATGAAAAACAACATGTAGGTAAACAAATATTAGGATATGAGAAATTTATGGTTATTGGCATTACGACATCGAATGGTTATGACTTACGATTTTTAGGAATATGAATTATTAGGACTAACGATAATTATGGCGTAAAATTTTATGAAGAACATTTTCGGACTTAGGACTTAAAAAGTTAGGTTATTTATTTAATCGTATGGCATATATTATTTTTTTGGCCTTTAATGTTTGTCACTCTTTAGTACCCACCCAGGGGACACCTGCAGGGTTGTGGTAGGTAGCTCCCGCGGACGCGAGTAACAGTTGTGCCCCCTTTGTCAAGCGAGTGGGCAACTCGACTTAAGCCGCCCGAAGGCCTCTAACTCGGCTTAACGACTACGTCATAGACAGCAGCCGGGATCAACTGCTTAGCGTGCCTTCCATAGCACGGAAGCGCTCATTTATATTAACCACTCAAACATCAGGCGGTCACCCATCCAAAGACTGACCGCTGCCATCTTTGCTTAACCTGCGTTATCGTTTCCGACTCGCAGCCGCCGCTAAGCTAAGCGCTTCGAAATTAAATAAATTACCTAATTAAACTTAAAGTGCCCGAGTCTGTCAAGCGAGTCGTGTCCATGGATATTTTGCAAATCCTAATATTATGAATGCTAAAGTTTGGACCTCAATCACGCAAAAACGGCTTAACGGATTAAAAATAATTTTGGTATACACATAGTGTATAACCTGGATTAACATACGAGTATATAATACTTTTTATTCCGGGAATCATCGTCTAAGGGGGCGAAAGTTTGAAAGGCGCTACGATATAAAAGAGTTCCACGCGGACGAAGTCGCGGGCAGAAGCTAGTATATATATATGTATATATATATATATATAATTATACCTGAGTTATTTTAAAACATGGGCGGAGCCGCGCGGGCAGCTAGTATTTCATAAACTACATTGTTAAGTGACTTATATCCAGGGCCACACTTGGTCAATGAAAATTGATAAAAAGCGTCAATTAAAGAACGCGCATGAGTGACGTTGCAAATCACCAATCAATCAATATCATTGGACATCTGGCCGATGGGATCAACAGACCGTTTGACCCGGCCCACTGTCGGCTTATCCAAGCTACATGAAACAAATTGACAGTCAAGGTGCTTCGGTAATTATAAATTTGCACTTTTAACCGAGTCTTGTAGAATACGACGCATCTTGCATGCGTTAACTAAATCTTATTATGTCTACCAATAACTGGAGGGTGATTGGTAATCTATTTAAGTAAAATAAATAAAAAATATGATTTACAGTCAAGGGCACAAAAATATTTATTTATTTGTAAATACAATTTACCAAACATAACAGCTTACGCCATGGCGTTGGTAAACTTAAAGTAACATACAAAGTACATATACATCGCACAATTAGTCAAATTAAATCATAAAGATTGAGAGTAGGTAGTAACAAGTAAAAATTGTTTTCACAAAACTGTAAGAATAGGGCGAAGTTTGCTCCAGTTACAGGCAATAAGGTCGCAATCTGGTGCATAATAATATTAATAATTGATAAATTAATTAATTTAGTAGCGCTTGGGCATGGACAACCGGTGAGTGCTCGTCGCCAGGAATCGGTGGCTGCGGCCGCCGCGCAGGTACTTATTGGGAACGAAGAGGCGACATGTTCTTGCGACCAAGTCGGAACAATCTGACACATCTCAACATCTTACAGGCAGTGGACAAAAGCTCGATATAACGTCTGACCTGTAAGGAGTTGAAGCCCAACATTCCTAGTAGGTATTTGGTGGGGTAGAGGAACCGTGCATCTTCTTGTAGAGAAAGCGGAGAAACGCTTTTTGCACTTTTTTGGGAAAGAGAGCGGGTAAAGGTTAAACAACACATTTGGACGAATTAAACAGTAATTTGATAGTTTTAGCCCAACAGAGAACAGCGTTTACATCCTTTTGTAACAGTTTACAGTCAGAAATATCATTTACGCGACGTATAAGTTTAAGATCGTCCGCATAGAGCAAACAATCAGAGTGATGAACCACTTTCTCGAGATCGTTTATCATCAAAACGAAAAACAAGGCACCCAGGATGGAACCTTGGCTTACCCCAGAACGAGTATAGGTGGAGAAATATAACAGCCGTGGCACACGAATTTTTGCCGATCTCTGAGATAGTCGGCGACTGGAGGAGTTTCGGAGTAAAGCCAAAAGACGCAAGTTTATCTAGGTGGATGTCATTATCAGTACGGTCAAAGGCTTTTTGGAAATCAATATATACATAGATATATTTTTATTGATTCATGAACAATCTTACAATTGTATCTGAATGTAACTACTTACTAAAGTCCCTTAAAGTAACAATTATACAGTGTAACACATTAAAGCAGAACAATATCAGGCATGTTTATTTTAATTAATTAAGTTGACAGATTACTAAAGTAAACTCTTCTATAGAATAAAAGCACTCTTTCAACAGCAATGTTTTTAGTTTTACATTTTTAAAGAGATTAAGGCTAGTGATATTTCTCCACTTGCCGGGAAGCTTGTTGTAGATCAAAAAATATATAACATCTACTTGAGAGCCTTGATCTAAATAACTTGATATACTTAGTGTCTGTTAGGCATCATAAATTGGTAGTTACTGACCGCCGCACACGGAAACCATGCTGGCAGTCGGCAAGATATGAGCTTATTTAAAGTGAGATTATACGATGTAAAATAGATTCTATGACTTTTAGGTAAACAAGAGAGAGTTGCAATAGGACGGTAATTTTCGGCTTTTGAACAGTCTCTTGATTTAGGGATAGGCTTAACGCGTGACATTTTCCACTGGGTTGGATATTTACTAGTAACCAGAATTAAGTTGGATATATAATGTATGGCTTTAATAATATACGGTGGCACATTATCAGGACCAACAGCACTTTTTGGTTTTAGTTTATTAATTGCAGCTGCTATTTCCTGCAAAGATATTTCAGTAACGTCAATTCGAGTAGCAGATTGGGAAATGTCATTCTTTATAGCTAGATTAGAATCTAATGATGGGATGCCCGGTAAAAAGACACTAGAGAAAAATATACCTAATAGTACGCAGACCTTATTTCTGCAACAATAAGGTTGTAGAATACATATTTATGAAACTTTGAGTGAATACATATTGGTGCCCTTGACTGTACCTACAAAGGTCAGGAACGGGTGCGTCTCACGAGATATAACAACAAGAAATATAATTTCATATTAATAACGTTCACTAGATATAATTAACGTTAGCTATAACAACAAAACCAATACTTGTATAAGGAATAACGGTCAATTGACATAATATTCATATTATATAACGTTTTTTTTCTATAACACTCAAATTGACTAATTTCAGTTAGTATAACATACATAACGTATATAACAATCATAACACATAGTATATTTCTAACGTATAACGATCATAACACATCATATCTTTTCGTTAAACATACATAACGTATAAAAATATTAACAATCATAACACATAGTATATTTCCTTAAAGGTTTATAATATAGAAGATTAGGTTAGGCCAGCTAGAATAAGGGGGTTGGAAGCGCGGAGCCCCCGTGCACAGTAAAAAAAAAGACCGGGTTGCACTCCGGGAGTGCCGGCAGAAGTGAAAACTCAATAACATTGTAACAGTTTTTGATCAGGTCACGTGACATCTTACGGTGTCACCCTAAAAATGAATTTGACGCAAATTTATAAACAATTATCAATTGTTTAGGCGGACGGCCCGCGGGCGCGTTGGGTGCGACGGGCCGGCGGCGAACAAAATACTAATTTGTTTTTGCCATTGCCAAATATTTTTCAAAGCTTTATCTCTTTAGGAATAACGTCCAAATTCGAACTATTCGAAAATTACAAATTTATTTGCAGAATATGCTATTGCAAAAAGTGTTTAACAGCTTTATACTCTTACGAATAGCGTTCAGTTTTGAATGAAGTCGAATCGGCTAGCAGCAAAATATAAAAGTTTGTGACCTCCTTCACATCTGACATCACAAAACTCTGTCGCGTATTTAACAATTTTTCCCCATCCCAAAAAGTGCTCAGCGCCGCTAAAGAAGTTTTCACTTCAAAAACAAGTACAGTGTACAAGTAGAGTGTATAACTCTGGTCTAAAAGCCATATTACCCCTCGAACTATTTCCCCTCACTTCGTTCGGGAAAATATCCATCTCGTAGTGGGTAAGTAATACGAGGTATAAGAACTTATCATATAACAGTCATAATATATACGCTCACTTTGTATAAGCTTGTTTAGTATAACGTTCACTGCATATAATGATCGAAAGGTATAATTTCAAACTATATTTTAGTAAACCTCTGACCGTCTAATAGCCGCGTCTAAACGGCCGAGCGCGGCGGAGCATACGCGGGGCATACGATAAGGCGCGATAGACAGCAGTCTATCCCGCTCAATCTTCATAGCTTATGTCATGTATGCAATCAACCAAGCTTGAACGTTTGGACGCGGCCGCGGCTAGAGTCGGTCAGAGGCGTTTATTTTTGTAATGATTGTGAATTAGGGAATAAAAAACACATAATGTTTGAAATGAATTCTGTTTCCTGATTGGTCGATTTTAATGTCTAGCTGTATTCTGGTTAGTTGATAGCAAATACTAAAGTTTTTTTTAAGAATTGTGATTGGAATAGGTACGTTGAACTGTTTTGATTGGTCAAATCATATTATTTTCCCTAGGGGCTAAATGTACTACTTTAGCCCCGCTTGCTAAGCAACTTTTTGAGCATGAGAAGTCTAAAAATAGACTTTTACTCCATCAATGAATATTTAGATAATTAATAGATATTCCTTTTTTATGTTATTTATTTTAAATGGATGCATGAATTTAATTTAGTTTAATTTAACTGTGAATGCAATGTAATAACACTAATAACTATAATGAAACATATTGAAATTTTAATTTGTTAGTAATGTTATTGTTTATATTAATATATATTAGCGTCTACATTGCAGACTACCTACCTACATGTAGCAGAGCATTTAAGCACCTTAAATGTAAATTATATGTAAGATCATTGTATCACTTGTGTTCTTGCAAATAAAACCTTGAATCTTGGTGCCTAACCCATAAACTAAACTCTGTACACGAGTAAACTGTAGATACAGAAATAGGTACCTACGCGTTACACTAAAAATACAAAACTGATTTCTAAATCGCGTTGGATAAAATCCTGTGTTCATTTTACGGTGTAAGTAACAGTTTAACCTAGAACTTCCTATTTATTGCCTCCCCAGAGTATTCACTCATTACCTTAACTTCTTCGGAATTGGATACGTCCGTAACCTTCAGGGCCTACGACAGTCCTTGAAGGGTGAACTGCCCTTGCAGGGTCGTAAAACTTGAGCAATTGATCCAATAAATTGCTACTGGAGACTTCGACATGCAAGAAGTTCAGTGGGGCATACAAACTACGTATATTCAGATAAGAGGTTGGTTCGACCTTTGGGTCTCTAGGATTTCTTCTAGGACAAGACTTATCATATTAATCTGTACCTAGATTAATAACACTACGGTTCTATGCAAAATGAATAGAATTGATGACCAGATAATATGTTTGGTAGTGGCATCGTGGACGGCTGAATCAAGTAGGTAGGCAGGTTAGGGCTCATCCAGAAATCATGTACTTAATCGTTTATAAGGGGCACTCCGTCAAAAAATATCACGAATGATCACGGTTCTGAAAGGATGCTCACTACGTGTGATTTTTTTACACAGCGCAAAATTCTTAAATTACGTAACAATTTCCTCGTAGTGTTAACATATCACCAAAGGGAAGGGGGGGTCAAAAGTAGACAATAGTAGTTTATACAACTGATACATAATCAGAGGCCTCAAAATGAGTGTGGTTTTATGAAACGAGCGTTAGCCAGTTTCATAATAGGATCACACAAGTGTTTTATGGCCAAATTATGTACAGTATCATACACTACTTTATCTACACACATATCATAAGTAGGTACTCTAAGATGGGTTCAGAAGCCGTAGGAAAATGATTTGCATTGCTACTATAGTTCTACCTGTAAAATATCTTTATTACAATCGTTGCTGCATTTACGATATTCGGCGGAGTGTGCATATTGTTCTCGGAGTCACTACTACTCATATTTTCAACTAAAATGTGAGTTACAAACAACTTTTCACAATTCTACTTTCGTAACAGCAGAAGAACCAACAAAGAAATGACAGCAGTAATGGCGGCAATTCGATCCTACGTGAAGACGTATGTTTTTTTAAATCATAGACAAACGAATGAAGTCCCTATTCTCATGTCACTCGACATCAAATATCGCGCGGTTTATATTAAAAAAACATACTGAATTGACATTTCGCATCAATAACTGTTTTAATATCTATGAATACTAGAATAGAGACCCGTATTTGTTTGGCAGCTGTTCCAAATTTAAACTCATAACCTTACAAAAATCTGTACTGTAATAACATTACAGTACCTACAGATTTTACCTACTACCACAGACAAGAAAGTTCTCATAGTAAAATTGGTTGTAATAAAAATAATGCTGGTCATTTCCTACGGTTTCTGAACGCATTTAAGAGCACTAATGATATGTGCGTAGATAAAATATGATGACATGATTTCTGTATGAGCTCTAATTATTTTTGATGCTGCGATCTGCATTTTTGACACAAAGATGAGCGTGCAAGGCAGTCTTTTTGTTACTCAAAATTTACCCCTTGCCTGTTTTTTTTAATGCTACGACAATGGCAAACAATCCTACAACCTGCCTGATGGTAAGCAGACACCATAGCCTATGGATGTTTGCGACTCTACAAGAATAAGATACGCGTCTCGGACCCTTTATTTAATTAATTTGAGGATTCGTTGTGTTGAAACATTTTTTTTGACAAATGCTTGTCTGTCACTCTCAACACAGCTCGTCCACGGGAGCTCTGAACTTCTATAGTCGTTATGAAAGTTGAAACTAAGTATACTCAAAAGATTTTTAGTAAAATTGATGTTAACCTTAAATTCTTGTCATATCTAGGCAATTTCCTTGATGGTCGTACAAAGTAAAGGGCGATATGGTAATCATCCACGTGATCCATTAAGAGGGGGCGCTCCGCGAAATCGGGGTTCTTAGATTGAATATTTACCTATGACAAACTAAAGCGAATGCCAGGAAAAAGAACATACCAAAACTACATCATATTTGCAATTGAATCGTCTGAACAAAACCATACAAAACCAAAATTGCCTCGATAGAAAAGAACCGCCAAAACATGTCTTATTTTTACTCAATTTCAATAGTGTGAGGTTCCCGTGCATATAAATTAAGTAAAAGTTGAGTGTATAATAGCTTTTCACATTACCTAATGAAAGTACTAGCGGGGTATTTTTATGTAGTCCCTTTTCAGACTTATTGAGATGAAACGTATTTGGCGTATAGGCCTTTTTTATTTAGCGCGATACCCTTTCTCCCGTCGCGTGTTTCGTGCGGTTCTGTATATCTTTTGTTGCCGTTCGCGGGCGGAGTCAGTCGTAATCGCTCCGCTGAGACGAGAGGATTACGTTCTGTGCTCTCACGACAGCACGATGAACATAATTATTTCAATAATATTGTGACCCAGTATATTCGTCCAGTGAATGAACGTATCATTACATTCCAGTAGATATTTTGCTACATTTTGAAATAATATAATTAAAAGTCGACCTTAACATATAGATCTTAAAGTTCAAAATACAACTATAAGATAACGCAGCGATCGGCGGGTGACCGGCTTCTTAGAATAATTTGTGCAGTACATGCAAAACTAGACGAACATTTTTCTGTCGATCGTGTATTTACTTTATGAAAGATTATCACTATCACTACATAGTATAAAACAAAGTCGCTTCCCGCTGTCTGTCCCTATGTATGCTTAGATCTTTAAAACTACGCAACGGATTTTGATGCGGTTTTTTTGAATAGATAGAGTGATTCAAGAAGAAGGTTTATATGTATAATATAGTATCCGTGCGAAGCCGGAGCGGATCGCTAGTTGAGAATAAATCCGGTTATGTTCAAAATCGATGTCTGAGAGGTCTAAATACGAATTCATAGTCAGAAATATTTCAAAAAGTGGTCGCATTATTTAAATTTTTTGAAACATTCGTTGTAAATTAATATGCGCGTTTTTTTAAAGAACAACATGCATTGGCAGGCTTCTCGAGGGTGAAGATTCTAGAAATGATGTCCATTTTGAATTCCAAGATGGCGGACATTGCTTTTCGAATTTAAACTTTCGTGAGACGTGTTGAAACAGTACTAATAATTACACGGTTCAACTCACGTATTAAATGTCACTACGGGCGACATGTTTCGAACTCTTCGGGAATTCTTCTTAAGGATGTGTTTTCGCGGCGGTGTCGCTTATGAATCTTGTCGTGATTCAAGCGACACCGCCGCGAAAACACTCATCCTGAAGAAGAACTTCCGAAGAGTTCGGAACATGTCGCCCGTAGTGACATTATTGACATTGTTTTTCTTTAAAGTCATCACGGGTGTCGCTTTTAGGGTTATCGAGAGTGCAGATTCCAACAACTATTGCCTGCCAACTTGGACATTTTGATATTAAAAAAGTGAACATAATTATGCACTTTTTCTTTAGTATGTTCAAAATTGATAACTAAAGGGCCAAAGCGTCTCCATTGTCTCCAAGTCCGAATCCGAGATTAGAATTGAAAAATTTGGCCGCCACACAGTAGTGGCCTGAAAATCTGACTTTCATAGACATGATCGAAGTTTTCATAATATATTATAGTTTTTTTTTAATGCTACTAATAAATTCACGGTTAAATTCACATATTAAACGACACGACAGGCGACATGTTTTGAACACTTCGGGAGTTCTTCTTCAGGATGAGTGTTTTCGATGTTTGTTTTGAAGAAGAACTCCCGAAAAGTTCGAAACATGTCGCCTGTTGTGACATTTAATGCGTGAATTTAACCGTGGATTTATTAGTAGTATTTTAGACATGTCACACAAAAGTTTAAATTCGATTATAGCTTTTTTTTGCTTTAGGCTTTTACTAGCCATTATTATGCTAGCTCACAACCCTTACGTGATTTAGTAAAAAAACGGGAGGGCATATTTCAGTTATAGCTCCGGTGGTTTTTTAAGCAACAAAATGTAGGTAGTGGTATTCCTTGGGTAATTAAAGTAATTTGTACTCTATAAAGTGAGTGTTTTCGCGGCGGGGTCGCTTGAATCTTGTCGTGATTCAAGCGACACCGCCGCGAAAACACTCAATCCTGAATAAGAACTCCCGAAGAGTTCGAAACATGTCACCCGTAGTGACGTTTAATACGTGGGTGAACCGTGTAATTATTGACATTTTTTTTCTTTAAAGTCATCACTTTTAGATTCCAACAATAGGGGCGTAGACACTAAATAAAATAATGTGATATTTTCTCGAAGAAGGATAAAAAAATTAGTCAAATGGAGAAAAAATCAACGCAAAAGGTTAAATAATCAAGAAGTTATAAGTGTCCAAAGTTTTAAGAAGGGATGTGTTCTGTCCCTTCTTCGCAAAACGCAACTTCATATGAAACGATGACGCTGGAAGAATGTGACGTCACAGAAGACGGCAACGTGCCGCGCGCATCGTGGTCGGCGACGCCGTCGACGCGGCCTGCCGGCAGCATCCTGTAATGTGACGTCACACACCGTTTGCGTTTTCTCTCTCTAACAAGCAATATTAAAACGGTTGTAGCTTCGTAATTCTTTGAGATATCGAATGGGATTTTCATCAATATGCATATTTTTTTGCCTTCTTTCTTTTGGAGTAATAATAATTTTCGAGTCTGCAGGTCTGCACCCGAATTATTGCCTGCGAAGTTGGACATTTTTATATTAAAAAAAGTGAACACAATTTTGCAGTTTTTCTTTAATACGAGTATGTTCAAAATTGATAACTAAAGGGCCAAAGCGTCTCCATTGTCTTCAAGTACGAATCCGAGATCAGACCCCGTATCATGGTCGGCCTTATCACTCGATAAGTGACAAGATAGGGGCATCGTCTCGTTCTATCAAACGGTGTCAGCCGGTGACGGACGCTCTATCCTGTCACTTATCGCGTGATAAGGTCGACCATGACACGGGGTCAGAATTGAAAAATTTGGCCGCCACACAGTGGCCTGAAAATCTGGCTTTCATAAACATGATCGAAGTTTTCATAATAAATTACAGTTTTTTTTAATGCTACTAATAAATTCACGTATTAAATGACGCGACAGGCGACATGTTTCGAACTCTTCGGGAGTTCTTCTTCAGGATTAGTGTTTTCGATGTTTGTTTTGAAGAAGAACTCCCGAAGAGTTCGAAACATGTCGCCTGCCGTGACATTTACGTTAATTTTTTAACCGTGGATTTATTAGTAGTATTTTAGATATATCTCACAAAAGTTTAAATTCAATTATAGCTGTTTTTTTGCTTTAGCCTTTTACGAGACATTATTATGCTAAATTACAACCCTTACGTGATTTAGTAAAAAAACGGAAGGTCATATTTCAGTTATAGCTCTCGAAACTGACTTACCTACTAGCGAAAAATATCTTCAAATATAGGTACTTACAGATTTTGTCTTTCTTTCCACTTATTATAATTATCTATAGGTATTCATCATGTTTCATCTGACTGTCGGGGCATATACTATGCGAGAAGGAGCGGGGCAGCAATAGACGCATCAGCGCGGCAGGTACGGGGCGCGCGGGTGATTTCTGATTTTTCCTTGGCGATACGCCCCCTCTTAAGTTAACAGCGCATAGTTAGCCCTGTGTGGAGATTAAGACGACTTGGTAGGGCTTCGAGCGTGCGCCCTTGGACGTCAGGCGACGTTTCGGCGAATTTATACAATGTTATTTCGTGTTTCAAGTATAAATGTATGTATCAATGATACTTGAAACACGTGTGCTTGAAAAATGTAAGTTTACAGTCAAAGTAAGGAAGAAACTAATATATCAGTAATCGGGCCACAGAACAGTCTGCTTTACAAAACGGGTAACAGTATAGATATGAGCGCCGGCGGCGTGGCGGCGCGGCGGCGTCGGCAGCGTGACCTTGTAAAAGCCTTTGGTTTAAATTATTTCAATAAAATTATACAATGGAGCGATATCTATGATATTGTAAACCTATCCGATGATGCCGGACACGCCCATCGACGTTTTACTCTATCGCGCATATCGCGTTAACGGATACGCCGATTGGCATCGATGTTCTACTAAAGAGGCACTAAATTCGCTCTGACCGTCGGCGTACGATAAAGCAATGTGTTTGACTCCCATTTAAGTATTTTTGAGTGACGTAGCTACACATCAACTCGACCCTAGAGCTAGACTAACCCGACACTATTCCTCAAAAGTATAAGTTCGCCTTTGTACATCACTTATCTTTTTGTTAATTGTTTGGGTACGTATTTGAGGATCGAAAATTGATACATCGAAGTACAAATTATCGAAAATCTAAATATCGAACGGTTGAATGGCCGAAATTCAAAATATCAAGTTTAATTTACCGACCGATTAAAATATCGAAATAATCATTTCGAAACTGAGAATATCGAATTTAAAACATCGAAAGTTTTATTATCTACATATGAAATATCGAAAGTCAACAACTTAAATACCATACTTATGATGTAAAATTACGTGTCCCATTATAGTAATTAGTAATGTTCTAAACGTAATTTACTCATGCATTAGCTCCGGCGCTGCGGGCTGTGTAGTAGCCTACCTATATTCAACCCTAAGTGCAAGGCCTGAGTGGACGCCCCGCTCTGAGCGGAGCGTCCACTCAGGCCTTACACTAAGGCAGGTATCCGTTAGGTACGATGACGAGCGAAGCGAGGAGGAGTGTTATGTGTACTGCGACCCTACAGCGCGAGAGCCGAGCGAGCGAAGCGAGTGTGCCGCGGCAGCGGCCGGCGAAGCGCTAGAACAATTTTTTTTTGTAATATTTACATAAGTGCCTAAGTCTAGGGGATTATCTATTATGAGGAAGTGAACTAAAACATTTTCGGTTCTGGCGCTTCGCAGGCCGCTGCCGCGGCACGCTCGCTTCGTTCGCTCGGCTCGCGCGCTTTATGGTCGCAGTTCACCTAGCACTCCTCCTCGCTTCGCTCGTCGTCGTACCTACACCGACCTGCCTTAGAGTTTCTCTGAAAATACTATAAACTAGTATATATAGAGTAGAGGTAACAGGTAGTAAATTGCTTATTTTTGAAGTGAAAACTTCTTTAGCGGCGCTGAGCACTTATTGGGATGGGGAAAAATTGTTAAATACGCGACAGAGTTTTGTGACGTCAGATGTGAAGGAGGTCACTTTTTGCTGCTAGCCGATTCGACTTCATTCAAAACTGAACGCTATTCGTAAGAGTATAAAGCCGTTAAACACTTTTTGCAATATCATATTCTGTAAATAAATTTGTAATAATACCAACGCGTCCTTCACCGTTTAGCCGCTGTTATTCCTAAAGAGATTAAGCTTAGAAAAATATTTATCAACGGCAAAATAGTTATTTACGATACCAGTGCCGAAAATAGGAAATTCGCAACGAGCGGTGATAATTTAAAACACGACCGAAGGGAGTGTTTTAAATCGACACGAGTTGCGAATTACCTATTCGCACGTGTATCGTACAACGTTTTAGTGTACATATGGCTCTTTAAAGTTTCGACACATGCACGGAAAGTGCTCTTTTCCGCACTAGTGCGGGAAAGTAGCACCATATGTACTGTAAAGTTTACAGTTTGACCAAAATATAAATTTGTTTACAGTGTAAACAAATTTATATTTTGGTCGCCACCGTGCACCGCCATCTGCTGTTCTTGCAAATTCGAATAGTTCGAATTTAGACGTTATTGCTTAAGAGATAAAGCTTTGAAAAATATTTGGCAATGGCAAAAACAAATTGGTATTGTGTTTGCCGCCGCCCGCCGGCGCGCCGGACCCCGGCACCGTTGCGCCGCGGCGGCGCGTTGGGCCCGTCGCACCCAACGCGCCCGCGGGCCGTCCGCCTAAATAATTGATAACTGTTTATAAATTTGCGTCAAATTCATTTTTAGGGTGACACCGTAAGATGTCACGTGACCTGATCGAAAAACTGTTACAATGTTATTGAGTTTTCACTTCCGCCGGCACGCCCGGACTGCAACCCGGTCTTTTTTTTTTAATAGAGTATTACTCCATTTTCGTTCCTGCTAAAATACCTACTACTTAATAGGCGAGGTGGAACAGGCTCCCAGAAATCCGCCAAAAAATGATTTTAATAATTTTACCAGTGGTATATTATGCAAGTAGAACATATGATATTAGTTATTTTGATGGTTCTGTTATAACCTCCTTCCTGTATGCCTTCGGGCTGACCAAGCAACCCTATCAGCAGTAATCCCTTCCAACCGACCCTAGCTCCTTTACTTACTTACTTTTGATTATTTGGGCGTCGCCATTTCAATGGTCGATATGTCGACGGCAGATCGTTAAATACGCCAGATCACGAAATTCCTAGGCATATCGTGAAACGGCGCCATTTCATGATATGCCTAAAAGTCGGCTAGGCTTATCACGATGTGCCTGATAAACAATACGGCAGATCGATTAGAGCAACGCATTCGTCGATATTCCTAGCTCTATACCGGGCACATCGTAAAATAGTTTCTTTCTTGGCCACTGGTGGCGCTGCACATGCGATGGCGGCCGTTTTTGTTGGGGGCTAATAATCAGGGCGGACAAAAATGGTTTGTCATAAGCGAACTCTGTCTTAGGTCGGTTAGGTTAGGGTTCACTTGTGTCCCTCAGACCAGAAATAGACTCGCTGGAGATTATCAGTCCGCACTTCTTATTTTTTTTAATTTACCTAATTCAATTTTGGACACCCTACTTACGTATAACGGTGAGTATTGAACGATATACCGGCGTTTCATGATATGCCTAGGAATTTCATGATCAGCCTAAACGTCACTGGCTTGGCCAAATCATGAAATGCCGGCGTTTCATGACATTCCTAGGAAGTTCATGATCTGCCTAAACGTCACTAGGCAAATCGTTAAATGGTGATATTTGAATGATATGGCGGATGTCCTTTAGCCAAATCATGAAATGGCGGCGTTTCACGATATGCCTAGGAATTTCGTGATCTGCCGGATTTTACGATCGGCCGCCGACATAGATATACGTCATTCGAAAATTTTAATATATCGCCTGCATAATAGGGGCGGCGTAGACACTAAATAAAATAATCAGTAATGTCATACTTTCTCGAAAAAGGATAAAAAATGTAGTCAAATGGAGAAAAAATCAACGCAAAAGGATAAATAATTACGAAGTTATAAGTGTCCAAAGCTTTAAGAAGGGGTATGTTCTGTCCCTTTTTCGCAAAACGCAACATATGAAACGATGACGCTGGAAGAATGTGACGTCACAGAAGACGGCAACGTGCCGCGCCGCATCCCGGTCGGCGCCGCCGTCGACGCGGCCCCCCGGCAGCATCCTATAATGTGACGCACACACCGTTTGCGTTTTCTCTCTCTAACAAGCAATATTAAAACGGTTGAAGCTTCGTAATTGTTTGAGATATCTGAATGGGATTTTCGTCACTAGGCATATTTCTTTGCCTTCTTTCTTTTGGAGTAGGTAATAATAATTTTCGAGTCTACACCCGTATTGTTGATATTCTGTACTGTCTTTCGATATTTTAATCGTTCGGCATTTGTATTTTAGACCAATTAGACGTCGATATTATAACATTAGATATTTCGATCGTTCGATAATTTTATTGGTAGTCATTAGTTATTAACATTCAATGTCATTGGTGGTGTCAGACTTTATAATGTTAAAGCCTATAAACGGTCCGCTTGAAGCAAAAGGGATCCCATCGCAAGATTGCGTCGCCTAATCCGGGATATAGAGTATATCCTAAATTAGGAAAAAGACCAATAAAAATTGTAAGTTGCCGTTGCCGCAAATGCCAAACTTAGGAGTCTGACTCCGCAACGGCTCCGGCGCTGCGGGAAGAGCAGCCCCTTCGACAACTTCGAGAAAAATGTCAATCGTCGAATCCGACTCGGCTGGGCAGCGTTCGGGAAGCTACGGCACATCTTTTCGTCCAATATTCCGCAGTGTCTCAAGACGAGAGTCTTTGACTAGTGGTGGGTTGCCAGTGATTCCTATAGGCCTCATAAGAAGGCTCTAAGTCAACCAGAGGGTAATGGAGGCGGGAAAGGGCTATGCTGGGAGTTTCTCTGCGTGATCGCATCAGGAATTAGGCTATCTGCAGCAGAAGCAAGGTAACCGATATAGCCCTCTGAATCGATAAAGTTAACGGGGCACATTGAACGTAGAACGCTGATAGTCAGCAAAGCTAATGCATCACACGAACAAGTGTCAGCTCTGTCTGAGCCATTTTCATAGCTGAAATCATTTCCTTGGTAGGTACTTGATCATATCGATTTGTCGGCGTCGACGTGAGATATGACAGGAAAACCACCATAAAACCTGCGCAACTAGGGTCTTCGCATTTGACAATGAAAGGGTTATTTATTTAAAATAGACGCCGACCTGACCGTAGAATAATAAAACACATGAGAGTCGCTACTGACATCATGACTGACTGCAATAATGCTCTGAGGCAATAACAATTGGTAATTGTCGCATTGTGGACAATGGCCCTTGATTGTTGCATACTCACTCGTGCTACGACGGAGTCGAAGACTTGGCCCCAACAGAGCGAGATGATGATGCCGGCGGCGGCGAGCAGCGCGCACACGGCCGCGAACACGAAGCGCCAGCGCGGCAGGCGCCCGCGCATCTCTCACAGCACCTGAAACAACGTATACTTGGAAAACAAGTCTTCGAAGCGCTCTGGTAGCCCATAGATGCACGCGATACTCATTTGCGCTCTATAGAGCTATAGAGCACAACATTCTTTCTAGATAAAAATCCAAAAAGGTGACTAAAATGTGCGAGTTCAAAGACCCTGCCAAGTATAGGGTTAATTTTTGAACTTTGAATAGGGTTAATTTGACGCCCGCTTTAGCCTAGTTGGTAGTGACCCTGCCTACGAAGCAAGAGGTCCTGGGTTCAAATCCCGATAAAGGCATTTATTTGTGAGATTGGTAAAGTTAATCGAGACCAATAATAAGCATCGCTGCGCTGACGTCTGAGCATTAGACGACTGATATTGACACCGGAGCCCCGAGCCCTACATAACGGTCAGGTAGCCTTCATATTATACCTAGGAGACTTCCAAGAAATATCTGGCTCCGATACAGGTTTGAAATCTACAGTTACAAATGGACAAAGAAAATAATGACATAAGTAATTTCAATTATTTAACTTATTGATATATGTATTGTCTTGACTGAACAAACGACTTTACGGGTGTGTTTTTTATATGTTTATTTATACGTATTGCAAACAATTGGCAGTAACATCCTCTTGGTACAGTCAACAGCAAATAAAGAAGATCATTTTAGTACTTTGTCGCACTTAACCTAACAATACTGCGACAGTTGGGATGCGTCAAAGTAGTGAAAGTGTAAAAGGTAAGTACTAAAATAGTCAATCTACTTTTGCTGTTGACTATACCTACTGATTTATTTTGTGCTAAACATGGCGTTACAGTGGTAAATTGCTTGGATGGATGCGCTTCCTTTAGAACTCCTCAAATATATTACCTATATGTTCAACTGACCGGAGGTCACGAGTTCAATCAAATACTCAGATTTAGAATTCCAATTTGATATCACTGTGTTTTGTGCACTCGTTCGCATTGGAAGTGAACGCACGAAACACTTAATTGGGATTAGTAATGAGAAATGTAAATGTCGAGTTAAAGATTGCCTAGATAATGCGATGGATTTCGTATACATATGTACTTACGTCTAAGTACTTAATTTATTAGAATGTTTGAAAGTCGTCGAAGTCGTTAGAGCTGATTTTAGGGTTTCGTAGTCAACAAGGAAGCCTTATAGTTTCGCCATGTCCGTCTGTCCGTCTTCTGCTTAACTCAGTCACCCTTACTACTAGAAAACTGTAATTCGGCATGGGTATATAAATCGATCACGCCGACCAAACAGTAGAATAAAATGTTTAAAGAGTAGATTGTAGGACAAGGGTCTAAAATAAGCCATATGACCAAGAGATGGTTATTTTCCCGAACGAAGGAGGGGAAATAGCTCGAGGGGTAATATGGCTTTTAGACCAGACTTATACACTCTACTTTTCACTTCGACAGCGAGAAAATAGTAAAAACAAAGAATATCCATCCACAATCGATAATAAATACCACGGCGAAAATAAGATTGTTCAATTTAAAGAAAGAAAGAAAGAAAGAAGACATTTATTCACTACGCAAAAGACACACAGAGACAAAGGGTACTCCTAAATACAATACAATTTACACATAATGTGTGTGTCTTCGCGGCAGTGAATCGGTCGCTGTCTCAGCATTATGCCGAGGTGTCAGACAGACACCTACAGCGCTGAATTTGGCGCCATAATTTTTTTAATAAACTGTTTTAACACAGATAAAAAATATTGACACCACGAATTAACGCCTCTGACCGTCTAATAGCCGCGTCCAAACGGCCGAGCGCGGCGGACAGCATACGGTGCATATGATAAAGCGAGATAGACAGTGTCTATCCCGCTCAATCTCATAGCTTATAGCGGCCTTTAGACCTATCTAAATGCAGTACACTAAGACTCAGAAGAGAAAGACTCTGCAAAAAGACAAGTGTAAACCCAAGTAGCACAAAGCTGCATCATACAATTCCACCTAAGGTCCACATCGGTTGTTTAAGCATTATTAACGACTTATTTGTGATCACTCGGACATAGCTGCATAGGAAATAACGAGACCCATTATAATGCATTACTCTGTACTACGATTCTATTAAGCGCTACACAGACGCCACAGATTCACTATTATTCAGCATTTAGTTGCGTTGTACCCTATCAGCTGCAAAAGCGCATTTTGTGGACACTAAACTAGTGCAGTTTTCTGAATAATGGTTCACAGATGTACATTTAAAGCACTGGCATTTTAAGAGAGAACATATGAACCTCTATAACGCAAACAGTTACGATGTGTAGTTCATTAACAAATATATAATGCTTTGTGCTGCTTAAACGTGCACTTTTACGCCATTACTCAGCTGATATAGGCCGTTAGCGTTAATCTTAATAAGGTAACGGGCCATAAGTTCGTGCTAGTACGTCATTTCGTTAGTTTTGTTTCTGAGGCTTATAATAAGCAACTGAAATATTTTTTTTTTTATTTATACATTTGTAAAAAAACTTTATCATTAAACCTTTCCAAAAAATCAAATTAAAAATTTTTAACGACTAAACTAATAGCAACACAACGCTCGAAACTGTCAGTCGGCCGAAAACAGCTGTACGGTGTGCGCGAACTGCTTGTTGACGTAAGGTGCTCGCTCCGACTTCTTAAGGGAATTGAAAGAGAAAGGGAAGTCCATTTGAAAAAAAACTTTTAACAGTGCTTTGTCTAGTTCCTTAACAATGGATTTAATAAGAAATAAGTGTATATTTTGGTATAGGTGTCCCTTAAAATTGCAATAAATGGACTCACGAACTAACGGTCATTATATTTTTCGTCTGGCTCCTATTTCGTGTTACTACCGAATCAAGGACTTTCTTTATACATCCTTGTATCTTTGGTATTTAAATAATACTTAAGAAATTGTAAATGTTAATTTAAAAAACAGATATTGTATTTAATGACGTTTTCATTGACCTAAATTCGGTATATGTTTTATTCACTTGAATTCTCGTAAAACGAGGTTGAACGTGACCTAAATTTACAATTTGAAGGTGAATTCGCATATTTACTTGCAGCATAATTTTGTTTATTGCTCGATTCCTGTAATGTATTTTTATGTTTATTTATTACATATAGGATACTTAATGGTTATTGAACATAATTTAAAGGTGATGTACATTATTGATTGCGGGAATATCCAAGAAATAGTAACACGAAACAAGGGACTACTACTTTTAATACTTTTCCCCAAGTTCGTGACAGAGAAATCTATAGTGGTAGGCAAACACACAGATCAAAATGTGTACCCTCGTCTGTTATTTGATATTCTTCTTGAAGAGGTAACATGTGCATCGATATAATGGAATAGTGTTGCCTGGGTAAATTCCGGGAACCTTTTATTTTTGCGGGATAATTTTTATTAAATGAAAGTTTACTTTCTACCCTATTAAACAGTATAGAATTGCTCTTTCAAAAGGGTGTCGTGTGTCCCATACAACATTGTCAAGATTTTAATCTTAGGTTACCTAATCAATCGTAGATAATCAATACATACTTATATCTAACTAGGTAGATACGTTTAAGGAATATTGACGAAAATGATTGAAGATATTTATTATTTTTAACATTAGATATCCCGGGACTTGCTATCCCCGGGACTTTCTTTATTTTTAAGGGTTTTTTTTTTAGGAAGTGAAAGGTATCTTTATACCCTATTAAACAGAATATCGTTTACAGATACCTACATGTCACGTCCAAAAGGTTTTGCCTAGATATTTATCTTACGTTAAACAGTTTTGGTTAATATACTCGTAGATAGGTAACCTATGTGAGACACATTTTTGAAAAGGTGACCCTGTACTAATGGATAAGTTATTTAACCTTACATTTCATAAAAAACATCCTGGAGAAAGAAAAAATGTCCCGGGATTTTAAATACCGAGTTTTATCCAGACCCCCTATTGGATTTTTCCAATAATCATGTTAATTACCTTTTCAATAATCTTGTTCAATATCAAATAACAAATGAGGGTTCACAAACAAAATGTTTCTCTTACTACCTGGCACTCGAAAACTTTATGCCGAAACAGGGGCCAAGAACTCACAAACTTAGGAGCAGAGCCAAATTTTATCACGAAATGGGGTTCAAATACGAGGTCTACAAATAAATTATAAAAAAATAGTTATTGAAACTAATACTATATAATTCTTGCATTAAATAATAGGCAAGATATCAATGTTCATCACACAAAAAAATTCAATGCGATATCATGTTCTGTATTGTCTTAAAAAAAATACTAATTCGTAAGAGGCTTAACATGCCGAAACAGTGGACGTTTACCTTATAGGCCGAAATGGTACCAAGGTGAAGTTCATTAACAAAGATATAATGCTTTATGCTGCTTAAACGTGCACTTTTACGCCATTACTCAGCTGATAGAGTATACTCGTATATCAGCGTTAATATAGGCCAACATGGTACCCAGTGTGACCTTTTATGCAGTTACACAGCAGTACACTGCTATAAATCTGTACACGCGTGGACATTTATATAGCATTTAGCATTAAATTTAAGTTAACACTGACCACTCGTTCATCCGCCATTTTAAGTACCTCACTCGTGTATTATTAAAGATTTAGCTTTCGTCCTTTTGGTTATTTTAGAAAATAACGGCTTAAACTGAATTAGATCTGGTTTGATAAATGAATATGTAAACAGCTTACAAGTAAAATTAATAATAATAAGTATGTAAAAAAAATATTACTTGTAAATATTCTATTTTATTTTGAACTTTTTTCACGTATTTTGTGCATATTATGAGAGTGCGTGAAAATTTTGACCTAAATATATATGGTATTTCACAATAAATAAACATTCCCGATAAAATTAAACACATAATTGAAATAACCAAAGTTTTACTTAGGTACCTTAACATTATTATTTCTCCACAAAATGGCCACTATTACTCTTCATTTGCACGCAACATATCACTTCAAGCACCATTTATCTTTCGTACTGGAGTAATAATTAAAAACGCGTTTCTTCATACCACAATTTCACTGGTAATTTACTTGTAGCTTCGTTAAAGCATTTAAGATGTCCACACTTAACACTTATCCCAATTTTGCGAATGAGTATGAGAATGGCTGCATATTAACTATAATAAGTGCCACGTACCTTGTTATACAAGCAATGTTCAGCACTAGGAGTAGCTGTTACCTTTATTAATGCTAATATAATGCTATTACAATTCAATTGTACAGCACATTGGTATTGGTTTTTTGCTGTTACGAAAGTGGAATTGTAAAAAGTTGTTTAGTAACTCACATTTTAGGAGTAGTTAAATGCAGTACACTGATATATTCATATTCATTTATTAGTTGCAACCATGGTATTACAGATGTTCTTAAAACCAGATTCAGACCAGATTCCGACCACCACCACACCACCAGCCACCACCACCAGACCAGATTCTGTTGATTCAGAGCCCAAGATGATTTTGTGCCCAAATTTGAGTTATATCAGCATTATATGCGCATATAATGCTGTTATACCTCCATTTTTTAGCAGCTAATGTGTCCAAGGTGTACATTAAAAATGCTGTTACACAGAACCTTTGTGCTACTTTGGAAAACTGTTAGCATGTAAGTCACGCTTATTAAACAGTTAGACTCGACCGACACTGCCACTCTGAATCAGTGTAAATGTGAGTTACTAAACAACTTTTCACAATTCCACTTTCGTAACAGCAAAAAACCAACAAAGAAATGAAAATGGCGGCAATTCGATCCTACGTGAAGACATATGTTTTTTTAATCATAGACAAACGAATGAAGTCCCTATTCTCATGTCACTCTAGATCAAATATCGTGCGTCTTATAAAAAAAACATACTAAATTGACGTTTCGCATCGATAAAGAACTGTTTTAATATCTATGAATACTAGAATAGAGACCCGTATGAGTTTGGCAGCTGTTCCAAAATTAAACTCATAACCTTACAAAAATCTGTACTATAATAAGTAATAACATTACAGTATAGATTTTACCTACTACCACAGACAAGAAAGTTCTCATAGTAAAATTGGTTGTAATAAATAATGCTGGTCATTTCCTACGGTTTCTGAACGCATTTAAGAGCACTAATGATATGTGCGTAGATAATAATATTTTTCAACACAATTGCTCGTAACGTACCTCTTATTGTATCGCTTTTAGGCTCATAATCCTGGATATTAAACACGCGTGTTGTATAACATAACGATACTTGTGTGTTATGGTTATATCCCGATTAAGTCACGTTGGCACCTTGCAGCAAGATGTATGCATGCACACGGTGCATTCTTAAATTAACCGGGTTGTACAGAATGTACAGTTTTTTTTTTTTAATTCTCGGCCGTTTCGTCGCCTAAATAGTATTATTTGTTGTTTTTAGTATCGTGACGCATTGGTTTAACTGTAATGTCACGTAAATGTATTTGTCAATAAATAAATAAAATAAATAAGTGGATTCTTACTCGACTAAACAAATTAAATCCTTTTTGTTACTTAATTGACTATTTCTTTTTGGATATGATATAGAAACGGTTAATTTAGTAAAACTATTCACTTTTGATAACATTTTACATGAATTAATAAAGATAACATTTTAAAATGAAATTATTTAGCTGTTTAAAGATTTCATCTAATGCGCGCGAACCGCAAACTTCACGAAAAATGCGCGCCATTATAGGTTATTTTATTTCACAGATATTTGTAAACATTGTTAATGCGTGTTTGGTTATTAACAAAAATGTTGATTCGTGGTGACTAGAAAAGTGATAAAAAGAATGGACGCCACTGGAAATTCTTGACGATGTAAGAGAGCCGAGGATCTAATTATCAAAGCTCACGCGTTTCATACGACGTTATTCAACACATTTTGCGAGGAAAAAATCCTTTTCATAAGATGAAAATTTGATAGGCCTGCCATAGTTGTTTACGATACAAGTGCCAAAAATAGGAAATTCGCAACGAGTGGTGATAAATTAAAACACGACCGAAGGGAGTGTTTTAAATCGACACGAGTTGCGAATTACCTATTCGCACGTGTATCGTACAACGTTTTACTGTACATATGGCTCTTTAAAGTTTCGACATATGCACGAAAAGTGCTCTTTTCCGCACTAGTGCGGGAAAGTAGGACCATATGTACTGTAATAGTTATTTACGATACAAGTGCCGAAAATAGGAAATTCGCAACGAGTGGTGATAAATTAAAACACGACCGAAGGGAGTGTTTTAAATCGACACGAGTTGCGAATTACCTATTCGCACGTGTATCGTACAACGTTTTACTGTACATATGGCTCTTTAAAGTTTCGACATATGCACGAAAAGTGCTCTTTTCCGCACTAGTGCGGGAAAGTAGCACCATATGTACTGTAAAGTTATTTTCTTTACTTATTGGTGTCAACATGTGAGTAAAATGTGTTGAAAAACGTCGTATGAAACGCGTGAGCTTTGATAATTAGATCCTCGGCTCTCTTATCACGCTCACCTGCGGCTCGCGTGATAATTCAGCCTCTGTTGTAATTATCAACATACTTACATCACTTGTATCACAATGTACTATTATGCAATCGTTATATAATGTATGCTTTTTCAGTCGAGTGCCACGTTTAATTAAGGTACGAGACTTAAAAAGCTAATTATATAACAATTCTTATTCTTATTATTATTCTTAATTGTATACAATACTTTTTCTACGAGTCAACTGAACTAATTAAACAAACTTGGTATCTATAGAAAATCTAAGCCCTGCTGTAACGAAGTGCAACCAACGGCTTTTTCTTTTTTGTGCGTTGATGTCTATTACCTTTTCACTTTCTCATGACGGCTTCCTATTGGTCAAATACATTATAGTTCAGTAAAGGCGCCACGTGATTGGTCAATTTCGTTTTAGATGTCTCAACAGTTATGAAATGTTGAGTTGGGAGTTGGGAGCTCCATAATAAAAAGTATGTGATTTAAGTTTGGTGTACGAGGTCTTAATTCAAACATTAAGGTCGACGAGTATAAAATAGTACTTTATCTCATCTAAAATCACACGTAATGAAATATTAATAAAACTTCACTAAGTTAGGTATTTATTGAAATTTGACCAAAAAAGCCATTCCCGGAGAGTGTAGCATCTCTTTTTCTCATGCGCGGAAGGCAAAAGCATGTTTCTGTGAAGTGGGCGTGGTCGACTCGAATCAAGGCATCCCCTTAATGGGCCAAAACACTAGGTTAAATACGTTTCATAAACATTTTTTTTTGTGTTTTTGCGGTAAGTAACAGTCACCAGCGTCAATGCGAGTATCTGCCATAACAAAGCCTGCATCAATATCTAACCCGTCCATATGGCCCTAGAAATAGAATATCTTTATTAAATCTGATGACTGTAGGTACATATTTGTCGTAAGGTTATTTATCTATGGTTGTTCTAACGGTTGTTTTGATTGATTATTTTTAATTATCTGCATAATATGAGTCAGCTGTATTTTAGATACGTACCTAATACTCATTAAATTCATGCCACCGATAGTACCTATAGGTCAATGACTAATGCCAAATGCCAAAAAAATCGTTTCCAATTTGTATACATTCACTGCTCCGTGAAAAGTGGTGATAAGATAACTGATTGTCTCGTTGAATCGAATGAGTAGGTAAATAAACGTACATAGTGTATTTGTGTGAATACAAAGTACCAACTGAGCCAACACGTAGAGGCCCTTTTGACAATTTAATAAAATGCAAGGAGTACACCGAGCGGATGCTGTCCCTGCCCGTGTCATGGGACGCACACAGAGATAGCACCCGCTGGAGTGTATAGGGCCTATTGATGGTTGATGGAATCTAAATGAAACGGGTTATTGGGTTAAAATGATGGACTAGTGGCTGGGCTATTGGACGAAACATCGGACGCCTGCCTAATAAAACTGTCTCCTTTTTATCTCTGGCAGACGGTGACCCGCCAACTGCTAGATGGGCCCCTATTAATAGCGACATTAAAAAATGGCCTAAGGGCAACACCGGTCAGAGAGCTGGGGGATAGAGAGGTGGCACTGGACTTTAAACATATAGCCAACTCGCCACTTAGGTGTCCACATCTACCCTCGAGCAACAGCTCTTGCGACTCCACTCTGGACGGCCAGTAAAGGCAAGCCAGAGGCAGGGGGCCTGTCCAACCATCCACAGGACACCCCCAGGAGTGCTGAGGTACGTAGGGTCGCTACTCCCTAACAGCCCGCCACAAGCTGCCTTACGTTGACTGATTGCACCAGAAATCTGGTGGGCGATGGGGCCGTCACATCCCTACGCCTTATTATTATCATTATTATCATTAAGTTAAAATACTCGTGGCCATATTTGTATCACGGTTCAACTCATATTACGGGTGAGTATACTTGTTATAAGATACATCTTACTAAGTGTATCATACCGAGGTCAAATAGCTGTGATAATCCCAGGTTCATTGGTTTACATTCAGCACGACTAGACCCCACAATCAATAGATCACCACTACTAGGTACTAGATAAAGTATCGCGTATCGCCTTCCATAGAAAATAACAACCTAATCTTGTTAGGAAATACCTTGTTTCATACACAAAATCTGAACCAATACCGAACGAATAAATCCACGGTTAAACTCAAGTATTTTGTTACGATAGGCGACATGTTTCGAAGTCTTCGGGAATTCTTCTTCAGCTGCCTGCTTCTTCATGTGCTTCAAGTGACGCGATCATGCCTGCTAGGGCCTAGGATTATATCTAAGTACCTACCTAGCTAAGTAGATACAATATCCGCATTGCTTTTAATATACCTAAAGCTTATATCCGTTTCTGCTTTAATAGTTTGGGGTCCATTTCGAAGGTGCTGCTCATTATTGACGACTGACGAAGCTTTTACAAACGGTAGGTACGCGCAATGACTTGAAATTTCAAAACAAAATCGGAAATTGAACTGCTTCCTTGCGTCACTGAAAGGTAAGGTTGCCGTCATTGTTAAAGTTTTGCAAGCTTTTCAAAGGCCTGTTTGTACTTAAAAAATTTGTGACCCGGGAAATGTAATCGAGGACAGAATTTGTATGGGTGCCAAATTCTGACAAGTCTCTAAATTACGAACTCTGCTTACCTTTAAAATTTACTTTCACAACAAGAGCGGTCTGAAATAAAGACCACCAGAAAAATGTGGAACGTGTAATATCGCCCTGTTACTCCAGGAAAAATACGGTTTTGAAAAACATTTAATAATAATAATAATAATAAATAATTTAATAATTTTTATATAATTATTGTAAAAACCTAGCTTAAGAAGAAAATTTAATAAAGAGAATAATAATAATAAAAACTTTATTTCGTTACAACAGAAGTTAATTTGTACAACAAAAGTGTAGTTGAACCTAGTAACACAGTTATCAAGTTGTAATTTACATAATTGGTGCAGAATGAAGTCCTTTACTTCCCGTACTAGTTATAAACTGTATCACGGTGAAGTAAGATTCGTCAGCCAACATCAATAGGTGTAACTGATATACTTATGTAATGTTCTTACATAATATGAGGTACTTAAGTTATTTGATTTTATTTTATTAGATTACATTTTAGGCTGTGGATCATAACTCATAAGCAGAGATCGGAAAAATTTGCGACATTGTTTGCAATTATGTGGACATGACTCCAAAATTAATCAAAATGTTAATTAATTATTCATTGAAAGGTAATTTGAATTATTGGAGATAATAGTTTATTTATAAAGTGCTTATAAGCACGTATATACTATAATAACTTTAAAAAAAATGACGTTACGACGACGATGAATGACATAAATAATTATTAGCAAAAGGTTGGTATTTAAAATGGGTATCGTTTCCGTAAATATTTATATACAATAAATAAATAACGATTTTAAACTGACACGATTACTTACACTAGAAAAAAAATTGAAAAAAATACTGTTTTTTTTTTTTAATAAACCTATACTTTAACAAACTTTTGTATTTATTGACTAGGACTCAAATTATATGTCAAGTAAAAAATTAATTAACTGAATAACATTTTGATTGTTTTTGGAGTCATGTCCACATAATTGCAAACAATGTCGCAAATTTTTCCGATCTCTGCTCATAAGTTTAGACTATTTTATGGTAAGTTAGATAAATCAACAATGTAGGTAGGTACTTGAGATTATTTGAGTCGGCCGAACCGCATCAAAGCAGTCCATTCAAAAGCAGCTCACCGTCCGTGGCCGAAGATACTAATTCCGATTACAGCTCCATAACAAGTCGGCCACATTCAACAATCTCAACCATGACTATTGAGTTAGCTTATGCGTAACATTAATTTATAATAGCGTTTTTTTTGTTGATTTCATTTTAAAATGTTATTCTAAGATGCTAGAATCCGACAAACTTTCCACCCGGAAGTAATTATGCAGATTTAAATGAAGCATGCATTGTCTTTTTTTGTATGATTTATCTTCAATATTATAGAGCAAATGTAAATAAACCAAAATAAAGACAAAAATATTTATTCATATTTTTTCTGAATTCAGAAGCTAGTTTTTTTTTTTTTTTTTTGATGTCTGAAATTTGGTCGGATTCTGTCGCTGGGTAACTATTTAATTGATAATATGGATAGACTTACACAATAAATTATTTCCAAAATTGTAATTTTTTCCATACACGTTGTCAGTTCATTGACTGAACTATGTTTCGTGTCAAAGTAATGAAATGACATAGGCCTATGGCATGCCGCGGACGTCGTACCTAATTTAGATTCTCGAATCGGGCCCCTGGTTTCTTACTATAACCCTCACATTGTTATCTCGCTAGCTCGGTAATGTTAGCTCGATATCATTGTGCCGCAGACATCATATTTAGATGAATCACGAAACGAGCCCCATTTCTTACTAATAAAGCGTATTTAACCCTCAAAATGTTGTCTTGCTCGGTCGTTAATGTTAGCTCGATATCATTGTGGCACAAGCGTCATATTAAATGAATCTCGAATCGGGCCCCTGGTTTCTTACTGTAACCCTCAAAATGTTGTCTTGCTCGGTTGCTCATGTTAGCTCGATATCATTGTGGCACAAACGTCATATTAAATGACTTTCGAATCGTGCCCCTAGTTTCTTACTGTAACCCTCAAAATGTTATCTCGCGCGGTCGCTAAAGTTAGCTCGATAGCATTGTGGCGCAGACGTCATATTAAATGAATCTCCAATCGGGTGCCTGGTTTCTTACTGTAACCCTCAAAATGTTATCTCGCGCGGTCGCTAAAGTTAGCTCGATAGCATTGTGGCGCAGACGTCATATTAAATGAATCTCCAATCGGGTGCCTGGTTTCTTACTGTAACCCTCAAAATGTTATCTCGCGCGGTCGCTAAAGTTAGCTCGATAGCATTGTGGCGCAGACGTCATATTAAATGAATCTCCAATCGGGTGCCTGGTTTCTTACTGTAACCCTCAAAATGTTATCTCGCGCGGTCGCTAAAGTTAGCTTTATAGCATTGTGGCGCAGACGTCATATTAAATGAATCTCCAATCGGGTGCCTGGTTTCTTACTGTAACCCTCAAAATGTTATCTCGCGCGGTCGCTAAAGTTAGCTCGATAGCATTGTGGCGCAGACGTCATATTAAATGAATCTCCAATCGGGTGCCTGGTTTCTAACTGTAACCCTCAAAATGTTATCTCGCGCGGTCGCTAAAGTTAGCTCGATAGCATTGTGGCGCAGACGTCATATTAAATGAATCTCCAATCGGGTGCCTGGTTTCTTACTGTAACCCTCAAAATGTTATCTCGCGCGGTCGCTAAAGTTAGCTCGATAGCATTGTGGCGCAGACGTCATATTAAATGAATCTCCAAACGGGTGCCTGGTTTCTTACTGTAACCCTCAAAATGTTATCTCGCTCGGTCGCGATAGGCGAATACAAATTCACAATATGAAAACGCATTTCAGAATTACCTACGTTCAGATTTTAGATACGGTAGAATAGCCAATAAATTGAAAACCATGTCTGTACAATAATGATTTAAATATCTACAGTGTTTAGTGTCATACTAGAAATTCAATATGAATTTGTAGTGACTTATATATAACCAGGGAAAATGAATAAACAATCATTATACTTAAACTTAAACTGATAAACAAGATGTCCGCCCTCAACACAACCCAAAGTGGCCTGGGGGTTCCCAGGGCTGTTATTCGCTAGGCGCTTATGCGGCTCACCCGGTATCCAATCATTTCATAAAAAACGTTTCACAAATATTCATTTTATAAACAACGTTTGGCAAACTAACGGTTAACAAATTAGTCGTTTCATAAAATATTGTTTTAGAAAGAGTTCATTAGACAATCATTTAATTGAAAAAACATCATGTTATAAATCATTATTTGACAAATTACTCATTTAGTATTCTTGACAATTGGCAAAGTAACGTTTGGTAAAATAACGTTTAAGGAAATGCATTGTTTGGTAAATACTTTCTTTGGAAAATCATTGATCGTCTTGATAAAGTTTTAAACCACAAGTTGTATAATTCTATACAGGTATTGTATAAGTCTGTATGAGCGCACGAATAAGTCTAAGTGCTTAGCAATTAAGTTATCATTCCTAGCCTAAAAAACAACTTTTAGGTCTTAAAATGTACTGACATGACAGGTGGATTACCTACGAGTATATATTCTACTTTAAGGCAGTTCAGTGTAGGTACGACGACGAGCGAAGCGAGGAGGAGTGTTAGGAAAAACCGCGACCCTACAGTGCCAAACCGATTTATATTTAAATACTATACTTTTTTATGAATTTACTACAGGAATGTTTCTTGGCCAGTCCGCTAGATACCGTGATATGACAGATATTATATATTCACTTTTATGAAACAATTTTTTTATCAATCGACGATTTGTAAAATGACCTATTTTATAAACGATTTATTTGGTAAATGATCATTTTTAAAATGACAATTTAACATTCAATGTTTTTTTTAAGTGTAACATTTGCTAAATGAATAATTATCAAATAATTATTTTGTGAAATGAATAGTTTGTGAATCGTTGTTTATAAAATGATCATTTATGAAACGTTTTTTATGAAATGATGGTAAACCGCTCACCCCGCCGCCGCCGGTCGCCCGTCACGAAACTAGACCTCGCTTAGTTACTACGCATCGCGGTGTCAAGATATATTTGTGGGTGAGCGTTGAGGTGAGATTAATAGTACATTGTGATACGAGTGAGGTATGTCACGCGTTTCAAACGACGTTTTTCAACACATTTTGCCGAGATATTTGGGTTCAAAGGTCAGTAATTTTAACGGTTCTGGGACTTAAAAAATTTCGGTATTGTGAACCGACTCGGATTTTTGAACTTAGAATTATTATTATTATTTTCGGTTTTTTTTATTTTCTTTTCCGATCGTTATAAATGCGTAAAAATAAGCATGTTTTATTCTTTAAAATTTTCTCTCAGATCGATATTTACCGAGATCAAAGGTCGTGAGATATGTTGAGATTGCAGAGGGATGTAGTTGTAGGTTCTAAGTAAAACCAAACATAGTTTCACCGAAGATGTTGTATTCTCGGTAGATCAAGTATAAAGAACGGTATACGTTAGCTTGTAGTACTTATAGATAGTTATGTTATAACTTACTTGCTATATTACTCAATTACGTGCGTCATATGTTGCAGGGCGTAACGATAAGTTACCGTTAATGTGTTAATTAGGCACATAGTACAGTCGAAAGACTCGGGTTCAAAGGTCAGTCATTTAAAGGTGGCACTCGGATGACGGATAGGTGTTATTTTTTTTAATCAAAGTACGGAAAAAAACGAGAAGTTTTTCTAGAAAAAGATGATTATTATGACGTGTTCTGGACGTAACAATCATTCAACATAGGTGTTATAATAACACCAATTTGGAAAAAAAATTACCAAGTGCTGAAGTTAGAAAACTTTGGAACGCTATACTTCGGTCATTTTTAAATTGAGAGAAAAGTTTTTCAAGTAAAAGATGCTTATTTTGACGTGTTCTATACGTAACAATTTTAAATAGGTGTTATAATGACACCACTTTGACAAAAGAATTACTAAGTGCTGAAATGTCCCTTCATGCGAAATGATTACGAATAATAAGTATATAAAAAAAATCGTTTATTTCAGACATTTGGAGTCCATAACGTGTTAGTGTTACAGAAGATAAGCTTAAATGTTGAGTGGTCCAGTGCCTGATTAGGGCACTGTCCCCTCTCTCCGCCACCACGGCCAGGAGACTGTGATGAGAAAAGGAGGAGGTTCCCAAATCGTTTTTATCATTTTTATATTCAATGTTTTTTACCTCAGAACTCCGTCATTGATGAGCCGTTTCGTAATTTTGTTTGTAAGTAGGTATAAGCTTCCAGGTGGGTGCCATTAAAAAAAAAATCTGTTGGATGATGGGATAAATGAGGAATTGAGGGAACTCCTCAATTATATTAGGCACGCGTGTAGTGATTTGGGTATTTTCCTATCCTTGTGGGATCGACGGAAGTCCTCAAATATTATCAGCCCACATACAGCGATTCGGTTTTTTTCTCTAATAATCAACGCATTTGCTCTCGGAAATCAGTTCATGTGGTAAATTGGAAAAGAAATGTGGAAATGTTCTCGTGGCTTTGGCGGAGTTCTAAATTGAAGTCGGTTAAAACTTTGTTTTTAAAGTAAATTATTCTCGTGCGCTTAGGTTAAAAAGGTTATGCTTATAAGCGTGTCTCTGTCTAGCTAGTGGGCGTGGTCGACTCGAATCAAGGCAACCCCAAGTATCATCTTTAATCAGGTCTAAACCTACCTAATTTTATTTATTTTTATATTAAGTCAGTGTACCGCTATCGTCCTACGCTTAGTTTAAGACTAAATTGTATTATATTGTATAGCTATATTTTTTGCATTGAGTTCCTCTATTTTTATTAAGTAAGGATTCATTAATTAGTGCAGTGGCAAAGCGGACCGAGGGCTCACAAGCGCGCATATTGAACTTAAATTATAATATTAATTAGTACACTAATCATGAATGACCACAACATAGTCGGGTTGTTTACTAGCTAGAGTAACCGTGATTCACGCGGCACGTGTCGCGACGCCGCCGGCGCATGTTGTGTCGCTTTCGTTCAAGGCCAACACGTGTCATTGTCAACTGTGTCTTCGTTTGTTACGTCAATATTGACCGTTGACTATTTCAGTGTCGATTGTTTTTGAAGTGAAAACTTCTTTAGCGGCGCGCGCTGAGCACTTTTTGGGATGGGGAAAAATTGTTAAATACGCGACAGTTTTGTGACGTCAGATGTGAAGGAGGTTACTTTTTGCTGCTAGCCGATTCGACTTCATTCAAAACTGAACGCTATTCGTAAGAATATAAATCCGTTAAACACTTTTTGCAATAGCATATTCTGCAAATAAATTTGTAATTTTAACCAACGCGTCCTTCACCGTTTTGCTATAGAGAAAATTCGAATAGTTCGAATTTGGGCGTTATTCCTAAAGAGATAGAGCTTAGAAAAATATTTACCAACGGCAAAATTTAATTGATATTTTGGTCGCCACCGCCGTGTGCTTTTCTTGCAAATTCGAATAGTTCGAAAAAAATATTTACCAACGGCAAAATTTAATTGATATTTTGGTCGCCACCGCCGTGTGCTGTTCTTGCAAATTCGAATAGTTCGAATTTAGACGTTATTCCTAAAGAGATAAAGCTTTGAAAAATATTTGGCAATGGCAAAGACATATTGGTATTGTGTTTGCCGGCGCCCGTCGGCGCGCTGACGGGCGAGCCGGCGGCCCGTCGCACCCAACGCGCCCGCGGCCAGTCCGCCTAAATAATTGATAATTGTTTATAAATTTGCGTCAAGTTCATTTTTAGGGTGACACCGTAAGATGTCACGTGACCTGATCCTGAAACAGCTACAATGTTACCGGTCTTTTTTTTTAGTTAATTGACGACCGGTTAGCCTAGTGGGTATTGACGCTGCCTACGAAGCTGAAGGTCCTGGGTTCGAATCCCGGTAAGGGCAAATATTTCTGTGATGAGCATGAATATTTGTTTCTGAGTCATGGAAGTTTTCTATGTATTTAAGTATTTATATCTATTAGATATATATCGCCCTCTAGTACCCATAACACAAGCCTTATTGAGCTTACTATGGGACTAGGTCAATTTGTGTAAGATTGTCCCCTAATATTTATTTATTTATTTATTTATTTGTTTTGTCGTCAACACCGGTCATCAGGTAGACATACCGCTAAATGTAAAATGCTCTAACCACGATAGGGTGAAGATCGAACAGATCTACCTATATGTATATACTATGCGCATTTTACAATACTTAGGACACCCATTTTAGGTGAAATTTACTTTTTAACCAACTTCAAAAAAAAGGAGGTTCTCAATTCGGTTGTATATAATATAATTATATAGTTATATACATATATTTTTTTACCATTTTTTTTTTCAATATTTGTTACCTTAGAACTCCGTCATTGATGAGCCGATTCGTACATTTTTTTTTGCTTGTAAGTATTGCTTCCAGGTGGGTCCCATTTTTTTCAAAAATTCAGTTTGATGATGGGATCCATGAGGAATTGAGGGAACTCCTCAAATAATCCTCAATTATATTAGGCACGCGTGTAGTGATTTTGGTATTTACACCCGGATATCATAAATTTGATGGAGTGGAATTGATGATGAAGACCACAGATGCACTCTATCCACTCTACCGCAGAAAATCCACTCTACCGGCCCTCTTAAAATGACAATAAAAGTATATAATAAATTACCCGATAACTTAAAGAGTGAACCAAAAGATAATATATTCATAAACAAACTGAAGCAAATTTTAATAAATAAAGCCTATTATTCTTTAAACGAATACCTAGACGATAAATTACAATAAACTAAACACACGCATGCGCTCACACACATAGACAGACACACACACATGAAATATAAATAAAATAATAATCATTAAATGTGTATAAAGATTATAAATAATAAAATTGTACTATAATTATTCCATTGTGAAATTAGTTATAAGTATTACATTGCGATGCCCTTGCAGCGTACATTAGTCCAGGCAATGAACTGACAACTTGTATGGAAAAAATGACAATTTTGGAAATAATTTATAATAGCTTATTTTTTATGTATAACGGATATATTATCAATTAAATAGTTGCCCAGCGACAAAATCCGACAAAATTTCAGACATCGAAAAAATGATAAGTTAACTGGCTTCTAAAAAGTCAGTAAAAATATTAATAAATGTTTTTGTCTTTATTTTGGTTCATTTACATTTGCTCTATAATATTCAAGATAAATCGTACAGAAAAAGATAATGCATGCTTCATTTAAATCTACATAATTACTTCCGGGTGGAAAGTTTATCGGATTCTTGACTAAATCATCTTAGAATAACATTTTCAAATGAAATCAGCAAAAAAAACGCTATTATAAATTAATGTTTTTCAAAACCGTATTTTGCCTGGAGTACATGTTTGATACATAAACTTAGTGTAACACCATTTAATCTTAACAACATGTATGCAATAAATGAATTGAATTGAGATGAATTGATGACTTATGGAATTCCTCAATTATGTCCTTAAAAGTACAACAGTACCTACGTCACAGATTCTAATAAGATTCCGTTGAAATAGCAACTAGTGAAGTGCCAAAGGTGATCCTTGTGGAATCGACGGAAGTCCTCAAATATTATCGGCCCACAAGATGCAGCGATTGGGTTTTTTAGGGTTCCGTAGCCAAATGGCAAAAAACGGAACCCTTATGGATTCGTCATCTGTCTGTCTGTCCGTCCGTATGTCACAGGCATTTTACTCGAAAACTATAAGGATTATTTGAATAAAATTTTGGGGATAGGTGCATTTTGTTAGCCGCTACATAGTTTTGTAATTAAATATCCATACATAAAAATGAAAGTCAATTTTTTTTTTCATTGCAAGCACATCAATCGATAGGCCTTCCAAAATAAATATAAGGTTTCTCAGCAATTTTTTTGGTTAAGTGAATAGAGCCGGAGAAAATCTGCCCGAAATTCACTAAAATTGTGTCGCCCCCCCTTTAATTTTAGAACCGTGTATTTTAAAATATGAAAAAAATCATGGACATAGGGCTTATTAAATTCTTTCATCGAAAATTGTTTTGAACAAGATCGGTTTAAAGGTTTTCGAGATATTTCAAAAAAAACTGCCTTCCTTAAAGAAAAGGACGTAAGCGCCTTAAGATTTCAGTAACGATACGACCTTTTTAATGGCACGGAACCCTTCGTTGTGCGTGGTCCGACACGCACTTGGCCGCTTTTTTTTTGATGGCACAGTGCATGCGTCCTAATCTATAACGCGTATCTATATGAAAACTGAGAATATGAGTTACTTTTAATGATCGAATACTATTATAGATTAGGACGCGTAACTCAAGACGGATGTAGGTACTTTAGAGCTGAGCTGCCATAGGAACTATTGTTTGTATGGAAGTACTCTACACATATCTAACAAGGTGGCGTTAGTGTGCCATCAAAAAAAAAGCACCAGTTGCCCATACATTTCCAGCAAAGCCCTTTAGAGACCGTAATTATTATCATCATTGCCGGATGGGGACAAAATGCATAATCATCTGTTTTGTATGAAGAAGCAACTTCATTATTTAGTCTAATTAATAAATAGTAATACGTGTCGCCTTAATACCAAATCACCCACATACAGCTTCCTAACTCATCAATTTAAAAAAATGTATAGCATCCTGCACTTATGCGGTTTGAAGATTAACATCCGATATCGATTGTTGCCGGGGACTTGAGATTACAAGATTACTTAGGTACCTAAAGTTGATAGGTTTTTTTATTGGATTCGTAATGCTTTACTTATCTGATATAAAATGCACACCCGATATACCCGATTGCCATGAAATTTGGTTAACTTTGCGTTCCAGTAATATTCATCATCATAATCATTGTATCAGCCAAGACGTCCACTGCCGGACATAGGCTTCCCCCAAGGAGCAACCTTAATGTATTTCCTTTTTTTTATTAGTTTAAATTGTGTCCCACTGCTGGGCAAAAGCCTCCCCTTTTTTCCGCCACTCGTGTCGGTCCTGTGCTACTGTTCGCCAATCTATACAAAACGTATCAAGGTCGTCCCGCCATCTCCTTTTCGGTCTGCCTCTACCTCGGAAGCCATCCTGTGGAAGCCATTCTGTGGCTAATTTGGCCCACCGCTCCGCGTGCATCCGGCAGACATGTCCAGACTTGGACCAGACATGTTTTTACAGAAACTTTCTTGATGTAAACGCGACAGTAAAGTTCTGGAAGTCAAGTAGTACCTACACAAGTCGCATAATGATGACATTATTCATACTGGCTCGTGGAGGCTCAACGTTAGCCGACATAAAGTGCACTATAAAGTACTAGCTTCTGTCCGCGACTCTGTCCGCGTGGAAGTCGTTTTTAAATCGTAGGTCCATTCAAACTTTCACCCTCCATTTCACCTCCGTACGGTACGGCAGGATTTCCGGGATAAAAACTATCCTATGTCCTTTTCCGGGATCTAAACGATCTCCATACGAATGTAATCTTAATCAGCTAAGCTTGAAGAGGTAACAGACAGATAGACACACTTTCGCATTTATAATATTAGTATGGATGATTCACAGTTAACGCAACTTTAGCGGATGTTCCAATTCCGCTAAACATAATCGTAAAAGGTAAATTACACGACAGGATTTTATTGAAAAATAAGCTTACGTAAGATAATTAGAAGACATATCCTTTCTCACATTTTCTATTTTGTTTTTTCAATTATGTACGAAATAGCATTTGATATTCCACGTTAGCTTTTCAATAAGGTCTAGTTTTCCCTCTGGGTTGGAAGACCAGATTGCAATCACTTTCGTCACTTAGTAAATACCTACTGATATTCCCCCTTCCATAATCGCCCGCGAACGCGAAGCGCAGTCAAAAAATTTAAGTGAATAAGGTACAACTGTCAAATCATCTCACCCCTTGTGGTGTTCTACTTATCGATACACACATCGACGGAAAGTATGTATTAAAACTATTCCAATTTGAGTAGTTTAAGCGGCTTATAATCAATAAAAAATTATAAATTAAAGTAACAATTGAACTTTGCTAATCATAAGTGTGAAACATAAGTACAAAGCCAATATTTTCTCAAATTAAAGAAATGTGACGTATCGGGGTAAGATTATTTTGTCTGTCGCATTAGGCGTGAGGCGCGAGGTGACAGGTGAGGTGAGAGATGGGGTGACCTGTGAGGTGATGTCTTGGGACGCCGTCTCGAAATATATCATTATTTTAGTGAATTGGACTCCAGCTTGAACTTGGATTTTGAATGGACATTGCATTAAAATGAAAAATAAAAAACGAAAAATGGAGCATCTCATTCGATTAAGTACCTATTCGACACAAGGTTCTGCCACCCCGAAAATCGGCGGTGAAAATAACAATTCGTAAAAAAGGCTTACTATTCTTAAAACTGACTGAATCAATTATGCAGCTAAACCACGAGTTAACTGTGGGCCTACGAGAAGAGAAGGAAATACGAATCCTTTCTAATTAGGTATGATTTGGCCGCCATGTCAGTCCTTCCCACGGGCGTTGTTCGGCCGGTGCGTCTGCACCAGCCATTGTCCCGCGTCCCAGCCAAGTAGAAAATTACCGTATCCGGTCCACAGCGTCTTATTTCACGACAGCTTGCTCCTCTTAGTGCCTGACCATAACACAAGTCATTACAAGAGTAACTACTTTCTGCTTGAATGTATCTAATTTGCTATTTTAATAATTCAAAATATCGCTTTATACATTTTGGTTAATGTTTTCACTGAGGAATAAAAATAAGAACCGGCCAAGTGCGAGTCGGATTCGCGCACCGAGGGTTCCGCACCGAGCTACGGTACGGAAACCTCCTAATTTATTATTATTATTTAATAAATTATTCATATAAACAATTACAAAACAGTACAATAAATCCATCCATAAAATGAAATCCATACTAATTTCAACTATTTTGGGCATAACTAGTGTAACATGAGCTCCCATCATGAAGTAGATACCTATGCACTGGCGTCTGGGTGTCCCCTTACGCTGTTTATATTCAAACCGTAATTTTATGCAATACAGTAAAACAATATCATACATTAGTTTACGGATTTTTTCCTTTATTTTAATGTTAGGCCTTGCTGGCCTAGCTAACCCATAGGTTTTTGGTTCCCTTGCGAATGTATCAATTATATTATGCGGCATAAACTGCCATATCTTTTGAGTGCGTTTACTTTCTATCCGTCTGACAATAAAGTGATCCGTGGTACCCCAAAAAGATGCAAGCTTTCTTTTATGATACGGAACCCTAAAAAATATAAATGGATGGTACGAATATGAAAAAACACGACTTCGAAATCATGCTACCTACATATACCTGACTCTACTGTAGCTATCTGTACCTATACATATATTTATTGAATACTTACTAGCTTTTGCCCGGTATAATTAAAAACCATTTTTTTTGCCGGAAATTCCTCAATTAAATCTCTGATTCAATTAAAAATCCGAAATTACCAAATTTCATCGCAATCGGTTCAGCCGTTTAAGAGTGAAAAGGTAACAGACAGACTTTTGCTTTTATAATATTAGTGTGGATGAGTGAGGATTGTATGCATGATTTTATAGATTAGCTTACTCCGAACGCCATTTTTTACAAAAATAGAGTCAGCCGCAAACTTGGTTTCTGTGACCCACCTCGCCATAGTACCGAAGACATACGTAGGCTTTTTTCAGTGTGTTTTTGCATATTTATCTTCTTATCACAAGGCCCGGGCCCTAAGCAACCTTTTCTACTAATCCGTAGCACTAAATTAACGGTCTCACGTCAGAACTGATTCTTTTTTTATGCTTTATCATTTGATATGCGTTTCGCGAAGGTTTACCGTAGACGGAAATTAAATCAAACATCAAATTCGTGTCACATATTTTGTTAGAATTTATTGATGTATTTATGGATATTACGCCTTTATATGAAAGCGAATATAAGTTTCCATATTAAAATCGATTATTTTTTCATGCTTTATTATTTAGTATGGGTTTCGGTCGATGACCGGTTCGGATAAATTATTATCAAAGCAATTCCGCCATTTTGACGTCGCTGACAGCGTCAGCTGACTGGGCATGACTGAGTCATGCATGACTAGGGATTGCAATCCGGTCCGGCCGGACCGGAATTCCGGCCGGATCCGGCGCTTTTTTGTGGCTACCGGATCCGGTAAAATTCACCGGATCCGGTAAAGTCAATCACCCAGCTAAAACACAAAATATTAGCGTAAAGCACTGCTAAGATTGAATGTTTCCGTCGATATTCAAACGTCGCTTGGCTTGACGCGCGCGATGCGAGTCATGCGACGTTGCCGTTCTTACCGCCTTGCCTTCCCGGCCGTAAACAGTTAATATAACTTTTATTAGTCGACGCTAGTCTTCTGCCGGCAAAGGATGTGTTGTAGTGTTGGATTTTTCGTGCACCGTAAGTACTGAATGCATTGTGTTGTGTTGTTTCTTTAAATTTAGGTTATTATACTACTAAATAAGACAGGGAAATGTTTTCTGTGAATGTGTATGTTATTTTTGTTAATTCTTACAAAAACAACAAAGCTGATTGGATTATAATTTATTAGAATTATGTTTTTGTTTGTGAGTGAGACTGACTATACTCTGTATGACTCAACTATAATAAATAATTTAAAATTATATTACTACAGATAACTAAAAAAAGACTGGTTATATGGTTTACAGTTTAAAGAAAAGTTTATAGTTTGGAAATTTTTGAAATACTATTTGATTGTGATATTTGTGATATGTGATTACTTAAAAATGTTAATTTTATGTTAAGTTGGTAAAGATAACCTTAGATTTATTTTTTGTTACTCCTTCAGTAGATATTTAAGAAAAGATCTCAATTGATGTCTGATTATAGGTAAATAACATACTCGTAATATTTCCTAGGCTTACTCAGATTGTGATTATTAAAAATAATTGAAATTTAAAACTGCAGTTTTAATAATCCATTAGGATAAAATATCCGTCGTTTCTCAAATTATGATAAAAAAATAATAAAATACGTGACATTTAATTATTTAAAACCAGCCAGTGTAACCGGATCCGGCCGGATTCAAAATCAGTCCGGTTTGCAATCCCTAGTCATGACGGCGCTTTCCCTGAAGAAAAATAAATTAAAATTTCAATGAAGGCAAATGTTTCGAAAAAAATATTAATTGTCGCTCTCGGATAAAACAATCAGCGGAAGCCAGAATAATAATCTACCTATAAAAACCTTCCATTCATGGGAAGCTGAGATCCTTCGTAAAAAAGCAATGTTGGAAATGATACTGGCTGATTCTATTTTTAATTCAGAGATGTATTATAAAATTTATACGTGTAGATTCGATATTCTTTTCGTCTCTTTTTCTTTTATTTATCCGCAAGAGAAACTTGTCTGGTATTTTTATTTTCATATTGATGCCCTGTTCCGAGAAACATTCCTAATGCATATATAATTATCAGTTATCACCCACTGGGGATAATCCCCCAATTCTGCTCACACAACACGTCAAGTTATAGTCGTCAGGCGCGGCGTGGAGCGCTCCTGTTACCTAAGTACCTATAGGTACTGTGACCTGGAGCTATTTTATGACTCAAGTAGACATCGTTGTTGCCAGGAGATTACTTTCTTGATATATCTTAATAATTGTCATGGGTAGGTATATAAATTTCCCTACATACAGCCGGTACTTAAGTACTATTTGACGATCCTTTAAAAATAATCCAACACGGGTGTAGACTCGATAATTATTATTTATTACCTACTCCAAAAGAAAGAAGGCAATAAAATCCCACTAAAAACATTACAAGTAAGGGTATTTTATTATTTATCATCAATTTAAACAGCTTCAATCACTTTTTATCGACACTAAAAACGAGTTACTAAAAGAAATCAAAGTACTTGAAGAAAAAATCTCAAACATAAATAGGCTGCCAATAATAACCCAGTGTGTGGAACAACAATGTCCAGAACCACCGAAAAACATTGACAAAAGTGATAACAAAAGTGCACACTCATTCGCCGAGGTGGTAACTAGCGAGAAAAAACAAGGTAGACGGTGTAAGGTCTCCCCGGCAACGGCGACACCGGACAGCGGCGATAAGAGTGGGGCCACGAAATCAGCGGTTTTACCGCTCGTCGTGTGTAATAGCGTGGATACTCAACCCGATAGGGTGGATTCTGAGTCTAATGGGCCTAAGCCTAAGGATACCAGTGGCGATAGTAAGTTAAAGAAGACAGTTGGCAGGAGAAATAATTTTATGACGGGCGAAAACACATCATCTGGAATTCGGGCCTCGGATCGCAAGAAACATTTACATGTATGGAGGTTAGCGCTCGACACAACATTGGAGCAGGTTGAGACACACGTAATTAATGAATGTGGAACGGAAATAAGTGTTAAAGTACAGAAAATTAAACACAAACAACAAAGAGACTACGCTTCATTCATTATAGGAGTGCCAGAAAATATGTTCCATGTTATAAATCAGCCGAGGGTGTGGCCTTACGGAGCCCAATTCAGTGAATGGTTGTGGTTTCGCGGATCAAAGTATGAAACGGAGGGAAAGTAGATCGCTTGAATTTTTTTACCAAAATGTGAGAGGACTAAGGACCAAAACATCTAATTTTCTGTGTTTTTTGGAATCTTCCTCGTTTGATTTCTATGCGATAACGGAAACTGGCTGCAACGATTCGATTTATGATGCCGAAATAATTCCACCTACTTTTCATGTTACGCGGTGCGACCGGACCGACGGCCGCAAGCAAGGCGGAGTACTTTTCGTGGCCACACCACGATATGAACTACGTGAAGTTAAAAATGATGTTAATTTAAGTAATTATCAATTTGAAATGGTGTGTGTAACCGTGCATTTGCGAGGTAATTTTTTGTTTGCTTGTTGTGTGGTTTATATCCCTCCTCAAGCGGATGAGAATGAATATTTTACTATGTTTAGACTCATAGAAAATATATGTAAAAAATATAAGGGTAATCTCATCGTACTCGGTGATTTTAACTTGTACTCTTGTAACAGTAATGTTGCATCGTATTATGAATATTTATTGGCCTTTTGTGAGTTCGAACAGAGTAATCAGATATCAAATTGCAACGATAGACAACTCGATCTCGTGCTAGTGGGCACGGGCGTGCGCGGTGGCGGAGCTGTGAGCGTGCGCGCGGCCGGTGACGACGAGTGCATGCGGCCCGTGGACGCGTACCACCCGCCGCTCGTCGCCAGCATCGCCGCGCCTGCTGCCAGCGCCGGCGCCCGCGCGCCCGAGCCTGACTCCTTAGGTTCAAACTCTTATTTAGACTGGCCTTGTAATAAGTGGAATTTTTACAAGGCTAATTTCCATATGCTATACCATTCGTTGGCAAGTTTAGAATGGAGCCATTTGTATAATATCGATGACCCTAATAAAGTAGTTGATTATTTTTATGACAAGATTAATAAAGTTATGGATGAATGCATTCCTATCAAAAGGCAAAAGCATGTAGACTCTAGGTATTCTTACCCTGAGTGGTACACGGCTGAGCTCATTTGCGACATTAAACGTAAACATACATTGCATAAACAATATAAAATGAGTAAAACCGATTACAATTATGAATTATTTTCAAAGTGTAGGGCTGCTGTTAAGATTGCAATAGAAGCAGCACATGAAGCATACATGGACCGTGTTCAGAAACATTTAGCAAGGGAACCCAAAGCCTTTTGGGATTTTATAAGAAGTAAGAGAGGGAACATTACTAAAAGAAAAATAGTAGTGGACGGACGCCAACTATCAGATCAGGAATGTGCTAGGGAATTTGCCACTTTCTTTGAGTCGGTTTACAATCCAAACCCGGCTCGTCTGGAAGTTAAAGCAGCGGACGCCTCCTCGACGGCGAGCAGCGCGAGGGTGCACGTCGCGAGCCTGGAGCTGGCGGAGGTGCAGCTGGCCCTGGCAGCGCTCCAACCCAAGCGGTCCGCAGGTCCCGATGGAATCCCACCTTACATTTTTAAGGACTGTCGCAGTGTTCTGGCTGAACCACTGCAGTATATCTTTAATACTTGCCTTAAATCCAAAGTGTTTCCTGACAGGTGGAAGTTAACCAGGGTGGTGCCTGTACCGAAAGGTCGCGGTGGACCGAATACCAGCGATTATCGTCCGGTGGCAGTATTGTGTACGGTCGCTAAGGTATTTGAGTCTGCAATTTACCAATCGGTTCAGGCCCAAGCTAGCGGCCAACTGACTGACGCGCAATATGGCTTCCGGAAGGAGCGCAGTACCACAGGTAACCTACTGCGTCTCATGGTCAATATAGTGCCGGCTGTGGATGCAGGAGACCAGGTGGATGTGGCGTACTTCGACTTCCGGAAGGCATTCGATACCGTTGACCTTGATGTCTTACTCGTGAAATTGGCAGACGCGGGTTTCACTCCACATACTCTTACTTTCTTTGCCAGCTATATGAGTAACAGGCGCCAGTATGTGGACTGTGCTGGTCACGTGTCAGAACCATATTTCACGAGATCCGGCGTAAGTCAGGGGAGCAATTTGGGTCCCTTAGAGTTCATTTTAATGATAAATGACCTTCCTGACGTTGTTAGAGATTCCATTTGTCTACTCTTTGCTGATGACCTCAAGCTTGTCCGCAGAATAAATGACAGCTCTGACTGTATTAAATTACAAGAGGATATACATCGGGTGGTTGAATGGAGTCAAACGTACAAGCTACATTTCAACGCGGCAAAGTGCGCCATACTCTCATTCACCAGATCTCGGAATCCTCTTTGCTACCAATATGTGTTAGAAGAGACACCGATGCAGCGCGTTGAAAAAGTGAAGGACTTAGGGGTGCTGCTGAAGTCCGACCTCACCTTTCGAGACCATATTGTTGCAGTATGTAAAAGGGCTTTCCGAAATCTGGGGTTTGTGATGAGACAGGCTCATGCGTTTACTAACATCAAGGCGATACGTGTATTGTACGAGGCAATTGTCAGGAGTCATCTAGAGGGTAGTGCGGCCATCTGGAGTCCACACGAGTCGAAATACAGGCAAATGTTGGAACGTATTCAGAATAAATTTATTAGGTTTATATATTGAAAATTATACGGAGTATACCCTTTTTACCCGTTAATGTATCCCACATTGTTCGTATTAGGAATGGTAGGATACAATAAACTTGAAGTTAGGAGGGAACTGGGGCTGGCTTCATATATATTTAAACTGATACGAGGCAAGTTGAGCAATCCTGGAGTCCTGGCGGAGGTGCGTTTGAGCGTACCGGATCGGCATGTGTGGCGGCGGCGGCGGCCGAGCCTGCTGGCCGAGCCGCGCGCTCGAACGCAACTCCTTCGCCAGGCCCCCTTTACACGCGCAATTCGGATCCTTAATCGAGTAGCGATCGAAGTAGATTTGTTTTTTTGTCCTTTGCACGAATTTACAAAGGCCACGTTATATGTATTGTGTTACTGTAATTTGTAATGTACCTATGTTTTTATTTTCTGTGTTGTGTCAAATTCCATACTGTCGAATTAGGATAGCCTGTAAGGATGGTTGTGTGTATGTTAATAAATAAATAAATAAAAAAATTATAACAAGGAGTCCCTACATACATATATGTTCAGACCCCTAGCATCAAAATTTGCGGAAGTCTCATACAAACTTTCACCTCCTAGTTTAAGGGGTTGGGGGGGTAAAAGTTTCTAGTTTTAAGATTTTCTCGTTGTTTGTATACGATTACTAGCTTACATACCAAATTTCAGCTTTCTAGGACTTCAGGAAGAACGTTAAGAATATTGATGATCATCAGTGAGTCAGTGACGAAATCGGGGTATTTTAGATATCAATAAAATCTAAAGTATAAGAGCTATGCAATTGAAACTTTATAGTTTTAATAAGTCAACCACTGACATCATATCCCGATAATTTTGTTTATCTGGTATAATCCGGACCCGAAGAAAGGTTAAGAAGGTTCAAAAATACGACGAATCGCTTCGAGAAAAGGTAGGTAGTGCCCTTGCGCTTCGCTTGGCTCGTCTTGGCGGGGGCACTCCCGTGCCCCCAGATATGCCTAGGGACGAAAATCCCATTCTGATATTTCAAAGAATTACGAAGCTACAACCGTTTTAATATTGCTTGTCAGAGAGAGAAAACGCTCGCAGTTAGTGACGTCACAATCTGCGAGCGTCATAGTAAATGACAATCGTTTCGTATTTTTAATTTAATCGTATGGCATATATTATTTTGGCCTTTAAAGTTTGTCACTCTTTAGTACCACCCAGGGGACACGTGCAGGGTTGTGGTAGGCAGCTCCTGCGGACGCGAGTAACAGTTGTCCCCCCTTTGTCAAGTGAGTGGGCAACTCGACTGTTAGAAGTTCTTAAGCCGCCCAAAGGCCTCTAACTCGGATTAACGACTACTGTCATAGACAGAAACCGGGATCAACTGCTTAGCCTTCCAAAGCACGGAAACGCTCATTTATATTAACCACTCAAACATCAGGCGGTCACTCATCTAAAGACTGACCGCTGCCATCTTTGCTTAACCTGCGTTATCGTTTCCGACTCGCAGGGGCCGCCAGGCTATGAGCGCTTCATCGTTTCGTATAAAGTTGCGTTTTGTGGAAAAGGGACAGAAGGCGTTGTTTTTTTTTCCATATGACTACATTTTTAATCCTTTTTCGAGAAAATACGACATTATTGATTATTTTATTTAGTGTCTACATTTCAAAATTCCCAACTATATAGAATAGATTAAATCTTCTGCCCGTGACTCCGTCCGCGTGGAACTCGTTTATATCATAGTTCCATACAATCTTTCACCCCCCATTTCACCCCCTAAAAACTATCCAATGTCCTTCCCCGGGACTCAAACTACCGTTTAGTGAAGAGTGGTCGATGCAACCTGGCCATAGACTCTGTATTGAAAGCGAAATGTGGTTAAGCCATTCACGCTGAAGTCGAATGGTATTCCGTGAATAGTCAAAATATTACACATGCATTGTGTACCTATTTACCTGCATCCAAATGAATGTAAACAAGAAAGTCACTGGCTCAATACAGTTGTCTCCTTAGTGTTGTATGACTTGTGTTTGATGCTGCATTGACGGCATACCACGGATATGTTTCATCTGACCTGAGCTATGGGTTAATACTGTGGGGAAATGCTGTTGAGGTGGACAGGGTTTTCAAAATCCAAAAAAGTGTGTCAGGGTTTTTCGTAAAGCATGGTGGGACAATAGTTGCGTCCCACTTCTCAAAATGCAAAAAAATCTTTCTCTGCCCGGTCTTTATATCAGAGAAATGTGTATAATGGTAAGAGCTCACCAATAATATTTCTAAACGCGCGGCGAGGTTATTAAATAAGAGCAAATATCATGAAGCTTTTGTACCATCCTCGATGTCGGAAAATGATATATAGGAAGAACGTTTGTAATATGTTCATTGTGGTGTATAGTCGAGGAATGAAAAGGTTGACCACTTTTCGACCTTATTTCAAAGCTATTAAGGTCCAAAAGTGGTCAACCTTTTCATTCCGCGAATGTACAACAAACTCCCTGTAAACTTGGAAGTGCTCGAGGGGAACGTTTTTGAACGTAGCCTCACCAATTGGCTCTTAGACGTTGTTTTTATAGTGGCAGAGCTTACCTCGAGCATAATTAAATAAATATATTTTAATTGTATGAGCCTCTTAGGTAATTAAATTAATTATTGTTAATGTGACTATATATTTCAATTATTCGATTATTTTGATTATTATTGTATTATTCCAAATTATTGACAACATTTCACATTTGATATGTTATAATGTAATTGTAGTTAAGAATAGTTGTGACATTAAATATTTTACTAAGGGGATGCCTTGATTTGAGTCAAACACGCCCTCTAGACAGAGACACGCTGATGCCTTCCGCGCACGAGGAAAAGAGATGTAACACTCTTCGGGAATGGCTTTTTTGGACAAATTTCGATAAACACCTAACTTGGTAAATTTTATTTAAATTTCATAAAGTGAGAGTTTATGTAGATGAGATAAAATACTACAGTATTAACTTGATTGTGTCGTAAAATAGGTAATGTATCGTTTGTGTAGGTTGAGTAAAAAAAGGAAAATACAGACCCAACTTTGGTTTTTTTTTCTATCGAAGAAATTTTAAGCAATCATGTATCGATAAAATCAGATAAACAATCATATAGTCAACATCTGAAAATCAGACCTTATTGTTTCTTAACCTAGTCAGAACGGCGGCGTTTCAAAGCACGCGATAATTTCCAATGCACCGCCTTAATGATTTGCACGCGCACTCACGCACTGTGCGCACGCACCGTTTTTGTAAGAACCCTCTGGCTGTACATATCTGAAGCAAATACATGTTCTGGTTTCTGATTATGATATACCTAATGGTTAATGAGCACAACATAAATATATATACCTATCCTTAAAATTCGAATCGTTAGATATTACTTAATAGTAGAAGGGGTTTGATGAAGGGATGCGGATGGTTTTTTGCTATGCTTGTTGTATCGAGGTGTTTTGTGTTCAATTTATGTAGGTAGGAACTTACGAACGTGAACAGGAAAGAGACATTAGCATCTCTCTCTGTATGACCCCAATCAATACAAGTTCAATAAAGGCCTGCGCAAACCGGCGGAGCGCAGGGCAGATAACTTTAAATTTATCAATGTATATTCTATTCTATTTTTATTACGTTAAGGTGTAAATTTGAATGCTCTGAGACCGACCTCGGAGCATCACGGGGGATTTCTCAGATCATTCAAATTTACACCTTAATGTAATGAAAATAGAAAAGAATATACATTGATAAATTTAATGTGATCTCCACCGGTTTGCGCAGGCCATAAAATGTTCTCCAAAGTCATCAGACGGTTGAATAAAATTAGGAAGCATATATTAGAGTATAGACAGATAAGAACTTCTGTCTTTCCTACGAAGTAATTAATCAAATGATAACCAATCATCTGTAATCGTATTACTTAGCGATGATTCACCTTACCTAGATACTTAATGTTTTATTTCAGAACTAAAGGCCTTCGCACATCGGACGCGGGTCGTGCGCGGCGCGGGGCGGGCGCGGCGCAGGTCGGGCGCGGTTGAAGCGGCATATTCACGCCACATGAGTAAAGAAACGGAACAAAGACTAAGCTTCATACAACCGCGCTGCGATAGGTACACTGCTACAAGCGCGACGCGCGTGTGTGCGCATCGCGGTCGATTTCGTCATCACGTTTTGAGACTTTTGAGTGCTTATAGTAAAAAAATATAAATAAATATAATCATTTATAAAGTAGATAAAACACCTTCCGAGTTTTCTTAATTTTTTTGGTGAAAACAGGATTACATTAAATTTTTTACCGCAAATTGTACTTTTATTTTGCCCTAAAAATAATATGACAGCAAATTATAACTTTATGTTAACCCATAAAAATAAAAAAAACTATAGGACCTACGATGCCGTGAATGTATATTTTTTTAAAAGACGTATAAATCACGCTGCACAGATGCCGCGCGCAGAAATTTATTTTTTAAAAATTATTAGGAGGTTAAGAAATGATTATTTAATTACGTTATCAGTTTTTGAATAAATACTAATAGTTACGTCGTAATCTTGAATGAAAAAGGAAGCATTTTGCAAATTACGCTCCCGCTTCTGCTTATGTGGGCGTAAGGACTCTTAAAATCAACCAACAGGAAACAGAGTAAATTTCAAATATGAGGCGTTTTTTATTCCCGAACTCATAATCATTAAAAAAAATAAACGCCTTCGGTCGTCTATAGCCTCGTCCAATCGTTCAAGCGGGATGGCCTGCAAACATGACAATAAGCTATTAGATTGAGCGGGATAGACTGCTGTCTATCTCGCTTTATCTTATGCAGCGTATGCTGTCCGCCGCGCTCGGCCGTTTGGACCCGGCTATATACGGTATAAATAAATAAATAATCTTTGTTTTCACTATTTTCTCGCAGTCTAAGTAAAAAGTAGAGTGTATAACTCTGGTCTAAAAGCCATATTACCACTCGAACAATTTTCCCTCACTTCGCTCGGGAAAATAACCATCTCGAGGTAATATGGCTTATTTTAGCCCCTTGTCGTACAATGTACTATTTAAAGACTAAGAAAAATAATTAAATAAATATTTGGGAACATTAAACTAATCGACCTAGTCCCAAACTAAGCAAAGCTTGTACTATGAGTGCTAGAAGACGATACTTAAATAGATAAATAACTACTTATTTAAGTACTTACTAAATACATAGAAAACATCCATGACTCAGGAACAATGATTCGTGCTCATTACTGCATTACTGCAGAGACCAGTAAGTAAGCCATCCTGGACGAGTATGATTTGATAAAAAAAAAATAACAAAAAAAAGAGAGAAAGGAAACAAAAAAGTTTGTCTTACATCAAACTATTCCCCCCCCCCCCCCCCAAGCCTCGTCCCGAATCTCTCCCCATCCTACCTCCTACGCATCTGACGTCATAAATGTTCTATATTTAAATATTATGTATGACATGTAATGGGATTTCATACTTACTTACTGGACACTCTTGTTCTATACTATTTAAATATTATGATATGTAATGGGATTTCATACTTACTTACTGGACACTTCTAAAAATTGTCCAGGATGAATCACTTTCGGATACTATCTGCACAGATGTTATGGGAACATTTCGTACTATTTTTGAGAAAAAGCCCTTTCCGGGACCTCCGGCTTCGCAGGCTGTCACTACCTAATACCAACTAGGCTACAGAAGTCATCGGGTATAATTTCTTAAAATTCGACCGACGCAACCACGCCATTACCTACTTGGCGCAAGCGTGTCGATGTAAGAAAGACGGACAGGACACTACGGAACCCTAACACTGCACGTGGCCCGAGACGCACTTGGCCGTTTTTGTTTACATTGATTTGCTTTAATCAATTTTACTTCCATTTTTTTCTACTACAAAGTTAATAAAACCAGATAAAGCCGAAGTTAATTGTTATTCAAAAACGTATCGAAACATTTAAATGACTTGGCCGTATGAATGAAGTGCCTAAGTATCACATATCGAGTATAAGAAGTTAAGTGGCGGGAATGAGCTATTATTTTACAAATTTTTGTGAATATATTTGTGTTATTTTCTCGCAATAGAAGTGAACAGTAGTATGTAAATAGAACTCGGGCATAAACGAGCCATTATACCCCTCTACTTAACTATTCACTATAGGTACTACAGATATTATAAACGTCACAGGCAAAATGCCTCGTTATATGCACTTGTTGTACGTTCTAATATTTCTCAAACATGCTCGTAAAGCGTCGCATTTTGTTTGAAAAACGAACACCCGAAGTGTCTAATTTTCATCCACCAAAATTGAAAGTTATAACTCTTCCCTGCCTGGGAGTATAATAATCCATATAAAACTTATTATTTCCCGCTGTGTTAAACTTTTTAAAATCCTGATAGCGCCATACTAAATCGAGACGACTAAGGAAAAGCCACATTCAGCCAAAGAAAACCACACGCAAACCGCGCCATACCATAAATATTTTTTTTTATTTCTTTATGGTCTAAAGAAATAGTAGATTGTATGACAAGGGTCTAAAATAAGCGAGGGGTAATATGGCTTTTATACCAGAGTTATATACAGTCTAGACTCCGAGAAAATAGTAAAAACAAATTATCCACCCACACCAAATTATTCAATTTGCCGGCATAAGTATACTGTTTTGACACAGACTTACCCAGCGGGGCTAAACTAGTGCATTTAGCCCCTAGGGAAAATATCAGTACATTATTTATGATTTACAAAACATTTTTAATTTGACCAATTAAAATACTTCACCCAGGGAACATTCACAGAGAGAAAACTAGAGCTTATTGGGATTAGATCGATTTCCTCACGATGTTTTCCTGAACCGAAAAGCTAACGGTAAATATTACGTAAGTAGTTACAAACGTTCCGAAGAACTCATTGGTACCTACGAGCCGGGATTAGAACCCACGACCGCCGCTTGACAACCGCATGCCTGAACGACTAGGCTACCTTAGCTACCTTGAGGTACTTACAACACTAATAAAAAAAAACTAATTAGTGCAAATTCACAGCTTTTGGTTAGAATAAGTGGTAAAGAAGAAGTGGTAAGATTAATAATCAGTATAATCACAAACAAAACATCTACAGACTAGGTACTTAAAGTTAATTTGCAAGAGATTTCAAAAACACAACGATAATAACAGTAGTTTAATCTGCATATCTATGAAAATAAAATGCCTAATTACCTAATCACGTAACTATTTATTTAGACAGTAGACAGCGGCCCCAGCTAGCACCGTGTTCGTCTCTAGATCTATCAACAGAACGTATCCTCAACTCGATAAAGGGTCAACAATGGGCTTGATATTTTTCTAGTATCAGCTTACGATGCAGTATAATATAAAAACTACGTAAGTTAAGTAGGTACTTAATACCGATTTATCGAGGTAAAAGCGAGGGAGAGGTCGGACATCTATGTAAATAAGTACCTACATTTTGTAAGTAGGTAATAATACTGTCTATTTTGATATATTATCAACATTTGATTGGTTAGCGACATCGGCCGAAAACTTAAGTATCGTCTGCGTGAACCCGGGATTAAAACTATCCTATATTTTAATCCTTCTTAACTATCTTCGTGCAAAATTTCATCCAAATCGGTTGTGCCGTTTAAGCATGCTTGAGTAACAAACATCCAAACTTTCGCATTTATAATAATATTTTAAGGATGAAAATGCAAGTTAAATAAAAGCTTGTACTTATATAATAAAAAGTAATCAATCGAGTAGTAAAATATTAATAAATATTTTTGTCTTTATTTTGGTTAATTTAACTTTCGGTCTATAATATTCAAGATGAATCATATAAAAAAAAAGACCATTTTAAATCTACATAATTACTTCCGGGTGGAAGTTTGTCGGATTCTTGAATTGGTAAAGCATCTTAGAATAACATTTTAAAATGAAATCGAGAAAATATGCTGTTATAAATTAATGTTTTTCAAAACCGTATTTTTCCTGGAGTACCTACAACGCTTGTTACTCTAGCTCCAGATTCGGGGTTTCAAAACAATTAGGTACTTACGGGAAAATATTTGTGGAAGTAGCACGAATATTCCAGGTTGTTCAGAGTTTCGTTCCCTTAAAACAATCCTTCGGTATTGGGTAATTTATGAAAGGTTCTACCACCGGAAACCTTTTCGTAGCACTACGCGCGTAGCCGCTAGGTACCATAGTTATTCCGCTGTGTAAACAAGACGTCGAAACAGTTTCTAACCCGACTAGGTAGCGTGTTTTCGGCAACATAATTGTCCAACTACTAAGTACCTACTTATCTAATTGTATCAGTACCTAGGAACCTACGTGCATCTCTGACTCCACCAAAATCATTTTAATGGAACAAAAATACATTATGTACTATGTAAGGAAGTACCTGCTGAGGTCTGTAACAATAAACATTGATAAACATCAATAAGATAAAATTATACTAATGATGTGAACTAATTACATTTGAGCAGAATCAACAACAGGTACTTATAAACAATGCGGCCACGACAATCTAATAAAACTATCCTAGATAAACATTAAAATTTGAGGCACCTAATAAAACAAATCAGACCAATACATTAGCAAACTCACCTCAGACAGCCGGTCAACGAAGGCCACAACACTGATTGATAAATAATTAAACTCACTATCACTATAGAACACACATCGTAAGTTTAAATTATTATTTTGTTTGTCGTGTCGCGTATCTGTTGTTCTAACGCCGATAGCGCGAGCGCTTGGTTCGACGGTTCAACCGATTGTGAGACTTATCAGTCTTCGACACGGTAACCCACGCGTGATAGATTAGTGGGTAAAGTTGACATCAGATATATCGGAGCGAACAAAGTGCACACACATATCTGAACGCGACTCTATTGTCAAGGCATTAGAGCGCATGTATAGTTTTTTTTTGTGCACGCTTTCGAGGACGTATGTCTATGTTGACGACTGTACAACGTACCCATCTACTAGGTACCTACTTAAGCCGTCAGATGTTAATCCTAATTGTCGTAAAGATATCGCTAACATTCTTTGTCGTTATTAACGGATAGTGATTGTACGGTCGAACTCACAAGGGTCTGAACTGAACACCTTGTCCCGTCCCTTTAACGTCTTTTTAAACTGCCTCACAATGCAGTGAAACGTGTGGAATTGACCAGGTAATCAAGGTGTTAAGCCACTTATGAGTTCGACTGTACCTACTTCTAAAATACACCGGTTGGGACTCGGGAACATGGCAGGACAAAGTATCGAATTCGCTTAAGTTAGTGGGCTCATCACGCAATTCCCCGGGGAATACGAACTGACGTTTTATATTCATGTACAATTCTTCCTCTAAAAGCGACTTACCTGCTTATAACATTTTTTGATTCACTACTTACTAAAGATCCACATCGAAGCCTAGTTCAACTTAATAATTTTCACCTCACCGGCTCGGAAATGCTTGCTTTATCGCTCAAAATCTGCGCACAAAAGTCCATTATATCCGCTAGCGTGGAAAGAGTTTTTGAATTTGGAACGTGACGGTCAATCGCGAGATCCAACCTTTTTCTATACAGAATGAGAGGCGTTCAGAAACTTATGGTGTTATGGCAATAATTAATTACTATAATTTTGATAAAGTTCAATGGATAATACTTATTTTTTCTTAATACATATGAAATATTAATAATTAGACTGACTTATTATAACAATACAAATAAATAATTTTAAAATGTAGTTTTATTCCTCAAAACTTTTCGCTTTGTGCAAATTTGGAACGCACCCCGTTTAAAAAGGTAATAGGTACATTTTCTTAAAAAGCTCATATAGGTTAATTTTGTGTTGTTCTAAAGCCACAGTAAAATCAAAATAATGGAAGTTATTCATAGATTTTAGTGCAGAAGATTCTAATGCCTGCTAAGTTAGCGAATAAAGTAAAATATGCGTATTTGAGCCTCGAGTAGTGAGTGAGACGGTACCCCACAATACTTTGACTTTTTAACCCTTAAATGCATAATGATGTATATATGCATCGTATATTTGATGGTCCGTGGCTCAATATGCAGCTATCCAAAATCACATTTATTACTTTTATTTAATAAATGTGACGTTTACGTGTTAGATTCTGAACGCACCCATAAACTTTTGATAGTTTTTTTTTTCTGTAGTGTCATATTTTCAATCTTTGGCGCGTAAGTTGCTACACTGGTTGCCGCGAAATTTACAAGTTCAAAATTTATTGATAAATATTAATAAGAACTGCAAGTAAAAATTATTTCTGAAAAGGATAAAAGGTAAGTGTAATGTATATTATTAACAGGTTTGATAATAATAGTATAGTTTTCCGAAAATTTGTGTTTCATGCAAAATCGGTTGTATTAGAATTTACTTTATTGTTTCGTTCTTTGTATAGTCATTGAAAAGTTTTAGAATGAAACAAATCTATATTCGTATCAACAAGACCCAGCTGGTCCGCAGAATATAACATGCAGAGACATCCAACAATTTATAGGCATTATTTTATTTATGTCTGTCCAACGATTTCCGAGTGTGCGGGCGTATTGGCACGAAAAATATGGTTACGAGCCTGTAAAAAGCGTTATGCCGGTAAATAAATTTGAGCTTATACGTAGTTTGCTGCATTTCAATGATAACACCAAACATTTGCCAAGAGAGCACCCAGATCACGACCGATTACATAAAATTAGACCAGTAATAGAGCATTTAAATGAAAGGTTTTCATCAATACCAGTGGACCAACGCCTCTCTATAGACGAGCAAATGTGCTCTACCAAAATCGCACACTTCCTCAAACAATATCTACCTAATAAACCTCACAAATGGGGATATAAGCTCTTCGTTTTGTGTAGTCTTATGGGTTATGCATACCGCTTTGAAATTTATTCTGGGCAAGAAAATAAAGATAGACCAACAGGTGAGCCGGACCTGGGAGTAACAAACAATGTGATCTTACGTTTAGCAAGGGTGATTCCGAGGATGAGAAATCACATCGTATTCTTCGATAACTTCTACACTTCCTTGCCTCTGATTTAGTCATAGTCATAGTCATAGCATTTATTGCAACCATAGTTTGTACAGGTCTTAGTAACTAGGTACATTTGGACTCATATGGACCCTGGTAGGGCGTAGCAATTTGATTACATTTTAATTCATATTCACATTTACCTTATTCATATTAAGCACAGGTCCTTAAATATTACGTTAGTTTTATATAGAATATCAATTTTATCATCTGGCAAAACAAGGAATACACTGCGTTGGTACCGTGCAGCAAAATAGACTTCCAAACTGTCGTTTACCGGATAAAAAAGAGATGTTGAAAGCAGCAGTTCCAAGGGGAACACATGAAGAAAGGATTACGCACTTTGACGGGGTTGACTTTTCGGTGACAGCATGGAAAGATAACAAGATAGTTACGCTTTTATCTGACTACATTGGTTCCCAGCCGATGGGAAAAACTGCACGTTATGATAAAAAACAAAAACTAAGAGTGGAAATACCTTGTCCAAAAATTGTGCAAGAATATAACATGCATATGGGTGGTGTGGACCTAATGGATAGCTATTTAGGCCGCTATAGCGTCAGGGTCAAGAGCCGTAAATGGTACTTACGATTATTTTATCACGGTTTGGACTTGGCCGTAATAAATTCCTGGATCTTAATGAAGAAGAATTGCATTGCAAAGGGTGTTCCTCAGAAACAACTACCGAATCTTGGTCAATTTCGCAATGAATTAGCTGATGTCCTTTGCAATATTGGATTAACTTACGGCATCAAAAGAGGACGTCCAAGTAATGCTTCCATCGAAGAACAATTACAAGCCAAGAAACGAAAAGGTACTAGTCATCCTCTTCCAAGCGTAGATGTAAGAAAAGATGGCGTTGATCACTGGCCTATGATTGCTACTCGTCTTAGGTGCAAAATACCTAGTTGCAACGGGACAACATCTTGGTCTTGCTCAAAATGTAATGTGCCTCTTTGTTTGAATCCAAGAAATAACTGTTTTACATATTTCCATCAATAATATTATGTAGAAAACTCCAGTGAGTCTCAAACATGTTCATTATTATTATTAAACGGGTCACTCTGCCAAAAGTAGCTCAACCTGTTTAGGGTTTATTTCGAAAAACTTAGTCATGAGCATTCGGCCGGATTCAGATTCGCAAAGCTACATTGTTCCGTGAACGGGAAAGACATAGGTATATAATTATTAAATTTTCTGTTTGCCCAAAGGTTGACTGGTGGAGAATGCTATTTGGGGTGAAGTCTATCTGTTGTACGTTAAGTTATTTGTTTTGTGCTATAAAGATACGAGAACAAATGTAATAATAAATTGCAGATTATAATTTTACTGTTAAATATGTAATCTATAGCGTTTAGACGTTATACTTCGTGATACTTCGAGGGGTAATATGGTTTTTTTAAATACTATGATTTTTTTCTTTATTTTTCCCTCAATCTATACAACATGACACATCTATTTCAATTTATTAAAAAGTTATACAAAAAATCATGCATTTAAGGGTTAAATGTAAGTAAGCGTGGAGTTATTTATAGATGCAAAAATGTTTAAGTATGTTACATTTAATAAAAAAGGCTTTGATCTTGATGAGATATAAACAAACCTTTATTGAAAATGAGTAAATGGTCCAAATTACTTTCATTATATTTACAATTTTTTCACGCGGTGGTGAGGTGAAAAGTTGTGTGTTTCACTCGGCAGCAAAGTTGTTTGGCGTCTCGTGCCTTGAAAGACTCGCTATGCTCAGGATTGTACTTTTGAATCTTACAATCCTTCGCTAGCTCGGCTTTTAATACAAGCACTTGCGCCAAACAACAACTTGCATAACAAATAACTATTTCTTGGGAACTTGATTCTTTAAGTACTTACCCAAATAGGTAACTCGCTTTCGATGTTCGCTCTCGCTATCAGTAGCTGAACATTTGGTAGGGGTGACTAGAAAGGGGTAGGGCTCTACGTGGTTCATCACTTTCACATCTTTTTCGCATTTTATGAGTTTCGAGAGTCGAGGGAGAGGCGACACGCGTCATACTCGTAAACGGGTGCAGAGGGGTTACCGCGAAACGAAAACGAACTTCGTTCGATTCGAGTATATCCGTCTCTGACGCTCGAATTAGCAAGTGCGACAGAGAAGGAGATACACGCACGAAGTTCGTTTTCGTTTCGCGGTAGCCCCTCTGTTTGTGGAGTCCGGTTAGTTCATGTTTGCAAGGGCGGCCGGTAACTTCATTCCACTATTCAGCGGAATTGACATGACAGATTTCACTCTGTTCTGACTTGGTTTTTGAAGCTCAGAGACCTTACATCTCTGAGGATCTAAGAAATATATGGCTTGTAATTATTTTTTCTATTGTTCTTACCTTCCTAAACTTTGATGTAGTAAATTGTATTATGATATTATGAAAGACGTACTCTATACACTCTATCTATAGATAGGTATACTTTTTGACTCGTAAAAGTAGGTACTCTCGTGGTCTATTTGCAGAATATAGTAGATTAGTCTAAAGTACCTAAGCCATATTACCACGTTCGTTCGGGGAAATACTTCGAGGGGTAATATGGCTTTTAGACCAGAGTTATACACTCTACTTTCACTTCGACTGCGAGAAAATAGTAAAAACAAAGATTATCCATCCACTCTCAACAATTATAGATACCAAGGCGAAAAGATTGTTAAATTTGGCGCCATTCTTTTTAATAAACTGCTTTGACACAGATACAAAATATTCACACCACGAATAGACGCCTCTGACCGTCTAATAGCCGCGTCTAAACGGCCGAGCGCGACTAGGGTTGCCATAGGTCAGGATTTGTCCGGACATGTCAGGATTTTTGACCCTTTGTCCGGATTGCGGCCGGACTTGGCAAGTGTCCGGATTTTTAGGAAATACCTCGTAAAAAAACAGAAAAAAGTATGTGATATATTTATTACAAAGTTTACACAGTTTTAATGAGCTAGCGTACTGCGTAACGTATGCGAAACGCGGCGCGCGGGCGCGGCTCGCGCGCGCTCGGGGAGGGGGCTACGAGGTCGGGCGAAGCGGAGCCGGCGGAGGGAAAGAGAAAGGTAGATCCACGATACAGTACACCACAGGATTTTTAGGGTGATGTCCGGATTTTTATCAGGACATTTATTCTTCCATATGTCAAACCTAAGCGCGACGGACAGCATACGCGGGGCATACGATAAGGCGAGATAGACAGCAGTCTATCCCGCTCAGTCTTCATAGCTTATGTCATGTATGCAGTCAACCATGCTTGAACGGTCAGAGGCATATTTTTTTAACTGGTCCTCTCCCGCTGACCCATGTATGGGTCACAGGTCTTAACTCCTGGACTCCCGCTGACCCACATATGGGTCACTTTTTTTCAAAATAATTTGGACTCAATTATTATTATTTATCAAAATTCTAATTTAAACAACAACATGGAAACGTCCGGGACTTGAACACCTTTGACCTTTGAAGGTCACGGGATAGGAGGGGGATTGTGAATTATACTCCAGGCAAAATACGGGTTTAAAAAACATTAATTTATAATAGCGTTGTTTTTGTTGATTTCATTTGAAAATGTTATTCTAAGATGATTTAGTCAAGAATCCGACAAACTTTCCACCCGGAAGTAATTATGTAGATTTAAATGAAGCATGCATTATCTTTTTTTGTACGATTTATCTTGAATATTATAGAGCAAATGTAAATGAACCAAAATAAAGACAAAAACATTTATTAATATTTTTACTGACTTTTTAGAAGCCAGTTAACTTATAATTTTTTCGATGTCTGAAATTTTGTCGGATTTTGTCGCTGGGTAACTATTTAATTGATAATATATCCGTTATACATAAAAAATAAACTATTACAAATTATTTCCAAAATTGTAATTTTTTCTATACAAGTTGTTCATTGCCTGGACTATTAGGGAATAAAGTACACCTAATGTTTGAAATGAATTCTGTTTCCTGATTGGTCGATTTTAATATCTAGCTGTATTCTGGTTAGTTATAGCCTCTTTAAAAAATACAAATGTTTTTTTTAAAGAGTTGTGATTGGTGGATGTAATTGCGAACCGTTTTGATTGGTCAAAAGGTGAATTTCACGCGTTCGCTAAGGCTCTTTGACGCGGCGCGCGAGGAAGCAAGCGCGAAAAACATATTGAAATGCGAAACAAATGCGAAGCGAACATAAAAAAAACCGGCCAAGTGCGTGTCGGGCCACGCGCAGTGTAGGGTTCCGTAGTTGCTTGTCTTAGTTACATACGGTGCGGTTGCGTCGGCCGAATTTGTACAATTGACCTTTCCAAGTACACATTAATTTCGTCGACTATTACTCGGTAACTACTTATGCCTTCTTGTCCGTGATAGTTTTCCTTTTAAATTCATTATATGTAGGTACTACTACCACGATTTTTTTCACATCCCCAGTAGTAGCCATTTAGCCGGCAGGGGGGACACATGATTCAAAAAAAAATTAGGGCTTTAAAGCCCAATATCCCGCAAACGAATCACTGATTTCAAAAATGGTTTTAGGAAACCCATAATAGTTTTGAACGAGCTATCCGACGATACCCCACACCATGGGTTTAACGAGAAAAAAAATAACATCCCCGCTTTAGGTGTAGGAGAGGACCCTAAAAAATTTTTTTTTTCAAGATTTTATTGTACTGTTTTGTCGGCGTGATTGATTTATATACCCATGCCGAATTACAGTTTTCTAGTTGTAATGGTTACTGAGCTAAGCCGAAGACGAACAGACAGACAGACAGACAGACGGACGGACACGGCGACACTATAAGGGTTCCTTGTTGTCTACGGAACCCTAACTAGACCTCTTCGCTAGGGACTTGTTAGTTAAAGTAGGTAAATATTAAAAATATAATATGTATAAGATAACGGCATGTAAAACTAAAACGACCGTTGATTGTTTTGTATTAAAATTTATAAAATCGTATTAACAATCACATAGTTTTTGCTTACTTACATTTGCCTCATTAATTGAAATTAAAATAAAGTAATAATTGGCACAAAATCAGGTAAACTTTCATGCAGACAACGTCAACAATTTTTAAGCAATAAGTGCTGGAACTATGTTTAAAAATATTTGTATATAAATTGATTGTTGACGTCGTCGGCATTAATAACACTGGCAAAGCGCGGGTTTAGATTAGATGTAACAATTAAAATACCCTAATTAATTCAGGCATATTTCAATAATCTCTCGTGTGATTGCAAATTTTATCCATTTTCATCTATATAAAGTTAGAACTTGTGAACTTTTATATTAACTTTATTTAATCCATTATTGCACATTAGAAAGGAGTGCATATTGAAAACTTGTCTATTACGACATGTTCTAACAATATCTGTCACAATGTTTAGGAACGATTCAATATAGTAGGTACCATACGTTGTACAGTTTGCATATGTCAGAACAAGGGACTAAACAATATTTGAAATATCTGAGATGTCAGGCCGTGTCAAATATTTGAGCGTGCCTTTCTTTGACCGACTTCAAAAAAAGGAGGAGGTCCCAATTCGGTTGTTTATTTTAATGTGTCTCTGCTGAGACATAAAAATGTCTGCACTGTCTCAGAACTATGTCATTTATGAACCGATTCGTAAAATACATATTTGTTTATTTGAAAGTATATGCTCCTTCCCAGCGTGGTCCCATTATTACCAAAACTCCAGTTTGATGATGAGAACCATGGCGAATTAAGGGAACTCCTCTAATATATAGGCACGCATGTAATTTCGGTATTTTCTATTATAACTCGTGTATTTACATTTGGTGAAGTGGAACTGATGATGAAGAGCGCAGCCACACCATATGGAATTCCTCAATGATGTACTTAAAACTATAAAAGTACGTCACAGGTTCTAATATGGTTCCGTTCAAATAGCAACTTATGAAGTGCCAAATATGATTCTGAGATCCGTGAGGAATCGGTCGAACTCCTCAAATATTTTCGTCCCACATACAGCGATTTGTTTTTTTTTTCTATAATAATCAACGCATTTGCTCTCGGAAAGCAGTTTGTGGTGATGTAGTAAGACAATGTGGAAATGTTCATGGCTTCGCTGAGTACTGAATTAAAGTCGGTTAAAAGTTTGTTTTGAAGGTAAATTATAAATTGTCTTAATTGTAATAATATTGACGATTTTATTGCCAAAATAGTTGTCTAGCTTAAAATTAATGGAAGATTAAAGTAAAATTACCGGTAGTTAAATACTTATACAAATTTATTTCCGTCATATAGGTCTTGTGGGATCCGTTTCATATAAAAATATTAGCTAATAATATTGAAAATTTCGTAAAAGGCAAAATTTCTAATATTAATATTAGTCAGAAATAAGGTACTAGTCTGATGTTTGAAATATCAGACTAGTGTAGCGTAATTGTTAGTCTAATATAAAAATTAAAATAATTTAATAATAAATGGGTGAGGGCCATATTATTGGCCAGTAGTTAGCCTGGTTAGTCCGTAGTTAGCCATACAAACTGAAGAAGTGAATAAAGTTCCGTTGTGACAAAAAATATCCATAGAATTGTGGGGTTAATTTTCGTGTCACAGAGGAACAATTTCATAGAAAATTTAATTGAGTGAGTTAAGCAGGCCAATAATTTGTCCTTACCCAAATAGTACTGAAGGCGAGTGATGTCTAAATCAACTAAATCCGTCGTTGGATTTTGTTATTAAAGATGTACCTGCTGCAACAAAATAAAAATATATGCGTCAAATGAAATTATGCAAAAAGTGACCAATGAACTTCGTAAAATCCCAATATACCCGAAACACTTAAGCCTGCTACACACGACAACGATTTATCGTAGCGATTTGACTGCGCAGTCCGTTTGTGCAGTTTTATCGATATGTATGACAAATCGTAACGATAATCTGCAACGATTTCTCACACGATCGATAAAACTGCACAAACGGACTGCGCAGTAAAATCGCTACGTTAAATCGTTGTCATGTGTAGCAGGCATTACACTATCCAGAGAGGCTACCGCGATACGAAAACGAACTTCGTTTGTGTATCTCCTTCTCTGTCGCTCGAATTGGCAAGTGCGATAGAGACGGAGATACACGAACGAAATTCGTTTTCGTTTCGCGGTAGCCCCCTAGAATCATTTACTTTCCGAGTCTCTAGTATAAGTTTTACCGAAACAAAACGTTACGACCGCGTTCGCGTTTAGCTGTCAAATCCCATACAAAATGAGGGTAAAATGCAAACGCGTTCGTAAAGTTTTGTTTCTGTAAAACTTATACGAGAGCCTCTGAAGTCCTTGCGTTTTATACAGGATGTTAACGGGGTCATGATCCGGAATGACAAAAAGCGAATAAGATGATCATACTGAACAACCTTTCCAATGGGACCAACCACGAAATCGTAAAAAAAAGAGCCAATTAAGAGTTAACTGTGAGTTAACTGCGATTTAATTGAGAGTTAATGTATGGAATACCTGGTTTTTTTTTGCGATTTCGTGGTTGGTCCCATGGGAAAGGTTGTTCAGTATGATCATCTTATTCGCTTTTTGTCATTCCGGATCATGACCCCGTTAACATCCTGTATATTGGTGTAGTGAGAGTGTATTTGTTACTTGAAAAATGAGGAAGGTACGTATTTCGGAAATGATTAATATTGTATGCCAATACTTTTATATGAAATGCAATTACACATAAAAACAAATATAGATAAGGTCATTTGTTTTGGAGAAATACTCGATACAAAAGATACCTCAAATTCGCTCGCCCTGACTGTAGTTGTGGTATTTTTTATGGTCTGGGTTAGAAATGGGTAAACAGGAATCTATTCAGTCTAATACATGGTTGAGATACTTTTAGGAATAAAAAGATTTACAATATGACAGTAGGACCTTAAGTGTCACACCGAGAACAGTGAAGGATATAACAGAACTAGTTACAGATTAATTCTATTAATGGCCGGTTCCAATAATCAATCCACCGATTTCCTTACCGGCAGTGACATTTTGACAGATTACTCGTAGATAATGTGTCAACTAATGTAACTGTTGGTAAGGAAAACTATCGGTGGATCGATTATTGGAACCGGCCACAAGTCGCGTTCCTAATGACCGTTCAAAAGATTTTATTGTAAATACAGGGTGTACCAAAATGGGGTGTGAACCGAGCAACGGCGTATTCGGTAGCGCAATGCGATTCAGAATATGGATTTGTTCGTTTTTTTATTATTTTATTATTGTTGTTTACATTGATATTTTTGTTTTTGTTTTCATTACAGTCTTTGTTTTTGTTGACATCGCTTCATCATATCAGCCGAAAGACGTCCACTGCTGGACATAGGCCTCCCCCAAAGAGTGCCACAATGACCGGTCCTGCGCCACCCGCATCCAGCGTGTTGCGTGATGACGTATGGCACGGAAACGTGGTCGCTTACTATGGGCCTCATAAGAAGACTCAAAGTCACCCAAAGGGCAATGGCTCTCCATTGCTATGGCTATGTTGGGAATTTCTCTGCGCGATCGCATCAGAAATGAGGCTATCCGTAGCAAAACCAAGGTAACCGACATAGCCCTCCGAATCGCTAAACTTAAGTGGCAGTGGGCGGGGCACATTGCACGTAGAACTGACATCGCTTGTGTATTAAGAAATAAAAATAAAGAAAAATAAACAAGTGCATTTTTGGAATCGCAATACGCTACCGAACATGCCCTTGATCGGTTCACACCCCATTTTTTATACACATTGTATAATAGTACGGACAGTGAGAAGTGTAAAAAAGCGGAGATGAGGATATCATTACCCAACAGTGGGACACACACCTACCCTAATGAAAAATAAACTGCTTTAACATTAATTCCGGCGTAAATGACATCAACTGTAACTAGATGATACTAAAATAATTATTTGGTTGAAATAGCATAATTAACTAAGATCAGGGGCCCGTTTCGTAAAATCTTGTTACTTGTGATTCTGACAGTTAATTACACTGCTGCATTACGCTTTTCATGTTGTGATAGATAGATTGATTAACATTATCTCTAACGTTAACAATTCATAATATTGTCGTCGGTTTCCGTGAATATTACTCATTAAATAAAACTATTTCAACGGATTGCGGACTTTTGAACGAGCGTAATCTACCCGTTTGGTCACGAAAGCCGAGAAGGGCTCAAAACTTCGGGATGTATTTATACACAATAAACGCGATAAAATCAGTTCAAATCGCTAAGAATTCAGTCAAAATCATTCCGCTATTATAACTAACTTGTCTTTGCTACGCGTTGATATGAGCAATATTAAATTCTTGATGCCTGAAGATCGAGACGCGAAGCGCTGAGGGCGCTAGAGTTATTAGTAGGTACATAAATAATTACTATTACTATTTCATAGTGGTACACATCCTTTCAAGCTTCATTTATTTTCACCAACTGTACTTGAAAGCAACTAAGTACATACAAAACATTACCTAATTCATACTAAATATTTTACATTTGGGTTTATAAATTAACGGCTGATTTTGGTCCCCCCGCGAAGTTTTTTTTTTTTTTTAATGACAGGTAGGGAATTCCTTTATCGATAAACTCAATTATCGATACTAAAACCCATTATACTAGTGGTAGCACAAACAAACATGTAGCCACCAGCACAAAACAAGGACCACTGAGGTCCTGTTTTATTTTTTAGGTTCATAAACGCAGGTATTTCTTATTCCATAAATGTATTGTAATCCCTAGGGAAGGTTCTATCACAAAATTAGGCGGGAGACCCAAAAGTAACCCTTACATCATATTTGTGAGCCTCTGGAGTAATACCAAAATTATTAAAATGACGATTATATATCATTATTGAAGCACTCGGATATACAATAGGCAAGTTTAATCTACCCGATACAACAATAAAATAATTAACAATAATCAGATATAACAGTCTATATAATATACAGATAAAGGCACGTAGGTCAGTTTAATTATCTATGTGTTAATATTCATTTTTTATTCTTTCTCTGGCGCGGCCATATTGTTCTAAGAAACTTTATCACGGACAGAATAATAAAATAGTTGATTGACCCCCTTCACTTGTCATTCAAATTATATTATTCAGCCAATTTATTTACGTTAACCCTAAACCTTTCCAACGCCAAAGACGAATATACGTGCACCGCTGGTGCAACAACACTGACGGACTAATCCATCAGGAGCCCAGCGCGATAGCAACGTTCTTACAATACAAAATACAAAATACAAAAATTCTTTATTTCGTAATTAACATTGTACATTTATAATATAAGGGATGGAGCCGCCCGGTAAGCAAACAATGCCTGTATTGGGAGGCCCCGCTCTTCCATAGATAATAATAGGTAAGTACTAACAATGTAATCAACTAAGGGTTTTTATTCTTTTTTTATATACTAGTAATCTAGATAGGAGAATGTGTGTGTGTGTGTGTGTGTGTGTGTGTGTGTGTGTGTGCGTGTGTGTGTGTGTGTGTACGTTGGAGGCATACGATCAATGTTGTAGTAAACCTTCCGTTTCATCGTAGGTTTTAGTTTTAATCCAATTTATAAGCAGCTTCTTGCAATTGTGATGTAGCATTGGATAAATTTCTAATACTTTGTTGATTTTATTGTAAATGTGTACAGATTTGCTGATAAACTGTGACTTGGCAAATGCCGTTCTGGTTTTTTGAGATTTAGCCACATTACCTATTTTTCTTTTGTTTTTGTAATTAGGGTTATATGGTAAGGATTTGTGTAATTTTAAGGTACATTGTAAAATATATAATTTTCTAACCGAGAGGACGTCACTGATTTGGTAAAGTCGTTGGGTCGGAAATGACATTTTTTTTAAATACATGACTTTTAGTAGTGCCCGCTGTGCACGTTCTAGGTCAATAAAACGACTTTTAGCAGCACCACCCCAGACAGGTATGCAATATACTAGGACAGATTGTACCAAGGACGTATATATTTCGTTTAGTATGTTACGTGACTTTGATTGCTTGGTGACTTTTCCTGGTACAATGTGTCTCAGTGACTTGAATATCCAGAGCAGTTTCCTGACTCTACTGATGACTTGGTCTATGTGAGAATACCAATTTAGGTGTTCATCTACTGTAACTCCTAGATATTTTGTTTGGGTAACTTTTTCAATATTGGGGCAACTACAATTAAGAGTATTTGGAACTGGAGGTTGACACGAATGAATTTTGAGTTGCAAGTCGTACTCTGGTTGTATGCTGTTAGTGATACTAAAACATATATATTTTGTCTTATTTGTGTTTAGTGATAGAACATTACATTTTAGCCACTCTGAAATAAAAGCCAGCCCCGTCTCAGCACAAGATTTCACTTCGTCCCATGATTTACTAGTAAACAACACCGCAGTATCATCGGCATACGAGATAATTTTTGCGTTTGGGATAGACATGTCACATAAGTCGTTGATGTAAATCAGGAATAAAGTTGGGCCCAGGACGCTTCCCTGAGGCACGCCATATAATACTTCTTCATCGTCACTGATATGTTCACCCAGTTTAACACGCTGCTTCCTACCGGTAAGGTAGTTTTCAAATAACATCAGTGGATTTCCCCTTACCCCTTTTTTCTCAAGTTTTTGTACAAGAATCGGAACAGAGACGGTGTCAAATGCTTTTTTCAGGTCTAAAAAGACACCTAAGCTCCTGTTGTTACCATCAAGACTATCTACAACATGCGAAGTTAAGAGCAGTTATTGCATCTTCTTGCATTGACATAAGGTTTAACTCAGCACTAAATGTCTTGTTGACTTAGGCCACATTTATGGGCACGGGCATTGCACTTGCACAGTGTCGCACGTCAAGGTAAAGTGTAAAATTTACCGCCATACGAATTATTGTTCTTCCTGTCCCGTCGTTCCACACGTCCTTAAATGAGGCTATATTTACTACCCAATATACCGAAAGTAATACATACATTTCTGGTAACTTTAAAACATGTCAGTAGTCCTAAAACTGGAGAGGCAATAGAAAGCTGCAAACAGGCGGTACATTGCAGCTTCGCTTTACACTACCATTTAGGATGCGCATCCACCAAAGGATGTGCTTAGCTGTGTTTTGACACAAATCAACCAAGCTCAGTTTCACTCGTATCTAAACACAGTTCAGCACGTGTCTAGCGAATTCACAGCCTCAACACTCCGGCACTTGGACAGCCCGGTACATTTAAGTCTCATTAATACTCTTAACAAATAGATTATTCTTATATTAACATGCAGTCTTTTCGTCTTGGAATTAAGACTTATAACAACTTTCATTTGTTGAATGGAATACATCTATTGAACAGTTTTATGAAGACATACATTTAAATAACAGGTCCCGTTAGTTCTCTCGATTGAATTAGATTGGGGTGGTTACCATAGACAGTTGATATTTGTTGGCAAATACGGTTCCCTCAGAACCTGCCTAGTCATTGTGGCTCCGACGTGGGCTCTGAAGACAGTATGGGCTCGGTGTCGGGCGAGATAAGCAGTCTTCTTATTAGTATTACTATGCCTATCACTAGTAGAAGAAGACCCAGGCTCTGCAAATATAAATGTACACAATAATACCATGTTTTGAAGATAAAAAACAAACAATATCTTCTTTTACAAGCCAAGAGTTGGTGCAAGATCGTGACAAGTGTGGGGAACTCGTGTCGGAACTCGGAGGCCCTTTTGGTCGGTGCGCCATTGGAATTAGTTACTTAGTTTATCCTAACTGACGTGGTGTACGTCTCACAGACATCACCACTTTTATTTCGAAAATATTTTTGTGTATACTGAACTACTTGGATAACAGTCGTATATCAATAGGATTTTTAAATCAATTTGAAATACGGCGTCTGTCAGATGTCGCCATGTCGTTAGTGTTACTCTAAACACACGTCATCAGTTAAAGGTTAATCTCATGTCGAGACTTTAATATTAGGTAACAGTTAAATAACTGGGTACATCCATGCTAACATGTACTACAAAAACAAATGTAACTCTGTTTGTCTGTTACCTTTGCACGGTTAAACGATTCAGACTGATACAACGCAGACTAAGCACGCCGTACCGCAGGTTGAGCACCATCCGCGCCATCACCGCGTACTCCGACGTGATGCGGACCTCCTGCCGGAACCAGAACATCGGTACCAGCACGTCAGGGTCCGGCAGCTGGTTGTTGAGCCTGCAAACATGACTGAGCACTCATGTTTGCAGGCGCTCACAGTGAGCGTGTAGAGTGCGTACGGCACGCCGTACCGCAGGTTGAGCACCATCCGCGCCATCACCGCGTACTCCGACGTGATGCGGACCTCCTGCCGGAACCAGAACATCGGTACCAACACGTCAGGGTCCGGCAGCTGGTTGTTGAGCCTGCAAACATGACTGAGCACTCACAGTGAGCGTGTAGAGCGCGTACGGCACGCCGTACCGCAGGTTGAGCACCATCCGCGCTATCGCCGCGTACTCCGGCGTGATGCGGACTTCCTGCCGGAACCAGAACATCGGCACCAGCACGTCAGGGTCCGGCAGCTGGTTGTTGAGCCTACAAAGTGACAGCACACACTTAAATATTGCGGTCAGGAGGCTCTACAGTCCCATTTAGGCTAAGGCCGTGAAAATGCGTGTAACACAATCTCTGGCAACACTGGCCATGTAAACATAACAAGATTAAGCTCTTTGCAATTTAAATAACAAATAGATAGTTAATACGTACTGATACTGTTCTGAAGCAAACAAGAATTTGTAAGAGGCACAATCCATCAAAGCCACTAAGTTTTGAACCACAAAACGACACTTCACAAGATTTGGGAACTGATTTCGAAGCGGTAAGAATCATCTTTTGACCGTTTCACTTTGAAAATTTACCCAAAAACACCAAAACAATGTGTAATTTTACATAACGGTACCGCAAACGACGTGCACAGCTGATTGGGTGAATTTTTGACACCTCGCTTGGCTGTCATAACATAACAACACGTACGTCAACTGACAGCTCACGGTCCGAATTGGACTCGCGTAAATTTCGGTCCGTATTGGGCTCGCTTATTACAAAGAAAGAAAATTAATCGTCTTAAAATACATACAGAATGGATTGCATTGCATGTAAGACTCCTATAACTAGTGATCTTGAGCTTCTAAGGTGTGTCTCGTGCAAAGAGACATATCATTATGAGTGTCTTAGCATGTCAGCGGAGACGTATTTAAGTAAAAAACAAGAACTTGATCGGTCGTGGCGATGCCCGACCTGCTATAATGTTACACTACGGAAAAAAAATGATAACACACCAGTTCGCAGACAGTTTGACACCGCCCCCGAACTACAAGAAACGAACATGTCAATAGATGACTTATTTCGTGATGAATCCCGGCAAAGCATATTAGGTGATACTTTAAATTCCCAAAATAACCACAAAAGCCAGCAACATATTACATTGGAACAAATAAGCAGTCTATTGGACTCAAAACTAGAAAAAAGCAACAATATTTTTCTAAACAATCTACATCACTTAATAAAGTCTGAAATACAAATAGCCATCGACAAAATAAGACAGGATTTCACACAGCAAAATACTGCAATTCTATCTAAGCAACAAGCATTAACAAAACAGATACAAGAAACAAGTACGTTAATACAATCGCTCGAAACAGAAAATTTAAATATTAGAACCGAATTGCAGAACCTGAAAGAACGTTTTAACGATAAAACCTGTCACTATAACACCAATACCAATACGGAAAAGGATAAACATTTCATACTATATGGTCTAGACGAGTTTTATAATACAAATGATAATAATAATGTTCTTCCCAATAATAATTCTCGAATATATAATACATTGACATATAGATCATCTAGATCCTTATTTATGAAGCCAACTAATCCCAATGACATTCTTAATATTATTAATACCCTAAATAATACAAATAGTACCGGATATGACGGAATATGTACGAAAGTTGTTAAAAGAGTAGCACCTTTAATAGCATCGCATATGAGCTACATTATAAACTTGTGTATAGAGCAGGGCGTTTATCCTGAAAAATTAAAGTTAGCTATTGTGCGACCACTTTTTAAAAAGGGCGACAAGGAAAATATGGATAACTTTAGGCCAATTGCACTTTTAAATGTTTTTTCCAAAATAATTGAAAAAGTTATCTATAACAGTATAAACCAATATTTTGAATCAAATAACTTATTTGCACAAGAGCAAAAAGGATTCCGTAAGAATAAATCGATAAACATGGCTATTTTTGACTTGCTACAAGAAATAATGACTAACATAGACAGAAAACACTCTGTATGCGCCCTATATATGGATTTAACTAAGGCCTTTGATTTCGTTGACCACAACATTTTAATGCGTAAACTACATAATTACGGGATACGCGGCAATATTTACGACCTTTTAAAGTCATACTTAACTGGTAGGAAACAAATGGTTCAAATTAATCAGATATGTTTAAAAACAAAATGCGAAAAAACCCTTTCATCGGAGTTCAGAGAAACATGTTATGGAGTGCCACAAGGGAGCATACTGGGACCTCTTTTGTTTTTGATCTATATCAATGATCTGCCCCAGACCATTGACCACCCCATGGTTCTTTTTGCGGATGACAGCACGGTCATATTAACTGGAGAAAATCCACAAATATGCCAAGCAAATATAAATAACTCGTTAGAACTAATAATTGACTGGCTTAACCACAACAACTTACATATAAATTTAGGCAAAACTAAAGTAATGAATTTTTATCAGAGGATTAATAACTTGACTAATTTAATGGTGACATACAAGAATCATACAATTGAGGAAACGGAATGTACAAAATTCTTAGGTTTAAGCTTAGATCATAAGTTAACATGGAAGAACCAAATTGACATTATATGTAAAAAATTAAATAAGTATTCTTATGCACTATATAATTTGAATAAAGTAGTGAATCGGCCTGCAGTACTCACCGCCTACCACGCCTATGTAACCTCTACACTTAGATACGGCATCATATTCTGGGGCAATTCCACTGACCGAGAATTGGTGTTTAGGGCTCAGAAGAAGTGCTTGAGATCTGTTTGTGGGCTACAGCCAACGGATTCTTGCAAGCCTTACTTTATCCAATTTAAGATATTGACCATGCCATGTTTATATATTTTCGAGTTAGTTATGTATATAAAGTGCAACATCAAGCAATTTCCTGCTTTTAAAAGTATACGCCAGCGGCATAAAATTAATTCTAGGCCTTTGAAAACAGCTTTACTAGCAAAAAGTGCTTTCGGCATGGCACCGAAATTATACAATAAGTTACCAGAATTTATAAGAGAAACTGACCTGCCCCATTTTAAATCGAAATTATTTAAATTCTTAACAGATAAAGCTTTTTATTCAGTAAATGAGTACTTAAACTGTAGCGAAATATAATTATAATTAAGACTAATATATATATGTATAAGCATGAAATGCATGCTGCTCGCAAATTTGTATGCCTAACGGCCAAACATAGTGATACACATATTACCATTGTACCATCTTTGTTACCTATGTTTCACAAATAAACTTTACTTTACTTTACTTTACTTTACAAATTTTATGTTATAGTTAACACAAAAGTATCACAAAAGCAGCAGAAAACAAAATGCAATACAAAAACCGACATTGATGAAAAAAAAGTGATAATTTTGGGTCTTTACCCGAAAACTAAATTATTATTTTAAGGCTAATTAATTAGTGTCATTCAAACCCGTTTTTTAGAGAGGATCAAGTATCTATGGAAACCCAGTACATAAGATCGCCAAAAACAGACATCGCTAGCGTCCACTGAAAAATATTGGTTTTATGTATTTTATTGAACCATAAAGATCCTACTTGTAGCTCTTAATTTACTTTTGGACGATAAAAAATTACATATTTATATTATATAGTATGTATACAGTTGAGAAAATATACACTTTAGTGATTGCGACAGGTAACTGGTGAAATGGTTTGTTTACATTTTTGGTACCCTTGATCAGGAATAACAGTAGTAGTCACTTACGTTATGTCCTCCACGTGGCGGACGAGTATGTTGATCTGCAGCTGGGCCGCCACCTGCAGCGGCATGCCCGTGAACATCTCCAGCGCGAGCCGGAAGTTGTGCTCGCTGTAACAAAACAACGGTTATTTCATTCTTCACCAGCTAAGGCTCAGAGAACAGGCAGGTTAGTACAATAGACACCGCGACGCGACGTGAGACGAGAAATTCTACCCTGCTCTTTCTAATTCGTACAGTGCGAGGGAGATAGGAGTCACTACGTCGCGCGCGACGCGACGTGGCAGTAAGTCGTGCTGGTAGGCATCAGGGCTGGTATACCATCCGACATTTGACAACGCTTACGAGGCTTCCACTAACATACTCATTACAGATAAAATCGAACCGCCAACGACAATTTCTCCGAAATACAAGATTTGGACATATCATTGGTCCACTGCCAGTCTTACAAAAGAGTAAATTCGACATATATTATATAGGGTGACGACTGAATTTGAGGTGACATTTTAATAAAGAAACTGTAATAATAATGATATTTCCAGTTATTTGATAGAAGTCAAGGATCTCTTTCATACAACTCAAAATACCATCTAAATGTAGCAGGAGAAATTTGGAAGAAAATTTATCAAACATGCAACTGAAATTATTTGTTACTAACCCTTGGATGGTTCATTTTGCAATTACTATCGGCTTTAAATGTGCTACATAAAGACTCACTCAGTGGGCTCTAAGCCTTCTATCTTGCTCGGATAGTAGGGGTCCGAGTGCAGGAAGTGCGGCAGCGACACGAAGGCGGGCGCGCCGTCGCGACACAGCGACACGTTGAGCGCGCCGGCCGGCAGGCAGTCGCGCTCGCGGCCCGGCTCGCAGTAGCACGCCTGATGTACAATAACAATAACATTCAACACTCTATTACACAAAACAGATGTACAAAGGACGCTAAAAGGAGTCCCCATATTGCCACAACTTGGCGCCCTTACGACTAGTAAAACTACTAAAGGATGAAAATTAGTACTAAACTAAGTAGCCCGTGAAATATAATTCTTCTTTTCCACATACATTCATACGCTCAAAATAATTCATAACCCTCTTCAGACATTCGAGTAAAAATAGTGATTTCTCAGCACAGCATAAGACGGCGCGCGAGCTCTCTCGAGCTCTCTCGCACTATCCGTTTCTTTTTACGTTTTCTAATAAGAGAGAGGCGGATAGTGCGAGAGAGCCCGAGAGAGAGCTTGCGCGCAGTCTTGTGCTAACAGTGCAGGACGAGATAATATACGTTGCTTCACAGCATGAGATCATTTGGGAAATAAATAGCAAATAAAGTTGACACATTTACCTGATAGCCAATAATGCATTGTGAAACAAGGTTAGTAAGACATATTTTGATTTTGGGCTGGCTAGTATAATAATACATCAGTTTTTCTACTTTCTGTGTTGCGAACTTGACTTTGAAGTACAGTCACCATCATATAGTTAGTAGCAGCCAAAGTAGCCAAATATATCGGAACACGTCTTTATTACTATAGGAGTAAGGAAGTGTTACGATATAGTTGGCTACTTTGGCTGCTACTAACTATGTGATGCTGACTGTACCTACCATTCTAGGGTAGTTGTGTCCATTGTCGAAGACGGACAGGTTGGCGGCGTACTGAACTCCGTCTATGCCATCAATGTACACGTCCTTGTCTTTGCCCAGCGTTAAGTACCTGAAAATACCAACAAACGTATAAATTGATCTAATTTCCTAGACACTACCAGTAGGTACTATCGACAACACAGCTAACTGACCATCAGTGCACCTTAAGTGCATTGTAATAAGGTTCTATATAAACACAGGATGGTCAGTTAACAGTGTTGTCGTTTGTACTATGATGTTCTGATAACAGAGCTCCGTCAGAAGCCTCTTTTCAACTCCTTTAAGTAAGAGACTTCCGCTTGTATTACAAGTTACAATGCTTTGTGAACTTGGACTTATTCATTTATTTTAACTCTTAGCACAATAAGAAACAAAAAAAAACATTTTTCCATAAAGCAAACATAACAGGCTTAATAATAACATAAACCTAGATAAATGCAATACAGTAAGATCCCTGGCAAAACCTGTCCGGCAGGCTGGATTGTCCGTTCCAGCACCACTGGATGCACCTCGATGTGAATGGGTAGCGGACAATCTAGGTTGCGCATTTTAGTGATAAAATAATGTTTAGTTTATTAAATGTTTTTATTACTATTAGTCTATTACTAACCAAGTATACTTATAGATGTATGTAATTTTTTTTTTTTTTTTTGATAATATTTTCTAACAGTCAACCATTATGCTAAACAGATTGTTTGAATCCATACTAATATTATAAATGCGAAAGTGTGTCTGCCAATCTGTTACCCTTCACGCTTAAACCGCTAAACCGATTGAGATGAAATTTGGTATAGAGATAGTTTGAATCGCCGGGAAGGACACAGGATAGTTTTTATCCCAGAAATCATCCCCTAAGTCGGAGAAATGTGGGGTGAAAGTTTGTATGGAGCTACGATATAAACGAATTCCTCGCGGACGGAGTCGCGGGCAGAAGCTAGAAAATTATATATATTAATAAGTCTTGTATGTACCGGATTTACCACGAAAATACGTGATGGTCGATTAGTGGCATTATGAGAAGTTATAAAGCTTTACTTGAATTTAAGAAGATAATTTTCCTAAATTCAATGCTAACATTGATCAAAACAATGGTATTTTATAACTGCAGCTTGGAATAAAATAGGAACAATAAACAAAGAATTTATTGCCGTAATTTAAAGTCACACGCAATCGACGAACATTTACTTTCTACAAGACAAGTAGGTAGGTAGTAAGTAATCTCACCGGTGTTTCGGATTAATTTGATATGAATGCATAATCGGTATCTTAACTTAAAATCATATTGTTCTTCACTTAGGTACAGACTGACCACAATAAAATGGATTAATAAGTGAGATTAGAGAGTAATCTCTCCGAAAATATACAAACTGATGAACTGACTGATGATAGTCGTGTCTTGTTTTCAAACAGAGCTTTTCCTATAATCGTAAGAATAAGTGTTCCTAAAGAAAATTGGTCCTAAGGAATACTTATACGACCATTAAGTGTCTGTCTGTCACAGGCAGTTTTCTCGAAATAATTTGTCAAACGATGGAGCAAACACCCTGTATAACTAAAACAAAAAAGGCGTAACATGCCATGCCATCCATATTCAAGACGGCAGTTTTGGAGGTAATATCATTTTTTTCCAAATGTTTGCTCCAAACGTTATGGCATCTGCACAAAGTCTCAAAAATATGTAGGCAGACCTTATTCCTGCAACTATAAGGTATACATATTTATGAAACTTTGAGTGAATACATATTGGTGCCCTTGACAGTACCAATAAGCTTGCTATCGTTGTGATTGTTAGTGTGTGTGATTTTTATCTATAATCGATTTATAATGTGTGAAAGTCATTATGACCTGCTGATAATTCAATGTTTTTTTTATATGTAGGTATTACTATGCAATGACGATTTGAAATGCAGTGAAATTAGAGCATAGGCATGTTGCAATTTGTTCGCAATTAACCCTACTCTTATTAAGACGCTGTCAACACCAAAATGCCCTTGGGAATTCGGGATACGGCGCACACTGTCTATTTGTATCGGAGTAAACGAGAGCGAGTGTTACTGGTCGGCAAGGTAAGACTATAATAAGATAATAATAAATAAATATTGAAATAAAAAAAGTGTGGATTCTTCGTCTATGTCACTCTCCAGCTTCTAAACTATCTCCATACAAAAATCACATCAATACGACGCTCCGTTGCGACGTGAACGAAGGACAAACACACACACACACTTTCGCATTTATAATATTAGTAAGGATATCAACATATATTTTTTTAGATGTGCTACACAAATGGTTTTTCTTCAAAAACTGCTTAAACAACATCAATTTCAACAAAATGAAGTCTTGTCAGCCTCTTAACTTACGTGCATACATCAGAGGCGAAGATCTGCACCTCGGGCTGCCCCAGCTCGGGGGCCCACAGCTCGCCGGCGGACCCGCGCACCTCGCCGCACTCCTCCCGGTACACGGTGCGGTTGGAGTGCCTCCACTTCTCGATGTTGCCCAGCTCCATGAACTCCGTGGCGCCCGTGTTCATTAGGAACACGCCGTCGTATTCCATTGAGCCGTTGCGCTGGAAAACAAAAGGTAAAATACAATAAGTGTTTATTAAAAACTCACTATTTCGCACGTAACTCAATAGTGGATCACCTACATGAAAAACTAGCGAGCACAGGATGAGCTGCGGGATAATATACCTATAATGTAGCCTGTGCTCATCGCATAGGTCCATTCTATATACCTACTGGGGATGAGGAGTATGGATTAACATTTATTATGGCAAGTAGATGCTTTAACTTCAAAAGTACACATTCCATTAACCAATCAGTTTACTCACGAAGGCAGGCACCACTCCTTGTCATTGTAACTTATTTGATAGAGTAGCGAGACAGTCCCGATCCCGAGTGGTGGCGCACCTTTGTGAGTGAACAGATCTTATACTTATATTTTCGGACAATCTTACACTTATCAACCTAGTCCCAAACTAAGCAAAGCTTGTACTATGGGTACTAGACGTCGATAAACATACTTATATAGACAAATAAATACTTAAATACATAGAAAACATCCATGACTCAGGAACAAATATTCGTGCTCATCACACAAATAAATGCCCTTACCGGGTTTCGAACCCTCTAGCTTCATAGGCAGCTAGGGTCGCTACCAACTAAGCTAAACCGGTCGTAAGTACTTAGTAGTTTTACTACAGCTAGATCTAAACATTGTACTTATAGCCAATCTGTCAATATTCTTATTGTATCATTGCGAAGTTATACAATGAAATTACTAAAAGATACATTTTGCTTTAGATACATGTACGACGTCGACTTTTGTATGATCCATGGAACATCGTGCTCCAGACATTTTTTTTTATTTTCCGCATCCTGCTGTTTAATGTATAATTTTGATAGCGTATTAAGTATGCAGTGAATGGCAAACGTGACGGCTACAGTTAATGAAGAATTTTCCTGGAAATGCGAATAACCAATTCTTGGGCATCATTCAGCGGTTCGTGGTCGCGGCCGCCATTATGCTTTGTACTGCTCCAGCTAGCACCCAGTGCATCGTGAAGGCCTTCCAGCGTACATCATGCTAATAATAAAGGCAAAGGCCCTAGAGGCTACCATTTATCTAATAAATAATAATTACATGTACGTCATGTGTTCCCACTTTTTTTTACAGCGAAAATTAGCGTTTGGCACGGTTTTTTACAGGACATATTTTTGATCAGCACGGGCAGCTTATCGATTGATAAAATGCTACAACTTAACAAACTATGGATTTCAATCAAATGTTTGGATCCTTCAAGCGTGATAAAGTCTTCTGCAGTATCTCATATTAAATTCTTAACTTCTGTCTGCTAATACAGCCGGATAAAATCGTAGCAATAACAGTGGAAATAAAAAATCAAAATATTGAACAACAATCTTACACAAACCGTACTTAGTAGGTAGATATCAAACTAAAATATTATATTGTAATAAAAACTAGAATATTGACTAAAAACTAATTACTTCTCTTCAAAATTTCCCCCCTCAGCTTCAAAACACAATCGCTGATGTTTATTAAAATTATCCACGGAATACCGCAGTTCCTTCCAGGATATTTTTGCAACCGTGCTGGACTCAAATATTTGTTTATGTAGTGGCACAAAAGCTTTGGCTCTAAGATTGATTGATCGATCGATTGAGACGACTAGAGCCGCCACTTTTTTAAGCTTATGAAACCGACAACTGTATTTAGACCACTGCTTCATACTAAAAGACCTTTTGATATGGAGCAGAGTTCTAGAACCTTCACCGTTGGCTCCAAGAGAGAACAGCTGCTTGAAGAATATCTTTTGTATAATTATTGATTAATGACGACATATTTTTCCATGAATAAGGCCATTTTAGAAACCGACTTAATATCTCAAGCAAAATCTATTCCAGTACCTATAACACAATACAGGTACTAAAATCAACTACATAGGTCAAAGGATCTAATGGTCTAGCTCCCAATTTCGATTACGATAATCAGCGACGTGCGCCCATTGAATGATGAGCGCCTCCTTATCGAGCAGGTGTTGCACGCCGCTGTTTGGTAACCATTACGTGTTGATTTACTTGCTGATTACGATGACGTTCGCATAACGCGCGCATTCCTCGCCGGACGCTTTCGCTTCTTGAATAACCTATTTTACTGCAATTTGTTTCAGGAAACTGGAAAGTAATGGGAGCGGTATGGTTTGTTTCAGTTAAAATGATGATGATGAAAATCTTATTTTGATGCTAAATATGAAAGGAAAAGATAACAAAGAGACGTCATAAAACTGTCCGAAGGGTGGCACGTGTAGTACGAGTAGACTGTTTGTTCTATTTTTAATTATAATCAATAATACATACTTATTTATTTGCACTGTTCTATTGTTCATGCGTACATGTTTTATTATTAATAATAACCCCACTTGAAGATAACAATGAAACCATAAGATATTGGTAAGGGTTGGTTTTAAGATTTTTCGTAATTCTATCTAGAACAGACTACTACGATTGATGTCACTCCGGAACAAACTCATTTCAAAACTGTTTGGCGTTTTACTGTCCCACATGGAAACATTGATTTGGTTTTAGTGAATAACAATCACAATCATTTTTGAAAGAATTTTAGATAAACCCGCTGTTACATTTGTTTCCAATACCTGAAAATGGTGATATTTAAGTATTTCCTACATAGCCCTTTATTCCGAAAATTTGTTTTCCCCAATTCTTGTTTATAAAATCTGTTAGTTCGGTGTGCCTATTGGCAAAGGCCTATACAAACAAACCTTAATTAGCAATTATTACAACGACCTAAGTGCCTTCTACTCTACCACTATTTCGCAGATTAGATTATCATTACCAAACAACTTGGATGGCTTAATTAAAAACTGAAGATATCCAATCAATTTTAGGAAAACACAAGGTCGATAATTCTACAACGCAGAAAATTATGAAGTTTAAGATACCTACTATATCATATAGTAAGGTGTGCACCAACCACACACCAGGCGGTTTGGTACAACGCACGCAGTACAAAGCGTGATTCAGAAGGAGCAAAGGGAACATATTGCTGAAATACCTATCACATTTTCTTCCTCTTTCAACCAACAATTGGTAGAAGAAATTCAATAACATGTAGACACAGGCAGTCTTTGCATGTTTGGGTAAGGACCAAATTCTTGGCCAACTTAACTCACTCAACTAATTTTTCTATGAAAGTTGTCCGTTGTGACACGAAGATTAACCATACAATTCTATGGTAAATTTTTGTGTCAACAACGGAACAAAGTTCACTTCTTCAGTATGTATTAAAACTACCGACTATTAACCAGGCTAACTACTGGCCAACAATTTGGTCCTCATCCGTTTATGTTTGTGCAGAGCGAACAAGAATAACCTAAAGCGATTGTGTATTGCTGCCTTGACAACAGCATTGTTCAGTGTTCACGTGAATGAATGTCATTGGAAATTGGTAAGAGGATGATTTCACGGCATTACCTCACGCTTAGAGAGTTTTCATTGTGTTCGTTGACTCGGTTACTGAATATTTGAAGGCCAACGGTAACACGGCTAAAGAAAATGAGTGCTAAGAACATGTATAGGTTAATTTAGCTACGTTATAAGGTGACTTATCAATATGTGGGTATAAAAAAGGAGTTTTTGTCAGTCATGAATTGCCCTGAAGCATACAACTCTTAGTACCAGTACTTTTTAATCGACTTCAAAAAAAGGAGGAGGTTCTCAATTCGGTTGTATTTTTTGTATTTTTTTTATTTATGCTTAATATCTTATGTTTGTCAAGATCTGAAGATAGAAAAACAATAGCTAATGATGAGATAGGTAGTACTTACTTTATAATAATAGCCCTGAGGTACGAGTATAACCGCTACTAACAAAAATTAAAGAAACACAACAATCGTTCGACCTATTTTAGAATTATTACTAAAACTACAATGCGGTACTCAATATTCAAGTTGTTTAATTGAGCCCAAAATACATACATAAATATTTGACTAAAACACTCTTGTAAAACTGCTATGATAAAATGAAGATCTGATACCGATATAGGTAATTATATATCCAAACTAATATTATAAATGCGAAAATGAGTCTGTCTGTCTGTCACCTGTTCATGCTTAAACCGCTAAACCGATTTAGATGAAATTTGGTATAGAGATAGTTTGAGTCGCGGGGAAGGACGTAACATAGTTTTATCCCGGAAATCATTCACCAAGAGGGTGAAATAAGGGGTGAAAATTTGTATGGAGCTACGATATAAACGTGTTCCGCGCCGACGGAGTCGCGGGCAAAGGCTATATGTATATTTCATGCGCTGCCACGTTTAAAAGTATTAATAAACATTTCAAGCGAAAGCATATGCATGATACTGAATGACCCGCTTTATGACGTTGCTGCCATTTATAAATAATTTATTTACCAGTCTGCAATAGCCGGGATTGATTAAGTAGATACACTGTTTAATTTTAAACATCAATCATTATAATTGATAGCTATAAATGCAAATCATCCATTGAAATATTGCGAACAAACACTGGTTAAAATAATTAAAATAATGTATTCTAGAAACAAGTCAATATATCGTCATTTTCTAATTGAATTAAATTGATTTAAAAATTACTTTTAATTATATTATATTATTAAAACAGTGGGCCCGGGGTTGATCATGGTCAACGCAGATGGTATGGCTATTTTACTCCCTCCAGCACTCAAAAAATAAAAAATAATGAATTACCTAGAAACATATGGTTACGAGTATTTAAGGTAAAAAAATCTATTGATGGGCATTTACCTACTAGGAACTTAGCAACCACCATACAACACCCTACGTACTGCCCCGAAATAAGGATTAATGTGTCTGTAATTGAGAAAGTACCGAAAAAAAAATCTACAGTTAGAACACAAAAAACGTTCCTGTTTTATATGCCCTTTTGCGCCGGTTTGAGTCTGTTGGTAAACTGAAAGGATATTTCCACGTCTTTTTTTGGTGCTCTCCTATTAGAGGCTACTAAGACCTTGCATATCTCTGTTTTTTAGGATCTATGGAAATGTCATTATGTTTAATTTAAAAAATATTGTCCTTCAGGTGGTCGTGTTACCGGCGCAGCTACGTATTCTAATGGGGTAGGCAGATACCAAAGAACGCTTGGATCACATCCATACATCTCCTCATACAGGTTCGTCCTTTGTACCTTCAATTTTCATGCCTATGTTAGCATGACTTTCAGTAAAATATACTGAGATTCAGATAGTCCTTACCTCAGGAGGATAACTGACCGTAGCAGCTAATCGTTACAATTGAAATTAGTCATAACAAACAATGCGTCCGGCAGTCCACAGTCCGAATTGTTCGTGATGCACAATTATCGTATGTTTATAAACGTTCCACTATGACTCACACAACCACGTTTATGTAAATGCTTAGGTACCTACTCCCCCTTCAACATCTTTGTCGTAAATATTTAGTTAAAAAGTAAATAAATGCATTTCTCACATTAATATCATACGTGACAGCATTCTGTTTCCCGTGATAAGGCTTATTCGCATATCAGCTAAAAATAGCTCTTTTGTCTGTATACAAACCTACATACACAATGTACACATAGGTATTTGTTTATTTTGTTACCCTATCCTATACTAAATGATAAAGAAGAAAAGTCTGTGAAATTGTATCTTTGTAAGTTTTTATGTAAGGAGTGATATCCGGAATCATTTACTCCATTTCAATAGTTATTTATGCTACAAGTGTGGAAAGTAGGTGATTTCCGACGAGTGTCATTTTCATACATGAGCGAGTGAAGCGAGCGAATGTATAATTCGACACGAGTCGGAAATCATCTTTTCGCGCGTGTATCATACAACATTTTACTATGCCTTGTGTGAGGAAATATATTAAATGTTGAAATGTTGGTTTAAAATAGATCTAGGTTAAAATTGAAGAACCCAGGTAGATTGTCACGTACCTACTTATTATCTGGAATTGCATTTAACAACTTCTTCACATCTTTTGCTGTCAAGCTTATTCACTTAAAAGTTAAAACCATTGTATTGTGGTTTTGGAACACAATTAATTTTGAGTAACTCAATATTATATTAAAAACAAAAAGACGCTGTACCGTCGTAGTTCTAAGAAACATACTGACACTATTGAAACGCAATAAATCATTATTATTGATTATACTCACTTTCACTCGACCTTTTTAACATATTTACATAAAATAACTACTTACACCAAACTCACAATAAACAACAATGGCGGGCTTTTAGATACATGCGCGGTCAACATATGCGCATTGCGCATGTGCAAGCCGCCATACTGTCGTATTGTAAAAGGCATAAGAAAGATATGCGTTCAGCCAAACACATTAAGTGAATATTAAAAATTAATGTATTTATTGACCAAACTCAAAATTCATAAACATTAATAAATCATTTTATACGTTATTAGTATTTATGTAACTTTTATATGAAAGAAAACGTGCAATTGAAATATTTATAATACTTTTCTCGAGTAGGTAATAAAAACTCTTTGTCGGGCTGACGACGGACTTGAAAATTAAAAAAAAATTGAAAAGTAAAAAGCACTAGTGCGAAAAAGTGGCACTTTCCGCACGATTTTAGTGCTTGGAAAACGCTCTTTTCGAGCACATGCATTGTAAAATGTAATTCACCCGTGTAAATGGGTGTAAATGGATTTTCTGGATGGATATGAGCTATATTTTCTGGATGGACATGAGCTATTTTTTCTGGATGGATATGAGCTATATTTTCTGGATGGAAAAAAGCTATATTTTCTGGATGGATATTAGCTATATTTTCTGGATGGCTGAACTATATTTTCTGGATGGACATGAGCTATATTTACTAAATGGATATTATCTATATTTTCTAAATGGATATGAGCTATATTTTCTGGATGGATATGAGCTATATTTTCAGGGTGAACATGAACTATATTTTCTGGATGGATTGAGCTATATTTACTGGATGGATATGAGCTATATTTTCTGGATGGATATGAGCTGTATTTTCTGGATGGATATGAGCTATATTTTCTGGCTGGATATGAGCTATATTTTCTGGATGGATATTAGCTATATTTTCAGGATGGCTAAACTATATTTTCTGGATGGACATGAGCTATATTTTCTGGATGGATATGATATATATTTTCTGAATGGATATGAGCTATATTTTCTGGATGGATATGAGCTATATTTTCTGGATGGACATGAGCTATATTTTCTGGATGGATATGATCTATATTTTCTGGATGGATATGAGCTATATTATCTGGATGGATATGAGCTATGTTTTCTGGATGGACATGAGCTATATTTTCTGGATGGATATGAGCTGTATTTTATCCTAAGGGTTTGCCTGTGTTCTTTGTAATACACATTTTACAAGTTCCCAAAAGAATTGAAGTTGTAATACAGCCGTTACATTTCATATTTGAATATATTTCCCAGCTGGCTCCTCGCCGACGTGGACGGCTGTGCTCGGCTGTCGTCGCATCTGAGTGGCTCCGTTCGGCTTTTGCGTACTGCACTCTATCGGCCCGCCGCTAGTAAAGCATAAATAAGCAGATATTTGCTATCTAATCTATGAAGCGGTAAGTTATGCATTTTTACCTATCAGATCTTAACTTATGTACATACAAACAGATCGAAAAACCGTTATGATGGATGAGTCGTACCGTATAAGTATAAGTATCAATTCGACCAAAGATGTGTACATTTGGATCCAGAAGTATCCCATACAACTATGATGTTTATTTTTTTTTAACCCACGACGCAAAAAGAGGGTTGTTACCTATACGAAACGAATGGACGAAGAACCGATTTTAATGCGGTTTTTGTGTCCGAAAGCTGACGTGATCGAGATGGTTCTAAGCTACGTTTTAACAAAATCGGTTCACCCATTGTTGAGATACTGAACTTTTTAATTAAAATTTCGGAGGTTTTTTAACTTTTCTAAGCGGTTAATTATTAGTCCTCGTTCCTGATTGAACGAATCCGGCGGAAATGTAGGTATTTGTCACCTTAAATATTTAATGAATTTAGTTAATTATTAAAATTTATAAAACAAACTTGTAGTTAAATTACAAGCAAATGTTCGTTGTTTGTTTACTTTTAATTCCGGAAAATACGACGACGGCGCTCGCGATTCGCTTACGCCTTGCTGACAATGACAAACCACGTAACTGCCGCACTGTTCTTACTTAAAAAAGTGCACACATCCCATGCACTTTGTTCATGAACTGAAAGTTTTATTTTTGTCTATGCCAAAATCTATTCGGGCAACATTTTTCCTTCTTGTCCAGCCACGGCCATAGCGTGCTGTTCGATTTGCATTTAATTAATTATTGGTGTCAATATATATCTTAAAGTTTCTAGCGTGTTTTATTTAACCAACATGCTAAGTGGTCCTTCGAACCGGATATGAACCAGTGACCTATCGAATCGGTTTTTTAATACATTCTCTATAAAAAACTTCAAGAGTCCCGAAAGTATCCGGGATTTCCCGGGAATGGCCCACTCCCGGTCCCGAAATTTTTGGAACTTCAATAAGTATCGTATCGGGACTGCAAACCCTAATAATAGGCCACACAAAGGGCACCCTATCTTCAACCGATTGAGCTAAAGTTTTGTAGGTATGCGAGTCGCACCATTTCTTTCGTCTCGCGCAATCCGTATTACATTTGTATTGAGAACTCACCGTGTAGAACCATCCGAATTTGTCAAAGGGTATTTGAAGGGCCGGTATGTGCGAACCGATTCTGAGCACCGGGTCGTCGATGCCCTCGAACAGCCAAGAGCTCGCGTTGGCCGACAGGAACAGGTCGTTGTGGAACGCGCGCATGAACAAGTCCGCGCTCATTTTGACCACGGAGTTTCTGTAGCGGATCATGTGCGCTACCGTCTGAGGAAAAACTTGTATTAAGCTGCTGTTCCACCAGCTAAAAACAACATTTTTATCGTCGGTAGTATGAAACCTTTCGCTCCGTCTAGTCTCACGGTGGAAAACTTTGGTCGAAGATTACTAAAAAATATAGGAATGACGCACCGTGCCGCTTGACATGTGGGTAAGCCACTTACATAAGAAATGTATGTTTCATGAACAATGACAAACGTGACTGCTCGAAACGCGAAAAGTGGTTATGACGGCGAGAACGTATGTTCTGTCCAATGGATATCGGAACGAGCCATCCGCGACAGCTGAAATGAAGGATGCTTAAATGGTGACAGTAGGCGGGTCAGGTATCTAATACATAAATACATACTTGATTCGGGGTAAATATTGCTGAACCAAGAAATTAATTAAGAAGATTTTAAATGATTTCGAACGAAACGAAATTTTTCGAGCCACAATTTATTTCTCTTAGTTCATGAGAATCATCTTAATTCAAAATGATATCGGCTTCATTCAAGATATTTTCTTCTGTGTATTATTAACTACTTTTTTTCTTGCATTGACACTAAAATAATATAGCACCCATTGCATTCAATTTGAGAATACGTTGGAGTCGTTGGAACATTATTGTTATTAAACTCTTGTTCTCTCTTCCTCAACTATATACTTCCAAAATAGTAGATTACTGCAGAGGCCGTGAAGTAAGGGATTGCTGGACGAGATTGGGGTAGACGGCCGAGTCGTAGACGAGGCCGAATACAACGAGTCCAGCAATCCCTGTTCCGGCCGAGGATTGTATAGTACTTTTCTCAAACGATGTGAGGAAATATTAAATATAAAATAAATACTAGGTAATCAATTAAATAATAGGTAATTTGCGCCTTTTTTATTTTTTAAACATGCCATTTGAACAAGCCGTTCGAGCACCATGTTTAACCGCACATAAAGTATAGTACCATAGATTTTTTTTTTTTTTTATGAAGCAAGTATGCTTACAGTGTCTAGTGGTGGTTGGCAGTATGTAAATTTTCCTTTGTCAGTTTAATATTAGTAAGCAAATTTAAAAAGTTAGAGTAGCGGACAATAATGGTTTTACTTAGGGTTTTCATACATTACTTCTTGGCGTAAGGCCAAGAAGTAATGTAGGGAGCCATAAACAAGAAACTTCACGTCTTCATTTCGTGATATTAACGCGTACATTTCCGAGCATGTTTGAGAAAAAATAATTATTTCATCAGCTAGGCGGATTGACGACCTAAAGAGAGTGGCGGGAAGGCGTTGGATGCGGATGCCTGACCGCGTATAGTGGCGCAAATTAGGAAAGGCCTATGAACAGCAGTGGAAAACTACGACCTAAAGATAGCGAAGGTGATATTGATGATGATTTAATTTAATTTTTAATTTGCTTCAGGTTCACTCACCGCGATGACGGGATTGACGGAGGTGATGACGTCCGACAGGGTCCCGTTGGACATGTCCGGCTCGAACCTCCACGTGCGCTCGTTGTAGAACGTGATTGTGCTGTTGTCGTTCCACGTTATGTTCTTCTGTTAATAATATGTCATTTATTTCAATAAAATTCAATACAAAAATCTATTCGCCTTAAAACTGCCAAAAATATTGTTGGGCTTACGCTGCCCTATTCGCCTTTAAATACTCCACTAAGGGCTTCGCCACACACGAGCGCCATGCCGGCGGGGCGTGAGCGCAGCAGAACACTGACTTGCCCTAACGTAACGACATAAGGCATACATTCGGGTGTCGGCAACTTGCTCGCTCACGCCCCGTCACCCTCGCCCTCGTGATTGAAACTCCTTGCAAGTATCAAGAGGGCCGCTTCGTTCGCAGCCCTAAAGATCCGCACTAGCCGCCGCTCGGCGCGGCGGACTCGTGGCGTGCTTCATGCAGTGTATGTATTCCACAGACCACTTTAAGTGGTCTGTGATATATTCAAACTTAGCTGCCGCTCAATAATAAAAAGCGATATTCTCGCCTCAAACCGAACAGCTAAGGACTTTAAAGCTTTCTGGAAAAACACAAACAAAATGAATATTAATGCTGGCGTCCCTGTGAGCGTGGAGGGAGTGTGACAGGAAAAACATCGCCGATAAGTTCAGTAGGTTTTTTGCGGTAAACCCGCTACTGAAATCGAGCAGGGGTGAGGTGTTTGATGCCCAGACTGTCATGGACCAGAGCACTCTGTGATTTTCAGCCAGGGAGGTTGAGAAATTGATTAAATTCATGCAAAGGGGCAAGTCGCCGGGGCATGACGGTCTGAGCATTGAGCACCTCAAACATGCGGGGGTTCACCTGCCGCGTATACTGGCCATGTTTTTCACACTCTGTCTCAGGCATGGCTTCCTTCCTCAACAGCTCACACGCACTGTGGTGATCCCACTTGTAAAAAATATGACAGGCGACCTATCGAAGATGGAAAACTATAGGCCCATCTCACTAGCAACGGTGCTAGCTAAAGTGCTCGACGGCTTGCTTAATGCACAACTTTGCAAATATATTAAGCTGCATGACGCTCAATTCGGCTTCAGGCCAGGCTTGTCGACAGAGAGTGCAATATTGTGCCTTAAGCAAGCTTTCAGGTACTACAAGGACTGGACTTGTCCAAAGCTTTTGACCTGGTTGTTTACGATATACTGTGGGAGAAACTGGAAAGAACTGGCCTGCCCAGAGAATGCGTCTCGTTGTTAAAATATTGGTATAACAACCAGGTCAACCAGGTGAGATGGGCGGGAGCCGTTTCGGGGGAGTATAGTTTACAGTGTGGGGTGACACAGGGGGGGTTGACATCCCCGATCCTGTTCAACTTATATGTGAACGAGTTGATTGAGGGTCTCAGCAGGACACGTGTCGGATGTAATATAGGTGAAACTTGTTTCAATAATATAAGTTATGCTGATGACATGGTCCTGCTTGCTACCGTCGATCGACTCGATTACTCAACTCGTCAGGAAGTGTGAGGCCTACGCCCAACAGCATGGTCTAAAGTATGACGCTAACAAAAGCGAAGTGCTCATTTTTAAGGCACGGAAATATAACGTCACCACGCTGCCGAGGATCATGCTGGGGGGTGTGCCCCTTAACATAGTTCAGAAATTTCAATATTTAGGTCACATGATCACTGTAGATCTCAATGATGATGCGGATATAGAAAGAGAAAGGAGGGCGATGGCAGTGCGTGGCAATATGCTCGCCCGCAGGTTTGCACGTTGTAACACACAGGTCAAACTGACGCTGTTCAAAGCATACTGTCAGACCTTTTACACGTGCAGCCTGTGGGTGAGATTCTCGCAAAGGGCATATAATACGGTGCGTATACAGTACAACAATGTCCTCAGATTGCTGTTGAGGCTGCCGAAACACTGCAGTGCGACTGGCATGTTCGCCGAGGCGCGGACTGACGACTTTTATGCCATCAGAAGAGAAAGAATAGCCACACTGCTAAGGCGTGTGCGAGGCAGCAGCAACAGCATGCTGAGGATGTTGGCCGAGCGTCTCGACTGCCCGCTCACTAAATACTGGGTCGATGTGGCTATTGGGAGGGCTAAGTAGGGCAATCGGCAAGCCTCGCCCCTAATATGCCGTCAATGGCGCATGTTGTTTTTACGTTTTTATTTTTACTTTTAAACTTTTCACTTCTTTTCTTACTAATTATGTAAATTAACATAGATTGTAAGCTTTACTAACAAAATATGGATTTTTTATGATCCGAAATAAACGATTTTAATTTGATATTTAATATCATTTAAGGTCGTCGCCAGACCGTGAGCTGCAACGGCAGTGATCGTTGGCGACTCAATTTTAAAGAGTTAATCTAGAAAGGAACCGCTAACTACCTGACTAAATGGTTTGCGGTTGCTTTCTAGAGGCGTTTCCCACAAATATGTACACCTGCAAGTGATTTTAAGGCAGACTTTGAAAAGTGTACATGTACATGTAAAATGTATATATATATATATATATATATATATATATATATATAATCCTCCTTGTCGTATCCGACGACGGCGACCCTTACAATTTTCTCTGATGAGCACGTATATGGCTCGCAAAGCCGAACTTAGTTTTAAATGTTAAATGTACCTACATGGTAGTCCATATTTGGGGAGTTTCCTCTAACAGGAAATAATTTAGTAGATGCGCATATTCTCCCCTTGTTTTTACTGGCAAGTGACACATAATAAATTTGTTTAAACTAATGGCAAACTTAGTACCTTGACCACATATTGTCCGTCCTACTTCAATTAACATGTTAAAAGTCATCAAATATGAGTCAGTCTGTTTAGGTGCGAATCCGTCACAAGAGTGCAGAGGCCACAATGATTACATTATCATGTCCGCGCCGCGCGTATTTGTTGAGGAAACAGAATATCCACAAATGTATACCTACAGACAGACAGCCAGTATATATGCGTATATCGAAGGGCTCTAAAGTTTACACACTACTTGACAATATTCAAAAAAGTAAATATATTTAACTAAGTATATTTGCTGTACTTTAGGTTACCAGCTTCTGTCTAAAATTACATTTTTGGTACAAGCTTTTATTGCCGACTGTACTTTTCTGTTACCATCATCAACTAGGTACTCATTGAGACGATTCTATAACGAGCCCAAACTCAACGGGGTTACGTCGGTTAAGTACTGAATTCCCATGGCCACCTTCTGTCTCAATCATCAGATCAGCTCGATGGTACCATAATATTGAATTGTCATCCAAACTATACTTATACCCAAAATGTCAGCTCAATCGGTCACCAGGAAGTGGGTCAAATTTAACTTGCAAGATTTGATTACAGACAGATAGATAGACAACGGGACAGGTGAAACTAAATAAAAGCTTGCAATAAAAGGGGATGGTGACAACAAATAATATAATCAATCATGTACATCTCCACATTCTTTAAACATAATGGGACATCCTAATTAACGTGGTAACCAACAGATTAACGATAACCGGCGTTATCTAATTAATAAAAATATCTGTATTATCACTAATTCATTAGCGATACGTACGCAGTCAATTATTTTCTATTCGGTAGATACTTTTTATCTTAGGAACCTTTACTTACCAAAGCAATTTATCGAGCTTTATGTAGGATAATTCTTCCATGAATAAACCTAATCATTTCAATTTGCATACCCTTAAGTACGGAGCCAATTTCTAGTATTATTGTCTATTTATAGGAAATTCTCTAAGTGGACATAAGTATATTTGCGTGTTTGTTAACAAGATGAGTTCGCTGCGTTACCGAGTGTAGCAAATATTAGTTAACCACTATGGGCACGGTCCAAATACTAGGTAGGTACTAAACTATACTATAGCTATGTTTTAATTGATCACGTTTGCCGAATGGTGTCGGGTTAGAATTTCACTACCCCCTTTCTTCCCGCGGGTGTCGTAAAAGTCGACTAAGGGAGCACGGCTGAAGTGGGCGATGGGCTAGCAACCTATCACTGCAATATATTGTCGGTCTTTTATGCCCTCATCTATGCTAAAAGTGGCACTGGAACATACGTTTCATGTGCTCTGCGTACCCCTTTTTAACCCCCGACGCAAAGAGAGGGGTGTTATAACTTTAACGTGTCTATCTGTGTGCCTGTGTATCTGTCTGTGGTATCGTAGCTCCCAAACGGATGGACCGATTTGAATGCGGTTTTTTTTGTGTCATAGATACTTTTATCCCGAGTGTTCTTAGCCATGTTTCATGAAAATCTGTTCAGCCGTTTTCGAGATACTGGACTTTGAAATGAAAAGGGTTTTTCATCTTTTCTAAGTTGTAGTTATTGAATGTGTGTGTGTGTATGGCGTGAATCTATGTATGTACTATCGGCTGCAATAATGCATGGACACCTTACGGCTCAGTTTCGCTTGCATCGTTTGACGTCAGCTGCTCACATAGTTGCACGTGGTGCGCAATAATTAAACTAGATGGCGTTGTTGGCGCTACTATTTAGACATACCGCAGAAAATAAGCACATTACTAGGCACATTAAATACCTATAAATTGACACCTGTTTGTTATCACCAGAAATATTCTCATATTAGTATAACTATTAACAAGGCTGGTAAATGCTAATTTATAATAGCTGTATTTAAGTGCGATACCACTGGTATTTGAATGCTATATTTCCACCATTACCTATAATGTTGAGATAGCTCAATGGATTAAGACATGTTCTCTAGGCTCAGCGGCCTAGAACTGTCGAGGTTCGAATCCCAGGTAATGGGAGGTTTATGTTTTTGTATCTTTTTATATTTGTTCTATTCCTATAGATGAAAGTGCTTTATATACAAATATTAGTCATAAAGAAAATTATATATTCATAACTTAAATAATTAAAACAGCATTTTATGTTTCAATATGTTTATTTTGTTCACTACAGTTCTGTTAAAGCAATTTTATAATACTACATAATAATAGTTACCTAGCAACTTTGTAACATTTTTATTGAGGTAATAGCTTAAGTTTCATTTCCATAATTGGAAAAAGATTGAAGCTTCACCCCAATAAATATAATATTGACAATATTAACTTACAACCGGGTTATCTAACATTCAAATCAGCAGAACGCATTAAGGTGTTAATTGCCATAGTATATCTATACCTATATGTGAGCGTTCAAACCATGAATTATTGTGTTATTGATTTGAAAATAATCATAATAATTTTATTTGGTCTTTCACCGTTACTTACACTTGTTTGATCTTATGAAATATCACATTTTAAATAGTAAAGGAATATAAAAAAGAAAGCAAACGGCATATTAATACCTATTACCTACTGAAACAATATATATATTTTTAATTTATTTAGGATAACCCGGTTTATAGAATATATAAATCTTAACGTAATCCGTACTCTTTGACCGACAGCATCTGCACTTTTTCTATATTAGGAACTACGCGACCATTATGACGGCGCGTATTATTATAACACTATAAACTTAAATGGCCCTGTTGACTGGATTTAATTCACTTCACTTTTTCACTCTTCACTTCAGACAGCCATATCATAGGCCAAATTACAACCTTGTTTTCTGGCCTTCCGTTAGCAGCAACACTGTTAACAGAAGTTTTTGTTAATAGTATTAGTGAATTAGCCACTTTCTAACATGTTATCGAGGTTATATGTAGCTTAAGTTTCATTTCCGAAAATCGGAAAAAGATTGAAGCTTAAGCTTACCCCAATAAAAATAAAACCTATTGACAATTTTATTAATAATTTCAGACCGGGTTATGATAACATATATATCAGGCGAACGCATTCTGGTGTTAGCCAAATCTATAAGTAAGCTTTTAAGTAAGTAAATAAACCCGCCATTTGTGTTAATGACATTTAAAATAATAATAAAATACGGGACAATCTTACAGTTCACTAAGGCTTTTATTATTGATACTAGACGACCATATATTTCATAGATTATAATGGTAGGATTCCACGGTTATCTATGTCACTCGATCTCGTTAATTAACATGATTATGTTGTTTAATAATAATTTTCCTTAACTTAACACATCTATTACTAATAGTATCTATAGGGTTAAAAAAGCATGATGAAAACAATATCCTACTCATATGTTACTTTTGTCACTTGTTTATATATAACCCGGTCTGTCTTTCTTCAAACCTTACATGTTCACAGTTAGGTATACCACCAGATTCCATGTTAGGCACTACGTGATCACTGAACGTGAACTTATATTGTCCTTTTGAATAGATTTAAACACTTCTCACTTCTCGTCACTAAACATGACATTTAGTCCAGTGTCCAAATTGTATCAAATTGCTGTTTTATGTGCTTCTCTGTAAGCAAGGGTTTAACAGCATGCCCATGATAGTATAAACCCTCCTCTTTATGGAGACACCTCGAACAGACCACACTTGTGTGCAATAAATCAACGAAATGCCTTGTCGATTCAAAATCATTTTCTTTGTAGTCCATTACCATGGCTGGTGGCCGTTCTTTGTCGGTGTAGCAGAGACGTTTCCTTTTGCTCAACCTTTTTTTAGCTGCAACAATATTATACGTAAATAAATCATCAGAAAAATGTATGATAGTTAAGTAGTAGTTACTTATAGTAGATAATTATATCACAAACATGGAAAAATAACGACTTACGTTTAGATCAGTTTCTGTAGCTTCTTTATATATCGCAAATATTTGCGACCTTTTAACTAGATCAATATTACATAGAAAACTAGTTTTAATATTCATGATATCCAAAAAAAATATGAATAACACAGCTGAAGTAGGTCTACGAACGAACATGTAACATCTTTGTGATAAAAACGAATAAGTATGGTAGTTTTGAATCATTCGTCTACCCTCATCGATTATTATACTAATCATAGTCGTAATGGATTAATATCTGAGCAGCAAAATAAACTTATGATGAATTTCGACTGCCTAGTCAATTGAACCGATGGTCGAGTGGCTAACGAGGCAAGTAACTGTCGACCTAGCTTTAGAGTCGCGGGTTCAAATCCCGCACCCAACGAAAAAAATGTTGGGAAAGAAGTGTTTTTGGAATTGTTTGGATATTCACTAGTAGTGAATCGGAAACATCGCAAGAAAAATAAATGCACAAAGGTAGCACATAAATAGAAAGCACATTCCAAATTGCGTCATAATACCGCCATTATCGATCGATAATGCGTTGGCAAGATTACTTGACAGTATAATATAGGAAAAATAATAACCCAAGAAAAATATAATTATATCCAAGATGAGGAATTAGTTTTTGTTTCCATCTGTGTTAACAGCGCCATCTAGTGAAACTATGCCGATCCTCTGAGGTTTACATTTACATCTATAATGATATTACACGTCGTGCACATAGATGGCGTTAGCAAGCGCGTCAAGGGAAACAGTTTGCGACTTGACCATGCACTTATGCTGTCTAGTGTACATTTTGTATAGGTACTTGAGATTATTAGAGTTGGCCGAATTGCATCAAAGTGGTCCATTCAAAAAGCAACTCTATCGTGCCTAGGTAGATGATTCCAATTTCAGTTTTATAAAAAAATTGCCACATTCAATAATCTCAACCATACGTTAAAGTACCTTTAAGCTTTATACCTATCTATTTGAATACGTATCTAAAAGTTCGTTACAGAAAAATCTATTAATGTGTAACATGCACACGGTGCATTCTTAAATTAACCGGGTTGTACAGTCGACTACAAAGATAAGTATGTTTTTTAATGTTACAAAGTTATGTATGTATATCTTATTTTATTACCATGGTAGTAAAGTCTATGTATACATATTTTTGTAACATCGTATGGATACATCTCTTTGTAGTCGACTGTACAGAATGTACAGTTTTTTTTTAATTCTCGGCAAATGGATTCTTACTCGACTAAACAAAGTAAATCCTTTTTGTTAATTAATTGACTATTTCTTTTTGGATATGATATAGAAACGTTTAACTTTGTAAAACTATTCACTTTTAATAACATTTTCATGAATTAATAAAGATAACATTTTAAAACGAAAATATTTATTTTATTTTGTATTGGCTGTTTAGAGAGTTCATCTAATATATGCGCGCACTGCGCAAACTTCACGAAAAAAAAACCGTTGCGCGCCATTATAGGTTATTTCACAGATATTTTGTAAATAGAATGTAGTGGTTATATTCTCTTTGTTTGTAAACACTGTTAATGCGTGTTTGGTTATTAACAAAAATGTTGACTCGTGGTGACTAAAAAAGTGATAATAAGAACGGACGCCACTGGAAGTTCTTGGCGATGTATACAACATGTGAGTAAAAACCTGTTGCCATAAATAAGTAAAGAAAATAACTTGGCAGGCCTATAAAGTTTACATATTATGAAAAGGATATTTTCCTCGCAAAATGTGTTGTAAAACGTCGTATGAAACGCGTGAGCTTTGATAATTACATCCTCGGCTCTCTTATCACGCTCACTTGCGGCTCGCGTGACAAGAGAGCCGAGGATGTAATTATCAACATACTTCACTTGTATCACAATGTACTATTACATTTGTAATTCAAAACAAAACAAAATCCCATTCGGAAAGGTCATTGCTCCCATACAAACATTTGTTCCTCTTCAAAAACTGGTTCGAATGGCATTGGAAAAAAATCTTAGCTCACACCCCTATTGCAGCCCTATTGTGGCCCTACCTCTATTGTACAGTCGAGGAAATTGAATGTTTAGCACTTTTGGACCTTAACGTCATTCTAATAGAGTTGACATGGTGCCAAACATTCAATTTCCTCGACCGTACGTAAAACGCTTATTGCTTCGCGAAACGAGGACGTTGTGGCCTGCCAGTATCTCGTCATAAAGTGATGCCAAGACTCCATAGCTCATACAGCTTTCAGCGTGAAAAAGATATCAGATCGCAATTAGCGCCAAGCTTCCTACTCCACACGGCGTAACTCTACCACTACCAGCCACGCTCTACAAATTCTACATCTTGGCTAAAAAGTATAGCTTTGTTGGGCACATCCCGGTCGCCGCATAGACTTTCACGCCGAATGCATTTATGATGATATTAATAAGTGACGGGTCTCGGTCTAAAGAAGTCAATGGGAAAACACATACAAACTTCCATCCCCTAATTTAAAGAGTGGGGGGTGATTTACTAAACATCCTGAAATACATATCTTATTATTTATAAAAAGGATAACAAGGACCCCTATATCAATTTTCAGACCTCTAGCATCAAAATTTGCGGAAGTCTCATACAAACTTTCACCCCCTAGTTTAAGGGGTTAGGGGGGTAAAGGTTTCAAGTTTTAAGATTTTTTCGTTGTTTGTATACTATTACTAGCTTACATACCAAATTTCAGCTATCTAGGACTTCAGGAAGAATCTTAAGAATATTGATGATCATCAGTGAGTCAGTGACGAAATCGAGGTATTTTAGATATCAATAAAATCTAAAGTATAAGAGCTATGCGATTGAAACTTTATAGTTTTAATAAGTCAACCACTGACATCATATCCCGAAAATGTTGTTTATCTGGTATAATCCGAACCCAAGTTAAGAAGGTTCAAAAATACGACGAAGCGCTTCGAGAAAAGGTAGGTAGTGCCCTTGCGCTTCGCTTGGCTCGTCTTGGCGGGAGCACTCCCGTGCCCCCAGATAGTACCTACTACGTATAGAAGGTTATCTGTTAACAAATTACCTAAATGCTAAACGGGCCTAAATGTGGCCATCTCTTTCTATCGCATGCAACGCGCTCTTTCGGAGTCGGAGCCTTAGAGCTCGGGCTGCCGCTATCTCGACCTATTAAATTATACGATTTATACCTACGTTACTATAATAGTGTATTTACTGAGGATTACCCAACTACACAAAGGCTGTGTACTTATTTTGCCTTTAGGTTGTAACATCAAAACTGTCTGTTTCTGAAAAATGTATGACGGAGACACACAACTGGGGTACCTACGAGTATATAATATGTAATATAAAGAAAAATTGTTTTTGAAAATTCTATATGTATAAAACCAATATAAATAGACTAAGCGGCGCCAGCGGCAGTACAGAAAGGGATAGTAGGTACTAATCGTTCGTAGCCGGTAGTCTAGGAGCAGGCGTGTTACTTTACTTTGAATGGCCTAAAACCGATCATAGGGTTTCTTTGCAAGAATCCGAACCGATATAAATCGTATTTCATATTTTTTTAATTATGTAAAAAAATAATAAAATAAAAATAAAAAATAGTTTATTCGATAGCAACAACAAATTACATAAGTGTGCTGGTGCCTCTTTTTAAGCGTTCAAGACACTTGTGCTAAGAGAGCACCGCTCTTCCGCAAGTTGATTTTTACAAATTTGTCTTAGGTATAGGATAACATGATATATTTATAAGAAAAATTAAACAGTTTGGTACATATTAAACTAATGATTACTATTTGTGTGTGTGTGCAGTATGTGTGAGTGAATGTGTATGTGTGTGTGAGTGAATGTGTATGTGTATGTGTGTGTGTGTGCGTGTGTGCGTGTGTGTGTGTGTGTGTGTGTGTGTGTGTGTGTGTGTGTGTGTGTGTATGTGTATGTGTGTGTTTATATGAAGGGTCACTTATTTTGAATTAAGTTTTCTATGTCATAATAGCTTTTGGTTTTTAGCCATTTAGTTACCTTAACCTTGCACTCACGCATGGTACAGGAATATATGTCAATTTGTTTGTTTATTTCATTGTAGAGATTACAGGATTGTGCCTCTTGTTGTCTCTTGGCAAACACAGATTTTACTGACGGGGTGTTGATTACCTTGCTCTTTTTCCTACGTGTGTGTGCCGTGATTGGTGTGTAAGTTGTTTTCTTGTGTTTTTTTAAAATTAGATTAACGATATATAATTTACGTACAGATAGCAGGTCACTGAGTAGATAGAGCTCGTGAGTGGGGAATCGAAACGGCTTTTGGTACATGACTTTTAGTAGTGCTCTTTGAGCTCGCTCAAGCTCTAGGAACTTAGTCTTTGTGGCTCCTCCCCATACAGATATACAATATGTGAGGACAGATTGAGCTAATGATACGTAGACTTGATTTAGCTTGTTTTTTGTCAATACGTGTCTTAGGTTTTTGAAAATCCAGATGAGTTTGCGGGTCCTATTCATAATGGTTTCTGCATGTTGGTGCCATGTAAGACGCTGGTCAACGGTAACTCCTAGGTATTTTGTGCATTGTACCTTATGAATAGATGGACAGGAGCACATCGCTTGTGTGTTGCAGCAGTTGTGTATCCTGATTTTGTAGTCATTTCTCGGTTGGGAGCGGTTATAGTTGCTGAAGCATATAAAATTGGTTTTGGTTGTGTTAAGGGTGAGTAAGTTTTTCTGCAGCCATTGAGCGACTTTTGTGAGACCTAGTTCTGCCGATATGCGTACCTCCTCCCATGTATTTCCTGAGAATACAATCGCAGTATCGTCGGCATACGTGAAAATGGTACCCGCCTCAATACGCATGTTGCAAAGCTCGTTTATGTAGACAAGAAACAACGTGGGGCCTAGGATACTGCCCTGCGGTACTCCGTAAGATATTGAGCGTTCGTCACTGATGTAATTACTCAGTTTGACCCTCTGTGTTCGGTTTTGAAGGTAGCTGCTAAGGAGACATAATGGGGTACCTCTTATGCCAATCTTTTCCAGAAGGTTAACAAGGATGGGAACAGACACAGTATCGAACGCCTTTTTGAGATCTAGAAACACAGTTATACATTTTTTGTTTTTGTCGACATTTTTAATTATTAGTGAGGACAGAGCAGTTACCGCGTCGTCAGTTGAGATACCTTTTCTGAAGCCGTATTGTGCGTTCGATAGGATATTAAATTTCTTTAGATAATTGGTCAGCCTAATATTAATCAGTTTTTCAAGAATTTTTGAGACAGCTGGTAACACCGATATTGGTCTATAGTTAGATACGTCTGTTTTGTTCCCACCCTTGTGAACAGGAGTAATAACCGCTTGTTTAAGTATGTCAGGGAAAACCCCTTTCTCAAAGCACAGATTAGCTATGCGTGTTATTATAGGGACTACTGCATTACTGGCTACCTTTAAGAATTTAGTTGGGATGTCATCCACTCCAGGAGCACTATTAGATTTTAGGCTGAGCAATACTGACAGTACTTCGCCGGTATCAGTCTCTAATAGAGCAAATGAGTTTACCACAGAATTATTCAAAGTCAGTGAATCACTTGCTGTTACACTTGTGAGATTGTTAGTAGGTGGTGGGATCATTTCAGCGAGAGATTTACCAATGTCAGAAAAGTACAGGTTGACCGCATTTGTTGACTCTTGAGGGGATTCCCGGATATCTAGTAGTTCTTTGTTCTCTGTTTTATCAGGCTTACGATTGGTTATGTTATTTATAGCCTTCCAGAGTGTTTTTGGATTTTTACTCGCTTTGTCTATTTGTTCCTTGTCGTATTTTCTTTTTAGTTTTTTTATTAGGGCGTTACAAAAATTACGGTATCGCTTATAAGTAATTTTCAAAACGATGTTGTCGGGGTTGTGTTTGACACTTTTTTGCATGTAATTCCTATTCCTAATACATTTTAAAATACCTGGGGTAATCCATGGTTTTATGATGCGATTTATCCTTGGTATTAAGGTGACAATACTGCTTTGCAAAATACATCGCCTAAGTTTATGTATAAACATTTTTGTTAGTGCGTTTGGGTCGTTTATACTAAATAATTCTACAAGGTTATCTTCTAGGAGTATACCGTGGGCTTTTTCAAAATTTACACTGATTTTAGTTTTGTTACAACTTTTAGGGATATTTATACCACCCATTTTGAGCAGTATCATGGCATGATCAGTAACCGTTGTGTCTAAAACTAGAGTTTTAGCATTAAAGAGTCTACTTTCGAGTTTCAGCATAAAATGGTCAAGGCAGGCGCCCTCCCTAGTTGGTAGAATATGCCCAGGTAACAAGCCGTGCATGGCCATCATGTTTAGGTAATTTAATCTATTTGCTTGTTCATAAGTTTGTTCGTTGGATTTATCTGCAATATTAATGTTGATATCCCCAGTTATGACAATATTTTTAGATGACTTGATAGTATCCAGATGTGAATTTAAAGAGGTTATGAAACAGTCTGCTTTACAGTTTGATGGCGAACGATATATGCCTAGTATTATAGAGTCGTTGGTTGAGATTTCTAGACACGACGCGTGGGTTAGCATAATTTCTCTAGCCTTAAACTTGCGATTTTTACTAACATAGGCAACAACCCCATCGTTTTGGTTTAAATGGTTAGTAGTTGAGAATGTTGTGTAGTTTTCTAATACGGGAATAGTTTTGTCCTCGTGCAGACGGCACTCGGTTAATATAATGATATCGACATCGAACTTGAAGTTATTTAGGACTATTAGGAGACTATCCATGTTGCTGTAAACACTTCTAATGTTCTGAGAAATTACAATAAAGTCAGATGGATGAAAACTTAGGTACTGTGAGATGTTTTCAGTATTACATTTCATGGATTGCGCAATGTTTAAGTCGTCTATTAGATTTATTGCTGATAGTGTGTCATTCATAATTTAAACCATTAAATAAGTCTGTTTGGGTAGCATTCGGGTTTCCATGATTATTTATTTGCATAAGGTAGTTTTCTACTGTCATATTCGAATCATAAATAGATAAAGCTGTGTGTATGGTTCTAGTCATATATATAAACCAGCGTGAATATATTTTATGTTTTTTAATTGCAAGTGACATATTTCTTTTTAGTGTAGTATTAGTGTGTTTGTGTGTGTATGGGTGATAGGTTATGTTAATAGTTATACAAGTGTGTGATAAAAGTGTAGGCGTGGTGTACATATATTAATACTTGTTGCTTAAAAGAATATTTATTTTAACGTAACATTTAAATTGACAAAACTTTTAAATTGAGCGTGAACAATGTGTTATGTTTTAATTCAACAATACGTTAAGCTAAAACGTACTGCGATCCGTAGCGGCGCGCGGCAACCACTAATAGACCGTTTAAAAACCGGCCAAGAGCGTTTCGGGCCACGCTCAGTGTAGGGTTCCGTAGTTTTTATCCAGAAATTATTTTGTACATTTTTTCAAAAACTATTCAACCTATCAAGTTCAAAATATTTTTTCTAGAAAGTTTTTATAGTTCTATTTTTGAGATTTGTTTCATATTTTAAAAACTTATGGTTCAAAAGTTAAGGGGGGGGATACATTTTTTTTTACTTCTGGAGCGATTATCTCCGAAAATATTAACATTATCAAAAAAATATTTTAGCAAACCCCTATTCATTTTTAAATACCTATCCAACAATATATTACACGTTAGGGTTGAAATGAAAAAAAAAACACTCCCCACGTTACGTATAGGGGAGGTACCCTAATAAAAAAAAAAAAAACCCTTATTTTACCACTGTCGGCGTGATTGATATACATATTAGTACCAAATTTCAGATTTCTAGTGCTATCGGTTACTGAGATTATCCGCGGACGGACGGACAGACAAAGCGAAACTATAAGGGTTCCTAGTCCACTACGGAACCCTAAAAACGGCCGGCGCCATGTACTTGTAGCGAGCGGCGCGACGAAATCACAGAGTGAACCGCTCTTGACTTTATATGAAACTCCCTGGAGACGTACGGACCCAGTTGTTCCACGCGTATGGAGACGTCGTGACCTGCCAGTATCTCGCCCACGTTCGTAACACGGGCCACAGATTAAAATAAACAATACGAAGTTAATGTTACCTGTATATGAAATTTCCTGAAGACGTACGGGCCCAGTTGTTCCACGCGTATGGAGACTTTGTGGCCTGCCAGTATCTCGCCCACGTTCGTAACACGGGCCAAGGATTAAAATAAGCAATCCAGAGTGAATGTTACCTGTATATGAAACTCCCTGAAGACGTACGGGCCCAGTTGTTCCTCGCGTATGGAGACGTTGTGGCCTGCCAGTATCTCGTCCACGTTCGTAAAATTGGCCACAGATATAATGAACAATCCAAAGTGAATGTTACCTTTACATGAAACTCCCTGAAGACGTACGGACCCATTTGTTCCACGCGTATGGAGACGTTGTGGCCTGCCAGTATCTCGTCCACGTTGGTTATGTTGAACATAAAACATTCCAGGTACATGGGGATCGGAGTTTCGCGCCAGATCCCGAACGATTGCGAGGTGTTTGAGAGGATCATGTTCTGGAACAAAATAAAGATATTAGGTAGTTGCTAACGAAACCTTGAATATTAAATACCTACGTTTTAAGGGTGCGTCTTACACAAATCGACCTAGACTAGGTGCATACATACTATCTATAATTACTAATATCGATAATAATCTATAGGTACCTACTAATCCTTGCTATACCATAACCATACTAACTATACTAATATTATAAATGTGAAGTAACTCTGTCTTTCTGTAATGATTACAATACAATTATACGAGTATTTCGTGTGGACATAGTTTGAATCTAGAGGACGGACATATGATAGTTTTTATCCCGGAAATCATCCCTTTAGGAGGTGGAAGAGGCCGGGGGAAGTTTGTATGGAGGCGCGATGTAAAGGAGTCTCTCATCCATACATCAATATCGTATAGGGCTCTTACATACCTAAGAGACGGCTATTTAAAATTATTCAGAGTATGTTACAGTTTCAGGTAATATCGCTTTTGTGGCAAATGATTATTATGAGCAACATTACTGTTAGGACAAATTAAGTAAAATGGATTAAGACCGGATCATCGTTGCTTATATTTAATAAACTGTACGAAAGATACCACGGTGTTTTCAGTGCCTTATCACTACATAGTATAAAACAAAGTCGCTTCCCGCTGTCTGTCCCTATGTATGGTTAGATCTTTCAAACTACGCAACGGATTTTGATGCGGTTTTTTTTAGTAGATAGAGTGATTTAAGAGGAAGTTTTATATGTATAATATAGTACCCGTGCAAAGCTGGGGCGGGTCGCTAGTAATCCTTATAAACGTCAAAATCGCAGCGTGCTTGAGGAGACCTATGTTACCGTTATGATAAGATAAGTCAGATGGCAGTCCAAAGCGGAAGCGGAAGCGGGGCTGACTTAGAATCGCATTCAGGCAAATTCCATTTTACGTTATTTGATTATAGTATAGGTATGTCTGTCTAAAAAGAGGCACAAGACAGAAAAAAATGGAATCAACTGGAGGAGGCCTTCACCCTAAGAGGGGTCCTTAAAACTAAACACACACAATAATATTATATATAGCACCAACAATTATATTTTTTAAGTACGTCGGAATTATTATCATTATTATTAATTATAATCTGAGTGAAATGCAATTACGATTATTAATTTCAATCCAAATGGAATAAATTATTTATTAAACTGTAAATTGTTTAAAAGGAAATTATTCATATTTTTTTTAACTAAACTATTAATTTTATCAGAATAGAAATACAAATTCAAATGTAATTTTATAGGTAACACTGTTTTCAAAGTGTTTGCATGAAATTTTATTGTACTCATTTTAAGTTTTGAGGAATATTAAAGGCTTTTTTATTTTTTATTTTTATTATTTATATGTCTGTCATCGTCAGACTGTCACTGTTACTTTGAAAATTGTTTCATGTTTGCCTTTAATTATTATTTATCGTGTTATCGTGTGCAACGAGTGCTCTGAGCGGTTGGACCTGGTGTTTTCTCATCTGGACCTTGATTTGGTTATTTACGATATCAGTAATGCTCATATTTCGTGTTTGAAATTGTCTGCGACACCTCGAATACAGGATGTTATAATTCAAATTTTGTTTTTATTATTTTCGGTAGATAAATTAAATAGTGAGTGTCTTGAATTGGAATTTTGTGTTAAGTAAGCGCAATCAAAGTGCGAGGATTCCAAATTTCCAGTTCAAAACATTGTGCTATGCAGATAAAAAAGGGTAAGTATAAATATGTAAAATTTGTATAAATACGCTTGGGCTGACACGACGAACGAACGAAGACGACGAAGACGAAGAGCTAGATGGCGCTCGGCATTAATTTCCTTGAATCTCTATATATTCATAGTACTCTTTGAAAGATACCTACCTCCATTATTGAAACGAACTTATATAACTCGTTCACGTGCACAACCTCTATAGACGTCGCGACATAAAGCCGGGTCTGCTGCGCCGTGTTTTCGATGTTATTAAACATCTAACATGTCATCCGTCAGTTTCGGCAAACAAATAGGGCATTGTTTTATTGGCAAAACATGTTAGATGTTTAAAAACATGGAAAACACGGCGCAGCGGACCCGGCTTAAGGCTTAACTACGACTTAATAGAGGTACACACGTGAACGTGTTAATTTATGATCAATCCACCTACTAGGAGCTGCACGAGACAAGGGTTAAATACTAATATACTGGAAGGTATACCGTCCATAAAAGTTGTTTACTACAGAGTACAGACAGTACGGACAATAAGGTAGTGGCTCTTGGCTATAAACCTGTAACACCACAACAATATTTTTATTAAAAAATACTTAATCGCGTATAAATAAATTGATTGATTTAACACTTCGAGGATATCCGGCGTTTCGGATGTGATACAAAATCCTTGGTGGCGATCAAACCCACCAAACAGGCCACGTCCAAGGTCAGGCCAGGTCAGTGAGTCAAAATTAGGAAAAGGAACGGAACACAAAGCACAAAAACTCGTTTAATGTAGGTGGCTTTCATTCATAGGCCATCGAACCTTTGAAGGTTCAGGTCGGTACCGACATGCGTTCTCTATTAATTATCATTGATACAGCCACCAGCATAACTATATGGCCATGGGCAACGCTGCAAAAATATCTGATCATCAATTGAAGGTACATATGACGATACATTGCCGGTAAAAATATGTGATAGGTATTATACGGCGACGCGAGTATTACGAGCCCGCTCTTCATGCCTGACACCATTGTGGAACAGCTGACATGACACAGTACTGACCTTCTGCACCTGCGAGAAGAACACGGCCGGCCAGTAGACGACGGCCACTGCGCCGAGCACCACGAACGCGGCACCGAACCCCATGAGGAGCCCGCTCTTCATGCCTGACGACACCATCGTGGTTGTGCTACCTGACAACAAACATGTTTTTGTTCTTTAATCCTGTATGGATGACGAGACGTGATAAGGCGTGACAAATAAATATTCTAGTAGGCATTTGTTTCGCGTCCTTTCTATATAGCACCTCGCGAAACATGCGAAGTGTTGCTGAGTAAAGTTTATTTTATTAATTAGGTACTGGGTAACAAAATGTGTGACAAAGTTGAAGAGAAAGGGATTTAAAAATCATACATAGGCAAACAAAAATGATTTTAGAGCCAGCCAATTAGTAATTTGTAATAATGAAGAAGATAACCAAACCAGTAATTACTTATCATACAAACACTATCACTCCAATGTTATAGCAAGTCTGCTATGAAATGCAGGTTAAGGCCACAATATTCTGATTTGTTTAACTGACTGTTTTGATAGTCTTTCATTAATCAGATTCTCATTAATTGGGAACTTCCAAATACCTAATCTAATTGGTTTTCGCTTGAATAATATTAGTGTAGACAGTTTCTCAAAAAAAAAATTACAATATAAAACTCAAATTTTGAAATGCAATTTTTTTTTTTTATAATGTAATATTTCAAGAAAGAGTTAGTATGATTTAGAAAAACAAGTTTCTGTCAAACAATATTTTTGGAGTCAAATCTTTATTACACATCAAACACTATTTATCAAGACAATTCTAAGTCTGGGATTTTTTTATTAAAAGTTGCTATGACTAACTTTCATCTCCATCATCAGTCTGATGGCACCATCATACCTATTACTTAAACACATTCGCAACCAAGAACCCGCCTGGTAGGCACTCGTAATGTTTGCTCAGATGCCGGCTCAGCCCGCTAAGTGGGCAGTAGTATGAACCTACATGCCTAGCGAGTTCTGTCGGTTTCTGGTGTATTGTTCCATTTTTAGTCCGGTTGCGAAAGTGTTAACGTCCAACATAACTAGATTACTAATTCCAACTCAATGGGTATCCCAGGAATATTGCTCAAATTAGACAGACAGAGAAATAAATACACACAAACATATCTGTGACACAGAATCTTGTAACAAACTATTTTAGACGGACATACTTAATAATATCCCAGTCTACGGAAATTCAAATAGGTATGTAATGTGTACTTAATTTTCTGTTATTTAGCTTTGTAAAGTTTATACAATGCAGTTTACATTCGGAAGATATAATTTTAGACACAAACAACAAAACGCTAGTCATTACTCATCATCAAAAGTGCAAATAAAAACTTGTATTGTCTATAAAATGTAATTATATCTCAAGTAAGTATAGGTTTAATTTCGTACTATTTATGAATCACGGATACGTACATACTAAGAACTTATATTTTTACATTTATATGTCGTATTAAAGCGTTATCCAATTTACGTACCTTGTGATTCTTTATTTTAGTAATTACTAAAATATATCACTTTAGCATGTCTTCACGGCCTAGATAGAGTCAACATAACTTCGTATTCTATTCACACTTTGTTTATTCCTAATAAATTATCGGTAAAACAATACGAAGCACTTACAACGAAGCTAAATTAAGAAAATAACAGTGAACAGAACACCACCACACTCGCCCACTCACCACTGCAGCTGATGCTGATTGATTGTTGTTGTTGAAAATGTTGAATTTGTTTGACAATTTGATTTGATTGAAAAAATCTGTCAAGTTGAACCGGACTGTCACATTTGACAGCCAAATATTATTGCCATATTAAAATATATTTTCTACCAATTCTACCATTAAAGGTGATGAAAACCGTGAAAATGAAAAATTAAGTTTTTACCTGCTTCTTTGCTCGAACGCACTTGCAGAGTCACACACGAAGTTCTACGTAGAGCCGTGGTGTTTTCACACGTGACATTCCAAACTAAGAGTGTACACCAAAAAGTAAGTATATGTGTACACATTTTATCGGTGTAGGTTTCAATTACGCTATCGGAGGCAAGTACATTGTATGGAAAACATGCTCACTGGTTTACATTGCCCGACCCGATATCGAAGTCTGTTTCATACGACTACGACATACCGAACCGTCTTTATTACCGTAGGTGTAAGGCTGTGTTACGATATGTTTGGGTACTTTGGGTGCTACTAACTATATGATGCTGACTGTACCATTATTGGTGCTACCAGGGAAAGAACACGTACATCGGAGTCTTTGTTGACCTTTAAATAATGCTGTGGACGCCGATAAGCGTCCAATTTATCTGGAAGTCACGGAAGCCCCTAGAACAGAAGAGTCTGCATCGCGCCCAAAGTACAAGCAAGACCCAAGTACGGGTCGACACACGTAAAGAGCTCTGCGCGCCATATTCAATGTACGGCCGCCAGCTCTTTTTATTTTACGTGTCGACTTGTAATAAGGCGTACAGGTTAAACAATGGTAGCCTCTCGATCAACTGCTTCAGCGCTTTGACGTCGTTCTATCACTATCGTTCATCCTGTAAATAATATTTGACGCTCGGCAATTAATGGGTAGCGAAAGGAATAAAAAATACAAACTTATTTCCTACATTCTTTATTGAATAAATTACAAAAACTGTGTAATTATTTATTTCCCTTGAATAATTAAGGCAGTACATAAGCATAAATCATATCCTTCATACCATATTATGTTAAAACATAAATTTTATAAAACCGGCGCTATTGTTTTTTATATATAAGAATCCACTGGAAAAGCGCAATTGGAATGGTTCTAACATTTATATGCAAACTTTGTGAATCAAAATCACAGATCAACAGGCAAACGCATTGAACAAATTTAACTTGACTTCCGGTAGATACGGAAGATAAAAATTATAAATACATTTAAGTTTTCTTAAGTAGGATACGAACGGCGGGAAAACGCAGATGTTGTATACGTTGGGACCAGAATAACATATTGAGGGCCTACTCCTTTGCTTAGGCGGTGTTGCCATGTGGTAACAAACCTACCATTTGGCAAAATCTCCACACGTTTGCATTGAATAAATCCTAGTTACTATTAGGACGGGTTGCACCAACTTACGATTACAGACCGGTCAACGTTCAATATGTCATCCCATAGAAACTTGTCAAACTTTGCATCTATTTCGATTTCAACGAACACGGCTTACGTTTACCGACGGTTTGGCGCAACCCACCCTTTATCTAGTTAATGTATAGCGATGAGGCCGGATTCTAAAAGCTTCTGTATTTTAGCGGCAATCTCCGGGTTTTTGAGATGGTCCTGTAGCGCCTGAGGGTCCTGCTGCATCTGTTCCAGGATGCAGCGCATCGCAGGGTCGCGCAGGATCGCTTGTACGTCGGGGTCGGCCATCGCGCGTTTACGCACCTGTAGACAAACATTTTTGTTACGCACTGTTAACAAAACTCACACCAATACACATGCGTACGAATTTGAGTATTTTCCGAGGGTATTTGAGGCACGCACGGCTCTCCTATTTTGCTCATACGCGTTCACGCACTGTGTGCCAGCAGCTCGGGGCGAGCAGGCGATCTTTTGGCCTCGAGTAATTTCAACGTATATCCAAAGCATTGCGCGGACAGAAGGTCACGATCACGATCTACCCTGTTTGTGCGCGAGGCGCATACGTACTTAACTAATTAATATGTGGAACAATGACTTTATTTTAATGATCCAAATATATGAAAAGGAAATGATGTTGAAAAGACGAAAATTATTTCAACAAAATCGTTACTGATGACATTATGAACTCCGCGCGGCGAGCATGCCTCAGGCTGAGCCGCTTAAGGACTGACTGACAAAGTTGCTCAGATGTTTCATAAAAATAAATGTTTTACCTCCTCAGGGTTGGAATTGAGTTGCGTCGAGCATGCTCGGTATCCGTCCAACGCCTCTGCATTGCTGGGGTCCAGCTCCAGCGCCTTTTGATAAGCAGTCAGCGCCTTCGATGGCTGTTGCATGCCCTGGAATCCAACATTACATATCATTTAATTAAGAATTATGACAATAGTTTTACCACAAAGAGGTGAATTGTTCTGAAGTGGTCTTTTCACTCCACACAATGGGCCATCATACAAGATGCAACTATACGTTAACTGATGCATACTAGGGAATGCAATCTCGTCGATATTTTACGAGACTAAGTCTCGTACAATTTTCGTCCGTGATCTCGCGAGATAGCGAGATTAAACTTTCCATATAAAACACTATGTGCCAAAAGTTTCATCTGACCTGACTGACAAATTAAAAGTCACTTTTATACGATTCAAATTGTATTTCTTTTACGTAACCTGATGGTTAACTAAATAATAATAAAAAAATAGGATTTGAGTATATACATTTTTAATTGAAATAGATTAGATATTATAAACTACTACATGCAGATCACAGAACTATATCAAGATAGAAAAAAAGAGTGTATGTACTTCGCGTGGCAAAAGTAAGTCCGATGGACTTCTTTGCTCGCCGCGAACTTCAGTCCGCTCCCGACCTCGGAACGCGTGCGACGTCAGGTTATAATCACAAAATGACTCGTTGTTCGATACTGAGCTGTTCAAACACCACCAAAAAAGGTGAAGCTGTTAATCGTGGTATTTCCCATCATAGGTAAGTACTATTTGTCCTAAAATACCTGTTATTAATAAAAAAAAAAAACAATTTATTTATTGCTCTGTATTATTTTCATCAAAATAGATTATGCCCAACTCTAGTTTTCCATTGCGGCTTTAGTTTGACGAGACACACTTGACGTGCGTTCAAAACCAGCGATGTATAAATAGGCTATTCAAATTGTCGAGTCGCTTCATGGTCGATTTATTCATTTACAGTACATATGGTGCTACTTTCCCGCACTAGTGCAGAAAAGAGCACTTTTCGTGCATATGTCGAAACTTTAAAGAGCCATATGTACAGTAAAACGTTGTACGATACACGTGCGAATAGGTAATTCGCAACTCGTGTCGATTTAAAACACTCCCTTCGGTCGTGTTTTAATTTATCACCACTCGTTGCGAGTTTCCTATTTTCGGCACTTGTATCGTAAATAACTATTTTCTGTCACTACTCCTGTACCAGTGTGCTGTACACTGTGATTTTCTTACTCGGTTAAGAGTCCGCAGCAAGCTCGATTCTTCATACAAACGTAGTTACGTCCTTACTTTAGTATAACATGTCACATTATCATGAAATTCTCTAAATATAATGAGGTAAGATATATCTAGGGCTAAAACTAGTTTATGACTCTTAAAATGTTAATAGAAAGAAAATAGAGCGAGTACAAGTTTTGCATTTTTAGACCCCAGAAAGTTGTTCAGTTCGGCGGCCTACTACGACCAAAATATAGTTTAGATTGAAGTCAAAACCTATTTCCGGTGTCGATTAAACTATGCAGTTTGAAAAGAAAAAAGATTTATCAAAATTGATCTTGTAGTTTTAAAATGAGAGCGTAACTACGAAAACCTTAAAATAAATTACAAAAATTTGATGCGAAACTGCAGCGAATTACTCTAGCGCGGGGAACGGTCCGGGGGGGGGGGCGGCGGTACGCACCGCCCTTATTATAGCTACTCCTTGCCGTGCGCTTAGTTTAGTGACAATAGTGACCCATTTGCTGTGCGCGGGAGCGACGTATTGTTTTGGTGAATTATCTTCCTACGATAATCGCGGTCAATTCACGACTTGGACTGATTTGATTTTTCTTGGTGATACTGGTGGTGTGTGTGATCATACTGATCATACTGATCGACGATCTGTGGCTTTCTTATGGACTTTGCATTTTTATGTTACAAAAATGGATAAACCGGGTAAGTACCTACTTATATGCATTTTAGTCAAGTTCCAAGTATACAAATAAATTATATACATGTAATATGTACATATTATATTAATGTATATGAGTACCTAGTCATTAATCCTTAGTTGACGTGTTATTTAATTTATTTGGTAGGTAGGTAAACAAAATTTTAATCTCACAGTAGGTACTCATTCGGTATTAAATAGGTGTAGGTACCTACGTAAATATCACTTGGGTACGTCAAATCATTCTGGATATGGCTTTGGTGATATATAGTTTGATTCTTTTATATAGCCAAAACAAAATACTTACTTAGTTAAAAAATAATAATACGCTATAAATTTAAATAAGACGAGGATGAACGAACGGACTTTATACGAAAACTACCTATCACACATTATTGCTTAGAAATTTTAATTAGTTTAACTAAGTAGGTATGTAAGTTATAGTATAGTATCCTAAAGTATATAGGATAGGTTTTTTCGTCACTCTCTATAGTAATCTACGTACTTCTATATATCATAATTATATATAGAAATTGGCACTTACCTTACCTACCCTTCCACTTTTTTGATCGAGTGACCTGACAATAACAATACTAGGTAGGTATCTAAATAAAAAAATGACGACGCGACAATAGCAGTTGTTTCTCGGTGCTACTTGAACCTTGGTTGTAGGTATTTATTATTTATGTATGTACAAGGTTCTTACTATATTATGTGCTCAGGTTGGCGCTTGTCCAATTTGTAGATATAAGATGTACAAGGTACATAGGTACATATATTTTTCAACTAAAACTATAAGGGGGCAAACAAGCATACGGTCCACCTGATGGTAAGCGATCACGGGAGCGTATAGACGTTTGTAATTACCTATAGTTATTTTTTTTTCTAGAAGCTAAAAGGTGTTCAAAGACAAAATTATGGCTATCGGCTCGAAGGAAGAAAAGAGGACCGGCTCGTCGTCAAAAAGAAAATATAAATCCTAATAGGGAAGTTATAATAAGGCTATAAATTCAAATTTCATTTATTTATGGACCAACTAGGATCATTGTTGTAAGTAGGTACTTTTTACCAAAAATAAAAACAATAATGTATGATCTTTTTTTATTTCCTTCAATACACCAAATCTTCAATGTGAATAAATATTTATAGGGTAGGTTCCTAGGAAAAAAGATCTGGATTCTAATTAGTGCGTATTTTTATTGATCATAAGATATTGGACACCTATTTTAAAAATACACACAACCGAACATAGGTCCTCCTGCTTTTTTGTATTCTGTAAAAATGACGAAGTTATGGCGCGTAGATAATCCGCGTGACTTCACAAACGTATGAACCGTGACGTTACGCGCACTTATAACTTCGACATTTTTTGTTTAGTGACCAAAAGAAAAAATACGTGTCTAATATTTTTGATCATCTATAATACGGATTTTAGAGTTACTTATTTAAAAATAGTTTAAGTACTATCACTGTAATAAGCTTGTTTTGGGAAAAAGACTGACTGTTAAGTTTCTTGCGGCGTTTCTTCTTGACAGTGGTCTCTGCAGAAGCGCTGGTAGGGCTTGACTTATAAAAGTGCCCTTGGCGGCCTACTTGCAGAATAAATATTCATTTATTTCATTTATAACAAAAATAGTGGTAGTGGTATCTGAAAATCTGCTATGCAATTATGGCACTAAGTTGTTAAAATGACAAAACCTGGTATATTGTATGTTATACTTATGTTACTAGTTACTACTACTTTTGTTGGCACATCAAAACTTGTAGCCTGTACTCTACATTTACGTTTTTAGTAGGTTAAATAATCAGTTAAAATTTGCCTAGCCGCACTTACGTACTGTATAAACTGTATTGTTATCTCGCTATGGAGATGTTCTACTGTTATATTTTATTTACCGCAATAATTTCGCCGTTGTATGAAGATATTTTACTGCGATATTTTAACTGCGACATGTATAGCTCCGCCTCCCCGCGCGCTCTCGCTTTATTGCTAGCGCCCTGTCTCCCTCTAGGTGAAACAACAACATTTTAAAGCGTAAGCGCGCGATCTCAACGCGGAGTTGAGCGGACCTTGCTGCGGACTCTTAAATCGATTATAAAAGCAGAGAAATGAAAATTACGTTTTTATATTATTATCTACTCTTGCGTTCCTGACCGATTGACAGACAGCGCACGGCCTAAACCGCTAAAGATATAAGCATGAAATTTGGAACATATATTCTTTACAGTACGTGGACGTGTACTAAGAACGGATTTTTGGAAATTCAACCCTTAAGGGGGTGAAATAGGGGTCGAACCGTTGTATGGAAATCGTTCATTTGGAAAGTTAAAGACTCGAATCTTTGTATGGAGTTTTCTTACTAAAAAACAAAACAAATGATTTAGCGTTGTTATAAAAGTTCATCCACTCAAATAAGGGTGCAAAGTTTGTATGGGGGAAACTTTATTTTTTGAGCTAGAGACTTGAAACTGCAGAAATATTACATATTAAAATACAAAAACAAGAATTTTCAGTGTTTTTGGAAATACCACCCCTAAGGGGGTTAAACAGGGGTGCAAAGTTATTATGGGAGAAATTTCCTTTTTTGAGCTAGGAGCTTGAAACTTTGTAGAAAGATTACTTATTTCAATACAAAATAAAAACCTTAAAGCGTTTTGGAAAAATCCACCCCCACGGGGGTAAAAAAGATGTGAAAAGTTTGTATGGGGGAAACTAATTTTATAAGCTGAGAATAAAAAAGTGCTTTTAACCGCTAACGGTTTCGAAAAATTCCACCCCTAAGAGGGTTAAAACGGTATTCAAGGTTTATATGGAAAGCAAGAAAATACTATAGTAAGAGATTTGTGACTTTGGTCTTAGCCTGTAGTGTGGTGTATACTAGATATAGATATGTACGTAGCTAATAGGACGCTTATATATAGAACTACTACACATGTGTAAGAGCAGTAATAAAGCATCATTTGTCTTGAACACTTGTTTCACCTCATCTCCGAACTCCGCACCTTACATGGCGACCGTGCCTTATACGGTGCCGCGCGTGCCGTCAGTCAATGAGTGTAATTGAAGGACATGATAGATAATTAATTGAATAATAAACATGGTGCAAGTGAACAATGGTCGAGTAATACAGCAGTTAGAGCAATCTCTTTTTATGTTCGCGATAATTTTTATAACTCTATGTGCAATTTCGGTTATCGTCCTTGTCCTCGTCTGCAAATGTGTTTGCCGTGGCTGGTCCACATAAGTATCATGGGCGCTACAAATCAAAGGAGGAGGTCTTCATCGCGCAGACTGCGGCCGGAGGTGACAATAGGCTACTGCGGGCACCGACGAACTTAAATTCCATGCCAGTACCACCAACATCATTCTGGGGGTGATGCTCATCATACTTGTCCTTGGAGGCAGTTACGCGGTATACAGGAGGTGCAAGAAAACTCAGAAAAAATGGATGCGTCAAGAGATCACTTTGCGTGACCTGCAGCGTGCGGCTCGAGTGGCTCCGATGAGTGTTTAAGTGTTAACAGAGCAAAAAAATCGCGTTACGGTTTCGTGTGATAGTGTATTCACGCATTAGCAAAGGAACAGACTGATACAAATGGCAAAATTGGTACTATTGTGACGAAAAAGTGGAACAATAATGAGTAAGTGTGACATAAACACAAGGCAAATTAAGTAGACAAGTAGGTAATATAATTGTGTAATGGCAGTTGAGTTGTTGCAATGTTACGAAGAGTTAGTTGACATAAAGAAGTACTTGATTAAAAAGGGAAAATCTAGATTTGAAGGTAACATTACTAAAAATCAGCTGTCAAAAGTTAGTGATATTATAAATAGATGTGATGAATTTATTGGGAAAATTACCATACTGAAGAATGTACAACCTCAACTCATAGAAGAGGCTAATAGTTTGTATGACAAAATTACATGTTTGCATAACGGCATATTAGAGTTATGCACAAAGCCTGTAGTGGAAGAAAGTTTTAGTGGTGATACCAAATATTGTAAAATTGTCAACATGGAGTTCGATTTAAAATCAGCCTGTAGCTTGATTCCTCTTATGGATGGTACCGAGAACACGACAAAACGATTAATCGATGCCATTGATATGTACTCGGGTATGTTAGATGAGCCAGGTAAAAAAACATTAATTATTTTTGTATTAAAAGGAAGGTTGTCCGAAAGTGCGAAGTTGCGTATGTCAGCAACTTATTCGTCTGTAGAGCTACTTATAAGGGATTTGCGTAACACTCTGCTGCCTAAGAAATCCTTTACAGCTATCCATTCCCGACTTCAAAATATAAGTCAGGGTTGGCGTAGCATAGATCAGTATGGGTCCGAGATAGAGAAACTTTTCTCCGAATTAACAATAACGCAGGCGGATGGTAATTCGGCGAGTTATGACGTTTTAAAGCCGTTAAACGAAAAAATGTGCATTAAGACGTTCACAGATGGTTTGAAGGATAAGGCTTAGCACCATCATTGCAGCTCGGAACTTCGGCAGCCTAAAAGATGCGATCCAGGCTGCGCAGGATGAAGACGTATCGAGGCCATCAACGTCCAGTCAAGCAGAGGTCATGGGTATGTACCGCTCACCAAACTCTTATAACAGGTACTACAGAGGCGCTAGCAACCGGTACAGAGGTTATCGTCAGCGTTTTCAGAGGGGACCGCGACAGTTTTCGCATAATCGCTACCCTCAGCATCATCAAGGGAACACGCGTAGAGGGGGCCGTGGTGACAGATCACGGGGCAGGCCATATAGGGGTAGTTGGCATGCCATGTCCCGTAGCCGTGGGGTCAGTGCCCGTGGCAATATGAATATGATATCCCCTGCCGAACATGACTCTGTCGGTCAATACACCGACGTGCCTAATACGGAATCGCTGAATCATTTTTTTCGTGTCTGACTTTATTTACGCGTGCAATGATTTAAATAGAGTAGCCATTAATATATGGAAAGAAAACATATAGCTGGCTACTAGACACCGGAGCTTCCATTTTGGCGATAAAGTATGAAGTTATTAGAAGTTGGAATATACCGATCCATAAAAAGAGGTTATGTGTTAGAGGTATAGGTGGTCAGGTAACATCAACTGGATATGTACTTTTAAAGTTAAATTATGATGACTATGAATTCGAGCATACGTTCTTTGTATTTGAAAACCTATCTTGCAGCGCAGATGGTATCCTAGGGCAAGATTTCCTCAAACGTCATGGAGCGATTATTAACTTTGAAACAAACACTTTACAATTAATGACTCAAAAGGGAGAATCATCAGAGATCAGCTTTAGCTGTTCATCAGGAACAAATAATAAATATTTAACAATTCCTGCTCGTAGCGAGTACATACACTATATGGATACTAGCATTGCGGAAGACTGCGTTGTGAGCAGTCAGCAATTATGCGAAGGGATATATGTTGCAAATGCGATAGTAAAACCGAGTCAAGGTAAAATACCCATTAGGATATTAAATACGAGGGACAGCGACGTTGTTTTAAGCCGTTTTACAGTAAATAAAAGTAAATTGAGTGATTTCTTCATTTGTGAGTTTAGCAAGCCAAATATGAACGCCGAAAGGGTGAAGTCGTTATTTTCTGCATTAGATTTTAGTAAATTAAATGAAGAGGAACAGAAATCTATTGAGAACATTTGCGCAAAATATCCGGACGTCTTTTCCTACCGGGAGATAGACTAACCACTACTACGCTGTACGAGCAATCGATAGAATTAAAACCGGGTAGCTCTCCAGTTTACGTTAAACCGTACCGGTTACCATACTCTCAAAAGTCTGAAATTGATAGGCAGATTCAAGGAATGCTTGATGATGGGATAATTGAAGAGGCAAGAAGTGCGTGGTCAAGTCCATTATTATTAGTGCCAAAAAAGTTAGATTCCTCGAAACAAAAGTAGTGGCGTGTCGTAATTGATTATAGAAAATTAAACAATCAAATAAAAGATGATAAATTTCCCCTTCCTAACATTACAGAAGTCCTAGACTCATTATCAGGTGCTATCTATTTTTCACATTTAGATTTATATCAGGGTTTCTATCAAATTAATTTAGACAAATCAAGCCGACCGCTTACCGCTTTCCAAACTAGTAAAAATCAGTTCCAAATGACAAGATTACCGATGGGGTGTAAGACATCCCCGAATGCTTTTTCAAGAATGATGACCGTAGCTATGTCTGGTTTAAATTATGAGCAATGTTTAGTATATCAAGACGATTTAGTCGTATTTGGAAGAAATTTAGCAATACATAATCAAAATCTATTAGACGTTTTCGCTAGGCTAAGGAAAGTCAACTTAAAGCTCAACCCTGCCAAATGTCAATTCCTACAGAAACAAATATTATATCTCGGTCATGTAGTGTCAGAAAATGGAATATTACCCGATCCCGAAAAGACTAGTGCTAGATAATTATCCGACACCGCAAAGCGCCGACGAAGTCAAACGATTCGTAGCGTTTGCTAGCTACTATCGTAAATTTATTGTGAATTTTGCCGACAAAGCGTACCCACTAAATAGATTAGGCTGTAAAGATGTGCCATTTATATGGACACAAGAATGTGACCAAGCTTTTAAAGTGTTAAAATCAGCATTAGTTGAACCACCAGTTCTCCAGTATCCAAATTTTTCAGAGAAAAACCAGTTTCTATTACAATGTGATGCTTCCGGAAAAGCACTGGGGTCAGTGTTGTGTAACGACGATGGTCGACCTGTCGCTTACGCCAGTCGAAGTCTAAATAAAGCTGAATTGAACTACCCAACTATTCAAAAAGAGCTTTTATCAATAGTGTGGAGTGTGAAGTATTTTAGACCTTATTTATATGGCAGACAGTTTAAGATACAGACTGACCACCGTCCACTAGTGTATTTGTTTGGTATGAAAGACCCAACCAGCAGATTACTTAAATTTCGCTTACAATTAGAAGAGTACAATTTTATAGTCGAGTATTTGAAAGGGTCCAAGAACTCAGCGGCAGACGCGCTGTCTCGCATTATCATTACGTCAGAGGATTTGAAACATATGAACGAACAAGTTATGAATGTGATGACGCGAGCGCAAAGACGAAAGCTAGAGAGTATGCAAGGTACAGACAGTAAAAAATCTTCGGTTATTAATACGCCCACTAACTCGAGGCCTGATCACCCAAGAGTCGTGGAAATAATTAAAAAACCGGAAAATTTTACTGAATTATGTATTACCACATGTAGAGATTTTAAGAAGGTCATGAAAGATAATTTTGTAAAAAAGACGTCTAAGTATTTTAATAACGTGCCCAGCAAATCGTGTATTTATCTCAATCCGACTTCTCAATCGCTATGTGCAAGAAGATAAATGTTAGAGAATTATGCATAATCAGAAGTGAAGTCAATAAAGAATTTATTGCGGGCTTGATACAAGAAATAAATAGTAAAGGCAGTTGGGCCGGACCACGGATATGTGTGTTAAGTGATGTACAAAGAATAAACAACTTGCATGATAGACGCGTTATAGTTAATGACTTTCACCTACTCCCCACAAGTGGCCACGCGGGGATTAGGCGAATGACCAACAATATAAAGAAATACTACTTTTGGCCTAGTATGGAAAAGGACATAAGAGATTTTGTGTCTAAATGTGCTCAATGCCAAAAACAAAAATATAGTGTAGCTACTAAACAACCTATGGAGATAACAACCACAGCCAATTCTGCTTTCGAAAAAGTGTATTTGGACACTGTGGGACCTCTCCCAAAAGATGAACACGGTTATTGTTACGTGCTGACCCTACAGTGCGACCTAACGAAATTTGTAGAAGCGTATCCCCTACGCTCTAAAGATACGGCAACTATAGCTCGATCCTTTGTAGATAACTTTGTATTGCGTTATGGCATCCCACTCGAGATAGCTACTGATCGAGGTACCGAGTTCATCAGCAGCACAATGAAAGAGGTATGTAATTTACTAAAAATAACTCATTTGCCATCCACAGCATATCACCATGAGTCCATCGGTGCTCTAGAGAATTCGCATAAAACTATGGGAGCTTATTTGAGAATACAGTGCGAAAATAAAACGGATTCTTGGAGCACATGGTTGCCTTACTGGTGCTTTACGTACAACAACACAGTGCACACGGAGACGAAGTACACGCCTCACGAGTTAGTTTTTGGTAAGTTATGCACGCTCCCTAGTAACCTACAGAGTGGTAACGTTAGTCCCTTATATAATTATAATAGTTATCCATTAGAGTTAAAATATAGATTAGAGCTAGCACTGGCAGACGCCCGTAACAACTTAATAAACAGTAAGTTGAAACGCAAAGAGAAATATGATTCTAATATGCGGCCTGTCTGCTATAGTAACAATAGTTATTTGTGGTTAAGAAATACAGCTGACAATAAGATGCAGAGCATTTATTTAGGACCGTATTTAGTATTAGAAGATTTAGGATGTAATGTTAGAATACTTAAAAATGGAAAGGAAGATGTCGTCCACAAAAATCGCACCAAACCTTGTATCTTATAAATATAACTTCTTTAACTGTACTTAGATTTTTTTCTTCTTAAGATATTGTTACTTTAAGTTTAGTATACTGTACTGCGCTGAATAGGTACCTAAGTAAGCAAAAAATAAAATAATCCTTATGTTTATTTTTTTAAATCACGATAGGTGGTGTGGTGTATACTAGATATAGATATGTACGTAGCTAATAGGACGCTTATATATAGAACTACTACACATGTGTAAGAGCAGTAATAAAGCATCATTTGTCTTGAACACTTGTTTCACCTCATCTCCGAACTCCGCACCTTACAGTAGGTATGTAAAAAGACTACAAAACTGATTTCAGTTTTTTTTTATCCATCCCTTAAAGGGGGTTCAAAGTTTGTATGGAGAGAAAAGTAATTTTTAAAGTAAGATAGGTATTTTTAACTTTGGTCTTAGACTGTTTATTAAAAGACTACAAAACAGATTTCAGCGTATTTTTTTTCATTCATCCTAAGAGTGTTAAAAGGGGTTTCGAAGTTCGTATAGAGAGCAAGGCATTGTTAACCGAATTCAAAAAGAAAGGAGGTTCTCAGTTTGACCTGTATGTTTGTATTCATCCCCTTAGAGGGTTAAAAGGGGGTTCGAAGGTTGTATAGAGAGCAAGACATTTTTAAAGTAAGAGCTTTATAACTTCAGGTTTAGACTGTTTAAAAACTATAGAATTTTCAGTGTTATTGACTGATTACCGAAGGAGAGGAGGGTTATTTTGAAATGTTGTAGGTATATGATGTCCGTAGTGAAAATCAATATTATTTACAAACAGGTTATGGTTACTTCTAAGTTGCAATTTTGTTTCAGTTTTCTGAATGATCTGCATGTTAAAAATAAGTGGATTGAAGCAACGGGTCGTATTAAATGGTTTCCTACAATATACAGCCGGATTTGTTCCATACATTTCCACGAAGACACCTTCAGAAATTTGTTCAAGATGCTTAGGGAGTGAACATACTAAAAGTCTCGACGAGTTCTTTCCTTCTAAAAATACTGTAAAACTAAGACTTTTTTAAGACTATTTTTTATTTCTCTGTCGATTCTTATCGATATTTTGAATTGATGTTTCTCGTCACTAAATTACGCTTGTGACGTCAAATTACCTACGCAAAATGTTACACGCTCGGTTCCCATACTAATCGGCGCGGACTTTCCTTCTATCTTGATATAGTTCTGTGATGCAGATATTATTTTTATTTCACAATCATTAAATGGAATTCATGAATTTGCATAAGTAGGTATTCAGTAAAAAACTCCCAACCTCGCAAGATCTCGTAAATCTCGAAATCTCGCGAACCTGGCTTTGTGGCCTCACCTAGGTCTGAAATCTCGCGAGATTGCTTTCGCTAATGCATACCGTATCAAAGATGGCCCATGTTGGCCCAATGTGTTGAGCAGGTTTATATTTCACTAACCTGTAAGATTTTCCCCTTCCGGATAAAGCCCTTGATGAACTTGGGGTCCAGCTTACAGCATGTGTCGCAGTCTCGAAGCCCGAGGTCGAAGGCTGCCAACTTGGTGTAGCAGGCAGCACGGTTGGAGTAAAGTTTGGGGTCATCCGGGTTGCGTTTTATAGCTTCTGTGTAGTGCTTTACAGCGTTGCTGTAGTCGCCTGCAAAAAAAATTGTATAAAAAAATGTATTTAAACAAAAAAAAAATGCCTGTTACACCCGGAGCACCGGTTCGGTATCTTAAACGCTACGGTAGAACACACATAAATACAAACAGATTGGTAAAAACATATCCTTTCCTTTCGGCTCTGACGTAGTCGGGCAAAAAAATTACTAATAATTCGTTTTTAGGGTTAGATATAGATAGTGATACTATACATGAAATTGACGAGTAATATTACCCCGAGGTTGAGCTAATTGTAACTGTGGCATACACCTACCTATATTAACTACCTTATTATCGAACAATAGGTAACTTGCTAAATTCACCGGGTTAACTTCCGCTAACACACTATGTCAATACACCGGTTCGGTCACAGCTAAAACACATATTTAAGGTTAAATACGCCAATATACAAAAACACACGGAAAATTCAATAGAAAACGTAAGTTAATCGCTCCGAACCGAACTAGGTACTTAATGCAACTGCAAACTATAAAAATATTTATTTCACAACACAACACAACTGGGTCGTACTTAACTAAAAATCCGTTATGGCGGCCTTCCGAATAGCAAATTCAAAACAAAAAAACCCTGACAAATTAGAACGCCCCACATTAGGAGTAATAATCACAGCAAAAGGGACTTCTTTAATTTGCCGCATTAAGTCCGGCGGCCGGATTTGGGAGCATGTGTGGGTGTGATATGCGTATTCGTGTGCACTGAGCAAATCCGTACATAGTTCACGGACGATATTTACACAAGCGCACTGTGAGTGTGTGCCGTGGCTTAGGCTCTGTTCGCGGTGACTAACCTGCGGTGAGCGTGAGCCAGTCTGGTTCGCGCGCAAATTTAAATTGCAGCGCGTCCCGTAAAGAAGTAGATTGTTTTAAAAACTATTAGGTATAGTATCATCATAGAGAAGAAAAATATATGTGATGGAGTTATTTTGCAAGGTAGGCACTGCCTATTTGCCTATATGGTACGCACGCCACTGATGATTCTTGAGTATATGATTGTTTATCTGATTTAATCGATACATGATTGCCTAATATTTCCTCGATAGAAAATAATGCAAAGTTGGGTCTTTATTTTCCCTTGTTTACTTAGCCTACTCAAACAATATATTATTTTACGACACAATCAAATTAATAGTATAGTATTTTATCTCAACGAAAATAGAAATATAAATAAAACTTCACTAAGCTAAGTATTTATCGAAATGTCCAAAAAAAGCCATTCGCAAAGTGTTGTATCTCTTTTTCTCGTGCGCGGGAGGCAGAAGCGTGTCTCTGTCAAGGGGGCGTGGTCGACTCGAATCAAGGCATCCCCTTAACCTTTTCACCGCCATTGACTTGATACGAAGTCCGCACATTTCGTGCCCCACACGCCAACGACTTCATATCTAGTCGGTTTCTTCAGTCAAATAGCTACCGACGTGCGATGGCATTTGATGTCTGTGACGCCAACGCCAACGCGTGTGGGGCAAAACCTTTTGTTTGTATTGTGGCGGGGAATAGGTTAATGCTAATACTCACCTTTTTTAAAGTAATCATTGCCCAACTCTTTCTCCTGCTCAGCTTTCACGGGATCGACGTAGGCTTTCCGTTCCTCCTCCACTATCCTCCTCTCCACCTCGCTGAGCAACGTCTTGATCTCTGGTGTGCGATGCTCGGACATAGATTTCTCGAAGTAAGTTCTAGCTAACTTCCACTGTTCCATTTTTTTATATGCATTACCTGAAAAATTATAATAATTTTAAATCAAGTATTTTCATGGCACTTACAGAGTGGTGATTCATGCAACATTCAATTTGGAGAACCCTTCCAACTCGGTTTTTTTCTAAAAACTTATGTGCAAAATTTAATTTCATATTTGACAGTGACAAGTTTTCCATGTAGAAAAACATGGTGAGGAATGGTTTCCTCACCACACACACCTACACACTAGACCTTATTGGTGTCAGACTGGTGTCTGACCCTAATAAGGTCTAGTGTTCCCTCTGGGTTAGGCCAGATGGCAGTTGCTTTCGTAAAAGTAGTGCCTGCGCCAATCGGGTTTACGTTTAGGACACTACCAGGAAAAACACTAGGAGCATGGATGAATCATTTACTGTTTCTGAATATCTTTATATGTATAATAACTTTACAACCCCCTTTTTAGGGTTCCGTAGCCAAATGGCAAAAAACGGAACCCTTATACATTCGTCATGTCTGTCTGTCTGTCTGTCTGTCCGTCCGTCCGTCACAGGCATTTTACTCGAAAACTATAAGGTGTATTTCCACGGAATAAAGAATCCATTGGAAGTGGTGAGTGGGCGTTCCCGTGTCGCCGAACATGAGCAATAATAAGCATACTTCTTGCACAGATTATTGTCACTCACCTAGCGACCGCACGCGGCGTATGACATGAGAGAATATTTGTTTATTTTAGTAAAATGCCGTATTGCGTTATTGAAAGCTGCTCCAATAACAGCACATAAAAAACTTGTCTCATGGAGGTATTTCCTATCATCGTAAGTAATATTTTAGAATACGTATAAAAAATATTTAATTTTCAATTTCTTAGACACAATTTGCGTCTGTAGTCAAGGAAATATCAATTCTATAACTCTAACAATAAAGTTCATAATCCTGTGTATTATTTCGCTACTCGGAACGTGATATGCACGGCAAATTTCCCGAAGGTTCGCTACTCAAATGCTGTGGCTAAGGTCGATAATTGTTATCGATAAACCAAAATTAAAAGGATTATATTTTAGGAGTGATAAGGTAAACGTCCACTGTTTCGGCATGTTAAGCTTCTTACGAATTAGTATTTTTTTTAAGACAATACAGAACATGACATCGGTTTGAATTTTTTTGTGTGATGAACATTGATATCTTGCCTATTATGTAATGCAAGAATTATATAGTTTTAGTTTCAATAACTATTTTTTTATAATTTATTTGTAGACCTCGTATTTGAACCCCATTTCGTGATAAAATTTGGCTCTGCTCCTAAGTTTGTGAGTTCTTGGCCCCTGTTTCGGCATAAAGTTTTCGAGTGCCAGGTAGTAAGAGAAACGTTTTGTTTGTGAACCCTCATTTGTTATTTGATATTGAACAAGATTATTGACGAGGTAATTAACATGATTATTGGAAAAATCCAATAGGGGGTCTGGATAAAACTCGGTATTTAAAATCCCGGGACATTTTTTCTTTTTCCAGGATTTTTTTATGAAATGTAAGGTTAAATAACTTATCCATTAGTACAGGGTCACCTTTTCAAAAATGTGTCTCACATAGGTTACCTATCTACGAGTATATTAACCAAAACTGTTTAACATAAGATAAATATCTAGGCAAAACCTTTTGGACGTGACATGTAGGTATCTGTAAACGATATTCTGTTTAATAGGGTATAAAGATACCTTTCGCTTCTTTAAAAAAAACCCTTAAAAATAAAGAAAGTCCCGGGAATAGCAAGTCCCGGGATATCAAATCTTAAAAATAATAAATATCTTCAATCATTTTCGTCAATATTCCTTAAACGTATAGTTAGATATAAGTATGTATTGATTATCTATTTCTACGATTGATTAGGTAACCTAAGATTAAAATCTAGACAATGTTGTATGGGACACACGACACACTTTTGAAAGAGCAATTCTATACTGTTTAATAGGGTACAAAGTAAACTTTCATTTAATAATAATAATCCCGCAAAAATAATAGGTTCCCGGGATTTACCCAGGCAACACTATTGCATTATATCAATGCACATGTTACCTCTTCAAGAAGAATATCAAATAACAGACGAGGGTACACATTTGATCTGTGTGTTTGCCTACCAGTCCTACCACTATAGATTTCTCTGTCACGAACTTGGGGAAAAGTATTAAAAGTAGTAGTCCCTTGTTTCGTGTTACTATTTCTTGGATATTCCCGCAATCAATAATGTAGATCACCTTTAAATTATGTTCAATAACCATTAAGTATCCTATATGTAATAAATAAACATAAAAATACATTACAGGAATCGAGCAATAAACAAAATTATGCTGCACGTAAATATGCGAATTCACCTTCAAATTGTAAATTTAGGTCACGTTCAACCTCGTTTTACGAGAATTCAAGTGAATAAAACATATACCGAATTTAGGTCAATGAAAACGTCATTAAATACAATATCTGTTTTTTAAATTAACGTTTACAATTTCTTAAGTATCATTTAAATACAAAAGATACAAGGATGTATAAAGAAAGCCCTTGATTCGGTAGTAACACGAAATAGGAGCCAGACGAAAAATATAATGACCGTTAGTTCGTGAGTCCATTTATTGCAATTCTAAGGGACACCTATACCAAAATATACACTTATTTCTTATTAAATCCATTGTTAAGGAACTAGACAAAGCACTGTTAAAAGTTTTTTTTCAAATGGACTTCCCTTTCTCTTTCAATTCCCTTAAGAAGTCGGAGCGAGCACCTTACGTCAACAAGCAGTTCGCGCACACCGTACAGCTGTTTTCGGCCGACTGACAGTTTTCGACCGTTGTGTTGCTATTAGTTTAGTCGTTAAAATTGTTGAATTTGATTTTTTGGAAAGGTTTAATGATAAAGTTTTTTTACAAATGTATAAATTAAATAAAAAATATTTCAGTTGCTTATTATAAGCCTCAGAAACAAAACTAACGAAATGACGTACTAGCACGAACTTATGGCCCGTTACCTTATACAGAGCCCGGAATTCTCGTAGCACTTTTGAGCTGTCATAGGGACATCTCGTTTATCGAATTCCGATTATACATATGTATGTCGATAAATACACAATACAATATGTAAAATATGATTACGAATGACCGATATCTTCGAGATAACCTTTGGATACCCACTTTTAGGAAATTATAAATAGAAATTAAAATAATAAAATTTTATTGTTTCTTATAAATAATTTGTGGATTGCTTGAGCATTTTAATCAGGACAAAGGCCCTCCTTATTATCCCGCACGGCGAACAAATTTGACGGTAAATTCTCACTAGACCGCACTCTGCTGGTAAAATAATTCTAAATAGTATTTGAGATGTGCTTCTATTAAATTAAACAAATTATATTCTTTGTTTATTAGAAATCTGTGTTTAATTGCTACTACATTTATAACAAAAGTAATTTAATATAAATGTTACCCAATACTAATTATATAATAAACAAGATTTTAAACAATTTGTAACTAAGTCTTAGCTTAATATTTACCGTATGAATATCATAAAAATATCGATAATCCAACTCATACCATACCCACATCCCTATTCAGTTATAAGCGGTCGCATCTCCAGTTTTGAAAACACCGCCATCTTGCGTCGAGTAGCCGAACGACCACGTCTCTTGCAAGTCTTGCAACGCATATGGTAACGGACGTAAGAAATATTTACTTGACACTCTAAATGAGACCGTAAATGGTACTTGTTAAAGTAGATTTTGCATATATAATTTGCTACCGTTAACAACATATTGTCACAGTACGTTTTAACAAATCGAAAGCGTATTGCAATTGTGTGTCCGTGTATTTATAGAAGTGTGGTTGTGTGCGTGCGGCGACAGTGGTTCTCTATGAAAATCGGTTGAATGCCACTTCCAATGGATTCTTTATTCCGTGTGTATTTCAATAAAATTTGGAGGATAGGTGTATTTTGTTAACCGCTACATAGTTTTGTAATTAAATTACAAAAAAAAAATGTTTTAGGGGTGCACTCCATACATAAAACTGAAAGTCAAAAAAACATTTTTCATTGCAAGCCCACGTGTGGCACATCAATCGATAGGCCTTTCAAAATAAATATAAGGTTTCTCTGCAATTTTATTGATTAAGTGAATAGAGTCGGAGATAATCGCCTCGAAAGTCACTAAAATTGTGTCCCCCCCCCCCCCCTCTAATTTTTGAACCGTGTATTTTAATAATATGAAAAAAATCAGGCTCATAGGGCTTATTAAATTCTTTCAGCGAAAATTGTTTCAAACAAGATCGGTTCAAAGGTTTTTGAGATATTTCTAAAAAAACTGCCTTCCTTAAAGAAAAGGACGTAAGTGCCATAAGATTTTAGTAACGATACGACCTTTTTTATAAGCACGGAACCCTCGTTGTGCGTGGTCCGACACGCACTTGGCCGCTTTTTTTAAATAGGTATGATTAACAATCATAAAGGAATTGGTAATCAATAATCATAATATTCAGAATGACTTGAAAATAAATATTTTTACTCACCAATTCTGGTAAAAGCTTTAGCTATTAGTTTGTAATCAGCCCTATTCTCCCTTCCAATCTCTATGCCTGTCTCACACTCTTTGATACACTTCTCATATTCTTTCTTCTCAAAATACACCGCAGCCATATTTGTGTAAAAGGTGACATCTGCAGAATCATGTTCAATGGCTTTCCTATAGTGTGTGATGGCATTGTCAAAGTCCTTTTTCTTATAGCATTCATTACCAAGGTCTTTCTCTTGTAATGCTAATTTTCGGTTCTCAGGCAAATCATCATATTTGGGTTTAGGCGGCTCTTCTTTTTCTGGGGGTGGTGACGGTTTTCTTTCGGGTGCTGGTGGGTCTACATCCATAGGCCACTCAGAGCCTTTCAGGTTGATACCAAGGTAGTGACCAAGGGTTTTTGGTAAGCGCTTGTCTTGGTTTTTAGTAATGTTGCGAGTGTCAAAGGGGTTTGAAGCAATCGACTGAAATAAAAAAAATTGTGTTAGGAAAAGGTCTAATTAATTAGATTGATAATGGTGAAAGCCTACACGCGAAGTAATTTAATACCTAAAATTATTTAATTACAAATATGACTGGTTGTTTTTCTATTCTTTACTAGGTACTTGTTTTTTTTTTTGAGGGCATGGGCATGGCTTTCTTTGGCCACTCGCGGCCCTTATGGATTCGCCCGCGTATTGCAAACAAATGCAGGCAAACCCACCGGGATAAAATATAGTCTATATTGATCCAGAAAGTTCTTTTACCTGGGTTTAGAACTTAGGTAAAAGAATTTCTGAAATTCTCTAAGTAGTGTGGGGATTAACCTTACATACTAACTTACAAAGCTACAATCTGACAGACTTTTCCTTTTATTTATTTATTTATTTTTATTTATTTATTTATGCTTAAGGAGTACCAACAGCTGCAAAAACATGCACAACTTCACAAACATTATTTATTATATTGGTATAGATAAGTAAATTAATCAAGCTCCACCTCATAAACAGAGATCGGAAATTCGGGAGCTTTTATACCTAAACCTAGCAAAATCCCGGAAAAAGCGAAGCAAGTATGGAGTCGGCTTCTTAAAAATAATATTTTAATTATGTAAGTTCCGGGATTGTATAAAGCATTATGTAAAGCCTACCTTTTTTTTAGGTTATGACTATTTTCAGCGATTTTTGTCAACATACACGTTGGTAAACAGTTTTAACGACATACATTAGACAAGGACGGAAATGCAAAAATACCACGTGTGTCGCTGTAGGTTGATTACCTATTCACTTTTGTGTGGCTATGTACATTTGTTTTAATTTATTGATTTAACAGAGATACTTACGTTTGTACCATTATTTTTAATAAAAGTTACAAAACAATTTTGGTTTGATGTTATCTAACTGTTAGTTAAATGAATATGTGAATTAAATAATATTTTGTAAATAGGAACAACTAAAATAGTTTATTTAAATACTTTAATACGTATTGTTCATGTTATCCTAATTTTCGGTATTCCGGGAAATCCCTGGAAATTTAATAGTAAAATTTAATTGAGTCCGCCTCCATGCTACTCAACAACAACGCGGTGTAGGTACTGGGGCCGAAGTTTAGGTATAAAAGCTCCCGAATTTCCGATCTCTACTCATAAACCAGCAGCATTACTTAAGGGGCTCCACGCGCTTTTTAGCTATAGTTTTGACAAGTTTTGAGTTCATATTCCTGCGTCAAAACTATAGATATATTTATGGCACAAACACTTATCGGTTCTTCAATCCTTTCTACATTTGCACGAGAGCTTTTTTGTAAATATGTTTTTTTTAAATGATTTATTCAAACAATGTCCAAACAAGCTCTGTTTTCGATATTAGTATGTTTTTTATGCACTTTTATATATGAAATCTACATATAACTGTTCCTTATTGACGTCTCTAACAACCCATGAGAGATTTTTATTTTTAACTCATTTTTACAAAAGTTACATCCAAAAAACTGGTTTATGGCCTGAAATTGCCCGTATATATCATACTTTATCAACTATATCCCGAAAACTGTGAGTTTTGAAGTAAATATGACATACTATTTCGGTATAGCTTGTTGTTGTTAATACGATAAGCCATAAAAAACACGAAAAATTACAGATCAAATAGTTACAGATCGAAGGTCATTGGGAGCTAGGAGCCCCGTAACAAGTTCACATCACAACATATTTTCTAAGAAATTTCTCATGTTTATTAGAAATTTCTTAGAAAATATGTTGTGATGTGAACTTGTTAAGGGGCTCCTAGCTCCCAATGACCTTCGATCTGTAACTATTCGATCTGTAATTTTTCGTGTTTTTTATGGCTTAGGAAAGATAACACGATAGATTGATCAATGCACTAAACACAACAATGGAAATCAGTTAATTCAGTACTATTCTGTACCTAGGTATTAAATGCCACTGGGTGTAGTTATTGTACAATCCAATAATCCGTGTCCCTGCATCTTTCTCTCTCTTTATGCACACAGTAAGAGGGAAGAATACCTTTAGAATACTATGTACTCATCTATACAAAAAGAGAAAAATAAATCAATGATTTTTAAGTATGTTATTGACACAATGAAAAACTAGGATTATAGGTACTCCTTTTTCAAAATTTGCAATGAACACACACTTAACCCTTTCTGTCCCCGAGACCCCGAAAGTGCAAGGGTGTTTAAAACCCGGATGTTTCCATGTTGTTGTTTAAATTAGAATTTTGGTATAATATATAATTTAAAAAGAAGACTATTCAACACATGCTTTCTACCTATGGATGCCAAACATGGGCAGTGACTCAAAAGATGCACCATAAATTAAGAACCTGTCAGAGGAGTATGGAGCACAGCATCCTGGGATATAGGAAGATAGACAAGAAGAGAGTGACAGAGATGAGGAAAGTCACAGGGTTGGAGGATGTAACAAAGAAAATCAAGCAATTAAAGAGAAAAGACAGACAAGTGGACCAAGGTTGTGACAGAGTGGACCCCCAGGATTGACATCAATAGAAGATATAAATAAATAAAATATATATATAATATAATTGAGTTCAAAGTATTTTGAAAAAAGTGACCCATGTGTGTCAGCGGGAGCCCACAGAGACAAAAGCTGTGACCCATATATGGGTCAGCGGGAGAGGAAGGGAGGCACCTACAATATATTATGCTGAAGTGATTGACATCAAAATCGAAGTGATTTATTAAGATTTAGTTAGTGGAAACTGTTATCAAAATGTACCTAACCTATTGTCAGTTGCGAGCTGCTAGCTGCTGCAAAGCTATACTTCTCTCTTAAAAAGAGACAAGAGATATTGTTGATTAACAACACCTGTCAGTTTGGATCTGACCAGCTAAGCTAACTGACTATTAAAATGTATAAAAGGTGATGTGCATAAATGTAGTTACGCGAGAACACTCACCATTACTAGTTTCATATAATCTGGATCCTTGAGCCACTCCCTAGTCTCCGGATCATTCTCCAGCCGCTGCATGAACTCCTTGAGCATGCCGGCCTGTCCGCGCACCTCCTCCAGGCCCGACACGAGCTGCTGGTTGCCGGGCTCGTGCTTGAGCCCCGTTTCATAAGCCGCGACCGCTTCATCGAATCTACCTATGAAAGCTAGTGCTGAGCCCTTTCTGGAGTACCCCTTTCCCCACGTGGAGTTCAGAGACACCGTTTTCTCAGCATCCTCAAGAGCCTCATCATATTTTCCTGCCTTAGCGTAAGCAGCCGACCGGTTGCTGAATAGAACGTGGTTATTCGGGTCTAAAGCAATAGCATCTGTGTAACACTTTATCGCCACATCGTAATTACCGGCTGATAACGCCTCATTACCTTTTTCTTTTAACTGGTTAACCTAAAACAAGTATCGCAAATGAATTATACAAATCTCATTCATAATGAAGGTTTAGTTAAAAATCATTATAACCTAACTCACCTGCTCCATTTTTGCTAATGTTAGTGATTAGTCTTTTAATTAAGCGTGGTGTAGCTTGGACAGTATTTAATTATACAATGTATATTATATCGCCACTTATTCTTCTTTGTTCATTGAACACAAAATACAAACTAGCGCAATACGCCGAACCGAACTGAAGACGAAATGACAATTCAAAATAATTCGAGAAAATTCTCGCAATGATGCGAACACTTACGTTTCTTTACACGGTTACCCAGTTTTTACGAAACCTTTCCAGCGTAATATCGAAGAACGACAGATGCGTGTATTGAAGCAGCGTCAAGGTACAATTCCATGACATGCACGGGTGGGCCATATACATTACATGATTAGTCAGCCCCAATTCATCAGAATCTGACTAATTGCTATCGTGTGGATGCATGTTGCGCTGCAATCCAACCGTCAAACGAGTTTTCCTGACTAATTGCATGAAAATCACAATTTGGACCATGGAATTGGCATGATCTGCCAAGTGTTTTTTTTCTCACAATATTCATTCAAATAAAATTGAACGAAAATTAAAAAACTTAAACTAAAGAATATTGTTTTAATATTTTACACTGTAATTTCGTATTTTTTTTTAAACCGGTGTTTCGTTACTATAATTTCATTCAATATGGCCATTGCCGTGAAGTGAAAATTGCCGCATTCAAACGGTCCTGCGAAGCGGACTGCAAGATTGTTACTAACCGATGAGATAGGGCGAGACAGCACGTCTATCATGAGACGGCCGTTACATACTCTCGATTTTTGTGTGCTGCACGGCTATCACGCGACGGCGCGCGAGCTCTCTCGATTTTTCTCGCACTATCCGTCTCTCTCTTATTAGAACACTTAAAACAAGAGGTATAGTGCGAGAAAAATCAAGAGTATGTCGCGGCCGTCCCATGTTAGACGTGCTGTCTTGCCCTATCTCATCGGTTAGTAACAATCTTGCAGCCCGCTTCGCAGGACCGTTTGAATGCGGCAATTTTCGCTTTCTTACTATTAACTGGCCACACTGAATGAAATTGTAGTTGCAGTTGTTACGTCTGTACGCTACGTCCAATTATGACTTCGACATGTTGGGCTGACAAATTGGGGTAAAATCACATAATCTGGATGCCCCATAGTCGTGACCGTTTCGCCGTACATTTTATAGTGGTCGATGTTCGGGCGACTCGGGCATCATTCGTGTTGGTTGACTTCGGTTTATTCGACTCGTCCGGAAGCTCTACTATATAACGACATTAATTAATTACTAATGTCAATTTTGCTGTTTTGACCCTCTGGTCATTTCACGCTCAGTCCAAGCCGAGCTAAAGGGTCCTGCGTAGGCCCGGCTCGAAGCAATCCACCAAAAAAAAAAAAAAAAACTAATGTCAACGTTAAGTCGACTCCGGCGGGCGTCGATTAGTAGTATTACTAATAATCGAATGATTTTCGAATTAGTCGACTTAGTCGAATGATCATGATAATCGACTAATCTAATTAGTATCATTCAGTCGCGCATCACTATCAATGACACAAATTAAAAAAAAGTCCAATGGAGGCACTTGACAAGCGTTTTATTTTCATTTTTCGAAATTTATCCTGACCCAAGCGAGAAACCTGAGAAGAACTTGCAGCGCAAATTGAAAGTGCAACGTTTTAGTGTTGTAAATAGAGGAATACAGCGTTAGTGTGGTAATTTGTGATTAGTGTCGGGACGCTTGGTGTTTTGTAATTAGTATAGTACTTGTGGGGAATACCAAGTGCGTTAATATCGATGGCCGTTTGAACGCTTCCGTGGTGGTTTTATTAGACTCCTGGAGAAGTGAGTCACCGAGGCATCGCATCGGGCGGTCGCCATGGACACCGACGATGGGGAGTCGTCGAGCAGCGGGCCGATGTCGAGCCTGAATAGCCTGTTTTCCTTCACAAGCCCCGCCGTCAAGAAACTCCTAGGCTGGAAACAGGTTAGACCCCACATATGTAGTTAACATTTTACCTTCTCAACTGGTGCTCTTAAGTAGTGCTAACCCACCCTGCACAGAAGTTTCCTATTGTTTGATAGAGTTGGGTTAACATCTCTTCTCAAGCATAATAATATTAATACAGATATCCGAGACCTAAAGTGCATTATTCCTGTATACAGTCTCTTAGACAAGTAAACTACACATCTGTTTATGTGAAGCAAACTGGCCACATCCTTTTAAGGTAAGCAATCTTCCTATTGACTGGAATTTAAGTTCTGTACCTATTATTAATCTTAGGTAAAGTATATTAAATCTGATATAATATGGTATAAATTATAGTCCCCAGTATGGTATGGTATCACAGTAGTTTCATTGGTTTATGGGAATGCCAAAACTCCAGTGTCTGTGTGAATGTTTGATCACTAAACTTATTCAGTTTTGGTTAATTTTTTAGTTTTCCCTACTAGAACTGGTCAAACGGTATGCTTAATGCCAACCATTCTTTATGAAGCTTATTGTTATGAACAGACCTAACCCAACCCAATGGATTCTGCTTGTTTGTAAAAGTTCAGAAAAGTTGAAAAAACCAGAAAGTATCAAAACACAAGCATGTTGGGTGGATATCATACATTTATGAAATGATTTGGTTTGGAAAATACTACCTTAAAATTAAAACTGTGACAGTTTGAATGTTTGTTACTCAATCACAAATAAACAGCTGAATAGATTAAGATGATCTTTCATTACAAATAGCCCAAAGCTTGGATTTTGTGGATACCCAAAAACATTTGCATCTCACATTTTGTTTGTATGGCTATTTACGAATAACTTAAAATAACACCAGTGTTCTATGATTCTGTGTATCCTGTCTCTTCTAAATAACTAACATTCATTGATAATAGGCAAGTAATGAGATCAGTTTGTTGTAAGTGGGTACCTAAGTCAAACTAATTGAATATTTTTTAACATGGGGGGGTTGGCAGAGGTGCACCTTCCTAATCCCATAAGTATTGCAGTAGGCACTCGTTTTTGCGGAAGTGCCGGCCGTCTGACCTTTTGACCCGGAGGGGAAACTAAACCTTTTAGTGAGGAGCATTGTGAAGGGACTCAACTGTTAGAAGGTTTCACATCCTCTAACTTGGGTTAACAACTGCTCTCATAGATGGCTACCGGTGTCAACAGCTTGACGTGCCTACCAAAGCATGGGCGACCCCATGTAACCACTCAAAGTGACCAAAGTTGCTTAAATTACTCAATCCCACAACACTAATGAAAAGCAATTACAGAAATGAATTAGCATCATAATTATATACTATCAAGAATTTTGATATCTATATTTAAATTTAATCTGCTGACTCTGCAACCCAAAGGCGGTCTTGGTATGTAGTATGAATGATAATAAATGCAGGAATTGTTACTTAAACATGTAAAACCCTATATTTTTAAATTAAAGGGAAAATTCGGAGGCTCCGAGCATTACATTTTTAAATTTATTCTTTAATTTAAAATTTATAAATTCCCTAGCAGCGTTACTGCTTAATACAAAATTAACTTTACAGTACATATGGTGCTACTTTTCCCGCACTGGTGCGGAAAAGAGCACTTTTCGTGCATATGTCGAAACTTTAAAGAGCCATATGTACAGTAAAACGTTGTACGATACACGTGCGAATAGGTAATTCGCAACTTGTGTCGATTTAAAACACTCCCTTCGGTCGTGTTTTAATTTATCACCACTCGTTGCGAATTTCCTATTTTCATCACTTGTATCGTAAAAAACTATTACAGTACACATGGTGCTACTTTTTCGCACTAGTGCGGAAAAGACCACTTTTCGTGCATATGTCGAAACTTTAAAGAGCCATATGTACAGTAAAACGTTGTACGATACACGTGCGAATAGGTAATTCGCAACTCGTGTCGATTTAAAACACTCCCTTCGGTCGTGTTTTAATTTATCACCACTCGTTGCGACTTTCCTATTTTCGGCACTTGTATCGTAAATAACTATAGCCTCTTTTTATTTCTAGTTATGTAAAAAATTTGGGTTTTGGATTAGTTCAGTTTTAATCCCTTGAAATTTTTGGAAATATATTTATTGATAATTGAAGCCAAAATACAACAGCTAGTTTTAATGGCACACTTTTTTTAAAGTTGTCTACGAAAACAACGTAAACAGGTACATAGATGTAATTGTATTATTCACATTTTTTAATGCTCAAGTGGCATGAGTCAATATGGGTGAGTAATTCTACGAACTGTGAATCGCATGCATGAAGTACAAAACATACTTTCATGGTATATTTCTAAGTAACCACTTCACCCTTGTTGTTTTTCTCACAAGAATCATACCTTTTTCCTAATATCAATAGTGATATGGATATAGATGAGTGGATCAACTATTTTCTGTCACTATTTGCCATGTTTATGTCTCTTGAGTCACTTTTTTTAACTGCGATTTAAGCGTTTAATCACCAAATGTGGGATTTTCTTGTCAAGTCTTAGGCACGTTAGAACTCCATATTGTAACATTTTTTCTATAAAACTGTAATTTTGTCTCCTGGCTAACGGGACAGAAGAACAACAAGAAATAGTTGATTGACCCAAATACATCTATACTAATATTGTAAAGAGGTAAAATTTGTAAGTTTGAATGTAGGGAGTAATCTGTGGAACTATTATAAATTTTTTTTATGGTTCCGTAGCCATAGGATTTTTTATCTATCCCCATTACTAAGACTCCGCTGTCCGTATGTCTGTCTGTCTGTCACCAGGCTGTATCTCATGAACCGTGATAGTTAGACAGATATAACAACAAATACTAAAAAACAGAATAAAATAAATATTTAAAACATTTTTTTTTTTGCCGGTTTTATAGATAATGGTACGGAACCCTTCGTGTGCGAGTCCGACTCGCACTTGGCCGGTTTTTTTTATCAGTGGTGGACCCTCGGGATAATCCCAAATATGTATTATTCCGCAAACTACTCTGTAATGCGTGAGCGGAGATGCGGGGGCAGTTATAAAGCAAAATCCACAGTAGCATCTGTTTTCCTCTTTACACCTTGACTTTGATTAATGATTGAGCTCTACATTTGGGGATTATCTTATAATTTATGTTAGTATATAGTTTGCGGGAGTCCGTTGGAATTGGAAGCCGGTGGTGAGGGACCAATCACTTTGGTTATTTTTTGGGGACCGCCTATGACCAGCAGTGGAAGTCTTTCGGCTGATATAATGATGATGATGGACACATGATGGACAATCATAGAGCGGTAGTCAACCACACAGAACAGTATAACAAAGTCGACTAACTTCCATTATGTGTTTGGTCAATTGTTTTAGCACAATGGAAAACTTTCATCAACCATCCAGACACATATAGAAGAAAATAGTCTATTTCCACACTAAATTGATATAGCCAATGCCATGTGCCAATGAGTGTTTTAATTGGGCTTTCGATCTATTACGTTTGATTCCTTAGAAATAATAAGACAGCAGTATTAATACAGTAACGAAACAGAATATAGAGGACTTGTTAAGTCAAGTTTCGTTATTCGCGTCGGTGGCCATCCCTTCACTAACTTACTGTGTTTTAATTGATCTTCTTAATTTGTCTAGGGTGATGAAGAAGAGAAATGGGCGGAGAAGGCTGTGGACAGTCTGGTGAAGAAACTGAAGAAGCGGAAAGGAGCCATAGAGGAGCTGGAGCGTGCCCTCTCGTGCCCCGGGACGCCCTCCAAGTGTGTCACCATACCCCGCTCACTGGACGGGAGGTTGCAGGTAAAACTGTGTTCCACATTTGAGAACTCGCACTGAACCACAGTAGATATATAGCGTCAAGCAGTAAAACAAATTCGTACAAATGTCCGATGCGACACACTCACACAGACATGTCGACACAGTAAACTTAAGTGCAAGTCAGGGCTGTTGGCGGCAAATCAGTCCGCGTGCTGCCCGTGCGCCTCATAGAACTAGTTTTAAAAAGTGCGCAGATGTAGAAAGGTCATTCATTCATTCTTTTATTTATTCATAAACAATACAACGATTGTGTTAGAAATCATAGAAAATACACGTTGAGAACAGAGTAGAATTAAATGTCAAATATTATTACGATTTGCAGAAAATTATGTAAACACGTCACATTTGTTTGTCATAACTATAGTTTAGGCAATTTAACAACAATATTTGCATAATTAACAATGTCAAAATTATAGTACACCCATAAACTAATTATAGTAATTATATTTCCTGCTATAGGCTGTCAAAATAATAATAATAATTAAAAAGAACGGGTTGCACTCCGGGAGTGCCGGCAGAAGTGAAAACTCAATAACATTGTAACAGTTTTTCGATCAGGTCCCGTGACATCTTACGGTGTCACCCTAAAAATGAATTTGACGCAAATTTATAAACAATTATCAATTATTTAGGCGGACGGGCCGCGGCGGGCGCGTTGGGTGCGACGGGACACGGAAACACAATACCAATTTGTTTTTGCCATTGCCAAATATTTTTCAAAGCTTTATATCTTTAGGAATAACGTCTAAATTCGAACTATTCGAATTTGCAAGAACAGCAGACGGCGGTGGCGACCAAAATATCAATTTGTTTTTGCCGTTGGTAAATATTTTTCTAAGCTTTATCTCTTTAGGAATAACGCCCAAATTCGAACTATCCGAATTTTCTCAATAGCAAAACGGTGAAGGACCCGTTGGTTAAAATTACAAATTGGTTTGCAGAATATGCTATTGCAAAAAGTGTTTAACGGCTTTATACTCTTACGAATAGCGTTCAGTTTTGAATGAAGTCGAATCGGCTAGCAGCAAAAAGTGACCTCCTTCACATCTGACGTCACAAAACTCTGTCGCGTATTTAACAATTTTTCCCCATCCCAAAAAGTGCTCAGCGCCGCTAAAGAAGTTTTCACTTCAACAAATATTTAAGAGTGTTCACCTCTCAAGTGTCATAAACTCTTCCACTGCATATAGACACTGTTCTAGCAGGATTTTGTAAAGTTTTCTAACAAATATGCTAGGGCTTGTTAGCAACTTCAGTTCTGAGGGCAACTTATTATACAGAACAATACCTTGATAGCTCTCAGCGTGTTTAACCACTCTGAGCCGAGTAATAATTGACCGTGGCAGATTTTTTAGTCTAGTAGCCATCCGTAAATCCCTTTCCTCAGACGATTCTATTTCATTAAGATGTTTTATCAGGTCTTTTAGCACTACTAGAATATAAAGGCTGGGCACAGTAAGAATTCCAAACCTGACAAAGAACTCTTTACATGACGTCCGTTGAGGTACCTTCGCCATTATTCTTATTGCTCTTTTTTGCAATATAAAAGCGGATTGGACATTACATTTATTACTGTTACCCCATAGTTTGATGCTATAACGTATTTTGGACTCGACTAGCGCATGGTACACCATTTTCAGTTGTGTTCATCTCTGAGGCTTCTTATCTTAATGAGTAGCATGCTGAGCTGAGCAAGCTAGTCAACGAAGACAGTTCTTCTTTCCAGCTCAACCGAGAATCTATATGTATTCCAAGAAATTTTGCGGATTCCACTTGACCTATCTTTGTACCTTCTAGATTTATTAGCAATGATTCTTTATTTCTTGCTGTAGTTCTGAAAAGCAGAGCATTTGTCTTTTGGCAGTTCAATTTAAGATTATTGTACCATGTACTAAAAGATTCAAGCATCTTATTTACTGCCTCATTCAGTTCAAAAAGGTTGTCAGCAGAGACCAACTGCATTAGTGTCATCTGCAAAAACAACCAATTTGACACTGTGGGCATTTTTCTTGTCCATCATAATGAACACGGTATTAAAAATATTACAAAGAAATAAATACCATGATCGGTTATAGAGTGAAGCGTGTGATACTTGGAGTTCTACCTGCATTCCAGGTCTCATTATGAACTCCCTGCAAACCTAAGGTGTTTCTTGTTTAATTTTTGTATTCTATAAGTAATCTTTCAAATTATCCATTCCAGGTGTCCCACCGCAAAGGCCTGCCGCACGTCATCTACTGCCGCGTGTGGCGCTGGCCTGACCTGCAGAGTCACCACGAACTCAAGCCCCTCGAGATTTGTCAGTACCCCTTCAGCGCCAAACAGAAGGAAGTCTGCATCAACCCCTACCACTACAAACGGGTGGAAAGCCCCGTCCTCCCCCCTGTCTTAGTCCCGAGACATTCGGAATTCCCCCCGGGACATTCTCATATGCCCTTCCAAAGAACTGCAGAACCAGCTATGCCCCATAATGTGTCCTATTCCGGATCAGGATTCCCACCTTCGGCCAGTTCTGAACTCCCTGACACGCCTCCACCCGCGTATTCGCCGCCCTCAGATGATATGGAACCACCAGGGGAAGTCGCCCCAGTGTCTTACCAGGAACCGGTGTACTGGGCGTCAGTGGCATACTATGAATTGAACTGCAGAGTTGGCGAGGTGTTTCACTGCAACTCTCATGCAGTCATAGTTGACGGCTTTACAGACCCATCCAACAACAGCGATAGATTTTGTCTAGGACAACTGAGCAATGTCAACAGAAACTCCACTATAGAAAACACCAGACGCCATATAGGGAAAGGCGTGCATTTATTCTACGTGGGCGGGGAAGTTTACGCCGAATGCCTGTCGGACGCCGCCATCTTCGTGCAGAGCCGCAACTGCAACCACCACCACGGCTTCCACGCCTCCACGGTCTGCAAGATCCCGCCCGGCTGCTCCCTGAAGATCTTCAATAACCGCGAGTTCGCGCAGCTGCTGTCTCAAAGCGTTAATCATGGCTTCGAAGCGGTGTACGAACTCACGAAGATGTGCACGATCCGCATGTCGTTTGTGAAAGGATGGGGGGCGGAGTATCACCGCCAGGACGTCACCTCGACCCCCTGTTGGATCGAGATCCACCTCCACGGCCCGCTACAGTGGCTGGATAAAGTCCTGACCCAGATGGGGTCGCCGCACAACGCCATCTCGTCCGTGTCCTAGCTGAACGCCCACCTTCGACCCCACCGTATGTATTTCGTTTCGTATTACTCGTGCGCCCGTTTGACGTACGCAAATTGCCATCGTATTAGTGCATTTTTAACGCGAACATTTTGTACATTTGTACAGTCTTTTATTTACTTTTTGTATCATTTTATTTCGCGCAATTATTTACACATTTAATTACTACATGTAGGTATCAGTTGCTGTAGACAATACTTCGATGAATGACTTTCGTAAGCTCAGTATTTCAATCTTTATTGACAGTTAAACTTAATAAGGATTACCACATTGCAATTAAGGTACAAATTTAATAAAAAAATATGTGATTCGAATGTGCAAAAGTAATCGCAAATGTCAGACGTATTTCATAATATAAGACTCACTGTCATTATGTAGTAGCATGTTTAAAGTGAATTTGTGTATGTTTGTCGCTATTTTAAATTGTAATTATTATATGTCTGAACTATTCATTGCTCGAGTTAGAATTTTGCTACAACATAGTATATATTTTCAGCAACATTTTCACATTTGGCTCTTGATCAAACAGGAACCTTACGTACCAGGCTTTTGTTCGTCATCTATGTAGTCAGTATTTAAGTCCACAATGCCTTCAATTAAAAGACAACAGCGTCAAGGTTTGCATAAAAAACAAACTGATAGGTACAAGCTAACGAAAGTTCATGTGTCAAAAAGTCACGGTTTATGCTTTGCTCCAGCCAGCCGTCATCTTCTTTGATAGAACGATATGGCTATCGGCGCGAGTAGATTGACAAAGCTTCAATCCTTTTTCAAATTAAGCTCAAAGTAAGTGTCCAAGTCGTAAGTCAACTAAGTGTAATTGTTATTATAAATATAAAGACATAAAGTAAGGAATAATTATACTCTTAAATGTTTATGACAAGATAGATATTATCTATGTACATAATGCTCTATGATGGTATTTTTTTAAACATGTCCAAATTTATTGCATGGAATCATGCATGCTTTCAAGGTAAATCGGTGATATTATCATATATATACGGATCGTATGTTATTTTAAGACATAATTTTGTAAGAATATACGTATATGTTCGTAGCTTAGAAGGAAATGCAGTTTTATGTCTATGTATCTTGTATGACTACAATATTTATACAATGAACTGAATGTTTAATCATCTACCGGATTGGCTTCCAAGATCGAGTCCACAACAAAACGGGCACGCTGAAGGTATGCTCGTAAGGTTTTGCCGAAGGGTTTTATCTATTTGCGTGCAAATGTCGATCCTGGGTTGGCTTACATTACATATTCACGAGAGTTGTCCCTCGCGTAAAGACGCTGTTTGAATTAATTATACTTTGTATAAATAATGTAAAAAACACAAGTTTTATAGTTAATAAGGGATACGTGTTCTGTGTGTGTTATAATTATTCAAAACATAAATGCAAAAATACACTTCGTATCGGACTCCTTTGTAGCAGCTTATCAGCTGCCGACTTAGAAAAGACACTCATCGATGTACTTCGTTACACACAGGTTATGCCGTTCTCTTTCGAATACAATAACAGTTTTTCATTATCATCATCAGCCTATATAATATCCGGTCCACAGCTCAGGTCACAGGCCTCCTCATTGATAAGGTGGAAGAAATAACACAGTTTTAATTATAACGAACCTGTTAGCATAGTTCACGTCTATATTGATAAAACTAAATTGAAAAAAAAACAACAACATGGGCGAGTTTTTGTAAATTAGAGAATCATCTTGGATTTTTATAGCGGTATATTTTACACTAGCTTCCGCCCGCGACCTCGTCTGCGTGGACCCTGGATAAAAACTATCCTATATTTTAATCCAGGCCACAGACGAGACTTAGACTATGTTCAAGCAAACATCCAGACATCTAAACATCCAAACTTTCGTATTTATTATATTATATATAATATTAGAAGGATTATGAAATCAATAAATAAATTGTCCAATAATGTAAACATTGACATGAAGAGTAATTATTTTCTTCAAGCAGTGCCTCAAGTGCGTCAACAAAAAAAAATCGTATTAATGATTGGCACCCGGGTTTTACAATTACAATATACTCAAGTTTGGCATTAATCCTTTAAAGTTTAATTAGTAAATCTATATTGCTTTGAACTTTATTGACCTTGGTATTTTCAGTGACATATTTTCGCTATTGCTTCAAGAAAAATTTGGAAACAAACACTTAGTAGTGGTGGTAGATGTGATAATCATATTGTTATTTACGTAAATTCCGAGCATACTTTATTTTCGCATGAACATTCTAATGAAAGACTTACTTGGAAAATTGATGTTTTAAAAACATAACCCTCCTTCTGGAGCTGTCGGGTAAAAAAATAATTCAGCTTATATTAGAGATATATTGCAAAAAAAACCGTGAAGAAGTCATTTTCGTCGTTATTTGTATGGGCGTACAGTCGCCATCACATACATCTGAGCGGTCAAGGTGTTCACAAACATCTGAACACGACGTTATTGTCAAAGCCATAGAGTGCATGTTCAGATATTTTTGAACAACCTGAAGAGTACAGTGTATGTGACGCTGACTGTACCATAACGATATCATGCATATTTTGTTTGCAATGGATTGTAACTAAAACGTTATTCTTATTTATTGCGTCGAGTTTAATCAAAAATATCTACGAGTATTTTAAAATAGAGCTAAGGTCCTGTAAATTTGGGATTGTCACGTGAGGCAATATTTATGAACGTTTTCTAAACTAAAACATCGATATTCCTCGTCGAGGATGACGTCCCTCCTTTCATATATTATTCCCGTATGTTCAATAAAAAAGACAATTAAAGTATGCGATTTAACAATTAAGGTGCCTAATAGGACGTGCCTCGAAAATTCTTATTACATTAAATAGTTTAATGTTACTGTTAACAAATTATGCATTCTAAGGAGAACAATATATGCCTTATTGTTACTTACAGTCGCCATCAGATATATCGGAGCGGCCAAAGTGCTCACAAATATCTGAACATGTCTCTATTATATTTGTGAACAATATATGCCTTATTGTTACTTACAGTCGCCATCAGATATAGCGAAGTTCTCACAAATATCTGAACATGTCTCTATTATATTTGTGAGCACTTTGGCCGCTGCGATATACTGCGACTGTATAATAGAACTAAAATTAATTATAAATTGTGCATTTTCGAAAAACTAATAGGATCGTCGTGTAGTGTAGGTATACACTTTTTACGTACATCCATAAGTTACTATACCCTATTCCATATTCGATTAGAATAATCGTGCGTTAATGATCAAGCAAAACCATTTTGAAACGCTAAAACATTATCATTGTTATGTTTGAAAAGCACAGTAAAAATTGAACAATATTTCCCTTTAATATCCTAGATAAGCGAACAACCGTAGACATATTTGTCCGTTAAAATTCTAATGTTATATTGAATGAGTATAGACGATTAACATTTTTATAAATATTTTGTGTAGGTACAGTCAGCAGCAAATATAGCTACGCGAGTCAAGTGCTCGAAAATGACCTACACACGACTCTAATGTCAACAGAATAAGGACTGTCTAGATCATTTTGAGCGTGTTATTTTTCTACTTCTACTGCTGGCTGTACCATGCAGTACTAGTACAACATATTTATATATATACAAGGAAGAGTAGAGAGATTTTGAAATTGAAAGACAATCTCCATTAGATAGAACACCACAGAGCTCTAACACTATACTTATATGAATCAAGTGGCTACAGTCATGCTTGTGTTTGTAAGGATATTACACTTATTATATTCTAACCTGATGCTCTCTACGTGACGGCTCCTTTTGTGTCAGGCGTCAGAGAGGATCACGTCAGATAATTATGAAGCCGGTTTAATTGTATGATCAAATGAAGGTGTTTTTTCGTCAAAAGTTTCATTCAAATTCAATTAAAAAGTCATACGGAATATATATGAATTTAATGTCTTTACTAAAAACTGTGTCTTTCGCTGCTATTCTCTAAGCCCGGTGTACAGTACTACAGTTCAGTGTTTGACACCAAATCGGGACGTCATATGTCAAAAATAAAGATAAAATTGATCTCAAAGTATATTAAGAGCTATAGTTCCTGAAGACGTCCCAGCGCCTAACTAGCGATAGTGAAATTGTAATGAATATTAATACGATAATGTATTTTGTAGATGTGTTGTGAAATCAATTTAATGAATGTGTACCTATTGAATTTATGTCATTCTCAGAATCGCTATAATTCTTATACTGAGTGATGTTTATGTAGTTTGCCTTCATAAAAAGTACCTACATAAAGTATTTCAAAGTAATTAACGACTGGGAGTGAAATATCTATATAGGGCCGACGTCTAATGAGGAGGTACGGGACGTGTTTTAACACAAACAACAATAAAACTTAATGTTATGATGTTGGGTCAGTCAACTCTTTCTTGTTGCCATGGTTACGAATCCTCGAAACTTTAAAACCATGATTTTGTGGTGTTTAAATCCACCAACCACGAGTTTTTGTGATAGTCGTACATTTTATATGGGGCTACTCCTATAAAGGTTACGGAGTCCATATTATATATGCACATTTTGTTCACTGCCGTGCTTCGCTTAGTGTCGTTATCCACCAGAGATGTGCTTGGTTGGGCTTGACTGCTAGTGTATTACTTGTAGGAAAAGTCGGCTTAGTACATCCTAGTGGATACTGACGCCCAAGATAGAATAACAACAGGAAAGAGTTAGCGGCACAGTCTCATTCAGGCAAGCTTAAGACTGGCAGCGTCGGCCCTTGTTATTATTGACTGCCCAGTTGACACTGAGAGGGCGACAAAGTAATAATTACAAACCTCAATCATCACCCAGGAGTCTACACTAAATATCGCGTAATAATATGTGAAATTATAAAAATAACTTTGACTTAACTACATGAAGCAAAAAATACAAACTTTAACAGCCGATATTTTTTGATTGACAGATTAGACATCATTTTGAAGGTGTGGTAAATGTTAAAAATATATAACGATCAAAAATGACATAGATCTCTTAAGATTTACAAGTAAGGTGACAGAAAGTTGATAATGATCAGAGATCGGAATTTTGACGTCATTGCAATAATATGATTAATATGGATATTATTCCGAAAATGTCAAACAAATGACGCCGAAAGTCCGATATCTGGTAATGATGTAGGCATTTGTATTAGCATACACGATAAAGTTGACCTATTACGAAGTATGTTATAACAATATTATTAATATGACAATTATAAAAACTGCACTACAAACTTATATGCCTACGCTACCGCTAGGAGATCATCTAGACCATAAGTACCTAGGTTCTACAATTAAAGACTGTTTAAAACAATCCAAGCAACAATTACTAAATTACACCTTCAGCCACACGGAAAATTTGAAGCTGTAAGGGATACCTACCGTTTTTTTCTTCAAGAAACCATGGCATTGATTTTTGAGTTAATACATGCTTTTTGAAGATTCCCTTAAGACGAGATCACCCCTGTAACGCAGTGGAAGTATACAAGATTGTGGTACCACATACACCTATTTATTCAGAAAAATATGGCATGTTATAAATTATAATGTGCCTTCAAATATGTATTCCCGTCCTGAACTAGCAGATTTCTATAACGAAAACAACAGTTGCGTTGATTGCAAGTCATAATAATACCTACGCACAATTTTACAAATAAATACAAAATATTCATCATGAAAGTATAACAAACTCGCAGACCTTAATGTTATATTCAATACAACACATTTATCTATTAATATTTACCATTTTAGCCACACTGTTAGCTTACAAACGATTGTACAGTTGTCGTGGATAAAGGTGGGGATTTACTGAAATGTATAAATTCGCACCAAAAAGTATTTATTTATTTGCGGTGGTGTATTAAAACTGTGCGTAACTGTATAAAACACGGTATATTAATTACCATCATGTTCATTAATGTTTAATGTGGATATACCTATACGTGTTTGTAATTTGACACAAAGGCCGAGCATAAAGAGCAGCATGCATTGACAGATCACAATCACGAACATAGAACACACGATGCGAGGAGCCGTGGTGTATCGCTTTACTTTTGCTAGATCTGTATCAATGTTACATATTATTTGTTATTGAAAAATATGTTGTTTTGTAATTTTTATTCTGTTATAAGTAACACCTTATATTATTTAAGAGTGCCTTAGAACAATGTATGCCTTATGTTTTTTTTACTATAGATATAGGTAAATATTATAGTATCAACAGTTTGATTGATCCGTAATAGGTATAAATCTAGTGCCTATCAAAATAGTCAACGAGTGTATGCCTTACTTTTAATAGGTACGTATATTGTAGTCAAAAATATATTTTGTGCATTTTGACACAATCAATACATTGTGCAGATTTGCTCCTTCTATACGTACGTTAGCTTCTAATTAGGGCTGTTACGAATATTAATCATTTTAAATATTCGCATCAAACGATGCGAATGTTTTGCGAATGCGAATATGTGCAAGTCGTGGCGTGTTTCGCCCGCGCCGGCCGCCTGCTGCAGAGACGCCGACTTGCGCCATGCGCCAAGTTCGCCAACCCGTATCACGTGATTAATTTTGACCAATAGAAAGCACTTTTACTTGGGTGGTGACTTGTGATTGCTTTTATGCTTGTGATTGTGAAAACGATTAAAAAGTGATTACGTACGTTGAGTTTTTAGTGTGCTTCCTTAATATTCGCATTCGCACATTCGCATTCTAAATATTCGCATCCGCGAATGTAATACAACTGACATTCGTGACATCCCTACTTCTAATGGTATGCCGTGAAATAAAATGTTTTTTTTTTTTAAATTTATCATTGAAATTTAATGCGGATTATTATGTTTTAATTTAGTATTTTGTAGTAGAGATATAAAGTTTTGTACATAACGTATATGTATAATGGTGTGGTAATTGTACTCGTTCGTGGCATGGTCGTTGTTATGTTATAAGATTGTTTTTGGTTACGCGTTTGGATTGGATTTGGTGTTTTTATTTTGTATCCCGGCTTTGATAGCTCTGCTATTTTGACAAACAGACATGAAAGTGGGGATATGTCTTCTTTTGTCATATATTGCAAATTGAATTTTGCCTTTATGAGTGAGACAGCGTAAGAAATCTATCTATCTGATCTTGTTTTCATCAAAACTCCACTGAATATCGCATAATTCGCTGTTTCATTGAAGTTAAACAACTTACAAATGTATATAGCCCAAATGCCAGTCCAAGCTTAGTGTTTGGATTGTGACAGTAATCGTGCGCAAGATTGTGAATGTCTAAATAAGCATAAAAGTTTAAGAGTTATTCGACACATTTTTAGCCAAACAGGGCTTCAAAATGTCTACACCTTAACTGATACAATCAGCCAAGACTAAATCATAAGTGAGTCGATAAAACTATTTTGACGATAAATGTTTGTCACTATCGGTCGGTGTAGTTCGTTGTTTACATTCTGAAAAACGTCTTGAAAAGCCTGATTTGATGAAAGTGTCTCGGATTGGAGCCTTTAATATTACGGTGTACAAAATGAACGACTATTTGAATTAAGTTCTCGCTAAAATAAGTTAGTGTAAGTGCAAAGATGCCATCTGTAATTTTTATTCATCTCCGTTAGGGAATAAATTTTCTTTTATTAGTTGCGTGTTATCCTTTCCTGCACCCTTCGCGAACATGTACGACCACTGCACAGTATACGACGAGGTGTAAAGTAAGCTATACCCATTTATGTTATACGTACATATATATATATATAAATAAATAAATAATAAATATTTTGGGGACAATCTTACACAAATCGACCTAGTCCCAAACTAAGCAAAGCTTGTACCTCCTATGGCTTCTAGACGACGATATACATACTTATATAGATAAATAGGTACTGAGATGTATACATAGAAAACATCCATGACTCGGAACAATTATTCGTGCTCTTATATATTATATGCATAGGTATTGATAACCAAGCAGTAGTCGCTTGCAATTTGTGAACCTTGGAAATATATTACACTACATAGCCGCGTTGCCTAGCGACCTTTAACTATACAGTATGTAAGAGAACGAAAGGCAAAGCTGATACCTGGTTGATGGTAAAGTGGAGTATGTTGTAATAAAATAACATACTTTTTATTAGACATTTTAGATTTGTCACCTTGTTATTACTATTTTGAAAGAGGTCAGGTTAAATCACTTATTGGACTTTTTTCTTTAAACTTCAAGTCGAGGTTTGACGTTCGTGTGTCAGATAAAAATCTAGATATAAATTCAAGTTAAAAATACTGATAATGCCTTTGAACTTTTCTGCGGAGGAACTTGTGGATATGATCCTTGTTTACGGAGAGTGTAGGAGTAACGGGAATGCCGCTCTTCGTCTGTACGCGGAGAGGTTTCCCGCACGAAGGCAACCCAACAACGCCCGAGTGAGCGTCAATGCGATTATCCGTCTACGAAATAACAACCCGCCGGTGCCGATTAACCGAGGAGGGCCTCAACTACTTCACTTGAGAGAGGAAGAGCAGGTATTGGACCATTTTCACAACCAACCGGGTTCTAGTACCTACGAGACGTTTACGTACAGGCCGACACATCGAACTGCGTCGCATTTAATATGTGGAGACTTTAGCTGTATAAAACTATCAGCTGCATTTATGACATTATGACATTTATGTAATTTTATTAGTTGTCATTGATAAGATTGTAAATAAATAATACAGGAGGTTATAAAATAGGTAATGGTTATTTTTTTCACTAAGTAGGTACTATAAAAAGATGCTAAATTTACATAAGCCCGGCACCATAATCATATATTTATGGTCTAAACATTAATGGGTCTCTTTCTTTGCCTTTCGTTCTGTTACATCCATATCCATCCATACTAATATTATAAATGCGAAAGTGTTTGTGTTTGTTTGTCCGTTTTTCACGGCAAAACGGAGCGACGAATTGACGTGATTTTTTAAGTGGAGATAGTTGAAGGGATGGAGTAGTAGTAACATAGGATAGTTTTTATCCCCGTAATCATCCCCTAAGGGGGTGAGATGGGAGGTAAAAGTTTGTATGGAGCTGCGATATAAACGAGTACCACGCGGACGGAGTCGCGGGCAGAAGCTAGTACTGTATAAGTATTGTAGGGTAGTCCCTGATAAAATCTGCTAAAATGTAAATGCTCGAAGAATGTTTGCTTGTTTGGCACCTCAAACGTTAATCGCCTTGTCGACTTGCGTGCGATCTGAAAAACTCAAGACTTAAGTTTTTATTTTATTTTCATAGAAACCATAATAACACTTCCATAATTTTAATGTTAAATGAAAGAGTATGATGGACTGAGCTACATTCATTCACAGAGCTCATAATTGTGTTTTTTTTAGCGAGATATGTATGTGGGTAAGGAAGGACCAATTTCTTGGCAAGCTTAACTCACTCAATTAAATTTTCTATGAAAGTTTCCGTTGTGACACGAAAATTAACTAGGTACCTTATACAATTCTTGGTAATTTTTTATGTCACAACGGACCTTTTTTCACTTCTTCGGTTTGTATGGCTAACTACCGACTAACCAGGATAATTACTGGCCAAGAATTCAGTTCTTACCCATGTTCGTAAACACGAGTTGGGCTTTTGATACAGCAGATCATTCGATACTTTTAAGAAAATTTGTATATTTATCGAGTAGCCTGTGAGACTCCACGTCCATACTTATAGTCCAGGCAATGAACTGACAACTTGTATGGAAAAAATGACAATTTTGGAAATAATTTATAATAGCTTATTTTTTATGTAGGTATAACGGATACATTATCAATTAAATAGTTACCCAGCGACAAAATCCGACAAAATTTCAGACATCGAAAAAATGATAAGTTAACTGGCTTCTAAAAAGTCAGTAAAAATATTAATAAATGTTTTTGTCCTTATTTTGGTTCATTTACATTTGCTCTATAATATTCAGGATAAATCGTACAAAAAAAGATAATAAATGCTTCATTTAAATCTAAGTACATAATTACTTCCGGGTGGAAAGTTTGTCGGATTCTTGACTAAATCATCTTAGAATATCATTTTCAAATGAAATCAACAAAAAAAACGCTATTATAAATTAATGTTTTTCAAAACCGTATTTTGCCTGGAGTAAACACATTCATTGCCCAGAATCGCTACGCGCTACGCTCGTAGCCGATCCCGTGGTTTTCCTCGTATGTAGCGGAAAGCGACTACGATGGTCTGACGCATATGTGTCGTCATGGGCCCTGAATGGGTTAAAGGTTAAGGCAGGTCGGAGTAGGTTACATGTACGACGACGAGCGAAGCGAGGAGGAGTGTTAGGTAGAATTGCGACCCTTTTTAGTGTTCCGTACCAAAATTGGTCCAACGGAACACTTATGCGATCACTCGGAGGCTGTCCGTCTGTCACAGCCAGTTTTCTCGAAGACCGTTTGACATACTCGTAGGAAGCTTGTGCAATTTTTTTGTTTGTATAAAGTGTGCGTGAGCGTGTGCTACACTTATTTGGCTTGGTTGAACACCGGCTTCACTAGGTTTTTCGTAATGCTCTATCTTTTTTCTTGGTCTGAGGTTATCGCTCGCGGATTCGACAAATTTAAAGTTATTAACACAACACAGTAAAGTAAAGTAAGTATCTAGACAACATACAACAATAAGTGGCAGTGGGCGGGGCACATTGCACGTAGAACCGATGATGGCCATTATGGCGGAAAGGTTCTCGAGTGGCGACCACGTACCGGAAGGCACAGCGTGGGTAGACCCCCTACATGGTGGACCGATGACCTGGCCCCGTATAATGGTCGGCCTTATCACGCAGCGCCAGTGACGGACGCTCTATCTTGTCACTTATCGCGTAATAAGGCAGACCATGATACGGGGCCTGGTAAAGGTCGCGGGAGTCCGCTGAATGCGGGTGGCGCAGAACTGGTCATTGTGGCACTCTTTGGGGGAGGCCTATGTCCTGCAGTGGACGTCTTTCGGCTGATATAATGATGACCAGGGAGCGTACATTTCATGCCGATGACAGGCGTATGACGTCAAGCTACATACAGGATGGAAAAAGTTTGAAAAGAGCAACGGCATAACGAACGTTTATTTATCCGTACCCAATAATGGAAAATGTGATTAATCAATGATTAATCACTGTTATCTAATCAACCTCTTCCGTTTAAGTAGATCTAATATATTGACACTTGAGACGGACATTGAAAGAACTTTATCTGATATTGTCACATCAAAGTTTACTCTTTGTCACAAATAGGAGACATGCGGAAACAACATTTCAGTTAAATTTAATAAGATCAGGAAACTTAATGCTTTGCTAGTGGCCTAGGTCGCCATGGAGGCTATAACATTATTGTGCCAAATAAATCCATGTTTAGTTATAGATAATAAACAAATTTATTGTTCCTGCTGTCAGCAAAGTTTGCCACCAAAAGCAAGCAACAACAAATTACATTTGCGAACAATAAAACACAAAAAACATGAGGAACATAAAGAAACACAGTTTGATTTTAACATGGACTTGACCAATTTCATGATAGCATCGATAGACACGTTGTTGTGGCCTATGTGTAATTAAAAATAAAATAAAATATTAGTTACTAAATACTTTTACTGTTACTAAGTCGTGTCACTTCGTTTTTTGAAACCGGCATGAAATGTACGCTCCCTGATGATGACGCATCAATATCGATGAATATTTTGGATTTTGTAATTAAACGATTCAGTGAGAACTAAAAAAAAAATACTATTGAATCTTCTTATATGCGGTTTTGTTTGGGTTACTAAAACACACAAATAACACTATGCTTAATAATGGCTTCAGATTTCAACACTACAAGCAGCTTTTGGTGTTCTATATTTTAACAGTTCTACAATATTGTCTACTCTATTTGGTTAAAATCAAGAAACAAAATTAGCATCAACGTACGAGGTTCTTTATTTGATTTAAAATTGGAATACCGAGCTGTAGTGGTGAATCGTGTTGTTGTGTTGTGCCGTATACTATTCAAGTTTGAGAGCTTGCTGCGAAAATTTTGAACCCGACACCTAAAAAAAGGCGAGGACCTAAAACATTAAAATGACGATATAGAAATATATTTTTTGTTGAACTCCATTCAATAAATCAAGCAGTTTAGTTAGTAGTAGTTAGTTTCAAAATCAGGAGATAAAGTATGAATAATTTAAATTAACTGAATGTACGGAAGTTACGGAACACTAATTGCTGAGTTCCGACTCGCACTTGGCCGATTTTTTTTCAAGAATATACTTAGCGAAAGCTAGTCCGAGCGGAGGGCAGGAAATGATTATAGACAAAAGATAATTATGCGAAATGTATGTTAGACAAAATGTGTACAAACTAAAAATTAGGTAGAATTAAATTAGGCAAAATAAAATTGGGTAAGCGAGCTATTATGCGAAACAAGCTTAGTCTAAATAAAATTAGGCAAACCAAAAATTGGCAAAACGTTGTTTGGCCAAACAAAGGTAATCCTATTTATAAATATTTCAAACGCGATGTACCTATATTGCTCATGAATAAAGAATTGAATTAAATAGAATTAAATTGACGCGGGCCGCACTTCTTCATATTTTGTGACTTTAATCAGCAATTTCAAAATTCTGAATATAACGACCAGAACAAAACAGAGCTATAACCACGAACTCCGAAATTCGAAGTTCCGGTGTATCCATTTCTATCGCACTCACAGTCTCACAGTACTATCGAGTGAGATGCATGTATGCGAATTTCGAGTTTCATTTTTCGTGGTAGCGCCGCAGGCAGGGAGGCTCGCGGGCCGCAAGTAAGGAGCTGGCGGGTCGCCGGTTGCCGACCCATGACGTAAAGCATTCGCTAGTATGTAATATATAAACTCACGCTCACTTCGTTCGGGAAAATTTAGACCCTGGTCATAGAATCTACTATTTTCACTACTAGTGCCAGTAGTCCCCGCGCTGGTCCAGTGCGGGCTGGGGACTTCACATACACCTTGTAAATTAAATCTTACATCAATGTAATTAAGATTGTCAAGGAAAACTATCTGTACGTAGTATATACCTGGACATGACTTCGATCCGACAATTCCAACTGAATCTGTAACATCTATCCATGAGTCAGTCAGTACTCATAATTGGTATTCAACGCGGAACCGCTATCACCGACCTTGCGTAAGTACTGCGAACTGGCGCATTCATAAGCCCTAAGGCAAGGAAATCGGGTTTGGTGCTTTGTTTGATAGCATAATCTAAAATAGGTACAAGATGATTATTGATGTTACAAGGACTGATACTTAATTAGATGTGATATGTAGAAAATAAAGCGCTTATTTATTACGACATCTCAAAAAATACTATATATTCAATTATTTAGCACTGCATCATACCTACATGAGGAAAATTGTAAGCGACGTTTAGGTTAAAAGGACCCTTAGGCGGTCGTCACACTGCGCCGCATCAACGGACGGAGGTGCGGAGCTGCATACAAATTTCGCCGGACGGAGGTGCGTTGCAGTGTGTCGTACCACACGGAATTTATATACAAACTGAGGTACTTGCATACAACGAGAAACGCACCTCCGTCCGGAGAGGCGTAGCAGTGTGACATCCACCTTGTAACATTCCGAAGTCTGTAAATTAAATTAAGTAGGAGTTCTATTCTGGCGCTGTAAAATTAGATATAGGTACATAGGTAGGTATTCACGACGTATCGAAATGATAACGATGCTCTTGCTCTCGAATAACGAAGGTAGCAATTCTATAGGTAAAGGGTAAATGTAGAGCACCACAGAATATCAACTCTCGCTTGTATCTGGAGCAGCCCAACTCGGGTAGTACCTTCATTTACAGAAGACCGCAGCCATAATAACACCTCTAGGCTGTATGTATACTGTGGGTTCGTATTTCTGAAGGTGAGGTGAGTTAAGGTCACCAGAGCTTCCGAGGATAGCTGTATTGAGAGTAAGGGACATGCATTTGTTTCTAGCTGTCAATACAACGAATCTTCAAATCAATAAAGGATCGACACTTCGACAGCGTGCTTGTCATTATTCTGTATTCGCAAGCGGCCATGGGCTACGATGTCTGTTCACCATCAGGCAGGCCGTATCCTTCTTTGCCACCGTCGTAATATTAAAAAACACAGAGTCGGACTCAGGACATCATCATCATCATCATCATATCAGCCGAAAGACGTCCACTGCTGGACATAGGCCTCCCCCAAAGAGTGACAAAGTGACCGGTCCTGCGCCACCCGCATCCAGCGGACTCCAGCAACCTTTACCAGGTCATCAGCCCACCTTGCGGGGGGCCTACCCACGCCGCGCCTTCCGGTACGTGGTCGCCACTCGAGAACCTTTCCGCCGCAACGGCCATCGGTTCTAGGTGCTATGTGACATATAATAATAATAACCATTACTAGAGATCGGAAATTCGGGAGCTTTTATACCTAAACTTCGGCCCCAGTACCTACACCGCGTTGTTGTTGAGTAGCATGGAGGCGGACTCAATTAAATTTTACTATTAAATTTCCAGGGATTTCCCGGAATACCGAAAATTAGGATAACATGAACAATACGTATTAAAGTATTTAAATAAACTATTTTAGTTGTTCCTATTTACAAAATATTATTTAATTCACATATTCATTTAACTAACAGTTAGATAACATCAAACCAAAATTGTTTTGTAACTTTTATTAAAAATAATGGTACAAACGTAAGTATCTCTGTTAAATCAATAAATTAAAACAAATGTACATAGCCACACAAAAGTGAATAGGTAATCAACCTACAGCGACACACGTGGTATTTTTGCATTTCCGTCCTTGTCTAATGTATGTCGTTAAAACTGTTTACCAACGTGTATGTTGACAAAAATCGCTGAAAATAGTCATAACCTAAAAAAAAGGTAGGCTTTACATAATGCTTTATACAATCCCGGAACTTACATAATTAAAATATTATTTTTAAGAAGCCGACTCCATACTTGCTTCGCTTTTTCCGGGATTTTGCTAGGTTTAGGTATAAAAGCTCCCGAATTTCCGATCTCTGACCATTACCCATATCTCATCCACCATACCATACATCCAGTTATCTATCCATTTCACCCACAATAGCTCCAAGGCCTGTGGAATCGGTTCACGGATATCTACCAATGTACCCGAGAATGGGTTCTAGCACATCACATTGAACTTGTCTCCAAAGGGCCTCTACGTGTTGGATCTATACGCACGCCTTCCAAGTTCTGTGAATTTAAACCGGAGATACATAATAATAATCATTTTTATTCATTCACACATATGTTTACAGTAACACCATATATAACTTATGTGATTACATTCTTACGAACCATGAGGATTTTTCTTCATTCGAATTTAAGCCATGTACTAGTACACCGCCGAGCACTCGGACGTTTACCTTAACGTTATAATAGTTATTTGTGTCACAAGGGAGCAAAATAGTATATTTACGGCGGTCATTGAATCCTGAACGTAGCGAGGGATAGATACAAGTGTCAACGCCCGAGACGAAAATAATTTTGCTACTAAGTGACACATACTATTTTTCACACCGACTATGAAGAAATTTAAAAAAGATACTGTTAAAGTTAATTAAGAAGTTTTAATAAGTTTTCTTGGTTTTTATTACAAATTTTTAAATAACACGAAAAATTAATAATTAAAAAAAAAGACCGGGTTACACTCCGGGAGTGCCGGCAGAAGTGAAAACTTGCGAATTGCTTTATTTAAAATAAAAACCTCCCCCTCCAAAGCCCCCCTCCCCCTTCTCCCACTCTCCTCAACTCCCCCTCCCCAACATTAAATGAAGGCAAACTAATATCTGTCAGTGGTAAACCCCAAATAATGTACATGCCAATGTATAAATTAAATAAAAACCGGCCAAGTGCGAGTCGGACTCGCGCACGAAGGGTTCCGTACCATTATCTAAAAACAGTAAAAAAAAAAAGTTTGTTGTATGGGAGGCCCCCTTAAATATATATATTTTTTTTGTATTTGTTATAGCGGCAACATTTGTGAAAATTTCAACTATCTAGCTATCGGTTCTTGAGATACAGCCTGAAAAAAAAAACGTTTGTTGTATGGGAGCCCCCCTTAAATATTTATTTTATTTTGTTTTTAGTATTTGTTGTTAATAGCGGCAACAGAAATACATAATCTGTGAAAATTTCAACTAGCTATCGCGGTTCTTGAGATACAGCTTGGTGACAGATAGACGGACGGACATCGAAGTCTTAGTAATAGGGTCCAGTTTTTACCCTTTGGGTACGGAACCCTAAAAAGTAGCTTGAACAGAAAAGTAGCGTTTTGATCCCTCTCTTCGTGGAGCAAAACTTACTTTTCTGAATGAAAGGTGTGAAAAAAAATATAAATAAACAAAAACAAACTCATAATTCTCATAAACAACTTTAAGAAGAAAAAAGGCACAGTTTCAATCTTAACACTACCTATTCATACGATATGAATGCTAAAACTTTACATAATAAGTACACCTATACTGTCAGCAAATATGTCCATGCCGTCGGCTTCTTGCATTATTATGGTTTACTCCTCTACTACTACTCGTGCGCTCGCCGGGCACCGCAGATTGTGCTAGAGTTGACATTCTGCTTACCTTACCTATATAATTGCTACCTTAGTTATTCGAGAGCAAGAGCATCGTCATCATTTTGATGCGCAGTTAATATAAATGTAAATATATGCTGAGGTTAGATTATTTAAAGTAAAATTTGACATGGTCCTACCACCCTTACCTATGTTTAATCAATTTTTCGTCACGTTTTAAATTCCTTATAAACGGCTGCAGATAGGCAAACGCTATGGAATATTAAGATTTAAGATGAATGCTTTTTCCGCCCACCGCTGTGTGGGACATCGCTGTAACGCATCAGCTTATCTGATAATCACGCGTCGTAGGCTAAGAGCTAGGTGATTTTTATCTGACTGGCAGACCATTAAGCGCGACACCACCTAAAATAGTCTTGAGCTTTACTTAAGTATATTAAAATGAATTACTTATTCTTGTTCCTGCATCAAAACTTTGCCATTTCATTCGAAGGTAAGTACCTATGCTTGCAAAGTTGTGCACACGTGCACAGGTGTGTTTCGAAAATATGCTTTATCAGTGTGATATCCTTCAATATTTATAAATAGACAACGCTGTATAGGTAACAGTATGCTCCTTCTACCTACTGGTAGACTTATTTAAATCTAGTACTTACCTCTAGCACCAATGTGGGATACCTGCCAACTAGGACATCAAATTCTTTCTCTAATTAAGCCCAATTCATAAGCTCTAAATATGGTTGCGAATACACGGTTAAAATTGCTGGTTAACTCAGGATCACGGCGTAGTCGCTACAGTACCTATAAAAATTTATAGTCATTTACATATTTTTGTTATACTAAGACGGTGGCAAATAAGCATTGAATGTTGCCAATATTTCGTGACCACTATTCTGTAACTTCTGTTAAACCTCAAAAGTTCAAATTTATTTATTTGCAGAAAATAGTGTACAATAAGATCAAATTTCGATCAACTATTTAGCCACATGCAGCATGCAAATAATATAAAATTACTAATTAGGTACCTATTTACCACATTTAAATAATTAACAATTCATCTAATTATTGGTCCATTACCAGTGAGTTTTATATGTCAAGAAATCGTTCATTGCATAAAATCTTTTTTCAAGTAACCAATTATACCTATAATTTTGCATGCATCATCGCATGAGCGCGTTCCGAATAACTGCCCAGTTTTCCAACAGGAAAGTTTAGTTGTTCCTCAATTGTACAAACTATTTACTTATATAGCACCTTCAAATTTGCACGGACATCTCGGTGCGCGAGTCTGACTCGTTTGACCGGTTTTTTTTTTCGTTGTATGCCTGCTCAGGTAAAATGGTATGTACCTATTCTACTTGGCTCTTAGACTATCCTGTAAACTGGTTGCTCGGCCTTGCACCGCTCTGTGGGTGTCTTCGATACATGCATAATGATTATGCTACATGCCGCGCATTCCTTCAATTGGACCACTAGGTATAGTTGTCACACTGTAAGGGAACGAATAATTTAATAAGCAAAAGTACGACAACACACAGCAGGCATAAAAGTACACGACCATAGCTGCTAGTAAAATAGTGCATTACTACAGAGGCCGGGTTGCCGGCAGAGTATGTACCTACATGTAGACGGCCGAGCGTGCGAGGTCGGATAGTTATGAGGCTGGCAACCCCTTTTCACGCTGAGGTATGTATAGTGCTTTTCTGAAACATGCAAAATAAAATGAAATAAATAAAAAAAAACTCCAAGTAATCAAACTTTAATTTTCATGGCTGAACTCCGTGATGCTGTGCCACAAATTCTGGAATGGAAATAAAAAAATACCATCTGGCCTGCAACTTTGTATGAAATGCCATTACGGATCTCTCGTCTCGCTGCGCCCGAAACGCGACACTTCGATGCCCACTATGAAAAACACAACGTCAATATTTCACTGCATGTTTGAGAAATAGTACATTACTGCAGCCGCCGGGAAAGAAGGGCTTGCCGGAGTAGGTATAGACGGCCGACCGTAGGGAGGTTGGATAGTGATACGAAGCCGGCAAGCCCTTTTCACGGCTAGCCATGTATAGTGCTTTTCTCAAACATATGCAATTAATTAAAAAATATAAATATCAACCACAAATATAAAATCCAGCTACACGACAAAAGACTTAATTAAGTCGTCCGTATTATGCGTGTGTAGTGATAGAATAGAATATTATGGGTTTCCTAAAATCATTTTTCAAATCAGTGATTAGTTTGCGAGATATTGGGCTTTAAAGCCCTAATTTTTGTTCGAGTCATGTGTCCCCCCCCTGCCGGCTAAATGGCTACTACTGGGGATGTGAAAAAATTCGTAGTAGCAGTACATACCTACAATGAATTTACAAGGAAAACTATCACGGACAAGTAGGCATAAGTAGTTACCGAGTAATAGTCGACCAACTTAATGTGTACTTGGAAAGGCCGATTTTCGTACAAATTCGGCCGACGCAACCGCACCGCACGTCGATGTAACAAAGACAGACAGGCAACTACGGAACCCTACACTGCGCGTGGCCCGACACGCACTTGGCCGGTTTTTTAATTTATTCATTGGCATGTAGCATTTACGCAATGTGCCAGTTGAACACAGATCTTAATAAAATAATCAATTTGTAATATTTTTCATCGTAATCGATTAAAAACGAACATACAATACAATACAATACAATAACAATACAAATAAACAAAAAACAGGATTAAAACTGAGCATGACGTGGTGGTAAGCTAGTTTTCAGTGGGCGTCTGCCTAATGTGTGTACCTAGTGTTTAAGTACAGTCGAGTTCTCCAATATATGTACACTTTTTTACCAACTCGAATGCGGCCGCTAACAATTAGTATGCAAACGCGTTCGATTAGGTAAAAAAGTGTACATATATTTATGAACTCGACTGTACCTATGTAGTTAGGAATTTGAATGTATCGAACTCCTCGAAGTCGGGAATCTATTCAATGCCTTATTAGGGCGATAAGTAGGCTTTCACAAAGTACAACGGGTAGCTAAGTATGTATTCATTGACAGAAAAACAGATTAGCAGAACGCGTTTTCCTGAAAGAAAAACCCACTGAACAAAATTTAAGTTATGTCTATGACCTAAAATTTCTTTCATAACAATAGCCTCTGCCAAAACTAATTCGTATCACCCATCGTTTGGTTACTTCACGGGGCCTACGCCGAATAACAATATTGTTGCTGTTGTAACTTCAGTTTGCGGGCGACATTATAAATACAAGTGGTCGAAGGCGCGGCGCATAAGTCTGTTGCGTTTGCCCGCTATTGCACGCGAAGGCGGGAAAAGTTTTGACGTTTCCAGAAAAGTCGCCATGTTTGTTTTGAAGGTCAGTTTTCTTTTTAAATTAAATGTGTTATAAGTACGGGTATTTATAAGGACCGTTTGATAAGGATGTTAATTTTTTCATTGTTCATTATGTTACGGCTTCTTTTGTTTCTCTGGTAAGTACAATGGCATAGTACAGTCAGCTGGAAAAAGATTTTCACTAAAAATATGTCAGATTCTACTCTACCGTCGTAGGAATAGAGCCTAAGAATAGAGCCGATATATCAGTGCATATAATTTTTGAGTATAGTGACTATATTATAATATACATGCTACCTACCGCTGTGTTTATAGATAAGTTCAGGGACGTCATTTATGTATGTACAGATATATATAGGTATATACTTTTTAATCAATAAGTAACAATTGGGTCAATGAACTTTTTCTCGTCCCCTAGTTTTTTCCTAATTATCCGTTACCATAAAATGTGAATTTGATAAAATCTACAAGTTCTTACCAGATAAACTGTCTATTTGAACAATAAGTTGCATCTCGCCAAAATCATATTCTAACAGAAAACATGATTGTCCAGGGAACAAACCACTATTTTCATACAAATCGAGGGAGTTTTTACTTCCGCTAGGCAACCGGTGAAATTGAGGGCAAATTAATATTTTTAATACAGTTGTGTGTGTTTTTGTGTGTTGTGTTTGAGTAGTTTCACGCTGTAATTAATTGGGCAAGGCATGCAACGACAATGAACATCAGCAGACAACGTATTATCTTGTAATCTCCTTTTAAACAGCAAATAATAAAATGGGGAGGACACTAAAAAGTTGAGACACCCAATTAACAATTCAATTAATTAGTACAAAAGCCGCGGCATCGGCTTTTACCCTAGGTACAACCGAGAATGTCAGACCAGTTAAAAATCAGATCCATTTTATTTTAAATAGGGTAGGTATGATCGAAATACTAGTAGGTATTACGTATTCTGTGGTGTAGTGTAGGTAGTTCTTTAGCAGCGGTCCAGAAAATATTCTGGACTTAAAAAAAAAAAAATGAAATCACTCAGGTATTTGCTAATTAAGTAACTATTTTTGTCAGCCTCTGCCTTTGAAAGTGTTAACCTTAAAAGCGTTGTCTCACTCAGCACCAGGTTAAAATATTTAGGTAAAGATACCTAGGAGGGTACTGGTCACTGGTCGCCCTTCGCTAACAGCCCGCAATAAAGTCAAAGCTTACCTACGTATTCACAGGTGCATATATGAGTAAATAAAATATAACACGGTTGCGGCGTCGCCAGTTCAAGGCTTGAACTTGTCTTGACGCGCTGCCGCGACTCTCGATATTCTACCTACGATAAGAGCATTTTTATTATTATTGAATTCGTCTTTGAGGGGATGCCTTGATTTGAGTCGAACACGCTCCCTAGACAGAGATATATAACGCTTATGCCTTCCGCGCACGAGAAAAAGAGATGTAACACTCTTCGGGAATGGCTTTTTTGGACAAATATCGATATAGTATAGAGCTTAGAGGTACCTAGTTTTTTGCACATTCATTAACGAATTACATACCAGTCGATTCTGAGGAGCGTTCACACGACGGGCTTACCGCATGTAATATTAGGACTTCTGATGACCACTTCCCGTATCCGTCATCAGACCAGCTTGATGGTACAGCGGCGCTACCACGAAAATCGAATCTCGAAGTTCTTATATCTATCTCTGTCGTTCGAGTACACTACATAAGTGCGTTAGAGACGGAGATATCCGAACTTCGTAATTCGATTTTCGTGGTTACAACTCAGGCAAAAATAGGTAGGTATGTATGTATCTAATCGATTGAATCCTCTCATAGATATGTACCGACACGTTAATCTGCTGACATACCTAAGTGTGATGGGACATGTTTATGAGTAAGTTGCGTGGATCCATATTTTTACACTTGATTATACCTTCCAAAATTTTGCATTGTCAGCGAGCTTACGTAAATATGCACAATTTCACCTCAATCGCTCAACGGAAACCGGCAAGATGTTGGGTATGCTGAAAAATGTTATGCAAATTGTGATACCCCTTTCAGACCCGTAAAACAACACCCTGCTAACGCAAAATGAAGTATATTGACATATGATTTTAATTTGACAATTAAATGTAATCAACCCGCACGATTGTATTGGCCGGGTCTGAAAGGGATACGGATAACTTACATACAATACGAACATTGCTAGTAAATTATAAAAAAAAAGACCGGGTTGCACTCCGGGAGTGCCGGCAGAAGTGAAAACTCAATAACATTGTAACAGTTTTTCGATCAGGTCACGTGACATCTTACGGTGTCACCCAAAAATGAATTTTGAATGAATGTTCGGCGCCAAGAACAGCGGACGGCGGCGGCGAAGAAAATACCAATTTGTTTTTGCCGTTGCCAAATATTTTTCAAAGCTTTATATATATCTCTTTCGGAATAACGTCCAAATTCGAACTATTCGAATTTGCTCAATACCAAAACGGTGAAGGACGCGTGGACAAAATTACAAATTCATGTGCAGAATATGCTATTGCAAAAAGTGTTTAACGGCGTTATACTCTTACGACTAGCGTTCAGTTTTGAATGAAGTCAAATCGGCTAATAGCAGCAAAAAGTGACCTCCTTCACATCTGACGTCACAAAAATCTGTCGCGTATTTAGCAATTTTTCTCCATTCCAAAAAGTGCTCAGCGCCGCTAAAGAAGTTTTCACTTCAAAAATAATTAAAAAACACAGATGTTGGTATTGGTCACACACTAGGCCCGTGGAAACCAAGTTGGAGGGTTAAAGAGTTTGTATATGTACGTGAAATAGTGATCATGAGACAGTAATGTTGTGTATGTGTAAAACTCTCTGGTCGTAGAAAAAAAACTATACGTAGATATCTATCAAAAACTTTGGTTTACCGGTACTCGCACAAGCCTACTTACCTACTTGCGCGAGTAAATGTGTTAATGATGGTGAGTTACCAACTTATTACTTCACATCCTTAAGGTTTCGGAATCCAATACTACCTAGTGGTATCATTATGCGCTGTAACTCAAACTTTTAACTTAAAACTAGTGCAATATCACGTTTAAGTAGACTGTGACGTAGTAATGGTAGTATTTACTCTGAGAAATGACAGCAAGACATAAAGTAAGATTACTGTCAAGCATTTCTAAATGACTCGTGCCATCGAATGTAAATCATAGTAATAAGTAGCCGTAGAACCAATATTTGGTTCAATGCTCTAAATATATGACTAACTGCTACTGTAAATTTATTCTCCAACAGGCTTTGGAAGTCGTCTATCGGATTTGAACCTGCGGCGCTACCACGAACTACGAAAGTCGAAGTTCGTAATACATGCATCCCTGTCACTCGATTAAGGGAGTGCGATAGAGATGGAAATACCCGAACTTCGACTTTCGAAGTTCGTGGTAGCGCCGCTGAGGGGTAATCACGTAACGTTTCCAACGCGCGTGAGGACAATCCAACTGTTTTCATATAAAAATTGACAATTTGATCTCCCTATCGTACGTACAATGCGTTACGTGATCGACGTCCTGGTATACGAACTTATAAACGAGTTGGTTTTCTTCTGTATATTTTATTCAAAAGATACAGAAGGTGAACGTCACAAATTTTTCACGTGTAAATTTTAATGGGTCGTGTGAAGCACTGGGCCGTATACCTTAGTTCGAGTTACATTATTCATTTGCCGAAAACTCCAGGGAGCAAATCATTTCGATAAATTAAGAATTTTATTTAGAAGAAATTTATTTCAATCCAACTGTTTTTAGGGTTCCGTACGTCAAAAGAAAAAAACGGAACCCTTATACGGTCACTTTCTTGTCCGTCTGTCTGTTAAGACCCTTTATCTCGGGAACACCTGGAGGGATCGAGTTGGAATTAAAACTACATACTCAAATCTACAATGCCTTGAAGCTGTAAAAAAAAATTCGAAGTTAACGTAAAAAAAATACTCACATATATTACTAGCGACCCAACCCAGCTTCGCACGGGTACTATATTATACATATAAACCTTCCTCTTGAATCACTCTATCTATTAAAAAAAACCACATCAAAGTCCGTTGCGTAGTTTTAAAGATCTAAGACAGACAGCGGGAAGCGACTTTGTTTTATACTATGTAGTGATATACTTATATCTATATTTAGACACTCTCAAGGGAATCTTAATTTAAAAGGTACTTTCCGTTGACCTAGAACTATGAAATTTGGCAAGTAAGATCGTCTTATACTACAAATACAGGGGAACATCTGAAAACCATATTTTTTAATGAAATCACAAAAGAAACAGGGTCTTTATGCAAGGAACGGGGATCCAAATTTTGAAGTGACTGAACCGTGTCATGTGGGGAATCGTATGAAGTAACCTTTTCCCTCTTTTGTTTGTATGTATAGGTACCTAATGACTTTGGTATATGTAGTACCTAACAGTTTGCATTGTTATGCGCTACTTAGTCTTTTTTAGGATTTACCTTCCGTACCTCAAAAGGAAAAAAGGGAACCCTTATAGGATCACTTTGTTCTCCGTCCGTCTGTCTGTCAAGATCCTTATCTCGGGAACGCGTGGATCGTGGTATAGACTTGAAATTAAAACCATATCCTCAAGATATAGGTAACTTTCCGTTGACCTAGAACTATGAAATTTGGCAAGTAAAATCGTCTTATACTATACTATAAGTATAGGGAAAAATCTGAAAACTATACATTTGTAATTTTGTACGGAACCCTCGGCGGGCGAGTTCGACTCGCACTTGTCCGGTTTTTAGAAGTACATGTATCTCCCGCGAGTAAGAGGAATCTAACGGAACCCCACATGTCCAAAATCGGCCATTTAATCTGCTGATGCGGAGCGTTCCAATGATATATTATAGATATACATCCACTTGAAATTCAATTTTCCACTATGATAGAAATTTCAAATTTCGTTAGCGGACGTTTCTGCTTAATAAAACATTTAATGTTAAAAATGGGGTAGCGCATTGTTACTAACGATTCTTAATGTAACTTGAGACGTTGGTGCCGTTTCAGAAGTTGTAATAACTTCGCGGTAGGTGTCGCTACGAGCCTCCCTAAGGTGTAAATACAATAGTGGAAGGGATTGAAAGATTCGTCGCCATTAGCGGACCCACGATAGCTCAATTGGCAGAGCGATGGACGGATTCCAGAGGTTGTGGGTTCAAATCCCGCTCGTGGCGAATAATTTTTCAATTTTCCACTATGATAGAAATTATGTAATAAATACCTACCTCAAAATACTAACATGTTTAAAGGAATCTTATACAAAACATAAATCTCTACTGAATCAAGACAGCTTTTACTGCAGTATTTATTCATTACATGATAACAGTAACACCTTATCACAAGCGCATTGGAGCTATTATTAGCTGTCTATCGAAATCTGTGAGTAGAGTTTGAAGGCATTTCTATGGCCGGCACTGGAATGCAAAATGCATAGTCAGGTAGCGGGCGTGGCATTACGCAAACCATTGCTCTAGATTGGACTAGGAAGAAATATTAATTTAGCCCACGAGTAGGTAACCGACTGGATCTAGACGTTGGTGAGGAAGCCAAGAGAACTAGAATAACACGTCCTACGAACAGGAGCCCCGCGTATGCCTAGATTTCTTAGTGTCCATCAGCTATCGTTAATCAGAAGTTGAAGAGCAGAGAAGAACGCTCTTCAACAAAAACCGTTTCAAATGTGGTGGTGCGGTACCTATGTACGGTCGAGGAAAATGAAGGTTTGGCACATGTCAACTCTATTTGAATGACGTTAAGGTCCAAAAGTGCTAAACATTCAAATTCCTCGACTGTACCTACATATATGTCAGATGAAATAAATATAAACTGGTTTTACAAATCCGATCTTATCAGAATGTTTCCTTGTTGTTACAATGGTCAATGACACAAGACTAATAATAATAATACAGTAAGTACCTAACTATTGAATTACAATTATTTTTATTCGATTTAGATTTATTTATTTCGAGATAAAAATTACAATATAGATTCGCATACAATGTCAAAGTTATAAGAATATTTATCACGATCGTCAATAATAAGAAATACAAATTAAATAATATTCAAGATGTTAATACAGAAAGTGGAAATAGTATCTCCGATTTTGGATCGTCATTTAACAACTAGTGGATAATTAATTTATACAAAAATAAACAATGTCAATTTACGTATTACGATTTCAAAGTAGAAATACATAAATAAAAATATTCTATTGTGGTTTGACCATGTGCCAGAAAAAAATGATGGTTGTCAAATATATCCTTCACAGTACAACGAATTTAGAAGACACTTCCGAGTTCTTACCGGAATCTTCGTAAAAAGCTGTGAACAATAAACAAACAACAATTTGTCACAACACTCTATTGTGTTCACTCACAATGCTATCTCACGCTCAATTAGTTAATTACGGATTAACTGCATTAGTATTGCACAGGATTATGTGGGAAATTTACTTTAAACCATAATAAGTACCAATACTTTAAATATCCTTAAACAATTTCCGATAAAGAAATAACAGATTTCTGTATCATGACTATTAAGGTAAACATCTCAATGTTTGACACCTTTATTCCCATAATTTGACAATATTGAAACATCTATTACAATTAATTCCGAAAGTGACGACTAATGGGGCTCTGTCGAGCACTAGAATATAACATTGTGTAAGTGTAAGACTGGGGGACACCTTAAAAAATAGTACATTACTACAGAGGCCGGGAAGTAAGGGGTTGCCGGCCGAGTACAGTAGTTATGAGGCTACAGTACTTGTGAGGCTGGCAACCCCTTTTCACGCCGAGGTATGTATAGTGCTTTTCTCAAACATGCAATGAAATAAATTAAAAAAACTCCAAGAAATCAAACTTTAATTTTCATGGCTGAACGCCGTGATCCTGTGCCACAAATTGTAGAGTGGACATTAAAAAAGACCGTCTTGCAGGCCTAGGCCTCCAATTTTGTATGAAATGCCATTACGGGTCACTCGGCCCGCTGCGCCCGAAACGTGACACTTCGAAGCCCATTATGAAGAACACAACGTCAATATTTCATTGCATGTTTGAGAAAAAGTACTTACTTATTTGGCAAAAAGCTAGGAAAACGAAAATCTCTTGAAACGGTGACAGCAGGGCGTGAATCTAATAGCGCTTGGTAAGGCATTAAGTATTGCACGTAATATGTGGGAAACGGGGGAGTGTCGACAACATTATGAGAAACTTGTTGAATGAAAGGCTCGATTAGTGATTAAATATACCGTCGCCAGAATATGTAGGCGTAGAGATTTTTAGTTATTATGTTTTCTCTCACTAATTTTAACTTTCAAATATTTTATTAACATCAAAATGATTAAAGTACTTATTTAAAATATTCTTATTTAAACTATTCAATTTAATTCCTAGAATACGTAACGTGATAGCACTAATAATCGACACTTTTTTTTATTAACCGTAGAAAATAACTGAACGATTGATAGTGTCTAATCCTACTTTCATCCAGTACGATTTCATTTCGATCGATTAGTTATAAAAATATGAATTAAAAATGAAGTGGTTCTTATGCGAATCCTAAGAAGGTGAGTATACATGTGCTGTATAACTTAATTACTATAAAATGTAATTGTTTTTATTTTTATTTTATGGATTAAAACAGCTTTTAAATAATTTGGGAACCGATTACTGAAGTTTGGAGATCGATACCTGGAGATTTCATATATTTTTGCTTATTCCAATTTTTCAATGTATATAAGGTAAATGTCCGAGTGCTAGACGCTGTACTGGTATACTCGTATGACATGGGCACTCTATGTCAAAGTGACCCTCTTAGTTCGAATTTAACCCATATTACTTTGACATATAGTGTCCATGCCATATACTCGTACAGCGTCGAGCACTCGGAGGTTTACCTTATGTGTAATGTTCTAAGTATATACATTACTTTGGATTAAAATACACAACCTCCTTAAAGTGTCGATTATTGGAACTATCGCGTTAGTATACAAATAAAGAAATATGAAATTACGTAGACACTTAGTTAATATTTATTTGTTGATGGAAATACCAAATTATTTATTATACATACTTGTATTTAAATCAATTAAAACGATATTCAGCTATTGTGGGAACTCAACAAGTTCTTGCATTCGCGCGTTGATATCTATTGGTCACTAATATTTTATATGTAAGTAGGCGTATTTCATTCATATCCTCACCTCTCACAATATTCAGATATTTACTAATATTTGTAACAATGAAACTTAGAAAGCAGTTATGGATCTTATTCCTCAAATAAATTCACAGGTGTAAAGTTGAGATTATCAATGTGGCCTATTTTTTATAAAACTGACATTGGAATTACTATTTTCTACCTAGGACGCTAGAGTTTCTTTTTGAATGGACTATTTGATGCAATTCGGTCAAATCAAATAATATGAAGCATATAGTATTCTAGCTTATGCCTGCGACTTTGTCCGCCTGAACTCACATATAAACCTCCGCCTACGAAATAATCCTTGTTATACTCGTCGACCTTAATGTTTGAATTAAGACTTCGTACACCAAACTTAAATCACATACCTTTTACTATGGGGCTCTCAACTCAACATTTCATAACTGTTGAGACAACTAAAATGAAATTGACGAATCACGTGGCGCCTTTACTGAACTATAATGTATTTGACCAATAGGACGCCGTCGTGAGAAAGTCAAAAGGTAATAGACATCAACGCACAAAAAAGAAAAAGCCGTTGGTTGCACTTCGTTTCAGCAGGGCTTAGATTTTCAATAGATACCAAGTTTGTTTAATTAGTTCAGTTGACTCGTAGAAAAAGTATTGTATACAATAGTTATATAATTAGCTTTTTAAGTATCGTACGTGGTACTCGACTGAAAAAGCAAACATCCTACTAATATTATTTATAAACGCGAATGTTTGGATATTTGGATGTTTAGATGTTTGGATGTTTGTTACTGAATCACGCCTAAACAGCTCAACCGATTTGGATGAAATTTTGCACAAGGATAGTTTATAGCCTGGATTCAAAAAGGATAGTTTTTATCCCGGGTCCACGCAGACGAAGTCGCGGGCGGAAGCTAGTTACCTATATAACGATTGCATAAAATACTATTTTGGGGTGATTTTCGGAATAAAAAGCATCCCATGTTTTTTTCAGGCCATGTGTTTTTGCATGATTGTGTAACAAACATCCAAATTTATAGTAGGATTAGTATGATGTACATTTTGGATGGTGAAGTGAGAGACGTCCACTGCTTGCTGGACATAGGCCTCCCCCAAAGAGTCTCAGAGTGTTCGGTCCTGCGCCACCCACATCCAGCGGACTCCCGCGACTTTTACTAGGTAATCAGTCTACCTTGATGATGATGAATTACAGTGAAGTTAACAATGGAACAAGGGAGAAAATAAAAAGTTGCACTTAAAAGTGCGCAGTCTATCAGCGTCTGCTCAATACAGAATGCTCATAAACATTGCAATTCACACCTAATTGTGCAATCGCAAGTAGGGCACGCGCCCCAATCATGGAATTCTAATGGAAATGTAGCCCGGCCATTGGCATAGCAATGAGGTTCCTTGTCAAGGCATTGTCTTGAATTTGATTTGGTGGCAGATGCTTGAGTAACTATAGAATTCATGAATACATTACAATTGGCAGGCAAGATTTTTCTTTTCAGGAAAATTACTCCTTTTTTAATTCTAAAGGTAAAATAAGTTATTATATTATAAGCATCCTTTTTAGGGTTCCGTGCGCAAAGGGTAAAAACGGGACCTGTCTGTCACCAGGTTGTATATCAAGAACCGCGATAGCTAGACAGTTGAAATTTTCACAGATTATGTATTTCTGTTGCCGCTATAACAACAAATACTAAAAACAGAATAAAATAAATATTTAAAGTGGGCTCCCGTACAACAAACGCGTTTTTTTTTTTTTGCTGTTTTTATAGATAATGGTACGGAACCCTTCGTGCGCGAGTCCGACTCGCACTTGGCCGGTTTTTAATAACAGCCTTACTACAGTTTCCACCTCCAGGCTCCATCTTCAAATAAACTTGATGGGTGGACATTGACTGGCAAGATTTGATTAGAAATACTGATACATAGGGTAAATCGCCAATAACTGGCCACCGTTCAATAACTGGCAACCTCATATTAAAAATGAACTCTATTCACCTATCATAGAATTAATTACAAGCCTTTATTTAGTTGCACCTGTCCCGTTGTCTGTCTGTCTGTAATCAAATCTTGCAAGTTAAATTTGACCCACTTCCCGGTGACCGATTGAGCTGAAATTTTGGGTATAAGTATAGTTTGGATGACAATTCAATATTATGGTACCATCGAGCTGATCTGATGATGGAGACAGAAGGTGGCCATGGGAATTCAGCACTTAACCGACGTAACCCCGTTGAGTTTGGGCTCGTTAGAATCGTCTCAATGAGTAGTTGATGATGGTATACAGAAGAGTACAGTCGGCAATAAAAGCTTGTACCAAAAATGAAATTTTTGAAAGAAACTGGTTTGAAGTATAAGATGTTAATTACTGGCCACCCCCCACCCTTTAATAACGGCCACGATAGGCTCTATTATTAAAAAAAAAACTACTAAAATCAAATGTCAAAGCAGTTTAATCAAACGGATGGATAAGAATAACCAAAAAATATTTAGATGCACCTGCATTTATTTTGTTTTGATGTACAGAATAGTATACGGTTACATACATGGCACGATGTTGGTTATCAAGCAACTGACAATAAAGCAAGTGTCATTTTCATTGAACTTAGTATTTTAATGAGAACATTCGATTCAATCAGTTTTTTGTTTCAATATATACTTATTATTAGCTTAGACATAGCATTCCATCATCAAGTGACTTAGTAGAGTATATAGTATGTAACTATGCTCTAGTTTCAAATTCTGAAGGTCCATTTTGCAATGGCAAATTAATTGATTCATAAGTAAGGTCGACATGTTCTAAACAGGTTAATGATTAAATTTTTACACTAAGACATTAATTGGCATGTATGTAATAAAATGAGATACTTAAAAACGTTTTTTTTGCGTAAACCTTGTATACATTTAGTATTTATCATGTTCGAAGTTGAGGAGCTGCTTAGGAAATATTTAACTAGTAGAGTGAGAAATACATAATTATTGGTGGTGGTTATGGTTGGTTATATACTCGTATTTATAATTTGACAAGTAACAATAAGTAAGATACCTGTAGATAATAATAATAATAAATAAATATTAGGGGACAATCTTACATAAATCAACCTGGTCCCATAGTAAGCTCAATAAGGCGTCTGTTTTGGGTACTAGACGACGACATATTAGATATATATAAATACTTAAATAAAGTACTTACATAGAAAACATCCAAGACTCAGAAACAAATATTCATGCTCACCACACAAATATTTGCCCTTACCGGGGTTCGAACCCAAGACCTTTCTACGTAGGCAGCGTCACTACCCACTAGGCTAACCGGTCCTCACCTATGGAGTCTAACTTCACGCAGAGCTTGATCGATTGATACAGACTGCTTTCCTAACTACAATAGGATTAGCAATTGAAGAACTGAAACCACCACGTTATCCACGTTAATCACTTGAACCCGATCACCGAGGGGAATTAGCGGCAATTATTTTATATTCAACTAGGAAAATATTATAATGTTCGGTTATGGCGCTTCGCCGGAAGCTACCGCGTCACGCTCGTTTCGCTCGCTCGGCTCGCGCGCTGTAGGGTCGCAGTTCACCTAACAACCTAACCGTTTTTTTCCCCTGGGGGATCAGACTAGGGGATTAACGTGGATAACAGCGAAACCCACGATCGCAAGAAAGCTTCGTGAAGTCGGTATGTCAGATTACAGATTAGACATCTTGAAGAACTTGAACACTGACAAATATTTTAGTTCTATAGTAGATAGGTACATATTTGTCATCATGCTATCATGTAATTGTCAAAGCTAGAAATTCATCTGAACGAAACCGATAAGTCTACCGTTTTGAGGTAAGTACCTAATTCCCCTGACGCAATATGTAAACTTTATTTAGGTTACGTATACCTATCAATTGACTGGCGTTTGGTTCGGGCTTTTCCGTGATGCATATACCTATAGGGTAAATAATATATGTATACGGTAATTAATGAGAGCAGAGTCGCCAAAGTTGATAACTTATTCAATAATCGAACGTAAGAAATTTATAAACAACAATCCAACTGAGTGGTTCATACAATAAGGTGCATTGACCTTTACATTATTTTATTCAATTCAAACACGAAAATAAATAGCCTTCCAAGTATACAACTTGGCACCCACTAACTATAGCTATATTTATAAGTGTGATATAGGAACCAAGGCTGTGGACATTCACCGGACTGGCTCGCTTTGTTCAATACTTTTTATGACAAATACCTTCTTGAACAGTGAATTGATACAGAATTATGAATTGGATATATATGGTAACGTTGACAGTCATCCGGCTATGATTCGGCGGAGTCTGTTCAACCAAATATTCACGTTTTTGACGATACCTTTGCAAGCAATTGGTCTGAACTAAGAAACAGAGCGGAAAATTTAATTACACGAGTATGTGTTTTTTTAGGTTTACCGACCAATACCTGTATTTGTAGAGAGGTAGGGCACAGTTGAATAATATGAGTAGTATTAACTAACGGGCAATCCTACACAAATTGAATTAACTCCATAGTAAAGCGCAATAAGGCTTGTGTTAAAGAGGTACTAGACGACGATAATAATATATTGAATAGGTATGCTTTCTATATAGGCATACGTATATAGGTGTGCCTATATAGAAAGCATGCAATAGTCAGAAACAAATGTTCATCCTCAATTCCTCATTACATAAATATTTGCCCTTAGCGGGATTTGAACCCAGGACCGTCAGCTTCGCTCACTACCGGCTATAGGCTAAACCGGTCGTACGGAAATAGATATCATCATTGTGGCGAAGTGAAAAAATCTAAATTTCGTTTTTTTAAACAACATCGAAAGGTCGGTTGATCACTAATAATGCAACATTAACACGAAAAAGTGCTCATATACACGATACGTTACGTGCTATGCCACCCATGCAAGATCAAGGTCGCTCGCATTTCAGCTGCTTGCATAATAGAATACCTTGTTACACTTGTTTGGCCGAGATTTTCTCCTCATGTTGGTAGCCATGACATGTCTGCGTAAGTACAAATTTCAAATGATGGCAAAGGTGGGAAAGTATGAGCAGGGTGGTTCGCGTTTCGGGTTAGCCCATCGGGAATGGGACTTAAAATTGTATTTTTTTTTTGTAGTCATTATTAAGTGTTTGATTTCATGTAGGTACACGGAATGTTTGCAACGGTGATACATAGATATCAGTAGTTACTGTGGTTTTGTGGTTAAATTTGATACCAGTTGAGTATGAATGGTAAACTCAACTCGGTTGATTACCTACAGATCGGATGAGAGGTCGCAATAAACCGCCCAATTAGAGAAGTTTTTCAATTAGAGTACGTCAAGATTATTACCACCATCGATCAACCAGGACGCTTCGGGTGCATTGGAAATTATCGAGTGCTTTGAAACGCCGTTCTGACTAGATTAAGAAACAATAAGGTCTGATTTTTAGTTATATGATTCTTGACTATTATGATTGTTTATCGATACATGATAGCCTAGTTTCCTCGATAGAAAAAAAAATCCAAAGTTGGGTCCTTATTTTCCTTTTATTACTCAGCCTACTTAAACAATACACTATTTTACGACACAATCAAGTTAATGCTATAGTATTTTATCTCATCTAAAATCTCACTTAATGAAATGTAAATAAAACTTCACTAAGTTAGGTATTTATCGAAATTTGTCCAAAAAAGCCATTCCCGAAGACTGTAGCATCTCTTTTTCTCGTGCGGGGAAGGCATAAGCGTGTCCCTGTCAAGGGGGCGTGGTCGACTCGAATCAAGGCATCCCCTTAAAAGGATCAATCCTTTTGTTGTTATTATGCCCCGTTAGCTAAGAGACAGCATTGGCAGTTTCTTAAATACCTACATAATTTACTTCAAAACAATGTTTTAACCGACTTCAATTCAGTACTCAGATTCAAGTGTGCCTCTAAAATTTGAAGAGTTCGCTCCATTCGTCCAGGATCCCATCATCAGATCCTGACCTGATGACGATACCTACCCATTTAAATACAAAAAAAATATAAATCGGTCCAGGCGATTAACATACTCAAAAAATACATGATTCCGACGAATTGAAAACCTCCTCCTTTTATCAAGTCCGTTAAAAAAATACTATCTACAACATGGACTTCTAACAAGCATTTCTAGAAGGCGGCCCATTAAAACGGGTTATGTATCAATAAAATCGTACATAATATATATGGTATATCCTTACTAATATTATAAATGTGAAAGTGTGTGTGTGTGTTTGTTTGTTTGTATGTTTGTCCCTATTTCACGTCGCAACGGAGCGTCGTATTGATGTGATTTTTTGTATGGAGATACTTAAGAAGCTGGAGAGTGACATAGGCTACTTTTTCCAGCGGGAAAACATCTAATTCCCACGGAAAAATTCAATATGTTACATTTTCCTATAACCACGCGGGCGAAGCCGCGGGCATCAGCTAGTTTATATATAAATACAGCATACCAAAGTTTTAATATAATATAATACACCTAGCGACAAAAAGTGGACAAACTCAGTAATCTATAATCAATCACTATTTAATAAACCAAATATGTAATAGTCTATATTATTAATAATTAAATACCAAGTAATACCTAAGTAGAGGATTCAATTTGTTTCCAGGCTACACTCCTGCTAGCGGCACTGTCCTGCGCCGCGTCGCAGCATCAGCAGGGCCCGACCACCACCCCCGTTCCCATCCTCAAGCAGATCAACCGACAGAACGACGACGGCTCCTACAGCTTCGGCTACGAAGCGGCCGACGGCTCCTTCAAGATCGAGACCAAGTACCCCAACGGAGACGTCGCCGGGAAGTACGGATACGTCGACCAGGAGGGGCAGACGCGAGAGATCTCGTATGGCGCGAGCAGTAAAAGGGGGTTTGAGCCGCAAGGTGAGATACCTACCCGTTAATGTCGTTTGAAATGAGACAGTACGTTCTTCGCTCGCGCTGAAGCAATTATTCGTAATTTTCAAAATCTGTGAAGCAAAAGTACGCTTTGCAAGACTGTTTAATATTTATAAGCCTCAGTTAAGAAGTAAGTAGGTATCAGTAATTCACCGTAAAATTACCGGAACCGTGTCCATAACAAACGTTTGTCACAGACACAAATGTTGTAACATTACCCTCAATTTGGAAATTAAGTTTTAGATCCATATTAAATTTTTAGAAAACGGTTTACATTACATTACAAAAAAAATACATTTAGGTACATATTTTTTTACATATCTATAGAGACTGTTTGATTGGATCAGCTGAAAAGAATAAATAATAAAAAAACAGATACAGTAAGATATACGGTATATGTATTTACAGCAAGTATAACATTCTATAAGTTGGACGAGAAAGAACCCTATAATAATAATAATAATAATATATTCTTTATTGCACCACAACATAAGAAAAACATAGCACAATAACATAACACATAACATATATGTAGTTACTTAATAATTTTTTGCCAGTTTTCCTTGACGACCTCTTTTCGCCACTGGGCCTCTAGTGAAAAACAGACAAACCGAGTAACAAGTAGCACTTAGTAGCCTTAGGCTAGGTCAACCAGATATAATTATCATGTTATACTTCGAAATTATGGTTATGAAAATGGTTGCATCTGCTTATCACTGGCTACTTAACTGGATGGCACTGACCGTTACAAGTTACGCGTTTATGGCACTTACCAAACAAGTAAAATGTATCTAGGGCACCATTACTACATAGGTACTACAAACTACGTACCTTGGAAAAACGAGTATAAGCAAAAGCAATCTTAAAATTTTAAAACTAAAGTTCATCTTATTAGAACACATTCAAAGACATATGAGCTTGTGAAGATTAGATGTTATGCTCAAGCTCAACGGCTTATTCGCATAGTTGGAGTGCTTTGGAAATCGATACAGTAGGTATCGAACTCATTGGTATGCTGTGAACTAGCAAATGTGTTACAATTTAATTGCGAGACATTTTAAATGGTGCTGAATTCTAATGGCATCCGGGCTGTGGTTAAATAACTGCCTTTGTGCCTACAGACTGCCGCAAGGCACGCGTCTACCGTACAGGCTAAAAATACAATAAATACAATTTGGTATATGTCATTTAACAATAACCATCGTGGATGATTGTTTTTTGCTACTAAAAGGTTTTATTAGCAAAACATATAAACGTCTTTAAAATCCGATCACTCAGCTTTATTTCATAATCCGTTATCATATAGGAGTTACATAATATAAATTGACCAATTAAAAGATCACACGCTCTGCGTCCTGATCTAATCAAATTAATCACTTTTTTAACTTGCACGTAAAAGGTGTTAAAATGCGAAGAGAATTGTACAAATTGTTCATGCAATATTAAACTGTATGTCTATACAAAATAATGATGACGCGTGTTCAAACATTAGTTGTAGTAACTACGTTTAATGCAACTTTGCACACGAGAATGAATATGATTCATTTAATATTATAAAATATCGCAATGCTAATTACTCAGTTAAATGTAGCTAAAATTTTCAGAGCGTGAAGGTTGTATGATGAACTATCGATAATTTGCAGAGGGCACATCTAGATACATACGTTTTGATATAAGTACTTATATATTAAATTTAGCGACAGATATTGAAATATTGAAACCACGTATTCAAGTTTTGTTGCATGTTCTATTCCAGGAACCGGCATCATGGTGCCCCCTCCAACGCTGAACGATCCCTCCTCCCACAACGCGCTCACCGACGGCCAAGAGGACGACGGACAGTACCGGGAAGACCCGAAAATCTACGAAGACGCGAAGTACAACGGCCGCGCTCAATCCCGCCCAAGCGCTGTCCGACAATTCTTGAAACCTGCGCAGCCAGAACCTCAGTACCAGCAGCAGACTTACCAACAGCCACAGCAATATCAGCAGCAGTACCAACCGCAGCAGCCGTCTGCCTTCCGCTCTACTCCGAAATTCTCCCAGCAAACCGATCTTTTTAGCCAATCTCCTCAGCAATTCCCCCAGGAGAGACAGCAGAACCAAATCTACCACCAGCAGCCTCAGTTCTCTTACCAAGTGACTTCGCAGCCCCAGTACAATCAGTACCAGCCGCAATATCAGCAGCAGTACCAGCAACCGCAGAACTACCAGAATTACCAGAATCAAAATTATAATCCTTTCTCAGGACATCCGGCGCAGAACTTCGACCCCAACACGGGATCTTATACCATTGACTTCACCGGTTAACTATGGTATGGCGTAGAATACAAATCAATTACTTACCTGTGTATCCTTTACTTAGCTGGTTTGTTTCCTTAGGATTTTAATAACGGTACGAGTTACATTTGGATGAGCGACAAATAACCAAACATATAATGGTTGCGCTTTTGTAGACTGACTAGTATCATTCGATTCATGTAATTTTGAAACTTGTTTTGTTCTTATAAAGTAAACTGAGTAGTTGTCACTCACCCTCATGCTTCATACCAATACTGACCATATTGTGTAGTTTATTACATCTATTATAAGGTGTATCCGACCCAAAGCAATACGAACGATTTTTCTACTTTTGTATAATTAGTGCTAGTCAATTATAACGAGTAGGTTTAATGTTGGCTTTAATCTAAATACTGTAACTAATTGTACAGTAATTGTTACTATGTATGGAGTATGAAGTATAATATAAGTATATAGTGTATATGTATAATATAAGTACCTATTAATACCTACTTAAGACTGTAGGTATGACTTTTCACTAATATGTAATTAAATTATTGCACACTCATATTTTAAAAAGCTCGTAAATATACATTTTACTACGTACTGTTATTACTAAACAGTGTGCAAAATACTCTCCTCGTTTATTATATGTAGTCAGAAAGGTTCTTTCTGTTATTACAATGATTCCTTGTGATATTTAAATTCACTTGTATTATATTTAGTACTTAATAACAACATAATCATAAAAAAGCGATCAATACACGGTGAATTTACCACCGGGAATCGGAACATGTTTTATAGCTCAACAATTGCTTCAATTCATTTACTATCAGTAGCTAATATCAGTAGCTATGGTCGCCGGTACGAATCCGGCTCGGAGCATTAAATTTTTCAATTTTTCCTTTAATTTAAATTTACTATAAGAGTAAAAACAACAGCAGTACTATTCACGATTTTCAACTCACCCTATAAGTATTACCTATAAAATGATTTTGTTGATCTAAAACAGATCACTTAATTGGAATCACTTTCGATTAAAAAAATATTTTAATGCATTTTTGAGTGCCTACAAAAAAACCAATTCATGTAACTACAGTTTTATAAGCAATCACGTTAATACTCTAACTATCGCAAAATAAAAAAAAATGATAAAATCTGAGCGTGTTCACATTATCCAGATATACATAAAGACCCGGCAACGTCAGCTAACATGTACACTAGTGTCGGAGCCTGCAACGATATTTTATCGTACCATACCGTGTAATGTGAACATTCAGCATGTTTTCCATACCGGTGTAGGATTGGCAACGATATCGGGGGAAATACCTAGGTACTGGATATTGTGCACACGCTCTAAAGCAACATGATTGACTAATTAAATTAAATAAATCAGGACATAGTTTTGTAGGCAATGCAAAAATAGCCCTAAAGTTTGTATGGAAAGTGACACGAAATATTGTAACGAGCCAGCACTCGCACTATATACTATACTATCTTATGAAATAACCAATAAACGATCAATTATTCTACGGCTGCGTTTGCGCATAACGCAAAATGGCCGACGAGACGCGCGCCGATTGTAAATATCGATTAAATAAATGTTACGTGTATTTGTTGTTTTCTTTTCCTATTCGGGGAGTAGAACGTAATATTATGCAATGGCTTCGATAATGATAAAGATAAAAATGTAATTCGGATTCATTTCGAAAGTAGTAAGTACCTACTTACAGGTGTACCTATAGCTACTCTAATAGAGGGAATACGATCGAGTTGTGCTCCTTCTGCATCACATATACATACATACCTACATATAAACTCAAACCTGTATTCCCAAGAGGGGTAGGCAGAGTACCTACATAAAATTAAATTTTCAGTGCCACTGCTAATAGAGAATTGTAGGTTTAAAGATGGACAAAGTGTGATATATTGCAGTGATATGTCAGTAACCCATCTCCCACAACATACTATAACCCTATTCTCATAGTCGACTCTGTCGTCATCCATGGAAGGAAAGCTAGCGGTGGTGATGCTGTTCTAATCCAACACCACACGAGGACCCTAGTCAGTGGCGGGCGTGTAGTTACCTACTTATATACTAGTAAATTGTAATCAATAAATCATAGGTACAGTCGAGGTCATAAATATGTTTACACTTTTGCACCTTATTACAAGGCAATAAGGTGCAAAAGTGTAAACGTATTTATGACCTCGACCGTACAACCAAAGTGGAAAATGTATCATGATTCAAACTTAGGTTTTAAGCTGACCTACTATTTAATTATTAAGTTCATTGTAATTTAGTCAGTCAAAACATCAAGTCCGAAAATATTATTACTACGTTACCTATGCTGTTTTTAACAGACTTCAAAAAAAAGGAGGTTATATGTTCCACTTTATGTATTTTTTTAATGTTCGTCGATTTATCCGTCAATTGTAAACCGAATTAAAAAAAATATTTTTATTCTAAAATGTATGGCTGGCTGGGTTGATGGCCCCATTGTCACCAAGTCTCCGATGATGGGATCCCAGGGAAACTTGTTCTACAAATTATGCATTAAATATACGGTAAGTAGTATTGTACATCAAAATCATAAACCGAGCCATTCCACTATGTTTATAACCACCCGAGCCAGGGCGAAGGTGGATAGTTCCGTCGTGGGATAAAATGGCTCATTTATGCTCGAGTTATACACACTACTTTTCAGTTTGATTTCGAGAAAATAACAAATATTTGCTAAGTTTAATAAAATAATAGTTCACCCGCCACTTAGTTAACTTTTTAAAGAGTTTATATCTTTACTTAGGTACTTTATACTGGCAAGTCATTTAACGGTTCTATACGTTTTTAAATAGTACTTGACTTCTGTTCTATCTCGTTTTATTAATTTAGTAATAGAAATCACGGTTGTGAAATTGATTAAAGCAAATCAAATAAAATATCAAGTTTATTCTACAAAGTTTTATTTTGTGTGTGGCTGGCGATCGGGTCTAAGGTTATCTAAGTATAAAAAAAAATACTTAGTGCAGTAGAGCAGCACAAATGTGGCACTTTGTGCAGCACATCCAGCACAAAGGTGAACTTTGCAAGCATGAGAAGTGAAAAAATAGTTGTCCAATTAATATTTAATATTGGTTTCTTTTAATGTAATCTATCTATTTATGATAGTACAGCAAACCGGGGTGACTCTTAAAAGTGAGGGTACTTTAATCACTTAGAATGTGGTATAAAATCAGCAATTTGAAATTAGATAGAATAATCTATTCTACTCTACTAATAATCTACTCAATTATAAAGATGAAAATAAAGAGGATTAAGTAGGTGTGATTGTAGCTTCGTAAGTTTATAAGTTTGTATATGAAATGGGTAAACTCCGGTACCGATTCGCCGATTTCAAAAAATATTTTCTCCTGCGGGTAACGCCTGCGTTCTTTACATGGGCGAAGCTGCGCGAGCAGCTTGTCAAGTATAAAGCCAGATACTATAGATATTATTACGTAAAAATAGTAAGTACATAATACTTATTTTCGAACAAAAACATTGAATTTCGAAGAATTCCGGGTTGATTAAAGATACCGCTCGAATCAAGGTTCATCGGTTTTAAATACATAAAACACGGAATTTAAAATTAATTAAGCGCCTGCCATTTTTGGTTTAGTTAGAACTTACTTTGGTTGAATGGTCCCTACAAAAACCGCTCTTCGTAAAGTAGGTGCCTACCTAGACTACCTACTTTAATAAGGTAAGAAACACAAATGGGTAGCTACTGCTACTGTCATAGGGTAAATGTTAGTTTCGACTGCTAAAAGGCCAATTTTTTCTTCGCTATATTGGCTGGGAGTAACATACGTCAAAAATGGTAGAAAATACGTCAATGCATGTACCGGTCGACCTCCATATTATATTAAGCAATAAGTAGGTCTTTCGAAAGAAGGGTTTTTCACTAAATAAATTGTATAGTTTGTAGAACACTGACAAAGAGGCATCGTAAATCATGATCATCGAAGCACTAGGTAATTGAAGCTCTTACGTAGGTACAAAGGCCTGCAGTTAAAATACAACAAGAGTATAAATTAAAAATAATTAGTCCATGTCAATGACTCCAGTAATCCTCTACATGACATATTCGGGTAAAAAGGAAGCGGTTATAAATAAAGGGCAACGTGTATTGTCTGACGGACGGAAATGCCGCGGGCGCGTCAGACGGTAAGTGAGTGGGTGGCCTTAACTGGACGAGGCATGCTAGAGGGAGCCAACGGATGATTACAAATAGGGCTTTTTTAACCAAACTTCAATAAGGAAGAGGTTCTCAATTCGCCTTCATATTTTTTATTGTATATATTTTTTTAATTGTACGCTAATTTTGAACGCGATATTTTTTGTTTTACATTGTCAATAGTTCTACATATTCTATTCTAGCAGCAACTAATGATGATGAAGATTATTAATGTAAACTCCAAAATAAGGCGAACTACTTATATAGTCCGACCGCTTTTGAAGTGGATACTTCTTTGCTCGCGTTCTTGTATAGGGGTACAGTTCAAAATGTATCACGTGACTTCCGGAATAACTTTTTGTAGAGAAGCCTAATCTGATTTCAAATAATTGTTTGTTACATGTTTTAATCCTTCTTTATTTGCCATTAGTTGTTAATCATAAAATATTATTTTAGTTTATGTGGCGGACATGAAAATAATGCTGAAATGACCGGCATTTTTAATGTATCGCGAGTCAAATGAGCTACGTCAGTCAATGTTGCCATATATATTATATACCGATTTATCTGTACTTATACAGATTTTAGTGAATTAATTCAGATTATATATTTTACGGGTACACCATAATAGCAGGCTGAGTTGTTTTTTTTTATTAGGGTTCCATAGCCAACAAAGAAGTATCCACTTAAACTTAATTAACCGTACTCATACCTCGCAGTCCTCGTATACCGGGGGAGCAGGCGTCGTGCAGGAGGTGCGCGCTCCCACCGTTTATAGTTCGACAGATCATTTGCATAAATACTGAGTTTTAAAATTTTATTTATAATCTAAAAACTATTAAAAAATACTCAGTTGTAATTTTTTTTTCAAACAACATTTATAAAGACGCTATTTTATTATGTTATAACTTGGCTACGCACTTAGGAAGCACACCCCATTTTTGGTACACTCTGTATAGGCATTATTCGAATAATCTAATAGATTACTAGCTTCCGCCCGCGACTTCGTCTGCGTGGACCCGGGATAAACACTATCCGATATTTTAATCCAGTTTACAAACTATCTTCGTACAAAATTTCATACAAATCGGTTGACCTGTTTAAGCGTGATTGATGTTTTCTTAGTTTTTTAACGTCAAAAATGTTTTGCCAATCAAAACCATACCCTATTTGTTGCCGAAACTGACGGATAACATGTTAGATGTTTAAAAACATCTAAAATATTGGCGCAGCAGACGCAGCTATATAGTGATCATTTTTAAAATCAAAAAGATTGAATGTTATTGGTTCCGTATTACATGAAAAGGCCCATTCAAATGTCAAGTGTGAATAGCGCAAGGTCGGAATTTGGGCGACAGTTTTAAATCAAGTGCCGCGTTTTCATCGAACCACCTTTTTAAGAACTTCGATTTATTGGTTCATGTCATGACTATGGCTGGACCTTTAGCATTAGGGAAATGAGAAATCGATATTTTCAATTTCATAACGTTTCTAAAAGAAAGAAAATATTTCCCACATTTTTATTTACCCCTATCAAGTAAATTCAAAAACATAACCTACAAATAAAAAAAGGTACGTTTCATGTTAGGTTGTTAGGTGCATTTCAGTGTCCTTTACCGTACATATTATGTTACTTTTTTGGTTACAATTGAGGGTTTGCCTGCGTAATTTGCAGAACCGAGGGTGAGCCGAGCGCGCAGCTAGTGAGCTAAAAAAATGTTGTAGGTACAGAAGGGTTGCCCCACAGTAGGTACAGCGGAGTAATGAAATGTCTAAAATGTCGTATTAAGGCGCCGCAGGTTCATGGTCTTCTCTCCCTCTCACTGAGCATAAGCGTGAGCGAGATGGAAGTGCGTGCTCGGAAGCGCGGCTATCATGTTTTTAATTTTAATTTTTGACCGTTTAAATAAATATAAAGTAATCACTGAGTTCTTTCAAACATGACATGACAAACATTGCCGATTTTTAGAAGCAATTTTAATATTTTTGCTTTTGTGCATAATTTGTTATGAATATTTAAAGTGTATTTTAGACATATGTTCGTGATTTTTTTCTATCGAGCGAAAATTGCTTAACCATGTTTACAAATCACTGATCTCGCTGCAGAAAAGCCTCATCAAGAATACTATTCGTATTTTTTTGAAACCATATTATTATTGTAAGGTTTCGTTAAATAAAACCACACGATTTCCATAAATTGAATTAAAAATGCGAAAATAAAGGGTATTTGCACCGGCCGTTCTGACGTAAAGAGTGGGGTTCTCATGGTAACGACTGGCGAGACGGGACATTCTGGACTGAGCGTTCAAACTGAGCGGACGTGCGAGAAGTTAGAAATTTTATAATAGTGTTGTTTTGGCTATAAGTTTGGTTATCTGTGTTAACATTTAATTGAGTTCTAAAGTATAAGTTTGGAGGCTTGTGATATCCTATATAAGTTTAGCGGCTTGTGATAGCCATTATAAGCAGAGATCGGAAAAAAATGCGACATTGTTTGCAATTATGTGGACATGACTCCAAAATCAATCAAAATGTTATTCAGTTAATTAATTTTTTACTTGACATATAATTTGATTCCTAGTCAATAAATACAAAAGTTTGTTAAAGTATAGGTTTATTAAAAAAAAAACAGTATTTTTTTCATTTTTTTTTCTAGTGTAAGTAATCGTGTCAGTTTAAAATCGTTATTTATTTATTGTATATAAATATTTACGGAAACGATACCCATTTTAAATACGAACCTTTTGCTAATAATTATTTATGTAATTCATCGTCGTCGTAACGTCATTTTATTTTTAAGTTATTTATTATAGTATATACGTGCTTATAAGCACTTTATAAATAAACTATTATCTCCAATAATTCAAATTATCTTTCAATGAATAATTAATTAACATTTTGATTAATTTTGGAGTCATGTCCACATAATTGCAAACAATGTCACAAATTTTTCCGATCTCTGATTATAAGTTTGGTTGGCGGAATATAAGTTTGGGTGGAGAATTATAACTTTGGTTGGCGAAAATAAGTTTGGTTGGCGAATAATAAGTTTGGTTGGCGAGTATAAGTTTGGTTGGCGAATATAAGTTTGGTTGGCGGAATATACCTACATGTTATTGTATTGTTTCTCTTTTTAACTGCTTTGTTTGTGTGAGGTGTGCAATAAAGAGTATTTGTATTGTATTGTATTGTATAAGTTGGGTTGGTGAATTATAAGTTAGATTGCTGAGATGCCTTGTACACACAAAATGGAATAAACACGTATACACTGGATTAAAGTGTTCCTTATTTCTGAGATACCCTAAATCATACACAGACGCATTATGGGTGATTCTTGAGAGGGTCAATTTTCAGTGTCCAGAGGGAAAAAGTACCCGAAAAAATAAAATAATTGACCTTACACATTTTTGTTCAGTAGTTCAACACTTAATCTAACTGGGGCAGGATTTACTTTTTGTTAAAGGTAAGTAGAATTAGCCATAAAAAAAATTCAAACACCTAAATTATCATTCCCTCGGTGCGTCCATCCGACATTTTGTGAACAATATACTCTGAAAACAACTAGTTATGGATCAAAATCAAATATTGTATCGGATTAAATCGTTAGAATATAAGTTAAGGATTTCAAAATAAAAATATGGTTCCCCTATTTATCATAGTTTTTATAGGAATCTATATCAAAGGTTTGTCCAGAGCTAACCTATCATTTCCCTAATGCCTGACTAAACAACGCGTACATCCCTACTGCAACGTCTTGTGACGCGTAATCTCGGCCGTGTCTCACCCTCGTCTGTAGCGCTACCGACGCCGCGGAGAGAGGACGCGTCTCGTCGCTGGAGCTCGGAGCAATGAAGGTAGATATATCATCCCCTAACTTTGGTTCACTATGATTATCATTACCCTATATTTACGTATAAAATCTATTTCCTGCAATTGGCATACAATATTTAGTGTAGAGAATAACACATGAACGATTGCATGTGTTGATTTAATAGTTACTCTTATATTAATAACAGTTTCGGCATAATCGACAAGAAACATACTTTTTCTTATTCCCCCGACTCTCATTCCCTCGGTTTCTCATTCCCTCGACTCTCATTCCCTCGATTTCTCATTCCCTCGACTCTCATTCCCCCGGTTTTCTGAACGGGGTAATGATAGATTTATGAAGTTTCTTGAAAATTATAATATTTTATCATATGTACCGGGTGTGGCCTGTAATAGGAACAATAAATTTAGAGGATGACTCCATATATGTCATAGTGATTAATAGTGTTTTCTTGTTTGTTTTTTGTTAAACCACTTAGAACTGATTGCTGATTGGGTTAGTAATCCACCGTTTCATTTATTGCTCCTATTACAGGCCAAACCCTTATACCGTACTTATAACATATTATGGCCGACTCATTTATTCAACAATTTATTTTTAATATCATGAACGTAACATTACATTTTCTGTTAAATAGAAGGTCTTGAAATCAATACTAAGTATAAGCATGGTTGTCAATTTAGGTTACTTTAGAATTTAGAAAATATACATTTATTATTAAATTGTTACTAAAAAAACGTTAATAACTAATTAAGAGTGTGATTTTTATATAAATGTTACAAATATGTTTTATTTGTGATCTCAAGTGATATTTATGATTACGTAGTAAATAAAAAAATGTTACGACTATAGTAAAAAAAGGTATTATGCCAGTAATACAAAAATATTATATTAATGCTATAAGTAAAGTTGTGAATTTTAGTTTCTTTAGGAATCAAACCAAAAAGATGTTAATACTTAGGTAACTAATTGAAAGTCTGATTTTTATCAACAAATGTAACTTATAACAATGTAATTGCTTTAAAACAAATGTCCATTTAAACAAAACGATTTTTGTGTTATTTTTGTTGAACTGGACCTATTATTGTGTGTTGTTTCACTTGTTTCTAATCATGCATGCAATTTTATGGGATCTCAAATATTAAATCAAGTATTTGAGAAAAAAACATAAAGTACCTATTTTAGTCTTTGATACGAAGCGTATACCTAATGATAATCATTTTCAGAAGTTTGAGAATTTAAGTGAGTTAGATGTTATTAAAATTACTTCCCTGTTAGATTGATCACAATCTAACAGGGAAGTAATTTTAATAACAAAAATACTTCTACAAATATATATTTTTCTTTTGCTTATCAAAGCAAAAGAAAAATATATATTTGTAGAAGTATTTTTGCAAAGCGGACCCCGGGCTCCTGTAGGGCACTACCGGGAAAAACGCTAGGATAAAGATGATTTTTGCAAGTAATGCGAAGAATTAATGGCAATTAATGGTTAAGACTGGAGTCTCAAATTGTGGTACTTAGTCTATAAGATTATTAAGAAAAAACTGTGGTTTTTTTCTTTATTCAAACTGATATTTTGTATTATTTAATAAAACATCTGATCTAATACCAAAGATTATCATTCCCTCGTCAATTTTATCATTCCCTCGTAGTTTTTATCATTCCCCCGTTATTTTTCTCGTTCCCTCGTACTTTTTATCATTCCCCCGTCATTTTTTCTCATTCCCTCGACAGCTAAACTTTGAATTGGTATATTTCCGTACCTAATTGACCCAAAGTGATGCCTATTCGATAAATATGTTTATTATTAAATATTTAATTTGATTTTATTGTAACTTAGTAGAAATTTCTTAAAATAAAAAACGCCGAGGGAATGAGATGAATAATGCAATTCTCAAGAATGACCCTTATATGGTTTCATAAACTCTGTTCGCTTCAAGTATATTATTATAATGATTTTTCAAAGTGCATGCTCGTAAAACTAAGAAGTATATAAAATATGCGTTTTGATTGCTTTTACCCAAAATCAGTGAAGCGAAGTTTTTTTTCCGTTTTTAAAATTAAGTATTTTCCAAAAAGAATATTAGGTCATATTTTTATGACTTATAGTTCGCCAAAGACAGTGTTGTGTGTGTTCACTTTCTTTACAAAAAAGTGTAAGTACCTAGGCATCTACCTTATAAAAATAAGAAGCTATATTAGAGGGTATTGTATTTTATTGAAGATGTGCTTGCTAATACATTAATGTTTAGGAAAGATTGTGTTGAAAATACGAGGTGTAAAATACTTAAATGCTCTTTTGCCGTAGTAGTGTACCGTGTATATGATTGAAATTTTAAAGTTTCGTTTCGATATTCACCTCAGCCATAATATGAAGTTGCAATGCTATCAGCTAATTAAATCTAAAACTATTCTAACCTCAATTAGTTTTCTAGTTGTAGCTAGGTCGCGCCAAGGACGGCTTTCGACGCTGCCGCTGTCACTTACGCAGTGCGCACACGCCTCACTCTATGCTGATCGCGGTACAGAGTAACATAATAATTCAGAGCAAATACTGTCTTTATTTTTTTTTTAAAGATTGCACGTTTTGTGGTTATGTCATTATTTAATTTTTAAGTTACGAATCATATAGAGAATTGTTTTTTAACCGACGTCAATAGAAGGTCTAGCCATCTTAAATAAAAAAGTTTAGTGACAATTCTTTACCATGTTGATAATTGTTTAGTTATTAATATGTAAATATTTTTACCTTTAAATCTCCACGTTTCCTTTTTACTTTACCTCATGAACTGTTTTCCGAGAGCCAAAGTGCTGGTTAATGGTGTGTGGTAATATTTACAGAAAAGCCCAAGTCCCTTTGTCTGGGCCGATAATATTTGAGGAGTTCCACCGATTCCTGAAGGATCTCAGAATCACCTTTGGTATTTAATTCGTTGGTACTTCAGTGCAATTACATCAGAATCTGTGACGTGCCTACATCAATGAGGATCCAGCTTTATAAGTCATCTGTGGTATTCACCATCTGTTCCACTTCACCAAATGTATGGTTACCGGGAGTAAACACGAGTTCCAATACTTCCAATAGAAAATATTAAATCACCACACGCGTGCCTAGTTTTCGTTTTTCAAATGTTGTATTACTTATTATTATATCCTTTCTCAATCATTACTCATAGAGTACATCTGAATAAAAAGTAATTAAGAAAGTATAATTGAGGAGTCCCTGAGATCCTATCATCAGGTCCTGACTTGGTGACAATGAGACCACTGCAGGAATACAGTCTTTCGAACAAAGAAATAATTTTGAAAATCGGTCCACAATTGACAGATATATCGGTGAACATGCATACAATAAATACATACCGTGGAACAGAGCCTCCTCCTTTTTCGAAGTCGGTTTGAAGATTTCAACGATTAGTTTATTATCATTATGCCTGCGTTATTTTCAAAATATAAAGAGGAACTGTGAGGTTGCAACTTGCAAGTTTGTATTTAGGGGGTAATCTTTGTAACCACATAACCGGTTTCGAAATTCTTATCCTTTCTTTTTCAAAATCGTTTATACCCACATTTATGCTAAAAATGGCACTGGGATAGACGTTTCATGTGCTCTGCCTACCCTTACATAACTAAAAAGGAACTATTTGTAAGGTTGTCAGTTTGTATTTAGGGGGTAATCTTTGGAACCAGTTAACCAATTTCAAAATTATTTCATTTGTGTAGAGAATGAACTTTCTGGATGACCATAGGCTTATATTATCCTGCGTTTTTGCAGGTAGCTACACTATTTATGCTTGTTCTTCGACAATTTGTATTAATTCTTAGAATATTTTGAATCCTGAGAAAATAATAAAGTGAGATATAAAATAAAATAGATGCGTTCCATATTTTAGCATAATCTAAATTGGAAACGCTGTATTCGTACCATCTATATATATAAATATATATTTCTTATTTAACAATAAATATCTGTAAAATGTAGGTGTATCCAGTCTAAATACATGGAAAAATTACCCGTTAAAACTAATAGGACCAACCTTATTATGAAGTTTATATAATTCATGCGATATCGCTGCCTCGGTGAAACCAAGGCGTGTTATTTTCTTAATCGATGGAGCTTTTGAAAAAAAAAAAAAAATAACTCAATATAGTCTAAAAAGTTACTTAAGTTAATACGTTTTATTACCAATAACCCTTATCTATTTTAAGAATTTTTAGAAGTGTCCTATTTCCTAAGCACCTTTTTAGCGAATCGAAGTAGGTATATTTATAAAACTACGACGAAAGTCTATCTCTAACTGCAAGCCTACTCTATGACACGGATCACTTAAGGCCTAAATTGTAACGTGTACAGTCTATAAAATATCAATGAATTCATGCTTTAATGGCGGCGTCCTACCTACCAGCAATTACCAAACGTGCGGGGGCGGCGGCAGACACTCGAGAACGCCTCAAGGTCTCAAAATACAGCTGTCTCGGCGCCCAATATCGGTTCTTCGCTTTCGGCGTCGAGACACTAGGTCCTTGGGGTAAGGGTGCGCTGGAACTCCACAGGGAGCTCAGCAAAAGGTTGAGAGAGGCAACAGGCGACCCACGCGCCGGCAGCTTTCTCGCGCAAAGAATTCAGCGCGGGAATGCTGCCTGCGTGATGGGCACCCTGCCAAGAGGCCCAGGTCTTTTATATAATTAGTTACTATTTTAATTATTTTTTTCTAATATTAAGGTTTAGTTTTAGTTATTTTAATTTAATAGTAGTTTTAGTATTGTATTTTATTTACACTTTGTTAGTATCTATGTTTTTTATCTATGTTACTTCCTACTATTAAACTAGATATAGCCTTACATACTTCCATGGTAATCCACATAATGTAGTAAATCATCATCTAAAGTATCTTGACAATTTACATCATTTTGCGGTAAGTAGGCGATATGATTGACAATTTAAAACAGTAACAATAAGAAATAATAAATTATCCACCTTAACCACTTTTTAAAGATTTTAATAAATTAAATCACTTTATTGTCATTTTACACATCATATCATATTAAACTATTTAAAATAAAAGGGTACATACACTATGGGTTAATAATGAATTATTAACTTAGTCGAAAACCCCGCCCCGCGCCTCCCCCGGCGGAAAGGTGTCCATCACGCTCGCCGCGTTGCCGCGCTGAATCGCGATGGACAGACGTTGCACCAGGAATGACCCGGAACGGGGGTCATGACCCCTCTCCGCCAGATGGCGCCCGATCTCCTTAACAAACCCCAACACCCGGTCGTTTCTACCGCGAGCGGGACAAATAAATAACTCTCCAGTGCAGAATATTTGTCCCGCTTCGTAAGAGCCGCCGTCTCGGCAGCTGCTCCTTTTTAAATGGTTTACTAGCAATTCAATGACCATACGATTTGCATGTGATATAGCGCGTGTTGAATACACAAAGCCAGCCGTCAAATGCAAGCGCAGGCGCAGGCTTTCGCGGAAGCGCGTGCGCGGGGAGGCCTTGCCTGTGCGCCGGCATCGGCACCCCTGCCTGCAGGCATTCTGTATCACTACATCAGTCATATTGGGTCGTACAGATTCAATAGATTAGATTAGATTATTTTATTTCATTTTGAAAATTTACATGTCATTTCATAAAATTAAAATAGCAGCAATAATAGGATTCACAAAAAGATCGTCAGAGTGTATAAGAATAAGGAACAATAATAAATAATAGTCAATAAAAATCCAATATTAAATTAAAACAGACATGAGAAAAAAAAAAAAAAAAAAACTAACAATAGGAACAATTTAAATACTTAATGATAAATGGTACAATGTCAATGTCAGAATATTAATAATAGCTAGGTCATCCTAGATTTAAAGTCAAAAAATAATAAGTATTCAATATTCATTCATCATAATAATATAATAATGTCATCTTAAACCTAAAAAATATACTTAGATGTCATTTTTAATACAATTTCAATTTATTAGTGTTTGTTCGTTGTATTCCTTTACGGAATACAGCGATTTTGATAATAAAACAAAGGTGTCCTTTTGGTGGAAAGGTGGCCTTTCCTGTGGTCTATGGTTAAGGGCTTACGTATATACCTACTATATAAGTTTTCTTCAGCTAAGGTGTCATTACTGCGATTGGGATGCTAATATGGCGAACCAAATTGAAGCCCTTGAGTTAAGTTTTAGACTTTAGTAAGGCTCTAATGTAATGCATAAGGTACCTTCGTGTGAGCATTAAAAAAAAAGTACATAATTGGACTTTTTTCCGTATATTTTTTCTGGTTCTTCAGAATCGTGGATACTAATGATCCTGTCCAAAATATGTCAATCAAGATCGTCACTTTTTTGTATGGCGTTTTATTTAATTATATGGATGTGATGCACTGAAAGACAATTCATACACAGTAAAAACTTTTTTTTGTTGTACAATGATCGTTAGTGTAAACGATTCTGAGCAAAAAGAAAATAAAAATACCAATATAATTCCGAAATGAGTTCATGTACATTTTTTTTTAACTTTCATGAAATTTTACTGTTATTATAAATGAGTCATATTCAACATTCAGTTAACAAAATTCATCTTTCCCGTGGTCAATAGTTAGGGGCTCACCTGCATATAACTCATATAAGTAATGTTTTTATTGCAAAATAATACATATCTACGAGGAAACTCCATTTATGCAGATTAAGAGTCCGACCAACAATTAGGCCCTTAACTTTGACAATGTTCTATGTAGAGCCAATGTTAAAATATTTGCAACGAACTAAAATCCACCGCTAATGTGTATTCTTAGTAATACTAGATTAGATAGTAATCTTTACTAGTAATGTAACAAATCTATGTAGAGTTATGTTAAATATTTTTGCAACTAACTTTCGAGGTTTTGGAGGACACTCCGTTAGTGGAGTTCAAATTCACCGGTAATGTCTGATATTTTTAGTAATGAAACAAATCCAGCCAATCCCAATGACTGGATTTTGATTTTATCTCGTAACGAATAAACCATGAAATATATATTTCCAGAACGCTATTCGTAAGAGTATAAAGCCGTTAAACACTTTTTGCAATAGCATATTCTGCAAATAAATTTGTACTAATACCAACGCGTCCTTCACCGTTTTGCTATTGAAAAAATTCGAATAGTTCGAATTTGGGCGTTATTCCTAAAGAGATAAAGCTTAGAAAAATATTTGACAATGGCAAAAACTAATTGGTATTGTTTGCCGACCGTCGCACCCAACGCGCCCGCGTGCCGTCTGCCTAAATAATTGATAATTGTTTATAAATTTGCGTCAAATTCATTTTTAGGGTGACACCGTAAGATGTCACGTGACCTGATCGAAAAACTGTTACAATGTTATTGAGTTTTCACTTCTGCCGGCACTCACGGAGTGCAACCCGGTCTTTTTTATTTATTTATTTATTACATGCAAGATTGAATCGAATTGAATTGAAAGGCCTTAAATAAGATTTAACCTATGCCGTTAGCGAAATCATACCAACACAATATTTTATTTCAAATACTTACATCTGTAGACACACAGCCATTAGGTACTTGCATATTTACAGGCATTGCTTGTTACTCAAACAAATGAACCCATTACGCATTATACATACCCTCATGACATAACGGTTGCCTAACAGCGGCGCACGCGCACATCGGACCCTGCCAAGGCCGCAAGGGCTGCCAACTGTGACATCTAGATCGCGAGAAATTACATTCAAGGCTGAATATAAGCTACTTGGCCACACTTGGCTTCACTTGGCTTAGTATAATACACAAACATAATCCGTCAGTGCACTTCTCTTTTTCCAATCCACTAGTAGGTACTTTGCCATAGCATAAGTAGATAGGGACGCTTCTTTGTGAATTGAACGATCATACTTAATTTGGATTGTTACGAGTACATTCGCATTTCATGTTTCGCGCGCGGGTTAGCACGCGCAGCACGCTGACGTGAAACATACAGGAATCTGAAACAGCGACAAACACGAGAGTTTATTAATCATAAGTTAAACACGCTACAAACGTTGCAATCTGTCACAAACGACAGAGACGCAGCTGAATGAGACAGCAATACAATACCTTTAAGTCTAACTATAGCTGCACCTCTGTCATTTGTTATGACACATTACATAGTTTGAAGTATGCCTTATGCCATAGGCACAGGGGTAAACCATGTTTTATCTAAGCGGTTTGATGACACTTTAGAACTGGAAAAATCACTTTCAACGGCTATACAACTTCTATATAATAAATTTACTTGGCAATCTGGGCTTTGGGTCAGAAGCATAATTTGCCTCGATCGTGAACTACAATGAGGCTGAGGCACTAAGCATATCTGTGAGTCATTGCTAATTTCTAACCTAAAATCAAGTCTATTACTTTACCTTCAATTTATACAATACAACTAGCTCGCATATCTACTTGTTCTGTAGAGCAAGAATGCTGTATTGTAGGCGACCTTAAAAATACTGTCTGGTTATTGAGCTACATTATATGCTTAAAGGGTTAATGTTCTATGTAACGGTCTATGTAGATAGGCTTTTTGTGGTTCTATTCCTATAACCTTCCATGAAATGAAAAAGTGGACATTTTAGCACACATGCCTGCACGACATGCAGAGAAGAACAACCGGACAGCGGGCCAGCGGGACAGCGGGACAGCGGGCCAGCCGGACAGCGGGACAGCGGGACATCCCAACCCAACATACGAAATAATTTTGGCCCAAGGTGAAACGGAGAACTTCGTTCGCTTCGCTCGTTCAATAAGAACTAAATTGAATCAGAATAACCTAGATTTAAAGATGTTTCGTAAACGAAACCTTGGTACCTAGGTAACCTGGGTAAAGTAAGTGTGGAAACAAAACAATATATGCTGACCACGCCAAACAGACTGCACTTTTGCATGCATTTGCATGCAAGCCACGTACCACAGAACAATAATAACACGGTTTTCAAGATTTTCCTTCAAGGTAAAGATGAGCCAATGCTAAGCGATTTTAAACTAGGTAGCTATTTATATGTTTGACAGACTACATTTATTTCTTAAACACCTAAGATGCAATACGTGTATCATAATTGAACCATTTACTTTTACATATGTAAATATAAAAATTAAAACAAAAGCCGATCAATCGCACATCGAGAAGTACCTCAGGGATTTTCCATTGCGTGAAAATATTAACGACACTTTTAACGTGTTACGCATATAAGTACGGTCAACGACCAAGATTGTATTTACAGTTCAGTTACAGTTCTAGTACCTTATTCCTTCGTAATAAGGAGAAAAACGTATCGGGTCTTCGAAGTCGACTGTACGTATTGTCGTCCCACGACGACGTATAGTTGTTATTTACGGCGTACGCTGTCAAAGTAACCTTCGTGCTTTCAATTAAGTGTCGCATATTCGTACTAGATTCCGCATGGAACTCGTTTCTATCTTAGGTCTAGAGAAAGCCTCTTAGACGTACCAGAAGGGTAACTGCGTAACTTTTTTGAGCCTTACTTAATTGACAATATTATCCTTTTCTCTTAAAAACCATAGTTTAATCAGTTACAACAGCACAAATCGTTACGCAATCAACCAGCAAGGCTATGTTAACGCTCTGAATTGTGCGTGAGCTATGGGAACATAAATACCTACATTACAAATTAACGGTAGGTACTTGAAAACATACTCGAGATACTCAGCATTTAAATAGTGTAACATTATAGCTCTTCGTGAGGAACCCGGTCTGATCCCAATAAGGTCTAGTTTTCCCTCTGGGTTGGAAGGTCAGGGAACTGATTTTTGACTTTCGAGTGCTCGACTCTTTCACTCGAAAACGGTCAAAAACTATGAAATGCTATTTATATACGAGCGATAGAAAATTGAAATACGAGTGGTATTGACCACTCGTATTCAATAGGCATGATGAATAAGATTTCGAAGTGAAAACTTCTTTAGCGGCGCTGAGCATTTTTGGGATGGGGAAAAATTGTTAAATACGCGACAGATTTTTGTGACGTCAGATGTGAAGGAGTTGACAAACTTTAATATTTTGCTGCTAGCCGATTCGACTTCATTCAAAACTGAACGCTATTCGTAAGAGAATAAAGCCGTTAAACACTTTTTGCAATAGCATATTCTGCAAATAAATTTGTAATTTTGTTCACGCGTCCTTGACCGTTTTGCTATTGAGCAAATTCGAATAGTTCGAATTTGGACGTTATTCCTAAAGAGATAAAGCTTTGAAAAATATTTACCAACGGCAAAAACAAATTGATGTTTTGTTCACCGCCGCCGTCCGCTGTTCTTGCAAATTCGAATAGTTCGTATTTGGACGTTATTCCTAAAGAGATTTAAGCTTTAGCTTTGAAAAATATTTGGCTATGGCAAAAACAAATTGGTATTTTGATCGCCGCCGGCGGCGGGCGAGCCAGCCCGTCGCACCCACCGCGCCCGCGGCCCGTCCGCCTAAATAATTGATAATTGTTTATAAATTTGCGCCAAATTCATTTTTAGGGTGACACCATAAGATGTCACGTGACCTGATCGCAAAACTGTTACTATGTTATTGAGTTTTCACTTCTGCCAGCACTCCCGGAGTGCAACCCGGTCTTTTTTATGACGTCATTCGAATCAGTTTTTGGAGGAACAAATATTTGTATGGGAGCAACTACAATTAAAGAACATAAATACCCAAAAGTTTGAGACAAAGATTAACCTCGCTGGCGGCAGCGCAAAACGCTTCATACTGATAGACACACAAGTATGACGTCACATTTGTACATTTGTACTAATCGTTGTATTGAAAATCAGGTTAATTGTTGTTTAGGTCGCGAAATACTGCGTTTAAGTACATAGTTGTAATACATTTTTGTTTCTATAAAAGCGTAAGGATTCTATTGGTAGCTTTAAATTTACTCTTGGACAATGAAAAAAATGCATATTTTTTCTAAACTTTCAAGGTTCATATCTTTTTTTGATTTTAACTATATTTTATAACTAGCTTCTGCCCGCGACTCCGTCCGCGTGGAACTCGTTTATATCGTAGCTCCATACAAACTTTCACCCCCCATTTTAGGGAAGTGGGGGGGTGAGAAAGAGACAATAAGTAGCCTATGTCACTCTCCATCCCTTCAACTATCTCCACTTAAAAAATCACGTAAATTCGTCGCTCCGTTTTGCCGTGCAAGACGGACAAACAAACAAACAAACACGCACACTTTCGCATTTATAATATTAGTATGGATTTATAGTTTATTACGATAATTTGATGGTTTACTATCCATATAGCATCACTACGTTATCAATTGAACACGAGGCATCATGCCTATTGTATCGGTAGAAAATTTTGAAACTTCACTTGTAGGTAGGTACTTATTTAATTTTGGACTGACTATTCATTTAAAAGATAGATATATTTAAATAAAATATATTGATTCGATGCTAAGTGATTGGCTGGTGTGTGTGATTATATTTAATTTCTAGCCGAATTTTGTGGTTGAAAACTAAGATCGTCAGTCTATTGGCGGGGAAATAAGCGTTTCGTTTACTATAACTCACTACTTACTTTTGATTGTTTTTCTGTTATGAAACGCATACTATATTTAAAATTAATAATTTGACTATATTTATAGATACACAACTTCCAATAAAGTACTATTCTTTATTATTAGGTATGCTGAAATTTTTTTTTTTCAAAAACCGGTAATTATCTACTTTTTGCATACAACGAAACGCAAAAGTATCGATAGCCAATCACTAGCATTCGAGTGATGATTTCAAAAATAGCTATTATTGGGTTCATGCGAAAATAATAGTGACAAATTTTCGTCTGCGAATATTTTCTACCGCTAGCTTTTGAATTCGAGCGCTCGAAAGTCAAAAATCGGTCCCCAGATGGTAGCTTTCCTAAAACTAGTTCCTATGCCTAATCTTGGGATATGGTGTCATAGCGGACCCTGGGCTGCCGGGAATAACACTAAGAGGATGATGAGATGATGATTTAAGTTCAACTACAATCAATCAAAGCTCGTTAGGTACTGATGATATCACAGAACATGATGAGCGGAAATCAAACTTAATTACCTAATAATTATGAATTGCAAATCCGCTACGCTGCTACGGCGTAGCCACCGTAGCGCGCGTAGAGCTCCTATGATGCGCAGCGATGCCGCGTAGCCTAATCACTAACCCCCTTATTCATAAAACTTAAAATGCCTCTGCTAAATAAAATGTGCTTTGTCCCTTTCTCACGAACACAAATGTCAAAGTGACAGATAAGGACAAACGAATTTTAACGCCATTTTAGTTAAAACAGGCTTGTAGGACGTTTATGAATACGGCCGTTAAACTTGTCGGAGGTCAAATAAACAGTTTGATAACTTATTTTTCTCAAACATGCAATTAAATATTGACGTTGTGTTCTTCATAATGGGCTTCGTTTCGGGCGCAGCGAGACGAGAGATTCATAATGGCATTTCATACAAAATTGGAATTCCATTCCACAATTTGTGGCATAGCATCACGGCGTTCAGCCATAATGAAAGTTTGATTTCTTGGAGCTTTTTTAATTTATTTCATTGCATGTTTGAGAAAAGCACTATACATACCTCGGCGTGAAAAGGGGTTGCCAGCCTCATAACTATCCGGCCTCGCTACGCTCGACCGGTAACCCCTTACTTCCCGGCCTCTGTAGTAATGTACTATTGTTATAATGAAGCGTAAATATTGTGTCGTTTTAGGATACTGCTACGAGTAGATGCAGTTTTTATTTTTATTTGACATGCTGATACTCGTAATAATTAAATGTAATTCATAGCATTTGCATACGTTTACAGTGAAAAATGCCCAAACGTGCGGATCTCGTAAATCTCGCGAGACCACAAAGCCAGTCTCGTATCTCGCCTAGGTTTGAAATCTCGCGAGAATGCATTTCCTAATGGGCACTTTATTTCAAAGCAATATGCATTAAATTCGAACTAAGGGGATGTTTTTTCATTCGAATTTAAGCCATGTGACTTTGACATAAAGTGCCCTTGCCATACATTAGACTAGTGCAACGACGAAGACTAGGAAGTTTACCTTATATTTAATACAAGGTATGTATCCATTTTCGTTTACCTGCATTTTACTATGCCTATCTCATATGACAAGGATGTTACTTGTCATATGAGATAGGCACCCGGTGCGATGGCACGGGAAGCATTAACGTAAGTAGCGTCATATCAGCTTATAAGGCAAAGATGCTGTATGTTACTCACCCTCTCAAGAAAAAAAAATGTAATTCAGTGAAAGGCCGGGCCGCCCCGCGCACCATATATAAGCAAACTGCGCGCAGGCAGACAGTATTTGCAAGATGGCGGCTCTAGTGCGACTGGTACGTTCATTCCGTTCTAAATTTGAATTTAAAAAATTAGGGAATAGGGATGGGCGCTTGATTTCAACTTTCATCGATTGATTGTGATTTTGCTATTGCGATTGATAGTTTGAAGTGATTACGTTATCTCATTTTAAATTATTATACTATCGTTCATATAGTGTTTACTAAGTTATTTGAAAAGTGAGTAACGTTGTTCTAAACGTTTGACATTAGTAGTGTGAAATAATAATTGACAACTAAAGATCTACTTATTTTTGTGTAAAAATAACATTTTAAAACATATCAAATCAGAAGTGTAAACAATGATTAAATTAAAATAAGTATAAGCTCTAAACGAATACTATGTTTTTGTGTTAGATTGGGATGTGAAAGAGATTAAGCTAATTGAGTATTTACAATATTAAGTTTACGATTTTTCAGTGTGAGAACAAATTACAAGACCTATTTTTATTGAACATCAAGTAAGTTGCAATTTTGTTAATCAATATTGTAATGAAATAAACTATCTAACGAGGTTAAATACTTGCGTATGAATTCAATGTAATACTACGTGGGTAAACGCGGGCAGTTATCTCAACCTTAAAATACCTGCTAAGCTTAATACCTGTTCCAAGTTAGCAAGCTCCTTCCGAGATGTCCAGCATTGGAAAGTAGCTCTTAACGCTTTGAAATAAAGGCGTCGTCAATGTTCGTCATACTATAGTTCAACTATTTAGGTTTGTCGTTCTCAATTTCTTAGACAGTGTTGCCAATTTCAAAATTTTAACCCAAATGGGGAAGTTTTGAATATGGATTTGTAGTTTTTGTGGTTGCAATGGTTTGCCAATTGCTTGTACCAGTTTCACATCGATATACAATCTATGAATTAACAAGCTTTCAGTGTAATTCGTGACTAGAAACTGGTTTCCGGCATTAAACATACATTTTTAGTGTAACGACTGATAAGCCAGTTGCATTAGTACAGCAGCATTTTGAAGTCCAGGTGTTTTGGTATCCGTAGATCATGATCACAACCATGGAAGTTGTTTTAAATATTTATTATTAAGAGACAAAGTTTGAGAATATGTAGGTTTGTATGTAAGTACTCACCTGAAATATATCACCAGTATATGAGAGTGAGATTAAGGAAATAAATATATTCCCAAACAATTTACATACATACATACATTCACGCCTTTATTCCCAAAAGGGGTACGCAGAGCACATGAAACTTATGTTTCAGCGCCACTTTTAGCATAAATGTGGGTATAAAAGATCGATAAAATGTTATATTGCAGTGATAGGTTGCTAGCCCATCGCCCACAACACACTTCAACCCTGCTCCCTTAGTCGACACCCAAACATTTTTTTTTTAACTTCTATATTTCCAACATCACCTCAACGGTTACGATTATACCCAATAGGCATTGTTTACAAATACCGAAGCTACTAGCTACTAGTAAACCATGGGTTTCAGACATAAAAACGAAAGTGGCAGTGATAAGGCATCCACGGCGAACCAGTTTCTTTGTTAGCAATCTGTTAATTATGTCGCTTGCTGCCACGCTCTACATTTGTACTAGGAAGTTGATTATTGTTTTTTCTAGCAGTTCTAATTATGAAGTGACATGTCGATATTTTATCGACTACTTTAGAATGTGTTTAGGGTGTGAATATTTCGGCAAATGTAATTACGAGTATAACTTTAACGCATTGGTTGTGTTATTTACGTGGCCCTACTTAACTTATTGCTATAAAAGCTAGATTTTATGATTATTTAAACCTTATCACACATGATTGCATGACGAACTCAATTCAACCGGTTATCTTAAGGAGCAAACGGAAGTTCATAAAGTTTAGTGCAGCATATAATTTGAGTATCTTCTGTTGGTAGGTAATCAAATCAAATAAAGGGTCGACAACGCGTTAGTTATTCTTCTGGAGTCAAAAGCGTCCATAGGCTACGGAGTACGGAGTCTGCTTGGCATCAGCCTGGCCTAATGTTTGTTTGTCACCGTCTTAGTTTAAAATATCTCAGTACTTATAGGTTTTTGCATTGGAATTGTAACAAGTGCTATATAATTTAACTTTTCAAAACGTTTCCAAGTAAGAATTCTAAAATAAAAATTAACCAATGTCGTACCGCATTGATTAAATTTACGAGTAAGTACCTACTTGTTAAACATACATTAACCCCCTTATTCATAAACCTTAAAATGCCTTCGCTAAATAAAACGTGCTTTGTCCCTTTCTTACGAACACGAATGTCAACTGACAGATAAGGACAAACGAATTTTAACGCCATTTTAGTTAAAACAGGCTTGTAGTACGTTTATGAATACGGCCGTAAGTCTTTAACATCAACAAACACAAACAAACCATTTCATAGAGTTACAATGACAACTTCATCTCCTAAATATAGCTACATTAATATCACTTAACTCAATGTACCTAATCAATTCTATTATGTCGCTTTTAGGCCCATAATCCCGGGTGTTAAACACGCGTGTTTTATAACATTACGACACTCGTGTGTTATGGTTATATCCCGATTAAGTCACGTTGGCACCTTGCAGCAAGATGTACCTATGCATGAACACGCACCATTCTTAAATTAACCGGGTTGTACAGAATGTACAGCTTTTTTTAAATTCTCGGCAAATGGATTCTCACTCGACTAAACAAATTAAATCCTTTTTGTTAATTAATTGACTATTTCTTTTTGGATATGGTATAGAAACGTTTAATTTAGTAAAACTATTCACTTTGATAACATTTTACATGAATTAATAAAGATAACATTTTAAAACAAAATATTTATTTTATTTTGTATTGGCTGTTTAGAGATTTCGTCTAAATCTGGCTTAACACATGCGCGCGCGCACTGCGCAAACATCACGAAAACTAATGCGTGTTTGGTTATTATCAAAAAACTCGTGGTGACTAGAAAAGTGATAAATAGAATGGACGCCACTGGAAATTCTTGGCGATGTACAATAAGTGAGTAAAAACCTGTTGCCTTCATTAATAAAGAAAAGAAAATAACTTGGCAGGCCTATAAAATTTTCATCTTATGAAAAGGATTGTTTCCTCGCAAAATGTGTTGAAAAACGTCGTATGAAACGCGAGAGCTTGGATAATTACATCCTCGGCTCTCCTCGGGAGGCGGAATTATCAACATACCTCACTTGTATCACAATTTACTATTACAAACAAGTAGGTACACATTGCACTTGTATCTTCGGGTTGTATTTTAAAACATACCGGATGCCTACTTATACTCCGGTTACTATTGAAACTTAAGTGTCAGCTAAACTACGTTCATTTTACACTTAACCGAGTCGTGATAAGACTGATATTGGAATGCATTTGTTTGAGTTATGGCAATTTTATAGGTGACATTTTAGCGAGTCCGGCAGTGAATGTGGACCGGTGCACGGCCTCGAACGTTCCTGCCCTTTGTCTGTCTGTCCAACTGAGCTGGGATATATTTATCCATTATTTATTGGCAAAAATAATCTCAAATTATTGAAATGCTACACTCTATAAACTGTCTACTTCGCAAAAATATGCATATCATTTGTAGCTAACTAATTTGTGCCATTAAATTGAACAAAACACTGAACTGATTACTAGACCGTATTAAAAGTGTTTTGTAAATCGCATCAGTAAATACATTTGGTGGCCAGTAAATGACTGGCAGTTTCTAAATTTGGCACGCACGTGATAAGCTAGCTAGAGTTGTAAGCGTCCATCGGTTAAGGTGACCGCTTACCATCAGGCTGGCCGTAAGCCTATTTGCCACCGATATGGTATTATAAAAGTCATACAGTGATGTAATAATTTGAGAGAACATTGACCTATTTTCGTGCTAATAGGTTATCTTTGCAATCTTGATAGGAAATTCGGTAAATTTAGCAGCACCAAGGTTTTATGTTTTAAATATTTGTATTCTAATAAGGAAAAATTCAATAGCCACCAATGCGTAAACTTTCGTCAGATCACGTGTGGTCCAAGTTTATAATTATTTGTAAAATAGCTTAGTTTACTTTAAATTAAGAAAAAAATACCTTAGCGAACGAGTTTGGCTCAGTGTTGATCGGGTTTTTCAGAGATAAAACTAATATTCCAAGATATATTAGATTTTCGGTCCCGTAAACCCTTATATTTCAAATCTCACCGAAATCGTTAGAGCTGTTTTTGAGATCGTGATTACTAATATACAGGGTGATTCAGGAGACGTGAGCAGGATCAACCCTACACATACAGTTAATGTTAATGGATCTTTTACCATCGTAATTAAGTTAAACGCCCACAGTTTTTTTTTACATTTTGTTCTAAGTTTCATTCACAATAAATCATGGTCACCCTACAAAACTAAAAAAAAAAATAACGTTAATCTTACCAATGCTAGTACGACTGAGTAGCTTATAAACTATTGAATCCGTAGGGTTGATCCTGCTCATGTCTCCTGAATCACCCTGTATATATATATATATATATAGCTCGTTATAAAGTACCTATAAGATACTTATTCAAACTGCGTAAGTTGATTATGATAAAATGAGAAGGTACTTTGATAAAAACTTTAATCGTACATAAAGTTAAGTTGACAAGTACGTACGAACCTTCTTTAAATAAGTATCCAAATGCTTGTCGTAAATACTAAAAATAATAGTCGATGAAATTAGATGTCTATCTGCTCGTGGTATACTTAATGGTAGTTTACTGAGTAGGTAAATAATTTCTTTTTAAAGAAGCGTTTTCCGAGTCGCAAGAACTTGTGAATCAAACCAGCACTTTTTCTTTTATTTAATAGTTTAGAAGTTTTTTGTTGCGCCGGCACAGTGTCAAGGCTCGTTACACAATACTATATTGAACCAGATTGGCGTTACGACACAGTGTTTGGTATTGTTTCGTTATTTAACCAATTTCGGGTTATTGGAAAACATTACGCCTCGTTTGGTAACTAAACGACCGTTTACATGAACATGAATCATGATATTTCTTGTGTCATGGCGTGATATTTATTTGTCCAGTGGACATAACGTAACTCTGTTTAATGCCTGTTTCGTAAACGTAACATGTGAAAAGTATGATTTGATATATATTTACTTGTTCAACTGCAAATTATCCATACTCATGAAGTACCTTACTTTGTACCTATTTAATTATCAGGTACAATTCTGAAAACCAGAGTTACTTAACATGAATGGTTTAAACTAATTTGAAACGTGTCAATTTCATAAATATACACGGAAACTACTTGTATTGTCTTGTAATGCAATGCAAGTAGGGACAAAGTATGTACCTATATACATTGTCAGTAATTTATATTAATGTTATTATTTGTGCCAGCATAGCAGTCAAAAAGAAACAGTTGTAACATAATATAGCCAAGAGCAGAAAAAACAAACCAATTTACATTGTTATTAAGAGTATCTTCGTCTTAATCCGTACCTTAAAACGTCGAACCAGCAACAACTTTTCTAACCATTACTGCCCCATATTTTGTTGCAATAAAATAAATAGGGAAAATATAAAACATTATTATGGGTGGGTTACCCACCCATAATAATGTTTTATATTTTCCCTATTTTAGACTATCGCCATACGATTAAATAAATAAATAAGGTAAATAGTCACCGATGGTAAAATGTGTGATGTACGTTTCCAGTCAATCCTGGCGCTGTGCGCGTGCGCCGCGGCTGCGCAGTACGCCGACGAGCGCGCGCCTCGCTACATCGCCTCCGAGCCCAAGCAGGTCTCCACGCCCGTGCCCATCCTTAAACAGATTAACAGGTACAACATCATCAGCTTACAATATAACACAGAAACACATATGTCAGTATCAGGGGAAATTGGCCTTGTTGGCTTTGGCGCTTGAGCCATTATTACCGCAGCGTTAATAATGACATATTGAAGCGGCAGTGAGCATAAGCTACCTTTTCCCTGACAACGACACATAAATACAATTAACTGCTGGGCAGTGGCCCCCGCTCCAGGATGCGCAGTGGTGACAGTGAAAAGCCTGCATTGTCACTTTATAGTCCAGGCAATGAACTGACAACTAGTATGGAAAAAATGACAATTTTGGAAATAATTTATAATAGCTTATTTTTTATGTATAACGGATATATTATCAATTAAATAGTTACCCAGCGACAAAATCCGACAAAATTTCAGACAACGAAAAAATGATACGTTTACTGGCTTCTAAAAAGTCAGTAAAAATATTAATAAATGTTTTTGTCTTTATTTTTTCATTTACATTTGCTCTATAATATTCAAGATAAATCGTACAAAAAAAGATAATGCATGCTTCATTTAAATCTACATAATTACTTCCGGGTGGAAAGTTTGTCGGATTCTTGACTAAATCATCTTAGAATAACATTTTCAAATGAAATCAACAAAAAAAACGCTATTATAAATTAATGTTTTTCAAAACCGTATTTTGCCTGCAGTATTAGTGCTTTAGCTCGCTGCGATTCCTCGTATACCTACAGGTTTCGAATATGCGCAGTATTGAGAACCCTGCACATACTCTGCCAACGCACCGAATCCTTATATGCCTACAATCGTAAATAACAAAAAAAACATAGATCATATTATACAACGCTGCCCGCTGCACTCATACTCGGGGCCTCCAGAAGATCTGTACGAGTATAAGTTAGAAGTTAAAACCTGACGCTATCACTTGGCTCAGGACGGGACCCAGAATGTGGACTTCAGCCATTTATTTTGAAAACTGGTGACATTTTAAAATAAAACACCCACCCAGCGTTGCATTATTGAGAATAGCTAATGGAAATAAAACTTGATTATTACCTAAATTCCAGGCACAATGAAGATGGGTCGTATACTTACGGGTACGAAGCCGCCGACGGCTCGTTCAAGATCGAGACCAAGACAAAGGGCGGCGAGGTCAAGGGCAAATACGGATACAAGGACGACACGGGCAAGGTAAACCAATAAAAGTGCACAATTAATAAATAAACGGTGGTAATGTATAGAAAGATCGCTGTCTCGCTCGACAACATAAACTTGTAAAGGATGAGGCAAGGCGATGCGAGACATTTCATACAGTTGTCAATAAAACAAATGACTATTTCCTCGCCGACGACAAAGAAACTGCGACATATAATTTACTTTAAATTACTTATGGTCTTATTTTATGGGGATCAGTGGCAGTTATTGAGACTGTCTTTATTTTACAACAATTTACTATAACCCGTTTCCAAGCAGATGCGTTATATCGACCAAATAAAAGACCGTATAAAAGGCTGACATTTGATTGTTATTTTTCAATTGCCGGCCTGTAAAAGGATTAAACAAATTTTAACCGACTTCAATTCAGTTCAACGCCAAGCCACATACATAAACATTTCTACATTTTCTTTCCAACTTATCACATGAACTGCTTTCCGATAGCAAATCCATTGATTATTACAGAATAAACCCAAATCGCACACGTGGGCCGAAAATATTTGAGGAGTTCCTTCGAATCCTGAAGGATCAACTTGAATAGGTACTTCATTAGATGCTACATCAAAGGAATTATCTGAGTCTATGACGTAGCTACTACATCATTGAAGAGTTCCAAAAGTCATCTGTGGTCTTCATCATCAGTTCTACTTCACCAAATTTATAACTTATAATACTACCGAGATCACTGCTCTCATGTCTAATTTAATTGAGGAGTTCCCGCAATTCGTCATGGATCCCATCATTGGAGGAATTGGATTTCAAAATTGAAGCATATACATACATTCAAATAAAAAAAAGACCGGGTTGCACTCCGGGAGTGCCGGCAGAAGTGAAAAATCAATAACATTGTAACAGTTTTTCGATCAGGTCACGTGACATCTTACGGTGTCACCCTAAAAATGAATTTGGCGCAAATTTATAAACAACTAGCTTCTGCCCGCGACTCCGTCCGCGTGGAACTCGTTTATATCGTAGCTCCATACAAACTTTTACCCCCCCATTTCACTCCCTTAGGGGATGATTACGGGGATAAAAACTATCCTATGTTACTCTCCATCCCTTCAACTATCTCCATTTAAAAAATCACGTCAATTCGAAGCTCCGTTTTGCCGTGAAAGACGGACAAACATACAAATAAACACACACATACACTTTCGCATTTATAATATTAAGTATGGATTATCAATTATTTAGGTGCACGAACCGCGGGCGCGTTGGGTGCGTCGGCCCAGCTCGCCCGCCGCCATCGGCACCAAACAGCGGACTGCGGCGGCGAACAAAATACCAATTTGTTTTTGCCATTGCTAAATATTTTTCAAAGCTTTATCTCTTTAGGAATAACGTCCAAATTCGAACTATTCGAATTTGCAAGAACAGCGGACGGCGGCGGCGAACAAAATAACAATTTGTTTTTACCGTTGCCAAATATTTTTCAAAGCTTTATCTCTAGGAATAACGTCCAAATTCGAACTATTCGAATTTGCTCAATAGCAAAACGGTGAAGGACGCGTGGACAAAATTACAAATTCACTTGCAGAATATGCTATTGCAAAAAGTTTTTTACCGCTTTATACTCTTACGAATAGCGTTCAGTTTTGAATGAAGTCGAATCGGCTAGCAGCAAAATATAAAAGTTTGTGACCTCCTTCACATCTGACGTCACAAAAATCTGTCGCGTATTTAGCAATTTTTCTCCATCCCAAAAAGTGCTCAGCGCCGCTAAAGAAGTTTTCACATCAAAAACGAACTGGTTCATAAATTACAGAGTTCAAAGGTAACACACATAAAATAAAATAATTTAAATGGTTATTATTCTCTGTAATTTCAGTTGCGAGTAATAGAGTACGGCGCAAACAAGTACGGCTTCCAGCCTTCGGGAGAGGGCATCACCGTGGCCCCGCCCACCCTCGTCGACGACTCCACGCGAGACCGGCCACCGAAATCACAGGTAACACTTCAGTCTCGTTGCACCTAAAAAATACCGTACTTGGCGCACCAGCGCCGTCGCCATAGCGGGCCCCCCGGTGTAGTACCCAATAGCAGCAGCACCCCTAATATCCCCATTATTGGCGGGCTTTTTTAATTTATCCACATTCCTATAGGCAGGTAAGTCACATTAGGTTCATTCGTATCTTATCAAGTTCGAAGTTCTTCGACACTATTAAAGGCACGAAGTTGATAGTTGAGGCTCGTCTACATCTCTACATGGTTAGTAGACGATATGGTAATGTGGACCAGATTGGAAGATGACGAAATAGGAATCGGGAATGGGGGGGATGATAGTAATATTCAAGGACAGCAAGTGAGTAGGTATGTATGGTATATAATAATAAAAACATGATATTTAGCAATATTCAGAAACTAAAACTATCCTCGTTATGATCATACAAGTTATAAGTCACAAACGCACTTAGCATACCTGCGACAAAATTTGGCTTTAAAACTTGGAATTCTGTCCACACACTAATTTCAGGGAGTCCCTTATTTTACCGACAAACGTTTCATTGATAACAATTTCATGTTTGCGCATTTTCTAATCATAGAACTGTAGAACCCATTAGGTATGGTTTGTTTTATAAAAATCCTGAGGAGTGTACTGTTTCTGCAAAATAAATGCTTTCGATGAAATAAAAATTCGACGTAACATTCATTCAATGGAACGTTTGTCGGTAAAACAAGGGTAAACCCTAATTTCATACTCGAGAAAGTTTTCGAGCATGGCAAATAGGTACATGAAACACATGAAGTCCGCCGAAACGCATCTCAATCTTATCTTCTTTTGCATTTCCAACAGGGCGGCCACAACCAAAACAGCGCGCAGTCCGGCGACTACGACTACGAGGAGCCCGCCCCCACGCCCGCCCCGCGCCCCGCACCGCGCGCGCCCCCCGCCTACCGCGCGCCGCAGCCCCAGCAGCAGTACAGACCTGAGCCTCAACAGCAGTACAGACCTGAGCCGCAGTACAGGCCACAGCAGTCCCCTGCGCCCGCGCCACCCAAGGTAAATTTGTACACTGTTATCCGTCAATCTTCAAAGGTTTCAAACTGGATCAACCTGAGCCTATCATCCATCACCATACTTGTTATATTACGCCGATCGACGGCAAAGCATTATGAATCGTGACGCTTGATCGCTACACAGTAGCAGGCCGATTCCGCGTCATCCGTGGTTCCGGTAAGACTGGCGAGTTGCACCAAACCGTCTGTACCTAATAGTAAGCGGTGTTCGTTAAAATCAGAATGTATGGAAAGTTTGACCGTCTTCTATGGAATGACAGCTGCCGACGCCACATTTAACGTTGATCGGCCTGTAATCGTAAGTTGATGCAAACTAGAACTAAGTGTATGTGTGAGTTCGTACGTCTCGCTTGAAAAATATGATAGAATACGGGCATTTCTTAGAAATATACTTGATAGAATTTTAATGTTTAACAATCTAACCTTTAATTTGTAACTTTCAGCCTGCGTTCTTCTCCGGTGCGGCGCCCACCCCGGTCGACCGCGAAAGTTTCTTCAACCCCGCGCCGCAGCCGCAGCCGCAGCGGCCCCAACCCCAGAGACAACCCGACTTCCGACCGTCCCCCCAATTCCAGTCCTTTACCCCCAAACCCCAAGTTGAATACTCCGAAAACTTTGCTCCAGCACCTGCTGAGCCCAGATATCAAAACCAGAACCAGTTCCAACAGCCGAGGAGTCAAAGCCAACCGTTCTCGATGCTAGATCAGCTCCTTAAAGAATATGCGTTGCCGCAGGGAGGCTCTGCCCCCCTACACGATATCACCTTTGGATCCTATTAGGCTAAGATATTTTTGTAAATATTAGGAAATGTTTTGTAAAACAATATAAAAAAGGAAAATTATTTGCTTACTTTTATTCAGTCCTTAGCTACCCCGCGCGGCTCCTCCGGCATATGCGCGCGCAGCTTCGCCTGGGTTCTCTGTAATGTTACAGAGAACCCAGGCGAAGCTGCGGGATAAATATATACCCTACGTCAATTATGAAGGTCCATTCTATAGACTTGTCCAATATTTTTTTATACTCGTGGACTTTTAATAAATGTTTGAATTAAGACTTCGTATCGTACACCAAACTAAAATCACATACTTTTTTCTATGGAGTTACCACCTCAACTATAATACATTATTATGCAACTGTTTAGACAACTAGGTATGTATAATGAATTTGACCAATCACGTGGCGCTTTTACTGAACTTAATAATGAATTTGACCAATATAACGCCGCCTCGGTCATAGCATAGAACAAAAGACATCAACGAAACGCTGAGCCGGTGGGCTGCGCTTCGTTTCAGCAGGGCTTAGACTTTCAATAGATACCAAGTTTGTTTAAATATTTTAGTTGTCTCGTATAAAAAGTATTGTATACAACAGTTACATTATTAGCTCTTAAAGTCTAGTACAGTGTGTTTAGGCCACGAGCCTTGCCGAGTTTGAGCCCTTGTAACGATTGTATAAAATACTATTGAAATCGGACGAGTAGTTCCGGAGATTATCCCCTACATCCAAACTTATAAAGCTACGCCCTCACAAAGCCTACACTACTCACAGACTTTAACGCCTTATAATATTATGCTATAAAAGTATAAAGTATAAACTGGGACTAGGTATTTAGCTTATCGTATTTAATTGGAAAATATGACTGTGCATTAATTCTGGCAAGTTAGGTTACACAGGGAAGCTGATTCCAAATTTATATGTCAGGGTAATTGTTGACGTTTACCTTATATAATTATAGGCCTTATACCCCTTTGGTCGAATCCAGCCTCAGTCGAATAGAGGCCCTAGTATTTACGGTCAAGTCTAACAATTTTATACGATTTTCAATCCTATTCCCCAGGTATAAGTTCGAAACCGTATACTTAATTTTTTGTAAAACGCGGCTGTGTACAATAGTAGATTGTATGTCATGAGAGCAAAAGTATACATTCACGGAGAGGGCGGTATATTGAACGTAACGGGGGATTCAAGTGTTTACGCACGACAGAAATAATAATGAGGCACACACATACTGCTTTTTAAGCCTTCTATGAGGAAAATTGAAATCCCTCATTGAGGGCAACAATTACTCTTTTCTGAATAGAAGATGCGAATAATTTACTTTTCAACACAATTGCTCGTAACGGATCACTTATTGTGTCGCTTTTGGGCTCATAATCCTGGATATTAAACATGCGTGTGTTATAACACTTATAACATTACGATACTTGTGTGTTATGGTTATATCCCGATTAAGTCAAGTTGGCACCTTGCAGCAAGATGTATGCATGAGCACGGTGCATTCTTAAATTAACCGGATTGTACAGAATGTACAGTTTTTTTTTTAATTCTCGGCAAATAGATTCTTAATCGACTAAACAAATTAAATTCCTTTTGTTAATTAATTGACTATTTCTTTTTGGATATGATATAGAAACGTTTAATTTAGTAAAACTATTCACTTGTGATAACATTTTACATGAATTAATAAAGATAACACTTTAAAGGATGACTCACGCTAGAACGGGACGTGTCCGGCCCGGGCCGTTTTCTTAGAAAAACGACGGCGTTTTTGCGCGGCCCAAGCCCGGCCGGGCCACGGCCGAGGCTCGGAAGCGGCTCGGTGTCGGCCCGGTGTCGGTCGCTCATATGTAACACCAACGTTTGACGGCCGGTCTACCTACAACCGAGGCTCGGACGACGCTCGGTCCCGGCCCAGCCCGCACACGGCCTGTTGACCTACAACAACGCTCCGCTGTTCAGCAGCCCGGTCCCGGCTCGTGCTCGGCCCGGGCGGCTCGGACACATACGACAAAAATACGAAGGTTGTAAGGTGTCATATATGAATATGTGAAATATGGGAGTCCAACTAACCTTGCACTTAGTCGGTTTACATTATTTGATGTTGAGCTCATAAAAAATAGTTTAGCGCAAAGGTTTATTAATAAGGGCTATTGTACATTATATATATATATATATATATATTTTTTCGTACATTATACGATATTTTCTTACGAATCATCTTATTAAGACGAAACATAATCTCTGTTTGTTCTAATAGGTACCTACCTACTTAAAATAGATAGTGCCTGGGCGACCGAGCGACCTGGATTTAGGTTTCTGGAACCTGGTAATTTTCTTTTCCAAACAGTGTTTAACTTTATCATGGATAGCACGGAAAGAATCTTGTGTCATGTGAAAGTAATCATAAAATTTGTCATCATAGGTCCAAAGATCTTTACACAACATTTCGGATTCTCCTCTTTCTTCACGGGAACGCCAAAGCGGATGCACGCTAAATTGTCTTGAAGAACATGGTGCCAAATCTTCTTCTTCGTCTTGAATTGTTGCAACAGCCAATATTACATCGAATTCAGACACTCTCGACATTTTATTATTTTTATTAGATATGTATTTAAGATTACGTATTTATAAGATAATATAATTATGATGCAAAGGGATTATGTTGCAGTACTCGAATAAATTGCAATGACAATGTCAATGTCTTTGTTAATGACATTAAATAGCGAAAGCGGCCCGGTCGCGGCCCGGTCGCTGCCCGTTGTGTTTGACACGCAAGGCTCGTGAGCGGCCCGGCCGCGGCACGGGGTGTCGGCCCGGTGTCGGCCCGGCCCGGTGCGAGCTCGGTGACATGTCGTTTGCATAATGTCCCGGCCCGGTGGCCGAGCTGCGGACGAGGCTCGGCTCGTTGCAGGCTCGGACACGGCCCGTTGGCGAAATGTGACAACCAAATAAGCTCGTTGACGGCTCGTCACGATTACGGCCCGGGCCCGTCACGGCCCGTTCTAGCGTGAGTCATCCTTAAAACGATATTTATTTTATTTTGTATTGGCTGTTTAGAGATTTCATAAAAAATACTAACAATAGGAACAATTTAAATACTTAATGATAAATGGTACAATGTCAATGTCAGTCAATACAGCTAGATATTAAAATCGACCAATCAGGAAACAGAATTCATTTCAAACATGAGGTGTTTTTTATTCCCTAATTCACAATAATTAAAAAAATAAACGCCTCAGACCGTCTATAGCCGTGTCCAAACGTTCAAGCGTGGTTGACTGCATACATGGCATAAGCTATGAAGATTGAGCGGGATAGACTACTGTCTATCTCGCTTTATCGTATGGCCCGCGTATGCTCTCCGCCTCGCTCGGCCGTTTGGTCGCGGCTATTAGACGGTGAGCGGCGTTTATGGGCGTTTTCAGAAATTGTTGTTGGTGGCGTAAGCGGAGTTCCACTTTTAAAAATGGGCAAAATTGATTTGAAATGTTGCTGAATCGATAAAATATTGTATAAACAACAGAAAAATACCTACTAAATTTATTACGCAATAATGCCAAATTCATTCAAAAAACTCAATTTTATTTAGTTTCTACGGGAAAGAAGTTCCATTACGTCTCTCATTTTGAAAATGATTTAAAAAAAAAATAGACACGAAAAAAAAATTCTAATTTTTTTTTAATCAAATATAAACAAAACAGTTTTCGGTAAAGATAGAATTATTGGACGTTTTATATCAAAACAATGAGTTTTATGAAAAAATCTTCCCTTAACGCTACTTTTCTGTACTTTGTACTACATGTTTTTGTCTCTGCAGCGACCACGTAATATTATTAAAAAATATTTATTAATCTGAGATACCTAGTTAAATACTATTTACTAAGCACATTTAACTTTTAATATCTTTAACATAAATCACAATATTTTTGGAATTTTAGTCACAGTCTCTAAATGGACAATGGCGTATAATGTAACTCAAAGTGGCGTTTAGGAACTATAAGGCAGCGTTCATATTGTTATTAATAATACACACAGAGTATAATAAAACACCATGAGATCACGGCAGTAATTTAAGTTACCTACATATGAATTACATACTAAACCTACTTAAGAATCAGACAGTTCAAGTATAAAACTTTAAACTATGTTCCGGAAGAAACAATAAACTTGAAGTAGTTATTAAGATAACTGCCACAAACACGATACGATGTCGCGGCACAGATAGGCAGACCAATAAGCAAATATGAAAAGAAATAACTAACATAATATCTTACACATAAATAAACACGGACTAAAACGGACATTATAAATTGTATTTATTAGACATGGATTAGACTTTTTTTTATAATATTATTATACTGCAACCTTTTTTTAAGCATTTGAGACAGGTGGGTAGTTAACTTTATATTGTGATATTTTTGTTTTTTTATTTTACGATATAATTTAATTTCGATTACGACAACGGTAATTTTAACAATTCACTCCTTATGAAACGAGCTTTAGAGTTCCATTACGCCACTTTTTCGTTCCATTCACGCTATAGTGGCGTAATGGAGATGACGTATCCGCGACAATATACCATTAAAATTAATTTACACTTAGACAATAATTATTTAGACAAATATAACTATTTTTTCAGAATTATTATTAAAAAAAGAGTTCGATATAGTAAAGAATCAAATACGCAGGATGTTCTTACCTTGTCAAAACCAGTCTTGTAAGTGGAACTTCGGTTTTGGATGCAGGAACACGCGACCGATATTTACACATTTCGCGGACTAACTGCTGTCATAATTGAGAAAATGGCGACTACCATAGACTTAAAATGTTGCTATAATTCTAAATCTTCATGAATTTCGGCGGTATTTTGTTGCCAAGTTATTGAAAAGGCGGTCGCGTAGTGCGGAAATTTCTTCACACGCCGTTTCGCGGGACAGGATAAAACCTGTATTTTTCAATCGAATTTCAACCTAAACACAACATCCTTTCGCCGTGGAACTTTGGGAAGGAAACATTATTGATTTTGGATGGATAATTTTTGTTTTTAATACTTTCTCGCAGTCGAAGCAAAAATTAGAGTGTAAAACTCTGGTCTAATAGCCATATTACCCCACGAAAAATAACCATCTGGTGGTAATTTGGCTTATTTTAGACCCCTGTCATAATTTATTGGGTTTTAGTATTTAAATGTGTTCAAAAAAAGTATTGTATTGTTAAGCGAACAGAGTTTTAGAAACAATATAATGCGTCTGTTTATAATAATATGGTTTCAAAAAAATACCAATAGTAATCATGAGGCTTTCCTGCAGGGAAGTGTTTCGAAACATGATTAAGCAAATTTCGCTCGATAGAAAAAATCACGAACATAGGTCTAAAACACACAAAAATACAGTTAAAATATTCGTAGCAAATTATGCACAAAAGCTATAATTAAAATTGCTTCTAAAAATCGGCAATATCATGTTTGAGGGAAATCAGTGTTTACATTTTTATTTATTTAAACGGCCAAAAAATTAAAATTAAAAAACATGATATCCGCGCTTCTGAGCACGCACTTCCATCTCGGTCACGTTTATGCTCAGTGAGAGGGAGAGAAGACCATGAACCTACGGCGCCTTAAGTTAAAATGTTACTAACCGATATGGAACTTGTTCTGAAAGAAATGTTTTCATTCATTCATTCATACAATGTACTATTAAATAACAAAGTTTCAACTGACTTCAATTCAGTACTTCGCCAAGAACATTGAACATCAAATATTTACATTTAAAAATCTTCTTTTCTCCGTCAGGTGCCACATAAACTGCTGTCCGAAAGCTAATGCGTTGTGCTAAGGCTATGTGTGGGCTCTAGAATCCCAGGAACCCAGAATAACCTTGAGTACTTTATTAGTTGCTACTTCAGCGGAACCTCAACAGAATCTGCGTTGAATTGAGAGCATCTTCCTTTTTTTTAAGTCGGTTAAAATACAATGCCATAGATCTCTTCACTAATCTTAAGTGCTAATTATTAATACGTACAGTAGAGGCATTCCATTCAAATATTTTTGACCACCGGAGTTCACCTCCACCAACAGAATTTTAAAATTAAATTATCTTAACCTTGACCACTGTCTACTAAACTAATCCGATTTAAATACAAATCCAATCTTATTAAAGGAAAATATAATTCGATTTCGTTAAAGTATACTTTTGCGAGTTTAGCAAGCGAGAGTCCACCATCAAATACATACAATTAAGATCCAATCTCAAATACATCAGTAGAGCAGTCCGCCATTGAGCCTCCAAAACTTGACATCTAGCAGTAAATAGTTATAATGGTAATGCATATTGCATTAAACCTCTACATAAAAATTAAAGTATAATACATGACAAACTAAGCCCCGACTTATAATGGGTCGTAGCTATAATGAAGTAAGATCATGATAATGTAAGTCACACAATATCTGTTACCTACCTTTTAAGTCGTACCTTGAAAACGGCAGTCAGTACGTACAAATTAACCACTTTTACAAAGATTCTAGGGAAATTAAGGACATAGTATCAGAAACACGATACACTTCGTGCTCAATACCTCAAGGAAGCGTGGCCGGATGTATATTGTTTTTAGCATATGTGAACGACTTGCCTAAAATATTAGACACAACATGTATAATGTTTGCGGATGACGTTTCTTTATTATTTAGTTGTACGAGTAATGAATATTGCAATAACCACTTAAAATACATATTTACAAAAACTCAAAATGGCTCGATGACCATAATCTTGAAATGAATTTGAAGAAAACTAAAATTATCCAGTTCAAACCGGTATAGAAGCAATCACTCCAAATGTCGTTAAAAATAGAAGATACTTCTATAGAGGAAGTAATGGAATTTAACTTATTAGGAATAAATATAGACTCAAGCCTAAATTGGAAATCCCATATCGGAAAAATTAACACAAAGATGTCCCGATTTATATATGCTCTTAGTGTGCTTAAAATAAATACGAACTTTAAAACGGCTCTGTCAGCATATTACGCGTATGCGAATTCCTGGCTTAAATACGGTATAATACTGTGGGGTGACAGCACAGACGTACACCAACTTTTTGTCCTACAGAAAAAATGTATACGTATCCTTACCAACACGCGAACACCTAATAGCTGCCGTCCTCACTTTATAAGGCAAAAAATAAATCACCTCAAATAGACGGAACAAAATTCAGTACCATTTACCAATTTCAAAATTAGCGATGTACAAAAACGGCCCCTATTGTAGATGCGTTAAAATAGCAAACAAGCTACCACAACAACTTTTACATGAAACAAACGACAAAGTCTTTAAAAGTAATTTAAATAAACTGCTTCAAGAGAAATGTTACTATACCACTGAAGAATATCTAAATGATGATGCTTTGCCAAATTAGTATCAATAGGACATCCATCCCCAACCATTTAAATTATATTCTTTCATCTTATTATTGAGCTTTTATAATGATGAATTGTATAAAATAAATAGCTAATGCCGCATTAATCACATTTAATTAAGATTTATACTATTTATTATAATGAATTTTGCTAGGTATTCTCAAATTATGTTACATCAAGTTTAGTATTATAAGTATAAGTTTAATATTACACAATTGATGAATTCCTAAATGACACCGGTCTAGCCTAAATGATGACGCCCCAGCAATATTTGACATAATATGTAATAGAAATTTGACATAACATGTAATATTAATCAATAATAATTATAACATTTGAATTGTTCATTAGATAATGATAGAATAATAATAATAATAATACCCTAACCAAGATGACATATAAATAGATGTATGAAATTGTTTATCTAACTAACATTTTGCTGCGCCCTACCAGGGCCCATATGGAACTAATGTACCTATAAGATCTTGTACACATTACTATGGTCACAATAAATGATATGAATATGAATATGAATAACACGAACAGTCGACGTCAATGATATGTTTACACTTTTGTACCTTACTTGTATTTACATTGTAATAAGTAGATCTCTTTCACGTCTATTATTTCTAGTTATGAGAAAACGATAGAAACAATATTCAATATTTTATAAAAAAAAAATTATTAAATTATTCATATCCATAAATCTGTTAGTAGAGAACCCACCAGACCGAAATGAAAGGTTTTAATCATTAATTTTCTAAAGTAAATACAAGTAGAAAAATAACATTAACTAAATTAAGAGGCATTGTACCGAGGATGCCGCACAGCAGGTTCTAATTATTCTGAAGATAATCACAAGAAATTGACAAGCCGACAAAAATCGACACCCCGGAACCTCGTCAGGCCGCATTAGCACGCCACATATTTCACAACGGATCCTTAATAACGCACCACCATTGTTGTTTTTAGCACTAAGGCCGTGGGAGCCCCGCACAATTCCACCGGTTACACACGTGTTCCCAGGGGTATTGTGCAAGTATTATGCGTCTGAGATGATGTGTGTATCACATTTTTCACTCACATTACATACTTCTTATATGCGTATAAGTATTGGTATTCAAAAGCATTATGTTTCCACAACATGTGTACATTTTTAGGGGTAAACCTTGTGTATAAAGTTAAAGTTTCTTCAGTTATTATTATTATAGTAAGAGTGTAAAAGTAATCCTTTACAAAATGCAATATTTCTTCTAGGGTAGAGTAGGTAGCGCATTAAAGTCCCATCGAACTACACGCTATTCTAACTCATCCTCCTAGCGTTATTCCCAGTTGTGCTCTAAAGAAGCCCGGGGTTCACTTTGGCACCTAAATACCAACATTTGGCATAGGCACTAGTTTTACGATTGCGACTGCCGTCTGACCTTCCAAAACTAGACCTTATTGGGATTAGACCGGTTTCCTCGGGATGTTTTCCTTGACCGAAAAGCCAGTGTTAAATATCAAATTACTTAAGTTTTTTGAAAAACTTAGTGGTACGCTGGAGTTCGAACCAACGACCTCCAGATTGAAAGTCGCGTGCCGTACTGCTTGGCTACAACAGTGGCTATCCTTACCGCTTGGCAACAACAGTGGCCATCCTTACCGCTTGGCTACAACAGTGGCCATCCTAACCGCTTGGCTACAACAGTGGCCATCCTTACCGCTTGGCTACAACAGTGGCTAACCTTACCGCTTGGCTACAACAGTGGCTAACATTACCGCGTGGCTACAACAGTGGCTATCCTTACCGCTCGGCTAGAACAGTGGCTAACCTTACCGCTTGGCTACAACAGTGGCTACCCTTACCGCTCGGCTACAACAGTGGCTATCCTTACCGCTTGGCTACAACAGTGGCTATCCTTACCGCTTGGCTACAACAGTGGCTATTTTTACCGCTTGGGAACAACAGTGGCTATCCTTACCGCTTGGCTACAACAGTGGCTATTCTTACCGCTCGGCTACAGTGGCTATCCTTACCGCTCACTTTAGCCTGTACTGTAAAATTGCGTAACGTTTTACATTTAACGCGCATGGTAGTCAAGCTATTTGATTGTTTAACTCATATAAAATAATTTACTTTAAAAACAAAGTTTTAACCGACTTCAATTTAGTTGGGGAGAGTGGGGCTAAAAGTGCCGGAGGTAAGTTGTTCCGATGAGAATAGAAACGCAAGTAAAAAACGGAGCGACTTGTGTGATGTTTGTCGTGAAAGTTTTAGTTGCTTCCATTATGGTAGAACAGTAGTTATGGAAGAAAAAACGAAATCGACGGAACAACTTACCTCGCGAAAGAATGTATTTTTACCTTTGATTTTTTTTGTTAACTGCTGACAGTTAAATAAAAAAAAAACACATATTTTGAGGGACTACAAATCACTCTTTCAGCGTGTTCGAACTGAGACTGAATTTTTGATGGATAAGGTTTGTTTTTGAAACGACGGAACAACCAGCTCCATAACGGGGTTAGTTGTTCCGTTCCGATCGATATCATGAAAAGTTTTAGTTTTAGTAGGAAAACTGTTTAACGATGCACAAAACGATATCACTATTCAGAAACATCAATAATCATTCTTTAAATATATGCATACATATATGCATATATTTATATGCATATGCAATATTCCACACAATATTTACACTATTCTCATAGCTCAATTTTCCATTTAATGAAAATCGGCACTTTTAGCCCCGCTTTCTCCTACTCCGCCAAGCCACGAAAACATTTCCACATTTCTTTTCCAATTTACCACATGAACTGATTTCCTAGAGAACGCATTTGGCGTTGATTATTAGAGAAAAAAACCGAATCGCTGTATGTGGGCCGATAATATTTGGGGACTTCCGTCGACTCCACAAGGATCACCTTTGGCACTTCATTAGTTGCTATTTCAACGGAATCTTATCAGAATCTGTGACGTACTTTTGTACTTTTAAGTACATAATTGAGGAATTCCATAAGTCATCTGTGGTCTTCATCATCAATTCCACTGCACCAAATTTATGATTTCCGGGTGTAAATACACGAGTTATAATAGAAAATACCAAAATCACTACACGCGTGCCTAATATAATTGAGGAGTTCCCTCAATTCCTCATGGATCCCATCGCTCAACGGAATTTTTGAAAAAAATGGGACCCACCTGAAATAAGCATATACTTACAAACAAAAAAAAATTACGAATCGGCTCATCAATGACGGAGTTCTGAGGTAACAACCATTAAACCAACCACCCATTATGTCATTGCTGACAAGTACGACTGCCCTATGTTGGCGCACTGGATCGGTCAAATCAAGGCAATCGCGAACTTAGATATAAGTAATTAATCACTGTAATATACCTAGGTTAAGTTATACTAACAAGATATGGATGTATAAAAAAAATGGTCCGAAATAAAGCTATTTATTATTTATTATCATTATTAAAATTATTTAAAAAAATATATGATAAAAAAAATAAAAAAATACAACCGAATTGAGAACCTCCTCCTTTTTTGAAGTCGGTTAAAAAATACGTTGGCACAGTGCGAGTTCGCATAATTATTTACAGAAATTCGTCTACTATGTTTATCCTTCACGAAGAAGTTCTGTAGGTAAATATTAGATGGTTATTTTGTTAGAGGGGTAATATGGCTGTTAGACCAGAATTATACTCATCACATCGATTGCGAGAAAATAAAAAACCCACAATTAATAATAAATTCCACAGCGAATACATTATTAAATATGGTGGCATGATTATTTTTATATACTGCTTTGACACAGATACAAAATATAAATATAAACGATTTAAGCTGGAAACAAATTATCGGACGCGGCTGACGGACGCGGCTCACAGCCCGACAGCGACTTATAGGTATCTAGATAATGAATATACACTGAATTGTGCAAACTATCGGACGTAAGCCGTGGACGTAACCTTGTGCTGACCTTGAGCGTTCGGACGTCCGAGTGAAATCTGGCGCGCTGGATGTTTTTGTCAGCCGAAAACGTCCGCGGACGGTATGCACGGGGTGCGGGACGCGTCAGTGTGCCAGAAGGATTATTTAAATGTCTTTATTTATGATTTTTTTATTTATATCATGGACCCAAACACTTCTTTTTATTTTCTTTCTGGGTGGACAACATAAAGCAGCCGCCGCTAATTCGAGAAAATCGTCCTCAGTTTGACTACTCGACATGTTGCTTCGTCTACAGTTCTTTGTGGAATAACGTTGTTGCGCGTTCGCAAGCCACGTCCCGTTCGACTGTGCACATTTATCAGTCGCGGCCGTCAGCCGCGTCCGTCAGCCGCGTCCGATAATTTGTTTCCAGCTTTAATGCGTCTTCAAACGTCCGAGGACGGTGGACTGCATAAGGGACAAACGACTTGGCAAAAAAGTCTAGAAACTGAACAATTTTTCTTCGACCCTTGTAACTTCGTTAAACTTGTCATATATGGAAGTAGACGTATTGGCATCGGTGTTGTTATTTTACCGTATTAGGCCTGCAACACACTGGCGCAGCCTGCGGTGGCGGACAATAGTGACAGCTAAGTTTACTATTGACCACCGCGGCCAGGCCGCGCCAGTCTGTGAGAGGCCTTACTCAAAAGAGAATAGGGGCCACAAGTATGGTGTGATCGTTGCGTGAAAATTATATTAAACAGTAATATATATTTTTCAGCTATTAGACTAAAGACACCAGCATTAAAGAGGTTGTATTCTGAAGGAGGCTGGATATCATTAATTAGCCACTTATCAATTAGTAGGATATGTCCAATAATTAAGAATAAAATGGAAAAATGTAAGTGGCCCTTATTTTGTTTTTAGCAGTAAGTATATAACAAATGAGAGGATGCCTATGACTTCTTACCTACTACCAAGGCGTGGTTAGTGTCGGGAGTGACACTTTGGCCATTTCTTCTCATCCATGCAACGGCAGCACGGTGATCACTTTTAGTACTACAAGGAACCCAGAAGCAGTCACGGGACTCACGGGATAAAATATTATTATTATTAAGGCTGACCATGACGATGACGATGTTAAACGATTCAAGTATCTTTCTATGGACATATAACCCTCAAACAACCAATATTCGTATATCATATGTAGCTACATTGTATGATTGTACTTTAAATTCAATTGATAATTTTTAATAACCAGTATTACAATCTTATTTAGATAACAATCTAGGTACCTATTGTTTTAGTATTCCTACACGGTAGAAGGTCAAACAAGAAAACAACTCATTATAAGTAAATAATTGATATGTAGGTAGTATTTGCCATGAATGAAACGATTAAATAGTATTTTATGCAACTGTTGTATTAGTAGGGTCTTAAAACGCGATTGTCGTGAGTTGCGATGCGAGCCTTGGCGAGCATCGCAATTAAAGACGCCACGAGCGTTTTAAGACCAATACTCCAGGCAAAATACGGTTTTGACAAACATTAATTTATAATAGCGTTTTTTTTGTTGATTTCATTTGAAAATGTTATTCTAAGATGATTTAGTCAAGAATCCGACAAACTTTCCACCCGGAAGTAATTATGTAGATTTAAATGAAGCATGCATTATCTTTTTTTGTACGATTTATCTTGAATATTATAGAGCAAATGTAAATGAACCAAAATAAAGACAAAAACATTTATTAATATTTTTACTGACTTTTCAGAAGCCAGTTAACTTGTAATTTTTTCGATGTCTGAAATTTTGTCGGATTTTGTCACTGGGTAACTATTTAATTGACAATATATCCGTTACACATGAAAAATAAGCTATTATAAATTATTTCCAAAATTGTCATTTTTTCCATACAAGTTGTCAGTTCATTGCCTGGACTACAAGTTATACACCGTTGCATACAATACTTTTTCTACGACTAATTTTAAATAAATAGAATTTGACTTTTCAGGCAGTTTGCCGTTAGTTCTATTACTACTCACGCAATTTCTTCAGCGGTGCAGTTATTTTCTTCTTCGTCCATTTTAAAAGGAACGTTTTTCTTCACTTCACAAACACGAATAAAATCTGAATAAGTTATTAATAACGAATAGTTCAATCATATTTCGTCTTAAAATTTTGAACAGCTCATGTTTATGGTCTGTTTTGTTTTTAATTTCCATGCACTTGCCATCCAAACCAAACTGAACCCGGATCCGAACCGAATCGGATCGGTTTATATTTATAAATAATACCAATAATTGGTAAAATATGTATATTAACACACAATACATGATAATTTATTTTTATTTTAGTAAATAATTTATGATCTACAAATGTTTGATAGTAAATAAAAAAAAATTGTTTCGAAAATTTGCTTATGAAGTTGGTACCGCTGCATTATAGCGGCCCATTAAAAAAAAGTTTGATGATTTGACATCGTGATAAACAGTGCTATTATGAAAATTGTATGAACCATAAAAGTACGCTAAACAGTGCGTTTATGGGTCATAGAGCATAGAGTTTTTCGACGACTTATTATCGGTGTCATTGTATTTGAGCTAAAGCCTATATAAATGACAGATAACGGCACAGGAGTAGAAAAACATATTAAAATGAACTCAAGACTATTATTCTTAACGAAGGGTCGTACTTGGAGTTGGTGTTGTCGTTGTCGGTTAAGGTGGGGTGGTTCACTCCGTGATTTCGTCGCGCCGCTACAAGTAGTAGCAACATAACGGCCGGTATGTTAGCGCTGCTACGGCACGCACGCGTTTTATCGCGGCGCGTTGCTAGAGATAGAAACGGATGGCCACGCTTAGGCTCGTTCGGCATAGGGTCAGTTCGGGTATGTACGAGTATGTGCGCCACCGGGAAAAGTGCGCCCCGGGGTAAGTGCTTATATTGATTTAAATGACTGAATGATGAATGAGGTGCACTTTCCCCGGTGGCGCACATACCCGAACTGACCTTACCTAAACCGGCGATTTATTAACAGAGAATCTTCTGTACGTAGTGGTTAAAGTGAGGTATTTAGATCGGATAACGAGGGATCAATCTGAGACACGCATTTCACAAAAACATACCTACCTATATCCCAGATCTACTTCCTAAATAGTAATCGGGTCAACCAACATATTTTAACCTTATATTTATGGTAACATAGGTACCTACCTATATGTTATATGAAGATGGCGCCCAGTGCGGCAGTGGCCCGTATAACAAAGCTTCAAATTACAATGTTACGTCTAAACAGGCAACACAGAGGCAGTTGACAGGAAATTAAAGAGACGCTGCACGGGGCGACATCGGCCGACGGCCAAGCAAGGTCACAGAAAATCTAGCATGGAGTGACCTTGATTTGGCCGGCTGCCGTGCTTCCGACACGTATCCACAAGTGCCGAATCACGAGTCGGCCGGCATGCAGTCCGGCCGATATCGGCCCGTGTAGCGTCTTTTTAATAACGACTGACCATTTGACCAGCTGTGTTGCCTATTTAGACTAGTAAAATTGTAACTTGTAACTTGGCAAAACGGGCCACTGGGCGTCTATTACAGAAACGTATTGGATAGGAATCGGTGTTGTACTAATTTACCGTGGACACTGTCCCGCTGTACGCCAAGCCTATCACGTGCCATTACGAGCGTTGGCAAACCTTTACTTATAGGTATTCTAACTCGGTCTATTAGCATTAAGTTTCTACTCGGTTTTAAAATAGGCAAGTGATAATGTCTTCTAAACCATCGATTCCGATATTGTTTCACACTGTAGGATTATCATTATCACCAACGCATCTACATATACACGTACATTTCGCATTACAATATGATATCGATGTGTTTCGCGCGTTCTAACTGACACGTTTTCTCGGCACGCATGAAGGCGAGCTCGCCAACATACATTGAATCCAAATTGGAATGCGAAATATTAAGGTCACGTTTACGCACAAGCTATTATTTATTCTGTGGCACATGCGAATTGTCGAGATCGGCACCTAGCCATCTTTGAAATCGCGTCGTGAATTAACTTACCGTGTCTATTTATGGTAGATCTTAACACGTCTTTAATTTAAGTACCAAATTGGCTATTTAATTCCCCCATTAACAAGTCTTCCTGCCGTGAAGGCTGTGCATTGTGCTCCATTTCGACAACTCCGGGCCTTGGGCACTGACACGCTCGGCGACACTGTTACCTCACGGCGCGCGGCGTTTAGTGTGCGTCCTATAACTACCCTAACGTTATCGCGGCTGACACACATTTTCTTTTTTATTACATTGAAATAGTTAAACGTGCCGTAGATTATATTTTATCCTATTTTATTGCAATGCATTATTGCCTGCCCCTTACTTAATGATGGCAACAGGTTTTTACTCACATATTGTACCTACATCGCCAAGAATTTCCAGTGGCGTCCATTCTATTTATTACTTTTCTAGTCACCACGAGTCAACACTTTTGATAATAACCAAACTGGCATTAACAATGTTTATTATATTATTATTATAAAAGAGAAATGGCAGCCTCGAGGGCATTTGCCAGAGTCAGTAAGTGTATAAATTAACTACGAATAACGAATTAAACCATTATAAAATCAAATAGACGTGACTATCGCCAAGATGGCGACAATCCTCAACAATGTTTACAAATATTTGTAAAATAACCTACAATGTCGCTCGTTTTTTTTTTCAGAGCCAGACTTAGATGAAATCTCTAAACAGCCAATACAAAATTAAATAAATATTTTCGTTTTAAAATGTTATCTTTATTATTAATTCATGTAAAATGTTATCAAATTAAACTTTTCTATATCTTATCCAAAAATAAATAGTAACAAAAAAATTTAATTTGTTTAGTAGAGAAAGAATCCATCTGAGGATCTGTCAGGGTCAATACCATGACATGACAGTGTCAATACACTTTCGCTCTCTGAACGATTACTCAATCAATGTTTCATTTCGAATATTCTAATTTTACCGGTTCACATCGAAAGTCACCTTGATAATAGTCTTTACTTATACTCGCGGCAAGATACTAGTGCTCACAAAGTGCTGTGAACTATTTAATGGACAATAGACTGTAATTAGGTGAAGATGCAGAAAAGTATGTAATATCACTTAAGTAGATTACGTCTACCATGTCAATGGATAACCCCGTTCTTACTGTTCAGAGACGCTTCAATAGCCATTCGAAAATAGCTTGTATCGGTTTAACCTAAGGTAGTTCTTACTTTTAACTTACCACTTTGATCACATAGAAGAATAATAAACTGGAGGTTGTAACATTTTAAAAGTAAGGTTGTTTAATTGCATAACGATCAATTTTGCTACAATTCTTTGTAAAATTAGACTCTTTGAGGATGAAATTTGCCTCAAGAGTTATTATTCGCTGTGTAGCAATGCTAATGCATTTTTAGTATGTCCTCACATTGTAGGCGTGTGTGACCGAGACGTGGAAACAATGGTTCTATTTAAATTAAAAATTGGACTACTCTTATCATTCGTCTTTGTCACAACTGGTTGTTTTTTACGCCTACGGGTTTGTATGATAGCTTCAGTTAATATAAAGTTTTAAATTATCTCGCCGCGGGCACATAAAGGAGCATTGAAAACTTTACTGTTTGAGTAGTGATCCTGGGTCGTCCTGGGGTCGAATCCCGGCCAGGGCAAATATATGTATGGTGAGCATAAATGCTTGTTTCTAAGTCTTGGCTGTTTTCTATGTATTCATCATAGGCTCCCCCAAGGAGTACCAAACTGACCGGTCCTGCGCCACCCGCATGTATCGTCGTGCCCATAACTCAAGCCTTATTAAGCTTACTGTGGATTATATTGAAAATGCAAGACAACGAAATAAGTTGTAGAGACTACAGTCTTATAAGTAATTGAGATAGGAAATTTAAATCAAAAATCATTTATAAAGAAAATCTATTTAGTAAAAAAATTTAAAAGTATTTACATAACTGAGTATTAAAATCGCTCTATAAATTAAACTAAATATATACTACCTCCAAATCCAGCATCAGATCTGTAGCTGTTAATCTGTCAATCAAGTATGTATCAATTATTAGCCATTGGTGTGAATTTTAATACAAAAGTCTATTAATTACACCGGTAGTGTTTACCTTAATGTCTCATCGATCGCTTCATATCATCCATAGAGCCCTCCTCCCCTAATATTTGGACATTTCTCACTTGTTTTCTACTTGGTGCGGCAGTTGTTAACTCAGTGGCGGGAGCCGACGTTGGCATAAAGTCAGGGCTAATGGCCAACATCAGCATTTTCAAAAGTAGAGCTTCTCTTATATCAGGTGGAAGAAACTCTGGTGAATCTTCCACTCTATTTGATGAGCTTCCGTCGGTATCATAAGGTCTTGTGTACAATCGTCGCCTGGGCACGAAACGCTGGCTTTCATATTGAGAGTTCTCGTAATTTGCCACCTGATTTGAATACACCTCCTGCTGCCTGTACTTTGGCTGCTCGTATCTATAATCATACCTGTCGTCTTCTTGGTACTGACGAGGATTTTGATATCTATAGTCGTACTGTGGTTGTTCTTGTCTGAATAGAGGCTGGTATGGAGGGCCAGGGGCCACAACTTGATCCATCAAAGATTGCAATCGGTTCTGCCTGTAGATCAGAATCTGGAGTAACTTTTTAAGATCTCTAGTACTTACGGGTGCAGATATCGAGTTCATTTCATCAATAATGGGCTCGTACCGCTGTTGATAGATAGGAGGCTGCGTAGGTCTATAAGGGGTTATATACCTCGGTTGCTGTGGTTGATATTGTTGGATTGGAATACCTCTCTCATCTACTGCTATTGGGATTATTCTAGTGACAGGGCGCACGTCGTAGGGTGACGCTGTGGCTGCCTCTGGAGCAGTCCCTTTTATCTGCGCATGAGCAGTTGTATCCTTTACATACTGTGGCTCCAGTACTTTGTTCTGGTACTCATATTGGAGAAAGGGCCGCTGGTTTCCGATGGGTACCGCTGATCCCGGATTATCTCTCAAATATTCTCTCGTACGGAACTGCACTGTTGCTTCGGGTCTTTGGTAGATAGGCTGGTATATCCTGTCATCTCCCCTTTGGGGGATATGCACTACTGGCACTGGGTTAGACGTCACTACATTTTGCTGGTCAAACACACGTCCTGTACTTGCTTCTATGGTAGTTTCTTGGTCTGGTAGCTCTTGGTACTGCTCTTGTATCTTTTGTCTGGCTGCCACTAGCGAGTGAATTGGTATAAGTCGAGGTCGAGGGGTTGTTGTAGTAAACAAAGGCCGGGCAGTTCCTAATGACAAATGACTGCCATAGACATCAGTAGAGTCATCACCAGCAGATTGCCGCAGGTTAATCATGTGGGGATTGGGACTGGTACCGGTCAACTCTCGCCTAATTGTATTAGCTTTGAAAGGATCCGTGTTTTCCTTTTCGTTTGTATTTTCGTAAACTGGTTTCACAGTCGACGGTACTTTAGTAGTCGATTGTTTGGTCACAAGGTCGTCCTTAACATCTGAACTAGGCTTTAACATCTGCGTCCTAGTTTTGCCATCTTCCGCTTTGGGCTTGTAAAGGTTCAAAATACTGCTCGTTGTTTCTTCTAGCTTCTGCTTGTCTGTAGACTCATCAGCGTTAGATCGTGAAGAAGTAAGTGGTAATCTCCGTTTTGGTATAGGTTGAATCACAGTTCCTCTGGTCGTAAAACTGCTCCTAGTGGGGTACACTACAGTCGCTAAGGGTCTCCTTGTAGTCGACGACACAGTTTTATTCATTCGAACAATCATTGTCGGGGCACTGGGCGTAGTACTAGTGGTCACGGGCACAGGGGTAGGCGTATCACTCGATGAGGTATATGTCACGCGCTTGATTTCACCATCCTGGTCTATATACCCGAACGTTCCCTTAACATTTCCGCGAGTATCTCTGCTTTCAATTTTAAAAGTACCATCATCGGCTTCGTATCCAATGGTATAGGAACCGTCATCGTTTAAGCGCCTAATTTGTTTAACAATTTCAACTTTAGAAGGATCAGCCGTTTCACTGGCCTTTAGTATTTCTTTGGTAGTATTGGTCGGTGATTCAGTATTGGTTGGTGATTCAGTAGTGGCATCTTTGGTGGAGTTGGTGGCGGTCGCGGTGGCGAGACACGCGAGTATCACGAGGAGGTGCATCGTTAAGGCACTGACAGCGGCATGTCGTTGCTAAGGCTGCGCCGGCACACGGCAGTCCCCTATATAAAATATCGCCCCACTCGCGTCCTCGCCGTGCGAACGTTTCGCAAAGCGACTATTGTTGTCATTTCATTATCTGAAACGGAAAATCTTTTTTCTTTACATCTACTTATGCTGTAAGATCCCAATTGTTTAATTGTCCGAGCCATTTTGCAGGTGCGCGTGTGGTCATACATTCCATAGTCATCGTTTAGTCGTACAAGCTCAAATAGGCCAATGGTCAGATATACAATTAAAAAATACGTCAGCTGGTTTTTCGTTTAATAAACGTGGCGAGCTAACCTAAAAACATATTTAATTTATTCCGTTTTTATCGTAACTCCATACAAACTTTCACCCCCCCATTTCGCCCCCTTTGGGGCTGACTGCCTGGATAAAAAGTAGGTATGCTATAATGTTAATTCAGGCTATACTAGTGTATACACAAATTTTGGTATACATATTTATACATATATGTATACATAAAATTTGTCCTAATCCATTTAGCCATTTTTGCGTGATTGATTAACAAACATCCAAACATCTAAACTTTAGAATGTAATATTAGTAGGATAGAGAGCTAAGCTAAGACAAATGATTGAAATGGGATTGAACCACCATCATTCCCGTTCTTGTCTGTACATCATGATAGGTACTTTATTATATTATCTAGGCAAATAGGCACGGCGATGTGTCAAGCTCAAGTTTCGATCTTTAGGTGTTCCTGATAAATTGTGTATTATATATACCTAGTAGGTGCACATTTTTTTAGAACTATACAATAGGTGCAAATTGGGTACCTCCTATAAGATTATTACGATTACCTTTGATAGGTACGTATATTATAACAGAGTTTTTTAATGTGCAGATCATGAACCCCCAGGCTGTCCAAATTGTACTGTACTTTTATGCACAGTCATCAACTACGGACTTGTTGATAGGGTTCCAATAAGCCCAAACACGATTGGGTTATCTCGTGTAGTTTAGGAGATGCCCCCTTCTGATTCCATCATCAGATCAGCTCGGTGGGTGGCGTCATAACTAGTGCGATGTTACCAAACTTACATAAGTACTTATTATGCCAAATTACAACTCAATCTAATATCGGCTACAAAATGGTTCGCAAAATTTTAAGAACGTACGTATGTTCAAATAGGTACTAACACCAAAAAAATCTAGATTTTTATTATTGTAGAGTTCGTAATCCTCATCATCTAGGCGTGTCAGAATGTCGCGCACTGATAATCAGTTCCGATTTAATCATCACTGCATACTTAGTATAAAACAAAGTCGCTTCCCGCTGTCTGTCCCTATTTATGTATGCTTAGCGGGGCTAGCACAACTGACGCCGCGCCGCGACGCGAGTCGAGAAAGATCTACCCATCTTATTCTAATTTGCACAGTGCGAGTGAGATAGGAGACACTCAGTCGCGCGAGAGGCGTCTGTGCAGCAAGTTGTGCTAGACGTATAGATACAATTAACCCTTAAATGCATGTTTTTTTTATTTTTGGTAAAAAAAAATATTTTTGTTTAATTCATTGGATGTATGTGATCTAGGAAAACTAAATAATAAAATCCATTTTTTAATGTTTTACCTATAATGCTTTGTAGACATATGGCAACACTATGCATTTAAGGGTTAAAACTACGCAACGGATTTTGATGCGGTTTTTTTAATAGATAGAGTGATCCAAGAGGAAGGTTTATAGGTATAATATGGTACCCGTGCGAAGCCGGGCGGGTCGCTAGTAAAATATACATATTAGGCCCCATCTAATTTTATAAGTGAAGATCGCATTAATTACTACGTAACTGGTTAAAAATACAAAACACCTGGACTATATTATCACTCTTAGCGATGTTATTATTAAATTCTACTGACATATGAACGATGAACGACTTATATAGGTGGGCAGTGAAGAAATATTATAATAACTTTTTCCATGTATGGTAACTATGTACAGTTTGCTGCAAAGAAACGTGACCCGCCGGATAGAAACTTCGGGGTCACATATCTCTGCTGCTGACTGAAAATAATATTTTAACAATTCCCTCCGCATAGGTGGCAATACTGGCAAACATCCAAAAATCCTATTTTTTTCTTAAGCTGATACTGATTGGCCTTTACAACTGAAAAGGTAACCTTTTTGCAATTATCTTTGCCAGTGACTCTCGGCTCTCTCTATGTGCATACACGAATTGATTTATCTAACTTGTCATTATTTTTAAAGAAATCTTACTGGTATGCGCACAATCCTTATATAATACTATCTTTTGCCCGCGGCTTCGCCCGCGTAGTAAGTGTAATTTTGCAATAACTGTTTAATTGTTACGCCGGCAACGGCCTACTTACTACTTACTTCCCCTATGAATAACCCTTCGTCAAAACCCGTTATGGTAAATTATTTTTTATTTCCTATTGTTTTTATGCCCGTACGGTGTGGGGGTTAGAATTTCACCACCCCCTTTCTTCCCGTGGGTGTCGTAAAAATCGACTAAGGGAGCAGGGTTGAAGTGTATTGAGGGCGATGGGCTAACAACCTATCATTGCAATATCACAGTTTGTCGATCTTTTATACCCACATTTATGCTAAAAGTGGCGCTGGAACATAAGTTTAATGTGCTCTGCCTACCCCTTTTGGGAATAAAGGCGTGAATGTATGTATGTATGTATTATTTTTTATAAAATTTACTATCATGATAAATGGGAATCTGTCCTCTGGAATAAAAGCTAGTATATGTTCATGATAATACCAAAATATCTCCAGGAATTTCAAGTCAAATTTGTGGCCCGGACATTTCTATAGGCTTATTTCCTAATTTCCTAAGGCAAGTTAAAAAATAAATATTTCTGTATAGATCTACATATTATAAAAGAAACCTGCTGTCCTGCTTTCATGTTTCTAGCCACAGTTTATCATTAAAAATCACACATTACTTATGTGAAGTAGGGGTTGAACCCTATATTAACCCCTTCAGGGATGAATTAGAAAAAAAACCCTTATCAATGTTTTTGACTGTACATTAAGAGCTTGTGACCGAAGTTTTAAATGGCTAACTTTTAAAACGACATGTTTCCGTACAAACTTTCAACTCTTTGTTAACCCCCTTACCCCCTTAGGGGATGAAACTTAATAACAACGCTAAATCATTTGTTTTGATTTTTAGTAAGATTAACCTTCCTATGACTATGTCCAGCAGTGGACTTCTTTCGGCTGATATGATGATGATGAAGAAACCTTCCTACAAAGATTCAAGTCTATAACTTTCCAAAATAACGATTTCTATACAACTTTCTTAGTTCACATCCACGTACCTACTTTAAAAATTTCATGCCTACGTATATCGTTAGCGGTTAAGGTTGTGCGCTCTCTGTTAATAGATTAGTAACGCAAGAGTTTTATAATATATAGTTGTTGTCCGCGACTTCGTCCGCGTAGACCTTGTTATCGTCCTAGAAAAATGATTAGTATTCAATTATGTTAGGCGCAAGCTTAATGATCGCTGTCCCAAACTCACTTCTACAATCTAAATCATAGTTTCCCAAAGTGGTCCATACCGCCCCCCAGTGGGCGCTGACGAGTTCCAGGGGGGCGGTAGGGGCCTCGGAAGAAACTGGGGGGCATTCATACTGCCCAGGGGGGCGCTCCCACATGTGAGAAAGAACCCTAGTACGAATAAATTTATATTAGCGCAATAAATTGAAAACCTATATTTATACGGTTTGTTTGTGGTAGGTACCTACCTCTCTATCATTGATTATTTTAGTTTATTCGCTAAATATTAGTCTTAACTAGTTGAAAAAGTTATTACCTATACCTGGGGCCCGTTTCATGAAGTAACAAGTTACAAATTACAAGCGGAAATCTCTTTTCAATACCTTTTGATAGAAAGCGACTTCCGCTTGTAATTTGTAACTTGTTGCTTCATGAAACGGGCCCCTGGTCTATCCGTTGTAAGTCTTTGACTATTTACTCAAAACAAGTATCGACAGGAACGCGATGCCAAGGCTTAGGTAAGTAGGGATTGTTTTAAAAACTTGTCATTGCGTGTACAATATTCCTGCCGATACGTGCTGACCTCTCGCATTTTTACAAGCAGTGATTTAAGTGAAGTTTTGTTTTTATTTTTGTGTTTTGTAACCAAAAGTCAAAAGTACAAGTGAGCTCGTTAGGATTTTTATTGCTGTGATGAATAAGGTAACGTGACCTAGTTAGGTGTAGCTGTTACAATGTCCGAGGCCAAGAAGAAATGCCGCCAATACAGTGTCGAATATTTGAAATATGGCTTCATTCCATCTCCTACCAACCAATCTTTACCTATGTGCTTGACCTGCCAGAAGGTACTCTCAAATGAAGCAATGAAGCCTTCTCGGTTACAAGAGCATTTGACTAAAATGCATGCTGACAAAAAAAAACAAAGATTAAAAACAAAGATTCAGCTATTATTTCGCGATGGGGGGCGCTGAAATTTTTTTCGACACCTAAGTGGGCCCTCGCCCAAATAAGTTTGGGAACCTATGATCTAAATGGATGGTTTTCGAGATTTAAACTATCTTATATCCTTCCAAGGGTCTCAAATTATCTGTACGGAAAAAAACATCTAAATCCGTTCAGGGATTAAGAGTAAAAGGTAACAGTGCGATGATTTCGCTAGTTTAAATTGCTAAATCTAAATTGAAAACTCCGTTTTTACAAACATAAATAAATATCTTAAGAATCATCAACAGACTTTTCGGCTTACATTTTTCATAAAGTATAATTTTTTTTTTTAATGTCTACTAAGCTACATTACTGGAATTTTAGGCCTAAATCTGTCCAGTAGTTTTATTCACGTTAGTCCGGTCCGGGCTACCTGTATAGTTTTCAAAGCAAAATTTGAATTTGAATTTCCTAAAATCCCGTCTCATCCCTTGCCTACGTCATAAAAGGAAGTTGTGATGAAAATTTCAAGTTTTTAGTCCCAGTAGTTTCGGATACAAACTTTGCATCCCTATTTAACCCCCTTAGGGATGGAATTTCCAAAAATCCCGTCTCATCCCTTGCTTACGTCATAAAAGGAAGTTGTGGTGTAAATTTCAAGTTTCTAGTCCCAGTAGTTTCGGATACAAACTTTGCACCCCTATTTAACCCTCTTAGGGGTGGAATTTTCTAAAACTCTGACAGTTCTTTTTTGTATCTAATAAGTAATTTTTCTACAAAGTTTTCAAGTGTCTAGCTCATAAAATAAAGTTCCCTCATACAAACTTTGCACCCCTATTTAATCCCCTTAGGGGCAGAATTTTCGAAAACGCAGTATATTTTTTGGATTCTATTAAGTAATCTTTTGTACAAAGTTTCAAGTTTCTAGCTCAAAGAATAATGTTTCCCTCGTACAAATATTGCACCCCTATTTAACCCCCTTAGGAGTAGAATTTTCTAAAACGCCTAAAGTACGTTTTTGTATCTTAATAAGTAATCTTCCTACAAAGTTTGAAATCTCTAGTTCAAAAAATAATGTTTCTCTCATACAAAATTAGCACCCCTATTTAACCCCCTTAGGGATGGAATTTCCAAAAATCCCGTCTTATCCCTTGCCAAACGTCATAAAAGGAAGTTCTGGTGTAAATTTCAAGTTTCTTGTCCCAGTAGTTTCGGAAATAAACTTTGCACCCCTATTTTACCCCCTTAGGGGTAGAATTTTCTAAAACGCTGAAAGTACTTTTTTATCTTAATAAGTAATCTTCCTACAAAGTTTCAAGTCTCTAGTTCAAAAAATAACGTTTTCGCCATACAAACTTTGGACCCCCATTTCACCCCCTTAGAGGGTGAATTTTGAAAAACCTTTTCTTAGTGCTCCCCTAGACCTTATAAGGAACCTACGTGCCAAATTTGGAATCTTTAGAACCAGCGGTTTGGGCTGTGCGTTTATATGTCAGTCAGTCAGTCAGTCAGTCAGTCAGTCAGTTTCTTCTTGTATGTATTTAGATGTAAACATTAGGAACTACTCATATATAGGTAGAGTCAGGTAGCCGGTGGGACTACTACTAGGCTAGGCTAGGCATAGGTGAACCACGGGAAAATAGTTAACTTGAAGATAACCATAGGCACATGTTAACTATCGGTCCTTCGACCCTGTACCGCAGCAGATCCGTTCGACTATAAAGGCTCCACACTGTTCTACATTATATGAGATAGGGAGACAAATGACCTTGCTTTTCTCGCTCCGTTACAACTTGCAGACAGAACTATTAAGCAGGACGAGGAGGAGGTAGACGAAGCTTAACAGAAATGTACCTATACGAGGTTTATAATTGCGTAACATAACAATAGCAGACTCCTTTGTCCAGTCTAAATGTTTGCACCGACTAATCCATGGTTGCCGCCAACTGCTTGGTTAATTGCTCTTTTGTTTCATAAATATTGTTTGTTAATTATTACAGGGTCCGCGGCGGCGGTGGTTCCCACGGAACAACAGTGGCTAGAGACTTGCTAGTCAATGTCACGATAATTGCATCGCGCTGTTTTTGGGTCGGCTTTTAAATTGATGCGGTTTATTTTGGTTAGTGCATTTTGTGGGCAGACTTTACACCATCTTTATTATGTCCATCCCGAATGTGTTTCTTAGTTGCTTATTTCATGATAGCGAAGTAAAGGGTGTAAGAAAGCCGGGTAATTTCATCTTTACACACTGCAACTACATACTTAAAACTCCCACGTCTTCAAATCCGTTGTCTCTGTATTCTTACATAGATACATCAGCCTGTTGCAGTCCACTGCTGGACGTAAGCCTCCCCCAAGGTACGCCACAAGACCCGCTCTCCCGGTTTGGCCATCCAGCCACTACCAGCTACCCTCCTCAAGTCGGCTGTCCATCTGGCCGGAGGGCATCCAACACTACGTCTGTATGGTTGGCTAAAAAGCAAAGCAACGCAAAATTAAGTAAAATCTTTTTCACCTCACCAGCTCTGAAAACCCTTTTTTATTATTTTTAAAAACAGTTAGCAAAACTGCATTTTATCCACAAGCGTGCAATTATTTGAAATCCGAACGTGTTATTAGTTACTTTTTAATGTTTAAGTCCAGACAGGACAATTTTCACCCATCTGTTTTTTTGTAGGGAAAACTTCTTTAGCGGCGCTGTGCACTTTTTGTGATGGGGAAAAATTGTTAAACTCGCCACAGGTCATGTAACCGTAAGGGCATTTCTCAGAGGTAGCGTTTTTACGTGTACGGGGGCATAAACACGTGAATTTATTGCTTTAAAAATCCGAATTAAATCATACAAATCCATCAGCATCTGATACACCTGGACAAGTAGTAAAACATTCCATGTAGTATATATATTATAAGAAAATAAATGTTAAGTGCTAAAATTGACGAACAGTGGGTATGTCCCACGCCCAGATTTGTTGAAACAAAAAATCATAACTTTAGGCGGAATATTATTTTAATTTGTAATATAGGTTCACGTAATCTACATTAGCCTATTATTTATTAATTCTTAATTTTAACATCATATGTCTATAAAGTAAAAAAAAAATCGGCATCGAAGTCAGGCACCGAAGGTCACCTCTGAGAATCGCCCGTAAGATGTCACGTGACCGTAAGATTCGACAAATTGAAAATTCGTAAGACGGACATGTGACCTGATCGAAAAACTGTTACAATGTCATTGAGTTTTCACTTCTACCGGCACTCCCGGAGTGCAACCCGGTCGTTTTTTTTATATATTTTTTTACGAGCTTTTATTAATTTCACTTGTCCCGATGTCTGTAGTGAAATCTTGAAAGTTAGACCGACTTCCCGGTGACCGATTGAGCTGAAATATATTTGATATAAAAATAAGTAGGTATAGTTTGGATAACAATTCAATATTATGGGTACCATCGAGCTGATCTGATGATGTAGACAGAAGGTGGCCATGGGAATTCAGTACTTAACCAACCCCGTTGAGTTTGGGCTCGTTAGAATCGTCTCAATGACTTGATGACGGTATACAGAAAATTACAGTCGGCAATAAAAGCTTGTACCAAAAATTTTTTTTGTCAGGTTCTCATGCCTTCCCTAAATACTTATTTTCCTCGCTTTAGTGAGGTAAAATAGTTATTTGTTGTACATATACAAGGGTGCAAAGTTGTATTTTACCCGCTAGTGTGGAATTGAAACACGAGCAAGCGAAAGGATGCTATAGTAGAACCACGAGCGAAGCGAGTGTTTCAACACACGAGAAGTTAAAATATATTTGCACCTGTATGTAACACAAAACTTTTCACCTCACTGTAGCGAGGAAAGTGCAACATGCAAAACAACTTTTTGCGTTGGCGCTCCTAAGCCAACTCTTTCGCGCATACATTATCTTGAATCCCTACAAATTCCATTAATAATTTAGTAGTTACTTTACTACTCACATCTGTACAGTTACCTAATTTGGTTTTGGTATGTTTTAATTATTGGCCCTTATTTGTCACGCGCAAACCACAACCCAACTCATCTGTAGGTTATCTCTTAATTTAGAGTTGTTTAATTAAAGTAGTTAACTGGCCATAAAATAGTTAGCTATATTGCATTACGGGTAACCGCAATACCACAAATAGCGCTCTAACAGTATGTTGATATCAAGTAAGTTTAAAAATATGTCACACCTATATAACGCATAGCACCTACGTGTAGGTCATCCGTGAGTATATCCGTGAATTCCTCATGTCCAAGCCTAAATGATATTGAATTCAATAATTAATAAATTCGACTAACAATGCCCTGCCCTACTTACTTAGATAGCTGATCCCCCTCTCGGCTACGCATTATGCGTACGCGGACCGCGAAGCGATAGCCCATCAAAACATTTGTCACCCAGTAAAAAAATATCATGTTCGTTCATCTTGTCTCATAAAGGTGGTGAGATTTTATGCCTATACAGAAGTCAATACCTTTTTTTTTACACTTAAAAAAATCTATATACACAGCAATAATACATTTATATACTACTATGTATATACTACTCGAACCTAAGAACCTCAGTAAGTTTCACCAGATATTTTAGATCAAATAATGTTTGAAAATATAAATCAACAATTTTTCAAGACTATATACTGGCTGTGTACTAGTATTGTGGCGGCTAATTCAGCGGTGGGCTCGAATATAACTGTGTAATGCAAGTCATTATCTCGTGGGAAGTAAGACCTACTCTAAAAGTATTGTCCCTTCTGTTAGACTAATGAATTAAGGGGACTTCTTGCCAGGTAGCTTGTAGGGTTCTGTAATAAAATAAAAGATGTGGTGGGTGGGGAACGACGAGAGTCGGGGTAACCCGGGGTAATGTTCTACATATTCATGTGGATTTCTTAGTTTGAGTTTTAACCAACTAGTTAGTGCTGTTTATCAAAAAAGGATTTTAGATTGCCGGTGCCACCGCATAGGTCCTTGGACAATTTTATCTTGTTTTTTCTTCTATTTACTACCGTTAGTTTAGTACCTATCTGTTATCAATACATATTGATATGATATGGAAACTACAAACTTAATGACGAGTTATTCAATGCAACCAGAACGTGACCTGTGTGTGTGATGTCTGAATAGAAAATTATAAGAGCTTGAAAAACGCATAAAATACTCTTAATATTAATTTATTTATATAACCATCTTAATGCTTTATTTAGAGTTAAGACTGTGCAGTGTGCATGATAAAGGCTAACATATACTTAATATACTAGCGGCGACTACCGCGAAACCACCCTTAACAAACAAGTGAAGGTGCTCTTATGAACAAAGGTAGTAGGTATTGTTTAGTTTCTGTGTTTGTAATACGCAAATGTATTTTTAATATTAGTAATCGAAACCTAATTTCAATTTAGAACGATTGTACAAGTTACTGAAGTACCTATCAGCTTTGTGCATTATGAGCCTAGACGTTGTCTTGTGCAACACTTGGTAAAACTACACTACAAACAATGAACAAATTCAAAAGCCATTTGCTTAAAAAAATATACAATGTATCGGAATATCCCGAATTAACTTGAGTAACGTATGAATATGAACCAGTTAATATAATAAATACCTACGTTTCTGTCAAAATTGTATTAGTTAATTGGGGGCCGGCACGGTTAGCACAAGACGGCTCGTTTTATATTAAGAGAAAGACGGATAGTGTGAGAGAGCTTGCGCGCTATCTTGTGCTAACCGTGCTGATGGCCTGGTGGTAGTGATGGTAGACACGTGTTCCTGAGGCCCTAAATGGGACCTAAGGATTAAAATATTACATATAAAGTCAGTGGAGTACGGTTCACTTTTTTTGTTTCTATACATTACTGGTCAAGCAAATACTTGTACCCTAACCTGTAACACCTAAGGACAGTAAGAACGTCAGTAAGGTTTAGCCGATGTTTTTAGCTGCAATAATGTGTGAAAATTTAATGAATTAACTTGAGTAACATATGAACAAATTAATGTAATATGCCCTGATGGTTAGGTAGCTGCGCTGGAATCGAAAGTAAGGAGGCACCTACACTTTTATAGCGGGTCGACTTGGAGAAGATTTTAGGTGCATGGTTCGTCGAACACCTTAATGTAGTGTGTACTTATTTTATTTCTAAGACAATAATATTGTTACTGTACTTGTTGGCAAAAGAATGTCATGTTCGGTGAATACGCCGTAAAATAAACTTTTTTTTCCTCTTAGTTTAAGCCATTATTTTCTTTCAATATACTCAAGTTGCGCCGGCGTTAGATAATTATTATCACATCGTTATGTCATTAGTAAAAACTTCATCACCGTGTAAATGCTTCTCTAATAAGGTTATACTCGTATTCTAGTTATTATCAATGGGAACTCATCTTTTATGCATAAGCAATCGTACGTAGCAGATATATTGAGGAGAGTGTGTCACCTGTAATAATGAGTATCTGACGGAACTAGGAGCTCTAACGCCTTATGTAAAATGATGCTAGTAACTTGAATACGACGTAATTTTGAAAATATTTACATATTTAGTTTTATTTTTATAACTTTTAAAAATAATATGTTAATATTAATAAATAATATAAATATTATTGAAAACTTTCACATTAGTATCATCCTCAGTGTCTAAAATTGAACTTTTATACATGTTTCAACTAATTGTGAATTTACCAGTTTGTAATTTTTAAAAATTATAAAAAATACTAAATGTAAATATTATTAAAATTGCTTTCTTGGAGTTGGATATGAGGCTGTTATATATCACTTTAGGTATATTTTACAAATTATGATTCAACCGTATCATATCTGGAGGAGCCCAAACTTGGTATGTTTTGAAAATGATTTTTATTTAAATTTAAAACAGGTGACTGAAAATATAATGATGTGATATATTTCATTAGATACTACACACGATAGGTTTCAGAACGAAAAATTCAAACTCCTCTCCTTTTTTGTTTTTTTTTCGTGCTACGGGTCAAATTGATTCGTATGGCCTAAAGATCAATCACTCTGATTTTCATGCTTTAACACCATTTGCAGCATATTTTTGCGTACCGCTAGGACTATTAGATGTAGACGATCAGCACGTCTATCATCGTGACATACTCTGGATTTTTCTCGCTCTATACCTCTCTTTCTAAGTGTTCTAATAAGAGAGAGATGGATAGTGCGAGAAAAATCGAGATAGCTCGCGCGCCGTCGCGTGATAGCCGTTCTGGGATATACGTATTAAGTACCTACTTACTACCACTTTAAGATTTCTCAATGAATATAATAATATACTTTAGAAACAAAGTTTTAACCGACTTCAATTTAGTACTCCGCAAAGCCACGAGAACATTTCCACATTTCTGTTCCAATTTACCACATGAACTGATTTCCGAGAACAAATTAACGAACAAAAACCGAATCGCTGTATGTGGGCCGAAAATATTTGAGGACTTCCGTCGATTCCACAAGGATCACCTTTGGCACTTCATTAGTTGCTATTTCAACGGAATCTTATCAGAATCTGTGAAGTAATTTTGTATTTTTAAGTACATAATTGAGGAATTTCATTGGTCATCTGTGGTCTTCATCATCAATTCCACTCCACCAAATTTATGATTTTCGGGTGTAAAACACGAGTTATAATAGAAAATACCAAAATCACTACACGCGTGCCTAATATAATTGAGGAGTTCCCTCAATTCAGCTCATGGATCCCATCATCCAACTGGATTTTTGGTAAAAAAATAGGACAAACCTGGATATACTTACAAACAAAAAAAAATGTACGAATCGACTCATAAATGACGGAGTTCTGATTTTTTAAATTCATTTTTTAAACATGATTAAAAAAAAAAATATATACATATAAAGATATGTATACAACCAAATTGAGAACCTCCTCCTTTTTTTGAATTTGGTTAAAAATACACTAGTAGGTATGGCCTTCAGATCTGTGATAAAATGTAATTGGTACATACCATTCATCAATCGAGGTCGAGTAATTCGGTCGGAATATATCTGGGTACGATGTGAAGCGCACAACGGAGGGGATGTCACATTCCGGGAAGGTGAACAAATATTGTGTTGTGGTCCAACTATTTTTAATGTGTACAAGAGCTGTTATCCACACACAGTCATTACTAAAAAATATCATCATTACTAACCAAGGATAGGACAAACGCCCGTCATTTTGAAAACTTAACCCTGTTCTGTACAGTAGAGACTTCCTTATATTAATAAAAAAAAATAGGTACTAAATAAGAATAAGAATAGTTTATTCGTGACAATACAAAACAAAGGACAAAAGTAATGTTTTATAAATTTATATGTTTCCAGTGACAAATTATTCAAATGACGATGATTAAGGTCATTAAGGCGATAAATCACTTTCGCCAATGGAAAAGAATGACCACAATTTTTTCCAAATTTTCACTTATTTAGTAGTTACCTAATTTTTTTTATTAATATAAGGAAGTCTCTACTGTACAGAACAGGGTTAAGTTTTCAAAATGACGGGCGTTTGTCCTATCCTTGTTACTAACCCACTCTAGAATTGAGAGATGTCAACCTTAAAGATGTCCTTCTGTTCTGCAGGCAAACTAGAAGAATGGAAGAGTATGATGTGGGAACTCTGCCGGGACAGTAACCTGAGGCTCCAACCCTAGGGAATGGGGCTGAATGAACGCCAAGAAAACGATCGACAGCCCGCCTGTTTCCGGCCAGGCGTTCCTTCACAACATCATCAACCCACTCTAGACCTAATACCGACATTATTTTAGCGCAATGTCGATAAGCTCAAATAGTGGACATCATCCCGGGCAACACTTAATAGGGAAAAAAATAATCGGTAAGTAGACATAGTGAATTTTACAATGCCATTGTGTACGTGCCATTTTGATAATAAAAAAATACCTTGAATAAACAACGCCATCTGTTTTACGAACTACTTACCTAAACTAAAAGTGAAAGGACAGAATATTGAGCCGAGCACAAGGCTCGGCTTTTTGTTGCGCTCGCACTGCGTCTATTTTCTTTACAAGCACTGCAATTTAGTTATTAGATTATATTCGAGATGGCGCTGCTGACCCTCATTGGCAGTGAGCGGGAACGGAGAATAATCTCCGAAGCTACTCATCCGAATCGGCCAAGTGAGTGTCGGGCCACGCGCAGTGTAGGGTTCCCTAGGTGTCTGTGTTTCTTATAGTTACATCGACACGCGCACGCCAACTAAATGGTTGCGTCGGCCGAATTTGTATGAAAGTTGGCCTTTCTACATTAGTACATTTTAACTCGGTAACTAGTTATGCCTACTTAGCCGTGATAGTTTTCCCTTTAAATTCATTATATGTACTACTGCCACGATTTTTTTCACATTCCCAGTAGCAGCCATTTAGCCGTCAAGGGAGGGGGGAACATAACTCGAACAAAAATTTGGGCTTTAAAGCCCAATATCTCGCAAACGAATCACTAATTTGCCCAATATTATAAACCCATAATATTTTTGAACAAGCTATCCAACGATACCCCACACTATGGGTTTAACGAGAAAAAAAAAATACATCCCCACTTTAGGTGTAGGGTAAAAAAAAACTATGATTTTATTCTTCTGTTTTGTCGGCGTGATTGATTTATATACCCATGCTGAATTACAGTTTTCTAGTAGTAATGGTTACTGAGCTAAGCTGAAGACGGACGGACGGACAGACGGACAGACGGACATGGCGAAACTATAAGTGTTCCTTGTTGACTACGGAACCCTAAAAAGCACCAATGTATTGAATGGACCTTCGGGGTAGATATAGGCTTATATTTATGATACCTACGTAATATACACTCAGAGGCAATGAAAACGGGTCACTTCCCATGGATTACTTTACAAAGTGACCCGTTTTCATTGCCTCTGAGGTAGCGTACCTTCATAATTCACATTGGGAATTACACTCAGAGGCAATGAAAACGGGTCACTTTGTAAAGTTATCCATGGGAAGTGACCCGTTTTCATTGCCTCTGAGTGTAGTATGTACGTAATATGTAATACTCACAATCAGTGTAATAGCGACGCGAGGCGCCAGTCCTTGTACACAGGTGACTAGTGGATCAGATACGACACAGAAAACAATGCTTCCAGGGGGTTTCTGGGGCTGAGGAAGTAATGCAGTGCGTCAGGAATGTTTGTGGATGCTCGAACGGATTGTTTCTACGCATAATTCGCAAACGGGTTGCATCTACGGCACCGAGTGTGGAATAGGTAAGCAGCAAAGCAACAGCAAGGCCGTCTAGAAAGCCATTGCTGAGAAATGAGACAACTTATTAAAATTTTCTGGATGAAAATGCAATAGGGATGCTTCAGGCCGAAAATATCGCTACAGTTCAGTGTGTGATTTATTATATTATTCTATTTTATATGATTTTATATTTTCTACTATCAAATATATATCATTCTATATTATGCGAACCTACTTACAGAGATTTTGCATTTAAAATAAGTAACACTACTACTTGATTAGAAGATTAGTAGGTACCACAGTGTTACCGATGTCTCGAGGACCGTTGTTGAGATACTTGAGATTGAGGGGCCTCTCTCTCATGCTTTAAATACCATAAATCCTCAAATCAATAAAGGGTCGCCAACGCGCCAACTGCTATGAATTTTGCAGGCAATTTTATATGTTTCTGATTCTACTCATGCCGTACGATTATTTGCTTGCTTAATTATGTTAAAAATACGCCACTAACTAAGCCTTTCTATCCAGACATCTACCTACATTGTTTCATGGTCACCGACAATTTGGATTTACTCGCAATCAATTTATCATAGATCTGTAGCAATTTATGTGTAGGCGGGGATATTTCTAAAGCCAAGTTGAACCAGTCTATTTGACTTCAATTTGAGTGAGTAATAAATAATGATTTTGGTGACCTTCCCTTTTTAATGTTAATTGAATTGAAAACATTAAGTTAATCCAGATACGATTTTGCTTTATCTATCTACTGTATATGTGATTGCCTATTCGCCGGTAATATTGCTATTTTTTATTTCCGAGAAATGCGGCGTTGGCGTTTTTGCTAGTCGTCTTGTACAGTTCATCCATAACTAGAATCAAGGAACCGGCGAAGGAGTATCGCGCTACCGATCCTGATTTTCTTCGTCAGTATGCATCGCCAAGCTTTTAATCCCCTTGAACGGCGGCCACGACATTGCGCGAATTGCGGCGTGGCAAGCGTTTTATCTGTTCATTGCGCGGTCGAGACCCGCAATGCACTGTGGTTAGTTGTGATCACACGTAATTAATTAGAAAAACCTCTGCCGCCGCGCAATGTCGTGGATGATATATACAAAGATAGTATAAAATTATTTAATTTGAATGGGGGTAAATTAGTATATATAATATAAATAATAAAAATAATTTTAATAAAATATTTAGGTCGACCGTTTAACTGGGTCCTCGCCTGCGCAGCGCGTGGATGCAGGGGTAAGACGATAACGGGGCGCGCGCGGAGTGCGGGCGCCGGGCTTTGCCTCCCGCACGTCGCCCGCACCCCATCAAGCGGTAGGTTTGTGTACTATTATAATCCAATCGATAATTCAGACACACGCGGCCAGGATTATGATAGTAACAACTGGCCACCGCCGCGGCCGCCGCCACAGGCCGCGCCAGTCTATGCAAGGCTTAATTTACATCTAAGCTGAGCTCTAGTGACAAGGAATGGTTGGCTATCATGAGACGGCGCGCGAGCTCTCTCGATTTTACTCGCACTATCCGTCTCTCTCTTATTAGAACACATAGAACAAGAGGTATAGTGCGAGAAAAATCGAGAGTATGTCTCATGATAGACGTGCTGGACTATAGATTTGAAAATATCCATTATTTGCTTCATCATCCTCCTAGCGTTATTCCCGGTTGTGCCCTATAGGAGCCCGGGGTCCGCTTTGACATCGTATACATACCAAGATTTGGCATACCTTCTCTGACCTTCCTAGCCAGAGGGAAAAAGCCTTATTGGGATTAGACCGGTTTCCTCGCGATGTTTTGCTCCAAAGCTCTGGTAAATATTCCGTACACAAGTTCCGAAAAACTCATTTAGCCTGAGTAAGATACGGTTTCGCTCTATGAAAAATCAACGATATATTGATATCAGCCTGATTTCTGATCCACTTATAATAAATTAAAACTCATCCATGTAAATTTCGATAAAATCAGGCAAAAATGCTATATTATGAATACTATGATATGCTACTTCTAATTGGTACGAGCCGAGATTTGAACCCTCGACCAGCGCTTGACGGCTGCATGCCTGAACCAATAGGCTACAGTAGCTTGATCCATTATTTACTTCACTTGTGAAAAACCTTAAAGCATGTCCTTCTATCCAGCACGTACGTTTATGTCAGTAGTGCGAGAGGCAGGAGTGCTATATGATGTTCTATGCCGAAAGGCTATATCATGGCAGTAAAAAAGGCGTCTATACTAGAGATGCAACGGATATCCGGTCACTATCCGGTATCCGGCCTATCCGACCACAATTTTAGTATCCGGCCGAATACCGAATAGTAGCATAGTATCCGGCCGGATACCGGATAGTATTTTATACCGAAAATATAACTTTTGTTCGGTATTAAATGTAATGTATAGGCCTAGAATATTACAATGGTAAAAAGAGAGTAGATCTCTTTTGTAGTAGTAGGTAAAATAAAGTTGAATAAATAACGAACAACAAAGTAATCAATTGTCAGAGTCAGTTTAAAAAAATGCGCATGTTTCTATCAAAGCCTGCCATAGCGAGTGACAAGTTGCAACCTACACAGAGCGCCGCGCACGGGTGCGGTCGAGTTTGCTTCATTTTAGGCATGTAACTTTCGGCCGAATATCCGGCGCCGGATAGCGGATATCCGGCCAGCTGCACCGCCGGATATTCGGTATCCGGTATCCGGCCAAACCACTATCCGTTGCATCTCTAGTCTAGACAAAGCAATACGGATGCAAAAGCAATACGGAGGTAATTAAAATCGGATAACATATAGGTACTCAGCAACTGTATATTTATAATAAGTTAGTCATTATATGTAGAGTCAGGGTATAATTAGGCCTACGTTTACAAGATATAAGAGTATAATACTATCTTGTAAACGCTAAGAATGCAATTTAAATGTATCAGATTGTGATTCAGTCCAAAATTAACGCGAAGATGTTTTACTTAATCTGGTAATGAACAAAGTTTCCTATGTAAAAGGCGTGAAGTCATGATCAGGCCTCGGATTATTTTTCGCATGGTAAGATGAAAGAAAACTATGGAGTCGATATTAAAATTAAATTTTTATTTATGTTCAGACTCATACTCATTCATTTAATTAAGAATGAAATTAAATTATAAATAAAATAAATCATTTGAATAGAAATAAAAAATAATACATACTATAGCTGATTGGTCAGCTCGTGATACGGTTCTATCCAACTCTGAATAAAAGACGACGTTTGCTGAGATTCCGTTAGGTGGAGAATACTATTTACATGTTTTAAAATAAATGTGTGTTTTAATTGCGTAAGATCTACTCAACAACACACACACACGTCACAACACATTTCTCATGGTCGTAGGTATTTTAGATCTTTGTGAGGCTCTATCCAGTACAAAATTGCAGAAACCTGCGGATCAGACATAATTGTTCACGTAATAATTGCACGCACCGATTGCAATAAATAATTTACGTCACACCTGGCCGTAATGCGAGTTTTACTGCACGCTGCGCGTACCGTAAAACTGGCATTGTGCCCTGGCCCCGTAGCATGGATGGCGTTATCACGCGATAAGTGACAGGATAGAGCTTCCGTCCCTGGCTGACACCGTTCGATAGAACGAGACGACGCGCCTATCCTATCACTTATCGCGTGATAACGCCATGCATGCTACGGGGCCAGGTGAAGACGTAAAATTGTGTACTCACCACGGGCAGTAAAAAAGAAAGCCCTCTATCGCATATTTACAACCCTCGCCTGCGGCTCGGGTCTCAAATACCTGCCATTTTGGGCTTTCTTTCTTTTACAGCCCTTGGTAAGTAATGTACTATAAGTGACACGTCGTATCGGGAAAGATTGACATGACATTGACACGCACATGATTTTTGATAAAGCTGCTGGTACCTGGCATTACGTTTACCGCAACAAAGTAGTCTGAACAAAACAAAATAGTAACTAATTTGATATAGTTACAGGGTAAATGTAATCCTTTACCAAGCGAAAGGCTTAACACTTCCCAAATCATACTACATAAATTCATTTTAATTACATTAAGTAAGATTAATTTTCGATTAACATTTTCGATCTGTCAACCTGCATAAGGGACAAAAGTATTACGGGACTAAGAAAATTTGTGAGTATGAGTATAAATATGAGTTAAAGTTTAATTTTTCCGAGGCCTGGCCATAATTTATCAACTAATGTACAGTCAAGGGCACCAATATTATACACCATAAAGTCTCAAAAATATGTAGGCAGTACTTATTTCTGCAACAATAAGGTTAAAGTATACATATTTATGAAACTTTGAGTGAATACATATTGGTGCTCTTGACTGTACGAGTACCTGCTCGTATTTATCATTAACAGGTTTTACGCAAGTCCGTCACGACGCGAATATTGTTGCCGTCCAGATACTCGTATAAGAAAATCAGTAACATATTAATTTATTAACCCTTTTCCAGGTACAGGCACATACGACCACATACGGCTTGTCAAACATGTTCCATAAATAAAACTGACATTCGATTGTCATTTTTCAGCTGGCGATGCACGGAAAAGGGTTAAGTTTATTTTAGGCGTGTACTTCGTTGCAAGTCCTAGTCCTTTACCTATGATATCGCATTACATGAATTTTATAAAAACGCAGTAATTGTAAAAAATATAATTTATTATTAAAACAAAAAATACAAAATTACAATTAAAGTTTTTACATCGATCCGCGCGTCGTCGACTAAACGCGCGGACATTTACACTTTATAATTACTTACTTAAGACTATTTACGATTAGGTACTGATTAGACACAGCGTTCCGTATGTACAGTGCGGCCCATGCCACAGTCTCTCTGGAATCTGTCAAATGTCATCCTTATTTTCAGGTGAAGATTGAAACAATCTTTCAGAGTTTCTTTGCAAAGCGATAGCCACCTTAGTTGGAGCGCTAACGGCAGATTAAAAACGTTTACTATCAACTTCGAATTAATTTAATAAGGTACTTTAATTTCTTACAGTGATTTTAGGCATTACTGTTATGCATTTGACAGACCCCGTTATATTACATTCTTCGATTGTATCGACCAATTGCACTCGAGCATCTAAACGTGGTCTAAACTAAGAACTATCAATAAAAATCCCACACAATTGTATTCCAAATCATTCGACCAATGTCTTTGACGTTAGTCCGATTACAAGGAGTGACAGGAAGTCTGGAACTGCGTTGATTATTAAGTTGATTATTTCTAATTCCAATACAAATGATTGATAACCTTACCCACCAACCTAAAAATATAAAGGACTGAACTTGGGTTTTACGATTTAGTATAAAATTGTGTCATATTTTTACTGCTAGTACTTATATTAGTTGGATATGGCCTTTCGAACAGCATTTTATAACTTGCGGTAATATGAAAGATTAAAATATCAGTCATCGGCTTAGAGGTCATCCATCCATCAAGGTACATCACAAATTAAAGAAGGACATGCATTTAAAGTAAATGACTCTCATCGTGAGGTTCTATATTATACTAATAGAATTTCATGGGCGTATTATTGATTAAGGGTGACGACTTTAATGGATGGTCCTACTTTAAATCTAGGCCAAAATTGGTCGATAGTATTATTTACCTAGCTCAAAGGTATTCTACTAATAGAGAAACTAGAACTGGATGCCATGCCCTCTAAGGAAGGCGTCGATCTGCCCTGACGAAGCGGACTCGCCACGGGGCGCCACGTAGTAGTACTGAGGACCAGCTGCGGCCCTCTGGGGTTGAGCTCCTTGCGATATCGAGAGCCTCTGCGCCTGAGCCCTCGCTGCAGCCCTATCTCTCTGCAACTGAGTCTGCTGCAGCTGTTGCTGCTGAGCGAACAGCTGTTGGGAACTCTGGAACTGAGCCTCATTTTGCTGTCTCTGGTAAACTTCCTGAGGGTTCTGGTGTTGAATCTGGTGACGGAACAGTGGTACGTTCGAAGCAGGAGATGACGGGATGGACGGCAGTTGAGGTGAAGGAACAAACGGTCTTTGATGCTGAGGTTGAGGTTGAGCAACGTAAGGTTGAAGGCGCTGGTTGAGATTCAACTCTCCCTTTGTTTGAGGTAGGGACTGGAATAACTGAGTGTTGTAGCTTCCGCTTGAAGGATCATAAACCAGTTCGGTGGAGTACAGCGGGTTACCACTTGGAGCTTGAGAGATAGCAGCCTTTGAAGGAGCGCCAGTAGCAGTCGTAGGTTGCTGTTGGTTCTCTCGGTGGAACTTGGCAAATTCGGCAGCAAAATCAATTTGTCCAGCGCTAGGTCTAGCCGTTGTAATCACAGCTGGAGAAGGTGAATATGAGGCGGGCGCCGGTGACGCTGAGTAGTTAGGGATTGGAGAAGGCGAGTATTCGGGCTCCGGGCTGTATTGGGGCTTAGCGGTAACTTGAACCAATTGTGGCCGGAAGGTGGTCGCAGGCGGGAGCGCGCGGGGAGTAGTCACTGGCAAAGGTCTCGGGGTAATGGCGATCTGTTGAGACTGATACGATGGCCGTCTCGGAGTCGGGCGTTGGACAACGCGCTGCCTAATGTGCTGAAGAGGTTCTTCTTCGGCCTCATCTTCGTCAGCATCCCTGAAATCGTTTTGGAAGTAGGTCGTGGTTGGTCGAGTAGTGGTCGGTCGGTGTGCTGGCCTGGTTGGGTAGTTGGGCACGCCATCGTCGCGTTCGGCGGAGTCTGGAGATGGGGCTTCAGGTTCCTCTTCCTCGTTAGGCTTGTTGGGGTCGCAGGGGTTGCCGGAAACGTACGAGAACTCTCGCTTGTTCCCGTCAGGGTCCACATAGCCATACTTGCCGCGGACAACACAGTCCGTACCGCGAGTCTCTTCCTTGAAGGAGCCGTCTGCGGCTTCGTAACCGAACGTGAAACTGCCATCATCGTTTACCTGGAAATAAGGACACATAAATGATGTAATGGACCTGCATTCAATATTATAAGATAAGATAAGATACGATTTATTTGCAACCAAGTACTTAAAACTAAGGGTGTAGTAACAATAAGGTTACTTATACTATGTACATATAGTTAATTTTTAACTAACTAATATCGATAGCCCTTTTGATATTTATATAAAAAAATTACGGCAACCACATTATAAACATGTTACACATTAAACATAAACACGCCTAGTCTTCGTTAAAAGCTAGGTTAGGTGTTTAATGTTTCATCACGAACTTAAAATTAATTATAATATAATTAACTTATGAAAACGAACTCGGTTCATTTAATGAGTCTATTGACTTGCATATATAAATGAGTTATAAATAGTTTGTTGTGTGGGCGAGGGTTAGCGAGGGATATCGCTAATTTAATTTGTTTATGTATCTATATCGCGTGCCCACGAGGCGCGCTGGTTGTCAGTCTGTCTCCTGGCTCTACATTACCTTGTTGTAGTTCCTGATGGTCTGCACAGGCGGCTGCTTGGGCTCCTGGTGCTGTGTCTTGAGCCGCGCGGGCCCACGCGGCGCAGCGCGCGGCTCGTACTCGTCTCGTCGGTCGTCGGCGCGGTACAGCGCGTCGTACTCGTCCGCGGACACCAGAACCACCTGAAATGATAAATGACGAGGTTAATGGTGCAAAGACGACGCTTACGCTGGCGTAATAAGTAGCTGTATCAACAATCATCGGCCAGGGATGCAGTAGCCATTGATGGTGATGATGATGATGTATGTCGTAAATAAAACTGAAGAGTTAAGACAATTTTTCTGCACGATAATTATTTAAAAGAAGAGGGCTATGAATTGATTGGGTTACTTTAGCAAAGTGTTGGCTAGATTCTAAAAGAATATAGATACTGAGTTGGTGGAGGTGATGACGACTCAAAATTAAGATTTAAACAGAGTGGATCGAACTGTCTAGGTATATCATGATTTCGTTCACAACATCCAATTATTTCAGTCATTAATCTTCTTAAACTAACCTTCAAATAAAAGCTCGCAAAGTGCTGATAGTTGAATAGTCCTTAGACCAGATACTAACATAATACTATAAGGATTCCTCAGATCAGTTACCTGGTCTCCCGAGGCCCGTTCCTGCGCCTGCGGCTCGTACTCGTACTGCTGCGGCGGCAGGCGCGGGCGCGCAGCTGCCGCTAGCCCCGTCGCGCAGAGCAAACACACAACCTGCAAGCGGAGACAAACTTGTGTTAAACACATTTATTTTAATTGAGGCTACTGACTTAAGCGGAGGTTATAGGAGCGGCAATAAATGGTCCCTGTCTGCCTACACAGATGACAATTAAAGAGGTAATGACGGGTCCAATAGTAGAGTAGCCAGCTTTATACTTTGGCAAGCCAAGGGAAGTAGTTATACGGTAGAAAAAGATGAATATATACCGTGCTCCATTTAACGCATAACTGCATCCTGCTGAGCCTCGCCCAACATGCAATCCCTAATCATATCCTATATTTTATAATAAAAAAGGATTTACGTATATGAGCATATTATGTTTATAGTCTGAGTACAGGGCTTAACTGCAATCAGTGTCTAGTTCTCTTATCAATTCCTCCGAGTATTATTGTACGATACAACACGAACGTACCTAATTTCTGAATATCCGTTGTAGAAATCCTTTGTTTTAAGATTGCAGTACCTACCCAAAACGCCAAAGAAGAAACTAATTTGCGCACACAAAATTAGTCAATCAGAATGAAACCACGAAAACATCAACACCGTCCTTGCATGGATAATTATGTTCCCAATTACAGAGTGCTCGTGAACGGCGGTTCTTGAACTTATCAGATAAACTTCATAAAGTATGGTGTTTATTAATATTTAATGACAGGTGATTGACAATAAGAAAATATGCTGTGGCAGTTGCACTTGGCGAAAATATTTCTACACATATATGTAGGCTCTGATTCTTGTTTATCAATCAATGGTAAGCGATTTTGACTTTTTAAATTAAAAACATAGTTACCAAGTAGTTAACCTTAATCCTAACCATGGATCATCAAAACCACAACAAATCGACGCCAAATGTTCTAATAGTCAATGTATCATATGAAATAATGTCTAGACGTATTTTGTAACCTATCGTGATTTAAATTATCACATTATAGTAAGTAAAATAACTATGTAAGTTACATAATTTTGCATTGGCGGTTATTTTTAACTTATAATTGAAGGTTAAACATAAAGAATCATTATATTTTAGGTGCCAGTAGGTACCTATTTGAAATGTCTATGGCAGTAGAATAAAACACCTTGACCGAAATAAGCTTCGTCATGAACCACATTTTCAACGTCCATGTCAACGAAGACCCATAGTAGTTTATGTACAATATCCTTATGAAAAGATAGTAAATCAATATTTTATTCATCGCACTATTCAAATTAATAAATAGACGAGTGTCACGGTCAGGAGGTCACCTGTCGGACGTTCACCTTAAGCATTATGTAATGATCTGTTAGTCATTTAATATGATCTTCTTTACATGATGTGATATCCACTTATAGCCTTGCGCGTCGCGAATCGCGTCTACACGCAGTCTGTTTGATAAGTCTCTTACGATATCGTATGTTGTTTTTTTTTTCAGGTAGAGGCGTTATATCGATTTCATGATACTTAGCTATCAAAAGCATACCCGTTTGACAGGCATTATCTTAATAAGAAAGGACGGTAATTGGCCCTTGCCATGTATTTCAAGTAATTGAGGATTATCATCGCTGTCATTGCATATCAAACAGATGTCTTTTAAAATCAAAACCTAAGTTATACCTAGGTATATCGTACCACAACATTTGGTCGGCGTAAATCATCTACGAACCAAAATTTTCTAAATATGAGTGTCATTTTATGCATACTTTTTATTTCGTTTCCTTCCTTATAGTATTTATTATTTCGTTTAGTATTAATTTTGTTTCAAAAGGTATTTTTTACCTCGCAAATATGATGAAAAACATGGTGTGCGTCACGGTTGGTAAGATTTTTTTTCAACACATTTTCTCGTAACGTACAGTTGCCATCAAATATATCGGAGCGGCCAAAGTACTCACAAATATCGGAACACGTCTCTAATGCCTACACAATAGAGACGTGTTCAGATATTTGTGAGCACTTTGGCTGCTCCGACATATCTGATGGTGACTGTACATAACCTCTTATTACTTACGTCGTAAACACTGGTAAACATTGTTAATGCGTGTTTGGTTATTATCAAAAATGTTGATTCGTGGTGAAAGGAAAAGTGATATATAGAATTGACGCCACTGGAAATTCTTGGCGATGCGAATATGTGAGTAAGAACCTGTTGCCATCAATCAATAACTAAAGAAAATAACTTAGGAAGCCCAATATAAAATTTTCATCTTATGAAAAGGATTTTTTCCTCGCAAATGTGTTCAAATGTCTTATAAAACGCGTGAGCTTTGATAATTACATCCTCGGCTCTCATATATCACGCTCAACTGCGGCTCACGTGAAGAATCCCGCCTCTGATGTAATTATCAACATAGCTCACTTGTATCACAATGTACTACGAGTATTACACACACAAGAGTCATCAAAGCCCTTCGCCTTCGGCGTCGGGCTTCAATAGACTCTCGTTCGTAATAAAATACTTATCTACCTAGTGGCACAATGCACAATTCTAAACCGCGATTAGATTACTGGATATTATTCTCCAAACCATAGCTAAAAATCTCAATGGCCAGTGGCAATGTTACAACACAATTAATAAAAAAACCTAACCGCAACATTATAAACAAATGACGCCTAAAGTTTTTATTAGTAACGAGGTGGGAATCGTTGCGTACGTCGTCGCACCCGTATCTCCGTAACCTCACTCTAATTGCAATCGACCGCATTCCAGAGTATTGCGAGCATATGACATAACTGTAACTCGTTGAGAAAAGCCTGTTCTGAGCTTGATTATTGACTATTGAAGAGTGAAATTATTGTGAATTGCAAGTAGGTAATTATAATCTGCATGTGTGAAAGTGTTATTATTAACTTCAACTTCGCAGGTAACAGTTTGAACTGTTAAATATATGTTCTGTTTGTATGTATACAAGTTAGCACCTAACTAAATCTCTGTAGTACACTGTCTTTGCGGTTCCTGATTCCTGACATGACATGGATACATTTCCCATCGATTATTAAGATGGCGGCGAGGTACCTAAGGCTAGGATTGATTTTAAATTGCATTCTTACAATCTTCAACCTATTTCATCGCCACCGGAGTATTAAGGCGGTACGAAAACTGTAACTTTATACTATCAAATTTCCACCATTAATGTATTCAAAATATATTCCTAAATTAGTTGCAAGATGAAAAGTAGATCGTGATGGCAACACATGCTGTGTTCTCTTCTTGGAACGACTACTGAAGACAACTGTGACTATTTAAAACTGCAAATTGGTGAGCGTGGTTAAAACAATCTAGGGAATTAACTGGTGACCTCAGACGTGACCTTCGAATCTAGTCTAGGGTCTAGACCCAGGTCACCTAGTATCTTTCTACCGTACTTGAAAGCATACGTTGAATTAACGTTTCGACACGTATTTAATAAGCAATAGACACAGATCGTAACAATGCTGTGACATCATCATATACTATCTAGTACCTACGATACGCTTTTGTGAAAGCTTGTTACAAACATTATGTTTTATGACACATTGTTTAGGCAATATGTAGAGCCTTGCATAAAAAATACAAAAAATAACCGGATAGTGCCTAAAAAACATCTGTGTCGAGTGTCGACACTCTTTTTAGTTTGAGACGCAAGTAAATGTAGTAAGTATATCAATCAGTTTAGCAATAAAATTGTTTGAAAACATATTTCTTAATCACAAATCTGTAAACTGCTTTTCAACGGGCACCTGCTCTGCTTTACTAGGCAATCCTCCTCTAATTAATTAATTAGCATACGATCAATAAATAGATACCACTTTAAGTTTGCGGCAACAGCTGCTGTTGTTGTTGTTGTGAAGTTTTCGCGCTGCGGTAGCATTAAGTCAGACTCGTCATAATAGGGAATATGCATGTGATTTAGAAATGGACAAAAAAAATCACGTGTAATCTATATTGCTTAATAAATATACACACATGATTATTTTTTCAAATTATCATGTTTCTATTGATAAAATAAATTGTTTAAAAGTACTATTTTTCAAATTCCCTCGCAAATTTCCAAAACGCAACGCTATTGGCGGAGCGAAACGTGACGTCACCGTGCAGGTCGTTAGTATGATTATTGAAAGTTATTCGCATTGTTTGGCCGCTGTTTATGATAAATAATCAGTGTTTTTTGGTAATTATTAAGTGAAAAAAGACTCGCCACAATGACTGAAGGCGGTTTTGTCAAGGCACAGTCGGATAATCTGCCTAAAATTGATGTGTTCATGATGACTAAATTTAATACATACTTCGCAAATATTTGTGACTTTACGTCCGCTGAACTAAGAGGAGTAAAAGCTGCAAGGTAAATAAGTTACAGATATTCAATAAATTTTCATATTCCTTGTTTTTATACTCGTGAGATTGGTCAATTAAATAATTATAACCTATTTTGGCGATTCAAATAGCTAGACTTTTAAACTACTTCAAATAGGTGTCTTTGTTAAATAAGTGGAATACAAAAACTAGTAGATATTTATCCATACTATATACTATTTTACTATACTATAACTTTATATATTATATATACTAACTTCTGCCCGCGACTCCGTCCGCGTGGTACTCATTTATATCGTAGCTCCATACAAACTTTCACCCCCCACTTCATCCCTTTGGGGGATATGGGGGGAGCTACGATATAAACGAGTTCCACGCGGACGGAGTCGCGGGCAGAAGCTAGTTATATTATATATTTTATATATACTTACTTAATAATAAATTATAAATGCGAAAGTGTGTCTGTCTGTCTGTTTGTTACCTCTTCACGCTTAAACTGCTGAACCGATTTGGATGAAATTTGGTATAGAGATAGTATAAACGAGTTCCACGCGGACGGAGTCGCGGGCAGAAGCTAGTATTATATAATCAAAGATATGTAGGTACCTATTAGGAATGTTAAATGTTGAGAACATCTTTATGAACTTTAACAAACTAGGTTGTTTTCGTCAAGGCTTATAAATAAAAAAAAATTGTGTAGGTCACTCAGTAAAAAGGATTAAATTCTTTTAACTTTCTTCGATCACCAGTGCAAACAAAGAAACTTAGCTAAAGCGTTTCTTGATCAAAATCAACACTCGTAGTCAGCTGTTGATCAACAAAAATCATAATATTTGTAACATTAATAACTAAAAAAATATAAAAATCAGAATAGTTTTATGAATAAGTATATAATACAATTTTGAGGTTAGGTTATTGTTTACCTATATTGTTCGCGAGTCGTAATAAAAAAGATTTTAGGTACATACATATTTAATACTCACGTCGAAATGATCTTCACAACAATATAAACTACTCAAGCACGATACATTATCTCTCCTCATCGCCTTACACCACTTTATCCTTATATTTGCACCTTTGGGCATATGAAAATATTTGCAGTTTTAATGTGATTTTCACACATAGGGACAATACAATATTTATAATAAGCTTTTGTGTGCTCTTCCATTACAATAAGTTGATCTTATAAGCTTTAATCACTCACATTTATTAAAAGTGTGAATCAAAAACTTTGTTGTTAATTTGTTTAAGAACCGCCGTGCACTAAGCTGCACGGTGACGTCACAAATGAGCGCGCCAAAATGGTGGCGTTTTGATCGTCCGAAAATGATAGTAATTTTAATTATTTTTTTTTAGCTTATTTAATAATATTGTGAAAGTGTTATATTTTTTTCCGGTTATATAATTACTTATAGAATAGATAAAAAAAATAAAAAAATGTCATGAATATTCCCTATTGTCGATACACCTAGGTAGGTACCAACAACGATGAGCACTTTCATTTTTTTTTTCAAGGCAATAGTGGACGATTGTGAAAAATGTAGCTCTGTGGGTCCCAATGAATGAGTAACGTAAATAAAATAGGGTGAGTTGGGTCAACATAAACATACAAACCACGATAAAAATGTAATTTTACATGTGGCACTTTGATTTTTAGGGTTCCGTAGTCAACAAGGAACCCTTATAGTTTCGCCATGTCCGTCCGTCTGTCTGTCTATCTGTCTGTCTGTCTGTCTGTCCGTCTTCGGCTTAGCTCAGTAACCATTACAACTAGAAAACTGTAATTCGGCATGGGTATATAAATCAATCACGCTGACAAAACAGTACAATAAAATCTTGAAAAATATTTTTTTTTAGCGTACCTCCCCTACACCTAAAGGGGGGATGTATTTTTTTCTCGTTAAACCCATGATGTGGGGTATCGTTGGATAGCTCGTTCAAAAATATTATGGGTTTTTAAAAACCATTTTTCAAATCAGTGATTAGTTTGCAAGATATTGGGCTTTAAAGCCCTAATTTTGTTCGAGTCATGTGTCCCCTCCCCCCCCTGCTGGCTAAATGGCTACTAGGGGATTTGAAAAAAATCGTGGTAGTAGTACATATTTACATACAATGAATTTAAAAGGAAAACTATCACGGACAAGTAGGCATAAGTAGTTACAGAGTAATAGTCGACCAATTTAATGTGTACTTGGAAAGGCCAATTTTCGTACAAATTCGGCCGACGCAACCGCACCGCACGTCGATGTAACTAAGACAGACAGGCAACTACGGAACCCTACACTGCGCGTGGCCCGACACGCACTTGGCCGGTTTTATACTTATAAAATGTTCCAGCCGTTTGAATTTTAGTTTTATAATGATTATCTGTCGTTTAATTTCATAATTTGAACGATAACCACAAAAATTGTGAAAATTTCCACTTCACCCCTTAGTGGAGTTAGAGGGGACAGCGATGGGTTATTGCTGGAAAAATATATGGGGAAAACTTTCGGATTGTGAATTTGTCTCCGCTCATGTTATCGCTCCTCTTCCGCATGATCGCTACCCACAACCCTGGTTCCACTCCAGGCCACATATCTTTCACCTCTCACTTCTAGAGACTCAACTTTTTTTTATTGGTAGGTATATAATTTGGCCGTGTTGCCGCAAGATAAGAAAATATGCCTAAAATTACAATAAAAACACGTTTAGAGAAACCTGAGGCAGGAAATCAAAGTAGCAACTGAAAGTATTCGCGTCCCATTTGCCCCCTCAATCCCTTAATACCCCATTTTACGGGACCTATTTTACCCCACTTCACGTTGCTGTTGTTTTCATACAGTATGGTTGAATACGATGACGCTAACTAGTAGTAGAACTGTTGACATTTTGAGGTTAGTTTGTAATGAAATTAATGGAGTAACTAAAGTTACTAAACATCACATCACGATCAAGGTATTTGACAAAGTTAATTATATCAATTAACATAAACATCGTTTGACGCTGATCTACATATAAAAAATAATCAAGAACTTTGTTACGTGTTGTAGAAACTCAGTTTTTCTTTAATTTCGTATATAAATGTAATTAGTGGTTAGAGTATAATTATGAGTTACGTATGCCTACTGGGTATTTCATTAAAATTAAATTCGGTTAAGATTGTAATACAAACATATAATGACCTCGTTGATGCTTTGTTGCTTTTTAAGGCGTATCTCACGTTCGTGAAATGTTGGATTTGAGGGCTTCAAAATTGGTACCCCATTAAAAAAATCTAAAAAATTACAACCAGTGGTATCTAAATGTTAAATTGCCATTGAAGATGCAAATTTGGAACTCGACACTAATTGATAAGTTGAAGTTCATTTCATTACTTTCCTCCCTGAACTCCTCGGGAGTGGGATGCCCCCGAAAGCATTGAGGATTTTATGCTTGTCCAACCTTATGGAGCTTAGAACCCAAACATGTCATTAGTAATTCTTAAATGCAATGAAATGAGTACGATTCAATCTCCTTGTTACCAGTTCTTATCCGAGAACGAACCTAGTGAGCCTGCTTGACTACTCACGTTCATGTGGCAGGCTTGTGTCACAACAAAACGACATTTTCTGTACAATTTCGCAGGCTGCTCTATCTTCAGCCGACCTTGCTCATTGCGTTACATATGTACGAGTTCACAATACAGTCCAGTTCGGACACCTGTTCTGTACTTCTCGGTTGCCTCATCTCCCCGCCGGCGTCGACGGTCAGGTCATGATGTTGCGTTCGACGTAATTATATTTTATCGGCTTTTGTGGGTGGCCGCCTGGGGGTAAGTAGATCGACGTCCAAGAGGCTGGGGAATTTATGTTTTCTAGTCGTTAAGTAGTTTTTACAGAACCGCCTGTGGGGGCCGCGGTTAGCCGAAATTCATCTGAGCTCTATAAGTGTTGTAGAGCAGTTAATTATAAGTTTATATGTAGGTAAGTATTATTATGAATAGTTCAACCTTAAGATCACAGAGGATCTTGTCGAGAGGTATTTAAAATCGAATCGAATGAAAAGTTCAACTTTACCTAACAGATAAAAGTTGAGTGGCAAACAGAAAATAGTAGTAGTAGTCCCACCGAAGTGACAAACGATGATATACGGTTTTAGTAATGTTTCCAGCGGTTTTCTCCTAAAAAAAGTATAACAGAATCTAATGGAGCACGCTTCACTGACCGGATAACCTCGCATACCGATTGCATTATCTAGGTACTCACTATGTAGTTTGCTTCCAACTGATTACTGTTTTTGCAATGAACAAAAAACGAAATGCTTGAACCGTATATAAAGGGTTAATTATATATCAATTTGCGTGTTTGTTTTTTCGTGAACTCACTGACACGCCTCGCCTTAGTTTACTTTACCGAATTTGGAATTGAAGCAATGTTACATTCAGTAGACCGATTTCTTCTATTCTCTCGATGTTTCGGTACCCTAGCCTTACCTTCTAGCGTGTGTTAATTTTTACACGGGCCCATATTTTAAAAGTACGCTTAAGTCTTAGAGGCTCAAACAGCGATAGGAATGAGACGATGTACAGTTTACTTTGAAATAACGTGTATTTACTTAGCGACATTAAAAAGCTTTTAAGAATGAATCCAATTACAACGACAGGAACCTTTGAAAACAAATTTTGACTACTATCTTACTACCTTGAGTTACCTTAAGGTATATTAAGTTTTACATATTAATTACTATCCTTTTTAGGGTTCCGTAGCCAAATGGAAAAAAACGGAACCCTTATAGATTCGTCATGTCCGTCTGTCTGTCTGTCTGTCTGTCTGTCCGCCCGTATGTCACAGGCATTTTACTCGAAAACTATGAGGTGTATTTGAATAAAATTTTGAGGATAGGTGTATTTTGTTAACCGCTACATAGTTTTGTAATTAAATTACAAAAAAAAATATATTGTTAGGGGTGCACTCCATACATAAAACCGAGTCAAAAAAAATAAAAAATTCCAAGCCCACGTGTGGCACATCAATTGATAGGCCTTTCAAAATATAAGGTTTCTAAGCAATTTTTTTGATTAAGTGAATAGAGTCGGAGATAATCGCCTCGAAAGTCACTAAAATTGTGCCCCCCCCCCCCTCTAATTTTTGAACCGTGTATTTTAAAAATATGAAAAAAATCATACTCATTGGGCTTATTAAATTCTTTCAGCGAAAATTGTTTTGAACAAGATCGGTTCAAAGGTTTTTGAGATATTTCTAAAAAACTGCCTTTCTTAAAGAAAAGGACGTAAGTGCCATAAGATTTCAGTAACGATACGACCTTTTTAATAGGCACGGAACCCTCGTTGTGCGTGGTCCGACACGCACTTGGCCGCTTTTTTAATTAGTTCACTTGTAACCTAGTACATGGTTTGGAAAAGGTAATACAAGGACAATGGCAATCATCCACAGTCAAAAATTTAAATAAAAAGAAACTCAATTCCACTGCTTTAGGATTGCATATTGCATGTGATTCGAAAGGAGTTTAGTCTCTCATTGTAAATTCATGAGTGACATGAAAGCACAACGGAAACACAAATTGCCATTTGATTGTGGCTATTTATTTCTCATTTGGCTTTTCTTTGCGACAGATATAGGCAGTGATACAAAGTTACGTATTCCTGGTACAGACTCTGATACTAGCGTGCCTGCATTGAATTTTCTACTCAATGTATTGCAGGATCCCCTATTTGGTAGCAAACATAACTTTGTATGAGTTTTGTCATATTTGTAAGTCGCATACAAGACGGATGGGTCCAAACTTGACAAAGAAATATAAATTGCGTGTCGCAAAACAGCACAGTCGTACGTATGTTTCGACATATGGCCAGATGTAATCATTAGGACATTTTTATATTCCGCAAATCATGAGCAAATACGGATCTCCTATAAATAGGGTCATTTTTACACTCATCTTTCTGTCACGACCTTCGTCCACGACATTCGCATGGAGTATAGAGTCCAAGAAAAGAAGCCAAAAGTAGTTAATTATTATGGGAAATAAATTAACTGCAGTTTTTTTGAGTTCATTACAAATTGAAACTATTATCTCGGTTAATCACGTGGCCGATATAATCAAACGTCGAGGGTATGCATCGTTAGAACGGTGTAAATATGGATTATCTTTTTTTGCGCTATTTTGTTACGTAGGTACAATGTACCTACTTACTTACGTTTGATTCTCAAATGTATAAGGTTAAACAGGTCCGTGGGTACGGACCCCGAGTAGCGCCTACTTACCCATAAACGCCACTAGGCGATCAATGTGGCTCTACACTTGTCATTCCAATATGATACCTACGAATATGATGCGCGTACTGAGCTTGACTCGTGTGTTAGAACTTAGAGTCAACAAAGCGGCATATTTACTAATAAGAAATGCATAGCGACGTAGTATGTGTACATACCACAGATCATAGAAATAATCTTATTTCTATGATCTGAGGTACATACTGATAGCAGAAAAATTGTTGCCATAAAATAATTTTGAAAAATTGCTTGTGACATGTGACACCTCTCCCTGATGGGCAGACTCTGGGCAGCATGACTCATATTGTACGCGATATGTCGAGCCAGATTGGCCTCCTAGTATCTACCCATAAACACCACTAGCTCTATAAATCAGTAGCAAATCGTGGCTGCAATGATCGGCGCGTGAGCCATTTGCGGTAATTCCTTTTAAACTTTATGACTAGAAGGCAATTTCATCTTAAACTTTGACCAACGTAGATAATCTAAAATAACTAGCGCTTAGCAATTCTGATTTGTTAATTAAGCTATCTAATTTACCTACAGCACTATACGATAGAATTTGGAACACGCCAGTGATTCCTGATAAGTTCGTACTCAGTTCACCTAAGCATAAGGTACGTATTAAGTACTAATATCACCTGTCAGGATTTACTTTTTATCTATCCGCTGGTACAGTAACGCTCGGTCGTGCTGAGGCGATAGCCACGACGGACTCACTTCTGTCGTAACCGAACCGCATCGAACCACGATCCAGATAATCATCGGTAATCGTAAGCTTTACATACAATGTCTATTTAGTATCCTATGCATAGATAACAGTTGTGAAACTTTTTTACGGTTTTTTATGTAGCATTGTGCGTAAAACTTTCGAAATTATGTGACAGTCCGCGCATTATGACTTTAATTATTATGGTGGTTCAAGCACAATACCCTACAAGTATCTGTATCATAAATACCTAAACTGGCTCGACGTTAAATCGAGAGGAATGCCCAAAGCCCATTCGAAATATTTTTTTCAAAAACAGTTTTGCGAAATCAATCACGTCCAGAAAACACTTCAAAAAAATCCCACAATAGTTATTTTCGATACAAGCGGTGATAAATTAAAACACGACCGAAGGGAGTGTTTTAAATTGACTCGAGTTGCGAATTACCTATTCGCACGTGTATCGTACAACGTTTTACTGTACATATGGCTCTTTAAAGTTTCGACATATGCACGGAAAGTGCTCTTTCCGCACTAGTGCGGGATAGTAGCACCATATGTAAAAGACTTTTTATCATAGTCAGCCTTTGGGCAAAGAACAGATGCCTCACATTCGTACGTATAGTATAGCCTATAATTTAACCAAACATGACGTATGGTAATGTAACTAACTCACATTTCAAAACCAAACAAACTAACAATAAAATAAAATGATTATTAATGATATTCGATTTCGCAAGTGTCCGGTAATGATCGAGCCGAATATCGATGTATCGATTGGTAATCAATATCGGACAATCGACGACATGCTATTATTTATTTCGATGTTTCGAAATTTGATTTAAAACTATCTCTAAAATTATAATGAAACCGAAAAAGAACGGGGAGTCATTGTTATATGTTATATCTTATTCCGGACTCATTGGAAAGGGAGATATCAAGTTGGGACAAATTATTGACTTTTACAGAGACTAGTTCATAAATAGGCTTTTCAAGATACGTCATACCATACAGTTACAAAGTACCACTTGTGTAGGCCAGCTGGTAGTGAGTCTGCCTGCGAGGCTGACACTGGCTGACTGAGGATGCTCAGTTCAAATCCCGGTAAGGCCGAATATTTTTGTGATGAGCGTGAGTGTTTGTTTCTGCGTCTTGAATATATTCAACGTATTTAAGCATATATTTATCCAAATATCGTCGTCTAGTAGGTATACATTGCCTAGTCTACGGTGTAGTAGACCGTATTCCCACATGCTTTGGACACCTCTCATTACGTTCTTCGGATAGCCTGGAAAGGATTATTATGACGAAGGCCAGATATCCCGTGGCAGAACTGGCAGACCACCCGCTAGATGGAGCACACCAATCTCACACTGCACTACTACACTACTGCACTACTACATAGCAAGTGATAGAAGCCTACGGAGAAGTCTGGTCATCAAGAATATGACATTATGTCACGATCCTCAGCACTGAGTACACGACTGAACATGATGATTATGATGATGAGTATACATAACACAAGCCTTTGAGCTTGCTGTGGGACTAGATCGATTTGTGTAAGATTAGGACCAACATATATTTATTTAATGTATACGACGGAAACCTCGCTTTTATGGTACCATGTACTATAAACTATTGTTTCGGAGGAACGAGAACTTCTTTCAACGTCAACTTTTATAATTATCGGATCTTAGTGCAGTTTATCCCATGGAATGGTCAAGGCCCCATTAAACCGGTGCGGCGGCGGTCAGTCGCCTGTGAAAACGAAACTGCGCAGGAGTGGCTTTCTACGCGCGCGCAGCATGCGTAATGTCATGTGTCACGTTGTGAAAGTGATACTGATTTTATTTAGACAATTACCTAATGTTTAAGTAGGTGACTGTTTACAACGTGGAATATGGAGTTGACAGTAATGTAACGTAAGAAACTACACAAGTAACACCAAGTTATTGTTGTGGATATGCCCAGTAGGGCTGTAGTTTTAAATATCCCGTAAATAGAAAGGGAAGCATATCGAACTCAAGCATTAGCCTCTATTCGAATGGATCCATTAACTCCGGGTTCTAGAGGATTGAGGCCGTGGCCCGTGAGAGCACCTGTGATGTAATACTCAAATGTCGGTTCCATTAAGTATCGGAAGTAAAAAGCGCAGATTAACGTATCAAAAGCGGATCAATTTACAAGAGCTTTTATCGGTAATCGGTTTTTAATTGAGCTTTATGATTGTAACTACTTATATTATACACCAGATAGGTGATGTTATATTGTAAAATTGATGATCGGTTAGCCTAGTGGGTAGTGACGCTGCCTACGAAGCTGAACGTCCTGGGTTCGATTCCCGGTAAGGGCAAATATTTGTGTGATGAGCATGAATACCTGTTTCTGAGTCTTGGATGTTTTGTATGTATTTAAGTATTTATATCTACAAGTATTATATATATATCGTCGTCTAGTACCCATAACACAAGCCTTATTGAGCTTACAATGGGAATAGTTCGATTTGTGTAAGATTTATTACTTATTCATTTATTTATAGTAGGTACCTATTTGAATTCGAACATATGAAACAAAATATTGGCTTTTGACTTCGGTTAAGTCCACGCAAACGATGTCTTCTTCTATGTCAGTCTCTCTGCTGAGCTGCTCATTGCAAAAAGAGGGGTAAATATTATAAGTTTTATCTGTGTGTCTGTCTGTGGCATCGCTCCTAAACGAATATACCGATTTTAATGCGGATTTTTTTCTCCGAAAGCTGACGTGATCGAGGTGCTTCTTAGCTACGTTGCAACAAAATCGGTGTAGCCGGTTTTGAGATATTGAACTTTAAAATGTAAAATGTCGGGGGGGTTTTCAACTTTTCTAAGTCGTTCATTATTTCATCTAATATCAGTTCTCCACTTCTCCCTGTCGGTTGCTTTGCGGAAGGCATTGCTTAATGACTGGTCATACGACCACGTCCGGTCCGCCTTCTGGCGCTAGGCCTGGTAAGTACGCCCATCTTTCCCACCGCCACTGCCAGGGCTACCGATTACCAGCTCACATAAATTTCTGCAATCGATAAGGGGTTTGACACCTCGCAGACGGCCTCGTATTCAAGCTTAACTAGCCAATATGAATTGGTCACTAAACCTGTTGCTATTAACGTACCTATTAAAAACTCTCGTGCAGTAAAGGCCACAGTTAGTAGTTCTCCTTCGCGCATATTATCCCATGTGAATCTGACTACCGTGGTGCTCTCACTGGTTATCACTTGCGAAATAATGATGACGCAAGTATTCACATTTCCAGTCTCTATTTGTTTATGTACTTGAAATTTTATATTTTATTCGTTACTAGCGACCCGCCCCGGCTTCGCACGGGTACTATATTATACACATAAACCTTCCTCTTGAATCACTCTATCTATTAAAAAAAACCGCATCAAAATCCGTTGCGTAGTTTTAAAGATCTAAGCATACATACGGACAGACAGCGGGAAGCGACTTTGTTTTATACTATGTAGTGATGATACTGATGATAGTGATTTATACAGGGTGTTAACGGGGTCATGATCCGGAATGACAAAAAGCGAATAAGATGATCATACTGAACAACCTTTCCCATGGGACCAACCACGAAATCGCAAAAAAAAAGAGCCAAATAAGAGTTAACTGTGAGTTAACTGCGATTTAATTGAGAGTTAATGTATGGAATACCTGGTTTTTTTTTGCGATTTCGTGGTTGGTCCCATGGGAAAGGTTGTTCAGTATGATCATCTTATTCGCTTTTTGTCATTCCGGATCATGACCCCGTTAACACCCTGTATATTATGATGTGATTGATCTGTAAGAAAGAAACCTATACCAAATTAAAGAAATCAAATATTATACTAGTTATTAGAGATTGGCCGACTAGCCGACTAGTCGGCCGCCTAGAAGGCCGACTAGTCGGCTAGGCCGATCGTGGTCTTCGGCTAAGTTCAGGTGCAATCGGGAAACTTCGTTTTGCTATGCCGTCGCGCTGTCTGCATGCTTTCAAAGTACGAAATGTGATAATAAATCTGTATTTGAGTAAAATATGAAACGAATGGTAAAAAATGGCAGTTTAATCGAATTTAACACATTAACACACATTTTTAACATGTCGCCCGTAGTGACATTGAATACGTGAGTTGAACCGTGTATTTGTTAGTAGGTATTAATGGCAGTTTACTTATTCTATGTCTCGTTTTCCTGTGATCCATAAAGTGCTGACTAATCGGCACATTTAGCCGACTAGTCGCCGACTAGTCGCCGACTACAAATGAGGCCGGATAGTCGGCTTTCCCGACTAGTCGGCGACTAGTCGGTACATCTCTACTAGTTATATATTGGACCTAATATTATTGTTTGTTTCCATACTTCTTGGTTGTAATAGAACAAAGCCGTAAACCCTATCCTGTAAAGCCTATTCCATATTTCGTTTAAGTTTACATTCTAAAATGTTTATTATTCTAGTCTAATATCGGTCGCCTACGAAGCAAGAGGTCCTGGGTTCGAATCCCGGTAAGGGCATTTATTTGTGTGACGAGCACGAATATTTGTTCCTGAGTCATGGATGTTCTCTATGTATTTAAGTATTTATTTATCCATATAATTATGTTTATCGTCGTCTAGTACCCATAGCCATAGCTTTGCTTAGTTTGGGACTAGGTCGATTTGTGTAAGATTGTCCCCTAATATTTCTATGTTAATGATAGCGTGATGGTTATTAAATAGTTTTCATTGAATGATTGAAATGTCCACATTTATCCATATTAAGCGGTCCACAGCTTTTCCCACTTTACCCTGTCTGTGCCTACATTCATCCTGTTTCTTCTTTGTTGGCTGTATTATAAAAAAACCGGCCAAGAGCGTGTCGGGCCACGCTCAGTGTAGAGTTCCGTAGTTTATCGTGCAGAAATTATTTAGTATTTTTTTCAAAAACTATTCAACCTATCAAGTTCAAAATAATTTTCCTAGAAAGTTTTTATAAAGTTCTACTTTTGAGATTTTTTTCATATTTTTAAAAGTTATGGTTCAAAAGTTAGAGGAGAGGGACATATTTTTTTTTACTTCTGGAGCGATTATCTCCGAAAATATTAACATTATCAAATCCTATTCATTTTTAAATACCTATCCAACAATATACCTATCACACGTTAGGGTTAAAATGAAAAAAAAAAACACTCCCCACGTTACGTATAGGATAGGTACCCTAATAAAATAAAATAAATCACTTTTTATTTTACCACTTTGTCGGCGTGATTGATATACATATTAGTACCAAATTTCAGCTTTCTAGCTAACGGTTACTGAGATTATCCGCGGACGGACGGACAGACAAAGCGAAACTATAAGGGTTCCTATTCCTAGTCGACTACGGAACCCTAAAAAAGGGATATTTCCAAAAAACAAAACAAACATTCGACTTTGTTCCACCAGAGACTAAACTAGGCTGAGCCTTCTGCCATAAAATACCAATCAATCTATTATCAATATTATATCTAAATTATTATTTTATCATATCGGACATTGAACGGATATACGAGACGCTCTATACATATAAAGCATCATGTAACGTAGTTAATAGTCCTAAATGCATGTAACCTATACCTATGTGTAATATATGTGATGACTTACTAATACTCTTCAACGATCACAAATGTCATCAATCACCGGCGGAGCCGCTACGAGCATGAACTTTACTTGAGGGAACGAAAGGTTAACGTGGACATTACTCCGATACCTGCTTATTAAGATAGGTACACGTAACTCCGTATAATTTAATACACTTGCTTAGATTTTATTAACATTTTTAATGACATGATGTTTTAAAAAACCTGTTATAAAGTAGTCCAAATCTACGAGTACCTCGATAAATCTATTAAATGCATTGAATTAATCTGTGTCAACGCAGACAATCGATATATAACCTTAACCTTTAAGTTTATTGAATCAATCAAAGCAGATCAATTTATACCTATCACATCCTCCGAAATGCAATCTTTAATCAAATGCATAAATCATTGCTTTAGATTTAAATCCATCTGGAATGAATGACACATTGTCGAAATTAGTTCACGCTTCACGAAGTCAGTTTCATTATCGCTTTATTGAAAGAATTCAAGATAACTGTTGTTATCAACCTACTATATGTATAATACTTAAGGATGTTTAGATGTTGTTACTCAATCACGCAAAAACAACTTAATAGATTCGGAGGAAATATGTCACAAAGATAGTATTCATCCCGAAAAGCATGCCCCAAAGTCGCGGGCAAAAGTTAGGTAATTGGTTGGCATAAATTGGGCAGAAACTGTAAGTATTTAGACATAGATTGAATAAGGATTGTCTGTCGTAGGTTTGATAGTCGTGTCGTGGTTAACTAATTTGAGTTTTTAACATACTTTCGATACATTTTCAAACCACAAACTTATAATTAAAGCAATGACGCGTAGTTTCAGTGTCCGAGAGGCAACCGGATGGCTCGCGGTATTTGAGCTCCCGAAGCGTTGTGGAACCGCCCTGTGCAACCCAAACTGAGCCAACTTGGACTGGGGCGGAAATTGGAGGGGAAGTGATAAAATAAAAAAGGTCTTTAGGTATTCGATTGAAACAGTATTTCTTTATATAAACAGCGTACACACTTTCAGGCAACCGCTGTTTCAATCGGCTGCCTCGCGACAAAAAAATCTTTTTCACTCATTTTTTCTATTTCTGCCCCAGTCCAAGTTGGTTCAGTTCGAGTAGCACAGGGTGGTTCCACAACACTTCGGGAGCTGAAATACCGCGAGCCGTTGCGTCTTGGACACTGCAACTACGCGTCATTGCTCTGAATATAAGCCTAGCCTACCCTACCTTTCATTTTCTGTAAAATAAAAAGCTTTTACTTCAAACAATGCATTAATGGTAACTCAATTAAATGTTTTTCCCGCGCTTTCACCTGACCTTGACTCCGACATCTTGAATCATAGTAATTAGCCGCCATCACCAGTTTGCGCGTGACCGCTTGCCCTTGGGTCGGATTCCCATATGTTACGTCAACGTGTCAGCTGTCAGTTTGTTTTGTTTAGAGCCGGCGTTTTTGTATTGTTTTGACAGATTCGTGGTCAGGTCGGTTGTCAGGTCACGCGCTGACTTGACTTGACTACATGTGTTATTTATTTTATAAAATTACCTCTATTACATCTGTGTCAAATCGGAATGTATTCCTCTAGGGCTTTAAACTAACAGACTGTATCTTCGTTATTTTATAAATTCAAACCTTAAGCGGCTGCTTTAGGCAAAACCTTGTGCAGATAATTTAAGGTTTTCGTCGGGCTAGCTATCTCTAACTATTGAATGTACATTGTACACTTGCCATCTATTGGAAAGCATCGGCACTGCCATACGCCTTTCCAGACGAGAAATACCCAAAGTACCTACGTACTTAGTATTTATTAGTAACAGTGTGAACTCTGGAGACATTGCATGGTAAAGTGCAGGGTTTCATTAATTATAAGGTTTATGAGTAACGAACAAGATTGAACTTGTGTACAAGACGGCTTTCACTAATCTTGACCCCGCAGAACCAGTTCAGTTCCCCTTACGCTGGCACAGGTGCCATGCACTTTGCCCCGTCTTTATACGGGTCGCACTAATGATGAGTAAGTTCCAGACACTGCTATAATATAAATCGTACTATTGACTCGACCCCTTGGATAACCACTTGAATTAGACTCGGGTTCCGCCACGAAATTGTATGTAAGCAACATCAGTTACATGCTAATAAATGCGATATTTTTTAATTTCTATAAATCACTTATTTTTATTGGATTTCCGTCTTGCACGAAATACGGTCAGTTGTAAATATTACGTACACTACTCGCTCATTATCTTGACACGGATCTATAGTCATGTCATTCCAAGATTAGTCCACCCATACAATTTTGCAGTTTAACTTCTGTTTAAGTCCTTACTCCTATGTACTTAGTCGACGTCGAATTAGAAGCGTTGGGGTCTATTATTGTAACTGACTGTACATGGAGTAGAAAAGCAGTCAACTACTGTACAATTGGCGATAAGCTTGTAGCAAATTGGCAACCCCAAGGCCACGATTACAATACGGAAGTAAACTTTTACGACACGCAGTTACAGCCGCTATAGTTATTAACTAAATCTCTTGCGCAACTCGGAAATTAGGCGAAAGTGGAAATGAGATGTAAATTTCTTTGTTTGTAGCTTTCTTGGCATTGTTATGTCGTTATGAAAGTTACAATTACATTAAAGTTATGCACACGTGGTTCAAATTATATTTGCGATGTGGTTGGAGAATAGTGGCTCCTTTTTGAAATTTAAAACTTAGTAAGGCAGGTTTTTTGTTCGAACACAGTCAATTTTTTTGAACAATAGTATTCTATTCTATACCACAACGGTGACAAACAAATATACGGCCTGATAAGTTTCCGACACCGTAGCTTGTTGTGGACGCTTGCGACAGAGAAGTCACAACAAAGTTGCTGACCCTTTATGAATTTGAGAATTTGTCGTGTTAGCGGCTAGAAACAAATGTAGGGTAAGTACAGTCAGCAGCCGAAGTAGCTACGCAAAATAACTCACTCAAAATGATTTAAAGTCTAGACAGTCCGTATCCTCTTGACATTACAGTCGTCTCGTAGGGCAATTTGGCCCGAGTTATCTTTTGCTGCTGACTGTACGTATCACTACAGTACAGAGCACATCCTCGGGAGTTCTAGGAAAATTATGCATTATTTTGACTCGAGGAACTCAAGCTGGCACAAAAATTGATATTATATCTCTTCATGCATGCAACCAACAGCCAATTGCCGTAGACGGAACCATCTCAAAATATCGTCTCATAATAGGACCATCTCCGATCGTTCCAATTAATTCACGTTGAACTAATTGCGCACGCGTTGTGTAACAGTCGCGTGTCCGTCTCGGCACGCTGTCGGCCCGGGGAGCCTATTAATATGAAAAGAACATGTTCTTTTCCAGTGAGAAGGTGAACGATAACGATCATTTTATTATGGTTTTTACTTTTCTTTTTTTTTTTATAATACCTACCAGGTACCAGGAAACTGCATTTTTCTGTGATCATACATTCAGGGTTGCTTTGACTACCAGTGCTACGAACAAATGACGCCGATTTTTTGACAGATTCCATGCCATTGACCAGGTTCAATTGCCAGCCGTGTATCAGGATTTCTTTTAATGTTGTATCTTTAATAATTTTAGATCTTTCCTCACTGTCTCATTTAGATTATACACCTTGTATAGAGAAACATAGAACTCAGGATTTACCCGACTAAGCAGTCGGGTAAATCTTATGATCAACTCTATATTCATAACAGTACATGACATGACACGTCCTTTATCAACTCATCACGCGTAGCAAGCAGTATGTTTTGTATTTCGACGGTGTGTAGGTAGTAGACATGGCCTAAAGGGCTAGTATGTATGTTATGGTATGCTCTAAATGTTGAATAATGAATGAAACATAGTGGATCGGAGCGTATCCGAGGAATGGTATTAGAAAGGCGCCCGCGCAAGGCTGACGCCATGTTCGGACGCTCGGGGATATGGGATTAATTACCTTTGAGGACAGTTTTATCGGTAAATCATTAATACAAACTAGGGACTACGAGATATTTGTTTTATAGATTTTTTGCGTGATGTAATTGATTCGAAACCAAACTAACATTTTTTGGAAATTGCACGTCGAAGGCAAGTGACCCCGATAGGTAATAGTACATATTGAATAAGGTAGTAGTTAATATAGAAGACTACATTGTTGGGTACGATATTTAAACGGACTTTGATTGGTTGATTGATGCTTGAAACTTCTGCATAGTGGATTCAAACCGAATCGAAGTGTTGATCATCAATCTATCACAAGATACTGTGCTCTTAAAATCGTGGTATAAACTCTCGTCAGGTGCACAAACATCGGTTTCTATTTAACCTATTAATATATAATACACAAGACTAACTGAAAGTAAAAATAATTCATAAAAACAGTACAAACAACCATTACTAAGAAGTAAGTAAGTTCCACCTGTAATATTACAGATGTGATATTACAGATGCACCCGTGATATTACTGATGCACTATAGCCTTCTACTATTTTTACACGCAAGCCAGAGGTGACCAACCTTTGGAACGGGTTTGGAAATATCACCGGAAAACGACTAAAGGTCTCGCAGTGAACTTATGACTCATGCGCTCCAGGTTGTAGCCCACCGTGTCCACATGCTAGCTTCAGTGTTGACTCGACTGCACGGAGACTGGTTATGTTCATAGCTCAGAGGTCCACAACAGTTGCATTTAAAAACAATAGTTTGTAATAAAGGTCAAGATGAAATTCTTAACGTTATCTATTTGTAAAGTTTCACCTCTATTAGTCAGGCGCGTATTTCCATAAAATGTCACCATATAAATGCGTCTCTAACGTCCTGAGACTCTCATTAGCCTACGTCCATCAATAGAATTAGGTACTCAGCCCCGAAGTAATTTATCTCAATCAACTTTAATCTTTTCCGGTTCCTTTGCCCACCGCGAAAGCAATTTTCAGTTTAATTTATCTAAGGTATTGTGTGCACGTTGTTATATTGCTAAATTGTATAATTGTTTCCGGCATGCATTTGCTGATATTTATCAAACTACACACTGAAAGTTAGCAGTTGTTTTTTAATCGTTTTTGTGTTTAATAACCTTTGAGCTAAGTGGTTATTAACGGACCATTTTACGGCTTAGTCCGAAATGGTTTACAATCTTGACAATACATCTACTGTTAGATCACTATTGCCGCCTATTGTCTACTACTTTACTACGTTTCAAGACGTGTTGAAATGGTCAAAAGATACTTTTGATAATTTACTAGGTATACTATACTTAAAGATGTGTTACGTACTGCTGTGAAAACCAGGATGCCATTTGTGCGATCCTTTATGTCTGGTACTTACCTGGAAAAGAGTAAACTATAATTATACGATATGCTACATAGGACATAAGAAGTAGTTTAAATATTAAGCTTTGTAATGTCGGACGCGATAAAAAGAAGATATAACTGTACTAAAGTTTGCAGCATTTTTCGTAAGATGTACCTATTTACGAAAATGCTGGATACTTTAGTACAGTCGAACTTTGTATATAATTGATTTATATACAACGTGTTCATGAATATCTACCTTTTTTTTTTTAAATGTTAGGGGACAATCTTACACAAATCGATCTAGTCCCATAGTAAGCTCAATAAGGCTTGTGTTATGGGTACTAGACGACGATATATTTAATAGATAGAAAATACTTAAATACATAGAAAACATCCATGACTCAGAAACAAATATTCATGCTCATCACACAAATATTTACCCTTACCGGGATTCGAACCCAGGACCTTCAGCTGCGTAGGCAGCGTCACTACCCACTAGACTAACCGGTCGTCATCTTACTCACAACACCAATCTATTGAAATGTATATTATAGTTTTTCTCAACCTTAGTACTAACTAATGCACTGATATTACGGTTTTGTGTGATTATGTCTAGGCACCTACATTGTTAATAGAAAGGCGTGACGCCCATAAAAATCCAGCTCAAAATTTGTTTACGATACTATTCACTAAAAAATCTTCAAACTCTTTTGCCAGTCTTTAACTCGATTATTACCATTCAAAGTGACCTCCAATTTTCCGTAAAATTTCCATACATTTCCATACCAGTCATACAAAGTAGACAAAGCCTCATTCTCATTGCTTATACGAGTAATAACAATGGATGGTCCCAAAGCGATGGTGCTCGGAATACCGAACGTTTCGCAACCGAGACCTTCCCAAAGCTCAATGGAAACGTTTTATTTGGTTATGGAAATAATTGTTTAACCTGAAGAAACAAATGCAAAATCATTGTATTCTACCTAACTAATTATATCTACATATACTGAGATTGTAGCTTTGTAAGTTTATATGAAATGGGCTAGTGTAATCTCCGGAACCGCTTATCCGATTTCAAAAATCTTCACCTGCTTGTAGAATGGACTTTCTGGATGGCTAACAGGCTATGTTTGCGGCGGGTTTGCCTGCGTTGTTTGCAATACGCGGGCGAAGCCGCGCGGGCAGCTAGTAATAGTACATTACTACAGAGGCCGGGAAGTAAAGGGTTGCCGGCCGAGTACATATAGACGGCTGAGCGTAGCGAGGTCGGATAGTTATGAGGTTGGCAACCCCTTTTCACGCCGTGGTATGTATAGTGCTTTTCTCAAACATTCAATGAACAAAATAAATAAATAAAAACTCCAAGAAATCTTTTATTTTCATGGCTGAACGCCGTGATCCTGTGCCACAAATTGTGGAATGGAAATGAAAAAAGACCATCTTTCGCCTAGGCCTCCAATTTTATATGAAATGCCGTTACGGGTCTCTCGTCTCGCTGCGCCCGAAACGTGACACTTCGAAGCCCATTATGAAGAACACAACGTCAATATTTCATTGCATGTTTGAGAAAAATAATATTGCGGTAACATATGTGTGTATGTGCCCAGCTGTATTTTAAGTTTACCTACTTGTTCAACCAGTATACGTGCTAATAAACTTGAATGCGGAATTTTTGGTTGAAATATGCCTTTGTTTATTTTTGTTTGGTTGTTTTCCATGAATTATTTTCGTTACGAGTATAAATGATTATTATTCCCAATACCTAAAACAGCAACAAATAAATAACAGACGAACCAATAAAATACTTTTTGCAAACTTTTATTTTACTTGCAGGACCTAAATGTTAGTAGTTTTTGGTACCTATACTCTTGGCTCGTCTCAGTCGTTTTTTGTCAAGTTCTTAAATTCGTCCCTTTCTGCTTTCGTCACCCATTCTTCATTCGTCACTTTCGATATTTGGCTATTTCTTATTCCGGCTTATTTCGGTATTCGTCAACATCGTCTTTAGGCATGTTCAATGATAGTCTATGTTGTTTTCAGACTCACTCGTTATTCGTAATTTTCTTCACGGCACGTTCGTTGTTGGTCCTATTCGATTTTTGACAAGTTCTTAATTCGGTATACTCTTGGCTCGTCTCAGTCGTTTTTTGTCAAGTTCTTAAATTCGTCCCTTTCTGCCGTAGCGTGCGGTAAAAGCCACTTTATGGCTAGGCGTGACATAAAAATATAAACATGTTATAAAAAACCTAACACCGCCGCTGGCAGCGCAGCGTAACTAAGCTAATAGCTAGCTAGCTAGCTTAGTCCTTTCCAATCACGGGACAATAGTGTCCCGGACCTTAGGAAGGCGTTAGCTTAGTTATTATTATGCTTTGTAATTTTTCATTCAAGTCGCCTAAACCAAACCAATAAACTACCTATATAGTTAAATAGCGAATGGGACGAATATCGAACGAGATTAATAGAGAATGTGTCCAACAAAGAAAGATGTAAATTCCAAAAGAGGCGAAATAAGAAAAATGCGAACTTAGAATAGTACCAAAAACGACAGGACAAATAAAGAGTGAGTCTAAAAACAACATAAACTAACCTCGACCATACCCAAAGACGATGTTGACGAATACCGAACTAAGCCGGAATAAGAAATAGCCAAATATCGAAAGTGACGAATGAAGAATGGGTGACGAAAGCAGAAAGGGACGAATTTAAGAACTTGACAAAAAACAACTGCCAAGAGTATACCCAGTTTTTGTTTGTCTAATCTTGTAAGTCAAATTTGATCAACTTCCTGGCATCAAGTTGAAATTTTGTACACTTGTGTAAGACATATAATACTATTATGATGTACCAGAAAGCTGATCTGATAATGGAAATAGAAGATGGCCGTAACAATTCTTAACCCGCTGTGCAATGATGTAATATAAAAAGCGGCCAAGTGCGTGTCGGACCACGCACAACGAGGGTTCCGTGCCTATTAAAAAGGCCGTATCGTTACTGAAACCTTATGGCACTTACGTCCTTTTCTTTAAGGAAGGCTGTTTTTTAGAAGTATCTCAAAAACCTTTGAACCGATCTTGTTCAAAACAATTTTTGCTGAGAGAATTTAATAAGGCCTATGAGCATGATTTTTTTCATATTTTTAAAATACACGGTTCAAAAATTAGAGGGGGGGGGGGACACAATTTTAGTGACTTTCGAGGAGATTATCTCCGACTCTATTCACTTATCTAAAAAATTGCTAAGAAACCATATATTTATTTTGAAAGGCCTATCGATTGATGTGCCACACGTGGGCTTGCAATGAAAAAAAAAATGTTGACTTTCAGTTTTATGTATGGAGTGCACCCCTAAAAAATTTTTTTTTAGTCATTTAGTTACAAAACTATGTAGCGGTTAACAAAATACACCTATTCTGAAAATTTTATTCAAATACACCTTATAGTTTTCGAGTTAAATGCCTGTGACATACGGACGGACAGACAGACAGACAGACATGACGAATCTATAAGGGTTCCGTTTTTTGCCATTTGGCTATGGAACCCTAAAAAAGAGGTCGATAGGTTATAAGCACTCCAAAAGTGGCACACTAAAACTCAGTCAATTGTATGACTTGACTCAATGTCGAGTCGTCAATGGACGTCTCAGCTGTCAGATTTGGTGGCCATTTTTAAACACAGAATTTCATATAGACAACCTATCTACCTCTTTTTATATTACACTAGCTGCCCGGCCCGGCTTCGCACGGTTAGTGCGTAGGAATGAAGCATTTTCCCGCGGTAAAAAGTAACCTATGTTCACAGGGATAATGTCGGCTACTAATGGTAAAAGAATTTTTCAAATCGGTCCAGTAGTTTCGTAGCCTATTCAATACAAACAAACAATCAAATCTTTCCTCTGTATAATATTATTTTTCCACATACCTGTTTCCAATGACATGATAAGTATATATGAAATTGAAAGGATTGACACGCCATCAAAACCGACCAAGGGCGGTTGGAACCTATGCAATTAGTCTGCTGCTTAAGTGCGATAATAGAATCACTTACTAGTAGGTATTTATATTGTTTCTGTATATTACTTCGCACTTGACTTCAATTTAAAACAGGCAATTTGTTCCCAGCAAATTCAAGATTAAATCGTAGCGACCCACACACCTCAAATTGCTACTGGATTTTGCTCTACCCTCAACCTTGCGGCCTAAGGAATAAAGACTATTATTAAAGTTTTATCCAGTTATCTGTTGCATCATAATGTGCGAGCAGATTTGTTTGACCTTTACTTTATTGTATTGGGAGAGTTTATTATTTGCATTTATTGTTGTTTGGCGGTGTGCAAGCGCTTTGGTTTCCTTGAATTTTCATAAAGTTATATCAGGGTACCGAAAATATTCTGTTCACTTAAATTTGTTTGAAATATTAATTTTGGAAACATGAGTTTATCGGAATAAAAAGTAGGTGTAGTCTATAAGAGTACAGCACGGCTAACGCAGGATAGCCCGCGAGCTGTGTCGCGGCGAGAAAGACTATCCGTCTCTTTCTAAGTGTTCTAATAAGAGAGAGACGGATAGTGCGAGAAAAATCGAGAGTATGTCGCGGCCGTCTCATGATAGACGTGCTGGGATAACCGTTGCAGGTAGGTAACATAAGCACGTGACCCTCAAACGTAGCCTGTAGAGTAAAAAAGTATTATGACATGACACCCCAGCAACAAGTGTTTTCAAAAAACCCAATTACTTATTAGGGTTCCGTACCCAAAGGGTAACACGGAACCCTATTACTAAGACTGCGCTGTCCGTCCGTCCGTCCGTCTGTCTGTCTGTCTGTCTGTCTGTCTGTCCGTCTGTCACCAGGCTGTATCTCATGAACCGTGAGATTTATATAGTTGAAATTTTCACAGATGATGTATTTCTGTTGCCGCTATAAAGAGGCTCCTAGACGGGCCATATTTTCACTGCAATATGTGGCCGGCAACTATTGGTGTCCCTGTCTAACATGTGAGTAAGTGAGGGACGCCCATAGTTGCCGGCCACACATTTCCGGAAAAGTATAGCCCGTCTAGAAGCCCCATAACAGCAAATACTAAAAAAACAGAATAAAATAAATATTTAAGGGCAAAAAATCATGTTTGTTATATGGAAGCCATGACAAACATGATTTTTTTGTTTTAATAGATAATAGTACGGAACCCTTCGTGCACGAGTTTGACTCGCACTTGGCCGGTTTTTTCAAATGTACTATATAGCCTATATCACTCCCACGATTATGAGGAATTCAACGACACCTCATATGCTAACTCCATCAAGCCGTTTGGAGTTTAAGTAAGGTTTTGGATATTTAAGCAAAAATAAGCCAACTTTAAATCGTTGCAAATCATAAACGGTTAATTTAACTAAAAATCGGCCAAGTGCGTGTCGGGCCACGCGCAGTGTTGGGTTCCGTAGTTGCCTGTCTGTCTTTGTTACATCGACACGCACGCGCCAACTAAAGGGTGCGGTTGCAAGTACGCGTTAAGTTGGTTGACTATTACTCGGTAACTATTTATGGCTTCTTAGCCATGATAGTTTTCCTTTTAAATTCATTATAGCTACCACTGCCACGATTTTTTTCAGTAGTAGCCATTTAGCCGGCGGGGGGGACGGGGGACGGGACACATGACTCGAACAAAAATTAGGGCTTTAAAGCCCGATATCTCGCAAACGAATCACTGAATTAGTGTGTGAGTCGTTGGAATTTTTTCCAAGATTTTATTCTACTGTTTTGTTTTGTCGGCGCAGTTGATTTATACACATAGACATAGCGAAATTATAAGGGTTCCTTGTTGACTACGGAAATACCTATTCATCGCTAATCGCTACCCCACATGACATTATTCATCGACTTTTTTTTTAACGTCCCACGCGTTTGGTTTTTAGGGTGCCACATAGGAAAAAACATACATACATAGACTGATGATATAGTACATTGTTTAACGAGGGGCGGAAGTGGAATATTGCGAACACGGCTTGTGATGACTCGAGTTTGCAATATTCTTACGCCCGTGTTATACACAATGTTTTTCATCACATTTGCGAGGAAACAAATACATTTTAGATAAAATTAATACAAATCGTAATAAACACTGCATCATGTCAGTCGTCCATTTTGTTGAATTTGACGTGAGGCGCGTATGGCAAAGACCCTTCGGTATACAGCCACGATTTGAAAACACTTAAAAACATTTTACATAGACACTAAATAACTACATATAAAATCTGTAAATAATTCAGTTAAACATGTTTAAGTAGTTTTTTTAAGTTTAAATTTATTTATAAATACGTTTTGAGACATCGTATTTGATATAAAACCTCTTTGCTTTGTAACTGCCGCATGAGTGACAGATACAATTTAAGAAAAAAACCATTCCGCCCGTGGGCGTAACACAGGCTATTACCGCTCTGTATGTCTGCGCATTATGTAGCCCTTTTCGAGCAAATGTGATGAAATAATATATTACCGTCCTTTGCATCGCGCAGTGGGGTAAACAAACGCACAGTGATAAGATAACTAACGTGCGTCCGTTTTGGCTTTCGCTGACGTGCTATACCAATTAAGTTATAGGTCCAGTTGAACAGCCGATTCATTTTGTCATTTGTTTTTGATAAAAATCAGTATCTCCGCAGCACACTAGTGAGAATTTATGAAGTTATTTAGTATACTCCTCACCGGTTCCTTTACTGGAATTCAACGGCCTTATTAGAAACCGGGTTTCTCTATACCTCATTCCAGCGTTTCAAAATGGGTTTCCTGGAAATCGCATGACGATTAACGCACGATTTTTATGGTTCCGTAGTCAACAAGGAGCCCTTATAGTTTCGCCATGTCCGTCCGTCTGTCTGTCTGTCCGTCTTCGGCTTAGCTCAGTAACTATTACTACTAGATAACTGTAATTCGGCATGGGTATATAAATCAATCACGCCGACAAAACAGTACAATAAAAAATTTAAAAATATTTTTTTTTAGGGTACCTCCCCTACACCTAAAGCGGGAATGTATTTTTTTTTCTCGTTAAACCCATAGTGTGGGGTATCGTTGGATAGCTCGTTCAAAAATATTATGGGTTTTCTAAAACCATTTTTCAAATCAGTGATTAGTTTGCGAGATATTGGGCTTTAAAGTTCTAATTTTTGTTCATGTGTCTCCCCCCCCTCCTGCCGACTAAATGGCTACTACTGGGGATGTGAAAAAAATCGTGGTAGTAGTACATATAATGAATTTAAAAGGAAAACTATCACGGACAATAAAGTAGGCATAAGTAGTTACCGAGTAATAGTCGACCAACTTAATGTGTACTGGGAAAGGCCGATTTTCGTACAAATTCGGCCGACGCAACCGCACCGCACGTCGATGTAACTAAGACAGACAGGCAACTACGGAACGCTACACTGCGCGTGGCCCGACACGCACTTGGCCGGTTTTTCTAATGTCATATAGAATACGTAGTAAGTGGACAAGATCTAAAGGACTGTAGCTAAAGTATCCTTTTTAAGCCAGCTGACCATGTTAGGCGGGCACGGGCACTTTTAATGTTTCAATCGAACAACGTCCGCTGAAAAGTCGCTTGCGCAAGCACTTTCGACACAACGTGTTAGCACTCATTGTCCTATTAGTTGCCCAACCGCCGTATAAATACGTGCATGTTAGCGTGGCAAAGCACTTGAAACATTCATAGTCCGAGGTACTCGTATAAAACTAGGATATATATAAATTCTAGCTTCCACCCGCGACTTTGTCTGTGTGGTCCCGGGATAAAAACTATCCTATATTTAAAAACCAGGCTATAAACTATCTTTGTACAAAATTTCATTCAAATCGGTTGGGCCGTTTAAGCGTGATTGACCGTATAACAAACATCCAACTTTTCGTATTTATAATATTATTACTAGATTTCCGCCCGCGACTTCGTCTGTGTGGACTCAGGATAAAAACTATGCTATATTTTAAATCAGGCTATAAATTATATAAGTGCAAAATTTTATATGAAAAATGTATGAACCATAAAAGTACGCTAAACAGTGCGTTTATGGGCCCATAGAGCATAAAGTTTTTCGACGACTTATTATCTGTGTCATTGTATTTGAGCTAAAGCCTATATAAATGACAGATAACGGTACAGGAGTAGAAAAAAGTACATTGTTTAACGAGGGGCGGAAGTGGAATATTGCGAACAAGAGTCTATCGACGATATGACTCGAGTTTGCAATATTTTTACGCCCGTGTTATACACAATGTTTTTCATCACATTTGCGAGGAAACAAATACATTTTAGATGAAATGAATACAAATCGTAATAAAAACTGCAACATGTCAGTCGTCCATTTTTTTGAATTTGACGTGAGGCCCGTATGGCAAAGACCCTTCGGTATACAGCCACGATTTGAAAACACTTAAAAACATTTTACATAGACACTAAATAACTACATATTAAATCTGTAAATAATTCAGTTAAACATGTTTAAGTAGTTTTTTAAGTATCAATTTATTTAGAAATATGTTTTCAGACATCGTATTTGATATAAAACCTCTTTGCTTCGTAACTGCCGCATGAGTGACTCTCTTCTGATAGACTCTTGTTCGCAATATTCCACTTACAACAATGTACTATTATGGCTGAACGCGAGTACAGCGCTATGCTATGCCATTAAAAAAAAAGGACGAGTCAGACTTTTGACGTTTCACGTCATATTGTCGGTACATTTATTCAAATTACGCCTCAATACGAATTTAGCGCATTTAAGTTTCCATATCAGAATCGATTATTCTTTTATGCTTTAGAATTTAATATGCGTTTTGTGAAGGTCTATCACAACACCGGATCGAAATTATTACTGTGGGATAGTTATGGCAAGCCCGCCATTTTAACGTCACGGACAGTTGACAGATATGGCGGCTACGATTTCAAGCAGAAGAAATGAATAATTTAAGGAGGTCAGAAAATGTTTCCGAAAATTAATTAATCGTCGCAGTCGTATAAAAACTATCCTAAACGGAAGCTAGAGTAATAATGTACTTATAAAAAAGTTACATGTTTTTCCGTTCATGGGAAGCTGAGATCACGCGGGACACACCAATGCTTAGTTTGATACTGGCTGGGCTCCTTTTTTAATTTAGAGATTTATTATAAGTGAGAGATAATTAATATACCGTGGCAATTAACACTCATTGTTTGGTATCCTGGGTATATAGAGAATAGAATAGAATAAACCTTTATTCGTGATAATAACTATAGATACATGGACAGAAATCAGCAAATAAAAATCAGTATGTAATGTACGTGCCACAAAATGGTTCAATCTCAACATAGTGCTGGCGTAATAACAGCTCTGATTTAGAGTAAAGTATAGTAAAGGTTTAGAAAATAGACTCGAGAATGATTACCACCTTTTTATTATTCTGGTAGTTATCATAAACATCCACATTTCATTCTTACACAGCTTAAAACAGTAGCCTCACAATGAATGTGGTAGTTCGATACATTATCTTTAGCTTACTAATAACGCTATCCATTTTCATTCAATTTGATAATCAAGCGTGCACGGAATTACAAGCGTGCAGCTCATTTCAAACCGCAGGCAACCCTAAACACGCTGGACCTTAAGTATTGGTGATAGGGGACATTTTGCAGTGGTCACATCGATAACATAAGTGGGTTTAGTGTGATGCAACGGCGGTTGAAGGGCGTTATGTGGAGCGCGATGTAATACTTGTTATGCGAGGGACCGGTCCGCGGTGCTACGATTAGGACAGAACTTTATTGGCAACCCTAAACGGGACGGTGATTCAACCCTGTACGTGTATCACACATAACTGTAGGACGTGGTTGGCTTGGTTAGCTCCTCACAGCATTGAGATGAGGTAGTTAGAGGGTGCTTATCGTACTGTTTTCCATATTAATCGAACTGAACGAAAAATTATTTCGTATGTCCAGATTTACCAATTCGCATGAAATTTTGTCAGCTTTTTTTTTTGTCGGTGTAGGTTTCGAAATTATATTTCATTTATAAACAGACTCTTGAGTTCTAGCCACTTGTATTTAAATTCAATTTAGCTGAGGCTAAATTGAATTGAGGTGAATGAATAACTACCAGACATGTGCAAATATCTGCGTTCATGTGTTTGACATCTTGCATGCTTGCAAGCTAGGTGTCAAATATATGAAAGCACAACTTCGCACGTCTCTGGTGGATATTCAGTATTCAATCTAAACAAGTGATGCATATATTTTCCAAGATACGAAGAGTGAAGACTAATACGCAATGCTCGGTAATGTAAATGTGTTCCTCAAAGCACAGTTACCCCTGTATAAATTCCATACAAAATTTGGTACCATTCCATACATTATTGTAAAGATAATTGAGTCTCCCACCGACTTGTCGCCACTTTAATAAGCAACCTCCGCGCGGAACGTGGTCCATTAAAAGACATCAACGCGCGCATCAAAGCTCGCGACTTGCACTAAACCGTAGGTATGCTGAGATGTGAAATTTAAATTATAAGTACACGATGATCACGTAAAGTCAGCCCTTATTTTATATACGTCAATAGTAGCAAGTAACTCTGTCTGTCTTGGGTAAACTGCGAAACCAATTTGGATGAAAGTTGGTATGGCGATAGTTTGAGATAAGTATAATAAAATTGAGATTATTAGAAAAGAATATTTTATTCGGGTTTATTTTTAAAGGGGAGTGGCAATGTCTTTGGGATTACGATAATTAATTCTGCGCCTTTGGGAACTCTTATATTTGCTGTTAGATTTTGTACAAGCGAAGTCTTCATTCCTACAGGCGATTAACGACCATACGCGGACGAAGTCACTTGCAAAAGCTAGTATAAATATAGAAACATATTGAAATTCTATTGAAATGTACGCAACAACCTGTTGAACAGTGACAAGGTACTGTGCATTGCGATCGCAATGCCACCTACATAAAGAAATAAAAGAAATTAGCATGTCTCTCAGCGACCTCGACCTCTTTGTCATCATTGTGAGATTCGTCAAGCTCATTCAACCGGGGGGTCTCTCCCGTGATGAATTAAACCTCTCACAGACTGTATACAAATAAATAAATAAATATTAGCGGACAATCTTACACAAATCGACCTAGTCCCAAACTAAGCAAAGCTTGTACTATGGGTACTAGACGACGATAAACATACTTATACACGGTGGAATTTAATCGGTGATCAGGAATCCAAAAATCTTAATTGTCAATCTACACAGAAACCAATACGTGAGATCTCGTGCAATATAGCTCACAATCTAATTAATCACACTTAATTAACATCGGTAAAATGTACACTGACTGAATAAATGGACACCCTACTTTTATTGAAGGGAAGTTACTCGTAAGTGTACATACGTCAAGTGCTTGCTGGCTTTGGCGGGAAACTAGACAGATCAGACGATTTGAAGGAATTTGTTATGAATATGACAATGACAAATTGACAGCTTATTGCTCATTTATGTTTTAAGTTTCTATGGCTGATAGTTTGAAAAGAGGTATTAAACTTTTCAGACTAAACCATTAGTAGGGTGACAATAAATTATAATTAAAATTTAATTTCAACTTAAAAATTAGTTATGATAAAAAAAAACTTGGTTCCACTTAAGTACTACATAAACGTGACCGCCATCGATTACTGAATTAGAAAAATGGGTTCCTGTTCACCGATTAAATTCCACCGTGTATATAGATAAATAAATACTTAAATACACTCGCGGTCAAAGAAACCGGGTCAGTGACGAAAACCTCAATATTTTGTAAATCGTTGGTCGTATCTGCATGAAACTAACTCTGTTTTATAGAGAATTTGATATCCTTCTAAATCCAACCTTCAATGTTCTACGTAGTAACTGGAAAAAGGTTTAATTGAAAAAAAAAGACCAATTGGGTACTTATTTGAAATTGCGTTCGTTTTACTTTTGCTTGTTTTTAAGCAATTATTTTCAATCTGTCAAAGAACTATGATAAAAGGCTGTCATTGTTTTATTTTGTGGTCATTCTTGAATGTCTATCATGCCGCTAACACGAGATGAATGTACTCGTATCATCACTATGTTAGAAGAAGGAAGAAGTCAGAGGTATACAGCGAGAAGAACAGGTGTGTCACTTTCTACAGTGCAGCGAGTCCTCCAACGTTACCTACAAACTGGGCAGAACCTTAGAAGACCAGGAACCGGCAAAACAAGATGTACTACAGCTAGAGAAGATCGATTTATTGTTACAACCATGCTCCGAAATCGGCACCTCACAGCAGTTGAAGTGAAAAATCAGCTTTTAGAGACCCGAAGGGACGGCATCAGCGAGCGGACTGTCAGGCGGCGGCTGAAAGAAGCAAATTTGACCCCACATAGGCCGGCCAATGGCCCAAAACTTGAAAGAATACATCGAACAGCAAGACGACTTTATGCCCGCGATCACAGATACTGGGGTGACGAAGATTGGGCAAGAATTTTGTTTTCCGATGAATCCAGATTTATGCTCTATGCAAATGAAGGGCGGCAAAGAGTTTACAGACGGCCTGGTGAACGTTTTATTCCAGCATGTTTTGAGGAAAAAGTGGCGTTCGGCGGTGGGTCAGTCATGGTTTGGGCTGGAATCTCTTCAGAGAGTCGCTCGGAGTTAGTTTTAATAGAAAATGGATCATTAACGAGTGCAAGATATGTAGAAGAGATTCTTAATGAGCATGTCGGCCCATACTTAATTAATATGGGTGGAAATTCTATGTTTATGCATGACAACGCCAGGCCACACACAGCTCAAATTGTCAGAGATTATTTTTTGGAGGTTGGTATCAACTGTATGAACTGGCCCTCGAGGAGTCCGGACTTAAATCCGATTGAGCATGTATGGGACGAGCTTGGGAGGCGTGTAAGAGCTCGAAACCCCGCCCCAGCTACACTTAGAGACCTGAAACAGGCGTTAGTGGAAGAATGGGACAATATCCCGCAAGAACGCATAAAGAACTTAATAAACAGCATGCCGAATCGTCTAGAAGCTGTAAGAAGAGCCCGAGGAGGCAATACGAAGTATTAATTTTTATTTTTTGTGTTGTATGTGAAGTACCTACTGCTTATTTTTGTACGTAAAATTGGTTGATTTTTTGTTTCCTATGTAATTTTATTAAACAAAAGAATTACGATTCCACCATTTGATGTTATTTAATTCAGTATAAAATTATCTACAATATGCAGTTTAATTCATGTCCCTAGCTTTATTATTTTAGGAGATATTACAAATTTTCGTACTGACCCGGTTTCTTTGACCGCGAGTGTACATAGAAAATATCCATGACTCAGGAACAAATAATCGTGCTCATCACGCAAAGAAATGCCCTTACCAGGATTCGAACCCGGGACCTCTTGCTTCGTAGGCAGGGTCACTACCAACTAGGCTAAAGCGGTCGTCAATACAAATCTATACTTTATACTAATATGTAGAAAGCCACTGTTAAATATTACTTGATATACAGCGCTAAATATAACCGTGTCTTTTCGGCGAAGGAAAAATCGTGGGGAAACCGGTTTGATCGCAATAAGGTCTAGTTTTCCCTCTGAGTTGGAAGGTCAGATGGCAGTCTTCGTAAAACTAGTGCCTATGCCAAATCTTGGGATTAGGTGCCAAAGGTTCCTTTTGGGCACAAAATAAGGCGTCAGTTGTGCTAGCCCCGCTGGGGAATCCTAAGCGCGTTGTCAACCCTTTATTGCTTTGAGAAGTCACTTTGTTGATTGGAAGATACGGACGCATTGTATTGTATTTAGGTAATTGTTTTTTTTTATAAAAGCATTCACCTCAAATTAATCTCATAGCAAACTCCATTTAGGTATATACAACATTAGGGTATAAAAAAGGTAAAAGAAACGGCATTCAAAAGTTAACGTCAGTACTTTCTACCATGATTGATTTATCGGACCACCAACCGATTTCGATTAATCGCGTCGATACTGGACAATCGAATATGTAACGATTGTAAAGCGTTGCGATTTTAATTCCATCACGAGTCGAACTCGTGACATAGTGCAGATTAAGTGGCGTATAGTATCTGGGTATCATATTTTACTACTTCCGGTCCAGTCACGTTTCTATTACTAAATGGAGTACTTTTGAAGTGTAAAGCCTAACTACTTTTGAAGTGTAAGGATCTAATGCGTATTTTTTTTTGTATTTTCAACGAATCATTTTTTTTTCTAACACCATTTATTTTGCCGAGATCAACATTAGAAAAACATGAAAACTTTAGGCAATGCTTACTTGGTTTAATATTATGTATATATTCGCAGGAGGGTACAATAAATTACTGAGAGCATTATAAGTAAGTATTACCTTGAATTTAAGAATCCATACTACTAACCAGATAGTGTATCTATCTATAATTATATTAAAAGTAAATTTTCTGTCTTAGATTTCGCAGCACTTATGAGTCAGTAAAATGACCTAATGTTTATTACAAAAGTGACCCCGGAACCTTGCGAAACAATAAATGATTACATAAAGCCAAACTCCGCTCGTACCCTTGAAAAGCTTAAATAAAGCTTATTATAAAACAAAACGCAACTGCAATCTGTTTTTCAAGCACTAGGACGTTAAAAATACGAATATGGGCATTTATCAAGCAATAATAGACTCTCAGATAGTGTCGTAAAGGCTTTTCGAAATGGCTTCATAGTTATGCAGTACTGCATAACTTTTAATTAACAAAAAAATGCCAAGGGAAATTTCAATTTGACTTTTATAGAATCATATCAACTTACATCCATCTTCTAAGCGCGGGAACATCGGCTATACGTTTTGAAAATTTTATGCAACTTCACATTATCGCAAATGTGGCTACTTAGAGCCTTATCACACTTGCGATTTGCGAGCGTGTTTTCTATACAATTATCAGTCGCGGCGAACACGCTGCGTGATCGCCTTCATAGAAAATACGCTTGGAAATCGCAAGTGTGATAAGGCTCTTAGCCACATTTGCGATAATGTGAAGTTGCATAAAATTTTCAAAACGTATAGCCGATGTTCCCGCGCTTAGAAGATGGATGTAAGTTGATATGATTCTATAAAAGTCAAATTGAAATTTCCCTTGGCATTTTTTTGTTAATTAAACGATACTTAATATTATACGTCATACATTAAAACCACGAAATTGAAGTGACGAATTTTGTAAATTGTATCATACTTGAATACTGGACGTATCCTTACCATCCTTAACATGATTACATGATAACAATAAGTAATTTTCACGGAAATAACATGTACTATCCTACTATTATATAGGTACTATTATAAATGCGAAAGTTTGGATGTTCGTTAATCAATCACGCCCAAACGGCCCAACCGATCTGGATTACATTTTGTACGAAGATAGTTAGCTCAAAGTAAAATATAGAATAGTTTTTCTTCCTGGCTCCACGCAGACGAAGTCGCGGGCGGTAACTAGTACTTATATAATCCTTAAGTATAATTCTCCTTAAACAGGAAACTGATACCATTGCAGTGGTATAGTGAACGTGTTCGGTAGCGATAGTTCTTGACGCTTAGTGCAGCCACCGATGCACAAACTCTTTTCTCTTTTATTATATCAATCAGTCAGTATAGCATATTTCACATAATAATGTGTGAATGTGAAAGAAAGAGAAACTGATTTGGTCCCACGGTGCTTAGAAAGTGACAGACGGATGATACGTATCTAGACGTTAGGACATCGGACGTATACGAAGATAAGTATTATAATTCAACGGGCTATGTGAAATAATTAATGTGATAAGTTTTTATAGATGGTCTTCATTGTTAAAATGAACTTGATAAAAACATTAATTGAAAGCGATGAGATTAATCAATGTAATTAAATTAGGTGTTGTATGTGAAACTTTTCTAATAAGTATTTAAAACATTTTTAAATTTGAGTTTGCGATCTGAGTTTGTATGTAGTATGTATCCGATTTCACAATTTTACTAGTATATGAATATATTGCACTTTGAGGATGGACATCCTTACTAATATTATAAATGCGAAAGTGTGTGTGTGTGTTTGTATGTTTATCCTTCTTTCACGTCGCAACGGAGCGTCGTATTGATGTGATTTTTTGTATGGAGATAGTTTAGAAGCTGGAGAATGACATAGGCTACTTTTTCCAGCAGGAAAACATCTAATTCCCACGGGAAAATTCAATATGTTACATTTTATCTCGCGTTATAATTTAACTCGCGGTTGCGCCTGCGTTCTTAATAATATGCGGGCGAAGCCGCGCGGACGGCTAATACATAATAAAGTAAAGTAAACCATTCATAGTCATCGTTAGCAAAGTAGAAACAGGAATAACGGCACCCTTCTCGCCATCTAGCATGGACATGAGTCGGCCTTGTGCGAAATAACCTTTAGTGCCGTTAAGCGAACGATTACGTTCAAGAAGGCTGCGGCTGTAGGTATCGGAATCGGAGGAAGTTTGAACAATAGACGTAATGTGTTTATCGTGGAACTAATTTCATTCTTGGCTAAATAATTTCCGTAAGTCGCGGTATTTACGGAAAACACGTTTGTTTTGGATGCAGATTCTATTGTTTAGTTCCTAATTACCAGTGAGCGTACATTTCATGCCGATGACAGGCGTATGACGTCAAGCTACATACAGGATGGAAAAAGTTTGAAAATGGCAACGGCATAACGAACGTTTATTTATCCGTACTCAATAATGGAAAATGTGATTAAGTAATCAATGATTAATCACTGTTATCTAATCAACCTCTTCCGTTTAAGTAGATCTAGTATTGACACTTGAGACGGACATTGAAAGAACTTTATCTGACATTGTCACATCAAAGTTTACTCTTTGTCACAAATAGGAGACATGCGGAAACAACATTTCAGTTAAATTTCATAAGATCAGGAAACTTAATGCTTTGCTAGTGGCCTAGGTCGCCATGGAGGCTATAAAATTATTGTGCCAAATAAATCCATGTTTAGTTATATAATAAACAAATTTATTGTTCCTGCTGTCAGCAAAGTTTGCCACCAAAAGCAAGCAACATCAAATTACATTTGCAAACAATAAAACACAAAGAACATGAGGAACATAAAGAAACACAGTTTGATTTTAACATGGACTTGACCAATTTCATGACAGCATCGATAGATACGTTGTTGTGGCCTATAAGTAATTAAAAATAAAATAAAATATTAGTTACTAAATACGTTTACGGTTACTAAGTCGTGTCACTTCGTTTTTTTAATCATCCTGTGTGTTTATATGAATACGTTATTATGACGAAACCGGCATGAAATGTACGCTCCCTGCTAATTACTATCCAATTTGATATCCATCCAAAACAAATAAAAAATGAGGGCAGTTTTTTTTAAAACGCTTGTGAGAATAAGTCGTAAAAATATGTCTTGCTCTTCTCTTCAGCTGAGGAACTTCAGTCAGCTAAGTCATCTCGGTACCTATCATCTAACCATAATCCAGTCATCGTCAAAATAAGGTAAACATATGTAAAGGTAATACTAATAATTACATGTTAAATGCGCGACAGGTTTCGAACTCTTCGGGATTTTTTCTTCTGGATGAGTGTTTTCGCGGCCCCGCGCTTATCACACGAAACATGTCTCACGGAAGTTTAAATTTGATACGTAAATCTGTCTGGAAAATATGGCTTTTTAGCGATAAGATCGCCCGTTGTTGCCGTCTTCTTATATTGATAGTGTTCTGAAGGTTAGTTACTATTTTCTTTTATAGGGGTGTGTAATAAAGAATCATCGTATTGTATTTTAAATTTCTTTTCGCGTATAATTTACGATATCCATAGCATAAAGTCATTGATGACGGAAAGCCGGCATAATCCGTCAACGACACGACGCACGTAAACCTCAAGAATGGCGTGACCCCCTCCCACCCTTCGCCGCGGTGAGGTCGCCGCGAATAGGTCCTTCCTGGTGTGATGACCCCAAGTAAATATATACTCATCGTGAACAGAAAAGTTTACATTAGCAAATTTAAATCAAGCCCAACTGACACAAAAAAATCTGAAGTATACTCTTAAATATGATAATGACGTTAAACAAAAACAACGTCCATTAGCTACATGTGTATATGCAAAATTTTCGTGTAATTAGGTCAGGCTCTTTGTTCTACTCTTGTATTATGTAAGACGTGATAAATTCACTTTTCCATTTATTATATCCTAAAAATCATGTTCTCTTTGTATGATTATTATAATTAGGTAGCTACATCGTGTAGTTAATCTTTTGTAGACACAAAGTGTATAAACACCAAGCAACAGCCAACGATAATCCACTCCATTAGCACACCTATAGACTAGTCACTAGAGCAGAGCACTATTGATTACGACAACGCAACCTTCTTCTTATCTGTGGTAATATACTACAGAATCTGAGTAAAAAGGTCTAATGTATGCATCGAGCCGTGGGAACGACTCATCCTTGGCTTTAGAAACCTTATTTAGGTTAATTTCGCACATTTCCGGTTGAGAATTTGATTTTCCAAGGTTGCCAACGCCGAGAGCGAAGTTCTAATTAAATCATGAATAATAAGTGTTTGATAATAGTCTATATAAATGTAAAATGTACATATACGTGTAATGTGTCATATATTTAAATTACGAATAACATCCGTTACATGATTGAGGAAACGATAAAGTAATGTTTAACACCTATTTTGTCCATAGATACATTAGAAGCTTTCATAGTTATTATAGGAATGAACATTGTTGTCTCACCTCGCTGCCGGCGGCACCAGGTTAGGTTTTATAATAATTTTATACTTTGTAATATGTTTAGTTTAAGTTTCACTTTTTAAATTATTATTGTAAAAACCTTACATAAGATGAAAATTCAATAGGATATAATAATAATAAGCGTCCCACACACGGGGCACGTATGTGAGGTCCCCAACCTGCAACGGACCAGCGTGGCGACTACTGCCCGTTCACTCTCGTCCATGAGAGGAGGTCTGTCTGTATCAATGTATTTTAATATATTTGTTTCTTAATATTGCCCCAAATATTCTAATTTTAACACGATGTCCCCCGTAAAAAAGTCAATGATGAAAAGACATGGCTAAAACGATGTAGCTCTACCAACCCAGTTTCGTTAAATAAGCTTTACGCAAATTTTTACTTTGCGCAAATGGCGACTGTCTTAATTTACATAACACTTAATACTTTCATGTAGCCGACATTTCGAAAACTGTAGCAATTCTCGTTTTAATGCTGTACTTGCCCAATCGATGAAACGATTAATATTATACAACTCGATAATAATTGTACTGCACAATCGATAGGACAGCTTATTCATTTAATATTGGTTGTGAACAATTTTATAATGCAATTGAACAATTTTTTGCAAAATCATTTTTGATGCTATGCACTGAAATACTAAGAAAGAACTACTTATTGTGAGGAGCTTTTGGTGCATGTGTGCATATAGCACTGAGTTGATCTAGCAAATCAAATTTACATATCCACGCAAGGAATGTTGCGACCGAAGCTTTTCTTAATATCTCCAATTACAAGTAACTTGACTTTGAATTAAATTAATGCCAATTTATTAAAATATAAACATAATACTTGACCTCTGACAAGAAAAAATGATTATCAAAATCATGTTAATGGTTGTCATCGGACCATCCAAGTCATTTTGCATAATTCGGGTTATTCACCTAATGACCTGAAATCGATGTCATGTTTGTTTAACGAATAGAAGTCTGCTAATTTACCAGTTAGAGCCAAATAGTCAAATGAATTTTTAAATTTTTCACGTATTACGATTTGTGGGAATTTTCCAACTAGTGTTTTTATGAATATAATATTTTATATGTGATTTTATAGCTCCATTTCTCCTATTTTCTGCATACTAATTAACTGCTTGCAATTTCTCTGAACTGTACTATATGAGAATCATATTGTTTAATTAGTAGAGTTAGGTTGCTAATTATCAGTGATCGTAACTTTTGGTGTAGCATACAGTTAACGTGTATTAACGTGGTTTAACCGCTCAAGGCTTGTAACTACACCCTTACACACTATATTTAATCCGACTACTGTCACAAATATTTAATGAGACGGAAATAGTACATTACTGCAGAGACCAGTAAGTAAGCCATCCTGGACGAGTATGATTTAGCCGGCCGAGCCGAAGGCGAGGTCCGCCTATAATACGAGGCCAGGATGGCACTTATGGTCAAAGCGTGTATAGTGCTTTTCTCAAAAATAAAACAATGTTTGAATAAAAGTTAGAAAAAAAATATATAGGTACAGTCACCAGCATTAGTATATGCCATAACAAAGGCAGTAGAAGTAAAAACTTGAAAAATTTTAATTTTCCAAAAAAAAAAATTTAAAAAAAAAAAAAAAAGAAAAAAAAAAGAACAAAAAAGAACATAAAAAACAAAAAAAAAGTATTAAAAAAAAAGAAAGTGTCTTACATCAAACTATTTCCCCAGCCCCCCAAGCCTCGTCCCGAATCTCTCCCCATCCTACCTCCTACGCATCTGACGTCATAAATGTTCTATATTTAAATATTATGATATGTAATGGGATTTCATACTTCCTTACTGGACACTCTTGTTCTATACTGTTTAAATATTATGATATGTAATGGGATTTCATACTTACTTACTGGACACTTCTAAAAATTGTCCAGGATGAATCACTTTCGGATACTATCTGCACAGATGTTATGGGAACATTTCGTACTATTTTTGAGAAAATCAACATACATAATTTTTTTCAAAAATAGTACGAAATGTTCCCATAACATCTGTGCAGATAGTATCCGAAAGTGATTCATCCTGGACAATTTTTAGAAGTGTCCAGTAAGTAAGTATGAAATCCCATTACATATCATAATATTTAAATAGTATAGAACAAGAGTGTCCAGTAAGTAAGTATGAAATCCCATTACATATCATAATATTTAAATATAGAACATTTATGAAGTGAACACTTCTTTAGCGGCGCTGAACACATCTTGGGATGGGGAAAAACTGTTAAACTCGCGACAGATTTTTGTGACGTCAGATGCGTAGGAGGTCGAACATTTCTTTTTTTTTTTGCAAAATTAAAATTGTTCAAGTTTTCACTTCTACTGCCTTTGTTATGGCATATACTAATGCTGGTGACTGTACATATCTTTTATTCAAACTTTTATCTAACTTTTATTCAAACAATTATCTAACTTTTATTCAAACAATTATCTAACTTTTATTCAAACATATTGTTTTATTTTTGAGAAAAGCACTATACACGCTTCGACCATAAGTGCCATCCTGGCCCCGCCATCGGCTCGGCCGGCTAAATCATACTCGTCCCGGATGGCTTACTTACTGGTCTCTGCAGTAATGTACTATTCCTTCTAAATTGACTGATGATGTATTTCACCAAAAGTAACACAATCAACCACATGATACCGAAAGGAAACACAAGTAATGAATAATGAACATAATGGGTATAATTGTGCGTTTTTGCGCCCGCGCGTGGGAAGAGCGAAACCGCGCTTTGTCTCATTAACGTGTGCTCGACACTTTTACAAAACTCTGTTTATTCTGCACAGATTTTACCTTATTTGATAATTTCTAATGCATACGTTGTAAATTTGAAAGTTAAAGTCCGTACGCTGGAACAGGTTTGATAAAGTGTTTTCCCTACAGATGGTCGGTTGTTTGTTGTGAGAACTTGTCGGTATTTATTGATATTTTATTTATTTTATACTTAGTAGTAAAATGCTTACGACTTCGTAAGCATTTTCCTTTTCGATTGCATTAATTTTAGTTACATAGATTCATCTCTTAACCAAACTGCCAGATTTATTTGATGTAAAATGTGTATATCTGCTACAGTGATGCCCAAAGGTGACAGGACCACAATCCACCAATACTGCCCCAAGCATTTTTTGCTTGTTGTACCATAATTTGGGAAATGCTGATACACAGAACTGAAAATGTATATTTCTGCACTAAAGATGGTTGAATTACAATGCAGTATAATATTTATTTTATTACGAATGACTATGTATAGTATGTATATTATCGAGAGCACATCTTTTTCATGCAAATACGTAACATCCAAGGTATCGGAGTGCGGTACATTTTTCCCTAGTATTGTGCGCACGAGCAGAGGTCGTGTCGTGTCCCAGCGCTATGGCGCAAGCGGCCCGGTTCCCACGCGGGATGCGGAAGGCGCATGCGTTGATCTTCGCGCTGCGCAGGACCACCGACTAGTGCGCGAGCGATGCACCGACCAGCGACAATTTACGATTCATTCAATCGATTTCATTAAAAACTTTCTACGGCTAGCGAATTTCTATTGATCTGATCGGATTCATAAGATGCCTCCTAAGTCACTTTAGAAAAAGCAGGATGCTTAAATGTTCTAAATCAATCTGCATGGGTGATATGATTTGGCCTTAGTTAATCTACTAATTAAGATTATAAAACTTCAATATATTTCCTTCTGAAACTATATTAGGGAGGTTACTTGGGTGGCTAACCCACGTTCTGACTCACTGTAATTGCGTAGGATAACTGGTCCTGTGCGAGTTAACAGACATTATGAACCATTATCGGGTTTAATTCAATCAATTATCCAGCTTGAAGGCTATGGTGGGAAAGTTTACCGACATGTTTATATTCTATTCATGAATAAATGTTCATACAGAAATTTGCGTTATCCCGATTGCATTCTGGAGCCCGGGGATATTGCATTTATTAAACTAACCGCGGATGCTGAACAGTCGGACATTTAGAAGTTCTCGGAACAAGTGATAAGCTTAACTCCTCTGCGGTCAAAACGCAGACATATCTACATGTGCCGGGCTCCTTCAATCCGATTATTAATATTCGAGCAGTTCTAATCTAATTCCCTCCGTAGCTATTCTAAGCCCCTCAACCTTCAAATATTAACTGCAGTCAAACTCCGTGAATGACCATTAAGCTAGATGTTCCACGAATCTTGTAACTTTTAGACTAAATTTAATTTACGCGACCGGGGGGATGTGTGAAGTCATGCCTGTCTGTTGATCGAGGCCACCGGTTCCAATAATACCCACTAATCAGCCGTAATTAATTCACCATAATGTGTTAAACAATATCAGTAACACACGTAGTAACATAATGAAGCGCTAACGTGATTTAGTAAATTAACGCGGTAAGATTAACTTGGCTGACGCGTGAGATCGTGGCCGTCTAGACAATGTCCGTTACTCGTCAGAAGGTTGGTTAAACATTAGACTTATCTGTTCAATCAGTATTAAATGAAAAAAATGTTCAAGGTAAATCATATTAATAGTTGTTGAAGCCTGACTAAATCGACCCCAAGACCACCTGATGATCATTTATATTGCGAAATGTATATTCGTGGATCAAATCATTCCCTACTTTTCATTTTCTAACATATCCGGATCTGAAATAGATTCTCAGAAATCCTGTTTTAACCCCTTCAGCGTAGGTAGTAGGTACATGTCTGGCATACGCGTCGAGGTACTAAACCAGATGTTTCCGATAAGTACCTACTTCAGGCATGCTGCGCGCTACGGCATAGGTAACTGTAATGTGTTCCATGATTGTAGGTAATTTTCCAAAAAAGCTATTTTCTCTGAAACCATTTCAGAATAATTTAATTAATCGTTTTTTTAAAGGCTTGTGGCCTAGGCTAGGTTTCTTTTACAGGTATCCTCAAAAGTACAGTTTCTGAATAAGCTACTTTAGGGGAAATGGTTATTTTTTTATACCACTCCGGTGGCAAACAAGCTTACGGCCTGATGGAAATGAAACATGCGGGATGAAAACTTGGAATTGATTTGATTCAGCGATTATGGAAAATATTAGTAACCCTTTCTAGTTGTGTGTATCGACAGAAGTCGCGCGCCAGACTCTAGCCACCGCAAATTGTCGACATAAACCCGATTACAAGTACTGCTAACTCTCGATTACAAGTACTGCTAACTCTCGATTACAAGTACTGCTAACTCTCGATTACAAGTACTGCTAACTCTCGATTACAAGTACTGCTAACTCTCGATTACAAGTACTGCTAACTCTCGATTACAAGTACTGCTAACTCTCGATTACAAGTACTGCTAACTCTCGATTACAAGTACTGCTAACTCTCGATTACAAGTACTGCTAACTCTCGATTTCAAGCGCTTTACTAGAACAGGGTGACTGGCCGGTTATACATAATTATTTCTCCACTTCCTCGCGTTTCACTTGTGTTTTCACTTTCGATGCGGTAAACTCATCTCGTTAGAGCGACTCGGACAATTGGCTGTTTGAGATGACTGTTGTGTTTTCTTTTTGATAAAACTTACCAAAGTGCGTATATATAAACCCATATCTTCTGATGATGGAGACGAAAAGTGGCCACAGGAATTCCTAAATTACACATCTAAAACCCTCCGTTGACAGAAACTTTCCTCGGGTCATTAATTATCTTTGAAACACAGGAAGTGTCTACAAATTCTTCACAGCATCAAATGATACTCTTTGGGGGAGGCCTATGTCCAGCAGTGGATGTCTTTCGGCTGATATGATGATGATGATGATCAAATGATGTTTTTTTCCGCGGTGTCCAAAATACCTCCCACATTAATATCCGGGAGCAGTACCCATTCATACCCCTGTACATCGATACATTTCCAAAGGGCTGCGGGTGAATGACCCGGAGTGACTATTGTCCTTTCTAAGCCAACCTAGACAACCTAGGCATTATTCGTGTTGCCTAACACTTGCAGACTCGATGTGTGCCAATTTAACTACAGACCCTTTTAATTCCTTTGCTAGCAATAATGCCTCATTCCCTTTTAAAAGTAAACTAATTACATTATCTTTACTCAATCATAGTCTTACTATATGTTAGATAAATAGATTAATTATGTAGGTACATTTTGAGCTATTTGTAAAAAATTAAAAGTTTGCTTAGCATTTTCTTTTGTATGTTAACTTTTTATAAGGTGGTAAAATTTGTACTACGTATTTCATCCATCTATCTGAGATGCATTAAAAACCGTCATGTTCGCATTAGGTATATCATAAGGCTTCAATAGTTCAAAAATTTATGAACCATGCTCAGAATAGACAGCCCGTTCGAATAATACGTAGTAATACTTTTTTCCTGTTCCACAATACATTACATTGTACACAAGAACCAAATACACAATCTCAATCATACGCAACAATGACCATAGACTTGTGGCTTCGAACCACCTCGGACTCGGAGCCACATCGAAGAACACAAAAACCACAAAAAAATCACTTTCTCAAAAAATCCGGGGTGCGTTCCAAACCACAATTCTGAAAATTTTAATACACTTTTAATTTTTTTTTATTTGACACTTACGTAAAATTTGGCCGCCATGATAGTTTAACTGTCAATTATTGGTTCACTCGCGAGGCGGGCGCGGGCGTAGGGTTCGCGCGGCGAATGGCGGCGGCCGGCCAGCGCCATCTTTATACACTCCCCCCCAATCTATTATTATATTAATTACGTTTTCACTAGTTGATCGATCTGGATTAAGCGCTTCCTTATCCAAAAAAAGGATTTGATAGTCTTTGATCCTTTGCGTTAAGGTTTATCTGTACACATTTTGGAAAGACACGGGTTTTAATTTTTTGTTCACCAACGGCACTATGAAAAATGTGTTTCAACATGCATCTTTATGGGAAGAAACCACTTTAACGTTTTTCTTGCGTTTGACCAGTTACAAATTGTTACCTAGAGTTTGTAATTAGGTAGGTATCCTAATCCTAGATCATAGTTTATGTGTACTTATGTCGTACGTCATAATTTATGTATGATAATATTGATAATCAAGTGAAGCTCATTATAAGATTACAATTACCATATTCACGATAGTATCATATTACACAAAGATACCAAATGTATTGCGTGCTCATATTCATTAAATCACATGTGTTTAACTTAATTAACTCTGTGATTCGCTACTGTTGCCGGTTAAGTAAGATTATGTAATTTATAATTGCGGCATATTCATAATCAGTTTCCGAATTCTGGATTAATTAAACAATTTCAATTGAATGCGGAAGTGTTTTTTCTTTCACCTCCTACGTACAGTCAGCATCATATAGTTAGTATCAGCCAACGTAGCCATATATATCGGGACACGTCTTTATTACTATAGGAGTAAGGAAGTGTTACGATATATTTGGCTACTTTGGCTGCTACTAACTATGTGATGCTGACTGTACTACGCTACAACTAAACAAAAAGTCGCCCGTTTACATGTAGGTACATATATATCTAAAAATATTTTTGTACAATGTTGCTGGGTGTCTATTAGGTAACCATAAAAAATCGGGTCCATATTTTTTTTTTATCGTCAGTCTCACACAAATCGACCTAGTCCCAAACTAAGCAAAGCTTGTACTATGGGTACTAGACGACAGTACACGTAGATAATTAAATAGGTTCTTAAATACATAGAAACCATCCACGACTCAGGAACAAATATTCGTCATCACACAAATGAATGCCCTTACCGGGATTCGAACCCGGTACCTCCGGCTTCGTAGGCAGGGTCACTACGAACTAGGCTACAGAGGTCGTTATAATTATAACACTCGACAAATTCGTGAGATTATCAGAGGCTCAATTCGAAACGCGCTACCGACGTATTAAGATGAAATGCGGATCGTAATGTTTGGCGCACTCACTTTTGCGCTAGTGTGTACCCGAATAAATTGACAGTCGCCGAATGCAGGCCCGATGTAGAATAAAAAGAAGCCTAAGGCTGAATACTCGTAATATGGGGGTACAAAAATAGTAAATTTCGAGGTACCCCTCTAAACTACTGAGTTTTTACAACTCTATTTATAAAAATGTGCCGATTCGATTTTGTTTAAACCGTATGCTTATGGCAGAAGTAGGGTGCTACGGCGTAGCATTCGTAGCGAACCTCGTAGCATTGTCCTACAGGATAATGACAATTTGTATTGGTTTCATAATTAGTTAATACGAATGGATTTATTATCTTTTTTGCTGTAGCCTTTGAATCCTATGTAGGGTGTGTGTATTTTTCGTACGATCATGTAAGAATGTAATATAGGTAGGTATGCCACGGAACCGACTAATAATTTATAGGTTTGCGCTAAGCCTGAGTAAACGGTACACAAATTAAATGGTTTTTTTTAGGTTGCTCCGAGCAGGATTTGAACCTGCGACCTTCTGACTTACGTGGCCAGAAGTGACGTGACCTCTCTAACTGCAGCCAAAAATGTCTCAAAAAATGTCAAAAAATCTAAATTTCTGTATGAAGCAGTACCGTCTGCTAATAAAATTATATTGTTTTAATTAAATGAAAAAAAAATGTGCTACGGCGCAAGAATCGAACCTGCGGCAGGTTCGATTCTTGCGCCGTAGCACATTTTTTTTTCATTTAATTAAAACAATATAATTTTATTAGCAGACGGTACTGCTTCATACAGAAATTTAGATTTTTTGACATTTTTTGAGACATTTTTGGCTGCAGTTAGAGAGGTCACGTCACTTTGAGTCGATTTGCTACATTACAAGAAACGCGAGTATTTTACATCTAGCCTGAAGTTTGTCGTGTCTAACCTTACAGTTAAATAACTGATAATTAATTAGACATTACTCATGCGCTTGCGACACCCTCGTAACTTAGCACATGCTAATAGCTCATAAATAATTTATCGGGTGGCAGCCAATTTGTTGCATCGTATTGTAGGTCGCAACGCCCCGATTTATACTACTTGTGGTATGGGCTGGCATCACGCGGTCGGTACTAGTACTAGCTAGAGCTAGAACGTCACATTAACAAATGCAGTGACTACCTTTTTACAAGTTTTTATTTAACCTGCACAGTCCGTATGTAAGTATGTACGTATATATGTGGTCATCAAAATTTGCAGCTCGTCGACCTTGGGTTCGTTGTAACCCAGACAAGGAATTGGCGACTGTAGAAAATGTACAGTTGGACTTAAGGGGCTCCACGCGCTTTTTGGCTAGTTTTGTTTTCACGATATTCCTCCATCAAATCTATAGATATATTTATGGCAAATACTTATCGGTTCTTCCATCCTTTATCTACAATTGCAGAGATTTTAGGTAATATTTATTTTTGTATGATTTATTCAAACATGGTCCAAAAAAGCTCTGTTCCGATATTAGTATGTTGTTCATGCACATTTATATATGAAATCTACATATAACTGTTCCTTATTTACGTCTCTAACAACCCACGAGAGAATTTTATTTTTAACTCATTTTCACAAAAGTTACGTCCAAAAAACTGGTTGTTTGGCCTGAAATTGCCAAAGTTTGGTGCCATGTATCCCAAAAACTGTGAGTTTTGAGGTAGGTAAACATGTGATACTACATATTTCGGTAAACCTCGTTGTTGCTAATACGATAAGCCATAAAAAAACACGAAAAAACCGATAGTTACAGATCGAAGGTCATTGGGATCTAGGAGCCCCTTAAAATGTTGTACCAAAAATAGTTAATTGTGAAAGTTTTTTATTTATTTAATGTTGATTGAAAAAAAAATATGACTGAGTGACGCTGTGATTCTCTATTATATAATTTTTTTTTATATAATCCTAGTTTCGTTCCGGACTGCGGCAGAAGGCGAGTTATGATTTTCGATTGTTACATTTATGTATGTATGTATATTTTTAAAATATACATACATTAATGTCTTAATGGATTTCAACGTGTTTGGTGTCATTAGATTCCTCTTAGTCGTGGGAGTGATCTATGTAGGTTATGATATTTGTAAATAGAAACTGGTCAAGTGAGAGCCTGATTCACGCACCGAAGGTTCCGTGCAAACTTCAATTAGGTACGCATAATGTAATGACAACTACCGAACCCTACACTAACTAATATGACCCGACAAACACTTGGCCCGTTTTGTACAACTATATTCTCAAAGAGAAAGTTACGACTTTTTCATAGTGACACAAATAAATACACACTAAATACATCTCACTATACTTCATTGGAACTGCATTACTTATGCAAAGTCCAAGTTAAGCCATAATCCGATTGAAAGATTTCATTATCTAAAATGTCAAACAAAAAACGATTTGGCTTAGGTACAGTTGCCGCAAGTTCGTACAAACGCATTTCTTATTCCACATTCACTGTTCCTGAACCCGCATGGCGAAAACCGCTGGATCGGCTACAAGCGAAGCGTTAACACACATCTTGTTGTTTGTCATAAAATTCAACTAAATTAATTATTTTATTAACATGAAGACTTGCCAATGTAGTGATTATATACTATTTGGACTTGCCTTTAAAAAATTCAACCTCTTTCCAGTTTATTACGTGTGTGTGTGTCTTGTAAACCACGCTATTATTAGTGATGTGCATGAGATTTTAGATGTGACCGTAATTAAAACTTAATCATGTTGTTTATAATGTGTTATTTCAGTTAGCTAAGGTAAAAAATAAAAAAAGCGGCCAAGTGCGTGTCGGACCACGCACAACGAGGGTTCCGTACCTATTAAAAAGGTCGTATCGTTACTGAAATCTTATGGCACTTACGTTCTTTTCTTTAAGGAAGGCAGTTTTTTAGAAATATCTCAAAAACCTTTGAACCGATCTTGTTCAAAATAATTTTCGGCAAAGGGCATGATTTTTTTCATATTTTTAAAATACACGGTTCAAAAATTAGAGGGGGGGGGACACAATTTTAGTGACTTTCGAGGCAATTATCTCCGACTCCATTCACTCAATCAAAAAAAATGCTGAGAAACCTTATATTGGGCGTGGGCATTATATACCCGTGGGCTTGCAATGAAAAAAAATTGTTGACTTTCAGTTTTATGTATGGAGTACACCCCTAAAAAAATTTTTTTAGAGGTGCACCCTAAAAATTTTTTTTTTTTGTAGTTTAATTACAAAACTATGTAGCGGTTAACAAAATACACCTATCCTCAAAATTTTATTTAAATACTCCTTATAGTTTTCGAGTAAAATGCCTGTGACATACGGACAGACAGACAGACAGACAGACAGACATGACGAATCTATAAGGGTTCCGTTTTTTGCCATTTGGCTACGGAACCCTAAAAATACCCCTAGCTTTTAATTTTTTACAAGCTTTTACTTAGTTTCACCTGTCCCGATGTCTGTCTGTCTGTAATCAAATCTTGCAAGTTAAATTTGACCCACTTCCCGGTGACCGATTGAGCTGAAATTTAGGGTATAAGTATAGTTTGGATGACAATTCAATATTATGGTACCAACGAGCTGATCTGATGATGGAAACGGAAGGTGGTCATGGGAATTCAGTACTTAACCGACGTAACCCCGGTGAGTTTGGGCTCGTTAGAATCGTCTCAATGAGTAGTTGATGATGGTATACAGAAAAGTACAGTCGGCAATAAAAGCTTATACCAAAAATGAAATTTTTGACAGAAGCTTGTTTAAATCGTCAAACAACAAGATATGTAGTCAAGCAAGATACACAATACTAGAAAATTATTTCATTTTGTTTCCTTATTCAGCCAATATATTGGATTTTCCTTACCTTGGTTATAGCCATAAATGTACCATTTAGTAATCTCTTCATATTTAGGATAACTTTGCTATGCTAAGTACTTATATATAATCTTCCAATTTACAATATTAGCATTGCTACATGGCTGGTAGTGGCAAGAAATCCAATATCTTGTAATTACATCGTATTAGTTACCTACTAGTTACTTACACAAGCGATCAACGCGGTAAGTAGATCAAGTTTAGGTGCATAATAAATATAATAATAAATTAAGTAGCCATCTTGTTAGTTTGTATTAAAGTGTTGTAAGTTTTTTGATATAAATTACACAGTTCAAGGTTTTAAGACTAGTCTAAATAAATACCTAATTAAATTATTTTCTAGTGTATAAATAGTAGTAGGTATCCTAATCCCAATACATTTCCTGCGGCAGTGGGCTTGGAGATAAATCACTATTTTTAAACACTTTCACTTCATTTCATTGAACATTTACAAAATAATGTATAAAAGTGTAAGTTTATTAATTAAAAAAACCGGGCAAGTGCGAGTCGGACTCGCCCACTGAGGGTTCCGTACTTATTCAGAAATGTATAGTTTTCAGATTTATTTTTCCCTGTACTTGAGTATAAGACGATATTACTTGCCAACTAAGCCAACGGAAAGTACTCTATAAATTTTGATTCCCTTGAGAGTATCGAAATATAAGTTTTTTGGGGCATAAACGGCTGTATCTTTTTTTACGTTAACTTAGAAGTTTGTTTTTTTTTCACAGTATATGGTATTATTCCAACTCGATACCTTCACGCGTTCGTAGATAAGCGATCTTGACAGAAAGACAGACAGACAGACAACAAAGTGATCCTACAAGGGTTCCGTTTTTTTCCTTTTGAGGTACGGAACCCTAAAAAGGTAATTTTTACAGTGTAAGCATCCTGCCGAGATTTAAATAAAAACAATCCTGTTAATTTAAGAAGTACCTTTCTGTGGCGCATATGTATTTAATCGGGAATACAGAATGTCTCGCGGGTATGCTGTGCGACATTAACGAGAAGGAGCTCATAATCTTGAACTTTAAAGGATATTTTCCTCCAATCATTTATTTGATTAACCTTCACCGCACAAAAGTACTCATACAAAAGACGGACTTGATGCCGTAAGCATTACCTTTGGGCAAAGCAGGCAAATTGTGGAATTGAGTCATTGTTTTACTGCAATCAATTGATTAGAAAAAGTATTGCATTTAAAAAAAAAAAGTCTTACCTCACTAGGGAATGAAATTTTTCATATACTTACGCAGTAGTAACCATTTATCCAGCATGGGCCGGCCACACGACTCTAATGAAAAAAATGGGTTTTTCAACACATTTGCTCGTAACGTACCTCTTATTATGTCGCTTTTAGGCTCATAATCCTGGTATTAAACACGCGTGTTTATACACTCGTGTATTATGGTTATATCCCGATTAAGTCACGTTGGCACCTTGCAGCAAGATGTATGCATGAACACGGTGCGTTCTTAAACTAACCGGGTTATACAGAATGTACAGGGTTTTTTTGTCTCGGCAAATTGATTTTTACTCGACTATTCAAATTAAATCCTTTTTGTTAATTAATAGATTATTTCTTTTTGGATATGATATAGAAACGTTTAATTTAGTAAAACTATTCATTTTTGATAACATTTTACACAAATTAATAAAGATAATAAAACGAAAATATTTATTTTATATTGTATTGGCTGTTTAGAGATTTCATCTAAGTCTGGCTTAACACATGCGCGCACAATGCGCAAACTTCACGAAAAAAAACTGTTGCGCGCAATTATATTTATAGGTTATTTCACAAATATTGTAAACATTGTTAATGCGTGTTTGGTTATTATCTAAAATGTTGACTCGTGGTGACTAGAAAAGGGATAAATAAAATGGACGCCACAGGAAATTATTGGCGATGTACAATATGTGAGTAAAAACCTGTTGCCATCACTAAGTAAAGAAAATAACTTGGCAGGCCTATAAAATGTTCATCTCGCGTGAACAATTGCGCCTCTGATGTAATTATCAATATACCTCACTTGTATCACAATGTAGTCAAGCCGAATATCACGCAAACGCATCCCCGAATTGAAAAATGGCTTTTTAAGCCCATCTTTTTTTTTTAAAGCTATCTAACGATACCCCACTAAGAATAAATATTACATACCCACTTTATGTGTAGAGAAAGAAAAATTAAAATAAAATAAAAACTACTAATTTATCGGCGAAGTTGATTTAAATACTCATGCCGAATTACAGATTTCTAGTAGTAACGGTCACTTCCTTGTTGACTACGAGACCCTAAAAACCCGGACAACTGGAAAAATGTGAACGTTTAACATTAAAAAACAAAGAAAGGTAAGTACACCGTTCAATTTGTGACTAAGTTTCTTGGTGGTTTATTGAGTTTGGAAACCGGTGAGGCAAGGATTTTTTTATTACCTTATAAATAGTAGATTACTGCAGAGGCCGTGAAGTAAGGGATTGCTGGACGAGATTGGTACGAATACAACGAGTCCAGCAATCCCTGTTCCGGCCGAGGATTGTATAGTACTTTTCTCAAACGATGTGAGGATATATTAAAATTAAAATAAATACTAGGTAATCAATTAAATAATAGGTAATTTGCGCCTTTTTTATTTTTTAAACAAGACATTTTAACAAGCCGTTTTGCACCATGTTTAACCGCACATAAAGTATAGTACCATAGATTTTTTTTATTTTTTTTATGAAGCAAGTATGCTTACAGTGTCTAGTGGTGGTTGGCAGTATGTAAAATTTCCTTTGTCAGTTTAATATTAGTAAGCAAATTTAAAAAGTTAGAGTAGCGGACAATAATGGTTTTACTTAGGGTTTTCATACATTACTTCTTGGCGTAAGGCCAAGAAGTAATGTAGGGAGCCATATATAAGAAACTTCACGTCTTCATTTCGTGATATTAACGCGTACATTTCCGAGCATGTTTGAGAAAAATATATTTATAGAGCAAAATCCCATCCATAATATTTTGTGTATCCATAATAGTACTTTGGGACAGCCTGTATAAATTTAAAACACGAGTGTGGTAATATTATAATATTTATAATATACGCGAGTTTATCCGATTATGAGCCTGAAAGCGACGAAGTACTTAAGCGCCATGTTACTAGCAAGTCTGTAGAAAAGATGTAAAAATGTTTACATATGAATTTGTTATTAGGTACCTCTCGACTTGGTTAGCACATTTCTTTTACAAATTAGCATTGTTAATCTGAGCTATAACCACGAACATCGAAAGTCGAAGTTCGGGTATTTCCATCTCTATCGCACTTACATTACTCGAGTGACAGGGATGCATGTATACGAACTTCGAGTTTCGATTTTCGTCATTTTAGGATTCGGTACTTCCGATGGAAAATTGAACAGTCACTGTAACAGGCAATGTTCTAGAACTTACATACATACAAACGCCAACACAGTTCCATCAGACCATTCTGTATTTATATAGAACCTTATTACACTCATAAAGTGCACGGATGGTCAGTTAGCTGTGTTGTCGATAGTACATACATACATTCACGCCTTTATCCCTAAAAGGGGTAGGCACAGCACATGAAACTCCAGTACCACTTTTAGTATAAATGTGAAGCGTGAATGTGTTCTAGATAGAACTTAAATAAACAAGTGCGTGTCGGGCCACACGCAGTGTAGGGTTCCGTAGTTGCCTGTCTGTCTTAGTTACATCGACGTGCGGTGCGGTTGCGTCGGCCGAATTTGTACGAAAATTGGCCTATTCAAGTACACATTAAGTTGGTCGACTATTACTCGGTAACTACTTATACCTACCTGTCCGTGATAGTTTTGCTTTTAAATTAATTATATGTACTACTACCACGAATTTTTTCACATCCCCAGTAGTAGCCATTTAGCCGGCAGGGGGGGGAAACGTGACTCGAACAAAAATTTGGGCTTTGAAGCCCAATATCTTGCAAACTGATTACTGATTTGAAAAATAGTTTTATAAAACCCTTAATATTTTTGAACGAGCTATCCAACGATACCCCACACCATGGGTTTAACGAGAAAAAAAAAATACACCCCCGCTTTAGGTGTAGGTATACCTCCCCTACCTAAAAAAAAGTTTTTTCAAGATTGTCTTGTACTGTTTTGTCGGCGTGATTGATTTATATACCTATGCCGAATTACAGTTTTCTAGTAGTAATGGTTACTGAGCTAAGCCGAAGACGGACAGACAGACAGACGGACGGACATGGCGTAACTATAAGGGTTCCTTGTTGACTACGGAACCCTAAAAATAAATAAATAGTAGGGGACAATCTTACACAAATGGAACTAGCCCCACTGTAAGCTCAATAAGGTTTGTGTTATGGGTACTAGATGACGAAATATTTAATAGATATACATAGAAAACATAGCTACGAGACTCCATAAAAAATATTCAGGCTCACGGGCTTAGCCAACTTAAATGCTCCCGTATTACATTAACCTGAATATGAGTGACATTATAATATGCATATTTTTGTTGTTTCATTTCCATAAACCCCCTTCGATATTTAAACTTGGCTGCAGCCGTGTTCAGGCTCCTCACACATCACACATTTTTGCACCTATATTTGCCCTTACCGGGACTCCAACACAAGACCTCCAGCTTCGTAGGCAGCGTCCCCAGCCAGCTACCCCCTAGGCTTACTAGTCGTCGTACTTACTATGTAACAAAACAACCTACATAACACACACATACATTCGCAAGGATCTGCCACATACGACTCAAAAGAAGTCGCGATGCGACAAGGTGGAGGAAAAGAAGAAGCCTACTTGTCGGAATCTGTGCGGTACCGCCCCGACTGGACCAAATCACCTGCTGCGTCCTGCTACACCTTCGACGCAGCTGTACGTGTCCCGGGTGCACTACACTACGAAGGCAGAGGAAGTAGTGGAGTATGTGCGCGTGAAGACCGGATTCATTCTGAGGGTCGTGAGGTTGGAGTCTCGCCATGATGTGAATTTTAATTCCTTTGTGGTCAGAGTTCCAACAGACCATCTGTCGACCTTCACTAAGGAAGAATTTTGGCCGAAGGGATTCAAGTTCCGACGTTTTCGCGGTCGGTTACCTGACACCACGAAATTGCGCAACACATCGCAGTAATTTTGTGTTTTGTAGTTATTAATAAGTTTATATTGATATGTATGTTAGTCTTTAAGGTATTTGTAATATGGGCCTTGTTGCCTGATTTAAATAAATAAATATTAAATAACTTTCAGCTATGAATTTATGTGTAGGTACTATTTGTGTGAAAACGTACATCACTAATAGGGTTGTAGACTCATAGTAAAATTGATGACCCAGTGTTGCTAAGTGGATAGTAAACCATCAAATTATTGAAATAATGTATACATTATTTCAATAATTTGATGGTTTATTTATAAATTAAAAAATATTAAAATCATAAAAAGACCTTCGAAGTTTAGAAAAAATATGCATGTTTTATCATGATACATAGATTAAATTTAAAGCTACCAATAGAATCCTAACGCTTTTATAGAAACAAATTTGAATGACAACTATGGACCTAAACGCAGTATTTTGCGACCGAAACAGCATTTTACTTGATTTTCCATACAACGATTAGTAGAAAAAGCGTAACTGTGACGTCATACTTTTATGTCAATTAGTATGGCTGCAGCCAGCGAAGTCCGTCGGTAACTAAATTTGGGTATTTATGTTCTTTAATTGTAGTTGCTCGGATGCAAACATTTGTTCCTCTCCAAAAAATGGTTCGAATGGCATCGTAAAAAATCTTAACTCACACCCCCCATTGGCACGTCGATCAGAATAGAGCAATAAATTCCAAAACGATTCCGACTCAATACGTCTTGTCAAGAAAACCGGATTCAAAATCACTTTTTAACCATAATTTCAATTTGTAATGCTACGTTACGTATACTCATATTATAAAGAGGAAGTGGAAGTGCCTGTAAGATTGTAGCTATTTAAGTTTGTTTGTTTGCATATAATGAATGGGTAATCCCCGGACCGCAACTACTTAGGGGCTGTCCATATATTACGTCATTTCAAAATAGGGGGCCGGATTTTATCAAGGAATTAAGCGGATGCAAAAATCGACAAAAAAACGATGATGGACAAGCCCTTATCGGATTTAAAACAATCTTTTACCTGTCTTTTTGGATGCTCATAGGCTTTTTTACCCCGCGGGTTTATTTGCGTTCTCAATACGCGGGCGAAGCCATCCAGCTAGTTTAATAATAATAATTATTATTATTATTCAGACACCTTGCGCACACGGCCGCAGAATCAAAAGCTATAATTAAGCATACCTACTCCATTTCGTCCTTGCGATGAAAGGCGTGCATTCCAGGATATTTAAAACAAAAGCACAGCACGCTGCAGCGCCCGCCTCCTGTGATTGGCCGAAACGCGCGACCTTGACCCGCCGAGCGCGGGCGCAGCGAAAGTGAAATGAAAACGGCTGACAAAAGATCTACATTCTATACATATTTATAAAGCAAGGATGTCTGTAACCTGTTTAAGATGATAATGAGTTAATATTTAGAATGTAATACGTTTCCATTAACTGTAGGTATTGGTTTCGGAGTTGCCTGAAACCACGACACAGAGGCCTATTTATATGAAAACATCGTTTAAGCTAGGCAAAGCCGCCTAAAGTGTCGAAATGATGACATGAATTTGTCCATATCAATTTCAGTTATGTTTTTTAATCAAATCAAGAAATCCTTTAAACAGCCGTTGAAACAAAAACAAATGACGAAAAACCCAATACGGATACCTTGCGTAAACGAGCGGGCACACTAGTCCGGGTATAAAGATATCCGCATGAGTTCACCTGTAGGTACCTACCCAGTACATTCAACACATTCGTACGTCCACTGTCCAGAGTCAGAATTACAATGGAGGGTTTCATCATGTGCCTAAGAACCACAGACAAACCGAAGATCTTATCAAACTTATGCAAGCTTTATCAACAGTCATTCGCATAACAGCAGGCAATAGCATTCATGACACACCTAGTCAATTGAAATGTAATTTTTGTAAAGCATTTGAAAGTAGCTTTGTTGAGCTACATTGGTTTTACATTATACGAGTAGGTATTACATTTCTTCACTGACTCGTGCCGCATTCAAATAGTTATTTACGATACAAGTGCCGAAAATAGGAATTTCGCAACGAGTGGTGATAAATTAAAACACGACCGAAGGGAGTGTTTTAAATCGACACGAGTTGCGAATTACCTATTCGCACGTGTATCGTACAACGTTTTACTGTACATATGGCTCTTTAAAGTTTCGACATATGCACGAAAAGTGCTCTTTTCCGCACTAGTACAACAGTATGTACCGTAAAATATATTTCCGTGGTTTCTAGATAGGCACAGGCAAGTGCAAATATGTCCCATGACCCTTAATATCGGCGGATTGAGGTGATTCGGCACATATTTATGAGAGGATTAAATCGATACCTACATATTTTTGCACTTGACTGTACATACTAGCATCATTATTTTCTAAATATTCAACTAGAACCGATTCTATACTACGTACTCATATACTGGTAGGCTCTAACGTATTGAAGTTGGATGCGAGACGAATCAGATGCACACCTTAGCGCGAGCCAAACGCCACTGAAGCTCAAACAGAATATAAATTAGATATCAATTGTAATGAGTGTCGTTGAATAAAACAGCACTTTCAAAGAGAAATATCGATCGTCTCTACCGATAACCATAAAAAATGTAACATAATCATTAGTAGCACGAACTGGACAAAGCTGGGCCGCGCAAGGCCGCCGAAGTCCGGTTGTGCGTCTGTCCGTGCGTCAACGCGATATCTAATAATACCATAATTGTTTTAACTGCAATAGGATATAGTATTGGTTGGTAGGATTAGCGCGAAATATATTTACGCGTGACCGTTCCGGTTATGGTTCTGAAAGGTCTACATAAAGGTTTTTGGTTTACAATAAAATAGCTACAGGCAAGATATAAACTAAATATAGATTTATTAATTTTGGTTTTAGGTTGTCAACAGCATTAAAAGTTCATGCGGGTATCACCGCTGCTTGGTAACTTCTTGCAGCGAGCTTGCGGGTTTTTCTCTGTGTATATTTATAAACATACGAAAGCTTAAATAAATAATACCTCGTTGTTCATAACGAAACTAATACTTAAAATACTTATATTAACCCGAATCCTTGCCAGCATGACGCTTGTGAGAAACGAGTGCTTTTCGTCGTCTGTCTGTGTCTCTATTCGACACGCACAACATTGGTCAATATAGTGATATAATATGTAGGTCACTTTACTTTGCATCGTCGATAATGCCTAAAGATACCTAATTATTAATGAACGAACTTATAAAAGCCTGAATCTCATTCAGCCCCGATGATAATCCTTAATGTCTTATATACTTACATGAAACTAGTACAAAAAGCTTCAGCTATATAAAGTACTCAACACGTGAAACAGTATAATGACCACTGTCACGACACGATAAATTCTTATTCGATTCGGCACAACACGAGGCGTGGGAAACGCACTCGACCGCGAATTTGATAGTCATTAAGACATTGATTGGATTTGATTTAAAACGTGAACAAAGGAAAAGCGTTTCAGGGAGCGAGCAAAAGTCCGTAAGAACATAATTTAGGCTCGGTTGTTTCAAGTCGTCGGTAAGCGTAAGTTACTTCCGTATAAATCTGTTTGTATGGGAAATTTGACAGTTCTGAGCTACGAGATAATAGCTGCCATCGCCATAGTTGACGTTTACCGATCTGGGGGCCTAGACAAGGTTACAATCGACAAGCGCTAACGCCAATAGAAACTTATATATAAAATCTATGGGAATGACAGATGTTAACGAAAAGTGTTTCGTCGGTATCTGTCCTTTCCCTACATTTTATTCGTTTCTATTGGCGTTAGCGCTTGTCGATTGTAACCTTGTCTACGGCCCCAGTAAAGTGTGGTCGATGCAACCCTCGCTTAATAGCTAATTCAGTAGGTAGCCTTTTTTGAGACTATTGGTACCTAGTAGCCATTTTCCAAATAGGAACTAGTAATATGTAACGGATCTGCATTTCCACATCGTGGGATGATATTTTAGGAGAAATTTCACCGACAGTTAACCGAGTTCGAAAAAGGAGGAGGCTTACAATAAGAATGTACATCGCGTAATGTAGCAACGAAAGTCCTGGAATATATTCGCACATTATGTATGCTATTTGCATTTTATGTACTGTCCCGTGTGTTCCTTGTCGGAAAGCATTATTCTGATAGAGTTAGAATTCGTTAGAGAGAGGAGTCATGTATTACTCTATTAAGCCTTGGTTCCCACTATGTCGTCTGTCGGGACGATTTTTTATAGTGTGTCGTAGTGGTCGAACATTTTATATGAAGCTGTTCACACTTGTCGGACACCAATTTGTATGAGGCGACGACACACGATAAAAACCGGCAAGAGCGTGTCGGGCCACGCTCAGTGCAGGGTTCCGTAGTTTTTGAATTTTTTTTCAAAAACTATTCAACCTTTCAAGTTCAAAATAATTTTCCTAGAAAGTTTTTATAAAGTTCTACTTTTGAGATTTGTTTCATATTTTGAAAACTTATGGTTCAAACAAAAAAAACACTCCCCACGTTACGTATGGGGGAGGTACCCTAATAAAATAAAATAAAACGCTTTTTATTTTACCAATTTGTTGGCGTGATTGAGATACATATTAGCACCAAATTTCAGCTTTCTAGTGCTAACGGTTACTGAGATTATCCGCGGACGGACGGACAGACAAAGCGAAACTATAAGGGTTCCTAGTCGACTACAGAACCCTTAAAAATCGTCCTGATAGACGACATAGTGGGAACGGGGGGTTACACGTGAAACAAAGCAAGATAGTAATTAACTGGCACCTTATAAGCCCTATCTAACGACTACCGAACCACCTTTTTAAAGCTACCTATGTTACTTATGTTACGACATATGGTTTAAAATTACGTAAAATGATACTATTTCCGATCAAGGCCAAGTGGTTGAAAATTGACTTGTCACTTTGTACACGACAGTAATAGGCCCTAGCAAAAAAAGACACTTACTTTTTATAATAATAGCACGGCGCATAATACTTAAAATTTCACAGCTGTGTCAAAGATATTGTTACATTTAGGTACATTGCAACGAGCTAGGTAGTGTATTAGCAATGGTCAGTGGTCCGAAATAGACTTGGACCTTTCTGCCACTTTTACTTTGTTTCTGACACAAATCACTATTATTGTTCATTTGCACAACATGAGGCTGATTGATTAATGTCGGCGATAAACACCCGTGATCGGCCGAGTAGGTAGTAGGTATATATTGATTATTCAGCCAGCAGATTGTTACGTTCAAAATCCGAGACGATAGCTTAGCCGCAAGCAGAATCATAAGTGAATTTATCCCTCATAGAGTATACTTCTTAAGAAAGTTATATTAAACCTTATGTATTAGAGAATAAGTTTCCATTAAAATGCATGTTCAAGCTTGTAAATGGTTAATATGAAGCAAAGTTGCTACAACTGCATTTCGGTCGTTCCAGATGTGTCAAGGACCATTTTGTACAAATACTCTTTTTGTAATGTTCATATACGAACTACCTAATACTCGTACGCCTACTTTGTGTTAACGACGATTTCATACAATAGAATGATACTATTTAATTAGGTACTTATGTATTTAATAAAATGCCATGTCGGAAACAGCTCGTGTCAATCCGAAAATGAAAACCACAATGTGACATAAAATATTCATTACAATAAAAAATCTATATCCAGTACTGTTAAGGGCAAGAAGCTAAATAGTATTGTACTAACTGAGGTACTTACATGCCAGAAGGTCCGTCATCATCATCATTTTCAGACCGTAAGTAATCAATCGTCCACTTTTATCCCTCGCTCGTCACTCACAATACGAGTACATCTCCGTTGAACTGGACACCTCATTCTTTCTGTCAGATGCTTACAACTATGGTGTTTTGTTTACCAATACAAGTGTCAAAACGTAAAATTACATCAACGAACGATGCGTCAAAATGTCAAAAAATCTAGCGGCTTATAAAAATACTAGTGCTATTTTATTACACCGCACGGTATTTTATTCGATGAATATTTTTAGGTAGGTAATACTCGTTTTAGCAAGTTTTGGAACCCTAAAAACGTATTAAACGTTGTTGGGCATTCAGACTGCCCTCCCGTAAAAAATGCCTAATCAGTAATCATGCAGACCCCATAGACGTAAAACATAGTGGTTATATTCTCTTTGCAATAGAGCTTATGTCACATGGCCTTTGACACATCACCTCATGACATCCAAAATGGACCACCTACAACACAGTCCAACCGGAACCCAACAATTAATGGATAAAAATTAAAAATGGTGTATACCATGCATAACCCTTACTCACCATAATGTTTCGATCGCTCCAGAAACTCGGATAAAATGTTAGTCGCGGTGGTAAGTGTTAATTTTTGTACAGTAGGTAGGGTCATTTCGCCGGTTAGCGACCACCTAATTTCATGTGCCGGTGGGCGACCACTTAAGCTGAGTTGGTGAACTTAAAGGATATTTTCTCGGTTTTTTAGTAGATTTCTATTCTAAAACAAGAAAAAAATGCATGTACATGTAATTGTCTCAATAGGATGTGTAGAATTGATGTTATCTTCAATAGAAAAAACCTTCTCCTTCAGGTGGTCGCTAACCGAAGGTGGTCGCGTAACCAGCGTACAGCGTATTGTATACAGCTAACAATAAATAGACTAGCGGTTAGTATAAGGGTATTTTAGGAAGTGCTGTGCCCAGCAGTGGGACGTATGTTTGGGAAAATTTGCCTCACTAACTGTTTACTATGTCTTGAATTGCATGGCATGGTCTCGAACTTCTGTAAGCTATCTTGAGAACTTTTATAAGGGCTTTCGGAAATCAATGTACCTATCGTATGACATTTTATCCTAATTTTAGTGTTATCTCGGTTGTATCCTGAAGAATGTCTGGAAACGTCCCAAGAATTAGCGTAGGCCATCTTATTATCCGAATCAGTGGGGAAACTAGATTTTTTTAAATATTCATCTAGTGCCTACCTATAACACAAGCCTTATTGTCGATAGCTCTATAAGTTAATGTGTGTGAGTAGTGTGACCAAATATAGATTTGTGTAAGGTTCTCCCCTAATGTATTTATTGTTTTGAATCTCGCAAAAGTTTGACTCATTTTATAAATCCTTAGGAATACTCGTATTTTATCTACCTCTCATGCAACGAGTAAGAGTACGAAGTATAAATGTAATCAAACTAAATAAGTATTATATAAGTAGGTAATACGTTTTAGTCATTTCACCTGCTTATTTTCAGGTTCCGTGCCAGACAGGTAAAAATGGAACCCTTATTGATTTATGTTTTTAAACTTTAGTGCACAAATTTATATTATAGTAGATTACTGCAGAGGCCGTGAAGTAACGAGTTTGGGGTAGACGGCCGAGTCGTAGACGAGGCCGGATACAACGAGTCCAGCAATCCCTGTTTCGGCCGAGGATTGTATAGTGCTTTTCTCAAACGATGTGAGGAAATATTAAAATTAAAATAAATACAATGTAATCAATTAAATAATAGGTAATTTGCCGCCTTTTTTATTTTTTAAACATGCAATTTGAACAAGCTGTTCGAGCACCATGTCTAACCGCACATAAGTATAGTACCATAGATTTTTTTTTTTTTTATGTCGCAATTATGCTTACAGAGTCTAGTGGTGGTTGGCAGTATGTAACTTTTCCTTTGTCAGTTTAATATGAGTAAGTAAATTTAAAAAGTTAGAGAAGCGAGTAGTTTGAGATAATATATTTTTCTCAAACATGCTCGGAAATGTACGCGTTAATATTACGAAATGAAGACGTGAAGTTTCTTGTTTATGGCTCCCTACATTACTTCTTGGCCTTACGCCAAGAAGTAATGTATGAAAACCCTAAGTAAAACCATTATTGTCCGCTACTCTAACTTTTTAAATTTGCTTACTAATATTAAACTGACAAAGGAAAATTTACATACTGCCAACCACCACTAGACACTGTAATCATACTTGCTTCATAAAAAAAATAAAAATAATCTATGGTATTATACTTTATGTGCGGTTAAACATGGTGCTCGAACGGCTTGTTCAAATGGCATGTTTAAAAAATAAAAAAGGCGCAAATTACCTATTATTTAATTGATTACCTAGTATTTATTTTAATTTTAATATTTCCTCACATCGTTTGAGAAAATTACTATACAATCCTTGGCCGGAACAGGGATTGCTGGACTCGTTGTATTCGGCCTCGTCTACGAGTCGGCCGCCTACCCCAATCTCGTCCAGCAATCCCTTACTTCACGGCCTCTGCAGTAACCTACTATTTCTCAAACTTGCAATGAAATGTTGACGTGACTTACTTCAAACTAGGTTCGGAAATACAACGTATCCGGTGCGATGAGTGAAGATGATATGTAAAGGAATTTCATACAGCCTTACACACCTAGGCCTGTAAAGCAACCTTCTTTTTTTTTTAAACGGGGGGGGGCGCGGCGGAGGGCGCGGGCCAGCTTAGTGGCGCGGCGGCGGCGGTGCAGGCGGTGCACTTCAGAAACGTATTATTTACTTGTGTTAACTTACGAATAAAACAATACGACTAGCTACTTTTTATTTTCAGTTCATTCCAAGTTTGAGAAAAGCACTACTTATACAAATCTCGGCGAGAAACGGGGTTGCCGGCCGCGTATCCCTATCCGTCTATATCTGCTTGGCCTGCAACCCTTCGTTTCCCGGCCTCTATAGTAATGTACTATAAAGACAAATGCATTTTTTAATTTTTGAGTTGTTTTTATTACATTGAAGTGTTTGTTGAAGTGAAAACTTCTTTAGCGGCGCTGAGCACTTTTTGGGATGGGGAAAAATTGTTAAATACGCGACAGATTTTTGTGACGTCAGATGTGAAGGTCACAAACTTTTATATTTTGCTGCTAGCCGATTCGACTTCATTCAAAACTGAACGCTATTCGTAAGAGTATAATGCCGTTAAACACTTTTTGCAATAGCATATTCTGCAAATACAATTGTAATTTTGTTCACGCGTCCTTCACCGTTTTGCTATTGAGCAAATTCGAATAGTTCGAATTTGGACGTTATTCCTAAAGAGATAAAGCTTTGAAAAATATTTGGCAATGGCATAAAAAAAATGGTATTTTGTTCGCCACCGGCGCGCGGTGGCGGGCGAGCCGGCCCGTCGCACCCAACGCGCCCGCGGCCCGTCCGCCTAAATAATTGATAATTATTTATAAATTTGCGCCAAATTCATTTTTAGGGTGACACCGTAAGATGTCACGTCACCTGATCGAAAAACTGTTACAATGTTATTGAGTTTTCATTTCTGCCGGCACTCCCGGAGTGCAACCCGGTCTTTGTTTTTTTTTGTTTACATAACAGTTTTTTTTTTTTTTTTATTATATTTTTTTTTTCTATGAAAAATTAAGGACCAAAAATTCTAAGTCTAGTAATTAGGTCAAATGTAATATCCAATGAAAAGGCTCCAGGTGCATATAAAAAAAAATACATTAACAAAAATCGATTTATAGAGGAAAATGTTATAAATTACCTCCTCGCTGGCAAGTTCGCCATGTAAGGATGAGCGTATTGAAACAACGGTTCGCATTGGGACTACGATATAATCTGTTACATAGGATGTTTACCTATATAATAGGGTTAGTGTGTGGCAGTGTGAGTGTCACACTACACATTCCTTTCACACCTTACCTCCGAAGTTAACCGAGAGAAGATTTTTCAATTATTTTATAAGATTATATAATAAAAATCACGGTATCTCAACCTAGATTATTTTTCTTTAAATCATCGAAAATAATTTGTCGACTAAGTTTGTAATTTAATCACCGTTATGTGTATTTTTATTCTTCAAATTTCTGAAGTCTGAAAGACCTGGCCATGACGGTAACTTCCAATGCGTTGTTAAGGTTTTTCCAGAATTATTGGGCGGGGAAAAACAGGTATGTTGTATGAAAGTTTGTTCTGAACTGAACCCTCGCGGTGCGTGACTCAGACACACACTTGACCGGATTTTATTATAAAGATCTATACAAATAAAAGTCATGTTAAAGTATTTATTTGTTAAACACAGGAATACAATGCAGCTTGGTATCACTATGTCTTACCCGAAGGAGTCACAAAATATAGTACAAGTAGGCTTATACAGGATGTTCGGGATAAAGATGTAGGAACTTAAGGAGGTGATAGACTGGACTATTAGGAAGAGTTTGAACCTTACATGTCTTAGTCAAATCCGTGATAGTTTTTGAAGTGAAAACTTCTTCAGCGGCGCTGAGCACTTTTTGGGATGGGGAAAAATTGTTAAATACGCGACAGAGTTTTGTGACGTCAGATGTGAAGGAGGTCACTTTTTGCTGCTAGCCGATTCGACTTCATTCAAAACTGAACGCTAATCGTAAGAGTATAAAGCCGTTAAACACTTTTTACAATAGCATATTCTGCAAATAAATTTGTAATTTTAACCAACGCGTCCTTCACCGTTTTGCTGTTGAGTAAATTCGAATAGTTCGAATTTGGGCGTTATTCCTAAAGAGATAAAGCTTAGAAAAATATTTACCAACGGCAAAACAAATTGATATTTTGGTCACCACCGCCGTCTGCTGTTCTTGCAAATTTGAATAGTTCGAATTTAGACGTTATTTCTAAAGAAATAAAGCTTTGAAAAATATTTGCCAATGGCAAAAACAAATTGGTATTATGTTTGCCGCCGCCCGTCGTCGCGCCGACCGACGGGCGAGCCGGCGGCCCGTCGCACCCAACGCACCCGCGGCCCGTCCGCCTAAATAATGTATAATTGTCTATAAATTTGCGTCAAGTTCATTTTTAGGGTGACACCGTAAGATGTCACGTGACCTGATCGAAAAACTGTTACAATGTTATTGAGTTTTCACTTATGCCGGCACTCCCGGAGTGCAACCCGGTCTTTTTTTTTATTTCTTCTGGATGATTAAATATACTACGTCGTCATTAGTATTTTCTTGTAGATTTAAGTAGAACTTCGATAACTCAGCTGAACACTAGCTTCTACACTAGGATCCATTGGGGCTACAGGGATCAAGCGCCCTCCAAAGCATCTTCTTAGACCTTGCATAAAATATAGAATTTGCAGGCTCTAGCTCCCCCACAAACCAAAATCCTGGATCTCACAGCCGCTGAATATTGGGAAGCTCGCACCTACTAAGGCAATTCAATGGAACATAATAATTAATCCAAAGTGATAAAAGCTCAATATAAAGAATTAACCTTTAAGAACAAAGGCAGTTGTCTAAACATGACGAATGGTAGATCGGACGAACGGACAAAAGATAGGTAAGTATTAGCAGGGCCTACAGGTTTGAATGTTCTTATACTCTTACTTATACTTAGTCAGTGGACATGGATTCGTTTCCTTTATACGTGCCGTTTCACAAACTGTCTTTCTAAGGTCGAATTCATCAAAATAGGCAAAGTACGTTTAGCAATTTCGACCAAGCTGGTCGAGGTAGCTAGGGTAAGATTAGTATTTTTCACAATCGTGTTATAATAGAGAGCTTTTTAGTCGAGTACCGTGTTTAGGCCACGAAGCTTGCAGAGTGGCCTAAGTAAGGTACTAGATTAAAAAGCTTGATTATGACACCATTGTGAACAATACTTTTTGTACGAGTTCATTAAAATTAATAATTTAAGTCATTAATACGAGTAAGTATATAAGAAAACTAAATATCGTAAGTACTATATTGTCTGGTTCTACTATTTTAAAGGCTCTTTGACTTTTCGGGTAGCACGGTAAGTGTGGTTTCCTCTGCCATATTAGTTAAAGATGTTTCGTCACTGTCACTACTCATTTTCTTAGTTTTTATTTGAACTTTTTATGTTTAGCTTTGAAAAGAAAAGTTATCACATCACACCATTGGCGTCCGTAATGTTGCAGTTCTGTGCTGTGATTGTCTAAATACTAGCCAATCACAAAGCGTAGATTTTTTATTTTTTTTATACCCGGGATACAGCAGCAAGTTCAAGTAGATTTTTGACAGATGACGCGATGCTGCTACGTTCCGAAACGCCATAGATTGGCAATCTTGTGTCGGATCGAGTCTCCTTAAACAAGGACTCATATTATTGAAATACGAAGTTATAATTTCAATATTTTTTCGGTGGTGTAGAGCGTATTGAAAAAGTTATTTCGGTTGTTTCGGAAGGAACATAGACTATTCAACGATGCAAAGAGGGACGTTGCAGTATTCTCTATGACATCTTAATACACAGATTTACAATCGTTATATAATGTATGCTTTTTTTTTTTTTTTCTTTTTTTTTTTTATGATATAGGAGGCAAACGAGCAGACGGATCACCTGATGGTAAGCGATTACCGCCGCCCATGGACACTTGCAACACCAGAGGTGTTGTGAGTGCGTTGCCGGCCTTTAAGATGGGAGTACGCTCTTTTCTTGAAGGTTTGAAGGTCGTATCGGTCCGGAAATACCGCAGGCGACAATCCATTCCACAGTTTAGCTGTGCGAGGCAGGAAGTTTCTGGAGAAGCGCACAGTTGAGGACTGCCAACCATCTAAGTGGTGAGTGGTGGTGGTTTTCAGGCGAGTACCACGTTTAGGCCACGAAGCTTGCTGAGTGGCCCAATTAAGGTACAAGACTTCAAAAGCTAATTATATAACTATTGTATACAATACTTTTTCTAAGAGTCAACTGAACTAATTAAACAAACTTGGTATCTATTGAAAACGAAGTACAACCAACGGCTTTTTCTTTTTTGTGCGTTGATGTCTATTACCTTTTGACTTTCTCGTGATGGCGTCCTATTGGTCAAATACATTATAGTTCAGTAAAGGCGCCACGTGATTGGTCCATTTCATTTTAGTTGTCTCAACAGTTATGAAATGTTGAGTTGGGAGCTCCATAGTAAAAAGTATTATGTGATTTAAGTTTGGTGTACGAAGTCTTAATTCAAACATTAAGGTCGACGAGTATAAAAAAGTATTTATCGATACTCTGATAGATAGACAAAAGTGTAGGTGTAGGAGACAATTCAATCATGATCTTGATCAGCCACTCAACTACATATCGAGGGCTTCATGCTAAAGAGGCGTATAAGCAATAATAGGGTTCTTAACGCCTTGCGGTTGCTTATACGCCCCTTTAGCATGAAGCCCTCGATATATTATAATAAAGTAACTCAAGGTTGCCACACAATTTGAGTTCAATTTGTAGAAGTAGGGCACAGCGGAATACCATCTCTCTCTATGTAGGGTATAAGGGGGCCTAGAGGCGTACCTCCTTACGGTAGACTGCTGCCCGAATAATAATAGTCATCAGTAGGTATTTAAAGTCGAGTTCCTGTCAGTAAGATCCCTATAGAAATGTGCTGACGTAAATGCTCATAACTAACTATGGTCATAATAAGGAACTTGAAAGAACTTGATAGAAAAGAAAAAACCCGATTTTTTAATGTTGTGAGGCGCATAAGCAACGACCGCGTACGCAGCGGGCCGTACACATGTTTGTTTGTATGTACAAAGTTGACAATATAGATTTCAAACAAAAAAATGGGTACAAAAGAGAGCTTATTCGTATATTCTTTATATCTTTTCCAATTAGAAACCCTTGAGCAATAACACCCTGCACTACATTTAAATCGTGCTAGTATAGTCTAACTAAAAACCTCAAAACGCGGTGGTCATCCAAACAGAATCTTTCTGTTGCAAACGAACTATTCTTGTAAGTTGTTTCCGGCTCTAATTTAATTGTTCTCAGTTCTATTGACTACCGCATAAAGTTTCCACGCTTCATAGCTTGTACTCGTAGGTACCTACAATCTCTTAAGCCAATGGTCAACCTTTCTTACTAATTATCACTTGTGACCTTTGGTCAAGGTTCCCGCTCCATTGTTGACCTAATCTGATCAGTGAGAGGTCAGTCGGGTCAACCCCCTGACGTGTTGACTGTCGCAGCTTTTTTTTATCTTAGCCTTGTAGGTTACCTCGCGTATTTCCTAAAAGCGGTTTTAGACCTGGCTAAAAGCAGTGCACTAACTGGGAAGGGGAGATAAACCATCTCGCTCTAATCAGTGAGTGTGAGAGCAGTCAGTGCACTGCATTTAGACAGGTCTAAAGGCAATTTAACTTTAGTTACACTAACAACAGTTCGTCCCCATACTTTCGCATGTGACATAAGAAATAATATATAAGAATATGAAACAGTGATATAAAATGTGACATTTAATATTTCTACAAAATCAATAAATAATTGCGGAATCTTACATTCACGCCTTGATTCTCAAAAGTGGTACGCAGAGCACATTAAACTTATCTTCCAGCGCCACTTTTAGCATAAATGTGGGAATAAATGATAGACAAAATGTGACATTACAATGATAGGTTTGCTAGCCCATCGCCGACAACACACTTCAACCCTGCAATCAATAAATGAGTAGTAGGTAGGGAAGTCCGGGAGAGATGAACCCCATTTTGCTTAGTCTCTTAAAGTTTAAGGTGACCATAGATGTCTCTAGTCAAAATAAGTAAAAAAACCGGCCAAGAGCGGCCACGCTCAGTGTAGGGTTCCGTAGTTTTTCCAAACGACCAAAGACAACTAAGACGATTCGAGCACGACAAATTTTCGACCTAATGTATGGGCGCACCTGCTTCGACCCCATTAAATCAAGAAAAATCTTAACAGCGCCATGTACAATGTGAGCGTTCCGCGTACACCGACATCTATCGGCAAATTAAGTAAACTATTGCGCGCGAGCTTAAAGTATGGAAGATGATTTTTATGGGATAATTCTTTATTGCGTGAACCGATTTTCACCGTTTTTGACTTTATTTGAAAGCACGCCATTTCATTGTGATTTTGTAGAAATTACAGATACAATAAATACCTGCTTATACGGTTAAATTACAAATTTAGTTCAGAAATTATTTTGTATTTTTTTTTCAAAAACTATTCAACCTATCAAGTTCAAAATTATTTTCCTAGAAAGTTTTTATAAAGTTCTACTTTTGAGATTTTTTTCATATTTTTAAAACTTATGATTCAAAAGTTAGAGGGGGGGGACACATTTTTTTTACTTCTGGAGCGATTATCTCCGAAAATATTAACATTATCAAAAAAATATTTTAGCAAACCCCTATTCATTTTTAAATACCTATCCAACAATATATCACACGTTAGGGTTGAAATGAAAAAAAAAACACTCCCCACGTTACATATAGGGGAGGTACCCTAATAAAATAAAATAAATCACTTTTTATTTTACCACTTTGTCGGCGTGATTGATATACATATTAGTACCAAATTTCAGTTTACTAGTGCTAACGGTTACTGAGATTATCCGCGGACGGACGGACAGACAAAGCGAAACTATAAGGGTTCCTAGACTTCCTAGTCGACTACGGAACCCTAAAAAGGAGTTGTTTATTGGATAATATACATAAGTACTTAATTTAAACAAAACCATTTTTGTAAAACACTCTCTCTTACAAATGTAATCAAAATTAAACATTTTTAGGCCGATTTTGGGCATTTAAGACTGTTTTACCAACTTTCATTATTAATGTCTCATTTGAGATCACTTGTATTACAAAACATAACAATTCAACCCATTTATGACATAACTCGTGTACTAAATACCTATAATTGGTCCGTTTAACTAACATTTACTTCGGGCACACATCTTTTGTAGTTATTAAATATTTAAAACATAAATTTATTTCTAACAAAGTAATCAGAGTATACAATATTTATTATCCATTAAAAGGAAATCTCAATCTAGATTTGTGTGCCATTTCAGAAACTTATCTAACAACCTCTCTTCCAAATTTGATAAAGAATGTAAATACCTAGGATTATTATATTTATTATTCAGGGTGAAACCTAAGTCGTAAACAGAACTTTTTGTTTCTATCGCAGTATTTTAAGGCAAATTCATTGCATTAACTCTAGAAGCAAACAATTAAACTTTATTGATAATAATTTCACTCCAACCGGACCGGCACCGATTTTTTCACTCTTATTATTAAATTACAGCTAATAATAATTTTAAATAGCAATAACACCAACCTTATGGTCGCCCTATTCGACAAGACTTGGCATGTAGCTTAAAGTGACAGTTTAACGTAGCAATTAGGGTGACCATGAGAGAGTAGGTAAATTAAAAAATATATATTAACGTATTAACAAACAACGTTTACATATTTTTGCCTGTTGTCACGTCCACATGTTTAAACTAAAGTTAAATGAAATGAAAGTTTATTCACGAGAAAATATGGTACAGTAGTTGTTATAAGTGTAGTTACATTGTTGACCCTTAATGCATTTTGCCTTAAGGCATGTAAAAATAGTTTAATTATGACATGACTACATTCATGTCAACTACGTTCATGTCAACATTAAAATTAAATTAAAATTGCATGCATATATTCTTAATTATAAATGTCAAAATATTAATTTATTAAAATCTAAATTAATTAACTGTCAATTGCCTAAGAACATGCTTGACATAACAACGTTGAAATTTGGCTTTGAAATATAATTATTATTAGATTATAATTTAAATTACAATTCTTAAATGTCAAAAGTGATGTAGGAGCTAAAACTTATCACTAAAATATTCGTCAATTGTGTAAAAACATGTGTTACTTAAAATATTTTTGAATTTAAATTTGAACTCATTATTTGTCAATGTCTTAATTTTATTAAATATTCGTATACACATATTGCACTTTTCCGTTTTATTTTGAGCTTGCATGGGAAGTGTCATATTATTTTGTCTGAGTGGTCTATTTGACATATTATTGAATTGCGGAAAAAGTTCTAAATTCTGTTTTACAAATACAGCTGCCTCATAGATGTACAACCGTTAAACAGTAAGAAACACATATTTCTGTTCACGACTTAGGATTCACCCTGTATATACTACCCTTTATTATTATTTTTCCCGCTTTGTTTGACGCTTATGGAAAAGTGACGTCCCGTCGATATCATATTTAATTGCTGTGCTCCGTAAATATGCCCTAACATTTTGTGTGCCATTTTTGAGTTCTTACGTCATAGATTTCTAGAAGGCCACCAAAGCTTTGTATAAAATGGCATGAATTGCTGATTTTAGCAAATCGAAAAAGGGTATGAATGTTAAATTATAAACATATTATTATTAGAACACAGCGGGAGATATGCACCACTGATCATATCTCCTGCTACTGGAGTGGTCGGGGCACTCGACCACCCTCCTTGCCTTACAAAGATGATGTTTCCTTGAAATTGCTGTAACGGATGATTACAACATTTATACCTAATAAAACCACATTAAATTATCAATGCAATGTGATAAGAAAACAGATCTTACCTTAAAAGTTGTCGAGATAGCATTGTAATGCAAAGAAATCTTATTGTCAACTTTTAACTTGCGAATACTTTTTTCCGCACTCAACGCCGAACCATACTACAGACTACTAATACTAATCCTGCCAACGGCGCCGACAGTGCGAAATTTCATCTTTCTGATTAAATAAAATTAAATATTTGAGGTGGTTCAAGTCTCCTACCTGGTCAAGTCTCCCAGTTTTCCCCTACCTAGTACCTCTGAGTAGTAGGTTTCAGCATATCAGAAATAAAATAAAATAAAGAAACTAGCACTGTCAATTGAACAACCGAGCGAAGCAAAGAAAACGTTTTAGCTTGGAAAAAAACCTTTCGTATATCCCTATGACCGGCTTTCCGGCTGTCTGGCTGTTCCCGTCTTAACTTTTATAAGCAGATTCAATAATTATTTATTATGTATGTATAGATTTTATGGTCGACTCATTTATAGGAAAATTTCCAAACAAATGACTTTTTTTATACCAGACTCGCGACTTTTACAGCTCACATATAGCCACTTATGATAATGAATTAAAATTAACACCAATTCTATTCTAACCAATGAAGATCGTTTCAAGCTCAGACGGTGATTCTTCCTCATGTTTCAAGGTATTTACCCGACTGCCGAAGGAGAGGAGGGTTATGTTTTTCGCGCGTATACATGTATGTATGCATGTATGTATGTCTTATCCTTTGGCACGCCCTGCAGCCTAAACCGTTTCTAGGATTTCGACATACCTATGAGGTGTCGTTGGATTCCTCTTGATCGTATGAGTGACATAAGCTATTATAATATTAGTAAAAAACCGGCCAAGTGCGAGTCGGACTCGCGCACGAAGGGTTCTGTACCATTAACGATAAAAACAGTAAAAAAAAAAAAGTTTGTTGTATGGGAGGCCCCCTTAAATATTTATTTTATTTTGTTTTTAGTATTTGTTGTTATAGCGGAATCAGAAATACATAATTTGTGAAAATTTCAACTGTCTAGCTATCGCGGCTCTTGAGATACAGCATGGAAAAAAACGTTTGTTGAATGGGAGCCCCTGTTAAATATTTATTTTATTTTGTTTTTAGTATTTTTTGTTATAGCGGCAACAGAAATACATCATCTGTGAAAATTTCAACTGTCTAGCTATCGCGGTTCTTGAGATACAGCCTGGTGACAGGCAGACGGACGAACAGCGAAGTCTTAGTAATAGGGTCCCGTTTTGACCCTTTGGGTGCGGAACCCTAAAAACCAGAATATGTTTTTCGAAAAATCTTTTGAATTTACTACGCTACTGACATTTTATTCGCATAATAAAATGTCAGTAGCGTGAATATTTCTGGTAACATAATAATACATAAAATTTGTTTATCTAATGTCAATACCAAGACAACCTATGTTCAAAATATGAAACTGAAAATGTGTAACACTATTTTTTAATTTTTTGATGAAATACCTAATGGCCTAACCTAACCTAAGTTTAAATTACCTATGATCAATACTCCTACGACGAAATAACATTTTGAACGCTTGCGCACACATCCGCGACCCCGCTTCATCTGCGGTCCCACCAATGCTGTTTCAGCGGAACGGCCCCGCCAAGTTCGCAGGGGGTAGGGAGATTGGCGCACCGTTATACCAACATGCCTCTCCCCCCGCGACCCCGCCTCGGGCGCAGAAGATAAGAACGGCGAACCGCAAAACTCCACTCCTCCATCCTAAGCGTTCTTAGCAAAGCCCGCTAGGAGCGCCCTCCTCGGGCCAACCGGCTGCCCAAACGGGATGACCCTGGGTGCCTCTTAGCTTCACCGCGGGTGGCCAGTCCATTGTTACTATTTTTTTTCTTAATCCTGAGTTCCCGGCTATTGTATTATTTTATTGTCATATCATATTCTACCAGTAATGCTCGATTTTTATGAATAACACATGAGGGTAGTTGAACTAAAAAAAAGTTTCTTTGTATTTATTTTATGTAAGTAACGGCTTCGGTCCAGGATTTCGATTGGAAACCGATGTGCGAATTATCAACCTATATATTTATTCTCTAACGTGTAATGGTCATTATCAAATAACAGATGAGGGTAAGTAAGTATACATTTCTTCAACGCATCTTAGGCCACTATTTTTAGGAATATTTACCTGAAGTATATCAACTTTAAGTAAACTTTGATTAGGAAGGTTCTCCATCCGTTGGGTGTTTCCTACATTAGGTATTGCGTCCATTAGGTTATTTAAACTTAAGTAACTATTGCAAACTTCGTACATATTTTTTTTAGGGGAAATGAATGAGTTTAGGTTGGCATGGTTTTTAATATACCTAATATTTAATCCGAAGTATTTTTCTCTGTTTACATTAAAATCAATTAAACGGATTTGCTTTTAGTAGTCCACTACGTTTAAAGGCGAAGTCGTTGCGCAAATAATTATATCACTAGTCCATAAGCGAGTCTTGACGTAAGAAAGAAAGCTATGTCCTTAACCGGGCTTAGCACACGCGTTGAATTGATAAGGTCGGTCTAAGTAGGTACATATGTGTTTAGTGTACTGCAAAAATATCTGCGCATTCATAAATATCTTGACCTGTTGACACTGAATTAACTGCAATGATAATGAGTAACTGTAATTTAAGTAGTCAATGATGTTTTTTTTTTATGCGTTAGTAGCGTAGGTATTTTTTACCATCTATACGTATGTAAGGGTCCATACCTACCTACTATTCCTACTAATATCGGACCCGATTCTACAGTGGCCTCTAAACTTCCTAATTTTATTTAGGTGTCGCTAAAGCACTTTGCTATTCTGTGAGCAGCTGTCATAATCAAATGACAGCGCTAATTTGAATCTGACGTTTCTTATTTTAGGCGGTCTATAGAACTTATTTAGCTGCCTAAATGCTATAAATATGTCGTTTTTAATCTGCCCCTTAAATTATGTCTAAAAATTAGACAATTTAGTTTTAGGCTAGTTAAGCCATGTGCACGTAGAATCGGGACCATCGAATGGCTTAATAGTGGCTTAAGCAGGAATGCTACTTGCATCCCTGAGGGGCTACCGCGAAATGAAAACGAATTTCGTTCGTGTATCTCCGCCTCTATCGCACTTGCCAATTCGAGCGACAGAGAAGGAGATACACAAACGAAGTTCGTTTTCGTTTCGCGGTAGCCTCTCTGAACTAGAGCGCATCACGCCTAAATAGGTAACTTTGCGAATATTTTGGTATTGTGACTCATAAGGCAATTGTTTTATAGTCCTACTAGCTGTCCGGCCCGGTTTCGCACGGATTACCCGTTTTCCCGTAGGAATGAAGTATTTTCCCGCGGTAAAAAGTAGCCTATGTTCATCAGTGATAATGTCGGCTTCTAATGGTAAAATATTTTTTAAATCGGTCCAAATGTTTCGGAGCCTATTCAATACAAACACACAAACAAACAATCAAATCTTCCCGAATCGTTGCGAAAAACGTCCAGTCGTTACTGGGATTTAAATCCAGGACCAACAACTTCGTAGGCAGTGTCGCTAGCAACCTTTCAACAGCAGCGTCAGAAGCTCCGCTTAAGAAGCAAGGCACCCAGCGCTGACCGCATCCTCGACGAAAGTCCGTACATAATATTCGAAACTCGCGCCTTGATCTGTGGCCTTGATTAACAAACAAGTTAGTTAGTAGTGAAGTGGCAGCCAATTGATAAGTTTCCGAACCCATAAATGGATGAATTCACTGACTGCGTCTAGTCTACATTGCTTATGGTTGGAGGACGCTTGAATATTTTTAATATAGCAACATTTAGAAATGTCATATACGTCAAAATGAGAGCAAAACGTCTAATTGCACAATTTTTTCAATTCGGCTTTGTTGCCTCGAATGCAAAAACAGCCGTATTTGGATCAAGTGAAGGTATCTATTGGTAGCTTCAGCATCTAAAGAAAGTGTATGACATCAACAAAAATAGTCAAACAATGTGCAATTCTCACAATCGCGTATGCTTATCGATAGATTTCAAGCAAATGCTTGTTTATTTTTCGTGTAGAATAACTTGTAAATAATAACTAAAGCGTCTTCACTGTGACTCAGATACTATATACTTAGCCACTGGTAAGTAAGCAATTACAAATACTTCTAAGTGATAAAACTATCATATTAAATTAAAGTCTACGTATTCGTTGTATTTTGATTATGAAATTTATGAATTATTGTATATGTACGACATAGGACGCAAGATTTCTTTAGGAAACGTGATTTGTAGTGAATATAATAAGTTACAACCCTCGTCCTGTGTTAATTATGGCCAATTTGCATGCATTATTTTTTTAAGGAAATTGTTTGTAATTTCATGTTCAGCATCAGACATCTAGATCAAGATGTCGATGCCACACAGCAGCTCCAGCACGACGAGTTCTAGCACGAAACGGAAGGAAATTTACAAGTTAGTGTGCCCACATAACCTAGGTAGTTAATTTCTGTTGACCCAGATTGACATTTGCAATACTACTATCAAAAGTAAAATTCATGAATAGAGAAAGAAATTTAGAACAAAATATTGTATATAATGGGACAGTATTCAAGTAAGTTGTAATAGACGGTATAATAGCATAGTAAACTATGCCATATATTGCATTTTCACAAAATAAACTAAATTATAGTTTCATAGTACCAAACATTAGCCAAACCTAAACTGTTTTGAATTGTTTGGCATTGTCTATGTTACCATAATACCACTTACCATTACCATTCCAGATACCAAGCACCATGGCCCCTGTACTCTATGAACTGGTCAGTAAGGCCAGACAAGAGGTTCCGCTTAGCTTTAGGTAGCTTTGTGGAAGAATATAACAATAAGGTATGTATGTATGAATTATAATAGATTCAAACCATATTTAGGTTTGAAGACACATATTCTGGTATAAAAGATGTTACATCACCTGCATGAGAACATAAGTTCTATAAGCATCTTAATCATCTCATCATAACAATAAGTATAGTGAAAAAATAAAGTATGTATATTTGATAGCTGAATTACATTGATAGGCTACAGGTGGACTTTTGTGGTAACTAGATTGTCAAAGTTGACATTGCTGTTGTTTGATATAAATGCTCACTACCTACAAACAGGAGTAACTTATGAACTTGAAAGTTATAATTATAAAATGACTTTCTGTTTTATTATTTCAGGTACAAATCATATCGCTAGACGAGGAGACAAGTGAGTTTGGCCCAAAATCCACATTTGACCACCCGTACCCCACCACAAAGATCATGTGGATACCAGATAGCAAAGGGCAGTACCCAGACCTTCTGGCGACCAGTGGTAAGTTTTATTTGAAATTTATTAATATCAGAAATTGTTGATAGTTTTAGTAGGTACCTAAAAGTTATCTTCTTTACCTTCATTAAAAAAGCTGAGGAATCGGGAAGTTGGTAACTTTCCTGATTCTATTATTGTTATGCCATTTTTTATATTCAGGATTCTATACTGATTTGTGTCACAAGGAAGCAAAATAGTATATTTACTGGGAGGGTGGTGTATTGAATCCTGAACGAAGTGAGGGATACAAGTGTTAACAGTTGAAGATAATTTTGCTACTGAGTGACACATACTATTTTTCACACCGACTATGAAGAAATTTAAAAAGATGCTGTTAAAATTACTTACCAAGTCTTAACAAATTTTCCTAATATTTATTACTAATTTTTAAATACTATTACGAAAAATTCATAAATTTCATATAACATTGTTAAAGTTAAAAATTTAAATATGTTCGTTTTAATCGATTACAATGAAATTACAATTGATTATTAAGATCTATATTTGGATTAATTATTTATTTTAAGATCTGTTTTCAATTGGCGGATTTTGTAAATGCTACATGCCAATAAAATAATTAAAAAAGTAGCTCGAACAGAAGAGTAGCATTTTGATCCCTCTCTTCGTGTAGCAAAACTTACTTTTCAGAATGAAAGATGTGAAAAAGTTACTGTTGCTTACTACGAATCATTTTATTGCTACCTCCAGGTGACTATCTCAGAATATGGCGAGCCGGCGAGCCCTACACCCTCTTTGAGTGTGTCCTTAACAACAATAAGAACTCAGACTTCTGTGCACCGCTCACCTCCTTTGACTGGAACGAGGTTGATCCGAACCTAATTGGGACAAGTAGCATTGACACCACATGCACTATATGGGGGCTGGAGACCGGCCAGGTGCTGGGGAGAGTTAATGAGGTGTCCGGCCATGTGAAGACACAGTTGATAGCTCATGACAAGGTTTGTAGACTTCTACATTATTGATGTGATTTGAGATATTTTTTTTGGTGGAAAATGAAATGAGAAACTTATGAAGAGACTGCCGATTTTTTTAGCAAACTGAATCAATTTGTTTTATTTCATCATAGTACAAGTTTCACAATACGAAGTACAGGGTACAAGTTTCATAATCCTAAGAAAATATTAAGAGTAAATCGTTTAAAAAAGACCGGGTTGCACTCCGGGAGTGCCGGCAGAAGTGAAAACTTGAATATTATCAATAATAAAAAAACCCTACCCCACACCGCCCCGGCCCCAAGCCTCGTCCCGAATCTCTCAGCTTACGAATCTTACGGTCACGTGACCTATCGAAATCTGTGGCGAGTTTAACAATTTATCCCATCCCAAAAAGTGCACAGCGCCGCTAAAGAAGTTTTCACTTCAAAAATTACTGACAGCAGCAACTTACTGACTATACACATTGTACATACGGGTGAGCCTGTAGCTCGTCAGTCGCCAGCTTGGCGTCAACTGCGTCGATCACCCAATCACCTCCTATCGAACACGACTAATCAAAGCCAAAAAATGCATAAGTGTGATTGGCCCTTTAGGGTACACTTTAGTGTATAATATAATCCCTCCAGCTATATAACTTTAAGTACGACGTGATAATTATAATCCTTATAACTGGACATAATATTAATGTAAAAAATGTAGGTTAAGTTTTTGACATGTAAAATTGTGCTTTTATGAATAAAAGATTGAATTGAATTGAATCCATTCTAGATTCAAACTTTCAGCGCCAGGAACCCGCCAGGTGGGTGCTCTTCTCCGCTTTCCTTACACACGGTGTGTTTTAAAAGATATACCTATATAAATATATCTTTTAAAACACACACACACATGCACACGCAACCCTAAACCTAACCTAACTTAACCTTGGCCTAAGACTAAGATTACTGTAATGTATTTAAATAGCTTTAAACTTATATTATATATTTTTACTCTAAACTCCATTTCAAATTACATCATTACTATGACGGCACCATAATCTCCGTTGCTATAGACATCTGAGGATTGGAGACCTGATGACCTGACATACAGGTCTCCTAGTTCAGGCACCAGTCTCCACTGCACAAGTTACATAGCTAACTAATAATGTATTCGATTTAAGATAAGTTTTCTCAATGTACGCCAACACAGCTGACTGACCATCCGTGCACTTTATGTGCATTGTAATAAGGTTCTATATAAATACAGGATGGTCGTGTAATGATGTGTTGCAGGAGGTGTACGACATCGCGTTCAGCCGCGCGGGCGGCGGGCGCGACATGTTCGCGTCGGTGGGCGCCGACGGCTCCGTGCGCATGTTCGACCTCAGACATCTCGAGCACTCCACCATCATATACGAGGTCAATACAAACACCGTTGTCTACTAATTATCCCCGGTTATCCCTTAAGGCCGGTTTACACGTATTAAGTTGTTAAGTAATTAACTACATTTTAACTTAATTTTAAGCGACTTAAAGCGTGTAAACAATTAATTTCGTTATAAGTTTCAAGTTAATATTTAGTGTGCAAGTAAACAAGTAGATTAAAAATTGGACTATTTTTCAGTTAAGTGGGTGGGCGTGTATAACATTTATAACTTGACACGTTTGGACAGATACAATTTTGTTAAATAGTACTTAAGTGTATAAGTTGAGCGTCCATCTCGGGCTAACTAAAGAGCTTAACTAATTCGAACGTGTAAGCGCTTGCTTAAGGGGCTCCCATACGCCAATGACCTTCGATCTGAATCCCTTAGTTTTCTAATGTTTTTTGTAGCTTATTATATTAACAACAACGGCTTTAAGCAATATAGTATCCCATATTTACTTCAAACTTCATTGTTTTCGAGATATTTGGCATCAAAGTTGAACAATTTTACGTCAAAAAACTGGTTTACTGGCCATAACTTTTGTGTTAATTAATAAGATTATAAAAACGCATATCAAATTTATAGGTAAGTTCAGTATGTATGAGTTTCGGGTGTATAAAAGTTTTAATGACGATGAAGTGTCGGGTTTTGTATTTTTACAGACCTCTCTTTAAAAATGGATAATTAATTCTGTATTAACATTTTTCAAGTTATTCGATATCAAAAATGTTAAACAGAAATCAAACTTTCCCATATCTGCTCTTGGAAAGCTAGCTTCAATAAACCGAGGACGAGTGTCGAAATGAAAACTACTAAATTTCGTTGATTTTTGACGGGAGCCCCTTAAAATTAAGTCGCTTAAAATTTAGTTAAAATTTAGTTAACTACTTGACATGTATAAATTAAATAGTGATGTTCATAATTATAACACTAGAAATAAGAATAAATTAGCCATTCCCGGATACCGTCTCTGCAAAGTGAATATGTCGTTTATGGGGAACTGTGTACGATTTTACAATAAGCTACCTTCTGATATACTGAAATTGTCAATGAATAGATTTAAGTTCAGCGTTAAGCGCCATCTTATAGAGAAATCTTATTATACTGTAAAAGAATTTATAGATGACAAAGAAGCATTTATCTGTAAAATAGCTTAAGTTGAGTAGTTAAGTTAAAACATGACGTGTAAAAGAGCTAGCTTAAGCCTATTTACAAATAAATATTTTGATTTGATTTGATTTGACAACTTAATACGTGTGAACCGACCTTTAGACCGGTTATACACGGCGGCTTATTGCAGCAATACAAACGCGCGACTGTCGCGCGACACTAGCCACAGATCGTCTGTATAGATACTGTATCGCTACAAAATTCACCGTGTGTCGGTTCGGTTACACACGATTTTTTTAATTTATGTTAGGGTAATTTCAACGCGTAAAACCATTCCCACCAGTTTTTTTTTTCCGTTTTTTGTGGTTTTTTGCTACTTAGGCACTTTGCCAATGTCAAGTGGGGTACCCACCGGTTAGTTATCTGATGAACTCTGACGTGACGTCTCCTCTTGTGGCAGGCGTCAGACAGCACGTATGTCAGATAAATATAAATCCGGCCATAGAGATATGTTGTACAATCTCCCTATCCAGCTGCGTCCCTGTCCCTTTTTTAAAGCGTTCGTACAAATAAAGGCTTACACATCCTGTAATGATAACAAAAACCGGCCAAGTGCGAGTCGGACTCGCGCACGGAGGGTTCCGTACCATTATCTATAAAAACGGCAAAAATAATCACGTTTGTTGTATGGGAGACATCCATAAATAATTATTTTATTTTGTTTTTAGTATTTGTTCTTATAGCGGCAACAGAAATACGAGTACATCATCTGTGAAAATTTCAACTGTCTAGCTATCGCGGTTCTTGAGATACAGCCTGGTGACAGATAGACGGACGGACAGACAGCGAAGTCTTAGTAATAGGGTCCCGTTTTTACCCTTTGGGTACGGAACCCTAAAAACCATCATGATTGGCCTTATACATTTATGAAAATATGATTGAAGCATTGGCCACGTTAGAGATTCCGACAGCCGCAACCGCATCATAGTGCATTGGCAAGTAAACGTCCGGAGATGAAAGAGGAACTTGTAATGTAGTCCCTTGTAATACGTGTGATTATTGTTCGCAGGACCCGCAGCACACGCCGCTGCTGCGGCTGGCGTGGAACAAGCAGGACCCGAACTACCTGGCGACGGTGGCGATGGACGCGTGCGAGGTGATCATCCTCGACGTGCGCGTGCCGTGCACGCCGGTCGCGCGGCTCAACAACCACCGCGCCTGCGTCAACGGCATCGCTTGGGCGCCGCACAGGCAAGTTACTATAAACATTTGTTTCCGTCATAAAGGTATAATGTACACCAGCGCCATCTCTCTCGCTAATCTGAAACTACCCGCACGTCAAGCACAACTTGCTGACAAGTCGCTTTACGCGCGACTGAGCGTCTCCCGTCTCACTCGCACCATGCAAATTAGAAAGAGGAGGGTAGATCTTTCTCGACTCGCGTCGCGGCGCGGCGTCAGTTGTGCTAGAGTTGTGTGGTTCGATCGGAATGGAGCTGGCGCATAGCTCGCCCATTAGAGTTGTCGTGACGTCTATACATTGTACATCTCTAACCTCAGACATTGCCCGAGTTCTATTAAGACATAACGACAAGAGTTCTGACATGTACACTTTACATTGTAAAGTGTACCTGCAATATATACGATACACGAGTGAGAGGTGAAGTGATTTCTCTATATTCTCATTCTAATCACGATACTGATTCTATTCTGATTTCTTTCTATTCTTACGTATTGGCAGGAATTCTTTTCCCGCCGCGGGTCTCCACAACTCCCCTTATAACCCGGCCCTTTCCTCTCATAACCATTTGGCATATTCTTGGCTATTTCTATTCTGTATATTCCACTTACTGGAATATCCCTTCATCTCTCAACTCATCTTTCTAATAATACACATAAGACACTCACCGGGATCCCCGGCGGTCTTCTTTTCGATTCTATTCTCGTACTTACTCCGTCCTTGCAGTTTTCCTGCTAGGCTACTTATTGGATTCTGGAAATTCTGGAGTCTCCCGCCACGCGAACATTGTTCCGTTGGGAAATTAAAACTTCTCCTCCTACCGTTAAGACAAGATTCGTTAAACCTTCAAATGTTCTTTTTGAGTTGCCAGTTGAATAAATCAAGGCTGTTTGAGTCAAGCATTTACCTGTTTTGTGTGAGGATCGCGTTCGTCGCGACACTCCCGACGGCAAAGAAATTCTTACAGGATCGCTGCCAGCTGGCTGGGCCACAAGGCAATCTTCTCCCTTGCCCTAAGAGCCGCCGTTCTTCTAATTCTTTCTTCCTTCGCATTTTCACTGCCAATTACTTTCATATCTTGTTTGACCACCCTATTTCTGTCATCGATGCCAGTATCCATTTTTTCTATGGGATCGGGGCTATGTGAACCCATCAAGCGATTTTCAAGCGATGCATCTCCTTTTCCTTCTACAACGCTTTCTTCCATCAGTTCTATGGGTTCTTCAACAGGACACACTGGTTCTTCTTCGAGATCCGTAGTTCCTCTAAGTAGGGACGATTCTTCTAGTCTCTGCAATCCTCCATGTTGATAGTTCTCATCCTCTACTTCTAAGAGATATGAATGCGCTATAGAGCGGATGAACTCTTCTTCTTGTACACATACTTTCGCAACTTTGCATCTCCCTTTCTTCCCTGTTCCAAGCTGATGATTTTCCCTACTTTCCAATTCTCTCGGTTCTTAGAGTTTCTTTTGATCTGGAATAGGTCTCCTACACTTGGACTCCGGCTCGCCCGGACTCGAGGTTCTCTATGTGAATGCTGGTACCTTTCTCTTAGGCTGCAAAGGTACTGAACCATGAACATTCTTTTAAATTCGTCAATTGGCCTTTCTATGGACGTTTCGATAGAGATGCATTTTCCATATCTCAGAAAATCTGATGGTTTCGAACCATATTCTATATCCGAACCAACACAGGTCGGACGCGAAGTAGCCACGGCTTCGATTTCCTTGACGACCGTACATAGTTTTGTATCGGTTAAGAGTCGCTTTTGTAGGGTTCTTTCCATACAGTTTTTTACCAAACCGACCAACCGCTCGTAGAACCCTCTATGCCATGGACTAAGCTGTGGAATGAATTTCCACCGTATCTTATTGTCCGCAAAGTACGTGTCCGACAACAACTTTGCCGTTAGTTTAAATTGCAAGGCGTTATCAGAGACGATGAGTTCAGGTCTCTACCGCGCTGCCGCTGACCCGAATTTTCTCATAGCGAGTAAACATTCTTCTGCCGTGAGGTCCCTCACTACTTCCAAGTGTACAGCGCGTACAGCCAGGCTAGTATACAGGCTTATCCATCTCTTCTTCGTTTCTCCGTTGTTATCTGTAAACCCTGAATTCTCTGGTATAAGAATTGGATGCTTGGCGTCATATGAACACATTGTGTTCATTAACCGCCCTTTGCATCGTAAGATTCCATCCATGTCCATGAAGAGACCCAAGTTCCTGGATATACTGGTTACCTTTCCTAATAACACATACAGGAGGGTGAAGTAGGTTTTCTGTAATTTCTTCAATTCAGTGATGTTCTTATCCTCGCTGATGATCAAATCAAATGATTCTCTATCATCTATTTCCATTGTAGCTTCTTGCGTATCTATCTTTTCCGTTTGCGTGGCAATATAGGCAACTCCTCGGTTGACCTGTCTTTTTCTACACCAAACAGTTCCGTTCTAGGCTTGTTAAGAGCGCTGACTGGCCATGCTCTTGTAGCCTTGGCCAGCCCTCCTCACCAAGCAAAAGGAATTGCGGTCCATTGAACCACAGTTCCCCTTTCAAGTGCCACAGCTCAGGTCGTGTCATCAGCCGGATTCATTTCTGTGTGGACATATCTAGCTTCTATTTCTTTGTTTTGTTTGATTTCACTTATCCGCTTGCACACAAATGGAGGTAGTAGTTTTTCTGACTTCATCCAATACAGAACCACTTCACTGTCAGACCAGAGACGTAACCGCTTTATCTGTAATCCTAGGCTGTCTCGTACATACATTAAGAGACGTTTGCCTATAACAAATCCAAGAAGTTCTAGTTTTGGTGTCTTGAGATCTTCTTTATGGGCGATCGGGGTCACACGTGACTTGGCCATAAGGAACACCATTTTAGTGCTATTGTCATTCTTATTTCGTATCCGTAGGTACAGTGTTACTGCTGTAAATGCTCGTTGTGAGGCGTCTGTAAAACAATGAAGTTTACATTCTGTTTCATTCTTTGATGTTTGGCCTCTTGCCATTCCTTTTCTAGCTCTTCTGACAGAGGAGTGTCCCACTTTAGCTTTCTTTTCCACATCTCTTGTAAAATAAATTTTGCAGGCAGAACCAGCGGTGCTGCAAAACCACACGGGTCATACTCCTTCATGGTGTCTTCTGGGAGTCATTGGACTAGGCTTGACAGTCTGCCATGGGTGAGGCCGTAGTTAGAGGGTAGATCGGGAAGGTATGTTATCCAAGGCCACTTCACTTGGTATCTGTTGTCTTCATACTTGACCGTTTCATTTAAATATTTGACCGCTTCTTCTTCCCTAGTGACTTTCGGAGAGTCTGTTATACCAATGCCTTCTAGAGCCCAGAGAAATTTAATATCTGGTTCTCGAAGAGGCAGATCCGGTGTTGCAAAGTATGGGGTATCAGAATTCGGACACTGACAATAAGTACTCACGAATAAACTGTTTCTATTTTCTTCCTCTTTCAAGATCTTCCCGGCGATCATCCATCCGAATTCTGTATTAATTAAAAATAAAAATTCTTCTTATAATCTCATATCATTTTTAAGAAATGAGAAGTAATAATCACTTCCTATCAACATGTATATTTGATCCCCCGCCGAACCATCATCAGCCACGACGTCTACATCATTTATCTCCATGGGAGGAGGTATTCTATTAGTGATATGGTATACAAAATTTGCTCCAATACTTCTCTTAATACCCTCTCCTCGTGATGATCTCTACGTCAGTAGCCGGACTTGCGATTTCTACTAGTTTGTCAGCACCAAGTACAAATATCATTAAAAGATCTTCCTGATCCGAGGCTAGCTGCAGTTCTCTAGCGAGTCCCTGCGCGATATAGCTGCGCCGAGAACCCGAATCAAGAAGAATCCTGATTGTTCTACTTCTTTTAGTGTTCAACTGCCCCGCCTCCGCTACTGCCGTCTGCAGATAAGACTGAGAATTAATTTCTGTGTTACTGTCACTATTTCTGGGAAGTGAATTTGGTGTCATAGCTAAACTACTTGGTTTATTCTGCGGGCACAGAGCTTGGTTATGTCCCCCTTTGCAGGACTAGCACAACTTCTTCTTTGTGCATCAACTATCTTGTGTTCATTTCCATATCTTTCTTTCAGTACATCCACAGCTACTTGATAATTAAAATTAATACTTAAACCCTCGACCGCTTGGAGGGTTTCTTCTTCTAGGCAGCTTACTTAATATGCCATCTTCTCCAACTCAGATATAAGCTTCTGATCCACATTTGTCTTGAACCGGTCCCAAAACTCCGACCAGTGCAACACTTCACCCTTAAATTTCGGCAAGCAGAGCTTTGGCAGCTCGGCTGTGCTGCACCCGACGTCAGGAGGCTGTCGTGGTGTTCCATCTTTCAGCAACGCCTTCATATCAACCATCCACTCTTCTGCCTTAAATTGTGTTTCAGTTAATTACGTTTAAGTATAGTTTGTAATCTGACGTTCTTTATGTGATATTATCTTAGTCATTTATTTACTTTTGCCTATTAATTAATTGTGACTATAATTTAAACTAAATGCAACTTGACATTTAACTACAATTCTTATTCTCTTTGACGATCATAATATAAATTCATATAGATTAAGCTAGCTTTAATTTATATTGTAATTGTATATTGTGAAATAAATAAATCTAAAAATCTAAATCTAAATCTACTGCAGTTTCTCATGCGAGATTTGACTGGCCTTTTCCAAATAAAAGTGTATCTAACTGGTCAATCTAGCGCCGCATTCATCTACCAACTAAACTAGTTTCCTTAAATCTTCTTTAATCGTCGTTATAGCACCTGTACGTTCTAAAAGATTCAGAAGCCGCCTTTATATTTGGTCTAAACGAACCACTATTGCCTCATCCATTTTGAAAGCAACTGAAATTAAATAATTTCCGTCCTATACTCGCAATTTCTCATTTACTGATCATAATACTGCTAGGCATACAAATACAATTTTCCACATGATTACTTCTACGCGGCTTCTACAACTGTACCAACGCCAACCGTCAACCCTCACCCTCTATTGCATTGCAACAAAGGTCAAGAATGGACAACCGACAGTACCGGCGTCTAAACTTTAAGTTAAGTAAAAACACTCGAAAGTGCTGTACATTAACGTCGTAATTACTTTTCTTTCGACACAAACTTACAAGTTCGCCGGTTTTCTTCTAGCAATAATATTGCTTTGTACAAAATCAACGGGAAATTTACTTCAAAAATGGCGTAACAAAAGTTTTATAGAATGCAAATTGTACATAAAACTTACTTGATTCTTTCACAATATTGATTTACCCACTAAATGAAACTTTCACTGATGGTCACTTTTACACTACTTAATAATTTAAAGGATAAATCCGTCCATTTAAGTAAACACAAGCACATCGAAAATATCGAAATAACGCTTAGTAAATTTAAAATAGAAAATTCCGCTGTCTCGTTTGCCTATGTATATTGTCAACATTGTCTTTCGTTTCTAAGTTCTCTAACTTCCACTCGTTCTATCTTTATCCTACTTGTAGTATCTTATATATTCGAGCGACAGAGAGAAGAGAGAAAACACTAAACAGCACTAAACTTTGATCTTCAACTTCATATCATAACATAAATAACATAATATTACCACTGCTCGCGCTTTATTAGGTTCTCGCTTACCGCAATCATCTTCTATTTCTTAACTATCCTTTCAACAAATAGGAAAAAGTCCACTCAGTAAACTGACCAATGAGATACAACCCTGTTCGCGCCATGAAAATTTTGTTGTAACGAGAACAGACTTACCAGAGATAATGCACTGATGCCAGCCTACCCAGTCTGAGGCGTTTTTCTATCAGCTAACTGTAAACCTTAAAAACCCCTACACACTATCCGATTGCCGCGACACTAGCGCCATTACCGCGATACAGCAACAACATTCTACTGAAAGGAACGTGATTATGTTATAATGTTACAGCTTTATTTACGGCCCCAGAACCTTAATATAATATTATGCGAATACTTATCGACTTCTTAATTAGTAATAAACAGATTTCCTTTTAATAACTGTAACAATTAAAATTAAAAAATACTTTTATATCTATTCTATTCACACAAGCCCAACCTAGGATTCCTAGCCTGGGCCTACTTCTTTCTCATACCTGCAATGACAACATCTCAATGAAATGTCGTCTGTTCTAGTAATATTTTGCGAGTTTCTAGGTCTCCACCGAACTGTGAGTTTCTAGGTTTCCACCGAACTGTGAGTTTCTAGGTCTCCACCGAACTGTGAGTTTCTTGGTCTCCACCGAACTGTGAGTTTCTAGGTCTCCACCGAACTGTGAGTTTATTGGTCTCCACCGAACTGTGAGTTTCTAGGTCTCCACCGAACTGTGAGTTTCTTGGTCTCCACCGAACTGAGTTTCTTACCGTACTGTGAGTTTCTAGATTTCTACCGAACTGTGAGTTTCTAGGTCTCCACCGAACTGTGAGTTTCTAGGTCTCCACCGAACTGTGAGTTTCTTGGTCTCCACCGAACTGTGAGTTTCTAGGTCTCCACCGAACTGTGAGTTTCTTGGTCTCCACCGTACTGTGAGTTTCTAGGTCTCCACCGAACTGTGAGTTTCTAGGTCTCCACCGAACTGTGAGTTTCTTGGTCTCCACCGTACTGTGAGTTTCTAGGTCTCCACCGAACTGTGAGTTTCTTGGTCTCCACCGAACTGTGAGTTTCTAGGTCTCCACCGAACTGTGAGTTTCTTGGTCTCCACCGAACTGTGAGTTTCTAGGTCTCCACCGTACTGTGAGTTTCTAGGTCTCCACCGAACTGTGAGTTTCTTGGTCTCCACCGTACTGTGAGTTTCTAGGTCTCCACCGTACTGTGAGTTTCTAGGTCTCCACCGTCTGTGAGTTTCTAGGTCTCCACCGTACTGTGAGTTTCTAGGTCTCCACCGAACTGTGAGTTTCTAGGTCTCCACCGAACTGTGAGTTTCTAGGTCTCCACCGTACTGTGAGTTTCTAGGTCTCCACCGTACTGTGAGTTTCTAGGTCTCCACCGAACTGTGAGTTTCTAGGTCTCCACCGTACTGTGAGTTTCTAGGTCTCCACCGTACTGTGAGTTTCTAGGTCTCCACCGTACTGTGAGTTTCTAGGTCTCCACCGAACTGTGAGTTTCTAGGTCTCCACCGTACTGTGAGTTTCCTTACCGTTCTACTACGGAGCCTCCCGAGCAAAGAAAAAGTTGCATATTGCCGAGCACGCTTCGCCTACTTATTCTTAAGGTGTTCACTCAGCTCCTCCACCAATTTGTCGTGACGTCTATACATTGTACATCTCTAACCTCAGACATTGCCCGAGTTCTATTAAGACATAACGACAAGAGTTCTGACATGTACACTTTACATTGTAAAGTGTACCTGCAATATATACGATACACGAGTGAGAGGTGAAGTGATTTCTCTATATTCTCATTCTAATCACGATACTGATTCTATTCTGATTTCTTTCTATTCTTACGTATTGGCAGGAATTCTTTTCCCGCCGCGGGTCTCCACAACTCCCCTTATAACCCGGCCCTTTCCTCTCATAACCATTTGGCATATTCTTGGCTATTTCTATTCTGTATATTCCACTTACTGGAATATCCCTTCATCTCTCAACTCATCTTTCTAATAATACACATAAGACACTCACCGGGATCCCCGGCGGTCTTCTTTTCGATTCTATTCTCGTACTTACTCCGTCCTTGCAGTTTTCCTGCTAGGCTACTTATTGGATTCTGGAAATTCTGGAGTCTCCCGCCACGCGAACATTGTTCCGTTGGGAAATTAAAACTTCTCCTCCTACCGTTAAGACAAGATTCGTTAAACCTTCAAATGTTCTTTTTGAGTTGCCAGTTGAATAAATCAAGGCTGTTTGAGTCAAGCATTTACCTGTTTTGTGTGAGGATCGCGTTCGTCGCGACAAGAGTGGTTCCAAGGCTGTGAATAAGTCTTTCAAGAGGATACAGAGGGCGCTAGTCTTAGCGGGAATGTAATTGAAAAGTATACAACTTCCGTCACTGTCCTCGTAGCTCAGTAGGTCAGAGCAGTCTAGCGTTAATAGAAAGGTCGCAGGTTCGAATCCTGTCGGGGGCTACAGACGAAGATGGTTTATTTTTCCATTATATTATTTCTCTCTGTATCATACGTTTAAAAAATGATCGGGGTAACTTCCTCATTAAAAATAACACGAAACAAAAATATTTAATTAAACAATTTGTTTCGTTATAAAGGTATAAGTTACTACACTGTTTATCTTGACTTGCTGTCACACCGCGTAAAAACTCGACACGACTGTTTTGTAATAATGATACGTCGCCAAGTTTTTTACGCCGTTTTGTTCTCGAGGCAGAGGATTTCTTTCCGAACCGGTGGTAGTTTATCAATATTCATAGGTGCATGTAATATCATCATCATATCAGCCGAAAGACGTCCACTGCCGGACATATGCCTCCCCCGAAGGTTTTCGAGTGGCGACCACGTACCGGAAGGCGCAGCGTGGGTAGGCCCCGCACAAGGTGGACTGATGACCTGGTAAAGGTTGCGGGAGTCCGCTGGATGCGGGTGGCGCAGGACCGGTCATTGTGGCACTCCTTCGGGAGACAACAACTGACAGCCAGCTAAAGTTGGAATTAGACAACTTTGCGTTGTAGTGTGCACAAGATGGCATTTTTGTACTCTGAACGGTTACCTTTAGGCCAATACCACACGCGGCGCTTCTCCTGCGTTACCTAGTAGATGAGGTAAAACCATGTAAAAACGCATGTATACAAGGCTCCTTCTGTTACTAACATTAGCATGAAAATGTTGATAATAGCACGCCACAACACTCAAATCAATCTCATGTTATGCGATGCCAGTAGGAGAGTGAAAGAGATAAGATATTTAGCTATCTGAAATTGAAATTTCAATACAACAAATTTGCCCCGCCACAGTGTGAACCTCTGCAGAAGACTTAAAGAATGATGCTAAATGCAAATAAAACCGGGAAAAAAGCGCGTGTAGCGTTGATTCGCCGAATCCCGAATGGGGTAAGTGCAAGCACTGTCCAAGATCCCACCAACATTACATTCTGTTACAGCTCATGCCACATCTGCACAGCGGGCGACGACCACCAGGCGCTGATCTGGGACATCCAGCAGATGCCGCGCGCCATCGAGGACCCGATCCTCGCGTACACGGCCGCCGAGGGCGAGGTCAACCAGATCCAGTGGGGCGCCACGCAGCCCGACTGGATCGCCATCTGCTACAACCGCCACGCAGAAATTCTCCGAGTCTAATACACCAATACTGGGGCCGATTTTTGACTTTCAAGCGCTCGAAAATTAAATACGATTGAATTGCCAAAATCGTAGGCTTACTTTCTACCGATAGAATTTGATACGATTAGTCAATAACATCGTTTTTCAATTTTCTATCGCTATTTCAAATAAGAATTGAGAGTTTTCGAGTTTGAGTGAAAGAGTCGAGCGCTCGAAAGTCAAAAATCGCCCTCCTGTTGGGAGCTTCACCTCGTCGCCAACGGTATTCGTATTCGACCGCGATCAGTTTGGGAATGGAATAGCACTTTGACGTATAAGCAAAACTGTCACCTCCAATCCCGTTCTAATCGTGGTTTGATTATAAATGATAACACCACTGCTTGGTGGTACGGCACTGTGCACTGTACGGGTGTCCAGCGGGGTGTTGTGGGTATTTGTTACATGTAAGGCAAGTAATCTCTACAAATGCAGAGGTAGTGCTCTTCTTTCATTGCCATTGGAATTTATAACATCTAATAAGCAAACAGTGGTTGTTTGCTCTGAGGGTACTGATTTTTTTCTAGTTAGTATTATTGTGATGATCGGGTATAGTGCAACTTTGTTTATTACCGCCGTCCCCGTTTCTAAAGTTTATCGTTAAAATAATGTCCTCTTTGCAGTCCTAAAACCTTAAATAATAGGGCTAAAATCATGCCAGACGCGTTAGGTTCATTAGGGCTCGTCCAGAAATCATGTGACGTTTATGTCGTTTTTTACACAGTGCAAATGTTTTGCATAAGAAAAAGTTACTTCCTCTACAATTTCCTCGCGTACAATAAAAGAGTTACTACTACTACTACTTAGTCCCAAAAATACACGTGACCTTCTAGGGGATATGGGGGAGAGGGTAGCGTTACAATCACCATGGGGGATGAGGCTCAAAAGTAGGCAAAATAAGACCACCACCAGTTATTTCAGAGTTAAACCGAACCGACAGACATATATGAGGCACATTCATTACATATAATTTATTGCACAATACAAAAAGAACTACAATTGCTGGATTTATTGCCATAAGGCATTCTCCACCCGTCAACCACAGAAACATTAGGTGCAGGCATTTAACTTACATTCTCAGAGAAGATAACAACGCCAATTGCCCGTTTCTATTATTATTCGACCGCTAATTAGTTTGGGAAATAATAGCTGTGCTGTCTGTTTATATTAGCTTTGAAGTATTTATATCGCAAAGCTCACCGCCAATCACATTCTAATCGGGGTTTTATAAATTCTATAATACACTGCGTCGGAAAGACCACTGTTGTGACAGTGTCGTCATTCGTTTTGAGCAAAATAACCGCTAAAATGATTTCTTTTTTAATTTAGTTTCCGTTTTTACTGTAGAGCTTTTACGGCGGTATTTTACATAGCTCACCGTGAATGCATTTTTTTTTATTGTTGTGGAAAACGACGAAATATACAAAGACTTTCTAATACTAAATATAGACTGTGGATGTTTAAAATATAAGGCGAGATAACTATTCGGTCTCAAAAGTATAAATGACATAGTTTGCATTTAAATTTAATGTATATATTAAGCTCCCTGCCCTGAACCAAATTAATTCCAAAATTGTAGGATTGTTGTGTCAGTGTGACTAAAGATACGACTTTACTAGGTACTTTCTAGTTCAAAAATCGCTGTAATTTTATACAAGTATTCGGTTGATACGATACGAGGTTGTTATTTTGTAGCGATTTTTAAAGTTGATAATAACACCTTCCATAATAATGTAGAATAGTGGACAAGACCTGTAGACCATTTACAAATAGCGATGTTTATATTAAGGCTTTTATAAACGTTGCAATTTATCATAACAATCGACAGAGTTAGTTATAGTTGAAATGAGACAATTCATTCTAACTATAGCTGCGTCCCCTTCGGTTGCTGTGATAAATTTCAACGCTTAGCGCTTTAGTCATAAACATTACCATATGTAAAATACCTTAGGTTTTCAAAAATGTGATTATTTTATTGTGGTCGTCTACGATATTTAATGCCAACAGAAATGATATGATATGTCAATTCATAAAGCCACACCATGCCTCTGTCATGTACAGTCACCCGCATTAATATCTGTCCCAACAAAGCGCCCATAAATATCTGACAAGACTCTATTTCTACGACCGTTAGGAGATGTCAGATATTTCTATCCACTTTGTTATGGTAATACTGGTGACTGTACTATACTGACTACAGTATAGTATCCGCAAACCAAACAGACAACCGAGAGTAGCATAATGCTACACTACAAGAAGTGTTAAGGAGTGTCTGTCAGTATGTTTTGCTGATAATATAATTTGTCAAATAAGTTTCTTCGTGATTGAACACATACATTTGTTATTGTGCATAAATTACTATCGTAAGCGATCTATACCTAGGTATTAGTAAAATATTTACTTTAGAGACTAAAGTAAGTATGTTAGTAATAAACATAACGATTGTATTATTTATATTCAAATAGGTTATAAGATTTCATACATGTTAAATAAATTATTTGATAGTAAATAGCGTTTTTATTTATGATAATTAATAATGGCATAGGTAGACAATTAATTTGTCTGTTGCCAAAACAAAACATTATCTATAAAATATATTAAAATAAAGTCTACAAAAAGCCACAAAATATATGATATATCGTTTCTTTTATCAAAACCTTGTAAAATATTACTTATTACATTACTTTAACATGTTCACTGCCAAAAGCCCACAAGTTATCTGCCCGCCATTTCGTAACGTTACGCGCGTAGCCATTGACATGGGTTCCCGTTATATGGATAAAACTTGCTATGAATAGTAAAGCAGGTTCTTAGGAGTAAAAATTTGAAGTAAAAGTTCTATTTCTTAAGGCCTTGTGTTGCTCATTCCAGTCACGTGGGATTAAATGACATACTTGACAAGATAAGTTAAATGATAAACATTTAATTCAAATCCATAATAAAGGATAAGGCTTATCCGAGCTGGTAGAAATTTGGTACTATGGTCACCTTGAACTATCCAGATTTTTGTCCTAAAGCAAACTCTTCATAAACTTTCAGTAGTGATTGAGGCGTCCTCGGCCTGAAGTCCTTTAGAACAATCTCAAAATGCTCCATGTTGACCGCGGGACAATCCAAGTCTTTCTCCAGGGCTTTCAGGGCTGCCTCATGGCACAGAGCCTGGAGCTCAGCCCCAGAATAACCTTCAGTTCTAACCGCTAAACTATGAGTGTTTATTTCAATAGTACTCATTTTCTCAATCTTTAGCTCTATAATCTGTAACCTAGTTTCAAAATCAGGTAAAGGCACGTAAATTAATCTGTCTAATCGGCCTGGTCTGAGTAAGGCTCGGTCCATTCTATCGGGGCGATTTGTAGCAGCTAATATAGTCACCGAATTCAAAGGCACCACCCCATCCAGCTCAGTCAGCAATTGCGCCAGAACTCTTTCGTGCACGCCTTCCCCCGCCCCTCGTTCACCCCCTATCGCGTCCATTTCATCAAAGAATATAATAGATGGCGCGACTTGTCGTGCTTTCGTGAATAAATCCCGTACAGCTTTTTCCGACTCTCCAACCCACTTAGAAAATATCTCTGGGCCTTTTATAGATAGGAAATTTAGTCCACTTTCTGTCGCTAGCGCTTTGGCGATCATGGTTTTGGAGCAACCTGGAGGGCCATATAGAAGAACGCCGCCTGGGGGCCGGATCCCGAGGCGGCGGAAGCTCTCTGCATGCTTCAAAGGCCATTCAACTGCTTGACGTAACTTAAGTTTCAAGTCATCCTGGCCACCTATGTCAGACCACCTTACATTTGGTACTTCAATCAATAATTCTCTCATGGCACTGGGCCTAACTATAGTGAGAGCAGCTACTAAATCAACCTTCTCTATAGCTTCACTCGACCGTTTTATACACTTTAGGGATGCTTGAGTACAGAGGTTTACAATGTCAGATGCCACATACCCATGTGCTAAATCCGAAATAGACTCAATATCATGTGTAGATACCTTGCTAGGTAAATTTACAAGCATACTTCTTAAAATGTCTTTTCTCCTAACTCTATCTGGAACTGGTATTTCTATTTCTTTGTCCAGTCTACCAAACCTTCTTAACATGGGGTCAATTGCCTCTGGTTTCCTTGTTGTAGCTAATATAAAAACCCTATGGTTTTCCTCATGCAAGCTGTCCAAAAGTGCTACAAAAGCAGAAGTTATTCTTCTTTCTTGTTCAGTGCTACTTGATGTTCGTCTAGGGCATATAGTTTCAATTTCATCAACAAAAACTATACTTGGTTCATTTTGAATTGCCTTATCAAACAAAGATCTCATTGTTCCTTCTGTTTCCCCAAAATACTTGCTAAATATGGCTGGGCCATTAATATCTGTGTGAAAACAATTCATAGCATCTATTAGATATTTACAGATGGCTGTCTTGCCTATGCCAGAGTGCCCATAGAGCAAGAGACCTCTAGTTGGCTGAAAATTTGAGGCAAACCCATCACTGCTGAATGATATTTTAATAAATGTCTGTATTTCTTCTAAAATATCATCAACACCTCCTAACCCTGGTGTTTTTTTCTTAACTTTCTGTACAATATCTTTCTCCATATTCCACACAGTGCTATCTTTAAGGACAAACCAATTTGTGTTGAATTTCTCATTTTGTTCATTACATTTTACATTTAATATCTCTATTTGTAGCTTCTTACCAAAGTAATAGTATACCAAAATGGTGCCAACACAGATAAAATTATTATAAAAATGGTGCTTCAATATGTCACTAATGTCAGTATCGGTCTTGTGGTTCTTTATTTTAACTGTAACATAGCTGGCATTGGGGATTTGGCCTTCAAGGACTGAAACTGTTACATCCTTTATGCTGTCTTTGGACCAGCCACCGGAGAGATCTGAAAAAGTATAAAAGGCTATGTAAAACTTTATAAAATAACAGTTATATTAATAAATAACAGTTAAATTTAAGAGATAGGCATTATAAATGATACCATTTATTAAATTACAGTCACATGAAATTACTAACATTGGCAAAACCAATGTCCATACTAATATTATAAATGCGAAAGTGTGTCTGTCTGTTACCTCTTCACGCTTAAACCGTTAACCCCTCGTATGCGGATGTCAAAAATTGCTGATCAAAATATGACCTTGAGATTGAAAACTGTAGGTTCAAATGCTTGGCACGGATCCGTGTCTAAGCATACGACGGGTTAAACCAATTTGGATGAAATTTGGTACAGAGATAGTTGGAGTCCTGGGGAAGGACATAGGATAGTTTTTATCCCGGAAATCATCCCCCAAGAGGATGAAGTGGGGGGTGACAGTTTGTATGGAGCTACAATATAAACAAGTTCCACGCGGACAGAGTCGCGGGCAGAAGCTAGTTCTGTATAAAGACAATTCACTTGAACTGGAATGATGGGAATGAAGTTTCTTTTACATGTTACACTAGCTACATGCTTGGCGGCTGGGACCTAGATTGGACAGGTGAGAGCTTTTCTGGAATTATGTTCCTCTTACCAGCAGCCGGCAAAATCACAGCACCCGGTGCAGAAGCTTTCGACGGCCACATGCGCTTCACTAGCTTCGGCGCCCCTTGTCTGCTCAGTTCCAAAGGCCCTCCAATGACGGCACCTATCAAAGATCCCGCCGACGGATGTATAAGAACGGCGTCTTTCGGGGCCCCCTCCGGCGGAGACCCGGCCCGCTCCAGCCAGGTATACAGTTTCCCATCCTCGACATAAGGACACTTTACTTGATTCTTCTCGCATTTTGACTCCACGTGAGTATTCTTATCGTTGGAGGTTATATTTCTCGTACAGTGCTCGCACTCCACCCACAAAGATTTCTTGGCCTGTTGGTTACCTTTCGGAGGCATATTTGGGTTTTTGGTATTAAATTGAATGTATATTGCTATTCTTTTAAGTTACATAAAATAAAAATAGAAAATAAAAACAAAGATTGATGCGACGCGAGTGTCAAACTATATAAATAAATAAATCACTTTTTTTTTTATTTGGACAGGCTAAGACCATGGGCCATACTGCCTCATATAAATAAATCACATAGATCAAAACAAGAGACATTTTCTTACAAGGCTTCCTGTCTTTAATTCTTGGTGGATAACATATATTGTATCTATATTCGGTTATAACATTAATACATTACATGGAGATTATGTCTCATGAATACAATAAACCTGATAGTGGTTGGCGGTATTTGATTTGCCCAAATATTCGTGCTGCATCTTTTTTCTTCCTACGGCCAATGAAAGAGAGGCAACGACGCAACGCGAACACGTATTCCCAAGTGTAGTGCGACCATGAAACGAATGTATTAATGTAGTTATCATAATTTACGAACAAACCCTAAAAAAAAAAGAAACGACACTGACGACAAATCCATTAAACCACAAATCTGACATATCAAACTGTCAAATAGACGTTTAAGGTGGCTTGTTGCAATTATCTCATGACATGACTAATTGACTAATAACATCTTTATCTGAATAAATAGCAGTACAATTCACTTCTTATCAACAGTACTGCGAACGAAATCTCGTCAATAATTCACCATTACTATAGTGTTTGTTGGGATATTCCTTTAAGAGCATTAGAAGTAAAAGTAGAGCAAGATGACTCTCGCCGAATTCTTCAGCTGCTCCTTGCTGGCCTTTGGGCCTCCTCTGGTGATGTTTGCAATGACGATTGCCAACGATCCCGTACGGATCATCATCATGATAGCAGCGGCGTTTGGATGGCTGCTATCGTTTCTACTATCGTCGCTTGTGTGGTTCGCGGTAGTGCCTTTACGGACATATTTAGTGTTTGGAATGGTGTTTGCTATTTTGTTCCAGGCAAGTAAATACTGAATACTGTGTATCTATTAAGGCTTATACTAAAACCTCACATAATATCAAATTTGATGTGATGTGTTCACTTTTCGTAATTGTTTTTTTCTTTTCTGCATGACCCAACATTTTGACTTCCCATTCCCGATATGACAATCAGAGGCGTCTCTAGAGCCCATGTAGCGCCTAGGTGCAATTATTAGCGTAGCACCTTCTAGCACTGTTAGAACACTCGGCGAGTGGCGCCCTGAAGTGGTGCTCGGGGCCCCCTAGCACCATGCGCCCGGGTGCAACGCACCCCCTGCACTATATGTAAACCCGCCCCTGATGACAATGCAGCTACTTTCACTTGGATGAGGATAAGATTAGCAATTCCCTCCTCTGCCAGCCTTACTCTCAATTTCACCTTCCAGAATGTTTACAGAGAAGCTGTCATGCCACTCCAGATGGTCTACTTTTCTCTCCAATTTATGCTTTGTTTCCAATAAAATTTTGTCCTTGCAGCTATTTGGCCCGTCATATAAGCTTCTATACATTGTTTTCATTAAATCAGAGGCAAACCTAGCCCCCTCCTAGAGTATGTGAACAGTGAACAATTATGCATAAAAAATATACCATAAAGCAGAAAAGCACATGAAAAAACCATAGAAAAGTAGCACCGCAAAATGGTCCCACAGAATGGATACCATTGCCATTATGCGGGGACGGGGGGATGTGTCAAAACAATGCCAGACATCAGTTTAGTTCGAACATGCGCATAACCGGTTTTAGGCACGTGTTTGGGTAAAAATTTGTAATGAGTTCGCATTCTATGGTTTTTTCGTTTGCTGGCATAAAGACTATTAACTAACTATATCCTATAAACTCTGAAGTCAAATAAATGTTTGTCATTTCAGGAACTCTTCCGTTACGGCATGTATATACTTCTCCGTAAGACTGAGGCGGGCCTGAAGGAGATCTCAGAGAATCATGACATAGGCAGCAACAAACTAGAGATGGCTTATGTCTCGGGGCTGGGATTTGGAGCAATGAGTGGAGCATTTGCACTTGTTAATGTCCTGGCTGATTCGGTATGATTCACTTACCATTTTATTATACTTAGGTAGTATACATTCTATTTCATTCTGATAAATAAAAGCTAATTTCTAAATTTTTCGTCAATTCAATACACTGAGTAACAAAGTGGACATCACAAAATTATAATCATGTGATTCAATTTCATATTTTGGAGGTTCAAAGGACTTTAAATATTGAAGCCAATAGATAGTTTAAATCTATAGCGTTGCATCTCAGAGCATTTGGAAATAACACTGAGACTTGTTCCAGGTTGGTCCCGGCACTCTAGGCCTTCACAGTGGCACAGAATACTTCTTCGTTACGAGTGCTGCCATGACACTCTGCATGATCCTGCTCAACACCTTCTGGAGTGTCATCTTCTTCAGTGGCCTTGATGACAAGTACTACCCGAAGATAGTCTGGGTAGTAGCATCACATTTCTTTGTCTCTGGATTAAGTTTACTAAACAGACATGAGCTATATGCAGCCACTATTCTTCCTTCATACATTGTGCTAATTATAACTGCGTATTTAGCGTACAGGTCGGCAGGCGGTACTAATAGAAGCTTTGTGCAAAGTTTTACAGTCAGAACATAGGATTAAAGTTACGAGATGGCTTGAAGGCTCATACTAACATTGAAATGATCTCTGGCCTGGCCTTATGTAAAAATGGTTAGCATGATAATTCAATTTTAAACACTGATGGCAGGCTACCGTTTATTGCATATACTCGTAGTTAAACATGGTTGAATGCAACTGTTTGCTTTCCCTATTCAATGTATTAACAAAATAATGTATTAGCTTTTTAACAAATCACAAGGCGTTCAAAAAATGTCCCTGTTGAATAGATTAAGCTTGAACATGACATTGCTCTTAAGAATCATGCCTTGATAGGCCTTAGTGAATACGCAAGTACCTAATACCGGAATATATACCCTAACTAGGTTTAGTTTAAGTTTCTACTGCATGAATCATCTCTGGGCTTCCTCCAAACTTAGTCCTATCCCTTAGTGATTGAATTATTTTTGGAGGAGAGTGTGATGAATGAATGTATTAATTTGTCTATTCATTATAAGTAAGAAATTCATTCCAAATTCACGATATGAAATAATATGTATTAATTTTATAATGAAATAAAATTAATTCAATTGTTATTGTAAACCATATTAAATAGTCAATGTCTACTAGACTGACAATAATGATATTAATGATAATGAATGAGATAGGAGGATGAAGGAAAATAATTAAAACTTGTAAAGGAGGTACAACATTAATTTATTGTAAATTCATACCCTTAGCATAGGTTAATTGTACATTGGACGGAAAATTATGAATTATCACAATTGAATAAAAAAATATTAAAAACAAATACTATCTTTATTACCTACAAATACCAGGTACTGCTAATCAGGGATTTTGCAGACATTCGCATCCGCAACCACGGATGTTCCGCATCATTTTGTTCCGGATGTAGTACAGTTCGCGACCAGATAGGGGCCAACACGGCGCGTGTTCAGTATTTTCGTTATTAGTCACTAAGAATCTTCATTTCGTCTCTGTAATCTGACGATTCGCCGTATTCGCTATTGGATGATGCGTTAGGTTTGCAACGATTGTAAATCAGTGGCAACGTGTTCGAGTACTGCGTGACCCTAAAGATATGTCTAAAAAGTCACATCCGGGGCATCCCTGCTGCTAATTAAGAAAGCAAAGTACAACTACAATATTGTTATGATACAAATCACTTTTCTAGAAGGAATTCACTTCTCTTTGCACTAGGCACAAAGAGAAGACAAAGCCATTGTCTTTCATTATTGAGTGTAATGTAACCGCTTATTGTTTACGTTGTACTAAGCAATTACATGCTAATAAAACGTTGTAATAACCGATACACCTTTTTTTAATTTCCACGCTGCTACTTTAAGAATGGGGCCACTATTCGAGTAAAGTATTTTTTTCATGTTGAAGCGTTTGTGGCACGTGGCTAAAGATTGGTATTGTTGTACCGATGGAGCCTAAGATAAGATCCATTCTAGAAAAGGGATTCGGACATACCATTATTCAGGCGAAATATTTAAAAATGATTGCTACATTTCCTATGCAGTTCCTATTTTAAGTAGGTATGACTCCGCGATATGGCGGGAACCATCTAAAGGGACAATATTCGGCTCGCGAGGTGATACAATCAGTTGGACTGGAATACATACATATTGCAATTAAATTTTATAAGCTTACTCTAGGTAAAGACAACGCAAGCTAAACATCTGCACGGCCATCACAAGACGGCGCGCGTGCTTTCTCGCACTATCCGTCTCTCTCTTATTAGAAAATTTAGAAAGAAACGGATAGTGTGAGAGAGCTCGCGCCCTCTTGTGCTAACCGTGCTGAAAGGACCAGCATTTGGTTCGCAAGGGCCGCTCGTGTTAATGTACAGCACAATATTCCGCGTCCATCATATTTCTGTCTCTTTATAATGCACTAGCTGCCCGCGCGGCTTCGCCTGCGTATTGAAAAGTACGCAGGCAAACCCGTGGAATTATATATAGCCTAACCATCCAGAAAGACCATTCTACACGCTAATGTTTGAAATCGTATAAGCGGTTCTGGAAATTTCCCATATTCAAACTTTCATGCTACATTTACACGCTTGCGGTGGCTTGGCAAGCGTCCGCAAGCTCCAAGCCTTCACAAACGCTTGGATGGCATTTACACGCTTGCGAGTGCGTTAGTGTGGTCCGAATAGGCAAGCATGGCAGACGTAGAAGTTGCGTCGGCTAATTTGGAACCCATATGCAGGATTCGCTTTGGTACCTATGCCTCGAGAAAGGCCAAGGTTTGGTCGTTTGACCATACAGCACTCATGGTCGATACGCGGTTACATAAACAGCAGCCTGTGGGTCGACTATACGCAGAAGCAGTACAACGCCCTTCGTGTACAGTACAACAATGCTTTCAGGGTGCTGATGGGGCTGCCCCGTTTCTGTAGTGCGTCGGGGATGTATTCCGAAGCGAGGGTGGACTGTTTTTACACCTTAATGCGGAAACGGTGCACATCTCTGGCGCACAGGGTGCGGGATAGCGCTAACGGCATCCTGAGGGCATTGTCGGATAGGTTTGATTGCCAGTATCTGAACCACTGCCACATGATTCATGTACTGGCAAACAAACCTGGCAGACCTTTATACGATTATAGATATTAGTGACTAACAATAGGATAAGATGTTTCTTTAATTATTTGTAACTAACACATAATTTCATTAATATTTTAATTGAATCTAATAATATAATATTATAATTTTGTATTAAATAGTTTTGTATGAATAATTGTATTGTATATGATCCTTGTTGGTCGAAATAAAGTATTTGATTTGATTTGATTTGATAAAGGCCATATAAATATTGTCCTTAATTTTTCTAATGAATAATTGTAATTGTTATTTAAATTTTAATTGTTATTTTATCCATAATTTGCCGACTAATTTTATTTCAACCTAAGTAACATAGGTTGTATGTATCAAATTTATATTTGAAATTGTGTACCTATTGACCTGTATAAACATTTTTACCAATAAATAAATCTGAATCGGAATAAAAGGCGACCGACCGTCGCGAGCTCGCGAGTGACACTAAACACGCGCCAACGTGTAAATACGTCGCAACTTGCGACGCAAGCGCTTGCCCCAAGCTTCCTTTGATCTGTGTTCAAAAACCGACACTAGTCCGGATCGGGCCAAGCTCAGCAAGCCAAGCCAAACACCCCCGTGTACACGCTTGCGCTTGTGGAGGCTTGCGGTGGCTTGGCAAGCGTTTAAACGCATCACCATCAAAGTTACAATATCTGACAAAGCACTTTATCATATTAGTATAGATGACGGAAGCGGATTACGGGGCCGTACATTATACGGACCCGATCTGTCTGCATAGCTATTGAGTTCTTACTTCTGGTCGGCCTTCCTTCAGTCGACGGTTAAGAGCCTTATCACACTTGCGATTTGCGAGCGTATTTTCTATACAATTATCAGTCGCGGCGTACACGCTGCGTCAACGCCTTCATACAAAATACGCTTGCAAATCGCAAGTGTGATAAGGCTCTAAGGCGGAGTCGGACAAATGTGCCGAGGATGAGGGAGACAAACATCTGAAAGGACAGCATTTGATTCTCGAGGCGGCTCGGTTGATCTGGACATTTATTTATTTACACATACATTACCTACTATCGCCAATCAGTCCCAATGAATAAGCTAGCAGGAGTACACGGCTAGACTGCATTGAACTAATGAATCAGATCAGAGGGTGAGGGAGATAAACATCTGCCTCGCTAGCCTTTGTCTATAAAGCATTCGGTCTCTCTCACACTTACATATTGTTGGTGAAGGACGAATGTTTTACGTCCGACATAAACGCGATCATGCTATCTAGGCTTAAGGGAAAGCATTTGGCCCTCCCCTTTATGGGCCTGGACATAGTAATGGAGTTCATACCCCAGAACTCAATTTATAAAGTTAGGAACTATTTTTTTTTTTTTTTTTAATTGAGTCACCTGAAGGGCCAAAGACGAGAGTCCTTGCTTTTGTTTACGAAAAATTGAAAAGATGTATAGAGTGCGGACCGAGGAAAATCCTCATGGACGACTGGGAAGGGGACCCAGACAGTGCCGGACTCTTACCGGCTAAAAACCTCGGTCATCACTCTCTACATCGCTCTCGGCTTACTCGAAAATTTTCGGAGGGGGAAGAAGGGGAATTGGGAGGAGGTCTTAATACTACCCGCGCGATCCTTACCTCAGCCAGTGCTGCAAGGCCGGGAGAGAACATGCTTTCTCCCGTTTGGTTTCTGCGGGGTGCTCGAGTCAAGCATGGGGATGCTGTTTCCAGCTTCTCCTTGCTTGACCGTCGCCCGGATCTTATCTAATGAGTCGTAGGGTGGGTGGGGATTTCTGATGCCTGCATTACTTATCACTATGGGCTTCCTTTCTTTTGCCCGCCGGTGGAAGGGTGGGTCGGAGTTCTTTTTGGACCGCTGGTGTGGCTGTTGATACCATCTTTACGGGGGGGCTTCCCTGCAAGGCCTGCTCTTTTTTGCCTTGGACACTTTTTTCGCGTGTTTCCTCGCGCTGCCCTCTTTTCGTTTCCCTTCCATCGGTAGTTACATACTGCTAAAAATAAGGGGGGGGGGGAGTGACGGAGGTCTGTCGGGCGGACAGGCACTACGGCGCGCATTTGGGTCGACCCCTCGACCAGCTCTCCACCACTGCGGGCCCCAGTAGATCCTTACCCCAGCCAGTGCTGAAAGGCCGGAGAAGAAAATCATTCCTCCGTTTAGGCTTCCGCTGGGGTGATCCGCGTGTGGCAGGTTGCCGACCGGTGGGCCGCTCCGCTTGCCGCCAAGCGCTCCTTCCGTCCGACCGGCGCCCGTCAGGTCGGGAGATGCGTGCATCAGAAATTTTTATGCTAGGTTTACATTTTTTAGCTTACAGATTTTATAAATGTTATACCTGCAGAGAAGAGAATTACAAATAAACATGTAATGGCGGGTACCTTTTCCTATAGTGACTTTATTTTAGAATTTCAGAATTTTGAGTGGTGGGGGAGGAGAAGAGAAGGATATCCCTCAAGCGTTGCTCTTAGAGTATGACGCACTCGGGGTCACATCTAGCCTGCGTGGCTGATTGTGGCCGCGGGCCCGACACTCCGTTCCGGTTTACACCGTGAAACTCGTTGAAGTTTCGTCTGGCTGCATTCTTCTGGGCAAGGTGCTTTGCGCTTAGCTCAGCCTTGACCTTCGCCAGATCCTTTTCAACCATTTCACGGTCCAAACCCTTTTGCGAGCAGAACTTGAGATATAACCTCTCCAGCTCGTGGTCATCTCCCGGTAGCCAGCTGTTAATAAGGAAAACCTTTCCTTCCACGTACGAGTTAAGGTCTATGGCGGCGTCCTTATTGTGTCTGAAAAAGGCCAGGTGAAGCCTGGCCTTTTGGAAAACGTTGTTCTTTGACAAATAGCTTAAGGTAAATTTGTCACTAAAGGTCTCTCCGCCATAGTCCATGTGGCACTCTTGACCTCTGACGGTGGAGGGGGTTGCGGGGTCTTCCTTGGTGGTCGTCGTTCCGACTGACCGTGCCAGCTTGGGTTCCCGGAACGTCCGACCGTCGAAGGTCACTTCCCTGGTGGCTCCGAGGTCCTGTCTGACCTTCGTGATCCGTCCTCCCGGATGAACTTTAACCGGCTCGGTGTCCATCCGGGTCAGATCCTCGGGGCTCGCCTGGGAGGCCGTCGTACGGAGGTACTTTGCTGCTCCTAACTGACTCCTGTTTCGGCGGGGGGGCGGTAGGGGTGACATTGTCTGTAAGAATGATTGAATTTCTTAGAAAAGGACTAGTTGAGAGAGGGGGGTTAGGGGGAGGGGGGTGAAATTATTTTTGATTGTTCGTGTGCATTAATTATCTCAGTGTGCTGGGTTGTGTTTGTAGGGGAAGGGATGGTTCGTATTTTCTGTAGGTTCCGGGGGGGGGGGGGGGAGTGGTGGAAGTGGAAGTGGATGGGGATGCGACGCTCGTTTTTTTGCTGTGTTACGGCCGCGCAGCACTTTCTCCAAATAGTCCGGTCGCCTGAAAAGTGTTAGTTCTGGCTGCCGGGCTATTTGTTCCTTAAGCATGCTACGCGGACTACTTTTTCTACAAACTTTTTCGTGTTCTCGCGATTATCTTCCGATCCCAGCAGTTCTCTCCAACTCGAGCTGTCCGGAGTGACCTTGACTCCGGTATTTTGCTCCAGCTCGAGTCTTTCTCTGCCGAAGCGCGGGCAGTCGCACACAACGTGCCAGATGACGCTGCGAAACCTCCGTGTCCGGTGAAAGCTTGAACCAAGAAGTTTGTGAGTTTGAGTTTCTTTATTACGCTGTTTGCGTCCCTCACTCGTGGAAAAAACTTCTTGGTTACTGCTCCAGTTTCGGAGGCGTCGTAGCGAGCCTGCCACTTTTCGACCGTTTGTTCTCTTATCGACCTTTTGACGTATGATATCGGCACCCTGTCGTACGCGGACGCGGTCTTTTTCTTTAAAGCTGCTTGCTTTGCCAGTTCATCTGCCCTCTCATTTCCTGGCGTAGCTATGTGAGCTCGCAGCCAAAAGAATTTAAGGTCCGTCCCGTTTCTCCGCGCTTCGGTTACCTGGTCTTTGATCTTTTGGACCAGGGGGTGTGTCGTGTCCGGTGATTTGAGGAGTTCCAGCGACGATTTGGAGTCACTGAGAATGTTGACGCTTTGCACCTTGTGTTTCATCGCGATCTGTACTGCTCTGAGGAGCGCGTACATTTCGGTTTGAAACACCGTGTTGTAGGGTGCAAGTTTGAAGGTTGAGTGGCGGATTTCTTCCCCACCTTCCCACCATGTGAGTGCCGCTCCCGTTTTGCCCTCAATTTTACTCCCATCGGTGTAAATTTGAGGACTTTCTAGGCCGTACCTATCGACCACGTCCTGATTGAATTGCTCCAAACAGACGTGTTCAATAACGAAGGCCTTTGACGGGTGTGGTCTCGCTAGAGCGTCAGTCCTATTCTCAAGTTCCCTTCCAGGTGGTACGTGATCGTCGTTGAAGCCCCTCTTTTCTTCGTAGAGCTTCGCCGCTTCGTGAATGCGCAGATCCAGGGGGAGCGTCCCCGACAGGATCAACGCCGATGTTAGAGAAACCGTCCTGCATGCCCTGCAGATCTTCTGGGCGAAACCACGCTGTATTGAGTCGAGCTGGTTCCGCACCATCACCTTGCTGGCAGCTGTGTGCCAGGCGCTTGCTGCATACAGGACGATTGGTTCTATCACCGCCATGTAAATGGTTTTCACTATCTCGCTGTTGAGACCCCATGACACCCTTGCCGCACGTGACAACTGTCTGTAGATATCCGTTGCCTTTTGGCACGTTTTCGCTACATGTGCGTTAAAGGTGAGTTTGCGGTCGATGGTTAGTCCCAACAGTTTGATTTCGTCGACGAGCTCTACTCCGATTCCATCCATTGAGATTCGAATAGGGTCCCATTTCAGCTTCCTCGTTATTGCCATGGCTGCGGTCTTATGAGCTGCGAAGTTAAGCTTATTTTGGGAACCCCATTCTACCACTTTCTGGAGGGTCTGTTCTGCTTGTGCTTTTACGGCGTCTGAGTTGCTGCCGGAGAACACTAAGGTGACGTCGTCTGCGAAGGCCTGACAGTGGGCGCCTGTGTCGCTGAGTTGCTCTAAGAGGTCATCTAGAATTACATTCCAGAATATCGGACCTCCTATGGAACCCTGTACACATCCCTTTGTCGTTGGCTTTTCGCTGACCTCGCCCGCGTAGTGTACCTTTATCATTCGGTCTTCCAAGTAGGAGCTTACCGTGTGATAGAGGTTCCTCGGACAGATTCTCTTTGCCAGTTGGATGGCCACCAGGCGTTGTCGAAAGCTCCCTCGATGTCCAGTGAGACCAGTAGTACGATGCGTTTCTTCGTTTCTACTTCCATTTTTATGTGTCTCATCAGTTCATAGAGGGCATCTTCGGTCGACTTCTGGGGCATGAACCCATACTGGCTTTTGTTCAGCGCCGGGAGGACGTGCCACTTGATCCTGTTTATTAACATCTTTTCCAGGATTTTCCCTAGTACCGACAATAGACCGATCGGTCGGTACGACTTGGGTTTAGTGTAGTCTTCCTTTCCGGGTTTTCGCAGGATGCAGACATGTGCTGACTTCCAGGCTTTGGGGAAGTATGCTAGCCTAAGACAGGAATTCGCTAGGCATAGGAATACTTCCTTGTTGCACTGGATGGCTGCTGCGCATATGTCTGCCGTTAGTCCATCGGACCCAGGTGCTTTCTTCGGGTTCATACTTTTGACAACCACATCCAACTCCACTTGCGTGAAGGGTGGGTCATCTCCTGCGAGGTTTGACTCCGCTTCTGGGGTGTCTCCCTCTGTGTATTCCCTGGTGCGCCTGTGACTTTCGGACTCCCCTTCCCTGCGATCATCCGGGTAAAAGCACTGAGCAAGTCGTTGGGCCGACTGTTTCGGTGTTAAGGTTTGTCCCCTTTCGTCTATAAGCAGTGTGTCTTCTTGACGTCTAGCTGTTTTCCTGATTACTCTGTAGATTTTGTCCCACATTGTCTCCCTTTCCTGCGTAGTGCAAAATTCCTTCCAGCTAGTCGTCTGAGCCTCCACTGCTTTGGCCGTGTACTTTTCCTTTACCTCCAGGTATTGGTCGACTACGAACTGCCTTCTACTCGGGGCGGCGTTCCTTATGCGCCTTTTCCTCCTCAACACCTCTTTTTTCAGTCGGTCCAGGCTTTTCGACCACCACGGCGGCTTTGCGTCTGTCTTTGGGGCACCCGGCTTAGGGATACTCTCCTCGCATGCTTCTGACACTGAGCTGATGTAGGCGTTTGTTGCCTGCTCCAGCTCACTGGTGTCTCCAACATTGCTCATGGAGTATGGTGTCAGTTCCCTTTCCTGGAGCCTCCTGGACAGGACACTCTTAAATTTGGTCCAGTCAGCTTTTTTCGTGTTGTAACGTCTGGTTGTCTGTTTCGGTACTGGTGTCGGGGCTATTTCGCTGTACACTGCAAATTTTATGGCGTTGTGATCGGACGTGATAACATTTCTGTCTACCTTCCAGTCTTGGATTCTGGGCAGAATGTTTGTGCTGCACGCCGTCACATCGACTATGCTTGCGTAAAGCTTGCCTCCCCGGTATGTCTCGAAAGTTGGTGTGGAACCAACATTCAGGACATTCAGATCCACCTCATTGAGGAAGCTGTTGTAAGCTGCCCCCCTGTGGTCCTCCGATCTGCTTCCCCACCAGTAACTCCAGGCGTTAACGTCTCCTCCCACTATGTAGCTGTCTGCACCCAATCTAATCATTACCTCCTTTGTTTTGGCGATGTATCCTTCAATATCCTGGTCTCCCTCGAAATAAACCGAGATTACTCCAACGGATACATTTCCAAATTTGAGGAGGGCCACCGCGATGTTCTCCGTGACGAGTTGTGGATCGTGTTGAATTTGGACCCGACTTCCTAGCACTACTATTGCTGCTTTTACGGGTTTCGTGCGATTTTACGTGCATTGAATCACCCTGAAACCCGGTTGTGCTGTCACCTCTCCTTTCCTGCCCACGTAATGTTCCTGTAGCAGTGCTACTTCGCATTTGCCTGTCTGCATGGCGTTCTGTAGTTCGGCTGTTACCAGCTTCGACCTTTGCAGATTGGCTTGAAGGAACCGTGTTTCTTTTTGTGTGGCGAGGGGGGGGAGGTGGTTCTCGTTGATTGTACCGGCACAACTGTCTCAACAATAGTATGATATTTTAGACCTCGCTATGGTGTCCCATTTTTTGCGCTCTTTGCAGTCCGGGCTGAAGGCCTCGTGCTTAGACTCTGTCGGCGTTTTGCCTGCCCTGGTGCAGTTGACGCACTTTGGTGTGTCCTGGTCCTCCGGGCATCTGCCGGGTTCGTGGCAGGTCAGACAAAACCGACAGTTGGTAGTTGCTTCCTTGCACAATGCTTTCGTGTGGCCGTAGGCCAGACACTCCGTGCATTGTACAAGGGGCGACTGGTCCTCCACTTTCTGTCTTTGGAAGCCTATGTAGACCTTTTCGGTCTCCATAAGCCTCTTCCAGGCTTCCGGCGGGACCTCGAATACCATGTGACAGCAGAGGGGGCTTCTAGCTTTTTTGCGGTACTTCAGTTTCATGTGAGAGGGTTCCATTTTCAGGTCTCCCAGTAGATGGCGATTTTGGGAGAGCAACAACTGCGGTAGGTCTTCGTCCTTATGGTAACTGAGGACGTCCCTTATGCAGATTAGGGGATTTCTCTTCTGCGGATATTCCGCGTTGAGCTTCCCCTCCGTTGCTTTCTTGAGCAGCTCCAGGTCTCTGTCGCTGGCACAATTAACCACCACCTTCTGGTTCTTCGCTTTCCGAACCTTCTCAAACCTTACTCCTGTGTTCTGGACATTAAGCGCTTTGTTGAGTTCCTTTAGAACACCTTCGCTCGTCTTCCTTGGACGACACGATCGCCGTGTGATTTGGGGTGTGGGCGTGTGCTGGGAGCGCCGTAGTCTGCGCGTAGGTCCTTGGACCGTAACAGGCCGGCTGGCTGCGCTGCGTGACCTCCTTGCTCACTTCACTGACCGATTGTTTAATTTCGGCCAGTGCCAGCTCTGTGTTTAAGGTAGAGGTGGGGACGATGTCTCTTTTCCTTTCGGTCTTTATTTCCTCCGTCAGGGTTCTGATTTCCGAGCTCATCGCCTCCAGCCTTTCCTTTATCTCCTCGAGATCTTCCGCTGGTTGTGGCTGTGGTGGTTCAGGTTCACTACGGCTGTAAAGCATTTCGGTGGGGCTTGCGAGTAGGTCTACTTTTTGAGTTAGGGCGCAGATGGCTTCGGTCAGCTGTGCGTCTCTAGGCGGCTGGTGTGGCGCGTCTGTTACCCTCGGCAGGAGTCCTTCAATCGTCTTCGGGATCTCTGCCGTGGCATTTGCTACTGCGTCCAGGGTTTGTCTTAATTGGTCAATCTGATTGGACACAACTCTTACCTGGGCGCATAGCTTTGACACGTGTCCTGCCACCTTGCTGACTTTTTCTTCATCTTTCTGAGCGATTTCACTTTAGCCCAGTTTGCCGATCTGTGCTCTGACCTCTTCCACCGCTCGCTTTATTTCTCCAATCGTCTGGAAGGGAGTTTCCATTTCGTAGCCTAGCCAGTCCCTTACTGACTCCGTGTGCTTTTGAGTTGCGTCTGCAACTTCCTTCCGCCATTAGGAACTATTTGGTCTGAACTGGCCACACTAATAAAGACGAGTGACCTCTTTGACCAGGTGTTGCCGGTCTCGACCAGCACGTCTAGCACGGGACGGCCGCGACATACTCTCGATTTTTATCGAGTTCTCTTGTTCTAAGTGTTCTAATAAGAGAGAGACGGATAGTGCGAGAAAAATCGAGAGAGCTCGCGCGCCGTCGCGTGCTAGCCGTGCAGTAACTGTAACTTGTAGCTTTATGGGTTCTAGAGATTACGTGATTTTACCACAATTTGTCAGTACAACATGTCGAAGTCATAATTGGGTGTGGCGTAGGTACAGATGTAACAATCCTACCACATGTGCATGCAATTTACAGTACAACTCGTTCGACGATTGGATCACTGCGCAACATGCCTCCAGACAATACCAATTAGTCAGCATCATGACATGTATAGACCCCATTACAAATGGGCTCCTAGGTGGTTAGTTCAACTATTAACACATTCACTGCCAACGATTTCGCGTGACACTCGTAGAATATAACATGCGGGGACCGTACTCAGAGGAAAGCGCCTACGAGCAGTGAACCCGTTCACTCCTGTCCTACTAGCACTGAAAGTGTTAAGATCTTACTCCAGATCAGTCCCTTCCTCAGCCAGCTGTGCCAGCAGTGAGTCGACAGTCCACACGGTGTCGGGCGCCGGCCGCACGGCGGGCACGCGCGCCTTCAAGGCCGCCAGCGCGGCCTCCACGCCGTCCGCGGCGCCCGAGTACCCGTCGCCCACTGCCGCCAGAGTGTTCACTGTCTCGCTGTCTTTGCGATCCGTGCTGGAACATGGCTATATTTCAATTTCTACTGTATCGTATTTATTTGCTGTATACATGTACAGGGTTAATGCAAAGGATAAGGTAGGTATATGGTATCCTTCCATAAAAAGGCCTACAATTATGTATACAACAAAAGTATAATCCAATCGTAATCAATCAAATAAATGTAGTGTGCAAATTGCAATTCAGAACATTTGTTACCATATAAATTATGTAATATGAAGAAAGAGATATGATCCATTTTATTTTGAATATTTTGTAGCAACTGTAGCAATGTAATGTATAATGTATGTGTGTGTACCTAATGGTGCACGTGTGCGACTCTCAGACATGAGGTTGTGGGTTCGAATTCTGGCTCAATACCAATGAGTTTCTCGGAAATCGGTGAATTACGGAATATCAATCTGGGGCCACGGCAGTGCCCCCGCCAAGTCGAGCAAATCAGCGGTCGATATTACCACTAACTTTTCAATGAAACGCCGTGAGCTTTAGCAGTATCTACACGATCGCATCCATTATGCGGGTTAAGCAACGTTAGACGCTTTAGGTGGTTACTAACTGAGCGCTTCCGTGCGTGTTTTTGGAAGCATGTTAAGATCCAGGTTCTTATCTATGACAGCAGTCGTTTAGCCGAGTTTTAGATCTTCGGGCGGCTTGCTAACTTCTAAGAGCCAGCCAGGTTGACCAGTCAGCATCATATAGTTAGTAGCAGCCAAACGTATCGTAACACGTTTTTATTACTAAACGAGTAAGGATGCGTTATGCCGGGGTCCCACGGCTTGATTTATCACAGGACAGACCGCGCCAGGCCCGATCGACAGGCCGTGAGAACCGTCGCATTCGATGAGGCCTGCCGTCGCCCGTTCTATCCATCGGGAGTCGGTAAGTTCAAAGGCGTCTGTTGGGGCCGGGGTCCCACGGCTTGATTTCTCACAGGTCAGATCACGCCAGGCCAGACGCGATAGTTCCCGTGGACGTGTAGGACGGCGGACCATGGCACCCCCGCTTGGCCCCGGGCATGCACAGGCGTGCCACGATCCGGCCTGACCTGTGATAACACTGGCAGTGGGACCCCGCCATTACGATATATTTGGCAACTGTGGCTGCTACCAACCATATGATGCCGACTATACATTTGACAAAAACCCTATTCCCAACAAGGTCTAGTTTCCCTTTAGGGTTGGAAGGATAGATTGCAGTAATTTTCGTAAAAGCTAGTGCCTACGCCATTATTTGGCATTAGGTTGAAGCAGACCCTGGACTCCCAGTTCTAAGTGATACCTGATTATCATGAGAACATGTACTAGCGCCATCTATTGACCAATGCTCGAGTAAATAAATCTAATCTGTGCTTTATGCCCTAAGGTTGCCAGTAATGCAAAATTACTATCATAATTCATGATATTTCCCAATAACGTCTTATTTAGTTTTTATTATGTTTTTATTTATAAATAAAATAAGAATTTAAAATCAGATCTCATCTTAATAATACTAATTCAAATTTTAGAAATAGCTCCATCTGTCAAGCTACATTCACACTAAAACATACAAGATTTAATGTATGGGACCTGTTAAGTACTGAGTGAAATGCCCCTGTACTCTCTCAAGTTTATAAAAATGTATGATATCATACTAACCCTTTAACGGGCACAAAGGCATCCGGTTTTTTTATAGAATTGAACCCTATCACAAAGAAATATATGGTTCATCCACGGTGGGAATATATTTCACTCTGCCTTATAAAGGGCTTACACCCAAAATTATATAAAATCATAATACGAATGAGCAAAACATGTGAATATTGTAATAAAATGAAGTAGGTACCCAATTCCAAATCCACAACACTGCATAATAATCAAGTGGTCAAATGTTTCCATAGGTTTATATTATTATGTTTGAAATAGCTCCTGTACATTAATATATCACAGAATTTTGATTCAGAAACCGTTATTAATGATATTACATATTAAAATATTGGCCCATCCTCTCCTGGACTTCCACATATATATTCTGCCGTGAATTCCCGTCAGTAGATGATGGATTAATCCACATGTCAAACAAGTTATATGCTTTGCTTACGGAGGTGGCTTGGCTATCTCCTTCTCCAAGATGTCTTGCAAGTCATCCAGATCTGGTATAGTTGGTATGTCGTCACTGGACTCTGGCGAGTTCTTCGGAATTATAAATTCTCTGTAATCATTTATAGGACCTTGAAGATGCTTATATTAGCCGAATACATAAAATAATTCTTGACGTTATGAGTACTAGGTACTCTAAAAAGTTATATAATGTTGAATGTATACTGTTGAATTACTTGAATTGGATATCCAGTTATTATTTGCAAAGAGCAAATGGTGCTGAAGCTGTTACTAACAATGTTGTTGATCCTGGTACTGATCAATACTGGTAAACTGACTAAGTAGCTTGAGAAGTTCAAGTTACCCACTCACTTGATAAAGCATAATTTCAATAAAGTTTAGTTTCCCTTCTAGGTTTGACATGCAGATTGCAATTGCTTCGACAAAAATAGTGTCTTTCCCAATATAGTTACCTACCAGGGCCTGCCTGAAAACCAGCATTGCAGTGGCCTTACTGTAATACAAGCAACTTTTTAACATCACATAATAACTTAAAGATTAATTTTTAATTTATATGTTGTCTAATTTTAAGGTTCCCATGTAACTTGAATGATAAAAAAGCGTGTTAATTATCATGTATGTGATATTGAATAAAGTTTTTCTATTCTATTGTATTCAATGCTTGTGATTCGGTAGCAAGAGGGCCCTGGAGACAACCGGGATAATACTAAGATTAGGAGGACTTCTAATGCAACTTTCCACAATGATATATGGTAAGAATGGAAAAGCATGAAACTAATTTTTTATATACCGCATATAGGGGCATTACAATGTTAAACTATAATTTAAAAAATATATATTGACTACAACTTTTGAAAAATAAGTAGGCAAATAAACAACGGGAACAACTTAAATAGAGCAAAACGATAAACTTAACTCACTTCGGTTCAATGCGCGCTCCCTCGGTCCATACTCCGACTTTCTTCGGCTCCGGTAAATTAGAGCTGAAACTCTCGTTCATAGTGAATCGTAAAATTTGGTCTTGAATATCCGGTGTATAATAATATATTTGGTGTTAGAACTTCACACGAAAAATTATGTTTTCAGTTTGTTTGGTTTACAGTTTGAGACACTGTCAAACTTTGGTTTTAAATGAACCTGTCAAGAGTGTCAAGGGGAATGACTATACAGCCCAAATGGTACCGGTTAATGTACAGCATGATAATGCACGGCCAAAATAATGTACAGTCCAATAATCCGCGTCCATGAATTATCGGGCCGTGCATTATCGCTCTGAGCAAACTTGGTCCGGGGCAATAATTGGAAGCCAATTTTGTATGAGCTGATAATGCACGGCCCAATAGGCCGAGTCCCTGTGGCTTCGGATTATCGGCCTGTACTGTACATTATCTGCGCGGACTGATAATCTCCAGCAAGTCGACACCACCACGCTGCGCGATGTGTATTTCTGGTCTAACGGACACAAGTGAACCCAAACCTAACCGACCTAAGACAGAGTTCACTTATGACAAGCCATTTTTGTCCGCCCTGATAATGCACGACCCAATAATCCGCGTCCAAAATAGTCGAAGCGGATTATTGGTCTGTACATTATTGGGCCGTGCATTATCACCCTGAGCCAACTTGAGGGGCTACCGCGAAGTGAAAACGAACTTTGTTCGAGTATCTCCCTCTCTGTCGCTCGAACTAGCAAGTGTAACAGAGAAGGAGATAATGCAATAATTAGAAGCCACTTTTATTCGGGTGGACGCGGATTATCGGGCCGTACATTATTGGCTCCGCCCAATGTTCTTAATAAATACCAAAAATATCACAAAATTCTGGAGATTGAAAGTCCCCCAAGCAGAAAAAGGTGTAAAAAGCAGTATGTGTCACTCAGTATATAGAGAAATATGTATATACACTCAGTAGCAAAATTATTTCCGTCATAGGCGTTAACACTTGAATCCCTTGTTATGCTCAAGATTTTACTTTAGAATCCCTCGCTACGCTAAGGGTTGTAGAATCTATGGCTTTGCTCAGAATTCAATCTACCACCCTCGCCGTAAAAATATCATTTTGCTCCCATGAGACACAATGTAGTGTTTTTGGTAAGTTGGCGTTATAACCCCACTTAGCGACCACATAATTTAGTGTGCCGGTTTGAGACGACCTAAATGAATTGGTGAACTGTAGTTCATGTTTCCTCGTTTTTTAGGCTTCCATACCTCAAAAGGAACCTTTGTAGGATCTCTGTTATCCGTATGTCCGTCTATCAAGACTTGATCCCTCCACGCCTTCGTGAGTAAAAGATTACTCACGAAGAGGAAGGATCAAGTTGATTAAAATCAATTACCTACTCAAGCCTGCAGTCCCTTGTAGCTGTGAAGAAAATTCCAATGCTGCATATTCCCTACTTTTGCAAGGGAATCAACCTTCTGGAAGAACTTCCGGACAGTTCTCATTGACCTAGACTCATGAAATTTGGCAGGAAGCAGGGCCTTACGTTACAAATTGAGGGAAGTCTGAAAACTATGAATTGGTTACTTTATTCCATACAAATACTGTTTGAATATAACCTGCGTACACACTTCATGAAGGGAGCCCATGTTACATAAAATATGCCCAAATTAGTGAAAATATATTTCACAAGTATCAAATCTCTAAGAGAAGCGAAATGGGTGGTTACTAGAATGTAATCAAACAAATATTAGTTATTCTTATTTATTATCGCGCCTAGAACTGGATCATCTGTCCCTTCCTCTTCTTGTCTCCACCAAGCTCGAAGTGCTTGCATCTCTTCAGCGCCACCTGTGATCGCACCTTGCAGTCGGCACATTCCAAACGGAGCACAATTTTCTTGGTAGTTTTCGCCTAAAACAAAATGTGACCAATTATGGTGATACAGTAAGGGCCCTTACAGACGAGCGACAGCACGCAGCAACCGCCCGCGACAGCAATCGGCGAACGTCGCGACGGTCGTTGACTGTCGCCGATACGCCGCGACGATCGCTGTCGTGTCGCAGCGCGCACTCGTCGATGTGTGTGTGAGAGAGCACGTATTTTTTCACACACACATTGACGAGTGCGTGCTGTCGCTCGTCTGTAAGGGCCCTAAGGGTAAGTTGCACCAACTTATGATCCCAGACCGATCAACGTTAAATATTGCGCCGGCAGCTGTCATTCCATAGAAACTTGTCAAACTTTCCATACATTCCGATTTTAACGAACACAATTACAGACGGTTTGGTGCAACCCACCCTAAGTCTTCCTCAGAGAATAAGTTCTCCATAGGATTGACCACTTTCTGCATTAATTGAAAAAATACCACTTTAGTTATCCACCACAAAATTTTGGGTAAGTTAAGTTGAATAGTCTCATATAAAGCACGGTTTACACTGGCAAAAACTTCTCACACTTATTAATGAGATTCCTTGTTTGTATTATGGCAGAGCAATTGAATTATGCAAGGCACTTGGGAATAATGTTGAGTGTGTATTATTATTACCTACTATCTAAAAGTGACTTAAGAAAATTGTGATGAATTTCCAAAAAAAAGTGTCCCCTAAGTATTTTTTCGCAATCCCTGATGAGAAAGCAGTATCTGACCCAACATCATGAACAATACATTGAATATATGACAAAACTAACATCATCTCCAACTATTGTGTAGGATAGAAAAAACATTGTTTCCCGTCAAACCTTTGATGGTCTAGTCCGTTAATTAACTTTTATCTATAGTAAATATTGAATGGTTTTGTCTATTAAAAGTAATTTAAAGTATCCATTATAGAACCTATCAGTTACAGTAGAAAAAATAGTAAGACTTCATAATAACAGTCAATGTCCAGCGATGATCCAATGCAGAAACAAGAAAGATGGCTTTGTGTTTGTGCCCTTTCCTTAAAATCCTAGTTGGCTTCTTTCTTTAAGTATTGCCATTCTGGCCAGGGTGCAATTGAAAACATTTTGAATTCAAGTGAGATAATGATTTTACTGTTGCTGATTTAGGATGAGCACTAGGAAATATTGTGCAGAAAGGAAACAATCATTACTATATCTAGAACCATTTGCAAGACTAAAAAATGCATTAATATAGGCCAGCGATTTTTCTTAAATGCCGAACTGTAGCTGTATCTGAAGCGCGATCGACTAACCGCTAATATGCTTTCCGTTTCTTATAATTAATCAAATAGTCGCCGTTAAAATTGTGTGAATAGTGTAGAACTTAGTTTGTAGTCGCTATTTAAAGGTTATGTTGTTTACCTTTTTCTTGAAGATGGGCTTGGACTGACCACCATAACCCTGCTGTTTGCGGTCGTAACGCCTTCTGCCCTGAGCGGCGTGCCTTTCCTTTGACTTCTTGTACTGAGACACCTTGTGGGTCTTGTGGACCTTGCACTTTTTGCAGTACGTCCTGCGCTGTTTAGGTACGTTCACCTGAAAATAAAAAGGTTCGTCGTAGAAATACTTTTGTCAAACACCACATCATTTCACAAGAAACACATTTGATATAATTTTTCGCCATAATAATTCACAAAAAACACGATTTAAAAGGATGAAACTTCGAAAATCACGAACCATTTTCTCGTTTGACTTTGCACGATCCAAAGAAACGTCAAAAAGAACAGGCCGGGGCCGGTGTTGCTGTGCGTTCAAGCAAATAGCAATACAAGACAATGTTACCATGATAAATATTTATAATAGGATAAGTTCATTCTTGTTTAAGCTGCGTACAGACGACCAAGCGTGGCGGTCTGCCGAGGAACATCACGCGATACCTCATATCACATGCCATTAACGTGGACAACAACGTCTCCATACAATCCATACTAATATTATAAATGCGAAAGTGTGTCTGTCTGTCTGTCTGTTAGCTCGTCATGCCTAAACCTCCTAGGGATTTGCCGGTTGTGCCCCAAAGGAGCCCATACACCTTTAAACTGCTGAACTAATTTTGATGAAATTTGGTATAGAGATAGTTCGAGTCTCGGGAAAGGAGATAGGATAGTTTATTTTTCGGAAATCATCCCTTAAGAGAGAGAAAAATAGTATGGAGCTACTATATAAACGAGTTCCACGTGGACGGAGTCGCGGGCAGAAGCTAGTATTGTATATCGCGATCATATTGTGAAGAGATTCGCGTGATAATAGTCCCCAATAGTTTGCAGGATTGATATGCAGGACCGTGAAGTTGCGACTATAAAGTGCGATTACAGACGACGATCCTCCGAAATATATATAATTTGATGAATTATAATTGTTGAATTGCAATTTAATAGTCAATGAAGAGTGAATTTATAATTTTGTAATCTAAATACCGCTAAAATTAAAATGAGAACAAATAAACAGCTTCAAGAAAAAAAATCGAAAAGATTAAAATCAACACGACACGTCAAATTTTGGTCTTGCAACTCTACTTGTTTATGGTTTTGGTTTCACTCGTTCGGGCATTTTTCATTCGGCTGTTTGTTTGATTATTTTACTTCGACATTTCGTTAATTTCTACGTACAATAGTATGTGATTTATACTGTTTTCAGTGTTTTGATAGTGTGGTGTTGAGGTTTCCCCTCGATTCGGAAGTGAAAACATCATGGATACGCCGCCAATGGACACTATTTACCAGGCCATAAGTGCTCTCTACGATAACCCTAATAATGCAAATGAAAAAGAAAAGGCTTCCAAATGGCTAGGAGAAGTACAAAAATCGGTAAGTCACTTTCTAATACCAAGAAATCTGTACTGCACTTGATTAATCCATGCATATTGTAGTTAGGCCTGCGCTTAGTTAAATCGTTCTTAAGGCAAGAAATTAAATGTGCGGAGTTGTTTTGGGTTTTCAGATACATTCATGGAAGATAGCCGATGAGTTGTTGCAACAGAAAAAGGATGTTCACTCATGTTATTTTGCTGCTCAGACGATGCGGTCAAAAGTGCAGCATAGCCTGTCAGAACTCCCAGAAGATGCCCGGGTGTCTCTAAGGGACTCCCTCGTAGCGCATCTAAGAGGTGACATGGCAGAAACTGGTCAGGCCATCCTTACACAGCTCTGCCTGGCTTTGGCCGATCTAGCATTACAAATGCCCACATGGACAAACTGTACTAGTGACCTAATTAAATCATTTTCGGACAAAAACAACCTAGCTTTATTAGAAATTTTAACAGTACTACCACAAGAAATTGACTCTCCAAATTTGAAACTAGGTGAAAACAGACGTGAAGATATTAGGCAAGAATTGAGGTCGAATGCTGATCTAGTGACTATGTTTTTAAAAGAAAGCATAACATGTTCACAAAACACACAGCTAGCACTTAAAATTATTAAATGTATGACATCCTGGATACAGGTTAAGGCTGTGAACATACAGGAAGTGCCACAGAATGCTGTCGTAGCATACTGCTTGCAGGTTTTAAGAGATTACAATTGTATAAACACCCTGCATGATGCCGCATCAGACTGCCTGTGTTCCTTACTGCACAGTCTTGAAGAAAACAACAATAATGAGGACATTGAGAGACTATTATTTGACAGTGTATCATCTTTAGAAGAGTGCTATCACATAGCTGTGGCTCACGAGGAGGAGGAAAAGGCTGCAAACTTTGCCAGGATCTTCACAGAGTTAGCAGAGACATTCTTGGAAAAGATTGTTACTGCCACCTCAACAGGTCAGGCCCATTTTGCAATGAGGTCACTAGAGTTGGTTCTAGTATGTGTTGGACACCATGATTATGAGGTATGATTACTTTAAATTACTAGGATTTGTTATTTATAAAAAAACTAGCTTCTGCCTGCGAGTCAGTATGTGTCGAACTCGTTTATATAATAGCTCCATACAAATTGCGGGGTGATTTCCGGGATTAAACCTATCCTATGTCCTTCCCCGGGATGCTACTTATCTCCATAATTAAATTTATTTATTTAAACTTTATTGCACAAAAGAAAACTTATCGTACAAAAAGCGGGCTTAATGCCATATGGCATTCTCTACCAGTCAAACCTTAAGGCAAAGCGGAAAAGATTGGAAATTTCATCTCAATCAGTTCAGACCGACAAACAGTTAGTATGGATACTATAATTATCTGACATTTTTATTGTTGGCAATGTTAGAATTTATTAATGTAATGTAATTAAAAGAAAGTATTTAATTAGTCAATTATACTGAAATGATTAGCCTAATGATGCCACTTTCTATTCAATACATAATCATTTCTTACATCATTTTTAATTGGTTTGCTTATAGCAATATTTGGTATAGTGCGTGTGATTTTCATCTAAAAATCTTTTAGACAGTTCAGAATGTTGTATAATCTTTCCAGTTATGCTAATTTAAAAACATTTAGCAATCAAAAGAAAACTTAAATACAGTAAGGTACCAAAGTGAAAATGTTTGTGAACGTGACTTATCAGCACCATCATAGCCGAAAGACGTCCACTGCTGGACATAGGCCTCCCCCAAAGAGTGCCACAATGACGGGTCTTGCTCCACCCGCATCCAGCGGACCCCCGCGACCCTTACCAGGTCATCAGTCCACCTTGTGGGGGCCTACCCACACTATGAACGTGACTAAATATGTTAATATATTTGTGGACATCATATGGACATATTATTTATATGGTCATGTCTACAAATATTTTCAAGTTTGTATGATAACTCTGAAATAGAATGTCACTTGTTAACGTAAATATTCTCTCATGCAACTTGTACACCTCTCTTTTTCTTCTTATTTGAGAGCTAGGCTCTTGTCCGTGGAGTAATTTCCAACTTATTCTACTTTCCGCCTTTCTTTTTTATAAGATGAAGCGGTTGCTCTACATAAGGTATCCTCGGCCTTCCCCTTTTCCTTTTTCCTTCTTTTTCTCTATTATTGCTTGTGACGTTATGTTCGTGTGTGTGAACCTAGCATATCAAGATCCAGCATCTCAACAAATGATGATAGTTCTTGTAGCATCCCAAATAGTTCTACAGTTCTAGATAGTTTTTTTCAGTAGTTCAGCCAATTTCAGGAAAAAAATGACCTTTTAAAAATGAGATGTTAACTTCGCAAATGAACTTTCAGCATCTCACCCGTCCTCGATTGCTAGACGTAAAAAATGGATTGGGATGCAAAGTTCTACTGTTTCTAGACAGTATATCAATAGTTCTGGCCAAAAGAACCACAATTTTTTTTTTTTACTTATGTCTCAAAATTTGAAAATATATTCTAAGTCTACCAGCCTGCATATCACGTTTTTTATTATACATTCCTACAACTGATATGCTATTTTTTTGTGAGCTTTTAGGTCCAACATCTCAGGTGTTCTAGGTGGAAATACGTATAGCTATCATAGAACTAGAAAGTTCCAGCAGCTGAAAGTCAAACTAAAAGAGTTCTCGAAGGAAACTTAGATTCATGTGAGAAAAAACGATTTTGTACGAATACTACTTATATACTATGTTTTTATGGGCTTCCAGGCCCAGCATCTCAGGAGTTCTGGATGGGAACACATAATGCTATCATAGAACTAGACAGTTCTAGCAGCTGGATGCCAAACTGAAAGAGTTCTAGAAGGAAACTTAGCCTCATGTGAGAAAAATCGATTTTGTACGAATACTACTGATGTACCATGTTTTTATGGGCTTCGAGGCCCAGCATCTCAGGACTTCTGGATGGCAAAAAGCAATGCTATCATAGAACTAGACAGTTCCGGCAGCTGAAAGTCAAACTGAGAGAGTTCTCGGAGGGAACTTAGCATTATGTGAGAAAAATATTTTTTGATGGATTACTACTGACATGCGATGTTTTTGTGGCCTTCCTGGCCCAGCATCTCAGGAGTTCTGGGTGGAAACACGTAAAGCTATCATAGAACTAGACAGTTCCAGCAGCTGGATGCCAAACTGAAAGAGTTCTCGAAGGAAACTTAGCCTCATGTAAGAAAAATCGATTTAATATGAATACTACTGATGTACCATGTTTTTTTGGGCTTCCAGGCCCAGCATCTCAGGAGTTCTGGATGGCAACAAGCAAAGCTATCATAGAACTAGACAGTTCCAGCAGCTGGATGCCAAACTGAAAGAGTTCTAGAAGGAAACTTAGCTTCATGTGAGAAAAATCGATTTTATACGAATACTACTGCTATACTATGTTTTTATGGACTTCCAGGCCTAGCATCTCAGGAGTTCTGGATGGCATCAAGTAAAGCTATCATAGAACTAGACAGTTCCGGCGGCTGAAAGTGAAACTGAAAGAGTTCTCGGAGGGAACTTAGCATTTTGTGAGAAAAATAGATTTTGTTGGTTTAATACTGACATGCGATGTTTTTGTGACCTTCCAGGACCAGCATCTCAAGCGTTCTGGATGGTAACACATAATGCTAACATAGAACTAGACAGTTCCAGCAGCTGGATGCCAAACTGAAAGAGTTCTAGAAGGAAACTTAGCTTCATGTGAGAAAAATCGATTTTATACGAATACTACTGATATACTATGTTTTTATGGGCTTCCAGGCCCAGCATCTCAGGAGTTCTGGATGGGAACACGTAAAGATATCATAGAACTAGACAGTTCTAGCGGCTGGATGCCAAACTGAAAGAGTTCTAGAAGGAAACTTAGCTTCATGTGAGAAAAATCGATTTTATACGAATACTACTGCTATACTATGTTTTTATGGGCTTCCAGGCCCAGCAGCTCAGGAGTTCTGGATGGGAACACATAATGCTATTATAGAACTAGACAGTTCTAGCAGCTGGATGCCAAACTGAAAGAGTTCTAGAAGGAAACTTAGCCTCATGTGAGAAAAATCGTTTTTGTACGAATACTACTGCTGTACCATGTTTTTATGGGCTTCCAGGCCCAGCATCTCAGGACTTCTGGATGGCAACAAGAAAAGCTATCATAGAACTAGACAGTTCCAGCAGCTGGATGCCAAACTGAAAGAGTTCTAGGAGGAAACTTAGCTTCATGTGAAAAAAATCGATTTTATACGAATATTACTGATATACTATGTTTTATGGGCTTCCAGGCCCAGCATCTCAGGAGTTCTGGATGGGAACACATAATGCTATCATAGAACTAGACAGTTCTAGCAGCTGGATGCCAAACTGAAAGAGTTCTAGAAGGAAACTTAGCCTCATGTGAGAAAAATCGATTTTGTACGAATACTACTGATGTACCATGTTTTTTTGGACTTCCAGGCCTAGCATCTCAGGAGTTCTGGATGGCAACAAGCAAAGCTATCATAGAACTAGACAGTTCCGGCGGCTGAAAGTGAAACTGAAAGAGTTCTCGGAGGGAACTTAGCATTTTGTGAGAAAAATAGATTTTGTTGGTTTAATACTGACATGCGATGTTTTTGTGACCTTCCAGGCCCAGCATCTCAGGCGTTCTGGATGGTAACACATAATGCTAACATAGAACTAGATAGTTCCAGCACCTGGATGCCAAACTGAAAGAGTTCTAGAAGGAAACTTAGCTTCATGTGAGAAAAATCGATTTTATACGAATACTACTGATATACTATAGTTTTATCGGCATCCAGGCCCAGCATCTCAGGAATTCTGGATGGGAACACGTTAAGATATCATAGAACTAGACAAATCTAGCGGCTGGATGCCAAACTGAAAGAGTTCTAGAAGGAAACTTAGCCTCATGTGAGAAAAATCGATTTTGTACGAAAACTACTGATGTACCATGTTTTTTTGGACTTCCAGGCCTAGCATCTCAGGAGTTCTGGATGGCAACAAGCAAAGCTATCATAGAACTAGACAGTTCCGGCGGCTGAAAGTGAAACTGAAAGAGTTCTCGGAGGGAACTTAGCATTTTGTGAGAAAAATAGATTTTGTTGGTTTAATACTGACATGCGATGTTTTTGTGACCTTCCAGGCCCAGCATCTCAGGCGTTCTGGATGGTAACACATAATGCTAACATAGAACTAGATAGTTCCAGCACCTGGATGCCAAACTGAAAGAGTTCTAGAAGGAAACTTAGCTTCATGTGAGAAAAATAGATTTTATACGAATACTACTGATATACTATGTTTTTATGGGCATCCAGGCCCAGCATCTCAGGAGTTCTGGATGGGAACACGTAAAGATATCATAGAACTAGACAGTTCTAGCAGCTGCATGCCAAACTGAAAGAGTTCTAGAAGAAAACTTAGCCTCATGTAAGAAAAATCGATTTAATATGAATACTACTGATGTACCATGTTTTTATGGGCTTCCAGGCCCAGCATCTCAGGAGTTCTGGATGGCAAAAAGCAAAGCTATCATAGAACTAGGCAGCTCCGGCAGCCGAAAGTCAAACCGAAAGAGTTCTTGGAGGGATCTTAGCATTTTGTGAGAAAAATAGATTTTGTTGGTTTAATACTGACATGCGATGTTTTTGTGATCTTCCAGGCCCAGCATCTCAGGCGTTCTGGATGGCAACACATAATGCTATCATAGAACTAGACAGTTCCAGCAGCTGGATGCCAAACTGAAAGAGTTCTAGAAGGAAACTTAGCTTCATGTGAGAAAAATCGATTTTATACGAATACTACTGATATACTATGTTTTCATGGGCTTCCAGGCCCAGCATCTCAGGAGTTCTGGATGGGAACACGTAATGCTATCATAGAACTAGACAGTTCCAGCAGTTGGATGCCAAACTGAAAGAGTTCTAGAAGGAAACTTAGCTTCATGTGAGAAAAATGGATTTTATACGAATACTACTGATATACTATGTTTTCATGGGCTTCCAGGCCCAGCATCTCAGGAGTTCTGGATGGGAACACATAATGCTATCATAGAACTAGACAGTTCCAGCAGTTGGATGCCAAACTGAAAGAGTTCTAGAAGGAAACTTAGCTTCATGTGAGAAAAATGGATTTTATACGAATACTACTGATATACTATGTTTTTATGGGCTTCCAGGCCCAGCATCTCAGGAGTTCTGGATGGGAACACGTAAAGCTATGATACAACTAGACTGTTCTAGCAGCTGCATGCCAAACTGAAAGAGTTCTAGAAGGAAACTTAGCCTCATGTAAGAAAAATCGATTTAATATGAATACTACTGATGTACCATGTTTTTATGGGCTTCCAGGCCCAGCATCTCAGGAGTTCTGGATTGCAACAAGCAAAGCTATCATAGAACTAGGCAGTTCCGGCAGCCTTAAGTCAAACTGAAAAAGTTCTCGGAGGGAACTTAGCATTTTGTGAGAAAAATAGATTTTGTTGGTTTAATACTGACATGCGATGTTTTTGTGACTTTCCAGGCCCAGCATCTCAGGCGTTCTGGATGGCAACACATAATGCTATCATAGAACTAGACAGTTCCAGCAGCTGGATGCCAAACTGAAAGAGTTCTCGAAAGAAACTTGGCTTCACGTGAGAAAAATATTTTTTGTTAGATTACTACTGACATGCGATGTTTTTGTGGCCTTCCTGGCCCAGCATCTCAGAAGTTCTGGATGGGAACACATAATGCTTTCATAGAACTAGACAGTTCCAGCAGCTGGATGCCAAACTGAATAAGTTCTAGAAGGAAACTTAGCTTCATGTGAGAAAAATCGATTTTATACGAATACTACTGCTATACTATTCTTTTATGGACTTCCAGGCCTAGCATCTCAGGAGTTCTGGATGGCAACAAGCAAAGCTATCATAGAACTAGACAGTTCCGGCGGCTGAAAGTGAAACTGAAAGAGTTCTCGGAGGGAACTTAGCATTTTGTGAGAAAAATAGATTTTGTTGGTTTAATACTGACATGCGATGTTTTTGTGACCTTCCAGGCCCAGCATCTCAAGCGTTCTGGATGGGAACACATAATGCTTTCATAGAACTAGACAGTTCCAGCAGCTGGATGCCAAACTGAATAAGTTCTAGAAGGAAACTTAGCTTCATGTGAGAAAAATCGATTTTATACGAATACTACTGCTATACTATTCTTTTATGGACTTCCAGGCCTAGCATCTCAGGAGTTCTGGATGGCAACAAGCAAAGCTATCATAGAACTAGACAGTTCCAGCAGCTGGATGCCAAACTGAAAGAGTTCTAGAAGGAAACTTAGCTTCATGTGAGAAAAATCGATTTTTTTACGAATACTACTGATATACTATGTTTTTATGGGCTTCCAGGCCCAGCATCTCAGGAGTTCTGGATGGGAACACATAATGCTATTATAGAACTAGACAGTTCTAGCAGCTGGATGCCAAACTGAAAGAGTTCTAGAAGGAAACTAAGCTTCATGTGAGAAAAATCGATTTTATACGAATACTACTGCTATACTATTCTTTTATGGACTTCCAGGCCTAGCATCTCAGGAGTTCTGGATGGCAACAAGCAAAGCTATCATAGAACTAGACAGTTCCGGCGGCTGAAAGTGAAACTGAAAGAGTTCTCGGAGGGAACTTAGCATTTTGTGAGAAAAATAGATTTTGTTGGTTTAATACTGACATGCGATGTTTTTGTGACCTTCCAGGCCCAGCATCTCAGGCGGTCTGGATGGTAACACATAATGCTAACATAGAACTAGATAGTTCCAGCACCTGGATGCCAAACTGAAAGAGTTCTAGAAGGAAACTTAGCTTCATGTGAGAAAAATCGATTTTATACGAATACTACTGGTATACTATATTTTTATGGGCTTGCAGGCCCAGCATCTCAGGAGTTCTGGATGGGAACACGTAAAGATATCATATAACTAGATAAATCTAGCGGCTGGATGCCAAATTGAAAGAGTTCTAAAAGGAAACTTAGCCTCATGTGAGAAAAATCGATTTTGTACGAAAACTACTGATGTACCATGTTTTAATGGGCTTCCAGGCCCAGCATCTCAGGAGTTCTACATGGGAACACGTAAAGCTATCATAGAACTAGACAGTTCTAGCAGCTGGATGCCAAACTGAAAGAGTTCTCGAAGGAAACTTAGCTTTATGTGAGAAAAATCGATTTTGTAAGAAAACTACTGATATACTATGTTTTCATGGGCTTCCAGGCCCAGCATCTCAGGAGTTCTTGATGGGAACACATAATGCTAACATAGAACTAGACAGTTCCAGCAGCTGGATGCCAAACTGAAAGAGTTCTAGAAGGAAACTTAGCTTCATGTGAGAAAAATCGATTTTATACGAATACTACTGATAGACTATGTTTTTATGGGCTTCCAGGCCCAGCATCTCAGGAGTTCTGGATGGGAACACGTAAAGCTATCATAGAACTAGACAGTTCTAGCAGCTGCATGCCAAACTGAAAGAGTTCTAGAAGAAAACTTAGCCTCATGTAAGAAAAATCGATTTAATATGAATACTACTGATGTACCATGTTTTTATGGGCTTCCAGGCCCAGCATCTCAGGAGTTTTAGATGGGAACACATAATGCTATCATAGAACTAGACAGTTCCAGCAGCTGGATGCCAAACTGAAAGAGTTCTAGAAGGAAACTTAGCTTCATGTCCAGCTGCTGGAACTGTCTAGTTCTATGATAGCTTTACGTGTTTCCATCCAGAACTCCTGAGATGCTGGGCCAGGAAGGCCACAAAAACATCGCATGTCAGTAGTAATCTAACAAAAAATATTTTTCTCACGTGAAGCGAAGTTTCTTTCGAGAACTCTTTCAGTTTGGCATCCAGCTGCTGGAACTGTCTAGTTCTATGATAGCTTTACGTGTTTCCATCCAGAACTCCTGAGATGCTGAGCCAGGAAGGCCATAAAAACATAGTATAGCAGTAGTATTCATATTAAATCGATTTTTCTTACATGAGGCTAAGTTTCCTTCTAGAACTCTTTCAGTTTGGCATGCAGCTGCTAGAACTGTCTAGTTCTATGATAGCTTTACGTGTTCCCATCAAGAACTCCTGAGATGCTGGGCCTGGAAGCCCATAAAAACATAGTATATCAGTAGTATTCGTATAAAATCGATTTTTCTCACATGAAGCTAAGTTTCCTTCTAGAACTCTTTCAGTTTGGCATCCAGCTGCTGGAACTGTCTAGTTATATGTTAGCATTATGTGTTTCCATCAAGAACTCCTGAGATGGTGGGCCTGGAAGCCCATGAAAACATAGTATATCAGTAGTATTCTTACAAAATCGATTTTTCTCACATAAAGCTAAGTTTCCTTCGAGAACTCTTTCAGTTTGGCATCCAGCTGCTAGAACTGTTTAGTTCTATGATAGCTTTACGTGTTCCCATGTAGAACTCCTGAGATGCTGGGCCTGGAAGCCCATTAAAACATGGTACATCAGTAGTTTTCGTACAAAATCGATCTCAAACGAGGCTAAGTTTCCTTTTAGAACTCTTTCAGTTTGGCATCCAGCCGCTAGATTTGTCTAGTTCTATGATATCTTTACGTGTTCCCATCCAGAACTCCTGAGATGCTGGGCCTGGAAGCCCATAAAAATATAGTATACCAGTAGTATTCGTATAAAATCGATTTTTCTCACATGAAGCTAAGTTTCCTTCTAGAACTCTTTCAGTTTGGCATCCAGGTGCTGGAACTATCTAGTTCTATGTTAGCATTATGTGTTACCATCCAGAACGCCTGAGATGCTGGGCCTGGAAGGTCACAAAAACATCGCATGTCAGTATTAAACCAACAAAATCTATTTTTCTCACAAAATGCTAAGTTCCCTCCGAGAACTCTTTCAGTTTCACTTTCAGCCGCCGGAACTGTCTAGTTCTATGATAGCTTTGCTTGTTGCCATCCAGAACTCCTGAGATGCTAGGCCTGGAAGTCCAAAAAAACATGGTACATCAGTAGTATTCGTACAAAATTGATTTTTCTCACATGAGGCTAAGTTTCCTTCTAGAACTCTTTCAGTTTGGCATCCAGCTGCTAGAACTGTCTAGTTCTATAATAGCATTATGTGTTCCCATCCAGAACTCCTGAGATGCTGGGCCTGGAAGCCCATAAAAACATAGTATAGCAGTAGTATTCGTATAAAATCGATTTTTCTCACATGAAGCTAAGTTTCCTTCTAGAACTCTTTCAGTTTGGCATCCAGCCGCTAGAACTGTCTAGTTCTATGATATCTTTACGTGTTCCCATCCAGAACTCCTGAGATGCTGGGCCTGGAAGCCCATAAAAACACAGTATATCAGTAGTATTCGTATAAAATCGATTTTTCTCACATGAAGCTAAGTTTCCTTCTAGAACTCTTTCAGTTTGGCATCCAGCTGCTGGAACTGTCTAGTTCTATGATAGCATTATGTGTTACCATCCAGAACGCCTGAGATGCTGGGCCTGGAAAGTCACAAAAACATCGCATGTCAGTATTAAACCAACAAAATCTATTTTTCTCACAAAATGCTATGTTCCCTCCGAGAACTCTTTCAGTTTGACTTTAGGCTGCCGGAACTGCCTAGTTCTATGATAGCTTTGCTTGTTGCCATCCAGAACTCCTGAGATGCTGGGCCTGGAAGCCCATAAAAACATGGTACATCAGTAGTATTCATATTAAATCGATTTTTCTTACATGAGGCTAAGTTTCCTTCTAGAACTCTTTCAGTTTGGCATGCAGCTGCTAGAACTGTCTAGTTGTATCATAGCTTTACGTGTTCCCATCCAGAACTCCTGAGATGCTGGGCCTGGAAGCCCATAAAAACATAGTATATCAGTAGTATTCGTATAAAATCGATTTTTCTCACATGAAGCTAAGTTTCCTTCTAGAACTCTTTCAGTTTGGCATCCAGCTGCTGGAACTGTCTAGTTCTATGATAGCATTATGTGTTACCATCCAGAACGCCTGAGATGCTGGGCCTGGAAGGTCACAAAAACATCGCATGTCAGTATTAAACCAACAAAATCTATTTTTCTCACAAAATGCTAAGATCCCTCCAAGAACTCTTTCGGTTTGACTTTCGGCTGCCGGAACTGCCTAGTTCTATGATAGCTTTGCTTTTTGCCATCCAGAACTCCTGAGATGCTGGGCCTGGAAGCCCATAAAAACATGGTACATCAGTAGTATTCATATTAAATCGATTTTTCTTAAATGAGGCTAAGTTTCCTTCTAGAACTCTTTCAGTTTGGCATGCAGCTGCTAGAACTGTCTAGTTCTATGATAGCTTTACGTGTTCCCATCCAGAACTTTTGAGATGCTGGGCCTGGAAGCCCATAAAAACATAGTATATCAGTAGTATTCGTATAAAATCGATTTTTCTCACATGAAGCTAAGTTTCCTTCTAGAACTCTTTCAGTTTGGCATCCAGCTGCTGGAACTGTCTAGTTCTATGTTAGCATTATGTGTTCCCATCCAGAACTCCTGAGATGCTGGGCCTGAAAGCCCATGAAAACATAGTATATCAGTAGTATTCGTACAAAATCGATTTTTCTCACATAAAGCTAAGTTTCCTTCGAGAACTCTTTCAGTTTGGCATCCAGCTGCTAGAACTGTCTAGTTCTATGATAGCTTTACGTGTTCCCATGTAGAACTCCTGAGATGCTGGGCCTGGAAGCCCATTAAAACATGGTACATCAGTAGTTTTCGTACAAAATCGATTTTTCTCACATGAGGCTAAGTTTCCTTCTAGAACTCTTTCAGTTTGGCATCCAGCCGCTAGATTTGTCTAGTTCTATGATATCTTTACGTGTTCCCATCCAGAACTCCTGAGATGCTGGGCCTGGATGCCCATAAAAATATAGTATATCAGTAGTATTCGTATAAAATCGATTTTTCTCACATGAAGCTAAGTTTCCTTCTAGAACTCTTTCAGTTTGGCATCCAGGTGCTGGAACTATCTAGTTCTATGTTAGCATTATGTGTTACCATACAGAACGCCTGAGATGCTGGGCCTGGAAGGTCACAAAAACATCGCATGTCAGTATTAAACCAACAAAATCTATTTTTCTCACAAAATGCTAAGTTCCCTCCGAGAACTCTTTCAGTTTCACTTTCAGCCGCCGGAACTGTCTAGTTCTATGATAGCTTTGCTTGTTGCCATCCAGAACTCCTGAGATGCTAGGCCTGGAAGTCCAAAAAAACATGGTACATCAGTAGTTTTCGTACAAAATCGATTTTTCTAACATGAGGCTAAGTTTCCTTCTAGAACTCTTTCAGTTTGGCATCCAGCCGCTAGATTTGTCTAGTTCTATGATATCTTTAAGTGTTCCCATCCAGAACTCCTGAGATGCTGGGCCTGGATGCCCATAAAAATATAGTATATCAGTAGTATTCGTATAAAATCGATTTTTCTCACATGAAGCTAAGTTTCCTTCTAGAACTCTTTCAGTTTGGCATCCAGGTGCTGGAACTATCTAGTTCTATGTTAGCATTATGTGTTACCATCCAGAACGCCTGAGATGCTGGGCCTGGAAGGTCACAAAAACATCGCATGTCAGTATTAAACCAACAAAATCTATTTTTCTCACAAAATGCTAAGTTCCCTCCGAGAACTCTTTCAGTTTCACTTTCAGCCGCCGGAACTGTCTAGTTCTATGATAGCTTTGCTTGTTGCCATACACAACTCCTGAGATGCTAGGCCTGGAAGTCCAAAAAAACATGGTACATCAGTAGTATTCGTACAAAATCGATTTTTCTCACATGAGGCTAAGTTTCCTTCTAGAACTCTTTCAGGTTGGCATCCAGCTGCTAGAACTGTCTAGTTCTATGATAGCATTATGTGTTCCCATCCAGAACTCCTGAGATGCTGGGCCTGGAAGCCCATAAAACATAGTATATCAGTAATATTCGTATAAAATCGATTTTTCTCACATGAAGCTAAGTTTCCTTCCAGAACTCTTTCAGTTTGGCATCCAGCTGCTGGAACTGTCTAGTTCTATGATAGCTTTTCTTGTTGCCATCCAGAAGTCCTGAGATGCTGGGCCTGGAAGCCCATAAAAACATGGTACAGCAGTAGTATTCGTACAAAAACGATTTTTCTCACATAAGGCTAAGTTTCCTTCTAGAACTCTTTCAGTTTGGTATCCAGCTGCTAGAACTGTCTAGTTCTATAATAGCATTATGTGTTCCCATCCAGAACTCCTGAGCTGCTGGGCCTGGAAGCCCATAAAAACATAGTATAGCAGTAGTATTCGTATAAAATCGATTTTTCTCACATGAAGCTAAGTTTCCTTCTAGAACTCTTTCAGTTTGGCATCTTGCCGCTAGAACTGTCTAGTTCTATGATATCTTTACGTGTTCCCATCCAGAACTCCTGAGATGCTGGGCCTGGAAGCCCATAAAAACATAGTATATCAGTAGTATTCGTATAAAAACGATTTTTCTCACATGAAGCTAAGTTTCCTTCTAGAACTCTTTCAATTGGCATCCAGCTGCTGGAACTGTCTAGTTCTATGTTAGCATTATGTGTTACCATCCAGAACGCTTGAGATGCTGGGCCTGGAAGGTCACAAAAACATCGCATGTCAGTATTAAACCAACAAAATCTATTTTTCTCACAAAATGCTAAGTTCCCTCCGAGAACTCTTTCAGTTTCACTTTCAGCCGCCGGAACTGTCTAGTTCTATGATAGCTTTGCTTGTTGCCATCCAGAACTCCTGAGATGCTAGGCCTGGAAGTCCACAAAAACATAGTATAGCAGTAGTATTCGTATAAAATCGATTTTTCTCACATGAAGCTAAGTTTCCTTCTAGAACTCTTTCAGTTTGGCATCCAGCTGCTGGAACTGTCTAGTTCTATGAAAGCATTATGTGTTCCCATCCAGAACTTCTGAGATGCTGGGCCAGAAAGGCCACAAAAACATCGCATGTCAGTGTTAATCTAACAAAAAATATTTTTCTCACGTGAAGCCAAGTTTCTTTCGAGAACTCTTTCAGTTTGGCATCCAGCTGCTGGAACTGTCTAGTTCTATGATAGCTTTACGTGTTTCCATCCAGAACTCCTGAGATGCTGGGCCAGGAAGGCCATAAAAACATAGTATAGCAGTAGTATTCGTATAAAATCGATTATTCTCACATGAAGCTAAGTTTCCTTCTAGAACTCTTTCAGTTTGGCATCCAGCTGCTGGAACTGTCTAGTTCTATGATAGCATTATGTGTTACCATCCAGAACGCCTGAGATGCTGGGCCTGGAAAGTCACAAAAACATCGCATGTCAGTATTAAACCAACAAAATCTATTTTTCTCACATAATGCTAAGTTCCCTCCGAGAACTCTTTCAGTTTGACTTTCGGCTGCCGGAACTGCCTAGTTCTATGATAGCTTTGCTTGTTGCCATCCAGAACTCCTGAGATGCTGGGCCTGGAAGCCCATAAAAACATGGTACATCAGTAGTATTCATATTAAATCGATTTTTCTTACATGAGGCTAAGTTTCCTTCTAGAACTCTTTCAGTTTGGCATGCAGCTGCTAGAACTGTCTAGTTGTATCATAGCTTTACGTGTTCCCATCCAGAACTCCTGAGATGCTGGGCCTGGAAGCCCATAAAAACATAGTATATCAATAGTATACGTATAAAATCCATTTTTCTCACATGAAGCTAAGTTTCCTTCTAGAACTCTTTCAGTTTGGCATCCAGCTGCTGGAACTGTCTAGTTCTATGATAGCATTATGTGTTCCCATCCAGAACTCCTGAGATGCTGGGCCTGGAAGCCCATGAAAACATAGTATATCAGTAGTATTCGTACAAAATCGATTTTTCTCACATGAAGCTAATTTTCCTTCGAGAACTCTTTCAGTTTGGCATCCAGCTGCTGGAACTGTCTAGTTCTATGATAGCTTTACGTGTTTCCACCCAGAACTCCTGAGATGCTGGGCCAGGAAGGCCACAAAAACATCGCATGTCAGTAGTAATCCATCAAAAAATATTTTTCTCACATAATGCTAAGTTCCCTCCGAGAACTCTCTCAGTTTGACTTTCAGCTGCCGGAACTGTCTAGTTCTATGATAGCATTGCTTTTTGCCATCCAGAAGTCCTGAGATGCTGGGCCTGGAAGCCCATAAAAACATGGTACATCAGTAGTATTCGTACAAAATCGATTTTTCTCACATGAGGCTAAGTTTCCTTCTAGAACTCTTTCAGTTTGGCATCCAGCTGCTAGAACTGTCTAGTTCTATGATAGCATTATGTGTTCCCATCCAGAACTCCTGAGATGCTGGGCCTGGAAGCCCATAAAAACATAGTATATAAGTAGTATTCGTACAAAATCGTTTTTTCTCACATGTAGCTAAGTTTCCTTCGAGAACTCTTTCAGTTTGACTTTCAGCTGCTGGAACTTTCTAGTTCTATGATAGCTATACGTATTTCCACCTAGAACGCCTGAGATGTTGGACCTAAAAGCTCACAGAAAAATAGCATATCAGTTGTAGGAATGTATAATAAAAAACGTGATATGCAGGCTGGTAGACTTAGAATATATTTTCAAATTTTGAGACATAAGTAAAAAAAAAAAATTGTGGTTCTTTTGGCCAGAACTATTGATATACTGTCTAGAAACAGTAGAACTTTGCATCCCAATCCATTTTTTACGTCTAGCAATCGAGGACGGGTGAGATGCTGAAAGTTCATTTGCGAAGTTAACATCTCATTTTTAAAAGGTCATTTTTTTTCCTGAAATTGGCTGAACTACTGAAAAAAACTATTTAGAACTGTAGAATTATTTGGGATGCTACAAGAACTATCATCATTTGTTGAGATGCTGGATCTTGATATGCTAGGTTCACACACACGTTATGTTCTATAATTTTTCCTCCCCTGTTTTGGACGATTTCAGACTTCTTTTTCCATTAACTATTTCCAGAACCTCCTCATTAGTTTTATTTTCCGTTCAACTCAAACGCCGCCAGTCCATCTCTGTCCCGTTGCGTCATGGTCCACGTTTCGCCACCATAGAGTGCTATGCCCCAGAGGCCCTCACACGATAGGTTTTATCGTCACGTTTGACGTGTACGTTACTAGTGCGACTTGCTATTTAACGTGAGCAAATGTCGTAATACGCGTAACTGTAACCGTAACAAGTACAATTTGATTAAATGGGCAGTTTTTTTCAGGTAGCTGAAATAACATTCAACCTATGGTATCGTCTATCAGAAGATGTGTATCGGAGGGACTACCAGCCTCTAACAGACGCATTTAAGCCTCACATAGAGCGCCTCATTGAGGCTCTGGCGAGGCACTGCCAGTGTGAGCCAGACCACACACAGCTTCTGGATGAAGGTGATGATTTCTATGTGAGTATAAATAATTACATCCCTTTTGTAATGTTTCGTCATCCTTCGTCTGAGCCACCGTAGCCTAGCTGTAAGGCACACGATTTTCATTAGTGGAGTGGTGTGGTGGAAATCCAACAATAGTAAGCGACACGCGAGCGAGAGTAACCATGATATTGTTGGATTTCTCAATCTGATGCTCCTGAAAACCCACAAGGTTTTTCAGAAAATACTGCCGTACGAAATATTTCAATGTCAGTTTAATATTTATTTCGGGGTTTTGGACCCATGTGTTAGTTACAAAACATTAAATTAAATTAAGTGCTAGTGACTAAATAAATAACTAAATACTACTCTTACATTCATTAGATTATTAAATATAATTTGATATTTAACAGTAGCTTTTCGGTAAATAAAAGCATTGAAAAAACGGCCTTGGGCTCCTTTAGGAAACAACCGGGAAGAGAGAGACCTAGGAGGATGAGCTAATCCTTGTAATCTTCCATACCATGTGGTATATTATATCTTGTAAAAGGGGCAATTGCGCCCTACTTGCACAATGAAGTTCATTTATGAATGTATCCCATCATTCAGGAGTTCCGAGTGAAAGTGATGGACTTGATCAAAGACGTGGTGTTCATCGTGGGCTCGAGCTCGGTGTTCCGGCAGATGTTCTCCGCGCTGCAGGCCGACCTGTCCTGGGAGCGCACCGAGGCCGCGCTCTTCGTCATGCAGGCCGTCGCCAAGAACATCCTGCCGTCAGTATTGTAATACCGGGCTTACACTCAGCACCTGCCACTCGTCCTCGCGCTGCCGGAAATATTTCCCTAAATACTTCTGCGGCAGTATCGACGGTCGGATCGGTAAAGTGTTTACACTCAGCCCTCGTACTCACTTCCGCGCTCAAAGTCGTACGGCTAGTGAGCGAGAAGGCTGAATGTCATTACTTCACTCGCGCTCGCGCTGCCCGTCCTTTGACTTGCGCACGAAAAACCGACAATCCAGGGAGCGTCGGGCAGCGGCAGCGGCATGACGAGTGGCAGCGCGAGTGACCCATTTACATTCTCGCGTTGCCCACTTCCCTGCTCACTTCGGCTGAGTGTAAATTCAAACCACCAGTGCAGCGGCCTCTAACTCTGTCGTTACCTATTAGGATTTTACCCCCAGTTTAAATCACCGCTGATACCCCTTATCGTTTTATCGATATTACCATTACATACCAACTCTGTTACCCCCTTAAGAGTCCGCAGTAAGCTCGATTCTCCATACAAACGTAGTTACGCTTTCATGAGGTATATCCGGGTCTGTAATTAGTTTATGTAGCCTCAGATACCATAGTAAAAAAATACAGCGAATTTAAGTTTTTCATACGAAACTTGTTTTTGCTTTATTCCGTTTGTTTTATAAACTGGAACCATATATGAACTAATTGCAAACATAGATATACCTCATGTCATTGTATATGCAAACTTTCGTCACAATCCAACACGTAGTTTTAAAATGAGAACGGAACTCCGTTTGTATGGGAAGGTGAAATTCGGCCGAGCTTACTGCAGACTCTTAAGACTAGCTGTTTTATCCCCAATTTCGTTCGTATATCTATATATATCTATCGCACTTGCATATTTGAGCGGCGGAGAGAGATTTATAATACCTTACCTACTGCATTAATGATGAAACCTTATTTGAACTACTTTGACTTATCACCATCAACTTTTTCTTATTCTGTCACGATAAGCCAGGACAGTGGATAGTGACAGGATTTCTTAGGAAAATTATTATAATATGGACTCCTGGGTCATACACAGTGTATAAAACAACATTCGTTTTAGTCTAAGAAAATTAAGCCGAGTATGGGCAATCGGGGGAAATAATTCGTGTAGTTTTGTAAATTGGTACAATTATACCTTGTGGTGTCCAGATATTATTAAACATTATAAAAGATACTAAAAGTCCTTGAGGGTGGGGGCTGTGCTGAGGGTGTAGCGGGGGGTTGAAGGTACCTTTTTTCAGATTTTCGTACATATCTAGAATATCTGTACGAATAGCGTTATAATTAATTCAGACAAAAGTTTCTACATAAAATGTCCTACACAATTGGTCTTAATGATTTTTACTCTACGATCAATACTTTGGGAGCTACAGGGTGTTTAAGTTAACAAAGACATAAAAATACGACGTTTTCTTAAATCGACTATTTTTTTATCTCTGTGTTAACTTAAACATTCTGTAGCTCCTAAAGTATCGATCGAAGAGTAAAAATAAATATGACCAATTTTGTAGGAAAATTTATGGAAAAACTTTTATCCGAAGTAATTATAATGCTATTCGTAGTTATGATGAACAACTACGCTCTACTACTGTCACAAGTTTTAAAGAGTCTGCCGTATAGTCGATTGGCCCACATACATACAATAACTATTAGACAGCTGCATAGCAGTTTAAAAAAATTTAATGTTTTGTTACAGAGATGAATATGAATTTGTTCCAAAAGTGGTGGAAGCAATACTGTCCATGCCCGAAGGAACTCACCCGGCTGTTCGGAAAACGTGCATCCTGCTCCTAGGGGAGCTGTGCGATTGGATTGAGAAGCACCCAGCGTGCCTGGAGCCCTGTCTACAGAGATTAGTCACGGCGCTGCAGGAGCCTAAACTAGCACCGGCTGCGGCCACTGCGTTACAGGTACAATACTACAGATATTGTTTTCTCAAACATGCAATGAAATATTGACGTTGTGTTCTTTATAATGGGCTTCGAAGTTTCACGTTTCGGGCGCAGCGAGACCCGTAATGGCATTTCTTACAAAATTGGAGGCCTAGGCCGGCAAGATGGTCTTTTTTATTTTCCATTCCACAATTTGTGGCACAGGATCACGGCGTTCAGCCATGAAAATGAAAGTTTGATTTCTTGGAGTTTTTTAATTTATCTCATTGCATGTTTGAGAAAAGCACTATACATACCTCGGCGTGAAAAGGGGTTACCAGCCTCATAATTATCCGACCTCGCTACGCTCTGCCGTCTATATGTACTCTTCCGGCAACCCCTTACTTCCCGGCCTCTGTAGTAATGTACTATTATTGCTCACCATAAACAGTACACAAAAAGAACTAAATTAAATTTAAACATAAACGATCTCTTAGACAATCTTTATAATACCTACCACCACGATAATTTGATGTTGAAATAGTAATTTAAGCATACTTTGCCTACGAGTAGCTAGTATGATTGCGTTTATGTCGGACATAATTTAATGTATTCGTCTAGTTCACACTCGCATGTTTGCTAGTTAGGGATGTAGGCGGATGTAAGTTTATATAGTGACAGGTTGGTCGCGTGGCTCCGCCCGCGCGTTACGAACAACCCAGACGGAGCCGCGGGGTAAAGTACTTGTAGCCTAAGAGGGTGGTTTGATAAGCAACTTGGTATGATATAAAATATATATAGGGATTATATATATACAGTCGTGGCCAGCTAATTAAGAACACGATTTTTTTTCCCATACAGTTGCATACAGTTGTGACTTTTCAAATTTGATGATAATTTAATAATGTGTTTGATTAATTTGGTTTCTGATTATACGGATGTAACCGTGTTTAAACAGTATTTAATATAGTGCACATACAGCTTCTGTAAAATTATGACTTTAAAAAATACAGGCGATCAAATTAACACTTTTTGCACCTGATCGTTGGTGCCCCGAAAGTTTCCATGACACTGGAGGCGTTGCCACGCTGAATGGCCAAAGAAGTCTGTTGAGCGAGGAACGATCCGGAACGACGATCACAGCCCCTATCCCTAAGCCGCCGACCCAAATCCCGTATAAAATCTTTGGCCTCCGTACCCCAAGGTCCCGCAGTCTCCACCGCCACTGGCACAAAGTCGTACATTGGCTCCAAGGCTGAGTACTTCGCATGTTTCATCCGAGCCGCCGTCTCGCATTTCGCTTTGCCGCGGATGATGTACATTTTGAGAACGTCCTGGTAGTTTGAGGACGATGTGGCAAAGGTGGATGTGACACTTAAGTTAGCTCTGAGGCTCTAGTATAAGTTTTACCGAAACAAAACGTTACGACCGCGTTTGCGTTTAGCTGTCAAATCCCATACAAATTGAGGGTAAAACGCAAACGCGATCGTAAAGTTTTGTTTCGGTAAAACTTATACTAGAGCCTCTGGAGTCCTTATTAAACGTTGGTTTGGGTGAAACGCAGTGGTGTCAGGCGGCTCTTCCAGTCCGTCACGGTGGGCTGGGCTGGGAGTACGTCGTTGTCAGGATGTCGGTGTGGTGGCCTTCCTTGCCTCGGCGCATGGGACTTTGGGTCTTGTCACTCGGATTTTACCAATTGATGGTGGCAATACCCAGGTACCGTAAACTTTGGGGTTACTTTGATCAATTTTAGACTTTGACACCATTTTTTGACGATCCTAATAAACGTAAAAATATGTAATTAAAATATAGTCATCGGGTCTCTTCTTTAAACCAGCCAAATAACAAAAAAAATATGGACTTGTAGTTTTTACAAAAATAAATAAAAACAGCGCGATCAAAGTTATATTGAGAATGGGGGTTACTTTGAAACCACTACTTTTTTTGCTTCCAATCTAAAGTAAACCCGTTAAAAAGCTTGTAAAAAATAAAAATCACTTAAGTACTTTTTAAGTTATATATATATTTGGTGTGATATCAAAGTACACACAGTACTTTGATATCACACCAAATGATACAAATCAATAATTTTAAGCGATTTATTAGATTATTAACTAGAAAAAACGAAGGAACTTTACTTTTACAGGTATAAAAGAACCTTTACCTTTAATACCTTTTGATCACAGACATAATCAGCCTTTTTTCAAGGATTTATCAAGGTAATATTTATAATTATGTTTTTTTTTTTTTAGTAATATAAATAATCTGCAATCAGTCTCCTGGACTATATAAGCGGATGCGATGAAGGTGTTTGTGGCATGTAGAGCGAGTACTCCATTGAGCACATTCGCTCGTCTTTAATGGCTCTTAGTAGCGCTGATCCAGTTTTAGGATATCATGCCGTTTTAGCCTATTATTGTAGTCGTGGCTGCACAGGTGTGTTGCTAGCTCATTTGGGTGGTTGGACAGCCTGTTTTTGTACTTGGCTGCCGTCGCTCTTATCTCCTCTTTGACAGTTGCCATTTGTAGGTGGTCATGGATTTCACTGTTTCTGGTGAACCACGGGACTTTAGCGATAGATCTTAATATATTGTTCTGTGATCTTTGAATTATCTGTATATTTGATTCACTGGCACTTCCCCACAGTACTATGCCGTACATCCAGACTGGTTTGAGTACTGATTGGTAGATAAGCAGTTTATTGTCAGTTGACAGCTTGGAGTTTCGTCCCAGCAACCACAGAAGGTGCTTGTACCGAATATTGAGCTCTTCTCTCTTTGCCTTGACGTGTTGTGTCCAAGTGCATTCCCAGATACCTAACTGAGTCTTTATGAGGCAGGGTTGTATGAGCCAGTTTCACCGGTGGACAGTTTCCTGCTCGTAGTGAAAATGTCAGTTGCACAGATTTTGTTCCACTTGCTCTTATTTTCCATACCTTTAGCCAACTGTTGATTTCATCTAGACCTTTTTGTAACAGATTTGACGCTGTTACAGGGTCTTTGTGGCTAGCCAACACTGCTGTATCATCAGCAAATGTCGCTGTAGTCACGCCTTCCAGTGTAGGTAGGTCTGCAGTGTATAGGGTGTATAACACAGGGCCGAGCACTGATCCTTGGGGTACCCCTGCATTGATATTGTAAAGCTTAGATGAGGCGTTGGACTCTGTTACCAGAAACATTCTATGTGACAAATATGACTGGAAGATGGAAAAGTATGAATGCGGTAGGGTTTTTTTATTTTGCAAAGTAGGCCTTTGTCAAAAGCCTGTTGAATATCTAAGAAGACTGATGAGCAGTACTCCTTTTGCTCCAGGGTCTTTCTGATTTTCTCACACACTGTGCACTTGCTCTGTCGTTGCGTGTTGCTGTTTAAAACCAAACTGATGATCTGGTATCGCATTATTTTCGTCTAGAATTGGCAAGATCCTCCGTTATAGTATTTTTTCGAACATTTTGGATAAAATCGGTAATAAACTTATGGGCCTATATGATGTTACACTATGTAACGGTTTTCCAGCTTTATGGATCATTATAATTTTTGATACTTTCCAGAGACTGGGAAAGCATTGGGTTCTTAGGATCCCATTAAAAAGAGTAGTTAAAAATACAATTCCCTTCCTTGGAAGCTGTTTCAGAACTTCTTTGGTTATTAGGTCAAAGCCCGGAGCCTTCTTATCTTTGAGGTTTTTAAGAATCCATGCTACTTCCCCTGGTGTTACGGGTTTCGGTGGCAGATCCAGTTGCATATCCTGACTCAAGATCTCATTCACCATTCCATGAGAGTCTTCTCTAGTTGTGCCATTTTGAGTAAATACTTGTGATAGGTGCCTGGCAAATACATCCGCTTTTTCTTGACTCGTTCTAGCCCAGGAAGGAGGATCGGTGTCTGTCCTTAGCGGAGGTTTGGCTTCTTGTGGTCTGTCGTATGATTTCTAGATCTTCCATAGAGAATAGTTTGTGGCCGAAGTAGCAGTCAATGACTCTATTTTACTTGCCATTGTCGTCTCTTCTATTAGATTAAGCGATGCTTTAAGGTCTCTGGCTGCTCTATTGAATGCAGTTTTGTCAGTACACTGCCTCGTATTGTGCCATATTCGACGTAATCTGCGTTTCTCCAGGAGTTTCTTCTTTATTTGCAAGTGCAGGTTTTGGCATGCGCTATAGTTGTCCGGCATCTCTGGGGTGCATTTGCAGCATGCTTTTTGTATTAGAGAGGTAATATACTTAGTTGTCTCATCGATGTCGCACTGTGTTCTGAGCTTAACTTTTAGATTTATGTTATCATTGATGTACTCTCTGAATGATTCCCAGTCAGTGTTATTGTTATAGAGCTTCTCGGGTTTTTCTGCTGCAATCACTTTTGAACTGACAGTCAACAAGACAGGAGTATGATCTGATTCTCCGTCGTAGCATGGGTCAATTTTAGAATAATGTCTTGACATGCCCTTGGCGATGAAAAAGTCCAACAGATCCGGCAATTTCCTAGAGTCGGTGGGCCAGTAGGTAGGTTCAGCGGTAGAAACCGCAGTGAGGTTGTTGCTTTCTAGTGACTGTTTAAGTTGTCTTCCTCTGGTGCTAGTGAGTCTTGAGCCCCAGTGAGTGTGCTTTGAGTTCCAGTCTCCACCAGCAATGAATCGATTGCCCAAGGATGTGAACAAGTGTGAGAACATTTCGCTTGTTATCTTAGGTCTCGGTGGGCAGTATACCGATGCGACATTCAGGTATCCACAATTGTCCTCTACAGCCACTATAGTTCCCTGTATCGCATCAGTCTTATACTCAGGAAGTAGGTGGTGTTTAATTGTTTTCCGGATGATTAATGCAGTTCCGCCATGTCCAGTACCGTCAGGATGGTGTGTAATGTATGTACAATATCCCCCAATTTTGATACTACTCCTTTCAGTACAGTGAGCCTCTGATATTAGTACTATATCCAGTTTGTGTTCAGTTAAGAGCACCTCGACGTCGCTTATGTTGGGTGCCAGACCGTTTATGTTCCAAGTAGCAATTCTTAGAGGAGTGTTCATTTTGAAGCTAATTTTGTTATGACTGTTGTTAATAAGCCCATTAGTGTGCTTATTTGTTGGATGAGTAGATCTATTTTTTCGCTTTGTTTGATCAGCAGTTGTTCTATCGTCGTTGATTGTTGATTGTAAGTAGGGATTCTGTCTGTCTCGGGAGGTGCAGCGTTTCGGTTGTCAGTTGCATCAGCGAAGGTTCTGTTGGGAGATATTCTTGTTTGTCGTTGGGCTGTAGCAGCATCGTTGGCCGTTTTCCTTTCAGTTTCTTCTTGGGTCTTAAAATTGGTTGGGTCAGATGGTCTTGCTCGCGATTTGTTGGTCTTTCTTTCGAGGATTTCTTTATAGACTTGGCAGCCCTTATAGTTTGCTGGGTGATCGCAAAGACATAGCGCACATTTGGCCGGGGTAGTTCTGTCTTTTTTGGGACAGTCTGAAGTTTTGTGCCCGCCAGCGCACTTTACACAGCGAAATGGACGCATGCAGTTGTTTTTGGAGTGCCCTAACTGCTGGCAGCGCTGGCATTGTACTATGGAGCTAGATTTGCGCGGGTCCTCGATTTTCACCCTTTGGTGGTAGATGTATTGTAGCGTCTTGACATCCTTGTTTTGTAGGTTAGGTTCAAGGTTGACGAAGAATGTAGAGGTGGGCAGTTTGGTGGGTCCATAGCGGGCATTTATAATTTCCCCCCTAATTTTGTTTCTTGTACTCTCAATTGCTTCTATGATCGCTTCATGAGGAGTAGTGGGGTGGAGGTTTCTAATTACAATGCGGCAACATTTTCTGTCCTTACTAGAGAAAGTGTGACCAATAAGACCTTTAGCTCTAATAAGATCGATGGCCTTTTTGTAGTTATCAGTAGAGTTTACCATTATTCGAAGCAAGTTTTTGTTGACCACTTTAAACTTGAAGGTTTCTCCATTTATTACAGTCTCCAGTAATTTTGCCAATTCATGCACATCCTCTATTCCATAGAGTATAATGGGAGGCGGTTTGCTAGGTTGCTTAGTCTGGGACGGAGGATCTTCAGGGGTATCAGTCGGAAGTCCTGTAAAGCTGTTGCTACATGGAATAACTTGGCTTGAGGGTGATAATTCCCCTATTTTCCGTTTTTTTGTTGTGGGAACGCGTTGCCATGTCGGCGGTAGCTCTTCTTGACTTTGTGTTGGTTGAGATTGGGTGTCAAGTTGATTTTCCTTGTTTGGCTGTTCTGTATTAGGTGCTTCCAGGTTCGAAATTGCAGATAAAGAGGAAGACCTGGGTCGGGTTTCAAAGAAGCTTTTGTGAAAGACTTGTTGTGTGAAGGCCCTGCGGCTGTGGTGTTGTTGTTGTTGGTTAGTAGTTTGAGGGTTTGGTGTTTCTATTTTTTCAGTTTCCATTTTGTTCCCACGAGAAGGGTCGATATACAAGGTCGCTTGCAGGGTGACGCCCATCCCTGCGAGAAGGCACAATACAACGACGTTGGCCGGATCCGTCGAGGTTGGCGCTAATGACTGAGTACCCCTCAGCCTGCATGAACATGCATTCCCCTCGGCACGGTCCTCACCTTGGGAAAGGGGTAATTTTTGGAGAGGTGTTCTTCCTCGTGAGCCGGGCGATCAAGCCAAGCTCCCCGCTCAAGTGTCTACGGGTTGTGAGGTAATTTCCTACCGTCACGAGCAGCTGGTTAGGCCACATTGTCAGGTTATTTAACCGCCGCCTGAGGCTCGGCGTTGTTACTCATTTAGCACCACCCAGGGGGCACGTGTAGGGTGATGGTTAGGAGACTCCTACGGACGCGAGCAACATTGCCATAATTATGTGACTCAATCTTTCTCTTGTCATATTGTGGTATTGTTTCTACAAAAAAAAAGACCGGGGTGCACTCCGGGAGTGCCGGCAAAAGTGAAAGCTCAATAACATTGTAACAGTTTTTCGATCAGGTCACGTGACATCTTACGGTGTCACCCTAAAAATGAATTTGTCGCAAATTTATAAACAATTATCAATTACTTAGGCGGACGGGCCGGGCGGCGGAAAACACTATACCAATTTGTTTTTGCCATTGCCAAATATTTTTCAAAGCTTTATCTCTTTAGGAATAACGTCTAAATTCGAACTATTCGAATATTCTCAATAGCAAAACGGTGAAGGACGTGTTGGTATTATTACAAATTTATTTGCAGAACATGCTATTGCAAAAAGTGATTAACGGCTTTATACTCTTACGAATAGCGTTCAGTTTTGAATGAAGTCGAATCGGCTAGCAGCAAAAAGTGACCTCCTTCACATCTGACGTAACAAAACTCTGTCGCGTATTTAACAATTTTTCCCCATCCCAAAAAGTGCTCAGCGCCGCTAAAGAAGTTTTCACTTCAAAAAACCGTTTGAACTAAATTAGTATTCATATGAACAACAAAACGCGCCAGAAAACTAATTCCTGAGGCTTAATCGTTAGGTCAATTTCACCACATATCATATAGGTGATCAAAGACACCCCTACCCATGGATTCCGGCTAAGGGTGCAGTTTTAGGTTTTAGGATTGAGGATTTTTTTTTCTAACTCACTACTAACCAATGTTTAACTTAAGATACCGAACAAATCACTTGCATTTATTCTTTACATATGTATAGTCGAAGTTTTTTAGCCATGATAATCAATAGGAAAAGTGTCCTTGTCTACGCACTAGGCACGTACCAGTTGACTATGTGACGAAGCAACTACCAGTGTTGCCAATAATGCGAAAGAAACTACTAGGGTGCTTTTAATAGTACATTACTGCAGATACCAGTAAGTAAGCTATCCTGTACGAGTATGATTTAGCCGGCCGAGCCGAAGGCGAGGTCCGGCTATAATACGAGGCCAGGATGGCACTTATGGTCGAGGCATGTATAGTGCTTTTCTCAAAAATAAAACAATATGTTTGAATAAAAGTTAGATAAAAGTTTGAACAAAAAATATATAGGTACAGTCACCAGCATTAGTATATGCCATAACAAAGGCAGTAGAAGAGAAAACTTAAATAATTATAAATTTCCAAAACAAAAAAAATAGAAGAAAAAAAAAAGCGTCAGAAATCAGAAGTTTTTATTTGTCAGAATACAGTTATAAAAGGTTTTACAGTATAAAATGTCCTTGTATTCAACATGCTGCAAGCATGTGTACAAATACTTAATAAATTACGCTAGAATACAATATTGATAGATGTCACTGAATTAAAAATAATGATAATAATAAGATACAATCAGTCAGTAAGATGTCAGTAGATTTTTATAATTTTGATATTCCCTTACACTGTAAAAACATTTATCCATCAGCCATTTCGTCAATTTATGTCTAAATATATTCCCCGATAATGTTTTTAAATCATTTGGTAAATTATTAAAAAGAGTTATAGTTGTATTAAATACATTTCTTTTTTATATGTCCTTGTAACTGCGAGGTTTGTACAGAAGGGACATAAGATGTGGTCTTGTTCGTCTCTCTATGACTTCACTCCGTAATTTCAAGTATTCGGGATGTTCTTTAACAAACACACATATATCCCGTATGTACAAACATGGCAGTGGCAAAATGTTTAATTTTTTAAATAGAGGGACACAACTATCATTCACCCAGGCATTACACATCACCCTGATACATTTTTTTTTAATTAAAAAGATTCTATCAGACTACAGAGTTACCCCACAAAATCAAGCCATAACAGAGAACCGAGGACACATAGCCATGATAAGCCGTTAGTGCAGCTTCCAAAGAAACCGTCTCTCTTAATCTTTTGAGGGCAAACACAAAACGATTTAATTTATTCGCTATATATTCAACATGGTCTTTCCAGTTAAGATGTTCATCTATAGTTATTCCAAGAAATTTAATTGAGTTTACTTCGTCAACTTGGTTTTTATTATAATTAATTGTAATAGGTATTTTATTTGAATTATAGGAGTGGAATTGTATACACTTGGTTTTATTAATATTTATATGCAAATTATTATGTTCCATCCATAGAATAATATCATTCAGTCCTCCATCTGTCTTAAACATTTCGCTTCTTTTACACTTTACCACCAGAGTTGTGTCATCAGCAAACAATGCTTTTGTGCGTTGTGGCTTTAGGCAGAACATACTGGACACTCTAGTTCTATACTATTTAAATATTATGATATGTAATGGGATTTCATACTTACTTACTGGGCACTTCTAAAAATTGTCCAGGGTGAATCACTTTCGGATACTATCTGCACAGATGTTATGGGAACATTTCGTACTATTTTTGAGAAAACTCTTTAATACAAGTATTTTAGTAGTGGATGGAAGTTGTTATCAAAGTCGACCCGCAAATCAAAGTAACCACGGTTTACTTGTCGCCGAGGCACTGTCTAAATGGTCTACCATTTGTCAAGGGGATGAACGGCCTAAAAGTCTTGGTGTACAGAGAGGTTGGGACGACATTCTGTGCAAAAGAATTTTGGCGGGGTTATTAGGGGGGCCAGTAGGGGTTAATATAGCGCGCCTCAAGGCTGCATCTACCCTCGAGTCGGGAGCATGGTTGCACGCACTACCCTCCCCCACATAGCCGCGCTGTTGGATGACGATTCCCTTAGAATCGCGGTTGCGTTGCGGTTGGGGTGTAAGGTCTGTGAGACGCACCGTTGCATTTGTGGGGTGGTGGTTGAGGAAAACGGGCACCATGGTTTGAGCTTTCAGAGGTGTGCGGGGCGTTTTCCGAGGCACCACGCCATAAATGATTTGGTTCGTCGGGCTTTAGTTTCGGCCAACGTGCCTTGTGTCCTGGAGCCTCCGGGGTTGTGCCGTACGGATGGGAAAAGGCCGGATGGTCTGACATTGGTTCCATGGCAGAAGGGGCGGTGCGCACATCCAGGTTTCATCCATAGTAACAATACATTCAGTTGGGGTCCCCATATTAGCCATATTTGTAACAAATTACGATCCATTTTATGCAAACTATCCCTAAACTATATATATTAGTAGCTACGGCAGAAACCTAAGACTTACCTGGATAACATCTATAAGCTACAATTAAGAATGATAAAAACAATTGTACCTAATTCTATTAGAAACAAGCATAAAGACGACGATAATTACCTATTTCGATACAGTAAAATTATAAATGTGTGCGATAAATTTAAGATGATGCTAATCTGTGATGAAATTTCAAATTTACCCAACCTTCATAATCGATGTGGGTCACAAAAATTGAGAAACATAAGTACCTTACCTAAATACGTATTGCCACCGTATAACAATGCATACGGCAAAAGAATGTGAGAGTATTTGTTACCTTATATATTAAACGAATGGCCTAATGATGTTCTCCAGGAACTTAATCATAATCCTAGCAAAGTAAGTCATTACAAAAAATATGTACTTGTCAACTACCGATGCGCGCCCAAGCGGTGCACAAATTATATGTAATAACTAGTTTTTCTTATCTAATTTTAACAACAACTGTAAAACGAGCGACAATAGTGACAGATAAACCGTGCGCGGTTTTCGCTCGCTATTCGAATGCAAATGTAAATAGTTTTTTAAGTAATTTGAATAATTAAAAAAAAAAAAAGACGGCGAATAAACTCTGCTGAATTATTTTCAAACACCTGCAATTTGTCTGTCCTTGCATGCGAATTCGCTTTTGTTCTGGAGTGAGTATTGCGGCACCCATCTTGCACAAAGCTTTTTCAGGTGCAATTCATTTTGTAAAATAAAATGTACCCGCTCAGAAGAGGCTTTTGTGGCTTCTGCTAATTCGCGTATTTTCATTCGTCTGCCGTAAAACTTCGGATGGATTTTATTGACGACTTCGGGTAAAACCGCTGTTTTTGGGGCTCCAGCACGAGGTGCGTCTTCAATGCTTGTCCTGCCACGCTTAAACTCATTTAGCCAGTACTCGAAAGCTTCGTAGGAAGGACACATGTTACCCAACGTAGGTCAAATCATTTCGTGAATTTCTTTCGCTGATTTACCTTCCAAATAAAATAATGAACAAACACCACGAATTCCAATTTTCTCCATTTTGCCGTTTGATCGGTTTTGTTTTAACTACCTACTGTCAAATCTGAAATCCCCGTCGAAAATGATAGGACTCTACATATTATATATCTCTAGTCATGAAACTTTATTAATAAATACTGAGATATCGCTAACGCTATTTAATCCGCATGCGAACCAAGTTACTTCTCAAACCGCCCTCGTATGTCCATCCATTCTATAATTAAACAGCTCAAAGAATTTTTGAAATTGGGTGAGTAGTCGTGGAGATCACCCCATTAATATTTGGGGATCATGAATAAATGTTTGCGCTCAGCACACAAATAATGCCACTACCGGAATTCGGATCCAGTACCGCCAGTTTCGTAGACAGGGTCACTACAAACTAAGGTAAAGTGGTCATACGGTAAAACTGTCACCTTCAATCCCATTTTAATCGCGGTTAGATAATGTGTGTTTGTGTTTGGACAGAACATCTGCAAGGCGTGCAGCAGGGAGGCGGCCTCGCACGCGGTGACGCTGCTGCGCGCCACGCGGCACGTGGAGCGGCTGCCGCTGCCGCCCGGCGCCGGCGCCTCGCTCGTGCGCGCGCTCGCCTGCGCGCTCGCCTCCTTGCCCCCGGACCAGGTAATGTAGTATTGTGGTCGGACAGAACATCTGCGAGGCGTGCAGCAGGGAGGCGGCCTCGCACGCGGTGACGCTGCTGCGTGCCACGCGGCACGTGGAGCGGCTGCCGCTGCCGCCCGGCGCCGGTGCCTCGCTCGTGTGCGCGCTCGCCTCCTTGCCCCCGGACCAGGTAATGTAGTATTGTGGTCAGACAGAACATCTGCGAGGCGTGCAGCAGGGAGGCGGCCTCGCACGCGGTGACGCTGCTGCGCGCCACGCGGCACGTGGAGCGGCTGCCGCTGCCACCCGGCGCCGGCGCCTCGCTCGTGCGCGCGCTCGCCTCCTTGCCCCCGGACCAGCGGCGCTACCACGAACTTCGAAAGTCGAAGTTCGGGTATTTCCATCTCTATCGCACTCCCTTACTCGAGTGACAGGGATGCATGTATTACGAACTTCGACTTTCGAAGTTCGTGGTAGTGCCGCAGGTAATGTAGTATTGTGGTCGGACAAAACATCTGCGAGGCGTGCAGCAGGGAGGCGGCCTCGCACGCGGTGACTGCAAGCTGAGGTAAAACTAGGCCTCGTTGCGATTGTATGGGCAACTTTTTCTCTTGAGATGAAACGAATATATTCGTTGTCTCAAGATAGGTACAAAAAACTTTACAGTGTAACTTACGTTCGATCTCTTAGAAATCAATTTGAAAGGCAATAGGTATATTAACTGAAAAGTCCAAAAGGGGGGCTATTTCGCTTCTGAAAGTTTCTAGAAGGAAAATGAAAGGCAATAGGTATATTAACTGAAAAGTCCAAAATGGGGGCTAATTCGCTTCTGAAAGTTTCTGGAAGGAAAATAGGAAAAAAAGGATACTTATTTGAAGATCTCTCAGAATCTAAGAAACAGAATGAATCCAAATTTGAATAGTAACATTACGCCTTAACCCTCAGCTGACGGTAGCGATGCGCGAGGCGGCCGCGATCCAACTCAGCGCGCTAAAGGAGGTCCTGGCCGGCAGCAGCGGCGACGCCGAGCCGTGCGCGGCGCTGGACCTGCTGGCCGCGCTGTTCCGCGAGCTGTCGCCGCGCCGCGCCGAGGCCTGCCTGCCCGCGCTCGCCGACTCCTGGCCCGTGCTGCGCGACGTCATGCTTAAGTACGTCACACACTTATTCCTCTACTACTCGTCGACTTAACGATGATTCCCACAAAACGGCACGTATCGTATCGGACCGGAACGGGTTTTACAATCTTTTCAACACAATTGCTCGTAACGGACCTCTTATTGTGTCGCTTTTACGCTCATAATCCTGGATATTAAACACGCGTGTGTTATAACATTACGATACTTGTGTGTTATGGTTATATCCCGATTAAGTCACGTTGACACTTTGCAGCAAGATGTATGCATGCCGCACGGTGCATTCTTAAATTAACCGGGTTGTACCCTTTTTTGTAGTTGTACAGCTTTTTTTTTAATTCTCGGCAAATGGATTCTTGTACTCGACTAAACAAATTAAATAGTTTTTGTTAATTAATTGACTATTTCTTTTTGGATATGATATAGAAACGTTTAATTTAGTAAAACTATTCACTTTTGATAACATTTTACATAACTTAATAAAGATAACATTTTTAAAACGAAAATATTTATTTTATTTTGTACTAGCTTCTGCCCGCGACTCCGTCCGCGTGGAAATCGTTTATATCGCAGCTCCATACAAACTTCAACCCCCCATTTCATCCCCTTAGGGGGTGATTTCCAGGATGAAAACTATCCTATGTCCTTCCCCGGGATTCAAACTATCTCCATACCAAATTTCATCGCAATCGGTTCAGCGGTTTAAGCGTGAAGAGGTAACAGACAGACAGACAGACACACTTTCGCATTTATAATATTAGTATGGATTGGCTGTTTAGAGATATCATCTAAAGCGCGCGGACTGCGCACAGTTAACGAAAAAGAACTGTTGCGCGCCATTATAGGTTATTTCACAGATATTTGTAAACATTGTTAATGCGTAATCGATATGATACAGAGAAAGAATATAATGGAATAATAAACCATCTTAATAGAAAGGTCGCAGGTTCGAATCCTGTCGGGGGCTACAGACGAAGATGGTTTATTTTTCCATTATATTCTTTCTCTGTATCATATCGATTATAAAATGATTGGGGTAACTTCCTCGTTAAAAATAACACGAAAAACAAAATATCTAATGTAATGTTATTACAGTACTTACAGATTTTTGTAAGGTTAAGAGTTTAAATTTGGAACAGCTGTCAAAACTCAAGTGGGGTCTCTATTCTAGTATCCATAGACATTAAAACAGTTATCGATGCGAAACGTCAATTCAGTATGTTTCTTAATATAAACCGCACGACATTTAATCAAGAGTGACATACATGAGAATAGGGACTTCATTCGTTTGTCTATGATTAAAAAAACATTCGTCTTGACGTAGGATCGAATTGCCGCCATTACTGTTGTCATTTCTTTGTTGGTTTTTGCTGTTACGAAAATAGACTTGTGAAAAGTTGTTTGTAATTCACATTTTAGTTGAAAATATGAGTAGTAGTGACACCGAGACGATTGCAACAAAGATATTTTACAGGTAGCACTATAGTAGCAATGCAGGTCATTTTCCTACGGCTTCTAAACCCATCTTAGAGTACTTATGATATGTGTGTAGATAAAGTAGTGTATGCAACTGTACATAATTTAGCCTTAAAACACTCGTGTGATCCTATTATGAAACTACACTCGTGTTTTAAGGCCTCTGATTATGTATCAGTTGCATAAACTACTATTAAACGATATTAAATCATGTACACAGTGCAGTGTTTAAAGTCTATATTATCAAGCCCCCCACAGCGGCTTGACAGCGAGCGTTTTGCGCGACACGCGATCGTAGCCGAAAGTATGCTGCGACGCGTTATCCGTTATCCTTAACAGACGATGCCGGCGGGGGCGATTGGCGCCAACAGTCCGATTTAAAAAAAGTTTATTATACCACGAAGTTGGCAAATAAGCATATGGCATGCCTGATCACAGGAAGACACCATAGCTCGATACTGGTAGTATGGCCGCTCGTGACTCTCGAAAACCAGTCTATGGTAGTTAGTCTGACCAGTTACTAGTGTCACAAAAAATTTGCGGTAAACTGAAAAAAAACACATACTGGTAAACATAGCGGCGTAATAGATACTAATATCTGACAGCTTAATTCGTAGGTATAATTGTAGCCATATAAAGATGCTTGTGACACGACTCGCTGGCCAGACTAAAGCTGATTTTCCACCGGAGGCGAGGTGAATTTCAATTCTCGCTTCGACTCGTCTCGTCTCGCCCCTCCGGTGGAAAATCAGCTTAAGACTAGTCACACATATTCGTTTGTCATTTGTCAAGACCGAAAGTATACAGGAAAACCAGTGTAACAGTTACTGGGAGCACCTTTAACAATATCCAGTTTGTTAGAACAATAGTATTTATCACAATCGTGTTATAATAGAGAGCTTATTAGTCGAGTACCGTGTTTAGGCCACGAAGCTTGCTGAGTGGCCTAAGTAAGGTACGGGATTAAAAAGCTTGATTATGACACTATTGTGAACAATAATTTTGTACGAGTTCATTAAAATTATTAATATAAGTCTTTAATACGAGTATATAAGAAAACTAAATATCGTGAGTACTATATTGTCTAGTTCTACTATTGTAAAGGCTCTGACTTTTCAGGGAGCAAGATAAGTGTGGCTTCCTCTGCCATATTAGTTATTTCTTGAGGAGTTAAAGATGTTTCGTCACTGTCACTACTCATTTTCTTCGTTTTACTTTCAAACTTTTTAAGTTTAGCTTTGAAAAGAAAAGTTATCACATCACACCACCGGCGAACCGGCGTGGTATTAAAATCTGTGTATTAAGATTTCATAGAGAATACTGCAACGACACTCTTTTCATCGTTGAATAGTCTATGTTACTTCCGAAACAACCGAAATAACTTTTTCGATACGCTCTAGACAACCGATTTTTTTTTGAAAATAGTACTTCGTATCTCAATAATATGTGTCCTTGTTTAAGGAGACTCGATCCGGTACAAGATTGCCAATCTATGGCGTTTCGGAACGTAGCAGTGTCGCGTCATCTGTCAAAATTCTACTTGAACTTGCTGCTGTATCCGGGGCAAAAAAAAATAAAAAATCTACGCTTTGTGATTGGCTAGTATTTAGACAATCACAGCACAGTACTGCAACATTACGGACGCCGGTGGTGTGATGTGATAACTTTTCTTTTCAAAGCAAAACTTAAATAGTTAAAATAAACACTAAGACAATGAGTAGTGACAGTGACGAAACATCTTTAACTCCTCAAGAAATAACTAATACGTACCTTGCTACCTGAAAAATCAAAGAGCTTTTACAATAGTAGAACTAGACAATATAGTAAGTACTTACGATTTTTAGTTTTCTTATATACTCGTATTAATGACTTAAATTATTAATTCTAATGGACTCGTACAAAATTAGTTACTTACGATACAAGTGCCGAAAATAGTAAATTCGCAACGAGTGGTGATAAATTAAAACACGACCGAAGGGAGTGTTTTAAATCGACACGAGTTGCGAATTACCTATTCGCACGTGTATCGTACAACGTTTTACTGGACATATGGCTCTTTAAAGTTTCGACATATGCACGGAAAGTGCTCTTTTCCGCACTAGTGCGGGAAAGTAGCACCATATGTACTGTAATAGTTATTTACGATACAAGTGCCGAAAATAGGAAATTCGTAATGAGTGGTGATATATTAAAACACGACCAAAGGGAGTGTTTTAAATCGACACGAGTTGCGAATTATCTATTCGCACGTGTATCGTAGAACGTTTTACTGTACATATGGCTCTTTAAAGTTTCGACATATGCACGGAAAGTGCACTTTTCCGCACTAGTGCGGGAAAGTAGCACCATATGTACTGTAATAGTTATTTACGATACAAGTGCCGAAAATAGGAAATTCGCAACGAGTGGTGATAAATTAAAACACGACCGAAGGGAGTGTTTTAAATCGACACGAGTTGCGAATTACCTATTCGCACGTGTATCGTACAACGTTTTACTGTACATATGGCCCTTTAAAGTTTCGACATATGCACGAAAAGTGCTCTTTTCCGCACTAGTGCGGGAAAGTAGCACCATATGTACTGTAAAGTATTTTACAATGCATGTGCTCCAAAAGAGCGTTTTCCAAGCACTAAAATCGTGCGGAAAGTGCCACTTCTTCGCACTAGTGCTTTTTACTTTTCATTTTTTTTTTAATTTTCAAGTCCGTCGTCAGCCCGACAAAGAGTTTTTATTACTCGAGAAAAGTTTTACAAGTATTTCAATTACACGTTTTCTTTCATATAAAAGGTACATAAATACTAATAACGTTTAAAATGATTTATTAATGTTTATGAATTTTGAATTTGGTCAATTAATTAATTAATTTTTAATATTCATTTAATGTGTTTGGCTGAACGCATATCTTTCTTATGCCTTTTACAATACGACAGTATGGCGGCTTGCACATGCGCAATGCGCATATGTTGACCGCGCATGTATCTAAAAGCCCGCCATTGCTGTTTATTGTGAGTTTTGTGTAGTTATTTTATGTAAATATGTTAAAAAGGTCGAGTGAAAGTGAGTAATCAATAATAATAATGATTTATTGCGTTTTAATAGTGTCAGTATGTTTCTTAGAACTACGACGATACAGTGTCTTTTTGTTGTTTAGGTAATATAATATTGAGTTACTCAAAATTAATTGTGTTCCAAAACCACAATACAATGGTTTTAACTTTTAAGTGAATAAGCTTGACAGCAAAAGATGTGAAGAAGTTGTTAAATGCAATTCCAGATAATAATTAGGTACGTGACAAACTACCTGGGTTCTTCAATTTTAACCTAGATCTATTTTAAACCAACATTTCAACATTTAATATATTTCCTCACACAAGGCATAGTAAAATGTTGCATGATACACGCGCGTAAAGATGATTTCCGACTCGTGTCGAATTATACATTCGCTCGCTTCACTCGCTCATGTATAAAAATGACACTCGTCGGAAATCACCTACTTTCCACACTTGTAGCATAAATAACTATTTCACAATAGTGTCATAATCAAGCTTTTTAATCTCGTACCTTACTTAGGCCACTCAGCAAGCTTCGTGGCCTAACCACCGTACTCGACTAAAAAGCTCTCTATTATAACACGATTGTGAAAAATACTATATTGTGACAAAAGTCAACAAACCATTTTCACTTAGGTCATGTTTCCCACAGGTATCAAGCAGACGGGCGCGTGATGGAGCGCGCGTGCCGCGCCCTCCGCTTCGCTCTCCGCTGCTGCGCGCGGCACTCCGCCCCTCTCCTCCCTCTGCTCGCACGCACCATGGCCGACATCTACCTGTCGCACACGCACTCGTGCCTGCTGTACCTGGCCAGCATCCTAGTGGACGAGTTGGCGCACGAGGCGGACTGCGTGCCGGACCTCATCGATCTGCTGAAGGCGCTCATGCCGCGCGCCTTCCAGCTGCTGCAGCAGGAGAACGGGCTCAGGGACAACCCGGACACGGTCGATGATTTGTTCAGGCTGTGTATAAGGTAAATACAATCCCATAAAAAACATTCCATGTAAAAAAGAGGCCTAGTCTCGAAACTCTTCCACCGTAAAAAGTTGTAAGGTATTTCGTAGAGCCAAGTCTCAGGCATTCTTATTAATCTTTATTAGCTAGCTAAGGCCTCTTTTTTACATGGAATGTTTTTATAGAATCTCAATACATACAAATAATGAATGCAGTCCCATTCTTGCTTTTTAATTTTTTGTCCCATTCACTGCAAATAAGTATACCACCAGGTACTTGGAGTCTATTTCTACTCCAAGTTCCATCAATATATCTTAGAATATTTTAGTAGTAAGCAAATTGTTTTTTTTTATTGTATAATTTATACGTTGTGCAAATATTATGGCTCTCCTGTTAACACGTGTAGCTTGACTGTAAGGTGTTAAATTTATGGAATAAATAAATAAATAAATAAAAATAAATAAATAACTTTGTAATCCTATGTTTATGTGGGATTATTATTATTTATGCAGTTACTATCTAGAAAACTGGAATAAAATTGCATTTTTTTTAGTTTAACCTTGATTTATACACTAGACATAGATTATAGATTTATAGATTGTATTCTAAATTTGAAGCTTCTATGTCTGCTAGAAGTGCCTTAGACTTTTGATGATCGGTGAGTCAGTCAGTGAGTGACAATATTAAGAAACTTTGACTAGTTATAATTCTTAAACTACTGGTTCAAATTGAAAGAAATTTGAAATATATCATATTTATACAATGCGTGCTTGGTTACTGAAAATTCAGGCTTCTAGTTTTATCCACAACGAAGTTATTGGAGGGTTGAAAATGGCCTGAACTGCTTCGAGAAAAGGGAAGTTACGGCCGTGCCGCTGTTTTGCTCGACTTGGTGGGGGCACTACCGTGCCCCTAGATCGTTCACTAGGGCTCGTTCAGAAATTATGTGAAATTATTTTGCCTACTTTTGACCCCTCCTCCCTCTTGGTGGTTGCCTGCCTTGCCTTATTCGTCAACTTATAATGCCAAACCCATGGGCCTTTAATACTCAGGATAAGCTATGCGTGTTGCCACAATGCGGCAAAAAAAAAAAGTCCGGGTTGCACTCCGGGAGTGCCGGCAGAAGTGAAAACTCAATAACATTGTAACAGTTTTTCGATCAGGTCACGTGACATCTTACGGTGTCACCCTAAAAATTAATTTACGCAAATTTATAAACAATTATCAATCATTTAGGCGGACGGGATGCGGGCGCGTTGGGTGCGTCGGCCCGGCTCGCCCGCCGCCGGCGGCGAACAAAATACCAATTTGTTTTTGCCATTGCCAAATATTTTTCAAAGCTTTATCTCTTTAGGAATAACGTCCAAATTCAAACTATTCTAATTTGCTCAATAGCAAAATGGAAGGACGCGTGAACAAAATTACAAATTTATTTACAGTACATATGGTGCTACTTTCCCGCACTAGTGCGGAAAAGAGCACTTTTCGTGCATATGTCGAAGCTTTAAAGAGCCATATGTACAGTAAAACGTTGAACGATACACGTGCGAATAGGTAATTCGCAACTCGTGTCGATTTAAAACACTCCCTACGGTCGTGTTTTAATTTATCACCACTCGTTGCGAATTTCCTATTTTCGGCACTTGTATCGTAAATAACTATTGGTTTCTCGCGCCTTGTCGCGCCTTTCTATAGTATTGACTATCGGCACGGCCGGCGCTGAGGAGTTAAAACAAGCAGTAACGAACGCCTAATTAAGTTTTCTTCCTGAATAATCTTGAGACAAATAGGTACGTGATACTATGATATATTTTTTAATGTGAATATGTTCTCACTGCTGATGTGAAAAGTTGTATGTGTTACTCGAGAGCAAAGTATTTGCATCTCGTGCTTTTGAGTCCTTCGCTGCGCTCAAGATTCAAACTTTGAATCACTCGCTACGCTCGTGATTCAATTTTAGAATCTTTCGCTTCCTCAAAGCTCAAAATCAGCACTCGCAGCAAAAACAAATTTTGCTCTCTTGTTGCACAAATAACTATTCCCGCTCATAGCGGATGAAAATATGTTATTTATACTAAACGGGACTTAATCGCGTATAATTAACTTATTTTATTTACCTCACTGATAGTCCGGTGGCCGACTGCAAAAAAACCCTACCTGATAAAAAAATAGAAAATGCCTACTCTGTGGGGGTAGCTGACTTTTAGTAACTTCAACTGCTCTTGGTCGGCCGCGGCTTAACTTGGCAAATTTTGCGCAAAATAGTGCAAAAATGTGGTACAAAAATTCGTTAAAAAAAACCTCATCGAAAAATTGAATGAAACTTGTATGGTAGGATAGAGGCCATTGAGGACAATAAAAAAAAAGTGGTTGGCCAAATCCTGTGTTGGCAGGTTCCTGTGTCCGACCGAATTTGTGGTACCACGTGACAGCTGCATTTTACCTCATCGAAAAATTGAATGAAAAAAAACGGATTATAATAGCTAAATTAAACCTGTTGACGTATGTATTGGTCGGTCTCACCTTAGCCTGGCAGTTTTTGCCATCCGACCACATTTATAAAAAAAATATATATATTCAAAATGACGACGAATTTTTGTACCACATTTTTGCCATTTGCGCAAAATTTGCCAAGTTAAGCCGCGGCCGACCAAGAGCAGTTGAAGCTACTAAAAGTCAGCTACCCCTACCGAGTAGGCATTTTCTATTTTTTTATCAGGTAGGGTTTTTTGCGGTCGGCCACCGGACTATGAGGTCTCCCGACGTTTCGGATGTGTTGCAACATCCATGGTCACGGGACAACTGGCTTGAGCGGGTTAGTTAATTATACGCGATTAAGTCCCGTTTAGTATAAATAATGTGTGAGAATCGTGAAAGTTTAAATCAATATATTGAAAATATGTTGTTTTGTTTAGGTATAAATGTAAAGCAGTCTTCAGACCTGGCTAAATGCAGTGCACTATCTGAGGGAGGGGAGTTACAATATCTCACTCATCTCATCTACAGTACGACGTTAAACGTCGTAGAGTGGCCTGGCCAAAGACAACTTAAAATAGTTATTTACGATACAAGTGCCGAAAATAGGAAATTCGCAACGAGTGGTGATAAATTAAAACACGACCGAAGGGAGTGTTTTAAATCGACACGAGTTGCGAATTACCTATTCGCACGTGTATCGTACAACGTTTTAGTGTACATATGGCTCTTTAAAGTTTCGACATATGCACGAAAAGTGCTCTTTTTCGCACTAGTGCGGGAAAGTAGCACCATATGTACTGTAATGCTCTTTTTCAGGTTCCTACAAAGGATTCCGCTAGAATTCCTGTCGTCGGGCGCGATGCCTGCAGTGGTGCAGTGCGGCGCGCTCGCGGCCTCGCTCGACCACCGCGACGCCAACTCCTCCGTCATGAAGTTCCTGCTCGACCTGGTCTCGCGCGCCACCTCGACGCGCGACCAGAACAAGGAGATCAAAGGTTGGTGCAGCTCTTCAACGATCATTACACAAGACGAGTGTGAACTTCATACAGACGAGTACAACATAGCATATATTCTTGCCTGGATCATAGGTTTGAATTCGAGTTTTTTTTTCGAACTTCATAAAAAAAAATGCTAGTCAGTCACTTTAATATTTACTTGTATTCCATTGACTACATTTTATTGGTAACGCGGGGACTCGGGAAACAGCGGACGTAAAGAATTTGAGAGTAATACTCCGACTTTGAGCGGCTGCAGTGTACCATATGTGGAAACGCATACCGCTGCTAGAAGTCGGAGCTAAGCAATTCGACTGTCTTTCGTATAATTCATTTATTTCCCGTATAGGTATGCTTGGATACACTTATGCCCGTCAACAATATACAGTAAGATTTATAACAAATTATAGCTAGAATAATTATTTACTAGGCGTTACAATTCTTATATCTAAATCGCAAACATTTTTGTCTGACAAATAATCCCTCACTTTATAATACGATTTCTGAATCAATCTGGCTTAAATAATATTTTTAAATTATTATCCGATAAGTTAATTATGTGAATTGGGATTTTGTTGTAGAAATGAATTGACTGGTCCAACAAATGATTTCCTTACTTTTGCTAGTCTTAATCGACGCACTGTTAATTTATCTTTGTTCCTCGTGTTAAGGTTACGTATGTCACTATTTTTCGGAAGATCTTTGTAATGCTTTCCGGGTGTACATAATGACCTCATAAATGTATAGTGACGGCAGTGTTAAAATATTATAGTCCCTAAATAGGTCTCTTAGTTAGGTACGCGGCTTCGTAGGTAAGTTGTAGATGGCTCGCACTGCTCGTTTTTGAAGAACAAATATGCGGTCTACATCAGCACATTTCCCCCACAGCAAGACTCCATAAGACATAAGGCTATGGAAATAACTATAATAAACCAGTTTTGCGGTATCTGTATCAGTTATCTGTCTTATTTTCCTAACAGCGTAAGCAGCTGAACATAGTTTCTTACTTAAGACAGTTAAGTGCGTATCCCACTGTATCTTTAAATCCACAGTCAAACCCAGGAAATTCGCACCATCAGAGAACTCTAGAGTATGCTCTCTCAGAACCAACTTAGGTCCATAGTATTTTTGTTGGAGGCAAGTTGAAAAGAAAATACATTTTGTTTTTTTGGGGTTCAGAAATAAGTTGTTTGTCGTGAACCATATCAATACCCTTTGCAATACAGGATTAACAATAGTTTGGCTCGATCACTGTTTCTTGGCACCTTAAACAAAAGTGATGTGTCATCTCCAAATAGAACTATACGAGCTAAATAAACCTTCTAGCATATATGGTAGGTCATTTAAGTAGGTTAAAAATAGGAAAGGTCCCAAAATTGTTCCTTGAGGGACGCCCATTTTAACCAACATTTCCCTAGATTTACATCCATTCACATCAACACACTGTGTTCTGTTAGATAGATATGACCGTAGCACATTCAGGGATTTGCCCTTGACACTATAATGTCTTAGTTTCGCCAACAACGTCAAGTGGTCCACACAATCGAAGGCCTTGGATAAATTGCAAAAGACACCGATGGCGTCATGAAAGTCATTCAAGGCATCGAATATGTGTCTAACCAAATTCGCTGTGGCATCAGTTGTAGAACGACCCTTAGTGAAACCAAACTGTTGAGTGTATGATATTGTTCGTGTTAAAATCAAACAAGAGTTGATTCAAAATCATTTTTATGGTTCCGTAGCCAAATGGCAAAAAACGGAACCCTTATGGATTCGTCATGTTTGTCTGTCTGTCTGTCTGTCTGTCTGTCCGTCCGTATGTCACAGGCATTTTACTCGAAAACTATAAGGTCTATTTGAATAAAATTTTGAGGATAGGTGTATTTTTTTTAGCCGCTACACAGATTTGTAATTAAATTACTAAAAAAATTTTTTTTTAGTGGACCCAATCATAAAACTGAAACAAAAAAAATGTTTTCATTTCGAGCCCACGTGTGGCACGTCAATCGATAAGCCTTTAAAAAAATATATATGGTTTCTTAGATTTTTTTTTGATTAAGTCAATGAGTCGGAGATAAGAAAGTTACTAAAATTGTGCGCCTCTCTAATTTTTGAACCGTGTATTTTAAAAATATGAAAACAATCATGGACAATAGGGTAGTATTTATTAAATTCTTTCAGCAAAAATTGTTTAGAAAAAGATCGGTATAAAGGTTTTTGAGATATTTCTAAAAAAACTGCCTTCCTTAAAGAAAAGGACATAAGTGCCATAAGAAAAGATACGGAGCGCTTCATTGTGCGTGGTCTGACACGCACTTGGCCGCTTTTTTTCAAAGACTACTTAAAGCTGGCAAAATAGAAATTGGTCGAAAATTACTACGGTCTGGGGTCTCCGGACTTAAAAACAGGAATGACTTTACTACATTTCATGAACCTAGGTAAAGTAGCAGTATCTACACACAAGTTAAATATCTTACCTAGATGAGGTGCTAAGATGTCTATAACTGAGTCAAGTAGTTACAAGTGTAGTCCAAATATATCCTTGGTGGTCTTGAAATTCAGACGTTTTCAAATTTCATTAGTGTTGTGGAACTTGAAATTAGGACCTTCAGCCACGTGTTTGCTTAAAATGTTCTTAGCGTCTACAGAATTCGAATTTAAGCATTTAGTTGTTTCTACAGGAATCTCAGCGAAAGTTTACAAATGAGTTTGAGATTTCAATGTTTTCTGTAAGAACCGCATCACCGACGAGGAGCCGTATTTCGGGTTTGCACGTAGTCGATTTACCTAGTTCCTCATTGATCACGCCGGCGGTCGATATACGCAAATTATCAGCACGTCTAATCATGGGACGGCCGCGACATACTCTCGATTTTCCTCGCACTGTACCTCTTGTTCTAAGTGTTCTAATAAGAGAGAGGCTGAAGGTGCGAGAAAAATCGAGAGAGCTCGCGCACCGTCGCGCGATAGCTGTACAGACAGTAATTCATCCCTACACATGAAAGTTAAATTTCTCGTTCTTCGTATAAAGTCATCATCCTCCTAGCGTTTTTCCTGGCTGTCTCCCAAAGGATCCCGGGGGCACTTTGGCACCTAATACCAAGATTTTCCATATAGAGTATCGCTGGGCAATAGATTAGTCAAACGTATGGTCATTATCAACAGCGCTAGCGGACGCCACACTAGAAGCGTACGGGGGCGAGCTAACCTACGCCCTGCTGGAGTCGTCCGTCCTGCACCTGCACTCGTACATGCTGGGCGCGGTGGGCGAGGTGCTGCTGGAGCTGGCGCGCTGGCAGCGCGCGCGCGGCACCGACGTGCTCGCGCCCGCGCTCGCGCGCCTGCCGCGCGGGCACGCCGCCGCCACCGACCAGCAGTGCTGGCAGTTCCACCAGCTCGCCATGAGGTCAGTCCTGCACCTGCACTCGTACATGCTGGGCGCGGTGGGCGAGGTGCTGCTGGAGCTGGCGCGCTCGCTCGGAGATATACCACAGAACCCATTTCTCCATAAAAAAAAGACCGGATGGCACTCCGGGAGTGCCGGCAGAAGTGAAAACTCAATAACATTGTAACAGTTTTTCGATCAGGTCACGTGACATCTTACGGTGTCACCCTAAAAATGAATTTGACGCAAATTTATAAACAACTAGCTTTTGCCCGCGACTCCGTCCGCGTGGAACACCTTTATATTGTACCTCCATACAAACTTCCGCCCCCCATTTCACCCTTTTAAGGGATGATTTCCGGCATAAAAACTATCCTATGTCCTTTCTCAGAATTCAATCTATATATGCACCAAATTTAATCTCAATCGGTTCGGCGGTTTAAGTATCTCCATAGAAATTGTAACCCCCCATTTCACCCCCTTAGGGAATGACTTTCGGGAAAAAACTATCACCAAATATACACCAAATTTCATCTCAATCGGTTCAGCGGTTTAAGTATCTCCATAAAAAATTTAACCCCCCATTTCACCCCCTTAGGGGATGAATTTCGGGAAAAAAACTATCCTTGTCCTTTCCCAGAATACAAATTATTTTTGCACCAAATTTCACCTAAATCGGTTCAGTGGTTTAAGTAGCTCTATACAAATTGTAACCCCCCATTTCACCCCTTAGGAGATGACTCGGGAAAAAACTACCCTATGTCCTTTCCCAGAATTCAAACTATCTCTGCATCAAATTTTATCTCAATTGGTTCAGCGGTTTAAGTATTTTCATAAAAATTTTAACCCCCCATTACACCACCTTAAGGGATGAATTTCGGAATAAAAACTATTCTATATCCTTTCCCAGGAATCAAACTATCTTTGCACCAAATTTCACCTAAATCGGTTCAGCGGTTTAAGTAGCTCCATACAAATTGTAACCCCCTATTTCACTCCTTAGGGGATGACTTTCGGGATAAAACTATCCTATGTCCTTTCCCAGAATTGAAACTATCTCTGAACCAAATTTCATCGCAATCCGTTTGGCGGTTTAAGAATCTCCATAGAAACTTCAACCCCCCATTTCACCCCCCCAGGGGATTACTTTCGGGAAAAAACTGTGTCCTTTCCCAGAATTCAAACTATCTCTGCACCAAAGGCCGTAGCAGGATAAGAGAACAAAAAATGCCCTTCATGATTAAGAGCTGGTTATTTTTCTAATAGTTACTTACATTTAGTAGTACAATTGTGCAAAATTTTGTTGAATAATTCCTAGTGGTTCAGTCGGAATAAAATAAAATCTGAATTCCTTAAATACGACTTTTTTTTTAAACTGTTTAATTTAATTATACAATCTTTTTTTCATTTTGTTTAATTGTATCATATGTATATCCTGAAAATAAATTAAGTCTCGATCTTTAACATTTCTGTAAAAAACATGTAAGTTAAATTTTCAAAAAATTTTTTTTTCATTCCTGGAAAAGTGACCACTCTAATTATCATTTCTAAAAAAGCCTTATTTAACGTTCTGTCATTCATATAAGTTTGATGGTTAAAATCGAAAAGCAACAGTGTCAAAATTAAAAAAATACGTAGGTTGGGTTTCATTCTTATAGTAATATAACACCGCCAAAGAACTTACGCATAAATCCTCTTTCAAATGTAATTAAAAATAACACATATTATGACAGCTAAGCGATTTGACGCTTTGAATTTTGTATAATATGACATTGTGAAGTAATCAAATTGCAAAACTTCTTTCCTTGCTTCACATCTGCGAATCTCAATAAAAATGTCGTCCAAGAAAGGTGTAATTAAGAAAATATTTTCAAAACGTCCAAAATCTTTGTACCACTTCGCAATGGATAAAGTGATTGCGGTTATAAGAGAGACACACGATTTTTTTCAAGACTATTCACCGTTTCTGGAACAGGTGACATTGTTAAAGCCTTTAGGGTCAACGTGATTAATTATGTTTTATGTTTACTTTATTTTGCTTTTTTTAACACAGATAGAAAATATGCGGTACACATTTTATAGTTTGAAACTTCCCCATACAATCTACACTACAATCAAATTTTTTTCACAGGTATATTTTTTCTTTTTAAATATTAATTTCAATATTATGGGTTGCAATCACGAAATGTATTTATTTCTATGCAGGTACCTATCAATACAGTCAAGCAATTTCATATCTCGCTGAAGTACTTAATGAAGATGGCTCATTAAATCTGGAATATGTAAAAGACCATTCAAACATATTAAAAATGAAGGTGCAATCCCGGCATATTTCCAGAAAAGTTTACCGATGCTTCGTCGAATATGTTCCCAACAGTATAGGATTTGGATCAATTACGAGGCATTATTGTGAATGTGCGAATGGAATGCGGACAGTAGGGTGCTGTTCACACATTGCCGCTATTATTTATTATCTATCGCACGCGAGATATTTGTCAAAAATCATACGGCCTGCCAAAATTTTAAGTGGACTTTTCTTGGAAAATGGAATTAGTGTCACTGTGAATGAAGACAGCGATGACGATTAGAGTAAGGATACTTTTATTTCATAAACAAGTTTAAATGGCGACAACTGACATAAGTATATTTTCACCACTATTAATGAAAATGTCAAAAATAGTTTTTTTTTTACTTTATTTACAAAGAGGATTTATGCTTAACTTTATTGGCGGTCTTAGTTTTTATTATAGTATAGGTACTAATAAAATGTAAAAATTCTAACCCACGTATTTTTTAAATTTTGATACTGTTGCTTTTCGATTTTAACCATCAAACTTATATGACTGACAGAACGTTAAATAAGGCATTTTTAGAAACGATAATTAGTGTGGTCACTTTTCCAGGAATGAAAAAAAAATATTTTGAAAATTTAACTTACATGTTTTTTACAGAAATGTTAAAGATCGAGACTTAATTTATTTTCAGGATATACATAGTATTTAATAAACCAAAATGAAAAAAGGACGGTATAATAAAGTTTATTAGTTTTTGAGAAAAAACGTATTTAATAAATTCGGATTTTATTTTTTTCCGGCTAAACCCTTGGGAATTTTTCAACTAGACTTGGCACAATTTTACTACTAGATGTAAGGAACTATAGAAGAAAAACTATGGTCTGAATAACAAAAGGGCATATTTTCTTCCCTTATCCTGCTACGGCCTTTCACCTAAATCGGATTAGCGGTTTAAGTAGCTCCATACAAATTGTAACCCCCCATTTCACCCCTTAGGGGATGACTTTCGGGATAAAACTATCCTATGTCCTTTCCCAGAATTCAAACTATCTCTGCACCAAATTTCATCTTAATCAGTTCGGCGTTTTAAGTATCTCCGTAGAAATTTTAAACCCCCATTTCACTCCCTTAGGGGATGAATTCCGAGAAAAAAACTATCCTATGTCCTTTTCCAGGATTCATACTATCTCTGCACTAAATTTCATCTCAATCGGTACGGCGCTTTAAGTATCTCCATAGAAATTTTAACCTCCCACTTCATCTCCTTGGGGGATGATTTCCGGGATAAAAACTATCCTATGTCCTTCCCCAGGACTCAAACTATCTCTATACCAAATTTCATCCAAATCGGTTCAGCGGTTTAAGCGTGAAGAGGTAACAGACAGACAGACAGACAGACAGACACACTTTCGCATTTATAATATTAGTATGGATAGTATGGATTATCAATTATTTAGGCGGACGGGCCGCGGGCGTGTTGGGTGCGACGGGCCGCCGGCTCGCCCGTCGGCGCGCTGACGGGCGGCGGTAAACACAATACCAGTTTGTTTTTGCCTTTGCCAAATATTTTTCAAAGCTTTATCTCTTGAGGATTATTCCTAAAGAGATAAAGCTTTGAAAAAAATTTGGCGAATATTTTTTTTTTAATATTTTTTGGTGAACGTCTAAATTAGAACTATTCGAATTTGCAAGAACAGCAGACGGCGGTGGCGACCAAAATATCAATTTGTTTTTGCCGTTGGTAAATATTTTTCTAAGCTTTATCTCTTTAGGAATAACGCCCAAATTCGAACTATTCGAATTTTCTCAATAGCGAAACGGTGAAGGACGCGTTGGTTAAAATTACAAATTTATTTTCATATGCTATTGCAAAAAGTGTTTAACGGCTTTATATTCTTACGAATAGCGTTCAGTTTTGAATGAATACGAATCGGCTATCAGCAAAAAGTGACCTAGTTCACATCTGACGTCACAAAACTGTCGAGTATTTAACCATTTTTCCCCATCCCAAAAAGTGCTCAGCGCCGCTAAAGAAGTTTTCACTTCAAAAAGAAAAAGGCCAGCTTTGCAACACCTCGTATATCAGCATCATATAATACAGATGTTTAAAAATATAGTTATGTAAAAAGAAGTCGTTTGAAACGTTATTGCACGTTTATGCTTACAACTTTTGTTTGTTACAGAGCCGAGAAATGCAAGGAAATGACGCGCCTGCTGACCGACTTCGCGAGGTTATACCGGTAACTGACAGAAGATTCTCACCACGCCTCAACTGTGAATCTAGAACAAGATTATATTCAATAGAATGGATTCAAACCTATAAAAAATATTTAATTTCACATTTTTTTTGTACTCTCTTTGTATTGAATTTCAATATGGTTTATTTTTGTTGAATTCTCATGCAGAAGACGACATATTTTTTTAGTTTTATTGAGGATAGATTAATCCTTTCGATGAAAATATTGTAAAGAGGCAGTGCTCTGTCAGCTTAGTTATTAATAAATATATACATAAAAATAACAGATACAATCCTCAGAACACGAGTTTATATGAATGATATCTGACAAAATTAGTTGATGTACAGTTCTTCACATGTTAAATTATTTCTTAACGCCTTAGCTGTCTACGCAAGCCATATATACAATGACATAATGGAGGAACTATTAATTTAACGAGCACAATAGTAGATTACTGCAGAGGCCGTGAAGTAAGGGATTGCCGGACGAGATTGGGGTAGACGGCCGAGTCGTAGACGAGGCCGGATACAACGAGTCCAGCAATCCCTGTTCCGGCCGAGGATTGTATAGTACTTTTCTCAAACGATGTGAGGAAATATTAAAATAAAAATAAATACAAGGTAATCAATTAAATTATAGGTAATTTGCGCCTTTTTTATTTTGTAAACATGCCATTTGAACAAGACGTTCGAGCACCATGTTTAACCGCACATAAGTATAGTACCATAGTTTTTTTTTTATGTAGCAAGTATGTTTACAGAGCTTGAAGCAGATATCTAGACTGCAGGTTGCCCTTCCAACACTCGTTTGACGCAAGAAAAAATGACCTCCACCACCACCTCCTCCTCCACGTCTTCTTGGCACCTCTTCCTAGCTTTGTGATGTGTTGCTATAACTTCGTGTACTGGGCATTCTAAGATTATTAGGTCAGGTAAGGTCGGGTCAGGTCAGGTCGGGTCGGGTCGGGTCGGGTCGGGTTGGGTCGGTTCAAGTCGGGTCGGGCATATCAAGTCAGGTCGGGTTGGGTCGTACCGGGTGTTCAGGTACGCTCCTAACAACGTGTGTCTGGGGCTGGGTCAACATCATCCCCCCCTGTGATGGGTCCTAATTAAGGACAGCTGCTGGCGGAGTCGCGGATGTGTGCACAAGCGTTCCCGTGGCTCCGCCACAAGCAGCGAGAAGGAACACCGTGGGGTTTTAGTCGGTAGTACGGACGGTTTCCGGGAGTCCGACATACCCGCCCGTGCATCCCCAGCCGGGCGGGATGCGTAAAGGCATTTCCCCACGTAAAAAAAAAAAAAAAAATTTAAAAAGATATACAAATTATTAAATGTCAGGTCATCTTAGAAAATAAACAATGTTAATAATAATGTCAACAGTTCTAGATAATTACCATTTCATTTCCTTAAATTCCTCTATTGAATAAAAACACCTTTTTAGTAAAAAAGTCTTCAACATAGTTTTAAACACATCGATCGAGATCGGGTCGGGTCGGGACTAGTCGGGAAGGGTCAGGTCCAATCATGTCAGGTCGGGTCGGGTCGGGAGGAGGGACCGTAGAAGAAGAGGAGTACCCATGACCTGACTCGACCATACCCGATCCGACCTTATTTTTTATTTTTTACGTGGGGAAATGCCTTTACGCATCCCGCCCGGCCGGGGATGCACGGGTGGGTATGTCGGACTCCCGGAAACCGTCCGTACTACCGACTAAAACCCCACGGTGTTCCTTCTCGCTGCTTGTGGCGGAGCCACGGGAACGCTTGTGCACACATCCGACTCCGCCAGCAGCTGTCCTTAATTTGGACCCATCACAGGGGGGGGGATGTTGACCCAGCCCCAGACCCACGTCGTTAGGAGCGTACCTGAACACCCGGTACGCTCTCCAACCCGAGGACCTCTTCCATTTGGGTGATAAGCGTCCCCACGCCTATCACCCGGAGGACCTCGCTAGGGCGGCAATCGGCGATCGTGGGCCAATCGCCTGCGCCCAACTTTCTTGCGCCGCATCGGGTGGGCATCCACGTCTACCTCCCGTGCGCGCTCGGCTGACTCCTTTTCCACCATAACCTCTTTGCAGAAAGAGGCTACTGCTTGCCAGCACCTTTTTCCTCTCGTCATTGCCGCCGTTATTGTTGGCAGTGACAGATCTGCCCCTACTATCGCGATCAAATTGCCGCGTGGTTCCGCCCACGCAGGGCACTCGGCCAGTGTGTGCAACGCCGTATCGTCTGCCGCACCGCAGTGATGACACGCTGGCGTGGGCTCTCTCCCGACCTTGCACAGGTACTTGCCAAAACATCCGTGGCCCGTTAAGACCTGTGCAAGGCGAAAAGACACAATGCCGTGTCCTCTGCCGACCCAGTCCCTTACGACCGGCTGTATGGCACCTACTGTCCAGTGGCCCGCACTGGGGGCCTCCAACCATTCACTCCACTTGTTGAGGAGTATTGCGCGGGCATCGTCTCTCCAGCGCTTTGTCTCTTCTAGCATAGGCTCCTGCCCTCCGGCTCTTGCCGCTGCTATGCGTCTGTAGACACTAGCGAGCATCTCGGCATCTAGGTCCCAAGGTGGGGTCCCGGCCAGTGCACAGGCCGCCTCAAAGGAGACGGTCCGGTAGCCTCGCACCACCCTGATGGCCATGACCCTTTGCGGCCGTCGCAGAAGGGCCTTGTTTTCCGCGTTCAGTGCGTCCACCCAGATGGGGGCGCCGTAAAGGGCCATTGACCTTACCACCATTATGTAGAGCTGTCGGCAGCCAACGTTCGGTCCTCCTACATTGGGCAGGAGCCGGCTCAGCGCTCCGGTAGCTTTGACTAGCTTTGGAGCCAGTCGCCTAAAATGCTCCTTAAAGTTCCACCGGCTGTCGAGGACGAGTCCCAGGTACTTCATCGTCGACCCGACGCCGATGGAAACTCCGCCCACCACCAGTTGAGCGCCAGATGGGGGTGCTCGCCGGGGCCCATGGAAACAAATGGCCTCCGACTTATGGAGGGCGACCTCCAGACCCAGTCTCCTGATTTTGCCCACCACATGTGCCACTCCTGCTGTGGCGAGGATGGACGCATCTCTGTACGTGCTAGCCTTTACGGTAACGAGCGTATCGTCGGCGTAGCACGTCAGATCTACTCCGTGTAGGTTTCTCCCACGCAGAACCCAGTCGTAGCCGATGTTCCACAGGAGTGGGCCGAGGACAGACCCCTGTGGAACACCGCACGACATATCTTTCGAGATCCACCCGTTCCGCGCGGGTACTTTACAGCCCTGAGCGATAGGTAGGTGTTAATTATGTCGCACAGGTACTTAGGCACGCCATGGAATTTCATCGCCTCTTTGATACATCCCCAAGGCAAGGTGTTGAACGCATTCGAGATGTCAAGTGAAATGGCCAAAACTACACCTCCACCTGAGACTGTCTGATCGACTAGGCTCCGGACACGACCGATCGCGTCGATGGTGGATCGGCATCGCCGAAAGCCGTATTGCCTGTCGCTCAGATTTGGCCCCACATTCTCGAGATGCTTGACGAGGCGGGCTGAGATGACGCGCTCAAAAAGCTTGCTCACCTCGTCAAGCAGGACGATTGGCCGGTAAGCCGATGGTGAGTCGGCCGGACGTCCTTCTTTTCGGAGAAGGACCAGTTTCCCCGTCTTCCACACACGCGGAAACTGGCCCTGCTCCAAGCACGCGCTAAATAGCGCCCTTACGCGTGGTTCAAGAGGACCCAGCGCCACTATCCAAGCCCGACCTGGTATTCCGTCGGGACCCGGGGCGGTGTTCTTTAGTTTTATCCTGACCTGACCTGACACGGCCCGACCTTTTTTTTTTTTTTTGTTTAGGGGGGGAAAATGCGTTACGCATACCACCCGAGCGCAGGGGGTGACCCGAGTGGTTATGTGGGACTCCCGTATAAGCTAATGAGGCCCACGGTGTACCTACCCACTAAAAACCCCCCCACTTGCCGCCTCGCCGCCATGTGGCGAGGTTACGGGAACGCTTGCGCACACATCCGCGACCCCGCCGGCGGCAGCCGCCCACAAGCGGCTCCTCGCGGATGCCCAGAGGCCCTCCACGTGAGGCGCGCCAGATATTTTGACGCGCCTGCCTCCTCGATCTCCACCTGTTCAGTAGCGGACCCCCCTGAGTCCGCTACGAGGAGATCGTGGGTGCGGAATATCCAGCACCCGGTGGCGGATCAGGTCTGTGGTTCCGCCACCGACCACGTCTCGGCCGCAGAGGATAGGGCAAGCGGCGCACCGTAATACCGGCATTCCTCTTCCTCTGCGGTCCCACCAATGCCGTTTCAGCGGAACGGCCCCGCCAAGTTCGCAGGGGGTAGGGAGAGTGGCGCACCGTTATACCAACACGCCTCTCCCCCTGCGATCCCGCCTCGGCCGCAGAAGATAGGGAGAACGGCGAACCGCAATACCGGTACTCCTCTTCTTCTACGGTCCCTCCCCTACGCATCCTAAGCGGGCTTCGCTAAGCCCGCTAGGAGCGCCCTCCTCGGGCCAGCCGGTGGCCCAAACAGGCCGGCCCTGGGTGCCTCTTAGCTTCACCGTGGGTGACCAGTCCACGGTTACTAAGCCCCCCCCGCCCCGACAAGGCGGGCACCCTCAGGGGGGGACACGACCCGACCTGACCTGATCCGACCTGACCTGACCCACCCGATCCGACCTGACCTGACAGTCTAGTGGTGGTTGGCAGTATGTAATTTTTCCTTTGTCAGTTTAATATTAGTAAGCAAATTTAAAAAGTTAGAGTAGCGGACAATAATGTATTTACTTAGGGTTTTCATACATTACTTCTTGGCCTAAGGCCAAGAAGAAATGTAGGGAGCCATGAACAAGAAACTTCATGTCCTCATTTCGTGATATTAACGCGTACATTTCCGAGCATGTTTGAGAAAATATATATTACAGATACTTGTAGTCCTGTACCATGGTAAAAAATAATAGTATACCATACATCTGACAGCCGTCTAACATAAATTTATAAAAGTAGTTCTTCGACGCTAGCTGGTGACAGTGATGTTGTAAATTTGGTTGAGGGGCAAAATTTTGTCTTTTGTATTAGGAACAGTGAAATCGTTATAGTACATTATTTAACTAGGGGCGTAAGTGGTATATTGCGAACAAGAGTCTATCAGAAGCCCGACGCCGAAGGCTTGCAATATTCTTACGCCCGTGTTATACACAATGTTTTTCATCACATTTGCGAGGAAACAAATACATTTTAGATGAAATGAATACAAATCGTAATAAAAACTGCAACATGTCAGTCGTCCATTTTGTGGAATTTGACGTGAGGCGCGTATGGCAAAGACCCTTCGGTATACAGCCACGATTTGAAAACACTTAAAAACATTTTACATAGACACTAAATAACTACATATTAAATCTGTAAATAATTCAGTTAAACATGTTTAAGTCGTTTTTTAAGTGTAAATTTATTTATAAATACGTTTTCAGACATCGTTATTGATATAAAACATATTTGCTTTGTAACTGCCGCATGAGTGACAGATACAATTTAAGAAAAAAACCATTACGCCCGTGGGCGTAACACAGGCTATTACAGCTCTGTATGTCTGCGCATTATGAAGCCCTTTTCGAGCAAGTGTGATGAAACAACTTTTACCATATGCTCCCGGTAGATAAGAAGGTAATTGTCATTGCAATACCTATACGATCGAGCGACGCCACGTCAGTCTTTATATAGTTTCTGGTATGAGAGTTGAGTTCTAATACGTAGTATCTCTGTATATTTTATGGGCACAACTAAGGAGAGGTCAACGGGCAATTGTATGGATTATTTTTTTAGTTTTTATATAACGATTAGGTACTTGATTATTTTTTATTTCGATCGTTTTGATTTATTGTTCATGTGAGGTAAATATTTTTTTATGTTCAGTATGTGAACGATGGCTTGGAAAATTATATTGTAAGTGTATTGACAGGTGACAGGGTGATTTTCTTATCTGCTCGGGATCATAGTAAATAAGAACATAAACACGCATCACACGCTACAAAAATCTCTAAACAGATTATAGATTGGTTTATTTTTCTGAGTGCTATGTTGCGCCTACGAACACACAGCGATACTGCTTGTACAGTCGAAGTCAATGAGATCATTACAAAATTACGAAGGTGCAATAGTGTAAACATATCTTTCACGTCGACCGTACATTTAAGCCGCGTATCTTCGTTTTAAGGGGACTGATAGTTTCCATGTAACGAATTGTTATATCTGTCAGACTAAGTATTTCATTGTTATAGAGAATCAAATAAAAAATGCTGTCGAAATGAAGCAGTGTCTATTTCAGAGTTGGCAAAGTTTATAATGGCAGAGTCAGAGGCCTCTTCAGCTGTACCATGAAGTACCAGGACCGGGGGTGGGTACGAAATCCACAGTCACGGCCGGTCGGTCACTTCTGACATTAGGCTTTAAGCGTGCTACACACTACGCAGATACGGTAAGATTTTATCTGCGTATAACTGGGGAGGGGAGTTAACAGTGTCGCTCTTAGGCCAGGCGCGTAGTACTACGATTTTTTTGCGAAAATGCAACGTATGTGTTTATATGTCAGTGCGCACAAAATCGTAGTGCGCGCCTGGCCTTTGAGCATCTGCGTAGTGTGTAGCACGCTTAAGGTACAAACGTTAACTGAGCCGACCGACGTTCCCTTGAAATGTTATGTAACCTCCTTTAACCTGTTGTAACCTGATTTACAAATAGTTTTTGTATAAAGCAAATACTTGGAACTTGAACAAAAAGATTATGTTATGGCATGACCTATAATTCCCTTAGATATAGCCACTGACTATGATTATTACTTATATCAAGAGCAATACTTTAGATTAAATTATGAGGAAACAAGTATATTACGATACTTGTACTGTTACTATTATCTCGACATAATTAAGTAAAACTATAAAGTTATTTCAATGTCTCCACTCTTGTCTATGACTTATATTGACGATTGTAGAAGTTTTGGTTTGAGTTGTTTCTAAAGAAACCGATGAGTCAACAGTCAACTCCGTGCGAGTTAGGTAAGTATGTCCTTTTTATTTTTAAGTAAATATATTTTGTTATATACTCTCTTTTATTTCAAATATGATTGCATTGTAAATATTTATTAAAAATGTTTACTTTTATAGCTGAGCTTTTATTTAAACATATGTTAAATACAGTCCTAGTAACTTTTGCTCGCGATTTAGTCTGTGTAGAACTCGCTAATCGTCTTGGAGGATGTTTTTTGGTATAGGGATTATCCTTTTACGAGACTGATTTTTACTACTTTCATGAATTTGCTATTCAGCTTTTAACAGGCTTAAACTGCCGCGCTCAAATAAATACATTTCATCACAATAAAAAAAAGTCAGTTTAAGTGTGAAAAGTTAAGAGAGACAGGAACGGGCATTTATAATATTAGTATCCTATCATGTACTATATACATAAATTTGTAATCACGGAAACTGCTAACGATTTCGATGAAATTTGCAGTGTATGGGTTTACCAGGCCGATTATCGATCTAGCTAGGCTAGTATACGATATCAATAAAACAATTAAATAATTACAAAAACTTTTTGCATGATTTTTTATTATCATTGTTATAAAGTCATAAGCACCTGCAACCTTCGTTTACATTGGTATATTGTATATTATATTTGATTCGCAAAAATTAGCAGTCTCTTCTCACTAAAATCCATCTCCGACTCGACAGTATATAAATATGGAACTTACTTTACCTAAATAGCAACTACAAAATGCTTATCCAGGCATATCAGAAAATACTATTTCATTTGCATCATTGTGCACCTAAACTTATAACTTCTTAGAATTCTTAGGGCTTGACAGTGTGACGAAGCTGACTCTCCTGGGCGCCTTCGGGCTGGGGACGGACTGCACAGCCACTGGCTCCTTCATGTCTGTCACCTTGGCTTGCTTTAGGAATGAATTCATGTTATTTTTAGGGGACGCCTTAGTTTTGGTTGGAGTTTCGTTTGATTTCTTAGAATTATCAGCTGTCTCTGGTTTAGTAGCGTCCTGAACTTTAGTCGGTGATTGACTTTCACTAGATTTGTTATGTTCAGTCTCTTCATAAACAAGCTTCATGTCTTCACTATCTTCAATAACCATTATTTCATCTTCATTGGTTTTACCCGTATGTGAGGGTGGTTTAATCATGTCGTTGCTGGAGTTATCTGACCAGGACTGCATGGCAGTATCAACCAAAAGATCTATTTTCACAGGTGTCCTTTGCTGGGGCACCGACTTTCGTTTCTTCGGCGATTTTTCTGAAGGTGCTTTGAACTTCATGAACGAGTCTATTTTTCGTGCCTTAGATTTGGGGCTTGGGGAAGGTTCTGGTTTTTTCTCTACTGCTTTTGTCTCTTTTACAGTTTTGTCTGTTTCTGTTTGCATTTCGGTGTCAACTTCCATTTGTACTGCAAAAAAAAAATTATATGTTTAATATTAACATAACAGATACTTCCAATATAAGCGTTTCAATTTTCATATGTTAACATGGCTTTGGTGCCTTTATTATCATGAAATGAGTGCAGATTATTATTTACCACATCATGAACTATTTTAATATGTAATTTGTTGCTATACCTGAACGGGGTCTATTTCGTTACTTGTATTATTTGTAGTATCATGTGTGCAATAACAATAAATAATTCTAATTAGAGTTTAAAACTACGTTAATTGTGCTGTTATCACTGTGTAGCGAAAATCCTCCGTAGATGGTAGACGTGCGAGGTTTACAGTAGTAGCCATGGGATTACCTGGAGCGTCTTAACCGATTGCCCCTGCCTTATGCGCCGCAGCCGTAACTGCTTTCTGGGAAAACACATTATGTGCCCGGAGGAGATTCAATTTCTTGAGATCAACAGTATCCTGCAATTCTTCGAGTTTGCAGGACTTGACCAAGAATTCTAGTAAGTGGCTATCACAATAGATCAGCGATGGTCGCAGTGATATAAGGGCTCTCACAGTCCGGAAGCCACTACCAGAATAATAATAATAATGGGATTACCTGGAGCGTCCTTGGCAGCTTCCTCCTGCAGGACTTCTCCCAGCTCACCATCAGCGAACGAGATGACCGAGCAGTACCCATCCGTGCTGGATGCCACCAGCGTGCGCCCGTCTGGCGACCAGCTCAGGTCCGTCAGTCTGCGGGGATCATTCATGTTACACAGGCATTTTTGAAACTATGATTACATCTTGCGCGAGTCGCAAGGTGCTATTTCACTGCTAAGTGAACCGGTAGTGTTATCTCGGTAATACAAAACAGTAGTGTACTCTTGAGTTATCCTGCTGTGTAGGGTATGGTATTGATTTTAACATATTCACAGTACTATGGTACAGTTTAGTGAAGTACAGTCAGCGTCATATAGTTAGTAGCAGCCAAGGTAGCCAAATATTTCGGTACACGTCTTTATTACTGTAAGAATAAGGGTGTGTTATGATATATTTGGCTACTCTGGCTGCTACTAACTATATGACGCTGACTGTACATGATTACATAAGTGTCTCACCTTGTGTAGTGTATATTGGAGATGACAGCCACAGGCGTCCGCTGCTGCGTGTCGTACAGCATGACGGAGCGGCGCGTGGCCACGGCGAGCAGCATGCGCGCGCGCAGCGGCAGCCCGCGCGGCCCGCGCGCGCGCAGCGAGTAGCACACGGGGCTCCAGCGGACCACCAGTGCCGGCTCTCCGCACGGCACCACGCACGCCGGTCTACAAAATATAACTAACAAATCAATACTAGCCTTTCTCCCGATTAGCAATATCAAATCAGTTTTGGAATTCTTTGGGATGATACTTAACTGAGAACTACTGCACATTAACTGGTCCATAACCAGTATGTGACATTATATCAGATCACTTCACCCAGTGTTGGGCGTAATGCATTACATTTGTAATCGTATTACAAATTACATTACATGTAATGGAATTACGAGTAATGCATTACACGAGTAATTGCATTACTCGTAATAGCATTAAATGTAATGCGATTACGAATGTAATGCATTACGCCCCTTTGGATTACATGTAATTTGAATTAATGCGTAATTTGTAATTGAAATTACATTAATTGGTAATTAAATTATAGTGATATGTAATGCAATAATTGCATTACAAATTACATTTTGTAATTCGTAATGCAATTACTTTTTGCCCCACACTGCATGTTACAAACGAGAATAAGACAATACCCACACTTTCAAGCTATATCTCGTGTAGATATAAATGTAATTTGTAATGCAATTACTTTTTGCCCCACACTGCATGTTACAAACGAGAATAAGACAATACCCACACTTTCAAGCTATATCTCGTGTAGATATAAATGTAATTTGCAGGGAGCGTACATTTCATGCCGGTTTCGTCATAATGACGTATGCATATAAACACACAGGATGATTCAAAAAACGTATTTAGTAACTAATATTTTATTTTATTTTTAATTACTTATAGGCCACAACAACGTGTCTATCGATGCTATCATGAAATTGGTCAAGTCCATGTTAAAATCAAACTGTGTTTCTTTATGTTCCTCATGTTCTTTGTGTTTTATTGATCACAAATGTAATTTGATTTTGCTTGCTTTTGGTGGCAAACTTTGCTGACAGCAGGAACAATAAATTTGTTTATTATCTATAAGTAAACATGGATTTATTTGGCACAATAATTTTATAGCCTCCATGGCGACCTAGGCCACTAGCAAAGCATTAAGTTTCTTGATCTTATTAAATTTAACTAAAATGTTGTTTCCGCATGTCTCCTATTTGTGACAAAGAGTAAACTTTGATGTGACAATGTCAAATAAAGTTCTTTCAATGTCCGTCTCAAGTGTCAATATATTAGATCTACTTAAACGGAAGAGGTTGATTAGATAACAGTGATTAATCATTGATTAATCACATTTTCCATTATTGGGTACGGATAAATAAACGTTCGTTATGCCGTTGCTCTTTTCAAACTTTTTCCATCCTGTATGTAGCTTGACGTCATACGCCTGTCATCGGCATGAAATGTACGCTCCCTGGTAATTTGTAATGCAATTACTTTTTGCCCCACACTGCATGTTACAAACGAGAATAAGACAATACCCACACTTTCAAGCTATATCTCGTGTAGATATAGACGGCATTGATCGGCTTCATCTCCATCTTGTCGGGCTCGATCCTCCCCGCGGGCACGGCGAGCAGCATGCCGTCGGGGCTGAAGTGCAGGCGGCGGTAGTACGTCTGCAGCGTGTCGTCGTGGTACAGCCGCAGCGCCGCGCCGCGCAGCGCGTGCGCCGCGGGGAACGGCAGCGCGGCCTTGCTGCTGCGGGACCAAACCTTCTTGGTGGCGATGTCGAATGTGCGGAATACTCTGGAGACAGGTGTTGAGGTGAGAAAATGGTGAATACGTAGGGCCATTTCGCTGGTTAGCGACCACCTATTGAGTAGCAACTCTCTTATGGCCGCTGTACACATTGGGCCAACGTTGGCGCATGAGCAGATGCAGCTATGCGTTAGAGGAAGAGGGCTTTATATCGTTCTCATGCGTATGCATAGCTGCATCCTGCTCACGCACCAACGTTGGCCCAATGTGTACAGCAGGCTTTAAGGTACTGGTACACATTCTGTTTAGTAGCATGCTTGTTTGAGCATGCTCAATTATTATATATGCAAATAGCATCCTACTTACTATATACTTTACATTTACACATGCCATTTGCTCGAAACTAGCATGCTTTCGTGCTACTAAAGAGCATGTGTAACAGTACCTTTAGTGTTTCATTGTGTACAAAATAATTAGCACCCCATTGTTCATGAAGCTTGACAAGCCTGTGATAGTTGAAATGTTTTTTTGTCTCTTTCCCACGATATGAAAGTGAAAGATAAAGGCAAGCGAATTATTTTACGGCATTTCAACTGGTATAAGTTTGATGAATGTTCATGAACTTAAATAAGGTTGTTAGTATTGATTTTAGCCTTCTCATGTTTGCAGTGCCCTTAAAGGGTCATGTATGTACAACACCTATTTTATTGTTTCCACCATCTGGAATGTGACACGCAATAAACATTTCTATTATATTCTACCTAATTTAGTTTGCCGGCTTGCAACCACTGAGATGAGTTCGTGAACTGAAATAGTTAAAGTAATGACGCGTAGTTTCAGTAACCGAGAGGCGACCGGATGGCTCGTGGTATTTAAGCTCCCGAGACGTTGCTGTGGTTATAGTGAGAAACCGCATATATCCTAATAAAAGTGTAAGTTATATGTCCTCTTTTTCCGGACCCAATTTCTGACTAGGACCCTTGAGACCAGTATTAACGAATCACTCACGAAACTACATTTACTGCCTGTAAAACTCACCTATCACTGCTAGCCGAAGCGATCAGCTGACCCTTAGGATCCCAGGCCACACCCTGTACGAACCCTTTGTGGTCGCTGAGGATGGCGCTGTACTTGCCCCGCGCCACGTCCCACAGGATCAGCTTATTGTCCACGGAGCCAGAAGCCAGGTGCAAGGAGCTTGCAGACCAGCTGAGGTCGAGCACATCTTCTAAGTGGCCTCGGAGAGTCTGAAGCAATGCAAGTTAAAATCATTAAATATTGTGTAGCAGCAAGTGACAAATCATCAAAAACTACCTATTATAGTAAAAGACTATACAATAGATTACTGGAAATGCGTGCCTGGGACAGATAATCTCTCTTAAGGACCTCACAACAAAGGCCAAATACGCATTGCCCCACATAGCCACCACCAGTAACTCTTAGCCCTCCCATTAAACTTTATCTTTTCTTTCGAATGACACACACTCCGATGTACCCGAGTTCGAATTTGTAGACATTTCACCGCAAGCTTGGAAAGACAAAATGTCTGCATTAGGTATATATTTGGCCTGCGCAAATACGACCACATTTCCGAATTTCGTTCTCAGCTCGGTTGGTTACCGATCCATCAGCGCAGAGATCCTTACTTATTAACGTTCTCTTTAATCCTGCTTCCCCTCCGTATTTATCTGAAAATTTTACTTATATGGCTGACGGCAGCAGTCACCGTTTGAGGTCGAGCGCTAACCTCACCATTGTAATACCGTAATAAGACGTAATAAGACGCGCACATTTTCAAAGTCATTCACGGTGCATACTGTGAAGTTGTGGAACGGTTTGCCGTTGTCCTTTAGACAGTCCCAGTCTGTGGCATCACTCAAGGAAAAGCTGAAGTTGTGGCTCTCCAATGACTCGTGATTTAATTGGATATTTTAAGTATATTTTGTAGATATATTTTTATTTATTTATAAATATCGATTATATGTATATTTATTTATAATATGTGTATAATATATTATTTTATTTGTGTAGCTTTTAGTATATTGTATTAAGATTAATTTACTTTAGCATACAGGTACGAGTAAATACGTCTTTGTACACATGTTAGTTTGTCTATCTTTTATTTCCTGATCTCGTCTCAATCGCTCAAAGGTTAACTGGAATAGATACTCTATTTCTAGATAACCTATTTTTTCTATATTATTATTATTACCAATGTTTTGTGTACAATAAAATATCTACATTCATACATAAATACATACAAAGGAAGTAGAAAATAGACCCAGAGAAACGATACTGGTCCTTCAAAGAAATCATGAAGAACCCCTGTGTACCAATCAAAGCGAAAAAAAGAGTGTTCCATTCATGTATCCTTTCCAGTAAGACATACGGGTGCCAGACGTGGAGCCTTACAAAGCACTATATGCATAAATTAGAAGTCTGCCAGCATAACATAGAACGACATAAGAAGCTTTAAATTTCTATTTGATAAACGAAGTTTATATATTGTTTCTTTTTTCTTATTTCACTATTCTAATTAACAATTTTTCAAAACTTTACTTTGGCACTCTTTGGGGGAGGCCTATGTCCAGCTGTGGACGTCTTTCGGCTGATATGATGATGATTTTTTAAAATATATTACTCTTCTTCCTCTTCTGCATAAAGACCGCCTATACCGGCGAAACCCTACTCCAAAGCTTTCCAGGTTTCCCCGTCTTTAGCTTTTCTTCCCCAATAGCTGCTCCTGCTGTCTTTTTGATGTCATCACTCCATCTTGAGAGTGGTCTTCCTTTTTCTTTGTGTGCTGTCCATGGGGTACCATTCCGTTCCACCTTTCGTCTTTGACTCTTTGTATATGCCCTGCCCATTTCGAGTTGTAGCGCTCGTTTGACTATATCTGTGGTTTTGGTTATTTTTCTGATTGACTTGTTTTTTACTCTAAGTTTTAGTCCCAGATAGCTTATCTCCATTCCCCTCTGACATAGCCAGTTTGTACAGCGTTTTTTGGTTAGGGGCCAGTTTGGCATGCATAAGTGAGACATGGGAGTAGGCAGATGTCCATGGCTTTAGTTTTTAATTTAGTAAGCATTATGCTTTTGAAAATTTCCTTCAGGAACCACAACGGACGAGCGGCTCGCCCAAGCCAGTCCAAACGCGCTCGCCCGAACGGCTCGGGCGAGCCGTCCGAATGCTCGGCCGAATGTACCTACCGGCCATTCTATAAGAGACTCTCGTAACCAAACTCGTAAAAACAACAGTATGTAAAATGATAAGATTAGATTAGATTAGATTATTTTATTTCATTCTGAAAATTTACATGTCATTTCATAAAATTAAAATAGCATGGATTCACAAAAAGATTGCTTTGCTAAATGCGGCGTGCTCAGCTCGGGCGAGCCGTCGCTCGCCGAACCACATCTACTCAGAATATGCTCTCTGTTTGTTCCTGACCAGTACCTCCGTTGCCGCAGCCACCGCCTCCTGGCGGATGAGGCGGCTCGGACGGCAGCACATGAGCACTCACCAGTTGAAAACGCGCAGACGCTACTTAACAAAGTAATTCTGTATGTACGGATTGCGATTTGTTTGCCTGGAGTAAACTTCTCCCTATTTTTAAAAGATTCTGTGAGTTTCATTTTTAAATATAATTTGTTACTGTAACTTGTTTCTTATTGTGTCTGTTAAATAGTTTAAGTTTACCAGGTCCTTGGCATATGCTGTTAAAATATGTTCTCGAAAACGGCTCTAACGACTTTGACGAGGTTTAGATTATAGGGGTAAAATCGAACTAGCTGGGTCTCCTGTCTAGAAAAACTCGTTTTGTCTGTATATTCTCTATTTTCACCCAAGCCGAGCTTGATTATCCAAGGACTTTTTTATGATAATGATAATATATAATAAATGTGAAAGTTTGCATGTTTGCTACCAATCACTCAAAACACAACTGAATGGCTTTCAATTAAATTTGGTAAAAGGATAGTTAAACATAGGATATATCAGGGATGAAAGTTGGAAAGCATGAACAAAGTCTATTGTACAGAAATACTGCTTACATAAACATGGAGAAACATTTAATAAGACAAAGGTAGATAGGAAAGCTTCTGCCCACAACTTCATACTTTTTTAGATTACAAGAGTAATAAATATGTAGCCTAAAAATCTATCATACAATTAGCAGAAGAACAGTATTGTACTAACCTTGTAAATTACCCAAGTCTCTTTGTATTGTTCTTCATTAGGGTCTGCAGGCATGGAGTCCTTTTCAGTCTTCTGCTGCCATACGAATATAATCGATTCATCGTCCCCCGACGCCAGGTACCGGCCGTTGGGCGACCACCGCACCACATTCACTGCTTTCTGGTGTCTCGTCAGATCAGCTGCCACTTCAATATTAACTGAACCGTTTTCCAATGGAGAGACGTACCATATCTATCAACGAAATACAATATCTATTAGACCATGCCGTATTCGTACTATCCTTGACTTTGAGACTGAACACTCACCAAAACGTGAGAATCCGTTCCTCCAGTTGCTAATCGCAAGGGGCCACTTGTTTCTGTCTTCGGCTGAAAATCTACACTTAGTACAGGATCCCTATTATGCCAGGAAATCTCGGGTATAGCGAACTTCATGTTCAAAGTGTTTCTAACTACGTTTTATTCAAGTTCTAATAATTAAATTCCTGCACAAGCAAACTGATCATCTGCGATCTGTCTGACTGACACCAAATATGTCAGTTTTGCCGCCTTATGCTTTAATGCACTTTTTTTTAAAGGTTTTTTAAGGGTATGCGCGCACGAGCAACTTTTGTCTCCGCGACTATTTGGTCTCTCACATCAAGTCTATGGGTTAGTATGGAAGTGCGCACACGGAGTCGCGTCGCTACGTGCGCGCACTTCCATACCAACCCATAGACTTGATGTGAGAGACAAAATAAAATAGTCACGGAGACAAAAGTTGCTCGTGCGCGCATACCCTTATTTAAAAAAACATGAAGGTCATTCGTTCCGTTTTAGGGTGACCACTTGTAGTAGATTTCTACTTTATTGGTAGATTTGAAGCAAAATTAATACGAGTGGTATGCCACCAGTGGCCCGTTTCACGAAGCTACAAGTTACAAACTACAATCGAACAAGTAACAAGAACATAAAGTTACAATTTACAAGTACAAGTGTTTCTCGATGGTGGCCTTCCATGGTAGAATAATAAAATTGTACGATATTCTCGATTACAAGTAAATGACATCTCGATTTAACAAGTCTCTGTCACGTCCATATTTAAAAAAAAAGACCGGGTTGCACTCCGGGAGTGCCGGCAGAAGTGAAAACTCAATAACATTGTAACAGATTTTCGATCAGGTCACATGACATCTTACGGTGTCACCCTAAAAATGAATTTGGCGCAAATTTATAAACAATTATCAATTATTTAGGCGGACGGGCTGCGGGCGCGTTGGGTTATTCATAATACTCTATGGTAGAAAAGTAGTTTCGAGAAACGCTTGTAGTGACTTTTCCAACCAATGTTGCTAGTTTAGACTTGTAAAATTGTAACTTGTAGCTTTGTGAAACGGGCCACAGGTAAAATCAGTTGGTAGTATTTAGTAGTTTATAGGAGTGAGCCAGATATTCGATTTTTTTAAATGGAAATACAACTCTTATTTATAAATAACACCTAAAAAACATGTGACTTTTATTAACTTAATTAAACAATTTTTTTGCAAGCAGGTTAAGGTAATAAGCAGTGATCGGATTAGCAATGCCATTTCGGGTGAATGACCTTAAACATTGTACAGAACATGTGGATAAGACTCGGGATTCCGGGACTCGTATTTTTTCTCAGAAAGTTTTCCTGACGTCATTCATTGAAGTAGATAATATAAGAAAACGCAAAATAAAAGATTTTGTCATTATAAATACATAGTTTATTTAACATTACTTTCGTTTAACAGTTACAAGTAAAAATAGTACAATCATAAAATAAAGCACGAAATAACGAAACAACATTACTATATTACATGAAAATTATTAGTATTTTGAAAAAAAAACCTTGCTTTTAATGAAATTATAATAGCAAACAATTACTATTATTATTATTCCTTACTATGAAGATATTGTAACAAAAAATAGTAGCAAGTATAAGTGGTCCGGCAAACCAAATTTAATGTGAAAATGATGTAATATGTAATATGAACTTTAAACCTTTTATATGAAATCTCGGGATTAAAAGTTATATCCATATTAAGCTTACGCACCGACCCACACCTAGAGAGACACTACTACCTAATCCGATCACTGGTAATAAGGGCCTACCGCGAAACGAAAACGAACTTCGTTTGTGTATCTGTGTCTCTCGCACTTGCTAATTCGAGCGACAGATAGGGAGATAGGTACACGACCGAGGTTCGTTTTCGTTTCGCGGTAGCCCTAGGCTTGTGTGCTCGTTCACTAAATCATCGTATATAGCAGGGATGCCGCGGATGTGATTTTTTGACACCCGCGGATGCGGATGCGGATGTGAATATTTGGGGCACACACTAAAAAACGTAAATAAACAACGTCCATTTTATTACATCACGCGATCATCAAACACATATCGACTAAATTACAATCGTCGCGAAGGAATAAATGCGTTTACTCTTGTACTAACTAAATGGACTAAGAGCAAAAACGTTACGGAGCAGTTCGTTCTAGTATACTGACGGCATTTAGAACATTTCTAGTACATTTGAGACCCAGTTCAATGGTAGACGAATATGTTTTGTAAATATAATTTGTGTGTCATTCACATCACAGGGAAAAGGTGCGTTGCATGCAGTCCGGCCGATATCGGCCCATATAGCGTGTTTTTAAGTGCGGTTGCTTGCTGCGTTGCTGCTTACGTCATTATCTTATCAACGATGCGGCTATTTACGGCATAATAATAATATAATAAAAAACTTTTCCAAGGGAACGACATTTGGTAGATTTTTGACTACGTTTTTAGTATCATCACGGTGTTCTAAAGTGGTAACACTATTCCATTTCATTCGCGCACCTGCAAATATATATATACTCCGTCGCCAATGTTTCCCACGACCTTATTTATTCGAGGTATTTCTACATTTACCACGCGAACAGCACGGGCGCTGCACACGTCTCAGCTAGCCATGGCACCGATTAAGGTCGTAATTTTAACTTATTTGCACATTATGTAACTATGAAGGTAATAATAATAAAACAACTTGTGTTGTGTTGTTTTTTTTAGGTTGGAGATAACATACCGGCGGCGGATTTATTTGAGGATTCGCCGGCAAATAAAGTGAATACATGCGAGTTAGGTACGGGGAAGAAGCTCGTTGTGTTTGCCGTTCCCGGCGCCTTCACCCCGGGCTGCTCGAAGACGCACTTGCCCGGCTATGTGGAAAATGCTGACAAGATAAAGGCCGATGGGGTCGATGAGATTGTCTGTATTTCCGTGAACGACCCGTATGTGATGGCTGCATGGGGGATCCAGCACAACACCAAAGGAAAGGTGAGGATTATTCATCGTTTTCTTATTTGATATTGTTTATGGATATTGTATGTAAGTATACACGATTGAAGACAGTCGTTTGTGCAGCAATAGTCCATTTATAGGTACAAGTAGTAAAGTGTAATCTGGGGGCACGGCAGTGACCCCGCCTGTTATGTTATTCTACATGCAGGATGGTCGATATTGTTATTTGAATGATAAGTGGTGATAGGTTTATTATAGCTAGCTAGCTTTGGCATTCACAGTACCTACCTACCTCAATGGAAAATTGAAGGTGGTGACTTGAATTAAAAAAACACATTTGTAGTTAATATTAAAATGTGAAAACCTAGTTAAATTATTGAATTGATTGATACTTGTGGTGTGGAGTAACTATTTTCAAAGGATTTCTAGGTATATGCCTATTTTATTTAAATTTTGGTACTGTAATTGTTTCGATGCAAGTGGGTTTTTCTAACAGGGATAACTAAACCTACATCCTCAAATGACCCCTACATAACTGCTAATCTTGTGCAGTCAAGTCACCTTAAGAAGTCATAAGAGGAAAAATAATGAATGATATATGTTATAGTGACTCATATAATACTGCTGTCAAGTTTCCTAATGTACTGTTTTCCTAATTAATCAAGTGTTTCCTACAGCATTGAATCAATACTAGCAACTTACAAGTATTGATTCAATGCTTAGCAACTGAGTACTGACCTTCACGGCTGAAAGCATACAGGATGTAGTGGAGTTATAATTCCCACAGACAGCATTGTTAACAACTTTTTACTGGTAACCATTAACCTTGATTACCAACACTCGAAAATCCACAGACTTTCTTTAATTAAATGAATGTATTTTGTTGTACCTATGTGAAACCTTAATTGCAATGATTGTACTAAATGATAAAATGATAGACAAAATTAGACAAAAGATAACTTCCTTATGTGTCGCGAATTTGTTAATGTATTATAATCATCTTCATCATCATCTTAACCCTTAAAAGGGTAACGGCAACATATTTGCTATCATAGATGAAATAAAAACGATTGTATTCTGATTGATTTACGGTTCTTTAAATTTATTGACATAGTTGTCAAATACTCAAAGGGTTAATGGTGCTCCCACACATTGATTGTTTGGTTGGTTTAATTATCTGAGGGGTATGTATAGTTTTATGTTTATGGCGGCATCTATCCCATCACATAGGTAGTAATTCAAAAAATGCATAGGCAATTAATTAATAAAAGTATCTTAGACAAGAAAAGAATTTACAAAATACTAAGATTCTCCACTGCCATTCAATAACTGGCCACCTCATACTACAGTCACATGTTAACTCTAATTGCTTCCATTAGTATTTTTAGACTTTTGTACATAATGGTTTCCCCTAAAGAAGTGTTTTGTTTAATAAAAACTGATAGTTATTTTGAGAGTATTAGAATAATATGATGATCGCTTTAGCCTAGTTGGTAGTGACCCTGCCAACAAAGCAAGAGGTCCTGGGTTCGAGTCTGGGTAAGGGAATTTATTTGTGTGATGAGCATGAATATGTTCCTGAGTCGTGGATGTTTTCTATCTGTTTAAGTATTTATTTATCTATATATGTATGCATGTTTTTCTGTATGTTTATCGTTGTCTAGTACCCATAGTACAAGCTTTGCTTAGTTTGGGACTAGATCGATTTGTGCAAGATTGTCCATATATTTATATAACATTCCTCTCTTTATGAACACCAAACTGTCAATAAGTGTCTCTGTCTATCAAGATAAAATCTTTCTGGTTAATATTTTTTCTTATGTCTAACATATTTAGTGACTCACAATATGTAATGAACAAGATAGTTTCACTTTAAAATTAAAATATTAATATACAGGTTACTTTTAAGCATGACAGCGTGTTGTTATACAGCGTGCAGCTCGTGTTGTATTTTTATCACTGCTAATAATGAATAAACTTTGTTTATAATTATTTTTGACCTTAACCCATACACCCAGAGTTTATTTCTGTTTGAATCTAAGAAGAGTTATATATTTTTTGGTTCTTTGTGAGTATTGAATGGTTTTGTTCTATTTTGTGCTGGCTCTTGCCCGTGGCTTGTCTGCGTGGAACTCGTTTATATCGAAGCTAGTAGCATAGTTTAAGGCCATGGACTTGAAACTATCTCTATGCCAAATTTCATCTAAATCGGTTCAGCGGTTTAATTGTGAAGAGGTAAGAGACAGACCTTCTCATTTGTAATATTGGTATGGATGTAACCATCGATTAAGATAAGATTTAGACAGACAGCTGTAACTGGTGAATTTAGAAGCCTTACCTACCAGGGCAGCCCTTTTGTAGAGAAGTAGTAAGATTAACATTGGATGTGCAGTTAAAGATGATTTTAGCTTTGACACTGGACTTTTTTCTGGCATACCTTTTGTTATTGAGGTTGCAGAAGGGGCCGTTAGTTACCGTCGCCAGTGGCGTTTTATAATCCCCGTTTGGGAGATAGTCGAGATGATAATAATTCTAGCTAATAACCCCTGGTGTTTGTAAAATGCTTTTTAGTGATATAGTTACGTATGCAAACACTTGTTGATTGCGAATTCATGATAAGTATTTACACAGAATGATCTGCCCAAATGGGTCAGTATGGGACAGCCAGAATCTAAAAGAGATAAAGAAATCTGTATTCAAGAACCATGACGGAGTCAATAAAAAACAGGTGGATTTTGTAGGGAATCTAATGTGTGATGTAATGATCAGTGATTAACCTGCAGTCGCTTTGTCCTCAGGTCCGTATGCTAGCTGACCCCAACGGTACTTTCATCAAGGCCCTTGACCTCGGAACTAACTTGCCTCCTCTTGGCGGATTCCGTTCCAAACGCTTTTCCATGGTACTCAATGACAACAAAGTTGAACAGTTGAATGTGGAGCCGGATGGTACTGGTCTGTCATGCTCCCTTGCAGATAGGCTGAAGGTTAAGAAGTAACTTGTGGCTTGAGCATTTGTAACTGACCGTTGAAGTATATAGACTGTAGTTTGAAATAATGGTAAAGACTGGTGTGGTGAACCTAGGTTTTTGTTTCAACGGTCGGCTTCCTTGTGACTGTACTGCACACCTATAGCTTTAAGCAGGTCATAGACTGTTGGAGCACTCCTTGTGATGTGATATACCAAGTAAGGAATAAAACATGTCGATTGTAAATACTTTCTTTATTTTTACCCCATTATTATTATTATTGTGTGTTATTGTGGGCCTTTATATGTCGCTTCGACCAGCAAGTGATCTATTGTGGCAGCCCTTTGTTTTAGATTTCACCGTTAAGACCCGTTGCCTCTAAGAAATTCCAGATTCTTTGGGCGGTGATATGTTGTACCTCTTCTGGGTACACGATGTGCCGCCCTAGGTAGATACTTCTTTTGTGCATGAGTGGTCCGCAGGAGCAGAGAATGTGCATTGCTGTTTCCTCTGTCTCCTGGCAGAACCTGCAAGTTGCGTCCTGTGTCATACCCATTTGAAACAGGTGCTTGTTTAATTTGCAATGTCCTGTCAGAATTCTTGTCACTGCGCAGGTTTTGTGTCTTCTGAGTTGTAATAGCTCTTTAGACAGTTTATTATTGTATTGTACCCTTTGATCAAGGCTTTAGCATGTTTTTGTCCTTTGGCGAACTTCCACAACTTTATTGCCTCTGATTTTTCTGTGTTGTTTAGCAGAGAATATGCTTTCCGTTTTGTGATACCACAGAACGGTTCTGGGCCGACCACCCCCATAATACCTATGGTGATTTCATGAACAGGAATTGGTATTGGCTACTTTTACCAAATTGCAAGCCCGCCAAATGCTCATTAGGTATGTTATTTATGTTTGTACTACTTTGGCGACCGGCTTAGACCCAGACCCTGCCTGCGAAGCTGATAGTTCTGGGTTCAAATCTCGATAAGGGCAAAAAGGCGCCAACGAACGACCAATTAACGTTGCGGCTTTGTCACCCATGAACATAAACATTGTTACCTATACTACAATATTACAAAGAGGATGTCTGTGAGATTGTAAGTTTGTCATTTGTATGTTTTGTGTGGGCCCCGGAACCGAAATTTAAGAAAATCTTATCCCGCAGGTTTGCCTTTGTTGGCAGCTAGTTATAAATAAAGAAAAAATAAATATCAAAGATGTCATAAGAGCTGTTTCCCACTGACGTCCAGTTTTTTTGCGGGATATAGTTTTCTGCAGGGTTCCGCTTTAGTAGTATACGTGCTAATATAGTAACGTTCACACGAGCATTATTTGCGGGATACTGCACGCATACTACAGAAAACTGGATCCTGCAGAAAACCGTACCCGCAAAAAACTGGCGGTCACTGGGAAACGGCTCTAACTGTTGCAGGCTTAAAGGCCTGGCCACGGACACGCGCGGCGGCGGCAGCGGCAGGCGTTTTATCTGTTCATTGCGCGGTCATGACGCGCAACGCCCTGTGGTTAGTTGGGATCGCACGCAATGAATTAGAAAAACCGCTGCCGCTGCCGCCGCCGCGCGTGTCCGTGGCCAGGCGGTAAGGCTTGAATCGCATTGGCGCGGCCTGCGGTGGCGGTCAATAACAAAGAGTGACTTACAATACAGCTAATATTATTCACATCGTAGAATATCATAAAAAAGTTCTATTATTATTTTACCTATTTCAATAAACTTTCAATTTACCGCCAGTTCCCAGTAGTCATATTAATCTGTGGTATTCATACAGTTAATTTATAAACAAAATCTCACTACTTGAACGTATTGCTCGCTTGAACTGTCAAAGTCATATTATTGATCCGTGTTTCCGAACGTTTATCGAATTGTCAAAATCCAATTTGTGCCGACTCCCGTTTGTTTACTTACAAAAACATTAAAATTATGACTAAAGATTTACGATAATGACAAAGCGGATGCAATATTTCGGTACGGTATTCTTCCTGTGTTCGCTAACTTATTTTACAAGAGTGGTTTTGACTGAGATTTTCGAGGACGAGACGGATCAAGTGGAAGAGTGGCTGGACCAGAACGATCTCGGCGAATACAAGAAACTGTTTAAGGAGTATGGTGAGTAATTATACTAAATTGCGTCTAAAATTATACACAATTACATTATTTTAGTTATACAGTTGCATAGTTGTTACCTGTAAAGTAATTAACTTATAACTGGGAGCAATCGCCGCGCCCCGTATTATTATCTTGCTATGCTACAATTAGAAAATGGGGAAAGTTATTTGCTAGCGCACAACATCAATGAGACCATATACTTTCGTAGAATCAGTTAATTGGTCTAGTCAAGTGAATGTAACAAGCAAGGATGCTTTGAATCCTTTAGATCCATCAATTTCAAATTATTTTGTAGGTAAGATTAAGCCCTATTAACTTAAATAAACAACTGCATTAGTTAAGTCAACATTGCACATGTTATTTAAAATACTGAATCTGATGGCCAAAAAATATAAATTGAATAATACTTACCTAAAGAAATTTTAATACATTATAAGTCCATTAATGCTGGACATCTTAGGTGTCTCCCCCTATGCACACAAGAGGGAATGGAGTATATCCTCACGCTGGCCCAGTAGGACACATGTACCTAAGCTCACATTGACTCCTTCACCACATTTTCTTTCATTCAAATGCTAGCGGTTAATATTTAATCACATTCCATACATATCCTACAATACATACTCCATATACACAAATAATGTACTAGGTAGGAATCAGTCTTAAAACCGATGACTCTCTGATGATGGTTGTGCATTATGTCTACCGAGATGGTAGACATAATGCACAACCAATATTTTAAGTAATTCTGTCTTTGTTTTACTGTACTGCAGATCTCTGAGATGATGATGATGATCTATCTGTAGACGGGGTCTTGAAGCCCATAATGGGCGTATTTTGTTGTGTAGTTACTGATTAAAGATTACTGATTAGTGCTGTCAAAAATACATTTGTTACTTTTCAACCCTTTTAACTATGAGTGTAGGTGTGAAAGTGGCAGAGATGCTATGCTGTGTTTTTCAATTATCAATTAATTTATAGTAGGTAGTAACAAAACATGTTCAATGGGCTACAAGCCAACATTTTTCAAGAATACAATTTAATTACCTAAATAAACTAATATACAAACCACTTGGTAAAAGATTTTATTTGTATTTTTCAACTCTGCTGGAATGGATATTGTGGAAAGACAAAAGAGCTGTTGGAAAGATGGCATTCAAAAAGTAGCAGGCAAGATCGAGAAAGAGCCAAGTGGAAAAGATTAAAGGATGACTACACCAAATTGGTTGAAGAAGGCTTAAGATGATAATGATGAAGTGCTTATATGCCGCTAGAAAAGGGTGAAAGTATACTTGCAAGAATTGTAAATAAAAAACGAAACTTTATAATTTCCAAACCTAAACCTGGAAACTTAAACAAACCTAAAACGATTATTTATTTTCAAATTATTCAAAATACTCAAATATTATACCGCCGTTAGCCTGCGAATGTCAAAAGACGTTTTGTATGGTTGTTGAACCACCTTAATACAAAAATCAAAGGTAGTTGTTATTTTCTTTTGTATTTTTTTTTAATAGAACTTTCAACTAGGTATTTGTCACACTGAACCACTACAGGCTAGGGAAAGTTCTCCTGCCACAAGCTAGATTCATCATTCCTCATTCTCAAAAACATAATCTATATATATAAAACTCGTTACTAATCTATTGACAGACAGCGCACAGCCTAAACCGCTAACGATGTAAGCATGAAATTTGGAACATAATATTCTTTACAGTACGTGGACGTGTGCTAAGAAAGGATTTTTCGAAATGCAACCCTTAAGGGGGTGAAATAGGGGTCGAACCGTTGTATGGAAATCGTTCATTTGGAAAGTTATAGACTTGAATCTTGTGTGAAGGTTCCTTACTAAAAAGCAAAACAAATGATTTAGCTTTGCTATAAAAATTCATCCCCTAAAAGAGTTGAAAGTTTGTATAGGAAACATGTCGTTTTTAAAGTTTTTTAGCCGTTTAATACTTCGGTCACAAGCTCCTAGTTAGTTAGTTAGTTATCCTGGGCTCTTTTCCGCAAATCGACATCCAGTGTGCCTATTTTGCGTGAATTTGTGGGGTAGCGCTACTCTAACCACCCCAGCTCCTCCAGAAAGTTGGTGAGTGCCTTTGTGTTTATGATTGCGTCCCGTAGTGTGTCTGGAGACCCTAGGTGCTTTTTCCTGTATACTTCTACCTGCTTGCAGTCCAGTAGAATGTGTTTGGTCGTTTCTTCCGCCTCCATGCACGCTCTGCACATGGGGCTATCTGTGATACCCATGTTGTAGAGGTGTCTGTTCAAGGTATTGTGTCCTGTTATTATTCCTACTATCTTGCGTAGTTGGTTCCTATGTGTCCTCAGTAGTGCTGTTGTGAGTTTGTTGTCGCGTTTTGACAGAATCTCTTTGGTCTGTCTGCATGTGTCTATCTGCTCCCAGTATCTTTGGTGTAAGTCTTTGGTGTATAGGTCAAGTTGATTGTATATGTAGCTTTGTGGCAGGGGTAAGATTGGTTCTGGTCCGTATGCCGTTGTTTCTGAGCCTTTTCTGGCCAGTTCGTCCGCTGCATCGTTACCTCTTGAACCACTGTGCCCCTTGATCCATTGTATGGTAATGTTGTTTTTATCTGCGCACACCTCTGTTAGGTTTTGGTGGCATTCGTATATCAAGCTAGATGTGATGTTGTCACTGTTCAATGCTTGTAGTACCGATTTACTGTCTGAGAGTATCCGTATGTTTGTGTTCTGAACTTGTCGTCTCTTTATGGCATTGCAGGCTTCAATTATCCCTACGCATTCAGCCTGGAATACCGTGTTTTGTTCACCCAGTGGTTTGGATATGTGTATGTTTAAGTCCTCCGAGAACACTCCACATCCTGTTCCGGTATTTGTTTTCGAGCCATCTGTGAAGATTCTTAGGTCTGTTTGGTTTAGTCCCTCTCTTGAGTCTTCTGTTAGTGCTATGCCGTAGTCTTTCCTGAAGACTGCAGTTCTTGGTATTTTGTCGATTGAAGCCTCCATGATAGGGAGGCTTGTGATCAGTCTGTTATGGATCTTCGTGTGTGGTGTGTTTAGTTTCGTCCATAGGTTGAGGCTCTTTAGGCGTATTGCCGTCGCAGCCGCTTCCTTTTGTATGTGCATGTGTAAAGGTAGGAGTCCTAGCATTATTTCTAGTGCTGCTGTTGGGGTTGTTCTCATACAACCTGTAGCCGCTACACATGCTAGTCTTTGCGTTTTCTGGATTTTGGTAATTGCACTCGTGGTTTGGGTGCGGGGCCACCATACTATGGCACCATAGCTTATCATTGGTACTATCACCATTTTGTATAGCCACAGTATGATGTGGGGAGCCAGGCCCCATCTCTTCCCCACCATCCTTCTGCATTGCCAGAAGGCTACTGTCGCTTTGTTTAGTCTACTGTCTAGGTGTTTGCTCCAATTAAGTTTTTCGTCTAGTGTTATACCTAGATATTTCACCTCTTTCGAGAGTGTTAGTTTTGTGCCAAATAATGTTGGCATTTCGTAGGTACCCAGTTTTCGTTTATTTGTGAAGAGAATTGTGTCGGTTTTCTTTGGGTTTACCGATAGGTCATTCTCCTTGCACCATTTCTCTATTATTTTTAGTGCTGTTTGTGTGAGTTCACATAGTGTGCTTATGATCAGGCCGCTGACCAGTATAACTATGTCATCCGCGTATCCTATAGTTAGAAAGCGGCTATTGTTTAGTTTCGTTATTAGGTCGTTTACTACCAGGTTCCACAGCAGTGGTGAGAGGACGCCTCCTTGAGGGCATCCTCTTATGACTAGTGCCTGGTGGCTTTGGTTTTGGGATAGTCTTATAATTCTTTTCTTTAGCATGTTCATAATCCAAGCTCCTAATAAAACATTGATAAGGGATTCTTTTCTAAGTCATCCGTTGAAGGGGTTAAGATAGGGGTTGAAAGTTCACATAAGTAATGTGTGATTTTTAATGATAAACTATGGCTAGAAACATGAAAGCAGGTTTGTTATATAATATGTAATTGTATCCAGAAATATATTTTGTTAAACTTGCCCCCTAAAGGGGTGAAATAGGAGTTGTAACGAGAAGACGTTCTTTTCAAAACTTATAGGGGGAGAGAGATTTAACACTTTGTAGAAAGATTACTTATTAAAATACAAATAAAGTGTTTTCAGCGTTTCTGAAAATTCTTCCCTCAAGAGCGTTAAAAAGGGGTGCAAGGTTTGTATTGGAAACACTTTTTTTTGAGCTAGATACTTGAAACGTTGTAGATATTAAAATATAAACAAGTACTTCCAACGTTTTAGAAAATAATATCCCTAAAAAGGGGTGCAAGCTTTGGATGAGAAACACTATTTTTTGAGCTGGAGACGTTGTATAAAGATTTCTTATCAGAATAAAAAAAATCTTTCACCGTTTTGGAAAAATTACACCCCTAAGTCAAATCCAATTAAATCAAAATATGTATTCAGCAAATAGGCCACGAGGGCACTTTTCCAAGTCAAAATGTCTATCTATAGACTCTAAATAGTATGATTAGATTACATTATTCGTAATAGAATTAACCGTTAAATGGGGACGGTGGATGGAGATGGTAAGTTCTACTTCTTTTTTAGCATTAGATAAGTTTGCTTTCAAAACTACCTATACAGGTAGCCCGAACTAACGTGAGTAAAACTACTGGACGGATTAGGCAAAGATTTTCAGTAATGTAGCTTTCTTTAATACATTATGAAAAAAATAACATTTTATGCTTCACGTCTGTTTATGATTCTTAAGATATTATATTTGTAAAAACGGAGATTATAAATGAAATTTTGCAATTTAAACTAATGAACTCATCGCACTGTTACCGTTTACGTTTAATCAATGAACGGATTTAGATGAAATTTTTCGTACAGATAATTTGAGACCCTTGGAAGGATATAGGATAGTTTTTATCCCGAAAATCATCCCTTAAGATGGTAGAACTTTGTTTGGGTCGGCGATAATTAAGGTTCCGCCCACAATAATTTAATAGCAATTAAAAAATAATTTAATTAAAGACGGTTACAAGTTCTACGCGGACGAAGTCGCGGGCACCAGCTAGTATGTCATAGGTATCTATTAGGCTTGACAACTGCGAAATCGGTTTGGACGTTGAACCCGCCGCCATTTTAGATATTTTTCACTTCTCATGCTCAAAAAGTGCTTCGATCATATAGGCTTAGGAAGCGGGACTAAAGTAGTAGTAGTTAGGTTAGCCGTTAGCCCCTAGGGAAAATATGTATACTTACTTATTTACGACTAGCTTCTGCCTGCGACTCCGTCCGCGTGGAAATCGTTTATATCGCAGCTCCATACAAACTTCAACTCCCCAATTCATCCCCTTAGGGGGTGATTTCCAGGATGAAAACTATCCTATGTCCTTCCCCGGGATTCAAACTATCTCCATACCAAATTTCATCGCAATCGGTTCAGCGGTTTAAGCGTGAAGAGGTAACAGACAGACAGACTGACAGACAGACACACTTTCGCATTTATAAGTATGGAAGTATGGATTAGTATGGATTTATAAAACATTTTCATTTGACCAATCAAGACGGTTCACCGTATTACATCCACCAATCACAACTCTTTACAAAAACATTTGTATTTGCTATCAACTAACCAGAATACAATACAGCTAGCTATTAAAATCGACCAATCAGGAAACAGAATTCATTTCAAACAGTAGGTGTTTTTTTATTCCCTAATTCACAGTCATTAAAAAAATAAACTCCTCTGACTGTCTATAGCTGCGTCCAAACGTTCAAGCGTGGTTGACTGCATACATGGCATCAGCTATGAAGATTGAGCGGGATAGACTACCGTCTATCTCGCTTTATCGTATGCCCCGTATGCTGCCGCGCTCGGCCGTTTGGAGCGGCTATAAGAGGGTCAGAGGCGTTTATTCGTGGTGTCAATATTTCGTATCTGTGTCAAAGCGGTTTATTAAAAAAAAAGACCGGGTTGCACTCCCGGAGTGCCGGCAGAACTGAAAACTTGAATATTTTGACATTTCGAATCGACGAATACCGTAGCAACAGAAGTAAACTATTTCACTTGCAAATTAGCGCGTGAGAACTTATTGTGTGTCGGCCGAACGGGTAAGCGCCGCATCGCCACTACGGCATCGGTCCCCCCCAGCCCCCAAGCCTCGTCCCGAATCTCTCACCATTTACGGTCACGGGACACCTGTCGCGAGTTTAACAATTTTTCCGCATCCCAAAAAGTGCACGGCGCCGCTAAAGAAGTTTTCACTTCAAAAATGTTAATATAAAATCACGGACGCGTCATTGCTGTGTGTGGTTTGATCTGGTAGTGGGACGCGTCGCAGGCGTCGCAGCTCGCCGGGCCGGCGCCGATGCCCCGCCGCTCGCCCGGCGCCGATGCCCCGCCGCTCGCCCCGCGCCGTTCCCCGACGTCGGCGCCGCCGCCAACCAATTTGTTTTTGCCATTGTCAAATATTTTTCAAAGCTTTATCTTCTTAGGAATAACGTCCAAATTCGAATTATTCGAATTTGCTCAATGGCAAAACGGTGAGGGACGCGTGGACAAAATTACAAATTCATTTGCAGAAAATGCTATTGCAAACGCTTACTTCGGTTGAGAATAAAAAAATAGTAGCATTAGTTGCATAAAAAAAGTCAAAACCTCCTATACTTCGCTTGGTAACTAGGTACAGTTGCCCCGTGGTTGCCTCAATCGATTTGGGGGTGGGCAAAGTTGGCCACTCTGGCTGACAGAAGCAGAAGCAAGTGACGAGTGATTATTTGACAGTCGATTCATACTAATAGACACTAAATACAATGAACAATGTCATATTTTCTCGAAAAACCATTAAAAATTTAGTCAAATGGAGAAAAAATCAACGCAAAAGGAATAATCACGAAGTTATAACTGTTATAAGTGTCCAAAGTTTTAAGAAGGGGTATGTTCTGTCCCGTTTTCGCTAAACGCAACTTCATATGAAACGATGACGCTTGAAGATTGTGACGTCACTAATAGACGGCAATGTGCTGCGCCCCGTCGTGTTCGGCGCCGCCGTCGATGCGGCCCCCCGGCGCGTGACGCGTAACGTGACGTCACACACTGTTTGCGTTTTCTCTACGGTTGTAGCTTCGTAATTCTTTGAGATATCTGAATGTGATTTTCGTCACCAGGCATATTTTTTTGCCTTCTTTCTTTAGGAGTAATAATAATTTTCGAGTCTACCCCTATTTATCCGTTGTTATGACTGGAGGTATAAGAGTATTAGTAGTGTCGAGCGCTCCGCTCACCTCGAAATGCCGCTCGCTTCAGTTATAAGCAGTTAATTGTGCCGTACACTGCAGATACGTCCCGGGCCGGCGTGACCATTCAATTTAATCCCAGTCAGATCCATCATAATAATGCCCGCTACCACGAGATTGGTTTAAAATCTCAGCGGAACGACTAATTTACTTTGTGCTCCTAACCAGATTAAGTACTAATAATACGGCAATGTCCTGAATATTAGTCAACGTGAGAGTGGTAAGTAATCATTATCTACAGGTGTGAACATGTCTCACTTTCTACTGTTTAGAACAGCATACTCAACTCAACCTTTTTTCTATGAGGGCCGCAAAGACCTCCCCTGGTCAAAAGGTGAATTTTGGGTTTTTATACTAGGATCGCATGGTGCATGGCGGGCCACTCGCAAAAGCTCAGCGGGCCGCAGATTGAGTATAGCTGGTTTAGAATATAGTCTTCTCTATCGTACCTACAGATAGTTACACTCGAAAAAGTTTATGAATTATGACAGACGCATGAGGGTCACGTATGGTGAGGTTGACGTTCCAGGGGAATTCGCTAGATGCGGGCGACGCTGGCTTAGCTGACCGGTGGGACCGGCCAATATGGAGTATTTTTGAGAGGCTCTTATCTAGCAGTAGCAGTAGATCATCACTTCATCAGTCGTGTCCTGTCTAGCAGTAGCAGTAGATCATCACTTCATCAATCGTGTCCTGTCTAGCAGTAGCAGTAGATCATCACTTCATCAGCCGTGTCTTGTCTAGCAGTAGCAGTAGATCATCACTTCATCAGTCGTGTCCTGTCTGGCAGTAGCAGTAGATCATCACTTCATCAGTCGTGTCCTGTCTAGCAGTAGCAGTAGATCATCACTTCATCAGTCGTGTCTTGTCTAGCAGTAGCGGTAGATCATCACTTCATCAGCCTTGTCCTGTCTAGCAGTAGCAGTAGATCATCACTTCATCAATCGTGTCTTGTCAACTCTTGTCTAGCAGTAAGTAGCAGTAGATCATCACTTCATCAGTCGTGTCTTGTCTAGCAGTAGCAGTAGATCATCACTTCATCAGCCGTGTCTCGTCTAGCAGTACCAGTGGATCATCACTTCATCAGTCGTGTCTTGTCTAGCAGTAGCAGTAGATCATCACTTCATCAGTCGTGTCTTTCGGCTGATAAATTGAAGTTGGTGCTTATATTGACTCTTTCTACTAAAGTGATAGAGATATGTTGGTTTAGGGACAGCAAGTAAACGCTGATTAGATGTAATATGTGTGGTATTTAAGGTTTTGTTTAGAGACTTGGATTGGAATTATATCGGAGATTCTTTAGCGAATTGTCGCTGCTTAAAATAACCCAAATCACAATCAAAGAGAGATTTATTCCAGATAACCTTTGGGTAACGGATAGAAAATAAATAAACATAACCAGTACCTAACTCCTAGATACATAATCAACCAACCATAGTTATAAAAAAAAACTTAAGTGTTAGACCCCTCACGCACTAAGCGGCTAGCCGCGTGCGGCTTGCCGTGCGGTTGGACAAAACATATGAAACCGCAAAAGCAAAACCTCTACGCACTAAGCGGTTGGCCGCAACCGCACGCGGCTAGCCGCTTAGTGCGTACTAGGGCTTAGGCTACGTACGCACTAAGTGGCTAGCTTGCTTTTGCTTTAAAAACGGTACATAATTAAAATCCGTTTTTCATTTCTTGATTAAAAACGGAATAAAAAGTGTGTCTACTAAATATTTGAACGTCATATGTAGTCTATCGTGTTAAAACATGAATGGTAATTTCTAATATTCAAAATGCCCCAGCCTAAAACCGTGGTGTCGTAAAAGTTAAATTAAACCCTGTCAAGTACAACGGCCAAACAATAAGATCCTTAATGAATCAAATTTCGTCTCATTCCAAATTACTTCCCCTAATGAAAACGATAACAATGCGACAGAATAGCGATAATGCCTCAGTACAGGCCGTCCCGGTCCCATGACGTCGCCCCCTCCCGGCAACACAAAAGCAGGGGGGCAGGGTGGGGGAAAGGGAAACCACCCGGCCAACCAAGCTCACTAAGCTCAGTCTCGCCGCAGCCTTTGCGCCGCGCGGACATCCCCATGCATATCCGCAACACATCACCGAAACTGCTTTAACTCGTCATGTGATAAAAACATCATCAATAACTCAAGATCTATCAATTAAACCGATATTCATTTATATTTTGTATAACATTAAAGTGTTTTTGGATGTGTTAGACCAAAGCGGAGTTTCAATATGTGGCAGTTTGAGGACTCGGAGATATGTTCCATAGGGATGATCCATCCTTCCCACAGCCGTAACTCGGGCCTGTCGATGCTGTCGGGTGTGTCACAGTTCTCAGGTAGGTATTTAACTCAACTAAAAACTACAAGGTGCCTAGCGTTTGGTACTACTATAGTACAAATTAACACAATCGCACAGAGAAAGACAATGAACTTATTTGGTGGCAGTTTATATAACTTTGCAATATTATTGCACTGAACTAAACACGCATGCAAAGTGATCGTTTTATTCAAATGCGGTCCTTTTTGGCTATGAGTTATGGTAAAGTTTACAGGGTCCAACGAACTTTCTAAATTTTCCCAAAGGAGGTAGCTTTTTTGCGTGCAGTGTCTGCACCACGTACTAGTTAAACATTATAGTTATTAAGTTTAAGCTTTAGCTCAATCGCATTGTTTCGATTGAGATAACACTGGTGGTAATTTTTCCCGATTTTAGTTACGTTAAAAACGCACTTATTACAATCTTTAATTAAAAATTAGCTACATAATGATTACGAAGGTTATGGTCCTAGCAGGACTGCACTTCTCACCCCGCACCCCCTTGCGGCACCCGTCTCCAAGAACCATTATATAATCTGTGACCACAGCTCGAGCCAATGATGACCATACCACCTATTTTTATTTAAATAAACCTTCTTATACAGGGAGGAACATTTCCTTGGACTAAGCTGAAAGGACAGTGTTATATAAGTGACGTACAAACGATCTATTATAAATGTTAAGCTGGATTTAAAAGAAAAAAAAAAACATAAAAATCGAAATATTTTATCTTAGTGACAACCCTAATACTATACATAGTTATTATTTTCATTTGAAATTGACACATGTCACAAGTCACAAGAATCTTGCTGACTTCATTGAATCTGCTGGTGGGATGCAGTTTTTTTCACCAAAGTTTAACAAGTTGTATCTCGGTAACCGTTAGAAATATTAATATGGTTACTAGGTGAGAAGTAAAGCACTAAACCTGATCTATATCCCATTTGCTTAAAAGTCCATCGATCTGTTCCACCCAGTATAATATAATAAATCGGTAAGTAAAAGTTCAGGTACCGAAAATGTGAAGGCTTACGAAACGAATGACGGTTTTTTTTTTGTCAAGTAGGTACATAGTTACGGTTACACAGGACACCGTTAAGACTGCTTAAAAACATGAGAATCTCAAACAAAATCCAATTCGTTTAAACACGTTATGCTCATGTTACTTTAAGTAGTTTAAATCCTCTTAATTAGTAAAAAAATATGTCAGCATTTTGTAGCAGCAGCTACTATTGTACAATACATGCAGCACTGGCCAAGAAGTACCTACGTACTTGGGTAGTTTTAAAAAAATGGCTGGATAAGGTTAACTAAAGTGATGTTTATGTCAAGTCAAATCTGTCGGTTTTGTTAATAAACGTATGCGATTGACCTTGACCGTCGGTTCTGTTACTATCCGTTTCAGGAACATAAATAAATGAATATGCTCACTTTACCTTTTACTTTACTACCTATGACAATTAAACATTATTCGTATTTGCTAATATAATTTAACCGGCGTAATCTAGCGAAGCTAGTAATACCTATTAGTTAACTCTATGCTACGCGTAGATATATATAGTTACTAACACCATTGCAGAATGCAATGGTACAGTATGTGACTTGAATGACGACCACTGGAGTGCACTCTAGCCTAAGAAGTTGGTAGTAGTATCAATATATTTGAGCGATGAGCATCGTATTTGTTCCTTGATTCTTGGATGTTATGTATGCATTCATTTATCTAAGTATGTTTATCTTCGGTTGGTACCCATACCATAAACCTTATCGAGCTTATTGTGGTACTAGATTGATTTGTGCCAGACTATACTTTTTCTATTTTTGCTTCAGTTTCTGTCATTTTTAAATCGATACATATAGTTCGGAATGGTTTATTTTGTCAAAATCATTGAGATAGGATAAGTACGCGTAGTTTCACGGTTAACAGCCGGATAATCGGGTCATAAAAACGGAACAAGCAAAGACACTTCGCTCAAGTAATCATAGGATTGTTTGTATTTTAGTGGGGTCCCGTTTGGGTTGTCGTCGGGCCCTTTTGAACTTTGTCTTGTTTGATATAATTATAATCAAATGTATCATCCGAACATAAAATTTAACAGCAAGTTCTACGTGACCGTAAACTTGGATTTAATACTTCACCACACCACAATAACGTTTACGCGATAAGAAAAAACGAAAAGAAAAAAAAAAGAAAAATAGACACCTAATTATCGTAGGGATTTTTTATAGATCTTCTGAGTTCTGTGATGGTCCAAATAGTGCGAGTTAAAATACGTATGCTGCTGAATAGGTACATTGCTGAATAGGTACATAAAACACAAATTCCTTTTGAAGTCTGATAAAAATACCCTAATTCCCAAACCAATAAATGTTCCCTTATGCTGTGTCATTTGTTAAGAAAGCGTTTAACTCTATGTTTTTATTATTTGTGGCCCAAACAAACAATGCCAGGCGGGGAAAGGTCGGAGCGATAGTTTTCACACTCGAACCCTCGTACGTGCCACGGGAAAATAAATCTTCCCGCATCGATGGAGCCGTGATGCACGGCACGTCGGCGTTTTACCTCGCAGGAGATATAGCCACATCACGTAGGCCAGTGTTCCTAAATCAAGTCTAACTAAAGCTGCTCTTACACGAGCGATAAGAATTTCCGAATTGCCGGAAATTCGGGGCAATTTTGACGTCACGGCCACTTCAAGCAATTCAAATATTGTTCAAAATGGAGCGATTATTGCTCCAGTACGGCGCCATTCTGGCTCCATAATTGCCGCAACTCGGGAAACATGGCAATACGTTCATACACGAGAAATTCAGTGGAGCAAATTGTAGTCGGCGATATGGAGCAACATGGAAATGAATGGAGCAATTCGAGAAATATTTCCGAAATATTGCCGCAATTTCTATAAATTGCCCCATATTGCTCCATTAATTTCGGCAACGTGTCGCCGGGCAATAATTGAACGCCCTTAAGCTTTTAAATTGAAAACTTCGCTTTCTTACTGCAGTTCATAATTGTCCCCGACTTCGTATTCGGACGCGTGTAAATCATATCAATACATATTACACGACATGTCATGCCATAGTAAAGCTCAATAACGCTAGTGTTGTTATGGGTACTAGATGACGATATATTTATTACACATATTATATACATGGAAAACATCAAATTTGAATGGCGATTTCCCACAACGAATTCGTTATCTACGTATTTTAAATTACTTTTTCCAAGTAATTCTAGTCGATAGTGATTCATAATGGTAGCCATTTTATTTCATATACATAGTAAGTACCTATGTATAATCGCAGCTATAGTTTGCAGAACTGGGAACGAAAAGCTTTTAAGTCATGCATCACGTATTGTATACAAGTAAGTAATAAGTAAAGTAACTTGGTTTTGCTACAGTTATTTCCAATTATAATTAGTGGTAAGGGATTGGTAGACGTTGCAAAATGTAATTACCATTTTAGAAGTTTAGGGGTGCACTGCAAAAAGTGGAACGTAAAAAGCAACTGTAACTAATTGGCGAGTGCACTCCGGCCGTAATGTTTGCGCGTGGTGCAAACCATAAGGGACTCCAAAATATCTTAATTTCTTTTGTTATTACTATGTAGACAAGTTCACTATCTTATTCATGTTATCTTTATCCTAAGTGCGAGATTTCTCGTTCGTTAATTTGTTTAAACGGACCATACTGTTACAATCCAAATTTGGCTCATCAGCTTCTGGCCCAATTTCCTAAGTAGGTATATCATTCTCTTCTCAGGAAAGGGGTATTATATTCATCCTTTACTATGAGATTACGTATATGTATAATCTATTTAATTGAATGCTTTATTTCCTCGGATCGATTGGCAGCCTGAAACCGTTCTCCAAATCCAACGTTTTACCTATTGTGTACACGACCAACAATCGACCCTTCACGGGTTAAGCTTCGGGCCAGCCCTCAAGTGCGGCCACCTCACAGACCGAGCGACTTGGAACTCATTCAAAAAGGTCCCCGTCCATTGGGCACGGCCTTCGCTATGGCCTTACTCCATTCAAATGGCGATTAGCTCGTGTCTGCCAACCGTGCGATAAAGCATGGTTGGAATTGGAAATATATTCGAATGAAGGCGGTAACTTGTACGAGTTAATAACACAGTAACATTTCTTATCTCTACTACTGCATAATCGTTATCATGCATGCCAAATCTCCACGGTAAATTAGCTACTCGTATAATTTCCTATCAGTGTTCAATTTTAAACGTGGACATGTTCCATTTCCATAATAAGAAGATGAAACTTATGTTTTATGTTGAAGCATGTAAGTGGCACCCAACGTTTTCTAACTAGTTTTTTATTTCAGAAGGGTCCACTGCAAAGCTTAGAGTGAAGCATGTGAACTATACATGCAACTTTATCAGAAATCCAGAGGCGAGTGTCCATCTGCAATGGCGTGTTGGGTGCGGGCCAAGCTTAAACGAATGCGATATTAAAACACCGCGCTTGCATAATGCGCTCGACTGTACAGTGGGGTTCTGTAACAACTACTCGCAGCACAATTATTGTAGCAATCATCGTACAGTCAACTACAAAGAGATATATATATATTCACATTATTGCATGGCATTGAGGTACAAATATTGATACATATTTCTATCGTGTTATATCACAACAGAGAATACTCGTACTATGTTCTCAAGAACCTACAAATGTACAAACAATGTGACACCGCAATCGTAATGCGGAAACATATTTTCTGACTCTACAATTTTGAAATAGCACTATGCATGTGATGAATTTCTTATCCCGTTTATACTCTATCCCATTAGTGACATTGACATTACGTAACTAAGATCCCATATCTTCACCACATTCTAATCTAGTTTATGTAAAAGTGCACTGTCTTTTTATTTACATAATATGCGTTACCCATATTATGTTTACTTTTATGAAAGAGAAGTCATTAATCAACTAAAGCAGATTTGACCGACACATCAATCCCTACATACCCTTCATAGGTACGTAAGTATGTAAAGCTGCCATAAATTGTAGTATGCATGGTTATCATTGGGAAATGAGAGCCATAAAGTTCGGAAAGCGGCTATCAGTAGCGGATAGCTCGTAAACATTGACGATGCGATCGGTGGCCTTGCGCTGATAACTTTTACTGAAGCATGCTTATATTATACTGTCCGCTATCTCTGTCATTCTGAAAACTGAACATTTCGTGCGATAGCTACGAGATAATTTATTTATTTGTTTGTTTGTTCGTTTGTGGGTTCTGACGATTTCTATGAGATTTAGACAATACTGGTTCGGGGACCGAAAACTTCATCTCTAGCAAGTCTCAACCGGGAATATTTTCTATCGCCCTGTTTCTACAGGGTAAACCTCGGCACCCAGATACTACCTATTTTGTTTAAGTGTTAACTGTGTGTGAATCCATCATATATACGTTCTACCCTACTCGCGCTTTTAAAAAGTTTATGGACTCCTACTTAAAATAATTTAAATAAATCATCTTTATCTATTTATTTATTTATTATTGTTGATTTGTGGGCCTTAATACGAGTATGCCGCTTCGACCAGCAAGTGATCAATAACTGATGTTTGTTCAATTAGCAATGTCCTGTCAGGATTCAATGCGCAGGTGTTTTGCCTTTTTGAATCCTTTGATTAAAGGTTTAGCCTGTTTTTGTCCTTTGGTGAACTTCCACAGCTTGATTGCCTCTGATTTTTCTGCGTTGTTTAGCAGAGAATATGCTTTCCGTTTTGTGATACCACATAACGGTTCTGGGCCGACTAGGGTTGTGTCTGCGCCCTTCCTTGCAAGTTCATCTGCTTTTATCATTTCCTACTACCTATGTCGTAAATGTCGGAATGTCCTGGTAGCGGAATATTTTAATTTTTGTGAAGATTTTTTTTTTTTTTATATACAGTTCTATCTTATTTTTTTATATTGACATAATAATTAATGGTACAATTTGTACAATTATTGAGTGGGAAAAGTGAAAAGCACTAGTTCGCGAAAACCAACTTTCCGCACGCTGAACAGCTACGTAAAGTAGCACTTTTTGAGCAACTGTATTAAAATAGTACATTACGTACCTAGGGCGGTGAATTCATGAATGCCCCATATTGCAGGTGTTAGTGGCCCGAACCGAAGGTGAGGGCCATTAATATGCGATCTGGGTCTTTACGAATTCCCGCCCGTGGTGCGTACACAATTTTACGTCTTCTCCTAGGTGTGAACGGAGATTTGCCGCTGCGCCCGTGGGCGGTAAATCTCACTTACCGCCCGGAGTGACGTAAAATAAATTAACCTGTCTGTTCCCACAAGTAGACGTACACTCAGCAGAAAGTTAAGTTATATAGTAAATACATGCTAAGTGTTCTTTTTTAACGTTTTTTAGGGTTCCTTAATCAACACGGAACTCTAAAAAACGGAACACTGCGCGTGGCCCGACACGCACTTGGCCGGTTTTTATTGTATTGTATTGTATTTTAGTTTTTTTGTTCTACCTCGACCCGCGCTGTGGTATAAGTGAAAAGGGGACGAACTGAAAGCCAGCGCTGTAGGTACAGCCCGCAATGACTGTCACAGTCACAGCACATGCTGAATTCGTTCCTTTGTCACACAAATAACCTTTTTTAATTTTTTTATCTTTATATTTATTTTGCTTATTGTATCTGTACAGTACATTATTGCCGAGGCGCGGAAAGTAAGGGGTTGTCTGACAGTCTGACAAGGTGGTTGGCAGGCCGAGGCTGGATGAGGCCTGCCAAGAGACAAGTCAGGCATCCCCGGCTTCCGCCAAGGTATATGGCTTTTCTCAAACACTGTGAGGAAAGAATACAAATTCATAAAGACATTATTTTAATTAGAATAATTCAAATACGATTACAAGAAGAAACAATTCAATTTAAACATAATTCACGTTGATATTAGACCTGTTAGGGCAATTATTGTATGAAATGGTGGTAGTACTGGGGACGTTGAATGTGATATTAGACATGTTAGCGCAATCAGTGAATTGAAATGTGACATTAGATCCGGTGACGTTGAATACGATATTAGACATAGTAGGGCTGTTATTGAATATGAATGTGGAAGTTTCGCCGGTGATTTCGTATGTGAAAGCAGACATGATAGAGCAGTCAGTGTATGTAAATTTGACAGTTGCTGCGGGGATGACGAACCCGAAATTAGACATGTTAGGGCAATCAGTGAATGTAAATGTGACATCAGTTTCTCCGGGGATGTTGAATTGCATATTAGACATATTAGGGCGGTCAGTGAATGTATTTACTGCCTGTGAAGTAGCTGTTTGAGTAGTTAAAGTAAAATAAATAAATAAAATATAAAATAAACGATTGTTTTTTCCCATGTTGACGCGCTGCTGGAACTCTTCGGGAAGGTTGGAGCCGATTGGAGCCTGCTCCGGGGCACTTGGCTTTGAGTTCACGTATACACCCATTATACCTGGACAGTAAAACGTAAGGCATTACAAACACCGTCACAAGCAAGTCACCAAACATAAAGATTTTGCTTTGATACTAAACGTCAGCAGTTCATTCAGATGAAGACTTATTTCCTTTAGATGAAATGAACATTGGGCATCTTTCCTATGCTACTGGTTCACTACAACCACATATCACGTTATTTCCTACTAAGTCGCATTGTCAAAACAGTTTAGTTTCAAAATGACAAAAATCTCAAATAGATTCATTTTCAATGTAATAAAATGTAATAATGACCTTCACACATTACATCCATTATCTAAAATGTATAATATAGTTGGTAAAATTAACAAAGATCTAAGCGTACATAGGGACAGACAGCGGGAAGCGACTTTGTTTTATACTATGTAGTGATTATCTTATCGTCTAAGGCGCTATTTTGATGTTTTGATACTGAACTAATACAGCATTACTCCAACCTTACCTTAAATCAACTGAATTAACTGTTTAAAAAGGAGCAAATAATCGTCTATTTCAGAGCGAATTGGTATGCGCGCGCAATAAGTATTTTTGAAAACAAAAAATAATGTAAATCTTGACCAGAAAACGTAACGTGAGTCTCAAGGTACGGTGCAGAGCGAATGATGTTGTCTGGCGGCGTGCGAGCTTATATACCCTGAATTTGAAAAATATTATGTTATGATTCATCAAAATACATACGTATCGAATGTTGGATAACGACGCGAGATAATCCGTGATCCGTTTAAGGGGCCTAACAGGTATCGTGTTCTGATAAGAATAAAGTAAAATAATATTTTTAGATTTTTTTTTACATTTAGTTTGGAGCGTTGGCCGACTGAGGCGACCTGCTCCATATAAAAAAGAAATTCACGATGAAAAAAAGTTTCCCCTAATATTTCGTAATCAAAACAAAATACCTATTACGCCCTTAAACGGCCACCCCTATTTTTTTTGTTACTTTCTATATGTCGTTAAAACTGTTTACCAACGTGTATGCTGACATACTCGTATATATCGCTGAAAATAGTCGTAACCTAAAAAAAATTTTTGGAAGCTTTTCGTGATGATTTAAACAATCCCAGGATCCCGGAACTTAAAAATCATTTTTTTTCCAAAGCCTGCTCCATACTTGTTTGGTTTTTTCCGGAATTTTGCTATAACAAGCATCCGAATTTCCGATCCCTGAGTAATCAGTTATGGCTTTTAAATGCCTATGGATGGACGTCTCAGGGCATCTCGTGGTGTAGATCCACTTCAGTACCTTTGGGTTCAGTCCCCATGTTTTGCCATACGCTGATCTAAACATTCCAAATACTCTCAGTGCCTTTGTAATGGTGAGATCTATGCTTCTTCCAATTCAGTTCCTTATCCAGTGTGACATCTAGATATTTCACGTCATTGGACAGTTCTAGTACCCTCCCGTACAGTTTTAACTGCTGTACCTACGCCGCGAAAGGTCCTTTTCCTAGTGAAGGGTATTACTACAGTTTTCCCTGGATTAATGAATAATTTAGGCTGTTCGCACGATCTCTCCACTGTCTGCAGTGCCTTGTTCATGATTTCTGATACCGTGCCAGGGAACTTCCCATTAACCAGTATCACTAAATCATCAGCATATCCTATGTGGATGGGACCTTTATTGAGTTCTACCAGGAGTGAGTTCACCACTAAACTCCAGAGAGTTGGTGAGAGTACCCCACCTTGTGGTCGGTCATCCCTTTGTGCCCGTGGCCATTATCTCATCCCCCAAGAGAGATGACTTTATTAGTCTGCCATTTAGCATGTTGCCTATCCATTTACATATGGTCAGTTTCGCAATTATTTTTTTGGATAGTAAGGAACGTGTGGGGTATCATTCGAAAGCTCGTAAAATTTTGAGACGGTATACACATTTTGAGTTCTTTTTACGATAGCTCTTACTAGTGTAAAATATGACCAAAGTAACTTTTTTTTCGTACAGCGCTGTCCCCAGCGCTATTTCAAAAACTATAGCCAACTAGGACTTGGAAATACACATGCATAACGGAAATTGTGTGTAGATGGCGGGAAAATTATCAACATGAATAATATTTTTTACTATTGAAGCTAGAGTTTAATAATAAAAACAATTATTATTTCTCAAATCTTTATAAAAGAGGTTTTTGTCGCGGTTGCCTGAAAGTGTGTACGCTGTTTATTATAATGAAATGCTGGTCTAAATCGAATACGCCACATTTTTTTTCACCCCCACCCCTCCAATTTCCGCTCCAGTCCAGGTGGCTCAGTTTGGGTTGCACAGGACGGTTCCACAACGCTTCGGGAGCTCAAATACCGCGAGCCATCCGGTTGCCTCTCGGACACCAAAATTACGCGTCATTGCTTTAACTACTGTAATAGTATTTTATTCACCTAGAGCGGTAAAACAGCAGCACGTTTATCACAAGACGGCGCGCGAGCTGTGTCGCAGCCAGATAGAGTATACGTCTCTTTCTACATGTTCTAATCAAAAAGAGACGGATATCTTTCTCGCCGCGACACATCTCGCGCGCCGTTTTGTGCTAACCGTGTAGCTATATGACGTCCCTAGCCGAGGGCAAGGGTGATAAATATGCGATCTGCTTCTTAAGAGGAAACACAAGGGCCGTTTTTCCATAGAAACGTGGACTGTTTTCTCCCTGGATAATGGCAGTAGAGCAATAATTTTTTTTTCCATAAATCTATGGCTACTATTGACATGTTCCTATGTTTTCCTGTTTTTCATAAATTGATTCTTAAAAGAGATAATTAACCTTCAAAAACCTAAGAACAATGCCAGATTTTCCGCTGTGTTCAAACATCCAGAAAACAATTTTGACTAGATTATTTAAAAAAAGGAAAACATATTATATGAACACAGCCAAAGCCTTTCTTTGATTTTTAATAAAAAAAATAGTTATTAATAGGTCAAGTTTTGGAGAAGAAATCAGGGGACTGTCCTACGAAACGTTGATTTTATGTACTTTTAAAAGGTATTTTCGGTCCAAGCTGCAGTTGTCTCTATCGCGCTCTGCGGGAGGAGGCTTGAGGTTGGCGCGACAGCAATACATTTTACAAATACCTATTTCTCAATCATCACGCCCTAATACAACTACAACACTAATGTTTCCTCTTAACTTCCGCCCGTGGTGAGTACAATATTAGACCAGGTAATAGAATTTAGCGCACGTGGAGCGGCCGGTAATTGCCAGGTGTTAAAATAATGTAGGATATAGGTATAGCATAATGAAAAACATGTTATTATAGGTACAGTCAATTTCCATGTATTTGATTGTGGTGCGGTTATATTTATTCACGTGAAGATTTGTTCATTGTTCATATTGTCATGAATATGTATATGGCCTTGGTTTTTTAAATCGATCATATAAAGCTGTTGTCGAGCGAGAGAATATCCACGAGGAATCCAAATACAAACCTTGACGTTGAAAACCCTCCTCAGACTGTAGCTGAGCGCGGTAAGTAAGGCCGCTTTGTGGACGCCAGCAGGCATTAGCCGCCTAGCACTATTTTACATCCCGTGTTTTTTCACGTTTTATCCATATTTTGCTAAAAGTTTGAGTGAGGTTCTTTTTTTTTACTTTCTAGTCAAATATATGCTTGTTAATTCTCAATTCTTTAGCTCATAGATTCAAGGAGTTCCCATACAAAGTTCAACCCCATTTTTAACCCCTTTGCACCCTTATCTTTATAATTTTTATATCCTTTAACCTGGCTGGGGTTCTAGACAGATTAGTAAAGTTTGCATCAACATCCGTTCAGCCGGTTTCACGTGATGCGCGATCAGATAAACAGACAAACAGATGAATAGACAAAAATTCTAAAAACTATTGGAACGTGTTCTGTTATCGATTCTAAATTCCAAGTATCTCCAGCCAACTTTTTTCGAATATCTTTCATGTACAGACAGACTCAACCCTCTTCAGCTTTAATATAATATATGTATAGATAGATAGATAGATTTGGGTCAATCAACTATCTATTGTTGTTATTCTGTCCTGTCAGCCAGGGGACAAATTAAAAGGTTTTTTAGAAAAAATGTTACAATCTGGACTTCTAGTTCTAACACGCCTAGAAGATGGTCCATACAAAAAGGGGTCGACCATGACAAGAAAACCCCACATTTGATGAATTAAAAACGATAAAATCTCATTTTTAAAAAGTTACCCAGGAGACAACGTTTCCATCGTAATTTATGTGACGGAAAAAAAAATATTCACCCCTTTCACTGATTGCTTTTCAGTGAGTTTGTTGTATTTGATTGTTGTGCGGTTATGTTTATTCACGTGAAGATTTGTTCATTGTTCATATTGTCATGAATATATATGGCCTTGGTTTTTTTAAATCGATTATATAAAGCTGTTGTCGAGCGAGAAAATATTCCACGACGAATCCAAATACAAACCTTTACGTTCAAAACCCTCCTCAGACTGTAGCTGTGGAGTAGTTGTGGACGCCAGCAGGCAGCGGGGCTTAAGAATATACTAGTCTTTAGCCATCCAGCGGACTGCAGCAACCTTTACCAGGTCATCAGTCCACCTTGCGGGGGGCCTTCCCACGCCACGCCTTCCGGTACGTGGTCGCCACTTGAGAACCTTTCCGCCCCAGCGGCCATCGGTTCTACGTGCTAAGTGCCCCGCCCACTGCCACTTAAGTTTAGCGATTCGGAGGGCTATATCGGTTACCTTGGTTCTGCTGCGGATAGCCTCATTTCTGATGCGATCCCGCAGAGAAACTCCCAACATAGCCCTCTCCATGTCTCCATAGCCCTTTGGGTGACTTTGAGCCTTCTTATGAAGCCCATAGTAAGCGACCACGTTTCAGTACCATATGTCATCACTGGCAACACACACTGGTCAAAGATTCTCGTCTTGAGACACTGCGGAATATTGGACGAAAAGATGTGCCGTAGCTTCCCGAACGCTGTCCAGGCCCCGTAGCATGGATGGCGTTATCACGCGATAAGTGACAGGATAGAGCTTCCGTCCCTGGCTGACACCGTTCGATAGAACGAGACGACGCGCCTATCCTATCACTTATCGCGTGATAACGCCATCCATGCTACGGGGCCAGAGGGATTGCAATCCGGATTATTCGAAGTTCAAAAATCCGGAAGAATGCGGTTTAACGACTTGATGCGTTAATGTTTTCAACATTAATTTTTTTGGGGACTTAATTGTTAATAAACTTCACGCTGTATAAAGACGTGTTTAAATATTTTTCTCAAAAATAGCCCGCAAAGTGAACATAACTCGCTAAAGTCAGATCTAAATTAAAGAATGAAAAAAACATTGCAGGCCGCCTGGAATGTTATATATAAATTCCTTTATTTATCGAGTACCAAATTTTTTAAAACGTCGTTTAAAAGACGGCACTGCTCGTATTCAGCCAATTTAACTCGTATTTTTCTGTTGCAAACACGACGTTTTTGTATGTGTCTCAAATAGTATGCGGTTTTTTGGTGGAAAAATACACTTGCGATTCTGTTAAAAAAACGCCGGGAAATCGTAAATATTTTCACGTTGTGCAACGATATTTAGAGTTTATATACATTTAGTATTTTTTATTCCCCGTTTTTGAGAAAAGCACTATATTATCCTCAGCCGGAATGGCAATTGCAGGCTTCGTATTATAATTAACTGGACTCGCAAGCTCGTCAGTTTAAACAAATACTCAGCCTGCAATTGCCTCCTTCCCGGCCACGGCAATGATGTACCTACTATTAATTGTTAATTAGAAGTTTTTTTAATTTTATATGTTCTGTTTTCAAAATTTGCGTAGAAGTTTACATACTTAATAATTATTATTTGTTTATTAAAAAGACTGATTACTTATTTGGGTCGTTTCAGTTGTTTGTTTATTTTTTCTAGTACTGAGAAAAAAACCTCCCTAAAATCCGGATTTAATCCGAAGTCCGGATTTCGGCCGAACCATTATCCAAAAATCCGGATTTGAGAAAGTATTCCCGGATTTGCAATCCCTGACTGACTACCAGATATTTCGCTCTAATGTCTCATCAATGACTCTTTCCATCGTTTTAAGTAAGAAAGATGATAGCAGAATAAGTATTAGTCTTACAGATTTTGTGGACGAAAGATTCCCGAACTGATGGATAACAATGTTCCATTAACACGTGAAATAAACAAGAAAAAGCGGCCAAGTGCGTGTCGGGCCATGCGCAGGGTAGGGTTCCGTAGTTGCCCGTCTGTCACAGAATGCGGACTTAAAAGGGGCTTTTGGAGTTTTTATTATAGCTTACCCTCGTAAATAATCGTAAATATTAGATACCACATAAACTAATCGAACCGCAGATCGCAAACTTTATTAGCAGCAACAGGTTATTTACGTAAAATAATTATGAAAGTGAGTGAAGCGAAAGGGGTTTGTCAGGATCGTAGCAAATGGAGATCCGTGATCTCTGCCTACCCCTCTGTTAAATATGTATGTATGTATGTATGTAATTACGAAAATCTCCGAACAGCATCAAGCCGCGCGCGCAAGACGCACCTTGCCGTAAGTCCGTCTTGGTTTTTAGCATTGCCACGGGTGGGGGGGCATGTCGCAGGGCAGCGGCGCTACCACGAACTTCGAAACTCGAAGTTCGGGTAATTCCATCTCTATCGCACTCCCTTACTGTCCCTTACTTGTCCTGTGTGTTTGTGAATAAATGTATCTTTCTTTCTTTCTTTCTTTCTTTACTCGAGTGACAGGGATGCATGTATTACGAACTTCGACTTTCGAAGTTCGTATGGTAGCGCCGCAGGTCTTGCGCGCTCGCCGCGGGCAAGAAGCACTGTGCCGTGAAAAAGCAACTCTACCGTCCACGGTAAAAGGTTCAAATTCCAATGACAATGTATATGCACCCGAAATTAAGTGCATTTCTTACCAGTTAACTAGTTATGTCTACTACTCGTTAACTAGTTATGTCTACTTAACTGTGATAGTTTTCCTTTTAAATTCATGATATGTACTTACTGCCACGGATTTTTTCACGCCATTTAGCCGGCAGGGGGGGGCACACACCAGCCTCGAACAAAAATTAGGGCTTTACTTAAATCCCATTATCTAGCAAACGCATAACTGAGTTGAAAAATAGTTATAGAAAACCCATAATATTTTTGAACAAGCTATCTAACGATACCCCATACTATAGGTTTAACGAGAAAAAAAAATACATCACCAATTTACACGTTGGGGAGCGCTTACCCTAAAAAAATTTTTTTTTCAGGATTATATTCTATTGTTTTGTGGGCGTGATTGGTTTATATACCCACGCCGAATTGCAGTTTTCTAGTTGTAAGGGTCACTGAGCTAAGCCGAAGACGGACAGACAGACAGGCGGACGGACATGGCGAAACTATAAGGGTTCCTTGTTGACTACGGAACCCTCTTTCCCCAATGGTGCATAGACTGTGAGAGAATGGAAATATTATTTTTTCTCTTATAGGCGCTGTTTTGACAGTAACTTAAGAGTACATTATAAAATAAGTGAAACAACTTATTCACGGCGATTCTGGAAACTTGATCGAAGATTTGTAAGATAAACTTTAATACAATTTTTATCTAAGTTTCTAGGTATAAATAGTTATTTTACAAACAAAACAAAATAGTTACAGCACAGTTATGTAATTTCCCATACAGTTCGTGCCAAAAGTAATAGAGTGACTATGATTCAATAACCATAGGTATATTATGCTATTCCGTCGATTAATTAAAAAAATATCAGTGTATCCTAATTCCAAAGTCGTCGAATACGGCCATGTTTCTATCAAAACAAAATATTACGAAACATTCATTTCCTATTCCGAACATACTCGTATAAAATATTCTGTAATTTCGCCAACCCTCCCTCCCTCCCTCCCTCCCTCCGCCCTGTATCAAGCCAATTAGAGGAAAGAGCTGTTTTACAAGCTTTTGTATAAGTAGTTTCGCCTAGGCACGTAGATACTTATGTTCGGTGTCTTCTTGTAGGACTGTCAGTAGCCAAATGAGTATGTATGTTTTGGAGTATTTATTTACTTAAAGTTAAAGTATTTTCATCACACTTGCTCACAAGGGCTTCATAATGCGCAGACGTACAGTACAGAGCTACAATAGCCTATGTTACGCCCACGGGCGTAATGGTTTTTTTCTTAAATTGTATCTATCACTCATGCGGTAGTTACAAATCAAAGAGGTTTTATATCAAATACGATGTCTGAAAACGTATTTATAAATAAATTTAACCTTAAAAACACGACTAAAACATGTTAACAGAAATATTTACAGATGTAATATGTAGTTATTTAGTGTCTATGTAATAGTACATTACTTACCAAGGGCTGTAAAAGAAAGAAAGCCCGAAATCGCAGGTATTTGTGACCCGAGCCGCAGGCGAGGGTTGTAAATATGCGATAGATGGCTTTCTTTTTTACTGCCCGTGATGAGTACAGAATTTTACGTTTACGTACTATTACATCGCTGTCTAGTGTCTACCCGTAGTACCTACAAGCTTTGTTTTGGTTTGAGCCTAGGTCGTTTTGTGTAAGATCGTGCCTGAATATTTATTTAGCTGGCCGATCTTAGGGCTAGCAGGGGAGATCCCAACACAAACACTATTAGGGTTGCGGTGTGTCAAGTTGTCATGATAAAATTGCCTATATAGAATCCAGATGAAGTGGTTCTGCAAACAAAGTTAGCAAACATAAACATTTCGCAAGCAGCTTTTTTTATATTGCCTAGTTACGTAACCTACTATGCAGCATATACGAGTATGCCGAGTATGTACATATTCATAATACATCCGGTTATTCCGGCTCTCTCTGCATACGTAATTAATTCGTCCAATGAAATGAACATTCGCTCGACAGCTAACACGGAGCACCGCATTACCATACGACATCCTCCCCCGCTAATCTGGATATCGGGATCGGGCACATTGCTACTGGATTTTATACCTATAGGTAGGTAGGTAATATTATAAGGTACCAAGTGGGATAGATAAGGTACTGGGATGTAGATATGTTTTAAATTTTATTGAAAGGATTGCAACGTAATAGGCTTCGTCAGGTGCGTAAAGAAACAACTCTGCTCACGTACATATCAATGATGCAATCCGCAACACACAAACAAACCAAAAAGTACGCACCGGATATTTATAAGTATGTTTGCCTGATTAGTTGCGAGACTATTTTTATTATTTTATTAAATCAATCATAACATCTAATATTGTATTAGGTATAACGAAATAACAAAATGAATAAAATGTTAATGAATAGAACTTTATTGTAGGGTATCAAATTCTCTTACAAAACTAATAATTGATGCGAGAATATAGTAAAAACATATGACAACTAGTATATGGCATAAATTTGAATGAAGAAAAATCCGCGTAGTTCTCTAGAGTGCCCATGCCACATATTTACCTCATACTCGTATGTTGGCGATTTCACCTGCCTGACACTTCATCTGCCTGAAATTAGGAGCTAATGCGGTTGGGATATCTCGCGCCCTAGCAGGAAAAATCCCGGTACATATGTAACAAGTTACGTGAATAATATTCAATATCATGGACTTCTGCATAGTAACGCCTGATTCAATCAATTACATAGGTAAAAAAACCGGTCAAGCGCGAGTCAGTCTAGCGCACCGAGGGTTCCGTACAAACTATCATACACCAAAATATGTATTTCATAAATGAAGGGAAACATATCAACGCAGAAGTATTAATTTATAAACTTAATTAACAAATTATTTTTGTAGAATAAAAAAAATACGCTAGATAGAGGTTTTGACTTTTCCGGTAATATTTACGTTAATATTATATCCATATATTATATACTATTTTCAAATTTTTCCTTGGTTAACTTCGGTGATAAGAGGGGGCAACGGTATTTCAAAATTTTCTTTTATTCAAAAATTACCACTGTAAAGAAAAGGGAACTTTTTTAGAATGTAGGTACATTCAGATGATATCACGCTCGGTACATTTTTTCCTCCTAACTAGCGGTAGTGAAGAAACACTCGGATCATTTGTTTATCGACAAATTCCAGCGATCTAGCCCATTGTTAATTTTACCGCGTTAGGTGTGTCATGTCATGTAGGAGTCAGATCCACACCACATGACATGACTCATGTGTGTGGATCTGACTCCTACATAATCCTATAGCCTATGTTTTACCCTGCCCACTGCGGCTAACATCCACGCGCCGGAAGTATTTATCTCTAAGTATATCTACTTTAGAAATAATCACCAATATGGTAAACATTTTATGTTTTTAACCCGGACTGTATAATTTTTAACCGGAGTAAACAATATTCGAAATATTAAAAAAAAAAACCATTTACGTGGCTTACATTCGAGCGTAGCGTGCATCGTGTCGTGTCAAGCTTCCACGTTTATTTAGGTAGAATATATGCATATCTAATGCATACATAGGCGTATCTAATTAAAAAAAAAATGTAGCCCTCTACACATAAAGTGGAGATGTATTTTTTTAAACCCATAGTGTGGGTTATCGTTGGTAGCTTGTTCAAAAATATTATGAGTTTCTAAATAAAAGCCATTTTTAGGGTTCCGTAGTCAACAAGGAACCCTTATAGTTTCGCCATGTCCGTCCGTCTGTCTGTCTGTCTGTCTGTCTGTCTGTCTGTCTGTCTATCTGTCTGTCTGTCTGTCTGTCCGTCTTCGGCTTAGCTCAGTAACCCTTACAACTAGAAAACTGCAATTCGGCGAGGGTATATAAACCAATCACGCCGACAAAACAGTAGACTAAAATCCTGAAAAAAAAATTTTTTTAGGGTACCTCCCCTACATGTAAATTGGTGATGTATTTTTGAAGTGAACACTTCTTTAGCGGCGCTGAGCACTTTTTGGGATGGAGAAAAATTGCCAAATATGCGACAGATTTTTGTGACGTCAGATGTGAAGGCGGTCACAAACTTTTATATTTTGCTGCTAGCCGATTCGACTTCATTCAAAACTGAACGCTATTCGTAAGAGTATAAAGCCGTTAAACACTTTTTGCAATAGCATATTCTGCAAATGAATTTGTAATTAAGAATAAGAATAAGAGATATTTGAAATATTATATTTGATTTTGATATTTGTTTTTTGATCGAGCTGAAAGCCCGACCACCTGCGGTGATCAGTTATAATTTTGTGAATGGTGTGCTCACGTGTCCGTTGTGTACTCGGGTCTTATAAATAAGGTCGGCTACGTGAGCCACACCAGAGCACATGAGCGAGATCAACGCCGGAGTTGAAGTAGAGTATATATATAAGAGATATTTATTCACGCGTCCTTCACCGTTTTGCTAATGAGCAAATTCGAATAGTTCGAATTTGGACGTTATTCCTAAAGAGATAAAGCTTTGAAAAATATTTGGCAACGGCAAAAACAAATTGGTAATTTGTTCGCCGCCGCCGTCCGCTGTTCTTGCAAATTCGAATAGTTTGAATTTGGACGTTATTCCTAAAGAGATAAAGCTTTGGAAAATATTTGGCAATGGCAAAAACTAATTGGTATTTTGTTCGCTGCCGCGGTCCGCTGTTTATTATATACCCTGGTTTTTATAGTAGGTACCTAATTGATAATTGTTTATAAATTGGCGCCAAATTCCTTTTTGGGGTGACACCGTAAGATGTCACGTGACCTGATCGAAAAACTGTTACAATGTTATTGAGTTTTCACTTCTGCCGGCACTCCCGGAGTGCAACCCGGTCTTTTTTTTTTCTCGTTAAACCTATAGTGTGGGGTGTTGTTGGATAGCTTGTTCAAAAATATTATGGGTTTTCTAAAACTATTTTTCAACTCAGTTATGCGTTTGCGAGATAATGGGATTTAAAGCCCTAATTTTTGTTCTAGTCATGTGTCCCCCTCCCCTGCCGGCTAATTGGCTACTACTGGGGACGTGAAAAAATTCGTGGCAGTAGTACATATAATGAATTTAAAAGGAAAACTATCACAGTTAAGTAGACATAACTATCACACTCAAGTAGACATAACTAGTTAACGAGTAGTAGACATAACTAGTTAACTGGTAAGAAATGCACTTAATTTCGGGTGCATATACATTGTCATTGGAATTTGAACCTTTTACCGTGGACGGTAGAGTTGCTCTTTCACGGCACGGTGCTTCTTGCCCGCGGCGAGCGCGCAAAAGGGGTACGTATTAGAAGATCGAAAATTCATACATCGAAAATGAAAACATCGAAGTGCAAAATATCGAAAATCTAAATATCGAACGGTTGAATGGTCTAAATTCAAAATATCGACCGATTAAAATACCGAAATAAATATATCGAAAATGAGAACATCGAATTTAAAACATCGAAAGTTCATAATGCCATAGTTTAAAACGTCGAAAGTATTAGTTACCGAATGATTTAAGATCAACTGCCTAATTGTCGAAAATATTATTATCGACATAATAAGAAACATCGAAAGTCAACAAGAATGTCGATTGCGGAACGGAGGCGCGGAGACATTTAGATCAATAGTGACTTCCCGTAGCTCCGGCGCTGCGGGAACAGCAGCCCTTCCGCCCTTGCGTGACGGAGCGCGGGAACGAGTGAGGCGAGCGGCTGAGGCGGGTCGCCGAAGGCGACCAGTAAGCCGAAGCTGCGGAGCTCGCGGCGGGCGAGGGCTGCTGTCCCTCCACTCCTCCGTTCTCTTTTATAAACACTCTAGGGGTAGGGCAGACAAAACCACGTGGATGGTGGGGTGCTCCGATTCGGTTTTGGATTCCAAATTCCTACTTTGAGGTCAAATATCTCGGCCATTTTTGATTTTAGAGAAAAGTTTTTTCTACCTTTTATACCTACTGTTACTGTTGATACTGGTATGTAATATAGAAGATTAGACTAGGGCAGCTAGAAAAAGGGGAGGCTCGGTGGGCAACGCCCCCCGCAGTAAAAAAACAACATAATTTTAACGATGGTATTACGAGGGCGACACTGAAAGTCTTTAGAACTGGCCACTTGTAATAAATATAATAAAAAAATAAGTTCAAAATTTGAAAATGGAACTTTTTCTTAATATTTTTGTGTACGAATTCCACTCGATTGTCATTTGTTTTACGATTTGGCGGCAAATTGAAAATTGTGTGTACTACGTGAGCATGAATTTAACGCGAGAAAATTTTCGAGCAATGATTTTTTACGACTTTCGATGTAATTTAAGTCAACAAGAAAGTTATGATAGACTTCGATTGGCCTTTCACGATGAAGCCCCATATCGTGCTACTATTTACAACTGGTTTAATGAATTTAAACGTGGCCGCACTAATCTCACTGATGATCTGCGTGAGGGCCGGCCTTCTACGGCGACTACTGAAGATAACATCAGTGTTGTGCGGCGTATGATAGAGACTGACAAAAGAGTAACCTATCAGCAGATTCGTACAAGCTTAGCCATTGGTATGAGTCAAGACCACAAAATCCTCCATGAACATTTAGCGGTGAGGAAGCTTTGTGCCCGGTGGATACCTCATAATTTGACAGAAGCCCAAAAAGTCCGTCGTGTTGATTGGTGCCGTGAAATGGGTCAAAGATTCAACGGAGGTGACTCAAATGCTGTGTTCGACGTAGTTACGGGTGACGAAAGCTGGATTTACTGTTATGATCCTGAAACTAAAAGACAGTCTGCTGAGTGGGTGTTTCCTTCCGAGGAGTTGCCTACTAAAGTGAAGAGAGGTCGAAGTGTGGGAAAAAAGATGGTGGCCTCGTTCTTCGGAAGGACTGGTCATTACGCAACAATTATTTTAGAGGATCAAAAAACAGTTACTGCGAAGTGGTACTCTAACAATTGTTTACCACTTGTCTTGGAAAAAGTTCGAGAAAAACGGCCTCGCAGTAGGATCCTGCTTCACCACGACAACGCCTCATCGCACACCGCCAAGCAAACGATCGACTATTTGGCGACGGCAAACGTGGAATTACTGGGTCACCCACCTTATAGCCCCGACCTTGCACCTTGTGATTTTTATTTATTCCCAAAAATTAAAGAAAAACTTCGAGGAAAACGTTTTATGGACGCCGACGAAGCAGTGGCTGCGTTTCAAAAGGCCGTCGAAGAGACCCCTAAGGACGAGTGGGCAAAGTGCTTTTCTCAGTGGTTCTATCGAATGCAGCAATGTATTGATGTGAAGGGAGGCTATTTTGAAAAGATATAATAAAAGTAATAAGTTGCTTGATTGCTCAGTTTTTGATTTTCTAAGAACTTTCAGTTTGACCCTCGTATTTGTAGGTTAGGTTAGGGTTAGCTTGTGTCCCTTAGAGCGGAAATAGGCCGAAACGCTGGCGATTAGGTTAGGTTCAGGTACGGTAGTAAATTAATAATAAATGTTAGCACAACAAACTAATTCTCACGGGCATAAGAGGGTAAGCTACAAAGGTACAACCTGTACAACTAATAATTTTAATAATTTTACCAGTGGTATGCAAGTAGACCATAATATATGATGTTAGTTATTTTGATGGTTCGACGTTTTACTTTTCGATTATTTGGGCGTCGCCATTTCAATGGTCGATATATTGTCATTCGAAATTTTAATATATCGCCTGCATAATGGTCGATATTCTGTACTTTCGATATTTTTACCGTTCGGCATTCGTATTTTAGACCAATTAGACGTCGATATAATAACATTAGATATTTCGATCGTTCGATATTTTGATTTTCGATATTTTGTACTTCGATGTTTTCACTGTCGATATTTCAATTTTCGATCTTCTAATACGCACCCCGCAAAAGACCCCCTGCGACATGCCTCCCACCCGTGGCAATGCTAAAACTTAGGCGGACTTACGGCACGGTGCTTCTTGCACGCGCGGCTAGTTGTGATGTGCGGCTTGATGCTGTTCGGAGATTTTCGTAATTATTTTACGTACCTAAATAACCTGTTGCTGCTAAAAGTTTGCGATCTGCGGTTCGATTAGTTTATGTAGTATCTAATATTTACGATTATTTACGAGGGTAAGCTATAATAAAAACCCCAAAAGTCCCTTTTAAGTCCGCATTCTGTGACAGACGGGCAACTACGGAACCCTACCCTGCGCGTGGCCCGACACGCACTTGGCCGCTTTTTAAACTTAGTGTCGATTTGTGTAATACCTATTGGGCTTTAAAGCCCTAATTTTTGTTAGAGTCATGTCCCCTCCCAGGCCCTGCCGACTAAATGGCTCCAGTAGCAGCCCCATGTGAAAAAATGCTTGGCAGTATTACATATAATTAATTTTTCACTTCTTATGCTCGAAAAGTGTATCATATTAAACTTGTCCACAGTTATCTAAAGTAGTTCATTTAGTCCCTAGGGAAAATATGTATACATATTAACGATTTATAAACATTTTAATTTGACCAATCAAAACACTTCACCGTATTAAATCCACTAATCACAACTCTTTCAAATACATTTGTATTTGATACCAACTAACCATCAGTAAAGTATAGTAAAAACGACCAATCAGGAAACAGAACTCATTTCAAACAGGTGTATTTTATTCCCTAATTCACAATCATAAAAAAACGACTCTGACTGTCTTTAGCCGCGTCCAAACGTTCAGGAGTGGTTGACTGCTGTCTATCTCGCTTTATCTTACAGTTACAATGCGCCGCGCTCGCGTTTGCTGTCCGCCTATTTGGACTCGTCTATAGACGGTCGATGGCGTTTACACGTGGTGCCAATATATTGCATCTGTGTCAAAGCAGTTTATTAAAAAAAACATCCGCCAAATTGAACATCTCTTCGCCGTGGATGGATAATCTTTAAGGCTCCGCTGTCCTTCCGTCCGTATTTCTGTTGCCACTATAACATCATCCTCCTAGCGTTATTCCCGGTAATGCCCCTTAAGGAGCCAGGGGTCCGCTTTGACACCTAATCCCAAGATTTGGCATAGGCACTAGTTTTACGAAAGCGACTGACATCTGACCTTCCAACCCAGAGGGAAAACTAGACCTTATTGGCATTATTAGACCGCTTTCCTCACGAAGTTTTCCTTCATCGAAAAGCTAACGGTAAATATTCCGTAGATTAAGTTCCGAAAAACTCATTGGTACGAGCCGGGATTCGAACCCACGACCGCCGCTTGACAGCCGCATGCCTGAACCACTAGGCTACCGTAGCTCTCTGTTGCCACTATAACAACAAATAAAAAATAAAAATATTGAAGGGGGTTCCCATACAACAAACATGATTTTTTTGCCGTTTTTATAGATAATGTCCTTCGTGCGCGAGTTTTTACTATTTTCTCGCAGTTGAAGTGAAAAGTATAACTCTGGTCTAAAATAGTAGATTGTTAACCGAGGGTTGAAAGCCACCCATTTCAGCCTCGAACTGCTGAAATGGGTGGCTTTCCCCGAGTTAAACAATTTACTTTTCAGCAAATGAAATGAAAACCAAAAACATGAATATTTTCTGAATCAGTCAGATCCTATAGAACCCATTTTAAAAGCATTTGTGTGTGGACCATTTGGGCGGGAACTGTTGACAGGACGCCTTTTCGAAGCGGTTATATCAAATAACTCATATGAATTGTTTTTTGGATCAAAAATTACATGATTACTTAAATGTATTTATGAATATACAACCATATAGTAATAAAGAATTAAAACCAACGCAAGCTTCAAAAATCAACGCATTTTTATGGTGCTGCTGGTATAGGTCTTTGGCATTGTTATTTTTTTCATGACTTTATGAAGCGGTTCTTAATGTAACCGTACATTGAACTACGAACACTTAAAAAATATTTCAATGTCTTCAAATAGCAATAATAGTCATACAAGAATTAATTTACTATCAATATTTATAACAATAACGCATGATCGTCAACCAGTTTCAAAAATCAATACAATTTTCTGAAACTGTGGCTGTATAGGTTTCTGCCATTGCTTTTTTATTACTTTTCAGCCCTAAGGGGCGTCATGCCTCACTTTCAACCCGCTGTTTATGAGAGATGAAAACCATATTACCCCTCCAACTATTTCCTCTCACTTCGTTCGGGAAAATAACCATCTCGTGATAATATGGCTTATTGACCTTATTGATGTAGACCCTTTGTCATACAATCTACTATAAAAGGAAAACTTAAAATGTACTTGAAAACTTGAAACTTTCGTACAAATTCGGCCGACGCAACCGCACCATTTACTTGGCGCGTGTCGATGTAACAATTGTAACAAGTACAGACAGGCAACTACGGACCTACACTGCGCGTGGCCCGACACGCACTTGGCCGGTTTTTTTTTTTGTAAAACCACTTGGAACCGATTGCGATTGCGATAGAGATAGATAATGCACCGTTTCATTTATTGCTCCTGTTACACCCTGCATATCAAGTAAATATGTAGTAGTAAAAGTATAACAATCCATTTTCCGCCACTTGCGGTGTCTGATTGAGCTAAAATTTGGCATACTTTCGATGACAACGCAATACTAAGACACCACTAAGCTGGAGGCAAAAGGTTGCCATAGCAACTCCTGAATTACACAAGATATGGGTTCCTTTCCACCAGAGATGTGCTATTCCATGCTATACTATGCTTTCATACATTTGAAACGTAGCTCCAGCTATAGATACGTTTCAAATGTATGAAAACATACCATACCAAGCATAGCACATCTATGGTGGAAAGGTAAACTAAACCCGTCGTCGTGTTTGGCTCATTAAGTAGTTGATGATAATGATGATTGATGAATTCAACAATGTACAGTAGGCTATAAAAGCGCGTACCAAAAATGTCCTTTTGACAGAAACTTTTTGTGTGTTGTTGCACTGATGGGTTTTGGGGATCATTTGTTGCAGCGACCGGCGACCCGGGCAGGGCTAAGTGGGGCATCGAGCGACCCGGCCCCTACAGGTTGCAGGGCGCCGCGTTGCACACTTGCAGAGACTGCGCGTATCGCCCACAAGATTCCTGATTGCGTGGCTCTCACGCATGTGTTGATAAACTGAGAGGTTACATACATCTTCATGACATTGATATAAGAAAGAGTTTCGCCTGGCTTACGTGAGAGGCTTTTTTACCAGTGTGTACCTCCACGTTCGTTCGTTGCAAATTTGTACCTACTAAATTTAGCAGTAGCAGTGGTCTCGATTTAGTATTCTGTAATTTACACGGCCTTTATCACTACGGTAACGGGATATAGCCTCAAATTAATAAAGGGTCGGCAACGCGCTTGTGATTATTCTAGAATTTCGAACGTCCACAGGCTACGGTGTCTGCTTACAATAAAGCTGACCGTATGCTTGTTTGTAGTAATGTTGACAAGAACGCCAGAATTAATTGCATCTGCGATTCCTATATACATTTTACTTGGGGATACAATATTGCTTTCTGACATTTTCATATGTTCCACGTTCTACATTTTTGTGTGTTGGTACTACTTATTTACCCTGTTAGTCATACTACTCCATTCTCCCAGAGTCGTAATTTTATTGACTTAATCCGTCCTCATACTTATCAACACTACACGCTACAGCCAAATCTACGCACAAACAATCTCCTAACACTCGCATCGTTCAGGAGGCAGAAGTAGGTACTAATAGTAAAACCAACCCGCCATTAACCGCCTCCAGGGTCCGATGCCCGGTTTATTGAAACCCGAGTAAGCAGGGCTCCCTAATATACGTGAGATGAAACCGTCATATAAGATAAAAGTGCCAATGTTTGACTGCAAGATATTTTTAATTAAACAATTGGAAAAGTTGAAAAACATATTCGTGTCGGAGAGGCAACCGGATGGCTCGCGGTATTTGAGCTCCCGAAGTGATGTGGAACCGCCCTGTGCAACCCGAAATGAGCCAACTGTGACTGGTTCGGAAATAGGAGGGGGGTGGTAAAAAAATTCGTTTAGGAGCTAGGATGCCACAGACAGACACAACCACGACACACTTTTATAACACGTACCCCTCTTTTTGCGTCAAGGGTTAAAAAGGGTCAAGTGCTTGACAAGTAATTTGATATGTGACAAATAAATTGGCTGAGTATTGTTACTATTCTTTGTTTTTTTGTGCGTACACGTGGTGAATCTAAAATGAATACAATGAATACTTGAATAAGATGGTGTGTGGTCTAAATCCTACTAATATCATAATCCTACTAAAATACCCTATATTATAAATGCGAAAGTTTGGATGTCTGGATGTTTAGATGTTTGTTACTCAAGCACGCTTAAGCGACTCAACCGATTTGGATGAAATTTAGCACGAAGATAGTTTATAGCCTGGATTAAAATATGGGATAGTTTTTATCGCGGGTCCACGCAGACGAAGTTGCTGCTGTGTGCATACATCATGCATAGGTACATTTATGATTGTGATTGGCTCCCAAACCAACGCTTTGAAGTTCAGTGATGGAATGGAACGTGGATAGATCTGTACAAATATTACGAAGAGGTAATGTTTGTGAGGTTGTGTTTGAATATAAGGGGTAATCCCTGGAGCCACTCATCCGATTTCAAAAATATTAATCTTAGTATGGAGTTTCGGGATGGTCATATCATAGGCTATATTTTATCCCGCCGCGGCAGAGTTCTTTTTTTTTAATATGCGGACGGAGCGGGAATGGGTAGGTATCTAATCAATAATCATAATCATTACTATTTCATTTCATTAATGCCGAGGAGATCGTTCAGTACTTGTTTTTGAAGACCACAAAGTGAATTTCAATTCATTTGACTTTGTGGTGAGACGGTGAGCTGGCTGGCTGACGGCTGTACACATTGGGCCAACGTTGGCGCGTGAGCAGAATGCAGCTATGCGTTAGAGGAAGAGGGCTTTATTTCGTCCTCATTCGTTTGCATAGCTGCATCCTGCTCATCACGCGCCAACGTTGGCCCAATGTGTACAGCCGGCATAAGGTACATTTGTAAATATGGACCTCGTTGCCTTAGAAAAATAAATAAAAAAAGTACTAAACCTAATCTGTTACAAGTTAATGTTAATTAAAATAATCTCAATTTCACCTTACAATATTCAACATTACCAGGCAAGACGAAGTAGCCAATTCGACAATTTCAAGGGTACCTTGCAAATATTGTCCTAATCACATTGGGTTGAAGTAAGTAGGACACGAATTCAATCGTTATAATATATCTATGTACTCGTATATAAGATCCTAAATCGAGTGCTCGAAATTGCTAAGTGGGAAAGTCAATGTTTGCTGGCGAAATTGATTTCTGGAATAGGGAATATGCATGTGATTTAGAAATGGACAAAAAAAATCACGTGTAATCTATATTGCTTAATAAATATACACACATGATTATTTTTTCAAATTATCATGTTTCTATTGAAAAAATAAATTGTTTAAAAGTACTATTTTTCAAATTCCCTCGCAAATTTCCAAAACGCAACGCTATTGGCGGAGCGAAACGTGACGTCACCGTGCAGGTCGTTAGTATGATTATTGAAAGTTATTCGCATTGTTTGGCCGCTGTTTATGATAAATAATCAGTGTTTTTTGGTAATTATTAAGTGAAAAAAGACTCGCCACAATGACTGAAGGCGGTTTTGTCAAGGCACAGTCGGATAATCTGCCTAAAATTGATGTGTTCATGATGACTAAATTTAATACATACTTCGCAAATATTTGTGACTTTACGTCCGCTGAACTAAGAGGAGTAAAAGCTGCAAGGTAAAAAAGTTACAGATATTCAATAAATTTTCATATTCCTTGTTTTTATACTCGTGAGATTGGTCAATTAAATAATTATAACCTATTTTGGCGATTCAAATAGCTAGACTTTTAAACTACTTCAAATAGGTGTCTTTGTTAAATAAGTGGAATAAAAAACTAGTAGATATTTATCCATACTATATACTATTTTACTATACTATAACTTTATATATTATATATACTAACTTCTGCCCGCGACTCCGTCCGCGTGGAACTCATTTATATCGTAGCTCCATACAAACTTTCACCCCCACTTCATCCCTTTGGGGGATATGGGGGGAGCTACGATATAAACGAGTTCCACGCGGACGGAGTCGCGGGCAGAAGCTAGTTATATTATATATTTTATATATACTTACTTAATAATAAATTATAAATGCGAAAGTGTGTCTGTCTGTCTGTTTGTTACCTCTTCACGCTTAAACTGCAGAACCGATTTGGATGAAATTTGGTATAGAGATAGTATAGACGAGTTCCACGCGGACGGAGTCGCGGGCAGAAGCTAGTATTATATAATCAAAGATATGTAGGTACCTATTAGGAATGTTAAATGTTGAGAACGTCTTTATGAACTTTAACAAACTAGGTTGTTTTCGTCAAGGCTTATAAATAAAACAAATTTGTGTAGGTCACTCAGTAAAAAGGATTAAATTCTTTTAACTTTCTTCGATCAACAGTGCAAACAAAGAAACTTAGCTAAAACGTTTCTTGATCAAAATCAACACTCGTAGTCAGCTGTTGATCAACAAAAATCATAATATTTGTAACATTAATAACTAAAAAAATTGGGAATCAGAATAGTTTTTAAGTATATAATACAATTTTGAGGTTAGGTTATTGTTTACCTATATTGTTCGCGAGTCGTAATAAAAAAGATTTTAGGTACATATATATTTAATACTTACGTCGAAATGATCTTCACAACAATATAAACTACTCAAGCACGATACATTATCTCTCCTCATCGCCTTACACCACTTTATCCTTATATTTGCACCTTTGGGCTTATGAAAATATTTGCAGTTTTAATGTGATTTTCACACATAGGGACAATACAATATTTATAATAAGCTTTTGTGTGCTCTTCCATTACAATAAGTTGATCTTATAAGCTTTAATCACTCACATTTATTAAAAGTGTGAATCAAACACTTTGTTGTTAATTTGTTTAAGAACCGCCGTGCACTAAGCTGCACGGTGACGTCACAAATGAGCGCGCCAAAATGGTGGCGTTTTGATCGTCCGAAAATGATAGTAATTTTAATTATTTTTTTTTAGCTTATTTAATAATATTGTGAAAGTGTTATATTTTTTTCCGGTTATATAATTACTTATAGAATAGATAAAAAAAATAAAAAAATGTCATGAATATTCCCTATTGCTGAAAACGTTGATTCGGATGTCTGAAGTAAATTGATACCGAGTTCTCTGATTGTAATACAAGTGTAATATACTTATAGGCAAACACCCGGCTCCTTTCCCCTCAGAGAGAGCCTTTCCCTCAATTTGCAAAAAATATTGTCAAATATAGTTTTTTGTAATTTTAAGCACTGTGTCAATGTCGGATTCTGCTCAAATAGTGTATCCTCGTGAATATGGCAGTATTTATGAATCGCAGTAGTTTTGTACCACATTAAGAAAAAAGATTTACAAAGCCATTAGGTATACTTACTTTTATTTTATGATGCGCGGACTAGACCAGACCATACAATTTTTTTTATTTTTTGAATGTGAGTGGTTATAAATGGTGGTAGTGTTTGGTCACATCACAATCAGCCAGAGTTTGGCGTAATACTTTGAGTCTCAATAGGCATGTCATTGAAAGTATATAATTATTATTTATTGTTATATTAATACATATAGGTCATCATCATCATAATTTAAGAGCTTGATTCTCGATGGAGTAGACGCCAGATCCCCATTAGCAGACATCATTACATTAGTCATTAGTATGGTTTCCCCATTTGCCTTCCGTACTAAAGTACATACAATGGCCGGTTGCCAACCCACTGCTACCCCGTCAGAAACCCATCCAGATTCTGAGTTTCGGCCCTCTGCCAGTACCATCATGCTGCCCCGCTATTTTGCAACTTGATTTAAGCTCACATCAACGCTTGCCCACAAATATATCTTGCCACCGCAATTCATAGTAACTAAGCGTAGGTAGAGAGGTGTGTAATGATTGATATAACAACTTTTGAGATATTTTCACTGGATATAACAACATTTAATATAATTTCATTGGATATAATCACTCAAGGGACATAATAAATTTTTCGTATAACAACAATCAGTATAATTCCATGGCATATAATGTTTAAATAGTATAATACATTTTTGATATAACGTTTAATGGATATAATGTATATTGGATATGTATTAGTGGTATAATGTTTTGTAAGATATATGTTTTTTTTCACACACACGTTAATTATTTTAACCTAACCTTAAGCCAGCGTGTCGACGTCACCCCGCGAATGCCTATTTCCGCTCTAAGGGACAACCCTATTTTTATTTTTATTATTGTTTTATTGTGGGCCTTTATACGCCGCTTTGACCAGCAAGTGATCTATTGTGGCAGCCCTGTTTTAGATTTCACCGTTAAAGCCCGTTGCCTCTAGGAAGTTCCAGATTCTTTGGGCGGTGATATGTTGTACCTCTTCTGGGTGCATGATGTGCCGCCCTAGGTATATACTTCTTTTGTGCATGAGTGTTCCGCAGGAGCAGAGAATATGCATTGCTGTTTCCTCTGTCTCCTGGCAGAACCTGCAAGTTGCGTCCTGTATCATACCCATTTGAAACAGGTGTTTGTTTAGTTTGCAGTGTCCTGTCAGAATTCTCGTCACTGCGCAGGTTTTGTGACTTCTGAGTTGTAATAGCTCTTTTGACAGTTTATTATTGTACCCTTTTATCAGGGCTTTAGCATGTTTTTGTCCTTTGGCGAACTTCCACAGCTTTATTGCCTCTGATTTTTCTGTATTGTTGAGTAGAGAATATGCTTTCCGTTTAGTGATACCACAGAACGGTTCTGGGCCGACCAGGGTTGTGTGTGTCCTACTATGTCGGAATGCCCTGGTACCCATCTAAGTATGACTTTGTTGGTATTCGCCAGGGTGTTTAAATTGTTTTTACAGTTCTGGACTAGTTTAGAGTAGGACTCTAGGGATTCTAGTGCCAGCAGAGCAGCTTGGCTGTCTGAGTTGATGTAGATGTGTTGGTTTCTTAGGTTTCTTTCAAGATTGATCTCTACGCATTTATTTATTGCGAAGAGTTCAGCCTGATAGATTGAGGCCTCTTTTCCCATGCTGACGCTAGCTTTGAGCTTTGGCCTCTCACCGTAGATACCGCATCCAACATCATCACCTTTTTTAGATCCATCTGTATACCAAACGTGGCTTCCCTCCTTGAAGTCCATTTGGTCGTTTAACCATTTGTCATTCGGAGGTATTTCCACTGTATACAGTTTGGTGAATTTGCACTCCACGTAAGTATCGTCAGTGGGCATGCTTAGTTTTTTGTTATCAAAAACAAGGGCCTCCAGTTTAATAAGCGCTTGAGAGCGCCATTTTGGCCTTGTTAGTGTGCATATCCTATAGATGCACTGCTTCGCCTCCTTTTGCACTTGCAGGTGGAGTGGCGTTAGATCTAGCAGTGCATCTAAGGCTGCCCCCGGTGTTGAGCATAAAGCTCCTATTGCTGTTAAGCAAGCTGTACGCTGTAGACTGCTTAACTTTGTGATGGCTGTCTTTTGGTTGGCTTGGTTGCACCAGACTGCAGAGGCATATGTGATTACAGGCCTCACTACCGCTGTGTAAAGCCACATAGCAATTTTGGGTCTTATGCCCCATCTTGCTCCTGCCATTCGACAGCAAGTCCACATGGCCATTTTTGCCTTTTGTATTATGCTATTTAAATGAGCGTTCCAAGTTAGCCTTTGGTCTAAAGTGACTCCTAGGTACTTGATCTCATTTGAGTATGATATTTCCTATCCATTCAGTTTAAGTTTGGCGAGCTTGTCTAGTTTCCTTTTTTTTGTAAATGGTACTAGTACTGTTTTGCTCGCATTGATGGACAGGTCATTCTCTTTGCACCATTTGTTTATGGTGTTAAGCGCTCCTTGCATTAGGTTCGAGATTGTGTGGAGGCACGGAGCTTTGATTATGACTACAAGGTCGTCGACATATCCTTGCGTATCATAGTCTAGGTCCTTCATAGTTGCTAGGGGTTGGTCCACTGCTAAGGTCCATAGTAGTGGGGATAGTACGCCTCCTTGTGGACATCCTCTTGTGGTGTAGAATGTGTGCTCAATTGCATTAAGGCTCAGAGTGACTATTCTATTTGAAAGCATGCTCTGGATCCATCTGATGGTGCTTTCGTCCACGCCCTTTGATGCCAATCCTTTGAGAATAGTTTCTGTGGGTGTGTTGTCGAAGGCACCCTCGACGTCAAGGAAGGCACATAGAGCTATTTGCTTGTTCTCTAGGGTTTTTTGCACTTTGTCGACCAGATCAAGTAGTGCAGTTTCCGTAGATTTCCCCTTTTGGTAAGCATGTTGGTTCAGACTTAGTGGTCTGACTACCAGATATTTCGCTCTAATGTGCTGATCAATGACTCTTTCCATCGTTTTAAGTAAGAAAAATGATAGACTAATTGGTCTGAAGGATTTGGGCTGTGAGTAGTCCTTTTTCCCTGCTTTTGGTATGAAGCGTACCTTGACTCTAGTCCATTGTTCTGGTATGGTCCTCCAAGCAAAGCTAGCTCGGAATATTCTTACCAGGTGCGGAAGGATTAGGTTTAGTCCTTGCTGTAGTAATGCAGGAAAGATACTGTCTTCTCCCGCCGATTGAAATGGTTTGAATTTTTTCAGTGCCCAGTCGGTGTTATGTGCCCTCCGGGCTTGTGTGCTCCTTTGGGTGCATAGCTGAGTATCACTGGTGGTGTACGAACCTGGGAAGTGGATGGTTCTGAGCAAGTCCATTGTTTCCACCTCCGTGGTCGTAAAGCTCCCATTAGGTCTTTTAAGTAGGCCTAGGTAATTGGTTGGTGTCTTGGAGAGAATTTTGTGAATTCTCGCTCCTTTATGTGTTTGGGCGATCTCTTCAGAAAACTTCCGCCAAGACCTCCTTTTGGCTTTTCTGATCTGTTTGTTATATTCAGTCAACGCTCTACCATACCTTTCCCACTCGTTTGGTCTGGTTGAGTGATTGAATATGCGACGGGTGGACACACGTAGCTTTTCTAGCCTTCTGTTCCACCATGTCGTAGTGTAGTGTGTGTTTGATTCTCGCAATGGGCAGCTCAGTTCGTAGGCCTTATTGATGCCTTTGGAGAGTTGGTTTACTGCTATGTTGAGGGAATCTGGATTTTTAACATATTTTGGGATATCCTTTAGATGGTCCTCCAGGTGAGCCTTGTAGGCTTCCCAAGAAGTTTCTTTTGGATTTGTCCATGTTTGTGGTTCCATATCTAACGGACCCTTTACGCTAAATATAATATGTTTGTGGTCCGACATTGAATTTTCGCAACTAACGTGCCAGTTACTTAGGCAGTTTGCTGCCTTTTCAGTTGGAAAGGTTATGTCTGATACTTCTTGTCTTGCCCTGGTAACGAAGGTTGGCGTGTTGTCCCTATTTAACAGGTGTAGACAGTTAGTAAAAATAAATTCTGAGAGTAACTCACCCCTTTTGTTGATGCCGGTGCTCCCCCAGATGGTGTGATGAGCGTTTGCGTCGCAACCCACAATCTGGGGCCTGTTTCACGAAGCTACAAGTTACAAATTACAAGCGGAAGTCTCTTTCTATCAAAGGGTATTGAAAAGAGACTTCCGCTTGTAATTTGTTACTTGTAGCTTCGTGAAACGAGCCACAGTTCTGCCTTTTGTGCTTTAGCGTACAACTTTAGCCAGTTCTTCTGTGGGATTATATTTTTCTCCGGGCAGGTAGGCGGAACAAATCAACACCTTTCGTGAGCCTTTTCCTTTGAGATCAACATACGCACCTACAAGATCATCGCTGCATAATTCTGTAACAGGCAGAAAATTCATGCTTTTGTTAAACACGATGCAGGCCCTTGGTTTGGAACCTTTTTCGTGTATCAATACCTTACCTGCTTTGTTAAGTCCTATTCCCATGGTTTTGGTGTTGATCCATGGTTCTTGTATGAAGGCGATTGTCGCATATAGCTTAGTCATGTATAATTAAGTATAAGATTTTATCGTAATAATTGTCGCATATAGCTTAGTCATGTATAATTAAGTATAAGATTTTATCGTAATAATAATAATGTTGCATATAGTTTAGTCATGTATAATTAAGTATAAGAATGTGATGTAGGATAACAAATTGATTACGAATGTTATAAATGTTATTTGGATTAAATAAAGATACACTCCACTGGCTCGCGCCTACACTCTCACCAGTCGAGCACCCGAGCGATAATATAAAGGCCGCGGTCGCGAGCCGACCAACTCACTCTGCTGCTCACTGCGACGACGCGCACACCTCGATGCGCGCTCTACTCTTCACAAAGTCAAAAGTATAAATAAGTGTTTTACTTAAATGAACCTCAACATACAGTCTGCACCCCACAATTGGACCTTCTGAGACCGGAACAAGAAAGAAAAAAGTTCGCGCTGATTGTAGGGCACCCAATGCCCTATAACTCAGACCTCAAGAAAGAAACAAGTACGCGCTGAATGTAGGGCACGTTATACCCTATTATTCAGACCTCAAGAAAGAAACAAGTACGCGCTGAATGTAGGGCACGTTATACCCTATTATTCAGACCTCAAGAAAGAAACAAGTACGCGCTGAATGTAGGGCACGTTATACCCTATTATTCAGACCTCAAGAAAGAAACAAGTACGCGCTGAGTTTGGGTAACCGCTACCCAATACTCAGAGACCCGGACGCCGTAGGACGTTCATGTCACACTAGGTGGCATTTTACGTTAGGCTGTTAGGTAGGTAGTGGTTAGGGACCCCGCGTGCGTCACGAAGATGTCAGAACGTGCAAGATCACTTCGGCCGCGCAAGCCGCGCGCCGGAGAACCCGTCACAAGAAGAGATCGTAGCACGTCGTCACAGCCATCGCGAACAGGAAGCGAAGGCACCAGCAGCAGTCAGAACGCTTTAGCGAAAGCGCGCACGCGCGTAAATTCACCGGCTAAATTAGATAGGACCTTAGTTAACGAACCTAGAAACGCGAGTGTACGAAATGCAGAACGGACTTCTGCCCGCGACGCCGTCAGTGTACGTTTAGATAGGGAAGCCGACGACGACCTTCCCAGATTATTAGCAGAATTGGAAGTTCGTAAAGCCGAACTCGAACTGGCTCAGAAGGAAGCCGCCACCGCCAAATGTCGGCTGAAGATCGCGCAGTGTAAAGCGCGATCTGTCAGCGGTGGTGCGGCCTCTGTTATTGATAAGAATGAGCGAGTTCGAGATTGGGTAGAACGCCAGTCTAAGGGAAAGTCTGTCGCCGACGTCGATTACGTCCCTCGAACAAACGATAAACCGCGGCCACATTTAGTGCAAGTTAATAAAGTAGAGGCTCCGCCGCCTGTGTACGCTCCCTTTATGCAACGTCCTCCGCCAGAACTACCCCCATTCGACGGCAATATTACCGAATGGATTGCTTTCCGGGCCGAGTTCGAAGACTCCGCGCCGAGTTTTAGTCCGATTAATAACGTTAGTCGCATTCGCCGGGCGTTAAAAGGAGAAGCGCGTACTGCGGTCAAGTCAATAATGTATACCGTTCAGGATCCCACCGAATTAATGGAGGCCTTGGAAAGGTTATTCGGGGACCCTGAAGAGATAGTATTAAATGAGATTTACAACGTTAAGCGCATGCCCCGGTTGGCAGAAGATAATAGCAACATTATCACCTTTACCGCTCACGTCGCGAACGCGGTAGCCACGATTAAATCGCTGCGTATGGATAGGTACTTATACGCGCCCGAGCTACTTAACAAAATAATAGACAAACTAAACGTCATTATGAAATACGAATGGTCCAAATATAGAAAATCTAATATGGATCTTCCCGATCTACTTGCCATTTCTAAGTTTCTGAATGAAGTAAGCTCGGCCGCGAGACGTACCACGCGTTCAAAACCCGTCAAAACTCGCGGAAGCGCGAATACGGCGAATAGCGATAGGAATCGTAGTAATAACCACGTAGCAACGGTATATTGCAGCGATTCAGATAGCGACCTGGAAGACCGACCTCGCAATTTAATAAAACATGACACGGTCGCACAGCTCAAGGCACAAAATAATAAAAAAAAGCCTAGCTTTCCTAAGCCACGCCCACCGTATTCCCCGCCTCGACCCGCGGAAATTCCGACACGCACTAAGTGCGCCGTATGCGCAAGTGTTAACGAGCATAAAGTAAATGCGTGTTCGAAGTTTCTAAACGCGACGATCGCGGAGAGATGGGAAATGGCGAAAAACGCGAAATTATGCTTCCGATGTCTAAACGCGTCTCATAAGAGAACGTCTAAATGTAAATACATACCATGCGGTATTAATCAATGCGAGGCCGGACATCACAAGTTGCTGCACGGGTTAAGCTCAACGGCAAAACCGGTCGAAACATGCGGTAACATCAGCGGTGTCAACTCTATTAGAAGAGCAAATACATTCCTAAAAATAATACCAGTAGAAGTTTCAGGCCCTTCAGGCACCGTTCAAACGTACGCCATTCTGGACGACGGGAGCACGATGACTCTAATAGAGCGAGACACCGCGGATAAAATCGCACCGCGGACCAACCCCGAACCCCTCGCGATCGAGGGGGTAGGAGGCCACGTGATTAACGACGCGGAATCATGCGCGTTGAAGCTTAAGATCCGAGGATTATGTAGTAGAAACCTAGAATCCATTAACGCGTATACTATTAAAAAACTTAATATCGCCGCGCAAGAGATATCCCGCGATCTGGTAAAACAGTGCGAGCACTTAACGGATATTCTAGACGAACTGCATTACGAAAATGCAACGCCAACAATCCTAATCGGGCAGGATAATTGGCATCTCATAGTTTCGCTACAAATTCTACACGGTAAAAAATCATTGCCGGCGGCAAGCCGCACTAAACTCGGGTGGGTGCTGCACGGGCAGTACCTATCGTCCAGACCGGTTTTAGCATTAGTAAACCACGTCAGACCCGCCACATCCGAAGACGAAGCGTTAGCAATAATGAAAAAACACTTCGCCATAGAATCGTTAGGGATAGCGAGCAAAGTACCACGCGATGATCCAGATAAACGCGCGCTAGATATGCTAGACGCAACCTGCGAAAAAATACCGGGCGAAAACAGATACCGCGCAGGTTTATTATGGCGATCAGATGACGAGACACTACCGGATAACCGCGCGTTAGCAATGCGACGCCTATTCAGTCTGGAAAAAAAACTGGACAAAGATCCTGAACTAAAGACGGAATACGCATCGCAAGTCAATAACCTAATCGAAAAAGGTTACGCGGAAAAAGTAGACGCGCCACCGCCATCAAACGCCCCGCGAACGTGGTACTTACCTCACTTCCCTACAAAACATCCGCAAAAACAAAAAATGCGTTTGGTCTTCGACGCGGCCGCCACCATGAACGGAAAATCGCTTAACAACGCGATGCTGACAGGTCCGGACCTATTAGAATCTCTGTTCGGCGTTTTAGTCAGATTCCGGGAAGGTAGAACGGCGGTAATCGCGGACGTGAAGGAGATGTTCCTCCAAATAGAAATCATAGAATCCGATCGGGATAGTTTACGTTTTGTTTGGCGGGGGGAGGACCGTACATCGCCACCCCAAGAATATAGAATGAAAAGGCTGATATTCGGGTCAGCAGCGTCACCGACGACGGCGCTATACGTTAAAAATAGGAACGCAAAACAACACGCAAACGAATTCCCCACGGCCGCGGAGAAAACAATTAAAAACGCGTATATGGACGACATATTAATCGCAACAGACGAAAATGATGAAAACACGAGACGTTTAGTTAACGATATTTACGAGTTAAACACGCGCGCGTCATTTGAACTTAGAGGATTCGCGTCCAATAATCCCGCGGTCATTAGCGACGTCATTCAAGGCGAAGGGGAATCATCTCAGTTAGGCGGAGACGAAAGCGAGCGTACACTAGGCCTTAAATGGAACCATAGGCGCGACACTATCGGTTTTAATGTAAACTTGAGAAACACGCCGAGCGACGTCATAAATGGTAAAAGCTTGCCGACCAAGCGACAGGTTACCAGCAGCGCAATGTCCATATTCGATCCGATAGGATACGTTAGTCCGATTTCAGTGCTAGGGAAAGCTCTCATGCAGGAAGTATGGCGTACCGGCATAGAATGGGATACGGTCATCCCCGATTCCTTAGCACCCGCGTGGAAATCGTTTATGGATAACATACAACAATTAAAAGAGCTAGAAATACCGCGACACGTACCCGCAACTAATAGGGAGGCGGATATTCATATTTTCTGCGACGCAAGTGAGAAAATATACGCTTGCGCTATATATCTTGTTAACTCGCATATCGAGGGACACAAGTCGGCTCACTTAGTAACCGCGAAGGCACGCGTAGCACCGCTAAAAATAGTTAGCATACCCAGATTAGAATTGCAAGCCTGCGTGTTAGGAACCAGGCTAGCCGAGTCATTTGTTAGGCAATCCGACTACGTTATCTCGAATAAATTCTATTGGAGCGATTCGCGTACAGTACTGGCGTGGATAAAATCCGACCCGCGCGCGTTTAAGAGCTTCGTGGCTCATAGACTAGCAGAGATAGAAGAGTCAACCAGTCCGGCAGACTGGAACTGGGTCCCCAGCGCCTTAAACGTGGCCGACGACGCCACCAAAGGGGTACCCAGTCAGTTTAATACGGACCACCGGTGGTTCACAGGGCCGGAGTTTATAACACACGAACGCGATAGTTGGCCAAAAGAAAAAGTAACCGAACCCGTCAGCCCCTCCGGCGAAGAGAGGGTACACACAGTAGGGTCGGTACGAGCCGCAAATAGTAAATTCGATTATTTACCGGAAACTAATAGATTTTCCAAATTCGTACGTTTAATACGCGCCACCGCTAGAGTTCTGATTGCTGCCGAGGTATTAAAAGCCATATCGCTACATAGAATACCAGAAAAAGAGATGAAAAACGGGCATATCAAGCTGGCTGAAGTGCTATTAATAAGAAGGAGCCAAAACGTATCATTTCATGAAGAAATACAGCACCTGGAGGCTGGACGAACGCTGCCGAAGAAATCTCCACTACACAAGATCGCCGTCAAGTTAGAAAAGGGAGGAATCGTCGTGCTAGATAACAGAGTCGGCAGAGACAACGAGAAAGTTCCGGTACTCCACGCTAAAGAAGACTTCACGAAGTTGCTGATCAACCACTTTCACGAGCAATTCAACCACGGCAACCACGCGACGGTCATAAATGAACTGAAGCAAAGATACTTTATCCTCGGGCTTAGAGGTTGCATTCGCTATATCACAAACAAGTGCCAATGGTGTCGGACCTATAAGGGGACCACCCTCAAGGTCCCCGTAGGCGACTTACCGCTAGAGAGGCTCCAAGCGAACCAACCCGCCTTCACAGCCACCGGCGTCGATCTATTCGGACCGATGAACATAACTATCGGGAGAAGACACGAAAAGAGGTGGGGAGTCCTATTCACGTGCCTCACCACTCGAGCCGTCCATCTGGAGCTTGCCGCATCTCTATCGGCATCCTCTATGATCTTATCATTACGAAGAATGATGGCCCGAAGGGGCGTACCTACCACCATATTCTCCGACAACGCTACTAACTTCTACGGAGCGGAACGCGAACTATCTGAAGCCGTGAACGCGCTGCCCGCTACCCTGAAGCAGTTCATCAGCGATCGAGGCATCACATGGAAGAAAATACCACCTGGCAACCCCTCAGCCGGTGGAGCATGGGAACGACTCGTGGGCAGCGTCAAAACCGCCCTTAAAGTCACATTGCGAGATAAGGCGCCCCACGAAGAAGTGCTGCATACTCTACTTCTAGAAGTCGAACACATCGTCAATTCCCGACCCCTGACGCCTGTGAACCCCGATTTGGAAGCGGAAGCGCTGACGCCGAACCACTTCTTGATCGGCCGATCGAACGCTATATCCCCGCTGGGTTCATTCTCCGACCACCAGCTTACTCCAAGCAGCTGGAAAACGTCTCAAAATCTGGCCGATCACTTCTGGTCTAGATGGATGAAAGAGTACCGTCCGAACTTACTCGTACGCTCCAGCCGAAACTCTACAGCGAAAAACCTGCAAGAAGGAGACGTCGTCATCATCGCCGACAGCTCGATGCCGCGTGGTACTTGGCCTAGAGGTATCATTACAAAACTCTATCCCGGCCCTGATGGCCACGTTAGAGTAGCCGACGTACACACGCGAGCAGGAATCATCCGCCGTCCAGCCTCCCGCATCATTCTTATATGCTCCACATCAGGAGACGGCGCTGACGCACGTGGGGGAGATTGTCGCATATAGCTTAGTCATGTATAATTAAGTATAAGATTTTATCGTAATAATTGTCGCATATAGCTTAGTCATGTATAATTAAGTATAAGATTTTATCGTAATAATAATAATGTTGCATATAGTTTAGTCATGTATAATTAAGTATAAGAATGTGATGTAGGATAACAAATTGATTACGAATGTTATAAATGTTATTTGGATTAAATAAAGATACACTCCACTGGCTCGCGCCTACACTCTCACCAGTCGAGCACCCGAGCGATAATATAAAGGCCGCGGTCGCGAGCCGACCAACTCAAGGCAGTAAAGGCAGCCGCGTCTGCCCCAGCTAACCCTCCGGCCCATCAGGCCCTCCCCGCAGCGGATTCAGACGTGAGGCAATCGCGTTCTCGCTCCCTTGGGGGGCGACCCTTCTCGCAAGAGGAACGCGCTGTCCCACGCCACCGCTCTCCCCGCCCCCGCTGCCCCTCCAGAGACCTACTGACCGACGCAGAGACACTTGAACTCCTGTATTCTGACCACGAAGACATGGACACGTCAGTATGGATACCCGTAGGCAGCAGCCGAAAGGGAAAACGCGCGCTGCCGAAGTCTCCGAAGGCTGATTCGCCGGCGAAGAAAGCCCTTCGGACTCCCGCCGCCCCCGCGCCTTCTGCGCAGGCCCCTCAGGCCAGTAGTGCCGCTTTGGCAACGGACGGCGGGTCTTCGGCCCCCAGCTCGACTCCGATAGGTAACCCGGACAAGCCGGACTCATGTGTCCTGATCGACACACATAGGTACCACACTGCCATGGCCATAGCCAGCCAGCGTGGCATCCGTGTGGTCGGTTCGGAGATCATGAAGCCGCCCTTGGAAGGGATGCGCATCACGGTCCAGGGACCCGAAGACTACCGTGCTCTGACCCGTCTCTTCGACGAGCTGTCGATGGCCTACAACCGGAGGCTGACCGTCGAAGAGAAAGGCTATAGGGCCGTCCTCCGGGGCATCCACAAGGACATCCCGGAGGACGAGGTAGCTGCGGATCTCAAACGCAAGGGGATCGCCGTCAGGGAGGTTCATCGCCTCTACAATAAGCAAAAAGGGAAGTACGATATCGTACTAGTAGTCACCGACCCGGACCAGCGCAAAGCAATCCACTCCCTTAAGGAGGTCCTCAAAATGGCTGTGAGGGCGGAGACTCCTAACAAGAGGACCCACCTCTCACAGTGCCACAACTGCCAGAGGTTCGGCCACGGCGCTCGTGGCTGTCACTCTCCCGCCCGTTGCGTCAAGTGCGCTGGGGATCACGCGACTCGCGACTGCGAGCGCCCCAAGGGTAGTAAGGACCCGAACGGCATACGGTGCTGCAACTGTTTGGTTCGCAAGCTCCCCCATGGGCATACTGCCAATTATGGGGGATGCCCTTGCCGTCCAAAGAGTCGCAACACCGAAGCAAAGTCGAAGTCCTCACCTCCCTCAGGGCGCAAGCAAAACGCGGGCTGGGCTGCTCCCCAGAACACTCCGCAAACCTATCCCGCCCTTCCGGCCTTAGGTCTAGGTGCCCCTAGGAACCCGCCGCCTTCTGCGGCCGTAGGTCCCTGTCCGGCGCCTTCTGCACCCCAATCTCAGGCGAGCCCCTCTGCATGGGGGCCTGCCGCCAGTCAAGCGGGCCGGCCCGCTATAGATCCCCTCTACGCGCTTATGCAGGTAATTCAGGTACTCCCACCGGAGGTGGCGAGCGGCCTGACTGCCCGCATATTCGCAACAGCGACACATTATCTCGCCGCACCAAGCGGCAGCCAGGTTCACGGTGCCTACTAGTATGGATAGTACGTCCCAGAAGCTTAAACCTGCTTCGATTACCATTGGCATTTACAATGCCAATGGACTGAGAGGTATGAAGGACGAGGTGATGAACTTCCTTCGCGATCACTCAGTAGATTTACTCCTGGTCCAAGAGACCTTTTATCGTCCCAGCATTAGAGCTTTTCGCGTCCCTGGATACGTTCAGATTAGAGATGATAGGCAAGATGGTAGGCCATTCGGGGGCACGCTCATTTTCTACAAACGTAACTTACATTGCATAAGACTCAATCCCCCGCCCCTGACTAATATGGAAGTGTCGGTCTGTCGCATCTCGATGGAGGATCACCCCCCGATATCGATTGCTTCAACCTACCTTTCACCTCAACGAGACTTACTTTTGACTGACCTCAACTCTTTAGCCTCCCTAGGTCCTTCGGTCATCGTGGCCGGGGACCTAAATAGCAAGCATATTAGCTGGGGTTGCGTAGCAACCAATCCCAACGGCAATCGGCTTCACCACCTCTTGATCGACAGCCTCCCTTCGATCTCCTCGCTCCCTTAGAACCGACTCACTTCCCTCATAACGTAGATCATCGACCTGACATACTCGACATAGCACTACTAAAGAACGTAGCGTTAACTCTGCGTTCTATAGAAGTGTTACACGAACTAGACTCGGACCACAGGCCAGTCCTTTTGAGACTAGGCCCTCACCCCAATAGTACTCCCCGAACCAGGACACTCGTGGACTGGGATAAGGTGCAGTCAGGTCTCTTACAGACGGATCCCCCCCTGCTTAGAGACATCCCAGACAATATAACTACAACCGAACAGACAGACCAAGCGATCGATTCTTTCACCAACTACCTCAACGCTGTACGAAGCGAGGCCTCAAGGGAGGTGTCGGCGGAGGACATCCAAAACCGACCCCTACCTAGGGAACTGAGAGAGTTAGTGACAAGGAAAAATCGCGCCATCCGCACCTACTCAAATCACCCTTCTGCCGAAAATCGACAAATCCTGAGAGACTTGTCTAACGAGTCTAAACAGAGAATTGCCGAATTTCGGGAGAACTCGTTCAGGGATCTGATGGGGGAGATAACGCCTAGTCATCTGGCTTACTGGAAACTAGCGAGATCTCTCAAATCCGATGCCTGTTGGACCATCCCTCCCTTGGATCGACCGGATCACTCAACCCCCGCGTTCGAGGACAGTGAGAAAGCCGAATGCCTTGCGAGTAGCCTAGAGTCCCAATGTTCGCCCAATCTCCTCCACACCGACGAAGCCCATATTAGCAGGGTCGATTCCGAGGTGGACAGGAGATCGCGTCTCCCCGTAACTTCACCCATTTTACCGGTGTCGGTTAAGGAAGTCAGTGACCATGTCAGGCGTCTCCGTATTAGGAAGGCTCCGGGTGCGGATGGTTTATCCAATCGCATCCTGAGACTTCTCCCCGAAACCCTCCTCCTCCTTTTGGTTGGCATCTTCAATGCCGCGCTGACCAATGCCCACTTTCCAGCCGCGTGGAAATGTGCAACGGTCATAGGGATAGCGAAGCCCGGAAAACCCCGGACCTCGCCTGCCTCTTATAGGCCGATCAGCTTACTTAGCTCCCTTGGAAAGCTATATGAGCGGATCCTACTCACGAGAATTCTCAGATTTACGGCTGAGAATAACCTCCTCATCGATGAGCAGTTCGGCTTTAGATCCGGACACTCATGTGTCCAACAGGTGCACCGCGTCACGGAGCATGTGTTGGACGGCTTCTCTCGATTCCAGGGGCTCAAGACCGGTGCGATCTTTCTCGACGTAGCGAAAGCCTTCGATAAGGTCTGGCATAACGGACTGGTATACAAGTTATACCAGCTCGGTATACCGGACAGACTCGTACTCACCATACGAGATTTTCTCAGTGATCGAAGCTTTCGATACCGACTGGAGGGAACGTTCTCGGACCCACACCCCATCCGGGCCGGAGTCCCGCAAGGCTCCGTGCTCTCACCCACTCTCTACTCGTTGTTCACGAACGACATTCCCAGGCACCCTAAGGTGCATCTGGGGTTGTTTGCGGACGACACCGCGCTCTTTACGACCCATTGTAAGTACGCTACTATCCGGCGATACCTCCAAGAGGCAACCACCGACCTAGGCCGTTGGTTTAATCTTTGGCGTATCGAAGTCAACCCGGAAAAAAGCACTGCAATAGTCTTCCACCCGTCTGACTGCATTAGCACAGAAAGGCGGGCGGCCCCGATCCAGATGTTTGACCGACCCATCCCCTGGGTCAATGAGGCCAAATATCTTGGAGTGACCCTCGACAGGAAACTGACCTTCCGTAGCCACATCCGTAGGGTACGCAACCGCGCGTTGTTCGTTCTAGGAAGGCTTGGGCCGATGATCAACAAGTTTAGTAAAATGTCACTTAGAAATAAGCTGACACTCTACAAGACTTGTATTCGTCCAATCATGACATATGCAAGTGTAGTATTTGCTCACGTGCCTATGTCATCGCTCAAACCGCTTCAGGTCATTCAGAATCGTTTCCTCCGTAGGGCGACTGGTGCCCCGTGGTACCAATCGAACCTCAGCCTGCACCACGACATGGGGATTAGCACCATGTATGGTTTCTTTAAGCAGGCTGCCAGACGTTATTTTGACAACGCTCCCCACCATAGGAATCCGTTAGTTAGGAAGGCTGCTGATTACGCTCCCATCCCTCCCCCCTCAGTCGTTACTCGGCGCTCACTGATTAGGGGCCGCACGGTCCGGCGTCCTAGGCACACACTCACGGACCCGGACGACGAAATCACAGCGTCCATCGAAAGATGGAACGCTGCGCTTTCGGCGTCCATCCCATCGCGTACACTTCGGCGTTCCCGCCGGCGGGGACGTCCACCGCGAATTCACGACAACACAGACACATACAGCCCCTATTCGTCCCGGTACCGCCGCATACCGGGTAGAGTCAGTCCGACCCAGGTCGGGCCTAGCTGAGTTTCTTGCTGGACTCTTCTCAGCTAGGCTAGGTTTTAGCGAACCAGCGATAAAACTCCCAGTAGTTCGACACCACTCACACCCCAGATTCGGTTGATACCGTTCAACCAATCTCACTGGAGCGCAAACTCGTAGAGTATTCCAGTGTACAAACTTTCCCGCGTGGTCGTGCCGGAGGCTCCCCCTGGATTTTCCCCAGGCTACCCTCCAACCATGCAATTCGACCGCTATATTGGGTCCGTCCTATTATAGCCACAGTCAGGTTCAAAAAAAAAAAAAAAAAAAAACGACCAACTCACTCTGCTGCTCACTGCGACGACGCGCACACCTCGATGCGCGCTCTACTCTTCACAAAGTCAAAAGTATAAATAAGTGTTTTACTTAAATGAACCTCAACATACAGTCTGCACCCCACAGCGATGTTTAGGCCATTTTCGCCGAAAAGTTGTTCTACGACCGCTGTGGCCACAACCCTAACCTAAACTACAAATAATACCATTGTTACAATTATTTGTCGTTTTTTCGCCGAGCCCCCCTTTCTACAGCTGCCCCTATCCTAATATTCTATATTATAATCATTATACGAAAATATACTATGTGTTACCAGTTTATCAGTGGCTATTATACTGTTGTGTTTCAGTGGTTACTCGTCGTCGTACTTACACCAACCTGCCTTAGAGTAAAATAGGTAAGAAATTATAGTAGTATAAGTATTCTAGATTATGCTGTAGTACATCATACCAACTGAGTTTTATATCGAACAAAGTTATATCCCATGTATGTTATACGTTATGACTGTTAGATTAATAGTTGTTATATTACAAGTTCATTATATCTATTGATAATTATATTATATGACAATATGCATTAGAAAGTGCATTATATCCAGTGAAAATATATCAAAAGTTTTTATATCGATCGTTACGCACCCCTGTTCAACGCTTGGGGAACAGGCCTTTAAAACGTTATAAAATGAACCGGAATTATAACGGTATATTCCGTTAGTGTTCGAAAATTACGTTATAACAAAACCAATATTCTCCATAACGATATAAATACCGTAACAGAATGAATAACAGAACGATATATTATAACGTTATAATATCGTTTTAAAATGCGAGCCTCGCGCTACGGCTGCGCCGTTGCCGCTCTGTGCCAATGCCGACATGCCACCACGTGGGCCGTAGCGCGACGTGCGACGTTGCCGTTACGTTGTTCTAGCTTCTAAATCTTATTAATGCTTGTTTACCTCGATCATTTGCAAATTGGTTGTGAATTGTGAATATTTGGTTGGTTGCGACGATAAATGGCGGAATAAAAATGGGACGCAGGAAACGCATCGCTGTCCACAGATTCGTGGACTTGCTCATAAATAAAAAGAAAGAGTGCCAATCTTAATAGCCCCTAGGTATACACTATTACAATATGTAAGAGGGTCAATATTTTTCTATGTTAATTGTTTGTCTCGGCACTAAATCGCAGACTCCCAGTATTAGGACCTATTCCAAACAAGCCCTACGACCGACGGTGTTGCCGTGAGCAAAAAATTATGCATAGGTATGTTGGTATGTGCTTTTGATCATTAATCGTAATAAAATTAAAATATACTATTAGTTTCCGACATTTTATTTTATTTTTGATTTAGAGCCATTCCTAAAACGACAAGTTAAATAAAATCTGATTATGAAACCAAAGAATGTGTGAATTTTCGATTTCGGTTCTTCGCCATAATCTGTCTAATAGGCTCGCGATAGATAGGGGAGACCAAGGACGATTGGTACACATAAATATGTATCGATCCTCCTTTTCTTACGATTCATCCTCCTTTTCTAATTAATCCTTAGTCACTAAATATTTATGTAAATAACTAGCTGTTGCCAGCGACTTCGTTCGCGTGGAACTTGTTATGGTCTTAGAAAAAATATTGCTATTAAATTATGTTCGGTGCAAGCTATTTATCGCTGTCTCAAACACACTTCTACCATCTTAAAGATATACAAAAACTATCCTATATCCTTCCAAGGGTCTCAAATTATCTGTACGGGAAATTTCATCTAAATCCGTTCAGGGATTAGACCTACGTAAAAGGTAACAGTGCGATGAGTTCGTTAGTTTAAATTGATAGATCTAAATTGAAAACTTCGTTTTTACAAACATAAATATCTTAAGAATCATCAACAGACGTTTTCATACAGTATTAAAGAAAAATATATTTTTATATGTCTACTAAGCTACATTACTGTTATAATAATAAGTACCCAATGTTGATTAAATCTATTCGATTCTGGGAGCATCGCAGTTCTAACCTAACCTATCCTACATTTCTGGTAACTGTTCAAATCTGTAAGTCTTACTTTAAAAAAGGTCTTGCTCTCTATTCAACCTTCAAACCTTTTAACTCTCTTAGGAGATGAATAAAAAAAACGCTGAAATCGTTTTCTAATCATTAAACAAACGGTCCATAACCCAAGTAATAAATCTATTATTTTAAAATATCTTGCTCTTCGTATAAACTTTGAACCCCCTAGAAACCCTCTTGGGGGATGAATTTCAAAAACATTGAAATGTATTTTTTAGTTTTAAACAAACCGTCTAAAATCGTAGTTAGGTACACTAATGTTTTACATTAAAATTGTCTTGACCCTATACGGCCTTCGAATCCCCTTTAAATTAAACCCTGGTGATGAATAAAAAAATCTACTAATCTGCTCTCTATTTTAAGACCAAAATTAAAAAAATCTTACTTAAAAAATTACTTTTCCCTCCATATAAACTTTGAAGCCCCATTAACGCCTATAGGGGATGAATTAAAAAAAAAACTCTGAAATCAGTTTTGTTGTCTTTTAACATACAGACTAAGACTGACATTAGAAATATCTTACTATATTTTCTTGCTCTCCATATAAACCTTGAATACCGTTTTAACACTTTTGACCCCCTTAGGGGTGGTATTTTTCCAAGACGATGAAAGGATTATTTTTTTCTAATAAGTAATCGTACCACAAAGTTGCCCATCTCTAGCTCAAAAAAAATGTTTCTCATCCTAATCTTGCATAAGTACCTTTTTAACCCCCTTAGGGATGGAATTTTCTAACACGTTAAAAGTACTAACTGTTTTTCTATTCTAATAAGTAATCTTTCTACAACGTTTCAAATCTCAAGCTCAAAAAAAGTGTTTCTCATACAAACCTTTCATCCCTATTTAACCCCCTTAGGGGTGGAATTTTTTAAAACGCTGACAGTCCTTTTTTGTATTGTATTTAGTAAGCTTTCTACAAAGTTTGAAGTTTCTAGCTCAACAAAATAAAGTTCCCTCCATACAAACTTTGCACCTCTATTTAACCGCCTTAGGGATGAAATTTTCTAAAACACAGAAAGTACTTTTTTCTATTCTAATAAGTAATCTTTCTACAAAGTTTCAAGTCTCTAGTTCAAAAAATAATGTTTCCCCCATACAAACATAACACCCCTGTCCCCTACTTAACCCCCTTAGGAGTGGAATTTTCTAAAACGCTGCAAGAACTTTTTATGCATCTTAATAAGTAATCTTCCTACAAAGTTTCAAGTCAATAGTAAAAAAAAAAAGTTTCCCTCATACAAACTTTGCACCCCTATTTAACCCCCTTAGGGATGGGATTTCCAAAAATTCCATCTTGTCCCTTCTTTTTAGTCCCAGTAGTTTCGGCTGTGCGTTGATGAATTAGTCAGAAACATTTGATGCAGGCATTTAAATTATAAATAATTTACCATGTTATAACAATGCCATTAATATCTGGGGGCACGGCAGTGCCCCCGCCAAGTCGAGCGCGAAGCAAACACTGCCGTACCATCCTTTACTGGAACCATTTCGCCACATTTTCAGGCCCCTATTTGAGAACCTCTGGATAAGACCAGAATGCAGAAATTTTCGTCATCCAGTAAGCTATAATCACATACTTAAAATCCAAAATTTCAAGTCTGTAGGTCATTTAGTTCCGAAGTAAAGCGAAAGCAAAGTTTCGCATTTATGACACTCACTCACTCACTCACGATCATTAAAATAGAACTAGTACTTCCCATAAACTCAGAGAGCTGGAATTTGGTACAGAGTTAGGGTTTAATGGCCACATTAAGGGAAAACTATAAAAAATGCAATTTCAACCCAGTTTTCTAGATACACCAACTGTATACATTACTTTGTAATCCTTTACAAATATATAGGATTACAAAGTTACATTTGCAGTGAATGGGAAAATTCAAAAGCAAGAATGGGCCTGCATTCATAGTGTGTATGGATAACACATTAACCTACAAAAAGAAGTGAGATCCCATAAAAAACATTCCATGAAACAAGAGGCCAAGTCTCGAAACTCTTCCACCGTAAAAAGTTGTGAGATATTTCGTAGAGCCAAGTCTCAGGCATTCTTATTGATCTTTATTTGCTTGCTAAATAAAATTTTGTGACTTGGCCATCACACAATACTACAAAATTTTAGGTAAGTATGCAAAAATCTATAAATACAGTTAAGTTGTGTGATTGCCACGTATTTTATTTAGCAAGCTAATAAAGATTAATAAGAATGCCTGAGACTTGGCTCTACGAAATATCTCACAACTTTTTACGGTGGAAGAGTTTCGAGACTTGGCCTCTTTTTTACATGGAATGTTTTTTATGGGATATACATGACTATTTTCTTAACCGGGACAGAATGTGGATAATATACTGCGAACGCACTGAAGTGGGTAAACTAAGTACCTAAGGCTCGATTTTATAAAGGTCAGTTAAATCCTATCTATGTGTTACTTACCTAAAATGCACACCTATCGGAAGATATTTTCGTTAAAAGCCTCATTCGGTGCAGAAACGAAAGGAAATAAAACGAGTAAAATATGAATAAGCGGCTGCCGGCTGTTCCCATTGATATTTTACTCGCTAGATAAATAATGAATATTAGGAGACAATCTTACACACATCGACCTGGCCCCATAGTAACCTGAATAATGCTTGTTTTATAGGTATCAGACGGCGATATATTTAACAGATATAAATACTTAAAAACTTACATAGAAAACATCCAAGACTCAGAAACAAATATTCATGCTTATAACACAAATATTTACCCTTACCAGGATTCGAATTCGAACCCGGGACCTTCAGCTTCGTAGGTAGTAGGCAGCAACACTGTACCCTCTATTAGGCTATGCTACAGTCTTCAAGATAACTTGACAGCTAGGTATTGAATACATAAATGAAAACACTTCGCAAATGTCTGGTGGATATTCGTCCTAATTCGAGACATCGGGCGATGAGGAAGAAAAAATCTGTGGTGTTAGTGCCTATGCCTAGGTACCAACTTACTGAAGGTGCTGACACTGACTATCACACAGCTGACTATCGAAGTGCCGGTTTTTGCAAAGTCACTTTGTTTCACCGATTCACGTGCCCCGCTATCGGTAAACTAATCAAATACTTATATCATGCAGGTGTCTAAAAATTAATGCGAGATTTGAAATTAATTGAATCGACCCGGCTCAAAGTTTCCTTTTGAAGATTGAGCCGACGAAGTTTTCGACCTTTGCCATTTCGGCGCTAACGCACACCCGAGGTTTGAGAGTTGTCTAACTTTGTTTCTTCGCTCGATACTACGAATGTATCACTCTACCTACACCTTAGCTATCAGTATAAAACATTTCTTCTTTTCTTATACCAATACAACATTATTCCAACATCGAGAAGTTGCTTACATGCAGCAGAACTACACTCGCGGTCAAAGAAACCGGGTCAGTATGAAAATCTGTAATATCTCCTAAAATAATAAAGCTAGGGACATGAATTAAACTGCATATTGTAGATAATTTTATACTGAATTAAATAACATCAAATGGTGGAATCGTAATTCTTTTGTTTAATAAAATTACATAGGAAACAAAAAATCAACCAATTTTACGTACAAAAATAAGCAGTAGGTACTTCACATACAACACAAAAAATAAAAATTAATACTTCGTATTGCCTCCTCGGGCTCTTCTTACAGCTTCTAGACGATTCGGCATGCTGTTTATTAAGTTCTTTATGCGTTCTTGCGGGATATTGTCCCATTCTTCCACTAACGCCTGTTTCAGGTCTCTAAGTGTAGCTGGGGCGGGGTTTCGAGCTCTTACACGCCTCCCAAGCTCGTCCCATACATGCTCAATCGGATTTAAGTCCGGACTCCTCGAGGGCCAGTTCATACAGTTGATACCAACCTCCAAAAAATTATCTCTGACAATTTGAGCTGTGTGTGGCCTGGCGTTGTCATGCATAAACAGAATTTCCACCCATATTAATTAAGTATGGGCCGACATGCTCATTAAGAATCTCTTCTACATATCTTGCACTCGTTAATGATCCATTTTCTATTAAAACTAACTCCGAGCGACTCTCTGAAGAGATTCCAGCCCAAACCATGACTGACCCACCGCCGAACGCCACTTTTTCCTCAAAACATGCTGGAATAAAACGTTCACCAGGCCGTCTGTAAACTCTTTGCCGCCCGTCATTTGCATAGAGCATAAATCTGGATTCATCGGAAAACAAAATTCTTGCCCAATCTTCGTCACCCCAGTATCTGTGATCGCGGGCATAAAGTCGTCTTGCTGTTCGATGTATTCTTTCAAGTTTTGGGCCATTGGCCGGCCTATGTGGGGTCAAATTTGCTTCTTTGAGCCGCCGCCTGACAGTCCGCTCGCTGATGCCGTCCCTTCGGGTCTCTAAAAGCTGATTTTTCACTTCAACTGCTGTGAGGTGCCGATTTCGGAGCATGGTTGTAACAATAAATCGATCTTCTCTAGCTGTAGTACATCTTGTTTTGCCAGTTCCTGGTCTTCTAAGGTTCTGCCCAGTTTGTAGGTAACGTTGGAGGACTCGCTGCACTGTAGAAAGTGACACACCTGTTCTTCTCGCTGTATACCTCTGACTTCTTCCTTCTTCTAACATAGTGATGATACGAGTACATTCATCTCGTGTTAGCGGCATGATAGACATTCAAGAATGACCACAAAATAAAACAATGACAGCCTTTTATCATAGTTCTTTGACAGATTGAAAACAATTGCTTAAAAACAAGCAAAAGTAAAACGAACGCAATTTCAAATAAGTACCTAATTGGTTTTTTTTTCAATTAAACCTTTTTCCAGTTACTACGTAGAACATTGAAGGTTGGATTTAGAAGGATATTAAATTCTCTATAAAACAGAGTTAGTTTCATGCAGATACGACCAACGATTTACAAAATATTGAGGTTTTCGTCACTGACCCGGTTTCTTTGACCGCGAGTGTAGCTACGCGGGCGAAGATCTCAAAATGATGTAAACAAGTTATCTTCGTTCGTGTTGCTACTTTTGCTACTCGCTATACCAGCTCAGTTTGGAAGATTATCGATTATTGTAAGACTACTATTTTTAGGGTTCCGTAGACAACAAGGAACCCTTATAGTTTCGCCATGTCCGTCCGTCTGTCTGTCTGCCCCCCCCCCCCCCCCCCCCTCTCCCCCCTGCCGGCTAAATGGCTACTACTGGGGACGTGAAAATAATCTTGGTAGTAGTACATATAATGAATTTAAAAGGAAAACTATCACGGACAAGAAGGGATAAGTAGTTACCGAGTAATAGTCGACGAACTTAATTTGTACTTGGAAAGGCCAATTATACAAATTCGGCCGACGCAACCGCACCGCACGTCGATGTAACTAAGACAAGCAACTACGAAACCCTACACTGCGCGTGGCTCGACACGCACTTGGCCGGTTTTTGTAGATGAATTCAAATGTTTTTTTTTACATTGGACATTTCAGTCGTCATCCCGCCTGGTAAGCGCAGCAGGTCGGGTCTACCACCGATTATCCGAAGCTGCAAAACAATAAAACCACAAAAAAATGCCGACACCGCTTCGTAGTGAAAAAAGCATTCGAGCCCTATTTTTGTATTTATTTTATTGTAATTTTCGTTATAAGCTGACGCGTGACAAATGTCTTATAATCTAGGGTCATGAATACTAATTTCAGTTGGCAACATTATTCGCGGGTAAGCCGACGGTTACATCACACCGGTGCACGGTGGTCGGTGGCATCGCGTGAGGCACGAGCCGCCATGTTTACGAGCTTGGTTCCTCCGAGATTCCTATCTTAGGCATTAGCTTTTTAACGGCTAAATATAAGCTGTTTTAGTGCACCTCCACTCTACACATTGACCTAAATATAGATAGTTATCATAGCGTAAGAGGCTTCTAAATCCCTCCGTCTTAAATCTGACCCCGTATCATGGTCGGCCTTATCACGCGATAAGTGACAAGATAGGAGCGTCGTCTCGTTCTATCGAACGGTGTCACCCAGTGACGGAAGCTCTATTCGGTCACTTATCGTGTGATAAGGCCGACCATGATACGGGGTCTGAATTCAACTATCAAGCATGAGTGTCAGATCAGAACTAGGTTAGTACACAATGTTAAATATCAAGTCGAAATAAAAATAATTCTTATGTAAAGTGTAAGTGTAATGTTATCGAAACATTTGAATTGTTTGCCGACGAACATTTGAATTGTTTGAACGTGTTCAAGTAAAATAAAATCTTGTTAATATTCCAAGTTTTCTTATTACGTTCCAACGTTTTATTATTTTCTCAAGCGTTTGTTTATCGAGGTTCATCGGGACAAGAATAAAGTTTTGCAAAGAAAAACCGTTATCATAATCCCCCGTAGAGACGGAGGCGAGGAACCAGTGGTCGTTACGCTGTAGCTCGTTGCACGCAGAAAGTGGTTTTAAAAACCAGTTTTATGGCGCACTTGTAGTATTCATAAAGTAGGTATAATGGTTGTACAACAGTAAGTTTTTTTTCTTCATATCATTGTATTGAGAAATCCTATTCCGACGGTATCCCTGAGAAGCCCCTTTAAATAAAATATCTTTTTTCTATATCACTTTATATTTCTGTTATCCAAAATATTGAACATAACAAATCAATCGGTTACATCAGCTAGCCCTCATCTAAATATTAGCGACCAAGGTGGGCTCAAGCAATGTAACCGTAACCACCTAATACCAAGAAAGGTCGTTCGTTCCACATTACTTTATCTTTTGTTTTTAGGTCTTTTTGTTCAAATGAGGGAAATTGTATATCACGAAAAAAGACGCAGTAAGGGTGGGTGCTGAAGTGAAAACTTCTTTAGCGGCGCTGAGCACTTTTTGGGATGGGGAAAAATTGTTAAATACGCGACAGAGTTTTGTGACGTCAGATGTGAAGGAGGTCACTTTTTGCTGCTAGCCGATTCAACTTCATTCAAAACTGAACGCTATCCGTAAGAGTATAAAGCCGTTAAACACTTTTTGCAATAGCATATTCTGTAAATAAATTTGTAATAATACCAACGCGTTCTTCGCCGTTTTGCTATTGAGAAAATTCGAATAGTTCGAATTTGGGCGTTATTCCTAAAGAGATAAAGCTTAGAAAAATATTTACCAACGGCAAACACATTGATATTTTGGTCGCCACCACCGTCTGCTGTGCAAATTCGAATAGTTCGAATTTAGACGTTATTCCTAAAGAGATAAAGCTTTGAAAAATATTTGGCAATGGCAAAAACAAATTGGTATTGTGTCGTCGCACCCAACGCGCCCGCGGCCCGTCCGCCTAAATAATTGGTAATTGTTTATTGCGTCAAATTCATTTTTAGGGTGACACCGTAAGATGTCACGGGACCTGATCGAAAAACTGTTACAATGTTATTGAGTTTTCACTTCTGCCGGCACTCCTGGAGTGCAACCCGGCCTTTTTTTTTTTTTTTTAACGGGGGTATTTTTTTGTTTCATTTTGTATAGAAATCGTTTTTTCGTAGAAAAAAAGCCGAGAAAAACTCGGTCCCAGGTGAAACAAAGCTATTAAGCATTAAGAACAACATGGACGGTTGTGGATTTGAATGCATTCATGCAGTCTTATCATTCTTAATTTATGACGATTTTAGTCCAACACGACCCACCTGGGCCAAATTTAATTACAATATGGACTGATAAAATGTTCTGTTTGTGAAGTTGCGGAAATATTGTATTGTACATACATTTAAAGTTAGATTAGTGTTTATTTCATATTTTTAGATTCGTAAAACCAATTTAATACTTATTGGTATATTATTTTTATTGGTCTAAAAAATATCAAAAACATAATATATATAAGCGGAATCTCGAGCTAAAATTGGACTAAAATTAAGCTCGCTTGATGGCGCAAATCGACAACTAACATCAGCGACCTCTATCAAACTGCAATATGTAGTACTAAAATTATGCTCGCTAATGGTGCTATCATTATATAATTCAAGCATTTTTAATGTTTCTTTTTCATTGAATTTGAAACTCATAATCGTGAATATTATATTATTGTAATACACGCTGTAAAAAAGATCTGAAATTGCGTAAGTATTAACACGTTCAAAGGCACGCGGCCCGGCAGCCTACTAAACGAGAAAAAACCTCCCATATAAAAAGTCTGGGGTCCAATGGAAAAAAATACGAAAATCTTTCAGCTTTGGTCATGGGGTCACCGTCTTACCCCGCAGCCCACCCGGCGCCTTTCACCGCTGCGTAAATCCGACTCTATCTTGGCCAGTTATATCTATATATATAGCATCCGCCCGCGACTTCGTCTGCGTGCACCCGGGATAAAAACTATCCTATATTTTAATGTGGGCTATAAACTATCTTCGTGTGATATTTCATCCACAACGGTTGAGCCGTTTGAATGTTATTGAGTAACACATAATATCTAAACATCCAAATATCTAAACTTTCGCATTTATAATATTAGTAGGATTAGGATTATCCTTTACTTTCAATTAAATTTTCACTTTGTTGGTTAACTTCAGCACAATTCTACCACCGTAGCGAAAATCGTGAATAAACTTTATTCATTAAACTTAAAATGCCTGCTAGAGTCTGTCAGGCGAGTCGTGTACCTGGAAATTTTGCAAATCCTAATAATATTATGAATGCGAAAGTTTGGACCTCAATTACGCAAAAGCGGCTAAACGGATTTAAATAAATTTTGGTACACATATAATGTATAACCTGGATTAACATACGAGTATATAATATTTTTTATTCCGGGAATCATCATCTAAGGGGGCGAAAGAATTTAAGGAGCTACGATATAAACGAGTTCCACGCGGACGAAGTCGCGGGTAGAGCTTGTTGGTTATAAGTACACAAGTAAACATACAAGTACAAGTAAGTACATTAGGTAATCACACAAGTTCGTGATACAGCAAAGCTAAATTAAAAAAGAAAAAATCGTTCTATGTTCGTAACTCTAGCATCGCCCATTGATTTTTAGCTTTTTATCTACACTTATAATAAATCTCTGAATAAAAAAAAGAATCAGCCAGTATCAATCTAAACATTGTTCTGTCACGAATTATCTCAGCTTCCAATGAACGGAAAAACATGTTTTTTTTTAATTTGTACCTTATTATTCTATCTTCCGCTTGGGATAGTTTTTATCCGACTTATTAAATTTTTATTTCTTCTTGAAATACTAGCTTATATCTCTACTTTCAGTGACGGCAAAATGGCGGGTTTGCCGTAACTATCCAATATTAATAATTTCGATCCGGTGTGTGTGATAGACCTACATTAAACGCATACTTAACTATAAAGCATAAAAAAATATCGCGCGCTAAATTCGTAATAGTGTTAAAAATATGTGAAGAAGAAGCTCAATACAAACATTAATGCTGCAGCCTATGTCCTACCTGTTGGATCTGTTACCACAAAAATCTACTAAAGTTTTATCCTCTTTTATATATTACTACTTTACAAATTATCTCCGCACACTTACGTACATTCCGATTACTTTTAATTTAGTTAATAAAATTACATAAGGGGTGGTCGTACAAGCCGATTTTGTCTCTTCACTAAACTAGGCCACGGATTACATAAAATCCATAATTTTTCAGAGAAATTACCAAACGGAATTATACTTTCAACATATATATATGCCTTAATGTGATAAAATTCCTTTTTCTCTCGTATCCCTACGACACATATTCCTATATATCCATATTATGTCATATTTTGTTTGACACTAGCAGCGCCATTATACAAGTATTCTTCAGACCAAAACACTCGCAAGTTAATATTTAGTGCTCAAGTTTCACTTTGCAAAGACAGCTCTACGGTAATAAAGATGCAATCTCAACTCGCTGCCTGGCACATTTACATTTCATATCACAGGCATGTTCCTAAAGAGAAGTCTGCTCAGTGAGATTCTTTTTTTTTATAGAGCAAATTAAACTTTTCGAACACTTACTGCAATTGCCAAGTACATAGTTTTCCACATTGCCTAGTTATGTACCTAATATTTATTATCATGGCCCAAGGATACTCCACGAAACTTGGTATTATTTTATACCCCAACTCTTTATCTGATGAGCCGAGCCACCTACCAACCATGGTAGCTCAGTGGTTACTCATACAAACACTATCAAGGTTACCAAGGGTTGGTGAGTGAAAAATGGAGACAAAAAGTCCTTGATATAAATATAACCATTGCGAGTCTTGATGTGAGGTCGTCACGACATTCCTATTCCCTGTTCATGTGAAATAATTGTTTTTACACTGGCGCCCAACGTGGGGCTCGAACCCGCTGCCGATTGAGACTACAGTGTCATGGTGTAAATTGTATGAAAAAGTTGAATGGAATAGAATTATTTTATTTGCCAGACTACTCTTAAACAGTACAGGGTGTTGAGGTACAGCAGTACAGTATTTAGTCGGTGAACGACATGCAAAAATTATACAGGACTAAGATAATTATCACATAGGGTACAATGTCTTAACCAATTCCTTCCTCCCTCCTTGCTCCTTGGCTTCACTCTGGACTCTAATCTTAACTGGAAGTGCCATGTAGACAAACTATGTGATAGATTGAGTAGTGCAGTCTTTGCTTTGCGTAAGCTAAAACCATTAATATCCGACGATGCCATGAAGCAGGTTTATTTTGCTCATTTCCATTCGCTGATGTCGTACGGTTCGCTCATTTGGGGAAACTCAACGGACGCCAACAGAGTGCTACTATTGCAGAAACGTGCCGTACGTGCTCTGATTGGGGCAAAATCGAGGACTTCGTGCAGAAGCTACTTCCCAGTGCACGGTATTATGACGCACTACTCACTCTATGTATTCGAAATTATAATGTTCGTAAGGAACAATCTTTCTTCTTTCGATACCGTAAATGCGATTGGCAAAACACTCCGCCGCACTGGTCGTTTGAGAACAGTTCCCCGTCGCATGGCACTTGCAGGCAAGAACCCGCGTGTCATTGGGCCTACCTACTACGAGCGAATGCCCGCTGATCTTAGACAGGAACCATCTGACGAAGCATTTAGACGCCGCCTTAAATACCTTTTTCTCAAACATGCAATGAAATATTGTAGTTGTGTTCTTCATAATGGGCTTCGAAGTGTCACGTTTCGGGCGCAGCGAGACGAGAGACCCATAATGGCATTTCATACAAAATTGGAGTCTGATGGTCTTTTTTAATTTCCATTCCACAATTTGTGGCACAGGATCAAGGCGTTCAGCCATGAAAATTAAAGTCTGATTTCTTGGAGTTTTTTTAATTTATTTCATTGCATGTTTGAGAAAAGCACTATACATACCTCGGCGTGAAAAGGGGTTGCCAGCCTCTGTAGTAATGTACTATTATTGGAAAATCCATTACACTCAGTTAAAGAGTATTATGAGTCTTGACTTGACATGTTAAATTATTATTATTACCTATTTAAATTTGTTTGAATATGATTCGACATTAAATGTATGTGTAAAGAATGACGATACCTATAGGTTGATATATTTGTATTATTATGCCTTTGGTTTGTTTTTTATATTTCCTTGTTATTATGTTCTTACATTTGTTGACATTGTCTTAATTTTATATCTTAATTATTCTCTGTTTTTGACGATCGTGATAAAAATTCTTATTTTTTTGACATGTATGCAAATCTGTAATGTAATTTTATCATGAAACAGTCGGTGTGACTACGGATCGGTTGGGGAAACAAATAATCTAATCTAATTTGATCTGATAATTTAAAAAAATATTGAATAATTATGTCAATGTATTTCAACAGCACAAAAAAAGAACAACTATTAAAACCTATTGTCGTACTATTAAAGTGAAAAAAATCTTTAATACTATAACGAGTTTCATAATAGGATCACACGAGTGTTTTAAAACCTAATTATGTACAGTTGCATCACTACTTATAGTCATCTCAGTACTTATGATATGTTGTGTAGGTGTAAATACACGCATATATCATAAGTACTCTAGATGATTGACATATATTATAAAAAATCGCTCTAACAAGATTTTTCCCTACCTTCACTATTTTAGAAATCTCCGTGCGTTGCTTTCTACCTGCCAGGTAAGTGCTGAACCATTCAAGTGCTGAACCCCTGATGCCATAGTTTTCCAATTCCCTTAATAGTACCTATATTGTGAGTTGTACGAAATGGCGCATCGTATTTGTGCAACTGCAACGCGAATTGTAATTGCGAAGTTTGAATTTCGGTGTGGCGTCCTTTCTCCGGAGACGAGTACGAGAAAAATGTTCGAAGGTGCAATAATAACGCATTATGACGCACTACTCACAATACTTATTTGACTGTTTGTTATTTGTAAGAAACAATATTTCCCAGTTTGTACGTGTTGATTTGCCGGGGAAACAACTCCGTTCTACTGGGCGCTTGAGAACGGTTCCTCGTCGCATGGCGCTTTCAACAAAAAACCCCCGCGTCATCGGACCCACTTATTATGAACACTTACCGGCCAATCTAAGGAATGAACCATATGACGAAACATTCCGGCGCAAACTGAGAAATCTTTTGTTGGAAAACCCTCTGTAACCCGTTAACGAGTACATGGAAATGACTTTTTAATTGTGTATTTTATTTTTCTAAAATTGACATTTATTTTTATCAATGTTACGAACTATTATTATTACTTATTCCTGTTTTTAAACGTGACAATCATTATGAAATATGTAGTTTTGACATATAAATAGTTTAGAAAATATTATGTTATTGTGTGTAATGAATGACGATCCTTTTCGGGAGATGGAATAATATAATATTTTGTATTTAACAGTCAACTGACTCATTAAGTCTTTATTATTAAATTTGACGAACATGGTAGAAATTCTTGTAATCTTGACATGTATGCAAAGGACCCCGCAGCAAACATAGGGAAAAAGTGGTTTCAGTCAAATCTCACGAAATTTTAGTATGATGTTGATTCAAATCTCCTGATTATTTATAAAATGGTGAAGTATCGTATTTTTTATATATTGTAAGTAATAAAATATTTCGTAATGAAGAAGCATTATTATTTTTGTAAGTCGAACCAAATCTACCTCAGCTAACCATCTGGTACTCATGCCATTGGGACGAATCAATAGTACACTCAATATCAGTCAATATATATACCTGTTGTTTAATTTTTTTTACTGAGACTGAGACTTGACTCCACAGTCAAACTATAAACATAGTTTTGTGGAGCGATTGTGTAAAGCAAATGTATCTTTTTGCGATAATAAATGATTGAATAATAAATAAAAATAATACACGCGTTTAAACAGGCGGACATAACTGACAGTTGGTGACTGCATGAAGTCAAAACGTCAGTAAATGTCAGTGTGTATCATTCCAATACATCGAGTTTAGAAAACACGTCGCTTAAATAGAAAAAATATACTTGATTATTTCTGAAAGTATACTTCTGAGAGAGTTGTGTCCTTATAAAAAAATAATCAGGAGATTTGAATCAACATCATACTAAAATTTCGTGAGATTTGACTGAAACCACTTTTTCCCTATGTTTGCTGCGGGGTCCAAATATATTGTAATTTTTATCGTGTAATAAATAAATCTAATCTAATCTAATCGATATAGGTAGGTAGGTAGGTTATATAGGTGGTATAATTCAATCAGGTTTTTCATGAAGGTAAGTATTATGACATGTTAGGAGTGAAACATCTTGTGTATTCCGCTTTTTACTGTATGAGTTGTTACCACACTCGCGTGTGATACGTTATTACTGCGCTTGAGTGAACCTGCATTAACAAAACCTTTTCGTGGCAAGTTTACGGCGTGTCTTCAATTACTCGGTAACTACCGTGGGGTCAAGGTGAAGAGTTGCCGAGCAACAGGCTGCCAACAAACCGACTTTTAAATTAATAATGCTGCATAATTATGCTCTGCCATTAAGATGATATAACCCAACCACCGAGTAAGATAGTAATTGGTAAACCTTTTCTCTCTTGAGCATAAATTTAATAGCCCCCAAGCTAGGAACAAGTAGGAACGGATCCATGCAGATAAGAATGATGTGGTTTAGAGGCATTCGCATTTTTTTTACAAAGGAAACTAATTAGTACATTAGTTAGAACATATCCCGGATGTACTTATAAACATTAACTTACTAACAAAGTAACAAACACATCCACGTTACAGTTCTTTGTACGTTAACAAAGAAACCGCAAGGGGTTTGAATAAATTTAACGACCAAAGAGCGAGTTCGCTTATAATTGTGATAAATTTGAGCTTTTCACAGAAAGCTCTTTTGTGCGCTTTAGTTTAGTCATAAATATTGAGGTCTAGGTATTAATTTAAGCCCTCACTAGGTGAATATACCATACTTACCAAACCTCTATAAATTACTCGAGCCCTCAATAAATCATTTGGTACAGATATATTATTATAACTATTAACTGTAACAGGTTTTCTTTAGATTAAATATACTGAATAACGCGTGCGGGAATAGATTTAATTTAGTAGGTATTGAAAATATTGTGAGGCAAACTGCTTAAAGTAACTGGTCATTATTTCGCCGTTTTTTAGGGTTCCGTACCCAAAGAGTAAAAACCGGCCAAGAGCGTGTCGGGCCACGCTCAGTGTAGGGTTCCGTAGTTTTTGTAATTTTTTCAAAAACTATTCAACCTATCAAGTTCAAAATAATTTTCCTAGAAAGTTTTTATAAAGTTCTACTTTTGAGATTTTTTTCATATTTTTAAAACTTATGGTTCAAAAGTTAGAGGGGGGGTGACACATTTTATTTTACTTCTGGAGCGATTATCTCCGATAATATTAACATTATCAAAAAATGTTTTTAGCAAACCCCTATTCATTTTTAAATACCTATCCAACAATATATCACACGTTAGGGTTGAAATGAAAAAAAAAAACACTCCCCACGTTACGTATAGGGGACCTCCCCTACCCTGATAAAATAAAATAAATCACTTTTTAATATACCACTTTGTCGGCGTAATTGATATACATATAAGTACCAAATTTCAGCTTTCTAGTGCTAACGGTTACTGACATTATCCGCGGACGGACGGACAGACAAAGCGAAACTATAAGGGTTCCTAGTCGACTACGGACACGGACAAGATAAGAGATACGCCTACGAATTGATGATACCTTAGTAAGTTCTGACCATGAAGTAGCGGATCATTATGAGCGGTTCTTTTCTAACGTACCCGTTGAGACCACGAAGTCTTTAAACTCATCACCAGATATCGCTGAATCGTTATTGAAAGCAAATGTAACGGAATGTACAGAAATCTTTAGTTACTCACGTGACGCCACCTGTTCTTATAAAAGCGTTTAAATTGTTGAACTTGAAGATGACTGAAGATTTTTGGGGCCTTTCAGTCAAAGTATTACATTCCATTGTAGAATCAATTGCACCTTTCTTAGCTGATATTTTCAATAAATGTATTGATACTGGAGTATTTCCTGACCTAATGAAACACGGTAAAATTATCCCGTTGTTTAAATCAGGAACGAAAACTGACCCTACCAACTTCAGGCCAATATCAATACTACCGGCACTAAGCAAAGTTTTTGAGAAGCTTATTCTTCATCAGCTTATGTCCCACTTTAGTCGCAATAAACTGCTCAATACCAATCAGTTCGGATTCACTAGGGGCCGCTCTACCACTGATGCCGGTGTGGTTCTAATTAAACATATTTTTGATGCCTGGGAAGAGGCTCAAGATGCTATTGGAGTGTTCTGTGATTTATCAAAGACATTTGATTGCGTTGATCACGAGAATTTAATCAGAAAGTTGAGACATTAAGGGATTAAAAACGGTGCTCTTGATCTTGTTTCATCGTATCTCTCGGAGAGAACACAACGAGTAGTCATCAATAGGACCCAATCAGCAGGGACAACTGTTGTTCTTGGTGTTCCTCAAGGCTCGATTCTAGGTCCATTTCTGTTTCTGATTTACATCAATGACCTACCAAATGTGTTGCAAGAAAAACATGATATAGTGTTATTCGCAGACGACACGTCGCTTATCTTTAAGGTAGACAGGAAAGAGAAAAGCTTCGATGATATTAATGATGCGCTCAACACTGTTGTGAAATGGTTTACAGCAAATAATTTACTGCTAAATTCCAAGAAAACAAAGTGTATCAGATTCACTTTACCTAATGTCAAGGAGGTAAACAATACCAAGATCACATTAAGGGGCGAGGAACTGGAATTTGAAGATATAACAGTGTTTTTAGGTATCACCTTGGACTCAAAACTGCAACGGCATGCGCAGATCGCCGCCCTAGCCGGAAAACTTAGTTCGGCAGCCTATGCAGTAAGAAGCATAAGACAGTTAACAAACGTTGAGACGGCCAGGCTGGTGTACTACAGTTACTTCCACAGTGTTATGTGCTACGGAATCCTGTTGTGGGGGAAAGCGGCTGATATCCAGACCATATTCGTGCTACAGAAACGAGCTGTACGCTCCATATACGAACTAAAAGCTCGAGATTCTCTCAGGGACAAATTTAAGGAGGCAAACATTCTTACTGTAGCATGCCAATACATTCTTGAGAATATCATGTATGTGCGGAAAAACCTTCATGAGTTCAAACTCAACAGTGATTTCCACGACTACGACTACAGAAGTAAAAACAAGATCGCAGTGAAGGCCAGTCGTCTCCGCAAGGTTAGCACGTCGTTCGTGGGGAACTGCATACGTTTTTACAATAAAATACCCACTGAAATTGTTAATTTACCGTACAGTAAATTTAAGTCTCATGTTAAGAGTAATTTGCTAAGCAAGGCGTATTATACTGTCAACGATTTCTTAAACGACAAAAATGCCTTTAAGCCAGTAGTAGTTTGATTCTATTAGGAATATACCTAAATACATGTAATAATTATAAGTAAGTACCTACCTGAAATAACTGTTCCGTTTTATGTAAGAAGAGAGCACGTAATGCTGTTTCTCGCCGAACAAGTCGCTTAATTTTTGCTATTATCAATGTCCGGTGGCTTGAATATGTCATGCTCGCTTAAAGGGCTTTGCTTACGGTGGCGTCGTTGATCGGGTCGCCACCTTCCCTAACATATGGTTGAGGGAGGCGATGGCTGAGATATGCGTCATACTCGTGATCGGGTGCTGTTTGTGGAGTCCGGACTGTTCATGCTTGCAAGGGCCTAGTTAACTACTTAAATACTAGTGTTATTATTATTATTATCGTATTGACGAGAGACATCATTCTGATCTTGACACGTTTTATTATTATTGACCCTGTACATCTCTGACAATCTAACATTAATGTTCCTTTTTTGTTTTGACGCTTAGAGACCGTATACATCTCTTAGAATATTAGAATAATTATTAATTGTATTTGGACGCTCAGAGACCTTATACATCTCTGGAATACTGAATTAATATCATTAACTTCTGTTAATGCTGATACAGATCTTATATCGAATGTAATGGTCATATTTTGCAATTTTGTTTTGTTTACATTAACTTAGTGACATTTCGTTTGTTAACCTTTTATATATAATTTTAAATTATTATTGTGTAAGATTATTATTATTTTATTGTAAATTACCGTTTGACATGTAAAAGTGCCCTTGTGTATTTGCAGAATAAATAATTGATTTGATTTGATTTGATTAAAAACGGGACCCTATTACTAAGACTTCGCTGTCTGTCCGTCCGTCTTTCCGTCCGTCTGTCCGTCCGTCCGTCTGTCTGTCACCAGGCTGTATCTCATGAACCACGATAGCTAGGCAGTTGAAATTTTCACAGATGATGTATTTATTTCTATTGCTGCCATAACAACAAATACTAAAATCAAAATAAAATAAATATTTAAGGGGGGCTCCCATACAACAAACGTGATTTTTTTTGCCGTTTTCATAGATAATGTTACGGAACCCCCCGTGCGCGAGTCCAACTCGCACTTGCCCGGGTTTTTTTTTAATCAGTACAGTTTCTGAAGTCCTAAAGGACATTCGACAGTCGATAGGTCGAACATATTTTTTCGGATTTCATTGCCAGCCGAGTTGTCAAAGAATTTGATATTTGAAAATTATGAAATAAGTATCCTATTCTGTTCCGATTTCCGATATCATTATCAATGTCGAAATTGAGTTGAAGCGATAAAGTTGTTGGTAAGCTAATTATATTTGAAATTCATTAATCCGATTGGGGGTGGGATCCTTTTATCCCGGCAAAACATGTTTCCCAAGCAGATTATTTTTATAAATGTTTAATTTCGGGGATTAGGTTAGGTTTTTATAACAAGCGTGAAAACTGTGTAAATGTTGGGAATTGAAACATTTACGAAATTATTCAGATTTAAGAAAATAATATAGACCAAGCGTAGAAACCCATTAGTTTGGTATGCAGCATGACATTTGGAACTAGCTTTACCCACAGCCTCAACTGGTAGTCCAGACCCCCTAGCACACTAAGTTTTATGTCGGACATAAAGCATTCGTCCCTTTCTGGCAAATATGCGAGTGCGCGAGGGACGAATGCTTTATCTCCGACATAAAACTTAGTGTGCTAGGGGGTCAGGTATACCTACCTTATACTTTCCGATTATACACAGTTCGAGCTTGTACACCCAAACCGATCAAATTATACCTAAGTACTCTGAATACATACTGAGAATGTTATGGCATTAACTTGATGAACGCTTGTTTTTAGGGTTCCGTAGCCAAATGGCAAAAAACGGAACCCTTATGGATTCGTCATGTCTGTCTGTCTGTCTGTCTGTCCGTCCGTATGTCACAGCAACTTTTTTTCGAACTATGAGAACTATACTGTTGAAACTTGGTAAAATAATAATAATAATAATAAATTAAATAATTAAATCAATTTTATTTTCTCAAACATGTAATGAAATATTGACGTTCTTTATAATGGGCTTCGAATTGTTAAGTGTCACGGGCGCAGGGAGACGAGTGATCCGTAATGGCATTTCATACAAAATTGGAGGCCTGCAAGATGGTCTCATAGCTATATCTACTCGGCCGGCATCCCCTTACTTCCCGGCCTCTGTTATTGTCGTGACATCGTTGCGATCAAGAAACAACATCCGTTGTAAAGAAATAGTGGACATTGTACTTTGGAACAGAAAGCAAGTTTTGAATAAATTCGCAACAAAACGTCATCTGCCAGGAGCCCGATTTGGTCAGTACCTAACTTCGATATTGCCCACCCCAGCGTATGTGGCGAGTTAAATACCGATTGGGATTTTTATTGTGTTCGCCTCAGGGCTGTGCTGCGTTTTATAGGTATTGGATATTTAGTTGCCCTCGTTCGTATGTTCAGTTATCTACGTCCGAACCAATTCAATTAATGCAGTCCGCATAAACTTATAGGTCTACTCTACTACATGCTCAAAAAATTTGTCACAACTACTTGCTATAGTTAGAATGAAAGACGTGCCTATTGATGCTATCTCATTCCAACTATACCAAGTTGCAGTAATCTAGCATGCCTAAATATCTTGATCCAAGTGATGTCAACTTGTTCTTTGTCGTAGGGATCTCGACGCTGTCAGGATGCGGGTCCCCGGAGCAGTTCGAGCGTCTGCCGGAGCTGCCGGCGGCGGAGGAGCGGCGGCTGCGGCGCGCGGCGCAGGTGCTGCAGCAGCGGCTCGTGCTGCGCCAGTGGCTGGCCACGCACAGGCTGCAGCACGCCTACACCAAGTATGTACCACGTTGTATATTTCTAATTTCTCTTCTCTAATTTCAGGAAGTAAGTAGAATAGGGATGATGACTAAGATTTTTTTATGATGTCATTCGAACCAGTTTTTGGAGCGGAACAAATGTTTGTATGGGAGCAACTACAATTAAAGAACATAAATACCTACTGTATAAATACCCAAAAAATTGAGACAAGAGATTGACGTCGCTGGCTGCCGCGCAAAACGCTTCATACTGATAGACACACAAGTATGACGTCACAATTGTACAAAGTAGTTGGATGGTATGGAAAATCCGGTAAATTGTTGTTTCGGTCGCGAAATACTGCGTTTAAGTACATAGTTGTCATACAATTTTGTTTCTATAAAAGCGGAAGAATTCTATTGGCAGCTTTAAATTTACTATTGGACAATAAAATAAAATGCATAATTTTTCTAAACTTTCAAGGTTCATATCTTTTTATTATGATTTTAATTATAATTTATACTTTATTACGATAATTTGATGGTTTACTAACCATTTAGCATCACTACGTTATCAATTTGAACATGAGGCATCATGCCTATGGATGAAGCTTGAAAATCGTGCGACTCGACATCGTGTGATGCTGCAGGGGGGGCTAACTTTAGTATGCACTAGAGCATATAGAACACTATTTTATGCAACCTATTCAAATCATACAGACGAACTTTACGAGCATGAGAAGTGATGGCATCACGTTTAATATAGGCTCTTTTTACTAATTGCTATACCTATTGCATATGTAAGTAGGTACAGCGTGTTACTTCTATCTAGATCCCATCATTATCTGACTAAAAACACCGAGCCAGCACAATAGGGAATATGCATGTGATTTAGAAATGGACAAAAAAAATCACGTGTAATCTATATTGCTTAATAAATATACACACATGATTATTTTTTCAAATTATCATGTTTCTATTGATAAAATAAATTGTTTAAAAGTACTATTTTTCAAATTCCCTCGCAAATTTTTAAAACGCAACGCTATTGGCGGAGCGAAACGTGACGTCACCGTGCAGGTCGTTAGTATGATTATTGAAAGTTATTCGCATTGTTTGGCCGCTGTTTATGATAAATAATCAGTGTTTTTTGGTAATTATTAAGTGAAAAAAGACTCGCCACAATGTCTGAAGGCGGTTTTGTCAAGGCACAGTCGGATAATCTGCCTAAAATTGATGTGTTCATGATGACTAAATTTAATACATACTTCGCAAATATTTGTGACTTTACGTCCGCTGAACTAAGAGGAGTAAAAGCTGCAAGGTAAATAAGTTACAGATATTCAATAAATTTTCATATTCCTTGTTTTTATACTCGTGAGATTGGTCAATTAAATAATTATAACCTATTTTGGCGATTCAAATAGCTACTTTTAAACTACTTCAAATAGGTGTCTTTGTTAAATAAGTGGAATAAAAAACTAGTAGATATTTATCCATACTATATACTATTTTACTATACTATAACTTTATATATTATATATACTAACTTCTGCCCGCGACTCCGTCCGCGTGGAACTCATTTATATCGTAGCTCCATACAAACTTTCACCCCCACTTCATCCCTTTGGGGGATATGGGGGGAGCTACGATATAAACGAGTTCCACGCGGACGGAGTCGCGGGCAGAAGCTAGTTATATTATATATTTTATATATACTTACTTAATAATAAATTATAAATGCGAAAGTGTGTCTGTCTGTCTGTTTGTTACCTCTTCACGCTTAAACTGCTGAACCGATTTGGATGAAATTTGGTATAGAGATAGTATAGACGAGTTCCACGCGGACGGAGTCGCGGGCAGAAGCTAGTATTATATAATCAAAGATATGTAGGTACCTATTAGGAATGTTAAATGTTGAGAACATCTTTATGAACTTTAACAAACTAGGTTGTTTTCGTCAAGGCTTATAAATAAAACAAATTTGTGTAGGTCACTCAGTAAAAAGGATTAAATTCTTTTAACTTTCTTCGATCAACAGTGCAAACAAAGAAACTTAGCTAAAACGTTTCTTGATCAAAATCAACACTCGTAGTCAGCTGTTGATCAACAAAAATCATAATATTTGTAACATTAATAACTAAAAAAATTGGGAATCAGAATAGTTTTATGAATAAGTATATAATACAATTTTGAGGTTAGGTTATTGTTTACCTATATTGTTCGCGAGTCGTAATAAAAAAGATTTTAGGTACATACATATTTAATACTCACGTCGAAATGATCTTCACAACAATATAAACTACTCAAGCACGATACATTATCTCTCCTCATCGCCTTACACCACTTTATCCTTATATTTGCACCTTTGGGCATATGAAAATATTTGCAGTTTTAATGTGATTTTCACACATAGGGACAATACAATATTTATAATAAGCTTTTGTGTGCTCTTCCATTACAATAAGTTGATCTTATAAGCTTTAATCACTCACATTTATTAAAAGTGTGAATCACTTTGTTGTTAATTTGTTTAAGAACCGCCGTGCACTAAGCTGCACGGTGACGTCACAAATGAGCGCGCCAAAATGGTGGCGTTTTGATCGTCCGAAAATGATAGTAATTTTAATTATTTTTTTTTAGCTTATTTAGTAATATTGTGAAAGTGTTATATTTTTTTCCGGTTATATAATTACTTATAGAATAGATAAAAAAAATAAAAAAATGTCATGAATATTCCCTATTCCGCCGCCAGACTTGACTGTTTCTAGAATACATTTTTATGTAAATGAAGTTAAACCTGCCTACTCCAACAGAATTAGGCACCCAGTGAATCAATACATCACTATAGTAACAATGTATATTCAGGCGAATATTCTGATGCATGTCGTGCTGGATGCCCGGGATGACGGGACACGATTCAATTTGCGGGCGGAAACGGCGGAAATAGCCGAGCGAAGGCAGCACTCTCAAAATTAGTGTAGGCATCTACATCTGATTTTGGGACCCTTTTATGGTTCCGTGCACCCGTGTTTACTGAACCGTGTTAATATCTGCCGATACATACATTACGAAATATTTTGGTACGGATACCTCCGCTGGCAACAGCACAGAGGAACCATAGTAGCTAATACATACTTTATATTTTTTATCAATTATTCAACTTACGGCAAAACTTATCGGATTCTTCATCCTTTTTCCTGTAGTTAATATCATAAGGTAAACGTCGTGGTCCTCGATGTTGCACTAGAGTTGCACAACAAGGAACTGAAAACTTGTATGGAAAAAAATACAATTTTAGAAATAATTTATATTTAGTACCTGTTTTTTTCTATGTAACTGATCTATACTATCAGTTAAATAGTTACATAGCGACAAAATCCAACAAAATTTCAGACATCAAAAAAATTATAACTTCTAGAAATCTTCTGAAAAGTCAGAAAAAATATTAAATAATATTTTTATCTTAATTTTGGTTCATTTACATTTGCTCTATAATATTAAAGATAAATTATACAAAAAAAGACAGTGCATGCTACATTTAAATCTATATAAATACTTCCAGGTGGAAAATTTGTTGGAATCTTCAATAAAGCATCTTAGAAGAACGTTTAAATTAAATAAACAAAAAAACTCCATTATAAATTTATGTTTTTCAAATTCTTATTTTTCTTGGAGTATTAAGTCTGGTCACAATTCCACTGTAGAATATTGACGATGTTCTCTCTTCCGCTTACGAACAACCTTAGATAAAAGAGCGACGCAAAAGTTTGCCGCTCAATACATGGACAATTTAAGCCCCTGTGGAACTCTGCCAACCGATCGTTCAATAATTTATATCCAAAGTTAAAACAAGTAAAGTTTGAAAATCAAAACACTGATAAAGAATGGCGCTCGCAGAATCCCGGCGAACTCTTAATCATCATCATTACTATGCAAAATACTCGTGTGTCGCCATGAATGTAATCCCATAGGTCGAGTTGGACGCCGGGTTCAAATCCGGGTCGTATTTAAAAATTGAATCGCCACGCTAACTGGCCCGAGGCCTCCGAGGAGGCTATTAAACGTAAATAGGAGGATAGCCGGTGAAGCGAGAACCTGGACCTTAGCTCTCGTTCCGTAACATGACACAAATAATAATAATTTATTGATAAATCATAGTGTACATCAGGTTTACTATAGACTAGGAGCTTACTATTAGAGGCAAATAACACGTGCCTGAGCTAGGATACCCTGTGTTTCAGGCAAAAAATAACGGAGAGAACTTCATTAGTGATCATTTATAGTTCCTGTATCGTGTAATATAGGTACTTCCATTATTGATTTGTTATCTACTTTTATTGACAGTTGTCGAATAGTTCAAATACATCTCTCGCTCCCACGGCTAACACAAGACGGCGCGCGAGCTCTCTCGATTTTTCTCGCACTGTCCTTCTCGCTCTCTTATGGGAAAACTTAGAAAGATACGTGTAGTGCGAGAAAAATCGAGAGAGCTCGCGCGGTTTAGCGATAGCCGTGCTGAACAGATTATAGGATATTGATAGGCCTCTTCTTTCGATTTCATTTTAGGTTTCCGTTCCAAAAAGGTAAAAAGGAAACCTTATGGTGCGGTTTTGTCCGCCCGTCTGTCACAAGTCACAACGTTAAATATCTCAGGAACTACTAATGCTATCTTTTGAAATTTGGAATAGTTATAAACAAGGCTAATATTATGTCAAAAACTGAAAATGAAATGTTTTAACATATACCTATATATACTTAAATTATTATTTTCTATGAAAATTTACAAATGTGGTGGGAGTGACAAAATTCAAAGCAAGATATTATATCACTTTGGGGTATAATTTCATCAGTGGTTATGTAATAAATTATTTAAAAAAATACCGTTTCTCTTCTTTATCTCCGAGGAGTCCGAAATTTACCGAGCTAAAATTAAGACCCGCTGAAAAACTGAAAAAACCAACATACATTTTGACGACCGCTTTAGCCTAGTTGTTAGTGACCCTGCCTACGAAGCAAGAGGTCCTGGGTTCGAATCCCGGTAAGGGCATTTATTTGTGTGATGAGCACGAATATTTGTTCCTGAGTCATGGATGTTTTCTATGTATTTAAGTATTTATTTATCTATATAAGTATGATTATCGTCGTCTAGTACCCATAGTACAAGCTTTGCTTAGTTTGGGACTAGGTCGATTTGTGTAAGATTGTCCACTAATATTTATTTATTATTTATTCATACAGTTAGTACGGAACCCTCGGTGCCGTGAGTCAGCCTCGCACTTGACCGGTTTTTTTAATATAACTACTTTGTATGTATGTACTTCATATTTCTACCTTGCTTACCATAAAATAGTATATCTACATAAGAAATTGGTTTACATAAAGTTTGATTTGTTTTTAACTAATTTACGTTTAAGTACAGATTTTTTTCTGTATTAAAAAATCAAATGAATTTACACTACATAGTTACGTAGGATAATTCATTAAGTCACTTCATTTGCCGTAAGTTGCGGCTTAGACCGCTACTAACTATTACTAAAACGAGGTCGCTACGTCTAGTGGTCTAGTCTTATTCGTTAATGAAACTTAGACAGGCAAACCCGGGCTTTATAAACTGTTATCTAACTCGTCAACTCGCCTGTGAGTTTGGCTCTAGTATAATTTGACCCTTAGATCCGAAGAACTATTCCTAACCGGAGGTCAGAGTTTTACTGGTCCGCCGCAATCGCTGCAGTCGGTAAGGGTGATGGTACTTCCACTTGTCCAAGATCTTTGTCCAATGTGCATTGCGTCTCACTCACTCTTCAAGCAAAATGTTTAACCCAAAGCTTTGTGAATCGCCGTCGTCGTAAATCTGCCACCCTCCAGTATTACCGCAAAAAAGCAGTTTGAGAACTAAAGGTATTAGGACTTTAACTTTCATACCTAATGACATTTACGTTGGTGTTTCGCATTGGTTTCTGTGTGTTAGATTTGGTGTATCTGTAAAGGTATAAAAAGTTAACTTTCATACCTAATCTAATTCTAATAGTGGCTAAACTTGGCTCTGTGATCGCCGAAAAAAACCGATCGACAAATAACTTGCGTATACAAAGTCTATTCCATCGAACGTGCTCACAAAATTTCACGAGAAACGGTTGGAAATGCGACCTATAGAGGAGTACAGCCGGACACAAGAAAGCATTTTTACCCAAGCTGAAGCGGAGAACTTCGCTCCCTCGTTCAATAATGAATGACATTTACTTTGGATGTGTTGCACTTGATTCTGTGTGTTAGATTTGGTGTTTCTGCATTTATAGTAACGGTTAAAGCTACAGTATCTCAATTAAATATTGAGATATCAACCAGGTATATTTTATAGCTGGATTTCTATGTGATTATTTACTATTTATGTGAATTCGTTGTCGTGTGAGGGTTCACCCGTCAGCCCCCGGACCCCTGTAAAGAAGCAATCCGCTACATTGCCTTTACGACCTCTCTTCTCGTATTCATTGGGTTTCTCCCTTCTTTAATATTATTCTCGTATTGCTTCCACTTGCTAATGGCTGTTTACTTTAAGTTTTTTAATCAAGTTAATTTTGTTTGCTAGGAGTAAATTCCTTTTTATAATCAAGTTCCTAAGGTTCTTCGGCTTCTTGAAAAGCTTGAACATTTTCACTTGTTTAAGCGAATGCCTGGCAGAATCAACCGTCAGACGGGGCGATTAATGCCTGTGTCGCGGCGACTCGCGCTGCTCGACAGAAGCCCGCGCGTAATAGGCCCGTCGTACGAGCGCCTACACCCACAATTAAAACTGGCCAAGTGCGTGTCGGGCCACGCGCAGTGTAGGGTTCCGTATTTGCCTGTCTATCTTAGTTATATCGACGTGCGGTGCGGTTGCGTCGGCCGATATTTGTACGAAAATTGGCCTTTCCAACTTACGCCTACTTGTCCGTGATAGTTTTCCTTTTAATTTAATGATATGTACTACTACCACGATTTTTTTCACACCCTCGGAGCCATTTAGCCGGCAGGGGGGGACACACACGACTCGAACAAAAATTAATGCTTTAAAGCCCAATATCTCGCAAACTAATCAATGGTTTTAGGAAACCCATAATATTTTTGAACGAGCTATCCAACGAGATCAAACACCACCACTTTTTCAAGTTTTTATTGTACTGTTTTGTCAGCGTGATTGATTTATATATCCATGCCGAATTACAGTTTTCTAGTAGTAATGGTTACTGAGCTAAGCTGAGGACGGACGGACGGACAGACGGGACATGGCGAAACTATAAGGGTTCCTTGTTGACTACGGAACCCTACATTTTGCGCGAAATTCCCCCTTTCCTTGAATAAACTTGTATAAACTACAATAATTTGAGAAAAACGGTTTTCCCAAAGTATGACGTCTCTCAGGAGGTTAAAGGAACGACCGTACCGAATGTACTACCGTTACTTACTGACCACTACTGACTATACATCGAAATTCGAAACTGTATGATCTTTGGTAGATGCGGTAAGTTAATCGCTTTTTTATGTCGCTACACTCGCTACGTTATTGAGATATCTGCTCATAAAGATAAGGTAGTGTAAAGTTACTACTTACTGGATCTCGTTAATAGGATATTAAAGTTTAATTTATAAATGAGCAAAGTTCTGGTGTTGGTCGTTTAAAGGCTATCTCGTTACGCGGGCTTTATAAGTAGGTTTGGATAACGGATTTTTAGCAACAGTATTAATATTTAAATTCAAATTGAGACGAGATCGCCAAATTACACAGAGCTCCATTGCAAAAACACCAAGTTATAATCGTTAAAAAAAATTATGAGCCCGTCATTGTGTAGGTAATCGAGCTAAAAATGCGAGTATGGCGAGGTCGAACTGTTATCAAAATAAATGAACAATTTCGCAGTATATATCAGATACACATAATTATGTATGTTTCACACATTTTAGCTCTTTCGACGGCAATTAACACTTAATAGAAGATGCGGTGTTACTCCTAATATATACTGCCTGTATTCCTATTAGCGACACATGATAGATTTAAGATTACGCCTACCGCGCCAACTCTAAACATATGTACCTATACGATTTTGGGCTTTATTTCGCTGTCATAAGTTCCGATTTACATATTTATACACTGCAGAACTCAGGATTTGTTTGTGTTGCGAAACACGGCCACTAATGAAATGTCGGCGCGGCATCACCGGTATCAATATCAATACCGTTACCCCGGCAACTGCAGCCGCGAACTGGGTCATACTCGGGCAAAGGCATTGCGCTGTCCTGCCTGCCACGTCCGATTGCGAATTTACTCACATGCCGACTTTGACGACCGGTTAGCCTATACTAGTACTCCAGGCAAAATACGGTTTTGAAAAACATTAATTTATAATAGCGTTTTTTTTTGTTGATTTCATTTGAAAATTCTAAGATGATTTAGTCAAGAATCCGATAAACTTTCCACCCGGAAGTAATTATGTAGATTTAAATGAAGCATGCATTATCTTTTTTTGTACGATTTATCTTGAATATTATAGAGCAAATGTAAATGAACCAAAATAAAGACAGAAACATTTATTAATATTTTTACTGACTTTTTAGAAGTCAGTTAACTTATCATTTTTTCGATGTCTGAAATTTTGTCGGATTTTGTCGCTGGGTAACTAAGTAATTGATAATATATCTGTTATACATAAAAAGTAAGCTATTATAAATTATTTCCAAAATTGTCATTTTTTCCATACAAGTTGTCAGTTCATTGCCTGGACTATAGTGGGTAGTGACGCTGCCTACGAAGCTGAAGGTCCTGGGTTCGAATCCCGGTAAGGGCAAATATTTGTGTGATGAGCATGAATATTTGTTTTTGAGTCATGTATGTTTTCTATGTATTTAAGTATCAATATCTATTATATATATCGTCGTCTAGTACCCATAACACAAGCCTTACTGAGCTTACTATGGGTCTAGGTCGATTTGTGTAAGATTGTCCCGTTATATTTGTTTATTTATGCTGGAGTGATGTCCTTGCGTTACCTTGAGACGCAACTACGTACCGATAATGTATGTATTATCCTTGTAATCAGCGACAGAAAAAACCATAGCATGTGAGCTCCTTACATATTTCTACCCAAACACGTGCCTAAAACCAGGTATGTTCGAAATAAACGGCTGCCTGGCATCGTTTGACACCCCACCCCCATCCCCTCATATGGGCAATTCCACCCATTCTGTGGGGCCATTTTGCGGCGCTACTTTGACTTCTCTGGTATATTCGTTCACTGCTTGTAAACATTAACACATTTCCGAAAATAAAGCTACACGTTGCATTTACTGTGACGTTACTGAAAACCGTTAGTAGTTACGTTCGTCGGCGAACAGAGGCTCTAGTATAAGTTTTACCAAAACAAAACGTTACGACCGCGTTCGCGTTTAGCTGTCAAATTCCATACAAATAAACGCAAACGCAATCGTAAAGTTTTGTTTCGGTAAAACTTATACTAGAACCTCAGACAATAAACGCGGCGGGGGACTAATTCTGACGATAATATGTAGCGATGACTGATTTAGAATATAATAGAATAGAATATAAATTTATTCGGATAACACATCATTACACATACATTCACATAATGCACCTTAAGAACTAACAAATAGGGATGTGCTACCGAAAAGGTCTCCACTCAGCAATGCAGTTGACACAGCAGTGCCAACGGCGCTGGTTTTCTGTGGATCCAGTGAGGATTTGCATCTACTAAACAAATCCCATAACTACATACCTATTTGCATATAACACGAAAAGATATTCGGTGTAAATTTCATGGAAGCTAATACCGACGACGGAACAGGATACGATTCGTTTTGTTTGCAACGTCACTCACGGTATAATGAAAGTTCGGAGCATCGCTTCCATCAATAACGTTACCTGCGGCGAAATATGTAGGTCAGCGCAGGCTAGAGCGGAATCGTGTTTGACCATCCTGCATCCTTCAAATACCTACTACCAAACCTATACTAGTCTACAATCATCATCATCATCATATCAGCCGAAAGACGTCCACTGCTGGACATAGGCCTCCCCCAAAGAGTGCCAAAGTGACAGGTCCTGCGCCACCCGCATCCAGCGGACTCCCGCAACCTTTACCAGGTCATCAGTCCACCTTGTCGGGGGCCTACCCACGCCGCGCCTTCCGGTACGTGGTCGCCACTCGAGAACCTTTCAGCCCCAACGGCCATCGGTTCTACGTGCTATGTGCCCCGCCCACTACAATACAAATACTCTTTTCACTTCTCATGCTCAAAAAGTGCGTCTTATTAGGCTTAGTAAGCGGGGCTAAAGTAATCCATTTAGCCCCTAGGGAAAATATATATACATATTTATGATTTATAAAACATTTTAATTTGACCAATCAAAACAGTTCAACGTATAACATCCACCAATCACAACTCTTTAAAAAAACATTAGTATTGCCTATCAACTAACCAGAATACAGCTAGACATTAAAATCGGCCAATCAGGAAACCGAATTCATTTCAAAAATTAGTTGTTTTTTATTGCCTAATTCACAATAAAATATATATATTGCTTAAAAAAAAATAACGCCTCTAACCGACTATAGCCGCGTCCAAACGTTCAAGCGTTGTTGACTGCATACATCACATAAGCTATGAAGATTGAGCGGGATAGACTGCTGTCTATCTCGCTTTATCGTATGCCCCGCGTATGCTGTCCGCCGCGCTCGGCTATTAAAGCCGCGTCTAAACGCTTATGTCATGTATGCAGTCAACAACGCTTGAACGTTTACGACCGTTTTTGACCGTCTACGGTCAGAGGCGTTTATGCGTGGTGTCAATATTTTGTATTCTGTATTAAAACAGTTTATTAAAAATAATGGCGCCAAATTGAATAATCTCAAATTGGATAATCTTTGTTTTTACCATTTTCTCGCAGTCGAAGTGAAAAGTAGAGTGTATAACTCTGGTCTTAAAGCCATATTACCCCTCGAACTATTTCCCCTCACTTCGTTCGGGAAAATAACCATCTCGTGGTGATATGGCTTACTTTAGACCCTTGTCATACAATGTACTATTATTGCACAACTCACACAGAGCAGTTACAAAAGAAAACAGATAGAGGGAGGCGGTAGAGGTAAAACACAAGGCGGCGTTCGCTATAAGAGCGATCTTTGCCAGACAACCTTTGGCAGACAGATTTGGTTCCAGACAGTCTACTAGATCATATTATAAAGAGGAAATGTCTGTGACATTTAGCTTTGTAAGTTTGTATTGTAAGGGAGTAATCTACGGAACTAAATCATCCGATTTCAAAAATTCTTTCACTGCTACATAGGCTACATTGTATTCCGCGGCGTCGCCTGGTTGGTTAATAGTTTTGCAGCTGGAACTATACTACCCTTTTAAATCTAATTCTAAGTCGGTTCTTTCTGAAGTAACTAGATTTTCTAAAGTCATTAAGTTCTAGTACTATGTATTATTCCTAAACACCGACAAAGTGGTCCAATTACCCATTTAAGGCCAATGACTCGCTCGCATACTCGTATGAGTGATGCCTCTACGAACGATAGAACTACAAAGCGGAATATGTTACTGCGCGCGCCGTAGCGTACGAGTAACACACGTAGCCACGTAGCGTTGCCCGGCTTCGAATGGGTTAGCAGTTTATTGCCTAACGACGCTACACCTGCTACGCCGTAGCAGTATTTTGCCCGTTGCATTGTTGTGATGCTTTTGCATCGCAGACTCAGAACAAATATTCATACTCATCACACAAATATTTGCCCTTACCGGGATTCGAACTCAGAACCTTCAGCGTTCGTAGGAAGCACCAGTATCCACAGGGCTAAACGGTCGTCAAACATTTATTTATTTATTTATTTATTTATTTATTGACAAATACATTTACGTGACATTACAGTAAAAACCAATGCGTCACGAAACTAAAACAACAAAATACTACTATTTAGGCGACGAAACGGCGTGGCCCCGTTGCATCGTCATCTCCGGTGTAGGATTCGGCAGGTTGCCCCGGAACCGTCGAAACACGACACCCTTCGGCCAGAAGTCAGCACATGCGATGGTCTCCTGCAGCGGCCGCGGCACGCGCACCACAAACGAGCTGAAGTGCACATAGTGGCGCGAACGCAGCTGGAACACCCTCAGCGAGAAGCCGGTCTTCTGACGAACGTACTCCACCACATCATCAGCCGTGGCGGTGTAATGCAGGCGCGATACATATAGCGCCTAACATAATAAAATACTAACACTGGCGAACTGGCGGGGTACCGCTGCAAATAATAAGCTCATAGTAGTTCATGTGCAATTCCCATAAGGTAACCACAGCATTTGCATTCATCAATAATGTTACATGGCGCTTGGAAACTGGGTCACCCAGCCCGATTTTCGGACATACGCGTGAATGCTACTTCGTGAAACGAAACTACTATGATATGTTGTTAGTGTTTCTCATGAAAGTTTGCAGCATTAACACATTAACACTTTCACTGCCAGGAACCCGCCTAGCGGGCGCCTATTACGCCGTAGTCGCTTTCCGCTACATACGAGGAAAACCACGGGGGCGGCTACTATACGAGTGCAGCGTAGCTTGGCAGCACATTCACCGCCAAGAATCGCTACGCGCTACGCTCGTAGCAGATCTTGTGGTTTTCCCCGTATTTAGCGGGAAGCGACTACGGCGTAGACGCCCGCTAGGCGGGTTCCTGGCATTAAAATTGTTAATATTAACGCTGGTGAAAATGTAGGTGTACAGATTTTGAGGGTTTTATTTTAGTAGGATGTCTGTCGAGCGGTGTCGGAACAGGGTCGTGATAGTTAGGTAAACGTAAGTACATACTTAACACTGTGACTTTCAGCTACTTTCGGTTGGCGATTTGCCAGGAAAATAGAAGCAGGATTGTAAACTTAGATTTGATATTATTTAGTGTACATCTTTATTATATAAAAAATACATAAGATCCAACTAAAATAATTGAACCATGGTATAATTGAACCATGGATTCTTAAAGCCCTGTTTACACTTTGATTAGTAATAAGTGCGAGTTCATACAAAACCGACTCGCACTTGCAGAAAATGTATGAACTCGCACTAATCACCAGTCTACACAGCCCATAAGTGATTGAAGATTCTGTAACAGAATGGGCATGCTCGTCGGTGTGTATCTGTATAAATAAAGCAATAGATTATATAACTATTGTTGTAAAGGGAAAAAGAGGATGACAAGCTTTTATTTTATAGCAAAAGTTGAGAGATTGGACAAATAAGTAAGGAGGAAAGGGGGATCAGCAATTAGGCTAGTGTTTAATAATGCAGATAGACAGTATCAATACATTATTTTATTTAAGAAGGTTGCGTAAGTTAATTCAGCCATTATTTTACAAGTTCAGAAGCGTATAATATAATCTAGAAGTACAATAATCCTTTCAAATATAGGTACAAAAATGGTAGGGTTCTCCGCTAAACTAATAAAATCTAGGAGCATAGGCCTACGAATTTCAACCTTAAAATCTAGGGCATTAGAAACTAAATGAGAAGGGACGATACGACTTTTGTCACATCAAGACTATTACCACGTATTTACGTCAGTACATCAATACTACAATCAAATCTCAACCTTGTTGCAAAAGAGTTAAGGTGGGTAGAAGACATTGATTCAAGTTACCTACGCGGGCTCGTGGTTGCGCTCGATGCGCTGGCTGCGCCCGCTGCGCTAGGTGCGCTGGCTGCGCTAGGTGCGCGGGTTGCGCCCGCTGCGCTGGCTGCGCTGGCTGCACTGTGTGACTCACGGCCGCGGGTAATGGGTATAAAAGGAGGAACGGGGATGGCTGCGGGATTCAACTCTCGGCACCCGGACTGGCATAGCGTCCCTGACTGTTAGGCTGTGAAATTATTGGTGTGTTATCTTGATTATGGTGAATGGCTTGTCGTTATGGGGAAACTCTCCTCGTAATTATGAGTCATTTACTATTTTACAATTTCATAGTCATTTGTGAATTTAAAAGTGGGAGTTAGGGCCAAGTTATATCTGACTTATCGAAAATATTCTATAAGGCTTATATGGCTAAATCAAACATGCCTTATTTGCCAGGGCTACTCTCAGGAATTGGGCATGTTTGGTAAGTGGTTTCAAAACACAGTCTAGACCATATTAGTCACTACGGACATCCGGGGGCTTTTATGGTTAATCAAACATAGCTGATTATCTAGGCTACCGGGAGATCGGTTATGTTTGAGCGATTGTTTTTGGGACTAAGTTAGGGTTAGTGTTTCGAAATACAGTCTAGACCATATTTGTCACTACGGACATCCGGGGGCTTTTATGGTTAATCAAACATAGCTGATTATCTAGGCTACCGGGAGATCGGTTATGTTTGAGCGATTGTTTTTGGGACTAAGTTAGGGTTAGTGTTTCGAAATACAGTCTAGACCATATTTGTCACTACGGACATCCGGGGGCTTTTATGGTTAATCAAACATAGCTGATTATCTAGGTTACCGAGAGATCGGTTATGTTTGAGTGATTGTTTTCGAGACTAAGTTGGGGTTTCATTCTAAATCGCCTAAATCAGTCAGATCGCGGCCAAGATCAGTATTTCTGCGGAGTCATCCTCACCTAACGGTGCCAACCCGGGTTGACTCCGTGTCCGTTGTTACCAGATTTGAGGTGTGGTCTAGCGTCTACCTTTTTACCAACATAGGAGACGAAACCCCTTAATGGGGCCCTCACGTCTCTCAGCACATCTGACGACGTAGACGTGGCTTGGTCATTCATGTGATAAGCACAGGAGGATACTCCGCTCGTTGAAATCGATCGGATGCCTGAGGGGTCGTTCAGCATTATATATATGTAAATATACTAGACTTATTTCCAGACAGGTCGCCCTACTCGCTGTAACCCTCTAGCTCGACAAGAGCCCAGCGGCGGGGGGGGCAAATACACAGGCCGCTAGTTTTGAGACCTCAGTTTTGCCGACTGAACTACTTACAGTTTACCTAGGGATACATTCTTGCCTCTAAACTAAGGTATGGTTCTAGAGGTAAGCCGAATAGGGACTGGGGTAGATGTAGGGCTAAATTCACGCGTTATGGGGTGATAGGCTTATAACTATGTCTCCTGTAATTAAAAATATTTCAAGAACTTGTCTGACTTAAGGTTACTATTCCAATAGGGTCTAAAAAAGGTATATTTTATAAATGAAACTGAGATTAAGTTAAGTGCATTAAGTGGTCAAAGGAGTGTCAAGTTGCCGTGGGATACATGTGAAATATTATAACGGTGTGACGATTAATAGACATCAAAGAAAGGTAACTATTCTATTTATGACGATGAGATATCAGAATTGTTCCAGAAAGATGGAATAAGTCTGGGAATTGATGACAGGCGGAGCAGTTCATCAAATCCACCTAAAGTATCTTATTGTTATGAATGGATATCCTTCATTCTAGGCATTATACTATCAGGACTAGTTATTCTCCATTTAAGGCAAATTACTGTCTTGAGTGGACATTATTCATTCAAAGTACGATTTAGGTAGAATATTTCACATGTAAGGTACGGTTTACATTGACATTACACCAATGACATCGGTATAGAATGGTCTTAGGTATATATTGGCCATATAATATTGTAAATACAATATTTATTAACGTTAAAAGATGTCTGTTGAGATAGTTTCGGTGTTTCTCTCTAGACAGACCGTTAAGTTGGAAACGCTGGTAGATTCGTTCTTTGGGTCTTAAACCTTTAGGTAACTAGGTAGGTAAATAGTTAGGCCGTCCATACCTCATCCAAACGAGTGAGTAGCTATGTGTGAGTAAAAGAATTACCACACAAACCGTCGTTTAGAACTTTGGTTTAAAATACAATTACTTAGGGTAGACAACTAGCTCGTAATAGGTTTAAATAAATAATCTACTTGCTATGGATTCTAAAAAGCTGCTCTCTCGTTCAACCGGACGGATAATAGGAGGTAGGGGATTTTCTACCCAAAAATAAAAATATTTATACTAATGATATAATGAGTGACATAGAATTATCATCCATAATGTAACTACCAATAATGAACGACAAACAGAATTATTTTATAATAATTCTTCATCGAATGAACTTATACTTTCATACTTAGGACTTTATTATAATTAGAACTAGGAGATTAGTAGTTGAAGCTAGGGTATAGTTAAGTCAATTTATGTACTGATAGGCTAGCTTTAATTATGTTAATGAAGAGTCCAAAACCTGCCTAGCTTTCATAAAAGGACCTGGATTATTACGGTACACAACTTTTAGGGATCCTACCACTATTCGATCACGTACTGGCCAAACTACAGGTATTAGTAATAAAACACGCATTAAAAGTAGGTTTAATAAATAAGTCAATAGAATGCAAATTACAGTAGTCGCGTTAGAGCTTAACGAAGGAATAGGGTTTTACATCACAATAGAGTTTATTACAAATTATCCCGCGTTCTCAAGCGTCGGCAAGTAGCTTCTTTAGTTTTAGGTAGTTTTAGGTTTATAAGGGTAAGAAGGCGTCGTGGAGGGGGGGATTCGTTACAATTCTAAATCTAAAATATGCATGCCGACTGGACCGTAGCAACCGTCTCTTTTGCAAATTACCTAACTAATAACCTAATGCACTCGCCTGGCGAAGTTTACGTAACTACAATATGTAGGTACGTATGTTCCGTAAGCGGATATTGTCGAAGATAAACAACGTTGCGAGGAGAGTATCCTCCTTTGTTATAATATATAGGTACTGCACGTATACACGAAATATTTCCGTTTGATTGTTTGTTGTTTTCAAACATTGTTGTTAGTTGTAACACTTGTAACTATTGGATTTATACGCATATATTTTATACTTACATCAGCCCAGCTATCATGATAGGTAAGTATTATGGTCACGTCTTAACACTTTCGCGACCAAGAATCGCTACGCGCTACGCTCGTAGCCGATCCTGTGGTTTTCCTCGTATGTAGCGGAAATCGACTACGGCGTAGGCGCCTGCTAGGCGGGTTCTTGTTAGCGAAAGCGTTAAGACCCAAATGTATCGAAACATCACGTAAAACATAGACATTAAAACTATCATACTAGGTACCCAGCTATATATCTGAAGCTCGTGTTCAGTCAGTATATATATATATAGACACGTTTCATTATTGCAGATATGAAACTTGATAAAACTGTTATAAGGTCTCATAAATGTAGGCAATTCCGAGCCAACATCTATTGTCCGTGGCCGCTTCATGAAGCAATAACACCGCTACACATTTATTATTACCCTAATAGCCAAATTTCCGCTACCCAATATTTTTTGTTATTATACGTAAATACATATAAATATCATTATTCACCATGTATATATTCTCTGTATATTACTTTTTACGAATATTAATTTAGTAGTATATTTATGTACCCAATAACCAATACGATAAAGTACCTGTAATATAGATAAGAACTTACTTAGATTAAGGTACGATACAAGTGCCGAAAATAGGAAATTTGCAACGAGTGGTGATCACCATATGTACTGTAAAAAGTTTTACAGTACATATGGTGCTACTTTCCCGCACTAGTGAGGAAAAGAGCACTTTTCGTGCATATGTCGAAACTTTAAAGAGCCATATGTACAGTAAAGCGTTGTACGATACACGTGCGAATAAGTAATTCGCAACTCGTGTCGATTTAAAACACTCCCTACGGTCGTGTTTTAATTTATCACCACTCGTTGAGAATTTCCTATATTCGGCACTTGTATCGTAAATTACTATTTTACATTCGCAGGCTAACGGCATACTTACCACCGTGCACCGGTTAATTATAAAGACCCTATAAACGTTATGTCGGTATTTACTATGTTAAAAAAATTAAGTTCTAACTTTGATTTCACATTTGCATCTCAGGAGATTATTTTACCACACGACTAGTTAAAAATAGCTCTTTTGTTAGCAGGAATGATAAGAAATATGTAGTAATATGTGGGTTGTCAGGTAATAATCGCTATCTTTCCGGACTTCCCGCTCGCGCGGCTGGGCGCTGGCGTGGGCCGGCCGTAAATAACCCTGCACGGCAGCGGCAGCGGTATCTGAACACCGCGCCATTACAGTAAACTCTCATACCTAGTAGCATCCTAGTAGCCTACGATTTTAAAATGTAGCTTTGTCCAATGTACGGTTCCCCCTCCTATCGTAAAACTCGTAAATTGCGTCTGAAGGGGGGTCAAAGAGGACGCGAGTGATCTTTGTTCTCACAGCGTGTCGTGTGGCTGACGACCCGAACAAAGGTGGCGAACACCTGGGCCAGTATTCGACTTAAAAAAAGCGGCCAAGTGCGTGTCGGACCACGCACAACGAGGGTTCCGTGCCTATTAAAAAGGTCTTATCGTTACTGAAATCTTATGGCACTTACGTCCTTTTCTTTAAGAAAGGCAGTTTTTTAGAAATATCTCAAAAACCTTTGAACCGATCTTGTTCAAAACAATTTTCGCTGAGAGAATTTAATAAGCCCTATAAGCATGATTTTTTTCATATTTTTAAAATACACGGTTCAAAAATTAGAGGGGGGGGACACAATTTTAGTGACTTTCGAGGTGAATATCTCCGACTCTATTCACTTAATCAAAAAAAATGCTGAGAAACCTTATATTTATTTTGAAAGGCCTATCGATTGATGTGCCACACGGGGGCTTGCCATGAAAAAAAAAATGTTGACTTTCAGTTTTATGTATGGAGTGCCCCCCTAAAAAAATTTTTTTTCGTAATTGAATTACAAAACTATGTAGCGGTTAACAAAATACACCTATCCTTCAAATTTTATTCAAATACACCTTATTGTTTTCGAGTAAAATGCCTGTGACATACGGACGGACAGACAGACAGACATGACGAATCTATAAGGGTTCCGTTTTTTGCCATTTGGCTACGGAACCCTAAAAAGGTGGGTATCCTTTTGATAATTATGCTAGGGACATGAAGTTAAATCGCTGCCCTTGGCAATTTTATCGTTTCGTATTTCTTTCTTAAATTTATTTGTGTCTAGCATTGATTATAATTTATACCCGCGTAATGGTTGGATATGGACTTATGTTTAATTTCCTATATTCCATACACCATTACCTGGGGGAGAAATACATTTTTCATCTAATCTTACAATTATACACTAAATTACCATAGATATGTTAGTAACTACGCCTACGTCAGCTTCTATACAATTTTTATCACTAAAATGAAAACAATCACACGAATAAAAAAAAACCACTACTTACATAAAATGCTTTCAGACAGTGAATGCAGAGAGAATTGCAAAAAAGACGGCGTCCATTAAATCTGGCGGACGCTGCGCTGGTATTCACAACATTAACCAATGACTCGCCTCACGCGAACCAGTGTAAGTCTGGTCTCCGATTACTCATTACTGCTAGGAATCTCGGGATCAAGTCATTATAAGGACGAGTGAGACCGGTTGTGAACCGCATAGCTGGATTGCACTGTTTCGCGTGGTTTCGCGATAGGACGGAGGCAAGCTGACGGTGTCATCTGACACTGTATTAAAGTTGTGTGTTGGTGAGTTATTCGTTTCAGGGTTCCGTTCTGATTTACTTTATTACTAAACGTACGCCGCCCGTCATTCCGCCCGGCTTGCCTGTCATTTAATAGTACATTACTTACCAAGGACTGTAAAATAAAGAAAGCCCGAAATCGCAGGTATTTGTGACCCGAGCCGCAGGCGAGGGTTGTAAATATGCGATAGAGGGCTTTCTTTTGGAGTGCCCGTGGTGAGTACACAATTTTAAGTCTTCACCTGGCCATAATGCGAGTTTTACCGTACGCGTAGCGTGCGGTAAAAGTCACATTATGGCCAGGTGTGACGTAAAATAACTTATTATATCTTACTCGTATACTTTCTCTCTAAATGAGCTCATAAATTACCAATCATATTAGTATTATAACTTTCTCTCTAAATGAGCTCATAAATTACCAATCATATTAGTATTATAAGTGAATCTTATACACTTCATTTCATCCGTTTCGTTTGCACTATATTACCTAAGTATACCTAGAATCAAGTTACCTCTATATTCTTGAATCAAGAAATTCATTAGAGTGACGGTACTCGTAAATTCTCTCGCATGAGAGAGATTTTTTCTCTTGGTTCTAGAATCTTCATTAAATATAATTTCTATTTCATTTAAGATAAGGGTGGTTCTGCTAATAAATTTATTGATGCAATTTTTTTTTTCTGATGTGAGAAACTGTTCAGCAACATGCTAACGGATCACAGAACCTTAAAAATTGAAACAAAAGCTGGTAAAACTCTCGTATAGGTACTTGAGATACGGTATTGTTGGTGAAACGTAAAGGTGAAAGCCATTCCGCCGGGCAAGCGTTTTGGGCCGTCGCCAGGTTCGCGCCTCGCGCGGGCACACGAGCCTCGCCCGTGCGGCTCGTGAAAGCCTTTGTATGTCAAAAACTATTGCACTTCTGGTGCTTTATGTGTAGAGATCGGAAATTCGGGAGCTTTTATACCTAAACTTCGACCCCAGTACCTACACCGCGTTGTTGTTGAGTAGCATGGAGGCGGACTCTATTTAATTTTACTAATAAATTTCCAGGGATTTCCCGGAATACCGAAAATTAGGATAACATGAACACATACGTATTAAAGTATTTAAATAAACTATTTTAGTTGTTCCTATTTACAAAAGATTTAGAGAAGCTACGGTAGCCTAGTGGTTCAGGCATGCGGCTGTCAAGCGGCGGTCGTGGGTTCGAATCCCGGCTCGTACCAATGAGTTTTTCGGAACTTATGTACGGAATATTTACCGTTAGCTTTTCGGTGAAGGAAAACATCGTGAGGAAACCGATCTAATCACAATAAGGTCTAGTTTTCCCTCTGGGTTGGAAGGTCAGATGGCAGTCGCTTTCGTAAAAACTAGTGCCTATGCCAAATCTTGGGATTAGGTGTCAAAGCGAACCCCGAGCTCCTTTAGGGGCATAACCGGGAACAACGCTAGGAGGATGATATTTACAAAAGATTATTTATTTATTTATTTATTTATTTATACAAGGAATTCCAACAGCTATGAAATATTTGCTAGACTTTGATAAATAGCAATACAGAGCCAATTATAATTATTATTTTATTATTATTATTTATTATTATTATTATTATTTTTTTATTATTATTATTATTATTATCTCTTTATTTATATTTCTTCTTAAGCTAGGTTTTTACAATAATTATATAAAAAGTAAAATATAAAACTATACATATAAAACATAAAATCATTATAAAAACCTAACCTAGGGTACCGCCGGCAGCGAGGCGGGGCCTAAGCTGCCGGTGGTCAGGGCGACAGAGACAGGAACCTCCTGACTATCCGCGCAGTATCCAGGAGTACCGCCTTCTGTATCTGACCCTTGATCCAGCCATCTAGCGAGAGTCTCTTGAGGTGGTGGTCGAGACTCTTCGCTATTAAACCGTTCGCCGAAACACATGGCGGTTACCTCGTGAGCCAGGTCTAGGTACTTGCTGGCTTTATTATTATTATTATTATTTATTATTATTATTATATTATTATTATTTATTAATTATTATTATTTAATTCATATATTCATTTAACTAACAGTTAGATAACATCAAACCAAAATTGTTTTGTAACTTTTATTAAAAATAATGGTACAAACGTAAGTATCTCTGTTAAATCAATAAATTAAAACAAATGTACATAGCCACAGAAAAGTGAATAGGTAATCAACCTACAGCGACAGACGTGGTATTTTTGCATTTCCGTCCTTGTCTAATGTATGTCGTTAAAACTGTTTACCAACGTGTATGTTGACAAAAATCGCTGAAAATAGTCATAACCTAAAAAAAAGGTATGCTTTTCATGATGCTTTATACAATCCCGGAACTTAAATAATTAAAATATTATTTTTAAGAAGCCGACTCCATACTTGCTTCGCTTTTTCCGGGATTTTGCTAGGTTTAGGTATAAAAGCTCCCGAATTCCCGATCTCTATTATGTGTTAATATGAACTTATTTCTTACTCCTAATATTTTAAGAATGTCTGTGTCGGGGTTGGATAGACGTTAGAGTCTATTTGGAAATTGTGGTGCTTGTTTAGTACCTAATTATAACTTTTTAGTGAGCTTTGTAAAAGGCTTGTTGACACCACACACCACCATAAGAGCTGAAAGCTTCCTTACACAGCGGATTAGTACTTCGTGTTCAGCGAGGTAATGCTGCCAGCATCTTTGGTAAGATGCCACTGACGGCCTCTTTAGATGTACTTAGTATTTTTTTTTTAAGTTAGTTTTAGGTTTTTACTAAATATATTGTTACCTATTGAGGTTATTGAACACAAGATATAATCCCAATATTCTGCATCAAGTTTATCAGTAGGTATCCCATTCTAAGGGAACAAAGACGCACCGTCAAAGCCTAGCCCGCCATCATACAATTACATCGGCATTCACTGCCGATATCGAAGCTTCATCAATGCCACCCGGCGCCCATTCAATCCAAGATCAGGTTTATCAAAGGCTTTATGCTAGCAATGGTACATAGATATAGATTAGATGCGAAGCCTTTGATTTCACAGTGGTATAAATAAATATAAATTCCTAATCCATACATACGTATTGTAATGGCGTGTACTCGATGTATCGTCGCCTTTTTGAACAACCGAGCGAAGTTCTGCGTTTCAGCTTGGCCAAAAACGCTTTCGTATGTTCATCCGGTAGTCTGGCTATTCTCCTCTATATGTTGCAATTCTCAACCGATAGGTACTCGTGAAATTTGGTGAGCAGGTTTAATAAAAATAAAAAATCGGAAACTAATAACAGACTCGCGAAGTCTACTCCTCACAGAGCCTATAGTTATACATACTCGTAATAGCTACGCTTGACAATTCTGTAGAAATCATGTGTTTTACAAGTGACAATTTTATTAAAAACACTCACCTAAAAACTAAATCAACATGCAAGACGAATTCCCCAAATAATGGCACTAAATGTCATACTTACTATAAAAGCAACTGATCAAAAACTATTGACAATATTAAATAACTTAAATGAACTACGAAAAATATCTTCTTACAATTACAATACAAATACCTACTCTCTCACACGTCAAAACATGAATCAATTATAGTTAAAGCAATGACGCGTTATTCAATGTCGGAGAGGCAACCGGATGGCTCGCAGTATTTGAGCGCCCGAAGTGATGTGGAACCGCCCTGTGCTACCCGAAATGAGCCAACTGTGACTGGTTCGGAAATAGGAGGGGGGTGGTAAAAAAGAAAAATATCGCGAGGCAACCGGATAACAAGCGGTAGCCTGAAAGTGTGTACGCTGTTTATATACTTAATGATTTTTTTATGCCATCCCTCCTAGTGCGACCGGAGCCGAGTAAGCAAGCAAACAAAAAAAAAAAAATTGTCTGTATGTGATGAAGAACAAGCGTGCCAATTTGCATTTTTTTTTTCTTTACTTATTGATGTCAACAGGTTTTTACTCACATGTTGTATACATCGCCAAGAATTTCCAGTGGCGTCCATTCTATTTATCACTTTTCTAGTCACCACGAGTCAACATTTTTGTTAATAACCAAACACGCATTAACAATGTTTACAAATATCTGTGAAATAACCTATAATGACGCGCAACAGTTTTTTTTTCGTGAAGATTGCGCAGTGCGCGCGCATTAGATGCAATCTCTAAACAGCCAATACAAAATAAAATAAATATATTCGTTTTAAAATGTTATCTTTATTAATTCATGTAAAATGTTATCAAAAGTGACTAGTTTTACTAAATTAAACGTTTATATATCATATCCAAAAAGAAATAGTCAATTAATTAACAAAAAGGATTTAATTTGTTTAGTCGAGTAAGAATCCATTTGCCGAGAATTAAAAAACAAGCTGTACAATCTGTACAACCCGGTTGTGTGCATGCATGTCGTCTTGCTGCAAGGTGCCAACTTGACTTAATCGGGATATATATATGTCGTAATGTTATAAAACACGCGTGTTTATTAGCCAGGATTATGAGACTAAAAGTGACACAATAAGAGGTACGTTACGAGCAATTGTGTTGAAATAGTTATTTGCGATACAAGTGCCGAAAATAGGAAATTCGCAACGAGTGGTGATAAATTAAAACACGACCGAAGGGAGTGTTTTAAATCGACACGAGTTGCGAATTACCTATTCGCACGTGTATCGTACAACGTTTTACTGTACATATGGCTCTTTAAAGTTTCGACATATGCACGAAAAGTGCTCTTTTCCGCACTAGTGCGGGAAAGTAGCACCATATGTACTGTAATAGTTATTAACGATACAAGTGCCGAAAATAGGAAATTCGCAACGAGTGGTGATAAATTAAAACACGACCGAAGGGAGTGTTTTAAATCGACACGAGTTGCGAATTACCTATTCGCACGTGTATCGTACAACGTTTTACTGTACATATGGCTCTTTAAAGTTTCGACATATGCACGGAAAGTGCTCTTTCCGCACTAGTGCGGGAAAGTAGCACCATATGTACTGTAATAGTTATTTATGATACAAGTGTGGAAAGTAGGTGATTTCCGACGAGTGTCATTTTTATACATGAGCGAGTGAAGCGAGCGAATGTATAATTCGACACGAGTCGGAAATCATCTTTACGCGCGTGTATCATACAACGTTTTACTATGCCTTGTGTGAGGAAATATATTAAATGGTGAAATGTCGGTTTAAGATAGATAGGTTAAAATTGAAGAACCTAGGTAGATTGTCAGGTACCTACTTATTATCTGGAACTGCATTTAACAACTTCTCCACATCTTTTGCTATCAAGCTTATTCACTTAAAAGTTAAATCCATTGTATTGTGGTTTTGGAACAAAATTAATTTTTAGTAACTCAATATATTCAACAACAAAAAGACGCTGTACCGTCGTAGTTCTAAGAAACATACTGACACTATTGAAACGCAATACTTAAATCATTATTATTATTGCTTACTCACTTTCACTCGATATTTTTTACTTATTTATATAAAATAACTCCAAAGTAAACAACAATCACAACAATGGCGGGCTTTTTAGTTTTAAATACATGCGCGGTCAACATATGCGCATTGCGCATGTGCAAGTCGCCATACTGTCGTATCGCAAAAGGCAAAAGAAAGATGCGTTCAGCCAAACACATTAAGTGAATATTTAAAATTAATTAATTTATTGACCAAATTCAAAATTTATAAAGATTAATAAATCATTTTATACATTATTAGTATTTATATACCTTTTATATTGAAAGAAAACGTGTAATTGAAATATTTTTAAAACTTTATCGAGTAATAAAAACTCTTTGCGTCGGGCTGACGACGGACATAAAAATTAAAAAAAAATTGAAAAGTAAAAAGCACTAGTGCGAAAAAGTGGCACTTTCCGCACGATTTGGGTGCTTGGAAAACGCTCTTTTCGAGCACATGCATTGTAATAGTTATTTATGATACAAGTGTGGAAAGTAGGTGATTTCCGACGAGTGTCATTTTTATACATGAGCGAGTGAAGCGAGCGAATGTATAATTCGACACGAGTCGGAAATCATCTTTACGCGCGTGTATCATACAACGTTTTACTATGCCTTGTGTGAGGAAATAATTATATTAAATGATGAAATGTCGGTTTAAAATAGATAGGTTAAAATTGAAGAAGAGGTAGATTGTCAGGTACCTACTTATTATCTGGAACTGCATTTAACAACTTCTCCACATCTTTTGCTGTCAAGCTTATTCACTTAAAAGTTAAATCCATTGTATTGTGGTTTTGGAACAAAATTAATTTTGAGTAACTCAATATATTTAACAACAAAAAGACCCTGTACCGTCGTAGTTCTAAGAAACATACTGACACTATTGAAACGCAATACCTAAATCATTATTATTATTGATTACTCACTTTCACTCGATATTTTTAACTTATTTACATAAAATAACTCCAAAGTAAACAACAATCACAACATTGGCGGGCTTTTTAGTTTTAAATACATGCGCGGTCAACATATGCGCAATGCGCATGTGCAAGTCGCCATACTGTCGTATCGCAAAAGGCAAAAGAAAGATGCTTTCAGCCAAACACATTAAGTGAATATTTAAAATCAATTAATTTATTGACCAAATTCAAAATTCATAAAGATTAATAAATCATTTTATACATTATTAGTATTTATGTACCTTTTATATTGAAAGAAAACGTGTAATTGAAATATTTGTAAAACTTTTCTCGAGTAATAAAAACTATTTGCGTCGGGCTGACGACGGACGTAAAAATTAAAAAAAAATTGAAAAGTAAAAAGCACTAGTGCGAAAAAGTGGCACTTTCCGCACGATTTGGGTGCTTGGAAAACGCTCTTTTCAAGCACATGCATTGTAAAAGCTATTATGTATGTACAGTCGACAACAGTACTCTTTTAGCGTTAATTCAGTTCACCTAGTTACCGGTATATTAAGAGGATTCGTCAATCAATATGTCTGTCATCTTAGTTAAAAATAGTACCTTTAAGTTGAGCAACATGATAACGAACCGAATTCACCAAAAAAGGAAATTATCTACGTGCTTCAGAGAGGCATACCTACTGCACCACGAAATCATACCGTAAACCTGTTATTTATGTACTTGCAATAAATAATAACTCGTACTAATGGCTATGTTTTGAACGAACGGGAGCAGTCGGGAACAGACGCGACTAAAAGCTCTACAGAGCTATTGTTTAACTACTTGTAAGAAATTACCTACGCTTTTATCACAACCCTAAATCAGACGTACTTTTTCGCTGATTTACTGAAAAAGCCACTAATGGATATGTCTCGGCTCGATAAAACCAACATATATATAGTCTGTATTCAAAGCACGAGGCTAAACGAGGCATTACCGCGGGTCACTGGTAATGGAGCGGATGTGGTGCCGCTAGGGCTGTCGCAACATCCTTAATACTTTTTCAGGTGTCAAGTTATGAAAGTACCTTTCTGTTATTGTAATTTAACAGGGGGCTAGTACCTATTTAACTATGTAGGATTAGTAATAAATCGCGGGGAAGGTCGTCTCTGGGGTGATGAAATCCTGTCAGTCATAAATGCGCGAAATTCAATAGGAGTTAGGTAACAGAGTGGATAGTGCAAGAGGCAAATATAGAAGGTATATAGCATAATAGTAGATTACTGCAGAGGCCGTGAAGTAAGGAATTGCTGGACGAGATTGGGGTAGACGGCCGAGTCGTTGACGAGGCCGAATACAACGAGTCCAGCAATCCCTGTTCCGGCCGAGGATTGTATAGCACTTTTCTCAAACGATGTGAGGAAATATTAAAATTAAAATAAATACAAGGTAATCAATTAAATAATAGGTAATTTGCGCCTTTTTTATTTTTTAAACATGCCATTTGAACAAGCCGTTCGAGCACCATGTTTAACCGCACATAAAGTATAGTACCGTAGATTATTTTTATTTTTTCTATGAAGCAAGTATGCTTACAGTGTCTAGTGGTGGTTGGCAGTATGTAAATTTTCCTTTGTCAGTTTAATATTAGTAAGCAAATTTAAAAAGTTAGAGTAGCGGACAATCATGGTTTTACTTAGGGTTTTCATACATTACTTCTTGGCGTAAGGCCAAGAAGTAATCTAGGGAGCCATAAACAAGAAACTTCACGTCTTCATTTCGTGATATTAACGCGTACATTTCCGAGCATGTTTGAGAAAAATATATTTGTACCAATAAGGTTCTAAATTGTACAGTACAGATGCTTTTGATAGACATTGTAAGCAGAGTCAAGTGCAAAATATGTATCGAATTAATCCTGTCATAAATATGTACCGAAACCTTAATCCGCTGACATTAAGAGCGATTTGACATATTTATCACTGTATGCATCCATATTTCTGCCTCTCTTCGTCTCTGTTTGACTTTTGTGTAGTGATTAAATGTCTTCTTTCTCATTCTTTCTTATATATTTTTTACACTTGACTAGTGTACCTTTGTACAGTCAATATATCGTGCATATCGTGTCTAAACTCTATATGTTACATTAGCATGATAGCAGGCACATAATCCTTATGTGTTCAAGGCCGCCACTCCTACATTGTATAGATTTTATACGACTACCGTGGTAGTAAATCATGTCTCCTGCCTCGTGCCCTTTATATAAATAAAGCCAGTATAAAAAAATATTTTTTTGTGACAGCCCCATATAGGGATGACAAATGACCCGCGAAACGCGTTGTTTCCGGCCGATATTAAATACAAGAGACTTTGCGCAGCTTTAGGTAAGCTTCGGACGCGCCCAGTGCCGCTAATTATTATATCACGCTAAGCTAAATTATGGCTCGCGGCTCGCGCCCATTGCTCTTGCAGCGTTTGCTTTGCTAATGATGTAAATAGGTAATGGGTTATTAGAGAAATCTCACAATACCTACATCATTAATCATTATTCATTATGTAAATAGTTAGGTACTTACATGAAAATATGTAGTATCAACGATATGATACAGAGAAAGAATATAATGGAAAAATAAACCATCTTCGTCTGTAGCCCCCGACAGGATTCGAACCTGCGACCTTTCTATTAACGCTAGACTGCTCTACCAACTGAGCTACGAGGACAGTGACGCAAGTTGTAAATTTTTCCACTATATTCCCGCTAAGACTAGCGCCCTCTCTGTATCGAGTTATAGACTTGTTTCACAGTCTTGGCACCACTCTAATGGGCGAGCTGTGCGCTCGCTCCATTCTAATCGAACCACATCAGGTAGTTTCGGACTTAGCGAGAGAGATCGGGGTAACTTCCTCGTTAAAAAATAACACGAAACAAAAATATTCAATTAAATAATTTGTTTCGTGAAAAGGGTAATATGTAGTATCGTTCACGTTAGTAGGTACCTTCTATTATATTCGATCTTCGGATATAGTTATGCATCAATACTATTGACGACCGGTTAGCCTAGTGGGTAGTGACGCTGCCTACGAAGCTGAAGGTCCTGGGTTCGAATCCCGGTAAGGGCAAATATTTGTGTGATGAGCATGAATATTTGTTTCTGAGTCATGGAAGTTTTCTATGTATTTAAGCATTTATATATATTATATATATCGTCGTCTAGTACCCATAACACAAGCCTTAATGAGCTTACTATGGGACTAGGTCGATTTGTGTAAGATTGTCCCCTAATATTATTTAATATTTATCAGTAGTCATGCAGATTAATGTACCTACATACTCATACGTGAAAACTACAGCCATTTGAAATGTTTTAAACAACGAACTCGGCTGTAGGTACATAATATATATAGTCCTCCTTGTCGCATCCAACGACGACGACCTTTACGATTTTCCCGGATGAGCACGTACAGTCAGCATCTAAAGTAACTGCGCAATCGAAGACGTCAAAAGCTCTTATTCCCTTTTAATAAGGACTTTTGACGTCTTCGTTTGCGCAGTTACTTTTGATGCTGACTGTACCTATATGACTCGCAAAGCCGAACTAAGTTTTAAATGTGAACGAATACATAATAATCAAGCAATCTACCTATAATCTGGATCACTTAACAAATATATCCTCTAACCTAACCGCCCAAAAGGCCTTTTAAAAGGCCTCCTAGCCTTCAACGAACTTTATATCATTTTAAATTGGAAGAAAGTTGCATTTGTATTGTTTTGTTTCGTTTGATTTTAAAACAAAAGAACCTCTACTCTATTTCGATATGTTAAGTCTACCTACTGTAGTGCTTGGGAATGATAAACCAGGCCCCGTATCATGGTCGGCCTTATCACGCGATAAGTGACAAGATAGAGCGTCCGTCACTGGCTGACACCGTTCGATAGAACGAGACTGACGCTCTATCTTGTCACTTATCGCGTGATAAGGCCGACCATGATACGGGGCCTGAAAGTTCAGACACGTACAAACCAACGATACGTGTCTGCCTAATAAGGTATTTGTAATATGGGCCTTCTTGCCTTGCCTGATTTAAATAAATAAATAAATAATAACGCCTGTTTTCCAACGTGGTATGAAGATCACTGATTTCCACTTCTGTCCCTCTGACAAACATCTTTCGCATAACAAACCTGTGTGAGTTTGAACCAGTCGAGTTAAAACAAGAACCGAGGTGATGTAGGTTAGGTATGAAATTAAAGGCACAGACAGCCCCACGATTGCTGGCCCACTTGTCCGTTATTTGCGGAGTCGAAGCTCCCACTTGCGCTGAATGACCATTGTTGCTAAATTACACACGAGTTTAGTCTAACTTGATAACTTGTTCTGTGATAGTGAATCTGGGGTAAACTCGCAATCAGTTCGTAGTAAAAGTTAGCAGGTATTACAATTTTAGAGATAAAGCTATGGGATTATTAAAACAATTAGGTATTTTTAAAATGACATTAATTACGAGTATGATTAAATGGTTTCGCTTCTGTAAATCAGCAGTAAAATGCCTGTGACATACGGACGGACAGACAGACAGACAGACATGACGAATCTATAAGGGTTCCGTTTTTTGCCATTTGGCTACGGAACCCTAAAAACTGCCTTCCTTAAAGAAAAGGACGTAAGTGCCATAAGATTTCAGTAACGATACGACCTTTTTAATAGGCACGGAACCCTCGTTGTGCGTGGTCCGACACGCACTTCGCCGCTTTTTTTTAGAAATATCTCGAAAACCTTTGAACCGATCTTGTTCAAAACAATTTTCGCTGAACGAATTTAATAATCCCTTTGTCCATGTTTTTTTTCATATTTTTAAAATAGGTACACGGCTCAAATATTAGAGGGGGGCCCCCCGGACACAATTTTAGTGACTTTCGGTGCGATTATCTGCGACTCTATTCACTTAATCAAAAAAATTGCTAAGAAACCTTATATTTATTTTCAAAGGCCTATCGATTGATGTGCCACATGTGGGCTTAAAAAAAAAAATGACGTTCAGTTTTATGTATTTACACCCCTAAATTTTTTTTTTGTAATTTAATCGTAATTGTAGCGGCTAACAAAATACACTTATCCTCAAAAATTTATTCAAATACACCTTATAGTTTTCGAGTAAAATGCCTGTGACATACGGACGGTCAGACAGACAGGCAGACATGACAAATCCATAAGGGTTCCGTTTTTTGCCATTTGGCTACGGAACCCTAAAAAGGTGAGGTTCTCAATTCGGTTGCATTTTTTTTTTTTCAATGTTTGTTACCTCTGAACTCCGTCATTGATGAGCCGATACGTACATTTTTTTTTGTTTCTAAGTATATGCTTCCAGGTTTCAAAAATTCAGTTGGATGATGGTATCCATGAGGAATTGAGGGAACTCCTCAATTATATTAGGCACGCGTGTAGTGATTTTGGTATTTTCTATTATAACTCCTGTATTTACACCCGGAAATCATAAATTTGGTGGAGTGGAATTGATGATGAAGACCACAGATGACTTATGGAATTCCTCAATTATGTACTTAAAAGTACAAAAGTACGTCACAGATTCTGATAAAATTCCGTTGAAAAGCAACTAATGAAGTGCCAAAGGTGATCCTTGTGGAATCGACGGAAGTCCTCAAATATTATCGGGCCACATACAGCGATTGGGTTTTTTTCTCTAATAAACTAATAATCAACGCATTTGTTCTCGGAAATCAGTTCATGTGGTAAATTGGAAAAGAAATGTGGAAATGTTATCGTAGCTTGGCGGAGTACTAAATTGAAGTCGATTTAAACTTTGTTTTTAAAGTAAATTATATTGAGTACTCTATAATATAACTCATCTTGCGAAACACCTTATTAATAAAAAAATATATCTTTGTTTAGGTTGCTGAGCTTAGACGTGTCTTCCCTCGAAGATGTATACTGGCTAGAAGACACCACTGCCCGCCATGTGCTGGACCCGAAGGACTTCGGCGCGTGGTCGGCGGCGCGACAAAGCCTGCCCACCGGCAAGGAGGCGCTGCAGACGCTCAAGTCCGACCTCTGGAGCGCGGTCGTCAAGAACAGTAAACACCAGGATGCTTGGACTTGGGGTGAGCAGTTCCAACTACGACTAGTATTATAATGTACATCAACCGCGACTTATGGGATATTCGAATGTGTTTCGTGGAGCAGGATGCACCACTTATATGATGACTCAAGCAAAAGCGGTGGCCCTGGTGTCTGGCCCGACAAATGCCAGGCGCAGCGAGACGAGAGACTCGTAATGGCATTTCATACAAAATTGGAGGCCAGGGGCCTGCAAGATGGTCTTTTTTAATTTCCATTCCACAATTTGTGGCACAGGATCACGGCATTCAGCCATGAAAATTAAAATTTGATTTCTTGTAGTTTTTTTAATTTATTTCATTGCATGTTTGAGAAAAGCACTATACATACCTCGGCGTGAAAAGGGGTTGCCAGCCTCATAACTATATGACCTTGCTACGCTCGGCCGTCTATATGTACTCGGCCGGCAACCCCTTACTTCCCGGCCTCTGGAGTAATGTACTATTTCCCCCGAGAGCATTGAATATGAGCCTTATAACTCAAACCTAAGAGCGCGCTCACATTACTACCACTGCCACTTACTAGTGGCCGCGTCCGAGCCAGAAGCTGCGGGAGTGGCTCGCGCCATACTAGTAGTCCGTTTAGTGGATGCCTCTAGTGGCCCAGTGTGACGGCTCTAAATGTGTGCTGCGGATTTGTTTCCAGGCGGCATGCTCGTGGTGTCCGTGTCGGTGTGCGGGCTGGTCACGCTCGCGGCCATGACGCAACCCTCGCTGGCGCCCGAGGCCAAACACTCCCTGCTGCAATACGTCACGGGGAAATACCTGCATCCGCCCAGCTGCAAGGTAAACATCGCCAGTTCGTCATTCCTCCTTTGTCTTCTACAGGCTCCGGAACTATGGTGGCATGTTTGAGCTGTGATAGTGAATTCTCATTAAAGCTTAACATTTTTACGAATTTCTTTCTTGTGATATTGATTCTTTAGATTGCAAAGCGGGCCCCTGGCTCCTTTAGGATGCAACCGTGAAAAACGTCAGGAAGATGATGAATAGCACACTACACTGCTCAATATCTATTTTAAAATTACTACGTAAGTATATCGCAATCGATATACTTACGTACTTACGTACTTACGTACGTCGGGGCCATCTTTTCTGTGTTGTTTGATTTATAATCATTGAAAGATGTTGATGGAGGAGCCATATGCCTTATTTTCTTCTTTAGGTGGAGTGGGGCTGGGAGGAGCCTCACCCGGTGGGCGATACGATGTGCTTCACAGTCCAGTGCTACCAGCGGAACGGCCAGCCCTACCCCGTGTGCGACACCGACGAGCTGGCGGTCACCATCTCACTCGGAACCAGAAAGGTGGTACTTTAGAATAGACGTAGATGAGTTATAGATTAATTAACCAGTTGTTTTCCAGTGCTTTGATAGATGCCTGTATTTAAATTTTGAGAAGGTTTAAAAATGTTGTGTGTTGGTATGTAGGATGCTATGGATGTACAGTACGCACAACCGAGAGTACCGCGCTGTTTTGTTCAAAAATTAAATGAAAAAAAAAGGGAATATGTTGTAAATGTATATTGGATCGGATTCGACGTCAAAGAAATGTTTAAATTTTCCGCCCTATTGCAATGGAATAAGGTGCAAAAGTGTGAACACATCTATGTATCTTTGACGTCGACTGTTTTTGACAGAAAATACAAATATACAAAATACAAGTGTTTAGTATAGACAGTTAGGTTTTAATTTATATCGCCGTGCGAAAGAGAAAGCATTCGGCAAGGTGAAACAGACGCACGCGCGGCCGTCGTGACTCCCCGGGCGCATTCGGATTGCGTAAGTGGGACAGACCTACGCCGCCAGAGCGAGAGAGAGAGCGAGCGGCCGCGTGGACACAGTTGATATGGCCGCCGAGCTGTACGCAGGTTCGGTATAATACCTTGTCGATTGTTTTTGGTTTAACTCGGACGGAGCGCCCATACGGAACGGCGCCGAGTTCTGGTGCTTAAGTGGTATACTACCTAGTTCATGGTGTCTGGGATTAGCTGTGGACTGCAAGGAGTTGACTGGACGGGTCCTTGTGAACGGAGAGGGTTCGGCCGCCCTAGCTCAAGGCGGCAGCCTCATCGAAGACTCGCAGCAAGTACACAAACACACACGTACTCATTCACACAAACACATCCTTGCTGGCGATAATTCTGGAAGCTTGAGGAACGGGGTGAGTAGGTAGCCTTAAGTTACGTAGGGTATATTAAACTTTAGCGGCGTGCATCGCGCCCAAGTTGCTCTCGCCAGGAGTACTGTTTGTATGAGGGTCAGCTGATGGGCCCCTGGCTCTCCGGCTAGTCTTGGCGAGAAAACAATTTTGGTAGCAGAGCGTGGTTGGCCCAATTAGGTTGGGATGATCAGCTCACGGAGGAGCTTTTACGGGAGTGGTCCTCATTTGCGACGTTTGCCACATACGGAGTGGCCATTTAATGAGTGCGGCCGGCATTTATTACCCCCAGACCTAGGTTTGCGAGTCAACTTAACCACGGTGGAGGCGGCTGGGCCAGCATCGGGTGGACGACCACCCCCCCCCTCGGGGGGGGTCACCCAAAGGTACGGTACATCGCCGAACGTCGCCATCCCCCTCCCGGGGGGGGGGGGGGGGGGCGGTTCCAGGATGGCACGAACGGGCGCCCGGAGGCACCCAGGGGTGGAGGCCACGCCCGAGATGCGGGTAGGAGCCCGGAGGTAAGTCGGGAGGGGGCCGGTTACGCGACTTACTCGCACGGGATGGGGGACTCGCTGTTGCCCCCGAGTAGTCATTTCTCCCCTCCCCTCGCAGAGCGCCCACGCCTGGTAGCGCTTCCGCCTCCGGCAGGACGGTTGCCGGTGGGGTACTTCCGGCCGGCGCGCAGAGCTCAGATGGGTCGAGGGGAATATGACCCTGGCTGGGACCCATATGTAGGACAGGGGCACTCATACCCCCCTGCAGGATGGGGGGGTGGTGGCCCCCGCTAGGATACGGTCGCCTGTCCATCCACAACGGCCCCCCAGTCAGCCACGGTACTATTACCGACAGCTAGGGTTACTGTCTGGGGTACGGATGGCCGTTCAGTGCAAGTCAGGACACTTTTGGATTCTGGAGCACAAGGTTGTATAGTGTCCAGTCGACTGGTGGACAGGCTAAATCTTAGATTAGAGCCATCACGGGATGGCGCAGTAGGCATAAGTGGCAATCGAGTGCCTCACCTCAGGGGTCAGACTACTCTCCAGTTCGAAATGGGTGACTCGACGTCGATCACTCGAGTGAATGCCACGGCTATTGTTTTAGACGAAGTGGTAGGGGTCCTCCCCCAGATACGGTTACCGCCGGCGGTAAGAGGGTTAGCCAACGGGTTGCAGTTGGCCGATCCCCACTTTGAGATTCCTGGACGGGTGGACGTCTTGCTTGGGACTGACGTCCTCGGGAAGCTGCTACGGAGCGGCAAGCGGGAGCTGCAACGGGACGGATTGGTGGCCGTGCATACCGCAGGAGGGTACGCAATATTGGGCCCAGTACGGGAACCACAGGAGTCACTGGATGATAGTCTCGCATATTACGGTAGCGTACTGTCGGAGGTCCTGCAGAGGTTCTGGGCGACGGAAGAGCCACCTACAGCTCCTAGGATTAGCCTGTTAGATGAGGAGTGCGAGACCTTCTACCAATATAACACGGTTCGCCTCCCGTCGGGCAGATTTATGACACGGTTGCCATTTCTATCGAACCGACCTCCACTGGGGAGCTCTCGCAGTACAGCGGAGAAACGGATGGTGTCGATGGAGAGGCGCATGAAACGGGACTCCAACTTCCGTCGGAAGTATGTTGTGTTCATGCGTGAGTATTTGGCTTTGGGTCACATGTCGGTGTCCACGGTGGACTGGCGTCGTGAGGAGCATTACCATCTCGCTCACCACGCGGTCCTGAAGACACCAGACTCCAAAATACGCATTGTATTTGACGGCTCAGTGGCGACCTCTATCGGGGTGTCTCTGAATCAATGTCTGCACGCGGGTCCTAAGATGACTAGGGACATTGCAGACATTTTAACGGACTTCAGGAGACACTAGGTTGTCTTCGTTACGGACGTGAAGATGATGTTCCGCCAAACAGAGATTCATCCGGACGACCGTCGGTTCCAGCTGATATTGTGGCGAGAGAGCCCAGAAGAGCCGATGGTCACGTACGAGCTCAACACCAATACCTACGGATTAAAGCCCAGCCCTTATGTAGCGATGCGTACGCTACGAGAACTGGCGGACCAGGAACGGCTGCGCTTTCCTCGCGCGGCTGCAGTCATTGATAGGGACGTATATGTAGACGATATTTGCACGGGCGCGGATAGTGTTGAGCAGGCGCTTGTCTTACGGGATGAATTGGTGGCGCTTATGGCCTCCGGTGGATACGAGCTTAGGAAGTGGCTGTCGAACTGCCCAGGGGTCCTGGCAGGATTGCCAGCTGAGCACCAGCAAGACCCACACTGCTTTGAGGATCCGGATAACCCTCATGCACTGGCGATTTTGGGGGTCCAGTATCGACCGGGTCATGACGCCTTCACCTACAGCTGTGAAGCCGAATTGTTGTCGAAGACCTGGACCAAGCGTTCGGTCTTTTCGACCATCGCGCGAACGTTCGATCCAAACGGTTGGATTGCGCCGGTTACGTTCATGGCGAAATGCTTCATGCAGAAGCTCTGGTTGGCCCAATTAGGTTGGGATGATCAGCTCACGGAGGAGCTTTTACGGGAGTGGTCCTCATTTGCGACGTTTGCCACATACGGAGTGGCCATTTAATGAGTGCGGCCGGCATTTATTACCCCCAGACCTAGGTTTGCGAGTCAACTTAACCACGGTGGAGGCGGCTACGGCGGACCAGTCTCTCTTAGAACGGTATAGCTCGTTGGGGAAGCTACTAAGGGTGACTGGTTGGATATGGCGGTTTATTTTCAACTGTCGTAAGTCTGCCGCGCAACGAAACATGTCGCGCGTTCTGGGACCTGAAGAGCAGCAACGGGCTCTCTTACATTGGGTGAAGGTCGTCCAGGCAGCTGAGTTTGAGGATGAAATTAAGATTCTGCGGACGGGTTCTGGCAGGTTGAAGGGAGGCATTGTCCGCCTTAACCCGTTCTTAGATGAGCATGGACTGCTCTGGGTGGGAGGCCGATTACGGAATGCTGACCTGCCGTACTCGGCACGACATCCTTTGGTGCTCCCCAAGAAGGGATCTTTGGTGGAGTTATTGGTATGGGACCGCCACATCAGGAATTCACACGCGGGCTGCAACGCCCTTCTGGCCATTTTGCAGCGTGAATTCTGGATCCTGTCGGCACGGAGGTTAATACGGAGCGTTGTGTTTCGGTGCTTGCCTTGTTACCGACTCAAGGCAACCATAACGCAACCACAGATGGGGGATCTTCCGCCCGACCGAGTTACGGAAGCTCGGCCGTTCAAGGGCGTAGGTACAGATTTCGCGGGGCCCTTTATCGTCAAGACTTCACGCCTTCGCAATGCGAAATCGGTTAATACTCCAGGCAAAATACGGTTTTGAAAAACATTAATTTATAATAGCGTTTTTTTTGTTGATTTCATTTGAAAATGTTATTCTAAGATGATTTAGTCAAGAATCCGACAAACTTTCCACCCGGAAGTAATTATGTAGATTTCAATGAAGCATGCATTATCTTTTTTTGTACGATTTATCTTGAATAATATAGAGCAAATGTAAATGAACCAAAATAAAGACAAAAACATTTATTAATATTTTTACTGACTTTTTAGAAGCCAGTTAACTTATCATTTTTACGATGTCTGAAATTTTGTCGGATTTTGTTGCTGGGTAACTATTTAATTGATAATATATCCGTTACACATAAAAAATAAGCTATTATAAATTATTTCCAAAATTGACATTTTTTCCATACAAGTTGTCAGTTCATTGCCTGGACTATAAGGCGTACCTTTGCGTCTTCGTGTGTCTAGCGACCAAGGCCGTTCATTTGGAGCTCGTGGCCGACCTCTCTACGGAAGCCTTTTTGGCAGCATTGGATCGATTCGTGTCGCGAAGGGGACTACCTGCACTGATTCGTTCTGACTGTGGTACCAACTTCAAGGGCGCGGACCGCTCCTTACGGGAAATTGTATCGTTTTTAGGCCAAAATGAGCGGGAGATTGGCACGAGCCTCGCCAGTCGGGGCATTTCATGGTATTTCAGCCCCCCCGGATGCCCCCACTGGGGTGGCATTTTTGAGGCAGTAGTTAAGTCGGCCAAAACGCATTTGTATAGGGTCATCGGCTCAACGATCCTCACATTTGAAGAACTGGCTACGGTGTTTTGCAAGGTTGAGGCGGTTTTAAATTCCCGACCTCTTTGCCCGTTGAGCGCTGACCCGAATGATCTTGAGGCCCTTACGCCAGGCCATTTTCTGATTGGCCAACCCCTTAACGCCTTGCCGGAATATCCTTATACGGACGTAAAGTTGTACCGGTTGTCACGGTATCAAATGTTGCAGCAAATGACTCAAGGGTTTTGGAAGCGATGGTCGCTTGAGTATTTGCACATTCTTCAGCAACGCGTTAAGTGGACGGACAGGACGACCCCACCCTGCGTTGGAGACCTCGTACTGGTTAAGGATGCTAACCTATCACCGTTGTGTTGGCGAAGGGGGCGCATCGTTAACTTGATTACGGGTACGGATGGGTCTCCACGGATCGCAGATGTACAGGTGAGGGACTCGATCCTTAGACGCGCTGTCTCGTCACTATCCCGACTACCGGGAGTTTGAGCGGACCGACAACGGGTCGGTCCGGGGCGGGTGATTGTTTAGTATAGACAGTTAGGTTTTAATTTATATCGCCGTGCGAAAGAGAAAGCATTCGGCAAGGTGAAACAGACGCACGCGCGGCCGTCGTGACTCCCCGGGCGCATTCGGATTGCGTAAGTGGGACAGACCTACGCCGCCAGAGCGAGAGAGAGAGCGAGCGGCCGCGTGGACACAGTTGATATGGCCGCCGAGCTGTACGGAGGTTCGGTATAATACCTTGTCGATTGTTTTTGGTTTAACTCGGACGGAGCGCCCATACGGAACGGCGCCGAGTTCTGGTGCTTAAGTGGTATACTACCTAGTTCATGGTGTCTGGGATTAGCTGTGGACTGCAAGGAGTTGACTGGACGGGTCCTTGTGAACGGAGAGGGTTCGGCCGCCCTAGCTCAAGGCGGCAGCCTCATCGAAGACTCGCAGCAAGTACACAAACACACACGTACTCATTCACACAAACACATCCTTGCTGGCGATAATTCTGGAAGCTTGAGGAACGGGGTGAGTAGGTAGCCTTAAGTTACGTAGGGTATATTAAACTTTAGCGGCGTGCATCGCGCCCAAGTTGCTCTCGCCAGGAGTACTGTTTGTATGAGGGTCAGCTGATGGGCCCCTGGCTCTCCGGCTAGTCTTGGCGAGAAAACAACAAGTATGATAGCAATAGATTGACGATAGCTATTAAAAAGCTGGTAGAGGCGTACTTAAACAAAATGTATTGAATGACTGATATCACAATGAAAAATTGTAATTGGGACATAACTTTCAGATGACAGCAGTCATCGAGTTGGGGTCGGGCGACCCGGCGCAGGCGCACACGGCGCGCGTCAAGTTCACCGTCCGCACCGCCGGCGTCTACATCGTCGCTGTTACCATTGGTAAGCTTCTCGACATCGCAGTTATACAACTTTGAAAAGATCTCCTTTACTTACTTGTGTATGTATTTTTTTTTAATTCAGTCGTTATTTAGTGTGCCACAGCAAAGGCGAAAGCTAGAGGTGGCATGTGTATATTCGTATAACGCAGGCCGGCTGTTCCAACACGTCTCTCGCTGCTGTTCTATTCTCATCACAACAAACTGCATGAGTACCTAAGAAGCGATAAAACGATCGCGCGACACTTGCCATAGATCACCTGTATCGGGACTATCGCCTTTGTAGCGCCGCGAAAAGTCGCCGTGTGTAACCTCTCTATGAAGTGATGGAAGTATATCATCTTTTTCACGCCACTGCTCGGAAATGTGGCTAAAGATGGTTAGAATTCAACCTTCAAAGCTGGGGTTAGACGTCGCACGAACATGAGTTCAAAATGTCCAACAATGTTATTGTTGGACAGTTTGAACAGAGATTCGCTCAATCCCAGGGCTCCGCGGCCCGGGCCGCCCCGCGCGGTGCCCCCCCCCCCCCCCCCGGACACGCGAGCGGCCGGGCTACAGTGTTTCAGTGGATATTATGATCTTTAATTAAGTACTTCATTTTGACTTATAATTATAATTATTCGCAATTTCCTCGCAGTAGGCGTGAAAAGCGGGTGTGTAATGTTTCATATGACGACCGCTTTAGCCTAGTTGGTAGTGACCCTGCCTACGAAGCAAGAGGTCCTGGGTTCGAATCCCGGTAAGGGCATTTATTTGTGTGATGAGCACAAATATTTTTTTCTGAGTCATGGATGTTTTCTATGTATTTAAGTATTTGTATCTTTATATAAGTATGTTTATCGTCGTCTAGTACCCATAGTACAAGCTTTGCTTAGTTTGGGACTAGGTCGATTTGTGTAAGATTGTCCGCAAATATTTATATTCAATATTTATATAAAAACAAATTGCATATTTTCATTTTGCATAACAACGAATTGCATAATTTCAGGTTGTATAAGTGGTTAAATTGCATAAAAACAAAATGAAAAAAAAAAACTATTTGCATAATCTCATCGATTATAATCATCAGTGATAATAAATTCCATAATAAACGAACGCTATAATAGTCACTCTGTATAATATTTCATGATAATTATGTGTTAATAGTTGTTCTTCATTTACTCACCTTCTGTGCCCTTTCCATATTTAAGCTAGATAGAATGACTGGCTTCTCCCCCTCCGCGTCTCCGGCTTTTTATATACACTCTAGGGGTAGGGCAGACAAGACCACGTGGATATTGGGGTGCTCCGATTCGGTTTTGTTACCTGTGTCTGTTTTTCTAGGATGTGATAGCAATCACTTAGTAAAACTAAGTACATACTAAGTGTTGTTATTATTTATAATCATTATACTAAATGTATGTTATGCAAAAAGAAATTAGTACACATAAACGTTATAGCAAATGTGGTGGTGATAAATGAGTGCTATGTTATTTAAATGGTATGACCAATATCCATTTCGTTATTATGATAATAGTTCGTTATGATTTCCGTACGTATGCTACTTGAAATTATGCATTTTGTTTTTATGGCGAATGAACGGCACCCGTGAAAAGCACTATGTAATGTCTCGGCCAAAAGTGCAGTAGATGGACTCGTCTCCTTCGAGGTCTTCACCTTCGGCACGGACCTCGAACCCACTCGTCCATCTATTGCCTACTTTCTAGCCTTTACAACAATGTATTATTTCACGCCACTGCTCGGAAATGTGGCAAAAGATGGTCAGAAAACAGGCTTCAAAGCTGGGGTAGTTGGACATCGCACGAACAGGCCAACTATGAGTTCAAACTGTCCTGTTGTTGGACAGTTTGAACAGCGATTCGCTCAATCTCAGGGCCACCGGCCCGCGCCGGGCCGCCCCACGCGGTGCCCCCCGACACGCGAGCGGCCGCGCTGAAGTGTTTCATATATAATTATAATTATTTGCAATTTCCTCGCAGTAGGCCCGAAAAGCACTATGTAATGTCTCGGCCAAAGTGCAATAGATGGACTCGTCTCCTTCGAGGTCCTCACCTTTGGCTCGGACCTCGAACCGACTCGTCCATCTATAGCCTACTTTCTAGTCTTTACAACAATGTACTATTGTTTTCGACATGTACAAATTTATCCAGGTGGCGTGAACATCAGCGGCAGCCCGTACCGGCGCTGGTTCACGGCAGGGCGCGTGGAGGCGCGGCGCTCGCGCGTGGCGCGCGCCGGCGCCGCGCTCGTGTGGTGCGCCGGCCACGCGCGTGCGCTGCACGTGCACCCGCGCGACCAGTTCGACAACCCCACGCACCCGCAGCCGGCGGTGAGTGTACATACAGTCCGTACCGGCGCTGGTTCACGGCAGGGCGCGTGGAGGCGCGGCGCTCGCGCGTGGCGCGCGCCGGCGCCGCGCTCGTGTGGTGCGCCGGCCACGCGCGCGCGCTGCACGTGCACCCGCGCGACCAGTTCGACAACCCCACGCACCCGCAGCCGGCGGTGAGTGTACATACAGTCCGTACCGGCGCTGGTTCACGGCAGGGCGCATGGAGAAAATACAGCAATGCTAAACGTTATTCAATGTATTATCTTCAAGTTGTAATTGGTATTTTCGTTTGGTAGAATAAAAAGGAAACTCTAGTCCTGTGGTAAATATCTATATATTTAAAGAAAGTTAACGGAGGTTATAATATAGGTGTCTAATACCAAACTTAAATTAGGGTAGGGTTGTTGATGACGTTTTGGTCGATTGCGCTAGTTTACAAGTGTAGGAATTAAGCTTAGCTGGTCTCCGGGCGGTGCTCCTCAATGTCCCTCGGATGCAGGGCGCTAGCTCGGTTGATCTAGGCGGCCTGGCTACGAAGTGGCCCCGACCAAACACCTCCTGGAATTGGCCAGTATGATAATAAGGGTTACACTACAGGCTGTGGGGAGCATGACTGTCCGGGACGGAGCGAGCATGGAATCCAGTCCAGGTTAGGCCCGGGCTTCGCGATAGTTCAGTGAAACGGTACTCATTGTCTAGTAAAGTGATTGGGAATCAGTAAGCTACTATAAAGGGGGTTATCACTGTCGCCGGTACCACATTTCATGATTGTAACACGCCACGATGACGGATACGGACGATTATCGAAGCACCAACGTGCGTAGCAACGCCTAAGGTTATATGAAACTCACCTTTTGGAGGAAAATCGTCCCGCCTGGTGGTCAAATATTGACGAATGTCGACTCCGGGGCGTAACTAGCCCTCGGGTCCGTCTGTGACGCCTTTCCGTCGCGCCAAACTGCAAGTTTGTAACGAAATCACGCTATAATATTTCCAACAAGGACACGATCTCACAAGGCTATTCACGACACTTGAGAACACTTACGGTTATCGAGAAAACAGCTCGCTGGAGCAATCGGCTCCCAACAACTCGGGGGGCCCGATGCGGCCCACGCGGTCCAATTAGTATGCCGGTATGTCAATCGGGCTGGTTAGCTGGAATACGACAATTGATATAATACGATGCCAAAAATAAACGATACTCCAAGAATTGTACCCGGATTGGGCGGAATACTTACAGAGGAAGAATTACAATTTAACTTTAATAAGCGAGGCGTCTTGCCACGCGTTCTCTTTTACTTCTTTCTTTTTCTTAAATCTCGGGTTGCCAGCCTTCCAATCGCAACTCCCCGGGCGTCCGAGCGAACGCCAATGATCGCCGAGTCTAAGTGTGACAAAAATGTATCGTTCCTCACACGAGGGCTTGGACAGCTGAAACGAAAATAACACAAACCTCCTTGGCTGTCGCATTGTCGAGTTTATTAGTAACGAAAGCTATTTATGCCCGCTCCTTCAGCGGTCAGGGTAATCGGAATTAACAACCTGGCAACACCGAACCACAGACTAAACACACCGGACAAAGGCAGGTGCGCACAGATACGACGAGAATGTAACAACGCGTTATAGGTTGGCCAACATTAGGAATAATATCGGGCCAACAAAAAGAAAGAAAAGGAACGCAATATCCTAGGTGTGACAAATTATATATTACACCCCCTTAACCAGGAGAATTTTACGAGGAAAGATAACTGAAAGAGTAAAATTCCGGCTCGCCCTCGAGCTGCAAATCAGCACTCGGTCAGGACTAACCCTAAATCAAACAAGAATTAAAACTAGACGAAATCCAAGTATTCCCGGCCCGGAATCACAAGGTCTGCAGCACCTTGGCATCAACAGAATCCGCGTGGCCGACGCTGGAAACGATTGCGTCTAGGCCTGCGGCACTACAGAGAGAGAGACACACAACAAAACGGTAGCAATGGCCACAACTAACTATATGTAATCGACAGCACATGTCAATCAGTCTTGTGGAAATAAGACCACACTTACTTCACGGCGACTTGGTACATTGCCGAGTCCCAGTTAAGGGAAAGGGGAGAGAAGAGGAAAAAAAAAAGGAAAAAAAAGGAAAAAAAAAAAAGGAGACCCATCACGCAGGCGCAGCTCAAGCGGTGAGGGTCAGCTGACGTCGTCAGACAGCGTTCGAAGACACCGGTTTGCAGTCCTTGATATGCCACTTCCCCAGCCGTTTACCGTTTTCATCTTCCAATTCGTACACTAAACGGGACACTTTTCGTATGACGCGGCACTTCTCATACTTGGGAGCCAATTTGGCCGCAAAATACTTGCTGGCCTTACTTTGTTTAAAGGTACGTTTCCAAACTTCGTCTCCAACTTCGAATTCGATGTCACGGCGCTTATCGTTGTAGTACTTGATGTTGCGATCGTGAGATTTCTGTAACAGCTCTCTCACGGTGGGATAGACATCTCTTAAGGTATTGATTTTATTCAGGTAATCACGTCTAGATGAAAAAACAATTTCGTCGACCTCCTCTGGTTCACCATAGATTGTACCATCGGGAACCGCCTCCCGTCCGTGTACTAGTAGGAACGGGGTGTAAGAAGTAGAATCGTTCACCGAAGTATTCACTGCAAACTGAATACGCGAAATGTTGGAATCCCACATGCGGTGGTCTGACTCAATGAACGTGGAAATGGCTGTTACGAGGGTCCTGTTGTAGCGCTCCACTGTGTTGACCTGTGGGCAATACACAGGCGTGTAATGCAGCTGTGGTATGTTATAATTCGCGAACAACCTTTGAACGTCGCCGCCAGTGAAATACGAAGCGTTATCTGCAATAATGGTTTGAGGTATTCCGTGGATCATGAATACGTGGTCCTCTAGCCTTTGGGAAATGACTGCTCCAGTGGCGCGTCGCATGGGAAACAGCATACAATACTTGGTGAAACAGCACACTACCACCAGCAAGTAAGTGTTCAACTTCCGCGAGGGGGGTAAAGGTCCAACAAGATCCAAGCTCAGGCATTGGAAAGGGCGACAACAAACCTTCGCGCTTCCCATAAAGCCTGGGGTGGGAAGCTGACTATGCTTATGTGCGGCACACGCAGAGCAGTTTGCTACGTACCGGACGACGTCCTGATACATACCTGGCCAAAAGTAGCGCAATTTTAGCCTTTTGTACGTCTTTGCTGTGCCCAAATGCGCAGCGGTTGGAACCGAATGGTTATTCATCATGACCTCTAAGCGGAAGTCTTGAGGGATAACTTCTTTCCATTCGAAGTCCGATGACAGCGCGTTGTTTGATTTAGTGTAGCGGTACAAGCGCCCGTTCATTAGTTGAAAATTGGGAACGGATCCCGGTCTAGACTCACACCTCTTAAACAGTTGTAAGTACCAGGTATCATTAATGACGCTTGTATCGATCAAGTATACTGGGACGGCTCTCGACAAGGCGTCCGGTACGATATTCTCCGAGCCTCGACGGTGCTCCACCACAAAGTTGTAAGGTGACAGTCGGCAACCCCATCTCTCGAGGCGCCCTGTAGGGTTCTTAAGGTTGAGGAACCATTTAAGGCTGGAATGGTCCGTTATTATCTTAAATTGGCGATCTCCTTCTAGATACGGTCTGAAATGTTCGACAACGTTAACCACAGCTAGGGCTTCCCGCTCCGTGGCTGAGTAGTTCCTTTCCTGTGGCGAGAGAGATCGACTGTAATACGCCAAAGGGTGCTCATCACCCTCAAACACTTGGGTTAGGGTCCCACCAATACCAAAATCTGAGGCATCACAATGTACAGCGAACGGTTTGGAGAAGTCGGGACAGGCGAGGACCGGCGCAGTTGTTAGGGCGACCTTGAGCTCGCTGAAAGCCCCATCCGCTTCCGGAGACCAACGAAAGGATGGTGCGCCTTTCCGAGTCGACGTTAGCTGGTTGAGAGGCCCTGCTATGTTGCTGAAGTTCTTAATAAAACGGCGGTAGTAAGATGCGGTGCCAAGAAAACGTTTCACGTCCTTTCGACATGTGGGAACAGGGAAGTCAATAATTGCCTTCACTTTGTCGGGATCTGTCCGCAAACCATATTCATCCACAACGAAACCCAAGTACTTGAGTTGTCTGCGGAAGAATTTACATTTAGGTAAGTTAATAGTCAGGTTAGCGTAACGTAGTCGCTCGAACACCGTACGCAGTAGGGCCAAATGCTCAGTAAACGACTCCGAAACAATAATAATATCGTCTAGGTAGATAAAAATACGGCCGTTGTACTCTGGGCCGAACAGGATGTCCATCAGACGTTGTTGCGTCGCTGGAGCCGACGTTAGACCGAAACACATTACCTTAAAATGGAACAAACCGCGGCCCGGCACCGTAAAAGCAGTCTTCTCCCTAGACGCCTGTGAGTCTAGTCCAATCTGCCAGAAGGCTGATTTCAAATCCAAGGACGACAAAAACTTGGCGTTCCCGAGTTGACCCAGAATCTGGTTAATCAGTGGCAGCGGATAAGCATCGTGCTTTGAAATCTCGTTCAGCTTCCTGCTGTCTAGGCAGAATCGGAGGGTTCCGTCCGATTTCTGTGCCATGGTTACGGGGTTGTTCCATGGGCTGCCACTCGGTTCCACCACATTCTGCTCGAGCATTTCATCCAACTGCCTGTTCAGCTCGGCGAGCCTTGACGGTGATAGCATGTAATGGCGCTGCTTGATTGGTCTCGCGTCACCAGTATCAATAGTATGAGTAAGGAGATGGGTCCGCCCCAAGCCCTTGCGCTCAGAGGATATGGATTCGAATTCCTTTAATATACTCTCCGCTTGGCGTTGTTCCTCCGACGACAGAGACTCAAAGCCTTGTATAAACCTAACTTCCGACGTAACGGTATTTATGTGTTCTTCATCAGACAAAGAGCAATCATTTGGCAACAAAGACAGCACATCCCGGCCAATATTAAATGCTTTCCAAAAATTTATACCAAATAATAGCTTAGTTGGTATCTCCGGGATTACGTAGAATTTTACTATTGCAGTCTTTCCGTCGACTGTGACTGGTAAGAATATATGGCCCATGATGGGGGATGAGGAGCCGTTTGCCGTTACTATACGGCTCAAGTCGTGTGATTCCTGAAGGGTAACCTGCTCTTCAAAATGTTTCCAAGTATCGCCACCAATAATAGATAATTCCGATCCGGAATCCAAAAGGCCCGTATAAGAAAGACTGTAAATTTGTACGGTAAGGTAAGGACGCAAGTCTGAGCCATCTATATAACTGTTTAATTTTGTAGCAGCTCTGCCACTTTCGAAAAATGAACTAATCGTCGCCAGCCAGGACCGCCACTCTTCCCAATCAAAATTTGGTGGTAATGGGTCTGCTGCACTACGTTGGCATGATGAGTTATGCCTGCTCATAGTACTAAGTAATGCCTGTGGGACTTGTAACTCATGAGGGCATTCTGTTGGGACGGGCGCTTTATTGTTAGTCACTGGGTCGCTAAAGGCAAGTAAGGCAGCAGCATCGTCGGTGGTTACCGGATCCAGGCATGGCGCACAACTCTCGTGGATTGCGTTAAACGGGTCAGTCGGGTAACCGGTTGTTACTGATGGGGAAGCAGTTGATATTGAACCGGAATTTGCGCTTGGGTAATTTTCGGTGAACCGGTTATTTGGGTAAACTGCGTTAATTGGGTAAGTAGTAGTTGTGGATGGTAATGTAGTTGATTCTGAATAAGGATTTGCTATTTGGTCATTTTCGGTGAACCGGTTATTTGGGTTGACTTCGTTAATTGGGTAAATAATGGTAGCGGGAGGTACTGTACTTGATTCTGAACAAAAATTTCCACTTTGGTAATTTTCGGTGAACCGGTTATTTGGGTAAACTGCGTTAATTGGGTAAATAGTAGTTGTGGATGGTAATGTAGTTGATTCTGAATAAGGATTTGCTATTTGGTAATTTTCGGTGAACCGGTTATTTGGGTTAACTTCGTTAATTGTGTAAATAGTGGTAGCGGGAGGTACTATACTTGATTCTGAACACGAATTTGCACTTTGGTAATTTTCGGTGAACCGGTTATTTGGGTAAACTGCGTTAATTGGGTAAATAGTAGTTGTGGATGGTAATGTAGTTGATTCTGAATAAGGATTTGCTATTTGGTAATTTTCGTTGAACCGATTATCCGGGTAAACTGGTTTATTTAAGGTTTCTTCATTTGAGTATGTTCGGTTATTATACACAGTAGTGATTGTGTTTATAAGGGGAAGGGAGGGCGGGGATGAGCAAACAGGCAGGGGAGGAGCGTTGTACTTGTGAGCAGTATGGCGTAAAGCGTTAATAAGCGGGGAAGAGAGGGTTTTATCTGTGTTAGTTGGAATGGGGACAGGATGCAGGGTATCAGCGGGGGCGGGGAAGTACGTGGAATTAGTTGTATGGAGTAAAGCGTTAGTAAGCGGGGAAGAGAGGGTGTTATCTTTGTTAGTTGGAATGGGGACAGGATGCGGGGTATCAGCGGGGGCGGGGATGTACGTGGAATTAGTTGTATGGAGTAAAGCGTTAGTAAGCGGGGAAGGGAGGGTGTTATCTTTGTTAGTTGGAATGGGGACAGGATGCAGGGTATCAGCGGGGACGTTAGTAGGGGATGTGAGGCTGTGAGGTATTGTAATCGGAGTAAAGTGACGGTTGTTGTTGTTGTCAGTATCGGGTAAAAATGTATGGGTTTTGTGTATTGAAAATCTTTGTTTATTAATTTTAGGTGTTGGTATGAATATTCTACTGTTATATACTTTATTGGTTTTTATTGAAACCGGATCAGCCATACTCTGATTCGGTATCACTCGTTTTTTGAAGTACTTGGTACAGGACTGCATTTGGGACACGTTCGTGCTGTTACGTTATTCTCGCCACAGCGATAACAGACTAGTTTGGGTGCCGCCTTACATGCCTTCAACGAATGTCCCTCTACTCGGCACCGTACACAAAAGTCAATAGGGGTTTGTACCGCCGATACCGGTTTTGTAGAATTAGGTTTATACACTAAGTCTTGAGCAAGAGACTTGGACAAGTCTCTATTAGGCTCAGCGAAGCGTTTTGCACGTTGAGTTGCTGCCTCCAGCTGGCGACAACGGTCTTTAAGGTCAGTGATTGAGTTTATAGCAAATAAAGCTAATTGTTTTGAATAAAACGGTCTAATATTTTGCAATAAAATGCTTAACTTTTCCGCTTCAGGTAGGGGAGTCTCTAGGCGTGAGTAGTAATTGAGCATTACACTAACATAATTGACTATAGATTCGTCAAATCCTTGCGTCCTCGCCCTTATTTCGCAAAGTAGGCGCTCGTTGTAGTCCACCGGCAAGTAATCGTGGAGCATCACACTCTTGAGGTCCGTCCAGCACTGCACCTGATCACAAATGCCATCGAACCATGAGGATGCCTCGTCGGTGAAGAGCTCGCACGCCGAGCGGAACAGAGTCGAGTCGGAAATCTCCCGGGAGACACGCACTTGCTCCAGTTTGTGTAGGTAGGCCTTAACGCAGGTCTTGCCGTCATATTTAATATTTAATTTCTGTACTGCATTATTGTTATGTGGCGCTGCACACGTAGGAATAGCGGCAGGAATGACATCCTGAGCGATGCTCTTTGTCAGTGCACTTTTAAAAGTGAGCAATATATTATCCAATCGCACCAGCAACTTGTCTAGCTGTTCGCTTAGCTCGTAATGCCTGGTCATTTCTGACTCTGAAGGTGAGAGTCGAGTCAGGCGATGGTATAGGTGGTGTGCAGCCGCTTGTACGCGATTGAGTACCTTTAGCGAGGTGCGAGGTTGTGTCGACTCTTGTAGCAGCCTGCGCAGGTCGTCCATCTTCGACGAGATTGCATCCAGCTCGTCGGCGACATCTCCCTCGTAGTCCGCGACCTCATCCGTGGGGGTTTCCTGGTTCAGCTTCCGCAGTTGGCTCCGAAGTTCCATTACTGTAGGTAGTGGCACCCCCTGGCGCACCCTGACTTCGTACTCGAGCTCATCCTTCTTTAGTAGATTGAAGGCTATTGGGCGCTCCTCTAACGCTGTACTTGAAGACATCTTCGCGTGCTACTAATTTTTCAATGCAATGGTACAATCTAACGTCAAGCTGATGACCACCAATCAGCCCGAGCGCGAAACCGGAGTTGCAATTTGAATGCGACAAGACAATTTACCTCTGAACCACCCTTGCTATATTAAATATTAAATAGCAATGTCAAAACGACGTGTTTTTCCTTTGTAGAAAATTAGTCGAATTTAATTGTGCAATTTGAATGCAGCATGTGGATAAATTTCCGAATCGCCCCAGTTATAGTGCTTGCGAAGTTGGATTTATGTTTGTGGTTTAAATTGTTGATAAAGCAATAAAATCATAAAGGTTTAATTTGAATGCAATTAGCAATTTAATCTCCGAACCGTCCCGGGTGTAGTGAACGCGTGATGAAACTTATACGTGTCTTTAGATACACTAGCGTGATCGACCAATCACAGGAATGCGTCAGCAAGTTCGTGTCACTGCCTTACTTTGTGACACAGTAATATTGGTTACTCTTAAAACAATGTAAACAATAAAAACAGGCATGCAACCAGTGCAAAGTACATTAAAAAGCAGAAGTATGTAAGTACCACTAAAATAAATAAAAACTCAGTAATTCCTCTCCAACCAGCTCAATGCTATGACACACTAAAAGGGCTTTAACACAAAGTAGTGTGAGATATGTTATGCAATAATATGCCACTGCCTGGAAATACTTATTCAGGTGTGTTATTCACTAGAACCCTAGCCTTGTTATGGCAAAACAGACGTTACCATCATTAATATTCGATAGTTGCTCATAAATTCACAAGGTGCACTTTGTGTCATGCAAATCAGTTTTTACTTTGATAGTTAGGGCTAAGACTTGAATGCTAAGATGAATATAATTATAATGAAATAGTGTCAAACAATGGAAGTTATAGCGCAAGCAACCAGACTATGTCCTTCATTTCAAATAAGAGGAAACCTAGTCAAAACGTCATCAACCCGTCGGGCGCCATGTAATTGGTATTTTCGTTTGGTAGAATAAAAAGGAAACTCTAGTCCTGTGGTAAATATCTATATATTTAAAGAAAGTTAACGGAGGTTATAATATAGGTGTCTAATACCAAACTTAAATTAGGGTAGGGTTGTTGATGACGTTTTGGTCGATTGCGCTAGTTTACAAGTGTAGGAATTAAGCTTAGCTGGTCTCCGGGCGGTGCTCCTCAATGTCCCTCGGATGCAGGGCGCTAGCTCGGTTGATCTAGGCGGCCTGGCTACGAAGTGGCCCCGACCAAACACCTCCTGGAATTGGCCAGTATGATAATACGGGTTACACTACAGGCTGTGGGGAGCATGACTGTCCGGGACGGAGCGAGCATGGAATCCAGTCCATGTTAGGCCCGGGCTTCGCGATAGTTCAGTGAAACGGTACTCATTGTCTAGTAAAGTGATTGGGAATCAGTAAGCTACTATAAAGGGGGTTATCACTGTCGCCGGTACCACATTTCATGATTGTAACACGCCACGATGACGGATACGGACGATTATCGAAGCACCAACGTGCGTAGCAACGCCTAAGGTTATATGAAACTCACCTTTTGGAGGAAAATCGTCCCGCCTGGTGGTCAAATATTGACGAATGTCGACTCCGGGGCGTAACTAGCCCTCGGGTCCGTCTGTGACGCCTTTCCGTCGCGCCAAACTGCAAGTTTGTAACGAAATCACGCTATAATATTTCCAACAAGGACACGATCTCACAAGGCTATTCACGACACTTGAGAACACTTACGGTTATCGAGAAAACAGCTCGCTGGAGCAATCGGCTCCCAACAACTCGGGGGGCCCGATGCGGCCCACGCGGTCCAATTAGTATGCCGGTATGTCAATCGGGCTGGTTAGCTGGAATACGACAATTGATATAATACGATGCCAAAAATAAACGATACTCCAAGAATTGTACCCGGATTGGGCGGAATACTTACAGAGGAAGAATTACAATTTAACTTTAATAAGCGAGGCGTCTTGCCACGCGTTCTCTTTTACTTCTTTCTTTTTCTTAAATCTCGGGTTGCCAGCCTTCCAATCGCAACTCCCCGGGCGTCCGAGCGAACGCCAATGATCGCCGAGTCTAAGTGTGACAAAAATGTATCGTTCCTCACACGAGGGCTTGGACAGCTGAAACGAAAATAACACAAACCTCCTTGGCTGTCGCATTGTCGAGTTTATTAGTAACGAAAGCTATTTATGCCCGCTCCTTCAGCGGTCAGGGTAATCGGAATTAACAACCTGGCAACACCGAACCACAGACTAAACACACCGGACAAAGGCAGGTGCGCACAGATACGACGAGAATGTAACAACGCGTTATAGGTTGGCCAACATTAGGAATAATATCGGGCCAACAAAAAGAAAGAAAAGGAACGCAATATCCTAGGTGTGACAAATTATATATTACAAAGTATACTTTTACGTTCAAGTATATCAACAGTTTCACCTTATCCGATGGCGAGCAAATCTCCATTTCACTCAAAATAACAGAGCGGTCACGATCCTCAGCATTGTGGAACCGACTTATTGAATAAAGTAGATATTAACGATTTAACTTGTTTGCAGGAAGGGTTCTCGATCCGAATAAACCCGCTGGGCGGCCCGGTCGACGAACAGCTGTCGTCGTCGGCCTCCTTCCAGTACGACGCCGTTAACCAGCGCGTATCTATGACGCTCTGCTTCCCCCAGGTATGGTCAGACCTGTTCTTGCCAAACGTTCTGATACCCATCATCATCACTTGTTTGTGGTCGCCACTGGAGAACTTTTCCGCCTAACTTCGGTGCTTAGTGCAATATGCCGCGCCAACTGCTACTTAAGTTTAGCGATTCGGAGGGCATATAGCGCGCGGTTACCGTAGTTCTGCTGCAGATAGCCCCAGTTCTGATGCGATCACGCCGAGAAACTTCTGGCATAGCCATCTTATAGTTAGTGACCACGCTTCATTCGATCGATTCGATTAGATCCTGTTAGGCTTTAGGCAGAGTACAGTTAAACGCAGTGCAATTTCCGTGACGCGAATTCAACTCATTTTATCTGTTTTGTAAACATTACCGTAGGTTATAACTGCGATTATTGTTTTCCAGTCGGGCCTTTACAGAGCTGGCATCTATTACGAGTCTGTGTTGCTCCACAACGGGGAATTCGACTGTATCGTGCTTACAGGTAAGCAATATCAAAGATTTATTGTATTGCGAGGCAATTCTGGAGGTTTCAGGTAGCCTAGACATGTCGTTAGAAATCGGGGGCAAATCCAATAATTCTGGATATGAACATTTTCGACAACGTTATAATAAGCAGCAAACGTTGCTACAGATTTCTAAGTGGGTTGCCTAAACTTACTTTGCTTTACATTTTACATTGCTACTAAGTCAATTGACAGACAAGACTGTATATATACTAATCCAGAAATTCCATAAATGATTATACCGACGAAGCTCACGGTCCTGGGTTTGAATCCCGATTAGGGCAAATAATTGTGTTTGAGCATGACCATTTATTTTTGAGTCCTGGATTTTTTCTATTTATATATCTACTAAATCCGGGGGTAGGACGATAACGGGGCGCCGGACTTCGCCTCGCGCACGTAGCCCACGCCCCGTTATCGTCCTACCCCAGCACCCGCGCGCTGCGCACGGACTGCGTTAACCCTTAAATGCATGATTTTTGTATAACTTTTTAATACATTGGAATAGATTTCATGTTGTATAGATTGAGGGAAAAATAAATAAAAAAGTCATAGTAATTAAAAAACATATAAAAAAAGGCTCGATGCAGATATAACATCACTATGCATTAGCGTCAATTAACGTTATGAACATCTTTAGGGGTAGGAAAATTAGATACAGCTTCTGATTTTCTCAAACCAGGCCACATTCCTTCTTTTGAAAATTCGAATCCCAAATAATCAACTTGTTTTTGAAATAATTTACTTTAAAAACAAAGTTTTAACCTACTTCAATTTAGTACTCCGCCAAGCCACGAGAACATTTCCACATTTATTTTCCAATTTACCACATGAACTGATTTCCGAGAGCAAATGCGTTGATTATTAGAGAAAAAAACCCAATCGCTGTATGTGGCCCGATAATATTTGAGGACTTCCGTCGTTTCCACAAGGATCACCTTTGGTACTTCATTAGCTGCTATTTCAACAGAATCTTATCAGAATCTGTGACGTGCTTTTGTACTTTAAGTACATAATTGAGGAATTCCATAAGTCATCTGTGGTCTTCATCATCAGTTCCACTCCACCAAATTTATGATTTCCGGATGTAAATACACGAGATATAATAGAAAATACCAAAATCACTACACGCGTGCCTAATATAATTGAGGAGTTCTCTCAATTCCTCATGGATCCCATCATCCAACTAAATTAAAAAAAATGGGACCCACCTGGATGCATATACTTACAAACAAAAAAAAATTTTTCGAATCGGCTCATCAATGTCGGAGTTCTGAGGAAACAAACATTGAAAAAAAAAAAAAAAAAAATACAACCGAATTGAGAACCTCCTCCTTTTTTTTGAAGTCGGTTAAAAAGAAACATTTTTGAGGTTTTTAGTGTTACATTAGCTGATCGTAGTTTCTCAAATACTAATCTTAATCTTTCTATGCCTTCTTCGAAACTTGCTGATGGTATTAGTATATCGTCCGTATATGCCAGTGCGGAATCAAACCTTGCGTTTCCCAATATTTGATTAATTGTCCGTTGAAATACTGCAGGAGCGTTTGCCAAACCGAAAGGCATTCGGTTAAATTCAAATTGGCCGTCAGGTGTTACAAACGCAGTCTTCGAGTTTGCATCCTCTGCAAGAGGTATCTGGTAATACCCAGGTGCTAAATCTAATGCCGAGAAAAAATTGTTTCCTGCCAGTCGATCAATTTGACCTTTTATTCTGGGAAGTTTGTTTAACTGTTTTTTCAATTTAACGCTCGCTAATCAACACGTAATCTTTTATCGCCTGTTTTCTTTTTTACGACGATTATCGGGCTAGCGTATGGTGACGTTGATGGTCTGATTACGTTATACTGTAATAATTCATCTACCATATTTTTCAATTCTAATCTTTCCATTTGGCCCAATCTATAAGGGCGATAAACTACCTGCTCAGTATCTTTTAGAACAATATCCATTTCCGTGACATGAGTTTGCCCGAGTTCAGATAGATTTTTTGCAAAGCAATCTCGAAATTCGTTTAATAACTCCAGAAATGTAAGTTTTTGATTTTCATCGAACTCTATTCATCAACAGTTATTAAATTACGTTCGCTTTCGATTCTTCTAACATTCATTAATTGCATACATTAGTTGAGTCGTTAATCGTAGCAAATGGTTGTTTTATTAATTGTAAGACTGTAAACACTGGAGTCGATATTATTATATTGAAGCACCACTCTATCTATTAAAAAAAACCGCATCAAAATCCGTTGCGTAGTTTTAAAGATATAAGCATACATAGGGACAGACAGCGGGAAGCGACTTTGTTTTATACTATGTAGTGATGTAGGTACTTTAAAGGGACTTTTTACTTTTAGGCCACGAATGCCTATTTATAAGAAAATGATATCTAAAACTTCTCAATGACTATACAAATAACGAAATAATAAAGTAAATTCTAATACTGATTTTGCAAGGTGATGTATTTACGCATCACATATAAAACACACATTTTCGGAAAACCATACTATTATTATCAAAGCTGTTAATAATATACAACATTACACTTACCTTTTATGCTTTTTTAATACAGTTGCGAAAAAATAAAAAAAACAACAAGTAAGGAATTCGAAACTTATATTATTAATTCTGTAACATCATTGTAATACAGTTGAAAAATAATCTTATTTCTTTTTTATTGACATAAAAATGAATGGTACAATTTGTACAGTTATTGAGTGGGAAAACTGAAAAGCACTATAGTTCGCGAAAACTAACTTTCCGCACGCTAAACAGCTACGTAAAGTAGCACTTTTTGAGCAACTGTATTAAAATAGTTATTTATGCTACAAGTGTGGAAAGTAGGTGATTTCCGACGAGTGTCATTTTTATACATGAGCGAGTGAAGCGAGCGAATGTATAATTCGACACGAGTCGGAAATCATCTTTACGCGCGTGTATCATACAACATTTTACTATGCCTTGTGTGAGGAAATATATTAAATGTTGAAATGTTGGTTTAAAATAGATCTAGGTTAAAATTGAAGAACCCAGGTAGATTGTCAGGTACCTACTTATTATCTGGAATTGCATTTAACAACTTCTTCACATCTTTTGCTGTCAAGCTTATTCACTTAAAAGTTAAAACCATTGTATTGTGGTTTTGGAACACAATTAATTTTGAGTAACTCAATATTATATTAAACAACAAAAAGACGCTGTACCGTCGTAGTTCTAAGAAACATACTGACACTAAACACTATTGAAACGCAATAAATCATTATTATTATTGATTACTCACTTTCACTCGACCTTTTTAACATATTTACATGAAATAACTACACAAAACTCACAATAAACAACAATGGCGGGCTTTTAGATACATATGCACATTGCGCATGTGCAAGCCGCCATACTGTCGTATTGTAAAAGGCATAAGAAAGATATGCGTTCAGCCAAACACATTAAGTGAATATTAAAAATTAATTAATTTATTGACCAAATTCAAAATTCATAAACATTAATAAATCATTTTATACGTTATTAGTATTTATATACCTTTTATATGAAAGAAAACGTGTAATTTAAATAATTGTAAAACTTTTCTCGAGTAATAAAAACTCTTTGTGTCAGGCTGACGACGGACTAGAAAATTAAAAAAAAATTGAAAAGTAAAAAGCACTAGTGCGAAAAAGTGGCACTTTCCGCACGATTTTAGTGCTTGGAAAACGCTCTTTTCGAGCACATGCATTGTAAAAGTATTTTACAGTACATATGGTGCTACTTTCCCGCACTAGTGCGGAAAAGAGCACTTTCCGTGCATATGTCGAAACTTTAAAGAGCCATATGTTCAGTAAAACGTTGTACGATACACGTGCGAATAGGTAATTCGCAACTCGTGTCGATTTAAAACACTCCCTTCTAGGAAATTCGCAACGAGTGGCGATAAATTAAAACACGACCGCGTGTTTTAATTTATGGCCACTCGTTGCGAATTTCCTATTTTCGGCACTTGTATCGTAAATAACTAATTCCTGTATGTTGGTCAATATCTGTGTCTCTATATTGGCTGAATGTCAACTTAAAGGCCCGAAGTACGAAGTTATAATACCGCCTTAGTACTGACGCGATTGATAATTAATGTTTATAAATGGTCCGTTCTGGCCACAGTCGAGATGGATCGGCGACATCAAAAAAGGAAGTCCTGATGACTAGCACATGAAAGCGCAGAACCGAGAGGATTGGCGAAAACTGGGACAGGTCTTTACTCGTAACGAGGTCCATTCATTAGATTAAGTAAAAAAACTTACGCGCCAAAGATTGAAAATATGACACTACAGAAAAAAAATACCATCAAAAGTTTATGGATGCGTTCAGAATCTAACACGTATATATCACATTTATTAAAAAAAAGACCGGGTTGCACTCCGGGAGTGCCGGCAGAAGTGAAAACTTGAATATTTTGACATTTCGAATCGACGAATACCGTAGCAACAGAAGTAAACTATTTCGCTTGCAAATTAGCGCGTGAGAACTTATTGTGTGTCGGCTGAACGGGTAAGCGCCCCATCGCCACTACGGCATCGGTCCCCGTTCAGTTTTGAATGAAGTCGAATCGGCTAGCAGCAAAATATAAAAGTTTGTGACCTCCTTCACATCTGACGTCACAAAAATCTGTCGCGTGTTTAACAATTTTTCCCCATCCCAAAAAATGCTCAGCGCCGCTAAAGAAGTTTTCACTTCAAAAAAGTAATAAATGTGATTTTGGATATTTAGCCACGGGCCATCAAATATACGATGCAGATATACGTCATTATGCATTTAAGGGTTAAGCAGTCTACCTAAATATAAGCCTCATACACCCTACTGAGATTGTATCGTAATATGAATGAATGCATAATGTTTGTAGCGTCCGACACGGCAACCCTGCAGCGCAACATGTCCTCGAAGCGGCACATGTGGTGCTACGCGTGCCGCGCGCCGCCGCCCGCCAAGCCGCGCCGCGTGCTGTGCTGCCTGTCGCGCAAGCAGCTCGTCGTCAAGGACTACTTCCTGGGCTTCATCCCGCGCCGCTCCACCGCCTTCCGCCTGTGTCCCTCCACCAAGGTCAGTATTACTACCAAATATCTATAGGTAGCAAACAGTTGAAGGTGGAAGAAATATATTCGCCCTAGTCACCTTACAGTTACGGAGCTTCGGAGATGGTGATAATCGGGCTAACATGATCCGAGGTCAAGAAAAGACACAATACATAAGTGCTGCGTACGTTTCTGCCCGCTTAGCGGACGCTGGCTTGGTCGCAAGTAGCTTTTTTGTCCCGAGCTTCAGACTTTCAGCAATTTTAATCGACCTGGTTTATGATTGCGTTGATATACTTGTTTTTTAAGTGATCTCAATAACGAATTCAGTTTTATATGTGGATTCTTATTTTTGTCTATAGTTAATCTTGAAACCGAGCGAAGACAGCGCCGAAGAAGGGGCGTTCGCACTAGACGACGGTGTGCAACCACGCGTAGAACTGGTATCGACGCAGCGCGACCTCATTGCCGCCACCTTTGCGCAGCTGCTGGTGGCCAACTGCGGCGGAGAGGATACTTTCAAGGTATGCTATTGAGCTGTAGTTGCACGTGGCGCTGGCGCCATTCAATTTTGCCCCATGCAGAATCCAAAAGTCACACGGTTATACAACATTCTGAAACGATAATATATAATATTCATCACGACTGTGGTCACAGTTCTAACGAGCATTGATGTTCGCTTCGTTAGTTGGCATAGCTATCTTTTATTTGATTCTGTCAATTCTACAAGAAGATTATAATTCTACAATAAAATATGATTACACTCAGTGTTCAAATGAGGAAACCGTCGTAATAGTACATTACGTACCTAGGGCGGTGAATTCGTGAATGGCCTAGATCAGCAGGTGTTTGTGGCCCGAACCGAAGGTGAGGGCCATAAATATGCGATCTGGGGCTTTACGAATTACCGCCCGTGGTGAGTACACAATTTTACGTCTTCACCTGGCCACAATGCGAGTTTTACCGTACGCGCAGCGTGCGGTATAACTCGCATTATGGCCAGGTGTGACGTAAACATTTTAATGCACTGTTTTTTTAAAACATAATGAATTGCAGTTTGTCATCCCTAGACCAGTGATATTCCTCTTAATACGAAGTTACGACTGTAAGAATCGTTTGATTATATCGTTCCACAGGGTTGACGCGTGGAGTATAACATATGAGTTATGACCCTGTAGTGTATAGTCGCTACAGTATTTGTATTTTCTTACTATCCAGCGTCAATCTTCGCATTTGACGACAAGTATACAGTCAACTTGCAGAGTAATATAACGTCAGGAAGCCGATATCTATTAATCCAGTATTTGTTTGTTGGCAGAACAAGCAGGACTTCTTTTACAGTGAGGTGCGCAAGGCACACTCGCGGCACCCGCACGACAAGCTCGCGATCCGCGTGCTACGATCCGACCTCGTCGCCACCAGCCTTAAGGCCACGCGCCACTTCACCGTCGCCGATTGGTGCAAGAACTTTGACGTCACCTTCCAGGGCGAGCAAGGTAACTGACGCAAGTGACACCACAACAAGTTGTTTGTTGCAAGAACTATCCTCTTTTTCTCTATCAGGTAACACGTTTCATATAACAGACTATACCTCCTCTTTGAACTTTGGACACTCATCTTTGTGATTTATTATTCTCCCGTGTTACTGTTTTCTCCTGTTGTCTATATTTTTAATCCTTTTTCGAGAACATTCCAAATGATTGTTTTATGTTATTTGGTGTGAACATTCCACTTATTCGTATCTATATGTTCAGGTGTGGACTGGGGCGGCGTGCGGCGCGAGTGGTTCTCGCTGCTGTGCGGGACGCTGTTCGACGCGCGCTTCGGCCTGTTCGCGCCCTTCCACGACTCGGCCACAGGACTCGTGCACCCCAGCCCGGAGCGGCCTAAACACCTCAAGGTAGTGTAAACCAGGGATACCGCGGATGTGACTTTTTAGACATCCGCGGATGCGGATATTTCAAGGCTCACATTGCGGTTTTGAGCGCGAAACACTCAAAAACATAAATACGCAACGTCTTTAGGGTCACGTAGTACTCGAACACGTTGCGTCTGATTTACAATCGCTGCAAACCTAACGCATCACCTATAGCGAATACGTTTTTATTGACTAATGACGAAAATATTGAACACACCGCGTTGGCCCCTTTCTTGTCGCGAATTGTACTACATCCGCATCCGCAAAAACTCCGCATCAATTTTTGCGGATGCGGAGGCGGATGCAGATGTTGAAAATGATGCGGAACATCCGCGGTTGCGGATGCGGATGCGGATGCGAATATCTGCAACATCCCTGGTGTAAACACAAACATAAGTACCGACTTCGAACGACGAAGACTATATTATAGATATATTAATATGTACTAGGCTTTTGGCGGGATGGAATCGAGACTCACGAGGAACGTGTGCTTTTTTTTTTTTTTTTAATTATCGAAAATACTTAAAAAACTATTTACATTTGCATTCGAATAGCGAGCGAAAACCGCGCACGGTTTATCTGTCACTATTGTCGCTCGTTTTACAGTTTTTGTTAAAATTAAACAAGAAAAAAGGGTAGATTCACTTGTTATTACATAATTTGTGCACCGCTTGGGCGCGCATCGGTAGTTGACAAGTACATATTTTTTGTAATGTCTTTTACTTTGCTAGGATTTTGAATAAGTTCCTGGAGAACATCGTTAGGCCATTCGTTTAATATATAAGGTAACAAATACTCACTCATTTAACTCTCATGCCTGCCTTTTGCAGCGGTCTAATCACAGTAGTCCAAAACCATAGGACTCTCAAATTCTTTGGGAACATTATACGTTCTAACCAGCGCCAATTAGGGTGAATAATCATACTGCGCCAAATCCAGGGGAAACGCAATAGAGGCCGGATTCCAACAACGTGGTCTGACACCATCAAGAAGGCTTGCGGTTCCATGCATGAAGCAGCTCACTGGGCCCTTGACCGCGTCGTATATCCTATCTGATTAGGTAACGATCCTCAGGCATGATGGAACAACGACGAAGAATCGTAGTTGGCCCATTTATGTTAAGGCAAAATATAATATTTCCATGAAAATATGATGTGTTGTTGCAGCTGAAGCACTTCGAGCTAGCAGGCAAGCTGGTTGGCAAGTGCCTGTACGAGAGCGCGCTGGGCGGCAGCTACCGGCAGCTCGTGCGCGCGCGCCTCTCGCGCTCCTTCCTCGCGCAGATCATCGGCCTGCGGGTGCACTACAAGGTATGCACCTTTAATTTGAGCACCAACTTACGATTAAAGACCGATTAACGTTAGATATGCCACCGTATTTGTAAATGAGCGTGAACACATGTGTGTTGCAGTGAAAGTGAGCACAGGCCTATCGGAAGGCCAACCTTAATAGCTTAATGGACACCGAATGTTAACGGTTTCAACTGAGTCTTTCCTATTCCTGATAGATAGGGTTGCCGTTGAGCATAGTTTTTAACTTCATTAAGTCTGGTTACTTGGTTGGTATAACCTTTGTTTTAAATTTCAGGATCAAATATTTCTAATTTCATGTGCACGGGATCAATCAGTACGTTCATATTGATCCCTTCAACCGGCATTACAGCACATTATGTCTTTAAAACTATTGATTCAATCATTAGTAATCCCTTCAACAGTATTTCGAGCAGGACGACCCCGAGCTATACCTCTCCAAGATCAAGTACCTTCTGGAGACAGACCTGGACTCGGCCGAGTCTGTGCCTGAGATATACTTCGCGGAAGACGTGTACGACACGTCCGGGCACTTGGTGGAGACGCACGATTTAATACCCAATGGCGCGACGATACGGGTGAGTTTATCGTGAACAATTTTTTCAGTAAGTTTTTTTTGTGTTTCAGTATCCACCGAATTTGAAAGATCATTTTGAATCTTATGTTTTATATCTATTTAATTTATTTCGAAATATAATCTGGCGTATTCGCGTTTGGCAGTTCATAGTATTTTGGTGGGCCGGACTATAAGATGCTGTTGTTATAATCTAAGATAACGTGATAGACTGAATTTGTAAAACTATTGAAATATTTATTTGTAAATACGTTAGTATTGGTCGTTTAGGAGTTCACACTATTTTGTTAGACCGGATAATAAGATGCTGTACTCGTAGTTATCATCTAAGAAAATATCTTAGACTGACATTGTCGAATTATTGACGTATAATTTAGCCATTCCCTCTTGTCTCACAAAGGAGCATTGCATTAATACCCAGCAGTGGCTCGTTGTATGAACTGAATATGATGTTTGCAGGTGACAAACAGCACAAAGATGAAGTACCTCGACGCGCTAGCACAATGGCGGCTGGCGGCGCGCTGCCGGCTCGAGACGGACGCGTTCCTGCGCGGGCTCACGTTGCTCGTGCCCGACAACCTGCTCGCCATCTTCGACGAGAACGAACTCGAGGTAACAGCGACGATGACAGCACCACAACGACAACTCACTCGTACATGTGAAGGAGGTCACTTCTTGCTGCTAGCCTATTCGACTCCATTCAAAACTGAACGCTATTCGTAAGAGTATAAAGCCGTTAAACACTTTTTGCAATAGCATATTCTGCAAATAAATTTGTAATAATACCAACGCGTCGTTCACCGTTTTGCTATTGAGAAAATTCGAATAGTTCGAATTTGGGCGTTATTCCTAAAGAGATAAAGCTTAGAAAAATATTTATCAACGGCAAAAACAAATTGATATTTTGGTCGCCACCGTGCACCGCCATCTGCTGTTCTTGCAAATTCGAACAGTTCGAATTTAGACGTTATTCCTAAAGAGATAAAGCTTTGAAAAATATTTGGCAATGGCAAAATCAAATTGGTATTGTGTTTGCCGCCGCCCGTCGGCGCGCCGGACCCTGGCACCGTTGCGCCGCGGCGGCGCGTTGGGCCCGTCGCATCGCACCCAACGCGCCCGCGGGCCGTCCGCCTAAATAATTGATAATTGTTTATAAATTTGCGTCAAATTCATTTTTAGGGTGACACCGACCACGATGGCACGTGACCTGATCGAAAAACTGTTACAATGCTATTGAGTTTTCACTTCTGCCGGCACTCCCGGAGTGCAACCCGGTCTTTTTATTTTATTTTATTAGGGTACCCTATACGTAACGTGGGGTGTTTTTTTTTCATTTCAACCCTAACGTGTGATATATTGTTGGATAGGTATTTAAAAATGAATAGGGGTTTGCAATAATCATTTTTTGATAATTTTAATATTTTTGGAGATAATCGCTCCAGAAATAAAAAAAAATGTGTCCCCCCCCCCCTCTAAATTTTGAACCATAAGTTTTAAAAATATGAAAACAATCTCAAAAGTAGAACTTATAAAAACTTTGTAGGAAAATTATTTTGAACTTGATAAGTTGAATAGTTTTTGAAAAAAAATACAAAAACTACGGAACCCTACACTGAGCGTGGCCCGACACGCTCTTGGCCGGTTTTTTAGTCTATGTTTAGCCGCCACGAGGATTGCGGTATCCACGGTTTTGGTTGTTGCAGCTGCTAGTATGCGGAACGGGCGAAGTGTCGGTGGCGGACTGGCGCGCGCACGCGCTGGTGGCGGGCTCGGGGCGCAGCTGGGAGCGGCTGCTGGGCTGGTTCTGGGCCGCCGTGGCCAACTTCAGCGCGGAGGAGCGCGCGCGGCTGCTGCAGTTCACCACGGGCTGCTCGCAGCTGCCGCCGCAGGGGTTCCAGGTACGAGCCGGCGATGGCCAACGACGCCATGGCGCCGATAATTTGCCGCATTATTACCTGCTACTCGGTTTGTTTGACTGTATACTCGACTAAACAAGAATGCTTGTTCCAACTTTTTCACGTCTCATTTCCTGTGTGGTCAAATCGGGCTTTAGGGGCGGTTATAGCTAAACAAAATGACAGCCCGCATTTCTGATTCATTCCATTCCATCTCTGAACTGTATAAGGAAGATGGAGGATCAAAAATTGAATCAAATCGTAGTAGGTTTTTATGTCGAACTAGCTGACCCTGCGAACTTCGTAAAAAGGTTTTTTAATCTTAACATTTTCCATGTATTATAAGTTATTCTGCTATTCGGAATGAAGACAAATCCAATCAATCAAACATTAGAAATCAGTTCAGCCGTTCTTGAGTTATGAATGGTGTAACTAACGCGAGTTTTCGTTGTTTACACAGGAGCTGAACCCGCGTTTCCAAATCACGGCGGCGCCGACGTTCGGCGCACTGCCCACGGCGCACACCTGCTTCAACCAGCTGTGCCTGCCCGACTACGACTCGTACGAGCAGCTCGTGCACGCGCTGCTGTGGGCCATCAACGAGGGCGGCGAGGGGTTCGGCATGATCTGAGCTCAGGTGCGTGTGTGTGGGTTATGGATGTGCTCCACATCACGGCGCACACCTGCTTCAACCAGCTGTGCCTGCCCGACTACGACTCGTACGAGCAGCTCGTGCACGCGCTGCTGTGGGCCATCATCGAGGGTGGCGAGGGGTTCGGCATGATCTGAGCTCAGGTGCGTGTGTATGGGTTATGGATGTGCTCCACATCACGGCGCACACCTGCTTCAACCAGCTGTGCCTGCCCGACTACGACTCGTACGAGCAGCTCGTGCACGCGCTGCTGTGGGCCATCAACGAGGGCGGCGAGGGGTTCGGCATGATCTGAGCTCAGGTGCGTGTGTATGGGTTATGGATGTGCTACACATGACGGCGCACACCTGCTTCAACCAGCTGTGCCTGCCCGACTACGACTCGTACGAGCAGCTCGTGCACGCGCTGCTGTGGGCCATCAACGAGGGCGGCGAGGGGTTCGGCATGATCTGAGCTCAGGTGCGTGTGTATGGGTTATGGATGTGCTCCACATCACGGCGCACACCTGCTTCAACCAGCTGTGCCTGCCCGACTATGACTCGTACGAGCAGCTCGTGCACGCGCTGCTGTGGGCCATCAACGAGGGCGGCGAGGGGTTCGGCATGATCTGAGCTCAGGTGCGTGTGTATGGGTTATGGATGTGCTCCACATCACGGCGCACACCTGCTTCAACCAGCTGTGCCTGCCCGACTACGACTCGTACGAGCAGCTCGTGCACGCGCTGCTGTGGGCCATCAACGAGGGCGGCGAGGGGTTCGGCATGATCTGAGCTCAGGTGCGTGTGTATGGGTTATGGATGTGCTCCACATCACGGCGCACACCTGCTTCAACCAGCTGTGCCTGCCCGACTACGACTCGTACGAGCAGCTCGTGCACGCGCTGCTGTGGGCCATCAACGAGGGCGGCGAGGGGTTCGGCATGATCTGAGCTCAGGTGCGTGTGTATGGGTTATGGATGTGCTCCACATCACGGCGCACACCTGCTTCAACCAGCTGTGCCTGCCCGACTACGACTCGTACGAGCAGCTCGTGCACGCGCTGCTGTGGGCCATCAACGAGGGCGGCGAGGGGTTCGGCATGATCTGAGCTCAGGTGCGTGTGTGTGGGTTATGGATGTGCTCCACATCACGGCGCACACCTGCTTCAACCAGCTGTGCCTGCCCGACTACGACTCGTACGAGCAGCTCGTGCACGCGCTGCTGTGGGCCATCAACGAGGGCGGCGAGGGGTTCGGCATGATCTGAGCTCAGGTGCGTGTGTGTGGGTTATGGATGTGCTCCACATCACGGCGCACACCTGCTTCAACCAGCTGTGCCTGCCCGACTACGACTCGTACGAGCAGCTCGTGCACGCGCTGCTGTGGGCCATCAACGAGGGCGGCGAGGGGTTCGGCATGATCTGAGCTCAGGTGCGTGTGTGTGGGTTATGGATGTGCTCCACATCACGGCGCACACCTGCTTCAACCAGCTGTGCCTGCCCGACTACGACTCGTACGAGCAGCTCGTGCACGCGCTGCTGTGGGCCATCAACGAGGGCGGCGAGGGGTTCGGCATGATCTGAGCTCAGGTGCGTGTGTATGGGTTATGGATGTGCTCCACATCACGGCGCACACCTGCTTCAACCAGCTGTGCCTGCCCGACTACGACTCGTACGAGCAGCTCGTGCACGCGCTGCTGTGGGCCATCAACGAGGGCGGCGAGGGGTTCGGCATGATCTGAGCTCAGGTGCGTGTGTATGGGTTATGGATGTGCTCCACATCACGGCGCACACCTGCTTCAACCAGCTGTGCCTGCCCGACTACGACTCGTACGAGCAGCTCGTGCACGCGCTGCTGTGGGCCATCAACGAGGGCGGCGAGGGGTTCGGCATGATCTGAGCTCAGGTGCGTGTGTGTGGGTTATGGATGTGCTCCACATCACGGCGCACACCTGCTTCAACCAGCTGTGCCTGCCCGACTACGACTCGTACGAGCAGCTCGTGCACGCGCTGCTGTGGGCCATCAACGAGGGCGGCGAGGGGTTCGGCATGATCTGAGCTCAGGTGCGTGTGTGTGGGTTATGGATGTGCTCCACATCACGGCGCACACCTGCTTCAACCAGCTGTGCCTGCCCGACTACGACTCGTACGAGCAGCTCGTGCACGCGCTGCTGTGGGCCATCAACGAGGGCGGCGAGGGGTTCGGCATGATCTGAGCTCAGGTGCGTGTGTGTGGGTTATGGATGTGCTCCACATCACGGCGCACACCTGCTTCAACCAGCTGTGCCTGCCCGACTACGACTCGTACGAGCAGCTCGTGCACGCGCTGCTGTGGGCCATCAACGAGGGCGGCGAGGGGTTCGGCATGATCTGAGCTCAGGTGCGCTGTATAGAGACGGTTTCACGAAGATGCTTGACGAGAAACAACGGCCTTTTGACCAGTGTTGCCAGTTTACACTTGTAAAATTGTAACTTGTAGCTTCGTGAAATAGGCCCCTGGTGTAGGTTTTAGTCGAAAAAAATTGCCAGATTTGTTTAAAAAACTTACGAACGTTTGATCAATTGGGCATTTTTTTCATCAAAAACGCAAAATCTGCCTTAGGTACAGTCACCAGTATTAATATCTGCCACAAGAAAGCGCGCATAAATATCTGAGACGACTAGTTCTAGAGCCGTGAGGATGTGGCAGATATTAAAGCTGGTGGCTGTAACAACAACTACTTACCTACTTTACCCCTGAATGCTTATACTTGATACTTTACACATGAATAGTAAAATAAAGTATATGAATTAAAATATAATGAGGAATATTGCATTTACAGAATCATTTCGAAGACATGGAAGCTGTATCTAAAGAAAAAGCAAAAAGCTGGGAGCAACACGCCCCTTCAACTCGTTTCACACATCTAGTCACGTCTCAAAGACTACTCTTATTTAATTGTCGTATTTATTTTATATTTAGAAATGTCGGTCACTTAACCAAAGGTAAAGAAGTATGCTATTTAACCAAATAAATGATTAATTCGGTCAAACTATACCAATTCTTAAAGGAGTGTAAATTTCTTGTGTTAAAAAAGTTCCATGTGCTACGATTCCATTACCGCAAATAATGGAGATTGTGAAGAAAAACAGAACTAAACGAATTTGTAAAGATTTGAATGTCATCATTACTGTTCACTAAATTCCCGTCTAATAGGTACTTACAATCGGTAATACGGGAATTTTGTGAATGTAATGAAGGCATCTCGCGCGTGGATATAAAATAAAAACCAGATCTGAAGTTACACTGAGACCAATGACTTAAATAATAATATGAAATTTCGACTTTGCGAGTCAACATTCTGAGAAAAAAAACTAGACTTCGGTAGGTACCCACTGTAATGTTACTCTTACAGTACTTTCGGACGCGTCATACGGCCGTCTAACCTGTCTAAAACAAATGATGACTCAATAGAATTTAACCTTTGATTTGTGTGTCGATCTCTTCCACTCGCTAGGCGGGTGAGGAGACCAGTGTACTGTAACTTTACCATAGTGTAGCAACTGTATTACATGCGATTAGGTAGTTTTGTATTATATAAGAACACTCTTTAAGTAATGCGTCTCAAAGACCCACACGTGCAATATTAGATGACTAAGATTAAAAACGGGTCGTTTCAAACCGTCTCTAATATAAAATATGATTCGTTGTTTAGACGATTCTCTATGCATTATATGTGTTAGCGCCATTTTTTTAAAGTTGATCCGTTTATAGGTAAATATTTGAGGAAACCTGCACTAAGCATTAGTACAATAATTATTCTAGTATGATTAGTAATTATCACAAGCCAAGAGGCGAACCCCAATTTTATATAAGGTACCTATACCTACATTATAAGGTACACAACGCGAGTCCTGCCTAAAGCAATGTCCATAAGGACGAGGAATTGATAAGTAAGTGACAATAAAGTAAACCACGCCATATTGTCAACCTTAATGCAATGTACATGCACAGTTACTGTTGCGTTTGGTATTTGGACAGTTGTAATCAATTATAGTGTACCTTTACTTTCATATTTAACTAGCAGGACTGCTCTTCGAGTTATTTGATAATATAAAATTGGTAATATTTATAATAATTTAGCTATAAATAGCGATCTCGTTCCGCATTTATAACATGTTGTCAAAATACAAACAACGCTATGTATTGCGTTATTGTATTGTAATTTTCATTTGTATTTACATGCCTTTTGAGTATTACGTACGACGAAAACCAATTATTTAGTATTTCCTACTAAGTAACAGAATGTATGTAATGTGTACTATTGTACGGTACTACCTACTAGAACACGGCTTTAGTCAAATAAAAATGTTAGCAAGAGTTTGCTGTAAATTTTAGTTAAAATACTAATTTAACCTGTTTGAAGTTTGTCAATGGTATTCTTCAACCATAATATTATATTTGTACTGTTTAAAAAATAAACGTTGTGCATATTAGCATATTATATTTAATAATAAATACGACCTTTCTATGTGTCAAGAAAAATACTTCTGAGAAGAGCGTAACAGCTTTGCTGATTAGTAAATTTAGGTAAATAAGTATTAAATCAAAATCGGACAAAAAACGAGCCGTGGACATAGTTATACTTACTTGAGATTTTTTGCGTTGGCTGAATTGCATCAAAGTACTCCATTCACAAAGTCACTCTACCATCCTAGATAGATGATTCCAATTCCAATGACATCTATCTTTAGCCGCCCGAAGGTCTATTAGAAGGCATACTTCTCTTCAATATATATTATATATATATATATATATATATTAGGGGACAATCTTACACAAATCGACCTAGTCCCATAGTAAGCTCAACAAGGCTTGTGTTATGGGTACTAGACGACGATATATATAATAGATAGAAATATTTAATAGACATAGAAAACATCCAAGACTCAGAAACAAATATTCATGCTCATCACACAAATATTTGCCCTTACCGGGATTCGAACCCAGGACCTTCAGCTTCGTAGGCAGCGTCACTACCCACTAGGCTAACCGGTCGTCTAATGGAATTGATATCATTTGAAATTGGAAGAGAGTTGCATTTGTTTTGTTTCATTCGATTTTAAAACACAATAAACTATACTCTATTTCCTATTACGGGTGATGCAAATATGCATTGCCAATTTCTGTTGTATGGGGGGCTGCTAGAGGCACTTGTCCCACCGCCGGCGAGTAAGCGAGTGTTACTACGTGCTACTCGCTCAAGCGAGTAAAAGCGAGTAAGAATTACTATGAGAGTACTCGCTACTCGCCGGCGGTGGGACAAGTGCCAGAGGTTATGCCGGCTGTACACATTGAGCCAACGTTGGCGCGTCAGCAGGAGGCAGCTATGTAAACGAAAGAGATCGAATTATAGCCCTCTCCCTCTAACGCATAGGTGCCTTCTGCTCACGCGCCAACGTTGGCCCAGTGTGTACAGCAGGCTTTATAAAAAGCCGGCTACATTAAATACACTCAACCATAGCAGGACATTAATTTGTTCTGCAAGCAGACCTTAAGGGCTCTTTTCCATGTCACGGTTTTACAAAATCTACATTTACTATGGCACCATTAAGTGACATGAAATACATAATATTAACACGATAGATAACCTGGGCACACATTTTACTGAGAGATAAATTATATATATATACAGGGTGTCTCATTTAAATCGGTCAGTATGGGAAAGTCTGAAACTATAAGACATAAGAAGATCTGTTCTTAGGAACCATGTCATTGATTTGAATAACAAGAAAAACTGCATTCATACATTAAAAAAAAAACCTGTACTCAGCTCGGGAATCGAACCCGGTTGTTTTGAGAAAAATAAACTTACACCATTTCTATTTAGATATCGGTTGTGTAGGTCTTAAGCAGTAAATGGCTCTATAAACCATGATGTCTAAAATGAATAAAATGCATTGTTTTCACATGTTTTAATTTATTTTAGTAGGTGTTTGAAGTGACCACCGTTTTTTTCAATACAATATTCAACACGTTTAGGTAACGATCTTACAATTGCATTTTGTATCTTCATGTGGTGAATTTGCGTTAAAATTTACTCTATGGCTGCTTTTAGGTCTTCAACGGTGTCATAGCTTGTTTTGTACACTTCATCCTTAACGTAACCCCACAAGAAATATCAAGAGGCGTTAAATCGGGCGACCTCGCGGGCCATTTGATAGGGCCGTTCGATCCATTTTTGGGAAAAGTTCTCATTTAAAAAGTGTCTAGCTATGCGACTATTGTGAGCCGGTGCTCCGTCCTGTTTAAGCGGTGTATGTAACAAGTAGCGACACCCGCAAAGAGGTACAAACAACCATGGAGACAATTTTACATGCCTGACCTTGTTGAATATTGTAACGGTGGTCACTTCGAACAGCTACTAAAATAAATTAGTGTGTGAAAACAATGCATTTTATTTATTTTAGAGATCATGTTTCATAGAGCCATTTACTGCATAGGACCTACACAATCGATATCTAAATAGAAATAGTGTAAGCTTATTTTTCAAGTGAAAACTTCTTTAGCGGCGCTGAGCACTTTTTGGGATGGGGAAAAATTGTTAAATACCTACGCGACAGATTTTTGTGACGTCAGATGTGAAGGAGGTCACAAACTTTAATGGGCGTTTTCAGAAATTGTTGTTGGTGGCGTAAGTGGAGTTCCACTTTTAGAAATGGGCCAAATTGATTTGAAATGTAGCTGAATCGATAAAATATTGTATAAACAACATAAAAATACGAAATTTGTTACGCAATAATGTCAAATTTATAAAAAAAACTCAATTTTATTTAGTTGCTACTGGAAAGAAGTTCTATTACGCCACTCATTTTGAAAATTATTTAAAAAATAAATAGACATGTTAAAAATCTTCTAAAACTTTAATATTCAAATATAAACAAAACAGTCTTCTAAAAACATAAAATTATTGGACGTATATAACAAAACAATGAGTTAAATATCAAAAAATCTTTCCTTAACGCTACTTTTCTGTACTTTGTACTACATGTTATTGTCTCTGCAGCGACCACTACGTAATATTATTAGAAAGTATTTATTAATCTGAGATACCTAGTTAAATACTATTTACTTAGCATAATTAACTTTTAATATCTTATAACAAAAATCACAATATTTTTGGAATTTTAATCACAGTCTCTAAATGGACAATGGCGTATAATGGAACTCTAAGTGGCGTTTAGGAACTATAAGGCAACGTTCATTAAAGCGATTAATTATACACACTGAGTATATATTTTTTTTACACTATGAGATCAAGGCAGTCATTTTAGTTAAGTAACTATATTAATTAAGTACTAAACCTACATAAAGAATCAGACAGTTCAAGTATAAATTTCAGATTTGGTCTGAGTCTGATTTTTATTTTAAATATCAGTCTTACAATACGTCTATTATATTTTTCCAGGCATACCTCAACCTCAGACCAAGTTTGAATTTTATCATGAATAGTAATGCTCTAACGCACGTAATCGACACAAATAACATTGATTTAATCCAAAGATCGGACATAAAAAAAATTGCGAACTAAGCTTATTTTGCAATCTTCCAAGGATTGGTGCTGATAAGCAATAATGTGTCAACCGACATTCAGTCTATAGCAGGTGGTAAACTGACACTTGTCTTTGAAACTAAATTAATCATGAGTGAAACTAGTAATACGTATCTTCTAACGAGAAGAATATTACGTGCTTTAAGAAAATCTTATTACTTGGCTTTGAATTCTACTGAATCTTGGGTGAAACTAGTACTATTAAATATATAGTTTGTTTTAAGTATGTCTTAACACTTGACTGTGACACTAAATGAATACTTATTGAGTGAAACTAGTAATATCTTCTAACGAGAAGAATATTACTTGCTTTAAGATTGTTTTATTACTTGACCGTGAGTTCAACTGAATCTTGGGTGAAACTAGTAATATTTCAAACTGAGAAATATATTATGATATTTTGTTATTTTGAATTTACGATGTAATTTAATTCTGATTAAATGTTAGTTTTAGCAATTCACTCCATATGAAACGAGCTTTAGAGTTCCATTACGCCACTTTTTCGTTCCATTCACGCTATAAGTAGTGGCGGAATGGAGGTGGCGTATGCGCGACAATAAAACATTAAAATGAATTTACAAATAGACAATAATGATTAAGGCAAATGTAACTTTCTTTTCAGAATTAGCAATACGTAATAAGTTCGTTATAGTAAAGAATCAAATACGCAGGATGTTCTTACCTTGTCAAAATCAGTCTTGTAAGTGGAACTTTGGTTTTGAATGCAGGAACACGCGACCGACATTTACTCATTTCGCGGATTAACTGCTGTCATTACTGAGAAAATGGCGACTGCCATAGACTCAAAATGTTGCTATAATTCAAAATCTTCATGAATTTTGTCGGTATTTTGTTGCCAAGTTATTGAAAAGGCGGTCGCGTAGTGCGGAAATTCCTTCACACGCCATTTCGCGGGACAGGATAAAACCTGGGTTTTTCAATAGAACTTCAACCTAAACATATCTTTTTTAAGGTTTAAAATGAAATTTAAGTTTATAAGTGACCCGTACAAACACCCGCCAATTTTGAAAAAAATTAAGTACTATTAATTTTTTTACTCCGAATGTGGCAAGGTAGGTATGGGACACGTCAAAACACGACCTTTCATTTTACTTATTTAATTTTTATTTAAAATTGCCCATAGCTTTTCATTCTTTTAAAGCTAATATGGAGTAAATAAGGTCTAAATAATATTAAAAAAAATAAACGAATACGTACATCTTGCCAGAATTCGAATAATTCACTATGAAAGTGACGGGACATGACTTTTTCCAACTGACAACTTTGTTTGAAAACGCCCTAATATTTTGCTGCTAGCCGATTCGACTTCATTCAAAACTCAACGCTATTCGGAAGAGTATAAAGCCGTTAAACACTTTTTGCAATAGCATATTCTGCAAAGAAATGTGTAATTATGATCACGCGACCTTCACCGTTTTGCTATTCAGCAAATTCGAATAGTTCTAATTTGGACGTTATTCCTAAAGAGATAAAGCTTTGAAAAATATTTACCAACGGCAAAAAGAAATTGATATTCTGTTCACCGCCGCCGTCCGCTGTTCTTGGAAATTCGAATAGTTCCAATTTGGACATTATTCCTAAAGAGATGAAGCTTTGAAAAATATTTGGCAATGGCAAATACAAATTGGTATTTTGTTCGCCGCCGGCGGCGGGCGAGCCGGCCCGTCGCACCCAACGCGCCCGCGGCCCGTCCGCCTAAATAATTGATAATTGTTTATAAATTTGCGCCAAATTCATTTTTAGGGTGACACCGTAAGATGTCACGTGACCTGATCGAAAAACTGTTACAATGTTATTGAGTTTTCTCTTCTGCCGGCACTCCCGGAGTGCAACCCGGTCTTTATTTTTCAAAACAACCGGGATTTTTCGATTCCCGAGCTGAGTACAGGTTGTTTTTAAATGTCTGAATGCAGTTTTTCTTGTTATTAAAATCGATGACATGGTTCCTAAAAACAGATCTTCGTATGTCTTATAGTTTCAGACTTTCCCGTGCTGACCGATTTAAATGAGACACCCTGTATACTTTCTGGCCGTTAACCTCCTCAGGCCCATGGGCCTCCCCATAGGATTTATTCTGTCGAATGAATTTAAATTATATTCAACTGGAATAGAGTTGCATTTATTTTGTTTCGGGCCCTTTTTAAAACAAACGAAAGTCAACTCTATATCCGACACAACTCGATTGCAATTTCAATGCCATTTTGTATTGTACGGTTATAATGGTTATAATAAGTCCGCTCAGCCCTCGCCTGCTGGCGCGCGGACGGGTATAACGGACGAGCGCGCGGCGCCTGCTACCCCTATATATACTTATAATTACCGGATGCCAGAGCGAGTTGGGTAGCAATAAAAAGCCGATATCTATTATCTATTTAGAAGCTGGTAGTACTAAATGTGGGCTTTAATACATGTTAGTAAAGGTAGTAAATGGCCGTGTATATTTTACCTTTATACAGTGACACGATACATTTACCGTATTGCAAGCAATACGATACTTGACTGAGTATGAACAATATGACACAAGGCGATTGTTATAAATTAAAAGGTTTATGGTCAGGATTAAATTTTATTTAAAGGGCGTAGATATTTCCGGTTACGTTCTATTATGTTTATCAGTGGTATATTTAACACTATGAATTCATGTCCGTGCAGTTTTCAATAGGTAGGTAATAGCTACGTGCAAAGGTCGGCTGCAGCGCAGTCAGTTCGGGTATGTGCGCCAGGGGGGGAACGTGCGCCTCATTCATCTGAAATTCGGTGAAATCCATGCTATAAACTTGTTCTAGTGGGTTGGGTGAATGTAAGATGTCGTTATTTGTGAAATATCTGTAGATCTCGATATGTTTGATGAAAGGCGCACTTACCCCGGAGGCGCACTTGCCCCCTCTGACCATACTTCTTGCATTTCACGAAGGGAGAGTCGATTAAGCGAAATTAAACTTTATCGTTATAATAATAGGAACGCACCCAACTCGCCTATGTCAAATGCAACTTCTGTACATGCTACGCACTATAGTTTAGTATTATACAAACTTAGTAATGCATACCGAGGCTTCATTATTTTTTGTCATTGAGAATCAGTCCTTGATTTCATATCTTTTATTGATTAGTACAAATGACGAGAGGCCTAAAGAAAACTGTAAACTCCATTTTAAGAATCTATATCTACTTAGTCTAAAATATTGATATATATAAATAATTAATAATAGTTGCTATTTATATTATTGTTAGTTCCTTTAGATTTTCTTACTAGCAATAATAAGATGCCTTTATTTCTCTATTAAATTTGTCACAAATGTGTACAGTCAACGTCAAAGAGATGTATGTTGTTCAGCCTTATCACGAATAATAAGATGCAAAAGTGTAACCATATCTTCGACGCCGACTGTACAGTCGCGAAGCGGGATTGTTGAGCCACTTTCCACTTATATTAATTTAGCCGTATAGTGCGAATCGGGCTTGATCGATTATACTCGGTTATAGAATTCGAACCAACTCTTATTACACGGGTAAGTACGTAAGTGTCAAGTGGCTCAACAACCCTGCTTCGCGACTGTCCAGTCAGCATCATACCTCTAGTTAGTAGCAGCCTCAGTAGCCAAGTATATCGTAACACATCCTTATTCCTACAGTAATAAAGACGTGTTGCGATGCGATATATTTAATTTGTTCGGTTAAGGGCAGATTCGCGTTAGGGCATCATCGAGCACCATCATCGAGAAAACTAGAAATGTTATTTATTTAGTACAAACTTACTTTTGTCCTAAAAGTCTCGTTATAGTCATCACCGTATGGTTTCCCAACGTTCACAGTCACATTTTGAAAGTTAGTGTGAAGGTTGGTCGGCCGTGGCAGTTTCGACGGACTCCTATTTCTGGGCTTTATGCCCTTCTGGCATCTGAACCCAACCTACCTACCTTTGGCTATCTCAATGAAGAGAGCTAACGATGGTCCAACATTAATACGATGATAGTGAACGTACAATATAATTATTTGGGGTTTACCACTGACAGATAGTTTGCCTTCATTTAATTTTCAACTTTAACCTCATACAAATTAAGTAGTTATTTCTAAATCGGTAGACGTGGATATTAACAGTATTCTGAAAACTGCTTTATTAGTATGTTGAAAATTAATGAAGGCAAACTATCTGTCAGTGTTAACTAACAGTAATCGTACTGTAATAGGTACATACTTTTACTTTACATACTTGGTCCATCTCGAAGTTTTAGGTGGTGACTATTTATTAACACCAATTCCGACCTATTTCACCGTTGTAGCAGACTGTCAAACATCTGCCGTTTTAAGAATCCGTCTGCTGTTAAAATAATCCGTCATTCACCGAACAAGGGATATATTTGGCTAGTTTGGCTGCTACTGACTACGACTACTGAGTACGTGCACTTATATTTAGTATTGTGTGAATTATTATGTTTATAGGTTTGTAGATATTGTGAGACAAGTTATCTCCAGCAGAAAATATTTTATGACATTTAGATATTTCTAATTACATATTGATATATATATAAGGTGCTAACAAATTAGGTACCAATACTTTTAGAGCTGATAGTACTAGTCTCTAGGAGTAGAGTTAAGTATGAAACATTTAAAAGTGTGTATCACTTTTTGGAGATAATTAGGGATACAACGTTACTGCGTAAAAACACCCTGTTAATGAGATAGTCAACAATCAATCATTGACGTTTGTCACAAACGACGATGTTCACTTGACAGATAGTGTTTTAACATCTCGTCAGTTGAATGCACAGGCTGATTATGTTTGGTCGAAATTTTAATTTATTTATTTTGTACCGGATATTAAAACAAAAATATATGAAAAGTTTTCTTAATTTCTATTTAAAGTCAATTGTTTTGATGTAATGTAACACCTCTTAAAATATTGGTACTTAATTTGTTAGCACCTTATATATATATACTTTAAGTTGGCGATCCAGTTAGTCGAACAACGCAAACAATTGTTAAAAAGTAAAGTACACCTAGCCATTTGTCACAACAACTTGCGTTAGTTGGTATGAGACAGCAATACAAACCTTAGATTTGTAATTATAGAGAGTTGGTGTGATAAATTGCATCGTTTGTAGTGTGCTTAACCTTTCGGATGCCTACACACTGACATTTTTCGTTTCTGTCATATTCAATAGCACTGATCAGGGGACCGATTTTTGACTTTCGAGCGCTCGAAATCAAAAGCGAGCGGTAGAAAATATTCGCACACGAAAATTTGTCACTATTATTTTCGCATGAACCCAATAATAGCTATTTTTGAAATCATCACTCGAAAGCTAGTGATTGGCTATCGATACTTTTGCGTTTCGTTGTATGCAAAAAGTAGATACTTACCGGTTTTTCAAATTTGAATTTTCAACATACCTAATATAGAGAATAGTACTTTATTGGAAGTTGTGTATCGACAATATAGTAAATTGACTAATTTTAAATATATTATGCGTTTCATAACAGAAAAAAAAACAAAAGTAAGTAGTGAGTTGTAAGGTGCAAACATGCAATTGTAAAACGAAACGTAATTGTGTGAGAAAGAGACAGTATGAGAGCGTGATCTGAGAAAGAAAGGGATAGAGAAGTGAAAGGGATAGGAGATCAGTTTCAGCGCGAGTAACAGAGAATAAATTCATTATGGCCGATCGTTGTTTCCTTTACTAATGGCCGGTTCCAATAATCAATTCACCGATAGTTTTCCTTACCGGCAGTTACATTTTGACAGATTACCCGAAGAATATGTGTCAAAATGTAACTGTTGGTAAGGAAAACTATCGGTGGATTGATTATTGGAACCGGCCATTACAGAGTCAGTAATAGTAAACGAAACGCTTATGTTCCCGCCAATAGACTAACGATCTTGCTTTTCAACCACAAAATTCGGCAAGAAATTATATACACGGTGAATTTGAGTAACCCGACAGATTTTAACCATCGCTTCCAGAGCCTAATAGGAGTAAAAAAAGTAGTATAACTAATGGTCTAAAACGGCCTAGTTTTCGAGATATTAATTATTAAAAAAAAAATACACATAAAAAATTGTCAAGTATAACACACCCTAAGGACGTGACGTAGCCAGATGGATCTGACACATTCATACGCAAGACTACTACCTGCTGATTTCCGGCCAGTCTGTTAACAAATCAGTGAGCTTAGGTATTTAATTTTTTAAATTTTTTATTTTTATTTATTTTTTAAATTTTCTCTTTCACTCCTTTAACTAAAGATTTGTTTACAAGAGAGTAGCATCGGTAATAGTTTTTTTTTTTTTTGCCGTATTTGCCCTATGTTCATATAACATTATTTACTCGTAATATCATCAGGAATTTATGGTTAAAATCTGTCGGGTTACTCAAATTCACCGTGTATAATCGTACACCAGCCAATCACTTTGCATCGAATCAATACATTTTATTTAAATAGGTATATCTATCTTTTAAATTAATAGTCAGTCTAAAATTTAATAGATAAAGTGAATTGTCAAAATTTTCTACCGATAGAATTGAATACGAGTGGTCAACACCACTCGTTTTTCAATTTTCTATCGCTCGTATTTCAAAAATAGCATTTCATCGTTTTTGTCCGTTTTCGAGTGAAAGAGTCGAGCGCTCGAAAGTCAAAAATCGGTCCCCAGTGCTAAGACATACGAAGGGTCAACAATCAACATGTTATTTCGACCACCCAGCAGTACCTACCTATAAAGTAACGTCTAGCCAAGCATGTACTCAATATAATTTGTGAAATGTGATGCTAATGTATTATCATATCAAACTGCGATTAGAATATGATTGTCGGTTAGTTTTTCCTTATAAATACTGTCAAAGTTTATATATGAACCGACAGCTATTACAATCCCATTCTAATAGTGGATTAGTAACACCCAGGTAGGACGCACTATAAACATTATTGGCGTGAATGATTGAATGACTAAATAAGTATACAGCGTATGCCAAAATCGTGTGGCATAATATCGCTCTCACAATGATAGAAGTCTTAGCTTGCGTTCCTTCCATTCGCGCCATCTTCAATGTATATGAGTTTGCCTGTGCAGAAGTCGTGCGACTTTAACATCCCAACCCAAGATCCTGACCGGGGGGGCTAGCACAACTGACGCCGAGCCGCGACGCGAGTCGAGAAAGATCTACCCTCCTCTTTCGAATTTGCACGGTGCGAATGAGACAGGGGACGCTCAGTCGCGCGCGAAGCGGCTTTCCAGCAAGTTGTGCTAGACGTACAATTTCCGGTCGAAGAAAATCTATCGTACCTAATCGTGCTAGCTTGTCGTTAATGCACCAAGTGCATTTCGGGCCCGCTATGGTATAGGTGAATCTTCATAGTGTTCAACAATGTTATCGTAGTCTGATCGTACGTTGAGATACAACTACTGTATTCATTAAAGGTCGCAGAGATAGTCCATTCCAAAATGTTGATATTTTGTAGACATTGTTGCTTAGAAATTTAAGACTGAAATAAACAATTGACACCTAACTATATTAGTTTCATTTTGCTATCCTGTTGTGTGCATACAAACTTCAAAATCTAGTTGGCCTGATGTCAACGGCAAGGACACCTAAATGTGCACTGGATGTGTCCACAGAACCCTAAGCTAATAGGTACCACTAGATTTGTCACCTTTGACGTAGGTACGTTGGAATCGAAAGGCAATATGTTAGGATAACATTTTTAAGTCTCAAAAGTATTTGTATTATCAAAAAAACGGAATATCAGTAAAGTTTTATATTCAATAAATCACATAGGTATTTAAACACTTAAAAATAGTAACTAAGAAAACTTACCGGCAAATCGAAACCGCTTTAAAAATCTTACAAAATACGTGTAAACATGACCCGCGAAAGCTAAATAACATTAACAATACAGTAATACAAATACTCACCTGCGTTAATATTGGACAAAAAAGTTCCTTGGAACTTTTTTACACTTAAAGTTCGTTAAAACTATCCACATGCTACACACCACGCGTGCATCAAACGTTACATTAAAACATTCACGCTATAGGCAACAACAATAGGTACCATTTATCTGTCCAGTCAGAATTATGAAACAATTAACATACAGTCGAAGATCTAAAAAACACCCACAAGCTCTTCAGCGCTCGCCAGCACAAGCGTTTGCAGTAGATGTGAAGCGTTACCACACGCTTGAGCCTGGATTGACTACATAAGCCGCGATGCGTACCCATACAAATAAGTCCATGGTACTTTACAGCGTCAAGTTCTATAGAAATGTATCTGCACTTCCATACAACTTGATGCTGTACGCGGCGTGCGGAGTCGACCGGAGACCAAGGCCTAAGGCTCGTCGACTCGCCGCGGTTACGCCGTGTCGGCCAGTGACAAATCCGGCGGATTGGTGCGAGTGTGAACGCTGGGCATTTCTTGCTAAAAGGTACAGATGTCTCTAAGACCTTCGTGCTACAGCTATTCATATTGAGCAAGTCCCATCTATACGGACCTGTTCAACATGACTAGATGTAGCACGAAGGCACGAGGTTTTTTGTATAGGTTGAAAACCACACGATTGACGGGTCAGCAGTTCAGCACCCGTGCCGTGCCGGCACCAGCGCCCACACGATCGCCTCGGGAACAGTCAGGGGGTAGCGCAGCAGAGAGCGCGCGGCGCCCATCATCCTGCCAACACACATGTGGTATCATTCATTTGCCCTTCTCAATCCTTAAGGATCATCGACACAATGGCTCATCATGACCGCAAGGCAGGACAATTATGCGGTAGAATGAGATAAAAGTAGGTCTTCTTTGGGATGCCAACTATGCTATGCGTTAAAGGGATAACGGATACATGCGTCCAGAGTATGATGGGCCATGATGGCCTATTGTGTAAAGGTGCTTTTAGGTGCATTACATATGGTATCAATAATTTTGTTTATGGAATGGCTTATGTACCTACCTACAATTAAATCCACGTCACATTTGAGACCCCGTGTCTAGTCTAGTTCGATGAATTCTATAATTGAAAGTAGGTAATTTTTTTATGGATACTTGTTGTGCCACGTCAGCCCAGCACGATAGATTTTATCATCACGTTTTACGGCGAAAATGCACTGACACGTCACGTACAGTCGACTACAAAGATAAGTATGTTTTTTAATGATACAAAGTTATGTATGTATATCTTATTACTATGGTAGTAAAGTCTATGTATACATACTTTTGTAACATCGTATGGATACATCTCTTTGTAGTCGACTGTACAACGTAATCGTATCGTGCTAGGGTCTCAGGTGTATCAATTTTGATACTGTGCTATAGGTATGTATCTAAGAGTAAAATATAAATCTTTGGTAGGTAGGTATATCCGCCGATGCCCCGCCGCTCGCCCCGCGCAGTTCCCCAACGGCGCCGCCGCCAACCAATTTGTCTTTGCCATTGCCAAATATTTTTCAAAGCTTTATCTTCTTAGAAATAACAAATTCGAACTATTCGAATTTGCTCAATAGCAAAACGGTAAAGGACGCATGGACAAAATTACAAATTCATTTGCAGAATATGCTATTGCAAAATGTGTTTAACGGCTTTATACTCTTACGAATAGTGTACAGTTTTGAATGACGAGTCGACCTCCTTCACATCTGACGTCACAAAAATCTGTCGCGTGTAACAATTTTTCCCCATCCCAAAAAGTGCTCAGCGCCGCTAAAGAAGTTTTCACTTCAAAAATCATATAAATCATTTCAAAATACTAGATTAAGCACATCAAAATAAAATATGATGATTTTTCTGAAAACAACTCGATTTAGAAACAAATTTCGGAAAAGGGGCCGATTTGGATGAAATTTTGCACAAAGATAGTTTATATCCTGGATTATATAATATAGGATAGGTTTTATTCCGGGTCCACACAGACGAAGTCGCGGGCGGAAGCTAGTAAGAAATAAATTAGCAGGCCACTACAATCATGTTACGCCTATTCTATTTAAAGAAACGTACCTACGAAGATTAGGGGTGCAACTTTGTAGGCTTCCACGCCAGCTTGCTTGCTTGCTTGCGCGTGACGCGCAGCTCGCTCACAACTACAGAACACTCGCGTACATCAACAGTAAGACTAAGTTACCTGGTGAGAGGGCGCGGCCACCACGCCAGCATGCTCGCGCGTGACGCGCAGCTCGGCGTCGAGCCTCGCTAGTTCGGCGCGCAGCTGGCTCACAACTACCGAAGTACGCTTGTCTCGCCTACAGAACACTCGCGTACATCAACAGTAAGACTAAGTTACCTGGTGAGAGGGCGCGGCCACCACGCCAGCATGCTCGCGCGTGACGCGCAGCTCGGCGTCGAGCCTCGCTAGTTCGGCGCGCAGCTGGCTCACAACTACCGAAGTACGCTTGTCTCGCCTACAGAACACTCGCGTACATCAACAGTAAGACTAAGTTACCTGGTGAGAGGGCGCGGCCACCACGCCAGCATGCTCGCGCGTGACGCGCAGCTCGGCGTCGAGCCTCGCTAGTTCCGCGCGCAGCTGGCTCACAACTACCGAAGTACGCTTGTCTCGCCTACAGAACACTCGCGTACATCAACAGTAAGACTAAGTTACCTGGTGAGAGGGCGCGGCCACCACGCCAGCATGCTCGCGCGTGACGCGCAGCTCGGCGTCGAGCCTCGCTAGTTCGGCGCGCAGCTGGCTCACAACTACCGAAGTACGCTTGTCTCGCCTACAGAACACTCGCGTACATCAACAGTAAGACTAAGTTACCTGGTGAGAGGGCGCGGCCACCACGCCAGCATGCTCGCGCGTGACGCGCAGCTCGGCGTCGAGCCTCGCTAGTTCGGCGCGCAGCTCGCTCACAACTACCGAAGTACGCTTGTCTCGCCTACAGAACACTCGCGTACATCAACAGTAAGACTAAGTTACCTGGTGAGAGGGCGCGGCCACCACGCCAGCATGCTCGCGCGTGACGCGCAGCTCGGCGTCGAGCCTCCCTAGTTCGGCGCGCAGCTCGCTCACAACTACCGAAGTACGCTTGTCTCGCCTACAGAACACTCGCGTACATCAACAGTAAGACTAAGTTACCTGGTGAGAGGGCGCGGCCACCACGCCAACTGCTCGCGCGTGACGCGCAGCTCGGCGTCGAGCCTCGCTAATTCGGCGCGCAGCTCGCTCATGACGCCTCGGAGCTGGATCGTCTCCTCCGCGGCCAGTGATACGCGCACCGCCAGCGATGAACACTCGCGCGCGCATCGTTCTCGGCCACTGCCGAATGATACAACTTTTTGAGACACATCGGCCATCCACCTATAGTTTAGCTAGGCTACTAGCTGGGTTTTTGGGTTTTGTGGTTTCTATAAGGCAGGTGATCTTAGGCCGTTTCCGTAGCCCTAATCTTTAAAAAAAAATACACTCTTCAATCCCGTCTCTTGGGCTCCATTCCACGGGGATTTTCTATAAAATAGATGGTTTATAATAAACCATCAAATTATAGTAATAATAAGCAATTTGTCTGCTTTGCCTAATGGTTGACTGGTAGAGAATGCTTACGGCATTAAGTCCGCCTTTTGTATGATAAGTTGTTCTTTTGTGCAATAAAGATTAACGGCCGTAGGTATTCATAAACGTCCTAAAGCCTGTTTTAACTAAAATGGCTTTTGTTCTACTACTTTGACATTTGTGTTCGTAAGAAAGGAACAAAGCACATTTTATTTAGCAGAGAGGCATTTTAAGTTTTATGAATAAGGGGGTACTTAAATAAATATTAAAGTTCAATATAATTAAAAAAAACAGTTTTTTATAGAAAAAGAAGTTAAGAATTTACTTATACCTGCGCATTTTTATGGTTCAAGAGTAAATTTAAAACTACCAATTACCTTTTATAGAAACAAAATTGTACGACAACTAATGGACCTAAACGCAGTAAATATTCCGGGACCGAAACAGCAATGTGCTTAATTTTCCGTACAACAATTATAGACCAGCGGTTGAACAAAAATGGGTTATTACAACATTAAAGTTTTTTCTTTTTTGATATGTCGTTGGAGGCATGTTAAATAATACTTATGTAAAAAGTTAGAAAATTTTAGGTGGAGCTTTCGGCTATATTGAAATATTTTAGTTTTTGCCAATAACTATGTCAATATAGAATTAGAGTTTCAAAAAACTGTAACATATCCAATAACACTTTAATTTATATACGATATTCTGTTTTTAGAAATCTGGGACTTCTGCATCCTGGTGAACGTAAAAATGCAAATAATTTTGTAAATAAAGAATTAGAGTAGCTGATATTGCAAAGTTACGATATTGTCGATCCACTTAACATACTGGAAAAAAGTTAGAAATGTAGACAATCGGCTTGTCTAGATATTGATTTCCGGTTAAACAGTATAGCCAATATTGAATTAAAGTTTGTAGAGTTAATAGTAAACGATCATGACAATGATATCAGTTACCAAACAAAAGTTAAGAAAAATAAACTTACGGCGACACTAAATATTGATACCTAAGTACTCCGTGCGTAAATGAATACATTTAAAAAGCGCGGCATGTATGCGCGCGCCGCGCTGTGCGCTGTGGCAGCAGGCAGCGATCAACGCAACGGTAGAGGAGTGCCCTTGATTGCGTCCACGATCCATAAAAAAATCCACAAAGAATAAATATCAATGGCAAAACACATGTTATTTTGTTATACGCGTTAATGGAATTATATATTTATTACCAACTATACTAGGGATTGCCCGCGGTTTCGTCGAACTGGTTATCGCGTTATACACATAATTTAAAAATATTTTAGGGATCGCCCCTTATACAAATGACCACTCTTCCATGTTTTGTTACTCCTTTAAGCCAGCTGCATAAATACCTACTAACAAATAACCTACATATATTTTTTTGCGACGTGGTCAGCAGTAAGCTATAGTTAAACTCAATTTACCTTAGATGAAATTGTATATTTAGGATGTAGGGTAATTTCACCGGTTAGCGACCACCTAATTTAGTGTGCCGGTTTGCGACCACTCGGGAGTAATAAATGGTGAACCGAGAGAATATTTTCTCGTTTTTTAAGTAGATTCCTGCCTAATATCTGCTTTAAAAATTGCGTACGTACCGAGGCATTTTTACAGCCTGTTTAAATATTATTATATCTTTAATTGAAAAAAAACCTAGTCCTTAAGGTGGTCGTTAACCGAAGTTGGTCACGTGACCGGCGTAATGACCGTATAATATGGTGGGGTAAGTATAATACATGACGGCGAATAGGACTGGACAAGATATGACAATAGGAACCAGGATAAACAGAAATAATAAAAATTGTTGTGAATAGCTCGTATATTTTTATTACAATAACAGTCAAAAATAATAATTGTAACTTTTTTCACATTATAATATAACTGACAGCGAACTTTTATTAATACAGTATAATCTCGATTATTCGAAGTGTCAAAGAATAACATTTTCAGTCGAAATATTATAAATTTTCGACGTTAAGTCCTTTATAAAGTAGGTACTTATTGTTTTATATTAAAGTCAGTATGGATGGCTAACACAATACTAAAAAATTACAAAAAAATACAACCATTTACGACAACATTATAATAAAATTGCAAGTAGATATTGTATAAGTATTAATCATTCATATTTGTTTACACCTAATGACAATTCTAAGTGAACTTCTGCGACTTCTCATTATTCTGTGCAACTTTTTTCACAAAATAACTAATGTAATTAAAAGACGGTTTTTTTTTTTTCATTATTATTAAAATTGAACTCTTATTTTTACAGTCTAATCTCGATTCTTCGAAGTGCAATAGAATAAAGTCTTCAATTGTAATCTTACAACTTTCTAGTAGTAAGGGTGACTGAGCTAAGCCGCAGACGCCCATACGGACATGGCGAAACTATAAGGGTTCCTTGTTGCCTTCGCAAACCTGAAAAGGCTACTGGCGTTTTTTTTTTTTTTCTGATCGAAAAAACACCGCACACCTAGTATGGCAAAAAAGAACTGAATATTTTGAATAAAAAAAAACTATTTTGTGTATTTAAGTATGTTTAAAAATAATGAAGGTACAAAAACTTTTTAGTAAGGATTATTTTTTCAATAAAATATATTTTGTGAAAACTGTTAACTGAACCAGAATTGAACTTCATAGTAAAATGTAAAAGAAAATAAAAGTAAGTGGTTAGATTCTTCCTACTTTTACCAGTAAGATTTTTTTTCAAGTTGTTTTTGAAACGATTCTTATGACATACATTATTTTCATTTCAATCTGACCACCTTTTTTTTGTCTTCATACATTTTACTATACAGCTCAAATCTGGGTCACCATTCACATTTCTTTTCCTCAAAATGTAAAGGTACTCACTTTTTTTGAAATAATACACATTAATACGCAAAATAGTTTTTTCAACAAAATTTTCAACTTTTTTTTCATCCTAGGGAGCGTTGTCCTTTAGAACTTCGTTAGCAGACGTTTCTGCTTAGTAAACCTTTAATTGTCTCGAATATTCCTAACAAGTAGGGATCGTTAATAACTGGCCACCTCATACTATCTATATCTATTCTATTATACGTGAATAGAGTTAATTTTTAGTATGAGGGGGCCGATTATTCAAGGGTGGCCAGTTATTGGAGATTTACCTTGCATACAAATGTACATCACGCCTATTTCCCGGAGGGATAGGCAGAGATGACGGATTTCCACTTGCTACGATCTTGACAAACCTTTCTTGCTTCATTCACTATCATTACATTCTGCATACAAATAATATTTGTAATCAAAGAATATATTTCTCACTGTTTTGGTTTAAATTATGCTCTACTTTCTAAGTTTTCTTTAATCAGGTACTATTAGAGCAGAAACGGCCTATTTTAAGTGTTAACGTAAATTGGAATGTTTAATTTAATAACGTTGGGTCAATACGCCGCCCCGGTTACGCGACCAGCTTCAGTTAGCGACCACGTGAAAGACAACGTATTTTTTTTTCAATTAAATATACCTAATAAAATGACATTACAAAGCACTCTAAATAAACCGTGCCCCGCATGTATTATTTAAAGTAATTATTAAACAGGAATCTATTGAAGAAGTATTTAAGGACCGTAGTATTTGGCGTTCCTTAGTCTCTGCCTACCCCAATGGGATACGGGCGTGAGTATATGTATGTATGTATGCAATCTATTGAAAAAACTGAAAGGATATATTGTCGTTTTTTGCGGTAGATTCCTGACACCAATTGAAATGAGTGGTCGCAAACCGGAACCATAAATTAGGTGGGCGCTAACCGGCGATATTACCCTGCAACATCACCCTGGTGTTCGTAACAGCAATCCGTAATCAGGGGCAAACTAACATTGGTTTGCTTGCGGCGAGCAGCTATAGCTGCGTTTAACAACATCTGTGTAGTACATTTCTTTATTTCGCTGACAGTGATTCTGACTTGAACAGGGCGTTTGAGTTGACCCTGTTTAAACACTTCGTTGGCAGCTTCGTTGCAAAAAAAACCAAAAGTTTTGAAAATCAAAGCATTCCTCATCGTCACTAGGCTGTGCTACTGGTGCCTCCATCTCCATTCTTCTTTTGTGCGCCGATATAGCCTTCGAATCAATGTATAGTAATCTACACAACGACGTTTTTTAATACAGTTGCGAAAAAATAAGAAAAACAACAAGTAAGGAATTCGAAACTTTTATATTATTAATTCTGTAACGTCATTGTAATACAGTTGAAAAATGATGAAGTTCAAAAATCATTTTATTTAGTACAGCTCTATCTTATTTATTTTTTATTGACATAATAATTAATGGTACAATTTGTACGATTATTGAGTGCGAAAAGTGAAAAGCACTAGTTCGTGAAAATCAACTTTCCGCACGCTAAACAGCTACGTAAAAGTAGAACTTTTTGAGCAAATGTATTAAAAATTGCATCTAATATGTGCACGGTAAACAAACAAATGAATGATTTGAAAGACAACAGCAGCGCTTGCGCGGTAATACGGGGAGGGCGGGGCGAGATATCGCTCGCTAGGTCGGCTACGATCGGCCCCCGCGCGCCGCCGTTGAAGGGCCAGCGCGGCGTAGTTATGAATTTCGCGCCATTTTAAATAAATTATACTATTATTAATGCAAGCAATACACAGAATTTTCTTACTTTTCATAATATGGTTGCATATATTATTTTATAGTATTAGACTTATTTTTACAGACTCTAATTCAATATTAGATCTTACAGGACAAAAAACGCATATTACTTTTATAGCATGTATCCTATTCTTCTACATTTTTAGCTTTGTCTATTAACTTAAGAAATTAGAGATATTGTTGAGGATTTTTAAACTTTAATTCAATATCGACAAAGTAATAACCTAATTCTGGTTTGACAAAGAAGCTGCGTAAAAAAAGTTCTACAAACTTAATAACATATAGCGTCATACATATTATAAACGATGAAGCTAAAACTTTGCACTTTAATTCAATATTCACAAATTATAAATAAAAATATATAAATACCTAATTTATACCTAACGCTCGTTCTAACTTTTCATCATATATTGCAAATATACTTAAAAATATGTCCGATGTCATATAAGCATCACTTTTCCATATTTAGAATTATCAAAACTTTTAGGGCAAAAATCCGGTCCCACTATTGATCTATTAGTACAGTCACCAGCAATAACATTTGCCACAACATAGCACGCATAAATATCTGACACGACTCTATGTCTAATGCCATAAGGACGTGTCAGATATTTTTGCCGGCTTTGTTACGGCAGATATTGATGCCGGTGACTGTACAGTACCTAAATAGCAAACTGTATCGTCATACTTTTATGTCAACTACTTACTTAGTATTGTATAAAGCGTTTTGGCTGCCCCCAGCAAGGTCCGTTTTTGATTAAATTTTTTTGGGATGTTCTTTAATTGTAGTTACTCTCCCATACAAACATTTGTTCATCTCCAAAAACGAATTAGAATAGCATCGTAAAAAAACCTTAGGTGGCTGGGGCCTGCGGTGGTTCCACGTTCTATGAACAACGGCGCAACAACTCCTTCAATAGCCCACCGACAGAAAGACCCACAGAGTATACTACAGGCGTAAAGTTAGCGCGAGTCGCGCTGCGCTAATATAGGAGGCGGAAGGCATCGAGACATTAACTTAGGCCAGCGATCAAGAAAAATATCGCCTCTGGATCAGTGCGGAGAAGCCCGTTGCATGAGTTGAGCATGCATGATGGCATCAAAGTTTCATTATATAAACAGCGTACACACTTTCAGGCTACCGCTTGTCATCCAAATGCCTCGCGATATATATTTTTTTTACCACCCCCTTCCTATTTCCGAACCGGTCACAGTTGGCTCATTTCGGTTTGCACAGGGCGGTTCGGCGATTTCGGGAGCTCAAATACCGCGAGCCATCCGGTTGCCTCTCCGTCATTGAATTACGCGTCATTGATTTAACTATACTGCAGCTGCTCGCTTGTGAGCTGGATAAGTCCGCCTCCAGGCGCTAGCTCGCCTTTTGGTAATTTCCGTGATCCATAAGGTGATGTAAATGCTTCCGTAGGCATGTTTAAAAGTTACACATTGGCCTTCAGTCAGATCAGTGTGCGTACTCATTGCTTCTCCAGCTGCAGCTGCTCGCTGGTGAGCTGCAGTGAGGCCTGCTTCTCGTCCGCCTCACGTCTCAGCTCCGCCGCCTCCGCCTCCGCCACGGCCAGCAGCGACTCGAGCTGTGATAAGTCCGCTTCTGGAAGTAAATTACCAAAAAGCGAGCTAGCACCCGGGTGCTAGCTCGCTTTTTGGTAATTTACGTGTTCCATAAGGTGATGTAAATGTTTCCGTAGGTAGGCAAAGGCATGTTTAAAAGTTACACATAGGTCTACAGTCCGATCAGTGTGCGTACTCACTCCTTCTCCAACTGCAGCTGCTCACTGGTGAGCTGCAAAAGGCCTGCTTCTCGTCCGCCTCGCATCTCAGCTCCGCCATGGGCAGCAGCGACTCGTGCTGTGATAAGTCCGCCTCCAAGCGCTAGATCGCCTTTTGGTAATTCCCGTGGTCCATTAGCCGGATCTTAGGCCTAGTGTCCGTAGCCAAGTTTAAGAAAACTTTACACATACGTGAGATCAGTGTGCGTACTCACTTCTTCTCCAGCTGCAGCTGCTCGCTGGTGAGCTGCAGTAAGGCCTGCTTCTCGTCTGCCTCACGTCTCAGCTCCGCTGCCTCCGCCTCCGCCGCCGCCAGCAGCGACTCATGCTGCGACAAATCCGCCTCCAGGTGCGCTAGCTAAACAGACGAACATTTGCCTGTATAAGACGTGAAGATTGGGAACATATTCAATCTTATTGTGTAAGTTGTGACGTTAAATAAATGTATTTTCTTTCTTTCTTTCAATCTCTGTTTAACCCTATGGGCCAACTTATATAAATTTTCCTAATAGAAGGTGAGAAAAGCCGTATGATTGAATCCCTCGTTGCGCTCAAAATTTACTTTAAAATCCCAGGCGTAACGAGATATTGTAGCCACTAACCCGGGTGTACGCACGGTCCCGCTGCGCGCGCGCCTCGGCGCTGGCGGCGCGCTCCAGCGACAGCGCGTGCTCGCTTACCGCCGCCGCGGCGCGCACGCCTTCCACCTCGTTACGGCAGTTGCGCCAACCTGAGAAATAACACCAAGTATAATAGGCATGATGCCTCATGTTCAAATTGATAACGTAGTGATGCTAAATGGATAGTAAACCATCAAATTATCGTAATAAAGTATAAATTATAAAATATAATTAAAATCATAAAAAGATATATGTACCTTGAAAGTTAAGAAAAAATACGCATTTTTTTTTATTGTCCAAGAGTAAATTAAAAGCTACCAATAGAATCCTTACGCTTTTCTAGAAACAATATTGTATGACAACTATGTACTTAAACGCAGTATTTCGCGACCGAAACCACAATTTACCTGTTTTTCCATACTACGATTAGTACAAATGTACCAATGTGACGTCATACTTGTATAGACACACAGCGTTTTGCGCTGCCGCCAGCGAGGTCAATCTTTGTCTTAATTTTTTAGGTATTTATGTTCTTTAATTGTAGTTGCTCCGATACAAACATTTGTTGCTTTCCAAAAACTGGTTCGAATGACGTCACAAAACAATCTTAGTCATCATCCCTATTGCTATACTTCTCTATAGGAATGATGGTAATGGTAAATAGGTGAAAAGGTGACAGATGACAAAAAATTAGAATGATGCTAAAAGCGTTAGGCGAAACAAAAATACAGCCTTCTTCTTCTTCTTCTTCTTCTTCTTCAGTGTCAGGAGATGTATCTTAGTGAGGATATTTTACACTCACCGATGCTCATATCGGAGGCGCGGTCTTCCGCGTTCATCAAATCTTTTTCGAGAGCGCTCTTTTCCTGGAAGATTACGAATAGATACTACACGAAACTTAATAGAGCTAACGCGAAAGTGACACCTAGAGGCCAACCGTTTTTCATAATAATGTGAATATAAACCTAAGTGGAAGTGACTTTGATAACACTATACAGGATTATTGGTAATTCAATGTACCTATTCCTGTTAAGGTGTTCGTTAGGGGAGGTCGATTGCAACCTGTTATTATAGTGGTTCTTGTCGCCGCGCCGAGCGCACGACAACACGTAATACCTGCTCTAATGGCGTCCCAAAAGGGTTAAATGTGACGTTTCGCTCGCTAATAAGCACAGTAGTCGAGTATCGGGTTTTAGGAAAGTACCCGACACCATGAGACTGAGTAGGTATTGTCTTTATCTAACCTTTTCTGAAACACTTTTTTCTATCTCCTTGTCCCGAAGAAGCTGTTTGAGCCGCTCGAGTTCGCGCATGGCGAGGCGAACCTTGCCATTGTCAGCGTCCAGGAGGGATTTCAGCGCATGCACTTGTATGCGGAGTCGCTCTGAACCCGAGATCTGAAAGCGTCCGTGCCATGCACGAGTCATGATTGAAAATTTTGGTGATTATAGGATCTCAGCTTCATGTCATTTCAAAACCAAGTGGGGAGGCAACTTGGTCTTCCGTTCACGCCTGACAACTTGAAGCTAGACGCCGCAGCGTGATAGTAAAGACATGCTTGATGCGGCGTGCTATTTGATGCCATAGGCATAATATCCCACAGGGAAAGCGAGGAGGCTTGTCTTTCTTAGACCTCCACACACCGAACGGGGGTCGGGCGGTATCTCTATCTCTTTCGCAGAGTAGCGCGGCGTCTCTATCGCACAGTAACGCGGGCCCGCGCCACTGTGTGATAGAGATAGTGAGACAGATATTAAATGCGTCGGTAGTGAGAGAGATACCTACCGACCCGCGCCGCGCCCGACCCGAGCCGCGCACGACCCGCGCCCGCCCCGCGCCGCGCACGACCCGCGTTCGGTGTGTGAAGGCCTTTATTATTTCTTTAACTAGTTCTCGAACCGAATCGTAGTTCGGCTTGAGAACTATTAGTAGACACTGTTGGGCTAGATAGCGAAGGTTTTAATCCCCGCAACGCAATGAACTCTGCTTGCGAAAATGGAGCCACGATAAAGCGAGTTTACTTCCTCAAAGACGAGTTCGAAACCTTTGGTGCTAAGTATCTGAAGGTTATAATAACGAGAAAAAATATGCCATCTAAAAACTTCCTGGAAATTCAACAAAATTAGCAAGTTAAATGTCCCAATGCCCGAAACATTGACGTTCACCTCTATCGTTTTGACATAAGATTGAAATTGTCATGTATTAGGCCAGTGACAGGCACAGCAGCAGGTAAAATATCTAGATTTAGTACAGTTTTTTTCTAAATGTGCCAAATATTATGACAAATAAAAATTAAACCAGCTGGTCATCAGAATCCAGGGGGGGGGAGCTAGACACCGTGCCGTGAGCTTTTAGATCAGATTTTGGTAAGAACTCATAGGCTTTTTTGCTTGGGCTCCTTGTCCCACCTCCCGCCTGGATCCGCTCATGACGTTTACGTTGCTCCGGAAATAGTGACGGGTTAGTGTAGGTACCTGGAATTCAAGCGTCTTGCGAAGACACCGGACCTCGTCGCGCCGCCGTCGCCACGCGCACACCAGCATGAAGCGGCCGATCCTGGCCGCTGCCTGCTCCTCCGCTCGTCCCAGCGGAATCCTTGGAATCTCCTTACTGCTACTGTTCCAGAAACGACTCCACTGTCAAGGATGTAAGTGAATATCCGGCAGAGATGTGCAAAAATGCGTTTCATATGTTTGAAACCGCGCATGCTTGACAGCTAAGTGTCACGTACCTACATGAAACCACAGTTTATATTCACCCTAATATCTGGAGCCCAACATTCGTAGACTTAGATTTTAAGTTGTCATCTTTTTTTCTGTTCTTCCGGAACTATTGATACCCACACTACTACTACTCACATCATTCATTCGTAACTGCGTTTCAAATTCGCCTTCATAAGTATCAATACACGCACCTGACCCCTAAAAGCACCCTACATTTACGTAACCCTCCTTAAATAAACACTAGCACGTGAGCCTAGCCCTACGGAAGCACTAAATTACGAGGGGATGGTCAGGCAAAATAAAAAATACTGATTGTGGGTAATCTTGGTCTTGCTAGAAAATCTATTGAGTTAGGTAAGTAAGTACTGTAAGTAGTTATAGTCCTAGAAACTAGTCGAGTTATTTTGACCTATCAGGTCTAGTAACACGATACGTTTTATCCTTATGTTTTAGATGCGCGACGTTTCAGTACATTTGGGCCGTAAAACGTGACGTAAATCCTATCGTGCTAGCTGAGCAGGTTAGGTATAGGCCAGCCATCTTACAACAGTTGGAACCTTCGATAAGCATTAGGTACGGATTTAGATAAAGACCAGGCAAAGCGATGAACCTTAATACCTCTCTCGCTTTATCCTCTTGGTAGGCGTCAAGTCCTCCATGGACACAGCTTTAGGTCCTATCTTGACCGTCCTCACCGGAGTCGAGCGGAGCTCCTCAAGGCACGTGCGTATGCGGGCCAGGTTGGGGCTGGGCCGTTGGCAGTGGGTCGTGAACTTGTTTACAGGGACCGAGAACAACTTGTTCTTGTGCAGAGTGCGCTGGTGACGCCTTTAAGTAAACATAGAAAAGGTTTGTTTCCGTCGTTTCAAAGCGCAGCAGCTTTATGTAGGTAAAATAGCTACCATTCAGTATTTTAATGTTACGCCAACTTATATACACTTGAAAAGTTTGCGCCTGCAATTATCCGTGAATATTAGCAGTAGCAGCTCAAGTTGAGACGCAGTTTGTTATTGAATAAAGTGTCGTGACGATCGAAGGGTGGGTTGCACCAAACCGTTTGTAATCGTAAGCGGTGTTCGTTAAATCTGAATGTACGGATAGCTGGACAAGTTTATATGGAATGACAGCCGCGGGCGCCATGTTTAACGTGGAGCGGTCTGTAATAGTAAGCGGTGTTCGTTAAATCTTAATGTACGGATAGCTGGACAAGTTTATATGGAATGACAGCCGCGGGCGCCATGTTTAACGTAGAGCGGTCTGTAATAGTAAGCGGTGTTCGTTAAATCTTAATGTACGGATAGCTGGACAAGTTTATATGGAATGACAGCCGCGGGCGCCATGTTTAACGTGGAGCGGTCTGTAATAGTAAGCGGTGTTCGTTAAATCTTAATGTACGGATAGCTGGACAAGTTTATATGGAATGACAGCCGCGGGCGCCATGTTTAACGTGGAGCGGTCTGTAATAGTAAGCGGTGTTCGTTAAATCTTAATGTACGGATAGCTGGACAAGTTTATATGGAATGACAGCCGCGGGCGCCATGTTTAACGTAGAGCGGTCTGTAATAGTAAGCGGTGATCGTTAAATCTTAATGTACGGATAGCTGGACAAGTTTATATGGAATGACAGCCGCGGGCGCCATGTTTAACGTAGAGCGGTCTGTAATAGTAAGCGGTGTTCGTTAAATCTTAATGTACGGATAGCTGGACAAGTTTATATGGAATGACAGCCGCGGGCGCCATGTTTAACGTAGAGCGGTCTGTAATCGTAAGCGGTGTTCGTTAAATCTTAATGTACGGATAGCTGGACAAGTTTATATGGAATGACAGCCGCGGGCGCCATGTTTAACGTAGAGCGGTCTGTAATAGTAAGCGGTGTTCGTTAAATCTTAATGTACGGATAGCTGGACAAGTTTATATGGAATGACAGCCGCGGGCGCCATGTTTAACGTGGAGCGGTCTGTAATAGTAAGCGGTGTTCGTTAAATCTTAATGTACGGATAGCTGGACAAGTTTATATGGAATGACAGCCGCGGGCGCCATGTTTAACGTGGAGCGGTCTGTAATAGTAAGCGGTGTTCGTTAAATCTTAATGTACGGATAGCTGGACAAGTTTATATGGAATGACAGCCGCGGGCGCCATGTTTAACGTAGAGCGGTCTGTAATAGTAAGCGGTGTTCGTTAAATCTTAATGTACGGATAGCTGGACAAGTTTATATGGAATGACAGCCGCGGGCGCCATGTTTAACGTAGAGCGGTCTGTAATAGTAAGCGGTGTTCGTTAAATCTTAATGTACGGATAGCTGGACAAGTTTATATGGAATGACAGCCGCGGGCGCCATGTTTAACGTAGAGCGGTCTGTAGTAAGTTGGTGCAACCCGCCTATAGGGCGATTGGGCACTACAATGAGCTTTACAGCACATATGGTGCTACTTTCCCGCATTAGTGCGGAAAGAGCACTTTCCGTGCATATGTCGAAAGTTTAAAGAGCCATATGTACAGTAAAACGTTGAACGATACACGTGCGAATAGGTAATTCGCAACTCGTGTCGATTTAAAACACTCCCTTCGGTCGTGTTTTAATTTATGACCACTCGTTGCGAATTTCCTATTTTCGGCACTTGTATCGTAAATAACTATTACCGTCCGGCAGTCCGATTTTTTACCGCTCCGATATGGCACGTACGCCATTAAATGTATATAGTAGTTTGTGCACTACAATGAATTTTACCGTCCAACATTTACATACATTTATATCGGACCGTAAAAAATCGGACTGCCGGACAGTAAAACTCATTGTAGTGCACAATCGCCCTAGTCCCTCACTTATTTCGGCGTAAATCTCATTTTCATTAAGTGTATGGAGTGTAACGTGTCGTGGGATAAGGAACTTTGTCCCAAAATATGATCCTGGGTCAGGGGATCATATATAGATAGCCACGAAAATGATGCTATGAGGAAACATGAAGGAGATCACTTACGCGGGTGGCGTAGTCTGCATGGTGCTTCGCTCTCTCGAGAGCTCTCGCTCGGAAATGTCTCCGGCGCCGGACCGGCTCACGGGGGCGGGAGTCTGTAACTTAGGACTCTCCTGCATCTTATCACACTTCGCTGTCCAAATAACAGATTAACAGCAGTAATCACTGCCGGATCTTGGAGTTTGTATTAATTTGGATACGTAAAAATTCGCAGGTAAGCCGTAGAAAAATATAGTTCGGGTTATGTCTGTTGATTGACTAATTGACAGATGAGCTACTTGATTTAAATTGCTGTTTTTCGAAATTCGAATAACATTTTTTTTTGGGTGCATGAAGGTTTGTAGTGAGTACTTAACCAAATTGAGTTCCTCGAAATACGCACAAATGAAGTAAGTACCTATGCTTGAACAGTATGGTGAAGAGTTTCCTGGAAGTGACATCACGAGAGGCGAGCCCGGATTCATAAGCTAAGTGTTGTATAACACGCCTTATACATAGGTATAGCCTCCCGTACAGGGGTTTCAAAGAGTATAATAAGTATATTTATGTAAAGAGTGGCAACACCAAGAAATTACTGGTCCCACAGCCGCCTAGCAGCGAGTGGATTGAACTACTCTGACGCACGCATGCGTGCAGCGTGCACGCTTCACATACACACTAACGCGCACATACATATTCACGCGCCACGCACACACGTATACAAAAGTTGTATTCTCTGTTTTGACTTTGAAGCCTACAATGCGACTATCAAAGTTAGGAAGAAAACGTTTCTAAAACATGATATAAATCACATTTTAGTTACCTAAGTACGCTTCCCTTCATACTTTGCCAGTCACATTGTAGGTTTCAAAATAATCACACAGCTATGAAATGGATCTGAAAAGTGAAACATGCAACATTCATAAAAGTATTTATTCAACTTAACAAATAACAAATTAGGTAACAAGAACTTAACAAAGCACAACCTTTTTAACAAAAACACGAGACAAGGACGAGATTTAGCTTCAAAACATGAGATTAAATCTCCTAGACCAGATTTAACAAATCCACGTACAGCCGATCTACACTGCATATTACTCAACCTCAAACTATTGTCTGCACACATAATACCTAGATATTATTTTTATAAATAGATACTGTGGCTAAAACTATTCTTGATTTTATCTCTATTTTAAATGTTGATTCAATGATTTTATAGACAATACATTGACATTTATTTACTGACTGACATGTAGGTATGTATACTTCATCTAAAACCACAAAGGCCGAACAACAAACACAATTCCATATTAATGAGATATTTGTTCATGTTCAGTTAAATAAAATGGATACTTAATCAATTCTATCTCAAAACATAAAAATATATTTTATTTCATTTCAAAATCTTAAAATTTATTGTCGTGGGTCTATTGTACTGACATCTATTTCCATTTTCTGTCAACAACATTAAATACAGCAATCCGCTTCGCCAGAGATGTCACTACTTTCCATACAATAAATCGGCGTGTCGCCTCTTTTCTAAGTTTCCAGCCCCTGAGGGGTTTATAAAAACGTCTGACTTACTCCTTAGCAACGCAACAAAACAAATATGTCATAGAATTAAAATTAAAATAACTAATTTTAATGTGGTTTACTAATACAACACTAAGTGCCTTAGGTTTACTTAATAAAGTCCTAGAAGTAATGATACAAATAAAATAGTCTCGTGGAGATTGATACTTGACCATATAGAACTCAGTTGGAGATCTGTCAAAAGAAGCTGTTGCGACGGCCGACAGATGCAAGCCAACCGTCCTCTGTGACGATGACGGCATAGGCTACCAACTTAATGGCCGGTTCACATTATTCCAGTAGCATTCCAGTCCAGCAATCCAATCCAGAGCTGGAATGCTACTGGAATAATGTGAACCGACATTGGAATGCACTGGAATGTACCCATTCCAGTGAGCATTCCAGTCCAGTGACTGGAGAGACCGTCAACTTTTCATTCCAGCTCACCCAATCCAGCGCCACTGGTATAGTGTAGACAGCCATTCGTCGCAATCCGATGTGTTACCAATCCAGCTACCCTTAAAAGACTGGAATAATGTAAACGACATGCTCCAGTCCAGCACTGGACTGGATTAGCCCGCTGGATCACTGGACTGGAATAATGTGAACCGGCCATAAGAGTATATTCCGTGCAAAGACATGGAATTCCCCGGGGATGTGGGTAGCTCACGCATGAGCGCGGTTTGTATCTGGCGTATACCTATCGTCGTGCACTAGCACGCGCCCGGGGCACAACCAACAGTGGTTGGTCTCAAGTGACAAATAAAGTACCTAATAAATGCATGGTCAAGTAACTGAAGTACCTAAACTAATTGTAGGTACTACAAAGATAAGTATGTTTTTTAATGTTACAAAGTTATGTATGTATATCTTATTCTTATTACTATGGTAGTAAAGTCTATGTATACATATTTTTGTAACATCGTATGGATACATCTCTTTGTAGTCGACTGTACAATGTAATCCTAATGTAAACCTGAGACACTTTGTGATCCATGACGGAGGAATCATGTGGTATTTAACCCACAGGTGGTGTAAGCAGTCAGGTGTGAGACAACAATGCGGTTCTCATGATCTGCAGACCTGGACAGCAAGCGAAGCACTACATAATAATGGTATGAGTCACAACATGTTGTACTTGCAATCTCTTATACAGTAACAATGCATTATCAGAATAAGAATTTCGTGGTCCATAGAATGGCATATTTAGTATCCATTAGAACATGGACTTAACGACAGAAGCCGAATGGAATCCCTAGATTACAATGCCGGGCATTGACATTACAATGAATCCCTATACTTTACCAACCCTCGGTGACGTGCCTAATGCTAGCCCCGAGGCCCCCGAGTAATGAGTGGCCGTCGCGTCGGTGGCGTGTGGCGCCGGCCGCGGGCGGCAGTCAGTGCGTCGCCGAAATGCACGCGCGTATACCACGGGGGCAAGGGAGAGATATTACTACCTAATCCTTAATGTTTTCCTTAGGTACTAATAATAAAGAGCTAAGTACTATTTGAGAAATATCAGTTTGTAGCTTTGTAAGTTTGTTTGGGGGTGGAAATCTCCTGAAGGATAGGGTTTCTTTAATTAAATAAATAACATTGCCAGGTAGAGCGCCTAATAGAAAATTATGTAGGTACCGACCTATGCAAGATTTTTGAAGTGAAAACTTCTTTAGCGGCGCTGAGCACTTTTTGGGATGGGGAAAAATTGTTAAATACGCGACAGATTTTTGTGACGTCAGATGTGAAGGTGGTCACAAAGTTTTTATATTTTGCTGCTAGCCGATTCGACTTCATTCAAAACTGAGTATAAAGCCGTTAAACACTTTTTGTAATAGCATATTCTGCAAATAAATTTGTAATTTTGTCCACGCGTCCTTCACCGTTTTGCTATTGAGCAAATTCGAATAGTTCGAATTTGGACGTTATTCCTAAAGAGATAAAGCTTTGAAAAATATTTGGCAATGGCAAAAACAAATTGGTATTTTGTTCGCTGCCTGCGGCGGGCGAGCCGGCCCGTCGCACCCAACGCGCCCGCGGCCCGACGTCTGCCTAAATAATTGATAATTGTTTATAAATTTGCCCAAATTCATTTTTAGGGTGACACCCTAAGATGTCACGTGACCTGATCGAAAAACTGTTACAATGTTATTGAGTTTTCACTTCTGCCGGCACTCCCGGAGTGCAACCCGGTCTTTTTTTTATGTATTTATACTTTACATCATTGCTTATAATAGGAAAACGAGATAAAGTTCACCAATCATCTAAGTGATCGCAAAAAGGCACACTACATTAGGTCGCCAGACGGCGCAATAAACTACGCTCCAAAAGTCTAAAAAAATTAACACACGAACAAATCTTACAAGCAAACACCACAGTTCAATTCAAACATTAGTGCATACTCGGCCCTGTGTTGACTTGGCCCTGTATGACTCACAAAGGCAACAATTATACTTTGAAAACGATATGATACAGAGAAAGAATATAATGGAAAAATAAACCATCTTCGTCTGTAGCCCCCGACAATCCTGTCGGGGGCTACAGACGAAGATGGTTTATTTTTCAATTATATTCTTTCTCTGTATCATATCGTTTATAAAATGATCGGGGTAACTTCCTCGTTAAAAAATAACACGAAACAAAAATATTCAATTAAATAATTTGTTTCGTGAAAAGGGTATAATTATACTTTGGTTGGGGAGTTAAGGAAAGGGGTAAAAATAGGTGAATTTATTACATAATTTAATTTGCAAAGGGTTGGGTATTACGCAACACGCAAGATACACTTTCGTTCGATTAGGAACCTCAAACATATAACCTAATAATGCTAATAATTACACACCCAAGTAGCATTCGGGGTTCTATATAAGATGTCTAGTCGTTCACATGTACTCCACAAGCTGTGTAAGTCAGCTGTATAAGAGCTGTATAGCTTGCTATAATGCTCTTATAGAACCAGTTTGGGCACAAATTAGACAGCCTTATGTTCACTATGGCTGTACATTAGCAGTATGGACTTAAGGCTGACTTACGGCACTATATGGGACGCAGTGTGAACCATACAACGTACATGAGTGTAATAAAGAGTAACAAGTGGCTAAATACACAGCCTTCACAGTTATAAAATCCCACAAAAGTACTCCAGTCCTACCTAAAGTTCACGTGTGTCCTAAATTATTAATATTTATATATATGAATAGTTGTGGTTTTTACTTTTTGTGTGCATTATCAGAAAGACATTAACTCCGGCGGATATCAATTGGATATAAAAATGTATAATAATACGCGGTAAGTACCTGTTTTAAATACTTAATCATGTTAATGCCATGGGAATGCAACTTTATCGTGAAATGTATACATATTTACAGCTAAAATATTCACGCGCCTCTGTAAAAACGCGATATTCATTTTAAAATATTTAAAACTGGTTGAGAGGAAATCTACAATTTTCAGTTTTTGATATTATATTGGCATTATAATTACCGGTAATTAATTATAACATGAAACCAAAACTCAATCGCTCTATCTGCGTATTTTGTGATAAATCCGCATGATAATTTTAAAGATTTATTTGGTAAATATTTTAGGATACTAGAACAAAATGGTGGAAATGAAATACGGCTATGTGAACTGTTATAACTCCAATTTAATGCGGTGAAGCGTATATAGGTTCACATGTGGTCTGTTAGAATGCTATTGATGTTAATGGACAACACATATAGTCCTTTTAACAGCCTACAGTGCACATGCGAACCATTTAAACACTTCTGTACAGATAGTCAAAAAAGGTTATTTTAAAGACCACAAACAAGTCCTACTACAGCTACTAGCTGTATAACAGTCTAAAACAAGTAAACATAACAGCCTTTGGCTTTATAAATGACCACGTGTGTTCTATTAAAATGCTAGCTCTATAACATCGTACAAGTAGGCCGTTAAACAGCGGTTCCCGTATCTCTACCCTCATATAATGCTCTTAGTCAGACGGCTGACTAAAGGATAGTTGTTAGAGTATTATAACACCAACAATCGTATAAAAGTATAACTCTACACTCCTATAAGTCCCTTAGACAGGATAGGTGTTATTAACCGCAATAATGCAGCTTATATATACATCACGAGTGAACTGTAATAAATAATGCTTCAAGAACACCTGGGAACTAAATGTGTACTCTTAAATGGAGTAAAATGCTACTTGGGCAGTTCAACTCACGTATTAAATGTCACTACGAACCGTGTAACTATTAGCATTATTCCAACATGTCTCACTAAAGTTTCAATTCGAATATAACCTAATTTTCTTATACTTATGTTATGGTATTCAGGCAAAGCAAATACGTAGTACCTACCTGCAATCTGAGATGACGATGAGCCGATGGGAAATGGTTTGTCAATGTCATTCATGAATTTCACGTGATTTCACATATAAGTAAATAAGAGGCTATTTTACTAAGTACCTGTAGCCTGCTAAACTAATAGGGGAGATAGGGGAGCATTGGGCAGTCGGGAGGTTCGGGCACCACCTTGTAAGGCGGGTCGTATGAAAGGTACTTAATTTTGTATACTGTGGTAGTTTAGCTTACTAAGAGCCTTATCACACTTGCGATTTGCGAGCGTATTTTCTATACAATTATCAGTCGCGGCGTACACGCTGCGTCAACGCCTTCATACAAAATACGCTTGCAAATCGCAAGTGTGATAAGGCTCTAACTCGCAACACCGCTCAGGCTAATGTCATCTGCCATTTTGATTAGTTGTCAGTGTCACATGGTGTCGACCGTTTCGTGCGTGCAGAAGTAAATATTTTGATGTGATTTCGAAGGAAATAATAACGTGATCTGCGTAAAGCCGTAAGTTTCTGTATTGTCATCTAGTTATGTGTTTACGAAAGATAATATTAATTAAGATTAACATTTGCATTCAACCAAAGCAACTACTTAGTAGGTAAGCCGAGCAGGCATTAACATAACTTATGCGAAAACAGGAAACCATGCCAAGCTTCACTAGATCTCTGTAGAATTGTCTGAAGTCAAAATAGCAACATTAATTTCAGTTATACTTAATGAGTGTTCATAATAATTTAACTAGCCTAGTGGGTAATAACCTCATAGATATGGCATGCAGGCGTGGCTCTTAGCGCTAATGAGAGCTGGGTCGTTTCGACTTTTCCGTGAAACGAAACGTAACCGTTTTTTTCTCTCACAAAACTGTTTTGAAAAACAGTTTCAAAAATAACTAGTTTCTCCGTGCGTTGGCGCCGTCGCCGGTCGCCAAACGAAGTGAAACGAAAAAACGGATGAAACAGTTTACAGTGTTCGAGTTACGTTTTCACGTTTTGCATTGCAACCGTTGCGTGTGACCGTTCGATCGTTTTTATAAAAACAGTTTGTGTTTCTAGCCACAAACTGTTATTCCGTTATTGTACGAGAAACCGTTTTTGAAAACGCTTACGGGAAAAAACGCCCAGCTCTAACTCATTAGCGCGGCGACCGTTGCTCACGCTAGATCTCCGGATTTTTTACGAAATGCTGGTCTGGCTGGGTGGAGGGTGGAATAACATACCACTGGTAAATGCTATTTTAAAGTAGTATTTCTATTATTCGTGTGTTATGCAGTGTATCAGTGTGCATGCAATGTATAAATTAAGGTAAAACATTAGACTACAAAAAACATATTTGAATTTATTTGTGAAATGAAGGGGTGGGGAGCATTGAGCACTAATTTTAAAGGGAGGTTTGGGCATGCCCAATGCTCCCGCCACTATTGTTTGTTTCGGCAATCGCTGTAAAAAGTAAGTTCTGTTAAAAGAAAATTATTTCGACGGGTTTAAATTGCGTGTAAATATTCAATTTGAATACTAAATACTTTTGATGTTTTATTATTGTTTGTGTTACTAATTGTTATATTATTTTTTCTAGAAAAATGCCGTTTGAATTTAAAAAGAAAAATAAGCGACGCGAAATCCCTAAAGAAATAATATTACGTGCCATAGAATAAATTACAAAGGGAGCAAAAATTAAAGCGACTGCAAATAAATACGACATACCTAGATCAAATCTCCAAAGATATTTAAAACAAGGCACTGTAAAAGATGTTTCTTCTAAATTCATATCTTGCCAAATATTCGCTGAAGATGAAGAAGCAAAACTGTCAGAGTACCTCATAACATCTTCTAAATTGAATTATGGACTTTCAAAAGTGCAAACGCGTCAGTTGGCTTATGACTATGCATGTGCAATAAATAAAAAAATACCAGAAAATTGGACTAAAAATAAAATAGCATCAAAAGATTGGATTAGTAGATAGTTTAAAACAGTTGATTGTTTGTTGATTTTATTGCAAGTTTTTAGGATTATATTATTTAATATTCAAGTAATTTACCATTAAGTGACCTATTTAATACAGTGCCCAAACCTCCCATTGAGGTGTCCAAACCTCCCGACCATTGGGAGGTTTGGGCACTTTTGACAGTATTCAGAAAATCTCTTGCAATTTTGAGACTGATTATAATTGTATAAGTGTTCTTCGTTATAATTAAAGCCAAATATATGTGCTACTAATATAAGGAGTAAAAAGTTGATTTTGTTAAAAAATTGCATTTTTATTAAGGCTTAAGTAAAAAAGTGCCCAATGCTCCCCTATCTCCCCTACTTTTTTATACCACGATGGTGGCAAACAGGCTCTCGGCGTGCCCGTGCCAAGCGGTCGCTGTATTCTAGTCTAAGATGGACACATAAAAATTGTTAAACTCGCGACAGGTGTCACGTGACCGTAAATGGTGAGAGATTCGGGACGAGGCTTGGGGGCGGGGGGGGCACCGATACCGTAGTGGCGATGCGGCGCTTACCCGTTCGGCCGACACACAATAAGTTCTCACGCGCTAATTTGCAAGTGAAATAGTTTACTTCTGTTGCTACGGTATATTAGTCGATTCGAAATGTCAAAATATTCAAGTTTTCACTTCTGCCGGCATTCCCGGAGTGCAACCCGGGTTTTTTTTTATATATCACGTTAGTGTCAAACAAGCGTACGGCCCGACTGATGCCTTACCGTAGCCTATGGACGCTTGGAACTCCAGGCGACTCGCATGCGCGTTGCCGGCCTTGACCCTACTAGGGTAAGGGTAGGCGTGGGTAGGTCAACCTGGCCAACCCTAGTGGCATCCAAAACCAGGCATAACTAATTGGCTTATATTCTATGCACCTTTCCAGTGTATTAATGGGGGTGGGAACGGCGGGATAGGCGCCACACGCGAAAGTTCGAGCAGACGCGACTGCGCGCCAAGTGGCCGGGCGCCAGGCGTGGCGTTCGTCCGACTTGGCGGCGACTGTATAACTTAGGGCATGCGTTTATACCTAGGCTACAGAAGTCGTCTCGTCAGTTATGACACCGCAGTAGGTATGACAAGCGCCACTTACAAATTAATATTAAGAGTAGATATGATAAAACCGTTGCTATTTCAAACGGCCAGGCGTTAAGACAGACTAGCTCCTTTCGGTATAATAACTCATAGCTTGCTAAGTACCGAACACCTATACCCACCGAAGTGTTTGAGAAATTACAAATAAACTCTTGCTAACTGTACCTACGTAATTTGAGAGTTTAATTTATGGGTATTCCGTAAACCTCCTTTGAAATATCTTTAGAGCCCCTAACGTTAGATTATGCGTCACGCATCGTGACTCATTCCTGAATCCTGAAACGAAACTCCCACGCTAACGGACCCTGTGAATTGTGACTCATCTTTCCGAAATACTTAATGAAATTTGACATAAGGCTATTTTTATTATTTAACAATAAATATTTCCCGACTAAACAGATGATCCAACCTTTCCTCGTTAATTAATTATAATAGTTATTCTTTTGTAGTTGATGACAATGATGACACCTGTGGCTTTTGATTAGACCGGAAAAATGGCGGGAACACCTTAGTTCGAATAAATACTACAGCGTCTTCTCTTTTTCACATTCTCGCAAAAGTTATGTCGCGCTATGCGCATGCGTGAATTTTGCATGCAAGGACGTTTTTCAGTACTCTATTCTAATATGATGTTTCTATGGTTCCGTCGTTTACGATTTAAATACCGTCAAATAGTCCGGTAAAGCTAAAGCGGCATTTAAACCTTACTGCATTCAGTGCACTAAAGCGCACTACAGCGGTGCGGTGCGAGGGAAGTTAGAGCAGGGGTTCCTAAACTTTTAAGCAAACGGAACACCCGCAAAATACCTTTTATTTTATGGAATCCCATATCAAATTATTACAAATCAAAGACACTGTAATTTAAATAACAACAAAAACCTTTATTGGAAATATTTCAGAGCTTCAAGTTTTATGTATATTTCTTCATAATTAAATTGTTCTACTGTTTAATCAATAAGTCAGACAAGCAACTACGGAATTCTACACTGCTCGTGGTCCGACACGCACTTAGCCGATTTTTTAAATTATAATATTTAGTATAGATAAGTACGTGTCAGAGCTAATTTGCTTCGGAATAATATCTAAACATGTTTCTCAAACATGCAATAAAATGTCGTCATTACGTTATGTTATAACAGGCTTCAAAGTATCACGTTTCAGGCGTAACAACTCGAGAGAACTGTAAAGGAATTACATACAAAATTGAAGGCCTAGGCCGAGAACTAATTTGTGGCACAGCACGGCGTTCATCTATGAAAATTAAGGTTTGTTTTCTTGGAGTTTTTTATTTTATTTCATTGCATGTTTGAGAAAAGTACTATACATACCTCGGCGTGAAAAGGAGTTGCCAGCCCCATAACTCTCGTCTATATGTAGGTACTCGGCCGGCAACCCCATATACTTCCCCTCTGTAGTAAATGTACTATTTTGCACAACACACTTTGAAGCAATTGAAGCCTTTCTATTTATTAAAATAGACCTCAATGCCACCAAAGCCTCTTTGATGTTTTAATTTAGCGGCTTATGTATATCGTCGATATACATAAACACCTCGAAGTACCGACAGTCCAAGAAGAAATAGAAAGGCATAGAAAAAAATATGCAGAGCGCCTGACTATGCACCCTAATCCCCTGGCAACACAACTTCTATAGCCTGTTCTTACTCAGATGCGACTAAAGAGGAAGAATGTTTTGTGAAAGGACAGTAGAGGCACTGGCCACTACGCCTACAAGTCACAAAATCACTTGTTGTCATCAAATCAGCTTATAGTCTCGCGACTGATCGCCGATTAACCAAGAAAAAAAAAAAAAAAAAAATTGCCGCGACATTGCATACGTGCATTGCGCTTGACTTTAGTCCACTGAATGCAGTGGGGATGAAAGGTGCCGCCACACGTATGAAATCGGCTGCATGCAGTCTGCCGCGTGATTTCGGACCTCAGTATGGATAGGTGCAGGATGCACAGCCTCCTGCAAAATACTATCCCTATCTCACTTTATCTAATAACTTCGTACCGCTCATCCCGTCCGCCGCAATCGGAAGTCTGGCGTCGCTTTATCTTACAGCTTCGTACCACTATACCGTTCACCGCTCTGGAACGTGGAGATGCGGATATAAACATCCTACTTACGGTAGAACCAGAACGCTCACTAAGCCCTGCACGGCTAAGATCACAACACGGCGCACAAGCTTTCTCGATTTTTTTCGCACCTTGTAATAACCGTACAGCACAGAACACCCCCACTAGAAGCCTAATGTTTGTCATTTTGTTTCTGAGACGAGTCACCAAAGTATGAGGAAGAGACCTCACGGTGAAGGGCGGGTGCTATCAGCGTTTCCATTGGTCGCTGCGCTGGCACGCGGAACGCGTATTGATGGGACATGGTCACTAACAAGCATCCTATTTTTTTGGTACTTTTTAACCTTTTCAATGCTCTCATATTTGAATGAAGTGATCATTCACACGCCAAGAGCTGTTGCCTTATCAAAAATGACGAATCTCGTAGTGCTGTGCAAAACATGATTAGATAGATTTTATTCCTGATCAAAGTACAACTTTATTCCGACTTTTTTATGGGTTGTTGGTGTGGTAGGCACGACAGCACTCGACCACTTTAGTGGCTCTTGGCGCTGAAAAGGTTAAAGTATAGATAGTTTTGTTACCATTTTAATACTTACTGTATATTAAAAAGGTAACAAAACTATCTATACTTTACAATGTACCAGTAGTCGTTAAGCCGAGTTAGAGGCCTTCGGGCGGCTTAAGAACTTCTAACAGTCGAGTTGCCCACTCACTTGACAAAGGGGGGACAACTGTTACTCGCGTCCGCAGGAGCTACCCTCCACAACCCTGCACGTGTCCCCTGGGTGGTACTAAAGAGTGACAAAATTAAAGGCCAAAATAATGTATGCCATACGATTAAATAAATGTACCAAAAACAAATTACTTAGCATTTAGTACTCGCTCTTTCGCACTTTCTCGATAATCATCATCAGTGCCATCTTGTGACACTAGTTAGACCCAACTGCTCACTGACAGACTGAATTCTAAAAACACCACACAACATATATTTATCTCAACCCCAACTCCGAGTTCCCTCGCACTTTCTCGAAGTTCATCATCAGGTCCATCCTATACCCCCCATACTTAATGTAAATATTTACAAAATTGCTTTCTTGGGGTTGGATATGAGGCTATTACATATCATTTTAGGTATATTTTACAAATCCCTCCTGAATCATCATCAATCATCAACCGTATCATATCTGGAGGTGCCCAAACTTGGTATATTTTAAAAATGATTTTTATTTTAATTTATAACAAGTGGCTGAATTATAATGATGTGACATATTTTTTTTAGAATCGGCTTAGTGAACGAGCCCTTTCATTAGATACCACACACGATAGGTTTCAGAACCAAAAAAAAATTTTCCCATACAAAAAAAGATGACGTCATAACAGGTCAAATTGATTCGTATGGCCTAAAGATCAATTGTTCCGATTTCCATGTTTTTAACACCATTTGCAGCTTTTTTTGGCGTACACCGCTAGCACTATAATAACTGCGGCGCTACCACGAACTTCGACTTTCGAAGTTCGTGGTAGCGCCGCTGAACTCTAAAAGTAAGTTATGTATAAAACTCAAACTTGCTTTAGTTTTCGTTTCAAAAAACGCGTTTTGTTATTCGCTCAATCGTGGCCAATCGGCTTCAGTCTTCCGTCGTGTGACGTTTGACGCTAAAGTTTTACACACACAAACGTACCAACATTATTTTATTTTTGTCGTGACGTTCACTTCTTCCTTCTTCGGCAAAGTGTTTGAAGTGATATTTCCACCGAATCTGTTAGAACTTCCAATAAATTTCGCGGCTCCTACTTTTGCCAATGAACTCTAATGGGTGATTTAATCGTGTTTATCAGCTGAAGTGTCAGGTGTCGCGACATAACCTCTGATTAATTTCTTGGAACCGTGCGTGCTGCGTTCGAGACGAGACCTTGATAACTAGTTTCTTGGACAAACGAGAGACAGTTATTATTATAGGATGCTCATGGAGGTACGTCTTTAGTTTACATCGGTATTGTGGCGGTCGATCGTGTGTGTTCATTTTAATCGGAAGAAGTTTGACAGTGAGGTGCATCGAGATCATAGTTTAATAATATTACGAGTTAACAGTGTGTAGCGGTTAGTGAGATGTCGAATTTCATTAAATGTGCGATTTGAATATCGAGTGCGACTTGCAAGGAGTGCTGAGTGGCGTCGACGACGCATTTTTAATCGTATTAAAGTGCGATGGACGACATCGGAGGTAAACGATGCATGCCTGTCCTAAATCGCTTTGGACGGTCACGCTCATGGCACCTGTTTTATGGCATGAAGTTTTTTAAAGCCTGGGCACCACTGTATGCATCTAAGTCTTATTTTGTTGTATTGTAGACACTGCATTTGAAGCTTTTGGTAGATGTAGTTTGCTGTGGTGGAGTGATCTATAAATAACTCGAAAGCTGGCCGCGCACTAGAAAGTGTGGTGGCTTCCAACAGGTGTTTAACAATTATTACTTTGATGTTGATGCTCTTATAATCAATTTCAAACTCAAAATTTGCAAGAATCTTTGTTGTCTCTATTTTTTATATAATTCACTTGCTTGCATTAAGTGGCATAATAATCACTGTGAACTGCCTGTTTAAAATGAAATTGAATCCCTCTAATTTTCTCTCCAAATCTCTAGGATTCTAAAATACAACTAATCAATCACTAAACAAATTAGTCTTCTGTCCAACTGAACTCGTAGCAATTGACAGTTATGCAGTAAGCTACTGACAGTCCAACAGCCAAAGTGAAGTCTCAACTAAACTAATTTTATCAGTCATTCACTATTATTGATACTCTTATAAAAATATTTTGAGTTCAAATAGGAAAATGCCAATCAGAAAATGGTCTTATAAGAGTTATAAGTGGATCTAATTGACAACCCCATTTATCTCGGGGTATCTCTGAACCATATTAGGAGTCCATATTTCTAAGATACTCCATCACTGTTGTCTCCTCGCCTACTGGGTTGAATAACACTGAGGAAAAGTTGAATGACCCATTTAACAGTTTGTTTGTTCATTGATATCACAATGTCAATGGATGATTCTTGTCATAGATATAGTAAATTCCATCTCAGATATACAAATGAAAGGATTTTATAATATTACATTATTTCATTTTATTTGCGATGTTGGAAACATAATTTTTGGCTACATTTCACAGTACTTAGTATTTTATTTATTTAGCATATACATATTATATTACTTGTTTTTTAACATTCTCTGCTTTTCGTTTTGTATGCATGCATGGTTTACGAGATTTCAATTATTTTTAGTGGATAGTTTAATGGACACCCTGCATCTGGTACTGAGTCAATCACAGATATAAGTAGACCTATAAATGTTACCTATACCTTATATTATAATTACCAAAAAAATAAAAATGTGCATTAAATGTCTTGAGAATTCAAAGAAAACAATTTTGAACCATATTTTTTCCAGAGTTATAAAATAGAATTTTAATTGTAACTATGTTTTTAAATTGATTTCAATGAAAACAATTTAAAATCATTTCTTAAGTGTGTTAAATGTTTGAAAAATAATTAATGATCCCAATTTCAGTGAAGATACACAATAATTAAAAAACAGAATACAATCTTTCTCTTTTTTATCCCAGCCTAGATAAACTAAGAAACATATAACTCAAATTAACATCATAATTCTAATTTAAGAGAGATAGAGAAATGGACTTGTACAGAAGAACAGCCAGACAGAGAAAAGAGTTTTGGCCCAACCTGAAATGGAAAATTTCATTCGCAACACTCACCATTCAAATGTGGGTTTAACCTTTTTAAGGACAGACGGAGGATCCCTGGCGTTGTGTAGGAATACACCTAAATGCTTAGCATGTATGTATTATTTATTACACATTTAGGAAAAAATAATACCTATAATATGAATCATCTTTTGAGAAAACCATAGCCGGTCAAACAATGATGACAGTCTCGGCTGCGATGACAGTGTTTGCCACATGTTTTTTTTACCTGCGGGGTCTGTAGAGAAATCATAAGGTTACATAAAGTCACATGTAGTACAGTCAAGTGCAAAAATATGTATCGATAACATCCTCTCATAAATAAGTACCAAAACCTTAATCCGCTGGCATAAGAGTTATGGGACATATCAGTCATCCATATCAGTAAGTTATATGCACCCATATTTTTACACTTGATGTACCTAGATGTACAATAATTATGATTAGCAGCTTATAATAAACAACACATTACTGATGAATTAAATATACATGTTATGCAGTAAGGGCGGGTTACATCGACCACACTTAGGTATGGCGCCGGCCGCTGTAATCTCATAAAGAACTGTCAAACTTCCTATTCAGATTTGGACGGACGTAACTTTCGATTACTGATGGTTTGAAACTTAGAGTATATACCTACAGAGGCGACGTAAGTGTCGCCACAATGAGGGACGGCAACAAAGTAGATGATTCCCGTGGGGTGGCCATGTAACTAAAAATTACCCCATCGCTTCCATATGTTTATTTTAAATAATGCGCTTTTATTGTAAGTAGTTTTTACTGAAGCTTTACACACATTCACTGCCTAGCAGGCGCTCTGTTCGCAACCACTAGTAATATTCAGCTTAATAACATGAAATATGATTCTAGTAACAGAACATGACATGTAGGTAATTAATAGTCCTTGTGCAAGCGGCTTACCTGGTAGTTTCTTATCAGCACAGTTATGACAGGACGCCCGCGAGCTGTGTTGCGGCGAGGTAGACTATCCGTCTCTTTCTAATCGTTCTAACTAGAAAGAGACGGACAGTCTACCTCGCCGCGACACAGCTCGCGGGGCGTCCTGTGATAGCCGTGCTGATCCACTTAATTATTATAAAGCGTGAATCACACTGGCGCGGCCTGCGGTGGCGGTTCATAGTAAACTTGACAGTTAGTGTCAAATTTACTATTGACCGCCACCGCAGGCCGCGCCTGTCTGTGAGAGGCTTAAAGTCTCTCACAGACTGGCGCGGCCTGGCCGCGGCGATCTATGGTAAGCTTGTCATTAGCTGTAAAATTTACTATTGACCGCGATGCAGGCTTAAGGCGGGAAAAATAATGACACTAAATACCGAAATGAGACACAACCATATTAAAAAACATTTACTATTCAAATATTCAAATTATTACAGATTAATGATAAAGAGCTCTGCTCGGGTAAAAATATGCTGAGAACGATTTTTCCCAGATATGAGACCTAGCTAGATCGATTTTTTTTATGAGGCACAGCGTGGGAGGCCCCCTACAAGGTTGACTGATGACCTGGCAAAGGTCGCGGGAGTCCGCTGGATGCGGATGGCGCAGGACCGGCCATTTCGGCTGATATGATGATGAGATAGATTTTTCGCCCCCATAAACCCCTATACTGCAAATGCCATCAAAATCGTAAGAACTGTTTTCGAGAATGCGATCACAAATATATATATGTAGCCTTAACCCAAATACTACGCGCACGCGCATCCTCATTTAGTGGAAACCTAGAAAAAAAAACATATTATTTTACATAAAATTTTTCAAGCAAAGGGCTTATAGAAAATTATGATTCATTCTAAACCGTCGATCGTCTTTACTTATTACTAGCTGTCCACGCGTCTCCTCTCCACCCGCGTAGTAGAAAGAACACAAGCGGAGGCGCAGATGCAGGATTAAATAAAGCCAGATGAAAGAATTTTTGAAATCGGATGAACAGTCCGAGATTACTCGCTACATAAAAGCTTATCTTTACTATGACTACAGAGTAATTATACGTATATAAGAATATATCCCATCCATTATATACGAATGTTATGTAATAACAAGTACGAGAATTTTGTTAGAGTATAAATTACCCGAGAAATCGGGTATTTTTAAGTAGTATTGGCTGGTATCCCTAAAATGATTGCAAAGAAGCTAAATCGAGAAGACATTCTAACACCTCTCGCAGCTTACCATAAACAATCTACGTAATTTGGGCGGATAATTTGTCAACAAATATTTTCTTGTACAATGTAAACAATGATGTTATTTCTATTGTAATCGTCAAATTTTACATGATTTTGAGCGTAATGTAATTTTACCATGCTATTTTTACGTATTGCGTATACAGAAAAGTGAAAGATGTTCTACTTACGTGTGAAAGGTTATATTTTCATCACATTGTTCCGACCGGCTTTTACAGCCAAGCACGCAACAATTAACCATTTTCTTGGCACAGACGGAACACGAGATACCTTATCGTGCGTAAATTACTTTTAAGAACACTATTTTATTCACAATAATATTAAATATTTCGGATTCGTATGCAGCCACGCGCGAGCATTGACAGCATTGTATGCCACAACTGTTGTGCCAAATAGAAAAAAAGTGGAACTATGACAAGGATAACGAATGATATATCTCTGTCTGTCACACTTATCGAGATTTGTATGCTACCAGCTTGCTCGCACGTGGTATTATTATTACCATAGCCTGTCCATACTAAATTATAGGTTCATGGTTTGAAACAATCTTCCCTGAGGGCGGGTTGCACCAGCTGACAAGTTACAAACCGACCAACGTTAAATATGGCGCCGGGAGCTGTCATTCCATAAAAACTTGTAAAACTCTATACACATTTGATTTATTTTTCATCACACTTGCTCGAAAAGGGCTTCATAATGCGCAGACATACAGAGCTGTAATAGCCTGTGTTACGCCCACGGGCGTAATGGTTTTTTTCTTAAATTGTATCTGTCACTCATGCGGCAGTTACAAAGCAAAGAGGTTTTATATCAAATACGATGTCTGAAAACGTATTTATAAATAAATTTAAACTTAAAAAACTACTTAATCATGTTTAACTGAATTATTTACAGATTTAATATGTAGGTATTTAGTGTCTATGTAAAATGTTTTTTCATCACACTTGCTCGTAAATGGTGTTATTATAAGCAAGCGTACTGAGCTAAAATGGGCTATATTTCGCCCATGGTCGTAATGTTTTTTTTTAATTATTTCACTCGCGCAAACTTCACATTCATCCACACAAAACAGATGTTTTGTACGACGGTTTTTATAATTTCAAAAACTTGGCAGTACATAGAAATGAAAGTAAATATTTACATTAAATCATGTTAATTTTTAAAGACTTCAATGGTTTTTAACGAAATTTTATTAATTTGTTTTATAAACCGGTACTTAAAACTTGTACGTGATGGATGATTAGATTTAAAACCATTACACACTTAACAATTTGTGACAACAACTTGCTACGGTTAGAATGAGACAGCAATACATTACTTTCGTTTTTACTAGAGCAAGTTGGTGTGACAAATTGCACCGCTTGTAGTGTCCCTAGGTTTCTGAACGTACTTATCCTTCTATTATCTGTGGAACATGGTATTGAAGTGAAGTTGCCGATCATCGAACGGCGCCATTATTCTATTCTGTTTCGTTCCGTTTTGTATCTAGAACTGTACTTAACTTAACTAGTCCCTAATTAGACAAAAATCTCAATTAAAGTTTCAAAAAGTAACAATAACAATGTCATCTTCGTCGGAGTCAGAGGCTGAAATCGTCACAACACCGCCGGATATTGTAAATGCTGCGAAATTACTCAATGAAAACTTATTACCGGTGAAGTCTAAAGACAAGTACAATGCAGTTTATGACAATTTCATAAAATGGAAAATGGAGAAAAACACAAGTTCATTTTCAGAAAATGTCCTACTGGCGTATTTTGGGGAGATCGCTACAAAATATAAACCGTCGACATTGTGGGCCATTTATTCAATGCTGAAATGCACTCTCAAGGCCAAAAATTGCATCGATATAGAGAAATACATGAAGCTCAAAGTGTTTTTAAAACGACAGTCTGATGGATATGTTGGGAAGAAGTCCAAAATACTAACAGGAGAGAACGTCGAAAGTTTTATTAATGAAGCTCCTGATGATACATATTTAGCAACAAAGGTAATTTAATATACTTTATTGTTATGGGTGCCTGAAATAAATGGTTTATTATTATTATATTATTATTAATGGTCATTTTGCTGTGTTGTTGTTGATACCCGACTGAAACATTGGTAATTTATTTCATTGAATATTTGTATGAAAAGTAAGTTAAAAATGCTAAAATATTTCAAATGTGGTCTGTATTTGTTACAGGTTGCTCTAATTCTCGGAGTTACTGGTGCATTGAGGCGTCAAGAATTAGCTGATATCACCATAAATGACGTCGAAAACCAAGGAGAAATGCTACTCATTAAAGTACCTCACACTAAAAATAAAATAGCCAGATCGTTTGTGGTTTCAGGCGAATATTACAGAATAGTAAAGAAATATCAAAACTTGCGTTCTCCAAAAGGTAGCAGCAACCGCTTTTTTCAACAGTTCAGAAATGGCAAATGTACGGCTCAAGTTATTGGGAGAAATAAATTTGGTAGCATGCCGAAAGAAATAGCCCAATATTTAAATCTACCCGATGCTGCATCTTATACAGGCCATTCCTTTCGACGCACTTCAGCAACATTGCTCGCTGACTCCGGAGTGGACATTTTGACCCTTAAAAGACATGGTGGATGGAAGTCGAGCAGTGTTGCTGAAGGGTACATTGATGACTCTATTAACAGCAAAAAACAAATTAGTCTTCAAATAAGTAACTCAATCAGGTCATGTGGAAAAGTTATGCCGGAGTTTCATGAACCAATTGCTTCAACATCAACATCTAAAACAAAGCCACAAACATCAACATATATAACAGAGCCACAACCATCAACATCATGGCCCGAAGTGGAGCCCCTGCTTGAACCGCCAAAAGGGTGCGTACCAGGTGGTAGTGAAGGGGGTGCTTCTCCTGCTGGAGGTGAACAAGCTACAAATATAACTAATTTATCACAGGCCATTAAATTTCCAGAAAAAAAAATGGTACTGAATTTTAGTAACAACAGCAATTGCACCATAACTTTAAATTTCAATAAATAGTTGTTTTTTACCTTTTTTGTGTTTTTATTTCCTCACAAGTATGATGAAAAACATTGTGTGTATCACGGGAGGTAAAAATGAGACTACGAACTCGAATCATTAAAGCCCTCCGCCTTCGGCGTCGGGCTTCTAATACTCTCGTTCGTAATCTCATTCATACCGCCCTTGTTACACAATGTACTATTAAGTGTTTTCAAATCGTGGCTGTATACCGAAGGGTCTTTGCCATACGCGCCTCACGTCAAATTCAACAAAATGGACGACTGTCTGAATGTTGCAGTTTTTATTACGATTTGTATTAATTTCATCTAAAATGTATTTGTTTCCTCGCAAATGTGATGAAAAACATTGTGTATAACACGGGCGTAAGAATATTGCAAACTCGAGTCATCAAAAGCTTCTTCTGATAGACTCTTGTTCGCAATATTCGACTTACGCCCCTCGTTAAACAATGTACTATTATTTTCAGATTTTAAAGAACACCGCTTACGACTACAGACGGTTCGGTGCAACCCAGCCTAATTATCTCTATGAGTAAATATATCGGCCCGTGTCATTGAAGTACCAGTTACTGTGTTTGTCATTATCAGTACAGAATAAACTAGTGGCTCTAATAGCTGTAGAACTAAAAAAAACACAAGAACAAACAAAATTTTATTTATTTTTAGTGATGTAATTTTTCCTAGCTTGATTAGAATGACAGATGCCAAACTAACGTAACTAGAGGTGCTACCACTGTTATGCAAACTATCGATACTATTAGAATGCAGTGTATACCTAGTCCTAAAAGTATCGATGGTATACTTAATATTGTTGGTATCACAGCACGGCTATCACAAGACGGCGCGCGAGCTCTCTCGATTTTTCTCGCACTATACGTCTCTTTCTAAGTTTTCTAATAAGAGAGAGACGGATAGTGTGTGAAATATCGATAGATCTCGCGCGCCGCTTTGTGATAGCCGTACAGGACGGCCCGAGAGACTGTGTCGTGGCGAGATAGACGATTACAAAGATACAGCTCGCGGGCCGTCCTGTGATAGCCAGCCGTGCAGGTGCGGAGGATAAGGACCCTCATCGTGTTAGACAGTAACATGTAGGTACATATATCACATATATATAGGCTATGAAATGCCAGTTTAGTGGGATACCTGTTGCGATGCACTTTACCTAGGCTATTTGTAACTTCTCTTACCTCGTAACAATGCTTGAATCATAGTTTCAGGTTTCTCATTTGTTTTACCCATGAGTTTCAGTAGGCTTTCTTAGGAACTGTGATGTGATTAGCAGGCGCGAGAATATAATAATTGATGCATTTAAATGCTTATTTTGAGTAAAATTGTCTCCAAACATGTACTTCGTAAACGAATATCGTCTTAGACGTCTTATCAGTACAGTATTCTCGACTTCGAGTGCCTACCGTGGTAAGGATAAGTGACTTTGACTGATCCAAGTCAAACCGTATTGATTGCGTATTGCCGTATTCATTAAACGTCCACAATCCGATTTTAATTAAAATGCCGTTCAATGTCTCTTGTCTTTGTCTGGCACTGACATTTGTGGCAAAGGCACAAATTACATTTTATTTGCACAGGCATTTTAAGTTTTATGGATAGGGTTAGTTATACAAGATGATTTTTAATTCGTGGTCAGGAGTAAAGTTTTCTAATTCTAAATTGATACCAAACACGATTAAGTCGAAGTTACCTAAAACAAACGCTATTAGTGTTCCGTACGAAAATTGGTCCAACGGAACACTTATGCGATCACTCGGAGGCTGTCCGTCTGTCACAGTCAGTTTTCTCGAAGACCGTTTCACATAGGAAGCTGAAATTTGGTATACATAAGATATAGAAATGTATGGCCTACATAAATAAAGTCAAAAGGGTGTAAACCCCAACAAAGGGGCAGTTTGAGGGGTAATAAGGGGTTTTGCAATTTTTTAGGGTTCCGTAGACAACAAGGAACCCTTATAGATTCGCCATGTCCGTCTGTCTGTCTGTCCGTCTTCGGCTTAGCTCAGTAACCATTACAACTTAGAAAACTGTAATTCGGCATGGGCATATAAATCAATAACGCCGACAAAACAGCGGCGCTACCACGAACTTCGAAAGTCGAAGTTCGGGTATTTCCATCTCTATCGCACTCCGTTACTCGAGTGATAGGGATGCATGTATTACGAACTTCGACTTTCGAAGTTCGTGGTAGCGCCGCAGTACTATACAATCTTGAAAAAAAAATTACACCTAAAGCGGGGATGTCATATTTTTCTCTCATTAAACCCATGATGTGGGGTATCGTTGGATAGCTCGTTTAAGAGCCTTATCAGTTATCACACTTGCGATTTGCGAGCGTATTTTCTATACAATTATCAGTCGCGGCGAACACGCTGCGTGATCGCCTTCATACAAAATACGCTTGGAAATCGCAAGTGTGATAAGGCTCTAAAACTATTATGGGTTTCCTAAAACCATTGTTGAAATCAGTGATTCGTTTGCGAGATATTGGGCTTTAAAGCCCTCATTTTTGTTCGAGCCATGTGTTCCCCTGCCGGCTAAATGGCTACTACAGGGGATGTGAAAAAAATCGTGGTAGTAGTACATATAATGTATTTAAAAGGAAAACTATCACGTACAAGAAGGCATAAGTAGTTACCGAGTAATAGTCGACGAACGTAATGTGTACTTGGAAAGTACGGAACCCTACACTGCGCGTGGCCCGACACGCACTTGGCCGGGTTTTTGTTTGTATAAGTGCGCGTGAGCGTGTGCTAAACTTATTTGGCTTGGTTGAAAACCGGCTTCATTAGGTTTTTCGTAAAGCTCTGTCTATTTTTTTTCTTGGTCTGAGGTTATCGCTCGCGGATTCGACAAATTTAAAGTTATTAAAACAACACAGTAAAGGAAAGTAAGTAACTAGCCCTTACACAACACACAACAATAAGTGGCAGTGGGCGATGCACATTGCACGTAGAACCGATGATGGCCATTGGGGCGGAAAGGTTCTCGAGTGGCAACCACGTACCGGAAGGCGCAGCGTGGGTAGACAGACCCCCTACAAGGTGGACCGATGACCTATCTTGTCACTTATCGCGTGATAAGGCAGACCATGATACGGGGCCTGGTAAAGGTCGCGGGAGTCCGCTGGATGCGGGTGGCGCAGAACTGGTCATTGTGGCACTCTTTGGGGGAGGCCTATGTCCTGCAGTGGACGTCTTTCGGCTGATATAATGATGACGCATCAATATCGATGAATATTTTGGATTTTGTAATTAAACGTTTCAGATGAGAACTAAAAAAAAAAACTATTAAATCTTCTTATATGCGGTTTTGTTTGGGTTACTAAAACACACAAATAATACTATGCTTAATAATGGCTTCAGATTTCAACACTACAAGCAGCTTTTGGTGTTCTATATTTTAACAGTTCTACATATTGTCGACTCTATTTGGTTAAAATCTAGAAACAAAATAGCTTTGATGCTTCGAGCGCGAGCGATGCTGCTGCACGAGGTTCTATATTTGATTTAAAATTGGGATACCGAGCTGTAGTGGTGAATGGTATTGTTGTCATATACCATTCAAGTTTGAGAGCTTGCTGCGAAAATTTTGAACCCGACACCTAACAAAAGGCGAGGGCTAAAACATTAAAATGACTCGTTTTTCGTATGTACCACATATTTGAAGAGTACCTATAGGTTTTACGCAGATGTTAAATGACACAAATAGGTACTACTAGAGACAGAACTTTGATTGTCAACGTTTTTAGCAATTTTCCAACTTCTTTAGTTATACACGAACATTTTTTTAGCCATCACAAACAAATTTGTATGAGAATCGAAGATATAGAAATATAATTTTTGTTGAACTCGATTCCATCCAGTTTAGTTAGTAGTAGTTAGCTTCAAAATCAGGAGATAAAGTATGAATCATTTAAAATAACGGAATGTACGGAACACTAATTGCTGAGTTCCGACTCGCACTTGGCCGATTTTTTTTTAACCCCCGACGCAAAGATGTTATAAGTTTAACGTGTCTGTGTATCGGTCTGTGGTATCGTAGTTCCCAAACGGATGAATGCGGTTTTTATTATTCAAAAGCTGATGTGAACCCTTCAGTTCTTAGCCATGTTTCATGAAAATCTGTTCAGCCGTTTTTGAGATATTGGACTTTGAAATTAAAACGACGGGGGGTTTTCAACTTTTCGAAGTTCTGAATAAAACGAAATAAGGAGTCAGTTTATAATTCAAAATCATTGTCACCCTAACGGTAGTTTTACAAAAATTTGACGTATGTGTGTTTGACGTAACATCTACTTAACTTCAAGAAATGTAAACCAACATTCAGTGGATATTATTAGTGTTAATATTATCATTAAATTTAAGTAACTAAACATTGATTTAGTTGCATGAGACCTCATCCATTGAAATCCGTGTTGGCTGTTTATCAATATTTTTCGACTCCTGATCACGGATTAAAAATCATCGTGTACAGGCTACTACTTTTATGTTTATAAACGAAACACAATATCATTTATAGTATTTTATGCAACTGTTGAATAAGTAGGGTCTTAAAACGCGAGTGGCGTGAGTTGCGATGCGAGCCTTGGCGAGCATCGCAATTAAAGACGCCACAAGCCTTGTAAGACCAAGTTATACACCGTTGCGTACAATACTTTTTCTACGACTAATTCTAAATAAATAGCATTTGACTTTTCAGGCAGTAGTTTTTCCGTTAGTTCTAAACTAACCACGCAATTTCTTCAGCGGTGCAGTTATTTTCTTCTTCGTCCATTTTAAAAGGAACGTACACAGTTTTCTTCACTTCACAAACACAAATAAAATCTTAAAGTTATAAATAACGAATAGTTATCATATTTCGTCTTTTCATTTTCAATTGGAACTTTGGTGGGAAATTAGAAATATGACACATTGACACCTCTTGTTTATGGTCTGTTTTGTTTTTAATTTCCTTGAACTTGCCATCCGAACCAAACTAAATCCGGATCCGAACCGAATCGGATCGGTTTATATTTATAAATAATACCAATAATTGGTAAAATATGTATACACTTAATACATGATCATTTATTTTTATTTTAGTAAATGAGTTATATTCTACAAATGTTTGATAGTAAAACTTTTTAGTTCGAAAAATTTGCTTATGAAGTTGGTACCACTGCAATATGGCGGCCGAAAAGTTAGATGATTTGACATCGTGGTAAAGGCGCTAGTATTTTATCACGAAAAACTATATCACGAACGACTTTATCACGAAAACTTTATCACGAAAAACTTTACCACGAATAGACTTTATCACGAAACCCTTTTTCACGAAAACTTTACCACTAAAGACTTTATCACGAAAACTTTATCACGAATAGACTAAATCACGAAAAGACTTTATCACGAAAAGACTGTATCACGAAAAATCTTAATCACGAAAACTTTATCACGAAAAGACTTTATCACGAATAGACTTTATCACGAATAGACTTTATCACGAAAAATCTTAATCACGAAAACTTTATCACGAAAAGACTTTATCACGAATAGACTTTATCACGAAAAATCTTAATCACGAAAACATTATCACGAATAGACTTTATCACGAAAAGACTTTATCACGAAAACTTTATCACGAAAAGACTATCACGAATAGACTTTACCACTAAAAATCTTAATCACGAAAACATTACCACAAATAGACTTTATCACGATTTATTTTTGTTTCTAGGGTTCCCTAGTCTTATAGTTTCGCCACGTCCGTCTGCCCGCCTGCGGCTTAGCGCAGTGACTTACTACTAGAAAGCTATAATTCGGCATAGGTATATGTACAGTGTTTAAATTTCATACGGGCGAATATTATTTCTGGACGATTAGTGTCGGTACTAAACAACACGTTTACATACGTTTCGTTAACTGACTGCTTCATTTTTTTTTCATTTAAATCTAAATATATAAAAGAAGAAGTCCCGATCTACCATCAACGCACAGCCGAAACTACTGGGGCTAGAAACTTGAAATTTACACCAGAACTTCCTTTTATGACGTAGGCAAGGGATAAGACGGGATTTTTGGAAATTCCATCCCTAAAGGGGTTAAATGGGGGTGCAAAGTTTGTATGGGAGAAACATTATTTTTTGGACTAGAGACTTGAAACTTTGTAGAAAGATTACTTATTAAGATACAAAAAAGTACTTTCAGCGTTTTAGAAAATTCCACCCCTAAAAGAGTTAAATAGGGGTGCAATGTGTATATGGGGGAAACATTATTTTTTGAACTACAGACTTGAAACTTTATAGAAAGTTAACTTATTAGAATAGAAACAAAGTACTTTCTGCGTTTTAGAAAATTCCACCTTTAAAGGGGTTAAATAGGGGTGCAAAGTTTGTATGGGAGAAACATTACTTTATGAACTAGAGACTTGAAACTTTATAGAAAGATTACTTATTAGAATACACAAAAAGTACTTTCAGCGTTTTAGAAAATTCCACCTCTAAGGGGGTTAAATAGGGGTGCAATGTTTGTATGGGGGGAACATTACTTTTTGAACTAGAGACTTGAAACTAAGGGGGTTAAATAGATGTGCAATGTTTGTATAGGGAAAACATTACTTTTTGAACTAGAGACTTGAAACTTTGTTGAAAGATTAATTATTACAATACACAAAAATAACTTTCAGCGTTTTAGGAAATTCCAGCTTTAAGGGGGTTAAATAGGGGTGCAGTTTGTATGGGAGAAACATTACTTTTTGAACTAGAGACTTGAAACTTTATAGAAAGATTACTTATTAGAATACACAAAAAAGTCTTTCAGCGTTTTAGAAAGTTGCACCTCTAAGGGGGTTAAATAGGGGTACAATTATTGTATGGGGGAAACATTACTTTTTGAACTAGAGACTTAAAACTTTGTAGAAAGATAACTTATTAGAATACACAAAAAGTTATTTCTGCGTTTTAGAAAATACCACCCCGAAAGGCGTTAAATAGATAAGTGCAATGTTTGTATAGAGAAAACATTACTTTTTGAACTAGAGACTTGAAACTTTGTTGAAAGATTCATTTTTAGAATACACATAAATGACTTTCAGCGTTTTAGAAAATTCCACCTTTAAAGGGCTAAATAGGGGTGCAGTTTGTATGGGAGAAACATTACTTTTTGAACTAGAGACTTGAAACTGTAGAAAGATTATTCATAAAAAATCGCAAAAATAACTTTCTGCGTTTTAGAAAATACCACCCCTAAGAGGGTTAAATAGAAGTGCAATGTTTGTATAGGGAAAACATTACTTTTTGAACTAGAGAGTTTAAACTTTGTTGAAAGATTAAATATAAGAATATACAAAAATAACTTTCAGCGTTTTAGAAAATTCTACCCCTAAAGGGGGTTTAATAGGGGTGCAATGTTTGTATGGGGGTAACATTACTTTTTGAACTAGAGACGTAAAACTTTGTAGAAAGATAACTTATTAGAATAGACAAAAAGTTATTTCTGCGTTTTAGAAAATTCTACCCCTGAGGGGGTTAAATAGGGGTGCATAGTTTGTATGGAGGGAACTTAATTTTTTTAGCTAGAAACTTGAAACTTTGTAGAAAGATTACGTATTAGAATACAAAAAATGAAACTGTCAGCGTTTAGAAAATTCCACCCCTAAGGGGGTTAAATAGAGGAGTAAAGTTTGTATGACGGAAACTTTTCCTCTTGAGCTAGAAACTTGAAACTTTGTAGACAAATTACTTATTTGAATACAAAAATGAAAAATCGCGTTTTGGAAAAGTCCACCCCTAAGGGGGTTAAATAGGGGTGCAAAGTTTGTACGGGGGAAACTTAATTTTTTGAGCTAGACTTGAAACGTTGTAGGAAGATTACTTATAAAAAAAAAATGCTTGCAGCGTTTTAGAAAGTTCCATCCCTAAAGATGTTGAAAAGGGGTGTAAGGTTTGGATTGGAAACACTTTTTTTGAGCTAGTAACTTAAGTCTTAAAACCTTTTAGAAAGATTACTTATTAGAATAATAAAAAGTACTTTCAGCGTTTTGGAAAAATTCCACGCCTAAGAGAGTTAAAACGGGATTCAAGGATTAATATGGAGAGCAAGAAAATAGTGTAGTTAGATATTTGTGACTTCGGTCTTAGCCTGTACTATATTAAAATACTACAAACTGATTTCAGAGTTTTTGAAATCCATCCCCTATAAAGGGAGTTCAAACTTTTGTATGGAGAGAAAAGTAACTTTTAAAGTAAGAGATTTTTAACTTTGGTCTTGGACTGTTTATTAAGACTACAAAACAGATTTCAGCGTATTTTTTCTTGATTCATCACCTAAGAGTGTTAAAAGGGGGTATGAAGTTCGTACAGTGATACCAAGCTGCATTATATAACATCTATGTAACCTATGCTTAGCAAATAAATACTTTGACTTTGTATAGAGAGCAAGGCATTTTTAAAGTATAAGCTTAACTGACTGGCTTTATATCTGTTTAGACTGTTTGTTTAAAAACTAGAAAACAAATTTCAGTGTTTTTTGAAATTCATCCCTGATTTGTAACTACTGTTTTAGACTGTTTGAAGAAATTGATTCCGTAAAAAGATCCTATAAAAGGGCTTGAGTTGAACATTATAAAACAGTTTTTCGTTTTTATTTCTACAGTGGTAAAATTTTGTTTTATTAAGGAAATAGGGAATATTGATGATATTTTTTTATTTTTTTTATCTATTCTATAAGTAATTATATAACCGGAAAAAATATAACACTTTCACATTATTATTAAATAAGCTAAAAAAATATATATAAACTACTATCATTTTCGGACGATCAAAACGCCACCATTTTGGCGCGCTCATTTGTGACGTCACCGTGCACCTTAGTGCACGGTGGTTCTTAAACAAATTAACAACAAAGTGTTTGATTCACACTTTTAATAAATGTGAGTGATTAAAGCTTATAAGATCAACTTATTGTAATGGAAGAGCACACAAAAGCTTATTATAAATATTGTATTGTCCCTATGTGTGAAAATAACATTAAAACTGCAAATATTTTCATATGCCCAAAGGTGCAAATATAAGGATAAAGTGGTGTAAGGCGATGAGGACAGATACTGTATCGTGCTTGAGTAGTTTATATTGTTGTGAAGATCATTTCGACGTGAGTATTAAATATGTATGTACCTAAAGTCTTTTTTATTACGACTCGCGAACAATATAAACAATAACCTAACCTCAAAATTGTATTATATACTTATTCATAAAACTATTCTGATTCCCAATTTTTTTATTTATTAATGTTACAAATATTATGATTTTTGTTGATCAACAGCTGACTACGAGTGTTGATTTTGATCATGAAACGTTTTAGCTAAGTTTCTTTGTTTGCACTGTTGATCGAAGAAAGTTAAAAGAATTTAATCCTTTTTACTGAGTGACCTACACAAATTTGTTTTATTTATAAGCCTTGACGAAAACAACCTAGTTTGTTCAAGTTCATAAAGATGTTCTCAACATTTAACATTCCTAATAGGTACCTACATATCTTTGATTATATAATACTAGCTTCTGCCCGCGACTCCGTCCGCGTGGAACTCGTTTATACTATCTCTATACCAAATTTCATCCAAATCGGTTCAGCAGCTTAAGCGTGAAGAGGTAACAGACAGACAGGCAGACACACTTTCGCATTTATAATATTATTAAGTAAGTATATATAAAATATATAATATAACTAGCTTCTGCCCGCGACTCCGTCCGCGTGGAACTCGTTTATATCGTAGCTCCATACAAACTTTCACCCCCCACTTCATCCCCTTGGGGGATGATTTCCGGGATAAAAACTATCCTATATCCTTTCCCAGGACTCAAACTATCTCTATACCAAATTTCATCCAAATCGGTTCAGCGGTTTAAGCGTGAAGAGGTGACAGACAGACAGACAGACAGACACACTTTCGCATTTATAATATTAGTATGGATAGTATGGATGGATATGGATAGTATGGATAATATATATTTTAAATGAATATATCCATACTAATATTATAAATGTGAAAGTGTGTCTGGCTGTCTGTGTGTCTGTCCGTTACCTCTTCACGCTCGGCCCCGCGGCCTCGGTCGCGCCTTCGGTCGTGTTTTAATATATCGCCACTCGTTGCGAATTTCCTATTTTCGGCACTTGTATCGTAAATAACTATTTTTGTATTTTAATAAGTAATCTTCCTACAAAGCTTCAATTCTCTAGTTCAAAAAAAAATGTTTCCCCCATACAAACTTTGCATTCCTATTTAAGGGACAGAATTTCCAAAAATCCCGTCTTATCCCTTGCCTACGTCATAAAAGGAAGTTCTGGTGTAAATTCCAAGTTTCTAGTCCCAGTAGTGTCGCCTGTACGTTGATGAATCAGTCAGGAAGTCTTCTTTTATATATACAGGGTGGAATTTCATAAACTGTACATAATAAAAGGAGAAAAATTTCAGCCAATTTCATCGGTGAAACGGTGTTTTTTTTTTTTCTAGTCATTAGTTTTTTTTTTACAGAATTTTGAAAATTTTTGTAAAAACTCGGGTAATACACCTAATTCAGACGGTATAACTTTTGATCCAATGGGCCTAAAATGAAAATAAAAAATGCAGAGTATTACCAAGGGACAGGTTAATAATTCTTAATAACAATAAAAAACCAACTAGAAGAGAAAATCCGCAAAAAGAATTATTGTATTTGAAAAATGGCTACAAAAATTACGAATTTTAAAAGAAAAAAACAATTTTCTAAAAAAAACGCAGATTTAGTTACCATTTTTTTTGCTTAGTATTAATCCTCACTTAATGCCGATTCTAAAGCCGTTTTTAAACTGTCTCAGACTTTGAAAAATACCACGCAAATGGGTACGTAAATCAAACCATAATTTTATTAATTTTAATCCTCTTAAAATCCTTAATGACTATTTGTTCACAGGTAGTTGAAGGGTGTTATCGGGTTTTAGGTGGAGATAACAAATTACGTACTTAGTATTAATCCTCACTTAATGCCGATTCTAAAACCGTTTTTAAACTGTCTCAGACTTTGAAAAATACCACGCACATGGGTACGTAAATCAAACCATAATTTTATTAATTTTAATCCTCTTAAAATCCTTAATGACCGCTTGTTCCCAGGTAGTTGAAGGGTGTTATCGGGTTTTAGGTAGAGAAAACAATAGGAAGAAAAGTAGTCCTAAAAATTGCGTAAATAAAATCATGAATTTTAATTAAAAGTCATAAATTCGATTGATAAACCTTTATTAAAGAAAAAACTTATTCTAGTGTTGCAAAGGGCGTTCCCTGTATGGTATTAATTGTTCAAAATGACCTCCTCTTTCTTGAAGGCACAATGTGGCCCGAGCTTGAATTTGTTGCGTAGCCCGTCGAATCATTCCCGGATTATTTTTTATTTCTTGTGCTGCATTTAAAATTCTGTCGTGCAATTCTGCTTCGGTATTGACGATTCTGTGATATACCCGTTGCTTCATATCACCCCAAAGAAAATAATCCAACGGCGTCATATCAGGCGATCTTGCAGGCCATCCAACGGGGCCGTCTCGGCCGATCCACCTATTGGGATATTGCTCATTTAAAAAATGTCGAACTCTTAATGCCCAATGAGCTGGGCATCCATCCATTTGGAGAAACAGGCGTTGTCTCACATCTAACATCACATCTTCCAAAAGCTCTGGGAGCTCGTCTCTCAGTAACAGTAAAAATCTGTCGGCGTTCAAAGTATTCGGTAAGAAGACTGGTCCAATCAATTGATCGTCGAGTACCGCTGCCCAAACGTTTATGGAGAATTGGTCTTGAAAATTAGATGGTCTTACTAGGTTTGGATTATCGTGAGCCCATGTGTGTAAATTTCTGAAGTTAGTTATTCCCGTATGAGTAAATCTTGCTTCGTCCATCCATAAAATTCTTCTAGTAAATTCCGGATCCCTTCTGATATTGCCAAGTATCCAAGTCGACATAACACACCTAACGCGGGCATCGCCAATTTGCAAATTTTGTACCCGTTGATAATGAAATGGATGCAGTCCTTCCTTCTTCAAAATTTTCCAGACAGAGAATTTTGAGATTCCGTGCCTCAATGCCAAGCGTCTTAGACTCGTGGTTGGGTCCGCGTACAAGTCTCTGAGAACTGCTTCTTCTATGGCAACATCAATTATGTTTCATGTTTCCTGGCTCTCGGCGATCTCGGTCACCGTATCCCAGGCCAATATTGCACAACCGGCGATGAACTTCTTGAAAGTGGCGAGCAGCAGGTCTTGGAACGTCATTAGGATACTGCTCCAAATAGGCGATACACGCAGCTCTTGCAGATCCATGGCACAATCCATAATAATAGTGCATGTTGGCTATTTGTAACGGCGAAAACTCTCGTAAGCGGTGATGATTCAAACTGAACAAGTACTGGAGTAATCAAAGAAGTGGCGAGCAAAGACAAGCAATTGCGATTTGCGAGCGACTGAATAGTTGACCTATTGCCCAATGCGTTTATACCCCTCATGTTATCTCCACCTTCAACCTAAAAACACCCTTCAACTACCTGGGAACAAGCGGTCATTAAGGATTTTAAGAGGATTAAAATTAATAAAATTATGGTTTGATTTACGTACCCATTTGCGTGGTATTTTTCAAAGTCTGAGACAGTTTAAAAACGGTTTTAGAATCGGCATTAAGTGAGGATTAATATTAAGTACGTAATTTGTTATTTCCACCTAAAACCCAATAACACCCTTCAACTACCTGTGAACAAACGGTCATTAAGGATTTTAAGAGGATTAAAATTAATAAAATTATGGTTTGATTTACGTACCCATTTGCGTGGTATTTTTCAAAGTCTGAGACAGTTTAAAAACGGTTTTAGAATCGGCATTAAGTGAGGATTAATACTAAGCAAAAAAATTGGTAACTAAATCTGCGTTTTTTTTAGAAAATTGTTTTTCTTTTAAAATTCGTAATTTTTGTAGCCATTTTTCAGACAATATTTTTTTTTGCGGATTTTCTCTTCTAGTTGGTTTTTTATTGTTATTAAGAATTATTAACCTGTCCCTTGGTAATACTCTGCATTTTTTATTTTCATTTTAGGACCATTGGATCAAAAGTTATACCGTCTGAATTAGGTGTATTACCCGAGTTTTTACAAAAATTTTCAAAATTCTGTAAAAAAAAAACTAATGACTAGAAAAAAAAAAAAACACCGTTTCACCGATGAAAATGGCTGAAATTTTTCTCCTTTTATTATGTACAGTTTATGAAATTCCACCCTGTATAGACTAGCGGCCCGGGCGGCTTCGCACGGGTACCATATTATACATACGATACTCGACTCTCGAGCACGGATTTGAGACGTTCTCATGTTCTGCAAGCCGTTGTGAACACTCAATACTCGACTCTCGCGCGTGGACTTGAGACGTTCGCAAATTTTGTTCAGCAAGTCGTTGTGAACGCTCAATCTCTCTTGCACGCAATTGCGACACGTATTTTCTCTGACTTGCAAGACGATTCTCAGTTTCTGATGGAGATTCTCCATCACGACGTATTTTTATTGCCATAGCCTGTGAACTATTTCTAGAAAGTTGAGACGTTGATCTTTTGGGCATTTTAAAATGATAAGTAAATAAAACTAAATACTACATCACCTAAAACTAAATTCTTTGCTTACATGTTGAACGAATTAGCCTAGTATATTAGTGGTGATTAAAAATTCAAAATATTTTAAGGAAAAATAGTCGATATCGCACACAATCGCTGCGTAGGGAACTGCCCGCGCGAGTGCACCGCGCGGCACTTTATTTTGTGACATTGACTCCCCTCCCGCACCGCAGTGACGCTTAGGCGCGGGGGCAGAGGCAGGTGGTGGTGGGAACGCGAGCGTCAAGTAAAAAAAAACCCTTCCCTCCCTCCCCCCCTCAAATACCCATATACAATTTCAACCCAATCGGTTCAGCCGTTTAGTAGTTGATATACCGACAGCAGCGCCACCTACCGGGTCCAATTGTATTTTTAAATCATCCAGGAAACCATCGAAATACCCATATAAAATTTCAACCCAATCAGTCACGCCGTTTAGTAGTTGACAAACCGACAGCAGCGCCACCTACCGGGTCCAATTGTATTTTTAAATCATTCAGGAAACCATCGAAATATCCATATAAAATTTCAACCGAATCGGTTCAGCCGTTTAGTAGTTGACATACAGACAGCAGCGCCACCTACCGGGTCCAATTGTATTTTTAAATCATTCAGGAAACCATCGAAATACCCATATAAAATTTCAACCCAATCGGTTCAGCCGTTTAGAAGTTATGTAAAAAGATAAGTACGGAAGGTAATTCTTACTACCGTATTTCCCCGCGGTAAACAGTAGCCTATGTTCATCAGGGATAGAGGTATGAGGTATACACAGAGTTGTGACATATTTGAAATACTTGTATTTAAAATACAAATACAAAATACAAAATACGTATTTTGGATTTTGTACTTAAGTACTTTTTTTTAAAAGTATTTTGTATTTTATTTGAAATACTATTCGAGACGTATTTTGTATTTGTAAAATGGTTTGTAAAATACCAAATACTTTTTTATTCTTAGCTTCATTTTTCTAAAGCATTCCGCGATTCAGTAAAAACAAAAAATGGCCACTAGAGGCGCAGCAGCTTTGAAAGTCTATGCGCAAAATGACAGATGAAACAAAACGCATATAAAACCTGACCAATAATATATGAGGGACCCCTCTTGACAATCCTCCAAGTCACTGTTACGTTTTGCAGTGTTGGCAGCTATTTCATTATTTCTGTGTTGTTCGCTCGAAATGTCTTTAAAAAAATGCCAAAACAAATTGTATTTAAACAATATGCCGTGTAGGCAATAAATAATACGTTATTTTAACGATTCGTATTTAAGTGATTATGTATGTATAAATGTATAAATGACAAATAAAAATACAGAAATAGAAAAATATATTTATAAAAAACCGGTACGTAAACAGCACTACAAAAAAGATGTCATTGTGGGCATTGTGGCAAGTTAATTTGGTCGTTTTGTGTGCTAATTGACATTTAAATCTATTCTATGTTAATAAAAATCTTTAGATTTCAAAATTGTTTACTGTACAACTATAATAATAGTAAAAACATTTAAATCGGACTGTGACTTTTTTTTATTTAGCATATTTTTTTTAAGACTGCACATTTTTAGTACATTTCGACATAGTTTTAGCACTAAATGAAATTCAGAGTTGGCAACACTGTTTACATGTCATGACGCCGTACGCGCCTTTTCCATTTCATTTTGCCTCGGTTACGTTTTATATCTAACCTGACGCCGACAGTTACTATTTATTAATACAAGTAGTGTTTATATTGTATTCAAGTGAATGGGTCAGCGAATCGGCAAATGGCCACTAGAGGCGCTGCAACTTTGAAAGTCAATGTGCAAAATTACAGTTAAAACAAAATGAACGTTATTATCTGTGAAACATGACGTTACGCTTCGCTTTTTACCGAGATTGACTTCGATTTTGTTTCGATTACTTTTTGAAAGTATTTTATTTGAATAAAGTATTTTGAAAATACCTATTTAAATACAAAAAGCAAAAGTATTTTATATTTTGCATTTGAAATACTAAATTAGAAAAGTATTTGTATTTTGTATTTAAATACTTTTTTAAAAGTATTTTGTACATCTCTGGGTATACATTACCTATCCCTGATGAACATAGGCTACTTTTAATGGTAAAATATTTTTTCAAATCGGTCCAGTACTTTCGGAGCCTATTCAACACAACAAAACACACAAACAAACAATCAAATCTTTCCTCTTTTTAATATTAGTGTAGATTATATATATATTATATATTTTTTTCATGATAAAGTCTATTTGTGATATAATAGTCTTTTCATGGTAAAGTTTTCGTGATTGAGATTTTTCGTGATAAAGTCTATTCGTGATATAGTCTTTTCGTGGCAAAGTTTTCGTGATTGAGATTTTTCGTGATAAAGTCTATTCGTGATATAGTCTTTTCGTGGTAAAGTTTTCGTGATTGAAATTTTTCGTGATAAAGTATATTCGTGATATAGTCTTTTCGTGGTAAAGTTTTCGTGATTGAGATTTTTCGTGATAAAGTCTATTCGTGATATAGTCTATTCGTGATTAAGTTTTCGTGATAAAGTCTTAAGTGATAAAATTTTCGTGATAAAGTTTTCGTGATATGGTCTTTTTGTGATAAAGTTTATTCGTGATAAAGTTTTTCGTGATAAAGTCGTTCGTGAAAAAGTTTTCGTGAAAAAGTTTTTCGTGATTTAGTACTGACGCGGTGGTAAACAGTGCTTTTATGAAAAATGTATGAACCATAAAAGTACACTAAACAGTGCGTTTATGGGCCATAGAGCATAGAGTTTTTCGACGACTTATTATCGGTGTCATTGTATTTGAGCTAGAGCCTATATAAATGACAGATAGAACGGTACAGGAGTAGAAAAAATAAATAAAACAGTTACAAAAAAAGGTAATTATCCTTTGTAGGTACGAGTACCTACGCCGTAAAAGGTATGCACGGTATGTCGTAGGTATACGCAGTACGCACGCACACTAGAAATACAATTCAGTTATTTCGTTTTGAAATTAATTTGTTAAAAAGTTTTTGTTAACTGCCAGGTACATATCTACCGCACGAAAGATTAATGTGCTCTTACCGAGGAATTTTGTTGAGATTTCAAAACACGTGATTACTTTTTTACCAAGTAAAATTTCGAAAAATCGTTTTAGGTTACCTGAATTCGAAATCTTGCAAGATCGAGATTGTAGTCCCTATAGTGGATTGAATCAACTATAGTGGATATTGTTCCTAGTAATGAATAGGTTAGGATAAATATCCTTGATTCCTTTATTTATCTATTTATTTTAGGGATAACAGACAACTATACAAAACATGTTACAATTAGTGTTACACATAAGTATTATTTTATGCACAGTCAACAATGTTGTCCACGAGTTACTTTTCTAAGGTTGATGAAGATAGGAAAAAAGAAGGTAAAAAATGTACATTTGAGACAACTCAAATGTACATTTTTTACCTTCTTTTTTTATTTTTAGTTTGGTACATTCAGGCCTTTAAATAGCGCTATTTTCGTATAGCGCTATCATTTATAACGTTATTATTCCTAAAACCGCTATACTCGAAAACGATATTTGACGCGCTGTATAGCGATATCCATTATAACGTTATAAATCTAAACCATTAATATAAAACCGATACTTTTTTAACCGATATAATAATGTAATAACGTTATAGGCTACCCCTTTCTCGCATTCAGTATAGCCTACTCGTGCAATGTAAGCGATGTGATTACGTAACGTAGGTTGTTTGTTAGAGTGCACGACGTCATAGTAAAATAGAGAATTTTTCGATTTGCTCTGCTTGTCGGCGCAGGTTGTAGCCTGATACGAATATCCTGACTAATAATTTTCAAATCAGATTGTCTTTAGCTACTCTGTGCCTCATTAATCGGAAATGCATCATCCCATAAAAAACATGCCATGTAAAAAAGAGGTCAAGTCTCGAAACTCTTCCACCGTAAAAAGTTGTGAGATATTTCGTAGAGCCAAGTTTAAGCAAGCAACTAAAGATTAAAGAATGCCTAAGACTTGGCTCTACGAAATATCTCACAACTTTTTACGGTGGAAGAGTTTCGAGACTTGGCCTCTTTTTTACATGGAATGTTTTTGCTTGTTAAATAAAATTCTGCAACGTGGCAATCACACAACTTAACTGTATTCATAGATTTTTGCATACTTACCTAAAATTATGTAGTATTGTGTGATTGCCAAGTCACAAAATTTTATTTAGCAATAAATAAATAAATATTAAGGGACAATCTTACACAAATCGACCTAGTCCCATAGTAAGCTCAGTAAGGCTTGTGTTATGGGTACTAGACGACGATATATATAATAGATATAAATACTTAAATACATAGAAAACTTCCATGACTCAGAAACAAATATTCATGCTCATCACACAATTATTTGCCCTTACCGGGATTCGAACCCAGGACCTTCAGCTTCGTAGGCAGTGTCACTACCCACTAGGCTAACCGGTCGTCAAGCAAGCAAATAAAGATTAATAAGAATGCCTGAAACTTGGCTCTACGAAATATCTCACAACTTTTTACGGTGGAAGAGTTTCGAGACTTGGCCTCTTTTTTACATGGAGTGTTTTTTATGGAATCTCACTTCTTTTTGAAGGTTAATGTGTTATCCATACATACAAACTATGAATGCAGGCCCATTCTTGCTTTTGAATTTTCCCATTCACTGCAAATGTAACTTTGTAGAGCTACGGTAGCCTAGCGGTTCAGGCATGCGGCTGTCAAGCGGCGGTCGTGGGTTCGAATCCCGGCTCGTACCAATGAGTTTTTCGGAACTTATGTACGGAATATTTACCGTTAGCTTTTCGGTGAAGGAAAACATCGTGAGGAAACCGGTCTTATCCCAATAAGGTCTAGTTTTCCCTCTGGGTTGGAAGGTCAGATGGCAGTCGCTTTCGTAAAACTAGTGCCGATGCCAAATCTTGGGATTAGGTGTCAAAGCGGACCCCGGGCTCCTTTAGGGGCATTACCGGGAATAACGCTAGGAGGATGATGACTGCAAATGTAACTTTGTAATCCTATATATTTGTATAGGATTACAAAGTAATGTATACAGTTGGTGTATCTAGAAAACTGGGTTGAAATAGCAATTTTTTATAGTTTTCCCTTTATGTGGCCATTAAACCCTAACTATGTACCAAATTTCAGCTCTCTGAGTTTATGGGAAGTACTAGTTCTATTTTGATGATCATGAGTGAGTGTCATAAATGCGAAACTTTGCTTTCGCTTAACTTCGGAACTAAATGACCTACAGACTTGAAATTTTGGATTTTAAGTATGTAATTATAGCTTACTGGATGATGAAAATTTCTGCATTCTGGTCTTATCCAGAGGTTCTCAAATAGGGGCCTGAAAATGTGGCGAAATGGTTCCAGTAAAGGATGGTACGGCAGTGTTTGCTTCGCGCTCGACTTGGCGGGGGCACTGGCATTAATGGCATTGTTATAACATGGTAAATTATTAATAATTTAAATGCCTGCATCAAATGTTTCTGCTTAGCCCGTTGGTTGACTGGTAGAGAATGCCTTATGGCATTAAGTCCACCATATATACTTTTTTTTGTATTGTGTCACAAAGTTTAAATAAATTAAACCGGTCTCATGGCACCAGCACGCACATTACGGATGGATGGTCAGCTAAGATGCTTAAATGAGGTGGAGAGAATGAGAAATTTGATTTATCTATACATGTATCTTTATCTGTATATGTAAAAGAAGACTTCCTGACTAATTGATCAACGCACAGCCGAAACTACTGAGACTAAAAAGAAGGGACAAGATGGAATTTTTGGAAATCCCATCCCTAAGGGGGTTAAATAGGGGTGCAAAGTTTGTATGAGGGAAACTTTTTTTTTAACTAGAGACTTGAAACTTTGTAGGAAGATTACTTATTAAGATGCATAAAAAGTTCTTGCAGCGTTTTAGAAAACTCCACTCCTAAGGGGGTTAAATATAGGGGTGAAAGGTTTGTATGAGAAACACTTTTTTTGAGCTTGAGATTTGAAACGATGTAGAAAGATTACTTATTAGAATAGAAAAACAGTTAGTACTTTTAACGTGTTAGAAAATTCCATCCCTAAGGGGGTTAAAAAGGTACTTATGCAAGATTAGGATGAGAAACATTTTTTTTGCGCTAGAGATGGGCAACTTTGTGGTACGATTACTTATTACAAAAAAAAATCCTTTCATCGTCTTGGAAAAATACCACCCCTAAGGGGGTTAAAAGTGTTAAAACGGTATTCAAGGTTTATATGGAGAGCAAGAAAATATAGTAAGATATTTCTAATGTCAGTCTTAGTCTGTATGTTAAAAGACAACAAAACTGATTTCAGAGTTTTTTTTTTAATTCATCCCCTATAGGCGTTAATAGGGCTTCAAAGTTTATATGGAGGGAAAAGTAATTTTTTAAGTAAGATTTTTTAATTTGGGTCTTAAAATAGAGAGAGCAGATTAGTAGATTTTTTTATTCATCACCTAAGAGTGTTTAAAGGGGATTCGAAGGCCGTATAGGGTCAAGACAATTTTAAAGTAAAACATTAGTGTAACTACGATTTTAGACGGTTTGTTTAAAACTAAAAAATACATTCCATGTTTTTGAAATTCATCCCCCAAGAGGGTTTCTAGGGGGTTCAAAGTTTATACGAAGAGCAAGATATTTTTAAAATAATAGATTTATTACTTAGGTTATGGACCGTTTGTTTAATGATTAGAAAACGATTTCAGTGTTTTTTTTATTCATCCCCTAAGAGAGTTAAAAGGTTTGAAGGTTGTATAGAGAGCAAGACCTTTTTTAAAGTAAGACTTACAGATTTGAACAGTTACCAGAAATGTAGGATAGGTTAGGTTAGAACTGCGATGCTCCCAGAATCGAATAGATTTAATCAACATTGGGTACTTATTATTATAACAGTAATGTAGCTTAGTAGACATATAAAAATATATTTTTCTTTAATACTGTATGAAAACGTCTGTTGATGATTCTTAAGATACTTATGTTTGTAAAAACGAAGTTTTCAATTTAGATTTATCAATTTAAACTAACGAACTCATCGCACTGTTACCTTTTACGTAGGTCTAATCCCTGAACGGATTTAGATGAAAATTCCCGTACAGATAATTTTAGACCCTTGGAAGGATATAGGATAGTTTTTGTATATCTTTAAGATGGTAGAAGTGAGCGATAAATAGCTTGCACCGAACATAATTTAATAGCAATATTTTTTCTAAGACCATAACAAGTTCCACGCGAACGAAGTCGCTGGCAACAGCTAGTTATTTATATAAATATTTAGTGACTAAGGATTAATTAGAAAAGGAGGATGAATCGTAAGAAAAGGAGGATCGATACATATTTATGTGTACCAACCGTCCTTGGTCTCCCCTATCTATCGCGAGCCTATCTAGACAGATTATGGCGAAGAACCCAAATCGAAAATTCACACATTCTTTGGTTTCATAATCAGATTTTATTTAACTTGTCGTTTTCGGAATGGCTCTAAATCAAAAATTAAATAAAATGTCGGAAACTAAAAGTATATTTTAATTTTATTACGATTAATGAACAAAAGCACATACCAACATACCTATGCATAATTTTTTGCTCACGGCAACACTGATAGTCTGCGATTTAGTGCCGAGACAAACAATTAACATAAAAAAATATTGACCCTCTTACATATTGTAATAGTGTATACCTAGGGGCTATTAAGATTGGCACTCTTTCTTTTTATTTATGAGCAAGTCCACGAATCTGTGGACAGCGTTGCGTTTCCTGCGTCCCATTTTTATTCCGCCGCATTTATCGTCGCAACCAACCAAATATTCACAATTCACAACCAATTTGCAAATGATCGAGGTAAACAAGCATTAATAAGATTTAGAAGCTAGAACAACATAACGGCAACGTCGCACGTCGCGCTACGGCCCACGTGGTGGCATGTTGGCATTGGCACAGAGCGGCAACGGCGCAGCCGTAGCGCGCGGCTCGCATTTTAAAACGATATTATAACGTTATTATATATCGTTCTGTTATTCATTCTGTTACGGTATTTATATCGTTATGGAGAATATTGATTTTGTTATAACGTAATTTTCGAACACTAACGGAATATACCGTTATAATTCCGGTTCATTTTATAACGTTTTAAAGGCCTGGGTACATTATTGATTTTAATTATAATTAAGCAAAAAAAAAACAAACATGTCCTACCTTCATCAACCTTATAAAAGTAACTCGTGGATAACATTGTGAAAAAAACTCATATTCTAAAAAAAATTTTTTTTTTAGAATATGAGTTTTTTCTTCTTATTTTTCTCCAATATGCTCGGTTATGTTTTATGTTCGTCTTACTGTAGCAAAAATAGTACGTGAAGTTCCTGGTTTCTGACAAGCGCGAATTTAAAAAGTTAATAGTACATTATTGCCGTGGCCGGGAAGGAGGCAATTGCAGGCTGAGTATTTGTTTAAACAGACGAGCTTGCGAGTCCGTTTAATTATAATACGAAGCCTGCAATTGCCATTCCGGCTGAGGCTAATATAGTGCTATTCTCGAAAATGGGGGAATACAAAATACTAAATTTATATAAACTTTAAATATCGTAGCACAACGTGAAAATATTTACGATTTCCCGCCGTTTTTTATCTAAACAGAATCGCAAGTGTATTTTTCCACCAAAAAAACGCAAACTATTGCCGCTCTGTGCCGCCTTTTATATGCCAGTTTCTACTTTAAAAAAAATTTGGTACTCGACAAATAAAGGAATTTATATTTAACATTCCAGGCGGCCTGCAATGTTTTTTATTTTTTTATTTAGATCTGACCTTAAACTATACACTTTACCTTCCAATATGTAGCGAGTTATGTACACTTTGCGGGCCATTTTTGAGAAAAAGTCATTACTGTACAGTTTTTGCGGCCAGGAAAGTGTATGCACTTCCATTACTGTATACTCTTTTACATACCTTTTACCCATATATTTTGACTTAGACAAATTACTACATACAGCCAAATATTCGTACGTTTAAATGCCTAACAATTTGTCACAACAACTTGCTATGGTAAGACTGCACGTCTAGCATGGGACGGCCGCGACATACTCTCGATTTTTATCGCACTATACCTCTTGTTCTAAGTGTTTTAATAAGAGAGAGACGGATAGTGCGAGAAAAATCGAGAGAGCTCGCGCGCCGGCGCGTGCTAGCCGTGCTGGTGAGTAATGTATGGCGGTCTCGTGCCAACTATTACGAGTTGGTGTGACAAATTGCACCCGTTTGTAGTGTGCTAGAAGTTCTCCGAGAATTCGCCCGAGTTTTTTTTTTGTCATAGACAAAACGCTTACTTTTGTAAGCGACCGAAGTGACGTTTTTAAAAATGTCTCGTATAGTATTAAACGAACTAAAATGCATTTGTATTTCAATCCCGTTTAATCTTTACTGGCACCTGCCCCCCTAGCACACTAGGTTTTATGTCGGACATAAAGCATTCGTCCCATTCTGGCCAATATGCGAGTGCAAGAGGGACAAATGCTTTATGTCGGACATAAAACCTAGTGTGCTAGGGGGGCAGGAGGCATACCGTGTACCTAGATTAAAAAAATAAGTTGGGTCGAAACTTGATATGTTATTGACATACTCGATGATTATTTGATTTCCTCGCATTTTTTGAGAAAAGAACTATATCCGCCTCGGCGGGAATGGCAATTCGTGGATTCGTATCTATTGTCGGATTCAGCTTCGCTTCATCCGACAAAATCAACTCGTCCACGATTTGCTACGTACTATTATTTTCTAATTGAAGTGTGTTGATTACCACCACCAGTATGGTGCAATTGCAGTACGCTGTGCGCGTGCGCTCAGAGTAGTTTAGTATCACAGCACCGAAACTACGAGTAGGTATATAATTTCTACATCTTTTATGAGATGACTATATGTATAAATATCTAATGTCTATCACCTATCAAGTTATATAAGATATTCAACACCAAGAAAGGAAAACTACTAGAGATGGGCCGACTAGCCGACTAGTCGGCTGCCTAGAAGGCTGACTATAGTTGGTGAGATCTTACTTCGAACATTTGACGGCTGTCGTTCCAGTACAATACACGTCAATGATGACATATGATTACATAAATTGTACTGGGATGACAGCTTTCAAATGTTCGAAGTAAGATCTCACCAACTATAGTCGGCCGACTATTTAGTCGGCTAGGCCGATCGTGGACTTCGGCTAAGTTTGGGGGCAATCGGGAAACTAGGGTTGGCTTTGCCGTCACGCTGTCTGCAACTCTGCATGCTTTCGCATCGTGACGTGACAAGTTTTGTTTACATTTTACCGGCGTGTTTCATCTCGTGAGCAAAATAAAACAAAAAGAGTTTAAACTATCGACTGGACTAGAGCAATTGATTTGTATAATGTCGAAAATATAAAATGAATGGTAAATAATGTCTGTTTACTTATTTCATGTCTCGTTTTCCTGTGATCCATAAGTCGCCGACTACAAATGAGGCCGGATAGTCGGCTTTCCCGACTAGTCGGTACATCTCTAAAAAGTACTGGACAATTTATTTGCATTGCGTAATCTTTTGAATTGAATAGGCGGCAAATCCGAATATATATATGGATAAGGAAAATCTACTAACGAATCCGTTTAGATTGTCTCATACGGTTGGACTGAGTTAAAATCATTTTTATGTAGGTATTATTTTTTATCATGTAACATAACTCGTACTGTTATTTCTCACGAAGAGCATTTTTAGGGTGCCGTACCAAAAATGTACAAAAGGAACTCTTGTGAGTCCGTCTGTCACATCACTATCTCAGGAACTACTTATTTATACTAATTCTATCGATTTCAAATAAATTGTTTACAGGACCAACAATTCAAAGTCTTGTTAGTACTCGTAGGTCAAGTAGAGTATGGTATGGTATGAAAGGGCTTTGCAAATTCTTAAACAAATTTCCTTTTTTTATTGCTCGTGGTTTAATTGCGATTAATAACGGAAAATGCTGAAAACAAATTCCACTCCCCCATTATTTTGGAAATTTACCAAGCGAAACTTATACATTATTACATATACTAGCTGCCCGCGCGGCTTCGCGTGCGTAGTAGGTATTACAAAAAACGCAGGCAAATCCGCGTGATGTAATGTATCCTATAATGATCTCGAAAATCCATTCTACCCGCAGGTGAAAGAATTTTTTAAATTGGATAGGTGGTTCCGGAGATTCCCCATTACATACAAACTTACAGTCAGGTTCGCACTTGACAGGTTTTTTTAGGTTTGGATGTGATTTCCCACAAAAGACTATTTCTTTTGAATTCAAAAAAAGAAAACTTTACCAATAGGGAAGATGCAATATTTTCAATTTTGCTTTCATTTGAAAGAACCGCATGTAGAATAGACCACGAAAGTATATTAAAAAATTAAAATACTATGATTTATAGTCAAAAATTCCGGTTACAAATTGACAATTTAAACTTTCGCGCCTAAACAGATCTAGTTCCTGTGACGTCACTGATGTATGTCACTCGCCATAATTGTTTGTCCGTGGTTCGTCCCTAGATGTCGTAGAGTTGCCTAAGTTTTGACTTTTGACAGGAGTGACGTCACCAGACGCTGATTGTTGGATTGAAACACGTTCCGTTTCACATTACTTCAAATCATAGTTATTGTTTGAAATTAGCATAAACACATTTTGGTCAGAAAATAATGGTAAATATTATAGCTGCATCTTCCCTATTGCATGAAAGTATGACAAGCGCAGGTCGCGTTGACCGGGGAAGGCTGACTCCACTGGGCTAAATTAGCTTGAACAATAAAAAACTCAATAACATTGTAACAGTTTTTCGATCAGGTCACGTGACATCTTACGGTGTCACCCTAAAAATGAATTTGACGCAAATTTATAAACAATTATCAATTATTTAGGCGGACGGGCGGCGGCAAACACAATACCAATACCAATTTGTTTTTGCCATTGCCAAATATTTTTCAAAGCTTGTATCTCTTTAGGAATAACGTCTAAATTCGAACTATTCGAATTTGCAAGAACAGCAGACGGCGGTGGCGACCAGGCCTTTAAATAGCGCTATTTTCGTATAGCGCTATCATTTATAACGTTATTATTCCTAAAACCGCTATACTCGAAACCGATATTTGACGCGCTGTATAGCGATATCCATTATAACGTTATAAATCTAAACCATTAATATAAAACCGATACTTTTTTAACCGATATAATAATGTAATAACGTTATAGGCTACCCCTTTCTCGCATTCAGTATAGCCTACTCGTGCAATGTAAGCGATGTGATTACGTAACGTAGGTTGTTTGTTAGAGTGCACGACGTCATAGTAAAATAGAGAATTTTTCGATTTGCTCGGCTTGTCGGCGCAGGTTGTAGCCTGATACGAATATCCTGACTAATAATTTTCAAATCAGATTGTCTTTAGCTACTCTGTGCCTCATTAATCGGAAATTCATCATCCCATAAAAAACATGTTATGTAAAAAAGAGGCCAAGTCTCGAAACTCTTCCACCGTAAAAAGTTGTGAGATATTTCGTAGAGCCAAGTCTCAGGCATTCTTTTATCTTTATTTGCTTGCTAAATAAAATTTTGTGACTTGGCAATCACACAATACTACATAGCTTTAGGTATGCAGAAATCCATTAATGCAGGAAAGTTGTGTGATTGCCAAGTTACAGAATTTTATTTAGCAAGCAAATAAAGATTAAAGAATGCCTAAGACTTGGCTCTACGAAATATCTCACAACTTTTTACGGTGGAAGAGTTTCGAGACTTGGCCTCTTTTTTACATGGAATGTTTTTGCTTGTTAAATAAAATTCTGCAACGTCGCAATCACACAACTTAACTGTATTTATAGATTTTTGCATACTTACCTAAAATTATGTAGTATTGTGTGATTGCCAAGTCACAAAATTTTATTTAGCAATAAATAAAAATAAAAAAATATATTAAGGGACAATCTTACACAAATCGACCTAGTCCCATAGTAAGCTCAGTAAGGCTTGTGTTATGGGTACTAGACGACGATATATATAATAGATATCAATACTTAAATACATAGAAACTTCCATGACTCAGAAACAAATATTCATGCTCATCACACAATTATTTGCCCTTACCGGGATTCGAACCCAGGACCTTCAGCTTCGTAGGCAGCGTCACTACCCACTAGGCTAACCGGTCGTCAAGCAAGCAAATAAAGATTAATAAGAATGCCTGAAACTTGGCTCTACGAAATATCTCACAACTTTTTACGGTGGAAGAGTTTCGAGACTTGGCCTCTTTTTTACATGGAGTGTTTTTTATGGAATCTCACTTCTTTTTGAAGGTTAATGTGTTATCCATACATACAAACTATGAATGCAGGCCCATTCTTGCTTTTGAATTTTCCCATTCACTGCAAATGTAACTTTGTAGAGCTACGGTAGCCTAGCGGTTCAGGCATGCGGCTGTCAAGCGGCGGTCGTGGGTTCGAATCCCGGCTCGTACCAATGAGTTTTTCGGAACTTATGTACGGAATATTTACCGTTAGCTTTTCGGTGAAGGAAAACATCGTGAGGAAACCGGTCTTATCCCAATAAGGTCTAGTTTTCCCTCTGGGTTGGAAGGTCAGATGGCAGTCGCTTTCGTAAAACTAGTGCCGATGCCAAATCTTGGGATTAGGTGTCAAAGCGGACCCCGGGCTCCTTTAGGGGCATTACCGGGAATAACGCTAGGAGGATGATGACTGCAAATGTAACTTTGTAATCCTATATATTTGTATAGGATTACAAAGTAATGTATACAGTTGGTGTATCTAGAAAACTGGGTTGAAATAGCAATTTTTTATAGTTTTCCCTTTATGTGGCCATTAAACCCTAACTATGTACCAAATTTCAGCTCTCTGAGTTTATGGGAAGTACTAGTTCTATTTTGATGATCATGAGTGAGTGTCATAAATGCGAAACTTTGCTTTCGCTTAACTTCGGAACTAAATGACCTACAGACTTGAAATTTTGGATTTTAAGTATGTAATTATAGCTTACTGGATGATGAAAATTTCTGCATTCTGGTCTTATCCAGAGGTTCTCAAATAGGGGCCTGAAAATGTGGCGAAATGGTTCCAGTAAAGGATGGTACGGCAGTGTTTGCTTCGCGCTCGACTTGGCGGGGGCACTGGCATTAATGGCATTGTTATAACATGGTAAATTATTAATAATTTAAATGCCTGCATCAAATGTTTCTGCTTAGCCCGTTGGTTGACTGGTAGAGAATGCCTTATGGCATTAAGTCCACCATATATACTTTTTTTTGTATTGTGTCACAAAGTTTAAATAAATTAAACCGGTCTCATGGCACCAGCACGCACATTACGGATGGATGGTCAGCTAAGATGCTTAAATGAGGTGGAGAGAATGAGAAATTTGATTTATCTATACATGTATCTTTATCTGTATATGTAAAAGAAGACTTCCTGACTAATTGATCAACGCACAGCCGAAACTACTGAGACTAAAAAGAAGGGACAAGATGGAATTTTTGGAAATCCCATCCCTAAGGGGGTTAAATAGGGGTGCAAAGTTTGTATGAGGGAAACTTTTTTTTTAACTAGAGACTTGAAACTTTGTAGGAAGATTACTTATTAAGATGCATAAAAAGTTCTTGCAGCGTTTTAGAAAACTCCACTCCTAAGGGGGTTAAATATAGGGGTGAAAGGTTTGTATGAGAAACACTTTTTTTGAGCTTGAGATTTGAAACGATGTAGAAAGATTACTTATTAGAATAGAAAAACAGTTAGTACTTTTAACGTGTTAGAAAATTCCATCCCTAAGGGGGTTAAAAAGGTACTTATGCAAGATTAGGATGAGAAACATTTTTTTTGCGCTAGAGATGGGCAACTTTGTGGTACGATTACTTATTACAAAAAAAAATCCTTTCATCGTCTTGGAAAAATACCACCCCTAAGGGGGTTAAAAGTGTTAAAACGGTATTCAAGGTTTATATGGAGAGCAAGAAAATATAGTAAGATATTTCTAATGTCAGTCTTAGTCTGTATGTTAAAAGACAACAAAACTGATTTCAGAGTTTTTTTTTTAATTCATCCCCTATAGGCGTTAATAGGGCTTCAAAGTTTATATGGAGGGAAAAGTAATTTTTTAAGTAAGATTTTTTAATTTGGGTCTTAAAATAGAGAGAGCAGATTAGTAGATTTTTTTATTCATCACCTAAGAGTGTTTAAAGGGGATTCGAAGGCCGTATAGGGTCAAGACAATTTTAAAGTAAAACATTAGTGTAACTACGATTTTAGACGGTTTGTTTAAAACTAAAAAATACATTCCATGTTTTTGAAATTCATCCCCCAAGAGGGTTTCTAGGGGGTTCAAAGTTTATACGAAGAGCAAGATATTTTTAAAATAATAGATTTATTACTTAGGTTATGGACCGTTTGTTTAATGATTAGAAAACGATTTCAGTGTTTTTTTTATTCATCCCCTAAGAGAGTTAAAAGGTTTGAAGGTTGTATAGAGAGCAAGACCTTTTTTAAAGTAAGACTTACAGATTTGAACAGTTACCAGAAATGTAGGATAGGTTAGGTTAGAACTGCGATGCTCCCAGAATCGAATAGATTTAATCAACATTGGGTACTTATTATTATAACAGTAATGTAGCTTAGTAGACATATAAAAATATATTTTTCTTTAATACTGTATGAAAACGTCTGTTGATGATTCTTAAGATACTTATGTTTGTAAAAACGAAGTTTTCAATTTAGATTTATCAATTTAAACTAACGAACTCATCGCACTGTTACCTTTTACGTAGGTCTAATCCCTGAACGGATTTAGATGAAAATTCCCGTACAGATAATTTTAGACCCTTGGAAGGATATAGGATAGTTTTTGTATATCTTTAAGATGGTAGAAGTGAGCGATAAATAGCTTGCACCGAACATAATTTAATAGCAATATTTTTTCTAAGACCATAACAAGTTCCACGCGAACGAAGTCGCTGGCAACAGCTAGTTATTTATATAAATATTTAGTGACTAAGGATTAATTAGAAAAGGAGGATGAATCGTAAGAAAAGGAGGATCGATACATATTTATGTGTACCAACCGTCCTTGGTCTCCCCTATCTATCGCGAGCCTATCTAGACAGATTATGGCGAAGAACCCAAATCGAAAATTCACACATTCTTTGGTTTCATAATCAGATTTTATTTAACTTGTCGTTTTCGGAATGGCTCTAAATCAAAAATTAAATAAAATGTCGGAAACTAAAAGTATATTTTAATTTTATTACGATTAATGAACAAAAGCACATACCAACATACCTATGCATAATTTTTTGCTCACGGCAACACTGATAGTCTGCGATTTAGTGCCGAGACAAACAATTAACATAAAAAAATATTGACCCTCTTACATATTGTAATAGTGTATACCTAGGGGCTATTAAGATTGGCACTCTTTCTTTTTATTTATGAGCAAGTCCACGAATCTGTGGACAGCGTTGCGTTTCCTGCGTCCCATTTTTATTCCGCCGCATTTATCGTCGCAACCAACCAAATATTCACAATTCACAACCAATTTGCAAATGATCGAGGTAAACAAGCATTAATAAGATTTAGAAGCTAGAACAACATAACGGCAACGTCGCACGTCGCGCTACGGCCCACGTGGTGGCATGTTGGCATTGGCACAGAGCGGCAACGGCGCAGCCGTAGCGCGCGGCTCGCATTTTAAAACGATATTATAACGTTATTATATATCGTTCTGTTATTCATTCTGTTACGGTATTTATATCGTTATGGAGAATATTGATTTTGTTATAACGTAATTTTCGAACACTAACGGAATATACCGTTATAATTCCGGTTCATTTTATAACGTTTTAAAGGCCTGGGTACATTATTGATTTTAATTATAATTAAGCAAAAAAAAAACAAACATGTCCTACCTTCATCAACCTTATAAAAGTAACTCGTGGATAACATTGTGAAAAAAACTCATATTCTAAAAAAAATTTTTTTTTTAGAATATGAGTTTTTTCTTCTTATTTTTCTCCAATATGCTCGGTTATGTTTTATGTTCGTCTTACTGTAGCAAAAATAGTACGTGAAGTTCCTGGTTTCTGACAAGCGCGAATTTAAAAAGTTAATAGTACATTATTGCCGTGGCCGGGAAGGAGGCAATTGCAGGCTGAGTATTTGTTTAAACAGACGAGCTTGCGAGTCCGTTTAATTATAATACGAAGCCTGCAATTGCCATTCCGGCTGAGGCTAATATAGTGCTATTCTCGAAAATGGGGGAATACAAAATACTAAATTTATATAAACTTTAAATATCGTAGCACAACGTGAAAATATTTACGATTTCCCGCCGTTTTTTATCTAAACAGAATCGCAAGTGTATTTTTCCACCAAAAAAACGCAAACTATTGCCGCTCTGTGCCGCCTTTTATATGCCAGTTTCTACTTTAAAAAAAATTTGGTACTCGACAAATAAAGGAATTTATATTTAACATTCCAGGCGGCCTGCAATGTTTTTTATTTTTTTATTTAGATCTGACCTTAAACTATACACTTTACCTTCCAATATGTAGCGAGTTATGTACACTTTGCGGGCCATTTTTGAGAAAAAGTCATTACTGTACAGTTTTTGCGGCCAGGAAAGTGTATGCACTTCCATTACTGTATACTCTTTTACATACCTTTTACCCATATATTTTGACTTAGACAAATTACTACATACAGCCAAATATTCGTACGTTTAAATGCCTAACAATTTGTCACAACAACTTGCTATGGTAAGACTGCACGTCTAGCATGGGACGGCCGCGACATACTCTCGATTTTTATCGCACTATACCTCTTGTTCTAAGTGTTTTAATAAGAGAGAGACGGATAGTGCGAGAAAAATCGAGAGAGCTCGCGCGCCGGCGCGTGCTAGCCGTGCTGGTGAGTAATGTATGGCGGTCTCGTGCCAACTATTACGAGTTGGTGTGACAAATTGCACCCGTTTGTAGTGTGCTAGAAGTTCTCCGAGAATTCGCCCGAGTTTTTTTTTTGTCATAGACAAAACGCTTACTTTTGTAAGCGACCGAAGTGACGTTTTTAAAAATGTCTCGTATAGTATTAAACGAACTAAAATGCATTTGTATTTCAATCCCGTTTAATCTTTACTGGCACCTGCCCCCCTAGCACACTAGGTTTTATGTCGGACATAAAGCATTCGTCCCATTCTGGCCAATATGCGAGTGCAAGAGGGACAAATGCTTTATGTCGGACATAAAACCTAGTGTGCTAGGGGGGCAGGAGGCATACCGTGTACCTAGATTAAAAAAATAAGTTGGGTCGAAACTTGATATGTTATTGACATACTCGATGATTATTTGATTTCCTCGCATTTTTTGAGAAAAGAACTATATCCGCCTCGGCGGGAATGGCAATTCGTGGATTCGTATCTATTGTCGGATTCAGCTTCGCTTCATCCGACAAAATCAACTCGTCCACGATTTGCTACGTACTATTATTTTCTAATTGAAGTGTGTTGATTACCACCACCAGTATGGTGCAATTGCAGTACGCTGTGCGCGTGCGCTCAGAGTAGTTTAGTATCACAGCACCGAAACTACGAGTAGGTATATAATTTCTACATCTTTTATGAGATGACTATATGTATAAATATCTAATGTCTATCACCTATCAAGTTATATAAGATATTCAACACCAAGAAAGGAAAACTACTAGAGATGGGCCGACTAGCCGACTAGTCGGCTGCCTAGAAGGCTGACTATAGTTGGTGAGATCTTACTTCGAACATTTGACGGCTGTCGTTCCAGTACAATACACGTCAATGATGACATATGATTACATAAATTGTACTGGGATGACAGCTTTCAAATGTTCGAAGTAAGATCTCACCAACTATAGTCGGCCGACTATTTAGTCGGCTAGGCCGATCGTGGACTTCGGCTAAGTTTGGGGGCAATCGGGAAACTAGGGTTGGCTTTGCCGTCACGCTGTCTGCAACTCTGCATGCTTTCGCATCGTGACGTGACAAGTTTTGTTTACATTTTACCGGCGTGTTTCATCTCGTGAGCAAAATAAAACAAAAAGAGTTTAAACTATCGACTGGACTAGAGCAATTGATTTGTATAATGTCGAAAATATAAAATGAATGGTAAATAATGTCTGTTTACTTATTTCATGTCTCGTTTTCCTGTGATCCATAAGTCGCCGACTACAAATGAGGCCGGATAGTCGGCTTTCCCGACTAGTCGGTACATCTCTAAAAAGTACTGGACAATTTATTTGCATTGCGTAATCTTTTGAATTGAATAGGCGGCAAATCCGAATATATATATGGATAAGGAAAATCTACTAACGAATCCGTTTAGATTGTCTCATACGGTTGGACTGAGTTAAAATCATTTTTATGTAGGTATTATTTTTTATCATGTAACATAACTCGTACTGTTATTTCTCACGAAGAGCATTTTTAGGGTGCCGTACCAAAAATGTACAAAAGGAACTCTTGTGAGTCCGTCTGTCACATCACTATCTCAGGAACTACTTATTTATACTAATTCTATCGATTTCAAATAAATTGTTTACAGGACCAACAATTCAAAGTCTTGTTAGTACTCGTAGGTCAAGTAGAGTATGGTATGGTATGAAAGGGCTTTGCAAATTCTTAAACAAATTTCCTTTTTTTATTGCTCGTGGTTTAATTGCGATTAATAACGGAAAATGCTGAAAACAAATTCCACTCCCCCATTATTTTGGAAATTTACCAAGCGAAACTTATACATTATTACATATACTAGCTGCCCGCGCGGCTTCGCGTGCGTAGTAGGTATTACAAAAAACGCAGGCAAATCCGCGTGATGTAATGTATCCTATAATGATCTCGAAAATCCATTCTACCCGCAGGTGAAAGAATTTTTTAAATTGGATAGGTGGTTCCGGAGATTCCCCATTACATACAAACTTACAGTCAGGTTCGCACTTGACAGGTTTTTTTAGGTTTGGATGTGATTTCCCACAAAAGACTATTTCTTTTGAATTCAAAAAAAGAAAACTTTACCAATAGGGAAGATGCAATATTTTCAATTTTGCTTTCATTTGAAAGAACCGCATGTAGAATAGACCACGAAAGTATATTAAAAAATTAAAATACTATGATTTATAGTCAAAAATTCCGGTTACAAATTGACAATTTAAACTTTCGCGCCTAAACAGATCTAGTTCCTGTGACGTCACTGATGTATGTCACTCGCCATAATTGTTTGTCCGTGGTTCGTCCCTAGATGTCGTAGAGTTGCCTAAGTTTTGACTTTTGACAGGAGTGACGTCACCAGACGCTGATTGTTGGATTGAAACACGTTCCGTTTCACATTACTTCAAATCATAGTTATTGTTTGAAATTAGCATAAACACATTTTGGTCAGAAAATAATGGTAAATATTATAGCTGCATCTTCCCTATTGCATGAAAGTATGACAAGCGCAGGTCGCGTTGACCGGGGAAGGCTGACTCCACTGGGCTAAATTAGCTTGAACAATAAAAAACTCAATAACATTGTAACAGTTTTTCGATCAGGTCACGTGACATCTTACGGTGTCACCCTAAAAATGAATTTGACGCAAATTTATAAACAATTATCAATTATTTAGGCGGACGGGCGGCGGCAAACACAATACCAATACCAATTTGTTTTTGCCATTGCCAAATATTTTTCAAAGCTTGTATCTCTTTAGGAATAACGTCTAAATTCGAACTATTCGAATTTGCAAGAACAGCAGACGGCGGTGGCGACCAGGCCTTTAAATAGCGCTATTTTCGTATAGCGCTATCATTTATAACGTTATTATTCCTAAAACCGCTATACTCGAAACCGATATTTGACGCGCTGTATAGCGATATCCATTATAACGTTATAAATCTAAACCATTAATATAAAACCGATACTTTTTTAACCGATATAATAATGTAATAACGTTATAGGCTACCCCTTTCTCGCATTCAGTATAGCCTACTCGTGCAATGTAAGCGATGTGATTACGTAACGTAGGTTGTTTGTTAGAGTGCACGACGTCATAGTAAAATAGAGAATTTTTCGATTTGCTCGGCTTGTCGGCGCAGGTTGTAGCCTGATACGAATATCCTGACTAATAATTTTCAAATCAGATTGTCTTTAGCTACTCTGTGCCTCATTAATCGGAAATTCATCATCCCATAAAAAACATGTTATGTAAAAAAGAGGCCAAGTCTCGAAACTCTTCCACCGTAAAAAGTTGTGAGATATTTCGTAGAGCCAAGTCTCAGGCATTCTTTTATCTTTATTTGCTTGCTAAATAAAATTTTGTGACTTGGCAATCACACAATACTACATAGCTTTAGGTATGCAGAAATCCATTAATGCAGGAAAGTTGTGTGATTGCCAAGTTACAGAATTTTATTTAGCAAGCAAATAAAGATTAAAGAATGCCTAAGACTTGGCTCTACGAAATATCTCACAACTTTTTACGGTGGAAGAGTTTCGAGACTTGGCCTCTTTTTTACATGGAATGTTTTTGCTTGTTAAATAAAATTCTGCAACGTCGCAATCACACAACTTAACTGTATTTATAGATTTTTGCATACTTACCTAAAATTATGTAGTATTGTGTGATTGCCAAGTCACAAAATTTTATTTAGCAATAAATAAAAATAAAAAAATATATTAAGGGACAATCTTACACAAATCGACCTAGTCCCATAGTAAGCTCAGTAAGGCTTGTGTTATGGGTACTAGACGACGATATATATAATAGATATCAATACTTAAATACATAGAAACTTCCATGACTCAGAAACAAATATTCATGCTCATCACACAATTATTTGCCCTTACCGGGATTCGAACCCAGGACCTTCAGCTTCGTAGGCAGCGTCACTACCCACTAGGCTAACCGGTCGTCAAGCAAGCAAATAAAGATTAATAAGAATGCCTGAAACTTGGCTCTACGAAATATCTCACAACTTTTTACGGTGGAAGAGTTTCGAGACTTGGCCTCTTTTTTACATGAAGTGTTTTTTATGGAATCTCACTTCTTTTTGAAGGTTAATGTGTTATCCATACATACAAACTATGAATGCAGGCCCATTCTTGCTTTTGAATTTTCCCATTCACTGCAAATGTAACTTTGTAATCCTATATATTTGTATAGGATTACAAAGTAATGTATACAGTTGGTGTATCTAGAAAACTGGGTTGAAATAGCAATTTTTTATAGTTTTCCCTTTATGTGGCCATTAAACCCTAACTCTGTACCAAATTTCAGCTCTCTGAGTTTATGGGAAGTACTAGTTCTATTTTGATGATCATGAGTGAGTGTCATAAATGCGAAACTTTGCTTTCGCTTAACTTCGGAACTAAGTGACCTACAGACTTGACATTTTGGATTTTAAGTATGTGATTATAGCTTACTGGATGACGAAAATTTCTGCATTCTGGTCTTATCCAGAGGTTCTCAAATAGGGGCCTGAAAATGTGGCGAAATGGTTCCAGTAAAGGATGGTACGGCAGTGTTTGCTTCGCGCTCGACTTGGCGGGGGCACTGCCGTGCCCCCAGATATTAATGGCATTGTTATAACATGGTAAATTATTTCATCAACGCACAGCCGAAACTACTGGGACTAAAAAGAAGGGACAAGATGGAATTTTTGGAAATCCCATCCCTAAGGGGGTTAAATATAATATGGTTTAATAAGTTTGTATGAGGGAAACTTTTTTTTAAACTAGAGACTTGAAACTTTGTAGGAAGATTACTTATTAAGATGCATAAAAAGTTCTTGCAGCGTTTTAGAAAATTCCACTCCTAAGGGGGTTAAGTAGGGGACAGGGGTGCAATGTTTGTATGGGGGAAACATTATTTTTTGAACTAGAGACTTGAAACTTTGTAGAAAGATTACTTATTAGAATAGAAAAAAGTACTTTCTGTGTTTTAGAAAATTTCATCCCTAAGGCGGTTAAATAGAGGTGCAAAGTTTGTATGGAGGGAACTTTATTTTTTGAGCTAGAAACTTCAAACTTTGTAGAAAGATTACTAAATACAATACAAAAAAGGACTGTCAGCGTTTTAGAAAATTCCACCCCTAAGGGGGTTAAATAGGGGTGAAAGGTTTGTATGAGAAACACTTTTTTTGAGCTTGAGATTTGAAACGTTGTAGAAAGATTACTTATTAGAATAGAAAAACAGTTAGTACTTTTAACGTGTTAGAAAATTCCATCCCTAAGGGGGTTAAAAAGGTACTTATGCAAGATTAGGATGAGAAACATTTTTTTTGAGGTAGAGATGGGCAACTTTGTGGTACGATTACTTATTAGAAAAAAAAAATCCTTTCATCGTCTTGGAAAAATACCACCCCTAAGGGGGTTAAAAGTGTATTCAAGGTTTATATGGAGAGCAAGAAAATATAGTAAGATATTTCTAATGTCAGTCTTAGTCTGTATGTTAAAAGACAACAAAACTGATTTCAGAGTTTTTTTTTTAATTCATCCCCTATAGGCGTTAATGGGGCTTCCAAGTTTATATGGAGGGAAAAGTAATTTTTTAAGTAAGATTTTTTAATTTTGGTCTTAAAATAGAGAGAGCAGATTAGTAGATTTTTTTATTCATCACCTAAGAGTGTTTAAAGGGGATTCGAAGGCCGTATAGGGTCAAGACAATTTTAAAGTAAAACATTAGTGTAACTACGATTTTAGACGGTTTGTTTAAAACTAAAAAATACATTTCAATGTTTTTGAAATTCATCCCCCAAGAGGGTTTCTAGGGGGTTCAAAGTTTATACGAAGAGCAAGATATTTTTAAAATAATAGATTTATTACTTAGGTTATGGACCGTTTGTTTAATGATTAGAAAACGATTTCAGCGTTTTTTTTATTAATCCCCTAAGAGAGTTAAAAGGTTTGAAGGTTGTATAGAGAGCAAGACCTTTTTTAAAGTAAGATTTGAACAGTTACCAGAAATGTAGGATAGGTTAGGTTAGAACTGCGATGCTCCCAGAATCGAATAGATTTAATCAACATTGGGTACTTATTATTATAACAGTAATGTAGCTTAGTAGACATATAAAAATATTTTTTTCTTTAATACTGTATGAAAACGTCTGTTGATGATTCTTAAGATATTTATGTTTGTAAAAACGAAGTTTTCAATTTAGATTTATCAATTTAAACTAACGAACTCATCGCACTGTTACCTTTTACGTAGGTCTAATCCCTGAACGGATTTAGATGAAATTTCCCGTACAGATAATTTGAGACCCTTGGAAGGATATAGGATAGTTTTTGTATATCTTTAAGATGGTAGAAGTTTGTTTGGGACAGCGATAAATAGCTTGCACCGAACATAATTTAATAGCAATATTTTTTCTAAGACCATAACCAGTTCCACGCGAACGAAGTCGCTGGCAACAGCTAGTTATTTATATAAATATTTAGTGACTAAGGATTAATTAGAAAAGGAGGATGAATCGTAAGAAAAGGAGGATCGAAACATATTTATGTGTACCAACCGTCCTTGGTCTCCCCTATCTATCGCGAGCCTATCTAGACAGATTATGGCGAAGAACCGGATTCGAAAATTCACACATTCTTTGGTTTCATAATCAGATTTTATTTAACTTGTCGTTTTCGGAATGGCTCTAAATCAAAAATGAAATAAAATGTCGGAAACTAAAAGTATATTTTAATTTTATTACGATTAATGAACAAAAGCACATACCAACATACCTATGCATAATTTTTTGCTCACGGCAACACCGTCGGTCGTAGGGCTTGTTTGGAATAGGTCCTAATACTGGGAGTCTGCGACTTAGTGCCGAGACAAACAATTAACATAAAAAATATTGACCCTCTTACATATTGTAATAGTGTTTACCTAGGGGCTATTAAGATTGGCACTCTTTCTTTTTATTTATGAGCAAGTCCACGAATCTGTGGACAGCGTTGCGTTTCCTGCGTCCCATTTTTATTCCGCCATTTATCGTCGCAACCAACCAAATATTCACAATTCACAACCAATTTGCAAATGATCGAGGTAAACAAGCATTAATAAGATTTAGAAGCTAAAACAACATAACGGCAACGTCGCACGTCGCGCTACGGCCCACGTGGTGGCATGTTGGCATTGGCACAGAGCGGCAACGGCGCAGCCGTAGCGCGCGGCTCGCATTTTAAAACGATATTATAACGTTATTATATATCGTTCTGTTATTCATTCTGTTACGGTATTTATATCGTTATGGAGAATATTGATTTTGTTATAACGTAATTTTCGAACACTAACGGAATATACCGTTATAATTCCGGTTCATTTTATAACGTTTTAAAGGCCTGGTGGCGACCAAAATATCAATTTGTTTTTGCCGTTGGTAAATATTTTTCTAAGCTTTATCTCTAGGAATAACACCCAAATTCGAACTATTCGAATTTTCTCAATAGCAAAACGGTGAAGGACGCGTTGGTTAAAATTACACATTTATTTGCAGAATATGCTATTGCAAAAAGTGTTTAACGGCTTTATACTCTTACGAATAGCGTTCAGTTTTGAATGAAGTCGAATCGGCTAGCAGCAAAAAGTGACCTCCTTCACATCTGACGTCTCAAAACTCTGTCGCGTATTTAACAATTTTTCCCCATCCCAAAGCGCCGCTAAAGAAGTTTTCACTTCAAAAAACAATTCTTAAGGCATGCCGTGAAATGGTACCCTATGTACAAGACTTTGTGGCCGTATTAAGAGACTAAAAAATAACAATTTTACTCGACATACAAGCTCATTTTCGACTACTTTCATAAACACGCATGTAACTCGGAAATTAAAAGCCTTAATGCTTTTAAATACATATAAGGATCATTGCTGTCATGATGTAGTATATCTATATGGGTACTTACTACAGAAGTACCTATAGAGATATGTACATAGATTAGGCGTTTACTTTGGGCACATTATTTGTCTCGCAAGTAAACGTCGCTAATACGTTGATGGATATGTGCATTGCATATATAGGCAGCGTGGGCCGGTCACTCATCCCATCCCAATTCACACGTCAGTGTAGCTCGATCTCTCACTTTAATTGAATTACTAGTTTCTTAATGGGTAGAGTCTGGCAAACGAAAGTTGAACCCACTAAACTCAATTACGCAGCAACACTAAACGTCATACGCATACATTTTGATCAACAGTGTTGCCGCGTAATTGAGTTTAGTGGGTTCAACTTTCGTTTGCCAGACTATCAGCAATTCTTGCTGTTCAGAAACCACGAACCATGTAATAAGCTTCTTCTTCTTAGTCGGATACTCTTGGCAGAGTAGTCATGGCCACGTAGCAGGTTGAACTATTTTGTGCGTTTGTCCGTACCTGTTAAAGACTCTTGGGACCTCTATCTGGTCAGTCCATGTCATAAGAGAACGACCCCTTGATCTGCAAACATTGGATATCCCTGGACGACAAGTTTTTTCGGTATATTTACCGCTGATGCGTTTATAATGTTAGAGCTAAGCAGTTAATTGATAGTTTATGTTAAAAAAATCATAACATCTGTACAGTCGAGGAAATTGAATGTTTAGCACTTTTGGACCTTAACGTCATTCTAATAGAGTTGACATGTGCCAAACATTCAATTTCCTCGACCGTACATTCAGCCTAGCCACTTTAGCCAGCATGATCGCGTTTATGTCGTGCATAAAGCATTAGTCCCTCTCGCACTTACACACTCGCTAGTAAGGGACGAATGCTTAGTGGAACTGATAGTTATGTAGCCGCGTGAATATTCAGCGTTAATACGGCTTTCTTTTTTCGTCTTTATTATCTCAGCAAATATTGGCTTCATATATATGTTCATCAGAATGAACTTTGGTTAAAAACGTATAACAACACCGGCGCCGCGTTGGGTTTTATTTAATCAAAATCCTGGCGTCTTCTAATAAGACTTTTACTGCGATAATCGTGAGATGATAGTGACCCAGCCATCGTAAATAGTGTTGCATTTTCGGTGCAGCGTAATGTTGTTAACGGAATTGGTATAAATAAACAATTTCAATGGTAATTGCTTAATTAGTGTTAGCAACATTAATATTACCCTTAATCAATAAATTTGACAACTATGATGCACCGAAAATGCTACGAAATTTACGATGTCTAATATCGAATTACTTTAGAACCGAGCGTTTCAAACCGCCGAAGGTTCACCCAGCCCTTTTCAATGTCTGTTTATAGTTTATACATAGCGACCCAGGCACCAACTTCCTAACGTTCCATAAACCAGTTCATTAATAAGTTAACCGGTTTCTAACCAATTAATTAAGCATAACCATTCGTATGATTTGTGTACAAACATTGTATAATACATGTATACATACACATTGTATAGTACAATAGATACTTGGTTGTTGACGACCACTTTAAGCTTGTCGATAACGACATGCACATGAGTCATGCAAGATGAGCACGAATATTTCTTGTTGAGTCATGGATGTTTTCTGTGTCGGTATTACTCCCTGGGCGACCGAGCTCTGCAGAAAAGGATTTTTCCCAGATATGACACCTAACTAGATCGATTTTTCGCCACCATAAACCCTATAAATCTCGAAATCGTTAGAGACATGATTTCAACAGGCATAAGTTCGCCTTTGTACCGATTTAACCTATGCGTCTGTATTTTTACCTGTGTCTTGTGTACAATAAAGTATTTACATGCATACATACATCCTTATCCTTACTAATATTATAAATGCGAAAGTGTGTTTGGTTGTTTGTTTGTCCTTCTTTCACGTCGCAACGGAGCGTCGTATTTATGTGATTTTTTTGTACGGAGATAGTTTAGAGGCTGGAGAGTGACATAGGCTACTTTTTCTAGCGGGAAAACATCTAACTCCCAAGGGAAAATTCAATGTTACATTTTCCTATAACCACGTGGGCGAAGCCGCGGGCATCAGCTAGTACAATTATATATATTTAAACACAAATATGACTCGTTTCATAGCACAGGATTTGTCTACATAAGGACCTACTCGTAGGCATATTGCCATTTAGTGTAGTCTAGTAATAGCTAACTTTGCTTAGTTTGTGACTATGTCCACAAATATTTTCATTATTTTAAGAAATGACTACAATCGGTCCTGGCAATGAATATAATGGCGACCGGCCGCAGTAGGTACATTATATTATCTGTCATACTCAAACGACAAGTAAGAGTTTTGCACGCAATAAACAATTAAACATTGATAAATAATATGTTTAATTTTCATTGCTGTCATTAAACTTGATATCACACAACAAGGAAGCAATCTCCAAGGGAGAGAGAGGTCAATGAATGAAAATCGATCGGTGTGATAAAACTCCCATTCTTAGGCACCTATACACGGTGGAATTTAATCGGTGAACAGGAACCCATTTTTTTAATTCAGTAATCGATGGCGGTCACGTTTATGTAGTACTTAAGTGGAACCAAGTTTTTTTATCATAACTAATTTTTAAGTTGAAATTAAATTTTTATTAAAATTTAGTGTCACCCTACTAATGGTTTAGTCTGAAAAGTTTAATACCTCTTTTCAAACTATCAGCCATAGAAACTTAAAACATAAATGAGCAATAAGCTGTCAATTTGTCATTGTCAAATTCATAACAAATTGCTTCAAATCGTCTGATCTGTCTAGTTTCCCGCCAAAGCCAGCAAGCACTTGACGTATGTACACTTACGAGTAACTTCCCTTCAATAAAAGTAGGGTGTCCATTTATTCAGTCAGTGTACATTTTACCGATGTTAATTAAGTGTGATTAATTAGATTGTGAGCTATATTGCACGAGATCTCACGTATTGGTTTCTGTGTAGATTGATAATTAAGATTTTTGGATTCCTGATCACCGATTAAATTCCACCGTGTATATTTGAAAATTCGCATGCTTCTTGATCGTAACAAAATGTGGTTATTATTAATATTATTATTAGTGGTGGCAAATTACTTTTGTCACTTTCCATATCGTCACTAATAAGTCGTGCGACTCATTCTGCCTCTAGCATTGCCATTCGCACCGGCGTGTGTTTTAACTCATCATCTACCTTAGTACAAATTTATACATATTAGCAAACGGTTCATCCAAATCATTTAAACTTAAAGGTACTAATTGGAACCCGACCGCTGGCAGCAGCCCCCCTATTCTGTAACTTGTTTCAAGCTCACCTCAACGCTCACCCACAAATATATCTTGACACCGCGCGATGCGTAGTAACTAAGCGTAGGTAGAGTAGAGGTCTAGTTTCGTGACGGGTGACCCTGACCAGCGGGGTGAGCCGCATAGGCGTGTAGTGAATAACAGCCCAGCCCCCCTATTCTGTAACTTGTTGTAAGCTCACCTCAACGCTCACCCACAAATATATCTTGACACCGCGATGCGTAGTAACCAAGCGTAGGTAGGGGTCTAGTTTCGTGACGGGTGACCAGCGGGGTGAGCCGCATAGGCGTGTAGTGAATAACAGCCCAGCCCCCCTATTCTGTAACTTGTTGTAAGCTCACCTCAACGCTCACCCACAAATATATCTTGACACCGCGATGCGTAGTAACCAAGCGTAGGTAGGGGTCTAGTTTCGTGACGGGTGATCGGCGGGGTGAGCCGCATTAGCGCGTAGCGAATAACAGCCCTGCAGCGGGCGACACTACCGGTTTCTATGTATTCCTATGACGAAACCAGTAGTGTCGGTCGCTGCGATAAGTCGCCTGCTGCAGGTGTCTGCGGTCGGGCTACAAGTTGTACCTTTGAACAGTTTGAACACAAAATCCTAGCTCTTAAGGCGCTCATACACGGGCGATTTTTCGGGCAATTATTGCCCGGCGACACGTTGCCAAAATTAATGGAGCAAATAATTGAGCAATACGGGGCAATTTATAGAAATTGCGGCAATATTTCGGAAATATTTCTCGAATTTCTCCATTAATTTCCGTGTTGCTCCATATCGCCGACTACAATTTGCTCCACTGAATTTCTCGTGTATGAACGTATTGCCTAGTTTCCCGAGTTGCGGCAATTATGGAGCCAGGATGGCGCCATACCGGAGCAATAATCGCTCCATTTTGAGCAATATTGAGGCCGTGACGTCAAAATTGCCCCGAATTTCTGGTAATTCGGCAATTTTTATCGCTCGTGTAAGAGCACCTTTAGCCCAACGTCGTCGACGAGGAGGGAAGATGCAATATTTTAATTTATGCTTTCATTTGAATAAATCGCATGTAGACGAAAGTATAAAAAAAATAAAATACTATAATTTATAGTCAAAACTCAACAGTTCCAGTTACAAATTGTCAATTTAAACTTTCGCGCCTAAACGGACCTACAGTTCCTGTGACGTCACTCATGTGTGTCACTTGTCATATTTGTTTGTCCGTGGTACGTCCCTAGATGTCATAGAGTTGCCTAACTTTTGAATTTTGACAGGAGTGACGTCACCAGACGCTGATTGTTGGATTAAAACACGTTCCGTTTCAGATTACTTCAAATCGTAATTATTGTTTGAGATTTGTATAAACTAAAGTAAAAACGTTTCAGTAGCTATTATTTTAAGTTTTTTCATCACACTTGCTCGAAAAGGGCTTCATAATGCGCAGACATACAGAGCTGTAATAGCCTGTGTTACGCCCACGGGCGTAATGGTTTTTTTCTTAAATTGTATCTGTCACTCATGCGGCAGTTACAAAGCAAAGTGGCTTTATATCAAATACGATGTCTGAAAACGCATTTATAAATAAATTTAAACTCAAAAAACTACTTAAACATGTTTAACTTAATTATTTACAGATTTAATATGTAGTTATTTAGTGTCTATGTAAAATGTTATTAAGTGTTTTCAAATCGTGGCTGTATAGAGAAGGGTCTTTGCCATACGCGCCTCACGTCAAATTCAACAAAATGGACGACTGACATGTTGCAGTTTTTATTACGATTTGTATTCATTTTATCTAAAATGTATTTGTTTCCTCGCAAATGTGATGAAAAACATTGTGTATAACACGGGCGTAAGAATATTGCAAACTCGAGTCATCAAAAGCCCTCCGCCTTCGGCGTCGGGCTTCTGATAGACTCTTGTTCGCAATATTCCACTTCCGACCCTCGTTAAACAATGTACTATTTCAACACTGGTCACAAAATAATGGTAAATATTATAGTTGCATCTTCCCTATTAATCAATTCTTGTCAGGCCATAACCATACTTTTTTCCCTATCATAGTGTCATAGGTAAAAATAATAGTACATTGTTTAACGAGGGGCGTAAGTCGAATATTGCGAACAAGAGTCTATCAGAAGGCTTTTGATGACTCGAGTTTGCAATATTCTTACGCCCGTGATATACCTACACAATGTTTTTCATCACATTTGCGAGGAAACAAATACATTTTAGATGAAATTAATACAAATTGTAATAAAAACTGCAACGTGTCAGTCGTCCATTTTGTTGAATTTGACGTGAGGCGCGTATGGCAAAGACCCTTCGGTATACAGCCACGATTTGAAAACACTTATAAACATTTTACATAGACACTAAATAACTACATATTAAATCTGTAAATAATTCAGTTAAACATGTTTAAGTAGTTTTTTAAGTTTAAATTTATTTATAAATACGTTTTGAGACATCGTATTTGATATAAAACCTCTTTGCTTTGTAACTGCCGCATGAGTGACAGATACAATTTAAGAAAAAAACCATTACGCCCGTGGGCGTAACACAGGCTATTACAGCTCTGTATGTCTGCGCATTATGAAGCCCTTTTCGAGCAAGTGTGATGATAATATAATTAGTTGAGTATTTACAGCATGTTGAGTATGTAGCGGCCTGTGATTTATTTTGGTCTCAATATACTTTCGTTTGCCAGTGTACGTGTATAACGTATCCGTATACCTGAAGTTGAAGGTCTTGGGTTCGAATCCCGGTAATGGCAAATATTTGTGTGACGAGCTTGAATATTTGTTTCAGAGTCTTTGTACATAAGTATTTATGTCTATTAAATATATCGTCGTCTGGGACCCATAACACAAGCCTTATTAAGCTTACTTTGGGGCTAATTCTATTTGTGTGAGATTGTCAATTATTAATACCTAAAAATATGTTTTTTAGTATATGTTATAAATGGATATATTAAGTATATAAATTAAAACTCCCCAAGACAACAAATATAGCTAAGAACCAGCTCGAAAAAAAATCGCCAATCATATCGGTTCATTAGTTTGTCAGCTATGATACCACAAACAGACGCACATATATACAATTATACATATTATACTTACACCACTATTTTGCGTCGGGGGTAAAAAGTATTAGCTTCATCAGACCCTATATATCTAATGCACCCGTTAACTTAAGGGGCTACCCGAGGTTTTCATCGATTTTTGACAAGTTTTGAATCGTATCTCCTACTTTTGCACTACAGATAGAATTATAAGTCAAACGGATAGGCGGTTCAATATTTTATCTTCATTTTTGTCTACTGGATTTTGAAAGAAATGAATACCTACTTAATTTTGTATGATTTTTTAAAACATTGTCTAAAAAAACACTTCTTTCGTGACGACTTCAAAAAAACACTTATTTCGTGACGACGTGATTGACATGAAAGATATAACATATACGAAATCTACATATTTGGATTCGTCTTTGACGTCTCTAAAAACGTGTCTAGAGTTTTCATTTTAAACTAATTAACACAAAAGTTATGGCCAGAAAACCAGTTTTTTGGCCTAAAATTGTTCAACTTTGACGCCAAATATCTCGAAAACAATGAACTTTGAAGTAAATATGGGATACTATATTGCTTAAAGCCATTGTTGTTAATATAATAAGCTACAAATAACATTAGAAAACTAAGGGATTCAGATGTAAAGTCATAGGGGCATGGGATCCCCTTAATAAGGTGGGCAGTTTTTGCGGTACAAAAAATAATGTGGTGAAGCGTCACATGAAGAAAGCCCATATAGAACCGTCCCAGACCCAAGTGGGAGTCCCTTGCAGGAGGTCGTTCACAGTGGAGGACTAAGGTGTGCAACAAGTGCATGAAATCGAAGCTACGAAGCTAGGCGGTGTTTGGATCTAGACGCCGACTAGGCCAGGCGACCTATAATTTCGAAGGGGTGCTCTAAACTGTAGATAACTGTAAAGGTGGCCGAACGCAGCTAGGAAAGATAACTCACTAAATTGACCTTCACGAACATCGGATAAATAACAAAGTCTTATCGGTCATTTATTTATAAAGAAAAGATTATATTAGCTTTTGATGCGTAACGCTTGGCAATTATGTCACCACAATCATCATTTAAGTCATTATCATCGTTAAATACCCACCATTTTTAGGGTTCCGTACCCAAAGGGTAAAAACGGGACGCTATTATTATTAGTAAGACTTCGCTGTCTGTCCGTCCGTCTGTCTGTCAACAGGCTGTATCTCAAGAACCGCGTTAACTAGAAATTTAAAATTTTCATAGATGATGTATTTCTGTTGCCGCTATAACAACAAATACTAAAAACAAAATATAATAAATATTTAAGGGGGGCTCCCATACAACAAACGTGTTTTTTTTTTGCCGTTTTTATAGATAATGGTAAGGAACCCTCCGTGCGTGCGCGTTTTCGTCTCGCACTTGGCCGGTTTTTTTTTTATTCTATCAAGTCTCACGACTTTTTATTATGTTTTTGATTATTTCTGTAATTTGCCATGTTATTCATTTCAACATGATAAAACCACGCAATTGATTTTAGGTCTGCAACACCTACTTGTTCTGTGGTAACACTGATGTGATAATAATAACATTAAAAACATGCAAGTTTGTTGACCTGTTTATTGGGCATGAGCAATGTGCGTGGGTTATTTGCATCGTCAAACCATTTCGATTCTAGTAATACGAGGGGCGTCTGAAAAGTTCTAAGCCTAAGATAGAAAAAAACAATTTACAAAAATGAACTCGTGTTTATTTTTCAATATAGTCTCCTCCTAAATCAATGCATTTTTTACATTTTTTATACAGTGCTTTTAGGCCATTAAAAAAATAATCTTTATTTTGCCCTTCAAAATGCTCCTGTACAGCCGCCTTCATCTCTTCGTCACTTCTAAATCGCTTTCCCCTCAACTCTTTCTTCAAATTATTGAATAGAAAATAATCGCTTGGGGCTAGATCTGGGCTGTAGGGTGGGTGGTCAATTTCCTCAAAACCTACTTCCTTCAGAGCACGCCTCGCAACATTAGCGGTGTGAACGGGTGCGTTGTCTTGCAAAAACAAAATGCCTTTCCTTAGTTTACCCCGCCTTTTCTCAACTATGGCTTGTCGCACCTGTCTTATTAGATTTGCATAATAAGTTCCGTTTATCGTAGAGCCTTTTTCTAAATAATCGAATAAAAGAATGCCATCACAGTCCCAAAATACCGTAGCCATTAACTTAGAGGCCGACTTTTGCACTTTAAATTTCTTCGGCGGCCTTTCACCCTTTTCAATCCACTGCATCGACTCAGACTTACACTCCGGATCATACTGTCTGATCCATGTTTCATCAACAGTTACTATTCGGGAACAAACTTCATCTAAATCATCTTCGCACAATTCTAAAAACGCCCGAGAAGTTTCCACACGACGTACTTTATCGAAGGCCGTTAGCATTTTCGGTACCCAACGAGCACTGACTTTACTCATGTACAAATGTTCATGTAAAATTTCTCCGACTCTTTCTTTACTAATACCTAAGACCTCAGCTATTTGCCAAACCTTCATTCTTCTATCTTCTAATACCAGCTTTTTGACTTTTGCTACGTTTTCTTCGGTCACTACCGATATTGGCCGCCCTGAGCGGGGGTCGTCTTCGATCGATTCCCGTCCGAGTTTAAATAAGCGACTCCACTTTTTGACTGTGGCATAAGAAGGCCCAGAATCACTGTAAATAATAGCCATTTCCTCAAAAATACACTGCGGTGATTTGTCACTTTTTGTAAGGAATTTAATTACAGCACGGTGCTCAATTTTCGTAATATTCGTTGGTAATTCACACATGATGTACTTTTCCGTTGAATATCTCGAAACAGAATAATAAAAACGTGACATGTTATTTTTTAATAATTTGTTTTTAAATGGCCTTTCTAGTGGCCAGTATCATAAACGCATATATAACCTCGAAATACCTTAGGCTTAGAACTTTTCAGACGCCCCTCGTATTAACACATTCACTGCCAAGCAATAATCGCTACGCTCGTATTAGCCGATCCCGTGGTTTTCCAGTTTTTCCACGTATGTAGACAAAGTGACTACGCCCCGCCCGTAGTCGCCCGCTAGTCGGGTTCCCGGCACTGAATGTGTTAAGGCTCGCTACAGAGGCGCCTTTAGCCCATGTAGCGTCCGTGTGCCAACACCCTGCACTATAGGTAAAGCCACCCCTGGCTCGCTACATCATCATCCTCCTAGCTTTATTCCCGGTTGTACCCCTAAAGGAGCCCGGGGTCCGCTCTGACACCTAACCCCAAGATTTGGCTAAGGCACTAGTTTTATGAAAGCGACTGCCATCTGACCTTCCAACCCAGAGGGAAAACTAGACCTGGCTCGCTACAAATAAGCGGAATTTGTACCGGCGGTTGGCGGCTCTCTGTATATGCTGGCAACTGCGAAACCTACAGTTTTCATAACTTGTCAGCTTGTCACAAGGGATCTTGATTTGTAATAAAAGTTAAAACAGGTCATTATTCAGGGTTGGGGTTGCCAGGTTACCAGTACCCTTAAGTAGGTTCGTGTTGGCACCGCTTTGTTACCGCACAAGAGTCAACGCATTTTGCCTGTCAGCTCAGTCCCTAATTATTTTAGTGTACTATGAACGTTAGTTTCTTCTCTTTTTTCACAGACCTGCGGGCGTAGCATGATTGGCATTTTATCACTTTACGCTGTCGATAAAACATTCGTCACGTTCACACATATCCAAGCATGCGAGTGCGAGAGTGACGGATGTCTTATCGACAAAGATAAGTAATAAGATTCTGTAAAAAAAAATCCTTTTTGGTACAAGCTTTTAAAATTATTATTCGATAAGATATATCGAAGTAAATTAAGCTGATTATAGCCCGACCGCTTAACTCTGTCCTCGTCTGGACGAGCGGGGGAGTGCGCGGCGTGCGGGCCGAGCTTCGCCTCCCGCACGACGTCCGCTCCCCCGTTTATACCCCCACGCGCTGAGTTAAGCGGTCGGACTATAGTCGTGAGTTTCGTTCGTAGTAGATTTAGCAGCAAGACTGATGGATCTGTTTTCTCCGCAGACGGCCTGCAGCTGGGTGTGACGCAGAATGACGGAGAACCTCCCGCTGACTACAATATAAGTGAAGTGTGTAAGTATAAATCGTTTAGTCATCATCATCGGCGGCAAGGCGTCCACTGCTGGACATAGGCCTCCCTCAAAGAGGGCCACAATGACCGGTCCTGCGCCATCCGCCCCGCATCCAGCGGACCGTTCGCGTTCGTAGCGGAATCGTTTTAGTAATTCTTTTTTTTTTACATTTTATATAATGAAATCCATTTATTGAAAGCTAAAAACCAACCAAAAAGTTTTAGTAATTATATGAAAATGTGTAAGTACTCAGGTACCCCTGATAAGAGGATTATTATAGGTATTAGAAGTACCTATAAAATATTCTCGTGCCTATTTATGATATGTTTGATTAATTATGGAACAAAATGTTTACAGCATTATATGCCAGCTTCATAATGCCCGGGCCACACTAGCGGGAAATACCGTCAATAATGGCGGTTAACGTTAGTGTAGCCACGACTTTACGCGATAATTCGACAGCGGCATTGATGTTGCCGTTTGACGTTAGGCGATAGCTCATGTGGCGGTACATCAAAGAGATTAACGCGAGAATTATTGTGTAGCCACCAGCGAACGAAAAAAACAGAAGGAGCTCTCCTTACAAATTTCTACCCAAATAGGTACGTGTCTAAAACCCGATATGCGCATTGTCAACTGCGCATCCAATCACATCAGCTACCCAAAATATCAGCCTATTTCCAATTACCCAACGCAAATGTATGTGATTGGTCAATCTACGAGCATTGCTGTGATTAGCCGTCGTGCATCACGTCGGACGACAGCATATGCCCGAAGCTTGCTGCTTGCTGCTTTTTGGCCGAAGGGTGTCAAGCTCCGACGTTTTCACGGTCGGTTACCTGACACCACGAAATGGCGCAACACGTCGCAGTAATTATGTGTTAGCAAAATAGATTGTAGTTAGTCTTTAAGGTATTTGTAATATGGGCCTTGTTGCCTGATTTAAATAAATAAATAAATAAAATAAAATACGACAGTGACAACGAAAACTAATAATTGTTGAACGGTTACATGCAACAAGAAGCTATTTAGTTGTCATAACGTTGGTGTAATATGTGTAGGTTAAGAAATATTTTTTTTTATTTTAGCTACCTACTAAAAGTACAAAAAATGCTGCCTTGGTTTAAATCTTTTCTTTCTTTTCTTTTCTTTTCTTTTCTACCCGCGCAATGTAGCTCAAAAAAGTAGCAAAAAGTTATAAGTAAAAAAAAACTTAGTATGAAGAAATGCAAGCCTTAAAAAGTTAAAAAAATCGGTAGCGACCCCTAAATGTTATCCAAAAATAAAAAAACATACGTTATTTTTTCACGTATCAGAACAATATAATGGGGTGCCTCATTGATATTTCAAATTTTTCGGTTTTGAAGGACCACCCTAGTGTTCATGCATACATCTTCCTGCAAGGTGCCAAATAACACACGAGTGTCGTAATGTTATAAAACACGCGTGTTTAATACCCAGGATTATGAGCCTAAAAGCGACATAACTAAAGGTGAGTTACGAGCAAATGTGCTGAAAAATAGTATGTACCAAATAGTTCTTGTATTTTACACAAGAACTGTAATTGTTTGACGTATGCATGATCTTCTCATAAAATCATCAATGCCTACTGATGATGACGTTGGCACACACTGACGTAGTTAGTATGGGGGATGACCAAAGAACCATTGACCATATCATCATAGCCTCTATTGTACCTTCGGTCGATAGATGACTTCAAACGCGTCTGCTACGACTGTATGATATATCTATGACTGTATATATATCCGTATACGACACATCAAGCTATATGTATCATAGTATTCGTATTCTAAATAAGAAAAACCGGCCAAGAGCGTGTCTGAGCTCAGTGTAGGGTTCCGTAGTTTTTCGTCCAGAAAATTTTTTTTTTTTTTTTCAAAAACTATTCAACCTATCAAGTTCAAAATAATTTTCCTAGAAAGTTCTTATAAAGTTCTACTTTTGAGATTTTTTTCATATGTTTTAAACATTATGGTTCAAAAGTTAGAGAGGGGGGGGAACCCTTTTTTTTTACTTCTGGAGCGATTATCTCCGAAAATATTGACATTATCAAAAAATGATTTTTGCAAACCCCTATTCATTTTTAAATACCTATCCAACTATATCGTCACACATTTTTAGAAATGCATAAATCCATGCATAATGTATAATTTCGTTAGCAGCGTAACTGCTTAATACAAAATTAATTTAGTATGGGGTGGCGCATCGTTACTGACGATTTCTCAATATAATTTGAGACTTTTTTTTTTTTTTTTTTTTTTTTTTTTTTCCTTGTTAGGCCTGCAGTGCGGCCTGCTACAAATATGATGAGGTAACCTCACTGGGGGCCTTATGGGCCGCCCAGGGGGAATTATGGGCCGCCCAGGGGGATATAATTTGAGACGTTGGTGCCGTTAAGAAGCCTAAGTCTTCTGGTAGATGTCGCTACACGCCTCCCTAAGGCGTTGTAGGCAGGAACTGATTGAAAAATTTGGTGGCCGAACCGGATTGTTCCGATAGCTCAGTTGGTTAGTAGCGACGGGCCATGAATGCCTGTGGTCGCCGCGCCGGTTCGAATCCGGCTCGGAGCATTACATTTTTCAATTTTTCCTTTATTTAAAAATTTATAATTTCGTTAGCAGTGTAACTGCTTAATACAAAATTAATATATCACACGTTAGGGTTGAAATGAAAAAAAAAACACTCCCCACGTTACGTATAGGGGAGGTATCCTAATAAAAAAAAAACTCTTTGTATTTTACCACTTTGTCGGCGTGATTGATATACATATTAATACCAAATTTCAGCTTTCTAGTTTTAACGGTTACTGAGATTATCCGCGGACGGACGGACAGACAAAGCGAAACTATAAGGGTTGCTAGTCGACTACGGAACCCTAAAAATGATAAACGAAGCGGGTCGCCTATAATATAATTTATAACAAAACATGACATAGGCGATCTTATCCCTGTCTCGACTTATATTAGCTTTGTAAGTTTGTATTGTATGGAATAATCTCCGATACCTACGACTTACCCACAGCTTACGTGGGTGGCCATTTATACTTGCAAGAAAAACAAAAAAACGGTTTAACTTACATATTCTGGTTCAGTTTTATTTATGGGGCATAAAATGTATAGTAAACATTTTTTATACATATAGCCTATTCTAATTACTTTAAACTCCCATAAACTCAATAGACGTCATCCACTTTGGCCGTCCAGCTAGAAGGAGGAACCAGGCTAAATAGAGATGGGCCACATTTTTGAAATAAAAATCATTAAAACTTATTAAAGTCCGTGCAGCGACACTTGACGCGGGCTGACGCCTGTCAGGTGTGTATAAAAAGGGTACGCCTGTACATAAACAGGCCTATACAACGCCGTATGTTTCTGTTTATGTGTGACCCGACGCGTACACCGCGCCGCTGGACGCCTTGCTTAACACTGATGGACACTATTCCAGACACAATAGAAATAACAATATACGATATCGTTACCTATTGACGTCTACTGTCCATCAATGCATTAATATCCATAAACACAGCCTTGGTTCCCGACTTCCCGTGGTGATGCATCTTCATCTAATTAACTATTATTCATTGTAGTCCCTGGGTGAACGAGCTCTGCTCGATTAAAAATAGAGAAAAAAAAACGGAGACAACGATTTTCCCCAGACATGAGACCAAGCTAGATCGATTTTTAGCCCCCGTAAAACCCTATATTCTAAATTTCATCGAAATCGTTACAGCCGTTTTCGAGAACGTGATTTCAAATATATATATGTACAAATATTGCTCGTTTAACAGTATAGGATATAACATATATTTTAATTTTTAATGTTCTATCTATACAATTGCGTTCTAATAGAGAACATAAGTAGTTCCTTTCCTTTATATGATAATAAGTTTCTATCAAAAATTTCATTTTTAGAATAGAATAGAAGAATAGAAAAACTTTATTCAACATCACATGACAATTCAAGTTACATTTACATTTTTACATTTTTTTACATTTTTGGTAGATTTTATTGCCAACTGTACTTTTCTGTATCCCGTCATCAACTACTAACGAGCCCAAACTCAATGGGGTTACGTCGGTTAAGTACTAAGTTCCTATGGCCACCTTCAGTCTCCATCATCAGATCAGCTCGATGGTACCATAATATTGAATTGTCATCCAAACTATACTTACGAGTATGCCCAAAATTTCAGTTCAAACGGTTGAGGTCAACACTGGTTCAAAATTCAGTTTCAAAATTTGTCCCTCACTAACAAACAAACGAACAGGTCAAGTTAAATAATAGTACATTACTACAGAGGCCGGGAAGTAAGGGGTTGCCGGCCGAATACATATAGTTATGAGGCTGGCAACCCCTTTTCACGCCGAGGTATGTATACAATACAATACAATACAAATACTCTTTATTGCACACCTCACACAAACAAAGCAGTTAAAAAGAGAAACAATACAATAACATGTAGGTAGAGGTAGACAACCGGCGGTCTTATCGCTGAAAAGCGATCTCTTCCAGACAACCTTTGGGTATCGGAGAAAGAGATAAAACTAGATTATGTAGTAGGTGGTGCAGAGATTATAATAAGCCAAAAATCAAAATAATTATATCAATACACGTACATAAATAGCTCTATATATAAACATACATACACAATCATACATATATACAAATAACACAAATAAAAATATATAAATATAATACATAAGCAGTCAGCCAATAATAATAATAGTAAGACAATCGGGGTTAGGGGAGAGACAAATAATGTTCTTTAAGAAGAGATTTGAAGTTACCGATAGATTTAGCTTGTCTTATATCAAGAGGGAGAGAGTTCCACAGTCGAATAGCCTTAAAAGTGAACGAACTACTGTAAAATTTCGAAGATGACGAAGGCACAGTTAATAGCAAATTGTTAGAAGATCTACAGAATTAAAATAACTAAAACGCTCTTTGAGATAGCGGGGAGTTGCAGGGTTAAAAAGGACACTAAACAGAAGCGAAATAATGTGAGAGTTACGACGATAACGGATAGGGAGCCACTTGAGTTTGGAACGGAAACTAGAAACGTGGTCATATTTGCGTAACCCAAATATGAACCGAATGCAGACATTTTGGAGACGCTCAAGCTTATTAAGCTGCTCCTCAGAAAGGTCGAGATAGGATACATCAGCGTAATCAAGAATAGGAAGAAGTAAAGTTTGAGCAAGCGCAATTTTAGTTGCAGTAGGCAGAAAATTACGAAGCCGCCTAAGAGACCCCACTGCAGCAAATATCTTCCTGCTCACTTCACTCACTTGAGGCACCCAAGACAAAGAGCGATCCATAATGATCCCAAGATTTTTCACTTGCATCGAATAATCAATCTGAATCCCATCAAAAAGTATTGGAGGGAGATTTACAAAATCAACTCTAGAAATCAGATTGCTGCTGCCAATAATAATGACTTGGGTCTTCGCTGGGTTCACACTCAGACCATATCGTTGACTCCATTTCAGAATGCGTACCAAGTCATCATTAGTTCTTTCTATGGCAGAAGGGAGATCACCAAGCACGGACTGTGTATAAATCTGAAGATCATCGGCATAAAGGTGATAATGAGAGGAGATTATGTGTGATGGAATTAATGAAGATAGAAAATAAGAGAGGAGATAGCACACCGCCCTGCGGAACGCCCGCCAGAGTACTGCACCAAGAAGTACAAGAAGAATCCACCTTTATTCTTTGCCGACGACCATTTAAATAACTACGAAACCAGTCAATTACTGCAGGAGATAAGTTAAGAGAGCGTAAAATAGCGAGCATAATGTCAAAATCGACAGTGTTGAAAGCATTGCTGAAATCCAACAGAGTTAAAACTGTAAGCTTTCTGTCGTTCATCCCCAATCGGATGTCATCAGTGATCTTAACAAGGGCTGTACTAGTACTATGCCCTGAACGGAAACCCGATTGAAATTGGTTTAAAAGATCATATCTGTTCAAGAAGGAAGTTAATTGCTGATGCACTAGTCGCTCCAATACTTTGGATAGAAAAGGAAGAATGGAAATGGGACGATAATCAGAAAAGGAACTGGGGTTTGACTTTTTGGGTAAAGGGATAATATCAGCATCCTTCCATTGAGAAGGAAACATGCCAGATGAAATTGAAAAATTTAGGATGCTGGTAATAAAAGGAAGCAGTAGGTCAAGGAGAGGAACTATCATCTTACGACTAATGCAATCAACACCAACAGCATTTGAAGTGATGCTAAGTACGCTCTTCTTAACTTCACTGTCAGTGAATTGACGAAAAGAAAAAGGAGAGAAATCAGAAGTTTGGGAAGTTGAAAGATAGTTTAGTGTATCTACCTTAATAGGACCGCTAAAAGAGGTAGATGAAGAGAAATGCTGATTGAGCTGATTGAAATTTGTGTTGATTGTATATGATGATTGCTGAGTTTTCCCAACTCCTAGAGATGTATAGTGCTTTTCTCAAACATGCAATGAAATAAATAAATAAAAATCCAATAAATGAAACTTTAATTTTCATGGCTGAACCGTGGCCGATCCTGTGCCACAAAGTGTGGAATGGAGATTAAATAAAAAAGACCATCTTGCATTTTGTATGAAATGCCATTATGGGTCTCTCGTCTCGCTGCGCCCGAAACGTGACACTTCGAAGCCCATTATGAAGAACACAACGTCAATATTTCATTGCATGTTTGAGAAAAAACTTGTAAAAACTTAAATCACTTATTGTTTTGCAAAGTTACGTAGACATTAACGCACCACCGAGTATTACATGTCTCACTCGCTCAGCAGGCGTTGCAGATTACGTGTATTTTCGTATTTATTTCCCCATTCAAGTCGATGGGGAAAACCCGCGTTTTTACCCAAGAATTGTACGCGAATTGTAGTATTTTATACTTGGTTGCTATCGTCGATTCAGTAGCATGTTGATCGTCTGAGTAAATGGTACCTATTTGTATGTGTGTAAATGGAAAACATTGTGTAAACATTTTGAAGTAGTGTTAGGTGTGGGTGTGAACCGTGCACCGGGTCGTAGCCAGGATTGGTTAGTTTCTTGTGTGGCAACTTGTTAGTTGAGTGTTTGTGTGAAATGGGTTATCATTCCTTTTATTTTAATCCTATACGTGAGTATTCTTATTAATCAGAGCAATGACGGGTGGTTACAGTATCCAAGAGGCAACCAGATGGCTCACCTTATTTGAGCTCCAGAAGTGTTCTGGTACCGCCCTGTGCAACCCGAACGGAGCCAACTTCGCCTGGGGCGGAAATAGGATAATGTATGAAACCTAAAATATTGAAACAGCGGTTGCCTGAAAGTGTGTACCTACGCTGTTTATACAGGATTAAATATTATTGAACTTTAAAAACCTGCCATTTCTGAAAAAAATATATAGGTAGGTAACATTTTCACATTAAAATGTGCTGTCCGAATAAATAATTAGTAACATGTGGATAATCGGGAGTGACGCTCGGGGTTAGCGGTGCGGGGGGAGGCGTGCACTTGCCGCCTGCCGCGCAGCGCGCTACCATGGTATCCACGAACGCATGGTTGTTACAAGCTTTATATTAACTTGCCCTGTTAGTATGTATGTATGGGACAAATCAGAAACTTATTTAGGATATCTTTCAGCGGATGTGTCTCAATATTTTAGTAGGTACTAAAAGATACTGAAAGAAAAAACACGTATTTTTTATTTTTCGCTAAGGAATCCCTGTGAAAATTTGAACGGTCAATATTATTTCACGCTGTATAATGAAATGCTGTTTCAATCGCCTGCCTCGCGACATTTTTTTTTTCGTCTCCCCTTAGATTTCCGCCCCAGTTCAAGCTGGCTCAGTTTGGGTTGCACAGGGCGATTCCACAACACTTCGGTAGCTCAAATACCGTCAGCCATCCGGTTGCCACTTGGATACAGCAACTACGCGTCATTGCTTTAACCATAAATAAAGTATAAGAAGATATGTCAACGCCATACATTAGTAATCTGGTTATGTAGATTGCTGTCAGCAATAGATGTCGCTTAATATCAATATGCCTTTTACGGACTCATCGAATACACTAACGACATCTGTACCTACAACAGGTGATGTTGTAAAGAATCTTTTTTACGCAGTCAATAGATGTCACTTTGAAAAAAAGATTTACACAAAGTAAAAGATAGATTTACACAAAGTAAAATAATAGTATTTTTTTCCGTTTTGTTAGAGCACACGCGAGCAGTCAATAAAATGCTTAATTGGCCTCTTTTTTTTTACTAGCTTTATATTAACTTGCCCGGTTAGTATGGGACCAATCTTCTTTTCTTCGAAAAGTTAAATTTGACCCACTTCCCGGTGACCGATTGAGCTGAAGTTTTAGGTATAAGTATAGTTTTAATGACAATTCAATATTATGGTACCATCAAGCTGATCTGATGATGGAGAGAAAAGGTCGCCTTAGGAACTCCGGTCGGCAATAAAAGCTTGTACCCAGAAGTGAAATTTTTGACAGAAAGTTATTTATTTCTAAAAAGTGACTCGACAAAAAAAACTATATACTAAACGAACCTGCTCACAAAATTTCACGAGAATCGGTTGAGAATGCGACCTGTAGAGGCGAACAGACACCGGACATACGAACGGTGTTCGGCCCAAGCTGCGGCGCTACCACGAACTTCGAAAGTCGAAGTTCGGGTATTTCCATCTCTATCGCACTCCCTTAATCGAGTGACAGGGATGCATGTATTACGAACTTCGACTTTCGAAGGTGGTAGCGCCGCTGAAGCGTAGAACTTCGTTCGCTTCGCTCCCTCGTTCGATAAAACACATCGAATACTCAATTCAGTAAAGGATCGGAAGCGCGTTTTTGACTCCATTACATGCGATCCGAGACATTCTTCTATTTACTGCCTGTGAGTAATTCAGATTTCCTTGAGAAAAGTAAGATAAAAGGGGGTTCAATAAAACGTGTTATATGTAAATGATTTCATTTATTTTGTAGTAAGTAGCCTAATTTTTTGCTGATTTTGTATGAGATTTCTTTAGTGAGATTTACAAAAATATTTTTTTTTAGTAACAATCATTTTTCTTTCTTTAGTGAGATTTACAAAAATATTTTTTTTTAGTAACAATCATTTTTCCAAAAACGTCTATGTGCTCTGTACAAATACATTTTGAATTTATTTAAAAAATCTGTCTGTAGATTACAAAACAAATTATTCAAAATATATTTATTTATTTTTTTACAATATCAAATTGTCGTTCATATTTCGTAAGACATACGTTAATCACTTGGTAAAAAGTGTCACTTCACACTTGGGCATTTAAGTTTTGTATTTTCAGCATTTCCATCCAAAATGAATAGTTTTTTTGTCATCTAGATCGGCATTTACAGTCATCCCTTGCAATCATTTTATGCACATGAACTTATCGTTGTATTTTTTGGCTAACTATCCCGCAAAGTAGGTTAAAGAGCATTGCTCTAGACTTGGAGCTCCTTCAGCAGATGCGTTGCTCGACGCCGCCGCCCCGTTCACGCAAGAGGAGCTTTCTTCCAGACATCTTTTTATTTGAGGAGATGAGGAGCCTCAGTTGGATGTGATAACATGGGCTGTGGCGATGCGGGTTGTGGTGCTGAAGTTTGCCACTCCTCAGGATCATTGTCAGGTTTTCTTACTTTGTCCGGTAGGTCGCACGTCAATTAATGTAATTTCAGTACCAGATCCTGAAATTTAAAAAAGAAATATTAAACTAAACAATATTATCCGATCATACTTAAATTTTGTTATCATCCTCTTTACCCTTCCGTTGAGTTGATAAAATTAAGACTCCTGCGATAGATCGATTAGGTAGTGTCTGTATATGTTTATTCAGTCATTCATTTGTGGAGGAGACACAATTTCTTTAAAGTAATTTGAAATTCAGAGGTGTATGTTAAGTCCCCAACACGCATTAGGCCAGCGTGGGCCAGCGTGGGCATTACTGCCCGTTCCCTCTCATCATTGAGAAGAGGGCTGTGCCCAGCAGTGGGACGTATATAGGCTGATTTATTATTTATATTATTATTAAATTATACTGCTAATATTTTCAAATATGCTTGCCGCCATATGTGAATAAAAACCGGCTATATTTGAAACCTAACCTAACCTAATATATCGTATAATTTTTTAATTCTTTTTCAGTCTTGCTTCATTAGCTAAGAAATTCAATACATGACATACTTAATTCATTACTTAAAATTATAGAAATGTCTTCTAAAAAAACGCAACAAGCTTAACACTGAAATGATAACTCAATAATCCAACTTTGGATGTAGGAAAGATATACATTAGGTACAGTGCAAACATGAAATGAAGGATTAATAAGGACACTAATCACTTTGGGGCGAGAAATAAATTGATAAAATGTCAAGTTGACTGACGCATGTCCGACATCACCAAAGTATTGTACGTGCTTAGTTGTATAATGTTGTTTATTGTAAATAAAATAGAGCTTACCTGAATTGATAATCCAGATCCGTAGGCGATTTTTATCACTAACTGGAAAACGGAACAATGTGTGGTCACTTGACAGTTTATGAATTGGCACCGATGTGCCATTTTGGTAAATGCAATAATATCAAATCAGTCCGCTAGAAGTCAAAGTGGGATGTAAATCACTGGCTAACAAATCCGTCTCTAAATGAAATCCTAGGTCCTTTCAAATAAGCGGAGGTCAAATTTTAAAAGAATAACATTAGGGTTTAGGTTAGGTTCGTGGTAGATACCTATCGTCTCTGAGTTACAGTGTTGCCAGTTAAGTCTCTATCTTTCCATATACTTCTGACGTTTTAACTTTGTAATTCCAATCCCATGTAATTACACGTGTATTTTCACTACGCTTTTATAAAAAACTATCATACCGCACGTTATCTTTATTTGTATTTTTAATTGAGACTATAAACTCATACTAAATCAATTTTTTCGCAAGTGTACAAATGGACAAAGTTTATGCTGTTTACCTACAATTTAAAGGAATAATTTTGTAGCAACATTTCCTCATTTCGTCTGCACTGAGTCGTTTCGTTGTACGCAGTTCTCTTTACCATTATACAGTTTCAAAGAAGAGTGCGAAGTGATAAAGAAATAAATAATTATGCTCCATTATTTATTATTAATTTAAGAGATTGCAGTCACTTTATTTTCATTTTAATTGAATGTACACGCAGTGATTAATTTGTTGTAATATATATAAGATGTCGAAATGGAACGTTATGAAGAGATGTTAAAAATAATACAATAAATTGGAAATTAGTATCAGTTAGCGACGTTGCCAGATCGAACCACGGCGCTGACAGCGAGCTACCTATATAGGATGGCTGACAACGTCGCGCGTCGTAAAGCACTTCAATAGGTACTAATTGGCAATTTGAATCATAAATTGATACATAGGTACTCGAATGTGAATGGCAGTAGGTACATATTATAGGTATTAGTCTTTATTTATGGTATTAGATACCTATGTAAAGAAAGAATATTCAAATAAGTTGTAAAATAAAAACAGGTTTACGTATAGGTACCGAATAAATTTATGCATATTTTTTTTACTTACTGTAGTGTGATGTTTTAGGGACTAGGTTACCTATTCTAATAATTATCTACTAAACTCATCAGCCTCATCTCAATCCTCCTAGCGATATTCCCGGGTTTGCCCCTAAAGGAGCCAGGGGTTGACACCTAATCCCAAGATTTGGCATAGGCACTAGTTTTTACGAAAGCAAATGCCATCTGACCTTCCAACCCAGAGGGAAAACTAGACCTTATTGGGATTAGACCGGTTTCCTCACGATGTTTACATTTACCGAAAAGCTAAGGGTAAACATTCCGTACATAATAAATAAGATTATTAAGTTCCGAAAAACTCATTGGTACGAGCCGGGATTCGACCCCAAGACCGCCACTTGACAGCCGCATGCCTAAACCACTAGGCAACCTTATCTTATTTAAAAAACTGTCTAGGTACGTTTTCTTTTTATATATTTACGTAACAACAATACGTTTAGTAAATATATCCGGTTTAAAACAGCGCCATCTATGGACACTTATCCTACTAGAATCCTGCGCATAGATACTTTGTCCACTTACAAGCTAAGCTGTAATAAAGGTCAAGCCGTTCACTAGATGGCGCACAAATAAAGGATGTTATAAATTATTTTGAATCGATTTACGATCTTTTAAGGACTGTTTCTGGTTGTTTTTATTTGAAAAATTTCGATAAGTGAAAATGAATATTTGTTAATGATAATATTTGAGATTTCGTATAACGTAAACTATTAATATCCGTCAGTGGTGCTCCAAGCGACATCTCTTAGAGTTCCTCAGAACTATTCGACCGCAGTATGGGGTAGTTACTCTTTATTATATTTACTTTATGCTTTAACTAAATATTCTCAGTAAGGGTGTTACCACACCAAAACAATCGACGTCGACCGATATGAATTCCGTAGTCGATTATAGAAATTGATCGATCGATGAGCGATCGATGTGGATTGCGTTGGTATATGGCAACGCCCTAAATAAATATAGACTTTGGCAACTACACAGTATTTTCATTAGGTACGGTTATTCCGGGGTAAATGGCCATAAGGGGGAGATGGCCCATCGAAATATTTCATGGAACCAGTGACTTCATTTCGTAAGTTTTTGTTTATTTCGCTTCGCTTTGTGCGTGGGAGCACGGGTGTAATTAACAATTAGGCGAAATAAGCACAACGTAAGTAAAATCGTCTTTGATTGTTTAGACTAGTGTCAATATTTTTTGGAGAGGTCATGTTTTACCAGGTTATGATGTTAGTTTCTCAAAATAATGCTGTTTTTTGTATTTGTTGCAAAGTATACGAGTGCCTCATTTGTCTAAGGTCAGATTTTGGCAAGTCGTGTCACGACTTGTTTTTATTTTACGTGAGGTCATCTCTCCCGCAAGAAAAGGAGAGATGGCCACTGGCTAGTTTTAGTCGGTATGCCATATGATGCTGATTGTGTGTCAAAAAAGAGTATATTAAAGGAGAGGATAAAACAATCCAGGAAAGTAACAAGAAAAAAATATCCAAAACTGCCAGCTGTGTGTCAACGAAAGAAACTATCGCGGCTGTGGGGATAATTGCCTATTATAAGTTATCTTCTTCGAAGACTGGTTTCAGTGTAGTTTTGGCTACCTAAGAATTGCACCGAATTCGAGGACACGTGTCAATATTTTTTTTAACGAAAAACATACAAACTGAGAGAGGTAAATTATGGCCATCTTTTCTGTAAAGGTATGGTCATCACACCCGTACACCTCGGGTGAGATGGCCAATCGTGATTTATTTCAACAGTTTTTTTCGAGGTGATTTATATAGATATTATACATTTTTTGTTTAATAATCCAAAGTTAATTAACCAAAGTTTAATTAAACATAAAAAATGTATTCGTGATGTGTAAGCTTTTATTTTAACAGTGTTTCAAAAAAACTATGGCCAACTACCCCGGACTAACCCTATTTTATCTTTAGAAGAGGTAGGTACTTCAGTATGGGTGACGTCGGATTTCATGTGGTAAATTACAAAGCGCTAATACAGGGAACCAATTGGATTCAAATGCTTAACTGATTCTTAATTGTACACTCATATAAACTATGTATAGTTGTATAGAGGTTAGTGATGAGAGTTAACAGCGTCAGAAGAGAATGCTGTTTCAGGAAGCTTAATTATAAGATCAACTGAAATAAAATAAGTAGGTGCCAATTACAAAACATATCGTGCTCCATTCTGGGTGTTTTCGCACTTCGTCCCCACACCGTAGCGATATTGTTAAACTTTAACGTGAACATTTTGTTGTACAGTACATGCCATCTCGATCGCGGATCCGACGTTCGGCGTAGAAGAGATGTATCAAGGCAGGCAGCCGACAGCGCCGCCGCCGTCGGCGCCCCAGCCCTCTGGGGGGCCGCGGCTGCCCTACGTCAGGATCTTGGAGCAACCAGCCGGCAAGTCGTTGCGGTAAGTTGTTTGTCCCTGTTCAAAAAAGTTGGAACCCGACCGCGGACAGTAGCAGCAGACGACGTGTCGCGACACTACTGGTTTCTATGTATGTCTATGAAATAAGTACCTTTCTACGTCGTCGTCATTAATCATCATTAATGACCACCAAGTAGGGTAAAGGTACAAGTTGGAACCCGACCGCTGACAGCAGCAGCAGCCGACGTATTGATCAGTGTTGTGTGATTCATCTTGAGTGTATTTTATCAGACACTTTCTGTCAGAGACTAATAATCGAGCAGATCGATTCTACCATCGATCGACGGTCCTGTCCCATAAAAAAATCCTTTGCAAATTAAATGCACATCCATTTAACTAACTAATAATCATCATACAACTTTTAGTGTCATGAAGTAAGTGGAACAACTCATAAGTATTGTACAGTCAGCATCATATAGTTCGTAGCGGCCAAAGTAGTCAAATATATCGGAACACGTCTTTATTACTATAGGAGTAAGGAAGTGTTACGATATATTTGGCTACTTTGGCTGCTACTAACTATGTGATGCTGACTGTAGGCAGTTATTATGAATAGAAGTTAAACGCATAGTACTAGTAAAGTATTAACTCAAAAGTAAAGTAGGTAGGTACTTAATATAAATAGAAGTAACACTCTTGTCTAAACTCAAGTGTATTGTCGTCGTTATCATCATCAGGCATTTACGTCTATTTCAGACGATTTAAGCATTGCTGTCGGGACATCGTTTTTGGTGACTGCGAAGACCGATACGAGCCCGGAATGGTCTTCCACATTTCTGGCAAACAAAATTCATGCCAAGGGCTCTGGTCTCGGTCTGTTGTCTACCCAACCTTATTACTACCCAATATTCAATCCAGTCGATAAACATATGCTAGTCAATTTGATTGAGAACGCTGAAATATTTGAGTCGTTATGGGTTTAACGCCCACATTTACTCCCATATCGAAACGTCAATTTGGAAGATACAAAACAGTCCGTTTGAATGATTCGCAGATTTATACTCGTTCAACATAAACTGGAACCGTGGTTGGAAATAAAATTGTGGTCGCAAAAGGGGCGACTTAAGCCAGGGTTGAATTATTTACCTATTTACCTGCTTTCTCTTATTAACACCAGTTGCAAATACGCGATGGTGTCTGTTAATATATGTGTAACTTGAAGGCGTGGTGCTAATATTTGGTAGATATGTTCTTACCAGTAGCTTTGTATCAAACATCTTCATATAGGCAAACCAGAGCTGCATTGTACGACTTGTCTTCGAGAGCTGTAGATATGCGCTCTACGTCTGAAAATAGCCAAGCTGGTGGAAATCTACTTCTTAAAGCACTTTGTCTGGTTCTTTAAGAGTCCGCAGTAAGCTTGATTCTCCATACAAACGTAGTTACGCTCTCATTTTACACGTCACAATCCAACACGTAGTTGTAAAATAAGAGCGTAACTACGTTTGTATGGGAAGGTGAAATTCGGCCGAGCTTACTGCGGGCGGACTCGACTAATAATATCAGTCTATCTATTCAGACCTTTTGTAATGGACTGTAAATAACCCATGCAAAATTTGAACTGATTTGTAACAGTAACCAGAATGACTATTTGGGGACCATACTTATACAAGCGAGCTTGTTGCAATACTTGCAATGCTATAAGCGTAAGTAAATAATACCTAGCTAGGTACTAGCATAATTATAAAGAAATTAAGGCGCCGTAGGTTCAGCGAAGTTAAGCGAACAGAGTTTTTGAAACAATATAATGCGTCTGTTTATAATAATATGGTTTCAAAAAAATACGAATAGTAATCTTGAGGCTTTTCTGCAGGGAGATCAGTGCTTCGAAACATGATTAAGCAAATTTCGCTCGATAGAAAAAAATCACGAACATAGGTCTAAATAAAACACACAAAATACACTTAAAATATTCGTAACAAATTATGCACAAAAGCTATAAATATTAAAATTGCTACTAAAAATCGGCAATATCATGTTTGAGGGAAATCAGTGTTTACATTTTTATTTATTTAAACGGCAAAATTAAGACGAGGCATTCGAATTTTTGTCAGTTTTCCTTTCGATATTGTAAGCAAAGTAAGTAATCCACGTGAATGAAATTTTAGTATGTTATTATTCATCATATATTCTAACAAACTGGGATAGGAAAACACGATTAGTAAAACTTTTCTCGATAGATTTTCATTCCAAAAAAGTGTCCATTTTTATTTTATTTTGCTAATTATTCCGGAACTGTAAGCATTCATATTTCGAAGTTTTCAGTAATGACAGTAATGCTATCTATCTAGCAAACTGGGAAATATCATTTTATTTACTGTCGTAGTTTTTTTTTTATTATTTATTTTACACTTTCGGAACTTATGCCGCATATGCCATTGTGTTCATTAGCGGCGCCACTGGCTTTCGTCTCTTTTTTTTGCGCATGGAAGTAATTGATGCTATCTCATCGAGGCTCCGCCTCCAGTCGCCTGTGATTCCTTGCCGACGACGGATGTGTGCCAAAATTGCGCTTGCGTTGACATCTCGCTAAAGTTATTAAAAAAAAATATCTTCAAGTAAAATACTCGGACTTTTTGTATGCCAAACTTAGAAACTAATACGTTTAGATTATCTCTCTGTTGTTGACTGAACAAAATAATTTTGTAAATGTAAGCGGACCGAGCACATCAGAACAAAAACTAGTGGAGTCGCCATTGACAGTTTTAGACTTGGACGACTATTCTCTCCGTACAAGTGGGTTAGTAGCCATTTCGTAAGGTTTTTTAAAGTTTTTTTTTCTATACCTTTTAAAATAAAACTACAGAATATTTTTGAATTGAAGATGTCGTCATCGGAGCATAACAATATTAACAATCAGCCTTCGGTCTCATCAGGCGCGGGGTAAGGCCGTAGATTTTGCCACTTAGTAACATAGAGTAACATAGACACTTCTATGTTACGGTATCGTAGAAGTAACGCGAAAGTAACAAGAAAAGTATGTAAGGCCGATTTCATAATGCACCTTTTTGGTATAAAACTTTATGCCGTATGATGTGCATGGATAACAAACAATCTTGTAAGATAGTGATAGTGTTTAATAGTTTTACTAAGAAAACCTTTACAAATATGTCACTTTTATACAAATTTGTAGGATTGTAATGTTTATTAAACAGGGCCCTGACTGATGGGAGCTGACGTAAGTGGAATAATTAGTTCAACCAATTAGCGCGCAGGGTGCGTTCTGTGGCATGTGAATTTTATCTCCAATTCACAATTTGACATTCATAGATTATAAAGTAACGAAAAATAAATGCGTTTAATGGTGAACTGTTTTGACTGTTCACAATTTTTTCACAGTTTATAATATAGCGAGTAAGATTATAAACTGACTACGTTCATAATACGAGGGCTGCCTTTTAAGTTGTGTCGTTTGGAAAAACTAAAGACAATTTAACTGTTAAATGGTATTTATTGTTTTTCAAAGTAATCACCGTGATATGTAATACACTTTTTCATTCGATCGAACCAGTTTTCGAAACACTTATTCCAGTCCGAAGTCGGGGTCTCCAAAATGGCCGTTTTGTATGCCTCAACCGCTTCTTCAGGCGTCTGGTACCGTTGACCACGAAGTCGTTGCTTGATTTTTGGAAAAGTAAAAAAATCGTTAGGGCTTAAGTCTGGACTGTACGGCGGGTGTTCCAGAATTTCGACGTTTTGCTCTTTTAAAAACGCAATAGTTTGCCGGGCGGTGTGCGAGCTCGCATTATCGTGGTGCAGTCTTATACGACGTCTTGGGTTATTTTTTCGAAACTCGCCGATGACTTCTGGTAAACAGACAGTGGTATACCAGTCAGCATTAACCGTTTTACGATCCTCGAGCACGATGGTGGCAACGTGGCCACTTTTCGCCACAAACGTGGCGACCATTTTTTTCGAAGTGCTCCGTGAGCGTATTACTTTGGTCGGTTTTGGCTCATCTTGGAACACCCAAACAGTCGACTGCTGTTTAGAATCGGGATCGTAGGCATATATCCAAGATTCGTCACCACTGATAATGTCGTAAACATGTTTCGAGTTTCCTCGGTTGAATTGCCGCAGAGTTTTGCGACGCCATCGAACGCGAGCCGTTTATTGGTCTTCACTGAGTAAATGTGGTATCCAGCGTGAGATCAACTTTTTTACGCCTAAGTGATCATGCAAAATACTGTGAACATTGGTCCCTGAAATACTTAAGGAAGCTTCTATCTCACGGTATGTCGCATGGCGATCTTCGATGATCAGTTGCCGTACAGCATCAATGTTCTCCTGGGTTACGGCTGTTTTTGGAGGACCTTCACGATGTCTATCACCAAGACTAGAGCAACCACGTTGAAATTCTAAATACCAGCGTTCCACAGTCCGAAGGCATGGTGCTTTATCATTGAAAACCGTAGTCAACTCTTCGAAGCACTGAAGTCGCGTTAAGCCCCTTTTGAAGTTGTAAAAAATTATCGCACGTAAATTTTCCTTCGAAATTTCCATTTTCACAACTGACTTGTCAACTTTGAACGAACGCTGTACTAAAACGGTTGGGCCGATTTCGAGTCATTCTTTTGTTTTCGAATTCTAAATTCAAATATTTTAACGTGACACTAATTCTTTTTTATGCAATCACGGGAGGTTTGCAAACGACAGAACTTAAAAGGCAGCCCTCGTATAATAGTTACAGATATAACACTTTTAACTCTCGCGCTTTGTACACGTATTTAAAATTACTGTATTTTATAAATTACTTTTGCACGGGTGGCGCACGACCGGTCGACGTGGCACTCTTTGGGGGAGGCCTAAGTCCAGCAGTAGACTTCTTTCAGCTGATATGATGATGATGAGTAATTACTTTTAATTATTCGCCTTAGACCCATGACAAACAATAATTTTAAATACTTTATGGTTACTTTGTATATATGTCCGAAATAAATAATTTGAATTATGAATTTGAATTAGCACTTTAAAAGATATCGACCAAATGTGGTTTGTATTTCTTATTTATAAAGCAGTACCTTATTGTTGCTCGCGTGTCTCGCACACAGTTGGAACAGTTTATTGACCAAAATTTTGTTAACATAACAAGTAACGATTTTCGAACTTCGAATAATCCGGATTGCAATCCCTATGCAGAACTTCACCAATTTCCACGCATTTAGAAGGTCATTCTCCAGATTTTTGTCGGCGTCTGAACTCCAACAAACCATATTAAACGTATAAAAAAGTTTGATTGAGTTACGGTGACCCACAGGCCAAATTTGAGAATATTTGGATAAAGTCGTCTTTACTTTACGCAACAGCGGCGCCATCTATCTGTTTATTAATGCGACAGCCCAACGAAAAGGATATTTGTCAGTTTTGGTCTGGGTATCATGGGAAAACTATCGAATGGATTAATATGCAACTTTCACTAAAACGTTCAAAGGATCTTCGGCCACGCAATAGGCTATAAAAATTATAAAGATAAGGGTGCAAAAGGGTTAAACAATGGGTTTGAAGTTTATATGGGAACCCCTTGAATCTATGACTTGAAAATTGGCAAGCATATCCCACTAAAAACATTACATGTAAAGTGATGCCAAGACTCCGTAGCTCATACAGCTTTCAGCGTGAAAAAGATATCAGATCGCAATTAGCGCCAAGCTTCCTACTCCACACGGCGTAACTCTACCACTACCAGCCACGCTCTACAAATTCTATATCTTGGCTAAAAAGTAGGTATAGCTTTGTTGGGCACATCCCGGTCGCCGCTTAGACTCTCGCGCCGAATGAATTTATGATGATATCTATACTTTTTAGCCAAGATATAGAATTTGTAGAGCAAGGCTGGTAGTGGTAGAGTTACGCCGTGTGGAGTAGGAAGCTTGGCGCTAATTGCGATCTGATATCTTTTTCACGCTGAAAGCTGTATGAGCTACGGAGTCTTGGCATCACTTTACATGTAATGTTTTTAGTGGGATCTCATTCCTTTTTGTAAGGCAATTTCTAAAGAAGTGAATGAGAAAACCCATACATTCTACCATCCCCTAATTTAAAGGGTATTATATTATTTATAACAAGGAGTCCCTACATAAATTTTCAAACCCCTATCATCAAAATTTGCGGAAGTCTCATACAAACTTTCACCCCCTAGTTTAAGGGGTTGCTGGGGTAAAACATTCAAGTTTTAAGATTTTTTCGTTGTTTGTATACTATTACTAGCTTACATACCAAATTTCAGCTTTCTAGGACTTCAGGAAGAACCTTAAGAAAATTGATGATCATCAGTGAGTCAGTGACGAAATCGGGGTATTTTAGATATCAATAAAATCTAAAATATAAGAGCTATGCAATTGAAACTTTATAGTTTTAATAAGTCAACCACTAACATCATATCCCGAAAAATTTGTTTATCTGGTATAATCCGAACCCAAGTTAAGAAGGTTCAAAAATACGACGAAATGCTTCGAGAAAAGGTAGGTAGTGCCCTTGCGCTTCGCTTGGCTCGTCTTGGCGGGGGCACTCCCGTGCCCCCAGATTCATAATACTTGACTAGAAATTAAAAAGAACCCTATTCAAACTTTCAGCAAAATATACATTAAACGTGAAAAAACACGGGATGTAAAATTGTTTATATATATTTGTAATCATGTTCTGATAAAATTTGCAGTATAGGGGTTTAAGGGGCCGAGAGACAGATCTAGCTTCGTCTTATTTTCGAGAAAATTAGTATTTTCCGTATTTTCTCGCAAAAGGCAGGCTTACTCTTCGATGACGACCAATGGTTACCCAATGGTTGGTTTGTTGATGGCTGTGAGTTGGAACACCAGCTATGAGGTTTTTTTGTTTTCTTTCTATCAGTTTATTTCGTTTTTTTTTGGTAAACGATCAGTTAGTGGTTTTTTAGTAGTAGTATTATAGCCGAAAAAAACTCAGTCCCCGGAAAAAACAAAGCCTTATTAATAACAATATCGACGGTGGTGGATTTGAATGCATTCATGCAGTCTTAGCGTTTAAAATTTATGCCGAGTTTCTCCAACATGATCCCAACATGGGCCAAACTTAATTAAAATTACAAGGAGATCCGCTTGGACCCGCCATTTTTAGTTTAGTAATTCAACCCATCATCTCATCACTAAATTCTAAATTCAATTTATGGTACTTGGACGATGGTTCTCTGGGCGGAGATGCTTCAATTGTTCTAGAGGATTTGCGGACAATCATCGATAAATTTTCGAAATTCGGCCTTTATTTGAACTTCACAAAATGCGAAATTTTCATCCCCGATCACCTTCCACTTTAATGCAGTTTTACCTAATGTCTCCGTTCATTCCAATTCATCTCTCACACTATTAGGTTCACCAATTTTCGACGAATCAATCAACCCTGTCGTTAATTGTAAATTAAACTTGTTCAAGGATACATCCGACCTACTTTTTCACATCAATCCTCATATGGCCCTTTTCATTATTCGTTTTTGCTTATTCACCCCAAAATTTATGTATTTATTGCGCAGTTGTCCCATTTGGAAATTCTCTTCCATTTTGTCATCCATTGATTCCTCCCTTCAGACAACACTGTCCAAAATAATGAACATTAATTTTGACTCCAGCACCAGAACTTGGACTCAAGCGGTTCTCCCAATAAGGCTTGGGGGGCTGGGCGTTCGAACCTCGGCTAGCGTAGCCCTACCTGCATTCCTGTCCTCTGCTTATGGCTCGCTGTCTCTCGTCAGTATCATTCTTAACCTTCCCCAGATAGTTGACGATGAGATAGCGAGTTTGAAGGGGGCCAGGGATGCATGGTGTGACTCCTGCCCTGGAACGGACATCCCGGCCGATAGACATTTTCAGCGAGCTTGGGACTCCCCTCGCCTTAAAAAGGTGCAAGCATCCCTGTCTGAAAGTAGCCCGGACGATTTTGAACGGGCCCGGCTCCTGGCGGTTTCCGCCCCCGAGTCGGGACACTGGCTCCACGCGCTTCCGTCGCGACAGTTAGGCACCGTTCTGGACCCAAGCACCTTAAGAATTGCTTGTTGCTTGAGGCTTGGGGCCAGAATATGTGTTGCACATACATGCGTCTGTGGCAAAAGCGTCGATGGATTGGGTAGGCATGGCCTCTCGTGTACAAAAAGCGCCGGCCGCTTATACCGCCACGGCTCTATAAACGATTTGGTCCGTCGTTCGCTTGCTACCGCTTCTGTGCCTGCAATACTCGAACCTACGGGTTTGGCAAGAGACGATGGCAAGCGACCTGATGGTGCCACATTAGTGCCGTGGAGGTTGGGTAGAGCCTTGGTGTGGGACGCAACGTGCGTGGATACGTTTGCTCAGTCCCACATCCAGGGGACTCGCTCTCAAGCCGGCGCTGCAGCTGACCAGGCCCAGGTGTTGAAGCGCCGCAAATACTCGTCTTTAGTTAAAGACTACGAGTTTGCGGCGCTTGCGGTAGAAACATTGGGTCCCTGGTCAGCTGACATGAAATCATTTATGAGGGCAATGACTAAGCGACTCATCGACGCTTCAGGGGACCATAGGGCTGGCGCTTACCTCTCGCAACGTATTTCATTAGCAATACAGAGAGGTAACGCCGCCAGCGTTATGGGCTCCATGCCGCAGACGGAACTGCTGGACGGGGTATTTTTGCTATGACTGGGTTAGGTTAGTTTGTAAGTTATTTTGTAATTAATTTATTGTTTCTTCATTTATTTTATTGATTATGTTGTTATATTTAAAAACTGGTATTCGAATAAAATATGTTCTGTTTGCGAAGTTACGGAAATATTGTATGGCATTATACTTAGAAACATTTACAGTTTTACATTAGTTTTCCTTTCATAATTTTAGAATCAAATAAAACTCATTTAATACGGTTTGGTATGTTATTTTTATTAGTCTAAATAAAATCAAAAACATAATATAAGCGGCATCTATCGAGCTGAAATTGGACTAAACTTAAGCTCGGTAGATGGCGCCAATCTACAACTAACATCAACGACCCAATCTACAACTAACATCAACGACCTCTATCAAAGTGAAATTGTATCAAAATCATGCTCGCTAGCTATCATTATAAACATCAAGCATTAATAATGTTTATTTTTCATTTAATTTCCGACTCATAATCATGAATATATTATTGTTAATATCCGTTGTAACAAAGATCTGAAATTGCGTTAGTTTTAAGACTTTTAACACGTTCAACGGCACGCGGCGCGTTTTACCGCTGCGAAAGTCCGACTCCATCTCGGCCAGTTTTATCGTTTCGTTTGCGTAGAGACGGGATAAAGCTATCTTTTATTTTAATCCAGGCTATACACTATCTTCGTGTAAAGTTTGGACCTCAATCGCGCAAAAACGGATTAAAATGAATTTTGGTAACATAGTGTTTATTCCGGGAATCATCGTCTAAGGGGGCGAAATAGAGTTATATAAAAGAGTTCCACGCGGACGAAGTCGCGGGCAGAAGCTAGTAGTAATAATATAGCAGTTAGCAAAATTAATAAAAAAAAATATTTTCTCTATTCTATTCATTCGATGTTCTCACTGCAGCGTTGCATTCTAGGTGTGATAAATAAAAGCATTGCACTAGCACGGCTTACGAGTTTCGCTAGCGGGTGGCGGGGTGCGATGGGCGGAGCAAGCGTGGGAATTATTTTCGGGTGCCTCGTCTTAAAATTAAAAACATGATATCCGCGCTTCCGAGCACGCACTTCCATCTCGCTCACGCTTATGCTCAGTGAGAGGGAGAGAAGACCATGACCCTACGGCGCCTTAACGAACAAGCGTCACATTCAAGAATATTAGAAAATTACATTCATCCTCCTAGCGTTTTTGACACCTAATCCCAAAATTTGGCATAGGCACTAGTTTTACGAAAGCGACTGCCATCTGGGTAACCAACCCTAAGGGAAAACTAGACCTTATTGGGATTAGACCGGTTTCCTCATGTTTTCCTTAACCGAAAACCTAACGGTAAATATTCCGTACACAAATTTAGAAAATCTCTCTGGTACGACCCGGGATTCGAACCCACCACCGCCGCTTGACAGCCGCATCGCATGCCTGAATGACTAGGCTACCTTATCATCATTTTTTTTAAATAAAGGAAAAATTGATTTTTTTTATTTTTTATTTGGGAGCATTACATTTTTCCTTTATTTAAAAAAAAAGTTTAATTTCGTTAGCAGCGTAACTGCTTAGTACAAAATTAATTTAGTATGGGGTGGCGCATCGTTACTGACGATTTCTCAATATAATTTGAGACGTTGGTGCCGTTAAGAAGCCTAAGTCTTCTGGTAGATGTCGCTACACGCCTCCCTAAGGCGTTGTAGGAAGGAACTGATTGAAGAATTTGGTGCCCGAACCGGATTGTTCCGATAGCTCAGTTGGTTAGTAGCGACGGGCCATGAATGCCTGTGGTCGCCGGTTCGAATCCGGCTCGGAGCATTACATTTACCTTTATTTAAAAAAATGTATAATTTCGTTAGCAGCGTAACTGCTTAATACAAAATTAATTTACCTTATAATCAGATTAGAAAATTGCATTACATTTTCAAAACTAAGGCCTGTATAAATAAACTGCATTTGACGTTGATACCGACTGCCCGGCTATCATGGGACGGCCGCGACTTACTCTCGATTTTTCTCGCACTATACCTCTTGAATAAGAGAGAGACAGATAGTGCGAGAACAATCGAGAGAGCTCGCGCGCCGTCGCGTGATACTAGTGATGAAATCGATTGTACGCATTTGTGAATGCTTGATACTCGTAGTAGTATCAGATTTAAGTCTCAGCCGTCGTTATAATATAATTTATAATCATACCTCAGCACTTATCAGCAGATGTGACGGGATCGACGCTAGCGCATTTATCGACTACCAAGTTTTTATCCGCAGACTAGACGCGACGTCCCTCAATGTGACGTCATCCTAGTATTTATACTCCTGGCCGAGTCATACATAACTATTTCACGTCTCAGATATTTTCTCAAGTCGGAGGTGATTATGTCAGCAGCGTCAATGAAACCGAGTGTGGCAAAAGAAAGATGACATCTCTCAGAAACGAAATGCCTATAAAGTATCGTCTGATCATCTCTGAATCGATCGATGAAAGTGGGTGGCCATTAATTATTAGTTCAGTAACTTTGAATAGAAGATCTAGATAGAGCTACGTAATTTAATTCCATTCGGCTGTATTCTATATAGTTGCTAATTTTCGGGCCCACATAGCTGCTTTCACATCTCCTAGCAGCCTGGTCGTGAAGATAAACAGTATCCTATAATCCTCCTGATCCGGATCCTATATCCTATACCTTAAAGGCCTCCACACATCGAACGCGGTACGAAAGCGGGCCCGCGCACGCGCCGTGAGTTTGAAGTGTAGTTTCGAGCAACTTCAATGTATGGGCAGCTGCTCGTCGCCCCGCTGCCAGCTGGCGGCGTCCAGAGTCCAGACCGCGACTTTACAACTCGCGCGGGCCCGCGTACGACCCGCGTTCGGTCCGCAACGCAACCGGTTTGTGGAAGGGTTTAGCCTAGTGACGGCAAATATTGTTGTAGTGTGCATGTTAGGACAACTGAACTGTCATGTTTCCATACAAAATTAGATCTACTTGACGCGCGTACAATGCGATCGACCTGCTGATTAAAGTTTATGTCAATACGAACTTTGTATTCAAGCAGTAACCTTTATCAATCGTAGTGATAAAGAGGTTACCGATTACTGTTCTTACCGGGATTTGAACCCGAGTACTGGGTTCAAATAATTGTGTGATGAGCGTGAATATTTGTTTATGAAGACTCCTAGGACGTTTTCCAGTATTTACGTATTTATATGTATTAAATATATCGTCGTCTTGTACCACCCTTCCACAAGCCTTATTGACCTTACTTTGGGGCTAGATTTGTCTGAAACATTCGATTTGTGTAAAATGGTTCTCTGATATTTATTATATTTACTGCTAATCTGTATTTGTGACAATACGTGGGGTGGTCTAACCGTTTAATTATCATAATAATTTTAAAAATGACTCACGAAAGTTTTAATTTAATGATGAGTTTACGTCATAATTTTATGACGGTACACCCAAAGGAATGTGTGTAAATGTAAAGGAGTAGGTAAATTGGACGGCATAATGTCTTAAAACAATAATTCGTAGGCACTTCTATTGTATAGCATCCCACCAAAAACATAAATGTAAAAAAGGAGAGCCAAGTTCAATACAAAAATTATGCTTGGCTGTGGGCTTCGCCGCAAAATAACATTATGAACAAGTATTAAACTCTATTTCTTCGCTTTATTGGATACCTATAACAATTGCTGTTATTTAAAAATGTTAGATCTTAAAGAAGGTTAGATTTGACCTACATATATTGGGATAGTTTCAAATATCTGCTTGTAGCGGTTCCAACGCTACAATTATTATTTTTTTGTATACCCATGGGACCCTCCCCTATTTTTTAACTTTTTTTATTTTTAGATTTTTTCCTACGCTTATACACAATTACCGAGCTGGATACCAAATTTCATCCTTCTAGGTTATCTGGTAGTAGGTTAGATTTAGGTACTATATGTCAGCCAGTCAGTCAGAAAGTCAGTCAGTCAGTCAGTGCTAAAATTACGACTTTTTGACCTTCATATCTGTATAACCGTTTGAGCTAGCTTTATGAAATTTGGGCTTCTAGATGTCCTTATGGATATAATTAAACACACGTAGTTTTATGTGTTTACGTTCAAGCGGTTTTAAGTTATAGAAGGGTCAAAAGTGGCACCAAGTGGTTCGTGTAATATTACACTCGGCGCTGGCTAACCAGTTCCTTTACTTAAACTTGGCTTGACACGCTACCGCGTGTCTAGGTGTTTTAGGTGATAAGGTATAAAGTTAGAAATCGGAAATTCAGATCGATATGGGTCAAAATCAGAGAGGTGAGCATTATGCTTCTGACAAAGTTTTTCTGAATAAAATAACATGATATTACTAAAATATTTATTTTAAAATAAAGGTTCTGTACATAATTACACGGCACTTAGCTTATTTATCTTTCTATACTAATGATTTATTTGATTTTCAAAATAAAAAAGGTCTAAATAGTCATTCCGGGAATGCGTCCTTATACCATGTATCATAGTTCAAACAAGTCAAAAATGTTTATATTTAAGTCTTAAAATTGACTTATTTTAATATTAGCTTTGAAAATCATCAAATTAAGAATATACGTATAAAATACATTAATAGCAGGTTAATTTCTTCATATTTTGACTATTCAAATGCTGTCTGACGTTTATTAAATCATTCCGTGAACGCGGTGGATATCGATTGATGTAAATAAAAGAACACACGCTAGGTGGCGTTAGCAAGCAACAGCGTGAAGTTCACTAGTCAAAGCAAAAGGCGTGTTTATTGTTTACGGAAAAAAAAATTGATTTAGTTGGTAAGTACCTTTTAAATTCATATGTGTGAAGCGTACTTTAATTCCCTGTCACTACGGGAACGCATTTTGATGGATAGTTTTTCGAAAATTTGCATATATTTTGCAAAATTCTTATAAATATTAGAGCTCACTTGTTCATAACCCCTAAAACAAATATCTTACACGGCGGCGTCAAGCGCGACATGAAAATATTTATCAAATTGTCATTTCGGGAACGGTAATTTCGGGAACGTTCTCGTATATGACGGACGTTCCCGAAATTATGCGGGCGTTCCCGAGATGACAATAAAGTGAACAAAAATAAATGTTTTCAATATAACAAATATACAAAATAACAACATTATCCGATTTAGGAACAGGTTAATTACAATTTCTTGAAGGTGATTCTTAAATGCGTTAGTTATATAATTATTAAAAAAAACTTTAAAAGTGTTCCCGAAATGACTTGTGCCTGGCATTATTCTTATTAACTGGTAGAATTTCTAAAATATATTTTTGTGCGTGCCTCTTCACAGGAACGGTTCATTACAAATGACACAACAGACTCCACTTGTTGGTTTTCTTAAAAGAAAAACTTTATTTCTCAGATATTTGAAAACCTAAAATGCTCATCTCTTTGATTTTGACCCGTATACATCCCGCCGCATTATTAATTACTATTATTAGATCTCAGTAATCAGTCTCATACTGTAGTTATTAGATACATTCCGTTGTAGATATATGGCTGTAAAGCGTTCGTACAAACTAACTTTAAAAAAATAAACGTGTACGATGTGTATTAAGTTAGCAAACAGGAAAAATATAGGAAGTATCGGAAGGTAGCCGACAGAAAAAGCGATAATATGCTAGTAATGGCGGTAATAAAGGCTTCTGTCAATGGCTGGTAATTGGTCTGGCTATCTCACTCCGGCTATGATTGTATGTTTACTTCAGTTTTGACTCGTCACGACTTCTATGTAGGTACAATGGACATATTATTTCATTGATTGCGATGCGATTATGTTTCCTTTGTTCATTTCATTGCATTTTTCTTTCTCATTAATTTGCTGAGGCTCGAGATATTTTTAGAACTGTATGTATTAAATAGTTATTTGTTATACAACGGTGCAAAGTTGTATTTTACCCGCGAGTGTGGAATTGAAACACGAGAAGTAAAAAATACTTTTGTACCCGTGTGTAACACAAAAATTTTCACCTCACTGTAACGAGGAAAGTGCAAAATGCAAAACAACTTTAATAATATTTTTTGAACAGAAATAATGACGTTAAGTAATATCCAAAGATCGTTATCAACGTGCTGTATTGGTGGCAAAGGGCAACAAATACATTTGAATATTCACTTTTGTTCTTAACCATAAAATAATACTTACCTTCTTAGGGTTACACCTCTAGATATAACTCTACGGTACAAAACCTTTTCGGCCCTTATATATTTTTAAAACAATGTACATCAAATGACATAAAATGTCATAAAAATACAACTATAGTTGAAAATCTAATTACATTACGCGAAGTGTTTATTTTACCTAATCTAAATAATCCAATGCACATCGTATCTAGAGTGGATGGATTTTTTCCAATCGTCGTGAACGACTGACAGCCAAATCTGTTGAACAAATTTTAGTAATTTATTCACTATAATTTGGATAAGTTGTTATAAATATGTACCTATATAAATCTCATAATTTATGAAATATATAACTAATTTTTAAAATACTTGCGTAATTTGTTTTTTTTTTTGTCAACCATACTTTGCCACCAATACAGCACGTTGATAACGATCTTTAGAATATCAAGTAGAATTTTGGTCAAGTGCGAGTCGGATTTTAGTTTTTCCCATATATTTTGAGACCCACCGCCTGATGAAGGCAACAAGCAATTTGCGTGGTTTTCTCATGTTGAAATGTATAACACGGTAAGTTACAGAAATAATCAAAAACATAATAAAAAGTTGTGAGACTTGATAGAATAAAAAAAAACCGGCTAAGTGCGAGTCGAACTCGCGCACGGAGGGTTCCTTACCATTATCTATAAAAACGGCAAAAAAAACACGTTTGTTCTATGGGAGCCCCCCTTAAATATTTATTTTATTCTGTTTTTTAGTATTTGTTATTAATGTTATTATAGCTGCAACAGAAATACATAATCTGTGAAATGTTTGTATTATGAGCGTTTTACCTTTTTGTTATCTGTCAAAAGCTACTTAAAAACGATCCAAGGTCAAATTACTTTCTCCCTAGTGGATAAAATGCGTTTTTGCCTACTGGTTTTAAAGGATAAAAGACGGCTTTCCGAGGCAGTGAGGAGAAAATATAATATTTTCACAATTCGGTAAATAAATATAATTTGCCAGTGACATAGGTTTGCGGAAAACTATTGCCTGTGTAGCATGTAGAACAAAATGTTGGAATGAACTTACAAAATTGAGAAATTATAGTAACTTAAAAAAGAAAATTAAAGTATTTTGCTTCAGACATTTGGGCGTTTGGTTAGGTCTTAAGGCAAAAATACTTCCAGGTAGGGCACCCTATACTTATACGGCGAAACATTCATAAAACATATATTCACTTTGCTTAACATCGAATAAACTAAAAGAGTCATCAACGTGACGCGCGAATAGAAAAATCCTTCCATTCAAATTATCTAGTCCGAGAAAGAAGACAGGAGTCCCTGAGAACCCTGAGGTGGGTGCTAGACCCTCTGTTACCAATACTCAAGGATAATATGAGATCAGGATCACTCAATCAATACCCTATGTCAATACCCACATTTGCGTGCATCGAGTTCGCTAGATAAGGATATACTTCAAAGCTAACTTTCGGGAACGGGGAGGGGATTATTTTTTCGTCTGTTCTAGTTTATGAGTCTAGTGTTGGGTAGGACATGAAATTGAAATTAAAATGAATTTGTATGAGCACCTCTCATTTCTAAGAATCAGGTGGTATAATGTTCTACTTCAAATGAGGTGAGGTACCATCTAATAATTAACATCTATCAAAAGTAAAAACAAGGTTTTTTTCAAGTGTAGTGTATACTAGACCACCAATTACTTTCATGTTCAATATTCTTACTTACCTTCCTCCACTACATACAATATTGTATTGTAGATGGGGGAAAGTTAGGCGTGAGTGGCGAGTCTGGAGCTCGAGGGACGAGGCTTTGAGGTTTGAAGGATAAATGAAACGCGAGGTGATGACCGAGCGAGTGAGGAACGAGGCGGTGCCACAATTTAATGAAATGAGTACGACAAATGAGGCGCCTCACGAGTGAGTAACCCAACACTATTTATGACCCATAATGATTGTTCCAGGTTTCGATATGAGTGCGAAGGGCGGTCAGCGGGCTCGATCCCCGGCGTCCGCAGCACGCCGGAGCGGAAGACGTACCCCACCATCGAGGTGGTCGGCTACACGGGCCGGTTCGTCGTGCTCGTGTCCTGCGTCACCAAGGACAAACCTTATAGGTATGGCTTTAACTAAGAGTGCTCGCCTAACGCTCGAACTTTGAGCGTTTAACTGTATTTGTTGTAATAATTATGAAAATATGATTCAGTCTGATGCTGTTGTTGATCAGGAACGAAATCCAGGGTCGTTACATGTTGACACGAGGTTGACACTTTTAGGTGAATGATGAATTGATGAGACGCACAATGGCTAGCGGGAGCTTTCCTATTATTATGAATTTATGAGGTTAAAGTCTAATTTCGACAAATCTACTCGCCCTCGTGAAATGCTAGAAGTATTATAATATTTTTACTCACCGCCAGAAAGAGAGTCCTACAGAAGTAGTGTTATTATGCATGTTGTCAAAAGTAAATTGCTATAGAGTTGTGCCACCACGATTTTAAAAAAGCGCGCTCCGTTCTCGTTCAATTCGGTCTTTTAGAACCTCCAGCTCAGTGATATTTGTCTCGTTCAAATTACGCTCCGCACTGCTTCTTGTCCATGAACAAAGTTCTTGATCTCGTTCCGTTCACCTTTAGCGGAACTCAGAATCCTCGGGAGCCTATTGAACTAAAGGATTAAAAGACCAATTAAGATCGTGTAAAAAGATGTTCCTTTCCATTCGCGGCGGGAGTTCATCCCTACTATATCCATGCTAATATTATAAATGCGAAAGTAATATTAAATAAGGGACATAGGATAGTTATTATCCCGAAAATCCTCTCGTAAGGTGGTGAGATAGAGGGCGAAAGCTTGCATGGAGCTACGATATAAAGGGCTTCCTAAACGGGGTTAACGAAGTCGCGGGCAAAAGCTAGTTTTTAATAATTCCTAGTGAGAGTGACTTTAGCCTTTACTTTACTGCGGTCCTCAGGCCGCACCCCCACAACCTGGTGGGCCGCGAGCCGATGTGCAACCGCGGCGTGTGCACCGTGGAGCAGGGCGGCGACTCCTCGATCGTGCCGTTCAGCAACCTGGGCATACAGTGCGTCAAGCGGAAGGACATCAACGAGGCGCTTCGCGTCCGGGAGGAAATCAAGGTCGACCCTTTCAAGAGTGAGTACCTTTATTATTATTATTACTTGTATGTTTTTTCCATATCTCAGGACCCGGTCCCGGACTTTTGGAAGGCATGCGTGGGGCCGAAGCCAACAGCGCAGAGACCCTTTAAAACAAATATAATATAAAGCGATGGATACACATGGCGGATACCATCTCCGAGTGCACAACATGATACACCCGATGATGGTCCCCGCCAAATGCAAAGACTACTGCAGTGCAGTGTTATTATTATTATTAAATCATTTATTCAGGTAAGAAACAATCACATCGGTTGTACAATAATTGCGCCAAACTGTAGTAAGCACTTTATCAACCAGGATATTTCACATAATCTTCCATCTTCTGAGCGCTCGCTCCATCGGAGGTTTCTGAATACGGTATTTGACTGATAGTGAAATCAGCATCTTTTCATGAAACTTTAAAAACACTAGCATGGAGTATGTAGGAAATATATAATTGCGACTTGCGACGTCACAATTTTCTTTAGTCAAACAGCGTCAATTTTTAATCTTCATTTATTAATTTTTATCGTAGCTAAATTAGTTTCAAGATATTTCAGAGTATGTCTGTTAGTTTTGTTACTTAAAAATAAAAAAATACTTTTTTCAAATAAAACCATTAATCTCGATGAAAGTACAAATTAAATACCTACCAGGTCAAAAGCAATCCCAATGAGTATTTAAAGGAAGCACGAAGAACTACTTAAACCTTATTTAGCAAGAAGACACTAACATAGTTATTTTTTATGATCGTTTACAAAGACAATAAATTAAAAAAGAGCTGCGAGCTACGAAAAGTGTTTCGAACTTTAGGTGTAAGTAGTAGTAAAAAAAATCTGCTATGCTCTATGACTAACTTCGTGATTGTAATTGTTGAGGAAACTATTCGTGTACATTTAATGGGCTGGAGAAAACCTTCGTTCGAGTATGGCACACTGTTCAGTTTGTTTTCGCATAAATACCATTGCATTGAATTGGCGATAAATAGTTGAGTCGGAAAACTGATTCCTGGCCCCGTATCATGGTCGGCCTTATCACGTGATAAGTGACAACATAGAGCGTCTGTCACTGGCTGACACAGTTCGATAGAACGAGACTGACGCTCTATCTTGTCACTTATCGCGGGATAAGGCCGACCATGATACGGGGCCTGATTGCGTCTCCAGAATCGCCCTGTATTCACTTTAGTAATCAATCAGTTTTGCATTATAGATACGCCATACAGGGCTATACTTATTTAAATTAAATTAGCCTTGAAAAAGCTTTATAGTTGTAACTTCACGAGTTTCCCTGTTAACGCTAGCTGTAAAAAATAAATAACAATCTAGCCGCAACCCGGGCATTCCGACGGTATAGCGATGTAAAGTTCACTGATCTAACTGGCCGCGATCAGTGGCATTAGTTTGCTTAAATGATTAGTAAGATCAAAAGGACTGACACTTTTGTGAAGGTGTGACATTCTCCGCTCATCCTAACCGTCTATTATGGTCGTCGATGTCTGGTATGTACACGGTAGGAACCACAAAACTATAAATAAAATGTGTTTTGTCCCTTTCTTACGAACAAACACATCATAGTGAAGATAATTTAAACGGCATTTTAGCTAAAATAGGTTTGATGAACGTTTATGAATAAAGCCGGCAATGTTTTATTAGTACTGCTTATGCCCCATTTACATACGTGCAAGATTCATGCAAGTTTAATTACATTGCGGGTTACCGAGGTATAATGACTAGTCGACCTATCAAATCCCGCAATGTAGTTTTTGTAGGCGAGTCTTGCACGGGTTAAATGGGGCTGTACAAAGGTCTAAGTTTTTCTTAGATATACCTATCTGCCTGCCATCTTCATTAGCCACTTCCAAATCGCTATAGTAAATCTGCAATAAATCAACAAAGCTCCACGAGATTAGATTCACTGCCAGTGGCGATCGCGTTATTCTATCAATGTCCATGACGTGAACAAACGCGTCTATAACTGCTTTATGACCCATTTTACTGTCCCACTTGGCTCATGCATGCACTGTAATATCATGTTTGTACAGTCCTGCAATGCACGGTTTACCAGATATGTGTATTATGAGAAAAAAAAACACTTGGCAATGCGAATAGTACAAGCACGAAAACTGAAAACAATTATCATCATATCATCATCATTATCTATTCGATTATGTTCTCTCCGATTTTATACGTATATCCTTCATGTTTTTATTGGAGCAATCGATGAGCTACTAAGAGCATGACTAATCGTAGATAACATAGGTACCTATATTTTTTTTAGGCATACGCCGTACTATTTCTATGCAAGAATCAAAAGAGAGTGCATTCAATTACTATTTCCTATGGGCGGCTCCTTATTAAAAAAAAATATAATGTACAGATACTCCTTTGCCATTAAGTCCCAAGGGGGTTAGAAAAATCGATTAAGCATCGTTTAAAAAGGCATTTAATCCATAACCGATGTAAACCGCAGGTCATAGTTGAAAATAACATGGTTGTACGCAGCGCGTCACGGCCGGGAATAGAGGGACGGAAATACTTCTTTTGTAGCTCCAGCCGGCCCGAATGCCATTACCGGAGTAACTATAATACCGTACTTGAAAAAAAAACGGGCCACCAGGGATTGCGGTCAATAAACTACCCATTTCAGTACTTATAGAAAGGGTACAACATTATTCTCTATTATTTTATTCATATTTATGGTCGTAATTTCATTTCAGTATTAATAATGCATAAGCTCAGAAAATACATACACATTTGTAAGGGTCTAATTAGGCCTAGAAAGTGCTGCTGAAAAAAAAAGACCCATACGAGCTCTCTAAACTGTATTTGTATGTGACCTTATAAATAAATTGATTACATTGATAACGTACAGGAGTAGAAAAACGTACTAAATCATTTTCCAAATTCATGTTAGCTCTGTTCGGTATAGAGGTTAGATACGATTTTCTGATTGTTCATTTAAAAAAATGGATTGTGTTCCAATAGCAATATATCATTTTTATTGGTCGTTAATCTATTTCAAACAGTAACGATGATATAAACCCGATGCTTAACCAATAAAACGGTTTCCGATTTATTTTAAACTAGCTAAAATTAATGCGACCGAATGGTAGATAGTGCTTCAGGATTATTTATTAAAAGGATCGGGTGTTTGAATGTTAATAATAAAATATAAAATAAATATAAAATAATGACAATAATACTAGCGGGCACATTTTCCGTGATGCAGTTTTAATTTTATATTTAGTCGGCCTCGTGACTCCTATATAGCAGGCTACCTGGGGACCGATTTTTGACTTTCGAGCGCTCGACTCTTTCACTCGAAAACTGCCAAAAATTATGAAATGCTATTTTGAAATAGCGATAGAAAATTGAAAAACGAGTGGTATTGACCACTCTTAATTAATTATATTGGTAGAAAGTAAGTGCCTGCCATTTTGACACTACAAACGTAAATATTTACTTTTATTTGATTTTCGAGCGCTCGAAAGTCAAAAATCGGTCCCCTGGACGAAGCCCGCGGACGTCATCCCGCCGCGTTGACATAAGTCTGTCCCCTGGGACCCAAATCAAAGGGCTGGCTGGCACGTTGCTGCTGATAGTAATTTCGAGCAAGGCGGCGCGTGTTGACGACGTATTTTCGGACTCCTGGTTTTTACTTTTTTATCAGTATGAAGTTTATGTATTGCTTAGCAATCCTACAAAAAAATACGTCTAGAACCAAAAATACGTTGTGCGACATACATATAATTGTTATAATAATATATTAATGTTGATTGTTCTAGATTTACTGTTTAAATATTGTATTAATATACTTATAATACAAAGTGTGTAAATGAATGCAGTACTTTAATTCTTCTCCATCATGCACAATAAAACCCTACTTACATAATGCGAATACACCATACTCGCACACTGTTATTTACTTTTTCAGAGTAAGTAGTACCCAATAACTAAAATACTTTTTCTCAAACATGCAACCTACGAGCAGAGCGCCCACCTACCGGGTTCCTGGCGCTAAAAGTATTAAATAAGCACCTCTCTATTCCAGCGGGCTTCAGCCACAAGAACCAGCCGCAAAACATCGATCTGAATGCCGTCCGGCTGTGCTTCCAAGTGTACATCCCCGGCGGCAACACCAGCAAGATCAAGCAGGCGCTGGCGCCGGTGGTGTCCGACATCATCTACGACAAGAAGGCCATGTGCGAGCTACAGATCAACCGGCTCAGCACCTGCTCGGCCAGCGTACGCGGCGGCACTGAGCTCATACTGCTCTGTGAGAAGGTAACTTTACACAACAACATATGTACGCACAATGAGCTACTAGTGGCCGCCACAAATTGCGGACGAGTTGCTTCATACAGTTTGTATAGCATCGGCGCACACCGAGTGTTTTGTGGCCGCGTCCGAGCCACCTGCTGCGGGAGTGGCGTTTATTAATTTCAGCCGTGTTTGTATTAAGTATTTAATTTATACAAGATTTATAGGAGAATTTACATTTAAAAAATCGTAGCTAAAATAATAACCATTCTATTCAGTTCAGACACACTGGGCGATTACCGACGTGACGGCGATCTCGGTAGATCAATTCGCCTAAATTGTACTGAAATCACCATTACTCCATCAATGTGGCCCCCGGTTTTAGGCCGTTAAGTTTAAAAACACAACCATGCTAACAAATTACCAATGCAACTATGGCAACTATGGTCAGGTGGGGCTAGAGGAACACTAGGAAAAGAAAAAAAAATAAGGGATCGTGAACATAATAATACTGTTTCTATCTGTATGATAGCATAAACCTCTATACATTTTACTCCACCTCAACGATGTTCGTGCCTTTTAATATTTGCGTGAATGATTAATTGAATGGTATCAATCTGCACAACTAACTTTGTATTGGCCGGCTCTAGCAAGCTTTGTGAAACAGGCTAAAACCTATCTGAGTTATATTATCTACAGTATTTCACTTAAGTAGAATAAGCGATGTGAATTGGCCCGCACTTGTTACACTGATAAATCATCCATTTCTTGCCTACGGTAGCTATAATGACAACCGCCCAGCGTTTTCTTGGCCGACCAAGTAGTCCTTTACCACAAGGTCCATCTCTTGTCTTTGAAACGTGCTACATGTCCATATATATCACGCTCTGCACAACATCATCAAACCATAATTTAAAACTAAAACAAGCCATCACCATTTTTTTGAGCATTCTGATCATTTGTTTCTCAACTCATTCACTGTCAGCCAGCATTGCCCTTTGTAGCAAATGCTGTTTATGAATAGTGAAACCGAGCTCACTTTTTATAAGCAGCATTTGCTACAGTGTGGCCGGTAGTGAATTATTTACGGAAGCATGACGCCCAATAGAAAGGAATTTGTGTTTATCAGCTGTGAACATATGCTGAGTCACAAGTGAGAAAATCTTTTCAATCTGTCTAAAAGGCAATCTTGAATATAGCATAAGTAATTTTGCTACTGAGAAATGGGGCGGCGTCAAACATATCCGTATGAAAACTAAAACTGGCTTGGCTCACATGTCTTAAAATAGGTGATCCGTTAGAAATGAGTTGCTTGCTATTGATCTCTGGCCGCTGCTATAGTTTGACTGATTTAAATTGATCATACCAATAATCAACAACAATAACAAAAGTAAACCATATACATTGTAGTGTATTAATATAACATATATTTTAATAAATGCAATTTATTGGGTATTTCATTAAAATACTGTATCAACTAAAAACGTTTTCACACCTGCTAATAAGAAAAGAGTTATGGTTGTTCTCATGTCCTTAAATGAGGGATCAAAGGACAATGGGCAAATTTGTATGGGCACTGTCCCCCTCCCCCCCCCCCACCAACAGAAATGAAACATGTCTCATTTAATAGATCTTGGCAAACTGATGATTTTTTAGTATGACGAGAATCGCCCTATGTATGGGGTTTTCTTGGAAAACCGTGTTTTGTTTTTACATATTTTTTGCTCATCTCATTGAAAGTTACAAAGAGAAGGTTGAGGGGTTGGTTTCACCCCATAAATATGGCGATCCTCATCATAGTAAATAATCATCAGGTTTCTAAGATCTATTAAATGAGACATGTTTCATTTCTGTTGGTGGGGGGGGGACATTTCTGCCCATGGTCCTTTGTATTATTTTTCCCTGATATTTTCTTCATAGAAGGTGTGAAAAGCAGTATGTGCCACTTGAATACCTCTTTAATACGCTCAAGTTTCTACTTTAGAATCCTTCGTCGTTACGTGGAATCTTTCGCTCAGGGTAAACGTTCTTAGCTGCGTATGTCTCTAGCGGTCAACACAACGAATCTTCAAATCAATAAAGGATCGGCTGCGCTCTTGCGATTCTTCTTGTCCATAGGCGACGGTGTCTGTATACTATAAGGCAGGCCGTATGATTGTTTGCCAAAAAAAACTTGGGATCTACTATTATTGCGATGTGCTCAATAAATATAAATGTGCAGGTGACCCGCGACGACACAGATGTGGTGTTCAGCCAAACGTTCGACGACGGCTCCGTGTGGGAGGCGTCCGCCAACATCGTGCTCGTGCACAAACAGGTCGCCATCGCCTTCCAGGCGCCTCCCTACCGCGACCCCACCTGCATGGAAAACGTTAAGGTAACTTGCCCTATGGATGACGCGTCCTGTAATCAATGTCATACTTTTGCTGCGCTTTATTAAAGCAATTCGTATTCAATTGGCAAAAAGTAGAGCTGATTATTTATACTAAACGGGACTTAATCGCGTATAATTAACTTATTTTATTTACCTCACCGAGTAAACCCGTGACCATGAATGTTGCAACACATCCGAAACGTCGGGAGACCTCAGTGAGGTAAATAAAATAAGTTAATTATACGCGATTAAGTCCCGTTTAGTATAATTAATGTGTGAGAATCGTGAAAGTTTAAATCAATATAAGTACAGCTGATATCACTCATATCTCATACCTATCAGAAGCGAATTGTTATCGATGTCATACTTTTGCTGCTCATACGTAACTATATTTTAGCAATTCGTATTTAAATGGCAAAAAGTAGAGATGAGACCACTAATACCAGCAGCGATGTGATGACGAGCAAGCTTCCTAAACCGACTTCTGTTCCTCAGGTTAAGATCTGCTTGAAGCGGGTGTCTGACGGCGCCCGCAGCGCGCCGATAGACTTCGATTACACGCCCGACTACACAGGTACCGCGCGCAAGTCACTCCCCGACCGCGCAGTTCTATCCCTGTTGCTCGCCGACCGCACCGACTCCAACAACAACGACGACAAACAGGCCGTCAGCTCCTCAAGCGACAGCGTCAGCGCCAGCGACTCCGGGGAGAGCGGCGAGGCCAACATCGCTGACCTAAACGGAACCGCCTCTGATCCCCCCGTCGACAACGAAAAGGGCCTAGACGAACTCCTAGACCAAGTCGCGGAGCTCGACGAGATCTATACCGAAAACCGCACCCGTTTACAGAACGTCCACAACGCGGACAGCGAGGATGCCGACGACTTTAACGACGCCGGCACTTACACTAGCCTCCAGCTCGCGTTTAGGAACCCCGTTTTGATTTCCGAACCAGAGCAGTACGAGGACGTTCAAGTGCAAACGTACCGCGGTCCCATTATAGAGTTCGCGCCCCTCAAGCGGGAGACGGACGACGAACGCGCTCCCCCCTTGCCCCCCAAACGCGTCCGAAAAACTCCGTCGGTCGAGGGCTTCAAAACTTCCCAGACTTCTGTGAACAGCTTCCTTAAGCCAGGTCGGCAGTTGCCCATATCGCGTAACTTAGATACTAGCCGGACGGAACTCTCCGTGGCTAGAAGCGAGCCGGTTTTGCCACCTGCGTCTAAGAAGCGTTCGTTCCTTTCTCGCTTGTTTAGGCGAAGGGAAAAGTCGCCCGCGCCCAGTATCAAGTCTGAAGGGAAAGCGTCCAAAAAGAGTAAACCAGTAGGGCGTTCCGTCAGCAGCGTGTCCGGTCTGCGACCGGCCAAGTTCAAGTCGTCTGTGTCTCACACGTCTCTGAAAGATAACGCTTCCGGGACAGGGCTCAGCTACGCCGATAGCATCACCCATATTTCGCTGCACGGGGATGAAAATGAGAAGACTACTTCTCAGACTCGTCTATCCCGACCCGCCAGCTTAGCGCCTCTGCCACCGACGGATGGTGACACCATCCTTGTGGCCGAGAGCGTGATAGCCCTAGACGCTAACCAGTTTAGAAAGCTACAAGACGACTTGGATTTAACCGACGCCGAGCACTACGCTTTGTATATGGCGGTCGCTCCGCATGCTACTGTGTCGGAATTCGACGAGACTAGTTGCTACTATTCCCCGGTGGATGGCAGCAAATTTCAAAATTAATCAATTGTAGTAGATCTAAAACGCTGAGGGTGGGTTGCACCATACCGTCTGATTCGTAAGCGGTGGTCGTTAAAATCTGAATGTATGGAACGTTTGACAAGTGTCTATGGGATGTCAGCTGCCGGCGCCATATTTAACGTTGATTCGTCTGTAATCGTAAGTGGTGCAACTCGCCCTGAGACTTCTTTCTGATAACTTGCGCCGGATGCTTAACTAAGACTAGTCCGCCCTATACCTAGCCAATTTTTTCTAGTATTTTTATCTTAGATTAGTAATTTAATATTTGATCACAAGGGTCCTTATTTGGACCACAACGTTAAATGAACAATAACGTTATTATTTACACGACGCTGTTTAGTCCTGTAACGAAGTTGCTTTAATTGAAAGCAGCTACTATAACTAACTGAATATTTAGAATATTGTTAAAATGAAGCCGAATGTAAGCTGGCGGTTGGCTTAACGTCTGCAAGATGACTGTAGCAATATCTGAAGATCGGATCGTTTTTATGAAAGCTGCACACGGCTAGTCTGCAGTGTTCATAATTATATGACTTGTAATGTGTGTTAATAATATTTTCCTTGCTATGTTCTAGATTCGGATTATATAAAAAATAAAAAGCGGAAGACGGCGCAGAGTATAGATTCTTTCTTAGCCTCGTACAAGCAAGACAGTAAGTTTTGTATGTATTTACATTATTTATTCAAGGTGCTGGGTTACACGAGGAACAACTTTATGTTTGGTATCTCTTTAGTTATAGATTACGTCACAACGCGCAATGAATCAGATAATATAATTATCAGAAAGTGATATGATACTCTTGAAGGGATGCCAATTGCTGAGATGTTTCCTTTCGTGAATGAACGCGCGATTACTGGCTGTTTACGAGTAGAAATCTTTATTTTTCATGGCTATACTTATAAAACTACTTTGGATATAAGTTTCCTAAAAAGTCATCACTGAAGCCAGTAGTTGCCGTACAGTCGAGTTTGAAAATAAATGCACGGTCAATTTAACCAAAAATATGTGAACACAATATGTTTTAAAACCTTTGGGAACGTACAAATATTTATGAGCTCGACTTTACCTAATTAAAATTAAATGGCATGTGGTAACCTTAAGAAATTAATTTAATTTATACATTTTTCTTTCCGCGTTAAAAGGCAACGCGGCAAGAAATATTGCTAGCTGTAAGTACTTTAAGCAAAATTTGGTTGAGCAAATCTCAATGGATAATTTGATTACCACTTACGCTTAAGGCTAATCATTGTATGTACATTTTCAGCAGATACTCACGATTGAATGTTCATTCAACACTTATTGTAAACTATAATAGACTAGAGACCGGCCGAGAGTGCTTATCTTCGGACTGTTACTAGTGTGTACAGTACACAATACTCACGATTGAATGTTCATTCAACACTTATTGTAAACTATAATAGACTAGAGACCGGCCGAGAGTGCTTATCTTCGGACTGTTACTAGTGTGTACAGTACACAATACTCACGATTGAATGTTCATTCAACACTTATTGTAAACTATAATAGACTAGAGACCGGCCGAGAGTGCTTATCTTCGGACTGTTACTAGTGTGTACAGTACACAATACTCACGATTGAATGTTCATTCAACACTTATTGTAAACTATAATAGACTAGAGACCGGCCGAGAGTGCTTATCTTCGGACTGTTACTAGTGTGTACAGTACACAATACTCACGATTGAATGTTCATTCAACACTTATTGTAAACTATAATAGACTAGAGACCGGCCGAGAGTGCTTATCTTCGGACTGTTACTAGTGTGTACAGTACACAATACTCACGATTGAATGTTCATTCAACACTTATTGTAAACTATAATAGACTAGAGACCGGCCGAGAGTGCTTATCTTCGGACTGTTACTAGTGTGTACAGTACACAATACTCACGATTGAATGTTCATTCAACACTTATTGTAAACTATAATAGACTAGAGACCGGCCGAGAGTGCTTATCTTCGGACTGTTACTAGTGTGTACAGTACACAATACTCACGATTGAATGTTCATTCAACACTTATTGTAAACTATAATAGACTAGAGACCGGCCGAGAGTGCTTATCTTCGGACTGTTACTAGTGTGTACAGTACACAATACTCACGATTGAATGTTCATTCAACACTTATTGTAAACTATAATAGACTAGAGACCGGCCGAGAGTGCTTATCTTCGGACTGTTACTAGTGTGTACAGTACACAATACTCACGATTGAATGTTCATTCAACACTTATTGTAAACTATAATAGACTAGAGACCGGCCGAGAGTGCTTATCTTCGGACTGTTACTAGTGTGTACAGTACACAATACTCACGATTGAATGTTCATTCAACACTTATTGTAAACTATAATAGACTAGAGACCGGCCGAGAGTGCTTATCTTCGGACTGTTACTAGTGTGTACAGTACACAATACTCACGATTGAATGTTCATTCAACACTTATTGTAAACTATAATAGACTAGAGACCGGCCGAGAGTGCTTATCTTCGGACTGTTACTAGTGTGTACAGTACACAATACTCACGATTGAATGTTCATTCAACACTTATTGTAAACTATAATAGACTAGAGACCGGCCGAGAGTGCTTATCTTCGGACTGTTACTAGTGTGTACAGTACACAATACTCACGATTGAATGTTCATTCAACACTTATTGTAAACTATAATAGACTAGAGACCGGCCGAGAGTGCTTATCTTCGGACTGTTACTAGTGTGTACAGTACACAATACTCACGATTGAATGTTCATTCAACACTTATTGTAAACTATAATAGACTAGAGACCGGCCGAGAGTGCTTATCTTCGGACTGTTACTAGTGTGTACAGTACACAATACTCACGATTGAATGTTCATTCAACACTTATTGTAAACTATAATAGACTAGAGACCGGCCGAGAGTGCTTATCTTCGGACTGTTACTAGTGTGTACAGTACACAATACTCACGATTGAATGTTCATTCAACACTTATTGTAAACTATAATAGACTAGAGACCGGCCGAGAGTGCTTATCTTCGGACTGTTACTAGTGTGTACAGTACACAATACTCACGATTGAATGTTCATTCAACACTTATTGTAAACTATAATAGACTAGAGACCGGCCGAGAGTGCTTATCTTCGGACTGTTACTAGTGTGTACAGTACACAATACTCACGATTGAATGTTCATTCAACACTTATTGTAAACTATAATAGACTAGAGACCGGCCGAGAGTGCTTATCTTCGGACTGTTACTAGTGTGTACAGTACACAATACTCACGATTGAATGTTCATTCAACACTTATTGTAAACTATAATAGACTAGAGACCGGCCGAGAGTGCTTATCTTCGGACTGTTACTAGTGTGTACAGTACACAATACTCACGATTGAATGTTCATTCAACACTTATTGTAAACTATAATAGACTAGAGACCGGCCGAGAGTGCTTATCTTCGGACTGTTACTAGTGTGTACAGTACACAATACTCACGATTGAATGTTCATTCAACACTTATTGTAAACTATAATAGACTAGAGACCGGCCGAGAGTGCTTATCTTCGGACTGTTACTAGTGTGTACAGTACACAATACTCACGATTGAATGTTCATTCAACACTTATTGTAAACTATAATAGACTAGAGACCGGCCGAGAGTGCTTATCTTCGGACTGTTACTAGTGTGTACAGTACACAATACTCACGATTGAATGTTCATTCAACACTTATTGTAAACTATAATAGACTAGAGACCGGCCGAGAGTGCTTATCTTCGGACTGTTACTAGTGTGTACAGTACACAATACTCACGATTGAATGTTCATTCAACACTTATTGTAAACTATAATAGACTAGAGACCGGCCGAGAGTGCTTATCTTCGGACTGTTACTAGTGTGTACAGTACACAATACTCACGATTGAATGTTCATTCAACACTTATTGTAAACTATAATAGACTAGAGACCGGCCGAGAGTGCTTATCTTCGGACTGTCACTAGTGTGTACAGTACACAATACTCACGATTGAATGTTCATTCAACACTTATTGTAAACTATAATAGACTAGAGACCGGCCGAGAGTGCTTATCTTCGGACTGTTACTAGTGTGTACAGTACACAATACATGTCATATGGATATTAAATCGCGTACTGTAAAAAAAATACATGGGTAAAAAGGTTTCATAGTACTTCATCCCATTTTATGAACGTGTGTTTAATGTTTTTCAATTATTGACACGGCAATTCCATCAAAGTGACTTGTGCTTACACATTCATTGCCTCCGCACAGCAGGCGTGCGCAGGCAGCGTGGCAGGGCGCGTGTAATGGAATGGATGTTGTCGTTGTTCATTTATGTACTGTTGTATAAAGGCGCACCTGACTCTGTATTATTATTTACTTTATACTCATGATTTGGTGTAATTTGTAAAGTTACACATGTTTTAAGCAATTCTGTAGCAATGGTGGTGGTGTTACTAACAAAAACTTAACATTATTTAAGTATTTATTGTAGTTATAAATCGTGTTCGTTTGTATTTATTCGTTATTATTGTGAGATTATTTATTATATATTGCTTGTATTGTACATTTACTTCGGTTTCGATTCCCGGCTGTTATTTTTATTAATTAATTTCTAGTTCGGGACGCCGAGTGTGTTTTGTGCATTTGGTTATGGTTAACGATATAGTTAGCTACGAGTATTTTAAACGTTGAACTTTTGTTTTTTATGAATTTTATTGAGTTATGATTTTCGTAGAGATTTTAATGCTAGTTATTTTTTTCGTGACTACAATAAGTATGGTAACCTAATAAGTAATCAGCTTGGTAACGAAATATGCGATAACTGTGTTATGGCAACAATGTGTCTTATATAATGTCACGAAGGAAATACTCGGGAATTCAAAAAGGATTTAAAAAACAGCGCCGGTGCGTTGCCTCGGGTACGTCTAGTATCCGATGCTCGGGCCATTCTGTATGATACCTGTTTTGAGGATCCTTCCTTACAATGTGTAACGGGATCCCTAAGTTAGAACTAAGAGCCGCTATGATCGCATAGTGTTGCACTCTGCAGTTCGGTATTATTAGTACAAAATCTATTTAAATACACTATTTGTAAGTTAATGTCGATGTGTGCTGCTAATCGCTAAGAATCAGGTCAATGATATAAAAAATCTATATATTTCATTTTAGTTTTAGCAACTGTGACTGGCAATAGTTTCAAAGGGATATTACACTGAACTATTTATTGTGGTGCTATTATTAGGCAAACTAGTTTGACAAAAGTGCCACAGTTACACCAGTGCTGTTAATTTATACCTATGCTATGACTTAGTATTTATACCTTTGACTAGTATTTATACCTATGACTAGTATTTTGACTAGTAAATATACCTATGACTAGTATGTATACCTATGACTAGTATTTATACCTATGACTAGTATTTAACCTATGACTAGTATTTAGACCTATGACAGTATTTATACCTATGACAGTATTTATACCTATGACTAGTATTTATACCTATGACTAGTATTTTTCTTAGGGCGTGTAACATTTTGATTGTCAAACTAGTTCGTTTAATTACGGCATTTACTGTTGATATTCTTGATTAAGTCGTTCATCACGTCTTGCCTGTTATATATTCAAATCGAACCATTCTGCTAACTAAAGTATACGTAGAACGTAACTGGCACCATCGAAACGACCTACTGGAATCATGATTATGCGGTCTAGGATTCGAGAGGGGAGCAACAGCATTAATACATAGTAAAGATGCGTTGTCTAACATGTTGGCATGTGATGTCTAACATTCATAAAGTATTCAATTATTGGGAAGAAGAGCAGTTTAATTACATACTGATGAATATTAGACGTTATTGTGTTGTGTCGAAGCCAAAAATTTATTCAAAATTTTATAGCAATGTATTATTTTATTATGCAATATTTTATTTAAACTATATAAAACTGTATATATGTATTCTATAAGAATAAGTTTCTTGATGCTTTGTTAAATAATGTCAAAGCTCAATCTTCAGATTGTTGTCTCGGCACGAGAACATTCATTTTTAGAACGGCCAGTGACGCTGCGTCTATTTGGCTACTATATTTTTATTTTCATTTGTTTGCCTAAATGAACTACTTACAGGATAAAAACCTGATTTTGTTTCACTTTCTTAAAAATCAGTCATACAATTTGCGTGGGTTTTTAATGGTAGGACGGTTGTTTAAAATTTAACGTCCATAAGATTACGTTTGTTAAAATTTCATCGATTGTTGTCTAAGTGATGATAGGTGCCGCCGCCATATTTTTTAAATAAAGTGCATACAGAAGTGTAACTTTAGGGGCCTATTATTTCAAAAGTTGGGGGCACCTAAACATAACAAACTGCATAACATTGCTGCGACGGTACATTCATATAGATTACCACCCGACATATTTTAATTCAGAGAAATTCCAGGCATTATAATACTTGTTTTCACTATCTGACTGCACTCTTAATGTAAAATTGTGTAATTGTCCACAAATGTAAAGTACGATACCTGTATAACGCGAAAAGTAAGAGATGCACGTAGACGTACAGTACAGTCGACTTCAAAGACAGTATGTACATTTTTGGGCTTAGTGGAATAAAGTCAAATAGTGTAAACCTATATTTGACGTAGACTGTACAGTCAGGATTGTATATATATATTGGTAGCCAAAGTAGCCACATACATCGCAATACATTTTTATTAGGAGTAAGAATGTGGTACGATGTATTTGGGTACTTTGGCGGCTACTAACTAAATGATACTGACTGTACACAATTATTCGGCACAAATTATCAAAATCCTGAATAAATTGCTGTTTGATTCAGCGTTAAGTATGGCTCTTACTTTTCCCTGTTAGTGCCAAGCTTCGCAATTTTCATGTAATAAGGATCCTTTATAGCGCTTTCTTGGCGTTTAGGCTGACTTAGGCTCGTGCAATATTATCGAAGCATTGACTTAGACTTTTTTATACCTAGTGTGTCTTAAAACATATCTACAAAAAAATTAAATGAAGTTTTTAGATGAATTTACAATATGCAAAAATAATATATTTGAACCTGGCTGCAAAGCGATATAAGTACGAATACTGTCATTTTGTGGTCCATAGTTTTTACACTTTTATAAATATATGTATTTTGGTACACCGGCTTGAGTGACATGAAACTATTAATACGCTAATAAAATATTAAGTGTTTTTTTCCTCGCACAGCCATATTCCCAAAATTTAAGAGGTACGATGTTGTTTTGTGGCATGGTTGTGCTTTTTTTTAATAAGTATCGTTACATAAAAGGACTAATCCATAATATTCACATATTCGAAGAAAAGTGCGCGTTTCAGAGAAATGTTGTATGCTTCCTTTGTGTAACGAAACATAATTACAAATAGTTGTATTTAAACGATTTAATTCACACATATTTTTTATTAGCTTGTAGTGTTGGCATCATTGAGTTCGACGTTTAAAATGCATGTCCTTTTCATGTTTTATTAATTTATTTAATGTTTTATTAAGGTGGTTCGACGAGCATACAAAACGTCTTCACATTCGCAGGCTAATGGCGTGATATTTTAAGAAACTTGACACTTTCATAAAATGGCTTTCCATTTGCGCGAAATTCCCCCCCTTTCCTAGAATAAACTTGTATAAACTAGAATAATTTGTGAAATTTGTTTGTCACGTGATACTTTGGGAAAACGATTATTCTCCAATTATTCTACTTTATACAAGTTTGGTCGTATGGTCGTCGAACCACCTTAAGTTTACTAACTGTTATTCAGCCTTAGAATTTAAATTGCGTTTAAATGTTACTTTAGGATAATCACTATCGGCATGTCTGGGAAGTATACCCTCACTATGTTTTTTTTTAAACTTTTTTTCTGAGGCTCTAGTATAAGTTTTACCGAAACAAAACTTTACGATCGCGTTTGCGTTTTACCCTCAATTTGTATGGGATTTGACAGCTAAACGCAAACGCGGTCGTAACGTTTTGTTTCGGTAAAACTTATACTAGAGCCTCTGAACGACAAACACATTGCGTTACTGTTTTACTTATGGGGCTTCTAGACGGGCTATACTTCTCCGGAAATGTGTGGCCGGCAACTATGGGCGTCCGTCTCTTACTCACATGTTAGACAGGGACACCAATAGTTGCCGGCCACATATTGCAGCGAAAATATGGCCCGTCTAGAAGCCTCTTTACATAAATACTTTTACCGTTTCATTTACTAATAATGTCTGCTCAGTGCTCGTCGTGTATACTTAGTGTAAAATGAGTGTTGTGATTGTAGTATAACTAATTACTGGTAAACTTGATAAAATCTTAGTAACGGGTATTTTATGTTTCAGGGGCGTTTCAAGAATCAGCCATCAAAACAGAACCCAGAGGTAGGTTGCAATATATATATCTTTATTGCATTACTTTTTATAAATACTTGCGTCAGAGTAGGTAACAGATAAAGGCAAACGTTATACCTTCTTTATTTTATGTAATAACCAGCTGTTGCCCGCGACTTCGTCCGCCTAGAACTTGTTATCGTCCTAGAAAAAATATTGGTATTAAATTATGTTTGGCACAAGTTTAATTATCGCTGTCCCAAACACACTTCTACCATCTTAATGGATGGTTTCCGAGATAAAAACTATCCTATATCCTTCCAAGGGTATCAAATTATCTGTACGGAAAATTTCATCTAAATCCGTTCAGGGATTAAGAGTAAAAGGTAACAGTGCGATGAGTTCGTTAGTTTAAATTGCTAAACTCTGTTAGTTTAAACTCCGTTTTTACAAACATAAATATCTTAAGAATCATCAACAGACGTTTCTGCTTACATTTTTATAAAGTATTAAAGATATTTTTTTTTATGTCTACTAAGCTACATTACTGGATTTTTTTTGTCGAAGTGCGGGCTACCTGCATAGTTTTGAAAACAAAATTATCTTATGCTAAAAGACGTAGAACATTCCATCTCCATCCCCAGTCCACATTTAACGGTGTTAGAGAATACATTATTTTCATAATACAAAATAAACTTTTTAAATTAACAAAATAATCCCCAGGTTTAATCAAACGTTACCTTCTTTTCGGTTCTGGGAGCATCGCAGTTCTAACCTAACCTACATTTCTGTTAGCTGTTCGATTCTGTAAGGGTCGTGGTTCTAACTTAACCTATTGTACTTTTTTGTCAAGTTGGATTACGTATTTTGACTAATAAATGGCTTACCATATAGTATATGTATGACCGAGGAATTCCCTTACTTCAAAAATTACTTATTCCTCCTACATTAGAGGATGAATTTTAAAAAACGCTGTAATTCGTTTTCTAATCTTTAACCGAAGTTACAGTTTACTTCCTCTAAAATTGTCTTGTTCACCGTACAAAGTTCCAACTCCTTTTAGCCCCTTCAGGGGATGAATATCTTGTAACCCCCTTAGGGAATCAATTTCAAACAGTCGAAAACAGAAGTTACAAATCTCTTACCTTAAAAATTTCTTGCTCTCCATACAAACTTTGAACCCGTTAAGGGATGAATTTCAAAAAACACTGTAATTTGTTTTCCAGTTTATAAACAGTCTAAACCCGAAGTTACAAATCGCTTACTTTAAACATGTCTTGCTCTCTATACAACCTTCAAACCCCCTTTTAACCCTCTTAGGGGACGAATAAAAAAAAAACGCTGAAATCATTTTCTAATCTTTAAACAAACAGTCCAAAACCTAAGTACAAAAAACCGTCTTAAGACCAAAGTTAAAAAGTCTCTTGCTTTAAAAATTACTTTTCTTTCCATACAAACTCTGAACCCCCTATGGGGGATGAATAAAAAAAAAACTGAAATCAATTTTGTTGTCTCTTAACATACAGGCTAAGACTGACGTTACAAATCTCGTACTATAACATTTTCTTGCTCTTCATATAAGCCCGTTTTAACCACCTTAGGGGTGGAATTTTTCTGAAACGCTGAAAGTGGTTATTTTATTTTAATAAGTAATCTCTACAATGTTGCAAATGTTTCTCATCCTAACCTTGCATCCCTTTTTAACCCCCTTAGGGATGGAATTTTCTAAAACGCTGAGTTTTTTTTAATTGTAATAATTCATCTTTCTAGAATGTTGCAAGTCTCTAGCTCAAAAAAGTTTTTCTCATCCTAACCTTGCATACCTTTTTAACCCCCTCTTGGTGATGGAATTTTCTAAAACGCTTAAAGTGTTTTTTTATTGTAATAAGTAATCTTGCTACAACGTTGCAAGTCTTCTAGCTCTAAAAAAGTGTTTCTCATCCTAACCTTGTATCCCTTTTTAATCCCCTTAGGGGTGGAATTTTGTAAAACGCTGAAAGTACTTACTGTTTTTGTATTCTAATCTTTATACAAAGTTTCAAGTATCTAGCTCAAAACGATAAATTTCCTTCGTACACATTTTGCACCCCTAATTAACCCCCTTAGGGGTGGAATTTTTAAAACGCTGACTCTTCTTTTTTAAGTATTTTTTCTACAAAGATTCAAGTTTTTAGCTCATAAAATAAAGTTCCCTCGTACAAACTTTGCACCCCTATTTAACCCCCTTAGGGATGGAATTTCCAAAAATCCCGTCTTATCCCTTGCCTACGTCATAAAAGGAAGTTCTGGTGTAAATTTCTAGTCCCAGTAGTTTCGGCTGTGCGTTGATGAATCAGTCAGGAAGTCTTCTTTTATACCTATTCTAGCTGTTGCCCGCGACTTCGTCCGCGTAGAACATCGCCGACCCAACAAAGTTCTACCATCATAAGGGATGATTTCCGAGATAAAAACTATCATATATCCTTCCAAGGGTCTCAAATTATCAACGGAAAGTGTCATCTTAATCTGTTCAGGGATTAAGCGTAAAAGGTAACAGTGCGATGAGTTCATTAGTTTCAAATTGCTAAATTTAAATTGAATACTCCGTTCTACAAAATCGAAATATCTTAGGAATCATCAACAGACGTTTCTGCATAAATTGTACATTTTTTCATAATGTTATGTTATTACTGGAAATGTTTACCTAAATGTAGTTTTACTCACGTTAGTCCGGGCTACCTGTATAGTTTTGAAAGCAAACTTATCTAATGCTAAAAGACTAGAACTTTCCATCTCCATCCGCCGTCCCCATTTAACGGTGTTAGAGAATAAATTGTTTTGTTTATCCAAAAAATCTTTTTAAATGAAGAAAAGGTTAAATGAAACATTACCTTCTGTTTTAACCTAACCTACATTTCTGGTAGCTGTTCGGTACTGTAAGGGTCCTGGTTCTAACTTAACCTAACCTACTTTTCTGCTAACAGTCGCATTATATGTATTTTAACTAATAAATGGCTTAATTCCCGGCAAAAAACTTGAGCAAATGACCTTGCCTGCGCAAAGGCGAATAGTACGTGCGAGCTGCCCCCCCCCCCCCCCCATATTTAAACAACGGTTTGAGTCTAGCTCAAGAAAGAGTGTTTCTTCTCCAAACCTTGCACCCCTTTTTAACCCCCTTAGGGATATAATTTTCTAAAACGCTGAAAGTACTTTTTTGTATTCTAATAAGTCATCTTTCTACAAAGTTTCTAATCTCTAGCTCAAAAAAATACAAACTTTGCACCCCTATTTAACCGCCTTAGAGGTGGAATTTTCTAAATGTTTTTTTTTTTTTTTGCTACAGTGATTCTTTTTTTATTTATTTTATTTAATATTGTTTGTCCAGACGCGAGCCCCGGGCTGCAGATCCACAGCCCTCCGATGAGCGTGGCCAGCCCGTCGATGGGCGTGGCCAGTCCCCACTACCCACCGCCGCAGTACCGCGACGCCGCCGAACACCCGTACCAGGTGCGCGTCTCACTTAATACAACACGGTGGCCCGCAGGTTTGCAAGGTGATCAGAGCAAGTTAAGTTGACGCTTTTCGCCAGACTTTCTTTACCTGCAGCAATGTGGTTTAACCACAGAACTATATCAAGATAGAAGGAAAGAGCTCGTCGATTAGTATGGGAACCAAGCATGTAACATTTTGCGTAGGCACTTTGACGTCAAGAGCGTAATTTAGTGACGGGAAACATAAGCCGCGTGACATCGATTCGTCAACATCGATTAGCACGCGGCAGTTGCAATAACTTGTAGGTTTATTTTGTATCGATAAGAACTGACAGAGGAAATTTTATTTATTTATTTGGAGAACCAACAGCTACAGAAACACATCAATGATTATATAGATAAAATACAAGAAGCCAATTACAGGTTCCCACCGATAGCATCGCAGTAAACATTTGTGATCACTATTTTTACACTGAATTTGTGAGATTTCCTAACTAGGGGTTACAAAATGTGGAAACTTATGTATTCATTTAACTTTTTAATTTAACTGAACAACAACATCATAAGGATAGGAACACAGTATGATTAACTAAAAGATTGAAGCTACGCTCATTCAAAGTAACTCCTCGTCAATTTACGCCTCACATCAGGAATATTACTGTTGAATATGTCAATATCAAGGTCTTTTGTCAGCTTATGAATTTTTTTACAGCCACGATCTAGAAAAGTGTTCTGTCTATACTTACACGGGGCAAAGGGAATAGAGAGAGGGGGATAGTTTCTTTTGGTTCTAGGCGGAATATTGAATGAAAGTTTAGCTAATAAATCAGAGCAGTCTACATTTCTATTGAACCTAATTATCATTTATATAAATGAAAATTAGGTTCAACAGAGGAAATTAAAAATGGTCTTAATAAGTTCTTAGTTTTTTTTACAGTATACAGTGTTCACTTCCTAAAGCATCCTGAACAAATTTCTGAAGGGATTGTGGTTGGTACTTTGTTGGGCCAGTAAAGGTGTCTTCGTGGAAATGTGTGGAACAAAGCCGGCTGTGTTTTTTAGGAAACCATTTTATATACGACCCGTTGCTTCAATCCATTTATTTTTAACATGCGGATCATTCGGAAAACTGAAATAAAATTGCGATATAAGAAGTCGTCTAGGCGTCTTCGCCACGCGAGATACATACACTCTTTCGTATATCTTGATATAGTTCTGTGTGGTTAACTATAATCAGATGGCTATCAGTGCTCTCATAGTACAGTAGGTACTACGATGGTTTTAGGATACTGTTGGGGCTGTCTCGTTTCTGTAGCGTAGAAATGCACTATTTAGTATTTACATCTTGGCCGGATCTAGGGCAATCCCTAGTTGACCGAGGTATGCATATACGAGCAATCATCCCTGAATTACTGCCCGCCTTGCTACGCTCGGACTATAAACACACTCAGCCGGCAATCCCTTCCTTCCCGGCCTTAGTGTGTATGTACTAATGAAAGTAGTATTGATATGAATATATATGTTGTTTCTATATAGCATTGGGTGGTGCCTGATCAGAGCAACCTGAACATGCAGAACACGAATCCGTTCCTGCCCGACCCACGGAGCTGGGTGCAGAACTTCGGGCAGACGTCCACGTCGCCTGGCTTGCAGGCCATGTCGCCCGCCCTACAGGCCACGTCGCCCGGCCTGCAGACTATGTCGCCCGGCTTGCAGGCTATGTCGCCCGGCCTGCAATCAATATCGCCCAACATGCAGGCGATGTCACCTAACATGCTGGTGCGTTACAAAAATCGACCTGCGCATTTAGCACCATTCTTATACGCTATATTACGCTGTACACTCAGGAATTATCAGTGGAAACATTTAATAAAACATTTCCTTACAAATAACTTCAACGGGTAGCATAGACACGAGGTGGAGGTCATCTCATAAAGTAAAATTATGACAACATGCTTCGTAGGTTAACTACATTTAACAACGTAAACAGCGAGCGACCGTTCCGATACTTATGAATTTTCTCAAACATGTGAAATCTTGACGTTGTGTTCTTCATAATGGGCTTCGAAGTGTCACGTTTCGGGCGCAGCGAGACGAGAGATCCGTAATGGCATTTCATACAAAATTGGACGCCTAGGCCTTCAAGATGGTCTTTTTTAATGTCCATTCCACAATTTGTGGCACAGGATCACGGCGTTCAGCCATGAAAATTAAAGTTTGATTTCTTGGAGTTTTTTTAATTTATTTCATTGCATGTTTGAGAAAAGCACCATACCTCGGCGTGAAAAGGGGTTTCCAGCCTCATAACTATCTGACCTCGCTACGCTCGGCCGTCTATATGTACTCGGCCGGCAACCCCTTACTCTACCCGGCCTCTGTAGTAATGTACTATTATATTTGAAATGGAAAAGGAGTTTTCTAAAAGCTAATTTGTGACACGAGGTGTCACACTTTGTAACAAAAATGTAGTCTACGTCGACAAGTAGAAGTTTAGCGCTTTATGCGTTTTTGTGTTACTTATGTTATCTGGCCGACTTGCACAAGTAACTCGCAATTATTAACTTTATCTAAACCTAACGTACGGTTCTAAACACCAGGCGATGTCGCCGGGTCACCGCTTGTCCCCGATCGGCATGCAGAACGTGGCCGGCGCCATGCCCATGCAGGGACTGGTGCAGCTGTCCCCGCTGCAGGGCGGCGTGTCCCCCGCGCACCAGGCGTCGCCCATGCACCAACCGTCGGCAATGCACCAACCGCCGCCCATGCACCAACCGTCGCCCATGCACCAACCGTCGCCCATGCACCAACCGTCGCCCATGCACCAACCGTCGCCCGTGCACCACACGTCACCCATGCACCTCACGTCGCCCCCGCCGCCGCAAATGCAGACAATGGTAACTTACACTCTTTCTATATTTGTTCCACTTTACGAAAGCGAGTGGCGTCGTTTCCTATAATATCATGAAGTCTAATTTTCGCCCAATCTACTCGCCTTCGTGACATGCAAGATGTGTAACACAAAACTATTAAACAGGCTGTTAATGTATACCTTTTTTAAATGCTAATCCGCAAAATTCGTGGGATATAACTTGATTAACTTGTGATGGGTCGTCGGTCTGGGTTTTTTGCGAGATATAACTGTAATAACGTGGCCGTCATGTGTGTTAGTACGCATTGACTGCTAAATCCCGCAGCTTGAACTCGAACGGGGCCACTCAAAATGCACAACAACTTCTTGGCAACCTGTAGTGGCCACTAATGGCTCCGTGTGCAACCGAATTTGCGAACCAGTTTTTAGAGAGGAACAAACGCTTGTATGGAAGCAACTACAATTAAAAGAAAACAAAAAATTGAGTCAACGGACCACGCTGGCGACAGCCGAAACGCTTCATACTAATTGACACAAAAGCATGACGTCACATAAAAATATACATATTTTTTCTAAACTTTCAAGTTCCATGTATCTTTTAGTCCATTTGTTTATAGTACATTGTGATACAAGTGCGGTATGTTGATAATTACATCAGGGGCGGAATTGTTCACGCGAACCGCAGCTGAGCGTGATAAGCTGATAAGAGAGCCGAGGATGTAATTATCAAAGCTCACGCGTTTCATACGACGTTTTTCAACACATTTTGCGAGGAAAAAATGCTTTTCATAAGATGAAAATTTTATAGACCTGCCAAGCTATTTTCTTTACTTAATGATGGCAACAGGTTTTTACTCACATATGCCAAGAATTTCCAGTGGCGTCCATTCTATTTATCACTTTTCTAGTCACCACGAGTCAATAATTTTGATAATAACCAAACACGCATTAACAATGTATACAAATATTTGTGAAATAACCTATAATGGCGCGCAAGCGCAACAGTTTTTTTTCGTGAAGTTTGCGCAGTGCGCGCGCATGTGTTAAGCCAGACTAAGGTGAAATCTCTAAACAGCCAATACGAAATAAAATAAATATTTTCGTTTTAAAATGTTATCTTTATTCATTCATGTAAAATGTTATCAAAAGTGAATAGTTCTACTAAAATAAACGTTTCTATATCATAACCAAATATAAATAGAAAATTAATTAACAAAAATGATTTAATTTGTTTAGTCGACTAAGAATCCATTTCCCGAGAATTAAAGAAAAAGGTGTACACACGAACACAACCCGGTTAATTTAAGAACGCTCCGTGTTCATGCATACATATTAGCCTAAAAGCGACATAATAAGAGGTGCGTTACGAGCAAATGTGTTGAAATTAGTAGTTTATGCAACAGTTTATTTTTATTTTTTATTTATTTATATTCAAAGAAAAAAAAACACAATACAAAATAATAGACGCGTACAGAAACCTGTTTAAGGTTTATGCGTGACGCGAATGTATCGCACCGCTCACAACAGTAATATCATACTCTTAATACGTATAGGTAATTAAACTAATTAATTACAATAGATACCTATTGCATTTTCACCCCAGCAACTACACCTCGCTGTCTGTTCCCGTTAACACGTCCTCGTACCACGTACATTTACATAATCAGAGGCGTTAAAATCAGAGTGTGGTTTTATGAAACGAGCGGGAGCGAGTTTCATAAAAGGATCACACGAGTGTTTTAAGGTTAAATTATGTACAGTTGCATACACTACTTTATCTACACACATATAATAAGTACTCTAAGATGGGTTCAGAAGCCGTAGGAAAATGACCCGCATTGCTACTATAGTGCTACCTGTAAAATATCTTTGTTGCAATGGTGGCTGCATTTACGATGTCCGGCGGAGTGTGCATATCGTTCTCGGAGTCATTACTACTCATATTTTCAACTAAATGTGAATTACAAACAACTTTTCACAATTCTACTTTCGTAACAGCAAAAACCAACAAAGAAAATGACAACAGTAATGGCGGCAATTCGATCCTACGTCAACACGAATGTTTTTTTTTAAATCATAGACAAACGAATGAAGTCCCAATTCTCATGTCAATCTTGATCAAATGTCGTGCGGTTTATATTAAAAAACATGCTGAATTGACGTTTCGCATCGATAACTGTTTTAATATCTATGGATACTAGAATAGAGACCCACTTGAGTTTTGTCAGCTGTTTCAAATTTAAACTCATAACCTTACAAAAATCTGTACTGTAATAACATTACAGTACAGATTTTATCTACTACCACAGACAAGAAAGTTCTCATAGTAAAATTGGTTGTAATAATGCTGGTCATTCCTTACGGTTTCTGAACGCATTTTAGAGCACTAATGATATGTGCGTAGATAATAGTAGTTTATGCAACTGATACATAATCAGAAGCCTTAAAACATGAGTGTGGTTTTATGAAACGAGCGTGAGCGAGTTTCATAATAGGATCACACGAGTGTTTTAAGGCTAAATTATGTACAGTTGCATACACTACTTTATCTAAACACATATCATAAGTACTCTAAGATGGGTTCAGAAGCCGTAGGAAAATGACCTGCATTGCTACTATAGTGCTACCTGTAAAATGTCTTTGTTGCAATCATTGCTGCATTTACGATATCCGGCGGAGTGTTCATATCGTTCTCGGAGTCACTACTACTCATATTTTCAACTAAAATGTGAATTACAAATAACTTTTCACAATTCTACTTTCGTCACAGCAAAAACCAACAAAGAAATGACAACAGTAATTGCGGCGATTCAATCCTACGTCAAGACGAATGTTTTTTTAATCATAGACAAACGAATTAAGTCCCTATTCTCATGTCACTCTTGATCAAATGTCGTGCGGTTTATATTAAAAAACATACTGAATTGACGTTTCGCATCGATAACTGTTTTAATACTCGTATCTATGGATACTAGAATAGAGACCCACTTGAGTTTTGACAGCTGTTCCGAATTTAAACTCATAACCTTACAAAAATCTGTACTGTAATGACATTACAGTACAGATTTTACCTACTGCCACAGACAAGAAAGTTCTCATAGTAAAATTGGTTGTAATAATGCTGATCATTTCCTACGGTTTCTGAACGCATTTTAGAGTACTAATGATATGTGCGTAGATAAAGTTATTTATGCTACAAGTGTGGAAAGTAGGTGATTTCCGACAAGCGTCATTTTTATACATGAGCGAATGAAGCGTGCGAATAATATACAACGTTTTACTATGCCTTGTGTGAGGAAAGATATTAAATGTTGAAATGTTAAAATTGAAGAACCTAGGTAGATTGTCAGGTACCTACTTATTACCTGGAACTGCATTTAACAACTTATTCACATCTTTTGCTGTCAAGCTTATTCACTTAATAGTTAAAATCATTGTATTGTGGTTTTGGAACACAATTAATTTTGAGTAACTCAATATGTTCCAAAACAAAAAGACGCTGTACCGTCGTTGTTCTAAGAAACATACTGACACTATTGAAATGCAATAAATCATTATTATTATTGATTAGTCACTTTCACTCGACATTTTTAATATTTTTACATAAAACAACTCCAAAGTAAAGAACAATCACAACAATGGCGGGCTTTTTAGTTTTAAATACATGCCCGGTCAACATATGTCTTATCGCAAAAGCCATAAGAAAGATATGCATTCAGACAAACACATTAAGTGAATATTTAAAATTCATTAATTTACTGACCATATTCAAAATTCATAAGTTCATAACACATTTTATAAATTATTTGTATTTATGTACCTTTTATATGAAAGAAAAAGTGTAATTGAAATATTTGTAAAACTTTTCTCAAGTAATAAAAACTCTTTGCGTCGGGCTGACGACGGACTTAAAATTAAAAAATAATATAAAAGTAAAAAGCACTAGTGCGAAAAAGTGGCACTTTCCGCACGATTTGGGTGCTACAATAGCCTATGTTACAGGCGTAATGGTTTCTTTCTTAAATTGTAGGTATCTATCTGTCACTCATGCGGCAGTTACAAAGCAAAGAGGTTTTATATCAAATACGATGCCTGAATAGGTATTTATAAATAAATTTAAACTTAAAAACACTACTAAAACATGTTTAACAGAATGATTTACAGATTGAATATGTAGTTATTTGGTATCGATGTAAAATGTTTTTGGGTGATTCTACAAGCATTCCAACCGCCGTCAGTCCCCTGATCGAATTAATAATTAAATGAACCGGTAAACTGGCATGGCATGTTGAGCTATTTTTAACAAGTCCAGGATACTACAAAATTACTGGGAAATGTGAAACAAATCAGCGAGAACTTTGACAACAATGCGAGCAGGGGAATGACGGCGGTTGGAACGCTCGTAGAAACACCCATTTAAGTGTTTTCAAATCGTGGCTGTATACCCAAGGATCTTTGCCATACGCGCCTCACGTCAAATTCAACAAAATGGACCACTGACATGTTGCAGTTTCCTCGCAAATGTGATGAAAAACATTGTGTATAACACGGGCGTAAGAATATTGCAAACTCGAGTCATCAAAAGCCTCTATATACTACTATAATACTCTTGTTCGCGATATTCCACTTACGCCCCTCGTTAAACAATGTACTATTATTTGTATTGACTGTTTAGAGATTTAATCCAAGTCTGGCTTAACACATGCGCGCGCACTGCGCAAACTTCACGAAAGAAAACAGTTGCGCGCCATTTTAGGTTATTTCACAAATATTTGTAATCATTGTCAATGCGTGTTTGGTTATTATCAAAAATGTTGACTCGTGGTGACTAGAAAAGTGATGAATAGAATGGACGCCACTGGCATATGTGAATAAAAACCTTTTGCCATCAATAAGTAAAGAAAATAAATTGGCAGGTCTATATAATTTTAATCTTATAGAAAGGATTTTTCCTCGCAAAATGTGTTGAGGAACGTATGAAACGCGTGAGCTTTGATAATTACATCCTCGGCTCTCTTATCACGCTCACCTGCGGCTCGCGTGAACAATTCCGCCTCTGATGTGATTATCAACATACCTCACTTGTATCACAATGTACTATTAACGCGAGGGAACTACCCTATTGTTGCGCAGCAAAACCCGGGGCAGCAGATCGCGATGGACAACGACATGGCGTTCAACTCGGCCGACCTGTCCGGCATCATCGCCACGCTCGGCCCGCCCGGCGAGCTCTCCGACAGTCTGCGGCAGCTCTCCACCAGCGACCTCATACCGACCATGTACGGACCACCTCCCTTTCAGGCCGAAACGCACTGATCGGCTTTTATCGGTGTCATTGTATTTGAGCTAAAGCCTATATAAATGACAGAAAACAGTACAGGAGTAGAAAAAAGATAAAAAAGTATACATCCTTACTCTGCGTGTCGGGGAATTACCCTAAAAAAAATATTTTTCAAAATTGTATTCCACCGTTTTGTCGGCGTGATCGGCTTGGTAGTAAGGGTTATCGAGCTAAGCCGCAGACGGACAGACGGACATGGCGAAACTATACGGGTTCCTTGTTGACTAAGGAACCCTAAAAATCACTTGTGGTCTCCTCTGGCTGTTCACCATTTAGACCACCGGATACCTGAAGACATGTATCTCACCACTTTTATAAATTTGCATGCAAGCATTTGAACTATGCTTGCAATATTTTTAACATTTGGATATGTGAAACTTCTGTTACACGTTGCGATCAATTGAATTGTATTGTAAGATGAAGTCAGAAGTAACTATTTTGAAATTCACCCTATTTATAAAAAAAAAAAAAAAAACATACCTAGATAAAAAAAGTCTTTAGTTACTGCATACTGTGGTCCCATGTAGATGTTTAGAGCCACCCGACATCCTAATCGCATGTTTGTGTCTGTGTATGTGTGTGAGCCACGAGACGCGACCTACGTTTGTCAACAATACAACTTGTAATCTCGAAACTATACTTCATAAATAAACTCAATCCTCGTGCTGTTATTAAACACATTTTCTCAAAAATGGCCCGCAAAGTGAACATAACTCGCTACATATTGGAAGGTAAAGTGTATAGTTTAAGGTCAGATCTAAATTAAAAAATAAAAAACTTTGCAGGCCGCCTGGAATGTTATATATAAATTCCTTTATTTGTCGAGTACCAAATTAGAAACTGGCATATAAAAGACGGCACAGCTCGTATTCAGCCAATTCCACTCGTATTTTTCTGTTGAAAACACGAAGTTTTTGTATGTGTCTCGAATAGTTTGCGTTTTTCTGGTGGAAAAATACACTTGCGATTCTGTTTAAAGGAAAACGGCGGGAAATCGTATATATTTTCACGTTGTGAAACGATATTTAAAGTTTAAGTATTTTTTATTCCCCCATTTTTGAGAAAAGCACTATATTAGCCTCAGCCGGAATGGCAATTGCAGGCTTCGTATTATAATTAAACGGACTCGCAAGCTCGTCCGTTTAAACAAATACTCAGCCTGCAATTGCCTCCTTCCCGGCCACGGCAATAATGTACTATTAATAGTTATGTAAACTTTTCTATTTTCAGGCAGCACATGTAAGTGAACACAATGAATGTTATATTGCGATTGCCAGGGCACTCTTCTCGAGCGAACAACCCGGACGACGGCTAAAGACGACTCCTCGCTGAACCTCGCCTGCCGCGACGGTCTGCCCGGAATTCATTCAGAATACACTATTGTGGCTTCATATTCAAATATTTCAGCATGTGTAAGTGTACACAGTGTTTTAGTAGCCTATCGATGACGTGTCGAACCGTCTTGTGTTGACCTAATCATATCAATGGCGACTAACAGACATGCCGGAAGAACGGGTTACTTATAAAGAACAACCGATTACGTAATGTTTAGCTTTAACACCATTCGAAGTGACAATGACTTGCTCCTCGAGTCGGTTCCGCAGTGCTTAAAGCTGAGCCGAAGTTCTCGCTTTTCAAAGAAAGACAGTTGTGTCAACTTTCAGTGCTAAGGAAATATAGAAAAAGTTGACAACAGAAGGATAAAGCGGTGCTTAAAAATAGACAATTTTGTGCTAGAAACTCGAGTGCTTTTTACGTTACTTATTTCGTGATAACTGATTACTTTTGTAAGCTAATGTCCAAAAAAGATTATTGATCGGATTATTCAGTACATGATTTTAAAAGTCAAGTTTCTATCTACAAGTTTATGTTAGTTTATGGCAGTAGCAATACCAGGTTTGACTTCATTGAGAATAATTATTTTGTAAAATAAGGGCCCGAGTGGTATTATAAGAAAGATACGCTTGTCAAAGACATGTCAAGGAAAGATGCCGATACTAACATTGCTATACTGACTTGGCGTTATTGTTTAATACATTTTAATGTTTTATGTTTAACTATGAGGTTACTAGAATTAATTACTAAGCGGATATTCCGCAACTCTGAAATCACAATAGAAAATAAGTACGAGTATGATGTCGCTGCGGTTGTGACGGGGCGCTGGTATTTTAAAGTATGTTTTTTAATTTACAACTGGAGAAGAGGGAATGCAGAAACTTGCTATGAATAAGAAAACGAATGTCATGAGATATGGTTCACTTGGAAATATAATACCTGTATCATTTCTATGCCAATAGAAATGACTACCAAGTTATTATAATTTCTACAAAGAATTGACTGAAGAAAAGTCTGTTTTATAAAACCGGTGTCAGTTTTGCCATGTAAATACATCAAGTTCATTTGAACTGACAGCTATTCCATTCCAGCACTCATGGCGGTGGAATAATATATTATCATGTCACATACGACCAAACAAACTATGTAAAAGCTAGAGGGCACGCTAAACATATTTTTATTACTCAAGCGGGAATTGTATTTTTGCTATATAACACCATCAAATTGTAAGTAACAAGAAAATACCGACAATTTGACGAATTGGCGGCCAATTTAAATCATAATATTACGCTCCTACCAAGCTTAAAATAGGGGATCACTGAAATATCTCCAAAGTTCGTTAAAACATTGTTCCAAAAACAGATAATTCTGAAAGCAGCCGTGGAAAGCCCGTAGTTGAGGGAGGATAGAATGTAATTTACATGGTTTATTTGCACAATTCTTCTGGAATGATAGGAGAATTCTCCGAAGTTAGTGATGTAAAATGCTCTGTAAGTAAGAATGTGTGTGTGTGTATTTGTTTGTTTCCTCGCTCTGTCCATAGATTTAATATTTCCGATGCAACATTGAATTTGAATAAACTCATATTCGTTGACGATCTCAAACAAATGAATCATATTATATTGTTATAAACTTTTGTTATGGGTCTAATAAGAGAGACATTGTAAACGGTGGATATTTCGTTATTATGAACTCTTTAACTTATAATTAAAGCTGACAAAACAACTACGAACACTGTCATTTCATAATAGGGGTGTAGACTCGAAAATTATTATTACTCCAAAAGAAAGAAGGCAAATGAATATGCCTAGTGACGAAAATCCCATTCAGATATCTCAAAGAATTACGAAGCTACAACCGTTTTAATATTGCTTGTTAGAGAGAGAAAACCACAGATAACCTCCTATCCTCCTAGGAGGTTATCTGTGGAGAAAACACAAACAGTGGGCGGCGCCGAACACGACGGGGCGCGCCACGTTGCCGTCTATTAGTGGCGTCATAATCTTCAAGTTTTGCGAAAAAGGGACAGAACATACCCCTTCTTAACCCTTAAATGCATGATTTTTTGTATAACTTTTTAATAAATTGAAATGTTGTATAGATTGAGGGAAAAATAAAGAAAAAAATCATAGTATTTAAAAAAACATATGCAATATACGATGCATATATACATCATTATGCATTTAAGGGTTAAAACTGGACACTTATATAACTTCGTGATTATTTAACCTTTTGCGTTGATTTTTTCTCCATTTGACTACATTTTTAATCATTTTTCGAGAAAATATGACATTATTGATTATTTTATTTAGTGTCTACACCCCTCTTCTAAGACTAGGGACCTGTGCCTCTAAAATCGAAGTCGTGCGATTGAGATATATGAACTTCGATCTTGGATTTTTATAGCACTGGCGCTATCAAACGAAACCGTGTGATACTAGTTGGTTGTGTTGTTCTGGGTCCATGAAAAGTGTTAGAGGTTATAATAGTACTTGTACCAAATATTCCCGCATTTGGAAATAACTTCGCCGTTCAGAAACCATGGCAAAGAAAGCAGTCGGACCTGACGGCAACATTTGTCCACTGAATGCTATTGAGTAGACTAGAGACTAGTCTTATTTTTACTAATGTTACCTTAAATCTCATCAGCGTTCGACGCGATGAAACTCGATGAGATGGCAATATTAAAACGGATTTTGGGTCGTTTTCGCAATCTCGTATGACGCATGACTTTTGTGGTCATAATATTAGTCATTACTTATTACTGAATAACGTTTTTCATTTTATTATAATGTTATATTCTTGGTAATGCTTCCATCACTAGAGGTAAATCAGGCATCCACCAATAAATGTGGATCGCTTGCAACTGTGCAATGTAACCATCACATAAAATGTGGGATTTTTTTGTATTTGTAACATGTACATAATCATCACTAGGAATTATATTTATGTTATGATAATAAAGTTTATTACTATGTGACTGATTTATTTATTTCCTTACCTCTCTATATATTGACATACATCTTGGCAGATGTAAACAAATATAATAATATGCCAAACATTTCAACAATGAATACTTACCTATAGTTAAGTAAAATGTGATTTTTTAAATGAGATAGCCATAAAGTCACATATTATTTAGTTTACTAGCTTTGGTTTGGGGGATTTTCTAACCAACTCCAAAAAAAGATTATTATTTTTGATGTTTGTTACCTCAGACCTCTGTAATTATCAACCGATTCGTACAATTTATTTTTTATTTGTAAGTATATGCTTCCAGATTGGTCACATTCTTTTCAAAAATCCAGTTGCATGATGGGATCCATGAGGAATTGAGGGAACTCCTCAAATATATTAGGCACGCATGTACAGTCAGCATCAAAAGTAGCTACGCAAACGAAGACGTCAAAAGTCTGTATAAATATAAAAGGGAATAAGAGCTTTTGACGTCTTCGATTGCTTAGTTACTTTTGATGCTGACTGTAGTACATTTTCTATTATTTACTCGTGTGTTTACACCCGGAAATCACAAATGTGGTGAAGTGGAACTGATGATGAAGCCAACAGATGTCTCCTGGAACTCCCCAATGATTTACTTAAATCTATAAATAGTACGGAGGAAATAGGCCAATATTGATAAAAGTCGTAGACACGTCTTCTATATACCTAAAATTGGTATGGATGTGTTCCTTGTTGTCTCCAGAGTATGAATCTACCGGTTTTCCTTAAAGGAGAGGGGGACGGACATAGCTGTGACCTCACAAAGATGGCGGCCGACGGTCATCAATTTTAGTTCAAATCTCGGGTTCTGTTTTTCTGATCGCTTCGTGTGAGGTGTCATTTGAAAGCATATTAAATGTACTATAATTATTTCTTTGAGTTCTGTAAAGTACAATCAACCGTTTGTAAAATAATTAAAAAAAAAAACTAATTATTTACCTTAGACGTTTGCTTTCTTACCATCGTATTTCGAGAAAGAGATACTTTAACGTAATTAATGTAATTATAAAAAATATCAAGCTTTTTATTAGCTTGCTTGATATGCAATTTGTCGTGGTTCACTAATAAATATGTAATTTATGGCCAATTCCGTAACGCAAGTCCGCGGGAACCGGCATGCTGTGTATGATTTAAATATTTTGGAAGTTCAATTTTGGTGTTCCGAAATGAAAGGTAGGTACCTACTGTTGTTGTTGTCCTTAGGACACCCCAGGGGTGCTTAGGGCCTTCATAAGCTCTCGCCACGCCTTCCTGTGTGTTCCTGTGCGCGTATATAGATTAGTATTTATAATCGGCGAATTGAATTATTTTACGCCTAGGAGCAAGATATATTTATTTAACCAGATGATCATAATTAATTTTTCACCTCAGTAGCTCGAACAAGCATATTTTGCTGCGTGAAAACAGTGTGCAAAATGCGATTTTGCTCACTCCGTGAGACAAAGCAGCTTTTTAATTTTGATGCGGAGCACTGACATTTCGTCGTATGGGGTCTGTTACAAGTTCAGAATATTTGAACTTTATTAGCACTGTCCCTTTAGTTGCATTACGAAAAAAGAAAATGGCAGACATAGGTCGATCCATACCTAGTTCGACCATCGCGAATTTCAAAAGTAGAGCCCCAAAAAGCGCAAAACAAGTAACACATTCGAAAACTATCAAATTAACAAGTTTAAATTACCAAAATAATTATACAAAGGAATTTTCAATTGAAGAATATTTCAATAAAAGATCTCAGAATAAACTCCGTTTTTCATAATAAATAGGTAAACATGAATTTTATTACGCTAGCTAATTAATAATTCTAGTTTAAACAATCTTACATTTTATGAACGTATACCACAGATGCAGTTTCCGAACACAAGCGCGGCGCACCGCCCCTTTAAAAAAAATACGCGCTGTTAAATTTGTTTCAGATTTTATTAGGTAAGTATATTATTCTTCATTCTTGCGTTATTGATATTGGTTTTAAATATAACAACTACTAGGATAAATAAATTCTCTATCTAACTAGGAAATATACATGGTATAGTGAAGTCAGTGACGTGACGTCAGTAGGTATTTTAACAACAGTACGGCTAGTTTTTGGTGTGCACGCGAGATACACGTAATATGGGTTAGGGCGCATAACGTCCCACTCGCAGAATGTCCCTTTGTCCCTTTTGCAAAAGGTCCCGTTCGCAAAAAGTCCCTTCACATAAATAATCTCGCCTCGCCTCGTCTTCGGTGGAAATAGTAAGTGCCATACAAATTTCGATCCCCGCCTCGCCTCTTCTCGTCTCGCCCTCTGGTGGAAAATCAGCTTAAAACCGGTAGATTCGTACTCTGGAGACAACAAGGAACACATCCATATCAAGAAAGATCTACAGTCAGCATCAAAAGTAACTGCGCAAACGAAGACGTCAAAAGTCTTTATTAAAAGAGAATAAGAGCTTTTGCCGTCTTCGCTTGCTACTGTTGATGCTGACTGTACATTCACAGAAACAAATACCTAATAATTTCTAGTTTTTTTTTTTTTAATACAAAATAGTTAATTTAATTTAGCATTAACGGATATTGTCTTATTGTACTCGTACAAGGGTAAGGCCGCCGATATTGTTAATTTTGGTCTGAACAATATTTTCCAATTCGTTTTCTCCAAATAAGATCAGTGGATTTACAATATAATCCCTATGACTTATTACGATTCACCGTTCACTTCCATATGAGTCTCGTCTCGTCACTTCACTTTCCTTTAATTATATCCTTCTTTGATGGTTATGTATGACATTGAATTTGAGTTTGTCCTATTTTTGCAATCTTTTGTTTACGCGTACTTCATTTCATAAAACATTTGAATACATATTGACAAAAAAACGTTTAAATACGTTTGAAAGATTAGACCCAGTACTTTCTGTTAGTACAAGAACGGTGTTTAAATACTTTGTTTTGAGTATTTTATAGATCTTTAGATTAGTGGGCAGAGTTTTGGCTTTCGTGATACAATTGTTTTGTGTTATGCATAATTAATTAATTACCCCTATATTTACAGACCTGACCTGACAGAGATGTTAAACATAACACCAATTTTGTGTTCAGTAACACAAAACAAGTGTAAAGAGTCATGCAGATTGAGAATAGGTACTGTAATAGTAAAGAAAAACATTTCATTATTGTCGTGAGATTTAGTCGAATTGTTACTTTGAATAGTACTTATAAAGTCTAAATGAGTACGGTCGTCGGTTGACATCCAAAACTCACTATTTAGTGCATTTGCAAAAAAAAAACAACTGTGTTGACGTAGTAATACCTAAGGTCGAGTTTTCATGTAGGTACTATTTACTATATTACGTGTAATTAGAAAGTTTAGACGATGTACACCAGTGATGCCGCATTCTTACTAAACAAAATGATTAATAAGTTCAATTAATCATTTTGTTTCTACTTGAATTTTTTTTAAGGCTTTTGTTTGCAAGAATTCTTAAAACTTAATTTGTTTCCTATCAACTATGCTCAATTTGTTATTTTTTTTATTATGATCTGTTTCTTATACAGAAAAGGTAAAAATTATCTATTCTGTATAAAAATACTGATTTAGTCAAATACCGATCGATCACGTCTCTAAAATGTTCTCATTATAAATATATTAAAGTACGTAAAAAAAAAAAATCCTTACCCTCTATTTTAACACTATTATGAAATAACCTTTACAAAAAAAAGTGTTACTTTTGTGTTACGGTATCAAACAAGTGATTGTGTTATTTTTGTGTTATTGGTGAAAATTTCAACGGCCTTACCCACAAGGGTCTTGAAACTAGGGATGTCACGAATGTTCGCATTCGCATTCGCATATGCGAATGATTCGCATCATTTTAAATATTCGCATCAAACGATGCGAATGTTTTGCGAATGCGAATATGTGCGAGTCGTGGCGTGGTTCGCCCGCGCCAGCCGCCTGCTGCCGAGCCGCCGCGGACGGTCCTCATTATTTTCCAGTGGGCAATGAATAAACGGTAGTTTAAATTATTGCCTAAAAATCGCCCGATGCGCTAACTTCCAGTGATAACGATAACCTATGCCTTTTCTCCAGAAAACACGCGTAACATCTACTGTTTTATCGCTATTGCACGTGATTTACCAAAATTAACAAGGCGCGACGTTACGATTGACTAGAAACTGCCAACAGTGGTACTTAATGAGGTCACTTACCATGCGCACACCAAACATGCCGAACCCCCTAAATTACGTACAAAATAATATCTGTAAAAAAAACCCCAATTTCATAGGTAAGGACCTAATATGTCCTTCAGCCTATGACGGCATTTCATATATGCGAAATGGTACCTAAAAGTCAATAAAAACCGGTCAAGTGCGAGTCTGACTCGCACACCGAGTGCTCCGTACAAACGTTCATACACCATACCCTTCACGTCACGACCCTATTCATTCTTGAACAATCTTAACAGCTCATAGTGGAATGGAAGTTACCGCTATACCTACAGCGCTATCTGCATTTTGGTACTAATAACTTGCATGTTTTTTCTCAGCGATATTTTTTTATCATGTTTACCGATTTCGATAATTATATTTTTTTTATTTGACAGAAGGGACTTTAACAATAATCTCATAGTAATTTGAAGACATAACAGTACGTTCAAAAGTAATTAAATTACAAACTTACTTGAGATATGATTTTTGATGAATAAAATATAATACGCTAGATATAGGTATTGTTTTATTTTTCCTGTATTATTTAATTTCAACTCATTTCAAAATTTTCGCTTGGTATACTTCGGTCGGAGATAAGATTTCGGGGTTGTAATTTTTTCCTTCATAAATCCAAATTCTACCATTAGAAAATAAATAAATAAAAACTTTAGAAAGTGCAACTCAAGCCCTTTCATATGATACCCCACTTGATCTGACTTAACTAGCTAGACTTTGAATTTATAACCCCCCTCATACTCGTATTTGTAATTTACACAGAAAAAACATGTTTAAATAAAAAATAAACATTTTCTATAAATGTGTGTGCTTTACAATTGTTCCAAATTTCAAATTGATAGCATAGGTAAGTAGTTCTTGAGATATTTAACGTTGTGACAGACAGACGGACGAAGTCGCAGTCGGTTCCTTTTTTACCTTTTTGGTACGGGACCCTAAAAATAAATGAATAGCTATATTGTCGTGGCGTGCCGTAGCGGTAAACATACGAGTTTAGGATGCTGCCGGTTCATTGAATACCTACCACCGGTTCAGCCTGTACCATAGGTTGTACACAGTGAGCCATTTCTCATCTTCTATCTAAAAAAAAATCTAGTCTTCTACTGGGGTTTATACAAAAATATTGATGCAAAATGAAAGCCACATAAATAACAAATGATCCGGTATATAAAATATTGTAATACTTAGACACATTACGACTGACTTTTTAAGATACAAATTTTTGGTGGTTCATTGTTGGCTACCTTACCCTAGCTACTTTATAAAATGCGTTTATAGAACGCGAACGTATATTATAATGGCGACGAGAAAATAACGTAATACGCGTGCGGACAATAAAAAAACTAAAAAGTGTTGATTTTAAAGACAAAACTGTGTATGGGCATTAAACTTCCGTGTCACAAAGTGAACATTTTTGGACTGATATTTTGGAGAAAAGGACAAGTTTTCTGCAAAATCTAGAATTAACGGGAGAAACAATAGATGAATGAAGAAAATTAGGAGATAAGATGAAGTAGGGGAAGTCCGGGAGAGCTGAACATTTTACTTAGCTTAGGTAAAGGCTCTTAAAATGTGTGAAATTTAATAAGGTAGGTATCATTTGATATCATAAGATTGTTGATCTAGTTAATATTTTATTTTTAATAATTTTATTTTAATAACAGAAATATGAATCAAATCTCCCACCTCTACGGGAGAGATGACCAATGTACAGGGGAGACTTGACCACGGGCCACTCTAGTCGGGACCCATGACTCGAACAAAAGTTTGGGCCCAATATCTCGCAAACGAATCACTATTTTTTTTTTTAAGAAACCCATAATATTTTTGAACAAGCTGTCCAATGATACCCCACACCCCACACTGGGTTTAACGAGAAAAAAAAATACATCCCCACTTTAAGTGTGGGGCAGGTACCCCAAAAAAATTGTTTTTTCAAGATTTTAATCTTATTTTGTCGGCGTGATTGATTTATATACCCATGCCGAATTATAGTTTTCTAGTAGTAATGGTTACTGAGCTAAGCCGAAGATGGTCGGACAGACGGACGGACGGACGGCCAGACGGACATGGCGAAACTATAAAGAGGAACCCGTTGACTACGGAACCCTAAAAACAGCGGCCTAGTGCGTGTCGGACCACGCACAACGAAGGGTTCCGTGCCTATTAAAAAGGTCGTATCGTTACTGAAATCTTATGGCACTTACGTCCTTTTCTTTAAGGAAGGCAGTTTTTTAGAAATATCTCAAAAACCTTTGAACCGATCTTGTTCAAAACAATTATCTCCGACTCTATTCACTTAATCAAAAAAAATGCTGAGAAACCTTATATTTATTTTGAAAGACCTATCGATTGATGTGCCACATGTGGGCTTGCAATGGAAACATTTTTTTGACTTTCAGTTTTATGTATGGAGTGCACCCCCCTAAATATTTTTTTTTTTGTAATTTAATTACAAAACTGTAGCGGCTAACAAAATACACCTATCCTCAAAATTTTATTCAAATACACCTTACAGTATTCGAGTAAAATGCTTGTGGCATACGGACGGACAGACAGACAGACATGACGAATCCATAAGGGTTCCGTTTTTTGCCATTTGGCTACGGAACCCTAAAAATAAGTTGTTTTATAGATAATACAACATAAGTAATTTAAAACAAAACTTTAATTTTAAAAGTCTCTCGGACAAATGTAATCGAAATTAACAATAACAATCATTTATTTGCAACCTGTCTACTTATTTCTAAGGTACAAGGACCCTGGTAGGGTGTAGCAACATGGTTGTTTTTTTTATAAATAAGTATAAATATACACAAATCGACCTAGTCCCAAACTAAGCAAAGCTAGTACATATGGGTACTAGACGACGATAAACATACTTATACAGGGCGTCCCAAACTTATGGGACATGAAGGGGAAGTACCTTAAATATCGTAGATAGTGAATTTTGCTCAAAGAAGACTTTATGTTATTTTTAATAGTTAGTAATTCTGCATTCATAGATTTTCTAAAAATTACTTGCTTCGTCTGGGAATCGAACCGACTTAAATGTCAAAAAAAAATCACCCTACTTTTATGATGCCAATCGAAAGAATAGCTAAAAAATAATAATTCTGCTTAAGTAACATAGTATTTTAAAAGAGAGGACAAAAAAAAAGAAAAAAATAATAATGGACAAATGGACCGATTAGATGGCCGGCCAGATCCCCGGACCTTACACCATTACATTTCTTATTTTGGGGATACGTGAAAGATGCTATACAAAAAGCGATACGAGAACGTGGGCGAGTTGCAAACAGAATTGTGCCATATCACATCGAGTGTTCACCATAAAATGATAAGAAAATCAACAGGCAGCGGGCTCATTAAAAGATTGGAGATTTGCGTAAGACAAGAGCTTTTGATGCTGACTGTACATGACGTGGACGACCGCTTTAGACTAGTTGTTGGTAGACTTGGGTGGACTTTAGAGTAGTTGGTAGTGAGTGACCCTGCCTACGAAGCAAGAGGTCTTGGGTTCGAATCCCGGTAAGGGCATTTATTTGTGTGATGAGCCCGAATATTTGTTCCTGAGTCGTGGATGTTTTCTATGTAGGTATTTAAGTATTTATTTATATAAGTATGTTTATCGTCGTCTTGTACCCATAGTTACCTACTTTGCTTAGTTTGGAACGGTCGATTTGTGTAAGATTGTCTGCAAATATTTATTTATTTTATTACATCCTTAATCCATAACACATCTGTGGTCTTCATCATCAGTTGCACTTCACCAAAATTGCGATTTCCGAGGGTAAATACACGAGTTATAATAGAAAATATCGAAATCACTACACTAAATTTTGAGGGTAGGATCCTATCATCAGATTTTGATTTGGTGACATTGGGCCACATCAGGAGCGGACTCGTTAAGATAAAAAAAATTATTGAAAATCGGTCCATAATTGACAGATAAATCGGTGAAATTACATTTAAAAAAGTACAGTGGTATCCAAAAACTGAAGGTTTTTTCGAACGTATTTACGCCATAATACGTTCTTGTTTGGTATAGCAGAGGTAACTTCGGACAGACTCCCTCTTAATTACCTACCTATCATTTACTACATTCTTAAAACTTACTTATTATTATAACCTACCTTTAAGCGCCTACTAAACTTACTTTCACCTAACGCAAACAGTTAAAAAGTAGGTAAATACTTACGCAGATTTCTAGAAAGGGCACGGCAAGCCTATTAGGTACTCAGCTCAGACTTACCGATAGGTGGGCGGTTCCACCACAGAATAAGTCATTATATCAGCCGAAAGACGTCCACTGCTGGACATAGGCCTCCCCCAAAGAGTACCAAAGTGACCGGTCCTGCGCCGCCCGCATCCAGCGTACTCTAGCAACCTTTACCAGGGCATCAGTCCACCTTGCGGGGGGCCTACCCACGCCGCGCCTTCCGGTACGTGGTCGCCACTCGAGAACCTTTCCGCCCCAACGACCATCGGTTCTAAGTGCTATGTGCCCCGCGCACTGCCACATCGCTAAACTTCGATTCGGAGGGCTATATCGGTTACCTTGGTTCTACTGCGGATAGCCTCATTTCTGATGCGATCACGCAGAGAAACTCCCAACATAGCCCTCTCCATAGCCCTTTGGGTGACTTTGAGCCTTCTTATGAGGCCCATAGTAAGCGACCACGTTTCAGTACCATATGTCATCATTGGCAACACACACTGGTCAAAGACTCTCGTCTTGAGACACTGCGGAATATTGGACGAAAAGATCTGCCGTAGCTTCCCGAACGCTGCCCAGCCGAGTCGGATTCGACGATTGACCTCTTTCTCGAAGTTGGACCTACCTAACTGGATAGTTTGTCCTAGGTGTACATTATCGTCTACAACTTCGAGCGTAAAGTGTCCGATTATAATGGGAGTTGGTACTATGTACATGGGCATTTGACATGATCTTCGTCTTATCCATGTTCATTCTTAGACCAACTCGCTCGGAAGCTTTACTGAGGTCATCGAGCATCGTACTTAAGTCCTCCATGGTCTCAGCCAAGACTACTATATCGTCAGCAAACCGAAGGTGAGTGATGTACTCGCCGTTGATGTTGATGCCTAGCCTTCTCCAGTCCAGAGTTTTGAAAACGTCCTCCAGTGCAGCGGTGAACAGTTTTGGAGAAATAACATCTCCTTGCCTGACTCCCCGCTGCAGCGGAATAGGTTTCGAGTTCTGGTCCTGGAGTCGAGCTAACATAGTGGCGTTCTGGTACAAACACTTCAGCACTTCGATATAGCGATAGTCAACTTGGCACCGCTGGAGAGACTGTAGTACGGCCCAGGTTTCAATCGGATCGAAGGCTTTCTCGTAGTCCACGAACGCTAGGCAGAGGGGCAGGTTATACTCCTCGGTCAGAATAAGTAATAGTACAGTTCCACGCAGAAAAGTTCTCCCCATACTAATATCCTGCCCTACTGTCAACTTAGTGCCAGAGCTGCGTTTTTAGACTTAAAGAGTAGTGTTCGTTGAATATACCAATGTTATGAAGAAGGCATTACATATGAACCCATATTTGCGAAGATATTTGAAGTAACAAAAAAAAGGCTGTCACCCACAATGACGATATGTGTTTAACAATGACATTACGTGAAGATTCCAATGACGGAGTGTGTACAACAATGACGAACCTATGTAACCTCCAACCAAGAAGGTCGTAAGTACCTGGTGAGCACCACCAGCCAACAGTCGTTTTGAAAAATACACTTATTAATGAAATGTAGGTAATTCACAGAAATTTGTACGTAATTGTAATATGTTTAATTAAGTAACGGTACTAATGTAAAATGTCATTTTCTTGCATAAATATATAAAATTAGTATCTTGGTAACTTTTTTAACGATCTGGATAAAATGTTGGTATTGAACACTGTCAGACTTCTAAAGACCCAAAAGAAAAAAGAAAAGCTCGGCCACTAGGTTGCCATAATTATGCTACAATACATTGTAGGCACACCTAATTTTAACATTCTAGGGCCCTTGGGAGTTGTTAGGGTTTTTTTGTACGTTACGCGACAATTATACAAATAAGCTTATGTTTAAAATTTAAAAATAATACTTTAGCTTATTCGGTAACCTTGACAACGGTTGTCCAATCTCATTTCGGTGGTCGAAATTGTAGCTTTTCTTACTGTACGATACAACTGTTAAGTTACGATATTTTAAAGGGCGACTTACATCAAAAATGTTACTCATATCATATTTAAAGCACTAATTTGACTGAACTTGTATGAAGGTGACGTGATTTAGCGCCTGAAATATGTAAAACTTTTTTGGTGGAAGTCGCTATAAGACAATCCTAAATACACTACATCAGGGATGTTGCAGACATTCGCATCCGCATCCGCAACCGTGGAAGTTCCGCACAAATTTCCGCCAAAATCGATGCGGAGTTATTGCAGATGCGGATGTAGTGTAATTCACGACAAGAAAAAAGCCCAAACAGTGCTTACTGCGCGAGCTTTAGATAATAATAATAATAAATAGTAAATACTCTTTATTGCACCACGATAAGAAGATCATTCTAATCAATTGAACAATAATTCATGAATCACGCATAATCATCAAGAAACATTTGAATATACCAATGACGCAAAAATTGACAATCTTGGAAGAACTTTTTTGGCTACTTACCTTGACAAAACGGGGGGGGGGGGGGTGTTCACTGGGCGACTGAGGGGGGCCGGGGCAGATACCAAGACTGCTACGCGTGGAGGGCTTGCGTTTCATTTTTACACAAAACTAAAAACCACGTCGGGCGCGCGCAATGACGATATTTCTTGATACACTTTTTGATTAAAAATTTTACAAACTTCTAGTTATTTTACAATAATATTGAATAATTATAGGATAGCCATTCTTGTGCCTTTTTATTGTGTGTTAATTTTATTCTAGAAAACCTAATAGTTTACGGTTTAACCAAATTACCAGGCGAGTAGATGGTATTTACCCAAGTAAAAACAGCTCTTTATGCATGATATTCGCCAATAACATTTTTAATCGTAGGTAAAACATAAAAAGGCTAGGATAGAATTTGTGTTATTTAGTTTTGCACATGAAATCGTACTTATGCGATTGAAAAATGTCGTCATTAAAAAGTTATCTCATGTCATCTAAAAAATGAGCGCTCCGTGGAACCGCCCACGTACCCTAGGATGCTAGGGACCTTTTCTATAAATGATAATTAGAGCAAAAAGCTCATTTGAGTAGCTTTTCCTTAAATATAGATTCTCGTTTGTATATTTAGATAAATCCCCGCGCAATTGTTGATAACCTTTGGGGCTGTGCGTATTCAACGCGTGTAAAAACATATGACCACTATACACATTCAGCATTCTGCTTACTTTCACGCATACTTTTATTAAATCAAATCGCTCATTTTTAGGAGAAGGGGGGGAATTGTTTTTTCATTACAAGCCCACGTGTGGCACATCAATCGATAGGCCTTTCAAAATAAATATAAGGTTTCTCAGCATTTTTTTTGATTAAGTGAATAGAGTCGGAGATAATCACTTCGAAAGTCACTAAAATTGTGTCCCCCCCCCCCCCTCTAATTTTTGAACCGTGTATTTTAAAATATGAAAAAAATCATGCTCATAGGACTTATTAAATTCTTTCAGCGAAAATTGTTTTGAACAAGATCGGTTCAAAGGTTTTTGAGATATTCCTAAAAAAACTGCCTTCCTTAAAGAAAAGGACGTAAGTGCCATAAGATTTCAGTAACGATACGACCTTTTTAATAGGCACGGAACCCTCGTTGTGCGTAGTCCGACACGCACTTGGCCGCTTTTTGTTTGGGACTACACGTGCACAATGCATAGGTACCTATAACTTGAAGATGTAGACATACATGCTCGTGTCATGCTCATACTCATACTATGCAGGTAGCTACCTATAAATAGATAATGTGCTACATCTTCCCCTGTAAGTTTGAACCGCTTTCGTGAGATAAAACATCTATGTATAATTAATTGGGGTTGAAAGAGCGAGAAAATAATTATTTGTGTCACAAGGGAGAATAATAGTATATTTACGGCGTGGGCGGTGTATTGAATCCTGAACGTAGTGAGGGATACAAGTGTTATCGCCCGAGACGAAGATAATTTTGCTACCGAGTGACGCATACTGTTTTTCACACCGACTATGAGAAATCTAAAAAAGATGCTGTTCAAATTAGGTACTTAACAAGTTTTAACAAATCTTAATTTTTATTACAAACTTTTAAATATAACAAAAATTCATAAATTTTCATATAACGTTTAAAGTTAAAACTTGAAATATGTTCGTTTTTAATCGTTTACGATGAAATTATAATCGATTTTTTATTTAAGATCTGTGTTCAATTGGCACATTGCGTAAATACTTACTTACTTACTTTGCCAAATGAAAGGTGTGAAATAGTACATTGTGATACAAGTGAGCTAAGTCGACGACCGCTTTAGCCTAGTTGGTAGTAACCCTGCCTACGAAGCAAGAGGTCCTGGGTTCGAATCCCGGTAAGGGCATTTATTTTGTGTGATGAGCACAAATATTTGTTCCTGAGTCATGGATGTTTTCTATGTATTTAAGCATTTATTTATCTATACGAGTATAAGTATGTGTATCGTCATCTAGTACCCATAGCACAAGCATTGCTTAGTTTGGGACTAGGTCGATTTGTGTAAGATTGTCCCCAATATTTATTTATATTTATGTTGATAACTATATACCTACATCTGCACGTCTAGCACAACTTGCTGACAAGTCGCTTCGCGCGCGACTGAGCGTCTCCTGTCTCACTTGCACGGTGCAAATTAGAAAGAGGACGGCAGATCTTTCTCGACTCGAGTTGCGGCGCGTTGCCAGTTGTGCTAGCACCCCAGAGGCGGGATTTTTCTCGCGAGCCGCAGGTGAGCGTGATAAGAGAGCCGAGGATGTAATTATCAAAGATAACGCGTTTCTTACGACGTTTTTCAACACATTAGCGAGGAAAAAAATCCTTTTCATTAGATAAAAAATGTATAGGCTTCCTAAGTTATTTTCTTAAGTTATTCATGGCAACAGCTTTTCACTCACATATTGCACATCGCCAAGAATTTATATTTATCACTCTTTCTATTCACCACGAGTTTTGATAATAACCAAACACGCATTATACAATGTTTACAAATATTTGTGAAATAACCTATAATGGCGAGCAACAGTTTTTTTTTCGTGAAGTTTGCGCAGTGCGCGTGCATTTGTTAAGCCAGACTTATTTAGATGAAATCTCTAAACACCCAATACAATAGTAGATTGTTAACCGAGGGTTGAAAGCCACCCATTCCTGACGAGATATTTTGAAATGGGTGGCTTTCCCCGAGTTAAACACTCTACTTTTCATTTCGAATACGAGGAAATAAGGTAAAAGCCAAAAACTTAAATATTTTCTAAATCAGTCAGATCCTATAGAACCCATTTTAAAAGCGTTTGTGTATGGACCATTTCGGAAGAAAGTGTTGACAGGTTAGTGTGTGGACCATTTTCTGAAGGCGCTTTTGAAGTGATTATATCGAAAAACTAATTTTAATTGGTGTTTGGATGAAAAATTACATTCTTAATTGTATTTACGTCACACCTGGCCATAATGTGAGTATTACCGCACACTCCGCGTACGGTAAAACTCGCATTGTGGCCAGATGGAGACGTAAAATTGTGTACTCACCACGGGCAGTAAAAAAGAAAGCCCTCTATCGCACATTTACAACCCTCGCCTGCGGCTCGGGTCACAAATACCTCCGATTTCGGGCTTTCTTTCTTTCACAGCCCTTGGTAAGTAATGTACTATTATATTTACCATATAGTAATAAGATAAAGAATGGAAGCCATCATAATTATCAACAAGCTTCATAAATCAACACAATTTTATGGAAGTGTGGCAGTATAGGTTTTTGCCATTGTTATTTTTTTTAATGACTAGGACGCTGTTCTGAAGCGGTTACATTGAACAACGAACGCTTAGAAAATAGAAAATTCGTTTTAAAATGTTATCTTTATGAATTCATGTAAAATGTTATCAAAAGTCAATAGTTTTACTAAATTAAACGTTATAGTTATAAAGAAATAGTCAATTAATTAACAAAAAGGATTTAATTTGTTTAGTCAAGTAAGAATCCATTTGCCGAGAAAAAAAAGCTTTACATTCTGTTCAACCCGGTTAATTTAATTTAAGAATGCACCGTGTTCATGCATATCATATATCTTGCTGCAAGGTGCCAACGTGTCTTCATCGGAATATAACCATAAAACACGAGTGTCGTAATGTTATAAAACACGTGTGTTTAATACCGGTTATGAATGTTATGATATGAGCCTAAATGCGAGGTAATAAGAGGTAGGTTACGAGCAAATGTGTTGAACAAAATATTTACGATATAGTAACCATGACGTCTATTGTAGTGAGTCGAATACAGCATCAGAGCTGGATGGAATTCACAACACTTTCCGACAACTATCACGACAAACCAGTTGAAGTGGCCTCAGAGACTACCTAGTAGTTCGTACAAACCACGAGGTCAAGATACTATGGGAGAGTGTTGAGGCGAGTCGAAACAGGCTGTGAAACGCTCAGCGCAGTAAACACGCAAGGCTGGACATACTGATAATAGCTGATATAATAATCAGTTATACCCCGTGACCTGTTAGTTAAGTATAACTTATGTATCTTTAATGTCGTGTGGAATTTTATGTCACATAAAAAATATTTTGGTTAGGCACAAGTTTTGGCAATTGAAGAGCTTCCAATTCAGGTATGTAATCATCTATCTACAAATATATACTCGTACTTATATGCAGTATACAGTATGCGTATTATAGCAGAGATGCAGTGTGAGATGTAATCAGTAAAAAAAAATTTTAAGGCTGCCGGCATTTACGCACGAATAAAGTCAAGAACCTAATTAACCTCTTCAGTTTTAGCTACTTACTTCTATTTTTAAAGTTGCGCCGCTGAGCTGAGCTTTGATAGAGCGTATGTTATCTATACCTTAGGTCACTACGAAAGTTTTGAGATACAAAAAAGTATAAAAGTTATTCAATTTTTTTTATTAAAGTTTCTCTAAGTAGTCTCCATTAGCTTCATGCATCAATTCATCCGCCTAAAACATGATTTATAGCATTCCCGGTACTATTCTTTATGGAGGGATTCCATGCATCCTCAGGACTGTTATACTCCAAGCCGGTTGTGTAAAATTTCATTAATATCTGGCAATTAAATCTTCACGACCTCTTCTATTTTGTTTATAAGTCACTTTTGGGTCTTCCTTAATATAAAAAAAAGACCGGGTTGCACTCCGGGAGTGCCGGCAGAAATGAAAACTCAATAACATTGTAACAGTTTTTCGATCAGGTCACGTGACATCTTACGGTGTCACCCTAAAAATGAATTTGGCGCAAATTTATAAACAATTATCAATTATTTAAACGGACCGGCCGCGGGCGCGTTGGGTGCGACGGGCCGGCTCGCCCGCCGCCGGCGGCGAACAAAATACCAATTTGTTTTTGCCGTTGCCGAATATTTTTCAAAACTTTATATCTTTAGGAATAACGTCCAAATTCGAACTATTCGAATTTGCAAGAACAGCGGACGGCGGCGGTGAACAAAATATTAATTTGTTTTTGCGTTGGTAAATATTTTTCAAAGCTATCTCTTTAGGAATAACGTCCAAATTCGAACTATTCGAATTTGCTCAATAGCAAAACGGTGAAGGACGCGTGAACAAAATTACAAATTTATTTGCAGAATATGCTTTTGCAAAAAGTGTTTAACGGCTTTATACTCTTACGAATAGCTTTCAGTTTTGAATGAAGTCGAATCGGCTAGCAGCAAAATATAAAAGTTTGTGACCTCCTTCACATCTGACGTCACAAAAATCTGTCGCGTATTTAACAATTTTTCCCCATCCCAAAAAGTGCTCAGCGCCGCTAAAGAAGTTTTCACTTCAAAAATTTGTCTTTCGATTTCGTTTTTATAGTACGTATGAATTATACGAGTATATATATACTAGCACGATTCAACAAATTGCGGATGCTCTTGTTTGAGGTCTGCTACAAACCCAATGATGTTTCGATTTGCTTACTATAATTGTGCCAGAAACGCGCTAGGAGGGCGCTCAGAGGCTCTAGTATAAGTTTTACCGAAACAAAACGTTACGACCGCGTTTGCGTTTAGCTGTCAAATACAGGGTGAAACGCAAACGCGATCGTAAAGTTTTGTTTCGGTAAAACTTATACAGCCTCTGGTCGTAGGTGCTTTCCTCTGCAAACAAGTATTCGCATGTTATCGGCTACGAGCGTAGCGCCAGCAGCGCTACAAAATCTTTGTCAGTGAAAGTGTCCACTAGGGCGTTTATGTACGATTCTCACACAACGGACCGGACCGGAGCGCGTCTAAGTGCATTTTACAAGTTGCCATTTGCGTTGCAAAAGAAACTGCGCTCGGCTGTCGTCGCATCTGAACGGCTTCGTCCGGCATTTCCCTACTGCACTCTATAAAAACGCGGTTGGCTGTCGCCGGGTGCTCACGCATCTGTTGAAAGTCGAAGTTCGGGTATTTCCATCTCTATCGCACTCCCTTAATCGAGTGACAGGGATGCATGTAATACGAACTTCGAGTTTCGAAGTTCGAGGTAGCGCCGCAGTTCGGTGGGAATAGTAGGTAGGTAGTGCAGGTACATTATTCAACTTTACTTGTTGAATTATTACAGTAAGTATACATTTAATAATGAACATGATAGGTTCTTGTAAAATACATTATAAAATAATACTAGCCTAACTATGTACATCCTGACTATAAACTAACAAAATAATAACAAAACTTGTTGAATTGAAGTCAACTCGCATCCATGAGCGTCCAATTCAATGTCAGTATCCAACGTACCGCACGCAACAAATACCAATATGATTTGAATTGAATAATATTTTAGTCAAATAGACCTCGTGGTACTAAGCGACGGCGCGTGAAAAAAAAAGCCGGCATCAGTCTGCATAGACCCTAAGAGGGAAAAGTAGTCCTTATTAAGGCTGTTAGCGGCTTTGTCTGGGAGCACCACTAGAAGTTTTTAAGCCGCTCATAGGCCACGATCCAACTCGACTTAACACTGTTACAGACAACAGTCAGGATTAACCAGCAGCTTGCGCAGTCGATGCGAAAGTAGGCAGGCAGGTGAGCTTTCCAGGCAACCCGGCATTTGAATGTAAATGGCTTAATAATGGTTTATTCCCTCTCAGAGCCAAAAAGCTCTAATATCAAAGAAAAGTGAAGCAACTTTTTTTTGCGTACCTACGTAAAATACCATACCGGTCTATGGGTACCTAAGTACATAAGTACCTACGTAATATTTATTTAAAGTAGATTCACAATAACAAGGAAAATCTGGATATAAAAATTCGCTCGATTTCTTATGTAGATATAATATGCCAGAGAGGGTGTGTAATGATTGGTATGGTATAACAACTTTTGATATATTTTCACTGGATATAACAACATTTAATATAATTTCATAGGATATAATCACTCAAGGGACATAATAAACTTTAGGTATAACAACAATCAGTATAATTTTATGGCGTTTAATGTTCAAATTGTATAATACATTTTTGATATAACGTTTAATGGATATAATGTATATTGGATATAAATATTAGTGGTATAATGTTTTGTAAGATTTTTTTTTTGTAAGATTATAATCTAACCTAAACCTAACCTAACCGTCAGCGTGTCGACGTCACCCCGCTTCGCGGGGTGCCTATTTCCGCTTTAAGGCACACAAGCTAACCCTAACCTAACCTACAAATAATACTATTGGTCCAATTATTTGTCGTTTTTTTACTGAGGAGGGCTTCGCCCCCCGAGCCCTGTTTTTTGTAGCTGCCCTAACCTAATATTCTATATTATAACCATTACCAAAATTGTGTTACCAGTTTATCAGTGGCTATTATACTGTTATGTGTCAGTGGTTACTCGCCGTCGTACCTACACCAAGTGACCAACCTGCCTTAGAGTAAAATAGGTAAGAAATAATAATAGTAAGTATTCCAGATTATGCCAATAGTACATTATACCAACTGAGTTTTATATCGAACAAAATTATATCCCATGTATGTTATACCTTATGATTGTTAGATTAATAGTTGTTATATTACAAGTTCATTATATCTGTTGATAATTATATTACATGAGAATATATCAAATGTTGTTATATAAAAAGTGCATTATATCCTTTAATGGTTATATCCAGTGAAAATATATCAAAAGTTTTTATATCGATCGTTACGCACCCATGCCAGAGATGGTCCAAGTCACATGCTTTCGTATTTCTTGGGTTTTACCCAGGGCTGTTATTCGCTACGCGCTAATAAGGCTCACCCCTCCGGTCGCCCGTCACGAAACTAGACCTCTACCTATGCTTAGTTACTACGCATCGCGGTGTCAAGATATATTTGTGGGTGAGCGTTGAGGTGAGTGAGAAAACAAGTTACAGAATAGGGGGGCAGGAGTAGCATAGCATAGATTATGTTGTCCTGCCAATGACGCAGACGGCACAATCAAGCTAATCTGCGAATCGTAAGCACATGCGAAATATATAGGTGTAATAAGCAGTCAACTCTCTCTCTGTCTCTCATTCTCCCAAGGAGGTAGTAGATGGTAGAGATAGTGCCTTTTCATATGCCTGACCTAACTTAGCCAGTTAGGAAATTATAACTGGACTGAATAATTTTATATACCTTAAGTAGGAACCTTGTTGGAATTGATGTTATGATACGTATAGTCTCATAATTGATGAGTCACACATTGAATCATGCATCCGTTCCCGAATAATTGGGCAAGTAGAGTTGATATTAATAATGTATTTTTTTTATGTCCACGTATTCTCTGCGGTGCTACATTATACAGGTTGGCTCATTCAGAGCGGTCAGTATGGGAAAGTCTGAAACTATAAGATATACGAAGATCTGTTCTTAGGAACCATGTCATCGATTTTAGTACCAAGAAAAACTGCATTCATACATTAAAAAAAAACATGTACTCAATAATAATGTGTAAAAAGATTAAATTTCATTAAGTTTCCGGAGCGTCCGGCACTCGATCTTGGAAAGGAATGTGTTTTGAAATCGGCCAGTAGATTGGCCAGAAGTAGGTATACCAGTTTAGGTACTCGAGTAGGTATCTCCTGCGTTATTATTTACTTACAGAACTGGAACCCAATTAGGTAGCTATAGAAAAATCTAAAACCAAACATCATGAGAAAGTGCAGTCTCCTAATAAAAAAAAACCCGGTCAAGTGCGAGCCTTACTCGCGCACCGAGGATTCTGCTTGACGTTTTCGGCTTGAGGTCAACTTTTCGGACACGTTGTATAAGATAAGTGGACGTTAATTTGGTTTAGAAAATTTATAATTTAGAATACTTGTAGGTTACAATGTTACAAGTCAGAATTATGCTAATAATGTACAGGAGGAAAATTAACAACAGTTTAAATGGCACAAGTCGCACGCTTTCGTGGTACGCAGGATTTCCCCACCGATTTCCTCCTGCCGACGACGCAAAAGCCGGCTGTACACATTGGGCCAACGTTGGCGCGTGAGCAGATGTGCAGCTTTGGGTTAGAGGAAGAGGGCTTTATATCGTTCTCATGCGTTTGCATAGCTGCATCCTGCTCACGCGCCAACGTTGGCCCAATGTACAGCCGGCAAAAGAGTGGGTATGTGGGTGACGCAGCACAGACAGCGCACACTACGGTTGTTGTTCCTCCAGTGCGGTTCATCCGATCCATTCTGCTACAACAATTGCCATACAATACATAAGACGCAATATTTCCTGTACTAGGTATTCACAGGATATATACATATGTAGGACGTAGGTAGGTACTACCAACTTATGTACCTAACTAGCAGGCTGCTCAAACAAAGTGTATGTTGGAGATATTGTTAACATGTTTATTGGACATTTTTATGATATAAATATGCATATACAATACATTACATTACGGCTTTTTCTTTTGTATAGAAGGCGAATAAGGAATTGTAGAAAATATCTGGTACGGTACAATAAATAAAAAATATTTAGGTATATAAATACCTACTTATTTATTATCTTTTAGAACACAAGGACACATTAATCGCCGTATTCATAAACGTTCTACAAGCCTATTTTAACTAAAATGCCGTTAAGATTCGTTTGTCCTTATCTGTCACTTAGACGTTTGTGTTCGTTAGAAAGGGACAAAGCACATTTTATTTAGCAGAGGCATTTTAAGTTTTATGAATAAGGGAGTAAGTGTGCAGCTCCATTTAACTATACTATAAGTACCTACATATCAAAATATAAGCCACTCCGCGCCGCTCTATGAAACGTACCAGCAAGAAATTAAAAAAAAAAAACTTGAAAATAGGTACAGCTTTTAGTGTCGACTGTACTTTTTTTGCACAATCGTCAATTCTACTCGTCTACTCCAATGCGCACAAATCCGACAAAAGATCATGGGCAAATTGGGTGTTGCACCAACAGGCTTGAAACCAGTATCATAAATAAAAAACCGGCCAAGTGCGAGTCGGACTCGCGCACAGAGGGTTCCGTACTAGTATCTATAAAAACGCCAAAAAAAAAACACTGTTGTATGAGACCCCCCCTTAAATATTTATTTTATTTTGTTTTTAGTAAGTATTTGTTGTTATAGCGGCAACAAATACAAAAAATACAAAATACAAAATATTTTATTGATTTAAAAACAGAAATACACCATCTGTGAAAATTTCAACTGTCTAGCTATCGCCGTTCTTGAGATACAGCCTGGTGACAGTCAAAACGGCAAAAAAACACGTTGGTTGTATGCTTATTAGTAAATAGGGTCCCGTTTTTACCCTTTGGGTACGGAACCCTAAAAAGGTATAAAATTGTATATAATTTCTTACTATCACCACAATTACGAGTACCTAAGTAGCTTACCGGAGAACGGAGAACAAAAATATGGGCAAATGTATGAAAACAAAATGATATCACCGCAAAATGCTTATCGGCAATGTTTCTGTAGGTAGCTAGTTTCGATGCCAATATAATTATTTTGAGGTACATACCTAGTCCATTTAAAAAAAAGTGTATTTTTTGTTGTTTATTTTGTGTTTGTGCTCATTTCATTTCTATAGTAGCGTATTTGGGGTTAGGTCGACATGAGCCTTTTAACCCACCGGCACATAGATTATCTTTTGTTATTGATGAATGATACTTTTAAATAGTTTACAAATAAACAAGTAGATTAGACATTTTGTTTCATTTAATTCTGCGTACGTAAGTGAGAGTTGTATGTACGATAACTACATATGGTCCAATATGTAATACCTATCAATCAACAATCATTTCAAGTCTGTTGGTTGTACACCCAATACAAAAGTGCCCATGATGTGTACCATTAGAAATATGTTGACATCGAAACTGTACTTACCTACAGAAACATGTTGTTAAATAGGGTGATAATTTATTCGTAGGGTGATAAGCATTTTGCGGTGATATCATTTTGTTTTCATACATATGCCCATATTTTTGTTCGCCGGTGAGCTAGGCATTTGTGGTCATAGTAAGAAATTATGTACAATTTATGACCTTTTCAATGATACTGGTTTCAAGACTGTTGGCGCTACACCCAATTTCCATGCAAAAGTGCCCGTGATCCTTTATCATGTGTAGTTTAGGATCTGCTATGGCCCTACTCCTACAGACGAGCGTATTTATAAAAGGTCGGCCACATTAAGAGTCCTTACTCCTACAGACGAACGTATTTATAAAAGGTCGGCCACATTAAGAGTCTTTACTCCTACAGACGAGCGTATTTATAAAAGGTCGGCCACATTAAGAGTCCTTACTCCTACAGACGAGCGTATTTATAAAAGGTCGGCCACATTAAGAGTCCTTACTCCTACAGACGAGCGTATTTATAAAAGGTCGGCCACATTAAGAGTCCTTACTCCTACAGACGAGCGTATTTATACAAGGTCGGCCACGTTAAGAGTCCTTACTCGCTCAGACGAGCGTATTTATAAAAGGTCGGCCACATTAAGAGTCCTTACTCCTACAGACGAGCGTATTTATACAAGGTCGGCCACGTTAAGAGTCCTTACTCCCTCAGACGAGCGTATTTATAAAAGGTCGGCCACATTAAGAGTCCTTAGTCCTACAGACGAGCGTAATTATAAAAGGCCACATTAAGAGTCCTTACTCCTACAGACGAGCGTATTTATAAAAGGCCACATTAAGAGTCCTTACTCCTACAGACGACGAGCGACGACGTACGACGAGCGTATTTTACAAAATGCTTCCTTTTTCATTCAAGATTACAACGTAACTATTAGTATATATTCAAAAACTGATTTAACGTACTTAAATAATCATTTAAGCAGTTGAGCAGTAAGTATATGTATTATTATTTATTCTGTGGTAAAGGTACTATGTTAGGAAGCTGTACCTACACATCACAGCCGGTGGAAAAATACAAGTTCGACAAAAAAACATGTCTAGACGTAGACATATCAAAAACCAAAAATACGCGAATATATAAATTAGATTCGTTCGCTGTATCAAATCAAATACTATACCTACACAGACACATCTATTTTAGCGCATTTAATAGCAAGAAATAATGTCATCCAGAACATTAATTACTTAATGACAAAATTTGTTTCCTTATGTGAATTATGTCCAAATTAAGTACTTAATCATTTTAACAAGTTTTATGAGAATCTAGAATTATATTTTTGTATGCAGTATATTTTATTTTTCAATATTTACTACAGTACTTATACAAAATATTGTTATTTACCCTGTTCACTATTTTTTACCCACTGCATGGCTTTGTTTTTTTATATAGGTACTTCAATTTATTGCAGAATTGTACCTACATATGTATGTACAAGTATAAAACACAATAATCAACAGTACCCTACTCTAATTTTTAATACTTACGTACAAAAATATTCAAACAAATATTAACATAACTGCGATTATAGTAGGTAGGGTCGTTGTGGTAACAGTGAATCACATTTTTTTCAGAGCGACGTAGATACGTCACTTTATTAGTTTGGAGGTTTTAACTTAAAAAGTTTAAAAGGAAGACTAATTGGCTTTATATTTGTCATAGACAGGAACTGTCTATCTTTAACGATGTAATTGTTATTCTTCTTTTTTTAATGAATAGAACTTGATCCACTGTCTACTTATACGCACACGGAATATAGTACAAGGTACACAATGGATTGGGGGTGGGTACAGTGAAACAGGTATCATGTTCTTTTGATTAAAACAAATTTGACTAATTTATTTTTACTTCTTGTACTTACAATTTAATCAGTCTCAACTTACGCACACACTGAGATCGAAAAAATCATCACAAAGTTACACAAATAACTGGCACAAACATAACTAAATTATTATGTCTTAGGAATAAAAAACAAACAAAACGTAACTAGCTTTTTTGGCACCGAAAGTTTCCGTTAGGTACCTACTCTACTTAGGAAACTAACAAACAGCCGCTACATCATCATATCATCTATGATTTGGTCATTTAATTGGTCATTATGGACCACTTCATGTGTCTGTCTCGGAATACACATCGGATAAAAACGGTATCAATCACGTATTTATTGCACAGAACATACAGTCCAATTTGACTTGCTGTTGCCATGCAACACGTGGCGCTCGTACTAACCGCGAATCTAGGCCCAATATAAATAGTCTATAAGTGCGAGTATAGTCATCTCGTATGATACTTTAAATGAGACGTAGGCGTCGTGTAGTCGTCCACGAGAATTGCAACTTTATTCATATAGATATAAGATCCGACTGTTTTATATTAGAATAGCACTGAGTCACCCACGTTATAGCGATGTGGTTTCATTCATGTCAGTCTGATTCGAGCTGCGTTATGCGCAGGCCAAAGCTATGTCAACGAGCAGCGTTTTATTCGTTTATTTATAATATTCGTAAATTAATACATTCGTTATCTTCAAATCACTATACCTTAGTGATAAATTGATAATTTGTTTCACATTAATTCTTCAAACTAATAATTTCTTATTGAATGGTGTCATATTTTTATTACACAATTACAGTGTTGTTTGTTGTTATTGTTATGCTTCGAAGTAATTGTTGATGAGTGAAGTGTTTAAAATAAACTTTTTACTACCGGATTGCCTGGATATTGAAATAAACATTTAACAGGCGTGGTAACTGGTGAGTGGCTGTACCTAATTGTAATATTTGAGCGGGGAATGAACGAGCCGCGCGACCCTAAGTAGTCCCGGCGAGCCGCATCGGACCAGCGCATGTTATCACGTTATGATAATTTTATCCGACGACACTGTCACAAACATGTTCATACCAAAAATATTAAATTTATGCTCATGTTCTATAAAGTTGATTTTATTTAGTCCGTATTGAAGCGATAGCCAGTTAATATTTCTTTTTCCGAGATGTTCTTATATTGATGCGTGGAATTTACCTCATCTTGATTCATTCTGAAATATTTTATTAATAAGTATGGAATATGCGGCTCCATTCCACGCGTAGTGCAGATGTTTTTAGAGATTCCTGTTCAAAAAAGGACATTTTAGTTCCGCTACTATGAAATGAATAGGTACTATAGTGGGTTTTATACTGGTACAGGCTCACGCTAGCTTTTGGGCGCGACTATGTCTATTGTCTGACTTTATTTACAAAGAAAAGCGTATAAAGGTAAAGTTAGGTAATGAATATCATAAATTATAGATATCAATTACAAAATATATTATACACAGAGATGTAGGGGTAACTATTTCATAAAAATATTTTGGCGCTACTAGTAGTTTATTGCTATGTATAATTTGTATTTTGGAATCACGTCAAATGGGTTACCTATTTGAATCAGTAATTAGCCCTACGGAGCAAACTATGGTGCGTTTGCGACCAGGGGCGGCTTTAGCCATTGCGAGGCTCCGGGCTGGTAGATTTTTGTGAGGCTCTCCTACCCAATATTTTCCAACGTTATTTTTGGTTGTTAACTTGTTTCGCGAGTGCGCGAGGCCCCAAGACTACAACCCACAAGACCGAAGCCCCGCGCGGTTGCACTGCTCGCCACCCCCAAAGGCCGCCTCCCCTGTTTACGACTTCGGAATTTGAAAGCAATCAACACTGACTTAATTCCTTAATGATTATTTGTATGAAGGAATTCATATTTTAGTATGAAAAATGTGTAGGTAATTAAGCATAATCTCCACCAAACGGCTCGTATCGCATCGGATCGGAAAGGATACGAACGGATGCGGCAACAGCCGATCGCGTCCGGCAGGATGTCGACACGTATACGATCGGTTCCGTACCGTCGCATGCGAACGTATCCGTTTCTGCGTCTAGTCAAACAGTTTCATTCCTATCGTGTTGACGTGTTGTAATTTGTGAAAAAGCTTTACGTAGGTACCTACCTTGTTGGCTATTGCTGCACTATCTCTCGCTTTACAGTCTGATCCGGCTCGAAGCACCAAGAAGTACAAACACAAGGTCTAGTTCTTAATTTCCAATTATTTTACGGCAGTAATACAACTGCAACTGAAATATTTATCTTCCACATATTTAGAATGCAGCAACTTTTTTTGCGTAAAACGAAACGGTGCGCCAAGTTGTCACCCGCACCAAGCTATTTTGAAGGCTCTATAGTCTGTGGGTGCCGCCCGGCCACGGCTTCAAGCGCACGCAATGACAGTCCAAAGGATCCTATCGGATACGTCGACAGGCGAACGGAGCCGATTGCGCGTCGCAGCATACTTTCGGCTACGATGGCGTGTCGCCGAAGACGCGTGCTGTCAAGCTGCTATGCGCGGCTTGATAATATAGAGTTTAAATACTGTGTACATGATTTAATATCGTTTAAAGAATGTAAAATCCGTCCGGTAAAAGCAGTAAGAATGTAAAAGTAAGCGAGCGAAAATTGATCCTCGACAGTGAGGGGACTAGCAGACGCACCGCCTGACCCACCAGCTCTGCCCCCCTATTCTGTAACTTGTTCAGCTCACCTCAACACTCACGCATCACCTCAAGTGAATTACCTAAAACCTAATACGCCCAATAAAAATTTTGTGGGATATAAAAATGGATAATATCCAAATTTTTTTTCTTATAAAGAAACCGTATACATTTTCTCCAGTAGCAAGGTGTAAGAAGCTTCATGCGGATTCCAAATTATAGATGATGTCTCAAGTTTGCTTCTAACTAGAGCGGTGAATATGAGATGTATAGTCCTAGGACAGTCGAGCACGAGCACGCGCATTCCTGATCACGAACCCCAACCTTCTGAAACAATTCGCCGTTAACACTTTTATGTGGTTATGGAAGGTGAGGCGTGTATCGAATATTACACCCAGGTCCTTGGCGGTATCTACGTGAGTTAATAGTTCCGTCCCTAGTGTATATTTGGCGTGTATGGGATTATGGATAGGGCCGAAGGAGTGATTTAATATCGATAAACTGAGCATTTATCGATATTAAATAGGAGCTTGTTCCACCGATATAACCGGTCAATGTCCTCCTGAAGTGCTTTGCAGTCTGAAAGCTGTTGCACGCCATACATCCGCTTCAGGTCATCGGCATAGAGCAGTTCCGGCACTCTTTAGGATTGACGCCAGATCAATAGTTTGGAATCATGATCAGCCAGGGTTCGATCTTGATTCTTTGATCCGTAATAACGGACCCAAGATCGAACCCTGGCTGATTCCAGAACGGGTGTGGTATGATTCAGAGACAAAACATCCATGCTGCACATACTGTCGTCTGTCGCGTAGGTAATTGCCATAGAACCTAAGTAATTTGGGGGAGAAGCCGATGCAATTCGACAAAAAAAATCAAATAGCTTTAAAAAGATCGTTTCATAATAGTTATTTATGATACAAGTGCGGAAAGTAGGTTATTTTCTCTGTCTCTTCTTCAACTCTCTAACGCTCGTGTTTGTTTGTGATCACCGCCACTCGTTGGGAATAACATCCGCACAAAATTTTACAATGCATTTTACGAGAATATAATATATAGGTATATGTATAATAAAAGGTGAAATGTTCATTATAAAAAAATAAACTTTGGAGGAAAGTATTGTCCTACGGGTGTTGGTGGTAATAAAACACTGCACTTACAGTTTTATCGTTGTATTGTCCCGGTAGGCACACAGAATCCAAAACAGAAGGCACGGAAGAGCGAGAGGCACAAGCACAAGCACAGAATTAGTTCATAGGCAGAAGTATAGTTTATAGGAAAGCACAGAAGTAGAAAAACAAGCATTAAATTAGATAAACAGTACAAGCCGCGTAAGCCGGTAGCGAGAGCATCAAGCGTGCGGTTAGTGTCGCATGTAGGCTGTGACTGGTTTGACCTCTGTCCACTATGCGCGGGCGCAGAGACGCCGCTCCTGGTGCGGACCCAGAGGTCGATTAATTTACGTATCGGTAAGTTTATCGATATATCGACATTCAACCAGTAGGTAGGCATTATGTTTGTAACGCGGTTACTTGAAATATTAAATATATAAATATATGTATAATTGTATAAGTAAATATAATTGAAGTATATTAATATTATGTAAATGTAAATATACATTGGGTATTTAAATGTTATGTATTGTGATTGTAATTTATGTGTAAGTGTAATATAAGAGTAAGTAGGCCACACCACTCCCCTCCAGAGAACGTCAAGGGCGATAGTAGTCTGGAAACCTCACCTGACGACCAGATCGGGTAGTATAGTGATGAGGTGCAGGAGTAGGGGTAACGGGACCAGGATCTTCTCTTTCGCAGTCAGCAGACAGTATGAAGGCTGGTTTAAGCCTATCTATGGACACTGTTTTGTCCTTGTTTTTCAGGAGGATCCTAAATATCTTGTCCCCACGCGAAATAACCTTATGGGGACCGGTGTATGCTGCTTGGAGTGAACCTCGCGATGCATCTTCTCGGAGGAATACGTAATCGCAAGTCTTCAATTCTTTGTAAATAAAAACCTTAGGATAACAGTGTCGGGCAGCTGGTACTGGTTTTAATTTTGCAGCGAAGTTCCTGAGGCGAGCAGTAAATTCAGACATGTCCGTGGTACCGGCCGTTGGTGAGCCGAAGAACTCGCCGGGAAGCCTCAGTGGTTCTCCGTAGACCAGTTCTGCCGATGATGACTGTAAGTCCTCCTTAAAAGCCGTTCTTACCCCAAGTAATACCCAAGGCAATGACTCTGTCCACCCTTCATTCGCGTGACATACAATCGCCGCTTTCAGTTGGCGATGGAACCGTTCCACGAGACCGTTACAAGCAGGATGATAGGCTGTCGTCCTTTTGTGCTCGAATCCGGCAATTTTGGACAGACAATGGAACAACGCCGATTCGAATTGACTGCCGCGGTCAGTTACAATGTCTGTAGGACAGCCGAATCGAGCTATCCAGGTCGACAGCAGGGCCTTGGCAACGGTTTCGGCGGTGATGTCATGTATCGGGACTGCCTCCGGCCACCGAGTGAACCTGTCCACGGCTGTAAGGCAGTACCGATAGCCATGCGACAGGGGGAGGGGTCCGACCAGGTCGATGTGGACCTGCTTAAACCGTGCGCGCGGTAAACTGAAGGTGCCAAGGGGGGCACTTACGTGCCGATTAACTTTAGCCCGCTGGCACTGTAAGCATGCACGCGTCCACTCTCTGCAGTCCTTCTGCACCCCAGGCCAAACGAACCTCTCGGCGACTAATTTTGCCGAGGCGTGGGAGCCTGGATGACTTAGGGAGTGCAAGCTTTCAAATACCTGTTTGCGGCAGGGCTTCGCGACATATGGTCTGGAGGTTGGAGTACTGACGTCGCAGTACAATGGCAACCGGCTTCCAGGTACGTGTAATTTCCGCAACTGTAGGGAAGAACCTTCGCTTATAAGCACTTGCAATTCGGGGTCGGACGCTTGACTTTCGGCCAATGCTTCGAGGCTTACAGGCACTCCCAGTTCTTCGATACGCGACAAGGTGTCGGCAACAACATTATCCTTGCCGGATATATGCCGGATGTCCGTCGTGAACTGGGAGATATAGTCGAGGTGTCTATACTGCCTTGGTGAACAGTTACTTTTTCGTTCGTGAAAAGCGAAACTGATGGGTTTGTGGTCAGTATAGACAACGAAATGCCTGGCCTCGAGCATATGGCGAAAGTATTTGATGGCCTCGTAGATCGCAAGCAGCTCCCTGTCGTAGGGTGAGTACTTAGTCTGCGAGGGGTTGAGCTTCCTGGAGAAAAACGCCAGTGGTTCCCACGCGCCGTCCTTGAACTGCTGGAGAACCGCTCCAAGAGCTTTATCAGAAGCATCAGTCACCACAGCGAGTTTTGATGAGCAGTCAGGGTGAGCCAGCAGAGCGGCATTGGCCAAACTCTCCTTGCAGGCTTCGAATGCTGCTAATGTGTCTTCTGACAGGGTGATGGGTTGCTTGCCTTTCGCCGATCCCGTTAACAAGGCGTGGAGAGGGGCTTGAATTTGGGCAGCTCGAGGAAGGAATCTCCTATAAAAATTAAGCATACCCATAAAACCTCTTAGTTGTCGCACGTTGGTGGGGGGCGGGAAATCTTTTACGGCCTGTACCTTGGAGTCCAAGGGTCTGCAACCCTTCTGCGAGATCTGGTATCCTAAAAAAGTTACCTCCTTCTCGCCGAAGACGCACTTGGCTGTGTTGATCATCATGCCGTAGTCTTTCAGCCTTTGGAAGACTTTCTGCAGGTGTTCCTCGTGCTCGGCTTCGCTATGGGAGTAAATTAGGAAGTCATCGAGGTATGTGTAGACAAAATCGAGCCCTCTGGTTATCTCGTCTACAAACCGCTGAAAGGTTTGACCTGCATTCCGAAGACCGAAGGTCATATAAGGGAATTCATATAACCCAAAAGGCGTTGTGATCGCGGTCTTCGGAATGTCCTCTGGGCTGACAGGTATCTGATTATAAGCTTTCTCCAAATCCAAGGTGCTAAAAATGCTACAACCTACAACATTATGGGTGCAGTCATGGATGTGCTTGATCGGATACCTGTCAGGAACTGTTCGGGCATTCAGCTTGCGATAGTCGCCACAGGGACGCCATCCATTATTCTTCTTTGGCGCCAGATGAAGTGGAGATGCCCAGGAGCTCTCCGAAGGTCTAGCTGTTCCACAGGACAGCATAGACTGGAACTCTTTTTGGGCGATCTTAAGTTTATCTGGTGCCAAACGACGAGGAGGAGAGAAGACTGGGGGACCTGGTGTCGTTCGTATGTGGTGTACCGTGTTGTGTGGTGTAGTGTGGTGTCTACCTGCCGGTCGAGTGATCTCTGGGTAGTCCTTGAGGATGCCATGATACCGTGTCTCACCAGTCACCACCTTCACCGACGAAACATTTGGGCAATTGGCTGACGTAGCAACAGCTGCAATGGAAGTTAAGTTGTCGATCAGACGCTTATTGCGACAGTCCACGACAAGGTTGTAAAAATTTAAAAAATCTACGCCTATGATTGGCTTTGTTACGTCAGCCACTACAAAACGCCATGTAAAGGTTCTACGTAAGGTAAAATCTAAATCTAAAGTTACATAGCCGTATGTGGCAATACTAGAGCCATTGGCAGCACACAAATTGTAGTCTGTTTTTGAACGACGTTCGTGAAGTGCCGACCGCGGGAAGACACAGAGGTCGCTGCCGGTGTCGACCAAAAACTGCACCTTCGAAGACCGATCGGTCACAAACAGGCGGCCAGTTGAAGAAGTGGGGCAATCGTCCGCCGCCATTACCGACCGCCCCTTGGGTTTTCCGCCGTGTAGTCACAAGGGCGGGTACACCTGGTGGCCTTCTCTCCGAACTTGCTATGATACCAGCACAAGGGGAACTTCCTGTAGTTGGACTGTGAACGCTGCCTGGAGGCACTGCGCCTGCTCCTTGACCCTTGTGCCGTTGGAGTGCGGGATCTGGAGTTCCTTCCTGACGCTTTAAGTTTCTGGAATTCCCGACGAAGCTCCGCCACTTCTCGTGTGAGGTCGGTGATGAGGGAGCTGGGAACTGCGTTGCTCACTGCTGCTACCCTCGGCGAAGATGAGGCGAGGTCGTTAGCCCTGTCTGCCAAGTCTGCCAGAGCTTCCAGGTCTGCGGTTACTGGCTGACCTGCGAGAACTGTCTGGATCCCGTGGGGCAGACGATTTATCCACATTGTCTTCATAAATTCGTCCGTGACGCTGGTACCCGCGAGACCCTGGAGGTGGCGGAGAAACTGCGATGGTTTCCGGTCTCCAAGCTCCTCATGCATCATCAGCTGTTTAATCCGCTTCTCCTTGGAGTCGCTAAGCCTCTTTATGAGTTCGCTCTTCAGCTTGTCGTATTTGTTGGTTGCGGGCGGATTGATGATCACATCCTTTACTGCCCTAGAGTGATGGTTGTCGAGATGTCTGATCACGTAATTAAATTTGGTAGTATCGCTTGTGATTCCGGATATGGTGAATTGGCCTTCAACTTGCGCAAACCATATGTCTGGCTCCTCAGGCCAGAAGGGTGGCACTCGCACGCCGACCTTATAAACATCGACCGGTCCTATCGACGCTTTCCCATCACTAGCGCCTGGGTCAGGCTGCTTGTCGGCCCCGGATTTTCGCTCCCCCGACATTGTGTTTCTCAAGGGGTCACCAGTTTGGAGGAAAGTATTGTCCTACGGGTGTTGGTGGTAATAAAACACTGCACTTACAGTTTTATCGTTGTATTGTCCCGGTAGGCACACAGAATCCAAAACAGAAGGCACGGAAGAGCGAGAGGCACAAGCACAAGCACAGAATTAGTTCATAGGCAGAAGTATAGTTTATAGGAAAGCACAGAAGTAGAAAAACAAGCATTAAATTAGATAAACAGTACAAGCCGCGTAAGCCGGTAGCGAGAGCATCAAGCGTGCGGTTAGTGTCGCATGTAGGCTGTGACTGGTTTGACCTCTGTCCACTATGCGCGGGCGCAGAGACGCCGCTCCTGGTGCGGACCCAGAGGTCGATTAATTTACGTATCGGTAAGTTTATCGATATATCGACATTCAACCAGTAGGTAGGCATTATGTTTGTAACGCGGTTACTTGAAATATTAAATATATAAATATATGTATAATTGTATAAGTAAATATAATTGAAGTATATTAATATTATGTAAATGTAAATATACATTGGGTATTTAAATGTTATGTATTGTGATTGTAATTTATGTGTAAGTGTAATATAAGAGTAAGTAGGCCACACTCGCACCATTATCCGGCCATTATCGCACTGCCCCGGCCCGTCATGCGAGAGGACTTCCCGGGTTTAATATGTTGTATAAAAAGACACTTTCACAGCAAGTGCATTGACGGAAAATTGTTCGTATGTTTGATCTTTGTGGCAAAACTTCAAAGAATTTGTTGTGTCGACATTTACTCGTAACATTATGAAATAAGTATTCTAATGTTTAATAAGCGCAGGTCTTTTCGCAGCTGCAGCCGTAACGTGGCAAATCAGGCACGTAGAAAAAACTCGGCCTTGCGCTTTCCTCTGTCGTGACACATGGGAACAAAGAAATAGAGCCACCCTTGCAATTTTCACATTATTGTGATTTATGTAAAATATTTTGCGCATATAGCGCACATAGTGATTGTGCTCGTATCATCAGGTATTTATAAAACCAATCATTTTCATTGTTTACACATTATATAGTCCTCCTGATCGATTTCGATGACGGCGACCCTAGCAATTACGGATTTGCCCTATTGTGAGCTCTGATATGGCTGGCTAGGCCAAACTTACTCTTAAAAACTCTATTACATGGGGGACAGTAGAGTTGGCCAGTTGTGTTATAGGTGTACACGTAGGAAGGTTTAGGCCTCTCCTTTCGCAATTGGCGTTTTGTTTATGAAACGTACTTTTAAAATAGGGGCTTTAACTAAAACATTGGGCGTTTTTTTCTACGAAACCAATTTGGCCCCGCGGGAGCTTTAAATGTCACCATCACGTTCTAGCACTTTGTAGATAACGGTTTTACAGTTAGTCGTTCATTAAATTTGGAAACTTCATTTTCACAATACAGGTCAAAAGTGTGCTTCTACCCCTGTTTATCGTGAATGTCCTGTCTGTCGCGCCTTAGGGCGAAACGAAAAACACAGACTGCTTCGGTGACGGAGATTCTTTATGCTGATGATGTCTGTCTTATGGCTGAGAGCTTGGAGGTCCTACAAAGTTATCTTGACAATTTGGACGAGTCTTGTCGTAAGTTTGGTCTGGTGATCAGCGTGTCAAAAACCCAGATTGTTAAACAACCTGCAAAAGGGAAATCTGCGAGCGACGCTGCTGTTCTTCTGAGGGGAAACGCATTGGATGACGTGGGAACATTTCGGTACCTTGGAAGTCTTTTGCGGAACGATAACCGACTGGAGTCCGAGATTTCTGCACGGATCGCGAAAGCTGCTGCAGCTTTTGGCGGGTTGAACCAACGAGTTTGGAAATCGCACGACCTCAGGCTTACCACAAAGCTTGCTGTCTATAAAGCAATCATTCTGCCCATATTGCTTTACGCCTCGGAAACCTGGTGTCTTTACAAAGGAGATGTCAAGCGCCTTGACACCTTTCATTTAAAATGTCTCCGAGCAATTCTTCGACTAAAGTGGCAGGATCGTGTTCCGAACTCGGAGGTTTTGCGTCGGACTGGCATGGTTGGCATGGAATGTCTACTTATGAAGGGACAATTACGTTGGTGTGGACACCTTGTACGAATGCCATCATCAAGACTGCCTAAGGCAGTATTTTACTCGGAGCTAGCCTCAGGAAAGCGCAAAGTTGGCGGACAATACCTGCGGTACAGGGATGTCCTGAAGCGCCATCTGTCTGCAACCGGCATATCATGTGAGTCGTGGGAAGAGCTTGCTACTCGGAGATCAGACTGGCGAACTGCTGTCAACACGGGGCTCAGTAACTTTGAAAGTACCCGTCTCGAAAATCTTGACGCCAAACGTCAGTTTCGTAAAACTCGGCCCAAGCCCTCCTACCACTACACTTACAACTCAAGTGGAGACCTTTATTGTTTTTCATGTCACCGGAGTTTCAAAACCAAGTTTGGATTTGCGAGTCATTCTCGCGCCCATGCACGCAAATAATAACTTTTTACAATCGTCTTGTCAGGATGTCGCCGTCGACGGATACGTCTGGGAGGACATCATCATCATCATCATCATCATCGTGAATGGAACAAGAAATAATATTTCCATACGTATATTACTTACTCACCTAGACCAATGGTAAAAATAATAAAAAGCCATGTGGGATGTTGATTCAAAGATGATCACTGTCCCGATAGTCGTTTCCGTGAACGATCTAATAGCGAAGTCTCCACTAACACCTTAATAGACTCGCCAAATGACTGGGTCAAGGTTCAGATACACTTGGGGCACTGTAGGAGGTTTCCATTCTCTGTCGCCCTGACCACCGGTAGCTTGGGCCCCGCCCTAGGTTAGGTTGTTTGTACATTTTGTATGTACATTTTTATTAGATTTTACTTTTCTACGAATATTGTAAAAACCTAGCTTAAAAAGAAAAACAAATGGTTTATGTTATAAATATTGAATTACAGAATGTATTATTATTCGGCGGTAATTCTGTCCTATTATTTTACGATTCGGTGTAGGATAGCGTAGCGTAGCGAAATCCGTATTTTCGCGAAACCACTAGATTCCGTTTTAGCGGAATGACGTAATTTACTCGACAACAGGCATGAGTCACTAATTTTACGCTAAAATCCGTAATATCGCGATCATACGCCGTAGAAAAGACGATATATATTATATACTAGCTTCTGCCCGCGACTTCGTCCGCGTGGAACTGCTTTTATATCGTATCTCCTTATATACAAACTTGCGCCCCCTATTTCGCCCCCTTAGACGATGATTCCCGGAATAAACACTATATGTATACCAAAATTAATTTTAATCAGTTTTTGCGTGATTGAGGTCCAAACTTTAGCATCATAGCCTAGCGGCGGCTGCGAGTCGGAAACGATAACGCAGGTTAAGCAAAGATGGCAGCGGTCAGTCATTGGATGGGTGACCGCCTGATGTTTGAGTGGGTGGTTATTATTTAATATAAATGAGCGCTTCCGTGCTTTGGAAGGCACGCCAAGCAGTTGATGCCGGCTGCTGTCTATGACAGTAGTCGTTAAGCCGAGTTACAGGCCTTCGGGCGGCTTAAGAACTCCTAACAGTCCAGTTGCCCACTCACTTGACAAAGGGGGGGAGTTCGTAATACATGCATCCCTGTCACTCGAGTAAGGGAGTGCGATAGAGATGGAAATACCCGAACTTCGACTTTCGAAGTTCGTGGTAGCGCCGCTGTTACTCGCGTCCGGAGGAGCTACCTACTACAACCCTGCACGTGTCCCCTGGGTCCAAAAATAATGTATGTTATACGATTAAATAGTTTATGAATTAGGTTTATTCACGATTTTCGCTACGGTGATAGAATTGTGCTGAAGTTTACCAACAAAGTGAAAATTTAATTGATAAAATAAGTATAAAGTCAAGGATAATCCTACTAATATTATAAATGCGAAAGTTTGGATGGTTGGATGTTTGGATGTTTAGATATTTGGATGATTGTTACTCAATGACGCTTAAACGGCTCAACCGATTTAGATGAAATATTACACGAAGATAGTGTATAGCCAGGGATTAAAATATAAGATAGCTTTATCACGTGTCCACGCAAACGAAGTCGCGGGCGGAAGCTATTATTAAATAAGGGATAAAACTGTCCGAGATGGAGTCGGACTTTCGCAGCGGTTAAACGCGCCGGGTGCCTTTGAACGTGTTAAGAGTCTTAAAACTAACGCAATTTCAGATCTTTGTTACAACGGATATTAACAATAATATATTCATGATTATGAGTCGCAAATTCAATGAAAAATTAACATTATTAATGCTTTTTGATGTAGGTCTATAATGATAGCACCATCTAGCAAGCATGATTTTGATACAATTTCAGTTTGATAGAGGTCGTTGATGTTAGTTGTCGATTGGTGCCATCTACCGAGCTTAAGTTTAGTCCAATTTCAGCTCGATAGATGCCGCTTATATTATGTTTTTGATTTTATTTAGACTAATAAAAATAACATACCAAACCGTATTAAATGCGTTTTATTTGATTCTAAAATTATGAAAGGAAAACTAATGTAAAACTGTAAATGTTTCTAAGCATAATGCCGTACAATATTTCCGTAACTTCGCAAACAGAACATTTTATCAGTTCATATTTTAATTAAGTTTGGCCCATGTTGGGGTCATGTTGGAGAAACTCGGCATACATTTAAAACGCTAAGACTGCATGAATGCTTTCAAATCCACAACCGTCAATATTGTTATTATAAACATTAATAATAGCTGAGCTTTGTTTTTTCCGGAGACTGAGTTTTTCTCGGCTGTAATACTACGAAAAATTGATTTCTATTCAAAATTAAACAAAAAACCAATAACTGATCGTTTACCAAAAAAAAACGAAATAAACTGATAGAAAGAAAACAAAAAAACCTGATCGCTGGGGTTCCAACTCACAGCCATCAACAAAGCAACCATTGGGTAACCATTGGTCGTCATCGAAGAGTAAGCCTGCCTTTTGCGAGAAAATACGGATTTTTTTTTTACGTTTTATCTATATTTTGCTGAAAGTTTGAATAGGGTTCTTTTTAATTTCTAGTTAAGTATATGCTTGCCAATTTTCAAGTATTTAGCTCATAGATTCAAAAGGTTCCCATACAAACTTCAACTCCATTTTTTAACCCTTTTGCAACCTTATCTTTATATTTTTTATAGCCTATTGCGTGGCCGAAGATCCATTAAACGTTTTAGTGAAAGTTGCATATTAATCCATTCGATAGTTTTCCCATGATACCCAGACAAAAACAGACAAACATCCTTTTCGTTGGGCTGTCGTATTAATAAACAGATAGATGGCGCGCTGTTGCGTAAAGTAAAGACGACTTTATCCAAATATTCTCAAATTTGGCCTGTGGGTCACCGTAACTCAATCAAACTTTTTTATACGTTTAATATGGTTTGTTGGAGTTCAGACGCTCACAAAAATCTGTAGAATGACCTTCTAAATGCGTGGAAATTGGTGAAGTTCTGCATCGCGCTATTGAAGTTTTTAATGTATTTTGCATAAATACAATTTCCTTCAAGCTCTACTTATTATGTCTCACTGACAACCTCAAAGAACTTTCACATTTATTATATGTAGAGATAGAGATAAAATAGGTATCGAGTGTTCTTCAAGGGTATGAAAGTGCAGTACGGAGAGCAGCCCTCGGCCCATGATTTATAGCCCGCCGTCATTACAAATAAGACACGCACTAATTTGCCTGACAACGCATTCCTTTAGACACTTAGGTGAAAAATGGATTTTCCCGAAAATGCGGATTTCCATCCAACGCCGACATTATGCATTTTACGCAAACTCGTATCTAAGCTTAATTTTACTGACTACTGTCAAAAATTATACCATTCTGAGTCAGCTTTGTGACATGACACCTATTATTGTTCCCAGTTTGAGTGAGACAGCATGTCTTCCCAACCGTACGTCACCATCACAGAGCAGCCAGCGCCCAAGCAGCAGAGGTAACACAAATATAGCTATTATTAGTCTCAGAATATAAGAATACCTACAACTCAGTTATACTACTAGCAAAGAGTAGAGACATATATTAAACTTTGGTGTATCCTTATTTAATATAAGTACAATATAATATTTATCATAAATCTCATCACAAAACATAGAAGCATGATTTTTAAGGCTGGCCCGGCCCTACAACGACTACACGCAGAGCTTTTGATCATTTGACCAATAGTTAGGCCCAGGAGCCCAGGTGCAGTATTCCATCCGCGATATTCGGCAGCAGGAGACAATGGGACATATCCTTCAACGTGCGGACATATCACTCCAAATCAATGATTTTGAAAGTCGGGGACAGTCATGGTCAGGTCAGGTCTTATTCCACTTCCAGCAACCAGGGGAAGACGTACACTTCAAAAACTCATAATGACTACATATTATATAAAGAATATGCAATAATAACCATGATCTAAGATATGAGTAAAGCGTACGATAGAGTATCACACGAGATACTCATACAGAAGCTTTATGGAATTGTGGTGTTCGTAGAATAGCTCTCAATTGGCTTGCCCCTTATTTGAAAAACCGAGTACAATACGTAAATATTGACCATAATGATTTTGAAAATAACCGCAAGATTAATTTTAGGTCTGAGTAATTGTATGTGCAAAATTCTATCCCACAAGGCAGTGTATTGGGGTGTACCCTATTCATAATCTATATAAATGATTTGCCAAAAATCTTAAGTACCAAGGCCGTGCTATACGCAGACGACATATCTTTAATATTTCAATGCAATGATAGTGAAGACCTATACAATAAATTGCATAGTAATTTTGAATTAATATTAGACTGGCCAAAAGACCATAATCTTCAAATTAATATTTCTAAAGCTAAAGTTATGCAGATTAAACCTTGTCAGAAACCTGCAATTGATATGAACCTGTCCTACAATAATGAACCATTATCGGTTGTTGAGTCGTTTTCTTAATTGGGAGTTGATATAGACTCCCGCGTGAATTGGAAGGCACATGTTGATAAAATCTCGATTATTTGACTCTTTTCTTTCTTTCTCATTATCTCTGTCGAATTTCCCGTTTTACAACATGAAGGAATATCCAAGTTATAAGGTTTAATATTGTTAGTGTGTCTTAGTTTTTAAGTCCTATAAAATCTTGTAAAACCCATAAATGCAATAAATGAATATGAATATCAATATAAAACAAAGTCGCTTCCCGTTGTCTGTCCCTATGTATGCTTAGATCTTTAAAACTACGCAACGGATTTTGATGCGTTTTTTTTAATAGATAGAGTAATTTAAGAGGAAGGTTTATTTAAATATGTATAATATAGTACCCGTGCGAAGCCGGGGCGGGTCGCTTATATAATTATATATTATAGCTGAGCGTGTGGACTATGTCTAATAGTAGGTACGCAAAATATATCGTACGAGGGCAGTCCCAGAAGTACCCGACCTGACACGCTTAAAGAGGTTTTTATTTTGAGTAAATACTCTTTTTGAAAATAATGCACTTTAAAAGGTTTAAATTTGAAATTCGAACACGCAGCGTCCTTTGTCTTTTGTTTAGTAGCCATCAATAGTGGACGCTGTGAACAAATTTTCAGACATGGAGAAAATTGGCCATCGTTATGTGATACAATACTTTCATTTGAAAGGTTTTAGTCCAACTATTATTAAAGCGGAGCTAGATTCTACTTTGGGGGAGTCTGCTCCATCGTTTACAACAGTAAAATATTGGGTGGCAGAGTTTAAACGCGGTCGGTCTAGTTGCGAAGATGAACATCGATGTGGTCGACCAAATGAAGTGACTACGCCAGAAACAGTAAAAAAAATCTACAAAATGGTATTAGATGACCGTAGATTGAAAGTACGCGAGCTAGCAGACATGGCAGGGATTTCAAAAAGTGCTGTACATCGCATATTGACTGAAAATTTGGATATGAAAAAGATGTGCGCAAGGTGGGTGCCGCGATTGCTCACAGACGAACAAAAACGACGTCGCGAAGATATTTCGACCGAGTGTTTGGCAATATTTCACAACAATAAAGCGGAGTTTTTGCGGCGTTTTATCACTATGGATGAAACGTGGGTGCATTATTACACACCAGAGACGAAAGAACAGTCTAAGCAATGGACTCGAAGAGGAGAACCGGCCCCAAAGAAAGCAAAAACCGTTCCATCAGCAGGAAAGGTCATGGCCTCCGTTTTTTGGGATTGCCGTGGGATAATCTTCATAGATTATCTTCAGAAAGGAAAGACTATCAATGGCGAGTATTATGCTAACCTTTTGCATCAATTGAGTGAAAAAATCTGTGAAAAACGACCGCATCTGGCGAAAAAAAAAAAATTGTTTCACCATGACAATGCACCAGTACACAGGTGTGCCAAGGCCATGGCTAAAATCCGCGAGTTAAAGTTCGAATTACTTCCGCATGCACCCTATTCGCCCGATTTGGCCCCTTCCGATTATTTTTTATTTCCAAATTTAAAAAAATGGCTTGGTGGTAAAAGATTTGCCAGCAATGATGAAGTGGAGGCTGCGGTTGATGGGTATTTTGACGAGCTCGACAAATCTCACTACAAACAAGGCGTTGAAGCTTTCGAACATCGCTGGGCCAAGTGCATAGAACTAAAAGGAGATTATGTAGAAAAATAATATAAAAGTTTTAGATTTTCTTTTGTTTTTTTTTGTCAGGTCGGATATTTTTGAGACTACCCTCGTAATATACCGTAAGATGCCTTGTTATAAGTATCTATTTCGGTATCTTACGGTATATTATAGCTAAGTCTGTGACAGGCTTTAGTCGTTTTTGGGGTTCCGTAGTCAACAAGGAACCCTATAGGGGTCTTCAGCTTAGCTCAGTAACCATGAAACCATGAAACCAAAAACTGTAATTCGGCATGGGTAATTGGGTATATCAATAAATCACGCCTACATAACAGTAGAATAAAATCTTTAAAAAAATATATTTTTGGGGTACCATCCCTACACCTAAAGTGGGGATGTAATCATAGTGTGGGGTATCGTTGGATAAGTTGTTCAAAAATATTATAGATTTTTAAAAACCATTTTTCAATAAAGTTAGTGAATTTAAAAGGATAACTATCAAGTTGCATAACTATAGTTATCGAGTAATAGTCGACCAACTTAAAATGTACTTAGAAAGGCCAACTTTCGTACAAATTCGGCTGACGCAACTGCACCATTTAGTTGGAGCGCGCGTGTCGATGTAACTAAGACAGACAAGCAACTACGGAACCCTACACTGCGCGTGGCCCGACACGCACTTGGCCGATTTTTTACGATGCAGACGGGGGACACCGTTTGCTATATCTTTTCGTTTGCGTGCTTTATTGTCCTAGTTTATAAAATTATCGGGTACTCTCTGCAGAGAGTCCTAGAGGTCCTTAAGGTTTAGAGTCTAGCAAATAAGTACCTACTCGTATTACATGTAATAAACTGCAGTGACTTTTGGTTTCAGGTTTCGGTACTTGAGCGAGGTGGACGGGGCGCGATCCGTGGGTTCGATCCCGGGTGTGAGCAGCACGTCGGACCGCAAGACCTTTCCCTCCATCCGCGTGAACGGGTACAAGGGGCCCTTCCTCGTCGTGCTGTCCCTCCTCAACCCCGACAATAACTTGTAAGTAGAGCCAACTTCATAGCAACCTCGTCTGAATATTGGCGTCTTGCTTACACACACGTGGATACCCGCTTCTGCTAGAAGGAGCGCAAGACGATTCGTATATCGTTACGATGTGTACCGAAAATTGCACCCTAAGAACTTGTTTACACCAATCCGTAACTGTCGGTGTAGGATCCGACAACGACAGTTTGTTTGAAGCATGCACATCGGACGGGCGGTCTGAACAGTAAGCACTACATATAGTGCACTATTACCAGCTGCTTACTAATAGAATTGACAACGCGTCCGTGTTGGAACGAATGGGCCTGCAGGTGCCGCGTGCGTGTGGGCCGGCGGTCGGCGCGGTGGGCGGAGCGGTGGCGGCGCGGCGCCCGCGGCGCCTGTTCGCGGTGGCCGGCGAGCGCACGAGGCGCGGTGCGAACGCTCCCACTGCTAGGGCGCCCCACAGCCCTAATCCATATAATGCAGGAAGCCGACAACATAGACATATTTGCGGACAGTATTTGTGTGTTCTGCAGAAAAGTTTTATCATTCATATCGCAGGAATAGGTAGTGTTGGACGTATATTAAAGATTGAAACTGTGCCATTGTACTCGTTGACGTTATTTATGAGTTTATTTTAGTTTGTTTACTTTTCTTTGTTTCATGTTTTTTTTAATGTTTTCTATCGGGTCCATATCGGGTTGCATAATATTTGTAGCCATAAGGCCGATAGGCATAACTAATTGTGTCATAATCATCATTACGCATAAACGACAATAGTCATAAATCAGTTCGCATACATTTTTTGCCATAATATTTGAGAGCATAAATAGCAAATGTCATCAATTTATTGTACATATTAAGCATAAATATCAATCGCCATAATATGTTTGCGCATAACGTTTTCAAGTCATAGGTATAAGACAAACATTTTTTTCTACTCCTGTACCGTTATCTGTCATTTGTATAGGCTCTAGCCCAAATACAATCACACCGATAATAAGTCGTCGAAAAACTCTATGCTCTATGGCCCATAAACGCACTGTTTAGTGTACTTTTATGGTTCATACATTTTTCATAAAAGCACTGTTTACCAAGATGTCAAATCATCTAACTTTTTTTCAATAGGCCGCCATATTGCAGTGGTACCAACTTCATAAGCAAATTTTTCGAAATAAAAAGTTTTACTATCAAACACCGCATTATATATGGTATGATTTATAAACATAAACCGATCAGATTCGGTTCGGATCCGGATTCAGTTTGGTTCGGATGGCAAGTTCTAATTTCCCACCAAAGTTCCAATTCAAAATGAAAAGACGAAATATGATAACTATTCGTTATTTATAACTTATCAAGATTTTATTCGTGTTTGTGAAGTGAAGAAAACTGTGTACGTTCCTTTTAAAATGGACGAAGAAGAAAATAACTGCACCGCTAAAGAAATTGCGTGAGCAGTTTAGAACTAACGGAAAAACTACAGCCTAAAAAGTCAAATGCTATTTATTTAGAATTAGTCGTAGAAAAAGTATTGTATGCAACGGTGTATAACTTGGTCTTAAAACGCTCGTGGCGTCTTTAATTGCGATGCTCGCCAAGGCTCGCATCGCAACTCACGCCACTCGCGTTTTAAGACCCTACTTATACAACAGTTGCATAAAATATAATAGTATTTGATGTCATTCAATCATGTACATTTTTTCCTAACCTAAACTTAATCCGACTTTCTTTTTTTTTTAAACAAACACCCGGTAATTATTTCAACCTAACCGTCTCTGTGTCGACGCCACCCCGCTTCGCGGGATGCCTATTTCCGCTCTAAGGGACACAAGATAACCATAACCTAAGCTACCAAAAATACAATTGTTGCGATTGTTTATTTTTTTACTGCGGGGGGCCTGGCCGCCCAAGCCCCCCTTTTCTAGGTCCCTAACCTAATTAAATGCTTGTCAACTAATATAATAACTTGTTTTTCTTTGCGAATCAATCATAATGACAGCCTAATAAATATTGTCATAAGTTATGCATAGCAATTCTTATGACTAAAAATAATTATGATCTTCAATATAATGACTAAAACTTGTATGCTGATCAACATTATGGTTAAAAAAAAATATGACTAAGTACAGTTATGACAATTATGTATTGATGTCGCCACCACGCGGTATGACGAAACCCTCGAACTTCTCATCCAATAAATATAATGTGTCCCTTGCACTTTCTACGCGTTGTTGAAGTGTATAGCGTTCCATGATGAAATGTCACGATTAATTATATATTCCCGCCAAATTTGAATGTTATTGCTTTTCCAAGATGGCCGCTATACGCTGGCAAAGTTCGAGCAAAACCCTATACTTGCCCTCCGATATCATATCACCTCCGACACCAACCGTTACGGATTGGTGTGAACAAACTCTGACTATGCAATAGCCGAAAGTAGAGTTAAAATTACAGTCGAAGGTGTTGAGAAAATGCAATTATTTTCGGCATATTATTTAAAGCTCTATTATAACTTTGCTCTGCCTGTACCAGCTCGTAAAGGTTGATTTAAACTCCAAAGTTGTACAAAACGCAGTCGACTATCAGTGACAAGATAGCCGTAATAGGTACGATGTAGGTACCTTCGGAGTGTGCGGTGCCAACTGGATACCAACATTACAACGGCAATCAGTAATCAAAAACTAAGTATGAACTGTCCATTCTCAGTCAGCCATTTATTTTATATTACTATAGCAGTGTCCATGAGATATTCGTTTTTATGTGTCTAGCTTAATGAGCTTGAATTAATGTCACTTTTGCTCCGTACCTGTACCGTAAAAATATTAAATGGAATATATACAATACCTAACCGTAGCTAATATCGACAAATTCTAAGGTTCTATTCTATTCTATTCTAAATTAAGTAACCGTTTTCATTGGTCTTGCTTGGCTGTACGAACGCATATGATAAATTTCTTGTTTAAAACTTAGGTTTAACTAACGCGGAATAAAATAGGCGACAGTAAGACGACTTGTCGTAGTATGTATGTATGTAAATACTTTATTGTACACAAGACACAGGTAAAAATACAGACAAAAAAAAGTTAAATCGGTACAAAGGCGAACTTATCCCTGTAAGGGATCTCTTCCAGTTAACCTTTGAGCAATTGAGTTGAGATCAGGAACAACAAGATAGACAAACTAACACGTGTACAGACGACATGATCCCGTGGTCGTGGCGTGTGACTACGAAATATGGTATATATATTCGGTGCGTGTGACAGAGCTATTCACTTATTTAATTAACTCGGTTTATGCGGGCGAGGCGTGTCTGCTGGGGCCGCGGGTCAAGCCATAGGTATAGTATAGACAGACAGTAGCTAGCTAGACATATATCAGCTCGAATATTCCCGCATTATTTATAGTTCTGGAAAAAAGTACTTATTATGTAGATGGTATATACTTCAGTGTATATTTAACCCATTCAAGGCTTATGACCCACATATGAGTCATGTCTCTACGAGCGATTTCCTCGGTCTCATAAGGATCAAATGCATCACATTTATACGTCTCTTTTATTTCAATAGAAATTTACTCGTCCATTAAAACATTTTAAACATTTTGCGTCATAGATTCAAGGAAAATCATGCAAAAATCGGAATCGTCATAAATGAGCAATGTTCCTGCCTGCACACATCAACATCGAACTTGAGGAAAAATAAATTTATAGGCTAGGCTTGTAATTATATTCAAACTTGTACCTAAATGCCAAGGTTCAATTTCGCACATGAATGTCACTCGGGAAGGAATGACTAATTTTTATAATGTTGAATTTTCATTCGGGCCATCACTCCTTTGTCGGCACTGACACGAGTTTCTTGCTGGACTTTTCTCAGCTAGGCTAGCAACTAAAAACTTGCAGTAGTCAATACTTATTCCCCAGATTCGGTTGAAACCGTTCAACCAATCTCACTGTTGGAGCGCAAACTTGTAGAGTATTCCAGTGTATAAACCCCCCCCCGCGTGGTGGTACCGGAAGTTTCCCTTGAATTTTCCACAGGCTAAAAATTTCTCTCTTTTTTGTGACGAAAATTAAGTATTCAGTTTTTATAAATAAGTCAACGTCTTACCCACGCGCTGCGCGTTCCGGTACAGTCAGCATCACATAGTTAGTAGCAGCCAAAGTAGCCAAATATATCGTAACACTTCCTTACTCCTATATGTAGTAATAAAGACGTGTTCCGATATATTTGGCTACTTTGGCTGCTACTAACTATATGATGGTGACTGTACGTGGTCGCATGATGGCGGTCGCGTGGTGACCACCGCCATTTCAAAATTATTTATCTGTTTTTGTTCAAAGCGGCCTGTGAAGAACCGAGAGATCTCTAAATTAAACACGTACCTATACAGGGTGATTCAGGAGACATGAGCAGGATCAACCCTACGGATTCAATAGTTTATAAGCTACTCAGTCGTACCAGCATTGGTAAGATTAACGTTAATTTTTTTTTTAGTTGTGTAGGTGACCATGATTTATTGTGAATGAAACTCACACAAAATGTAAAAAAAAACTGTGGGCGTTTAATTTAATTACGATGGTAAAAGATCCATTAACATTAACTGTATGTGTAGGGTTGATCCTGCTCACGTCTCCTGAATCACCCTGTAGTCTAAGGTCAGAATTGGAAATAGTTGACGCCATCTTGAAATTCTTTATTTCTGTTTGAATAGCGCTCAAAATCCATAGCTGAGAGTCCGAGAGGTCTTTTAACATGAAACGAGGTCAGAATTGGAAAAAGTGAACACCATCTTGAAATTCTTCCTTCACCGTTCCAAAATAGATTTTGAAATATGTAATTGAAAGCAATCGGAACAGAAATAAAATCAATAGGCTACTTTCCAAAAAAAAAAATCGCGATGCCATTCAAACTAGTTTTCTGAATCAAATATTTAATCGGTTAAAAAGAGAATCAAAGGTGGACCCTCGCTGGTGACTGCCGAAACGACTCATACTAATTGACATAGCATTATGAGGTCACAACATTATATTCGTACTAAGCGTTGTATGTAAAATCAAGTAAATTGCTGTATTGGTCGTGAAATACTGCGTTTAGGTACGTACCTAATGGTGGTATATTTGTTTTTATTAGTGTATTAAGGATTGTATTGCTGGCTTTAAATTTGCTCTTGGACAATTAAAAGAATACCTTTTTTTTTACTTTTACGTCTTATATCTAGGTAGGTACTACCGTAGGCTCAAAGAGCGCGTAAGGGGCAATCCGTCCGTCCGTCTGTCCGTCTTCGGCTTAGCTCAGTAACCCTTACTACAAGAAAACTGTAATTCGGCATGGGTATATAATCAAATCGCGCCCACAAATCAGTAGAATAAAATCTTGAAAAAAAATTTTTTTATGGTACCTGCCCTGCCCTATACCTAAAGTATGGAAGTATTTTTTTTTTCACTTCTCATGCTCGAAAAGTGTGTCATATTAGGCTTAGATAGCGGGGCTAAAATAGTTCATTTAGGCCCTAGGGGATATGTAAACATATTTATGATTTTAAAACATTGTAATTTGACCAATCAAATAACTTATTAAATCCAACAATCACAACTATTTAAAAAACCATTTGTATTTTCTATCAACAATCGACCAATCAGGAAACAGAATATATTTCTAATATTAGGCGTTTTTTATTCCCGAATTCATAATCATTAAAAAATATAAACGCCTCTGGCCGTCTATAGCCACGTTCAAGCCTGGTTGGCTGCATACATGGCGTAAACTATAAGATTGAGCGGGATAGACTGCTTTATATAAAGGGTTTCTTAAAACCATTTTTCACTCCTTCTATTCGAAAACAAGTTTTTTTCTAGCCCGTTTATAGGGAGCAAAACCAGTTTTTGATCCCTCTGCATTTTTTTTTTCAATCTGTCTTTTTTGCCCAAGGGAGCAAAATTCAGTTTTTTTCCCTCCACGCGTGCCATAGACCACATAGAGAAGAAAGTTTTAAAAACATTATTCTAAAAACACTGTGGGCCAGAAGGAGGCCAGAGACAATATGTAATTTCAGTAGCGTGTTTAAGGAGACACTTTCATTGAGCGTTTTTAATTACCGCGCTTTTTTCTTCGTGTAGCGCTTAGGGTCTCATATATTGTCTTCCTTGAACGCTTTTGAATATTAACATGCTCAATAAATAAAATGACTTATGGATTTATTTATGCTACTTTCTAATAGCTAGGTACAAGTTATTTAAAACAATGTTTATTTGATATACTTAATATGATTACTAATATATTGACATTAGAAGTTTAAGACCCAAAAGTAGAACAAAAAGCCCGCGAAACATACCTACGTATTTTTAAAATAAAAAAAACTTGTGTCACTAATGCTGCCGTGCTTACAATAACAGCAGTAACTCTATTCGGAATATTATTCAATTGTTTAATTTATTTGAATAAGAATCAGGTCGACATCTAAATTACATATCGAACGAAGTTACTGCTAATATCGTAAGCGTGTATATGTATAACTAGTTACAGGTTGATATTAAAACTAAAACGGATAAGATCATTTGTCGTCCAGGATAAATATGATCAATTGATCATTGAAAAGTACCAATCCCTGCGGCCGTCCAATAATATTTCTATCTTTGTAATTAAATATTTAATGTACTTATTGTGTTTTAAATTATCATGGAAGGAGAAAAAAGTAGAGTGTATTACGCGGTGCGACGTTGCTAGAATCCCTCACTACGCTCAGGATTCCCCGTTAGAATCCCTCGCTACGCTCGGGATTCTATTCTGGAATCCTTCTCTTCGTTCTGGATTCAATTAGTCACCCTCGTTACAGTATACCATTTTGCTCCCTAGTAATACAATCTACTATTTCAACTTTGCTTTTTTGCTTTCGCTTGCGAGATATTGGGTTCGATGTGAAAAAATTCGTAGCAGTAGTACCTACATAATTATAATGAATTTAAACGGAAAGCTATCACGGCTAAGTAGGCATATCTAGTTACCGAGTAGTAGTCGACCAACTTAAATAAAATGTACTTAGAAAGGCCAACTTTCGTACACATTCGGCGGCGAACGTAACTAAAATAGACAGGTAACTACGGAACCCTACACTGCGCGTGGCCCGACACGCACTTGGCCGATTTTTTTTCTACATTGAATGGGATAGATAAGTCCCGATAGCTTGAAAAAATTGTTCAACATATTGCGTCACAAACTATTTTGATTAGGTACTTCTTACCTTAACCTTATTTTGACACATGGTAAATACCGAATAGAATATGGCTGACCGCAACTCAATTCATCGAAAACTGAATAATATTATAAGTAGGTATAGTTGCAGCTCGCGACTGACAATAGGTACTTTTTATATGAAATTCCCATTTCGGGAGAAAACGTTTTCCACTAACTAAATCTTAACAAATCAGGTTGATTTTGATGTAGGTCGCTTCAGCATAATAATATCTAGGATTCTAGGTTTCGCTATTAAAAAAAAAAATAGGTCACTATAAATTTTAATTTATTGGAAATTTTGAAAAAACGAAAACCTATAAACCTAGTCTTTCATTCTGTCAATAACGTACTAAAACAATATCTGTGAAAACAACATTTTTTGTATGGACATGGACGAGTACGTAGTATTCCAAAGGTATACCTACTTGCCTCATAATATTATTAATGAAGGTCGGGGGGGAGACTGGGAAAAAAATATTAAGGTACCTAGCGGAATGGGCATTTTCAAAAATTCGTGTACCCAATTAACTTGGTGTCAGTTTTGTGACGAAAATTAAGCATACAAAACATGTGAAAATGAACTTTTTTCACATTTAATTAATGTTTATAGGCATATCATTCGAAATTAAACAGAAAAAAATAGTTTTTGTCGTCACAAAACTGACACCGAGTTAATTTTTATTTAACAACTCACGCTAATTGGGTACATGAATTATTAAAAATGCCCGAATACAATAAATAATGATTAACTAGCTTACTCCTCATTAAATTCGAAGAAACGATGGGATCGTAAATGTTTATGATGTATATTTTTGTTCTTTCCAGAACTCATCCTCATAGCATCTCGGGATCGTCGGACCCCCGCTACATATGCAGGGACGGGGTCATCTTCGTAATATCGGAGGAGGCCGACGTCGTCTTTAAAAATATAGGCGTTCTATGCGTTAAGGGGAAAACGGAAAAAGACGTCAAATCGGCGTTGAAAATGCGTAAACAACTGGGTATCGATCCTTTCAACGGTCAGTATCACAAAGGTTTATAGTTTATACTCTACAGTTTTTTTTATAGCTGATTGTCTAAAGGTTCAATATGGTCCCGGCCTACAGGTGGGTCACGGCGAGTTAGGTTAGGATCTAAAGGTTCAATATGGTCACGGCCTACAGGTGGGTCACGGCGAGTTAGGTTAGGATCTAAAGGTTCAATATGGTCACGGCCTACAGGTGGGTCACGGCGAGTTAGGTTAGGATCTAAAGGTTCAATATGGTCACGGCCTACAGGTGGGTCACGGCGAGTTAGGTTAGGATCTAAAGGTTCAATATGGTCACGGCCTACAGGTGGGTCACGGCGAGTTAGGTTAGGATCTAAAGGTTCAATATGGTGACGGCCTACAGGTGGGTCACGGCGAGTTAGGTTAGGATCTAAAGACTGCGGCCTTATTCATAAACGTTCTTCAAGCCTATTTGAACTATATAATGCCGTAAAAATTCGTTTGTCTTTATTTGTCACTTTGACAATTATGTTCGTAAGAAAGGGACAAAGCACATTTTATTTAGCAGAGGCAATTTAAGTTCTATGAATACTTAGTGTTTATCAAGGCGTAGGTAATCCTACCATCGTCCTACTAATATTATAAATGCGAAAGTTTGGATGTTTGTTACTAGATCACGCAAAAACAGCTGAACGGATTAAGATGAATTAGTCTGGATAAACATACAGAATACTTTATATCTCAGTAAAAGTCCAAAGTAAACGCGAACGAAGTCGCGGGCAAAAGCTAGTCCATAATGATTTCACAAAACCAACCGGTATGTAATTAGGTAATATAAACTCAAGTTGATACTAGTTTATATTACCTAATTGAATCAACTCATGGCTACAGGACTCTCAACCGGGGGTATTAGGGATGGCGAGGTGAATAGGGATGAAAACCGGGAATCACATTTACCTGATAATTTCTTAAAAACTACCTGCCACTAATGTTATTGTGTAATTGAAAAGAATAGTAAAATAGTAAGTTTTGTTAATGGCAACACTGAACAAGCATGAAGTTGGGGCTAGATTATAAAACCAACAGTTTGAAGTTGGACCGCTTTGACAGCTGTTTTTATGCCCTCCAAAACTTTACCATAAACTACTAGATTTACGTACTTAAAGTTCATTCAATCGTGATAAAGTTGTTCGTTATGTCATTCAGAAGCTCTTTTTGACACGGTAGGTCTAATTTGTCGTTGTCTTGTCAGTGAAAAAACTAAAGACTGTAAAGAGAAAGGGCTGTACTTTAATTCGCGAAGGCCTGTTTTTTTTAAAGAAAATGGGGTTAGGATTGAATAGCTGTTAAATATATACTATTACAGGTGGTTTTTGAGTTAGGGCACAGCGAACTGTCATCCCGCTCGAATGTGGAGCAGGCCAACTGGGGAAGTACCTCCGCCTTGCAGAAGACCACAGCTATAATAACACTACTACTTGCTCCGTAGTAGTGTTGTGTTCCTCGGGGTGAGCAAGGTCGCCAGAGCTCCCGAGGATGCGTTGTGGTGAGAGCGAGGGAATTTGTTCCTTCAGCTGTCAACACGGCGAATCCTCAAACATATCAAGGGTCGGCAACGCCCATGTTACTCCTTTGGCGTTGCATTTATTTATTGATTTATTTATTTTTATTTATTTATTTAGACATACGCAAGCATAACAGTACAGGACCAAATCGCTTACACACTAAACATAAGTCATAGGTAGATACCTACCAGTCAGTTAATAGTAGATTATACACTAAGGGGATAAAGCACTGTTTTATGTCACGGGAGCGAATTGAATCCCGAACGTAACGAAGGACTCATAATTTAACTCCTGAGCGTAGCGAGGGAGTTATAAGTTAATTCCTGAGCGAAGCGAGGGAATTAAGACTGAGTCCTGAGTGCAGTGAGGGGTTCAACCGCCCAAGACTAAAACAGTCTTATCCCCGAGGTGTATACTCTACTTTTCACACCTTATGCGAGACAAAAAACGGGCTCAGTAGATAAATATTCAAAATAGACCAGAAGCACTGATTCAGACACAGACTTTACGCCTTTTACAGCTTTCCATTTGTCAAAATCGTTGTAGGCTTTTAGGTATTTTTCCTTTGACTTCTCTGGCAGCAGATTGTTGACAATGCCTATGGCATCTAATTTGATAAACTCAGGAGTCAAAACACTTTCATCACTCGACATTTTCAATATTATTTTTGAAATTAAATCTTCTATAGGCACCTACAAGAACTCGATTTGTTCGTCACGCGTGAACAAATGAAGGCGCGCGACGTTCCAAATTCGAAAGCACAAGCCGTGGTCCTAGATTCGAAATTCGAATTTCGAACACCGCGCTCCTCCGGACCGGGGTTCACACGGAGGCAAACTTCATTTATTTTGTCAAATCAAGTAGGCCATGGCCTAGGACAAATTGTGTTTAGCAAAATTAAACTTTATGCATATAGTAATAAGAATTATGAAAAGTGAAATCATATTATTAACCAGCGGGTTATAATGAAATTCAGTACAACATTATAACCCGGCTAATACCAAGGGATTTAATGTCTTGCTTTCGGTAGGGTTTACATGACCTATAATTCGGCATTGTCGAGCATGTGGTTTGAAAAATTAATTACAGCCCAGTTAGGACCATACATTACATGTACAACTATTTAATAATATAAAAGACAAGTACTTATTCATTGTTTCGTCATAGATTTAGTCACTCATTAAAATAATCATTTAAATACATTAATAACTTTCTGCCAAAACCACCATGCATGCATGCGTCTATAGGCTGCGGTGTCCGCTTACCATCGCCTGTATAAAAAACGTCCTTGTATAAAAAAAAATACAAATGTATTCTCAAACATAGAATAAAGTTTTAAAAACTCAACACAGCAGCACTTTATATGGTATTACGTTAAAATTTCATTCAAAGTTCAAAATCGTACATATACACCCCAGTTGACGGTATTTATTAAGTTTTCCTGTCATTTTAATTTTCGATAGGTACCTACCTAAGTACTAGCCTCTTGGCTAAATGTAGCTACTTACTTAATATTCATCATCATCATCATCATATCAGCCGAAAGACGTCCACTGCTGGACATAGGCCTCCCCCAAAGAGTGCCAAAGTGACCGGTCCTGCGCCACCCGCATCCAGCGGACTCCAGCAACCTTTACCAGGTCATCAGTCCACCTTGCGGGGGGCCTACCCACGCCGCGCCTTCCGGTACGTGGTCGCCACTCGAGAACCTTACTTAATATTAAATTTAATAAACTTACGTAGGTCAGCTGGTCGTTTGCCTACCGTTCCGTTCGCGCGTTAGGTAGATCTAAATGTAATTATTTGTATAGTTAATGACATTTGAGTTGTCCTAACGCTCATTGGAAAAGCAAAGCAACTAACCCTCAGTTCTACAAAAGTTTAGAAAATTTCTAGTCAAACCGTCCAACGAAGATAAGTGAAAATAGAGCAAAAGATTACGCCAAAAGCAATTTTGTATCTGGGATCAATTTTCACTACGACAATAACCCTAATTTCATCACATACTTCTGCTCCATTTATTTACGTAATTTACATACAACTGTTTCGTTTTTGGTCACAGCCGGCTTCCCACATATGAACGACCATAGCCGAATCAACTTCACAGCAGTTCGCCTTTGCTTCCACGTGATTCTGCCTGCACTGGACTGGACTCCCGCTCATCGTGATAATCTAAGCAAATACACTAGGCCTCTGCGTGCGGTCGTATCACAAGTGATATACGATGCGAAGAAACTTAATGAGCTCAAGATCATACATATTAACAGCTGCGCTGGATCGTCGTACGGAGGAAATGAAATGACATTACTATGTGATAAGGTAAGCTATTTAAATAGTATATTGTTAACCAATGGTTGAAAGCCATCTAACTTAAGACGAGTCATTTTGGTGGTTCATGGCTGGAATAGGTGGTTTTCCCCGAGCTAAAGACTACTTAGACTATTCATTTCAAATACGAGGAAACTAAACGAAAGCTTAATATGCAAAAACCCAGCGTTAGTGTGTGGATCATTTAAGCGGGAACTGTTGACTGACCTTAATAGTATTTGTGTGGACCATCCCGGACACGGGTATATTGGATAACGAATAAGTAATTAAAACCTATGAAGGGCCCACGGAAAGAGTATGTCTAGTCACTTTTGTTTCTTTTGGTTGAACTCGGTTTGCGTATTGCCACCGACAAAGCAGGAAACCGTTGGGAAAGTAGGAATACGGAAAAAAATAGATTTTAATGTCGCGAAATAGTTCGTATCAACATTTTAAGACCCGAATTTTATCGGAAAGAACATTTTAAGACCTATATCTCATTATGAAAAAAAATATACTAGACATGTTCTTTCCGTGGATCCTTCATATTATCTCTTCTTCTGCTTAGTTAAGAGCTAAACTCCTATCGGTGTAGTGTTACAGTTTGGTAAATATGTGTCACTATGCCTTACCAGAAGGTATGCAAATGGCATGAAGAATTTAACATGCAGCATGCTTATTCTACATTATAATGTTCAATTAACTTTAGTCTTATGTTCATAGCAACGTGAGGGAACCTAAAAATAGTCCCTTCTAAACTCATCAATGGAAGAATACGCCTTATTTGCCAGGAAAGCAAACAAGTGTTTTTTGAATTATCTATAATTCTCCATTTTCAATATATTTGCCGGTAATTTATTAAAAATCTTTGATGTCACTCCAAATACATTTTTTTTTTAGATTTAATAGAGTTAATTTTACCCTGTTGGCGCAAACTATTAAAACTGGGGAATTTACTAAAAATCAAAAAATCAAAATCAGTTATTTATTCTGCAAATAGGCCACAAGGGCACTTTTACATGTCAAACGGTAATTTACAATAAAATAATAATAATCTTACACAATAATAATTTATAATTATATATAAAAGGTTAACGAACTAAATGTCACTAAGTTAATGTAAACAAAACAAAATTGCAAAATATGACCATTACATTCGATATAAGATCTGTATCAGCATTAACAAGAAGTTATTAATTTAGTATTCCAGAGATGTATAAGGTCTCTGAGCGTCCAAATACAATTAATAATTATTCTAATATTCTAAGAGATGTATACGGTCTCTAAGCGTCAAAACAAAAAAAGGAACATTAATGTAATATTGTCTACTAGATAATTACTAATATTGTATTTGACATAACACGAAATTTCGTAAATATATAGGCAAGGTACAGTTGGTTTACATGTTTCGGTGGATGGGATAACACAAACTGCACGGATACATTTCTTCTGACTTATGAAAACCATCTCTCGACCACTTGAGTTGCCTCAAAATATAATTCCGTACCGTAATGTCGAAGTGACATACGCGTGATATGCTGTAATGACGGCTGAGTGACTTACTATTTTGCTTAAGAGGGAATGCTATGGGTCATTTTTCCATACAAACGTTCTCGACTGTTTCCTCCCTGGTTTTTGAACCTAGATCAATAATTTTTTTATACAAAATTAATATCATCATTATCTATGTCGCTACGTTTTTATTTATTGGATATTTTTGATTATATAGAAGTTAGGCTACTTCAAACATCGCTTAAAACGCCAAAATAAATTGACCGCAAACAGACGCCTAGTATACAAATCGTATAATAATAAGCACAAAAATCAAAACGGTCCGACACAGAATGTCTCCTTCCCATTCAATTTCCAAAATTTCGTTAAGATTGGTTAAGTTTTGGAGGAGGAAACAGTCGAGAACGAAACCTCGGTTTTGATGATTTCTGTATCGGATTTTTACTCTGAGCTGCAGTTGTCGCGTCGCGTAGTATTACCTCTTAAGTTACGGAGAGCAAATGCAAATGAATTTAATTTTTTTACAGATGTATTCATTTTGGTTTTCCCATGTCAACTTTACTGTCTACTATTAAACCTAGAAAATTTGTTTAATTAGTGACCTCTATTTTATGATCATTATAATTAATATTCAAATCAGTTATTGTGTTAGTACGTTGCTTAAAATTCATTATTTTAGTCTTGTCAAGTTTTTTTTTTTTTTAATAAATATTAGTGGACAATCTTACATAAATCGACCTAGACCCATAGTAAGCTCATTAAGGCTTGTGTTATGGGTACTAGACGACGATATATATAATAGATATAAATACTTAAATACATAGAAAATTTCCATGACTCAGAAACAAATATTCATGCTCATCACACAAATATTTGCCCTTACCGGGATTCGAACCCAGGACCTTCAGCGTCGTAGGCAGCGTCACTACCCACTAGGCTAACCGGTCGTCGGTATTTGATTGATAAGCATTCAAGTCTATATTAGCATTTTTAGCCGAAAAAATAATCGTGCTGTCGTCCGCAAAAAGAACCATTGGATAGTCAATAGCCTTAGGTAGGTCGTTGATATATATTAAATACAGCAGTGGTCCCAGGATGCTGTATCAAGTCTACTAGCATACTGTAACTCTTTAAAATCCGAGTAGGTCACTTCAGTTTTGGACTTGATACACAAATGATTAATTTGAGTAACTTGTCTACGGTCCCCTAAATACGACTTTTTTAAATCATGTGCATTTTCCACGCATACCATATGTATAAATCGTTTTTTCATTAAAATCTTATGGTCGACGAAATCAAATGCTCTAGACATGTCCATTATAAAGTGCATTCACAGGAATTCTTTTGTCTACATTTACGATTATTTTTTGTAGTAGCTCAAAGTTAGCCATATTTATAGATCTATTTTTCCGAAAACATTTTTGTTCATTTTTAAGTTTTTCATTTCAAAATATTGATAAAGGTTGTTATGTATTACCTTTTCAAAAACTTTGGAAAAAATTTAAAGTAATGCAACTGGACGATAATTGTTTGGGTTTTCTTTATCTCCCTTTTTATACCTATATTGGTTTAACAATAGCTGTCTTTAATTTTTCCGGAAATATACCTTTCTCAATGCACAGATTTACAATGTGGCATAGCGGCTTCGCAATAATATGCCTAGATTCTTTGATAGCTTTTGTCGTAATTCCATCATATCCAGTGCTATTTGTATTTTTGAGTGAGCTTATGATTAGCTTTATGTCATGCAAATTCGTTGGTTTAAAGAAAATGGAATTGGGTGTGCTGTTTATTAAATTTTGATATTTCCTACGGTCATTCGTATTATGCAATGTCTGGTTAGATTGGCTACTATCTATCTTTGTGATGTCAATGAAATAGTCGTTAAAAGTTTGTGCAATATCCAAAGGTTGTTTAATTAATTTACCTTCTACTATTAATTGTGGAATATTTTTCTTGGGATGTTTTGTTTTCGGATTATTAATAATGTTGTCGCCTTTGATTTGTTCGAAGAATTTTTAATACTTATAGAAGTCATTTGTGTTTTTTGCGTGAGTCTAATATTTTTTTAAGGCGTTTCGCGTACCTATTCTTTTAAGTCATTTTTGCTACTCATATTCGGTTTTAATCTATATTTCCAGAGCAATTCTCGTTTTCGTTTACAGTTTATTTCTTTATGCCCCTAGTAATCCACCTTGACTTATTCAATGATGTTATTTTTATCTTGATGATAGGGAAATACAAATTGAAGAATAAACCAAAATGTTAAAAAAATGTTAAATGCTTTATTTGGGTCCGTAGTCATGTATACTCGTACCTCACTAAAAGTTATGCTTTGTAAACACTCAGTAAATTTCAACATGTTTTCCATACTAAAATCCCTTCTTTTGACAAACCAATACGGCAAAACACTAGTTTTCTTTACTGGGCATTTCATGATTTGAGCTGTGTGATCAGATATTGCAAGATCCATCACTTCAGTTGTTCCACCGCGTATATCGTGAATTATATCGTCAATACATGTATTAGAACGAAGACGAGTATTCCATTATGCCTATTTTCAGATTGAAACTGTACAACAAATTCTTAAATAACATAGCCTGTGTAGTGTTTTTTGATAAATCGATGTTAAAATCACCGCAAATGATAACTTTTTTACTATTGTTAATACAAACATTGTTCAAAATAAAATTAAGTTTACTTAAAAATAGTGTTATTGAACTCTTATCATATCTTGGTACCCTATAAATACAAACTATTGAATTTGTATGATCAATTAACTCGGCAGCCGAGCTTCAACCGCATTTTCAATCGAGGAGTTAACAATGTCTTCTAAAACTACATATTATGACTATTTTTGATGAGTATGCACGATCCTCCGTTTCGGCTATCTCGTGAAAAACATGTCGCTAGTTTTAGTTAGAGATTGCTAATTGAGGTTCGTCATTAGTTTTCATGTTGTGCTCGGTAATGCACAAAACATCCAATGGTTGGTAATAGTTCTTGGGCATGCACGCTAAATAAGTCCGCTTTATTGATTAAACCATTTACATTCTGATGCAAGATATATCTCTTTATACACGAAAATTAGTCAACCGCGCACGGTTTTGATTGGACGCCTCCGTTTCCTTTGCGATATTTTCTTGTTCTGGCACTTGTGTAGTAGTCGAGGTATTTTGCTGAAGATGCTGTGGCGAATGTGATTCTCTGTTCGGCGTTGGAACATATTCTTCATTTACGAAAAGACGATTATTTCTGAAGACGGCATAATTACCTTCCTGTCGTGCGTTCAGAAGGTAATTTCTCAACGTGTTCAGAAGGTAATTTCTCAAAGTAGGCCCTCCATTTACTCCGATCCCAGGCAACCTCTTTGACATCTCGATACAACCTAACATCAACTCCTTTTTTGAGCTGCTCTATGTAGTTTATTCTTCTAGGTCTTCCTCTTCCTCGCTTCCCCTCTATCATTCCTTCAGAATTGAAGGAATGATAGAGGGGAAGGGAATATTGAGTATGAACTTGTCATGTCGTATGAGGTGCCCTATCACCTTCCCTCTTCCATTTTCCAAGTTTCTCATTTACTGCTTGGTTTGTCTCACTCTATTTAGCACTTCTTCATTGGTCACCCTCTCTGTCCAGCAAATTTTCTCCATTCGCCTTCAACACCACATCTCGAACGCTTCTAATATCTCTGATCTTTCTGGGTCAAGGTCCATGTTTCACTTCCTTACAGTGCTATGATCACTATGTATGATTTAATCAATTTTATCTTCGTTTCTTTTGATATTTTTGAATTTAATAAGATTATTTAATCTACCTATTTATTATATTATGTAAGTTAAATATTTAACCCTAATGGGTGGGGGTGGCTTTTATATCTAATGATATAAAAGTCGCAAGTGATGCGTTGCTTGGTAAGGGTCGAAACGCCTACCCTAAAAAGAAATTCAAAAAAAAATCAATGGAAAAAACCTGTCCAGTCTCATTTTCATAAAATTATATTGGCTTGGTTTCTGTGCGCTGTATTTTTCTGAGGTCCTGTGCGCAAAGAGTGCCAACAGGACTTTGTAATCGTGTGTCGTGCAGTGCCACAACTCAAGTCACCTCATGTTGTTTGCAGTACACAGGGCTGAACCCGGACGTGGTGTTTGACAACGAGCGCGGGTGGACGCAGAAGGCATCGGTGAAGATTTACCACAAGCAGCTCGCCATCGTGTTCGAAGCCCCGCCGTACCCAGCCCACCAAGACCGGGACAATCTCAAGGTATGCGTCGAAAGTCCAAATATTTGCCCCGATTCGTATTGAAGTTGTTAGACAAATCGTTGCAAATATATTTCGAGAACCTCTACTAATATACTTTGCAGAGAACCTAATCAGACCGAGTTCACTTTTTAACTTCAAACAAAAGTTTGTTACCTACCTCAACTCCGTCATTGATGAGCCGATCGTATTTTTTTTTTTTTAATTTAGTTGGATGATGGGATCCATGAGGAATTGAGGGTGTAGTGATTTTGGTATTTTCTATTATAACTAGTGTATTTACACCCGGAAATCATACATTTGGTGGAGTGGAATTGATGATGAAGACCACAGATGACTTATGGGATTCCTCAATGATGTACTTAAAAGTACAAAAGTACGTCAAGAGTTGAAATAGCAAATAATGAAGTGCCAAAGGTGATCGTTTTGGAAACGACGGAAGTCCTCAAATATTATCGGGCCATATACAGCGATTGGGTTTTTTCTCTAATAATCAACGCAATTGCTCTCGGAAATCAGTTCATGTGGTAAATTGGAAAAGAAATGTGGAAATGTTCTCGTGGCTTGGCGGAGTACTAAATTGAAGTCGGTTAAAACTTTGTTTTTAAAGTAAATTATGCATTATGTGTTTAATGATAGTTCTTTCATCTTTCTAGTTATTTTATACATACAAATAGGGAGGATTCTATATTTTGATAATTCGTTGATAATTCTTAGCAAGTTTGTACATTTTGAATGTAAAATGACTTATCATCATCATCCTCCTAGCGTTATTCCCGGTTGTGCCCTAAAGGAGTCCGGGGTCCGCTTTGACATCTAATCCCAAGATTTGGCATAGGCACTAGTTTTATGAAAGCGACTGCCATCTGACCTTCCAACCCAGAGGGAAAACTAGACCTTGTTAGGATTAGACCGGTTCCCTCACGATGTTTTCCTTCACCGAAAAGCTAACGGTAAACTTATTGGTACGAGCCGGGATTCGAACCCACGACCGCCGCTTGGCAGCCGCATGCCTGAACCACTGGGCTACCGTAGCTTCATGTAAATTGAGTTATCCACCTGTATAAAATTGAAAACGATTTTCTTATGAATTAGGTGAAGGTGTACCTTGAGCAGACGATCGACCGCCGCGTGGAGCGCAGTCCGGCGGCCACCGTCGAGTACCTCCCGAAGGACCCCAAGGGAAGCCCTCCCAAGTTCCCCTCGCCGCCTCGTAAGTATCAGTTTATTCGTTGCGTCACATCTAACAAAACAGAGCTAATTTGGCATACTTTTGCTTCGAGAGCTCAAAAAAGGAATACCGAGGCAACCCTGAAAATCGATTTCTATTCACGTCGCGCCGCTGTGATGATGACTTCCTCATCGAGCTGTCAGTCGATTTATATGTCGACTTGATCAGTAAATGTATATGTATTAACCTCTAGATGTGAACCTCTGTAGAGGTGTGGTGTGTAGAACAGAGGTGCATATGTATAGTATTATAAAATAACAGTAAAGTCTCTGACCTAATGCAGCATTTTACGATTTTACTATTAAGTAAATACTTTTCAGATCCACGGAATAAAATATTACCTAAGAAATAACTTGAATTAAAAGAATAAATAAGAAGACTGCCAATATGTTGAATGAAACAGAAAATAAATGTTGAATTAAGATCTCTTGAACAATCTCCCAAACCAAGAGACAAAAATCTTAGCTCAAGATCTTTACGCCCCCTTCCATTTCCCTAATTAAATTCTTGTTTCCAGAATATTTATCTCGAATCAAAATTTACACACTATAAAGATGTCCATAAGACATAAGACCACTAAGATAAAGCTACTGTAGTCCCTATAATATACGAGTATGTATCAGTCGAAAACGCCGAGACGCAAACAGCCCAAACAAAAACCCTAGGGGATGCCTTGATTCGAGTCGACCACGCCCCCTTGACAGAGACACGCTTATGCCTTCTGCGCACGAGAAAAAGAGATACAACACTCTTCGGGAATGGCTTTTTTGGACAAAGTTCCATAAATACTTAACTTAGTGAAGTTTTATTTATATTTCATTAAGTGTGATTTTAGATCTGATAAAATACTATAGTATTAACTTGATTGTGTCTTAAAAAATGTATTGTTTGAGTAGGCTGAGTAAAAAAAGGAAAATAAAGACCCAACTTTGGATTTTTTTTCTATCGAGGAAACTAGGCAATCATGAATCGATTAAATCATTTAAACAATCATATAGTCAAGAATCATATATCTGAAAATCGGACCTTATTGTTTTTTAATATAGTCAGAACGGCGTTTCAAAGAACGCGATAATTTCCAATGCAACCCCTTGAACTCAGGCGACATGTTGCGCGTCACCACGCGGCCTTAGGTTTACTAGGTACCTATTTTACTTTTTTGCAATGGAATAATAAATTAAAAAAACGCACCGCACACTACATTTACGTTCGTCTAAAATGTATTATCATGGCATTAACATTATCTACTAATAAATGTTTCGATAATTTTATTTTTATCCGGCGTTGTTAAGAAACCCTACAAAGCTGTTTCAAGTTACGCTACGGAGTTGGTCATGAGACTCACAGGAATTAACTGTCATGGCTGCAATGTTGATTTGGCGCCAGTGTTTGTATCGAAATTTGAAACGCGAGTAGGCGAAGGATAGTAAGATTACCAGACCATTAGCAAAGCAAGTGGCTCTAATATACAATCCTGAGATAAGCACAAACAACAAAGGCACGTGACGCAAAAAAACCTTTTCACCTCACCACGTCTAGGAAAATACTAACAACACAGTATAACTTTAATTCTACATTTATATTATACACTCAATTCTAAACCAAATGCATTATCTGAACAAATTTTGTCGGGGATATGATTTTCTAGGTTTCGCTCCGATCGACAATATGTTAAGGTGTTCAGCACTATCTGTTTAAAATCGGATATCTTATTTAGAATTACTGCACAGTTTGAGAAACAAAGTTATTTTACGTCACTGGGCGGTAAGTGAGATTTACCGCCCACGGGCGCAGCGGCAAATCTCACTTCACACCCAGGAGAAGATGTAAAATGGTGTACGCACCACGGTCGGTAATTCGTAAAGCCCCATATAGCATATTTATGGCCCTCACCTTCGGTTCGGGCCACAAACACCTGCAATCTGGGGCATTCATGAATTCACCGCCCTAGGTACGTAATGTACTATTGAGCACTTACACTATTGACCGTACTTGCCAAAATTATACTTCATTCTAGTCCGTGAGCCCGCTTCCAAAATGCCTACCTCTCATGACATTACGATAAAATGCATGGCACACGATCGAAATACTTAGTTGTACTGAGCGAGGATCAGAAGATTATTCGCACCTAAAATTGGCCGGAAGTTTGAGAAAAAAAAAACTTTTTCGACCGTGTGCCATGGCATTTTGTAAATCCATCATTTTACCGAAAATAGTTTCATCAATTATCGTTTCCCATATCTAACACTATTCGCAGAATTTCATCATCACACAGGAATCATTCATCGAACTTCGTTAGATCGCTCATACATTTGCTCGAATTACCTTTAACACGAGAATCAAATCAACTCATCGAATTTTACTTTATTATTTTATTTGTCCATCGACATAATCGTTCATCGAATTCCTTAACTATAATTTCGGTTTAACATAAGTTCAGTTCCCAAATTCTTATATTTTCGTATGAGGATTATAATATAGTAGATTAGGCTAGGGTAGCTAGAGAATGGGGCTCGGGGGGCGAAGCCCCTCGCAGTAAAAAAACAACACAAAATCGTAACAACGGTATTATTTGTAGGTTAGGTTAGGGTTAGCTTGTCCCTTAGAGCGGAAATAGGCACCCCGCGAAGCGGGGTGACGTCGACACGCTGGCGGTTAGGTTAGGTTTAGATTAGGTTAAAATGCCAAACCAACCAACCATACCAACCAACAATACCAACTGTGAACCGTGTTTCGATAAATTAATACTATACAAAACTGACTATTCTATGTAAATTAAATTCGATGAATCGTTACGCTACGAATTGAGACAAATTCGAAACGATTAACGATGAAAAGTTGTTTGATTAAATAAAAAACAATGAATTGATGATTATGTGATTAGGAAAAACAGCGTAATGCAGTTCGTGGAATAGTTTTCGGCGACATGTAAATCGACGTTATGCATTTCGATAAAACGATAGACACCCATTTTATCGTGATGTCATGAGACGTAGGCATTCTGGGAGCAGGCCTACGGACTATTCCAGACGTGATTCAAGATAGAATTAGACAGAAGGTTTCTTTATTGTCCACTTTCTTAATAAGTGACGTTAAAATGTACGCTTCAAACCAAATTGTAAATAAAATTCCTACATCATCAATACTATCGTTGAATTAATTGGTTTAGCTACCTACCTATCACTTCATAATTTGCACAGTCGCTCGCCCCAATACAGAAGCAACAGCGAAAGGGACATTGTGTTGCATATTTCTATGTGTTTTAACTTTGCGGTAAAGGGTAAGCGAATTCTCTCGTTTACCTAAGACTAAATACATGATCAATTTAAGTAGTTGAGTATGAAAAAGTCTGCCGATTTTTGCGGGGGGGTGAAGAAATAACACACGCAAAAGATTTCTCACTAATGCAAAAACGAACACATTTTGAAAAAGGAAAACATTCTCATTTTGATACACACAAACATTACACACAAGGAAAGACTTCGTAGAAACATGGTTCAAGAATTCGTAAATGGCAGTGTGATCGTTTCAACCTGTAGGGTGAGGTTTGGGTCGTTAAAATAGGGTCGATAATTCTATAGATATTTGCACAAACATAGGTATACAATTTTAGGATAAATTATTATGATCATCTTAATAGGATATCGAAACTCAATTGTATATTGAAATAATTGTTAAGCTATAAAATGCAATAACGCAAAAAATTGACGATTTTTAGGGTTCCGTACCAAACAAGGTAAAAAAGGAACCCTTATGGTGCGACTCCGTCCGTCTGTCTGTCTGTCATAAAGTGAAATATCTCACGAACTACTTAGGGCCTCATCACACTTGCGATTTGTGAGCGAGTTGAAAGCGAAGCGAGCGCGCAGCGAGTTCGCTGCGAGTGCGCAGCGATTTCGCCGCGAGTGCGCAACGAATTCGCTGCGTACTCGCTGGGAAATTCCCTACTCTAGACGCGGCGAACTCGCTGCGCACTCGCGGCGAAATCGCTGCGCACCGGCGGCGAAATCGCTGCGCACTCGCAGCGAACTCGCTGCGCGCTCGCTTCGCTTTCAACTCGCTCACAACACAAATCGCAAGTGTGATAAGGCCCTTAGAGTCTTGCGATTTGCGAGCGTGTTTTCTATACAATTATCAGTCGCAGCGAACACGCTGCGTGATCGCCTTCATACAAAATACGCTTGGAAATCGCAAGTGTGATAAGGCTCTTAAGCTATCGATTTGAAATGGTTTTAAATGAGAGTTATCCACATGCATGGAAAATGATAAATTTAAATATACATTTTAATTTTCAATGAAAAGTTACGAATATGAGGGGAAAAAAAAAAACAACTATTAGGGCAAGTGGGGTATCATAATGAAAGGGCTTGCACTTTTTGAAACCCTTTTTCGTTTTTTTTCTACATTGGTAAAATTTTGATCCCCCCCTCTTATCTCCGAAGTTATCCAAGCGAAAAATTTGAAATATTACTGGAAAATTATAACTTTTTCTGCATCTAGCGTATTTTTTGTTTTATTTTCAAAAATCATTTCCTAGCTATGTTTGCAATTTAATCGACTTGTTAAAGATTGCAATTAACCAATTATCGCCTAGCAACATTATCGGTCTAAGATTTTTAAAAAAGTAAAAATAAAATATATTGTCTATGCAATGACCAGTCGAATTTGAGTCGTTCTGTAGCAGCCAAAGTTATCGTGTCGTTTTCGATTGGCTTGCGCTGAATTATTCCGTAAAACAACTGATTGTCGTGTCGCAGTTGTGAATAACATAATTTTAAATATAAGACGTGTGTGGAAGCAGGACCCAAGCATTAAGTCAATTCAGTTGAGTGCCGACGAGACTCCTATCGGTGGAAGCTTCAGGAAAGGTATTTCGCGAACTGTAGGTAAGTCGGCTAGCTGAAGGTTGGTGAAAGTACTCTGCCCTGTTAGCTGACACCGACTTCTGCATGCTACAATCGCAGACAAGCCTGGTAAGTGCTCAATTTGATTGACTTTGAGACTATTCCACACAAACATTATTTCGAACATTTTCGTATATTTTAATCTCGTAATTTACAGTCCATTAATGAAAAAGACACGACTTTATAAGTATTTTTTTGTTTTGGAATTCCAATAAGACTATAATATAAGTACTGCCTTTCAAATAATATGAAAAAATCAAGAGGGGTTCACGTGATAAACAATAATCGCTAAAACACCAACATACACACTATAAGCTGATTGCCTTAGTACCAAAGTACAAATGGAATGTTATAGGCACCATCTTTTTCTAAGCTTAAAGTGGTTGAGAACGTTTATTACATGTGCTTACAGCATATGCGGACATCTTTATAATCAGTGTTCTCTTGCGAGGCGATTTAGTGAATGACCATTAATCGATTGTGAAATTGTCTTTATATGATTTTTTTCACATTGTGCAAGGTTTTCAACAGAGGGGTAAGTTACTGAAAGGCTACTCCAGTTATGTATGCTCTAAGGTTATCTAAGTGTATCGCGAACGCCGTTGTCGTGGTTCCCGGAACTAAAAGTCAACAAACAGCGGACATTTGCTTGTAATTTAATTACAAGTTTGTGTTAGAAATTACAATAATTAACTTCAGTTAAGTAATGAAATACACTAACTCAACATTTACGTTAACATAAATTATCATACGTATAATTCAAATCGTATTACTTAAACAAATTTACTAAAACGCAGAATGGTTAAATGGCTACTCCATTTCATCATTTCCCTCAAAAATTTAGGGATTTGATCAAATCCCTGAGTCAATGTTGTGAAATGGCCAAAAAAGTCAAGATGGTTTTTATTTGTACACGCATGCGTGCGTAAAAGCGGCACTTTCTATGCCGACGTGACCCTTAGAAAGATGTACCTACCTAGGTTACTACCTTACCTACAAAGTCTACTACCACAAACATCCAAGTTCGGTCTCATTTTAACAAAAAGAAAATAAAAATAGACCATGATGCCTGTAATTTTGAAATAAACTTGAGAGCAAGAAACGGGACAATTTGTATGGTAACTTCAATACAAAGGGTACTCGTTTTTAGGGTTCCGTAGTCAACAAGGAACCCTTATAGTTTCGCCATGTCCGTCTGTCTGTCTGTCCGTCTTCGGCTTAGCTCAGTAACCATTACTACCTACTAGAAACTGTAATTCGGCATGGGTATATAAATCAATCACGCCGACATAACCGTACAATAAAATCTTGAAAAAAAAAAATTTTTTAGAGTACCTCCCCTACACGTAAAGCGGGGATGTATTTTTTTTTCTCGTTAAACCCATGGTGTGGGGTTTCGTTAGATAGCTCGTTCAAAACTATTATGGGTTTCCTAAAACCATTTTTCAAATTAGTGATTTGTTTGCGAGATATTGGGCTTTAAAGCCCTAATTTTTGTTCGAGTCATGTGTCGTCCCCCTGCCGGCTAAATGGCTACTGGGGATGTGAAAAAATTCGTGGTAGTAGTACATATAATCAATTTAAAAGGGAAACCTATCACGAACAAGTAGGCATAAGTAGTTAGCGAGTAATAGTCGACCAACTTAATGTGTACTTGGAAAGGTCAATTTTCCTACAAATTCGGCGACGCAACCGCACCACCGCACGTCGATGTAAGTAAGAGACAGGCAACTACGGAACCCTTTAATGCGCGTGGCCCGACACGCACTTGGCCGCTTTTTTCTTTTGAGTGTAGATGTTTTAAATATACTTGATTTTACTGAATCTTTGTAGATTGCTATATCACCTATAAACATCACCCATTTCATACTTAAAAAATCAAAATCAAAAAATATGAATGATTATTGAAACACAAGTTTCAGAAAGTTATATATACCTGGTCGGTCCTTAGGTTCTGTCACAAGGTTTTTGATAGATAAAACTCAGCAATAAACTTTTTCTTATTCGTATTATACATGATTAAAAAGCTTATTTTATACGAATCAAATTGCAATACAATACATTTTGAACAATTATCGCAATATGACAAAAAAACCTTGTAACTTGAGACAATTCGTGAACCCAAAACACGCCACAACTTACAAAAATACTACTTACAACAAATTTAATAAAATAACAGTGTTCCAGACGACCAACAAGGTTTTTTTTATTTATTCAGAAACCTCGATTTTATACCATGCTTAGCAACTAGCATTTGATTTTCTGTTATCTTTCAATTCCAACTGCTCCCAGCGAGAACTTTACGTACTTTTTACGTTTTCAGAAAAACGCGTAAATTTGATCGTGTGGGCAACAAGGACACTACGTAAAACGTGAATATGAAAATTAGTTTTACCCAGACTTACTTATCTTATGCTTCAAAATGGAGGTACGAGTAACAGGGAGGTTTCAGGGAGGGTTCTGACTAAAATCTCACGTAAGTTTGAAAGGTTTTAAGAATCATGGAAAAAAGATAAAGTGAATCACGACCGTGTTTTTGATTGGATAAAAAAGTGCAAAATCTCTGAAGAAACTAGCATTTGTGTAATATAGCTTTAAGCATTTAAATCCAATAATCGTTCTAATTTATCAGTATTTAATGAGCTATCAAACCATATATAGCATTAAATAAAAACATTCTTGGTATTATTTACTATGCGGCAAAACATTAGTGACAGAACTTATGGACCGACTAGGTACTGTTTCTGGGGCTACAATAGTTCCTCCTCACGAACGAATTTATTAAATTGCTTTTCCACGCTAGCTGATAAAGTAAATTTTGGCGCGACGGCGCAAAATTTGCATAATAATTAAAGCCTTTCCCAGTTGGTGAGGTGAAAAAGTTACAAGGATTTATGCTGCTCATGCCATGAAGTTCTATGCAAACTACGGGCGTCATCAAAACTCCAAGTTAAGTAACCGAATCAGCAATTTTTCATATTTACTTTACTAATTTTTGTTGTGTGCTGTTTATATATATATATATATAATTCAATGTTTAAGATGCAATATGGTGATGGAATAATACTTAATAGCGACAGCAACAGGCGCATTTCTATCTAAAACAGATTTGGTATCGTTGGTCTGCATTCATCGACATCTTCCGTCCAACAACGGGCCCGGGCTGTGCAAACTCACGTGCCTTGTATTAATCAATACAATATTCTCAGCAAAATAAAGTTTCGGTGGCCGGTCTTCGATCATAATATTGTATTTATACAACTGTGTTGATGTATATCAAAGTTGCATAAATCCACCGAATATTATAATTTATTCCAGAACTGAAAATTACTTGCTTTTCCTTGAAGTCTCCCATGCCACTTCACTTGTATAAAAACGTAGTTATTGTACATATCTAGATGCAACTACATTTTCATACAAATAACACTTTGCTTCGTAACTTATCTTGATCGTTTTACACAAAAACATAATATTAACTTAGTTCCGGTGCAAAAGCAGTTTTAAACAAATTTGATATGCGTCGATAAACCTCAACTAACAAAATTTGGGAAATAAAATTGTTAACCAAATTGCAAGTATTTAGTTTAGTTAATTATTACGGATCTTCCCCAAAAGCGTACATTTCATTTAAAGAACGAAACGAAAACGTTCAAATTTTATCACGTGAAGCTTTATCAACCGAGTCACTAGAAACCAAGTTGGTTATTGTTTTCCTCAAAATCATTTTTAGTAAATGATAACGAAATTGCGATTGCATTGCTTAATTTCAGAATCAGAGAAGTCAAGCATCTCGCTGAAACAAGTAAGAATACAGCAGCGTCCTTGTCCCGGCGAACCCGAAGGCGGCCGCTTGAAGCGGTGGCGGCCGTGGGGCAGGGGCGGAGCACCCCCAGACCCCTGCACAACGGACTCGGAGGAAGATCACATCTCATCAGATCACTTTTCGCAGATTATTATCAGAGAGCTTAAAAACACTGCACCAGGTCGGACAGATATGGATGAGAGATGTGAAGTCATACCCTTATTTGATCCAAACAATCCGGAATTACAGGCACATGAATGGATCAGTACAATTGATCAACTCGGTAACGAATACAATTGGTCAGACGCTGTGAGAGCCTATTATATGCAAAAAAGATTAACTGGAATCGGTAAACATTGGCTCTCGACATTACGGCATAGCGACAGTTGGACTTGGTCTCAATGGAAAGAGAAATTGCTAGAAGACTTTCATCGGAAAGTAGATTACGTTGATCTGCTAAAAGAAATGCTAGCGCAAAGAAATAAGAAGTCGGAGAGGGTGCGATACTACAACAAAAACCCTTTGCCCGCACGACACGAAATAAATGCCAAAAAAGCGTACGCCTGCCTTATTGAAGGTTGGCCTTTGCAAATGAAGACAACTTATTATGGGCATCACGAGCCACGCCAGCTTCTACGGCCCAATTACACACATCGCTTAGATAGAGAAGGCCTTCAAAATAATGCTCCACAGATACACCCAATTAATTTAAATAAAGATGAGCACATGAACGCTATCGACGAACAAGAAGACGTTAAACCGATATTTCCCAATATCGTTAATTGCGATGCAAACGTCCATGACGATCACGGGCGATTTTGTTGCTGTAATGAAGAGAAGGCCCGTGTGATAAGACATTGTCCACCAAGCAAGCTAAATGAAATGAGACCTTCGTGCATCATTCAACGCAATCAAAGACCCTTGGAAAAAAGTTGGCATCAGCCTTGCTCGACGCTAACGTCCTCTTCCCCGTCGATAGCTAACCCGGCGCCGCCGGATTGGCTCATGCGTCAGGTAAATAACCTTTCTCATGTTTTATATTTAGTCATCGGTAATCCAGCGTAAAAATATAATGATTTTACTATAGAATCATCATTCATCAAACACATTATAACTACTTACTTTTTTTTTTTTTATATAACGACGGTGGCAAACAAGCGTACGGCCCGCCTGATGGTAAGCGGACACCGCAGCCTATAGACGCATGCAACTCCCAAGGAGTAACATGGGTGTTGCCGACCCTTTATATATTTTTTTTTACTTCTTCTTCTATTTAGATAAGATAAGATTAGATTTATTTGCAACCAAGTACTTAAAACTAAGATACATGGACCCTGGAAGGGTGTAGCAACAATCAGGTAACTTATACTATGTAACATATAGTTAATTTTTAACTAACTAATATCGATAGGTACCTTTTGATATATGAAAAAATTACGGCAAACACATTATAAACATGTATCTTCCGTAAATTCAGCTATGGAATAGTAACATTTATCTATTAGTTTAGATTTTAGACTGTGTAGGTACGAACGATATGTCAGTTGGTACATCTTTTATCTGGTTGGGAATTTTATTAAGTACTACATTTTTATTGCTCGGTAATGTGGTTCATTTTTATATATTTCTAGTTTAGGTTCAGGAAGTTCCAGGTTGTGACATCTGCGAGTGTTTTGGTTAAATTTAAACGGGATAATCTGTAATCAAAAATCTCCACATTAATATGTTGACTTAAATGTACCTAGGTTTCGTCGTTAGAAGCGTAGAATTCATTAGAAATCTAAATGAATTATTCATGAAAGTTTATAAGCTGAACATTAAATACAATAGGTCGGCATTTTTTACACCTGGGGGAGACCGCTCACGATATTTTCGAAAAAAATACTTAATTACCCCAATTTTCTATACCCCTAGAGTAGACAAGACAACATACGCCAGTGACAGAAGTAGGTTAATGATTGTTTTCAGTTATTGATACTTTTGACGTTCTCGGAGCAGTTAAAGCTGCAACGCGCGATTATTGTTTCATTATTATATTATTCTGAATATTCAGATTATCATTTTGTTTCAGAACCCGGCGATGCCAGAAAATCACACAGTATGACAGTAACTAAGACCTTACGTTTTTACACATATTTTGTTAATACATAATTAATTTATAAATGTTTTTAAATCAGTCATTAAATATAAAGTACCTACGCAAAATAATGATTTGGTTTTAATACATTTGGATTGAATGTTTTTTTTAAGTAATTCTCTATATTTATTGTTACACCTTTACCCAAATTGAAGGTCTACTTTAATCTCTGTTAGCGTGGAAAAGTAAGTTTTTTTTTTATATTACAGAACACTATTATTTCACGTTCCGTAATCGTTAGGTATAACCGTCAGTGATCATTTCATCTTATCAAACTGAAAGAGATTGTATAGATTTCCTAATCTTAACCTTTTTTTTGTTTAGGGGGGAAAATGCGTTACGCATACCACCCGGGCGCAGGGGGTGACCCGAGTGGTTATGTGGGACTAAACTAAACCTTTTTTTTTTTGACGCTGGAGAAATGTGTTACACATACCCCCCGGCCCGGGGAAGGCCATAGTGGGGGGTTATGTGAGGATCTCTCCTCCCTCTCCGCCCCAGGAGGAGCCTACCCACTAAAACTCCAGCGGCGTCACCCTCACCTGCCGTTAAAGGGGCGTCGTGGGATGCAGCATTACTTACCACGACGCCCCCCGGCGGCCCTGGCTGCTAAGCTAGGGCACCCGCGCGACTAAACTAAACCTAATCTAACCTAACCTAACAAAATGTGTAGGAAAAACTCAGAATCAACCATATTCTAGGTTCAAATCACACCAAGCGGTTCGCGGGTCTGATTTGACAGTCTGGTTTGGTCGCTTTTGCAGAATTTGGGGTGGATCCTCAGTGGATCTTGAGATTAAAACGTAAAAACCATAATTATTATTACCTGAATAATTATATTGTTGTTAAACTACCACCTCTCTGAGGAGCAGGAATTGGAAACCGGTTACAAATTTACCGGTTTATTTAGGTTAAAGTGTTTAGGTTACGTTCGAACTATTTGATTTGGGAGCGTTATTTCGGAGCGCTCTCTAACCGGTTACTCGGTGTTTCGATACGGGATCATTGACCGCTGTCGCGCCGCCCGCGCCTTTGAATAGATAATCGATAAGTATTTGAATCTTTTCCCATACACGCAACGATAGGTAAATACGTGCCGTACCTATTACATTACAATATGTAATGTGAGAGGAGAATTTATTTTACGTGGGTATAAGATTAAGCTTGCGACTCTTGCGAGCGAGCGAGCAGTCATTCACCGCGTACACGGAGAGAGCGCTCTCTAACCGGTAAATGGATTTCGTTCCCTGTTTGCGCTCCGAGATATGCTCCAGAGAGAGAGCGTTGTTCTTGCGAGCGTAACCTTTACCATGGGTTAGGCTCTCAAAGTGTGTCTCGAACCGCTGCGGCAAAATGAACGGGGTTACAATGCCTTCTGAGGAGTATTAGAATCAAGAAAACAACTGTCATCAGCCCGCCTATCACGCGACGGCGCGCGAGCTCTATCGAAGAGAGCGAGGTATAGTGCGAGAAAAATCGAGAGAGCTCGCGCGCCGTCGCGTGATAGGCGTGCAGGGGGTATAGACTTTGTACGAGGACAATTCATCTTTTGAAGTAATGGAATCGGATTTCGAGTAGTAATGGATCGGTAAAAGAGTCTTCTTCAAAATGCATAATAGAGAACACTCATTGTTGAAACGAGACTATTATTTAATATATAGAAGACTGCCACATTAAGTAAGTACATAAAAACACATTTAAAAAAATGCTGGACTTATTGGCGTAGCCGGGCGGGTTACTAATACGAGTATAGTATAACATAAGAATCCGACTAGCACGTAACTAAAAGGGGCACGGTAATAGTCCACGGTTCTTACGCTGGACAGCCCATTAGAATGCAGCAGTTAGTCAATTTGAGTTCCGTACCAAAATTTTATGAGATTCCATATAGGACCCATACGAAATTGCACCGTAGACCTGTGACAAATATTATAATATTTTACCTATGCCGAATATATTTATAACGCGTTTTTAAGAACGCGAGTTGTTTGCCGGATGGAAGTGGAGAGCTGCCTGAAGCCACTCTGGCAACTAATCATGTCAGTAGGTATCGGACAAGCTGAAATGTACTCACCCCCTTCTTTGGGGTTATAGAGGTCCAAACGAGGAAAAGAGATAGACCTGAGTCTCTAAGCTATGCTCCCTTGACACGAATACTGGGTCAGACTATACCTCTAGGTATCTATAAATTTACTTCATCGAGCAACATGCATTGACATCTTTTGCTCTAAATGGAAAGAGATGGAACTAGGTACCTTGTCAGATGAGGGCAACAAAGCATGTTGAGACTTGGGTGTTTTCTCGGTCTCGCATGCAGATTTATGTGAAGACAATGCGATTTAATAAGTTGGTAAACGTAATGCATTACAATGGACGTCAGTGTCCTGAAATAGTAGATTGTGATACAAGTGAGCTATGTTGATAAATACATCAGAGGCGGGATTGTGATAAGAGAGCCGAGGATGTAATCATCAAAGCTCACGCGTTTCATACGACGTTTTTCAACATATATATGCGAGTAAAAATCGTTTTCATTAGATTCAAATTTGTATAGGCTTCCTAAGTTATTTTCTTTAGTTATTGATGGCAACAGGTTTTTACTCACATATTGTAGATCGCCAAGAATTTCCAGTGGCATTTACTATTTATCACCTTTCTATTCACCACGAGTCAACATTTTTAGGGTTCCGTAGTCAACAAGGAACCCTTATAGTTTCGCCATGTCCGTCCGTCTGTCTGTCTGTCTGTCTGTCCGTCTTCGGCTTAGCTCAGTAACCCTTACAACTAGGGAACTGCAATTCGGCGTGGGTATATAAACCAATCATATTTCAAAGTCTTCGAAGATACCATAAGGTAATAGCTCCTACCATAGTACTTGGTGAAAAAAGACTAGTACGATAGTACCACGCTGCTACAGCGCATGCGCAAAGAGACATTTTAATTTCTTAGTTCTTCATCTATACAATAAAATAATTAAAATGTGTAAAATAAATAAATTAAGTAACTTTGAATTTAAACACAAAATTAACTCCTGGCTGAAGTCGATTATCACGCGATAAGTGACAGGATAGAGCTTCCGTCCCTGGCTGACACCGTTTGATAGAACGAGACGACGCGCCTATCCTGTCACTTATCGCGTGATAACGCCATCCATGCTACGGGGCCTGCTTACTATAATATCTTAATACAAATGCTCATAGTTCTCAGACACACACACACACGCGCGCACACACACACACACACACACACACAAACACATACATGCATGTTGCATTCTACCGAAGATTAACATTTATATAAAAAAAAAACCTGTCTTGTATAAATGAATGTTGTTACTATTATAAATTATAATGCCTGTATCAAGGAAGGAACCGGCTTTTGAGGAAACCTACTTTGAAAGCCGGGGCTTCAACTATTATGTACCTATGTTTTTATAGTTACAATAATAGTACATTGTTTAACGAGGGGCGGAAGTGGAATATTGCGAACAAGAGTCGCTTTTGATGACTCGAGTTTGCAATATTCTTACGCCCGTGTTATACACAATGTTTTTTATCACATTTGCGAGGAAACAAATAATTTTTAGATGAAATGAATACAAATCGTAATAAACACTGCATCATGTCAGTCGTCCATTTTGTTGAATTTGACGTCAGTTGTTTTTAGGGTACCTCCCCTACATGTAAATTGGTGATGTATTTTTTTTTCTCGTTAAACCTATAGTTGTGGGGTAACGTTGGATAGCTTCTTCAAAAATGTTATGGGTTTTCTAAAACTAAATCTATTTGTCAACTCAGTTATGCGTTTGCGAGATAATGGGATTCCCCCCCCCTGCCGGCTAAACGGGGACGTGAAAAAATTCGTGTCAGTAGTACATATAATGAATTTAAAAGGAAAACTATCACAGTTAAGTAGAAATAACTAGTTAACGAGTAGTAGACATAACTAGTTAACTGGTAAGGAAAAATGCACTTAATTTCGGGTGCATATACATTGTCATTGGAATTTGAACCTTTTACCGTGGACGGTAGAGTTGCTTCTAAGAGCCCCTTTTAAGTCCGCATTCTGTGACAGACGGGCAACTACGGAACCCTACCATGCGCCTGGCCCGACACGCACTTGGCCGCTTTTTGATAATAACCAAACACGCATTTATAAGTTGAGCGCGCATTTACATTACTTACTACTTACTTGCTACATTACTTTGGACTTGTTTTGTGTAAATTTGTTAAAAATGTCGAGTGAAAGTGACTGATCAATAATAATAATAATTTATTATTGCTTTCCAATAGTGTCACTTTGTCAGTCTTAGAACTACGGCGATACCTACAGTGTCTTTTTGTTGTGGAAGATAATGAGTTACTTACTTACTCAAAATTATTTTTTTGCGTTCTATAACCACACCACAATAGAATGGTTTTAAGTGAATAAGCTTGATAGCAAAAGACGTGGAGAAATTGTTAGTGCAGCCTCAGATAATAACTACCTGACAACCTAGGTAAATTCAATTTTAGCCTACCTATTTTTAACTGACATTTCAATATTTATTTCATTTCCTCACACAAGGCATAGTAAAACGTTGTATGATACTTGTGCGTAAAGATGATTTCCGACTCGTGTCGAATTATACATTCGCTCACTTCACTCGCTCATGTATAAAAAATACAACCGAATTGAGAACCTCCTCCTTTTTTTTGAAGTCGGTTAAAAATGACACTCGTCGGAAATCACCTACTTTCCGAACTTGTAGCATAATTAATTAACTACTTAAAGTCTGCAGCAGACGAACGACTGGCACAGGCCGGCGTTTGGGCCGACCTGCCGTGAAAAAATATATTTTAAGCTTCTCATTTATCAATAATAGCATCATGTTGTTGTCGATTGTAAATATTATGTTTTTTTTCAGCTATTTTTTATCCTGATAACAAACTCAGTAAAGGCAAAGCCAGTGCGAAAAGCAGACCGAATAACTACGCGATGTCAGGCAGTAAGTTTTGTTTATTTGCATATTTTAACAACGTTGGTATCATTAGCTATTAATTAATATTGTTCACCAAAAGTGATATACAAGTGATGTACCTAATATTTTTCAAGCTTTTTTGTCATTTGATAGCTTGGCGCCTGGGGCTTTCCGTCACCGTGATTATCCGTTAATGAGATTATGCTCAAAGAAATACTATAACACGAATATATACTTGAGTATTATTCGATTTTTCCACACATAAATAGACAATTCAAATGACAGAATAAACAATACGTCCTTTTATGTCATAAATGCAGAAACTTTTGAAACATTGCTATTTGAGTTCCTTATTTTTTCATGAAAACCACAGTTTTATCGTATCCCATCATTGTCACAGAAGATCAAAGCACGAAGAAAAATTTTAACGCGTTCACTATAGCGGAACAGAACGAGGCCCCGCCGCTACACCGCAACGTAAATGAATCTTCGGAATATATCCATGCATGTGCTTCTTGTATCGATATTTGTAGTTTTGCAGGTTCTAATATAGAAACCGTATACCGGTAAACCAAAGATCCCGACTCCTGGTGCGCTCTACTAGTGAGCGCGGATACATTTTTCTTTGTAAATACTTTCTTTCAATTGTGGTTTTCCCCGCTCTTTTCACACAACAGATTTAATAAAGGCTAATCAGTAACCTAGGAGACTAAAGTACCTACTAGCCGAGTTTTTTTCGTTTTTATCGCACGAGTCGATTGTAACTCATTAAGTTACAAAACATATTATTAATGTTTTTTTTTCCTTTTTTAAGCATCAAATCAGGCACAACCGTATAGCCCAAACCATGACATCAAGATGGCGCCTTCCAGTTACCCGGTAATTATATAATGTCATTATTTATTTTTACGACTTTATTACATAACATTAACATTATTATAAATATTACAGGAAAAATATAACGTAAGTATCTCTATCTACTTAGGTTTTTTTTTAATCATCAAAAATCATTTTTGTACATAGTTAGTAATTTAATCACCTTTATATGTAATATTTTTCCTTTAAATATTTAAACCACAGAAAAGTATTTATTTGCACAGTATAATCAATGAACAAAAGTACAAAAATAGACATGAAATAAACGGTAAATGAAAACTAAAACTAGCTAGAATTCAATCAAAATAACTAAAACTAAACATTACATTTTTATGACTTAATATCAGATTTAATTTAGCAGAAAAATAAAACCCAGTTCTATTGTTTCCATTCACATTACTCGACCCAAAATATACGTTGTCAAAATTTCCTAATTAATAGAAAAAGGTGTTATTTTGGCAGCAGTAGGTACTCGTACCTACCTCGTTGGTGCCAATGAAATGATTATTCCAATAGTATTCTGCTCCATCTCAAAGGGACAATAGTTAATGTTGCAGGAGTTAGACAAACTAAATAAGCATCGGTAGGTATGTAACAATAAAATGTGTATTATGTTTGCAGGAGTTTAGTCCGACTGTCAACACTCCTTTGCCAAGCACTTCAGGAGTACACCATGTCGACCCGGGTATAAACTATCGCACAACAATAAAACGAGAAAAAGGTTGTCCGGACTCTGAAGAGTTGCCGGTTAAACGTCAACTTACACATCAGTATATGGACCTGGAATATTTTCTGTCGGATTTGACACCGACAAACGACAATTCAAATAATCCATTCATTGAAACAAACAGACATCCACCATTTCAAAATGATGTTTCAACGCCAGCCCCTGATTTCGTTCTAGGATATGTGCCTGAGAATGACTCGTCGTTTCCCGATGAGTTCTTAAAACAACTCTTAGATAATATTGAGCCCGAACAATTGACAGACTTAACCAATCTGGTGGCGGATGGAGATCTATGGATGGAACGCGTAAGCAACCCTAATGTAAATCAACCAATTCAACACGATCATGCTAATTTACAGCAGAATGTTGCCCAACCTGGAATATTTAATAATTTTAACCAAAATTTACCTGTGTATAATATTAATTTTGATCTCCCACAAAGCATTGAGAGGGTATCAGAAGATCTGAGCAAGATGAATTTCCAATACAAATTATAGTTATTTGTTGTGCAAGGCTGCAAATTTTGTGTACGGCGTTGTTGTATTAAAACCCGACCTAGCGACAGATTTAAATCTTCAAAAGTATAATCTTGAGCATCACGAGGCTTTTAAGGCATTAGACGCCAAATACCTTCGCTGCTAAGCGAAACACAACTTTTCACCTCACCATGGCGAGGAAAATAGTATGTAATTCTAATGCAAGTCGTATGGAACTAACTTGTCAGATTTTTCAATAATGAGATGTTTACATCTCATCCAAACCACAGCAAATAGTAATTCTTTAAAGTAACAATAAAATGTTCGCATCTTTAATTTCGTCGTTTAGGTTACACTAAAACAGTCAAAGTACCTACTTAAGTATTTCTGGGTACTCACGGGTAAAATAAGGCTCGTATAAACATATTTAACCTTTTCCTCTAACTTAGCTGGCACTAAAATTCATATATATGTAGTATTTTTTTTAATGATTGTGAATTAGGGAACAAGATACACCTAAGATTTGAAATGAATTCTGTTTCCTAATTCCTGATTGGTCCTTTTAATATCTAGCTGTATTCTGGTTAATAGTTGGTAGCAAATGCAACTGTTTTTTTAAAGAGTTGTGATTGGTGGATTTAATAGGGTGAAGTGTTTTGATTGGTAAAATTAAAATGTTTAATGTATATTTTCCCTAGAGGCACCTTTCCCTAATATGACACAATTTACGAACATGAGAAGTGAAATAGTAGATTGTTAATTGAGGGTTGAAAGCCACCCATTCCTGACGAGATATTTTCTTTAATAGTTCGAGGCTGAAATGGGTGGCTTCCCCGAGTTAAACACTCTACTTTTCATTTTGAATACGAGGAAATGAATTAAAAGCCAAAAAATTAAATATTTTGTAAGTCAGTCTGATCCTATACAGAACCCATTTTAAAAGCGTTTGTGTATGGACCATTTGGGCGGGGACTGTTGACAGATTTTAATAATGTTAGTGTGTGGACCATTTCCTGGACCCGCTTTTGAAGTGGTTATATCGAGAAACTAATTTTAATTGAGGTTTGGATGAAAAAATATATTATTAATTGTACACCATATAGTAATAAAGAATGAAAACCATCATAATTATCAACAAGCTTCAAAATCAACACAATTTTATGGAAGTGTGGCAGTATAGGTTTTTGCCATTGTTATTTTTTTAATGACTTTAGGACGGTGTTCTGATGCGGTCTGCAGTTACATTGAAATGAAACTACCAACACTTAAAAAATATTCAATAGTCTTCAAATAGCAATAATAGACATACAATAATTAATCTATAATCAATAATATTATAAAAAATAACGCATGTTTGTCAACAAGTTTCAAAATCAGTACAATTTTCTGAAACTGTGGCTGTACAGGTTTCTTGCCATTGCTTTTTTTATTACTTTTCAGCCCTAGGGACCACATGCCTCACTTTAAACCCGCTGTTTAGATAAACAATAACCTATACTTTCAGAGTACGAGAGATGAAAAATAAATACTAAGTAACTTTTTTGGGTCAACTACCCTCATGTGTATTCATTCATAAAAATCTAGCATTAGCTGGTAGAATATGGTAAGCTAAATATTATATAACGAGTAGTATTGGTAATTATCACATAACAGATGATTAGACCTTAAGAAGCTCACTTGGCGCACTACTAGGTACACAGAGCATGGCCTCACGACGGTCATCCATGAATTAATAATTTCTTTTCACCTCACTAGCTCGGAAAGCCCTTTTTGTATCTTTGATACCTATTGAGAAAATCGCTTTTTATCCACATGCGAAGAAAGGGTTTTGACATTTGAACGCAGCTTAAGTGACATGTGACAGCTAACAAAACGTAGAACGTTAAGTGCTAAATTTTCAACATCACAATTAATGAATTGCATCGAGTAAAAAACACTAAATACAGTCTTATAACTTTATTTTAATTCATAAATATCAGCATTTAACATTAATCTTCATTTTTGTTATAAAAACGGATAAAATGTTCTGACAGTCCAAGTAAGTCGATGTGCGAACAAAACGCATCCGAAATAAAATAAAAAACCTTTTAAGTCAAAACTTTTCAATTACCTACCTAAGCTGCAATTAAAATATTCGCATGTTTTTCTTGTTTGGTTTGTTATTCAAAATGAATGATTCGCAATATTATTATTGTTAATTAATCAATAATACCTTTTATACTGTGACTAAAATGTGAATAAATAAAGACTTAAGTATTAGTACATACATATGTACCATTTTTGTCAAAACTGAGTAATATTAATTTTGTATTAAGCAGTTACGCTGCTAACGAAATTATACATTTCTTAAATAAAGGAAAAATTGAAAAATTTAATGCTCCGAGCCGGATTCGAACCGGCGACCACCGGCATTCATGGCCCGTCGCTACTAACCAACTGAGCTATCGGAACAATCCGGTTCGGGCACCAAATTCTTCAATCAGTTCCTTCCTACAACGCCTTAGGGAGGCGTGTAGCGACATCTACCAGAAGACGGGCTTCTTAACGGCACCAACGTCTCAAATTATATTGAGAAATCGTCAGTAACGATGCGCCACCCCATACTAAATTAATTTTGTATTAAGCAGTTACGCTGCTAACGAAATTATACATTTTTTTAATAAAGGAAAAATTGAAAAATGTAATGCTCCGAGCCGGATTCGAACCGGCGACCACAGGCATTCATGGCCCGTCGCCACTAACCAACTGAGCTATCGGAACAATCCGGTTCGGGCACCAAATTCTGCCTGTGGTCGCCGGTTCGAATCCGGCTCGGAGCATTAAATTTTTCAATTTTTCCTTTATTTAAAAAACTGAGTATATTGTCAAAATGTTTCTAGTTATTGAATATAATATAATAGTAATATAATTAATATTACATTTGATAAACCTTACTTACTGAGGCTGGAATTATATAATTTATGCTAGTCTATTTGTTAGGTACTATAAATGTTATGATTGTTTATGTCAATATTGGAGTAGTTCCATAAAGAGTTTACCAATACTTCTAATACTTACTTCAAAATTATTGTATTGACAAAGAGGTAAATAAATAATAATTGATACTTAGTACAAACACTTTTTCTTATTTTCCTCGCTGTAGTGGGGTGAAAAGTTATTTTACGGCTTGTGTGTTGAAACACTCGCTACGCTCAGGATTCTATTTTTGAACCACTCGCTTCGCTCGTGGTCAATCATAGGATCCTTTCGCTAGCTCGTGTTTCAAATGAAAACTCGCAGGTAAAATACAACTTTCCCCCCTTGTATAACAAATAACTATATGACCACACCGCCGCTTTTCGATGTAGTTTTTAGTACACGGCAACCAAATGCTGGAATAATATACCTCCACCACTCAAAAATATAAATAGTCTGCGCAGAAATACATGAAAAGACCCCCCTCCGGTCGAGTCGTGCATTCGTCTTTGGTGCCTGTTAAATGTGTAATTTTATTTTATGTTATATAATATAACAATATTTTGTTACATACTTCTATGCTTTTCATATATTTATAAAATATTTTATTTATTTTGCTCATCAGTACCTATAACCAAACCACAGAAATGAAACACACACAGAGCATTAATCATATACTTATACCAAATTCGTTGTCATTCCGTTCCGACATGTATAATATATGTAAAGCCCTCCACACATCGAACGCGGGTCGTGCGCGGGGCGGGCGCGGCGCGGGGCGGGCGCGGCGCGGGGCGGGCGCGGCGCGGGTCGGGCGCGGCGCGGGTCGGGCGCGGTTGAAGCGGTACATATATTCACACCGCAGGCGGGCGGCGTGTAGTAAACTAGTAACGCGGGCCCGCGTTAGCGTTACTACTTCGTTAGTCCCAAAGGGACGGCAAAGAGAATACAAATACTGTTTGAATATATACCCAGCGTAAATGGATACCCAGACGCTGCCGACCAAAACTCAATTAGTTTAATCTTTTAGAGGAAATAGGTAAGCCTTTTTTATTTGAGTTAGATTATACTGACGTTATTACTAGATGAAAGTTTTAGCAAACTAAAGGAGAGATTATAGTAGTTAAATGCGATACTCAATTGGAGAAAAATATAACTTGTATAAATCTTTCCTTGGATTTACAAGGGTCGCTGAGAAAACGCTTTGTAATAACCTAAAAAAATTATGGATTTGGAAAAGCTGGTTAAGAATATGGAAAAAGAAATCACATGCCTTACCAAACATATAGAGGCCCTAGCGCTAAAACTTCATACGCCAGTTACAAATTCAAATAGTATATATCAATTAAATGGACTGGACAATGAAGAACTTGCAAAAACCGAATTTCAGCCCAGCCAACAAGAAAAGCTGCAAAATGATTTTGGACAAAATCAAATGGACCAAATAAATGCATGCAGTAATGCTACTAAGGAGTCAGAGAAAACAAACTCACCGATACTACCTTCTAAAGAACGAGTACATCAAACTGCAGAGACACAAAAAAGGAAATTAGCTATTATAAGCACAAATAACAAACACCGAATTTGTAACCTAATAAATAAGGATAATGTACTACAAACCTTTGCCTATTGCCATTATATCACGCCTGGGGGAGGTGTAAAGGAATTATTTAAGCAAATAGAATGTAAATTGGAGAATTTTACTTTAGACGATTACTGCGTTGTTCTAATAGGAGAAAATGACTTCGAATCTGATGTAGAGCAACGTGAATTAGTGCAATATATCAACGAGACTTTGGAAGCCATTACGACCACAAATATAATAGTAGCCTGTCCAACGTACAAGCTCGGCAAACCTATATACAATAGCAAGGTAGAAGACTTTAACTCAATCTTATTAAACGACGTGAATTTCCATAATAAACATTTCTCATATGACGCGAATTTGAACCTGGGATTTGATATGTTCTTGTCAACGGGGGAGATAAGTAAACGTGGCACGGAAAATATAATTAAACACATCAGCAATTTCATTAGCTGGAAAATTCAAACAAGTCCAACAACACATCATAATCATAACAAAAGGACACAGAAAACAATTTTAGACTACTATCCAGTCTCAACACGGACAATAAAACAGCTTTTTCGCTCCAAAGCAGAATAATTCATCAATAATTAGGATAATGCATCAAAACATTGCCAGTTTCCTTTCAAAGCAAAATGTTCTAGAAGTAACTCTAAATGAATTATGTGATAAAGATATTAGCCCACATGTTTTATGTTTTACAGAGACATTTATTGAAAGGGGAAATGAGAATAATTGTAAACTAGAAAACTTTCAACTTGCGTCATCTTACTCTCGTAGAGATGAAAAAAGGGGAGGTGTGTGTATTATGGTTAGAAAAGGTATGATATACAGTGAGCTAGAAAATGTGAAGGAACTTGCAGTGGATAAATTATTTGAATGTTGTGGTATAAGAATGGTCAAGCATGATATTGTAGTAGTTTGTTTGTACAGAACACCAAACTCACCGCCAAATTACTTTTTGCAGAAGTTAGATATTCTGCTGCACAATCTAAATAAACAATTTAAACAATTCGTATTGTGTGGTGACTTCAATATTAACACCCTTATAGTAAATAAAATTAGCAAAGAGTTGATTGACATTGCAAGAAATTACAATCTTAAACTACATATAAAAAAACCCACAAGAGCAAAAACATGTATTGACAATATTTTAAGTAATATAAAATATGCTAAATCCGACGTCTTACCTCTTGGTCTCTCTGACCATGATACCGCTCAGATGCTTAGCTTTAGCGTAGACAAAAATTTACTTGAAAATAAGTTCTATTATAAGGTTAAACGAGACTACTGTTCGGAAAATATCAAGAAGTTTCAAGAATGCTTAAATAATCTTTCGTTTTCTGAAGTATATGTAGAGGATGACTTTAATAGGGCGTTTAATAAATTTTATGAGATAGTCTCACTTCTTTATAATGTTTGTTTCCCGATCCAACGTCAAAAAATTACGTGTGGACTCTATAAAAAACCAAAGTGGATCTCAAAGGGAATAAAGGTTAGCTGCAAAACAAAAAGGATACTTAGATTTAAATATTACAAAGAAGGGAAAAATTAACAAAAAAAAACCGAATACAACACTTACACAAAAATATTGAAAAAATGTATAAATAAAGCGCAAAAAATTAAAAATAAAAATTATATAGCCAATAGTAGAAATAAATGCAAAGCGTCTTGGGATATAATAAAGAGGGAAACCGAAAAAAAAAGTTTAAAGCAATATATAGATAAAATATGTGTCAATAATAAAGAAATAGGTCAACCTGATCAGATAGCATCACACTTCAATAATTATTTTATTAGTTTATCTAACGAAACTGATAAAAAACTAGAAAACTGGAACAAAAGAGATTCTCTTTTGAGCTCCACTTGTAATAATAGTATGTTTTTAATGCCATTCTCCGAAACAGAAGTTGTGAATGTCATCACGTCATTAAATAATACGCAAGCTGTAGGATTTGATGAAATTTGTACGTATGTCATAAAACAATGTAAAGATCAACTAAGCGCAATTATTACACATCTAGTTAATTTCTCCTTTGAGAGTGGCGTTTTCCCAGAACTGCTGAAAATATCAATAGTAAAGCCTTTATTAAAACAAAATGACAAAAAAGACATGGGAAACTACCGTCCCATAACATTGATTCCCATTTTTGCAAAAAATTTTGAAAAATGTATGTACAAACGACTCATACATTTCTTAAATAAATTTGAAATAATAAAACTAGAACAAAACGGCTTCCAAAAAAATAAATCGACTGCATTAGCTATTTTTAATCTTGTTCATCATGTTGTTAAAAGCTTAGATGTAAAACAGCACACTACAGCGGTATTTTTAGACATGTCAAAAGCTTTTGACTTTGTAGACCATGCGTTACTTTTAGACAAATTAGAAAAATATGGTGTTAGAGGTCTTGCTCTAAAATGGTTAAAAACTTACTTACTAAATAGAAAGCAATATGTAGAAATTGTTCAACTAGATGAACATAAAATAGAAACTGGCTATAAATCAGAATTAAAATGTAATTATTTTGGTGTTCCTCAAGGCAGTGTACTTGGGCCTTTATTATTCATTGTTTATATAAATGAACTACCTAATATCATTCCGTACAAATCAGTTATGTTTGCTGATGATATATCGTTTATTGTTACATCGGAAAATAAACAAAATCTACAAGAACATGAATGTAAAGTAAACGAAACGATGGAAACTGTTATAAAATGGTTAGAAATACATAATTTACAGGTTAATATTAATAAAACCCACTATGTACAGTTTAAATCAAAACGAGGTGAAAATCTTAGTATTAATGTTCATTTTAGAAATAAGATAATACAAGAATTGCAAGACGTAACTTTTTTGGGGGTCACTTTAGATAAACATTTAGACTGGCAAGCTCACATTGATAAGGTCCGATGCAAATTGAATAGATTTGTTTATGTTCTACATAAATTAAGGCGCACTTCAGGATTGCAGGCCACTCTAGCTGCATATCATGGATATGTTAATTCGGTATTGAGATATGGACTAATTTTGTGGGGAAATTGTAATTATTCCAGCAATGCATTTGTGGCGCAGAAAAAATGTGTGCGGGCTATCTGCGGACTCGCTAACTACAAGTCTTGCAAACCGCTCTTCAGAAAACTTAAAATATTACCTCTACCCTGTCTATATATTTTGGAAATCTGCATGTTCGTTAAGAGGCATATGTATTTATTTAAAACAGCTGCAAGCATTTCCACTCGAACCCAACGAAATCCTGGACGGTTGGTGCATGATTGCGTGCCTAGGACAGCATTGTACTCTAGTCACTGCTTTGTTATGTGCATGACAATATTTAATAAGTTACCGAAATGTTTGAAAGAGCTACCCCTAAATAGATTTAAAAGCCAATTAATCAAGCTCTTAACTGTAAATAACTATTACAATGTAAAAGATTTCCTGTCTCAGGACATTTAGCGATATTATATAAGATAAATATTTGCATGCTAGTATTACACAATACAAATAGCAGAATAAGATACTTATTGTCATATAACAACTAAGGACACTTATGTACCTACTTATTCTAAGCAAATAAAGATTCTATTCTATATTCTATTCTATTCTATTCTAAGTCAACGTCAAAATTCACTATCTTTTTGGAGTACAGTGCAACACAAAAGAGTAGAAATTAAATGAGGGCGCCACTTTCTACGTAACTGTCACATATTTGACGTAAAATGCTTAAACATGGCAACAATTTAGTATGGATTTTTTTAGTTCCATTTTATTTTATTTCTACTCTTTTGTATCGCACTCTAGTACTCATCTCTCACTTATAATAAATCTCTAAATTACCTCTAATCATAATCAACCTAAATTCACTATCTTTTTGGAGTACAGTGCGACACAAAAGAGTAGAAATTAAATGAGGGCGCCACTTTCTACGTAACTGTCACATATTTGACGTATAAAATGCTTAAACATGACAACAATTTAGTATGGATTTTTTTAGTTCCATTTTATTTTATTTCTACTCTTTTGTATCGCACTGTAGTACTCATCTCTCACTTATAATAAATCTCTAAATTAAAAAAAGAATCAGCCAGTATCAAACTAAGCACTTGTGTGTCCCGAATGATCTCAGCTTCCCATGAACGGAAAAACATGTAACTTTTTTTATAAATACATTATTACTCTAGCTTCCGTTTAGGATAGTTTTTATCCGACTGCGACGATGAATTAATTTTCGGAAACATTTGACCTCATTAAATTATTAATTTCTTCTGCTTGAAATCGTAGCCGCCATATCTGTCACCTGTCAGTGACGTTAAAATGGCGGGCTTGCCATAACTATCCAACAGTAATAACTTCGATCCGGTGTTGTGATAGACCTTCACTAAACGCATATTAAATTCTAAAGCATAAAAAAATAATCGATTCTGATATGGAAACTTATATGCGCTAAATTCGTATTTCAATAAATGTATCAATAAATTTCAACAAAATAACGTCAAACGTCAAAAGTCTGACTTGTCCTTTTTTTTAATGGCATGGCATCTATTATAGCGCTGTTCTCGCGCTCAGCCATAAAGTCTATTTGAGTTTCTGCAAGATTACACGCTGAGTATTTGTCACGATACTGCACAGCTATCACAAGACGGTGCGCGAGCTCTCTCGATTTTTTTCGACGCACTATACGTCTCTTTCTAAGTTGTCTAATAAGAGAGAGACGGACAGTTCGAGAAAAATCGAGAGAGCACGCGCGCCGTCTTGTGATAGCCGTGCTGGTTTGTCAGTATTTATATTTATCAGCAATAAACAGTATGTATTCAATCAGTATAGAACGGGCCTTTTATAAACATGAATTATCAAGCGCGTCAGTATTAAGGCGGTATTATAACTTCGTAGGTACTTCGCGCCGTCAAGTCGACATTCAGCCAATATAGAGACACAGAAATTGGCCAACATACAGGAAAATACTTTTATCATAAACACCTGCCTGCACACACATTCATTAAGTTGGCAATGGCGGGAACATACACAATATTGTGAGAACAATGTGATAGTGCGATCTGAAACATTGCAATATGAAAAAAATAAACATACTTACTACTTTAATATTTTTCATAATTACCTTTAATAGAAAGGGACTCGGACTCCACTATGGTTGTAGAACTTACCTAGTGGTTGGTATAGTTTGGAAAATATAAATTGGCCGTCTGTTGTCTACATTGAGTTATGTTACTAGAGTAGACATCACCTAGCATAAGTTTGCGCATGTCAACATACTCTCATGAGAGTATGATGGTTTAGTCTGTGGCGGGCAGTGTTGGCGGTCGGTTCGAGTGCAATTTTGACTCATAACTTTTAAAAAATGCCTTCTTTTGTATTGCGGCACCAACAACAAACCCAACAATAGTAAAAGTACGGGGATCACTTTTCATCGGCAAATTCACAGATTTTTTAAATAACATGATTTTTTATGTAATTTATAAGATACGCGCCGATGGCGGCTATTATTTCAAAGATTAAAAATGTAGAAGTGACAATTTCCTAAGACTATTTTGCCTTATTAGTAGAACATTAAACTTACTAGACTTACTGATTTGAAGCTTTAAAGATCTTAATTTCTGCGCCAAAATAGCAGCAACCATTTGCTTTTTTTTATTTAATCGTTTTTATGAATAATTTTATTGGAAACGTTTAGTTGCTATTTAGATCTTAAGTTCTACTTTTTTACATCCTAGGTCAGTTCTCTTATATAAATAATGTACGCGACGCGAGTATGGTCTCCGAATATAAACCCATTAGCAATTTAGGAGACAATTATTATATTAATTTCTAATTGCTTTCAAACTATATCTGAGGATCCCGTGGGACCTTAAATGCAGGGATTGTAACCCGGTTACAAATTTACCGGTTTATTTAGGTTAAAGTGCTTAGGTTACGTTCGAACTATTTGATTTGGGAGCGTTATTTCGGAGCGCTCTCTAACCGGTTATTCGGTGTTTCGATACGGGATCATTGACCGCTGTCGCGCCGCCCGCGCCGGTGGCTTTGAATAGATATTCGATAAGTATTTGAATCTTTTCACATACACGCAACGATAGGTAAATACGTGCCGTACCTATTAATGTGAGAGGAGAATTTATTTTACGTGGGTATAAGATTTTTGATGAATTATAGTAGTGTCTCTATAGTCAACCAAACCTGTATTAAGCTTGCGACTCTTGCGAGCGAGCGAGCGGTCATTCACCGCGTACACGGAGAGAGCGCTCTCTAACCGGTAAATGGATTTCGTTCCCTGTTTGCGCTCCGAGAGAGAGAGCGTTGTTCTTGCGAGCGTAACCTTTATCATGAGTTAGGCTCTGAAAGTGTGGCTCGAACCGCTACGGCAAAATGAACGGGGTTACAATGCCTGCTTAAATGTGTATGAATCTGACTGAAACTGAAAATGGTCGTAATTTAGTTTTTTTGTCTTGCTGCGATTGATATTAAAATCGATATCTGACGGTCCTCATGGACCTTAAATAGCACTTTGGCATCAAATCTGACACAAATCGCTGAGAGAAATTGCATCAACACAGTGCATCCTCGGGAACTATAAACATATCCAGTCTTATCAAAAATTTACAAAAACCAAATGTCGGTGATTAAATCAATAAGTAGTTTTTTTTATACGAGTGTATTAAATCACGCTATGGCCATAACTGAATCCGAACTCAGAAAATTGTCGCATCTAATGTTCTGGGTTGCCAGTCTATACACCGTAGTGTCCGTAGTAATAGTAAGTCAATTTGTCTAATTAAAAAGAGATCTTTTGTTCCGCGTAAACACTTACCGGTCAATGGGTACTCGAAAGGATTATCTATTATTAATTCCTAAACACATCTTTATCTGAGAGTCGGAGTGACTCAAGAGCATTTCAGTTATCACGTTTTTATTTATTTAATATAAAACAGTGTTCAAAATATGTAGAGTAGAAGATCTATAAACATTGAATGCTGCAGCCTGTGTCCTACCTGTTGGATCTATTGCCACAAATATCTACTAAACTTTTACCCCCTTATTTATAAAACTTAAAATACCTCTGTTGAATAAATCTAGTTTTGTCCCTTTCTTACTAATTTAAATAGTGACAGATAAAGACAAACGAATTTTAACGGCATTTTAGCTAAAATAAGTTTGTTGAACGTTTTACTTGATAGGTTAAATTAGAACTCCCACCACATTACCATGCGAACGAAGTCGCAGGTACAGCTAGTTGTATTATAAATGTCAACAAAAAAATCGCGCTCTTGGGAGTTATCGAAGGTGCATTCATTTTACTTACGGAACAGCACAGTAGCGCGCTTGAACCGCTTCGCTTCCCACCCGCGCCGCGCCCGACACGCGCCGCGCACGACCCGCGACCGCGTTGCCCGAGTTGTAATTGTCAACAAATGCTGGGAACAAATTATCGGGCACGGCTGACGGACGCGGCTGAAGGCCGCGATTGATAAATTTGCACAGTCGAAAAACATCCAGCGCGACAGATTTCTGTCGGATGTCCGAACGCTCAAGGTCAGCACAAGGTTACATCCACGGCTTACCTCCGATAGTTTGCACAATTCAGTATATATTCATTATCTAGATACCTATAAGTCGCGGCTGTGAGCCGCGTCCGTCAGCCGCGTCCGATAATTTGTTCCCAGATTTACTTAGCGTTCGATGTGTGTTTGATTTGCGCGGTTGGCCCGCGCCCGGTTGGAACTCAAGCTCATACCCAACAAGCAAAGTACTCCTATAAACAAAGACTATAAGTACTTATTTACTAATAACGCTCCTATAGAGACATTGACGTAGAGCCATTTACTTATAATCGCATACGATAAGCGGTAACATACTTAAGAGCATTAATGTGTATAATTCAGCCTTATAGTTTGCTACAAGATTGTAACACAGAACAGTTACAGGATACCTTGACTTATAGTAACATTTAACAAGCGTAAATAGTCTTAAGATCATTTGGTTTTATTTAACAGACTTCTAGTTAGCTACAAGATCGTCTTATAAGACAGTTATAGGTATAAGTCTCCTATAACAGTTTTCAGAAAGATCAAATAGTCCTGAATAATATTTGATATTATAGTAGCATTTTTTAAGAGTATAAGATATTATAATATACTAAGCTGAGGTTATTACAAGTCTACATCGCTATTGGTCTTGTCCAATGTCCTTATAACTGTAATAGTACTTTGGTAAGAGCCTTACTAGACGAAACAACCTTATAAGCATACCCCGTTATCAGTGTTGCAGATCCATTGAAACTAAGGCATAGGGTTGTCGCACAGTATCTATTTTATGGTCAATGTGACATGTGACATTTTGGTGTACAGGCTTTTGCTTAAAGAGCCTTTTTGCAGGTAAAATAACAGATTTATATAAAGATAAAGATAGTTTATTTTTCAAGTAGGCATATTACAATGCACTTATAAACGTCATACGAAGGTAAAATCTTTTCAAAAACAATATATCTTATAACTAACAAACATTAAAGACATGCCTACCTATAAGTATACTTTCATTAGTTGTCTGAATAAATTATTAAGAGTTTTTCTAGGTTAGCTGGCGTTAAATTTTGTCGTCTATTACTGTTTATCCATTTTAAATATGAAAACGTTTGCTCCACTTCTACAGATGTAATTGGTAAATACTTCAGGCAATTATAATATTCCACGGTGTTTTTGTTAATGCATTTTGTAATTTCAGCTTCTTCATTATTAAGTAACTTGTAAATCAATTTTGACAAATAAATGACGCAACCGCCTACTATGGAGTGAAAAAAAGAATAAAACCTTTTTTAATTACGGATTGATAAGAGATTTTATTTTGTTAAAAACTTAATTTATATCGATTAAAAAAAGGTGCATTAATTTATATATACCTAGAGGCACATGAAAAATTAATAAACGTGCAGTGCCAACCCTAGCGTTTTCAATGATTCTGCAACACTGATAACGGGGTATGCTTATAAGTTATTAGATCAAACACCTTACTAGTAAACGTATTTTTTGCTGATTCATTAGTTGTTCGAATTCGTGTTGTGAAAGTCGATTAAAATGGATTTAAGCGAATGGAAACGATTAAAAAGGAGCGGTAGTTACAGAAGAAAAGTAAGAAAATTGAATACAGAATTATCGAAGCCCAATTTAACGAGAACAAGTTCAACTGTATTTGAAAGTGGACCTGGTGCGTCAAGTGCAAATAAATGAGGGTTCCGCGGTGGGCTGTGTTTTAGACTCGGATAGCGAAGAAACCACCGAGTATGAAAAAAATTGAGATTTGGTTGAAGATATAAGAACATGGGCTATACAATTTAATATACCTCACCGAGCCTTAAATGAACTATATACTGTTTTAAACAAAAGATTAAGTAACGTTTTACCAAGAAATGCACGGACCTTATTACGCACTAATAAAGAAATATTGCATATAACAACCTCGGACCCAGGACAGTATTGGCCTCAACGAGAGGACGGGGGATCCCGTTTCAGATATGTAGACAAAAGCTAGCAGCAATCTTAAGACCAAAAGTTTGTTAGAGTAAATTTATCCTGCATAATAATCCTATCGATTAGTGTAATAAAATAGCGAGTGTTGTTTTTTATTTTATTTTAGTTGGTTCGAGTCCCGGGCGAGGCAAGCGAGTTTTCGAAAATCTTTGAATGCAGTTTTGTTTCTTTTTAAAAATCAAGGAATGTCTCCTTTAAGTAAAATGAGCCAACTTAAGGATTTAAGGTAGTTTCCCTCCAGGGCCCGACTTAATTTTCCACCCTGTATATATAGGTAATCTACTACATAAAAAATATTATGATGTTCTAACTTGGTCTGTATCAACCAAGTTAGAACATCATAATATTTTTTATGTAGTAGATTACCTATATACACAGGGTGGAAAATTAAGTCGGGCGTGTTTTTTTTAATAACAGGAGTAACACTATCTTCCTTATAATGATTGTACACGAGCATATATTGGCAACCTTGACACCACAATTGTTTTATATTAAGTAGTTTCTTAATATTGATTACGTTAACAATAAAGTGGGGGTTCATTCTTGAATCAGTGAACTGTCCACATCCATAACACTTTTCAGATAGGGTAAAATGTGTTATTGACCATCATGGCCATTCACATTCGTTGAGTTTTATTAAATTCATATTTACTTAAAAAGCAGTCAACGTGTAAATATACCACCATTTCGAAAAGAACTGAAAAGACATAAATAATTTATTTTAAAAACGTATAACAGGAAAACTTTAAAATTATCTCCTTGATGATGTAATCTGAGGGGCTACCGCGAAACGAAAATGAACTTCATTCGTGTATCTCTCTCTCTGTCGCTGGGATTAGCAAGTACGACAGAGACGGAGATACATGAACGAAGTTCGTTTTCGTTTCGCGGTAGGCCATCTGTAATCTAGTGTATTTAAAACGTCGTCGGGATGAATTTAATAAATTGTACGCGACATAATCCGTTTAAGTAGTTTTATTTAAATGTGTAACCGTGGCAGAAATATAAACATTATTTTAAACTTAAATTAACTTTCTTAGGGTTCATAGATAGTAAGACGATTTCATGAGGAACCCTAATTCGTTTTAATATGGCGGCAAGTTCTCTGGATTAAAACTGTTATAGGTGCAAATTTACTTATGATTGTCCTATAACATACTCAATGCAGAGGTATTTTAGAAAATGGCGTATGTTTATAATAAATGTGGGAATATTATTTTAACAATATATATGATATGTGAGCTTTTTCCATGGGCATTGTAAAATTAAACAAATTATGTTGGACATTTACAATAAAAATTACTTCCCCGGTATGTTCACACACTATATATACAGTATTATACAATACTTACATAAGCTCTACAGTCTACACTAATTACAAATAATATTAGTTAGATTAATAAGAAAAGGTACTTATGCTTGTTTTTAGGTATTTATTTCTCACAAACACACCACACCAACCGGCCGAAACAACGGAAAGATGTTTATAAAATGTACTTATAACTAAATAACTAAGTAGGTATATTACTAGAGCGTTATAAATAAGATTGCTTTAGTATGATGCTCGTGTGAGATACTTATAAAAGTTATAAAACGTATAAATGGATAGTCTGACAACACTATAGGAGCAATTGTCTTCTGGTAGAACTTCTGTAAGTGTATTATAGGGCTTAGTGATCTTCTGCTAGTTGATTTTAAGATCGTTATAAGAAAGCAATGCTATAGAACTGCGCCCAAATCCGTGTGTGTAGTAAACTACAAGTATCTTATAAGTACAATAAAAATAGGCTTGACAAACACTATAAGTACTGATTTTGCTTGTTGGGTATCCTTCTCTACGAAATGCTGCTTTAAAGTAATAAATAAATAAATTTGAATTAGCCTTCGAGGCTGGCTGATTGTGATTATAGAAATTAAAACTCAACATTCATATCATATTTTTAACCGACTTCGAAAAAAGGAGGAGGTTCTCAATTCTGCACGTCTAGCACACGACGGCCGCGACATACTCTCGATTTTTATCGCACTATACCTCTTCTAAGTGTTCTAATAAGAGAGAGACGGATAGTGCGAGAAAAATCGAGAGCTCGCGCGCCGTCGCGTGCTAGCCGTGCTGTTGTAATTTTTTATTGTTAATACACCACGTGTAACAGTTCAAATTGTCTTCGAATCGAAATAAACACCCTTATAAACTTGGTCGTCTATAATATTATATAGATCCCCAAAGTATCCTTTGAGAGAGCGCTCCCTATGCGAGCCCCAGGTCCGAAGGCCCGACGGCGAGCCCCACGGACACTCACTATCCCCAGGTGTCTTGCAAGCGAGACCTGAGGCCAAAGTCCCTAAATGTGAGCGCCGAAGCAAACCTTCAGAGAGTGGTCTTAATGCGAACACGAGGGCCTAAAGTCAGAGGCCGAGCCTCCATGGATACTCGTTATCTCCGAGTTACTTGCAAGTGAAACCATAGGGCCGAAGTCCTGAAGGTAAACGGGGAGGCAAGCGGAGCGGAAGGCTGAGCTTTTCGTAGGAATGAAAGGCCCTAAGCATACTTTTAGAGAGCGGTCGCTATGCGAGCTCGGGGGCTGAAGGCCTTACTGTCCCCAGGTGTCTTGCAAGCGAAACTGGAGACCAAAGTCCCGAAGGGGAGCGGGCGGGCAAGCGATACCGAAGGCCGAGCTTTTCGTAACAATGAAAGGTCCCAATCAAGCCCTAAGAAAGCGCTCCCAATGCAAGCCTGAAGGCCGAAAGCCGGAGCCCAAAGTCCCCTAAAGGAGTGGGCAGGCAAGCGAGGCCAAATGCCGAGCTTTTCGTTACAATGAAAGGTCACAATCAAGCCTTATAAAGCGCTCCCAATGCGAGCCCGACGGCGAGCCCTCACGGACACGGACACTTACTATCTCCAAGTGGCAGCGAAGCCAAAAGCCGAGCTTTACGTTCAAATGGAAGGCCCAAAGCATCCCTTTAGAGAGCGCTCTCAATGCGAGCGCCTACGGACACTCATTATCTACGGCAGTCTTGCAAGCGAAACCTGAGGCCCGAATTCCCGAAGGTAAAAGGGGAGCCAAACGAAGCCGTAGGGTGAGCTTTTCTGTAGGACTTAAAGGCTTTAGCATGCTTAAAAAGACCGCTCCTTAGGCGAGCTCGAGGGCCCAAGACCCGAATGCAAGCCCCCGCGGACACTTACAATCCCTAGGTGTCTTGCAAACGACCAAACCGACCTGTGGCCAAAGTACCGAAGATGAGCGGCTATAGGCAAGCGAGCCCTCACGGACAACTACTATTTTTAATTGATAACTACGGGACTTACCTCGGGTGGCCGGTGGGTAATTAGGTGAGTACCTACGGGAGGTGAGTGGCGAAGCAAGCGAGGCCAAAGGCCTTGCTTTTCGTTGGAATGAAAGACTCATTAACTCATTATCATTCCTTCAGAAAGCGCTCTAAATGCGCCCCCATGGACGGGCATTCATTCTCATTAATGGCAGTGAGTATGCACTTTTGTCTCAGGCGACGCCGATTGGCACGATTGTTCCTTGGGTCAAACTAAGCTGATTTAGCGTCCTAGCCATGAGATCAACCCTTGGCTAGTAGGTACCCTAAAAGAGGGGGAGGGAAGGGCCGCCAACAGACCCAGAGGTTCGGTTCGGTCTCTGCTATATTTCTGCCTACCCATAGCTACTAGGTCAAGTTTGGTATAATTTTCGTATAATTTAAGGATGAAGCATTCATTTATGGATTTAAATTTTTACCTGTTAATAAAAGGCAAATTTAAAAAATATAATTAAAAAAAAGTTTGTTAATGAGCATTTTCAATAAGTAATTCGTGCACTTAGCGTGAGTTGTTAAGGCGATATGATTCGACGCGCTAAGCAATCTGAGGGGGTGAGGTGCGCGGCAATCCGTGAAGCGCCGCCCGCGCGCCCCGACCCGCTCGTCGAGCACGTGACCGCGCGGCAGCCATTGCACAGACAAGACGGGTCACAGTAAAGTGATCTTACGATCGCCGTATATTAACTGGACCGTGAAAGGGTCAAGTTTGCTATCTGTGAAGGGTGTGAACTATGTACGGGTTTCGGACTACAGAAAAAACCCTGTATTGTTAGTTTACTATTTCACAATTTGTCCACTATAACGGTGCATATTTTAAGATTTTTTGCGGGTTTAGGGAAAACTCAGTTAAAGGTCCGATGAAGAAACAGATGGAATTGAATTGATTGGTATAGACTTAGTAATATGGTTCCGTTTGGCACCCACGGGTGCAGAAACCTATAAAAGAAAACTCAAAGTAGGAAAACACTAATTATTTAACAATCATTTTAAAATCAATCACATTGTTGTTTCAAAGACGAATTTTAATCATAAACCTTTTTTTGAAAATATAAAGGTTTTTGATTAAAATTCGTCGAAATCATAAGTCCGCAAACTTGACAAATATTCCAATTCGAATACACTATCCTCCGGTTTACACGGCTCGATAGCCACGGCTCGAGTAGGTAGTATTGCGTCGTCTTCTAACGATTGTGGCATGGCTTCATCTTCTACCGATTGTAGTGTTAACTCATCTTACCGATTGTAGTGGCAACCGGATGACAAGCGGTAGCCTGAAAGTGTGTACGCTGTTTATATAATGGAATTTTTATGCCATCCCTCCTAGTGCGACCGGAGCCGCGTAAGCAAGCGAAAAAAAAAACAAAATTGGCAGGAAACTGCTTGAAATTGCCTGTTGGTGATGAAAAACAAGCGTGCCAATTTGCAAGCGGTTGCCTGCCAATTTCTTTTTTCTTCGCTCGCTCACGCGGCTCCGGTCGCACTAGGAGGGATGGCATAAAAAAATCATTATATAAACAGCGTACACACTTTCAGGCTACCGCTTGTCATCCGGTTGCCTCTCCGAAATTGAATTATGCGTCATTGCTCTGAATAGTAGCATATTTTGTTATTCATAATTCAAGATTTTTTAGTAGTTAGTATACTGTGAGCACTTCTATAAACCAATAAAAACCAGAATTATTAAAAAAAAACTATACAGGATGTCTCATGGCCATGCCACATGGAAGGGAAGTACTTTAAATATTGAAGATAAGATATTTTACTGAAAGAAGACTTCATTCATTCTTTTTTAAAAATAGTTAGAACTGCTTTCACAGATTTTGTAAAATTTACTGCCTGAACCGGGAATCGAACCTTTGAATGCATTCATAATTATTTTTAAAAATTAAATGAGGTTTTATTTCTGTTAAATGTCCTATCTTTAATATTTAAAGTACTTCCCCTCCATGTGGCATAGCCTGGGACACCCTGTATATGTACAATAAATACATTGGCTTACTCGTCTTGACAATCAGCAGAAGATGGGCCTAACAAGTTCACCATAGTCTTCACTTTCAATCTGCAGAAATATAATTCTTATATTTTTGGTCTTCTATACAAATATTATAAAGAGGCAATGTTTGTAAGTTTGTGAGTTTGGCAATATTTAGAATATACTTTCAAAGTAAACGCGGGCAACACCGCGGGAATAGTATAATTAAAAAAAAAACATGAAAAAATGTCATGTTGACCTATACAGGGTGGAAATAGATTTTGGGTCAGTGAGGGCAGCTACCAGATCCCGTGTTGCTAGGCGAAAATGATCTTAGGAGACCATTTTCTCGCAACCTGTATGTTTTTTCCAAAATCTATAAACGCCAATCTTCATTAATTTGAAATCGAAGGAAGCTCTCCCAAGACCATTTTCACTTAGCAACACGGGATCTGGTAGCTGCCCTCACTGACCCAAAATCTATTTCCACCCTGTATACTGTTCGTAATTATTATTTTTCAGTGGAAACTAGTGAGTATCGTGTCAAGGGTTTTTTTTTAAATATTTCGTAATGCTAATCACATAATTATTATAGTATAAAATATGTTTAGTAGTTCTCGTACTGTTTTTCTCTATACTGTGTAACTGTGGAAGTGTACGCGGTGTAATCTGCGCGCGCGTGTGTGTGGTTGATGTATTTAATACGGGAATTCGTTTTTTTTATGTACTAACCTTTTCTGCTTATTCAGTTTCCGAAGCCCCAGTGACGATATCTTCTTTTTAATTTTTTTGTTACCCATTTTTAACAAATGCTGTGCTGCGAAAATGCGCGTACGTCCGACCTCCAATGCGTTCCGCTCGGGACTGCCGCGGTGCAGCGGGAACGGAGCGGGAGTGAATTGTGCCATAATTTCGTTGATTTTGGGTGAAAAAAGACATGTCTTAATAAATTAAAAATATTATGACCGACATCACTCACATCATCATAGACGCTTATTTTGGTGTAATTTTCTATTCATCAAGTTACGTAAGATTGGAATAATGTCAGTTTTAAGATGAGAATAGAGGTATGTTTGGCATTTTTTTCTATCGATCAAAGTTTATCCAATTATGTAACGGACTTCCGACGGAACTAGATAAAGGTCTTAAATATAATATTACAGTTTTTTTTAATTTTTAATATGTAGGTTTTCAAAATAAAACCGTTTACAAAATCACATATCCTAGAAGAACCCCGAAGCAACTCGCCTTAAACAAAAATTAACTCGGTGTCAGTTTTGTAACGAAAATTAAGCATACCAATCATGTGAAAATTAACTTTTTTCACATTTAATTAACGTGTATAGGCATATAATTCATAAATCAAACAGAAAAAGTTAGTTTTTATACAAACTGAGTGCTTAATTGCCGCTGCAAAACTACCACCGAGTTAATATTTATTTAACAATTCACGGTAATTGGGTGCACGAATGATTGAAAATGCCCTAATTTGGAAATTCAAATTAACTTTATTGCCTTAACTTAAAAATATTGCAACAATTAAATAAACTTAACTAAACAAGATACACGTTACATACTTGTAGTTACAGTAAAATTATTTGGGGTTTACCAGTTTTACCACTGACCGATAGTTTGCCTTCATTTAATTTTCAACTTTAACCTCATACAAATTAAGTAGATATTTCTAAATCGGTAGACGTGGGTAACAGTATTCTGAAAATTGCTTTATTTGTATGACGTTAAAGTAGAAAATTAAATGAAGGCGAACTATCTGTCAGTGCTTAACTAACAGAAATCGTACCTACTGTAACTTATTGTCTAAGAAATTAAATATATTATACATTTGACGTTATATTGGCAATGGTTACTAACCTCAGCATGTGCTGAACGAGGGTCTAGTGCTTATTTTCAGTTTTGCCCCTTATATGGCGGTCTACAGTTGGATTATAAAATGCGCAGCGCAACTAGTTGTACTCGTGTGTATCAATGCTATTGAAAAATACTTAGTTAAAACATAATACTTATTAGGTAGCTTGGTGTGTGTGTGTGTGTGTGTGTTTGTTGTGTACTTATTAATAGTGTGGTGTAATTTTGTGTTCGATCAGGCATTTTTTCTTGTGTAGAATACATAGGTGTATATATATAGGAGACATGCATGGGATGCATTAAATGAATAAATGAAATAAATGAATAAATTAACATAGCCTCTTTAATTCCAGTAAATGCATTTTAACCAAGTTTTTGAACTTGTCCAAGGGCATTGGTTCCTGCAGCGGTGGAGGTGGAGGCAGATCGTTCCAGATCTTTGCAGCCGAAAATTATAAGCAACCCGCAGCCCGGTTCTATATCTAGGGAGTATTAATTTTGTCTATCACAATAATATAATATAGCGTTTTTTGTTAGGGTTTCGTACCTCAAAAGGAAAAAACGGAACCACGGGTCCGTCCGTCCGTCTGTCAAGACCTTTTTTCTCAGAAACGCGTTGAGGTATCAAGCTAAAATTTATACCAAATACTCAGGTCTACTGTCCCTTGGAGCTGTGAAAAAATCAAACATCTAAGCCAACGCAATCAAAAGATACAGCCGTTTATACCGCAAATTCCCGCAAATTTTCGAAACTCGCAAGGGAATCAAAACCTACAGGAACCCAGAATCTTGAAATTTGGTACGAAGCAACGTCTTATAGCACAGATAAAGGAAAATTGCGAAAACCGTAAATTTTACGGAGCCCTCGGTGCGCGAGTCCGACTCGCCCTTGGCCAGTTTTTTTGTAATAAAAAAATACAGTGTTTGTAAAAAAAGAATAGAGCCTATTGATCTGCCATTTTAAAAAGTATCACTTGAAAGGTAAGTCTTTAGTAAAATTGCAATGAAAAATAGTAGATTGTTAACCGAGGGTTGAAAGCCACCCATTCCTGACGAGATATTCTCACTTCGTTCGAGCGCCAATAGTTCGAGGCTGAAATGGGTGGCTTTCCCCGAGTTAAACACTTTTCATTCGAATACGAGGAAATGAAGTGAAAGCCAAAAACATAAATATTTTCAAAATCAGTCAGATCGTTTTTGTGTATGTGTTTGTGTATGGACTTGGACCATTTCGGCGGGAAGTGTTGACAGGTTTGTGTGTGGACCATTTTCTGAAAGCGCTTTTGAAGTGGTTATATCGAAAAACTAATTTTAATTGTGGTTTGGATGAAAAATTACATTCTTAATTGTATTTATATTTACCATATAGTAATAAGATAAAGAATGAAAGCCATCATAATTATCAACAAGCTTCAAAAATCAACACAATTTTATGGAAGTGTGGCAGTATAGGTTTTTGCCATTGTTATTTTTTTTAATGACTACGACTGTTCTGAAGCGGTTACATTGAACAACGAACACTGAAAAAATATTCAATAGTCTTCAAATAGCAATAATAGTCATACAATAATTAATTCATTGCCAATATTTAAAAAAATAACGCATGATTGTCAACAAGTTTCAAAATCAGTACAATTTTCTGCCACTGCTTTTTTATTTTTTATTCCTTTTCAGCCCTAGGGGCGACATGCCTCACTTTCAACCCGCTTTTTAGATAAACAATGACTTACTTTCAGAGTATGAGAGATGAAAATAAATATTATTTTGCGCTAAGTAACAGATTTCAACGGCGTGGCAGCTGTGTGCGGTGGGATATCTATCAGGCAACTATACAAATTGCATAACTACTTATGGCCGGGTGTATAATGATTAGTATAACAACTTTAGATATATTTTCACCGGATATAACAACATTTAAGATAATTTCATTGGATATACTTAATCACTCAAGGGACATAATAAAGTTTTGGTAACAACAAACCGTATAATTTCATGGCGTATAATGTTCAAATAGTATAATACATTTGATATAACGTTTAATGGATATAATGTATATTGGATATAAGTATTAGTGGTATAATGTTTTGTAAGACATATTTTTTTTTTCACACACACTAATCCGTACCGTTTGATAATTGTAAGTTGTTGTACTGTACATAATTAAGTAATCTGGTTTCTCGGCGCGGCCGGCGTATTGGTTCGCTGCATGTAATGTAATGCCTTGATCACACGTACCGAGCAAAACAGGTGACACAGTAGCTTGACTCCCTTTCTATCTACTAGGCCGAGTACTGTCTCGCCCGTTTGCTCGGTACGTGTGATCAAGGGCATTAAGCCGTGCAAACAAATTAAATAAATAAATATATATTTCATTTTTAGGGTTCCGTAGACAACAAGTGACCCTTATAATTTCGCCATGTCCGTCCGTCTGTCTGTCTGTCTGTCCGTCTTCGGCTTAGCTCAGTAACCATTACAACTAGAAAACTGTAATTCGGCATGGGTATATAAATCAATCACGCCGACAAAACAGTACAATCAAATCTTGAAAAAAAAAAATATTTTGGGTAAGTACCTCCCCTACACCTAAAGTGGGGATGTAATTTTTTTTCTCGTTAAACTCATGGTGTGGGGTATCGTTGGATAGCTCGTTCAAAACTATTATGGGTTTTCTACAACCATTTTCAGCAAGCGAAAGTGTTGACAACGGCGATTGATAACGTGAAAGTTCGGAGGCTTGTCCGAAATTGTTGACGTTATTATCATCTATGATTTAACCAGAGTCTATGTCAAGGTGGTACGGCACTTACGTAAGTACATTACTCGTAAGGCCGATACGGGGGCAACAGCTACGACCGCATATTTGACAAGTAAATTTTGTGCACGGTGATGTAGGTTCTCATGGAAACAACAGAAGATCGAACCAAGCTGCAACATGCGCAACCATACCTTCGCCCAGGGTCTTCCTCCAGTGATCTCGGTCCTCAGATTCCTGTTCCCCTTTGGTTGGATCGATCTTAAAGGTCAACATTATTTCGTTTTGCACTATACCTACTTCAATCGAAGGTCATTCATTCAATCATTTCAATCATTCAAACAATCATTGGTCGGCCCTACTGGTAGTTTAAGATGGGGTATTTTGCTAAGGAGCAGCCAGTAAAGACGTATTTGCTTCAAGATAGCAATAATGCTGGGTAAACGCCCGAAGCACCCTCTCATTCGAAACACGACCCTTCCATAAGATCTCTAGAATACGCCGAAAACATCGCATGTGGAAGTTGTTCAATTTCCGCTCCTGTTTTGCATGTCCAGTACACGATCATCTTCGTATTTACAGTCAGCTGATATCCCATAACCTTGTACTGAGCTTCCCGAACATCGTGGATGCTTTGCCAATGCGGAAGTTGACCTCTACGTCAAGTAAGAGATTGTTTGACGCTAGTGGGCCCACGGTAGCAGAAATTGTCTACAACTTTTAGAGGCATATTATCCAACAGTATTGTTAGACAGATATCCTGGATTTATATCCATATACTCCTTACATTATCTCTCATTCTTCATACATGCTCGTCGATTGAATACTCTTGTGACCTGAACTTTCTTTAGGATTTCTCCAATTTGGTCAGAAAAAGTGTGGATATTTGAGTTATTCTATCGCTCAAACTCATACTTACTTTAATTAAACTTACTAAAAATCAATAATAATAACATAGTGACCATTTATTAAATTTTTTTTGCGAAATAACGATCTCGGCTCACAATTTCAGGCATTTTATAAATGTATCATTTCGTTTTATAGTGTCCAAAACCGGTTATTAACCGAGCTCAAAAACTTCCGATTAACCGGTTTTTCGGGTAATCTATTAACCGGTTTGCATTCCCTAGATGCAACCTATAGAGGGGACAGCCGGATAGCCGGACATACGAAAGCATTATTGCCTTATAGTTAAAATCGAATACGCTCACAAAATTTCACGAGAATCTGTTTAGAGATGCAACCTATAGAGGGGGGACAGCCGGATAGCCGGACAGCCGGACATACGAAAGCATTTTTACCGTATAGTAGAATATCGAACTCGCTCACAAAATTTCACGAGAATCTGTTTAGAGATGCAACCTATAGAGGGGACAGCTGGATAGCCGGACAGCCGGACATACGGAAGCATTTTTGGCCTATAGCTAAATATCGAACTCGCTCACAAAATTTCACGAGAATCTGTGGAGAGATGCGACCTATATTATATATAGGGAAGACAGCCAAACAACTTTAAAAACGCATTTTATATCTATATACTTAGTATTTTAATATGAATAGAAAATATGTGCACATAAAGCAAATACTTACTTTGTTCAAGTTAGGGCACCACGTTAGCGAAGTAATACTTACGAGTACCATCTTTTAGTGCAAGTATTAATATCGGTCGCGCATTCGCTCCAACGGTGCGCTATACAGCTACAGTAAGCTTGTGTGCGTGCTAGTATTATTTACACGCTTAAACGCACTACGCGTCTCAAAATACCGAATCCAGAGGTGCTACCGCGAAGTGAAAAGTTCGAGTATCACCTTCTCTGTCGCTCGAACTGGCAAGTGCAACAGAGAGGGAGATACACGAACGAAATTCGTTTTCGTTTCGCAGTAGCCCCTCCTGAGCGAGCGCTTTTTAGAATAGCACAGTTAACTATTCTACTGCGGAATCATCATTGTGCTTCTCGTATCCATATTTGTAGTTTTGCAGGTTGGTACTAATGTATTTTGGAAAGGTATATCGGTAAACCAAAGATGCGGGGACGATGGACTAGTGGACGCGTTCATATTCTTCTTTGTGCTTTGATCTTTACATCAATAGTGGTTTTCCCCGCTCTTATCACACAAAATACATATATACATACATGCACGCCTTTGTTCCCAAAAGGAAGAGAGAAGAGCACATGAAACGTATGTTCCAGTGCCACTTTTAGCATAAATGTGGGTATAAAAGATCGACAAAATGTGATATTGCAGATATAGGTTGCTAGCCCATCGCCCACAACACACTTTTCAACCCTGGTCCCTCAAAATATTTATTAAAATAAAAGCTACCTAGGGATATAGTACCTACCTTCTATGTTAATACATGCATGCCTGCGGCTAATGCCGAGTCCTTCCGTATTTATCCCACATGTCGATGGAAATTATAAGTTAAAAATAAGATTAAACTGTTTTTTTCTTCTTTTTTTTTAAGCATCAAGTCAGGCGCTACCGTATGACCCAAACCATGATTTCAAGATGTCGCCCTCCAATGACCAGGTAATTACCTCATGGCATTATATATTTCTATGACTTAATATGAAATTCAAATTAAATCTGGTGCTATTGTTTTCATTGTCATTACTGCGCCCAAAATATACGTTGTCAAAATATCCTAATTAATAGAAACAGGTGTCATAATCATTCAAGAAATATGCAAAGGAGATATTGTTTTAGCTAGAGTAAGTACTTCCTTGGAGCCAACAATGGAAATTTTGCTATCTCTTAGATCTAGTTTGCAATAGTGGTGGTGTATAATAGTTATTTGTTATGCAAGGCTGCAAAGGTGTTGTTTGGTACAAGTGCTTGTATTGAAAGCCGAGCTAGCGAAGGATTGTAAGATAAACTTGAGCGAAGCGAATGGTTCAAAAGTACAACCCTGAGCATAGCGCGAGGCTTTCAAGGCACGAGGCGCCAAACAACTTTGCTGCCGAGCGAAACACTACTTTTCACCTCACCACAGCGAGCAAAAGAGTGAATGTACTTAATGTAATGAAAGTCATTTAGACCTATTACTCATTTTGGAAGCATATTTTACTTTTTCCGCTAACTTAGCAGGCATTAAAATCTATAAATAACTTGCATTTTTGATTTTACTCTGGCTTTAGAACAAAACAAAACAAAATTAATTTTAAATGACTTTTTTCTTAAATTTACTTTTTAAACGGTGCGTTCCAAACTAGCATCAAGCGTAAAATTATTAAAAATAAAACGACGTTTTAAAATTATTTATTTGTATTGTATCCTTATTCAAGTCCAATTATTAATATGCCATATATAATTAAGAAATAATAAGTATTATTAATTTAATTTTATGAAAATAATAATAACTTTGTATTGGCATATATAACACCTTAAGTTTCTGAACGCAGGAATTTGACCTCTCATTCTGTATAGAAAAAAGTTGGATCTCGCAACACAATATTTACAGTAAGTACATATGGTGCTACTTTTCCGCACTAGTGCGGAAAGAGCACTTTCCGTGCATATGTCGACACTTTGAAGAGCCATATGTACAGTAAAACGTTGTACGATACACGTGCGAATAGGTAATTCGCAACTCGTGTCGATTTAAAACACTCCCTTCGGTCGTGTTTTAATTTATCACCACTCTTTGCGAATTTCCTATTTTCGGCACTTGTATAGTAAATGACTAATTTCACCTCACCGGCTCGGAAAGGCTTGCTTTATCGCTCAAAATCTGCGCCCAAAAGTCCATTATATCCGCTAGCGTGGAAAGAGTTTTTGAATTTGGAACGTGACGGTCAATCGCGAGATCCAACTTTTTTCTATACAGAATGAGAGGCCATTATCCTGCGTTCAGAAACTTATGGTGTTATGCCAATAATCCATTAGGTATTATAATTTTGATAAAATTCAATTAGTAATAGGTACTTATTATTTCTTAATTACATATGAAATATTAATAATTAGACTGACTTATAAGGATATGTACAATACAAATAAATATTTTTTACATGTAGTTTTATTTTTCAAAACTTTTCGCTTTGTGCAAATTTGGAACGCACCGTTTAAAAAGTTAATTTAAGAAAAAGCTCATATATATGAATTTTAATGTCTGCTTAGTAAGCGGAAAAAGTAAAATAGGTATGTGTATTTGAGCCTTGAGTAGTGAGTGAGTAATGTCAGTAGGTAAGCGTGGAGTTATTAAAGATGCAAAAATGTTGCAAAGATGCATTTATGTTACCAAACCTTTATTGAAATTGAGTAAAATATCCAAATGAGTTTCATTACATTTACAATTTTCCTCGCCGTGGTGAGGGGAAAAGTTGTGTTTCGCTCGGCAGCGAAGTAGTTTGTCGTCTCGTGCCTTGAAAGCCTCGCTATGCTCAGGATTGTAGTTTTTCTTACAATCTTTCGCTAGCTCGGCTTTCAGTACAAGCACTTGCGCCAAACAACAACTTTGCAGCCTTGCATAACAAATAACTATTCTTCGGTTAAAAGGGTGGCGTCCCTACTCGCCACATTTAAATCCAGACGATTACAGTTTTGGTGAATATCAGAGGTAGGTATGTGCTGCTAAACAGACAAATAGAGTATGCAAGAATACTTGGATTTTGTTAGTAATTTTAACAATTACTTATTTTGGTTTGTGTGTTGAAAACCGAAGGAGGATATTTCGAAGATGTAATCAAGGCCTATATTCTATTTTTTCTTCGTTAACGTATTTTTGGGCCACCCTAATACTATATAGGAGAACAATTGGGAGTTATGCTTCTGCGCCACCAGGTTTCATAACACACAGGTATACTGCTACAATATCCATGGGCGTAATGGTTTTTTCTTAAATAATATCTGTGTCTCAAACTTCTCACGTCCACGTGAGGTACCTCAATTAAGTCGTAGTTAAGCCTTATGTCGCGACGTCTATAGACGTTGTGCACATGAACGAGTAAATCAAATATGGTTAACACACCATACATACATATTTCATTGACTTATTTGAAGATCAATTAAAAAAATTATCCATGCCATGTAGATGGGTGAAGACCATATTCTTGGCCAGTAGTTAGCGTGGTTAATCGGTACTAGTTAAAAAGTTCCTACTACCGATTAACCACGCTAAGTAATTACTGGCAAGAATTTGGTCCTCATCACTTAGATACGGGTGGTATTCCGCTTGTCCAAAAGCTTTGTCCAATGTGCATTGCGTCTCACTCACACTTTAAGCAAAATTTGAGATGCTTTGGACAGTCAGCGTCACATAGATAGTAGCAGCCAAAGTAGCCAAATATATCGTAACACATCCTTACTCCTATAGTAATAAAGACGTGTTCCGATATATTTGGCTACTTTGGCTGCTACTATCTATGTGACGCTGACTGGACAAACATCTTGCCTTCCATTTCAAACAGTTAGTACTAATAAAGCAGTTATATGTCGAAGGGATGGAGAGAAAGGAGGGAACGGATGTCGAACATGATTCCACGTCAAATTGGACAAAATGGACGACTGACATTTTCGATAAGTATTAGGATGAATATATTTTTAGTGAAATTATTTGTTTCCTCGCAAATGTGATTTAAAACATGTGATGTATAATTTTACCGACCTTTTTGTGAACACAAAGGAACTATTCTGTATGTTGGTAAGTGGTTTTGCATAAACTAATTAATCGTATAAATAAAATGCGTATTGTGTTTTGCAGGAGTTTATTCCGCCTGCCAACACTCCAGAAGTCTGTTATAATTATAACGCCCTGCCCAGCACCAGTTGGAAAGTGAACTCAATCAACGGAAATAACATTGTCCCCGAAATTAATATATACGACGATATTAACTCGTTGCCAAGCGCTTCAGGAATGCACCACGTCGACCCGCGTTACAGAATTTACACAAATATGCCACCAGGTACGACAGAAAACCACGAGAAATGTTGTCCGGACTCTGAAGAATTGCCGTCTAAGCGTGATGAGCCGATGCATATTGACCTCGAAGATCCTTCGAGGTATGTGCCACCGACAAACGTCAATTCAAATTACCCGCTCATTGAAACAAACAGACATTCGTCAGATAAAAATTATGATTCACCGCCAGCCCCTGGTTTGCCCATAGAAGAAGATGTGGGTGAACCCGACCCGCTCTGTACTGGTGAGGTTGTGGAATTTGTCTTAGATGCGGAAGGAGATCAAGGGCAGTTGGAATACGGAAACTTCCCCGATTTAAATCAACCACTTCAGCACGATCATGACCAACGTGGAATATTGAATAATATTGACCAAAATTTACCTGATAATGATAACATCCAGCTCCCGTACAATGTTCGCCATGCATTGCATCAAGCAAGTGACATTGAGATCGTAAGCGAAGAGCTGAGCAATATGAACGTCTATGACAAATAATTGTTATTTATTATGCAAGGCTGCAAAGTAGTTGTTTGGCGCAAGTGAACGTATTGAAAGCCGAGCCAGCGAAGGATTGTAAAAAGTACAATCCTGAGCATCGTGAGGCTTTCAATGCACTAGACGCTAAACAGTTTTGCTTTTGCTGCCAAGCGAAACACAAATTTTCACCTCATCTAAGATTATTTATAATCTTTGACGTCATCGTCGCGAACACACATTTTCAATAAAGGGATGTCTACATCTCGTAGAAATCTATATATATTTAAATAAACGACTGACTGACTGACTCTCTTAAATCGACGCCTAGCCCAAATCGTTGAACCTATTTTTTTCACAATAGGTAGTTCATATTAAGTAATGATTTATGAAAATTCCTCCCTTAAGGGGGTAAAAAGGGGGTTGAAAGTTTGTATGGGGATTGCGTAAAATTTTAAGTGAGACTTGAAACTTTGTACTTACTACTTAATACTTTTTAGATACTCTGTTCAGGGTTCCCTAGGTAGGTACTTTTACGCAACGGGTCTTAAAGGTGAAATCTAAACAAAGGGCTGCAACAATAGATCACTTGCTGGTCGAAGCGGCATATAGAGGCCCACAATACCACAAAATAATAAATAATAGGTACTTTTATAGTTTTTTTAAGAGTATATCTAGCTCCAAAAGTTTTCATTATCACCGGAAAAGTGCTCCTTACACAAAACGACGTGACTGCCATGATTTTCCTATGAGGATACGTTTTTCTATATTGGAATTGGAAAGGTAGACATTATTTTTGTAAAGTGCTGCATATAGGTTAGGAAAGGATAGGATAGACAACTAACAGACAAAAGACAGACTTGATTAATAAAAATAATTGAATTACAATTGTTGTAGGTACCTACTTTAATATAATACCTACCTTATGTTTTTTTTATATTTTATATTTGTTATTATTATATTTGATGGTAGAAAAAAATAACTTTATAAAATACTAGCTTCTGCCCGCGACTTCGTCCGCGTGGAACTCGTTTATATCGTAGCTCCATACAAACTTTCACCCCCCAATTTATCCCCTTGGGGGATGATTTCCGGGATAAAAACTATCCTATGTCCTTCTCCAGGACTCAAACTATATCTATACCAAATTTCATCCAAATCGGTTCAGCGTTTAAGCGTGAAGAGGTAACAGACAGACAGACAGACACACTTTCGCATTTATAATATTACTAGCTTCTGCCCGCGACTCCGTCCGCGTGGAAATCGTTTATATCGCAGCTCCATACAAACTTCAACCCCCCATTTCATCCCTTTAGGGGGTGATTTCCAGAATGAAAACTATCCTATGTCCTTCCCCGGGATTCAAACTATCTCCATACCAAATTTCATCGCAATCGGTTCAGCGGTTTAAGCGTGAAGAGGTAACAGACAGACAGACAGACAGACACACTTTCGCATTTATAATACTAGCTTCTGCCCGCGACTCCGTCCGCGTGGAAATCGTTTATATCGCAGCTCCATACAAACTTCAACCCCCCATTTCATCCCCTTAGGTGGTGATTTCCAGGATGAAAACTATCCTATGTCCTTCCTCGGGATTCAAACTATCTCCATACCAAATTTCATCGCAATCGGTTCAGCGGTTTAAGCGTGAAGAGGTAACAGACAGACAGACAGACAGACAGACACACTTTCGAATTTATAATATTAAGTATTAGTATGGATAATAAATAATAATATTATAATAATATTATATATAATTTATATATATATATATATATATAGTAAAATAGTAATATATAGTAATACTAGCTTCTGCCCGCGACTCCGTCCGCGTGGAACTCGTTTATATCGCAGCTCCATACAAACTTCAACCCCCCATTTCATCCCCTTAGGGGGTGATTTCCAGGATGAAAACTATCCTATGTCCTTCCCCGGGATTCAAACTATCTCCACACCAAATTTCATCGCAATCGGTTCAGCGGTTTAAGCGTGAAGAGGTAACAGACAGACAGACAGACAGACAGACAGACAGACACACTTTCGCATTTATAATATTAGTATGGATTAGTATGGATAGTATGGAGTATGGATTCACTTCGAAGGGTAAGGGGATTGGGTATTCAAACAATCATAAACAGAGCAGCTGTGGCCCTATTTCGTTTTCATCGTGCTTCTAAAAACCTCGTAATAAATAAGACAAAAATAGGTACGCGCGGTTCGTCGCGTTCAAGTCGGGGGCGGCGGTGGTGGATCACAGCACGACGCACGTGTACTCGCTCGCGCGGTGCCGGCCCTCGACTGACTGGCGGACCGGGGCCTCGCGACTCTCGCGAGCGTTAGGTATCTAACGCGCTCCGCCCCGCCCACTGCGAGCCCCCTGCATAGGCTACCATTAAGTGGTAACCACAGATATAGATATACATAGATCACGCAAATGCATGTACTTCGCGTGTCAGAATTCGAACTCCGAGTTGGCACTCCGACTTACATTCCGCGCGAGTCTGTTGTGGTAGCCGGTTGTCCGTGAATATTAAGAAAATACCTTATTGCAGAATCGATTTTCCGCGGACAACGGGGAATTCAGATCACTAATTCGCCCGTGTGACGTCAAAGTAGGTACAAAAATCGGTTTTCATACAGATTGAGGTGTTTAAGTTATCTAGTGCATATCTATATCTGTGGTGGTAACCATTTGTATGTATGTACATACATTAAAAAATGTTTTTTTTTTTCAGTTAAAAGTATGCTTGTTTTCTACTTATTATAATTTCTAACAACTAAAATTAGTTCCCGACCCAGATATGGCGGATCCAGTTGTGTATACAAAGTTTTATGTTTTTCCAACATGCCATTTTAAAATGGGAACCACTAAATATGTTTGTATGGGGAGCCGACTTATGTCGAGTTTCCTGGGGATTCTTAAACCTTACATTACCTTACACAGACTGCAGCCTTGATATATAACACTATTTCTAATTCATAATGTATTAGTAGTTGTAGACTCACCTTCTCTTGTTGTCAAGGTCACTGTAATGTGTCAAAAATGTAAACAAACTATTTTACCTGGATGGATTCTTGAGTAGGTAATTGGCTATATAATACCTACATTATTTTCAATAAAATCCTTATTTCAGGTTGTGGGGTGTCAGAATCAGAATCAGAATACTTTATTTGTGACTTGTTTTTTGTTTACATTTTTAGCACATTCACTTCACTCCTTCTTTTTTTCACTTTGTATTTAGTGTGTGATTTTGGTGGCAAGTACGATCACATGCTTCAAAGATTGTGGTAATTTTATCTCTGGATAGTAGTAGTATTTATAGGTACAAATATTATGAAAAAAATATAATCAAAAACATGTATCAACCCTAATAAATTTATTTTTTTCGTAAATTTAAATGAATGTTGTGAGATTAAATGATTAGGTATATTTACTTAAAATCTGTATGCATGCAAAAATAGTGATTTTGCATATTTATCAATATATTAAGTAGTATATATATTTAATTTGCCTATTTGTTAATTATTCTATCAAATATTGTAGCATCTAAACCTTCTAGAGTTAATTTCAATTTCACTGCTTGTAAAGGCACTCCTACTTGAACCATTTTCACAAATCGCATATATTCCAGAGGTATTGCAGTTTCTTCAGCACTGGGCTCACTTGAGATTGCTGCTGCATCGCTGCCTTTAACCCTTTCTGGATCTGTATTGGGAGATGGCTCTACAGTGTCTACTGGGTTACTATCTTGGTTACCTGCATTTATTTCCTTTAGAGGTTCAGGGATCCCAGCTTTACTTTGGTATGGAATGTCTACTTCTGGTATTGATGATAGCTGTGAAATATATGCAGATTTTTTAATCAGAATAAGGTGAAGGTTTCGAGGTTATTGCCATAACATTCACATATGGAATTAGATTTGAAGTTTATAAAGCTATTTTTAAATATCATCAGATAGAAAAATATTCCACATAAATCTTAATGTTTTATTCATTAAAAACCATTACTATTAATTACTTTGTCTAAACAGGACTAAATCACATATAATTTATATTTAAGTATCTCAAAATTCTGGATGTGTTGCAACATCCTGGGTCATAAGCAGTGATCGGTTTTTTGGATTCGACATGGGGTGAACCACCTCAATCATTATGTTAGTATGGATATGTCCCGGGAATCCGGGCTTCATACATCAAGTCAACATAGGGCTCGATCCAACTTAGAATAGTTTCATCCTTAGGGAAAGAATTAGGTTTTCGCGGCATGCCAACTAGTATGTAACACTGCCTTACGGTCTAGTACTCCCCGAGAATATTCCAATCATACGCGAATCAAAAGTTCAATTAGAGTAAGCCACAGTTGTCGTAAAAGATAATCTCAGAAACAAGTTGATGAAATGAAAATTGAACCATAAATCATAGTGCGCGAACTTAACGTGGATACTTATTTATTGGATCGCCTTTGAGCTATAAGATCTATGTATTTGCACTTATACGATAACCTGTGACCTAATATTATACAAATGCCTAATATGAAATGTCAATGTCAAGATTTTGAAGTATTTTTTCCATCATGATAGATATATAAGCTAATAATATATTTTGCTTAAAATAAAGTGTAGAGATTAGGAAAAGAATAGAAGTTTATGTCTCAACTGGTTGGCATGTAAGAGTAAAAAATTCCTTAGAGATAATTTAAATTGTTTTATTTTTGTATGGTTTGTTCGGTATTGCGGAAAACTGTCGTATCTATATTAACTTTTCTACTTGATATCCCGCGAGGGAGAATCCAAATAACCGATCACTGGTCATAAGATATGCGAATATTTTGTGTTGATTATGTGAAATCATGTTATTTAAAATAATATATTACTATAGGAAAAGTGATAAGACGAGGGCAAGTTGCCTTGTTCGTTACCTTAGATTCCAACAACACCATAGAGGCATTAACTTTCTCAAGTTTCCGTTCAAATTGCATTAACTTGTCTTCACAATCCTTCGTAAACTTATTTAAAAATTGTACAGTTGTAACGAGAAAATGGTTTACGAATGCCAAAGTTCTCTTCTGCTGCAATCCAGCTACCTGGTAAAGGCAAAATTATCATAAAACACATGACATGATAATAAGTTCAGTTCGTCAAGTACATAAGTAATGTAGTAAGAAATCCACCCACTTTGGACAAATCCACATTTTTTACGTCGTCGCCGACGGTTGATCCCTGGACGCTCATTTTTCACGCAACCAAAAAGTTATAAAACAAATAAAAGTGTTTATTTACAACGCATAACATTACAATATAAAAAAACTACAAATAAAACTTCTGTAAAAGTGTAGTTTCATTTATATCAACTGTCAAACGTCACAACACAACAGTCCACTCAACATTTTTTTTAATGGTTGACTGCCGGATGCCGTTATTTTAAGCCAAGTCTTTATTTAACTGCGGCGCTACTACCACGAAAATCGAATCTCGAAGTTCGGGTATTTCCATCTCTATCGCACTCCTTTACTCGAGTGACAGGGATGCATGTATTGCGAACTTCGACTTTCGAAGTTCGTGGTAGCGCCGCAGCACCCCTGTCACCGAGGACAGTAAGTGCGATAGCTATAGAGATACCCGAACTTCGTGGTTATAGCTCTGAGGGTCTACCGCGAAACGATAACGAACTTCGTTCGTGTATCTCCTTCTCTGTCGCACTTGCGTGTTCGAGCGACAAAGACGGAGATACATGAACGAAATTCGATGTCGTTTCGCGGTAGCCCCTCTGCACGGTTATCACAGGAGGGCGCGCGACTTGTGCCCCAGCGAGATAAACTATCCGTCTCTTTCTAAGCGTTCTAATTACAAAGAAATGGATAGTCTATTTCCTACTATCCACCAAGCAGGATCGTGTAGTGTGCCTTTAGTCGCTCACAGTGTATTTCTTATCTGTGGATATTGTTAAATGTGTATATCATTAAAGGGTGGCCAGACGGTAGTTCTGCTTCTTCCATATCCTCATCTCGCTCTATCTTATGGCTGTATACCGCTCATACCATCCACCAAGCAGAACGTGTGGTGTGCCTTAAGTCGCTCACAGATTATTTCTTATCTGTGGGCTGATTTCAGAATCATCCGGAAATTCTATGGGAAATTCTGCAATATATTGACAATCCATGAGACGGCCACGACACTCGATTTTTCTCGCACTATACCTTTTGTTCTAAGTGTTCTAATAAGAGAGAGACGGATAGTGCGAGAAAAATCGAGAGAGCTAGCGCGCCGTCCCGTGATACACAGCTAATACAGACCCGCAGTATAAAGCAAGACGATGTTTCATATAGTTATCTCCGTCACTTCTTATGGGTTAGAATAAGACGAATAGTACGTTATTTTGAGTCTATTGACGAATTGTCTCCATCTACTGCCCAACAGCCGCCGCTGCGGCGCTACCACGAAAAACGAAACTCGAAGTGCGTATACATGCATCCCTGTCATTCGAGTTTGGTGAGTGCGATAGAGATGGAAATACCCGAACTTCAAATTTTGGAGTTCGTGGTTATAGCTTGATGTGATATGGGTGGATCATATATATTTAATCACCGTGTACTTATTGGCCGCCATTCTGCAATATATTGACAATCAGAGGGGCTACCGCGAAACGAAAACGAACTTCGTTCGTGTATCTCTGAGGGGTTACCGCGAAGTGAAAACGAACTTCGTTCGAGTATCTCCCTCTCTGTCGCTCGAACTAGCAAGTGCGACAGAGATGGAGGTTGACGAACGAAGTTCGTTTTCGTTTCGCGGTAGCCCCTCTGTCTTTGTCGCTCGAACGAGCAAGTGCGATAGAGAGGGAGATACATGAACGAAGTTCGTTTTCATTTCGCGGTAAGCCCTCAATCCTGATATGGGTGGAACTTCAGTATACGCATTATACGTTACGTTTCTTTCTAAGTTTTCTACACTACCGCACTATCTGTCTTTCTCTTATTAGAACACTTAGAAGAAGAGGTATAGTGCGAGACAAATCGAGGGTATGTCGCGGTCGTCCCATGATACACGGGAAGATGTGCTCACTCACAAACTATATAGTGCTCACTATAGGAGACGCTACACGGGCCAATATAATATCGGCAGGACTTTATAATCATGCGACGGACTGCATGCAGTCTGCCAATTTCATACGTGGCGGCACCTACATAATAATTCGACGAAATATGACATATAGCGATAGCGACACTATTGTTGACATGCTATCTTATCTTGGCAAACATTTCGATATTGCGATAATTTATTTTCTTTAGAAAGTAAATTATTTATAGTTAGAATTATAGTTATTCAATAAAAAAAATTGTCTCGTTATGGCTGGAGAAGTTGTAGTCGATGCCTTACCATACATTGACCAGGGCTACGATGACCCAGGAGTTCGAGAAGCGGTATGAATTTATTATAACCTATATATTTTATATTTTAAATCTCAATAATATAGTATTTTTGCATGATTTCGCCTTAATTATCATGTGTTATGAAGGGCACCGTTATATATTACAATAAAACATGTTTTTCAAATTAAAAAATGTCGATTGTAACATTTTTTTAAATATATTAAATTTTCAGGCACTTTCCATGGTAGAAGAGGAATGCCGTCGGTACAGACCAACTAAAAACTATCTAGAAAATGCGGGGCCAGAACCTAGCACCGCATTTGAAACCTCAGCTTTGCAAAGAGAGATGGAAAGAGTACAACAGCGGCTACCAATGGAACCTTTATCAATGAAAAGGTAACCTTGTTATTCATTTCCAGCATTTGTTTTGAGTAGGTACTATAAGAAACAAAATGGGCGATTACATATTCATAGATGTAAGCCAATATAGGCTGTTATCCATTCCAAATGTTATTAATACTAGAATACTAAGCACACTTATGCTCAATATAAATTCATAAAAGTTTCACTTGAATAAGAGGTTTTGTACCTAGATTTAATATAGAATTGAGGTAATATTTCTGACTTTGTATGTTGCATGCCATATAGTTAGTAGCAGCCACAGTAGGCAAATATTTCGGTCTTTATTACTGTAAGATAATAGGGTGTGTTACGTGTGTTATGTGTGTGTGTACTCTAGCTGCTACTAACTATACAATGCTGACTGTACTAATCCAATTTCAAAAAGACTCCTGTGTGTTTTGTACATTGCAGCATGGCCTCCCAAGTAGAACAACGTATAATTGATACTAAAAATAACTCATAGATGGCGACACAGGTACCGAGCGAAACATTTGAACCAGTAATCGTGAAGATAGAATGATTTTTACACCTTAATAAATTCAACGTACCTTAATTATATCACAAACATACTTTCGCACATACAATAACGGTATATTTTATAAGTTTAGTAAATGCAATAAAATTGATACTAAATCCATGTAACTCGTACTATACGAGTCAGCTTTCAAGCTTGCTACGTATTATTGGGTACTGTCCCTAGATGGCGCCATCACGGGTCGCGAAAGTTCTATGGAACCACAGGCTCTAAGCATTTGGTTATGTATATTTTTGTGTGATGTGTAATATTGTCTCTAAAATACTACTTTTATATCGAAAAAATCAAAAATACTCTATTTGTTGCCCGGGAAGTCAACGCCATCTGGTGATATCTCAATGTATTACTAAAGGCTGACAGCGTCATAGCCGTGGTAGCTCGGATACTGCATCTACTGGTCTAGCTACGGGACTAAAATTGTATACAGAATTGCCTACATTAGGACGGTACGCTTTTGCTCTATGGGATTGGGTATCTGTACTTGTATTCTTTAATCTGTGATTGCAGCTAGTTTTACAAATACAGTTATAGGTCATTCACATACAGTATCATATTATAATCTATTGGTTACTGTAGGCACAGTCAACTGTCAAACATCGAACAACCAGGTTGTAATAAAATTACAAGATATAGTTTTAAATAGTAATGCTCCTGATGGGCGCATATATGTATAATTAGTAACACAAGGGTTTTTTAATATACAGGGTGGAAAAATCGAATGCAACGTGGATGGCAACTACCTTAAATATTGTAAATAGCACATTCTGTGTAAAGGAAACATTCCTTTGTTTTTAAAAACAATAATTTCTGCGTTTAAGGATTTATGAAAAATTGCTTGCCTCAGTCGGGACTCGAACCGGTTTAGTTTTTAGTTTTCAATTTTCATGGCACTCCGTTATTCTGATTGTATTTGTTATTTAGAGAAAAATGAACCTTATCAGTTACCCTTTCAATCTGCATCATAAAATAGAGCACGTTATTTTTTGTCACATTTGACCGGTTCGAGTCCTGACTAAGGCAAGCGATTTTTCATAAATCCTTAAATGCACAATTTATTGTTTTTAAAAACAAAGGAATGTTTCCTTTACACAGAATGTGCTATTTACAATATTTAAGGTAGTTGCCATCCATGTTGCATTCGATTTTTCCACCCGGTATATAGATAAGCGCTTCCGGTGAGACCAGATGAAGATTTAAGAAAACATACTAAAATTACAGATGCACTTCACCAAGCACTGTGCCTTAAGTGGAAATAGGCAGGCCATATCGCCAGATATAAGGAGAAAAGATGGGCACTAGACAAAATGGTCAGGGCCGAAAGGCAAAGGAAAGAAAGTTAGACCACAAAGATGTTGGACAGACAACATAACCAAGGTCGCCGGACCTAGCTGGATGCATTTGGCCAAAGATCGGGAAAAATAGAATGAGATGGAGGCTTTTACCCAAATGGGGTCCATATAAGATAACATATATATTTGTATCAAAACATTAAGACAACACAACCTTTTAGATTAGTGAATACTAACAATGGACCCGATTCTACGTGCTTAACTAGCCTAAAACTAAATTGTCTAATTTTTAGACATAATTTAGGCGGCAGATTAAAAACGACATATTTAGAGTAGCATTTAGGCAGCTAAGTAAGTTGTATAGATCGCCTAAAATAAGAAACGTCAGATTCAAATTAGCGCTGTCATTTGATTATGACAGCTGCTCATAGAATAGCAAAGTGTTTTAGCGACACCTAAATAAAATTAGGAAGTTTAGAGGCCACTGTAGAATTGGGTCCAATATGGAATAAATAAAAGCTTAAATAAATAAGCGCTTCTGGTCAGTCCTGTGAGGTGGGCTGCAATAGTCTTGCAAGTTATAACAAAGTGATTCAATTAGCATTCAATTCAAAGCATGGGACCTAACCTGTGTGAGTCAAGGGCCATAGACAAATAAAAATATGATTGTTCTGCGCAGATATGAGCTCCCTCCACCTCCCGCTGGCCGGCTCGGTGAACCGACGGCCTGGACTGAGTCCGTGGACAACTCGCACGCGCAGCTCTCGCACCAGGCCACGCGCGTGCTTAACCTTGAGCTGCAGCTGCAGTACGGCGCGGAAGCCTGGCGATCCTATCTCAGCACGCTTCAAGCGCTTGTCACGAGCGCACAGAATGTGCACACTAATTTAAGGTATGCACTAGCACTTTTCTTAGGGCTGGTTCACACATTGATTAGTGATTAGATACGTTTTTAGTGTGAGTCCATGCAAAAGCTACTCTCACTTGCAGCAAATGTATGGGCTCGCACTAATCACTAATCAATGTGTAAACGAGCCCTTAATAGAGTGCAGCCCACATCCGCGAAGCCAATCGGGGCCCAATTCCATTAAAATACGAAATGTTAAGCTTCAAATAGTTCAAATTCCTTTAGCAACTTGTAAAATGCGCTCCGGCGCTCTCCGGCGCGGTCGGGTCTGTGAGAATCTTACAAGGCGCGTTGAAGGTTGAGCAGTTTATAGGGGTTGAAGAGATGTATTAAGTTAATCCACATCCACATTGCCCTGGTTGGTACTGACCCTGCCTACGAAGACAGGTCCCAGTTTCGAATCCCAGTAAGTGCATTTATCTGTATGATGAGCACGAATATTTGTTCCTGAGTATAGGTTTTGTATTTATTTATCTATTTAAGTATGTATATAGTTGCGTGATCGCATCAGAAATGAGGCTATCCGCAGCAGAACCAAGGTAACCAATATAGCCCTCCGAATCGCTAAACTTAAGTGGCAGTGGGCAGGGCACATAGCACGTAGAACCGATTGCCGTAGGGGCGGAAAGGTTCTCGAGTGGCGACCACGTACCGGAAGGCGCGGCGTGGGTAGGCCCAAGGTTGACTGATGACCTGGTAAAGGTTGCGGGAGTCGGAGTCCGCTGGATGCGGGTGGCGCGGGACCGGTCACTTTGGCACTCTTTGGAGGAGGCCTATGTCCAGCAGTGGACGTTTTTCGGCTGATATGATGATGTATAGTGCCCTTACCTTAGCTTAGTTTGGGATTAGGTCGATTCGTGTGAGATTGTCCCCCAATTTTTGAAGTGGAAACTTCTTTAGCGGCCCTGAGCACTTTTTGGGATGGAGAAAAATTGCTAAATACGCGACAGATTTTTGTGACGTCAGATGTGAATGAGGTCACTTTTTGCTGCTAGCCGATTCCACTTCATTCAAAACTGAACGCTATTCGTAAGAGTATAAAGCCGTTAAACACTTTTTGCAATCGCATATTCTGCAAATGAAAATTTTGTCCACGCGTCCTTCATCGTTTTGCTATTCAGCAAATTCGAATAGTTCGAATTTGGACGTTATTCCTAAAGAGATATAGCTTTGCCAGCGGTTTAGTAGTGAGGCACACCGTTTACGCATGATGGCCGCAAAACCATCAACCTGTGCTCCGCAAACATTCCCGAGGAACTGCAGTGACGAGGCAGCCCCATAAGCATCCTGAAAGCGTTATTATATTGTACCCGTAGGTCGTACGCCCGCTGCGTAAAACTACTCCACAGGCTGCATGTGTAGAAGGATTGGCAGTAAGCTTTAAAAAGCGTAATCTTTACTGCATTCGTACAGCGAGCAAACCTGCGGGTCAGCATATTGCAACGAACGGCCAGCGACCTACGCTCCCTTTCAATATCACAGATATCGCTAAGGTCTTCCGTGATCCAGTGTCCTAAGTATTTGAATTTATTTACTGTATTCAGAGGTGACCTATTCAGCGAAACATCTCGCAAATTGGTGTAAGTCTTTAATTTGGGCCTGAAGACCATTAGCTCACTTTTCTTAACATTATATTTAAGACCATGTCTCTCCGCATAGCCTTGGCATATAAAAATCAACCTTTGCAGTCCCCTGATCGATGGCCTTGGCAGGACCATGTCGTCAGCATAGCTCAGATTATTTATGCACACTCCTCCCACATCACCCACATGGCATCCGATTCCGGTGCTGCTAAGCTCATTGATCAACTGGTTCACGTACAGGTTGAAGAGTCTGGGAGAGGTCAGGCCCCCCTGCCTCACCCCACACTCCAACCTGTACTCCTCAGAGACCGCGTTTCCCCATCTTACCAGGGTTTTCTGATGGTTATACCAGTATTCAAGCATGGTTATTATTTCAGGAGCCAGAGTCGTCTCTTTTCTTAATTTATCCCACAACAGATTATTTGATACCAGATCAAATGCTTTTGAGAGATCTAAAAATGCAGCAAACACTGGGGTTTTTGTGGTCGTATAATACTGCACGGTCTGCTTGAGGCAAAGGATAGCACTTTCTGTAAACAAACCTGGTCTGAAACCAAATTGTGCATTATTAAGGAACAGGTGTTTCTCCATTTGCCGATCAAGCAGGCCGTCCAGCACCTTAGCGATGAAAGAGGCAAGCGATATCGGTCTGTAGTTGGACAAATCAGAAGAATCACCAGTTTTGTCCTTAATTATGGGCACTACGACCGTACGCATGAGATTTTCTGGCAGATACGCATGGTTTAGACATAGCGAAAATAACATTGCTAGGGACCTGGGCAGATGATCTCCCGCGTACCTTAGGTGTTCGTCGCTAAGATGATCACACCCTGGCGACTTTCCACCATCCATACCCTTAATCACACTTGCCACATCTTTAGCTGTGAAGGTCACAGTACACCGCTGTATCACAAACGACCCAGCCTCGGGCACTCGGAGTGCAGGTCACAATGGAGATTCGAGTTTAAAGTGGTTTCGAAACAAATTACAAAACCCCACAGGGTCATGCACTCCGCCTACACTCGCGGGGAGACCAGGTCTCTGGTTCAAACTATTAGTATTTTACCAGAACTTATTAAACCTTCTACTGAAATGATGTTGCACAATTATATCTAATTTTATTTGGCCCGCGTTGTCTTGACACCATTTAAGTTGTATGAAATGGGTTAATGACTTAATTATTTTTCTCAAAATTGGTCCGCAAAGTGAACATAACTCACTACATATTGGAAGGTAAAGTGTATAGGTAGTTGGTCAGATCTAAATTAAAAAATCAAAAACATTGCAGGCCGCCTGGAATGTTATAAATGTTATAATATAAATTCCTTTATTTGTCGATTACCAAATTTTTTTTAAAGAATATAAAAGACGCCATTGCTCGTATTCAGCCAATTCAACTCGTATTTTTCTGTTGCAAACACGACGTTTTTGTATGTGTCAAATAGTTTGCGTTTTTTTGTTAGAAAAATACACTTGCGATTCTGTTAAAAAAAAAACGGCGGGAAATCGTAAATATTGTCACGTTGTTCAACGATATTTAGTTTATATAAATTTAGTATTTTTTATTCCCCCATTTTTGAGAAAAGCACTATATTAGCCTCAGCCGCAAGCAAACAAATACTCAGCCTCAATTGCCTCCTTCCCGGCCACGGCAATAATGTACTATTTTTTATTTAATCTATTTGTTGGTCCCAGAAAGCAGATAGGGGCTGTGAACTGGGAGCGCAAGCGGTCGCAGACGGCGAGCGGCACGCGCCTGCGCGCGCTGCGGCGCCGCTGGGCGCAACTGGTCTCCGATAACTACCGCCTAGAACGCGCGCTGCTACAGCTCGACATACAGCTACAAAAGGTATTTGGTTCATCGTCATCAGCATGTAGTCGCTCACTGCTGACCATAAATAATATAATTATAATCAAATAGTAAATTGCGCAATTTTGTAAACGATCGCTATATGAAAAGTAATATAAGATTTGTACTTATGTGAAATTTATATAATGAGATTTAATAAACTAAACTAAATTAAACCTCTCTTCGAGCACTCCACTCACCCTGGTCCCCTATTTGGCTAAATATGCTGTATGTATCGAGGTAGTAATCATATCTATTCTGTTTTGTGTTTCTAAACTCGGAAGCGCTCGTATAAGTTAGGGTTGCCATCCGTCCGGGCGGGATTTTATTTGTAGTCCGGGTTTCAAAAAATCCAAGTCATGGGTCGCGGTGCGCCGCTATCAACCGACTCGTAGGATTGACGGTTGCACCATTCGCACTTCGTACTACTATATACATCTTCAAAATTTGCTCATAACTTATTGCCGCTTACAAAGTACTAACAGAAGCCCTTGAAAAATTTATGTTATGTGACACAGCAGAGGTCGAAACAAAATAGCTTCTGTGTTCCATGCTTTGGTTTAGTCTGTTTTCACCTATCGAGTGACTTCTGAAGGTCTAAAATTCATTACGGGATTATTAATTTAATACTTAAGCTTTTTTTATTAAACAATTTCTTATTTAAGCTCTTGTCGGTGTAGATCAAAGTAACACGCAACCTTTTTGACATCTTGATACGACCTAACATCTCTCTTTAAGAACCATCCACTCAAAAAATAAAGAAAAGGTGATCATTCATTTCTTGAAACCGAAAGAGGCTCAAGTACTTGCGTCCATCACAAAAAGCTTAGATGACCGAATTAAGCGAAGTTTCTATGCCGTTGAATGTTCAGTGTATTATAAATATAAAGATGATCACAAAAAAAATATTCTCTCGATTTCTACAAGGAAATAAAAACGTACATTGAATAATGGACAAAGCTGTTAAAATTTTGATAATTTGAGATATTATAATTTACTTTAAAAACAAAGTTTTAACCGACTTCAATTTAGTACTCTGCCAAGCCACGAGAACATATCCACATTTATTTTCCAATTTACCACATGAACTGATTTCCGAGAGCAAATGCGTTGATTATTAGAGAAAAAAACCGAATCGCTGTATGTGGGCTGATAATATTTGAGGGCTTCCGTCGATTCCACAAGGATCACCTTTGGCATTTCATTAGTTGCTATTTCAACGGAATCTAATCGGAACCTGTGATATACTTTTGTACTTTGAAGTACATAATTGAGGAATTCCATAAGTCATCTGTGGTCTTCATCATCAATTCCACTCCACCAAATTTATGATTTCCGGGTGTAAATACACGAGTTGTAATAGAAAATACCAAAATCACACGGGTTTGAGGAGTTCCCTCAAATCCTCATGGATCCCATCATCCAACTGAATTTTTGAAAAAAATGGGACCCATCTGGGAGCATAAACTTACCAACAAAAAAAAATTACGAATCGGCTCATCAATGATGGAGTTCTGAGGTAACAAACATTGAACTACAAATAATGAATTGAGAACCTCCTCCTTTTTTTTGAAGTCGTTTAAAAAGTAGTCTGTTTTTTTGCCGTAAAATATTAATGACACAAAATTTATGAAATGCCAAAACGCTATGCTTTTCAACTCAAGTCAACTTTGGACACAATTCTTTAAAACACCAATTTCGAATTTATATTCAGAATTATTCAATATTGCACATTAAATGGTCTTTTATAAGTTTTATAACTTTAAGATTTTTTCTGTTAGTTATTAAAGATAATTTATTGTTAAAAGTTTGCTATATTTTTAACACAGTTTTATAAAAAAAAAATGGTGTTTTATTTTAGGAATAAAAAAAAATATATATATATATATTTTAACTGTAAGAAGACTGTTGCAGATGATCAAAGATTCGTTAATTTTGCGTGAAAATAAAAATAGTTGAATTATAAAATAACAATTTGTACAAAATTTTATTTTACTGAGAATATTAGTTATGTCCGGGTTCTGAGCTCCAAAATCCGGGGTTTATATGCTCATTGTCCTAGTTGGCAGATTTTAGGGAACCTTATATACTTACTTAAGACATTTCTACTTTTCTGTCAATAGGCTCTTGGACAGGCTACAGTCGACGATGGTGAACCTGCAGACCTGGAAGCGGTGAAGATGCTGCCGGACAAACTTAACTCAGAGTCTGAAAAGGAAGTGCAGAAGAAGATCGAGGACATGTTTGCTGACTAAATTATGACAAATCTATGCAATAAGTTTTAGTTGATAAGGAATAAATGAATAATTAATTATGTGAGCTGTTTGTTTTAAAATCTCAACTAGGCTGGATTGTTGCTCTATAATGATAACGTTTTTAACTGCAAATCGTTAAGTTCATCAAGTTCTCTATTATTTTATCGGATTACGAGAATTAATAAACGAAGGGCCTTGAATTTTGTGGCCAAGCAGCACTATGTATTTTTCCGTCTTATAGTAGAAATGCATTAATGCTGTCTGTGACAGAGTCCTTAAGCAGAGTTAGAGGCCTTCGGGCGGCTTAAGAACTTCTAACAGTCGAGTTGCCCACTCACTTCACAAAGGTGGGACAACTGTTACTCGCGTCCGCAGGAGCTACATATACTTATTATACTCTTTGGGAGCTACCTATCAGAACCACGTGCACGTGTCCCCCGGGTGGTACTAAAGAGTGACAAACTTTAATAGCCAAAATAATGTATGCCATACGATTTAATAAATAATAGTAGAAATCGCTCGCAGAGGGCCTACCACGAACGGAATTCGAACTTTTCCCTCAGTGTCGCACTTCCGCATGAACTCGCAAGTCTGATAGAGGGAAAACTTCGGATGCCTTTCGCGGTAGGCCCGCAGATGGGCATTGAATGGGTTAAATATGTACTATTTTTTTAAATAGATTCGGAAATGAATTCCGTTCGTTTCTTAGTTCAGAGGGCCTACCGCGAAATGAAAACGAACTTCGTTCGTGTATCTCCCTCTCTGTCGCACTTGCTAGTTCGAGCGACAAAGACGGAGATACACGAACGAAGTTCGTTTTCGTTTCGCGGTAGGCCCTCTGACAGTATTTCTCAAAGAGAATTTAGTTTTTGCAATGGATCACCTTAATATTTTTGATCGGTTAATTCATCGCTGAACGCGTCGTTTGCCTTTTCGCTCGATTGTCATTTGTCGTCATCTGTCAATTTTATTTGAAAATGGCGGACGATGCATCGAGCAGTAGCGGCTGTACCGGTAATTTACCGGACAATTCAATAAATCAGGATGAGTTGATTATGAAACAACAACGGGAGATAGAAAAAGAGGTAAACTTTAGATACATACCGGTCTTAACTTTCTGCAGTATTTTGTTAACTTGCAATTACGAATACATAATGGTGTGTTCTGTTTATTTTGCAGATTTCAGAGAGCATTCCGCTTGTCGGGGAACTCGAGCCTTTGTCGTCGCTAGAAAAAGAATATAATGAGGATCCCGTGTACCTATTAAAAGTAAAAGATTTAGCGGCTAAGTACAAATACGTGCGGAGAACGCGACCGGACGGTAACTGTTTCTTCCGGGCATTTTCATACGCATATTTAGAGCATCTTTTGACGGACAAAGCGGAATATGAAAAATTCCACGAGTTAGCAAAGAACTCGAAGGATACTCTTGTCGCATTAGGTTTTTCACAGTTTACAGTCGAAGATTTTTATGAGACGGTGAGTCGTGTTTTTTTTTAGGTTAGTTATTTTGTTGTTTTGTTTTTCTTTGTTGCGATAGCAAACGTTATTGCGCGGACCTTTTTTCGTTTGTTAAATTCTGTTCTGTTAATATGTATGAAACAAATCTTGAATGTTGATTTTCTCCTCAATCAGTAATTTGATTAAGCTGGAAATTATGAACTGATGATTTGATGATATATAGCATAATAAAATAAAGTTAATCCCAAAGGTGGTTTGCAATCTCATTCTACGTTTTTAGTATATTATTCAGTATTCGTGACTGGTGAGTAATATATGATTAGGGCATGTAGTGGTCTAATTATTTATAGGTCAGGTAGGTAGGTACCTTTCATCTGTGTTTGAGGATTCTACCCACGTTTTAGTCACCTTTATGCATTTATTTCAGACATAATTTATTTTCTCTAATGCGACGCGACCAAGGCTTAAACCCACTATTTTGTTATCACAGACGAAAGGTTAATTGAAATAAAAATGTTAATTTGCTATGTATTCATAGAACCATTCAAAGATCCATATTTAATACAAGAATATGCCCAATACTAATATAAAGAAAAGAGGGAACTTGGCACTTCAGTATGAAACTTAAAGACAATATCCACAGACAGCTGACAAAATCAGCTACTTAGCTGCATGTCACACTGCATCGCATCTCTGGGTGGAGGTGCATAGCTGCATACAAATTTCGCCAGATGAAGGTGCATTCCATACGGAATTTATATACAAACTGAGGTACTTGCAAACAACGAAAAAATCGTCACTCTGTACCTTCGTCCGGAGATGCGGCGCAGTGTGACATCCACCTTATTATTTTAGTTTTGTAGGAAATAATTTCAGTTTTCAAAGGTAGTCTAAGTAGTTGTAGTAGAATTGTAGTCAGCCTATAGCAAGCAGAAGGATTTCTCATATGTACTTTTGTAGGTCTTGAAATGAAATGTGTTTATTTGCTGAACATTATGTATAAAGATGTGAGGTATTTATTAGCTTACATTTATTTAATTACTATGTCGAGTATAAAGAGTATAAAAGGATTTAATGTCAAGACTGTTGATACTATTAAAACACACATTCAAATAATTAAATTGATACAATCACTACATTAATAAAACTATAATGAAAACAAAAAAAAATCAACAATCCTCCCAACATTATTGCGGTACAGGCCTAAATTTAGTTAAGTTAACCATTAATCTGTCATGAATTGTATGAGTTATGAAATCTATATCTCATTTTATAATATGAAATGGGACATCCTTGATGAATCCACTGAGGTTATAAGTTAATTTTCATAGTTCATTGACTATTAATTTCACGCCTTCTAGTTCATGGAAGTTGTGCAACGAGTGGGTGAGCAAGCCGGGGGCCCCCCTGAGGCCCTGGAGAAAGCGCGTGCGGAACTGCACGACAAGTTCAACAAGCAGGGCTATTCGGACTACATTGTGGTGTACCTCCGCCTGGTGACATCAGGAGCATTGCAGACACAGCAGGAATTCTACCAGAATTTCATTGAGGGACCTAGGACAGTCACTGAGTTTTGTAGACAAGTGAGTGGTTCCTAAAATTTTACAGGCCTATTTATTTTACTCCTGACTAGTACTTTCCTTAATTTAAGGATGCTCTTTTCAATTGGGATGTAGCCAGTTTTGATTTTGCTTTTGTAGTGTAGGTCCGTGTTTGGCATCCATAAGGAAGAGTAAAATTATATTATGAAATGTGTCCATTACTACCTTCTTCAAGAGTGTAGTGAGGCGTTTCACTTTGATGTTGCTCATGGAAAGTATTATTTATGAAGTTAAAGGTAATAAATACAAGGAGTGTCCCTGACAGGATCCTTGCCAATGCATGGTAGGTTATCTGCTAAGCCAATATTATTACTTTTAATGATGTGATACTTCATTATTTGAGTTAGCAGCGTCACTTCTTAATACAAATTTAATTTATTAGTATGGGGTGGCGCATCGTTACCGACGATTTCTCGATGTAATTTGAAACGTTGGTGCTGTATAGAAGCCTAAGTCTTCTACGCTACACACCTTCCTAAGGCGTTGTAAGAATTAAGTGATTGAAAGATTTAGTGGCCGAGACAGATTATTTCGAGAGCTCAGCTGGTTAGTAGCGACGGGCCATGAATGCCTGTGGTCGCCGGTTCGAATCCGGCTTGGAGCATTATATTTTAAAGTTTTTCCTTTAATTTAAATTATAATTTCGTTAGCAGCGTTACTGCTTAATACAAAATTAATTCATATTTAGGTTGATGATAATTTGATAAACTAGGAATTTTAGCCACAGCTGGTTGAAGTGGGAATATACACCTTTCATTTTACTTGAGATGATATAAGATTATAAGATGTTGGCATGCACATATTTTATACATTTGGCCAGTGTTAGCTACAACACCAATATCGTGTAGACCAGCCATACTCAACCTTTTTAACACCCTTTTATTAGGTCGACCTGTATGTAACTATGTAATGGAATCTAAGGTAACTAATTTAACCATCTTCCAAGAATCGTAGCGTCATGAAAATTGGCAGCTGTATGTAGTTCTGATGACAATACAATAATATGGTACTGTCGAACTGATCTCATGATGGAGCCGGAAGATATGAACTGGAACATCGTATCATAGTTGTGTTTGGATTTGTTAGAAAAGTCTTGTAATGAACTTTGACCACGATTAGGTTAAAAGCGTGTTTTTCTAGTGTTTTTTAAACTATTAATTATTTCTACGGGAGCCGCGAAGACATTTTAGCTTACTAGGGTCGCATGGTGGATGTCGGGTCACTCGTAAAAGCTCGGCGGGCCGCCGGTTGAGGATAGCGGTAGACTGTAGAGCGACGTGAAACGCTGAGACATGTTGTACTGTCATACAGGAGGTGGAGCCGATGTACAAGGAGTCGGACCACATCCACATCATCGCGCTGAGCGCCGCGCTGCACGCCGGCGTGCGCGTCAAGTACATGGACCGCGGCACCAACAGCCAGGTTCACTATTCACACGATATTTACAACTCTTTTAAAACATATTCGCCGCCACAGAAAAAAATGCGAGGTGGCAAGCAATTGTTTATGGACTTCGGATGCAGTCAGTGGCGGGTGGGTGGCAACGGTGACAAACTTCAGTTCTAGTCTGTGGCGACGAATGGTTTGAAAAAATTTGGTTGTCTATTCTAATAGAAAGCTAATTAGAAAGCTTGAACTTACTGAATAGTAGATTTGATTATAGTACCTAATAGGTTTCATGAGGAGTCGACACTCGACAGAACTCTTCAAAAGTATTTAATTTACAATTCTGCCCTCAAAAGCCAAACAGCGGTATCTCAAAATGATTGCAGTACATATTTCATTTTGTCGCGCTATTATAGCCCCAAACAAGGGTATATTATTATTATTATTTACAAGTAGATACCCTTTGAAGACTAGATTATGTATGTTATAGAAAATGAATGAATAAATTTGTACTTAGGACTTAATATATTGATATATTACGTCGTCGATTTTTGACCGCAATCAAATTTGAGCTAAAAACAATTCGTTTGCAGGTTGAGGTAAGTCATATGTAATTTATACTTCTTTCATAGTATCTGCCCTGTGCCCCCGCCAAGTCGAGCAAAACAGCGGCACGGCCGTACCATCCTTTTCTCGGAGCAGTTCAGGCCATTTTGACCCCCCTATAATTTCGTTGCGGATAAAACTAGAAGCCTGAATTTTCAGTAACCAAGCAGGCAAGTAGTTTTAGAATTAAAACTATTCAATGTTTCTTAATTTTGAAACTCACTGACTGACCGATCATCAAAAGTCTAAGGCACTTCTGGCAGACATAGAAGCTTCAAATTTAGAATACAATTAGTGTTTTGTGTATAAATCAAGGAAAAACAAAAATATTTTGCAATTTCGGTCCAGTTTTCTAGATACACCAACTGCATAAATAATTTAGGATTACAAAGTTACATTGGCAGCGAATGGGACAAAAAATGAAAAAGCAAGAATGGGACTGCATTCGTAATTTTTATGTATTGATAAAACAATAACCTACAAGAAGAAGTGACATTCCATGTAAAAAAGAGGCCTTAGCTAGCTAATAAAGATTAATAAGAATGCCTGAGACTTGGCTCTACGAAATATCTTACAAGTTTGTATGGTGGAAGAGTTTATGAGACTTAGCCTCTTTTTTACATGGAATGTTTTTAATGGCATATAATGTACAGGGTTATTGGTAATTCAATGTATTTCTGGGTTCATAGGGAGCTCATAGCGGGGTCGGTCAGGTTGGGCGAATACGTATTCCGATAATCCATAGCCAGGTCACTTCACTAGGATACTCAATCACACACACACCCGAAAGGTAGGTACGAACGTGCCAACGAATAAATCGTGACTAAATGATATTTTATTGTCTCAGAATTCGGGTCACCTGGTAGAGTGGGAAAAGTCACAAAAACCACATATAATATACCATGTGTCAAGTGCACACGTGCAAGATAACAAAATTGCACAAAGAAATAAGTTTAAGCGTGCTAGTAGTAATATCGGCTAAGTGCCCATTGTTAGAAGCAGTTATTGCCTCTGTGACTTTTCCCACTCTACCAGGTGACCCGAATTCTGAGACAGACGAACATGAAATCTACAAAATAATCATGTCCTTAAATATAATACGAGAACAACTGGATACGACGAAATCTCAACAATGATTCTTAAGTTATGTGCTCATATTATCTGCCGCCCCCTATAGCACATAATCAACTTATCCTTTATGGATGGAGTCTTTCCAACTGAATTAAAGCTCTCTATAGTTAAACCACTCTTCAAGAAGGGGGACAAAACCGATCCAGGTAATTATAGACCCATAACAATAATCCCAATTTTGTCAAAAATATTTGAGAAGTCTATTTCATGTAGAATTCATGAGTTCCTGGATAAATATGGCATCTTAACCTCGAAACAATTTGGGTTTCGCAAAGGTAAATCCACCACACTAGCCGTTTAGTAAAAATAGTCACATAATGTTTAAATAGAAAAAATCCAGTCGTCGCTATTTATTTACACTTGAGTAAAGCCTTTGATTGTATCGACCATTCAATCCTTTTGAAAAAATTAGAGACGTATGGAATAAGAGGTAAAGCGTACGACTGGGTACAAAGTTACCTAACGGGAAGAGCGCAATATACAGTCATTGAAAAAGTTGATCGCAAAAACAATAACACCGTCATCAAAGAACAGTACAGTTCCGAGCGATTGGTGAATAAAACCGGCGTTCCACAAGGAAGCATACTTGGACCAATGTTATGTTTAATAGCTATTAACGATTTTCCAAATTGTCTAAAATTAAAACAGGATTGCATTATTTTCGCGGATGACACTACACTTATTATACACAATGACGGAAATTGTCATGCTAGCTTTCAATGAAAGGTTAACATTACATTAGCAGAAGCCATTAAATGGTGCACGTGGTGGTGTGGTGACGAAATATGTGATTATGTGTGCAGGTCATCGCGCACGATTTCCCCGAGGGCTGCTCGCCGAAGGTACAGCTGCTATACCGGCCCGGCCACTACGACATCCTCTACGCGTGATGTGTGCTCCTCAATAAACATTCATTACAACAAACTCGTGGTCTTTCATTTACAAAAACGCTGCCATGCGTTGATGGTGATGATCACCGAGTTGATGATGATGGCATCCTGGCCGATTTTGACCTCAGCAACTGCGTACCTCGATTGGGTATCTTTTGTAATATTTAAGAATTATTGGAGTGTTGCTGACTACTCTCTGGTGCACTCTCAGGTGGCTTGCGTACCCGATATTTCTTATAAAGGTACGGCCCGGACGACAATTGTAACGATGGCTGCTGGTGGACGAACCTTGAGCTCGTTTCGCTTTGTGTCTAGCTCGTTACGGCGGTCAGTCTCAAACGCATTAACCTGCTCATGGATGAGTCGTCGCCATTCGGGCCGGCGCGCTGCTTTCTCTTCCCACTTGGAGGGCTCTAACTTGCATCTCTTCATATGCCCTTTCAGAACATCCTTGTAGCGAAGGTACTGGCCGCCTATTTTCCGCTTACCGTTTTCGAGCTCTGGAAAGAAGATGCGCTTCGCCTCTCTTTCGTCGGCCATGCGAGACATGGGTCCACACCAGCGCAGCTGTCGCCTCATCAGATACACCTCAATGCCTCCAACATGTGCGTGCCTTAGGACATAAGTGTTTCGAACGCGGTCCGACCACGTAATGTTCAATATGTAACGGAGATATTTGAGGTGGCATCTGTCGAGTGTGCGAATGTTCTTGCGGTACAGGACCCATGTCTCGGATCGGCAGCAAGACAGCCATATAGACACTTATTTTGGTGCAGAGTTTAAGATCATGAGATCGATATACTTTGGACCGCAGCTTGCCATAGGCAGCGGCCGCAGCGCATATTCTGCCATTTATTTCCGATTCTAGGTCACCCTTAGACTCACCCAAATACCTACTCCAAAATACTTTGTTCCGAATTACTAATTCCGATTTTTAAAACTCCGAATTTCCTAAATCCCAAGACTAACACACGAAACACGAAATTATGTGCCGAATTTCAAAATTTAGATTGTATTTTTTTACGATTTTTATAACTCCGTAGCTATAATAAAAAGCGCGATCTGTCATTGGCCCGAAAAACAGTATTCCGATTATAATTTTTCCGAAATTTCATTGCTAATTCGGAAAGGACCATGCGTCAAAATTGCCCCAAAACCAACAAACATGAGAGTCGGGCCATTAAATAGGTCTTTAAATCTACTTCAGATGTGAAGGAGGTCACTTTTTGCTGCTAGCCGATTCGACTTCATTCAAAACTGAACGCTATTCGTAAGAGTATAAAGCCGTTAAACACTTTTTGCAATAGCATATTCTGCAAATAAATTTGTAATAATACCAACGCGTCCTGCACCGTTTTGCTATTGAGAAAATTCGAATAGTTCGAATTTGGGCGTTATTCCTAAAGAGATAAAGCTTAGAAAAATATTTACCAACGGCAAAAACCACGGAATAAAGAATCTAATGGAAGTGGTGAGTGGGCGTTCCCGTGTCGCCGAACATGAGCAATAATAAGCATACTTCTTGCACAGATTATTGTCACTCACCTAGCGACCGCACGCGGCGTGTGACATGAGAGAATATTTGTTTATTTTAGTAAAATGCGGTATTGCGCTATTAAAAGCTGCTCCAACAACAGCACATTAAAAAACTGGTCTCATGGAGGTATTTCCTATCATCGGTAAGTATTATTTTAGAATACGTATAAAGAAATATTGAATTTTCAATTTCTTAGACTAAATTTGCGCCTGTAGTCAAGGAAATATCAGTTCTATTTCTCTAACAATAAAGTTCATAATCCTGTGTATTATTTAGCTACCCGGAACGTGAAATGCACGGCAAATGCCTCGAAGGTTCGCTACTCAAATGCTGTGGCTAAGGTCGATAATTGTTATCGATAATTCAAAATGAAAAATATATTTTTTTAGGAATCCTAAGAATATTATAAAATATGTGAAAGTTTAGTTGATTGGATGTTTATGTTTGGATGTTTAGATGTTTGGATGTTTAGATGTTTGGATGTTTTAGATGTTTGGATGTGTGTAACTCAATCACGCTTAAACGGCTCAACCGCTTTGGATGCCATTTGGCACGAAAATATTTTATAGTCTAAATTAAAATATAGGATAGTTTTCATCCCGGGTCCACGCAGGCGGAGTCGCGGGCGGAAGTTAGTACCTAATATATCATATTTGAATGTTATGTCATACACAATAAAATCATAATTATAATATTATAGTTTTCCTAAAGACACGAAAACATAGGAAAGATGGATTGATACTACGGGGAGAAAGGATTGGTTTCCGCAACGATGCAACACCATTTGTTCAGAACATTTTGTCGAAACTGATTTATGGGTTTCGCCAAAAGGAAAACGCTTCATTCATGAAGATTCAATTCCCACGCAAAACATAGTATGTAGCGTAAGTGCCGTAAGTACGAATAATTTTATTATGATTCATTATTGTTTCTCTATTTGTATACTTATAATGTTGTAAAGTGCATTGCTAGGCCAATATATCGAACGGTGGAGGCAGTGCAGTGGGCCATACAAAGGAGCGAGCAACGCTCCGATTTCTCATATGACGCCCTGCTTCCAATTCTTTATATTTGACGACCGGTATAGCCTAGAGGCTGACTATGACTAGGGGCATACAAAGCTGATGGTTCTGGGTTCGAATCCCGGCAAGGGCAAATATCTTTGTGATGAGCATGATTTCTGAGTCTTGTATTTTTTCTATGTAATTGGGTATTTACATCTATGAAATACATCGTCGTTTAATATCTATAACGCAAGCTTCATTGAGCTTACTATTTTATTTATATTGCATGTAGACTGAACTCAATAAAACGGAAGAGCCAGGACCTTCGTCCAAGCGGGCATCCACAGCAGGAACGGGAGATGGTCAAGGTTCTAAATGAGTACGTATTGAGGACTTTGAATTACAGAACGCCCAATCCGTTTGTGATGCGCCGTCACCGTCCAGTTCGACGATTTCATCCCCACGTAAACAAAAACTAAAAAGTTCATTAAAAAAACTGACGAAAAATTAAAAGTCCAGCAAAAGAAAGTCAAACGTCTGCAAGCTCAGAATCGTAGTCGTATCGAATAGTATTTAAGATGTGCTTGTATTATATGTATTTAACAAATTATACTCTGTTTATTAGAAATAGTGTTTAATTGCAACAACATTTATTACTAAAGTAATTAACTATAAATGTTACCTAATTATATAATAAACGAGATTTTATTAGAAACAATTGTAGCTAAGTCATAAAGTAACCTAAGTCTGAGCTTAATATTTACCGTATGGATATCATAAAAATATCGATAGTCAACATCATACCCACATCCCTATTCGACCGTCGCATCTCCATAGTTTTGAAAACACCGCCATCTTGCGACGAGTAGCCGAACGACCACGTCTCTTGCAAGTCTTGCAACGCATATGGTAACGGACGTAAGAAATATTTACTTGACACTCTAAATGAGACCGTAAATAGTACCAGTTAAAGTAGATTTTGCATATAAAATTTGCTAACGTTAACAACATATTGTCACAGTATGTTTTAACAAATCGAAAGCCTATTGCAATTGTGTGTTCGTGTATTATTGAAGTGTGTTTGTGTGCGTGCGGCGACAGTGGTTCTCTATGAAAATCGGTTGAATGCCACTTCCAATGGATTCTTTATTCCGTGGCAAAAACAAATTGATATTTTGGTCGCCACCGCCGTCTGCTGTTCTTGCAAATTCGAATAGTTCGAATTTAGACGTTATTCCTAAAGAGATAAAGCTTTGAAAAATATTTGGCAATGGCAAAAACAAATTGGTATTGTGTTTGCCGGCGGCCTGTCGCACCCAACGCGCCCGCGGCCCGTCCGCCTAAATAATTGATAATTGTTTATAAATTTGCGTCAAATTCATTTTTAGGGTGACACCGTAAGATGTCACGGGACCTGATCGAAAAACTGTTACGATGTTATTGAGTTTTCACTTCTGCCGACACTCCCGGAGTGCAACCCGGTCTTTTTTTTTAAACATAGCCAGTTGACTTTAAACTTTATGCGTATGCAAAAAATCTCTAAAATTGTGTGAAGCTAGTGCTGTAGTTACACCGATTGTTTCCTGATTGTTCTCTTCGTGTTCGACTAAAGAAAAGAGTGAGCAACATCAGTTTGGCTTTATCGCCTACCCTCACAGCACGTCACAACAAAGATGCACACCGTACGATCTCCGTCTGGAAGTGGCCAGCACGGCTAGCACGCGACGGCGCGCGAGCTCTTTCGATTTTTCTCGCACTATCCGTCTCTCACTTATTAGACCACTTAGAACAAGAGGTATAGTGCGATAAAAATCGAGAGTATGTCGCGGCCGTCGTGTGCTAGACGTGCTGGGCGGCTCGCAACCAAACTTATCTTCATTCGAGCCTGGAACAGACTCTGGTGGGTTACCAAGTATCATCACCTTTCGTAACACCAAACGAAAATATGCATAACGATGATGACGTAATAAGAGAGCTTTCAGAGATGAGAAAGCAAATTAATGAAATGATGGAACTATAATGCGTTATACTAAATTAGCAAGTGATAACCAAACTGAATCTATCAGTAAATTATCTCTGGACATCATATCAATCAAGGAAGAACTAAAAAATAACCAATCAGCCACCGAAAACTTGTCAAGAGAACAAAATAGCATGAAAGCTGAGATCACTAGTCTTTCATCGCTATGCAGTACTACTAAGGATAAGGTGGACTGCTTGGAAAACAATCTGACACAACTGCAACAGAGCCAGCCTATGATGATGCCAGCATAAGATGTTGATCTTCATCCATCAATACCACCTACGAAGACGTCATAGTAGAAGTTCAAGAACGCTCACAAAGAAAAAATAACATCATAATCGAAGGTATACCAGAGCCGACTGCGCCAACACCAGCTGAAAGATTGACAGAGGACGAGAAAGAAGTGCTTAAGGCTGTGCGAAAATTTCAGCAGAATGCCCTGAACCTAATAAAACCGTGCGCTTGGGCAAGTACAAGACTGACAAAACCCGCCCCATAAAAGTGTCTTTTTCATCTACGGAACATGCCTTAACCATCCTACGTAATAAAAGCAATCTAAATGATGGATCAGTAAAATTATACTCTGATCAAACACCACAGTAACAAAAATACTTCAAAAACCTAAGAATTGAGCTTGCGAACAGTTTCAAATGGTGAAAGTAACCTCACTATAAAATACATTAAAGTTGTTCCTAAAATCATAAAAGATCCCTCAAAAAACTAAATGATGTAAACGAGGAGTCCCCCGGTTGTGCCACTGAAGATAACATCTCCTATTAAGTGGTGAATAATTGCGAATCTGTAATTACTAGTAAGAAATCTCTGAAATGCCTATAACAATGCAAAATTTCAAAAGATTACTTAATTTTTTTGTAACTGCCTCTACTCTAAGCCACATCCATTCAACCTTAATCTGTGTACACCGTTATCGCTGCAACTATGCCGCAGCACTCACGGCGTCAACACATCTTTAGCCGTTTATCGATGCATTTGTTTGCGATCTTTGTCTACCTACTACTAATTTAAGTTTACCCACCGATCACGTTGGAAGTTAAAATGCATGTATTTTACGGATTTTTATCTCTAAATAGTAAGACTAATAAAGTCAAATGATGTACTACTTATAAGTTATAATGAACTTTAGTTATTTAGTTAATTTAAGATATCAAATTATTCTTGTGTGAAATACGCACACATAGTTACGCTCACCATAATGATGTTAACTTAAGTAGGTACTTTAATTCTCATGTAGGTGAATTGTAAAATTCTTATGAGAAATGAATTTCTTTAAACCGATAAAACCGTTCAAAACCAATAATTAGCTACAAAATATCTTTTTTTTACACACTTCGGTATCCTAATGATTAATGACCGGTATTCTCTGAGTAACCCGTTTTCTGATAGATCGTATTCACGCTGACTAACATACGAGTATGAATATCTCAGTTCTGCAATGGAATTCAACTTGGTGCCTATAGAACGAAATTAAGTAGATTTAAAGACCTATTTAACGACCTAACTCAGCTGTGTTGGTTTTGGGGCAAAGTTCCATACAAAGTTGCCCGATGGTCCTTTGATAAGTAAAAAACGTAAAAGGATTTTTCTTCATTTGAATTTAAGCCATGATGACACTTTGACATAAAGCCTATGCCATATACTAGTATAAGTACAGCGTCGAGCACTCGGACGTTTACTTTATTCGGAATAATGAACTTCGTGTTTTCGATAATTTTATTTCTTAGGAATTATGAAATTCGGATTTTTGAACCTACAACCTGGGACAAAGCGAGCGAAGCGAGGAGTGTTAGGTAAAACCGCGATCCTACAGCGCGCGAGCGTGTTGCGGTAGCGGCCGGCGAAGCCCCAGAACGGAACCCTATTTATATTTGACACAGAAGTTTTTGAACTTCTTGTTTTTGGTCGTTTTGACGACCTAGGACTTAAAAATCAAAAATAGCCGAGATATTGTATTTTATATGCATTGGAGACACAGGTAACAAAACCGAATCGGAGCACGGAGCGGATCCACGTGGTCTTGTCTGCCATGCCCCTATAATAGAGTCTACCTAGTATACCTGACATTAGTGTACCTGACATTTGTGTTTGTAAGTAAAGCCTATGCAACACACTGGCGCGGCCTGCGGTCAATAGTAAATTTGACAGCTAATGACAAGTTTACTATTGACCGCCGCGGCCCGGCCGCGCCAGTCTGGCAGTCTGTGAGAGGCCTTAAGCCTCGGTCTTCCGTCGGGGATGCGGTCAGCGGTGGACGGGACGCCTTGCTTCTTAAGCGAAGCTTCTGGCGCTGATTGCATTATTGACGACTGACCGAACAACGTCGCTTTATAAGCAAACTTGACATCGGCGAAATCATCTTAACTTAGATAGTTTTGAGTGGGGTCCGAAAATTGTTTAAAAAAAATATTGAGGTCCAGAAAAAAAATAATATAATGATTAGGTATGTCATATTTTTTATTTTTCTTTAAAATTAAGTTACCATTTACGTAGGTATAATTTAATGCGAAAAATTGCACCGACGGTGTTAAGGGGCTACCCGAGGTTTTCATCGATTTTTGACAAGTTTTGAATCGTATCTACTACTTTTGCACTACAGATAGAATCATAAATCAAACGGCTATCGGTTCTTCAATCTTTTATCTCCATTTTGACAGACCGGATTTTAAAACAAATTAATACTTAATTTTGTATGATTTTTTTAAACATTGTCTAAAAAAACACTTATTTCGCATCTCTATTGACGTGAAATATCTAACATATACGAAATCTACAAATTTGGGTTCGTCTATGACGTCTCTAAAAACTGGCAGAGGGTTTTAATTTTAAACCAATTAACACAAAAGTTATGGCCAGAAAACCAGTTTTTTGGCCTAAAATTGTTCAACTTTGATGCCAAATATCTCGAAAACAATGAAGTTTGAAGTAAATATGGGATACTATATTGCTTAAAGCCGTTGTTGTTAATATAATAAGCTACAAAAAACATTAGAAAACTAAGGGATTCAGATCGAAGGTCATTGGCGTATGGGAGCCTCTTAATGCTAAATGAATATGCCGATCGGTAAGTAGGTATATTTAACAATACTTGGCGGTCCGCGGTTCGACCTTCCGCGGTCTGCCTGTTGCGGACCCTTGACTCAGATGGATGCCATTTTTAGGGTTCCGTAGTCAACAAGGAATTTTTTTTAGGGTACGTCCCCTACACCAAAGTGGGGATGACATTTTTTTTCTCGTTAATCCCATAGTGGGGTATCGTTGGATAGCTTGTTCATTATGGGTTACTTAAAACCATTTTTCAACTCAGTGATTCGTTTGCGAGATATTGGGCTTTAAAGCCCTAATTTGAATTCGATAGTGATGCCCCTCCGACCCCGCCGGCTAAATGGCTACTGGGGATGTGAAAAAAATCGTGGCAGAAGTAGGTACCTATAATGAATTTAAAAGGAAAACCAAAAAAAAAAAAGGAAAACTCACGGCTAACTAGTTATCGAGTAATAGACGACCAACTTTCATACAAATTTGGCCGACGCAACCGCACCATTTACTTGGCTCGTGTTGATGTAACAAATACAAACAGGCAACTACGGAACCCTACACTGCCCGTGGCTCGACACGCACTTAGCCGGTTTTTTAAAAGAAGAGTTGAGTAAAGCCTCTTACAGATTGGCGCGGCCTGGCCGCGGCGGACGATAGTAAACTTGTAAGCAGGGATTGTCACGAATGTCAGTTCTATTACATTCGCGAAGGGAGTACACTAAAAACTCAACGTGCGTAATCAATTTCTATTGATCAAAATTAATCACCTGATACGGGTTGGCGCCCTTTGCGCATGCGCGAGTCGGCGTCACGGAGGCAGGCAGCCGGCGCGGGCGGTTTGATGCGAATGTTCGTAACATCCCTACTTGTAAGTACCGGGATTCGAACCCAGGACTTTCAGCATCGTAGGCAGCGTCACTACCGACTAGGCTAACCTGTCGTCCGATAAGACATAGATTCTGACCAAATGACATGACTAATCATGCATAAGTCTAGGTCAAAGATTGCTTTGCGAGTGTCAAATTATACGGCTTAAACAGCCGCAAATTTTGATCGCTTCACGCGGATCGACAAGTTATGAGTAGAACGTAGTGGTTATATTCTCTTTGTTATGAGGCACACACAGAACCCTAAAAAACAGAACAACCTAAATAGTGTCAGACGGATTGTATTGTCCCGAAACTGTTCTATCTCAGTATAATCGGCGCTACTGCCCGCGCTTATCTGAAATTACCCATTGATGTGTTCATGTAAACATATATAAAACCATTTTCAATAAAATTAAGTCATTTATTACTTCAAAGGTATATTCAGATTAAGAAATCATTGGTGAACCATAACTAATATTAGCGGGAATGCCGTCAATCATTAAGAATACAAGGGTAAAAAAGGGTTACTTATGAATAAAATAATTATCTGCAGAAATACACACCATCAGGCTCTCTTTTAGGCTTCATGCCTGCAAAGAAAGCCTTAATATCTTCCTCTTTAACAACTTCCTTTCGGTCTTTAAAGCATTTGAGGAAATCAAGTAACTTATCTTTCATTTTGTTATACTCTGTCAAAGCATTAATTTGCTGAATTCTGCCTAGGGATGATAAGGCTTCTAGCCCTTTTTCATACTGCGTAGATGCAGCACCATCCGTCATTTGCTTGCCTAAAACTTCATAAGCAGATACTGTATCTTCCAGATCGGTGAGAAATAACACAGACAAATCTTTATACATGGTGATGCATTCATTACAAGTACAAAGCTTTTGTCGGAAATGGGAGGGCCAGAATGTAGCTCCTTTAAATATTTTCCTTTGACCATGTGGTCTGAGGCAATCACTTTCAATTAATTTTGGTTTTTTGGCCGAAATATCTGGTGTAGATTCCTCTGTAGACAGTTTTCGTTTATTATCTTTTGTTTCATCCTCTAACTGGTTATCAGCTACTTGCACAGTTTCAATATTTTTATCAGCATCACTCATGAGAGTTGAGGATTCAGAAGGAACTGCTTGTTCTTCTTGGCTGTCAACTTTTAAATCTTCATTCGTTTTATCATCAACCTTTTGGTCACCTTTATCATCATCATCATTTTCAATAGGCTCTTGTGGAATTTCAGGAGGATTTTCTTGTTTATTTTGTTCAGCAATGTTGACATCTGTAACATCTGTGGTTCCATCAACTTTATTACTAGTTTGATGTACTATTTTAATTGTTTCATCTACTATTGTTTCATCTCCTTTCATAACTGTTTCATCTACTTTCAAAATTGTTTCATCTACTTTCATAATTGTTTCATCTACTTTATTCATTGTTTCATCTACTTTATTCATTGTTTCATCAACGTTTTCTTGGTCTCTGGAATTTACAGTAGGGTCCAGATTGTCATCTAATTTATTAACAAAAGTTCCATTCAAAGTTTGTGTATCTTCTTTGTTAATATCCTTAGCTTTGTTTCCTTCTGTGGGATTTGCATTGTCAGTTTCATCAGTCACTATATCTTTAGCAAGGTTATCTTCAATAGGATTTCCATCATCTATTTTTTCAGACACTGTATGGTCTGTTAGTTCAGGTTTGTTTTCTTCAAGAGGGTTTTCATTATCAGCTGTCTCAGTACCTGAAACATTTGGTTGCTTTTGTTCGTCAGGTTTATTTTCATCAATATTATCATGACTAGTATTCATATTTTCAGTTGGATTAACATCATTTATTGCTTCGTCAGGAACACTAACTTCTTCACATACTGTTTTTTCCACATCGGTGTTCAAATCAACTCCATTCATTTTGGTTGAATCCCCATTACAGCGAACAGAACTCTCCGCTATCTCGCTCGTATCCACAACATTAACATCACCATTAACTGCATATTTACTATAATCATGGAGGAATTCATTTTTATCCATGCAAGCTTTGCAAATCATTTCAGCGTATAGTTCGATGGAAGGTAATGTAGCTTCTAAATGTGAAGCATGAAGCCAATCTTCGCAAACTATGCATTGAATCATCTCTTCCTCAATTCCATCAGGATCTGGATATGGTCGGTGGCAGGTGCAGTAAAGACCAATAAAATTTTGGTTGTAAGTGTTGTCATCATTGAGGGTTGTCTTTATTTCAGTGTATTGGCAAGGGTTGTTGAATTTGGGATTGCCACAGTCGCAGCGAAAATTGCGTTTCGTGTAGAGCTCAACTAAATCATGGTTCTCGTGACATGTGAGACTGCAGGCGAGGCAGACGCCGGCGCGCTGGTCGGGGTCGTGCTTGGCTTCGTTGCAGCATGTCAGGCATGCATAGACAGCTTGGCGTTTGATATATCCCTGAAATTAAAAAAAAAAACAATGACTTCCAAGACAAACAACTTGACTACTATGTATGTAGCGCTCATAGCCTAGTGGCGCCAGCGAGTCGGAAACGATAACGCAGGTTAAACAAAGATGGCAGCGGTCAGTCTTTGGATGGGTGACCGCTTGATGATTCAGTGGTTAATATAAATGAGCGCTTCCGTGCTTTGGAAGGCACGCTAAGCAGTTGATCCCGGCTGCTGTCTATGACAGTAGTCGTGAAGCCGAGTTAGAGGCCTTCGGGCGGCTTAAGAACTTCTCTAACAGTCGAGTTGCCCACTCACTTGACAAAGGGGGGACAACTGTTACTCGCGTCCTCAAGAGCTACCTACCACAACCCTGCACGTGTCCCGTGGGTGGTACTAAAGAGTGACAAACTTTAAAGGCCAAAAATAATGTATGCCGTACGATGAAATAAAACTACTATGTATTTGTCTAAGACAACTTAATTTTAATAAAAATATATATGACATTCCACGGGTACAGGTACCTTATGGCGGCATTTCGTTTCGCGGATATTAAATGCTTTATAAAAGTGGGTAAAAAGCTACGGCCTATGCGGCTGTCAAGCGGCGGTCGTAGGTTCGATTCCCTTCCTTAATCCTTATGTGCCAAATATTTACAGTTAGCCGGTCTAATCCCAATAAGTCTAGTTTTTCGTCTGGGCTGGAAGGTCAGATGGCAGTCGTTTTCGTAAACTCTAGTGCCTATGTTAAATCCTAGGGATTAGATGTCAAAGCGGACCCCGGCTTCTTTAGGGTACAACCCGGGGAATAGCGCTAGGAGAATGATGATAAAAGTAGTTAAAAAAGACGTTTTTTTTTGGTTTACCCAATGTTATTTTGAGTATATATAAATGTGGTCCTAAAGTTTAGTAGAAAAGGTACCTTACGGCAGTGTGATAAGAAAATGCGTTATAATACTGTAAAAAGTCTACATGCAGCCTATTGTGGCGAGGTAGGTGATAGTTAGGTCACAGAAACCAAGTTTGCGGCGCAGTCTATTTTTGTAAAAAAAGGTAAACTAATCTATAAAATCATGTAACTTGGCCATAAGGACCCTTTTCGTTACATACAGCTTAATTATACATTTCATAGAAGACTATGAGAGAGCACTGACTAATTTAGACTAGACACTATGCTAGTAGATTCTAGAATGCAAATTTCTTTAAAGAGTTCTCTCACGGATTCTCTTGCTTTCAGGTTATTATATAGAACGAATCGCTCTTTTTTGTAATACAAAGTTTCTGCTGCCCCAAACCAGAATACCGTACGACATAATACTATAAAAATAACCATGATAAACTAAGCGAGCTGTTTCAGGAGCTTCGCATTACTGAAATGAAGATGTTGCGGTGGATGTGCGGCGTTACACATGCGTATCGCATTCGTAACGAGTACATCCGTGGCAGCCTCGTAGTTCATGACGTAGCAGAGAAGCTACAGGAATGTCGCCTTCGTTGCTTCGGTCACGTCTCGCAGGCCAACTGACTATGTAGGCAACAAATGCCTTGGCCTAGACCTCGACCGCTCACGACCCCGCGGTAGACCTAAGAAGCAATGGCTGGATGTCGAGAAGGCCGACATGACCGAATACGGGCTTTCAAAAGAAGACGCCCGGATTGTGCAAAATGGAGGGAAGCAAGTAGGAAAGCGGACCCAAGCAAAGGCCGGGATAACGTTAGGTAGAAGAAGAAGTGATGACATCAAAAACAGCCGGTCATAATCGTAACGAAATGACGATAAATAAATAAATTAATCAATAAATAAAACTTACTACTTGTTAAGGTGGTTCGCTTTCCATACATATTAGTATTTGACGTCATACTTTGGAAAAACCATTTTTCTCAAATTATTCTAGTTCATACAAGTTTATTCAAGGAAAGGGGAAATTTCGCGCAAATGGAAAGCCAATGTATGAAAGTTAGTTACATAAGTTTCTTAAAAAATCACGCTGTTAGCCTGTGAATGTCAAATAATGTTTTGTATGGAAAGCGAACCACCTTAAATGATACCTTTATAACGAAACAAATTATTTAATGATATATTTTTGTTTGGTTATTTTTAATGAGGAAGTTGAGGAAGATCATTTTTTTAAACGATATGAGCCTGTCGGGGGCTACAAACGAAGATGGTTTATTTTTCCATTATATTCTTTAAGTCAAATGGATCCGGCCGGATTGAAAATCATACCAGATTGCAATCACTAGCTGTATTGTCTGTGGCGCCTACGTGGGTGTATCTTCTACATACATACATACATTATTTCCATAAGGTACCTTTCCTCAATTGTATGGATCATATAAATATATTTTGCGTGAAAAAGCAATATTACTTGTTACATCAAACAAAACTAGAACTGAAATTTTGCATAAAAGTATCAAAAGCTTGCCCCTCATTCTTGTGATTTTTTCTATCTTAACTATTTTTATGAATTGTATTGTAATAGATCAAATTAAAATGTTGAGTGCAAAAAAAAAACGTGAAAATGAAACAAAGCACAATTTTTAGTAGTTGGTCAATAGGTAAGTTAATTGTTCCATATTTGTGACAGAGAACTTGTCTCAACATTTTTTGAAGGAGCCCTACAAATGAGTTTTCGGAGCCCACTCACTTAAAACGGCAACACAGTTTTTAAGTGAAAAACTTTAATGATTGTTTTATGAAATTGCTGTTTGCAATATAATCTTCAAAAAAATATATCTCCGAAACTACACAAGTTAGGAAGTTTTTTTTTTGATCAATAGCTTATGAATTGTAAATTATGAGGATACAAATAACGTCATACCAACCATAAGGTACCTTTACCTGTGGAACCCATCTTATCCAAATGCTAAATATGATGAGTAACAATAACATTTTAAGTGAGATCTCAACTTCCTGGACAAAGCATGACTGATAAATGTGCTCCAAATGCTAAAGAGGCACCTCAAGTTTCATTTAATAACCTACAAGATGAAAATATGACTCATTGTTAACTTTGGAGCTCAGTTGCGGCATCTCAAAATTGAGATGTTTCCATGACTGTGTTCCAGTCAACAATATCTGGAGGCTATTACAGAGGAATATTACTTTTTCCTTTCCAGGCTAAGGCTTACCTTATGTGGTGGTCATCATAGCATTAAGTTTAATTGATATATTTTATTTAGGGAACATTTGGAATCTTATTATAAGTATGTTCGATAAGTATAACATACCAATCAAAATATATAGTAATGTAGCTATAATACCATGACATATTTCCAATGGAAGTCCGTTCTTGTTGAGACCTTTACAAATTTTACAATGACGTCAATGACTTACAACAATTGAACTATAATTAGCTTTAGGATCCGGAATTTCAAGTGAAAATAATGTTCCACAAAAACAGCGTTCTGTAATATAGGGAGTCGATGTTGTTAAACGTGCATTTTAATCATACTCAGCTAAAATAAAATCAATTAACTGCAAATAGTTATTACAGGAGTAATCGCTCTTTTTGCAACCAGACATTTTCTAAATGTGGTAACGGACCTCGAGTCCCTCGAGACGTTGCTATCGTCATGCGAATTTGCGAAGGTCCGTACCTTACGCTAAAGAAAAATAATCTAATTGCTATTTAGTCACCTTGCTATAGGTACAGTTTTTGTCGTCCGAAGCCCCAAGAACTGCATTGGCGTCTTCTTCGAATTCCTGTTGTTCTTGCAGTACGTCCATCATTGTTACAACTTTTTCGCCCTCACACTCTCCCATTTCCGTGTCTTCGACGCTCGCACCATTGGTAGACATTGTAGCACTTCTTGAAATGAAAAATGGCACCGGAGCACCAGGACTCTAACAAGTGGAATTGTAACTAAAATGGAAAAGCCGGTAATAAACGGGCGCCAAATTGAGGGAGGAACGACAAAGAAGACGACATCGACAAGCCAGAAGCCAGAAAGTGTTTTTTTTTTGTAGACGCCAGGCGGTGAAGCCTCTGGTGTTGCCACATGGGTGTTGGTTCAAAATTACACTTCACGGGCCGATATCCGATATCAGCCCGACTGCGGAAAATCGAGTATGGAATGACCTTAATTTGGTAGGAAGCCGTGCTTCCGACACGTATCCACACGGGCCGGATCACCCGACCGATATCGGCCCTTGTAGCGTCTCCTATAAGAACAGCAACACGTCCGATTTTTCCATCCTATATAGAAGACGCTACACGGCCGATATCGGTAGACGACCAAGCAAGGTCACAGAAAATCTAGTATGGAGTAAACTTGATTTGGCTGGCCGGCGTGCTTCCGACACGTATCCACATGGGCCGAATCACACGGCGCCGGCGGCGTGCATGAGGAGACGCTACACGGGCTGTTATCGGCCGGACTGCAGAAAAATCTACTATGGAGTGGCCTTGATTTGATTGGAAGCCGTGCTTCCGACACGTATCCACACGGGCCGAATCATGCGTCGGCCGGCATGCAGTCCGGCCGATAACAGCCCGGGTAGCGTCTCCTATGCAGACCTGCTGATAACGGCCCGTGTAGCGTCTCCTTTAGAAAACCATGTTTGAACTTTTTAAGGCCTACATCACACTGGCGCGGCCTGCGGTGGCGGTCAATATTAAATTTGACAGCTAATGACAAGTTTAGGCCTCTCACAGACTGGCGCGGCCTGACCGCGGCGGCGATCAATAGTAAACTTGTCATTAGCTGTCAAATTTACTATTGACCGCCACCGCAGGCTGTGCCAGTGTGTTGTAGGATTTACTATTGTCCGAGGCGGCCAGGCCGCGCCAGTGTGATGTAGGCCTTAAAAAGGTCAAACATGATTTTCTGAAGGAGACGCTACACGGGCCGTTATCGGCAGGACTGCATAGGGGACGCTAGCGTACGCGGCTTTAAGCCCGCATCACACTGTCGCGGCCTGGCCGCGGCGGACCATAGTAAACTTGTCATTAATCTGTCAAATTTAGTATTGACCGCCACCGCAGGCCGCGCCCTTGTTATGCAGGACTTCAAGCCTGCATCACACTGGCGCGGCCTGGCCGCGGCGGACAATAGTAAAATAGTAAAATTGTCATTAGCTGTAAAATTTACTATTGTCCGCCACCGCAGGCCGCGCCAGTGTGTTGCAGGCCTTAAGCTGCGTCCGCTGCGCCAATGATTTCGATGTTTTTAAACTGCTGTACACACTGGGCCAACGTTGGCGCGTGAGCAGAAGGCAGCTATGCGTTAGAGGAAGACGGCTGTATCTCTATATCTCTTTCGTTTACATAGCTGCCTCCTGCTCACGCGGCAACGTTGGCCCAATGTCTACAGCTGGCATAACATGTTGTCCGCAGGGGTGCCAACTTAGGGGTTTTACCCCTAAATTTAGGGGCTTAAGATTTTAAGGGGTATATTTAGGGATTTTTCCATACCATGTTTGTGTTATATAGGAAACTAAATTATTACTGAAAATGGAACGTTCTCGATACCGCAGCCCATGCCCTCTCTCTTGGTCCCCAATCCCGCTATTTTTCGTTTACATTCAAATTTTTTTGCAGTTAACAAAATTCAAATGTGATTCGAATATCCCCCTATTCCTTTTATCTTGAACTTTTTACGGCCTTTTCCCCGAAATTTCTTCTGCTACTCGTATTGTGATAGTTCTCGGCATATCGTTGTGAAATTTAATGAAATTGACGTGAAGCTGGCAGGAATGTCCAATGACGATTGCCATTAAAAAAAAAAGGTCAATACTACACGACGGTAATGCCAACTTTCCTAAGTAACGCCACGTGCCATCAAATACGGGTACTATTTGATCCACCCTCGTAAGTTCCGAAACGCAACGAAATTCCGTATTTAAAAATGGGCACCAAATCTGACAGCTGAGACACGTTTATACGTTTCCATTGACGACGCGAAACTAAGGCAAGTTGGTGCAATTGACTCAGTTAGTATGTAGTTAGTTGTATGTTTTAGTGTGCCACTTTTGTTTGGTATATCATTGCTTACAACGTTCGATTTGATATCCGTGTTATAGAAAAGGTATCTTAGTGTGGTAACTGCGGCGCTACCACGAACTTCGAAAGTCGAAGTTCGGGTATTTCCATCTCTATCGCACTCCCTTACTCGAGTGACAGAGATGCATGTATTACGAACTTCGACTTTCGAAGTTCGTGGTAGCGCCGCTGGGCCTAAAACTGGCAAAACTGCGGCGCTACCACGAACTTCGAAAGTCGAAGTTCGGGTATTTCCATCTCTATCGCACTCCCTTACTCGAGTGACAGAGATGCATGTATTACGAACTTCGACTTTTATAGAGCGTTCTTGTATAGGGGTACCTATAGTTCAAAATGTATCACGTGACTTCCGGAAAATCTTTTTGTAGAGAAGCCTAATCTGATTTCAAATAATTGTTTGTTACATGTTTTAATCCTTCTTTATTTGCCATTAGTTTCATTTTCAGTTAATCACAAAATGTTATTTAGTTTATGTGGCCGCCATTTTCAATGTATCGCGAGTCAAATGAGCTACAGTCAATGTTGCCATTTATACCGATTTATCTGTACTTATACAGATTTTAGTGAATTAATTCAGATATATATTTTACGGGTACACCATGATAGCAGGCTTGGCCGGTTTTTTTTATTAGGGCTCCATAGCCAACAAAGAAGTATCCACTTAAACTTAATTAACGGTTGTATCTCGACACAACCCGCTTCTTTTTTTTATTGTCCGCTACCGCAAGCCGCGCCAGTGTGTTGCAGGCCTTAATCGGATTGGTTGTGGAGTTGTGGACCCATACCCAAAACGAAACAAAAGTTGTCATATTAACTGATTGTCAATTGAAACGTTTGACTCGTGATCTGACTTTGATTATTTACAAAACTTCAACAGTAACGCGGAGGCTACGCCTTTTCTCTCTGGTAGATCTTGTGCCTAGAAATAGACTGCCATGAACGTCCACAAGCTCTGGGAGTATCGGGAGTACATGAACGTAAACGGAATGATGTTCAGCAACGAGTTAATCTCCATTCTGCAGAACTCGCTCACCATGATGCAAGTGGAGAATCACTTCACCCACGTGCAATACTGGGGACAGCTGTACGCCGTAGACGGCGACTACCATATCGCAGTCGGTAAATCAAACCTGAGGGCCTACCGCGAAATTAAAACGATCTTCGTTCGTGTATCTCCCTCTCTGCCGCACTTGCCTGTTTAAGCGACAGAGAGGGAGATACACGAACGAAGTTCGTTTTCATTTCGCGGCAGCCCCTCTGACCTATGATTTTGCGCTGCAGATAAAGGAACCTAGTACCTATCCATGTAGCAGTTTTTAGAATGGGACGAATTCTTGATGTGATAGGTATTGTATTGTTCTAGTCGAGGGGCGTACAGTCAGCGTCATATAGTTAGTAGCAGCCAAGGTAGCCAAATATTTCGGTACACGTCCTTATTACTGTAAGAATAAGGGTTTGATACGAAATATTTGGCTACTCTGGCTGCTACTATCTATATGACGCTGACTGTACAAGGTCATGTCGTCATCACGATCGACAGCTTAGTTTTTAATTTAACCTACTCGGGTCCTAACCTATTTATTTATTCATTTGCTTTAGGCAACAAGGCCCATATTTACCTTACAGACAAACATACATATGAATATACAAAACGTATAATATAACACGAGTAGGTACCTACCTAAACCTACTTGAGGTTAGGGCCGGTGCCCGGTTTACACATTGATTAGTGCGAGTTCATACATTTTCTGTAAGTGCGATTCGTTTTTGTATGGACTCGCACTAATAACTAATCAATGTGTAAACCAGACCCTTACTAAGACCCAAAAAGTGCGCGCCAGTATCTGGGCTTACCTTGGGCCTTTTGGACAACCCAGCAGGCGTTTATCAGCGCGGCGCACACGTCGGAATTCGCATGAACACAAACTGTTCGCCTAACAGTCTGCGTCACGCTTTGCTTCCCGAGTCATCCGTCGATCTTCCGTAAAAAAGGCCTAAGGATATGTTTAACGCCACGCCCATGCTACGCACAGTAGGCGTGTTATATAGGTACATATCTAGAAAAAGAAAGTACATACCTACCTACAGGCCGTTATGTTTTTGTGCAAAATCGGGTAGAATACGATAACGCCATGATACGACACGTCATAGATATGTATTGGTATTGGTATGGTATTATGCCATCCACTTCATTTTAGTTCCATGTGTGAAATGACCCTGTCGTAGGTACTAGACAATAAAGGTTGCGTTCGATGTCGTCACTGTTCTTTTGATAACGTTAAAACAATATTCTAGGGATAACCAACGACGCCATGGCAGATCGCAGATATTTCTACACGACAGACTTCAAGTACTGGGCCTTACTGCCGAAAGCAAAACGACGCTACAAGTTACTATCGCTGCTCGCGACCTTCCCATTCCGTGGAGATCCGACCCTAAAAGTTAAAATTTTAGACGAAGCGTTAGAAGAAACTAACCCAGAACGCTGTCAGGTCATTACCGAAGAAAGTAGGATGGCGGGAACTATTGCTAACATTTGCGACGAAGCAGAAATATGCGCCCGTGGGCAGCTTATCAAGCAACCAGACGGAAAAGTCGACATTAATCCTAACTTTTACGGGCTAACGGGATCCGAAGCTCAACAATTGAAGTCATATCTTCACATACGCCCACCGCAGCAGCAATGGAATTCCAACCTTCTCAGCAGGCAGGACTACAACTATAGTATGGACTTCCTGGACTCTATTGACCAGGACATTCCTAATGGCTGTTGGAATTTGAGTTTGGAACAAGCGGGTAGTGTTGCGTATCTGAAAAGCTTATACTGGCCTGGAATGACGTATTTCCACAAGGTTCGAACACCTGATACCGGTTTTCTTTATATTGGAAATGGCCGTAAAAATTTAGATGTCCCATTTTTAGTGTAGATAGTCTTTGTCTTGTATTACTTATTTAATTCATGTTTGTCAATTATGTTCCGTATGTTTAGTTTAAAATAAACTATGGTTTGAAAAGCCAGCTTAGTGTTTGTAGGTAATAGTAGATTATACACTAAGGGGATAAAGCACTGACTGTTTTATGTCACGGGAGCGAATTGAATCCCGAACGTAACGAAGGACTCATAATTTAACTCCTGAGCGTAGCGAGGGAGTTATAAGTTAATTCCTTAGCGAAGCGAGGGAATTAAGACTGAGTCCTGAGTGCAGTGAGGGGTTCAACCGCCCAAGACTAAAACAGTCTTATCCCCGAGGTGTATACTCTACTTTTCACACCTTATGCGAGACAAAAAAACAGGCTCAGTAGATAAATATTCAAAATAGACCAGAAGCACTGATTCAGACACAGACTTTACGCCTTTTACAGCTTTCCATTTGTCAAAATTGTTGTTGGCTTTTAGGTATTTTTCCTTTGACTTCTCTGGCAGCAGATTGTTGACAATGCCTATGGCATCTAATTTGATAAACTCAGGAGTCAAAACACTTTCATCACTCGACATTTTCAATATTATTTTTGAAATTAAATCTTCTATAGGCACCTACAAGAACTCGATTTGTTCGTCACGCGTGAACAAATGAAGGCGCGCGACGTTCCAAATTCGAAAGCACAAGCCGTGGTCCTAGATTCGAAATTCGAATTTCGAACACCGCGCTCCTCCGGACCGGGGTTCACACGGAGGCAAACTTCATTTATTTTGTCAAATCAAGTAGGCCATGGCCTAGGACAAATTGTGTTTAGCAAAATTAAACTTTATGCATATAGTAATAAGAATTATGAAAAGTGAAATCATATTATTAACCAGCGGGTTATAATGAAATTCAGTACAACATTATAACCCGGCTAATACCAAGGGATTTAATGTCTTGCTTTCGGTAGGGTTTACATGACCTATAATTCGGCATTGTCGAGCATGTGGTTTGAAAATATATTTACACACAAACACAACAACACAAATTTTGTCGTTTTAACTGACTTCAAAAAGAAAGTGGTTCTATTTGTTATTTTCTTATTATTTTAAATCTGAGCGCCTCATGAGAAATACTTAATTACCTATTAGCAAAATATGGAGTAGGTACAAGGGTTTTCCGTATGGCCGCATTACGCATGCGCTCGCTTTCTGGCGCTGGCAATTTGACTAGCCTTGCTAACTCGCAAAACGGTAAAAATGGGCTACGTGAAGCTCTGTCTGCGGCCTCGCGAGCCTCGCTGCTCACCTTTGAGCCTTGTTGTTCTGTTCGAACTTGTTGCCTGCAAAACTGCAACGGGTTGCAGCTCCATGGTTCACAACATGTATCACTCGTCAAACCGTAAATATCTTTTTCATCACACTTGCTCGAAAAGGGCTTCATAATGCGCAGACATACAGAGCTGTAATAGCCTGTGTTACGCCCACGGGCGTAATGGTTTTTTTCTTAAATTGTATCTGTCACTAATGCGGCAGTTACAAAGCAAAGAGGTTTTATATCAAATACGATGTCTCAAAACGTATTTATAAATAAATTTAAACTTAAAAAACTACTTAAACATGTTTAACTGAATTATTTACAGATTTAATATGAAGTTATTTAGTGTCTATGTAAAATGTTTTTAAGTGTTTTCAAATAGTGGCTGTATACCGGTCTTTGCCATACGCGCCTCACGTCAAATTCAACAAAATGGACGACGGACATGATGCAGTGTTTATTACGATTTGTATTCATTTCATCTAAAATGTATTTGTTTCCTCGCAAATGTGATGAAAAACATTGTGTATAACACGGGCGTAAGAAAATTGCAAATTCGAGTCGATAGACTCTTGTTCGCAATATTCCACTTCCGCCCCTCGTTAAACAATGTACTATTTCAACACATTTGCTCGTAACGTACCTTTTTTATTATGTCGCTTTTAGGCTCATAATCCTGGGTATTAAACACGCGTGTTTTTATAACATTACGACACTTGTGTGTTATGGTTATAACCCGATTAAGTCACGTTGGCACTTTGCAGCAAGATGTATGCATGAACACGGTGGCTTCTTAAAATAACCGGGTTGTACAGAATGTACAGCTTTTTTTTTAATTCTCGGCAAATGGATTCTTACTACACTAAACAAATTAAATCCTTTTTGTTAATTAATTGAATATTTATTTTTGGTTATGATATAGAAACGTTTAATTTAGTAAAACTATTCACTTTTGATTACATTTTACATGAATTTAATAAAGATAACAATTTAAAACGAAAATATTTATTGAAGTGAAAACTTCTTTAGCGGCGCTGAGCACTTTTTGGGATGGGGAAAAATTGTTAAATACGCGACAGAGTTTTGTGACGTCAGATGTGAAGGTCACTTTTTGCTGCTAGCCGATTCGACTTCATTCAAAACTGAACGCTATTCGTAAGAGTATAAAGCCGTTAAACACTTTTTGCAATAGCATATTCTGCAAATAAATTTGTAATTTTAACCAACGCGTCCTTCACCGTTTTGCTATTGAGAAAGTTCGAATAGTTCGAATTTGGGCGTTACTCGTAAAGAGATAAAGCTTAGAAAAATATTTACCAACGGCAAAAACAAATTGATATTTTGGTCGCCACCGCCGTCTGCTGTTCTTGCTAATTCGAATACTTCGAATTTAGACGTTATTCCTAAAGAGATAAAGCTTTGAAAAATATTTGGCAATGGCAAAAACAAATTGGTGTTGTGTTTGCCGGCGGCCCGTCGCACCCAACGCGCCCACGGCCCGTCTGCCTAAAGCCATATTATCCATACTAATCCATACTAATATTATAAATGCGAAAGTGTGTCTGTCTGTCTGTCTGTCTGTCTGTCTGTCTGTCTGTCTTGTCTGTCTGTTACCTCTTCACGCTTAAACCGCTGAACCGATTGCGATGAAATTTGGTATGGAGATAGTTTGAATCCCGGGGAAGGACATAGAATAGTTTTCATCCTGGAAATCACCCCCTAAGGGGATGAAATGGGGGGTTGAAGTTTGTATGGAGCTGCGATATAAACGATTTCCACGCGGACGGAGTCGCTGGCAGAAGCTAGTACTTAATTGATAATCCATACTTACTAATCCATACTAACTAATATTATAAATGCGAAAGTGTGTCTGTCTGTCTGTCTGAGTGAAAACCTGTTTCCATCATTAAGTAAAGAAAATAGCTTGGCAGGCCTATAAGATTTTCATACCTCACTTGTATCACAATGTGCTTACTAATACGCATCTCCAGAGAAAATTATGATTACTTATAGCTGTTACTAGAAAGGTAATGTAACGAATCACCACGTGCAAATGTTATTCAACCGCGACTTGCGCTCGAATCCAATGAAATATGCGCGGGCGTGGGGTATGGGGTACGGTACGGCAAGGATGGCCTTGTCATTGTCACCATTTTGGGTCCTAGTCCTCAGGCGCAATTTTGGCGAAAGCTTGCGACCCGCAGTCAAGGAAGTTATGAATTTAAAATGGCTTTTTATTCAAACATATTTATAGTAGTTATTTGTGTCACAAGGGAGCAAAATAGTATATTTACGGCAAGGGCGGTGTATTGAATCCTGATGAACGTAGCGGGGACCCTACAATATAATGCTGTGCGTAGCGAGGGATTCTAACGTAGGATCCTGAGCGTAGTGAGGGATACAAGTGTTAACGCCCGAGACGAAAATAATTTTGCTACTGAGTGAAACATATTATTTTTCACACGACTATGAAGAAATAAAAAAAAACCGGCCAAGAGCGTGTCGGGCCACGCCCAGTGTAGGGTTCCGTAGTTTTTCGTCCAGAAAATATTTTGTAATTTTTTTCTAAATGTATTCAACCTATCAAGTTTAAAATAATTTTCCTAGAAAGTTTTTATAAAGTTCTACTTTTCAGTTTTTTCATATTTTTAAAACTTATGGTTCAAAAGTTAGAGGGGGGGGGGGGGGGGACACATTTTTTTTAACTTCTGGAGCGATTATCTCCGAAAATATTAACATTATCAAAAAATGTTTTTTGCAAACCCCTATTCATTTTTAAATACCTATCCAACAATATATCATGCACAGGTTAGGGTTGAAATGAAAAAAAAACACTCCCCACGTTACGTATAGGGGAGGTACCCTAATAAAAAAAAAGACCGGGTTGCACTCCGGCAGTGCCGGCAGAAGTGAAAACTCAATAACATTGTAACAGTTTTTCGATCAGGTCACGTGACATCTTGCGGTGTCACCATAAAAATGAATTTGACGCAAATTTATAAACAATTATCAATTACTTAGGCGGACGGGCCCGTCGGCGCGCCGACGGGCGGCGGTAAACACAATACCAATTTGTTTTTGCCATTGCCAAATATTTTTGAAGCTTTATCTCTTTAGGAATAACGTCTAAATTCGAACTATTCGAATTTGCAAGAACAGCACAACAGCAGACGGCGGTGGCGACCTAGATATCAATTTGTTTTTGCCGTTGGTAAATATTTTTCTAAGCTTTATCTCTTTAGGAATAACGCCCAAATTCGAACTATTCGAATTTGCAAGAACAGCACAACAGCAGACGGCGGTGGCGACCAAGATATCAATTTGTTTTTGCCGTTGGTAAATATTTTTCTAAGCTTTATCTCTTTAGGAATAACGCCCAAATTCGAACTATTCGAATTTTCTCAATAGCAAAACGGTGAAGGATGCGTTGGTATTATTACAAATTTATTTGCAGAATATGCTATTGCAAAAAGTGTTTAACGGCTTTATACTCTTACGAATAGCGTTCAGTTTTGAATGAAGTCGAATCGGCTAGCAGCAAAAAGTGACCTCCTTCACATCTGTCACAAAACTGTCGCGTATTTAACAATTTTTCCCCATCCCAAAAAGTGCTCAGCGCCGCTAAAGAAGTTTTCACTTCAAAAATCACTTTTTATTTTACCACTTTGTCGGCGTGATTGATATACATATTAGTACCAAATTTCAGCTTTCTAGTGCTAACGGTTACTGAGATTATCCGCGGACGGACGGACAGACAAAGCGAAACTATAAGGGTTCCTAGTCGACTACGGTACCCTAAAAAAGAGACTGTTAAGGTTAATTAAGAAGTTTTACCATATTTTCTTGATTTTTATTACTAATTACACATACACACATACATATTACGAAAAATACATAAATAAAAAAAAAGATCGGGTTGCACTTCGGGAGTGCCGGCAGAAGTGAAAACTTGCGAATTGCTTTAATTATCAGTATTACAAAAAACCCGCCCTCCAAAGCCCCCCCTCCCCTGCTCTCCCCCTTCTTCCCACTCCCAACCCTCCCCCCACGCCCCCCCTCTCGTACTATCGCTAATTTTAGACCCTTGTCATACAATCTACTATTGCAACAACTTTGTTTCGCAGTATTTCTCAATCAAAACTTCAATTTATGTTTAGGCTCAACTCAACGTTATGACAATCAATAATACTAGCTAGTGCACATACTTGTAACGTATTGTTCGTGTAGTGTGCACTAATTATAATATTATAAAGAGCAAAGATTTGATTGTTTGTTTGTTTGTATTGAATAGGCTCCGAAACTACAGGACCGATTAAAAAAATATTTTACCATTAGAAGCCGACATTATCCCTGATGAACATAGGCTACTTTTTACCGCGGGAAAATGCTTAATTCCTACGGGAAAACGGGTAATCCGTGCGAAGCCGGGGAGGGCAGCTGGTTAAGTATAAAATGCCTGTTTTAAACACTCTTTTTCTCTATAAATTTGTCACTGCCGTATAGTTTACACAAGAAAACAATCTCATTCTTCCATTTGCAAGATTTTTGGCCGATAAAATTTGCGGCAAATCATCGATGTGGCTCCTCAATTTTCTATCCGTAGAACCTCAAGAGTAAGGAGATACTCGGTATCGAATGACAATTACCGGTCGGCAAATATTTGCTGGCCCTCTGTCGGTCGTAACTTGCAACTTGACAACATACCAATTTACGTAGACCCATACTTAACGTATTACATAAGATGTTGCGGAAAGTCTTACTCCATTGGACTGTGGAAGCTTCAGACGATGCGAGCTGTACATACACTAGCGTTATTTTCAACGTTATGTCGTAACCGGTTTATATAGACCCCGGCCTTAAGTTGAAGTAATCGAAAACTAAAGTCAAAGTATACTGGAGGTTTCCGCGAATTGGAGACGCAATTTTTGTACCCATTTTTCCCTAACGAAGCTCGGCTTGCTTGTTTACAGGCGAAGTGTGACATTTGGTAGAAAATATTGCGGGAATAAATTTAATACTGGTTTGAAATGACTTGCGGAGGGTGCGTATGAAAATTGGTGTTTGAGATGTTGGATGTATAGTTTTTAGAGGGGTAGGGCACAGCGTAATGCCATCAGCTCGCTTATACTTAGACCAGACCAACTGGCGAAGTATCTCAATCTCACAGAAGACCGCAGCTAAAACAACACTACTACTTGGTCTGTGTTTCTGGTGGTGAAGGTCGCCAGAGCTTCCGAGAATGCGCTGTGTTGACTGCAATTTATTCGAGCTGTCAAGTTAAATGTTTTGTAAAACATAGATCTTAACTAATTAGATCGTGAGCGTGGCTTAGAAAGTCAAAAACCGCTTTAATATCTATACTTAAAGCTATAAATGCGGAAGTAACGCTGTCTGTCTGTTGTCTTGTCAGTTACCTTTTCACGCTTAAACCGCTGCACGGCTATCACAAGACGGCGCGCGAGCTCTCTCGATTTTTCTCGCACTATCCGTCTCTCTCTTATTAGAAAACTTAGAAAGAGAGGTACTTATAGTGCGAGAAAAATCGAGAGAGCTCGCGCGCCGTCTTGTGATAGCCGTGCAGGACCGATTAGAATGAGATTTGGTGTCGAGATTCGGCCGGAAGCTTGTATGGAGGTACGATATAGGTAAACAAGTTTCACGCGGACGAAGTCGCGGGCAAAAGCTAGTAGTTAATAAGTATACTAGTGGGTCCGTGAGCTAATCACCGCGCGAGCCTGTCTTAAAAAAAAAGTATTTTGAGAAGGTGAATCGACAAAAAATAACTATATAATTAACGAACACAACGCTCACAAAGTTTCGCGAGATTCGGTTGAGGAATGCGACGTACAGGTGAACAGCCGGGCAGCGGGACATCCGGACGAAACGAATTTTGGCCCAAGCTGAAGCATAGAACTTTGTTCATTTCGCTCGCTCGTTTGACTAACTTTAGTACGGTGTAGGTAAAGCTGTATCACGGCTGCAAACATTTTACCGCGACACATAAGTATCTATATAATTTATTGTTCATGGTTACTTACTTTCATCTAGCTCATTCATCATCCTCCTAGAGTTATTCCTGGTTGTGCCCTAAAGGAGCCCGGGGTCCGCTTCGACACCTTCCCAAGATTTGGTATAGGCACTAGTTTTACGCAAGCGACTGCCATCTGACCTTCCAATCCAGACGGAAAACTAGACCTTATTGGAATTAGACCGGTTTCCTAACGATGTTTTCCTTCACGAAAAGCTAACGGTAAATATTCCGTAATTATAAGTCACGACCGCCGCTTGACAGCCGCATGCCTGAACCACTAGGCTACCGTAGCTTTGTCGGCTACCGTAGCTTTATCACCAATAAAGCTCAATAAAGAAGACAATGCGCCATCTAATGGCGAGTAGTAGTACTAATTAATTTTGAATTTTAGAGATGTTTTAATTAGTACTGAGTACCACAAGAAAATCTTACATCATTTATTTTTAAATTGTTATTCTATTAAACATCTCTTTCGAATATAACTATGCAAACCTGTTAAATTACCAACTCAGTAAATAATTCATTTTAAAATTTAGTATCGCTACTCATTGCAAGATGGCGCGCACAACCACTTTCGTAAGTCGTTCGGTCCCTTAACTTCCTATGAAGTTACGGGACGGTGCTTACCTCTATAAGTAGTAAGTTATAATCACTACCTAATACTAGTCCATGTTTATAAAAATGTAAAATGGTTGTGTCATATGGTGCAAACACTATTTAGGTAAATCCGAGCCATAGACATAAAAAATAACTGTGCAAAAATGACACCAGTGCTAACACATTTAATTAATTCCTGCATTGCTACATCTGTGTATCCCGACGAACTTAAAATTGGAATAATACGACCTATCCACAAAAAAGGGACCTAGACAGACTGTAACAACTACAGACCAATCACTATACTGTCGTGTGTTGACAAGATCGCTGAGAGATACCTCGGTAACCAAATTAGTAAATTCTTGACTCGACATAAAATAATTAACACTAAACAGTTCGGTTTTCAAAAAAACCGAAGTGCCTCACAGCTCCTTTGTGAATTCAGCAATGAAATCAACGAACACATGCATGAAAAAAGGCATGTGCTCGTTGTTTTCATTGATTTCAGTAAAGCTTTTGATATGCTGAAATACGAAACGCTATTCAGCAAACTAGAGCAGAACGGTATACAGGGCCCCCTAGTTAATTTGCTAAAAAACTATCACGTCAACAGATATACTCGAGTTAAGGTTAATAACACATACAGTGAAGCTGTAAAAACGGATAAAGGGACGGCCCAGGGATCTATTATTGGCCCAACCGAATACTTGTTGTATGTAAATGAAATGTGCAACATTATAACTGAGGGCTCTGTCTACCAGTTCGCGGACGACACATGCATTATCACAGCCGACCGAGATATAGCTAAGGCCGAGAGCGTAATGCAAACTAACTTTAACACTCTCTGTAAATGGGCGCATGACGTCGGGCTTGTTATTAACGCACAAAAAACAAAAATAATGCATGTTCGTTCGGCTCATAACAAAATTGCACACGAGGTCTCTGTAGTTGCCCATCAGCACAAGTGCCTACACCAACACAGCTGCACAGTTACGTGTAACTGTGAAAATATACAAGTGGTAAAGGAACACATGTACCTTGGACTTATAATAGATCACAGGCTCAACTGGGGACCTCATGTTAATTACGTATGCGATAAGCTGAGAGCTATCTTGAGTAGATTATACATTTTAAAGCATAAAGTACCGTACAGAACCCTACGTCTGCTATACCTAGCCCTCGCTGACTCTGTGATCGGATACGCCCTGGGTACCTATGGTAGGACCTTTAAGACCTATATGGAAAAAATATACAACCTACAAATTCGAATACTCAAAACTATTGTACCAAAAAATATTAAAGAGCATTATGTAACCGACTATTCACAACTATTTAAATACTGTAATCTACTTCCTGTACAAAAAAAAATTAAACTAGCTGTCTTAATTGAAGAATATCACAATGTTACAAAACTCAAAGCTAAGAAAAGATGTATTAGATTAAGAAAGTTATCATCCCAAAGCCAATTTTGTTTATCTAAATATAATAATATATATGGTGCTCGAAAATACTCATACTTACTGCCTAAAATAATAAATGAATTACCTGAACATGTACAAAACTTATATGTGAAAGGCTGTAAATTAAGAAAAATATTAAAGATGCACTTTTTAAAATGCAATAATGTAACCTATATTCTGTAAACTAAGTTGTACTAACTAACCTACTTAAAATACTTAGTTTTTAATTTAGCTATAAATTAGATCAAAAGAATAATAAGAACTCCCCATCGGCACACAAACCTCTCCAAGGTTTTGCCTAGATGGGCTTTGTAATGATATTCATTGTTTTTGTCTTAATCAATAAATTAAATTAAAAAAAAAAAAAAAAGGTATACATAAGTATACGAAAATGTCTATTGACGCATTGGGATTTAGACTATGCAAGGGTTTAATACTATCAAAAGTGGGTATTGTCAACTAAAGCATGAAACAAAAACTGATAAACATGTAATTTTTTGCACAAGCTGTTATTGTCGACTATTCTTTTTTCGTACAGTCATCATGGAGGGAATTCTAATAAACCAAGACATGAGTGACACGCCGTGTTTCGTCATCGACGGGTTGTAGTTTAGGAGTTCCTAATGCCACCTTCATTGTGGCACTCTTTGTGGGAGGCCTATGTTTAGCAGTGGACGTACTTCGGCTGACATGATGATGATGATGCTGAATGCCTTCCCTCGGTCTCCATCATCAGACCAGCGTGTAGTGGATCATCCTCCGATGACTGGGTACCTCCCTGGCTTGCAAAGTTGTCTTCACAATAAAAGGTACTGCTAGGTACAGTCCGCAAAGAGCAGTGTAGGTATAGCATGCCCTACACGTTCTATGCAGAGGTGCGACCTACTATGATGACATTTAATAAAAAATGCGCGGTTTCTGTATTTTATTAATGAAATGGATAGTGTTATAATATTACGAAGGTCATCCAAGGTCAAGTATTTTTTATTTGGAATAAAATAGAAAACAATATATGATTGGGAACAGCTCTTAATAGCCCACCTTGTAATTTTTGTTTGCCTAAAGGTATACCCAAAGAGAATATAACCACTGGGTATACCTATTAGTATAATAAGTAGTCTACTACGAGAGAGATATCTACTCATGCTATCTCTTGCTAAACGCTAACACTGTTATCCTAAAAAAGGTAGAAAGACAATAAATGAACTAGGACAAACATACAATATTTTTTTCCCCTCACTGCCTCGGAAAGCTGTCTTTTATCCTTCACAACCAGTGGGCAAGAACGCATTTTATCCACTATTGGGGAAAGTAATTTGCCCTTGGAGCGTGTTTAAGTAGCTTTTGACAGATAGTAAAACGCTTATAATACAAAAAAAACACAGTGATGTATTTCTGTTGCCTCTGTTGCCGCTATAACAACATATACTAAAAACAGAATAAAATAAATATTTAAGAACTTTTAACAAATTGCTTGTTGCCTTCATCAGAGAAAACTAAAATCCGACTCGCACTTGACTAAAATTCTACATGATACTTATAAAATTATTATTACTGTTAAAAAAATAAAAAAATATATATTATTAAAATTAAAATTAATTAAATAAAGTTGTTTTGCATGTTGCACTTTCTTCGCTACAGTGAGGTGAAAAGTTTTGTGTTACACACGGGTGCAAACGTATTTTACTTCTCGTGTGTTGAAACACTCGCTACGCTAAGGGATTCTATTTTAGAACCACTCGCTTCGCTCGTGGTTCAACTATAGAATCCTTTGGCTTGCTCGTGTTTCAATTCCACACTCGCGGGTAAAATACAACTTTGCACCCTTGTATAACAAATATTTAACTATTTCAATGCATGTACTCGAAAATACCGTTTTCTAAGCTACCAAATCGTGCAGAAAGTGCCACTTTTTCGCACTAGTGCTTTTTCTTTTACTTATTTTTGAAGTAAAAACTTCTTTAGCGGCGATTTATTTTTTAATTTTGTAAGTCCGTCGTCAGCCCGACGTAAAGAATTTATATTACTTGAGATTTTTTTTACAAATATTTCAATTAGACCTTTTCTTTCATATAAAAGGTACATAAATACTAATAATGTATAAAATTATTTATTAATATTTTTGAATTTGGACAATAAATTAACTTATTTTGAATATTCACATAATGTATTTTGCTGAACGCATACCTTTCTTATGCCTTTTGCGATACGACAGTATGGCGGCTTGCACATGTGCATATGATGACCGCGCATGTATTTAAAACTAAAAAGCCCGCCATTGTTGTGATTGTTGTTTACTTTGGAGTTATTTTATGTAAATATGTTAAAAATGTCGAGTGAAAGTGACTAATGAATAATAATAATAATTTATTGCGTTTCAATAGTGTCAGTATGTTTCTTAGAACTACGACGGTACAGCGTCTTTTTGTTGTGGAATATATTGACTCACTCAAAATTAATTGTGTTCCAGAACCACAATACAATGGTTTTAACTTTTAAGTGAATAAGCTTGACAGCAAAAGATGTGGAGAAGTTGTTAAATGCAGTTCCAGATAATAAGTAGGTCTACCTAGGTTCTTCAATTTTAACCTATCTATTTTAAACTGACATTCAACATTTAATCTATTTCCTCACACAAGGCATAGTAAAACGTTGTATGATACACGCGCGTGAAGACGATTTCCGACTCGTGTCGAATTATAAGGTACATTCGCTCGCTTCACTTGCTCATGTATAAAAATGACACTCGTCGGAAATCACCTACTTTCCACACTTGTAGCATAAATAACTATTGTAATGATCGGCGCCAGATTTTTTAAAAAAAAAGCCGTCACGCTCCATAAACATCTTCAATCAACCCTCCGTATCTATTAAACAATAGGATGGAAACACGTGCGTCAATTAGCCACTCGTGTACCGTTTAGAGCGATTCAGCACGCGTTGGAACTCTCAAGTGACAGCTCGCGAGGGCGCGAAGTCCGAAACGTGCGATCAGCGCAATCTATTGTTACCAGGCTGCCAGCACGTGCTTTAAATTATAAAAAAAGGTGCCCGTTGTCTATGGTACACGTGGTTCTTCGAGTGACATTATTGACATGTAGCTTTCTGAAACAAGTCGCGCAAGTGCGCGAGGCAGCTAGAGTCTGGCCAACGAAACATAACAGCGCAACAGTAATCATTGTCAAATGTCTTATGGGGTCTATACATGTCATGATTTGTCAGCCTCAATTTATCAGAAGCTGACTAATTGCTATTGCGCTGCTGATCCAACTGTCAAACTAGTTGTACTGAGAAATTGCATGCACATGTTGTCGGATTGTTACATCTGTACGCCACACCCAATTATGACTTCGACATGTTGTACTGACAAATTGGGGTAAAATCACATAATCTGTATATCCCATCAAACAAACGTCTTAAATTAGTATGATGTTGCTGGCATTGTGGCGTACCGACGCATTTGGTGCATGTTGAATCGGATGGACGGGAGTTGGGAACTGTGCTTACTTATGGCACAAATAGAACTGGTGCGACTCACCAGTAAGCCGCCAGTGTGGAGCTCCCGAGCAGACTGTACACCGCACGGTATTTGACTGCCCTCTAACCAAATACCACGGGCAAGTGGAGGATTATAAAACTTTAACCAAAGTGAGAACTGTAAATCTTTGAAGTAGAGAAATATAACCAGCCATACGATAAATAAATAAGTATGATGTGCTAATGTTGATACTTGATATGTTAACATGAAAGTAACTGTTCCATCATAAATTGGGATGTTTTTGCTTTTTAAGAGAACACTTTATAGGGTTGCTTACTGCTAATACTATTCACATATTAAAGAATATGATGCAAAGTTCAATAATTATGTCTCGTTAATTTCAATTTTGCATAAGTATTGATTATTCTTCTTAAATATAAAGTAGAATTAAGGTAAAGAGTTTTATTTCATATAACTTTACTTGTATCCTTATTATTTAATTAATTACAAACGCGTTATACAGTTGTAACACACTGTATGTTTAAAATTAGCCGCTCTTTCCTTGGCCCATCTTTCCTGGCCAGACTCTATTCGAAAAAACCAAGCAACGCGTTCTCAACTTCTTACAATGCGAAGTCTTCAATCTGCATGGATCAGGGTCTCGACCATATCCCTATATACGAGTATAGGTAGACCCCCTTCACCCCGGTAAAATCATAGAAGCTAGTCCGATTTGCAAAAATGGCCAGAGAACTGCCGTGTTGAGAATGAGGGACCTGCATTTGCATCCAGCTGTCAACAAAACAAATATTCAAATCAATAAATTGTCGACAACGCGCTTGTGATTCCACTGCAGTCGCAAGCCTCCTGTTACTTGAGAGTGCAGCAGTGCTACGCCGTAGCGCGTAGTATGCTTAGGCCGTAGCGGAAAATCTGGCTTAGTACAGATAATATACAATATATCGCGCTAATCGCAGCTAATCGCGCGTAAGCCATATCATGGGTCCCCTTCCCCCCCAACACACGTACCTAAACTTGTCTCTGTGTGTTATGATGAACGTACTGTCACATAGAGATAAGACAATCATGTTCATGGGTCACCCCGTCGGTAAGATGAAAATAATGCTACCTTGCCGCGCATGCGAACCATAAACGTTGAAAGGATTAGGTAGGAAAGAATTTTCTTGTACGTTATCCTCCACCACTTTTATATTTTCCCCCATACATTTTAACTATGGAGTAACTGAGTTCTCGATAAATTTTCACATATTTTTTTTTTCAAAAACTATACATACGAAGTTTTACCCCTTCACTATTTTAGAATATACACTTTAATACGCAATTTTTTTTTTCAGGAAAATTCACCGGTCTTTTTTCCCGTTCTAGGTGTGCGGTGTCCTATGGACCAACGTAGTACTTAGTTTATCAAGTCTTTGTTAACTGATAATAGGGAATATGCATGTGATTTAGAAATGGACAAAAAAAATCACGTGTAATCTATATTGCTTAATAAATATACACACATGATTATTTTTGCAAATTATCATGTTTCTATTGATAAATTTAATTGTTTAAAAGTACCATTTTTCAAATTCTCTCACAAATTTCCAAAACGCAACGCTATTGGCGGAGCGAAACGTGACGTGACGTCACCGTGCACCGTGCGTCGTTAGTATGATTATTGAAAGTTATTCGCATTGTTTTGCCGCTGTTTATGATAAATAATCAGTGATTTTTGGTAATTATTAACTGAAAGCTGTGACTCCTTGTGAAAAAAGACTCGCCACAATGACTGAAGGCGGTTTTGTCAAGGCACAGTCGGATAATCTGCCTAAAATTGATGTGTTCATGATGACTAAATTTAATACGTACTTCGCAAATATTTGTGACTTTACGTCCGCTGAACTAAGAGGAGTAAAAGCTGCAAGGTAAATAAGTTACAGATATTCAATAAATTTTCATAATCCTTGTTTTTATACTCGTGAGATTGGTCAATTAAATAATTATAACCTATTTTGGCGATTCAAATAGCTAGACTTTTAAACTACTTCAAATAGGTGTCTTTGTTAAATAAGTGGAATAAAAAACTAGTAGATATTTATCCATACTATATACTATTTTACTATACTATAACTTTATATATTATATATACTAACTTCTGCCCGCGACTCCGTCCGCGTGGAACTCATTTATATCGTAGCTCCATACAAACTTTCACCCCCACTTCCTCCCTTTGGGGGATGATTTCCGGGATAAAAACTATCCTATGTCCTTCCCCAGGGCTCAAACTATCCCTATACCAAATTTCATCTAAATCGGTTCAGCGGTTTAAGCGTGAAGAGGTAACAGACAGACACACAGACAGACAGACACACTTTCGCATTTATAATATTAGTATGGATATATTCATATATAATATATATTATCCATACTATCCATACCCATCCGTACTATCCATACTATCCATACTAATATTATAAATGCGAAAGTGTGTCTGTCTGTCTGTCTGTCTGTCTGTCTGTCTGTCTGTCTGTCTGTCTGTCTGTTTGTTACCTCTTCACGCTTAAACCGCTGAACCGATTTGGATGAAATTTGGTATAGAGATAGTTTGAGTCCTGGGGAAGGATATAGGATAGTTTTTATCCCGGAAATTATCCCCCAAGGAGATGAAGTGGGGGTGAAAGTTTGTATGGAGCTACGATATAAACGAGTTCCACGCGGACGGAGTCGCGGGCAGAAGCTAGTTATATTATATATTTTATATATACTTACTTAATAATCCATCCATACTAATATTATAAATGCGAAAGTGTGTCTGTCTGTCTGTCTGTCTGTCTGTTACCTCTTCACGCTTAAACCGCTGAACCGATTGCGATGAAATTTGGTATGGAGATAGTTTGAATCCCGGGGAAGGACATAGGATAGTTTTCATCCTGGAAATCACCCCCTAAGGGGATGAAATGGGGGGTTGAAGTTTGTATGGAGCTGCGATATAAACGATTTCCACGCGGACGGAGTCGCGGGCAGAAGCTAGTAAATTATAAATGCGAAAGTGTGTCTGTCTGTCTGTCTGTTACCTCTTCACGCTTAAACTGCTGAACCGATTTGGATGAAATTTGGTATAGAGATAGTATAAACGAGTTCCACGCGGACGGAGTCGCGGGCAGAAGCTAGTATTATATAATCAAAGATATGTAGGTACCTATTAGGAATGTTAAATGTTGAGAACATCTTTATGAACTTTAACAAACTAGGTTGTTTCCGTCAAGGCTTATAAATAAAACAAATTTGTGTAGGTCACTCAGTAAAAAGGATTAAATTCTTTTAACTTTCTTCGATCAACAGTGCAAAAAAAGAAACTTAGCTAAAACGTTTCTTGATCAAAATCAATACTCGTAGTCAGGCTGTTGATCAACAAAAATCATAATACATATTTGTAACATTAATAACTAAAAAAATTGGGAATCAGAATAGTTTTATGAATAAGTATATAATACAATTTTGAGGTTAGGTTATTGTTTACCTATATTGTTCGCGAGTCGTAATAAAAAATATTTTAGGTACATACATATTTAATACTCACGTCGAAATGATCTTCACAACAATATAAACTACTCAAGCACGATACATTATCTCTCCTCATCGCCTTACACCACTTTATCCTTATATTTGCACCTTTGGGCATATGAAAATATTTGCAGTTTTAATGTGATTTTCACACATAGGGACAATACAATATTTATAATAAGCTTTTAAGTGCTCTTCCATTACAATAAGTTGATCTTATAAGCTTTAATCACTCACATTTATTAAAAGTGTGAATCAAACACTTTGTTGTTAATTTGTTTAAGAACCGCCGTGCACTAAGCTGCACGGTGACGTCATAAATGAGCGCGCCAAAATGGTGGCGTTTTGATCGTCCGAAAATGATAGTAGTTTTAATTATTTTTTTTAGCTTATTTAATGATATTGTGAAAGTGTTATATTTTTTTCCGGTTATATAATTACTTATAGAATAGATAAAAAAAAAAAAAAAAAATATCATGAATATTCCCTATTGTATATCATATCATACGTAAACGCAGTACGAGTACGTAGCATACTGAATCGCTCTAAACGGTACACATCTAACAATAAAAACGGTCACGTGCGAGTCGAACTCGAGCACCAAGGGTTCCATACTAGGTATATAAACAGCTTGTCTATCATAGGAATCTCGCACATTTGCCCCCATTTAATTGAGGGACAAACATAACTTTAGCGTTAGAGAATTTTGTCCCCATAATTTTTTGTGATGTTGGTAATTACAACAACAAATAAAGTATATGGTTTACGGACTTAAATTTCATTGCAATATTTCTTAATTCTGGGTCAACGGCAACTACCGGGTTTTTCTCAGCTTTAAGGGGCTGCATATTTTAGGATTTTAATATTAATTTCAACTTGGGTCTTGACGGAGAGACGGACAACGAAGTGATCCTATGGGTTTTTATTTTCCTTTTGAGGTACGGAACCCTAAAAACAGGAAAACAAAAGATTTTATTCAAAACAAGGACAGTAAGTTAACGAAGACTAATTCAATTCAATTATTTTATTGCTTTTATGTTGTAGTACACAGATAAGTAACAATAGTGACATAAGGTTTCAAACATGAACCCTGTAAGGGTATTACAATAGCTATATTTTTTTAATAAATTATCTTGTAGCTAATATTATATATATATAGAATCATCATATCATATCATATAGAAGGCTGACATTTTCATTTTGTGTTTATTTTGTTTTATATTCTTTATTATTATTATACAGCGTGTCTCTGACTTAGGGGCTTTAAATGCAAATGTCCATTACGGTCCTGAAACTGAACCACTTTTGTTCCGCAACTTTGTAAAATAACTATTATTTCTATAATTTATTCGCGTTTGAACTTTAACTGTACCATCAATGTATTGCAAACACGGCCTCATTATTTGACATCCATGACACTGACAAGTATGAAAACTAACTAATGGATGATGTACATTGAACATTTTATTTTATTTGTATGGAATAATGAAAATATAAAAAGAACGTATTTTTGAAAAGTTGTAGAGCAAAAGTAGTTCCGTTTAAGGAGCATAATTGACATTTGCATTTATAGCCCCAAAGTCAGAGACACGCTGTAGATATGTATATAAAAGAAAGAGAGAATAGTTATTTGTTATGCAAGGCTGCAAAGTTGTTGTTTGGCGCGAGTGCTCGTATTGAAAGCCGAGCTAGCGAAGGATTCTAGAATTGAACCACGAGCGAAGCGAGTGGTTTAAAAATAGAATCCTGAGCGTAGCGAGGGTTTCAAGGCACGAGATGCAAAACAACTTTGCCGCCGAGCGAAACACACTACTTTTCACCACACCACAGAGGGAGGAAAAAGTTAGATTTAAGAAAAACTATTTAAGTATAATAAGCATTTTATTAATTAAATGTCTATTATATGGTACATCAAAAATTACAAAAAAATCTAAGTAGGTATCTACTTATTTCATTATACCTACTCATACATTGTATCCATGATACATCACATTTATTTTAAAAATTAAAAGTTAAATTACTGCAGTTGGTAATATGAATAGTTAATTTTTTTTGGGCACTGTTATGCTAGTGTTTGTTACTTGAGTACTATTGCTTTGTAAATGATGAGGAGATTGTTCATTTTATTCTAATACAGTGGTGAATGTTGGAGACTGCGAAGGACCGGCGGGCGTATCCGAATGACTTTCTGATATGTTTACTTTAGATGTTGATGGACATGTCCAGGGATCTGAGCAAGACTGGTTTAAGGTTATTCCTCCAACTATTCCCTGACAAATTTTAGACTTATTTTCTATCGAGTCTTCTATATACCCTTCCGCCACGGTACTAGACTTCCAGCCTCCGTGACGCTTCAGCGTGCTTAAATCTGCACCCGAGTCGGCTAAAAGTGTGGCTGACGTCCTCCTAAAACAGTGTGTATTGTTCTGGTTCTTTCAGGCCTAGGAATGCCGCAATTTGTCGTGGTAAACCACCAATTTTAGTGCTGCCCATAGGTTGCCTAACACACTTTCCTTTGCGATATTGTAGAAAAAAACGATCAATTGGTGTATTATCTGGGCGCAAAGCTCCATATTTTTCGACGATTTTCACATATTCGTCACGAATAACAAAGTTTCTGTCCATATTTATTTTCGTGTTTGGTAGGTTAACCAGCAGTAATTTATCTGAATGGTGCTCAATGTTCTGATTTGAAAGGTATGTTAGTTCATTAGTCCGGCAAGCCCCACTAATGCCTATAATAAGGACAACCTGGAAGATAAAAGAAGAAGATTAGTTTTACAGAAGACACTAAATCCGTAAGCAAGTAACATTACTTACTAGCATACTAAATACTCTAAACAAACCTATTACTTGAAAAAACTTACCTTGGTGGCAAGGTATTCGGAGTCAGGTGCTTCATTTAGGAACTTTTCAGTGTTAGATGCAGTGAAAATCTTGGATTTTTTGGGTTTGTGGCCAGTAGACTTGTTTTTCATATTTCTCAATGTGTATATCCTTTTTTGTTTTTAAGGTAGTTTTCAACATCGAGTATACTCCAAAGTGTGCTTGATTTTCTAGTTTTTGAAAACGTTTTGGCGCCTTTGGAATGTCTCCACACATTTAATAAATCGAACGCTTTTAAATACTTCTCGCGTGATTTTTCTGGCAGAAAACTCAATTCGGCATTATTTACAGCTTCTGCCAACTCTGCAGGTGTTAAATTCATATCTTCACTGCTACTGGAGTCACTCATTTTTTATAATTTCCGTAAGAAACCAAAACAAATCTAATGTTGCAATTGAATTTAACTTTTTAAAACTTTTCTAAAACGTTTTATTTCGGTTGCGTTCTGAATTTGCACTATTAAAATAAAATACAACTAAAATTTTAATTTGAATATATTTGTTCTTTTAGTGTTTTCATAATTTAAAACACTAGAATAATATTATTAACTCTATTTAATACTCAAATAAAATAAAATAAAATCAAATAACGGATCTGCTTGCTTAAAAAAAATCATGACCGACCCATGATTCTGAACGCATCCATAGAAAAAGTGGGGTGACGTGACACTACGTCACGTTCCAATTTTAAAATCTCTTTCCACGCTAGCGGATATAATGGACTTTTGAACGCAGATTTTGAGCGACAAAGCAAGCCTTTTCGAGCCGGTGAGGTGAAAAGAAAATAAAATAAACACTTTCTACTGATTAATAACTATCGCCTAGAAAATCTTTTGCTGCGTAGTAGGCTTTTTTTGCAAGGAATGATTTTAGCTTTATCGTGTATGTTGAGTCTTTTTCCTCCGCTTTGTTATAGTACGGGAAGTCCTTGTAATATTTTACTGCTGCATAATGAGGGCTTTTATGAAACATTTTAGTTTTGGTGCGGGTAGTTTAAGTTTATATTTCAGCCTCTTATTTTGTAGACGGTTATAGAACAGGTGCATGTTTTTCCGCACATACAGTATACCTAGTTCTAATACGAGTATGTATAGACAAGGTAGAGTTAGTTTAGTATAACGTGCTTAACGAAATGTGGCTTGGAAGTTTCCCAGTTTCTGATACCCACCAGTAAACGTACGCATTTTTTCTGCATTATAAATAATTCATGTGCGTCTGTGCTGTTGCCCCATATTATAATCCCATATATAACCAGGAATATGTAAAAGCGTAATATGCAGATAAAGCAGTTTAAAAAGTTAGTGGTTTTACTAAGCGTAAAAAGTCCATAAAGAAACTGGGATATCTTAGTTTTAGTGAGTGCGACATGATCTTTCCAATTTATATGCTTATCTAGAGTTATACCTAAAAGTTCAAAGGTACCTACCTCTTCAATTTCTGTGTCATTTAGGGTTAATTTTAATTGTAATGGCGTTCCTTGATGAGAATAGAATTGCAATACTTATGTTAGTTTTTTCTGAGGTTATTGTTAGGTTATGGTCACGCATCCAAAGAGTAATATGGTTTAGTGTTTGCGATAGCTTCATATTAAAATTATCGTTATTTTTAAAATCAAAAAGGATAGAAACGTCGTCGACAAATAAGGTACACTTGGCGTCTATTTGTTTTGGATGGTCATTTATGTATAATAGAAAAAGTAAGTAGGTACTTTTGAGCTTTTGACGTTGGTTCTAGTGAACCTAGGAATTAAATAATATTTGACCTTACCAGTTGCCTACTTACTACAAGCAATTTAAACTCTAATTTGGGACAACAAAAGCAAAACCAATTCGCCATATGCGTTCTTTTCACAGCAAATCAACGTTGTTTGAATCTACGACACCGGCTGTCCGATCAGTCGACTGAGCTCCGTACTCCTGTGGCTTCGGCAATCAGGCGAGCGAGCAAGATCAATGAGTGCGTTCAGAAACCGTGCAGAAACAATAACAGCGTTCCCACAGGCGCGCCCCGGCCGACCCGCGTAATCGCCCCTTTATTCCTTTTTACTTTTAATTGTTTTTGAACGAGAGGTTGGCAGTTATGCCCCCGGGCTTCGCCTCGTTTGTAAACGATACGTTGTTAAAAAAACATCGAGCTTTAGTTTATCCACGGCTTTATTTTTAAAGCTGTTTTGTGTTCATATTGAAGTTGGAATTACTTGAGATAACAACCAATACGTTATACTTTACTGTTTTAATAAAGCAACCTGGCCCAGTTAGTCTCTGTTACGTGTAACGTTTCAATGGGATGTTTAAATAGCATATTGTATAGCAAATGATAGGCATCGGCAGTAGTATAGAAGCTTCATCATTATTGTATTGATTACTGATATAATAATGATATGAATTGCAGAAACGAACAATACCTTTTGCATAGGTTGCGGCATTGGAGCCAATTAGAACATTTAATAGCGCTCGAAATTCGAAATCTCACAGCCAATTGTAAGAATGCCCTTTTCCCACAATCTACAAGAAAGCAGGAAACGAATGAATCACAAAGACTAAACGAATCATTGGGTACGTAATCGCGAATGAACGACAAACAGGGTGCGAATCGCAGATTAAGAATATTTATACCATCGCCTTTGTGAATGTGCGTGCGATTTGTTAATTGCTTGCTTGTACATTATTGTACAATGTGTGCACTGATTTTACAAGTACATATATCGAAGGTATGGTTCTGAGCCGGTATAATAGGCCTGAGAAGAAATTTCTGGGTTTAACTAAAATTTGCAGCACTGGCATTTCCAAGTGTTCTATTGTGAGTCATATGAAATATCGCAGGCCTGTCAGATTCATATTTTATTGGTAAAGTTACTTTTCGTAGCTATTCTTAAATATGCTAGGTCCTATACTGTTCACCTGAACATCAAGCTTTGGGTACCTTCAGATATCTACGAAATATTGTTTAATTTCTCACGGGTGCTGCATGGGACTCGAGATTCACAAGGTAGGTATAACTTTGGCTTGACGCTGTGTTGACTGGACACAATAAGAGGTTAATCATTAAAAATATACCAAGGAATGGGACCCGTATTAGTGATACAAAATCCATCTGTATGTGATAATATTTAGTAGGTACCAAACTAGGCATCATTTCAAATTGGTACCGCAAAATTGGTCGGCAATCCCAGTAAGCGGCAACTGTTTAGATCATATACCGAGCGATGAGCACATTGGATATATAGTCTATGGTGTCAATGTTTATTTATCTATTTAATTATACATATCGTCATTTAGTACCCAACATACTTATAAAATAATAACTGGTACCTACTACTTACCTATAAGTATCTCAAAAACCGTAAAACCCATGGCACGTACACTGGACCCAACATCATTGTATGCACAGAGAAAAAACAAAGCCCACTTTACATTACAGGCTTATCTCATCGAAAGCTCTCGTTAGAATAATTACGGGAATAATAATCAGCGTCCATCCCAAAGGAAACGCGTGTCCCACACGCGACTTGAGAACATGTCACAAATAACGAAATATCTACGTACGCAAGCAACTGGCTCAAGCAACTTAATATAGTAGCGTATACGGTGCAAATTCAACCAAATCGCTTTCCAAACTAAGCCCCCTTTAATTTTGAAAAACGAATCGGTGACAGCAGTGTCCCAGTGTTGCTAGTGTAATAATCGCCACGTGAAGGGTTGCCAGAGAAAATAATTGGCACCCCGCGGACAGTTAATGTTTTGATAATGACGAGTGCGCGTGCGTGGATTTTTGATAGATTTCGGGGGCGAGCGCTGTTGTATAAATAGTTGTTAAACAAATAAATACAGTGCTTGCTGATGTACAGAGATACAACACCGCGAAAGTGAACTCGTGTAAGATATTCAAAGGGCTTATGGTCTGGTTTTTGTATCACTAAGCTGGTCCAGTTTTGTGCACTAGGAGGCTAGTGCACAAAACTAACACGGAAATATGGATGGACGGTGAAATATGACAAACTACGAGTTAAAATACCTAGTCAAATATGATTTGGGGTTCACCCGTAGACGTATGTACGCTGTGGGACGTATGTATAGGCTGATTTGTTATATACAACTCTCCAAAATTAAATTTATATCTTCCCTTAAAATAGAGCTTTTTAATTGGAATATCCTTAACACTAAAAAGTAAGTAAGTTTTCGTTAAGACTTACATCAGATCCTTCGGGTTTACGCCAAGATATTGTTAGAAAGGTTAAGAAACGAAGAAATAGGCAAAGTAAGCAAAATCGTGAGTAGCCCCGTCTCGTCTTGAGTAGCGCTCGGTTAATGTTGTTGAAATATTGATTAATATTGTCGCCATGCTGGATTGGCACTCACGTCACTCGAGCACTTCCCCCCACCGGATCTTCCGGTTCGAAACTCCTTTCATGCCCCCATTGTTCCCGACAAGTGTCTCGAGGGCGCTTCCGAAAAATTTAAAAAAAGATTTTCTAAACAATGAAAAATATTTTCAGCCATAGACAATAGGAAACTTGTGAACGCTCAATTGAGCAACTGTGTTAATGTTAGTTATTTTATTGTAAAAGAACGTGGGGTTAATAAAATTCCATTGGGTAACTCCATTGTTGTCGAAGCCGTACATTGTGTAATCAACAAATTAATTCAACCGATCACTCAGCCGATAGAAGTGCCATATTAACTAAAAAGTGCTTTTGTTTTGCAAGGTCCAGGTGTCCATTTTCCTATTTTCAATTTCCACACTTTAGGTATATTTCGAAACAGTAGGTATATTGGTCGGTTTTTTTTGTCGATTTCGTTAGCACATACTGAAGTTATGTCAAAGTTTTGTGTCGAACGGCGTCATTTGAAAGCTATTTAGCATAGTATTGTTAATTTTAAATTCATTTCTTTGTGGGCAGCAGCTGAGGCTCAAGCATGCTCTCGATTTCTTTCATTTGTTGTAACAGGCAAAAGCAAACTTACAAATAATGCTACAAAGTATTAACAATGACATTACAATTCACAATAACGTGACGTGTTTAAGGATTTAGGGGAATCACGCCATATTTGAAAGAAGTTTAAATGTAGAAGATAGATATTTTTTTGTTTCCAGTTTCTGACTAACCTATCTAAAAATATGACATAAAGTGTTATGATACTTAATCTACCTAGAAGGTAACGATAACGACTCATGTGTAGGTACTTTTGGCATGATCACAGTATGATGGTTGCCATTTTATAATTTATCGCTGCGAATAAGAAATCCGTCACGTTCTGTCGGGTACGAGTGACGGATGTCTTGTCCAAAGCGATAAGTGATGAAATGGCCACCATCAAAGGTACGCCTGCTGAATATTGTCACCCATTCAAATAAATGAGTTTTTCCAAATGCTATTGCAAATTACGTTTACAAAATTTAGTTAATTACGATTTAATTACTTATAGGTATATTTAATTTAATATTTGCACACCTACTCACGAACCGATTCGTTTATGGGATTGGAAATAGGTAGTTTAGTTTGATTTGTTATATTTTACTTCACCACTAATAAATATTTTATCATAACAGGCAATACAATATGTATAAGTAAACCTTTTGATCATTGACGGCTTTTTTTTCAGGGCCATCTGTCGTTGCCTCGTGTCCTGGCTGTTTTTATACGGTGTTTCTTTCCCGCCAACTCGATCGGCTTTGCCGGCGGGGGGTCCGAATTGTATTCCAAGTAGGTACACTAACGATTGCTCGGTTTTGTTAGTTTCGCCCTTTGATTGTCCGATTGTGACGGATTTGCGAAAAGGCCATTTGAGAAAGAGGATTAGAGAAAGCGTGCGGAATGTAGGCAGAATGTAACTTAAAAAAAGTAACGACAGACGTGACGTTATTTGGGAGTCATTTGGTCAGCTTTGTGAGATCAAATGCTATAATCTATTCAGGCGAGTGTATTTTCTGAATGACTGTAAAATACGTACCTACTCTTACAGTTTCATCGCCTTTTCAAGCTATAGTCCAAACGCGAAATGCATGGCTGATAAATTGACAGAAATAAATACTATCTTTGATAACGAATTGATTATGCAGAGTTAGTCGTATTACTTTGCTACCTACCTTATTGTCTATACGGCTATAACATCGGTATGACTAAGACGTGATTGGTCAATTAGAATCGTACGAGTATATGGTGAAAAGTACTGTCACATGAATAAGATTGTTTAAATTACCCTTTTTTAAGCCCTCAGACAGGCAAATAATTGACAAGTGGTGTCGGGTGCTGAGGATAACATGGATTACATTCATACTTTATTAATATTATAAATGCGAATGTCACTCTGTCTGTCTGTTACCGTTTCACGCCTAAACTACTGTGCTAACTATTACGAAACTTGGCGTAAGGAAAGCTTAACGCCTTAGGGATGAGTCGAACCTACAAAACTTAAAATATTTGTTTTGTACATTGTGATTGATTTCCAAGGAGATTATATTAATGATTGTGACTTTCTACTCTCAGGTGAGAAGAATAGACCTCTTCATTCCCAGGGTATACATATATGTTACCAAACAAGTCCCCTGAGGTATACAATGACGAATCATCTGCCTACATCTCCGTAGATTTAATTAAGTCGTTCGTGACACGTGATGTTGAATGGGCCGCTCGTTTTGTGACGCATTGTTGGTAAGCAGTGGGAGGCTGGTTTCCGAACGCACCTGTCAACGGTGTTGCTAGAGAAAAAAATGGACTGTACATTTCGAACGTAAAGTCCATAATGGCGCGTAGGGGTTTTATAGTGTGCGTGGGTATTTTATACAGTAACGAATGTCTCAATATGGTGCGACGACACGGTTAAGAATTGTCGGTTTGTGACAATGGTGATAATTGATCGCTGCAGTCCTCCAGATGTCGGCATACCCTTTACGGGTTGCATGGATACAATATTTCACTTGCATCCTCGTAATATAACAGTAAATCTCACGGTTTATGGTTGCCATTTTATTTTCTGTGTTTGCAAGTATTTGTAGAATCTTAATTGCCCCTTTTTTCTTGAACTGCAAACTACTAAGAAGTATGGTTTTAAGCCCACTTGTCGACTACTGGGGAACTGATGATACCTATGTCCGTCCATTACAGCAATATTGATACAAAAGCTGCTAATAAATAAGTATACAAATGAGTTTTAAATGGTAACCAACAGTGAAAGTCCCTTTTTTGTATCAGAAACCATTGGCCCTCGCATCTTCATTTAAGTACCTATGTTTGGTTGTCTAATTATTCCAACAAAATGTAGCAACTGTATAACGGTGGCGGAGAACGAACAGACAGGCTTGATGGATTGTTTTGGGTCTTCACTATACTTACAATTGGACAAGTTGGTTGACGTTAGTCGGCATGTATTGTATCTTTATACAGAGGAACGATACATTTTATTGTTATTTCCACCAGAAATTGTGTTTGAAGTTCGTTGTACTAATTCTGACATTCATTGAATGAGAGGCTTGTACCTACTTACAGTGAGTCGTCAGTAGGGAATATTAAATACGTTGTTCAGTTCTATTTCCCAATGAAACAAATACAAAATTCCTTAAAATTGGTAAAGACTAAACGTAGTCGTAATAAGCAGTGGACAGTGCGGTGGCTAAAATCAAGTTCAGAATTAAAGCCATTTTGTATTCAATATGAATGCATGTAATTTTTACCCTTTTAATTCGGTTGAGGCTTTATTTTAATGTAGGTACTTATTTATGTTGTTAGGTACCTATACAATGCAATAAAAAAAAATTTTGATGGTGAAACGTTTGTCGAGTGATACAAATAAGATAAATTCGTCGTTTTCGCGTGAGCGTGAAGTGGTAAACGCGACCATAGATATCAAACCCATTTTTCACGGAGTTACAAGTTATAATTTTACTGCTTTAGACAGGCATCACAGAGGCACTTGACCAATAACGATTGGCCATTAGTCCTATGTTGCCTATTTAGACTTGTATTATTGTGACTTGTAGCTGAAATAGGCTGCACTGTAACTCCTGGCTTTTGGCATTTTCACAGCGCAGTTGGTGTTACCAGCAAAATGATTTCCAAACCGATTGCATATCGTATTGAAGTTTTCGACGCGTGAAGCTCACTCCCATGCCAACCCTCCATTAACCTGCAATCAGCACGAATGGGTTCAGGCAAATATTTAGTTCATTATAGATGTGCAACGTGTCGAGAGCCCCCGTGGCGCGCGGCTTTGAGGGGTGGGTTTCGGGGCCTTAGGGCACTGTGCGTATGCGCACGGCAGGCATGGTGTGATGATTGAAGGACTGATGTCTAGTTAGCAATTATGATAACAAAGTGAACAGGCTAAATATTCAAAAATGATTGGACTGTCACTAAAGTTTTCCGCGAATTATACATTAGAAGTCATAATTACCTTAAAATAATACATACCTACATAAAGTGTTGGCGTAAGTTAATTCATACTAAGCATTTCAACAAATACTTAATCTACCTTTTCTAAAATGGCTTCAGTCTCGGCATAATTTAGCGAATGAAGATATTTAAAGATGAGTTTTTTAGCTTCTTTCATAGAACCTACAGCTGTTTAGGTTACAATGTTTTAGCATGACGTTATACACAGATGTTCTAATGTAATCCCCAAAGCATTATTTAAATAGTAGTATGCACTAAGGCTATCCTCAACAGTAAAGTATTAAAACTTGATTCAACTATGACATGCATGACTACTTTTATCGGTGACCTGTCAACTAACAGGGTACCCGCACCAAACGCCAACGAGAATGGCTTAGGATGTCCTTCGGTGTGTAAGACTAAAATGTCCCTCTAATCAAATTAGGTTACATGCTGACGTATGAATATTTATACAATAATCGCCGGTTCCAATAATCAATCCACCGATAGTTTTCCTTACCGGCAGTTACATTTTGACAGATTACCCGTAGAAAATGTGTCAAAATGTAACTGGTAAGGAAAACTATCGGTGGATTGATTATTGGAACCGGCCATTAATAAACTAACTATAGCTAACTCTAAAATTAGTCTTGTCTATGCTTGGCTGATTGCACTGGGCTTCATCTTGTTTGTCTCTTGTTGATCCACCCCGCGTCTATGGCTTCGCACATATAGGTAAACAGTGTTCGTATTGTATTACAGAAACTGTTAGTCTTAATCTAGCCGTAGAAAAGTAGTTAACAATAATATCAAATAAAATTTGTGTAAATATTCGCGTATTCTCGTCTATGTATTTTTTTTTTATTTCGGTTCTACGCTACTCATTGTACTCTATGTTTAGTAGGTATTACATATTTACCCGTGAGTCAGAAAACAATGTTCACATGTCTACTATTCATCGATGCTTACCATTGAGTTGAAAATCGCCTGCCACCATTGGAAATCGCAGGGATCAATCAAGTTGCTCTTTCAAAAGCTATGGATTATTAAAAAAAATAGCTGTATGGATATTTTTTTGAATAATTATTATGAATATCTGTAAAACTCGTTTACGAAACAATATTGAAGTGTACATTTTGACAACCCAACCAACATAGCTCGGGTAAGCGAAACGCAGATTTCAAGAGAACAAGCCACAGTGGATGAACATTCGCCATAGTAAGTTTCGTTATTATTAATTACTTTGTACTTATGTATACCGAACTAGTAAAAACCGACGTAATGGCAGCTCATAAAAATAATGCATATTTTATGTAGTTATAACGGCTATTCAGCATACCCTACTATAATGTTTTTTTTTCATCACTGCTAAAATTTTAAGAATAAAGGAGTAGGATTTTTTTTTCTTTTTATTTATCGTTTGGCAAATCAGTGTATTTAGAACCGCGAGATCTTTGAAAAGAGAGTACGGTTGCCAGGTTGTTGCACTTTTAGCACCGCCCAGGCAGGGGTCACGTGCGGGGTATAGCGGTGGGTAATTCCTACGGACGTGGTGCAACTTCGACCAGCTAGTAAGTCATGGCTCATGAGATTTTAACAACTTTTACTTGATACTTTCTACGATAGTTTTAAGATTTCACGGCTAGTCACTTTTTGTTTGAAAAATATTTGCAAACTTTGAAAAGTATTAGTGCTAAGGTAAAGCGGCATAATTTTCGGTTCGTGTGCCTTCTGTAGACGCTTTTCTCGCTATGGTAATTGCTCAAATCTGGGCAAAGCACGCGCGGCAGTCGTATTTATTTATTTACTTGGTATTTACGAAACAGTAACGAGGTCCCTCGCTTTTTAACGGTTTTCGTCGGCTCTGTTCGTTGTGTTCGCGGTGTGCGTGTGCGCGTGATTTTGGCGCCGGATTTGTTTGTAGTTCACGTTTTAGAGATCGTTAGTAACTTTGAGCTCGGGAGTTGGTGAAAAATTGAGGAAAAATGTTTTATGATCTTTTTTATAATATGTTATTTTATATAATTTGCTCACTGTTTACCATTGCATATATGTATGACTATACCTATATATATGGTTTGTACCTACTAGGCGCAAACCTCTTTAGAAGAGGAGTCATATTTCGTTTTTCTGTAGGATAAAATCATCAGTAATCAACATACTCCGTCTTTTCTGTCTTTTTTGATGTAACATTAAGCAAATTGTGCGTGGAAGACAAGACACGCGTGGTGTCTCTCATTACTAGGGTTCCCACCAGGCAGTGTCAAAGTTCTGCTGAGCGCAGCACCAGCGGTTGTCAAATATTTTCGCGCTGCGACGCAACATATCTAGACGACCCGGCGGCGGCGGCTCGACGTACGGCGAGGAGATCCACAAACTTAATACCTACCTGGGACTTAATACTGGCTATATTTGGCCGGTTGGTCTAGAGTTGTTGAGGTGATGATTATTGTATGGGGTTCTGTGTACTAGTAACAATCTTGACAGCTAATGCAGTTGCTGGTGAGCAAAAGGTTGTAGGTTTATTATTACCTATTCAGTGATACAGTTCCACATAGGTAGTTGTTTGTCAATAAAGACCGTTTTAAATTCACCGCTATATCTACAGTTTCTTATTGACTACTGGAAACAACAGTGCCTTGTCGGAATGACTCAAACACATTATCGGCCGTCGAAAATATATCCCGGAATTTTACACATTTACGTTCGTTTTTGCTGCATGCATGCATGCATAGAAACTAGCTAACGTATTTTGTACAATTACTGCATTAATAAAACTACTTAACTATATCGAGCTCTAGACAGTGGAATTCTGTTAATATTTAATCTTTTTTCTACTCCTCTACCGTTATTTGTCATTTATATAGGCTCTAGCTCAAATACAATGACACCGATAATATGTCGTCGAAAAACTCTATAAACGCACTGTTTAGTGTACTTTTATGGTTCATACATTTTTCATAAAAGCACTGTTTACCACGATGTCAAATCACTTTTTTTCAATCGGCCGCCATATTGCAGTGGTACCAACTTCTTAAGCAAATTTTTCGAAATAAAAAGTTTTGCTATCAAACATTTGTAGAACATCAATTATTTACTAAAATAAAAATAAATGATCATGAATTGTGTGTATACATATTTTCCCAATTATTGGTATTATTTATAAATATAAACCGATCCGATTCGGTTCGGATCCGGATTGCATTGGTTCGGATGGCAAGTTCAAGGAAATTAAAAACAAGACAGACCATAAACAAGAGGTGTCAATGTGTCATATTTCTAATTTCCCACCAAAGTTCCAATTCACAATTAAAAGACGAATTATGATAACTATTCGTTATTAATAACATATTAAGATTTGATTCGTGTTTGTGAATTGAAGAAAACTGTGTAGGTATACGTTCCTTTTAAAATGGACGAAGAAGAAAATAACTGCACCACTGAAGAAATTGCGTGAGTAGTAATAGAACTAACGGAAAAACTACTCCCGAAAAGTCAAATGCTATTTATTTAGAATTACGAGGGCTGCCTTTTAAGTTCTGTCGTTTGCAAACCTCCCGTGATTGCATAAAAAAGAACTAGTGTCACGTTAAAATATTTGAATTTAGAATTCGAAAACAAAAGAATGACTCGAAATCGGCCCAACCGTTTTAGTACAGCGTTCGTTCAAAGTTGACAAGTCAGTTGTGAAAATGGAAATTTTGAAGGAAAATTTACGTGCGATAATTTTTTACTACTTCAAAAGGGGCTTAACGCGACTTCAGTGCTTCGAAGAGTTGACTACGGTTTTCAATGATAAAGCACCATGCCTTCGGACTGTGGAACGCTGGTATTTAGAATTTCAACGTGGTTGCTCTAGTCTTGGTGATAGACATCGTGAAGGTCGACCAAAAACAGCCGTAACCCAAGAGAACATTGATGCTGTACGGCAACTGATCATCGAAGATCGCCATGCGACATACCGTGAGATAGAAGCTTCCTTAAGTATTTCAGGGACCAGTGTTCACAGTATTTTGCATGATCACTTAGGCGTAAAAAAGTTGATCTCACGCTGGATACCACATTTACTCAGTGAAGACCAAAAAACGGCTCGCGTTCGATGGTGTCGCAAAACTCTGCGGCAATTCAACCGAGGAAACTCGAAACATGTTTACAACATTATCAGTGGTGACGAATCTTGGATATATGCCTACGATCCCGATTCTAAACAGCAGTCGACTGTTTGGGCGTTCCAAGATGAGCCAAAACCGACCAAAGTAATACGCTCACGGAGCACTTCGAAAAAAATGGTCGCCACGTTTGTGGCGAAAAGTGGCCACGTTGCCACCATCGTGCTCGAGGATCGTAAAACGGTTAATGCTGACTGGTATACCACTGTCTGTTGACCAGAAGTCATCGGCGAGTTTCGAAAAAATAACCCAAGACGTCGTATAAGACTGCACCACGATAATGCGAGCTCGCACACCGCCCGGCAAACTATTGCGTTTTTAAAAGAGCAAAACGTCGAAATTCTGGAACACCCGCCGTACAGTCCAGACTTAAGCCCTAACGATTTTTTTACTTTTCCAAAAATCAAGCAACGACTTCGTGGTCAACGGTACCAGACGCCTGAAGAAGCGGTGGAGGCATACAAAACGGCCATTTTGGAGACCCCGACTTCGCACTGGAATAAGTGTTTCGAAAACTGGTTCGATCGAATGAAAAAGTGTTTTACATATCACGGTGATTACTTTGAAAAACAATAAATACCATTTAACACTTAAATTGTCTTTAGTTTTTCCAAACGACACAACTTAAAAGGCAGCCCTCGTAGTCGTAGAAAAAGTATTGTATGCAACGGTGTATAACTTGGTCTTAAAACGCTCGTGGCGTCTTTAATTGCGATGCTCGCCGAGGCTCGCATCGCAACTCACGCCACTCGCGTTTTAAGACCCTACTTATACAACAGTTGCATAAAATACTATTAACCTAATATTTCGTTATCAATAGTATGAAAAGAATTCATAGCATTCTTGCCGGACAGTCCTCAGTCCACCGAGAGCCTGGAGCACCTACGCTTCGCCATCAATTGCCCCAATCGTGCGTAAACACGCGCCGCGGTCTGCCCCCACCCCGCTTTCATAGCCGTCTCCTTCAGCTGGTAGCTAGGACATATACATATATGTACTTAAGTAAGTAGATACTGTAGAGTTTGCTGTAGGATTTTTTAACTTGCTATTTTATATAGGCACAATTACCTACGGGGCTTCGACGACTTCGGGGTCATGATCCCGAGTTTCCGATCTTTTTCTGACTCGGATAAAAATTGCGATCATCTGTACTGTACAAGATTTCTTTGAAACTGATCTCTATCTCTCGGCTCACTGTTATTATTTATTTTAATATTTTTTTTGTTTACCTATAACGAATAATGGTCATAAATGTCATCATACTTTTCAATTTAACCCTTAAATGCATGATTTTTATTTTTGGTAGAAAAAAATGTTTTTGTTTAGTTCATTAGTATGATCTAGAAAAAATGAAATAAAAGTGCGCAGATTTTAGTGTTGCCAGTTATTATTTCCCAAGACGACTATACTTGACTTGCTAATGCTTTGTAGACATTTGGCAACACTATGCATTTAAGGGTTAAAAACCCTTTTGGAATCAATTTATATCGAAGTCAATCTTCAAAACAAAGATTGAAAGTAAAGGGTGATAATAATCACAGATCATTCGAGATTTTTTTCTTGCTGTATAAAAAATAAGTACCTAAGTATTCCAAGCCTACCGTATTGTGATCCTTTTAGAAAAGGAACTCATTATACTAGTGAACGCATTGGCATTTAGGTAAACGTTACGTCGGGTTATCGTTGTCTTCTCTTAAAGATGCATTAAAAATGCCATTCAATGTAAGATAGTGTTTGTTTTACCAAATTCCAACAGCTGTATAGCTCGGCTGTTGGATGGGCGTGGTGCGGGGGCGGCGCCCATGCAAGCTCTCGCTAGAGTCGCTAGCTTCCGAAACTAAGCGGCGAGTGAGTGAAACAAGCGAGCTTAGACCTCATTCTACACTGACGAAGCAATCTCAAGCCTTTAGTTATGCAACGATTATATTACTTTACTGGCTGCCCGTGTGCCAGCACATTAGGTACAAAGAACGCAAGCGAAGCCCAAGGATAAAATGTAGCATAATGTCTTTTCTGAAGGTTCATTCTTTACTTAGAAACTTACAATGCGCCGCAACCTTCGTTTACAAGGCTACACATTCACAAACTTTAGCCGCGCCCTTATACCCTTTATAGAGTATATGGTAATCGGTTACCGTACTGTAGATGCTACCATAGGCCTCCTCTTTAGCGCCATTATTTTCGATCATGTCCCAATATCATCCACAGCTTATATACTTCCCGTTCGGCAGTCTTTTGACCATCGAACGGTGGTCTGCCAACTCACCGCTGTTCGTTTCGATAACCTTTGCCACCATTCAGAAACCACGGGGGCTACTCTGAAACATGCGGTTTACATTCATATCGGCACACTGGCATCCGCAAGCCGAGCTAAACGTGTCGAAATGGTCCTCTAGTTGTAGTGAAAATAAGCAATATCACCTTCCCTTGTACGCGTAAAAGTAGGTAAAATAGCCCCGTAAACACTAGTTCATGAATCACAGAATTCTTAGACCCGAACTTAAATTGTAAGTGATGTGTCTGAAGGAAGCCGCAAGTATGTATTGAGAGGGACGTTTTAAATACCTAATATCATCTCTGTATCTCGGGTTTAAACTGTGTTTAAAGTGTGTTGTGTTCGTAGAAATTACAAATGTATTAGTGGTAGACTTGCAAATCGAAATTACCAGCAGGTATAACTTTCCCAAAGTCTGAACTGAACCGCGATCCCAGTTCGAGGCATACTGGTATTTGATTAGAATTATTAGCTACAATAACTCGACAAAGGTATAACTTACTCGTAGGTATATGTAAAAAATATCGCTCTAGGAAGAGGAGTCACAATAAGTTATAATTATACCAAAGAAAGTAACTGTTAAAGTGTACTATTATTTCCAGCTGTAGTTAGGTACAAAAGTACCTACATAATTACTCAGCATATGTAATTTGTCAACTTTCGCGTGCGTATAAAACACATTGTCAACGCATCTGCTGCGACATTAATAATACAATTAATAATTATATTACGACCCAAACATTCATTAAACCAAACCAGTCTTTAAATAAACCCACAAACTACGCATGAAAAATTATTAAAAGTGTTTACACACCGTGGCAGATAGCGTTAACTTTAACCCTGCACCCCTCGCTCTTAGCACCATTAAAATGTAAAACCACCCTGGACTACACTTTGACAAACGTAAATGATCTGTATTATTATTTGAATAAGGTCGACCGCGATCGCTTGTGTAAGTTAGCAATTTATAGAGCATTCACGGGTTACGTAAAGGAGGGGTTTTAGCTGGGCGTAGTCGGAAGGCGGGGCTTCCGAAACCAGTCGCGCTCCGTACCTTAGTCGGGAGCGAGCGGCCCGCGATGCCGCACTATGACACCTCCGCACAGCTTCGCGATCCGGGACCTGCTGCCCGAAGCTTCGTCTCGGTCACCTTCGCCCTCCGACACGGAGTTGGATGTCACCGGCACCGAGACACCCCCTCCTAGCTCTTCAACGAACGAGAAGAAAAACGAAAAACCGGCCTACAGTTACAACGCACTCATTATGATGGCAATACGAAGCAGCCCAGAAAAAAGGCTGACTCTCAACGGAATCTACGAGTACATAATGAAGAACTTTCCCTATTACAAGGAAAATAAACAAGGTTGGCAGAATTCGATAAGACATAATTTAAGTTTGAACAAATGTTTTGTAAAAGTGCCGCGACACTACGACGATCCGGGCAAAGGGAATTACTGGATGCTGGACCCGTCTTCGGATGACGTCTTCATCGGGGGAACAACAGGAAAATTAAGAAGGCGGTCTACGGCCGCGTCTAGGTCAAGACTGGCTGCATTTAAAAGAGGAGCGATGTTGCATCCAATGTTCGGGAATCCTTATGCGTCGTTAGTGGGGTTGTATCCTCCATTGTTGTCGGTGTACGGTCGGTACGCATTGCCGAGCCCTTTGCTGAGGCTGCCGCCACCTCCGCCGAGTCCTTACCATCAGCTCTACAGACGAATCCAAGGATTGGCTTCAAGTAGTCCCCCCGACGATCCAGATCCTCGACTAGTGAAGCACAGCTGATAGAGCCTTGAAGAGATACCCTCATGCTATCTCTAGCAACGGCACGGGACTGATGTGGTGGTTTCAAACTGTGATAGGTGTACAGTAAAGGAAGTGTCGCTATTTATTATAAACGTAAGATTATATTTAACGAATTTAAATTAATGTTAAGAGGCTTGATTAAGTTATGGGCGCAATAAATGTTTGAGCAGAATGCTTACGTGTGTGTTTAATTGGATTATTCCTATTGGCATCGTGATAGACGGCAGTTTCTTAATTCTATTTTGCTTTTCATCTTGTTTATTATACGCTAGAGTAGGAAAAAATCATTCTTTCATTTCATTTCAATACAAATTGTACCCGTTGATTTTGCTTTTGAGTGTACCTATATAAAAAAGTAAAAATAGATCCTGTCATATTCTTATTTTATTTTCTTCTTAATGATTCTAGTGTAGACAGCGTTTATTTGTATCAGGATACGATGTGGTGACTTTAGTGTGGCATCTTTTTTTCTGTACTGCCGTAGAAGGCAACATAATATTTTTCAAGTATTTGCAGGGCTCTTTTACGCGGTGATATTTAGATACTTGGACCAACATTTACAGGTTAGGTACCTAAATTTATAAACTTGGGGAAAACAAAACTTATTTTTTATTGCTGTCAGTTACTTTTTTTCGTTACCTACCGACCCGACCTACGATTGTAAATATTGTAATTGATACGACGTATTTGCCATGTACAATTTAAGAGATCCTGTAGTCAGATAGCCAGATCATCACTCATCATCAGATCAGTTCGATGATAGGTAGTATTTATATACATAGGTAGGGTCATTACGCTGGTTACGCGACCACCTTCGGTTAGCGACCACCTGAAGGAGAAGGTTTTTTTCTATTGGAGATAACATCAATTCTACAGACCCTATTGAGTCAATTAGTTGTACATGCATTTTTTTTGTTGTTTTATAATAGAAATCTACTAAAAAACCGAGAAATTATCCTTTCAGTTCACCAACTCAGCTAAGTGGTCGCCAACCGGCACATGAAATTAGGTGGTCGCTAACCGGCGAAATGACCCTATATAGGTATAGACGAAACTTTAAAGAGCCATATGTACAGTAAAACGTTGTACGATACACGTGCGAATAGGTAATTCGCAACTCGTGTCGATTTAAAACACTCCCTTCGGTCGTGTTTTAATTTATCACCACTCGTTGCGAATTTCCTATTTTCGGCACTTGTATCGTAATAGTTATTTGTTATACAAGGGGGGAAAGTTGTATTTTACCTGCGAGTGTTCATTTGAAACACGAGCGAAGCGAGTGGTTCAAAAATAGAATCCTGAGCGTAGCGAGTGTTTCAACACACGAGACGTAAAATATTTTTTCACCCGTGTATAACACAAAACTTTTCACCTCACTACAGCGAGGAAAATTAGAAAAAGGGTTTGTACTATCAATTATTATTTATGTACCTCTTTGTCAATACTATCATTTTGAAGTACTAGGAGTATTGGTAAAATCGAAAATATTACAAAATAGCCTAAGCATATCCAGTCTTTATGAAACTACTCCAATATTGACATATACAATCATAACATTTATAGTACCTAACAAATAGACTAGAATAAATTATATAATTCCAGCCTCAGTAAGTAAGGTTTATCAAATGTAATATTATAGTACATTGTGATACAAGTGAGGTATGTCGATAATCACATCAGAGGCGGAATTATCACGCGATCCGCTAGGTGAGCGTGAGAGAGCCGAGGATGTAATTATCAACACATTTTGCGAGGAAAAAATCCTTTTTATAAGATGAAAATTTTATAGGCCTGCCGAGTTATTTTCTTTACTTATTCATGGCAACAGGTTTTTACTCACATGTTGTATACATCGCCAAGAATTTCCAGTGGCGTCCATTCTTATTATCACTTTTCTAGTCACCACGAGTCAACATTATTGTTAATAACCAAACACGCATTAACAATGTTTACTTTAAAAGTGAAGTGTGCGCAGTGTGCATGCAATAGATGAAATCTTTAAACAGCCATTACAAAATAAAATAAATAATTTCGTTTTAAAATGTTATCTTTATTCATTCATGTAAAATGTTATCAAAAGTGAATAGTTTTACTAAATTAAACGTTTCTATATCATATCCAACAATAAATAGTCAATTAATTGACAAAAACAATTTAATTTGTTTAGTTGAGTAAGAACCCATTTGCCGAGAATTAAAAAAAAAACTGTACATTCTGTACAACCCGGTTAATTTAAGAATGCACCGTGTGCATGCATACTACATCTTGCTGCAAGGTGCCAACGTGACTTAATCGGGATATAACCATAACACACAAGTATCGTAATGATATAACACACGCGTGTTTACGAGCAATTGTGTTGAAAATTATATTATATTCAATAACTAGGTACATTTTGACAATTTATTTAGTTTTGACAAAAATGGTACATATGTATGTAAGTACTATAATAAGTCTTTATTTATTCACATTTTAGTCACAGTATAAAATGTATTATTGATTAATTAACAATAATAATATTGCAATTATATTATATTATATTTAGGAGTAATTATTTATTTGTCATAAATTGTCAAATACAACATAATTTAACATTAACAATTGAATACTTATATATAATAATAATAAAAATACGTATTAACCAACTTAAGTACAGCCTAAGCTTAGTCAAATAGGCCCCCGCGAGTTGCTCCGGGCGCAAAGGTGCCCATCACACTTGCAGCGTTACCACGTTGGATGGCGATGGATAACCTTTGCGCCATGAAGCAAGCCGCGCGAGCATTGGACCCCCTTTCCTTAATTCTTCTCCCCACTTCCCTGATGAAAGACATCGCCTCCGACCCCCAGCACCCCGTCGTCTCAAAGGCTAGAGGAACAAAGTAATAATTACTTTCTAGGGCCGAATATTTGTCCCTTTTTCTAACCGCAGCAAATTCTGCCGCGGCTCCAGCTGCCCGCACCGTTCGGCAGAGGTGCGAAGCGGCAAAAGTGCTGACGCACGTAGCGTCCCAGAGTAAGCACTTGCCCTTCTGCCACGGAACCAAAGTTAGCCCGTCCGGCCTTTTGCCGTCCGCGCGACATAGGCCGGGTGGTTCTAGCACACACGGGATGTTAGCGGATATTAAGGCCGTTTTTGTTATTATATTTAATCAATAACTAGCTGCTGCTAACTGAAAAGGTTTTTGTACCTTTTTTGTGTCTCCATGTATTTAAAAGGTCAAACGCTTTCATCTTAAACGGGATTTTTCAGGCAATAAGCACAATTCTGCATTTTGCACGTTTTCCCGTAATTCCACAGGTGTTCATTAATAGGTCTTCGTCACTCAAATCATTCATTTTTAATAACAAAACAAACTAGAAAACATGCGAATATTTTAGCGTAAGCGGCTCAGGTAATTGAAAATTGAAAAGTTTTGACTTGAAAGTTTTTTTTATTATTTCGGATGCGTTTTATTCGCACATCGACTTACTTGGACTGTCAGAACATTTTATCCGTTTGTATAACAAAAATGAAGATTAATGTTAAATGCTGAATTAAAATAAAGTTGTAAGACTGTATTTAGTGTTTTTTACTCGATGCAATCCATTAATTGTGATGTTAAAAATTTAGCACTTTTAACGTTCTACGTTTTGTTAGCTGTCACATGTCACCTTAAGCTGTGTTCAAATGTCAAAACTCTTTCTTCACATGTGGATAAAAAGCGATTTTCTCAATAGGTATCAAACATACAAAAAGGGCTTTCCGAGGTAGTGAGGTGAAAATAACTATTATTGCACACCTCACACATATAAAGCAGTTAAAAAGAGAAACAATATAATAACATGTAGGTAGAGGTAGACAACAGGCGGTCTAGTACGTACTGATGAAAGAAAGACACCATTCACTTAACTATTATAGAATCTTGCAATCCTTTATCTCATTTTTATCAACCACATACGAGAATTCAAGCAGATTCGTTGAAACAAACACGCAACTTAGCACTATGAAGTGGTGGGTGGTAAGTTAAAGAGAAATAGTAGATTGTATTACAAGGGAGCAAAATGGTATATTGTAACGAGGGTGACTGATTGAATCCAGAAAGAAGGGAATGATTCCTGATTCTAACGTGGAATCCTGAGCGTAGTGAGGGATTCTAGCAACGTCGCCCGAGGTATGAAATAATTTTGCTACCGCGTAATACACTCTTTTTTTCACTCCTTCCATGATAATTAAAAACACGATAAGTATATATTCAATATTTAATTAAAACGATACAATTATTATTGGACGGCCGCAGGGATTGGTATTTTTCAATGGTCATACTCATCCTGGACGACAAATGATCTCATCCGGTTTAGTTTTCATATCAACCTTTACTAGTTATACATATACTGTGTCCGAATGATTTTGTATATCGTCAGTAATTTTTAATAGCTCACAACTCCGAAGAACTGCAAAAAGCAATGTTTTACCCAAGAACAAGGTTTAATATAAGTAGGTATTTGAAAAGGATGGCTTTGTCATACAGACATAGCGAAACTATAAGGGTACCTAGGGAATAGTTAGACTACAGAACTTTCAAAAAGAGCAAACCGTTACAACTAAATGGATTTAAATCTATCGGTAGGTATTTATTTACTTACTGTTAAGGCGAGAAAACTGTATTTGTTTGTATCTATTATATATATTTAAATGTCGTTGTTCATTCTGACTCTCACTTTATGCTTTGAATATATACGAGTATGAATCCGTACCAGTGTGGGGGGCAAAAAGTAATTGCATTACAAATTACAATTAGAAAATGTCATTTTTCAATCATTGCATTACAAAATGTAATTTGTAATCGCATTACAGATTACAAAATATAATTTGTAACTCCAAAGAGTCCAAGGCTGCTTATACCTATTTCGAATTGTTCTTGAAAACGATATTACACCTTTACTATCCTTCTGGGCGGTTTCATATAAGGTGTTCAAATTTGCTTTGCTGTTAGCAGCAGAACATTGTTAATGACGTTTTTTGCTTCCATTTAAACAAACCCGGGTGTTAACGTATCATTTTCATGAACAGGATGAAATCATAAAATGAAAATATTAGTATAGGAACTACTTTTACGTGCTTGTCATTAGTGACACCAGTTTTATTTATTAAAAAAATACGTAGGTATGTTTCGCGGGCTGTTTGTTCCATGGTCTTAAGCTTCTAATATCAATATATTAGTAATCATATTAAGTATACCAAATAAACATTGTTTGAAATAACATGGAGCTATTAGAAAGTAGTATAAATAAATCCATAAGTATTTTATTAATTGAGCATGTTAATTAATAATCAAAAGTGTTCAAGGAAGACAATATATGTTATACATACGAGTATATGACACCCTAAGCGCTGCACGAAGAAAAAAGCGCGGTATTTAAAAACGCTTAATGAAAGTGTGTCCTTAAACACGCTACTGAAATTAAGATACATTTTTAAGTTAACCGACTATAAGAACAAGCGAGAATAATAGTTAAAAAAAAAGCAATGACGCGTCAAGCGAGCGAGCAATCCGTTTGCCTCTTGGACAATGCGCGTCATTGCTCTGATTATAATAGTTTACACTTATATAAATGTCTGAATTGAAAAAGAATCAGCCAGTATCAAACTAAGCATTGTTCTGTCACCAATGATCTCAGCTTCCCATAAACAGAAAATGATGAAACTTTTTTTATTAGTACCGTATTATTCTAGCTTCCGCTTAGGATAGTTTTTTATCCGACTGCGACGATTCATTAATTTTCCGAAAATTTTGACATCACTAAATTTTTAATTTAGTTCTTCTTGAAATCCTGGCTGCCATATCTGTCAACTTTCAGTGACGGCAAAATGGCGGGTTTGCCTTAACTATCCAATATTGATAATTTCGATCCGGGGTGTGTGTGATAGACTTTCACAAAACGCATACCTACTAAACGATAAAGCATAAATAAATAATCGATTCCAATATGGAAACTTACATGCGGTAAATTCGTATTAAGGTGTAATTTCAATAAATGTCTCAGCAAATTTCAACATAATAACGTCAAAGTTCATAAGTCTGCCTATCTTCTCTTTCTGTTTTTTTTAATGGCATGGTATTGCGCTGTTCAAGCTTTCAGCCAAAAAGTCTATTTGAGTATTTTGAGTTTCTGCAAGATTACACGCTGAGTATTTGTCACGATACTGGTTTGTCCGTATTTATATTTAAGTATCAGCAATAAATATTATGTTATGTATTAAATCGGTATGGAACGGGCTATAATTATCAATAGCGTCAGTATTAAGGCGGTATTATAACTTCGTACTTCGGGCCTTTAAGTTGACATTCAGCCAATATAGAGACACAGATATTGACCAACATACAGGAAAATAGTGCTTTCCACTTTTCCCACTCAATAATTGCACAAATTGTACCATTAATTTTTATGTCAATAAAAAACAAATAAGATAACTAGAACTAAGTATATTAAAAAAAATGTTTTTTTAAAAACTTCATTATTTTTCAACTGTATTACAATGATTTTACAGAATTAATAATATAAAAGTTTCGAATTCCTTATGTTCTTTTTCTTATATTTTCGCAACTGTATTAAAAAACGTCGTTCGATACACGTGCGGAAATGTCATTCTTCACTCGTCCCGAGTCTTGCCACTTGCCTACGGCTCGTCATATCTCGGTACTCGTGACGTAATGACATACTTTCCGGACTAGCATCGAAATGTACTGTTATCATGTTATCATAATATGCCTTTTTAAGTTTTTATACACTTTACTCTTCAATAAATAAATAAAAAAACAGAGTAATCATGACAAAGGGGCTCGGGGTCGCGTTATGGTTGTAGAACTTAAGTGGTTAGGTATAGTTTGGAAAATATAAATTGGCCGTCTTATATCTAATTAAAAACAGCTCTTTTGTTCCACGTAAAGACTTATCGGTCAATGGGTCCTCGAAAGTGTTATACAGGGTGTGGCCTGTAATAGGAGCAAAAAATTAAACGGTGGCTTATTAAGTTAATCAGTAATTATTTCCAAGTGGTTAAATTGAAAAAAAAAATTGAAAAAAAAAATAGAAAAAAGAAAAAAATAAAAGGGTACGTGTGTTCTTTTGCTTAACTGGAATGATATCCATTTTGTTTTACTTCAAAAACACCAAAAAATCTTGTAAAATTGAAAAAAAAAAAACAAAAAGAATTAGAAAACCAAAGTTAGTATAATCGCAATTACGAAAGTGCCCAGTGTTCTACCAAGATAGTTAATGACTGGCATGCTACGATATCGAGATGTCGAGATCCATTACTTAGGTATCACAACTTCAGATAAGATTATTTCCGAATTCAAGAATCTTGAAACACTGGTACCTTTACAGAATCACTGCGGATAATACATAGAGTCAGCCCTTAAATTTATTGCTCCCATTACAGGCCACACCCCGTATATTATCCATTCCTAAACAAATCTTTACCTGAGAGTCGGAGTGACTCAAGTTCATTTCAGTCATCACGTGTTTTGTTTATTTAATATAAAACAATGTTAAAAATATGTAGAGAAGAAGCTCAATATAAACTTTAATGCTGCAGCCAATGTCCTACCTACCTGCTAGATCTATTGCCACAAACATCTACTAAACTTTTATCCTCTTATTCATAAAACTTAAAATTCCTTTGATAAATAAAATGCGTTTTGTGTCTTTCTTACAAATTAAAATATTAGTGACAGATAAAGACGAATTTTAACGGCATTTTAAGATAGGTTTGTTCAACGTTTTACTTGATAGGTTAAATTAGAACTGCATGTTTCTTATGTCCAAGAGAAGAATTACGTTGATTCCCACCACATTACCATGCAAACGAAGTCGCAGGTACAGCTAGTACAATTATGCACAAGGTGATTGGTAAATGTTGGATAATCCGTGAGGTGCTGCGAGAGGGCACTTGGGCATTTAAAAACCTGATATATTTTAAAAAGTTTGTAATCAGTTGTTCGATAGAATATCTACTTATGAGATATTTTTTTAATCCATTCCTACATTATCTTGTCGTAATTTTTCGTCACGTCTATCATGGGAATGGGACGGCCGCAACTAACTCTCGATTTTTCTCGCACTATACATCTTGTTCTAAGTGTTCGAATAAGAGAGAGACGGATAGTGCGAGAAAAATCGAGAGAGCTCGCGCGCCGTCGCGTGATAGCCCTGCAGATAATTTATGGGTAAATAATTCATGGACAATAAGATCTCATTAAATTATTCGTTCAGATATGCCAATGTATATAACATTTTTTTTATTTTTATTGAGATAGTCATTGTTATGACAGGCAAACATACCTCCTTACCTACCGTGTATTCGTACCTACTGTGCACCAGTAGGTACCAAACGCCCAAGTTTCCGCAGTGAAATAAAAATATATGATCCAACCTTTAATCTAACGGTATTTTATTTATCTACTTATTTACTTTTCTAACATTCTTCATTCGCGAAGATACGTACCCTTTGTAAAACATAAGAAAAAAATACATTTTCATTATTTTCATTGCGAAATGAAGTACCGAATGGCTATCTTTCGTTATACTATGATATATAGGCCGGTTCCAATAATCAATCCACCGATAGTTTTCCTTACCAACAGTTACATTTTGACACATTTTCTACGGGTAATCTGTCAAAATGTAACTGCCGGTAAGTAAAACTATCGGTGGATTGATTATTGGAACCGGCCATTAACGACCTAATTACTAATCGATCCCATCTCCCATCGCAGACGGTAGATCGCGGTATATTTAATATCGACGGTCCCAATAAAAAGAGTCTGAGTTTGTAAACAAAAATATGGAAGAATTTGTTCAATCATGGAATATCGATGATGAACTTCGAATGTTTGCTTGTTATTAGGTTGTTTATTAGCCGTTGAGCATACCTACTTATGCACTTTTGCAGCAATATTTTCAAAAAAAAGACAAAAACCTCATTTTACTTTTTAATCGGAATAGTTGAAGCAAAATTTGTCGGAAGTGCCACATACGACATTTTTTTTGTCTGGACTTGGTATACCTCGGATACTGACAGAAACGACATTGTTGCACAGAATCTTCCATTTAACAATTTAATACAGGGAAAATTAACTTGATAAATTAACAGGCTGTAAATTACATAAACTACCTACAAAACAAAAAACACGCTATAGTTTTACGTGTAAGATAGTAGAATGTGGCACATCCGACACATTGCAGTCACTGTGTGTGCTGTGAAAATTTCGGTAGATACTGTCAGAACCGACCTTTTCTAACGTTATCTGATCTACGATACGACATTTTTATCATGGTTATACATAAAATATACAAAAAAAATTAAAATCTTTGCACGTGGTTTAAAAATGTAGGGTTTTGTATGGCCTATGCCGTCGAAAAACCAAACATCCCAATTTTGCAAATTTGAATTGAATTGGAACAATGTTTGTTGGTGCTACTGTTTTTCTTCACTACTAAGGATTTGACTGACTGATGAATGTATTCTTCTTTCGTTCTTTTGGGTTAATTATTGACGCAAATGTGCAGAGGAATCACGTTGTTTACTTTTGTTTGTTATTGAATAGAATGCACAATTTGAAATGGCAAGCATAATGCGTTTTCAAACAAATGTTAATGTTTGTGGCTTACAGTATTTTCAGTAGTCATTCAGTCCATTCCTTCCCATGCCATTGAGAAGGCCGTAAAAATTATAACATGTTGTAAATATTGAATCATTAGCGTTTGTTATAACGGCGAGGACATCCAAACGTTTATTGTATTTACGGGTCGGAGCGTGCATAAAGATCACGTTTTAGCGCTCCCACGTGTGAGACCGACTGTCCCTCGCTATGACAGTGAAGTAAAGAAGTAGCTCACTTTCTATGCAATTAAGAGTGTTATAAGAAGATGTGTAGGTATCTGGTCTTTCATTTTATGTTTGTTTCGAGGCTTGTAGTCCAGTCTTAAAGTAAATAAATCCATGTTAAATGTTTTTTTTTTATTAAAGAATAACAAGAATTCTTAAACAGAGTTAGGTACCAATATCATATCATAACGTCAAACGTGCGTAATCGTGATCTTACATTACAAGTGCCAGCTTATAATACGTCCCACCGCAGGGGCTCTATTCGACTGCAGAACGTATTGAAACTTTCAGTTTTTAGGTATATTGATTTACAGTAGTACCACAAATATAAGTAATCGGCAATCTTCGTCCACGCCGACAAGTGCTGACAAGTACCGAATAAAATCGAACGTATGACCATTTCAATAAAGACCTTGTTGCACTATACATAAGGTACAATATTATGCAATGTCAGGTGAACTCGTGCTTTCCCGCTCATGGCGCCAGACAAAATGGCGGGCGCCGGAGCTGCCGGCATCGCGCGCCAAATTTTGGCCAATGGGCGGTGAAGATTTTGCCCGCGCAAACGCGCTGCCTTATGATTGGTTAAAATGTTTTCAAAAAATGCTTGCTGCGCAGGTACATCGTTGTAACTTATATTTGCGGTACTACTGTAACCTTGTAGAGGCCCCTCTACATATATATCTTATTCTTGATTATCCTTAGGTACCTACTTATTGTTACAAATCTAGAACCAAAGCTCACAGGCTAGTTAAAACGTTTCTGAATAAATAGTCAGGGCTATTATTCTTTACGCGCTCACGCGCTCACCCCACCCGTAACGCCTAAAGAAAGTAGACCTCTACCTACGTTTAGTTACTACGAATCGCAGCGTCAAGATATATTTGTGGGAGAGCGTTGAGGTGAGCTTAAAACAAGTTACAGAATAGTGGGGCTGATTCAAACCTAGCTATGACCTTTTGTATGAAGAATAAGTATTTAACTAAGGCATTTAAACCTATTACAGCTTTAGATATAGACCATTCGCTATAGGTTTGTTACCACGTGAAGCTGGTCTACTTTCGTTTTCACTGTGTTCCTAACTAAAATGAAACTAAGCAAAACGCTGCCAACAAAAACACGTCGCGCGTAACACGACACCAAAATAATCTCCGTAAACCCAGCCATCTCTCATAAGACACAAAACATCTTGCTCTAGAAATATTGTGAAAACCTGCGCCGATCACAACCCCAAATAAATCAATCGGCCATTTTGTTTCCACGTTCCCGCGCTTTTTCCCGACCACAGACAATTAGGCGAGAGACAGTGTAACATAAACAAGGGCTGCGCTAATCCGCGGCTTACTGAGAGGAGACACAAGCGGTGTGCCAGAGTGTTTCTTGTAAATAATTGTAAATCTATGTCAAAACGCAACGACAGATACATATGTCGGGATTAACGGCGGATTAACCCGTTGCGCTTTACGACACGCATTTGGTTTCCGAGCGCGTTTCCCGCCAAAACGATCTGTTAATCTCTCTTTAAATATGGCTGCTTGAAATTGGATTTCAGGAATAGCCCTAAATATGGCTTTGCTAGTTTGTTTTTATACGAAATCGGTGTGAGTTTTTGTGAGCGCAATTACTGGGCTCTCCGATTTTGTGACGACGAAAATATTCATGTTATTACGGAATTTGAGATTTCAATCCTTTCATCACATTGTACGGGATAATCTGAGAAAAAAATAAAGGATTCGGACAGACGGATTGGGGACAATTGTGTATATTTATAGGGCCCTATTTTCGATCTTTTGTGGATTGTTTGTACACATTTAGTTTATTCAATGAATATGTTTATTTGCCCACATTTAGCGAGCGGATGTTTTTCTTCGACACAACGAAAGCAATAGGATTTACGTATGATTATGAAATTTTGCTACTAAAATACTTTTGTTGTAAAATGTAATACTTACCATTTTTGGTCATTTCATTCATTGAATAGCATTGTGACAATCATGAATGGACATTGTGATCTGATATTACTTTAGATATTCTTACGACTGATTTGCTCATAAAAATGTTTAATGCGTAAATCTGCATTGTTAACAGAAGTTACTTTAAAAGTTACTAAATTACCTTACGTTATTGTGGTTGTGCAGGCTATGCCAAATTTAATTATCTAGTACTTTGACTCAAATTTTGGCGATCTTTGGTAAAATTTTACAAAGATTAGGTAATCTCATTTTAACCCAACGACTTGTTGTATCCTGTTTATTTTAACATACAGTCTCAACAGGCATGTTCACTGCCAGGAAATCAATAATTATTGACTTTCAGCATTTTAGGAATCGAGCGAACTGATAAAAGTCGAAATGCCATCACGCTGATCAACTAGAATAGTAGGTAGGTAGAGGTTAATAGAAATCGCTGTGCTTAAACGGAATCAACGTGATGGAATTATATTAGCCTCTTGGTGGCTGCCACATGGCGGTCACAGGCGGGTCCTATTTGCGCGGCATGCTTGGAACTTTTTCGAACTCAAAAAATAACCCGAAATTGCGTGTGACCTCCGTCAATCTTGGTGTGACCTCTATATCAGCGGTAGTTTGCAGTGGGAATACATTGCCCAGCAGTGAGAAAATTAAAACTGCGACAAAGCCAACATATTTTAATAAGAACAATACCTACCGATTACCTACGGGATAAAATTATAGCTTGTTACGAAATCGTTGAAGAATTTATCACACGTATACGGTGTTAAGCTCGCCTACACTGTCTCATTGTTTACAACTTCTCTAAAAGTCCCGATTTCATATAAGTGTTTATCAAACACGCCGAGAGCCGAGTCCCGTAACATTAACGCAGGGCTTTGTTTTCGCTTCTGAAATAGACGGGATTACTACGAGTTCTGTGGACTCTGCAGTAATAATAAAGACGATCAATTATTGACTGCGGTGTATCTACAAGGTTCATGAATTCCTAGTTTTTATAACTTTCAACCGAAATAAAATAAGTCACTAAGTATTTAATTATTTGTAGTGTGATAGTGTGATATACCTACTTAATATTGGAGTATAACATACCAAAGGTAGATAGATTTCCTAGGTACTATCTTTTCTGGATTGTGACGTTGATATTATGATGAAGGATTCGAAATACAAACAAAGATTCTGTTATCTACTTATCTCCAACCGCATAGCAACGAAAGTCCTAACTGTACAAAACGCGGCAAAATATCCGGTTACCAACTGTTGTACCCAAAGTATTACAAATATAAGGCGATCCGAAGTAAACGGCTTTGCATGCCACGAATCCGATTTTAAAGTATGCAATCACTCATACATCAAAGGAAGCGTTTGATTTTTTTGACCACGAATCTTTTGACATGACTGTTATGTGACTTCATGCCATTAAAATAAATAAATCCTATGTAATAATCAACTAAATAGGTAACAACTAATAGGTTATAACACAAATACGCGATCTTGGTGTGCTAATGGACTCGGAACTTTCTTTCAATCCTCATTTGGATCTAATTATAAAAAAGGATACAGACAACTGCGCTTCATTCTACGCGTAGCGAAAGCTTTTAAAAATCCTTTCACTCGTAAAATTCTGTATAATAGTTTTGTTCGCAGTAATCTCAAATTCGCTTGTGCAGTCTGGAAACCCTATCATAATATTCACATCGAGAGAATGGAAAGAATAGAAAAAAAAATAGTTAAAGCCCTTAATTTCAGAACTGGTTATGAGACACTAGTTACACTGATTCACTAACTCACCATACATTACAAACACTCCGTGCCCGCAGATAATGTGTAGATTCCTTTTTATTATATAAAATCATGTCTAATATGTTGGATGTCCCCTCACTATTACATTACATCAAATCAATTTAAGACGTCAGCGCCAATGTCAAAATAAATTCTTATTTTCGATTCCCCGCAATCGAACTTGTTATAGACGTGCATGTAAACTGTTTAACCAGGATGAAAGTCTTAAAGACATTGATCTGTTTAATTGTTCTATTGGGTCATTAAAACATGCTTTCCAGTAACAATGGTCGACATATATATGTCATGAAGCTATAATACTTAAATTTGTTGATAATGTATGTTGGTAATATGCTTATATTTATAAAATAAGGAAACTCCAGGTCTGAGATGTAAGCAATAATTTAAGAATTATTTTCTGTAAACGACTGTTTGTTTCTTCCTTAAAAATATATATATATTAGGGGTCAATCTTACACAAATCGACCTTGCCCGAAACTAAGCAAAGCTTGTACTATGGGTACTAGACGACGATACACATACTTAAATGGATAAATAAATACTTTAATAAATAGAAAACGTCCATGACTCAGGAACAAATATTCGTGCTCATCACACAAATAAATGCCCTTACGAAGATTCGAAACAAATTTAAAATAAACATTGCCGTTCTAAATGCTAGGACTTAGATAGCCTACGTAACTACTGCATTTAAATTGTGAATTATTGCGTCAGTCGCATCGTCACTTTTATAAAATTTTACGAAGAAATCCTTTCAATGAGTTGCCTTGCCATTAGAGCCTTATCACACTTGCGATTTCCAAGCGTATTTTGTATGAAGGCGATCACGCAGCGTGTTCGCCGCGACTGATAATTGTATAGAAAACACGCTCGCAAATCGCAAGTGTGATAAGGCTCTTAAAGCAAGTCGCTTTTCACCGACGCCTATTGACACAGTGGCGGTGCTAAAACCCTTCTAGGCGGGGACGTCCACCGCGAGATCGCGACAACACAGACACATACAGTCCCTATTCGTCCCGGTACCGCCGCATACCGGGTAGAGTCAGTCCGACCCAGGTCGGGCCTAGCTGGGTTTCTTGCTGGACTCTTCTCAGCTAGGCTAGGTTGTAGCGAACCAGCGATAAAACTCCCAGTAGTTCGACACCACTCACACCCCAGATTCGGTTGATACGTTTCAACCAATCTCACTGGAGCGCAAACTCGTAGAGTATTCCAGTGTATAAACTTCCCAGCGTGGTCGTGCCGGAAGCTTCCCCTGGATTTTCCCCAGGCTACCCTCCAACCACGCAATTCGACCCGATTTTATTGGGTCCGTCCTATTATAGAGTTAGTTAAAAAAAAGCCTTCTAAGTTAATTGTACATGAAATAATGTGAAAGTTCTTTCTCTCGAGTTTATTTATGTCGGCGGCCGATCGTAAAATCCGCCAGATCACGAAATTCCTAGGCATATCTTGAAACGCCGCCATTTCATGATTTGGCTGAGTGACATCCGCCATATCGTTAAAAATTCACCATTTAACGTTTTGCCTATTGACGTTTAGGCAGATCATGAACTTCCTAGGAATGTCATGAAACGCCGGCATTTCATGATTTGGCCAAGCCAGTGACGTTTAGGCTGATCATGAAATGTTTTATATATATTAGGGGACAATCTTACACAAATCGACCTAGTCCCAAACTAAGCAAAGCTTGTACTATGGGTACTTATATAGATAAATAAATACTTAAATACATAGAAAACAGCCATGACTCAGGAACAAATATTCGTGCTCATCACATAAATAAATGCCCTTACCAGGATTCGAACCCAGGACCTCTTGCTTCGTAGGCAGGGTCACTACCAACTAAGCTAAAGCAGTCGTCAAAAATTCCTAGGCATATCATGAAACGCTGCCATATCGTTCAATACTCACCGTTATACGTAAGTAAGGTGTCCAAAATTGAAGTAGGTAAATGAAAAAAAAAAGGAGTGCGGACTGATAATCTCTAGCGAGTCGACGCCACCCCGCTGCGCGGGATGTCTATTTCTGGTCTGAGGGACACAAGTGAACCCTAACCTAACCGACCTAAGACGGAGTTCGCTTATGATAAGCCATTTTTGTCTGCCCTGATTTTTGGCTCCCAACAAACACGGCCTCCATTTTACATGAATTTCAGGGTTAGCCCGGTTTCCCGAACTTTTACAGCGCTGGTGTTTAGCGCTGTATTGTATTGTTAGCGGTGCGTCGGCGCAGATCACTCGGATCAAAGGGCGGGAAGCGCGGCTAAGGTGCGTGCCGATTGCTTTTCTACACTAAATAGATTAGGTAATGCATATTTTCTCGATTGATTCTTATTAAAATTCTAATTATAGTAATTTGTCAGGTTTTCCCTCCTTTTAATACATGGCAGTGTTTCCTCAAGTGTGTACATCTGGAATCACCATTTTGCGTTTATTTTAAGAACGTTTTTATTGCTCTCTCTGCTTTGAGTACGCCATCGATGCTTCGACTGAACCTGTATATTTTTATATACATAGTTTAATCATTTTGGAGTTAAATCGGCACATTAATTACTCGTAATATGCGATGCGATAAAAAAACTAAATTTACTGTTCTTCATCTCTTCTTCCAACTTGATAAAAACGATACAGACGTCTCTCGGTATCAAGCAAGCGCCGTACTGTCGTTATTTTCTTGCCGGGACGTTCTCTCTCTTGATTTAGATACACAAGTCCCGGTTCATAACAATTTCTGGACAGTCGTTGAAAATAAAAAAAAATAGCTTATCGTTGCCATGCGCCCAACGTATGGCCGATTCAGTTACGCTTAGAAAAAACCATCATACATAAAAAAAAATCTTCGTATGAACACTTCCTTAGATCGTAGCACCTGCGTAGTAGATTGAGTCGTCATAAACAACTCTCGGCTTCGTGGAAGCGGCCCGAAACAAAGTTTATGCTCCATGGTGATTGGTGTTGCCAGCAATATCCTTCGATACATTTGATTTCTTAAATCTGGATTTTCTTATACTGTAAAATCAGTTGCAGAGAAACTTAACTTCTGCCACATGTGACATTGCTAACGACACTTCAAGAGAAACCATAATTTACTTTAAAAACAAAGTTTTAATTTAACCGACTTCAATTTAGTACTCCGCCAAGCTACGAGAACATTTCCACATTTTTTTTCCAATTTACCACATGAACTGATTTCCGAGCGCAAATGCGTTGATTATTAGAGAAAAAAACCCAATCGCTGTATGTGGGCCGATAATATTTCAAGACTTCCTTCGATTCCACAAGGATCACCTTTGGCACTTCATTAGCTGCTATTTCAACGGAATCTTATCAGAATCTGTGACGTACTTTTGTACTTTTAAGTACATAATTGAGGAATTCCATAAGTCATCTGTGGTCTTCATCATCAATTCCACTCCACCAAATTTATGATTTCCGGGCCGGGTGTAAATACACGAGATATAATAGAAAATACCAAAATCAGTACATGCGTGACTAATATAATTGAGGAGTTCCCTCAATTCCTCATGGATCCCATCATCTAACTGAATTAAAAAAAAAATGGCACCCACCTGGGAGCATTACTTACAAACAAAAAAATATTTTACGAATTGGCTCATCAATGACGGAGTTCTGAGGTAACAAACATTGAAAAAAAAAAAAAAAAAAAAAAATACAACCGAATTGAGAATCTCCTCCTTTTTTTTGAAGTCGGTTAAAAATAGGTGGTATTCTGTCTAGCTACGTTCCATATAAATATACCTATATATGCTATTTGGTTTAACTAATACCTACTCCACATGCCTTGCTTGAATGGCATACTCGTATAGCAAGTATAGCATTGTATTAGGCTAGTCAAAAGGCAAATGGATAAGTTTCGAGGAAGTTAAACCGTCACCTGCTGCCCCAAAACAAGGTATTACGAGACTAAAATGCTTCAGTGCACCGCTAAAAAACAAAACACAAAAAATCTCTAATTCCAAAGTTTCTTTCCAAGGCGCCTGCACGCACCAACAAATGCATCGAAATGTCATTGTTTAGTGCAATTACGTCGCTTTCGCATATCGCGTTACGCTTAAAATATTTTGGGTGCAACAATCGGTAATCGGATATTTTGCAGCGATTTGGTGCAATTAAGACTCTATCGCACTGGCCGGAGAGAAATGGACCGTCAAATGGTTTTTTGATTGTTTGGTTTGAGCGTTCTTGCATGCTATCCATGGCGTTGGCGAAGACTAGAGGAATGTAACTAATAGTCATGTTAACTTCGATCGAATAGTGTCGGCACTGCCCTCTTATCCATAAAACGTTATTTATTACCATACACGTATATAAATTGATACATGCACAGTCGGCAATAAGTAATAACTGACGGTAATCTTTGTGAATTGCTGATCTGTTTACCTAGTGAAGGTACGTAGCGTTACTTAGACTCTTCTCTTCGTCTATCTGGTAGATATTCAACATAACTGTCACATTTCTATTACAGGTCGACACACTTAAAAAGAGCTCTGCGCGCCATATTAAATGTATGGCCGCCAGAGCTCTTTTTACGTGTGTCGACCTGTAACTAGTTGGCTCTGAGAAGTGTTAGAACTACAGAGCCTGCCATTCAAAAAAATATAAACTGATTCGACAAAAAAAAAACTATATCTATACATAATTATAGAACCTGCTCACACAAAATTTCACGAGTATCGGTGAGAAATACGATAGTCCAGTCAATGAACTGACAACTCGTATGAAAAAAAAGTCAAATTTGGAAATAATTTATAATAGCTTATTTTTAATGTGTAACGGATATATTATCAATTAAATAGTTACCCAGCGACAAAATCCGACAAAATTTCAGACATCAAAAAAACGACAAACTAACTAGCTTCTGAAAAGTCAGAAAAAATATTAATAAATATTTTTGTCTTTATTTTGGTTCATTTACATTTGCTCTATAATATTCAAGATAAATCGTACAAAAAAAGACAATGCATGCTTCATTTAAATCTACATAATTACTTCCGGGTGGAAAGTTTGTCGGATTCTTGAATTAATCATTTTAGAATAACATTTTAAAATGAAATCAACAAAAAAAACGCTATTATAAATTAATGTTTTTCAAAACCGTATTTTGCCTGGAGTACGAGGAGAACAGCCGAACAGACGTCGGACTTACGACAGAATTTTAGCCCAAGCTGAAACAGAGAACTTCATTCGCTTCGGTCGCTCTGTCAACAAAATCGGTAAAATGATGTTGACAAAGTTTGATAGACTAGTAGATCAATCAAGCATATATGTGAAATACAACGAACGATCTGTGAGAAAGAGTTGCATAAATAAGTAGGCAGGTACCTATACTTGTGATGTGATTTTGTTAATATAATGTCTATGTACATACCTACTATAGGTACTGCTTTACGATCACTTTTTAGTTAAAACGTGGGCGTCCTTCGTAGTATTTGTATTCAAACTTATTACTGTCTGTGGGTCCCTTACGTGACATATTTACGTATAAGTGGGCGAGTGGGCGACTGGCTGAGGCTCACAGACTCGTCGTTATTAGATTAGATTGTGACCCCACGACGAGGTTAACTCAAGTAATTGCTCCTTTGTGTCCTGGCCTATGAAAGGATGATAATACTTCAATAACCGTACATTGGATGAATTGAGGGTAAATGCTCAAACATGAGAGGTGACTAAATAGAGGTGGTGACTAAACCGTTATGATTAAGCGTCTTGAATACATGGACTTAGATGTTATACAGCTACAGTGTCTCTCATATCTTACAATTATACGAACAATGTTTACTCATACTCATACTCATTTATTTATAATGCACAAATACATTAAACGTCAAAAAGTTAATATTAGATTAAATTTAATTAATTCTAATTTATTTATTAATTTTTTATGCTTTATTTTTTATAAGGTGAGTCGGGGTAAGAGTATCATACTTTTTTGAAAGTTAGATTCAAATTGTGTTTGTGATCTTATTATTGCATTCATTCGTATAATAAAGCGATAAAATATAAGTAAATTTAATATATTTTTTATAATTGAAACTACTTATCCAGCAAAGAAACTTTGAAAACATGCACTAATTTGTAAAAAAATAAAAATTTTTCCTCTTGCCCCATGACTGGGGTAAGAGTATCGTACGTACCTAACTTGAACTAGGTTAGCTCCAGTGGATTTACGTATTTAGTAACACAGTTGGTAGACGCTGTCAAGAAAATGAATACCGTAATAAGTTGAAAAACTCTTCAAAATTCTGAGAAACTGCGTTTATACATATTCTGGGGCAAGAGTGTCATAGTAGGTGTTATCAGGGGTGACAAACCAACTGACACTTAAATAAAAAAAAATATAATAAATAATAATAAGAATAAATAAATATTAGGGGACAATCTTACACAAATCGACTTAGTCCCATAGTAAGCTCATTAAGGCTTGTGTTATGGGTACTAGACGACGATATATATAATAGATATAAATACTTAAATACATGGAAAACTTCCATGACTCAGAAACAAATATTCATGCTCATCACACAAATATTTGCCCTTACCGGGATTCGAACCCAGGACCTTCAGCTTCGTAGGCAGCGTCACTACCCACTAGGCTAACCGGTCGTCAATTATGCTTTGAATTTTTTAATTCACTTTGAAAACTATACTTTTTACGAGTACCTAATACTCGTAGGTATTACAGTAGTAGTATTTAGTATTAATGCCACTCGTGATTACTTTCGTCTTTAACCAATAAAAATCTTTATTTTGTTTTTGTTATACATATACCAATTTGCCGCATTTTATCAGGTGACAAGAACTGAGGCGATTTTTTTGTTTTGTTCGTAATTGTAATTGTGTCACGATATGGTTGATTATTTATGTTTTTGAGTGCTTGAACCCAACATCCGCATCCTTAAATGTCAAAAAATCGCATACGCACATCCCTGAATTAAGCAGTGCCAATTTGTAAACCACGTTTTGGTTCAATATGGCGTGTGAAAGAGACATCTATGATTTGACGATGGAACTAATACACGCCTGTCTGTTTTACCGACGGTACAAAAAGGCGCTCAATTCAAAATAATTAGCTGGAGAAGCTTTTGACCCTCTTCCCCCGATGTTACTCTTGCCCCGACTCACCTTATATTTGCAAGTTTGTAGCCGTATTCTGGAGTAATCCTCATGGTTTCAATGATCTGGCTACGATTCATTTTAGGGGAAATACGTATTTCAGGGCAGAGCTGCGTCGCCCAGGCAAACAGACTAAAATACAATAATCATTGTTTTCTATTTCATATCATTGTGTATGTGTCTAGGAAATATCGGTGGCCATAGATTATATTATAACTTGATCTGATTATATTTACCACTTTACAACTTTGACATTTATGTCTTTAAGTGGTAAAAAAATGATAAATGTTTATAATTTATTGGACAAGCGGCTAGAGCAAGAGATTGTTATTAATTGACGACACAAAACAGATCGCCGCGACCTCTGCTCTTAAACGCCATAAACTGTTTATAACTGAACTTAAACTAAAGGGGTGAAATGCTTACCATCTAGACTGCGTTGATTTTCTCCTGCCAAGGCATAGGTTAGGTACATACTTCTGCCATTACCACGTCAGGCAGGAGCAGGTAACGCGAGGAGTCAATTTATATCTTGCCGAGTCGATTACTGGTAATGAAGAAGGTATTAAAAATTTAACATGTTTACAAATCTACATAAATAAAATGAATAAAAATTATATTAGGCCAAATAAATATTCTTACACAACATCGATCACAGTAAGTTCAACAAGGCTTCTGTTATAGGTACTAGACTACACGTTACAGTTTACTTATGTCGATTAAATTAGAAACATTATACATATCTTGCCGAGTCGATTACTGGTAATGAAGAAGGTATTAAAAATTTAACATGTTTACAAATCTACATAAATAAAATAAATAAAAATTATATTAGGCCAAATAAATATTCTTACACAACATCGATCACAGTAAGTTCAACAAGGCTTCTGTTATAGGTACTAGACTACACGTTACAGTTTACTTATGTCGATTAAATTAGAAACATTATACATTTGTAAATAGCACAGAAAACTCTCAAGACTCAGGAATAAATACCTCTGCCCATCACACAAATATTCGCCATCACCGGGATTCGTACATTTCGAACCTTTAGCATAGAAATCAGAGGGATAATCACGTAACGTTTTGAACGCGCGTTAGGTAGATCCAACTGTATTTTTTCATTATAAAAATTTACATTTAGGACATTTAGATCTACCTGACGCGCGTACAATGCGTTACGTGATCGACCTGCTGGGTACAGTACTATACCAACGAGGCTACAACCAGGGATGCCGCGAATGCGATTTTTTTGACATCCGCGGATGCGGATTTTGTGGTCAAACACAAAAAAACGTAAATAAACAACGTCCATTTTATGATATCACGCGATCATCAAACACGTTGAGACTAAATTACAATCGTAGCGAACAATCAAAAACGCATTGCTCTTTCTTGGTCACAGAAACGAAAAGAATCTTTTTTTTTACTAATGGCGAAAATATCAGAAACGCGCGCGGTAAGCGCCGCGTGGGCTTCTTATTGGTCGTGAGTTGCACTACATCCGCATCCGCAAAAACTCTGCATCAATTTTGGCGGATGCGGATGCGGATGCTGATGTTAAAATTTGTGCGGAACTTCCGCGGTTGCGGATGCAAATGTCTGCAACAACATGGATGTATATTAAAAAAAAAACAGAGTTAAAGAAACTCACCAAATAAGTACTACTCAGAATATGTGGGCCAATGTACGAGTAATATAAGAAATACGTAAGACCAATAATATTATCATGTTGGAATTTCTATTTGTAATAAAAAAAAAATCTCAGTATTTATAGAGGTATGCACATTATTACATTTATTACATTTCTCTTCTGTTTAAATGAATATTCCCACGCCGACTTGAGATAGTGCGGACGCCTATGGTTCTATTTTTAAAACACTTAATAAATTAGAAATTGGATGGCTCGTCAGCTTAAGTGTTAGAAGTGATAATTTATTTATCCCAAACATCAGTGGGGTGCAAACATGTCGCGGTGATGGCAAACGGTCGGCGTCACCAGTTATGGTAATTGCTGAGGCCATGCGGGCGCTGGACTGCGTACGCGCACAACATTTGGCTCTACAGTCAAGTGCATAAATATGGGTGTACAACTTTACTCAAAAATATGTCCCATGGCAAGAGCCATCGGATCTTAATTCGCCGACATAAGAATGTCGGCGAATTAAGGTCCGAAACCTTATTTATTATACGTATTTATGAAAGTATTCAATCGATATCAATTTTAGCACTTGGTTATTTGTATAACCAAGTGCTAAAATTACGGACCTTTTATTTTATGACACTTATTTTTAGTTATAACCAACGAATCAATACTTTAAAACTGTGTAAGTGAGAATATTGGAGAGATTGGGGTCAAAGTCGACGAAAACTGATGAGTGATGACGTAATATTAGACAAGCCTTAATTTACAAATCTGTTAAAAAAATATTAAAGAAACTTTACATTTTAACATAGACAGATCCATGTTCCGCTGTTATGATACGAGCCATTTTCTCTCCTCGCCTTATGTTTCCGACCCCTGACTTCGGCCCAAACTTTCGCTTAAAGGGTGGGTGCTAATCGCTTCGTTTCAAAACCATTCAATAATGAACTGCCTACTCACGCTCACAATTAACAATGCCAGACAAATACACTTTCATTTGTTGCTTAGCCGCATACAAGTTGCAGCATACAGTAAAGGGTTAATTATTTTTATTTAAGTTTTTATAAATAACATTTTCTTTTTTTCACTAGCCTCAGGAATAAAGGTGTCAGAGCGCGTGACTTTTGAAGCCCGATGCTTCAATGGCCTCTCACAGACTGGCGCGGCCTGCGGTCGCGGTCAATAGTAAATTTGGCCAGTTATATTTGACCTGTGTTGCCTGTTTAGACTCGTAATGGAAGTAGGTGAAAACCGACCAAGATTTGACAATATTATTACATAGGTACGTAATATTTAAGGCCTGTAATAAATGGAATAAAACAGGAAGAACCTTACATTTACTCAGGTATATATTAGATACCTATATATACGCACTGAAGAGAACAGGGTGTCTATTGGACTTAACGTATTGCCATTATCGCATGTTATAGGGTTGCTTTTTGTTGCGCACTCATGACACTGCAGGCTTGGCGCGTGTGCAATAAATGCAAAATTTCCATTTAATAATATTTAGTCCAACATCTCACCCTCTGGGTTGGAGAGTCAGATGGCTAAGACCATTTCTTGGGACTAGCGGGTCTTTTTTCCGTTGGGGGAATGGCTTGACGTACCGTCAGCCCGGTCGAAAGGGGGGACCTGACGCGTGTGGGATTCCCCGACTGAAGGCCCATCAGACTACTCACTAAAGCGCCAACGATTGCCCTGCCTTGTCGCTTACAGAGAGTGCCAAAGGTTCGCCTGACGCATTCTAATCATTATATTTTGAATAAATTGGGGGTCTAGCACCACTTGCCTAACTCGCACCGCCCAAATTAGAAAGAAGAGGGTAGTTTATCAACTCTCGTCTCGTCACGGCGTCAATTGTCAACCAGCCCTTGGGGATGAAACCAGGGTCAAAGATGTGAAGAAGACCCCTAATAAATCGGTAAGATACCTACTTGAACGCTACATTAATAATCATACATCCAATAGGAGGGCTATGTCGTCGCATAATTATATATTTAGTTTATCATTGTGATGTTTGTTATTAAAATATGACACTCTTGTTTGATTGTACAGATTTTGTATACACAGTCGACAAAATCATACTCATGTTGTCGTGACCCGCTATGCAAGCAAAGCAACGGTCAGCTACTGTGCGAAACGCGATCGTTTCTCATGTGGACAATGCCCTGAGGACAAAAGCACTAATATTTTGAATGCTGCTCAATTGCGGCATAAAGGAGCGTAATGCGTTGAGCATTGTATGCCACGGAGCCAATTGGTGCCCGTATGTGCCGATAACCTCGGCGGGACAATGGGTTTGTTGATCAGCTTTCATCTTAGGTTTATCCTTGTGAGGACGGTGGTAGATTGAACTACTGTTAAGAGGAAACAAAAAGGTCGAGATAATTGAGAAATAGGTATTTGTAAAATGTATTGCTGTCGCGCCAACCTTAAGCCTCCCCCCGCAGAGCGCGATAGAGACAACTGCAGCTTGGACCGAAATACCTAAAAAAAGAACATAAAATCAACGTTTCGTATTCCCCTGATATCTTCTCCAAAACTTCACCTAATTAACTATTTTTTATAATAATCAAAGAAAGGCTTTGGCCGTGTTCCTATGTTTTCCTTTTTTTTAATAATCTAGCCAAAATTGTTTTCTGGATGTTTGAATACAGCGGAAAATCTGGCATTATTTTTAGGTTTTTTAAGAATAAATTTATGAAAAAAACGAAAACATAGGAACATGTCAATAGTAGCCATAGAGTTATGGAAAAAAAATATTGCTCTACTGCCATTGTCCAGGGAGAAAACAGGGGACTACGTTTCTATGGAAAAATGGCCCTTGTGTTTCCTCTTAAGAAGACGTTCTATGAAACCGTGCGCCATAGCTGGATGACACTGATTGAATTTGCAAAGTTCCCTGTTGGGTGTAAATGGAGTTTATTAAAGGTTTTTTTTTATAAAGTGTATGTTGAATTAGAATGTCGATATTTAAAAAAACTTGAATGACTTATGAGAGATTTTTTTTGTAATAGTGTCGTCAGAATAGCATTAATTTGTAGCAATTACTTGCAATGCCGAACAAATTATGCTGCTCTGCTAGCCACTGTTTTCTATTACTATTGAGGTGCGAAATAAAGAATATTTGGGAATTTTGGTAGCATACCGTGGTTCTAGAATCTAAGGCGTCGCCATATGTTAAAATTATAATTTTCAAAGCTAAGTCCACATTACTACCTATACTATATACCTGTTAGTAAACAACATAAACTAACTGATATAAATAAAATGTATACTTCGATTGTCAATTTATTACTCAAATGTTTTAAATTTTAAGTTACGAAAAACCAAAGAGGATGCATTATTAGATAAATCATATAATATATCGAGTCACCTGTGAACTGTGATCACTATTATTATTATAATCATATTAGACTTATGATAAAATTAATTTCACACTATTATACTTAATGTGTTAATGAATGATGTAACAACACATGACATGACATGTAATATAGGGTTTTATTATTGGCCTTTGACTTTGACTTCGATAATTTTACTTGAACATATGACGACTCCATGGATTCTAGAACCACAGTATGCTACTAAAAGTCCCAAGTCTATCATCATAGAGTACTCATCATAGCGTGACAGAATATTTAAATTTAATGTGGATGAAATATGGGCCTGTAGCATTATGCGAAGACGTAGGTACAGTCAGCATCATATAGTTAGTAGCAGCCAAAGTAGCCGAATATATCGTAACACGTCCTTACTCCTTTCCTATTTGGCTACTTTGGTTGCTACTAACTATATATGATGCTGAGTTGCTGACTGTACATTCAATTCAATCACTTTAAGATTGGTACATATTTCCAGTGTAGATGAGTAATGAATCTAAATGATGAAATATAATAAAAGTACGGGTAATACAAATAATTTAATAGAACGTGGTCAATTGGAGGGCTGAGGGCAATTTGTATTTATCACTCCCGCATTACTCAGTTTACTGGATTCTGGAATTTTATTGTGTTATGCTCTTCGGATCAAAGTAAAGCTTAGTTATATGGATTATCTGAAGGAATTGATACAATATAAGTCTTCATATGTTTTGATTACGTTGTTCTTGGAACCCTAAGTTATAGAGTCATCTCGTTTACTAAAAGGTGTTATTCTACATGGTATCTACATACGTTAGTCAAATCAATATGATCCAAACTAACCACTCACTTGATTTCAGATAATAAATATGGTATAGCCTACTTCTCGTGTATTAGGAAGTTGATATTATGCACAACACAAAATATTTAACTTTACCAAGATTTGCGAACATGCACTATCATTTATGATAGTGCCTGCGAAACTGGCGATCCTGCATGTTCGCAAATCTTCGTAAAGTTAAATATTATATAGGTATTTTTAATGACAAATCTGTCATTAAAAATACCTAACTACTACGAAGCAGGATATTTGGCCAATATTGAACTGTTAATGTTTTTTTTTGCAAACAGAGGGGTAATCAGTAACGTTACGAACGTGCGTTAGGACAATAAAAAAAAACCATTTAAAACGTGACATTTAGGTACCTGACGCGCGCACAATGCGTTACGTGATCGACCAGCAGTCAAACGAAGATGTAAGTTGTAATTTAAAGTTTTGTCAATCTGCCAAGCACTTCGTTGGCGATGCGCTCGCCTAATCAAATCATTATAACTACTGAGGTAAAGCTGCCGCCCCAAGCCAAGGTTTCTAATTAGCGTTTGAATCTGATACTTTAAATAAAAAAACATCCCCGTGTGAACACACCCCTCATTCAATGAAATCTTTTAACTGCAGCATTTCTGTTTCGATTAGGAGGTTAGTGTGTTCTGGCAACATTGTGACAATAACGTGATTTGAGCCGATGCGGGATGTTTGTGGTGTTTACGCGATTGTAGACTTTATCAGAACGATTTATACAATGGAGCTTATTGTTAAATATGTACTCATCATTATTAGAGACTGGGAGCATGGGAATGCGTATCCTACGTATCCTTAACTATAAACGAGTAACATGTGTTGATTGATATTGTAACCACGGTTTCGAAAAAAGCTCAATGAAATTAGCAACAGGTTACTTTTGGGAAAAAAAAATGTTTTTTAAGCCAGACACTCTATTTGATCTACGTGCTATAGGGGCTACCCGAGGTTTACATCGATTTTTGACAAGTTTTGAATCGTATCTCCTACTTTTGCACTACAGATAGAATTATAAATCAAATGGCTATCGGTTCTTCAATCTTTTATCTCCATTTTGGTTTACCGGATTTTGAAACAAATGAATACTTAATTTTGTATGATTTTTTTAAACATTGTCTAAAAAAACACTTATTTTGTATCTCTATTGACGTGAAAGATCTAACATATATATACGAAATCTACATATTTGGGTTCGTCAGTGACGTCTCTAAAAACTGGTCCAGGGTTTTCATTTTAAACCAATTAACACAAAAGTTACGGCCAGAAAACCAGTTTTTTGGCCTAAAATTGTTCAACTTTGATGCCAAATATCTCGAAAACAATGAACTTTGAAGTAAATATGGGATACTATATTGCTTAAATCCGTTGTTGTTAATATAATAAGCTACAAAAATCATTACAAAACTAAGGGATTCAGATCGAAGGTCTTCACACAGTCACATTACAAACAGATTGATACGGTTTATATTATAGGAGGATGTGCTGTCTTCAAGTGCGCGAAGGAACTTACGAGGCGTTATTAGCTCATCCGATTTCCTGAGTTAACAACAGAATTGGTGCGTTGCGTGTGCGCCGCGTAATTGGGATAATTGCATTAAGCAGGATGGTGCGGTGCATACATCAATTGTGAGTAACCGTACACCGACCACCGGCTAAGGCGGATCACAATACAGTTGTGGTGGTATTAGTTTGCGTCACCAATTTTCTTCATAAATATGGCCAAAAAAATTTTGTTATGCTAAATTAATTAGGTATTTTCGTTATTTGGACAAAAAACAATGATTTTGAGTCCCGAGCAGGAGAAATATTGAATAAGTGAATCGCCATTATCCTTACAAAACTAAATTTCCTTAACGGTAGCTATGACTAAGTTTTCGCAAAAGTTTCCTTATATTTTTCAGAATTTCCAACCTTTTTAGAAATATTCTGCAATTTGTTACATTGGTGCTGCTGACTGCACGATTGATCTTTTCTCTAATATGTTTCCTGTTTGCATAACAAATTCAAGAAAAAACTATCTATCATTCACATAGTTCTACGTATGTTACCTAGGTACTGTTTGCAATTTTTCGAACAAGTTTGTTGACTCCGCATGTGGTAGTGACCGCAGGCAAAACCACGTGTAAATGTTTACTGCCTGCTAGTCTTCACGTTTTGACATATCAAACTAAATACCACAACGACTTATCGTGCTACATTCTTATCATTAGAATCTATATCTTAATTGTAGGACAATAAGATGTACATCTGAATGACTCGGGTTGAGACTTACATACATGCGAGCTTCTAATTCCTAATGTGTACATTCTTAATCAAGGAAACCAAAGAAATTTCAACTTTAACCGATGCGCACTTAGATGTTTTTTTCTGTGATATGGTTTTAATTTGTTTTAATTTGGTAAAATAAGTATTAGTGGCTAAATAACGCTTGATTTGAAAGATCAAAGGATGGGTGCCCGAGCGTTGGCCGGAAAGGACCGGTCTTGATCGTTTAGACGTTTAAAAAAATAAAAAAATCTTTTTAGAATTGTAATGAGTGCTGGTTATTTGAGGTTACCTCTCGTCTCATCAATTCGAGAATATGGATTATCAGGTACTTACCTAGTAAAAAATATTTTAATTAATATTAAATAGGTATGGCCCTAACAGCACAAAAACAAATGCAGGCGAGATAATAAGTGTCTCTATCTTGGCCGCATAACGTCACTTCTATGAAATCAGTAGCTGACCGCGTGGCTCCGCCCGCGTATCACGGAGAAACCAGGCGGAGCCGCGGTATGAAAAGCCTACGGCCACCCTGAAGATAAATTCTATATACTTATGAAATATATTTTCTAATCGAAAGAGTACGAGGGGCGGCTGAAAAGTAATCTCCTTGGTTAAAAAAATATGCGAAAATGATACTGGCTGAAATGCATTCTTGTTCTTTGGTTATTCTTTTTTTGAATTATTTGACGTTCATTTGTTTTTTCCGTTCCATCTTTCTACAATTCTCGAATGTTTGCGACATATCGGTTGAAAAAATGAATATCGCTAAAATTGAACATCGTGCAGTGATTAAATTTCTAACAAAAGAAGGAAATACTCCCTCACAGATCCGAGAACGTATGATGTGTGTGTTCGGTAGTTCGTGCCCTTCCGAATTTACTATAAAGTTTTGGTCTAAACAATTTAAACTCGGTCGTGAGAGCTTGGAAGATGACGCTCGTAGTGGAAGGCCGGTTTCTGCCGTTACAAACGAAAATGTAGCCAAAGTTAAAAAAATAATTTTAGAAGACCGACGAGTGAAGCAGTGGGAGATTGCTAGAGATGTGGGCATCAGTAAAGAAAGAGTCAATGAGATAATTCATGTGCATCTGAATATGTCCAAGGTGAGTGCACGTTGGGTCCCCAGAATGTTAACGGCGTTTGACAAGGACCGACGTGTCAAATGTTGTGAGGAGTTTTTGGAAATGAGTCGAGGTAATGAGGAAGAAATTGTTTCTAAAATGGTGACGTGTGATAAGACCTGGATTCGACAGTGGGACCCCGAAAGCAAACAAGAGTCTTTGCAGTGGAAATTCAAGGATGAGAAGCCTCCTCGGAAGTTTAAGGTCAGGCCGTCGGCAGGCAAACTTATGGCTACCGTATTTTGGGATACAGAAGGAATTTTACTAATAGATTATTTACCAAAAAAAAGGACAATGAATGCTGAATATTATTCCAGCTTACTGCATCAGTTACGAGACGCGATAAAAGAAAAGAGGAGGGGTAAACTTAGCAAAGGGATCCTGATTTTACACGATAATGCACCTGTGCATACCGCCCGCACAACAATGCTTACCATGAAGGAATTAGGGTTCGATGCCGTTAACCATCCACCTTACAGTCCAGACCTAGCCCCATGCGACTATTTTTTATTTAGACACCTCAAAAAAGATCTCCGAGGAAGACGATTTCTGACCGATGACGAAATGAAGGCTGCAGTTAGTGACTTTTTTGACGAGAAACCGAAAGATTTTTTTTTTCATGGGTCAATGTCAATATTTGACAAATGTAATAAGTGTATTTCACTAACAGGGGACTATATTGAAAAATAAAAAAAATACATACATGACAGTCTTTTGTTTCATACTTAGGTAGATTTCTTTTCAGCCGTCCCTCGTAGTTCCTGAAAAGAATGAGTAGTGCGTATATTTTTATGTTGAATTTTGTTCTTTTGTTGAACAAAATTCAACATAAAAATACTAGTACACTACCTAATAGATCAAGACTGGCTACACCATCTCCCTGAATTTTGCTTTGAAGCAGCCGATGTTTACATGAGTGCTAAACAAACCAGCCAACATACCAACTCACCAACCTCTTGGCCAATGATTGGTACATATGAAACCAACGAGGTTATGGGTAAGAAAACGTACCATTTAGTCTGTGGATGTTGAAAATATATTCTTTTTATATACCTTATGTTATTTACCAATTTATTTCATTCCGATGGTTGAACTTTATCCGTGTTTAGGGCAAGTATCTCATATAGTGCATACCTACGTACCTAAATGTTGCTATTCCTATATTGACACCTAGACACTGCAGCATAACTGTTGGCTGGATAAACCACCAGAACAGACAGTAGATACGTGAAATATCCCAAATAATAATTTCAACTTCGTAATGAAAACCAAAAATCAAACTACGGTAACCTAGTGGGGTTGGCATGCGACTGATAAGCGGCGGTCGTGGGTTCGAATCCCGGCTCGTACCAATGCGTTTTCCATAACTTATGTACGGATTATTTGCCGTTAGCTTATCGGTGAAGGAAAACATCGTGAGGAAACCAGTCTAATCCCAATAAGGTCTAGATTTCCCTCTGGGTTGGAAGGTCAGATGGCAGTCGCTGGTGTAAAATTAGTGCCTGAGCCAAATCCTGGGATAAGGTGTTAAAGCGGACTGCGGGCACAGAATAAGTAATAGTACTACCGCGGGCTCCTTTAGGGCACAACAGGGAATAACGCTAGAAGTAATGATGTAATGAAAATCAAGAACAGGGAACGTTAATCAGAAGACGTCAGACTGCACCATCATAAGATGGAAATTGGGAGAATTATGCAGTTAGTAGGTTCCCATTACTGTCTGCACCATAGTTTGAATCAGCGGTCAGCTCCTCAATGTCTAGTCAAAAGCTCTACCAGAATTATCTTCTTCAACCTTCTGCCAATACAGTCTGCTGCTGCCCAGCATTAGGGGGATGCTTAAATAAGCAACTCCGTTGGTGCAACCTAACCACAAAACCTTCCACTACATCCTGGTAGCCCCTTCACTGCTTGGTTGGCAAATCCTTATCAGAGCGCAGAGCTGTATATCTGATGACCCTTTCACTATCTACCACCTCTAGAATAGTCTGGGCCACAACGCTCAGTCCCAGTATCACAATCTTAAAACTGTCTGAAATTCCAGAAAACGATGGTGTTGGTGGATTGGCCGATGCTTGGGCCGTAGGTGGGTCATGTTTGTTATCCAACCCGGCGGCCAATGAGCGCTATTGTCTGTAAACAAATCCGTTGGTTTTCATGGCGAACGTTGGTCTAACTTAAAAGCTGAAAGAATGATGATAATCTAGGAGACACTGAACTGAATTCCAACTGACTTTCAAGAATGTGTTTCACGGAATGAAAAATTACACTCCTCGCCATTTTTTCTAAGTTGAGAAACTACGCGTTTAAAATTTAAATACGATCTCTATTATCATATAAATCGCGCATAGAATGTGACGATATGAGTACAGTACAGGGAATGAAACTATTGTTTTATGAATAGTAATGACAAGCGTTTCATCTGAACTTTACAAGTAGTTTCAGATTAAACGAACCGACGTCGGTGAGTTTCTCAATTAGCCTGCCGGTTCCGTACCTGCCCATGGCTTGCGCCGGGCGGCAGATCGCACTCCACTTTGAAGTGCTCTCGGGATATTTACGTACTGTTTGTTTATTTTCATATTTGTGGCGCAGCTCATGAACTCCGCGAACCGACTTTATTCACTTTACAATCAACGCAACTCACGTTGAATCATGGTTTTTAACCCAGGAAATATTTTAATCTTAAAACATTCGATTGTTTGGGTTTTCTTTGCAGGTTTCAGCCAGCTTACCTAAATACCTACCCATAGATACTTAGTTATGTCCAACAAGCTGGTGTAAAGACTGAATCATCTGATAGCATGACCGTACCTATTTCTGCTGTTGAGGTGGCTAAAGTACTACCTTTTTTTTTTTTTTTTTTTTTTTTCGTGGAGGAAACCTGCGCGCACTGTACCCAATCACCGGGGGATGATTGGGTTATGTGGTATTCCTATCCACTAAAAACTCCACGGTGCTCTGCATCTGCGCCCTCATGCAGGGGACTCCAGGATCTCATGGTGAACGCACTGGAGGGAGACCCCCTCGCGCCTCGCCACATTTGGCTCGTCCTTAGAGCAAGGAAATGCTGTCGCCTTCCCAAAGTACTACCTAATTGATCTTAGTATTAGAGACTATTAGGTAGTACTTTAAATTAGATTACTCATACTCGTATACTATTGAGATTTTAGCAATGCTCCTTTTACGGGATCCTGCCGTTTTGCCAAAGTTATTTTGGTAAAATTTCATAACCCAAACCAATTTTGGCAACCGTTGTGTATGGTAATGCAATCGTTGGAATAATTTTAGTAGGCACATTTTCATTTAGTCAAATTTTCGCTCAGCATAATATTACCACTGAAAATAACGGTGGTCTTTTGTCAAATACTTTATTAAAGCAGAAATTCTTTAGACAATAAAAAATTAGTCTAATTAATTTTAACATTACCACGGAAAATAAAATTCAGGTAGGTGCATAACGATGCCTATAACATTTTTTGAAACAATATTTGGCGCAATTACGCTCATTGATATAATTCTTGAGTCATATAACAACACTTAATATATTTAAGTACATATGATATAATGATCTATTTATATTATGATTAATTGGTGTAAGTAATAACATTATATAATGAACATATGATACAATGTTAATTTCTTCTAATGTACAGTAAGCATAATAGTTTTTGGTTGACTCTAAGGCAGGTCGGTGTAGGTACGACGACGAGCGAAGCGATGAGGAGTGATAGGAAAAACCGCGACCCTACAGTGCGCGAGCCGAGAGAGCGAAGCGAGCGTGCCGCAGCAGCGGCCGGCGAAGCGCCAGAACCGAACACTTTTGTACTACCTAATACTTACATATTATTTAAGTACAATTTGAAAAGCGTTTTTTTATGTGCCGTGAAGAATCATGCTTGGTTGCTTGCTTGAAACCTGACAATACAAATCATTTACCTTATTATAAATATTTGGCGTAATGTTTTTCCAACTGATACATTTGACTACATGAAATTTTGTCAAGGTACCAGTTGGTAAGCGAGTCATTGTTTAAACGTTGACTGGCCAATCTTTGGGTTGAGTTTGTGTTATAATTGTTTGTGTAGAGTTTATTTGCCACATGATACTTAATTTGGCAAATAAAATTATGCGTAAAATTGTTTGTGAAACATGATAAGTACTACGTACTTACAACCATATATGTATATATACATATTTGCAATCTCAATTCTTATTTTCTGTGTACATTTTCAATAGTCATAATGTATAGCTCTTAAAAGAGTTATCATTCCGCTTTGGTGCAGGTAGTTTGGAGAACGCAATAAAATACCTAAATTATGCAAATCTATTCTAGATGCTCAAATTAAGTCATGTCGTGAGGCTTCTAACTCTTTTAAATGCATTGACTTTCACCATGTTATGGCTTCAAATAAGGGTGGAAGCCGGCTGTACGCCAATATTGCATTTGCATTAATATTGCATTAAACCCATACAAAATAATGCCGTTATAGGATTATTTTATAAACTGCATTTAAAGATCTATCATTCTGTGGTTTAACAATGTAGGTATCTATGTTTTAAATAGTTTTTCAGCTTACGAGTAGATAAAGTTTTTTTTAGGATGAACCTTTTTTATACCTACTCATTACCTACTTTAAGAAGTTTATTGATAAAGCGCCAGGAGTGCGATTTTTGAATCTCACTGGTGATATCAAAGTCACCGGTGACTAAAATTATCACCGATGACTTTTATGTCACCATTTTCCAAGAGCCGTATTTTTGAAAGTCACACGCTGTTTACCAACATGCAGAAATTTTACAATGTCAGTCAGAGACAATCTTCCTGTTACGTTCCTCTTTACGCAGATGTTATAGTGTTGTCCTTGATACCGGTTTTTAGGGTTCCGTAGCCAAATGGCAAAAAACGGAACCCTTATGGATTCGTCATGTCTGTCTGTCTGTCCGTCCGTATGTCACAGGCATTTTACTCGAAAACTATAGTGTATTTGAATACAATTTTGGGGATAGGTGTATTTTGTTAGCCGCTACATAGTATTGTAATTAAATTACAAAAAAAAAAAAATTTTTAGGGGTGCACTCCATACATAAAACTGAAAGTCATTTTTTTTTTTCATTGCAAGCCCACGTGTGGCACATCAATCGATAGGCCTTTCAAAATAAATATAAGGTTTCTCAGCATTTTTTTTTAAATAAGTGAATAGAGTCGGAGATAATCGCCCCGAAAGTCACTAAAATTGTGTGTCCCCCCCTCTAATTTTTGAACCGTGTATTTTAAAAATATGAAAAACAAAACATGGACATAGGGCTTATTAAATTCTTTCAGCGAAAATTGTTTTGAACAAGATCGGTTCAAAGGTTTTTGAGGTATTTCTAAAAATAAGAAAGCGGCCAAGTGCGCGTCGGACTACGCACAACGAGGGTTCCGTGCCTATTAAAAAGGTCGTATCGTTACTGAAATCTTATGGCACTTACGTCCTTTTCTTTAAGGAAGGCAGTTTTTTAGGAATATCTCGAAAACCTTTGAACCGATCTTGTTCAAAAGAATTTATTTTGAAAGGCCTATCGATAGATGTGCCACACGTGGGCTTGCAATGAAAAAAAAAAAATTTACTTTCAGTTTTATGTATGGAGTGCACCCCTAAAAATTTTTTTTTGTTAATAATTGAATTACAAAACTATGTAGCGGTTAATTAAATACACCTATCCTCAAAATTTTATTCAAATACACCTTATAGTTTTCGAGTAAAATGCCTGTGACATACGGACGGACAGACATGACGAATCTATAAGGGTTCCGTTTTTTGCTACGGAATCCTAAAAACTGCCTTCCTTAAAGAAAAGGATGTAAGTGCCATAAGATTTCAGTAACGATACGACCTTTTTAATAGGCACGGAACCCTTCGTTGTGCATGGTCCGACACGCACTTGGCCTCTTATTTATATTCTCAATAAATCGTCGCAATCACAAATATCACAATCGAGCCCCGCTGCTAATTCTTCCGAAAAACATACTTTGGTACTTTTGGCAGATGTCACAAACGTCAACTGTCAAAAACAATCGCATGGTGATTTCAATTACGAGTGGGTAGGGGCACTCGTAAATCGATATCATAGGTATGACAAATGTAAGTCACCGGTGAGTTTCAAAAATACGAACTTTCGGAAATCACTCACATCGGTGAGAATTAGTCACTTGGTGAGATTCAAAAATCGATCCCCAGATTTAACAATCAACAAAGCACTAAAAAGGAACTGAGATACGGAAAGCGAAATATATCAGGTAAAGGTTCAAATGTATTCTTGCCTTATTATTTGCCGAATTGAAATAGTTTGTGAAAGAAAACTTATTTCTCATTCACACCCAAGCTACTTCATCATAAAAAGTGTCTAAAAACAGTGGAATAATATTGATAAACACGATAACAAGTGAAGAGTCGATCTATCATGGTGGCCGGCGGAAATATTTGTACCTAAATACCAAGTACTTCCGCCTTTAATCAGGATCTGGCATCAAATACGTGTATACCTACTGCTGTAATTGATCACTTTCTAACGAATTCAAAAATAATGACTTACAAATGTTCGTGAAGGTAACTTACCGAGGTATCCTACGATGAATAGTTGGTAAAGTCAGCGAACTTTGTTACTTTTAATGTCGGTTAAATGTTGTCGGTCCGTCAAATCACGCAGGGTCTTGAAATTGGGCTTGGTATTAAGGCCGTTCGCACATGGAGCTACTCAAAAATGACGGAACTAATCAGTAATTATAATTACAAACCAGTTAGAAACTGTACCTCACACACGACGCTACTCAAGTTGCAAGGTTTCATTTAGTTCTGTTCTATTTCTGCTCAAAGCACACGGTTAAGTGGAAATATTAAAAAAAGCAAACATGTCGAGTGGATCGAGCGAGGATGATGACGACATTGTATTATATTATTGTCTTAATAGACGCCGAATATTCAAAATAATGTGAACTGCAGATTGTCAGTTGCAGCACGAGAGCTGCGTGAAACAGATAATAAATTTGTGGGATTCTATTACGATCCTATAGAATGTCCAAAGATAGATATTTAAAGCTCCTACTATTTGTAAAAAAAATACTAACATGCGGAAGTGCGGTAAGATAAGATTTTTATTTATTTATTAGTAATTAAGTACTTATGTAGTTACATAGAAAACTCGGGTAACCAGTAGCGCGGCGACCGTCACGACGCGTCATGCGCGATCAGTTGCTAACGCGTTATTAACCGGTTAGTGACTAGTAGCGTCGTGTGCGAACCTCAATGAAAATGTATGGGCGGTGGCGCTCAAGCAACTCGTTAGTAATTTAAGTTTGTAACTAGTCATTTTTGAGTAGCTCCATGTGCGAAGGGCCTAAGTAGATCGGTGTACGGGACTTGTGTGCGAGTCGTCGCAGACGAAACGATGAGTACCAAATTTATTTTAAATTCTGAAATTTGATGCCTGCTTCTTTCTAACGAATCAAATACTCGACAAGAGCATCTCATAGTTCAAAAATATACTGAAGCAATGTATCTACAATTATTTTTCCACATTTACGACCCGCAATGCAAACAGCAACAGGCAGCGGCTTCTGCGCATCCGCGCCTTTGATCGCCGGATGGGCGTTCATCATCGCCGAATTCTACCAGTCTATGTATTCACAAAATAATTCATTTCTGTAGTGAGTATTTCCCTCATAACTTGACCCCAAAATTCGTAATTCCTATGCGTAATCGAAGGTCAGATATACTGGTGGGCCTGAAGCGATGCGTTCGGTAATCGTTACGAGTAACATCCTGACTGACGGATTGTCGATTTCGGCCCCAATGTTAGCTAGCAAATCGCTAATGGCACCATGATGATTTGTAACATACTTCTGTTCTTTCAAACGAGTACAAACAAAACGATATGTTATGTTGTGGCAAAACGTATCGTCAATACCCTCGTATCTTTGAGAATGTAGGTACGTTCGGAGACTAACTTGATTTTTCGCGAGAATTATAAAGAAGGGAAGGAATATCGTTTACGCACGTTTAATTCGAAATTTTGGACTGTAGTTTACGTCCTAGTGGCGGTCGTCATCAAATAGTGGAATATTCACATCATAAATTCATATATAATAAAGTAGAAATGGAACGTTGTACCTATGTAGTATATTTGTTTTTAATTTATTTTATACTAGCGACCCGCCCCGGCACGCACGGATATTATTATATTATACATATAAACCTTCCTCTTGAATCACTCTATCTATTCAAAAAAACCGCATCAAAATCCTAAGCATAGGTACATAGGATAGGGACAGACAGCGGGAAGCGACTTTGTTTTACACTATGTAGTGATAGTGATAGTGATATTTCAGTTCAAACCACAATCTTAATGGTTACCAAATATCCGCGAGGTTAGGGAAATTAAATACATTACAGGAAAAATAATAAATATTGCGTTGACCGGAAACTGTTGTTCACATTAAGCAGGTGTAAGCCGAGGAAGCGTGCGCTGCGCGTACGCCGCCCGTAGGGCTGCCCCCGTACTACGAGGTCTAGAACGCCGGTATTCGGTACTCGATCGATGATCATTGAAGAGGTAGGCAGGGGCTCGACCAGGAAGTGTTTATCAAAAGACAGTGGTGAGCTGTCAATAAGCACATCCTAACATAAATCTCAATTTGTGAGTTAAGTACATAAGTTGGCGTAGGTGTATGGTGTACTTTTCTCAAAGGTACCTATGTGATAAAGGTAGCACATCTTGGCAGCGAATTATGCTACCCCGCCAGCTGACTAGCAAGAGGTCTTAAAGGAAGAATTAATGAGTTAGCCTGAGCTAGGGCTGCGGTACACACCGAACTCCCATGCTGACTGTGCGAGACGAAGTTGCGACAACCCTGGTGCGTTGTTTACAAGCCGCCGCCTTTGATAGCGTGCCGTTTGATCCTCGATTTGATTTTTGTTTTCGTTCAATTCCCGGCTTTTTTATTATCAATCAAACATGGAGGACGCCTAAATACATCGACGCATTTAATGGACGATCTGCGTTATGTCAGCATTGTTGTTGATAAAAACAGCGCGAAATTGTTAAACATTGGCATCCCGCGGTTTACCTAGATTTTTATTTATATACCGAATGTTTAATGGCTCAAATTTATAAATGTATTTAGAACCTACCTATGCTCACCAAGCCCTCAGAGAGTAAGGTAATACGGCTCAGTTTGATGTAAATACGTACACGCATGAGGGAGGAAACATAAGTCCCTACAGGCATACTGAATAAAAACCTTATCGTTATAAAAATAGATCTCCCCGTGAAATAGTTATTTGTGCAACAAGAGAGCAAAGTTTGCTTTTGCTGCGAGTGCTGATTTTGAGTCCTGAGGAAGGGAAAGATTCTAAAATTCAAAGTTTGAATCTTGAGCGCAGCGAGGGACTCAAAAGCTCGAGATGCAAATACTTTGCTCTCGAGGAACACATACAACTTTTCACCTCAGCAGTGAGAACATATTCACATTAAAAAATATATCATAGTATCACGTACCTGTTCGTCTCGTGATTATTCAGGAAGAAAACTTAATTAGGCGTTCGCTACTGCTAGTTTTACCTCCTCAGCGCCGGCGCGCCATTAGTAAATACTAGAAAGACGAGACAAGGCGCGAGAAACCAAAGGATATTTTAGTATCAGTAGTCTCGTGTGATACTAACACATTACTAAAAACTAACCGTATTAGACGACCGCTTTAGCCTAGTTGGTAGTGACCCTGCCTACGAAGCAAGAGGTCCTGGGTTCAAATCCCGGTAAGGGCATTTATTTGTGTGATGAGCATGAATATTTGTTTCTGAGTCATGGATGTTTTCTATGTATTTAAGTATTTATTTCTTTATATATATGTATGTTTATCATCGTCTAGTACCCATCGTACAAGCTTTGCTTAGTTTGGGACTAGGTCGATTTGTGTAAGATTGTCCGCAAATATTTATTTATTTATTACTTATTTACTGTTAAAATTCACAGATTTTACTAATATTTGCGACCTATTTTTTTAATATTTATCATTTACCTATGTCTATTGCGCTAGAAAGAGACGATGCCCACACGTTAGCATATTACGTGTATCTCGCGTGCACACCAAAAACTAGTCGTAAGTACTGTTGTACTGTTGTTAAAATACTGCCTTCGTCACTGACTTACACTATATTTCCTATTTAGATAGAGAATTTATTCATCCTAGTCGTTTTTATTTTTATAACTTATAACAATAACGCAAGAATGAAGAATAATATAGGTACCTAATAAAATCTGAAACAAATGAACAGCGCGCAATTTTTGAATGGGGCGGGGCGCCGCGCTTGCGTTCGGAAACTGCATCTGTGGTATACGTTCATAAAATTTAAGATTGTTAAGAAAAGAATTATTAATTAGCTCGCGTAATAAAATTCACGTCTACTTTTTTATTATGAAAAACGGAGTTTATTCCGAGATGTTTTTATTTAAATATTGCTCAATTGAAAATTCCTTTGCATAATTATTTTGGTAATTTAAACTTGTTCATTTGATAGTTTTCAAACGTGTTACTTGTTTCGCGCTTTTTTGGGGGTCTACTTTGAAATTCGATGGTCGAACTATGGATCGACCTATGTCTGCCATTTTATTTTTTCGTATTGTTCGAGCTGCTGAGGTTAAAAAGTTATTTGTTATATAGGGCTGCCAAGGTTGCAAAGTTGTTGCTTGGCGCAAGTGCTTGAAAGTCGAGTTAGAGAAGGATTAAACCTTGCGAGATAAGATTGACCCATGTGCGAAGCAAATGGTCCAAAAGTACAATCCTGAGCATAGCGAGACGCCAAATAGTAGGAGATCTTGGATACCGTTTTCTAAGAGGACCTTGCATTTTTGAGACGCAGAAACCAGACCGCTTGGAAGTTGGAACAGGTGTTCCTGGGTGTGATGTGAGCTGATTTAGTAATATAATTTACTTTTTCGTGTAATTCGAGGACGATGTATTCATTTCTGTGACTATAAATGTTCACTCACCCATACAAAAAATACGAGAAAATCCTCTACAGAATTAAAACTATGAGGATTAGCTATACTTAGAAAAAAATATCTGTCTAAAAATTGCATTAAAATAAATGTTTTGTGTCGCACCGTGGAGTCCGTGGACCGTGCCACAGCCCACGGGCACATATACTCGTATCCTCTGCAGTGAAAGCTATGCATAACTTCTTTATTTAGATTTTACTGCGCTTTTAGAACATAACAAAACAAAATGATTCAAATGAACAGGAGTTTTTCTAATAGCTCTTTAACAATGCGTTCCAAATTTGCACAAAGCGAAACATTTTGAAACCGAATTACATTTTAAAATTATTTATTCGCGTTGTATCTTTTTAAGTGAGTAATTTATTAATAAAGAATAATTGTTTCAAATTTAATTTCATAAAAAAAAAATATTAGCATATCACGATACGTTACTGCGAACGCAATCCACCTTTTCGTTGGGCATTAGTGTGAAGTTGGATCTCGCGGAGCGTCTCGTTCGAAATTCAAAATCACTTTCCACGCTAATGGATTAAATGGAGTTAAATAAAAAATTGCAAATATTGGGCGATAAAGTAAGTTTTTCCGAGTAGGTGAGGTGAAAAAATAATTCCCCTGCCAATGATAGACCCTAAGGCAACACCATCCATAAAGCCATGCATTTTATTGAGGAAGCGCAAATGCCACTTTACTCATTTTACACTTGACTGTAAACGCGAGAAAAAAATCTAATCAAAATGCCAACCAAAACGATATAATGTACCTACGCGTAGATCGATTAAGTCGGTAGATCCCTTGTCAAGCGCGCGCGCAGCCGAGCAGAAGTGACGGACGGACGGACGGCGGCCATTGTGATCGTGTGATCGTGGGACAGAAAAAATAGATAGATGCCACTTGACATGTCATGTAAGAAAAAAATACTGATGTTATTTTCTCAAATCCAAAATTACTCCAAAACTACTAATACAAATTAAATAACTTAAACAATAATAGACCTTTCGGCTATGGCTGTCTTCAACACTTGTTTCCAACGTCGTTTTCATGGTACAGTCAGCAGCATAAACATGTTTACACTTTTGGGGGTTATAGGACCTTATCGCTTAGAGATAAGGCCCTAAAACCACCAAAAGTGTGTACATGTTTAAGATGCTGACTGTACAAGTAGGTATTTTTTTTAAATAATAAATAAAGTCTTTCAAAAATTTTGATACATTTTTGTTTATCCATATAACAATGAAGTATTATTGACGTCAGTTTAGAAACAACTTCAATCATGATTGTAATGAAGCAAAGTGAAACGCCGAAATAATTATCTTTTTTTTTAAGAATTTTTCCTTGTTGTTCTTACGATTTATCTCCCTCGTTGGTCACTTCACCCTAAATTAACCCCAATTTCTACTCGCATCTAAACCGATAGGGAATTAAATTAAATACCGTCACATCTATTATGGAGGACATTCCTCATAATTCTGTTTATAAATATTGTAAAAACTGTTATCTGTTATTTTGTCCGTTACGCTTATCAAGTCACATTCATTTCTGGAACTTGACGTAACAATTCCAAATTATATTTACCAACATTAATTTACGTTCATACAAAATTTTTCAAGTCTTATGCTCTTACGATTAAGAATTATAATAAGCATTGCTCTATGAACAAACAGTGGTTCCACTGCTGTGCATAAAATGAGGAATCGATCATTTTTGATGATTATCAGAATGACGTATAAGATGTCGCTTTGTATTTTAGTTTTAAGTTTATTTCAAAAAATATTTATTGATATTTAAATGTTAAGTCTTTATGAATAAGATGAAATTACTAAGATACTCGTATGTACTAAGTCTAGACCCCGCTATCGGAGGTGCAAATTGGTAACTGTCAAGTTCTGAGGGATGGGTAAAAATATTTATGATGTCGATATCGATACTCTTACTTTTTGTTTACTATTAGTTTTATATGTATACCATTTGTGGCAGTCCATATCAAAAGGAACCTTATAGCGGAAGGGGCTTCCAACGCACATACTCGCGTTTGTATTAAAGCAACGTCAATAATGGCGTAAGTGCCTACCGCCATAAGGTCCCTTTTGGTGTGGACTGCCACATTTTTAGAATACAATTACAAATAATTGTATTAATTATATATGTACACCGGAACACCACGCTGCGCTCTAAGACCGAAATAATCGACGTAGCTCGGAAAGCGGCTAAGTTGAAGTGGGACTGGGCTGGCATGTCTGCCACATGCTAAGGGAGCTGTGGGCGAAGACCGCTACTGAATGGCAGCCCGACAATTCAAAACGGAGACACGGCAGACCTCGCCGACGATGGCGGGACGAGACAGACTCCTTTTTAGAGGATTGGCCAGAGGCTGCTCGGGATCGGGATGCCTGAAAACGGAAGGGGGGGGCCTTTGCCCAGCAGTGGGACACCATAGGCTCCTAATAATAATTATATATGTACAAAATTATGCCAAATGTACATTATTGCCCATATTAACTTCTGTCGAAGTAGAAAACTCATTATCCTTCTCAAAATGGATATTCAGCTACAGAAGACGAAGTCTAATGCCCCGTAACTTTTTTTTTTGTACTTAATATATTACGAGATATATATTTCTACAAATGTATAGGGCTAAGATATATTGGGTTTATTGTTGAATATTATTCATCGTGACTGCAGCCTGATTACAGCAGAGAATCTGAAAAAAAAACTGATCGTCCATTAAGAATGCGATATCCCTTTTGGTGGAAATTAAAGACAAATTTATGAACTATTTAATTTTTCATTATTTTATGAATGGTTTGTGCTATGAATGAAGATTGAAGATTTTTATTTATAAAGATGACAAATATTTAACACATATTCGTTTTGTAATCATATAGTCCTGTTTTATAAAATAAACACGTTTAATTAAAGTCTCAGAGTTTCTTAATGGTAAAAAAAATATCGACATACAGCTATAATTACCTATTGACTCAAATCTCGAATATTTCAAAATATTTCTTACCCATCCCTAAGAACTTGACAGCTACCAATTTGCACCTCCGATAGCGGGGTCTAGTACTAACGTACATAGATAATATTTGACCATCGATGCCATCTGAAGCTAAAGTGAATTAGGGGACCACTAGAATATATATTTGGGATTATTGCACTATTTCGCGTTGTTAGCGTGATTTTAGATAAAACGTAAAAAATCTGCCAAGGCAAATTTTCTACCAGAAGAAATGATAAAGAAAGCATTTTTTTTATTTAAGGCGTTTTCTAAGTCCCTCATTGAAAATATAAAAAAACACATACGTTTAATATTGCTTATTCAAAAAGTCTGTTTAGTTACTTCACAGCTTCTATTTTTGTTTAAATATATTTGGTAGGCAGCAAATAGGTGTAAAAACCTTCTATAATGGCAATTATTAAATATTAACACATTCCCTGTCCGCGTCTTCTAGTTGAATAAGTGAACAAGGAATGTGTTAAGCGTCGTGTTCTTCTATTTTTACTAATTGAGGTAACCAACCCTGGTCTGAGGACTATTCAGAAGTCAAAGCAAGATGTTTCTTTAGGTCACGTAGCAGTAAAGTGCCTTAATTTGAAAACAAACGCAGAGATTAGAAAGTGACGTGTACAGGAATGTATCTACGTACCTACAGTCAAGAACGAAACTGTTGAAAAAAATCCGAGGATTCGGATTTTTTTCAACAGTTTCGTTCTCGACTGTAAACTATTTACCTACTATTGCCTAATTGCAGGAAGTTTGCTTTGACTTCAGAATGGAAAATGGTTACAAGTATGTCATGTTTATCTTCATTATTGTTTAGCAATTATCTATAGGATAGCTACGATATTATAAATGCTTCATTCATTGTAAACACATGTCCTAAGTACCTAAATGAGATCTTTATTAGAACATTTAGGAACACATATAAGTTCAATATTCAAGTTATATATCCAGTTGAAAATAATTAATATTTTTTTACACAACACGTTACCAACCTAACTGTTTGAAGTGTTTGCACGTGAATGTACCAGCAATAGTCTTCGCTTGCGCATTCAGCTCGCTCGCTACTATAAACAGTGTAATTACTAAAAATTCTAACAATACACTCCGTTGTCTGCGACCAACATGGCGTCTGATTTTGACAGATGAGATGAGGACTCTGGCGCCACTGTTGCAGAGATTTACTGTTGCTCCAACGGCCATATTGTTCCACTTTTGTCTTCAAACTCGTTCGGAATTCAAAATAAATGAGCGGCTACTGATTTGAATGTGAATGGCTACTCAATACGGTTAGCCGATGTTTTGTTTCGGACCAAATAGACGAGCGCGTTGCGTGGTGGTATCCTCTAAAATACAGAAAGTGCTACGGATACTTGAAATTATGAAGTTATACGGCCTTTTTGGGTTTATTCCGTGGTTTTTCCAACGTATTGTTGGCGTGACTTTTAAGTATCATAATAAGTAGGTATTTGATATTTACTAATTGCATTCTTTCAAGTGTAAATGCTGAAGTGAATGGACGCTAATAGATCAGTGGGGAGACAATGGCTGTTGATTCATTCGTTGGTTTACCAATGGAGGCTATTTTTATGCGAGTATGCCACTTAAGATTACAAATGCAAAAGTTTCGATATTATGTTTGTTGTTAATCATGACCGAATCAGTTGTTTTTTAGGTACATCGACAACATAAAAACTGAGTCATTATACAGACGCATAATCGAATGATAGATTAAATAATAATTACTCACACCCTTCTGCTTCTATAACTTTTAAGGGCATTTGTAAAATGAGGGATTCGTTATCAACCCGAATCATTGCGGTTTTAACAGCGAATACCGACACTGAAACTGACATAAGTCAGTGATAGTGGCGGACCTTTGGTAGATTTTTTGATCCTAGTTTAGGTATTTATAGTGATTACATGAACCCCAGTTTTGAATTTAAATATCTCATGTAACAAAACGATCAGTTTGTTACAGTTACACTGGAAATTATAATTTGTATTCATTTTTAATACTATCCTACTCATCATCATCCTCCTAGCGTTGTTCCCGGTAATGCCCCTAAAGGAGCCCGGGGTCCGCTTCGACACCTAATCTCAAGATTTGGCATAGGCACTATAGTTTTACGAAAGCGACTGCCATCTGACCTTCCAACCCAGAGGGAAAACTCGGTGTCCTCACGATGCTTTCCTTCACTGAAAAGCTAACGGTAAATTATATTCCGTACATAAATTCCGAAAAACTCATTGGTAAGAGCCGAATTCGAACCCACGACCGCCGCTTCAGACGCATGCCTGAACCACTGGGCTACGGTAGCTTTTACTATCCTACTAATATTATACATGCGAAAGTTTGGATGTTTAGATGTTTGTTACTCAATCTCGCTTCAACGGCTAAAACGGCGGCACGAAGATAGTTTATAGCCTGGATCCTATTGTCCTATATAAATATAGGATAGTTTTTACCCCGGGTCCACGCAGACGAAATCGCGGGCGGAAGCTAGTTAATCATAAATGTAAATTCGAATAAGATTCATTATATTGTAATCAAATTATTCGAAATTGCAATGGCATTGGGGTCAAGATCTTTTTTTACTTACTTAATTTAGTTCCTATACATATCTAATACAACAGAAAAGTTTATAAATAATCCTTTTAAAATTTACCAAATACACCTACTTATTCCCTACTATACTCCCTATACTTTTAAGCTCCGACTAATTGTCTTTAAAGCCTAATTTAATTACTTTTTGGATTTGTAGCAACAACTCTAACTAAGATTCACACATTACAATTTACCAATTATCGCTTCGCGTCAATATCTGTAAATCGTCCTTAAGTCAATCAAATTAAAGTTTAAAGTCATCTAGTTATTGGTTTTGTAGCTGCAGAATAAAATATGCTTCTTACGTTTTCGTGTCGCATGGCTACAAATCGCAAATCGATAAATAAGGGCTCGGGCACACGCGGCGCTCATTACATACTGGCTGATATACGGCCTCCTCGCTGATTGGGATGGTGTGAAACAGCTTTAATTTAATGGGAAAAGATCCGGACCCAAACATGGCAGCCTTTATAAGTTTATAATAAAGATGTTTTGAGACGGTTTTAATTGACGAATTGGAATATTGATTTGAACAACACGAGCAAGTTTAAGGTTTTCAGGGATATTTCAAATATACGAGATTGCAACTACCTACCACTCACTCCTCCAGAGGAGTTTGATGCACGTTGCCGACCTTTTATGGACTAAGACATACCACAAACCCATTTGTTCACTGTGTACTTTACCGAGTAGGTGCCAAAGAGAAGAACTTTATGGATTAGTGAAACTCAATTTTCAACTGTCATCAAAAACGATGAATCATCCTACTAATATTATAATGCGAAAGTTTGGATGTTTGTTACTAAATCACGCAAACAACTGACCGGATCAAGCTGAATTATATTATAATAGCCTGGATGAAGAAAAGTCCAACAAAAAGAAGTCAACACGAACGGAGTCGCGGGCAAAAGCTGGTACATAATAAATCTTTATATAATTACATTATTAACAATTAATAAATGTTTATAGTTTATCCTGCGGTGTAAGAGCTAAAAGCCATAAAACTTATTATAATGGCATTTTTATTTCGAAAGGTGATAAGTAGTAAAATACGACGAAGTGAGATTCGACCCAAAACCTTTCTGTTAAAGTTTAAAATGCTTTTTATGTTTCTTGAACAAAAGACATCCACACTTCTGCATAGGGTTGTCAAAAATGTAACAATAGACTAAAAATAATACAATTGAAATAATTAAATGATATACCGACAAACGACTTCAATAAAAATTATATTCAGGCTAGGTCGAGGTAACGTGATTAAATATTAAAATAAATATAATGTCATGTATAGTACAGTACCTATTCAAATATTCCGTTTCATCTGCAAAAATAAATGATCTCCTTAATAAGTAAAATAAACTTATGATTTTTATGTAATTTTGCTCATATTCGTTAAGATTGGAATATGTCAGATGCCTTAGCAGATGCAATCTAACAAACTCTTTTGGTGGAAATTTCCCGATTGTTGCAGCCCTACCCTCCAATATTTGTTATTGCATTTGCAATTTTAGTCAATTTTAGTCATGTCATTTGAAATTGAACCTTAAGAGGAATGCCTACCTGTGATTTTCCCATACAAACGCTCTCGACTGTTTCCTCTCTGGTTTTTGAACATAGAGCAATGCATTTTTCAAATAAGATCAATATCATTAATATCTACGCCGCTATGTTTTGTTTTTTTGGATATTATTATTTTAAAGAAACTTACAGCGCCTTGAAAATCGCAATAACGGCTTAATTGAATTGGCTGCCAAAAAAGGCGCAGTATACAAATATGACAACAAATATCATAAAAATCAAAACATAGCGGCGTAGATTGTTTCTTCTTCTTGCAGTTCCCAAAATTTTATCGTATTATATTTCTCGATTTTTGAGTTTTTTGGGTGGGATTTTTAGTCCGAGCTGCAGTTGTTCTTATCGCACGAATTGGAGGCGGAGTCCACAGCAGCGCGACAGAAACATTGCGTCAGAAATTCAAGATTTGAAAAGTTGCTCAGCTAGGCATTGCTCTTAACACAAACAACTACTTTTTAGGACTTGGCTTTTAGGATATGGGAGAAATCACTTATGCTCTTTTTACAATAGTTGACTAATTAGCTTATCTTTATCTTGTCCTGGGAATAACTAATATTTTAGTAAAAAAAGATTTATTCAGGAAAAACAAACACAAAAAAGAATAAAACTGAACCACTACATACCATCAAGATCCACAGCGCAGGTTTCGTCATTCCACAGATAATGCATCCACCACAGGTTTCGTCAGTAAAATATAAATACAACACACAATCCGCAACACGCATCGTCAACTCAAACTATAATACATATACAATACACACCATCCACTTATCTTTATGGCTTTTAGCTCTTACACCGTCGGATAGACTATACTTCTTTCTTTCTCCTATACCACGATTGCAGCATACAAGCATACAGCCTGCCTGATAGTAAGCGGTCACCGTAGCCCATGGATGCCTACTACTCCAGAGGAGTCAGATGAGCGTAGTCGACCTTTTATAAATCTGAGGATTTTCTCCGTAGGCAGCCATTGATGTGTAGAGTTATTCAAGAAGTTTTTTTGTTTAGTCGCTAAACATAAATCTAGCATTGTAACGCCAAAGTAAGCGCACTGAAAAGTGAATTGTCAACCATTCTCATTTGAGAGTGCCAACTACTAACGAGGCTTTTGTAAATGACCGAAGCAGAAACAAAACGTGTTTGATCTTTTATTTATCGCCACAAAAACTGGGGCGACATTAATACCCGATAAGACAATGGCGACGGTGACGGCTGTCGCTAACAATCGCAAATTGATGGCGACATCTGTGAGCCGATGGCTGAACGTAGTAAGCAGGCTTGAGAAAAAAGAGCCAAGTTGTCAATGACGGCTATATTAACATTTCTATGTTGCTAAAATTGGTTATTATAATAGTAGTTAGGTACAGATTAGTTGCCGCTGTGGCGATGTCGCGTCCTAAGTATATGGAATATTTGCGCCTCGCCAACGAATGGGTTATCTGAAAAAGAATGCAGCGTATTAAGCTAATGACTAGTCTACAATAATTATGGGGCTCTCATTGCGAGGCCGTACATATTGCAGTTTAATATGGTACTGATTTGGTTTTTTACTAGCTTGCGCCCTTCGTCTGCGTAGACCCGGGATGAGAACTATCCTATATTTTAATCTATGCTATCTTCGTGCAAAATTTCATCCAAATCGTTTGAGCCGTTGAAGCGTGATTGAGTAACAAACATCCAAGCATACAAACTTTCGCATTTATAATATTAGTAGGAATAGTAGGATGTTATGCAATTATAAGTACCTAAGATTTCAATTAAATTCCTCGGGGCTCAATTGATTTGATTTTTTTTACAACTACGTATTCTAAGTTAGATAGGAATGCAATATGTCACTGAGCTGAGCGCCTACCGCGAAAATAAAACGAACTTCGTTCGTGTATTTGCGTCTCTATCGCACTTGCAAGTTCGAGCGAGGGAAAGGGAAATACACGAACGAAGTTCGTTTTCGTTTCGCGGTAGCCCCTCTAGTCTGATGGTGATGAGGCGACCCCAAAACCATATGAAATCCGTAAAACATCAATGCAACTGTTCGAGTTTAGGGTCCTTGTTTACCTTACTTGCCTTGCTGCGCACCACTGTGTTATACCAAGATCATAGCGAAATTGAACGACCATTACGAGAATGAGAATTAAAACTCAAGACATAATGTATGGAATAATAATCTAGAACTTGGCGCGAGCACTCCCGAAACCCAGCCCAAACACACGGGAGTTATCTTTATGTGCCGTTGCGAATGGCTCTGATTTAATGATGCTTTTTGTCACACGCGACACTTTTTGTTTGCACGTGCGCTATTCAGTGCTGTTGGGCGATAGGTGTCGCTAGTAGTCTACTTATGAATCGCTTAACTTCAAACTCAGTTAAATCCAATTCTGATTTTTTTAAAGATTTTGATATAAAATAAAAGGGTAACAAACTAGTTTATCGGTTAAGTAAATTCCATGTGGTTTTTCAGGAAAATACAGTTAAATAAAAATAGTTACAATCATATTATTTTTTCAAAGTCAGGTAAATTCATGTGACAGTTTTTTTCAAATGTAGGTAAGTCCATCCAAGCCAATCAGCGAAAGAAGTTTGTTCAACATGGCTGACAACTGACAGTCGTATTTTTTTTTAATCTAGATAAATCCAGGTCTGTTAAATCAAAATTATATAAATCCACACTGAGTGTTTTCAAGGTTAGATAAACTGCAATACATTAGGTATATAAAATCAAGCAAAATCCAATAAAAATTTTTTTTTTTGTCAATAATAAATATAATAATGTGGTTTTAATGCTGAATTTGCCGAACAGGATCGCTTTCTTTAATGCTTTAGCCATAATAAATTAAATAAAACCGGCCAAGTGCGAGTCGGACTCGCGCACGAAGTGTATCTATAAAAACTGCAACAAAAAAATCACGTTTGTTGTATGGAAGCCCTCTTAAATATTTATTTTATTCTGTTTTTTAGTATTTGTTGTTATAGTCACACACACACACACACACACATGATATTTTGTATTTACCGAGCATGTTATAGATTTAATTTTTTAGTTCGTTTCTTAAATTACTCTGTGTTTACGTTCTTTTTCCATTCACTGTATTTCGGTGGACATCTATAACTGGCTTTGTTATTAGCTTTTAAGCTTTGTAATATTTTCCTGTAGTGCTGTTGATGCCCCAAATAAATAAAAATAAATAAATAAATAGTGGCAACAGAAATACATCATCTGTGAAAGTTTCAACTGTCTAACTCTATCACGGTTCATGAGATACAGCCTGGTGACAGACGGACAGACGGACGGACGGACAGCGGAGCCTCAGTAATAGAGTTCCGTCTTTACCCTATGGGTACCCTAAAAATACTGCCTTTGTTATTTTCACTTTATTATCACTTTATTTCAATTGTCTCCCAAGTGGTTAGAGTGGATTTATCTGAGTTTGAAGTTTAGTGACACATACGCTTTTCAAATAATTGCATGCAAATAAAGGTTTATATATTGTTATATTCATGACAAAACTTTGACGAATAAAATAGTTAAAACCATATTTTTTGACATAATAATAGGACAGAATCCACTGTTTTTGTTTAAATTATTATGATCCTATTTAAGAGACAAAAAAAACCTAAAACTTTTTGACGCATTCACTCCGTCCGTAACTAACTCGAACTGTGCTCATTTCGTCACACTACTAAATAATCGCTACTTGGGTGTCTTGAGTTTCGCGATTTCACGCCACCACGTTGTTTTCTTTATTTTTAATTTTGTCCAGAAGCTCGCGTAGCGAACCATTGTGCGTGCTCCCGTATTGTAATTCCCGATACAAAATATCGTAAGAACAATTGATTCTGTAAGAAACTTACGTCATTTTATTTTTCAATGGTAGCATTTAGGATCGACTACTGTCTTTATTGTTCAGCGCATGATTACTGTGAAAATAACGTTCTTTTATTTTTTCTCAGTAGCGAATTGCTGTGAAAATGTTAACGATTGATGATTTGCGTTAGTAATAACGGACGTATTGAACGGACGCCACAGGAATAGGTAAAGAAACGAAGTTCTGCAATTTGTTTTTTGTTTATATAAAATCTAAGCCATAGTTTATGTTTATTTAATAGTAGATAAGTACTAAGGTACATCCAAGTCGGTGAAAGTCTTACCCTCCGTTTCACTCGCTATGTTTCCATCACGTTTCCGAAGAAACATACATTTCAATAAAAGTGAATGCTCATCGCAATCAAAATTAAAATATCGCTCGTCTATATTATTCAATTTGGCGCAATGCGTGTAAATAAAGACCGTTCGGTGTACAGCATATTGAAAATAATTGTTAAAAATATTATAGTTATAAACATTTTAATGTTTAATTCTTCTAATAATTAACTTAAATATAATATTATTCATTATATATAAGTATAATTTAATTCGTCTTTGGCGTGTATATTTATTCAAACATAATTTACTTAATTCGAACGCTATATTTGATTTCAAACCTCCTTGTTTGAAACTTACGTTTGTGACTCTCCTCTGTCAGTATTTTACTGGACAGTACGAGTGAAGCTACTTACTCGTACACCCTAGGTATCTAAAAGTAAGTGGCCTTACTCAATTAAGTACTTAGTTACCGTAAACTAAGAACTGGGCTAACATTATTATGCCAATTGGAGAAAGTATGGTAATTTTTGAAATATTTTTACGCTAATAAGTTTTACTTTAATACTTTACAAATGTAGTTAATAATTTGTGAAAAAAGGTATATCCATTTTCAAATAAGTAAAAACGCACATTATAAGTTTATCCATTATAAATACATATTACATAGTTTGGGATTAAGGATCACAGTGAACAGTGAACGTCCTGCGTTTATAAACATGGCTAATTAATATACTATATATTACTTCATGTAATAGAAGTTTTATAAATATATTATTTAGCTTAGTTAGGACCCAATATTTGTAGGACTAATTAATATGTTCATATCGTCTGTCAAATATTATTTTTCCCGTGGCCCTCCTCCACATAACCATAATAATAATACGAATTATGATTTAAATTAACAACATAAAATTGGACCAAAGTATAGCACCACGCGGCAATCATTTTTCAGACATGAAGCAGTACACAAATTAAAACTGCCAAACATTGATTTAAAAACAAACATTTCCAAAAACTGTTCTCAATTACACCTTTGCCTGATTTATGTAGCCCCCCGCCATGTCCTGACATCATGCGCAGGACCATTATGCAACTCTGTCGGAGTCTGACTACCTTACACCTGAACCACTTTATAATTACACACGGACGAATTTGGAACTAAAAATCAACAAGCCAAAGCAGTTGACAGTGCTGCCCATTGCGTGTAATGTGTAAGTTTGCCTTTTTAATGTAACTGGCTGGTTTCCGGACTATTGTGAAGCATTCGACACTTTTCGAGGAAAGGCGCTTGATGCTCATTTGTTTACAGTATGAAACGGCTATTGTAGTTTGACAGATGTACGGAGTGAGCCGGTACGAACTGTATCGGTCACTCAAACCAAATAAGTAGCTTTCAACTCAGCAGTCGATCGTTCTGCCCCTGGATAATAAATTTGGTTCAGTCATCTCGTCACAAAACTCACAAACATCTGCACGCATCGAGTTTAGTTACGTTAGTGAGGCTGACATCACCGGCATTACAAAAAAAATACGGTTTCCATGATTACCTACCTATTGTGTTTAGGCTGGGTGTTATTTTCGTTATTACATGTAACAAATATTGAACGTACTAAGTACGTAGTTAAATCATCTAATTGGAGATATACAAACCAGTGGTAAAGAAACGAAGAAGGTAAATCAAATTAAAATTTTGTCAAAAAAAATGCCTGCACCTTAATAAGACGTCACTTATACTAAGAAGACTATGTTACAGTGTATTCATGCTATAAATGACGCACTAATCATTGTATACATAACATATATTTACGCACACAGCAATTGTATGTTGAAATTATTTTTTGTTATGTTACTATTATGTCTATTCTGTTCCATATTGTGTATCGAATATTAGTTATAATTTATGTTGTTTCTGTTTCTAAGTGATTGTAGCAAACAAATAAACGTTTTATCTACACTCAGAGGCAATGAAAACGGGTCACTTCCCATGGATTACTTTACAAAGTGACCCGTTTTCATTGCCTCTGAGGTAGCGTACCTTCATAGTTCACATTGGGAATTACACTCAGAGCAGAGGCAATGAAAACGGGTCATTTTGTAAAGTAATCCATGGGAAGTGACCCGTTTTCATTGCCTCTGAGTGTATCTATTCATATGTGAATATTATATTTGTGTGTGAATATTTGTTTCTGAGTCATGGAAGTTTTCTATGTATTTAAGTATTTATATCTATTATATATATCGTCGTCTAGTACCCATAACACAAGCCTTAATGAGCTTACTATGGGACTAGGTCGATTTGTGAAGATTGTCCCCTAATATTTATTATTTGTTTATTATTATTATTATTATGTTTTTTCCATATCTCAGGACCACTTTTGGAAGGCATGCGTGGGGCCGAAGCCAACATCACAGAGGCCCTTTAAAACAAATATAATATAAAGCGAGGTGGCTAGATACACATGGCAGATTATTCTTATATGTTACCAAAATAAGGTGAAAATATCGATCTTCAGAATATAAAGAAGTCTAGCTATCAATGTTATTACTAAACTGCAGAAACACGTACTGCTGTCAAAGAAAAAACAGCGGCATAAACTAAAATCATTGTCAAAATGTCCAGTAGCAATTTATCACTGATTACTGCAGAACGGACAAGACGGAAGCCGCACTCGAAAGTCAACATTGTACTAATACTAATAGATAATTACCACTTTGCAGCTTTGTCGGCTTTTCCGAGAACGCATACGCATATTACCCGAGCCGACTTTAAAAAAAAATCGCCGATAACCGTCCGGGATCACGGACAAAAATAATAAAAACATCACAGTCAAAATATATGTTGGAGTTAGAAAAAACGTATAAAAGAAATGGTGACTCTGTGTCGACTTTGTGATGCCGCGGCCCACTGTCCAGAAAATACAGCCAATATTAATGTAAACTCAACAGAAATGTAAATAAAGTCTATTTTTTCTCGTTCGATGACTAGTTTTTTCCTTGTTAGATTCCAACCAGGGCGTGGCCCGTCCCAAATGGAAACATTTGCCAATATTATAGTGAAAGGACTGAACAGATGAAATAATTTATATGCCGATGTCGCTTTGTGTCCAAAACTTTATGCTTTTGTGAGTTTTTTGCGTCGGTCGCTTTGCTACCCCGTGTGGCTTTAACAACTCTATTTAGAGTTACAGTTGAAAGAAAGCCGTCTTCTAAACACCTTTAATGAAACTCATACCTTCCTAAGTTGTAACAAGGGATATTTTGTATTATATTTCGATATTGATTTGTGTCCTTATGAATAAATTTGTGTAGGTGTTTGGTAGATGCGTGTTGACGACAATGGAATTAGAGTGTCGGTAAGTGATCGCCGGGTTGTACAATGGTGTTGACTTTGATGATTTGGTTAATAAATCTCAGACGTAAGGCGATTATGGACAATGTTGTAGGCTCGGGGTGTTTAGAAATGTTTTCCTTCGTCAATGCTGTACCTAAATATGCTAGAGTTTTTATATCTTTAATTAACGGATTAAAAGGTAAGTGATAAAACCGCTTTTCATCTATACCTACAGTAATTGGTTAGTACTCGTATAATAATGCGTTGCTATGTGGTAAAGTTGCAGCATAAGTAGGTAATTAAGAACAACTTCAATGTCCTGGTAAGTGAGTAGATACTTGAATAAACACAAATAATAATCACGTCGCATCTTATCTTGTGATTTACTATGCACAAGTTGCACAACTGCTAATTATTCAATCGTTAACATAAATATTTGCGATATTCTTTGTTTAACTTACTATGTTTCATATTTTTTATATAAAGACGCCGATCTCTTCCGTTGAGTATGGACGTTGATTTGATACACTTGATACACTGTGTCCTACAATTTTAACTGTAGAAAAAAAGATAAATTTCTTCTAGCTTAGAAAAAAGTCGTCCTTCTAAACTCGGGAGCAGTAGAATGCATTTATTTATTTAGGTACTGTTTAAAAGGCAAAGTAATGCACATCTGATTCCTAAGGGACTATTTTGTAGTTTTCTACTGATTTACTACCGATTAGATAATGCTATAGAAAATAACAAAACAACTACAAACAATGCAATGGGACGACATGATTTGTCACCAACAATTTGAAAGGATCATACATTTTACATTGCTTTGTTTTAAAATATGGAAGCTACAAAATATTTTTTGCAATGTTTGTTTAAGAATGTGTTTGTGTATTAGAATATGTACCTAGGTATTTCTGCGATTATTATAGCGTTAGTTTCATTACTGTTTCAATGTAAAATTGATTAGTTTGTATGCAAAAGCAAATCCCGGGCTAACAGTAATTCGGGTTCCGAATGAGGCCTAACCTAGCCTAATAGCCTACCTTCAACACTGTCTGTGCTTTATATCCAATAACGGCAGAAATGCGACCTAATAATTAAAATACTTATACTTATACTTAAATTATAATCTAATTATTTCTTAATTGCTTCATAGACAATATTACAGCAATTTAAGGTTCCTGCATATTTCATAATGATTTAATTGTTAACTGCAATACCTCTCAAGATCTCTGAAGAAGGAAGCTGTAATAGGTGTCCAATATATTCAAACCGAACTGGGTAAAGATAATAATGTATATGAGGGTTTTAAATAAATAAAATCCTTCCTGGTATAGAAAATATGCGTAACGCATTCCTTTTAAACGAAAACATGTAAGGAGCCCATTCTTGTCTGAACCGGTTTTTTCAACAAGGCGTGAAACCTCAGTACTACACGTTACGCCAATAATGAGCAATAATGACCTTTTCTCAATTTCCCCGGAGCGCCCCGTCGCCTCGTTCAAGGAACCTCTTTATCCTACCACAACTACTAAGGACTCCTCATTACTTGTTTAGAAAGAATACGTCGATCCAAACCGCTACAATCGAACGCAACAATACCTTTTAATGTCCCATGATCGCTTTACAATATCACTAACTTACAACGTCTTATATCCACCCAATTTCAAACGTATTTAAGTCTTTTAACTTTAAACGCAGCTGTAAACCTCCGCCGTGACAAACTGCTTAGTATGGGGTCCACCACTGTTGTAAACAATCACTTATTTATTGTTTTACAGCAGCTATATAACTATCAGTGGAGCCAGTGGTTTGAGAATGCCACAATAAAACCATCATGGCCGAAAGCAAAAAAACGCAATGTGTCGATTCGGTTCGGTCCAGGCCTTGGTCGGGGTGAATGTGCGGTGATAATAGATGAATACGGAAAGTTCTGTTGCCACAGTAAGGCAATTTGGAAGGCCGCTATCGTTGCATGTGCGGTTTACGTACTTAGTTAGTTCAAGAAATAGCACTTACCTAGATATACCCTATTCCTTATGTTATGTATGAGGTTAGAAAAATCGTGCGCGAATCGTCATGCGAATTCAAAGAAAACCAATTTGTAACGCAAAAAAGATAGTATTGCTATGTTTAAAAAGCACTTAATGATCGAAATGATGTCCATGTCTGAAATGTGATATGCAATAAAAAATGGTAATGGTAAATTCTAACTTCTAAGCAAATCATCATCATCATCATCATATCAGCTGAAAGACGTCCACTGCTGGACATAGGCTTTCCCCTAAAGAGTGCCAAAAGTGATCGGTCCTGCGCCACCCGCATCCAGCGGACTCCCGCGACCGGTCACAATATTTCCGTTTGATCTATTCGTAGGTATAAACGAAGAAAGTGAACGAAATTTATCCGTTAAAAATCTAATGTTATCTGGAATCAGGTATAATAATGATTATATTACGAGAACAATATTTCTTTGCTATTCCGCTAAAAAAACGTGCTGGGGACGTTTTTTTAGCGGAATAGCAAAGAAATATTGTTCTCGTAATATATCATGGACTTCCGCAAAGTAACGCCTGATTCAATAAATTATTTAATAATGATTAGATATTTATTTATTTAAACAAGTTTCAAATACAAAAGGCGAACTTAATAAAATAACGTAAACACTATAGGTACCAGGTAGGTAACCAAAGATACCTTTATTATGTAAAGCCAGTTCAATTGTAATGAATGGTTATGCATATCATGCTATAAAAGCTGGGAAATATTAACATTCGCTTATGGTTAAATAGTAAACTTAACATTTTGTTACACTTGTACAGTTAACCCGAAATATCTAGGGCGTAGGTACCTATGGGAAAAATAAGTAGACAGTCAAATTTCTAATGCCATGGACTTGAAGTAGGTACATTTACACGTTACAAGTACCTACAGTATTTTCATGGACATCATACTCGTACATCATCTATTTTGTAAAGGAAGTCAACTACAATATAACATTATAATATGACTAAACGCGTCCCCTGTTTAAATAAATGTTGCAGAACATTACCGACCATTTCGCGAAAGCTGCGCGCGTCATTGTTCTTCACAACGTTATTAGTGCCGGCCGATACGCTGCTCCCGCCTAATGTTTCAACATGATTTAATATATGGCAGGATTTTGGCTACCGGCAAACTTATGTTGGCAGTGTAAGGATTAGGGAATGTTTGCAAAACTTATTTGTTGAATGATGAATCGGTTATGTTTGTACCTATGTTGAATCGATTTTGGTATTGTTTATTCGACGGTTAACTTTGTCTACGTTAATCTTTATTAATTTGTGTTTATAATCTTCAGTAGGTACACATATTAAAAATAAATTTTCTAGCTACGTTTGTTAGATTTATGTAGTTGGTAAACAGTATCTAAGTGTAGAACAGATGCCGTTTCTTTATCCCAAAGGTTCCATTCAATTTACCTGTTAAAAAAATTAAAATCAAAATCAAATATGTAAAATGTTAAATTATGAAAAGTGCAGATCTTTGAGCTGTAGAGTCAACATATAAAGTAGTCATGTGTTGTTCTATCTAAGTATACTCATAGCATACAGAGAGAAAGTCTCAAAAGTCTGTGAGATTGTAGTTTTGTAAGCTTGTCTATAATAAAAATCCTGAAGGCATTTTTGGTTAAGATCTACTATAAAAATATACTTATACTTATAAACATAAACTTACCAGTATACTCGTAGGATTTTCATAAATTAGGTAACCCGTGTCGTTGTCAATTCACACCATTTAAAAAACCTATTCCAAATTTCCAAACAATAAAAATACGCAGATGTCCTGTCGATAATGGCGGTAACGCCGTCGTTTACCGCAGCAACCGCCAAACAAACACACATGATAAACGACAATATTTTATTGCATTCGCCCTCAATACATGACGCTGATATCTTCATTTTGCAAAATCGCCATTCAGAACTAAAGCGACACATAAGCTACGTATTATTTTTAACGCTTTGTCGTATTGCTTTCGAGAGTTTAGCAACGCAACGTTTATTTAAAATTAAACTTTTAGCCTTGGAAATAAAGCGTAAATTGTTTTGTATCGTGATTGTTATAAGGGTGTCCAAATCGCATTGATGTAGTGCAATCGCTCGTAGCAAATTGTCGATGCTGGATCATTAGGGCAGTTTTTGTACCCGCTGCGTCCGCGCACGCTGTACCATTCTCCGCGACCACTGAAGTGTTCAACTGAACCATGAACTTAAGTGCCATCGCAACGCACTTATGTCGTGGATACAAGGTCTGTTATTCTCAGATTCAGATATCTTACGGCCCTGGTTCATTACATGGCGGTTTGTGTGAATCTCGAATGAAAGTTTATTCACACATTCTTGTGTTATTGTAAATTTGTACTTCATTTAACGTTGTCTACGGACTCCGGCTATTGTGTGATGGTGATTTGGCGTAGGGTTCGAGTTTGTTAAATAACAACTGCACTGAGTACCTATGAACGTGTTCCCAGGCGTAAGGTAATACAGAATAAAGTGTTTTCTATAGACCGAGATTTGAAAAAATTACCTAAATAGTAGGAATTTCTTATATCAACACAGTTTACACAGTCACCAAATTAAATTTATAATTTTCTCTCTAATTTCGACTTTAAAGTTTAATGTTTGGCACCGTTATTCATATTTTATTTTATTGTACAACATTTAATAAATAAATATTATGGGGACAATCTTACACAAATCGACCTACTCCCAAACTAAGCAAAGCTTGTACTATGGGTACTAGACGACGATATACATACTTATATAGATAAATCGATACTTAAATACACAGAAAACATCCATAACTCAGGAACAGGTATTCGTGCTCATCACACAAATAAATGCCCTTACCGGGATTCGAACCCGGGACCTCCAGCTTCGTAAGCAGGGTCACTACCAACTAGGCTACAGAGGTCGCCTAGTTGGTAATGGTAGTGACCTAGTTGGTAGTTAATGGTCATCGAATGATTTCAAGTTATTATCAACCTGCCCTGACAAAGTTCTTCTTCCAAGATCTGCCAAGTCTGACCGAAGAGCCCCTTTCAAGTGTTTAGTTTCTGTTGTTATGTTATGATAGAAGGTGATACGCATATGTTGATACAAGATAGTTTACTTTTTATTAATTGTTTCCGTCTGGTCGGCACTTTACGTAAAACTTTGATTTGCCGCTTTGAAAGCTTCACTATCCTCGCTTGGCTGCTTTGCTTTGGATAATCCTCATCTCGGGTGGCCCAGGGCACGGGCTACGCTCGACTACCCATACTAAAATAACAGAACACAACGTTCTGCGCACAATCGGCGGCGTCTTGAGATGTTTTGATCGCCAAATCAAACGTTAACTTGTTATTGTTCAATTTTGTTTAATTTCATGCATATTTTGGGGGAGAAGAATGGAATTAATGAAAGGGAACCTTTTTAGAATGGTAAACGACGTGGCGGTGAAATTATAATGGTGGGATTAGGATTAAGACGCGCACACAGTCGAGTTTTATCTCGTCGTCGTCTGCGCACTGCTAACCAACACTTCCACGGACTGCTGTTCTGATTTTACGACTTAGCAGTAGGTGCTAAAGTAGCAATAATTTATAAACTTTAATCTCAGTTCTTGTATTTTATATTCTTATAATGGGTAGGTATCGTTACCAAAGTGTCGGAATTTTTATAACCCGTACAAGAGGTAATAAACCACACCACAAACTATAATAGAACTCTCGGGTTAATACTATCGAAGGAAGTTAAATGTGGGCGACCAAACTTGGGTCGAGATAAAATCTAAAAATGATGCTACTATCTTACGCAAAATCCGCCTTGCGACCACAGTCGAGGTTTGCTCCACTTGCGGCGCGGACAAGGGTCCAACTAATTATTATTGTCTTATTCTTCTAGTAATTTCATGCAACGGTGTATTTTTGTTAAAAAATTTGTAACTTTTAGGACTTAGTAATTTTAAGGATACTTACTTACTTAATACTTATACGATCCCTTTATTGTCCGTCTGTCTGTCTGTCTGTCAAGACTCTTTATCTCGGGAACGCCTGGAGGTATCGAGTTGAAATTAACACTATATACTCAAGTGTACAGATCCTTGAAGCTGAGAAAAATCAAAATTCTAAGTTAACATAAAAAAAAACGGCCGGTTTATGCCGTCTGTCTGTCAAGACCCTTTATCTCGAAAACGCATGGAAGTATCGAATTGAAATGAGTACTACACAACTTCACTATTATTTCTACTTAGGTCTACAGTCCCTTGAAGCTGTGAAAAAACCAAACTTCTAAGTTAACGTAAAAAAAAGATACGTCCGTTTATGCCGAAAAACGTATATTTCGACACTCTCAAGAGAATCAAAATGTATAGGGTACTTTCTGTTGACCTAGAACTATTGCAGTTTGGCAGGTAATATCGTCGTTTACTACAAGCACAGGGAAAAATCTGAAAACTATACATTGGTGTATTTTTTTTACAGGAGTACAGAACCCTCGGCCGACTCGCACTTGTCGGGTTTTATTTTATCATGAAATCCTCGTCCGCACAACAATCAAACTAAGTATGTAAATAAGTAATAACAATTATTTCCCAGGATCGTGCAAAGTAGAGAAAGGCCCGTAGAAAGACGGATCCTGGCAAAACCGGGGTAACGCTTAGGTAAAGGAAGAATAAGTTATACTTAACTCAAATAACATTTGTATCGAAATTACAACGAATGGCGAATCGAAACGTTAATTTACGCGAAAGATAAGTGAGTTCTCAGCACCACCGATTTGAGCTTAAATTTTCTCTTAGAACTAAGGATGGCTATGAACGGGTAATATAAATTGAGAAGCTTTTTGCGTTCCTCAGTATCTAGACATGAGTTCCGTCCTCACTTTACAAACATCAGTTTAGACAAAAGTGGAACAGCCTTCAAAAAAGGTTAAAAAGGTCCTATTAGGCAACCCATCAATTTGGGCCAAAACACCAATTAAGGAATAAGGATAAATATTGGCTCTTGGCGCCATGTTGCAGCGCCAAAAAACAGCGCCACCCACGCGTGCACCTTACTCTAAAAATATACTCTCGAGCGGTTCCGTACGTCTACGTTTCGACTGGTCTACGCACGGTCTACGAGTAGCTAGAGGATACATACGCCCAAATCGCGCAGTAGAGCGGAGGAATGCCTACATACCTGTTCTATCGAATGCCCTGTGCCGAATGATATCGTCTCAAAATATCGGTGACCTGTGAACATTTATACGTGTAGGGGTCAAGTTGCCTGTTAGTAAGCCTACAAATACATACATTCTAATCATTCAAATGTAAGAGAGAGTTGTACCTATTTATTTGTGTTTTAATTTTCGGTTGTATGAAACGCGCCTATTTTTACGTAGATAATATATCTGGAACCATAAATAAGTTTTAAATTTTGCAGAATATTTAAATGCTACGGTGTCTGTTTACGATCATTCAAACCGTATGCTTGTTTGCCAGCGTAGTAGGTACTATAAGAAGTATACATCAAAGGCCAACATATTTTATTAAGCGATAAGACGCGCCTGTTGTTACCATTATTTATAAAGCAATTTTTTTGTAAGATGTTTCTCTCTTGTCGTGGTGCAATTAAGAGTATTTATTAATATTATTATGTTAAAAAGTTTTAATACAAGGTACTTAACTCAAGGTGAGGTAGGCTTGGGCTGTTTGTGAAATCTTCGTTTCCATTTTCATTTGAGCGAACTTCATGTAATTGTTTAGCCTGTAATTGTGCAATGCCTGGGCATATACATTTTGAAACGTCTCCATGCCGCATCCATATACTATAGGCCCCGGTCGTCACATTGGTTGATCTCCACTATAATACTAACTAATATTATAAATGCGAAAGTGTATGTGTTTGTATGTTTGTCCGTCTTTCACGGCAAAACGGAGCGTCGAATTGACGTGATTTTTTAAGTGGAGATAGTTGAAGGGATGGAGAGTAACATAGGATAGTTTTTATCCCCGTAATCATCCCCTAAGGCGGTGAAATGGGGGGGTAAAAGTTTGTATGGAGCTGCGATATAAACGAGTTCCACGCGGACGGAGTCGCGGGCAGAAGCTAGTTAATCTATATAGAGAACTAGGCGGAGTTTTCCCAAAGAACCCAAAAAGATATCGAATAAAAAGCAACACTTAGCAAAACTGGCTGATAGCGGCATTCAAAAAGGCTATCTAAACTACCCTCTTGAGCTCTGGGTGGCATTTTTTATGATTTTTTATAAAGCCAAGATACGTGGAGTTTGTATTTCGCTAAATGGGTGGTGACATATGTGTTCACTCGTTGTCATTTGCGTGTCATTACGGTGTCAATTAAACTGACAGTATGTTTTGAACAAGTTAACATGTTTTGACGATCCTTCTTTTAAAGTGTTCTTAAACTCAATTCATCCACATTTTAAACCAGATGGTTAAATTCGTACATTAATACATCTACATCTGCGATATACACAATACTTAAACACATACACCTTAAGTCGGTACTAAGAAGAACAAAGACTCATAAACGGCATTAAATATAAATATTATCCCGATACATTCTCATTTACAGCTGCAGCGACGTTAACGACGCCATCTCAACGAACACGTGTTAATATTTTCCTTCAATTTGTCATTTTATTCCCTTTGAAGGGACCCACCGCCGCGCGAGGCCGCGAGGTGCTAACAAGGCTGAAACTATTAGTTACCTAATTAGACACCAGTTGGACTTTGTTTCCTGATACGCGAGTGATTTTTCTTTGACACTGAAAATATACGAATAGGTTGGCTTCTGATTTTGGATATACGCCTACAAGGCAACATTATTTATGTACGTACCTACATAAATGAAGTTGCTTTGTACTTGTACTAGCTGCCCGCGCGGCTTCGCCCGCAAAATATAGCCATAACCAGCCAGAAAATTCCTTCTACACGCAATACACGCAGGTCAGCTGAATTAATCTTTGAAATCAGATGATCGGTTCCGCAGATTATCCCAGACATATAACCTTACAAAACTACAATCTCACAGACTTTTCCTATTTATAATATTAGTATAGATTACTGTAATTAGCAAGTGAATAAACTGTGATTGTGGATTTGGATAGAGAAGAAAGTGAACGACTTTAATAAAAGAAACAGGTATGTTTAATATTCTGGAGTTTCCAAAATGTAAACTTACTTCTAAGTAAAGTAGTAGTTGTCCAGTTAAACTAGCCCTATTTCACTTAGGTATATCAATAACCGTTCTCCCTTGCAAGTTCACAAATCTCCAAGCAATTACTGAAAGCCGCTGCGCTAATTGTTTCCTTAACTCGTGCGCGGCAAGTATGCGCGGCGCGGTATCACGCATGCATGCACGGATATGTTAAAGGCATGCGCGGTTCCTTGCGCGACAAACGATTTCCCACCTATGAAGTTATGAAAAATTGTTTGTAAGGAATTTTAATTTAGATTTCTAAGTTTGGGGATGGAACTACTTAATATTTTTCGAGTTGTCTCGAGCTAAAGCTAAACTGTCTTAAGTAAGTATATAATTTAGAGTGCAGGCAGGTACGATGTAGGCTAGTTATATTGTGCCTATTTTTGAAGAATCTTTAATTAACCATAAAAATAGGTTTGTTTTAATATTACAATATACTTCAAAAACGAATAAAATACGTATTAAATAAAATGACACTTTTAATTATAGTCATTAAACTTTTAGAAGCCTTTTAAGAGAACCATGCACTATTGTATTTTGTTATCAACTCACATTAACACCTTTGGTTCAGGGGGTTCAGCACATTAAGCCGAACTAAGTAGGCAGGTGGCCCGATGCCTATTTTCTTTTTCAGCCTTGGAACTAGCTTCCCAACGTGAATACCATAGCTTCAGCGGAGCGATTACAGAATCATTAGCAAGCGACAAATGTCGACGAAAAAATGTCGCACACGTCTTATGACGCTTCACACATTCTTGGAGGGCCCCCGATTAATGAAATATTAACATCTAAGCAGCCGCCACAGACTGTCAATAACTCATTATCAAATGAAACCGGCCAAGTGCGTGTCGGACCACGCGCAGTGTAGGGTTCCGTAGTTGCCTGTCTGTCTTAGTTACATCGACGTGCGGTGCGGTTGGGTCGGCCGAATTTGTACGAAAATTGGCCTTTCCAAGTACAAATTAAGTTGGCCGACTATTATTTATAGTTTATTCTACTGTTTTGTCGGCGTGATTGATTTATATATACCCATGCCGAATTACAGTTTAATTTCTAGTTATAAGGGTTACTGAGCTAAGCCGAAGATGGACAGTCAGACGGACATGGCGAAACTATAAGGGTTCCTTATTGACTACGTAACCCTAAAAGACTAAACTAAAGCTATTTTAAGAATATAATTTCATAATTAGACTTTGTAGCTAAAAGTAGCCTAGAATCATTTCAAGATATAGGAATGCTCTAAATATGTACACATACGTGTCAATTAAAGAGCGTGAGCTCTTCGAACAGTACCTATTCGGATTCGGGTGAAACCTTTTATATTATATTGACATAAGAACGTGTAAGCAAGCGAGACAGAAATATAGACCAGACTCCTATCCTAAATGCTCACAGACTGTATCTCTATTAGTGAGTGTGTTCCCATCTCAATCAGTGCTCGAGTCGATGACAGTTGAAGACATAATTGAGCGCATTGAGGGCTGTGGGTGGTTCGATGCGAACCCGAGCCCGGTCCAATTAGCGACGCTGCGGTCCCAAGATGCTAGGGAAGGTTTGCAACGTGAGCTTATAAACATGGTTAGTTTTCAAATCTGTGAGACTATGTAGTACGATTTTGAGACGGATATTATCAAAGTTTCGAAAGTGCCAAATTCTCGAAGTTGTTTTCCTATACATTCATGGTTATCTACAGTAACATGCAGCTTGTAGCCTTGTGTATCGCCATCGCCTTAGATGTAAAACATGTACGTCTTTTTGATCAACAAATTGGTACTAACGAATTACTGAAACACATAACATCATTAATCGTTAGTAAGATCTGTAGCCTAGTTGGTAGTGACCCTGCCTACGAAGCAAGAGGTCCTGGGTTCGAATCCCGGTAAGGGCATTTATTTGTGTGATGAGCACGAATATTTGTTCCTGAGTCATGGATGATTTGTATGTATTTAAGTATTTATTTATCTATATAATTATGTTTATCGTCGTCTAGTACCCATAGTAGTAACTTTGCTTAGTTTGGGACTAGGTCGATTTGTGTAAGATTGTCCCCTAATATTTTATTTATTTATTTCCTCAGACTCGGGATAGTCATGTATGTCATGATGAGTGAATGAGCCTGATAAGATTACGTTATAATGCACAGCTTTAAACTCATTTTTAAATACAGTAACTTATTTTAAAGTGTAACTGAGAATAGAGCCTAAATCATACACAAATCTAGCTTTAGTTACCTAGTCTGATGAAAATAGACAAGACATTAAATCGGCCATTTTCCTGTGTGAGCCGTAGCGTAAAAAATGGTACATTGCATTTTGTTTATACGTTTTGTTGACTCGTCCTTTTAAATCTTTTTATCTTGAGATAAACAGGTTTGTCCCTAAGTGTAAAAGAAAACAATTTATTTATTTTCTTTTTGCTTTGAATCGGGCTTTACTGATACTTAGGATTTTTTAAGCAATAGTATTATTTCGTTTAACAAATAAATGTGTAGGTACCTGTTCTTGGTAATTTTTTTTTCTAACTTACCTTTATTTAATTCAAAGTAAGTAGACATGTACTCAACTACTCATAGCCATTAGAAGATTATCCTGATTAACTTATTAGGTTATTAGTATTATTTATTTTTATTTGAGGGCTCTTGGTTTTCTAAACCCAATAATCGGATTTCTTTATTTAGCAAATTCGATCTTTGGTTATTTTATTATTAAGATTATATCAAATTCAATGCAAGTATTTATGCTGAATAGATCCAGAAACGAATACCTATTAATTTCCTACAGTATTAAATGGATGCGCACGTTACGTAACAATAAATTTGCAACGTAGAAAATTCTGATCATTTTTTTTCTTTCTCCAATGTCAGCGGTAATATAAATCCCTAACAAGAGGGAGTCGGAAGGGGCCCGTAGGTAATTGATATTAGCTTCAATAGGTCTCAGGTGGCATCTCTGATTCTACCGAGGGCTCCTTACGGCAGCAGCCTTATTTATTTCTCTGTATCCAATCAAGCCTTTTGTCAAAGACAGAAGGTGTATAATTGTTTGAATCGTGACATTTAATAGTGATTCTGATGGTAACGAAGTGCTTAACGTGTTTAACTTAGGTACTCGAGGTAGTAGAGTATTCTCAATTGTTTTAAGATTAGGTCGTGGGATAAATGAGTTGATTTCAAATTTATTTATTTATTTATTTAGGATCCCCAACAGACAATACATCATACAATTTAATATGTAGCTTAGGTAACATTCTTGGTTGATGTTCATCTAATTATAGGTAACCACAGCTTATTGTGTTGAAATTGTGGTACAGTTAGCAAAGTAGTTGTATATATGCTATTAATTATATTATTATTATATTGTTGTATATATGTTGCGTAACGGACTGCAAAAGAAAATTAAGAATGTTTACGTAAACTAGCGAACAGGGTATTCTTCTAACCTTGTCAGTCAGTATCTTGTCAGGATCAAAAGTTTAGTTTCGTAGCTTGCTTCGTAATAACCATGGTCCTTACCACTTACATGGTTGACGAAAAAGTGTTTTTATTAAAGCCAACAACGCGTGTCGTCTCGAAGACACAACTAATACAAATCACATGTCGCTACTAGTGTGTCCATGCGTTTGCTCTCAGTTTGGGAAATGGATAAGTGTTTTGTGTATTTATAACACATAAGTAGTTCTTTATCTATTCGTTTCTGCATTGATTTATAGATATGCAAAGTTTTCACTAAATAGCTATAAAGGTAGATAACGGCATAATTATCCATACTATTCATACTATATAATTATTATAAATGTGAAAGAGTGTCTGTCTGTCTGTCTGTTACCTCTTCACGCTTAAACCGCTGAACCGATTTAAATGAAATTTGGTATAGAGATTGTTTGAGTCCTGGGACCTTCCCATAAGCCCATAGGCAATAGTTTGTATCCCGGAATTCATCCCCTAAGGGAGTGAAATGGGGGGTGAAAGTGTGTATGGATCTACATTATTAACGAGTTCCACGCAGACGCAGTCGCGGGCAGAAGCTAGTAGATAATATAATTAATATAAGTTACCTTATAGCATTAGCAGTCCAGAAATGACTTCTATTATATGTGATTTGTTTTACCAAACTGGTCCAACTGCACTGCCGTGCATCTTTTTAAAACATGATGATGATGATGATGTCGTCCTGACCGATTTCGGCCGCAGCGACTGCGTATTCTGGCTTTGGTATTAACAATGTTGTTCTTCTACTCTCAAGTGCGCTCGCAGGTGGCTCACGTACCATATCTTTCTCGTAAAAGTGCGAGCGCACTTGGTGCAAGTTAACACTCCATTGACGTAGTTATAAATGATGGCTTCTGGTGGACGTGCCTTGAGCTCGAAAACATACAACACAGGTGTACATATATTACTGTTGTCTAGAACGGAATGCTAAAATAGGTCAAAGTCAACTTGTCATCTACGTCACAACAAAATTTTTGTTCTATTTACCCAAGTGTAAAATGTTTATTTATATGTAGCAGTAAATGGTTTCTTCGTACCTATATAAATATATTGATTATGTGTACTTAATACGCCATATTTGACCTTATAATGATGCTACGAAGGTCAAATAAGGCGTATTAAGTGCACATTTATCAATATATTTATCTAGGTACGAAGAAACCATTTACTGCTACATATAAAATAAACATTTTACACTTGGGTAAATAGAACAAAAATTATATACTCTACACATCTAACCAGGTGCCGTTAGTGTGCCATCAAAAAAAAAGCGGCCAAGTGCGTGTCGGACCACGCACAACGAAGGGTTCCGTGCCTATTAAAAAGGTCGCATGCTGTTATAGTAATCTTAATGCTTCCAAGTATGGTTTTTATATTCGCTCTGTCAAAGCTAAACTCAACGCTAGGGCCGGGCTAGGCCTAGGGTATTTTAAATAGGTCTTTAAAAAGCAAATGAATTTTGTTAAATTCTGTGTCACTTTGAGAAGGGTAGCTGTACTATTTTTTATTGGTTTTGCACCCGATTTCTACCATCGACTTCTTCAGCTTTACTATCCACTATCCCGTATAGTCTTGGCCACCCCACATACACTCCTGCATGTGGCAACACTCGAGAACCGCTCGCCCGGAACCCTTTGCGATTTAACGATCTCCCAACGTGACGATGACGAGACGAGCGAGGTCGGGTCAGCGCCAATAACTGTGTAAGTATGTTGTCCTGCTTTGTTTTGTTCTGTTTTCTCTCTTTCGTTTTAGTTGTACTCGGACTTATTTATTGAATCGTACGGCAAAACATAATTTAGCCGGTTAGCCTAGTGGGTAGTGACGCTGCCTACGAAGCTGGTCCTGGGTTCGAATCCCGGTAAGGGCAAATATTTGTGTGATGAGCATGAATATTTGTTTCTGAGTCATGGAAGTTTTCTATGTAATTAAGTATTTATATCTATTATATATATCGTCGTCTAGTATCCATAACACAAGCCTTAATGAGCTTACTATGGGACTAGGTCGATTTGTGTAAGATTGTCCCCTAATATTTATTTATTTATTTAATCAGAGTATAGCTTTGAGGTTGTTAAGCCAGCAGCTATGTCAGGTGTCAGAGCGTGCAGATATAGTTGTGCTTTCCTGTTTTTAAAGTTAACCTTCGTTGCAGTGTTTCTCTTTCTCTTTAATTCTACTCGTAATGCATAGGGGGAGATTATTCTTTACGCGCCTCACCCCACCCGTCACGCCTAACGAAACTAGACCTCTACGAATAGCGGCGTCAAGATATATCTATGGGTCAGTTTAAAACAAGTTACAGAATAGCGAGGCAGGACACTGATGGCGTAAGAATAGATTTTAATTCATGGAAACCATTCATGGGTGTTATACAGGGTGTATCAAAAATGGGGTGTGAACCGAGCAAGGGCATATTCGGTAGCGCATTGCGATTCCAAATATGCATTTCTTTTTTTTTCTTTTTTAACCATTTCTGTTTACATTTTTTTTTGTTTTTGTTCACATTAGTCTTTGTTTCTGTTGACATTGCTTGTTTATGACAAGATCCCCCCGCGCGGACAGCTGTGTTATGAAAACAAATGTTTTGTGCATGTTTTTTGACACGCAGGTGACAGCTTTTAAGTGTTTGATGTCATACACAAGCAACAAAAACAAAGACTGTAATGTAAACAAAAATAATATAAAAGAAAAAAAAAAAAACAAAATTTTAATGCTTTTTTGGTATCGGACATGCCCTTGATCGGTTCACACCCCATTTATGATACACCCTGTATGTAACGTCTTGGTCTACTTACAATTTGTCACTTCTAGGCTTCTAGGCAGTCGCAACCACAAGGGCGTTAAGCCCTTAAACATGGCAACAGAATCACTTTATGTATACTGAATAGACACGATGAAACGAAAGGCTATACCCTGAATTTTCGTCAGGTACGCCGAAAGTTTAGGTAGGGTAGGACCTTTTGCGGCGTAGCGTACGGGCCACTACGTGTACGGGCTCAAAGGGTTCATAATTGGGTAACATTAAGCATGTTGTCAAGCTGTTCAACTAATTACAGAAACAAAAAACTTATTTAATATAAATCATAATCCTTTGCGATTCGTCATGGCGGAGTGTCGAGGCTTAATTATGCTGTTGCGTCAATATTTTTCGAGGGTCACACTTTTGGTGTGCCTTTTAATATCCTTCGGTATTAAATTAAAATGTCTGTCATTCTTTCTTCACGTAAGGACTAACAACTGGATTTTGGCGAAACGAATTAATGCTGACAGTTACTCGTACATGCTAGCGGGACTTTTGTAATTAAACCATATGTACCTAAACAGACAAAGGCGAAGAATAACAAAAATATTTCTAACCGATTCTAGCCTTCTAGCTACCTCTTCGTACTTGCACATAAGCTCGTAGTTACCGCTATCGGAGACAAAGCTCGCAATCATATATTTTTACTAACTTCTTTTACATTTAACCACGAACAAAGCGAAAAGAACCGTCACTTTTTGATTGAACCTACCAAACAATAGTAATTGCAGAGTCCAACACGATGACGTGCCAGAAACGGTAGCGGCTCAAAACAGGCACGTCAACGTACCGCTTATTAGTTGGGCTATTGTTTTGTTCCATTGTGCCGTGTGAAGCGATATGTTTATTAGAGGAGGCGCCCGCGCCGTAATGGCAGCCTGGCAAAACCGCCGCTCTCAGGTGCGCGCGGCCGGCTTGCCACAGACGTGCCAAGACACACCAGCCCCGTATCATGGTCGGCCTTATCACACGATAAGTAACAAGATAGAGTGTCCGTCTCGTTCTATTGAACGGTGTCAGCCAGTGACGGACGCTCTATCTTGTCACTTATCGCGTGATAAGGCCGACCATGATACGGGGACAGGAATCGTATCGTAAGTATACCGATATTCTATTATAAAATACCTGTGTTCAATTTCCTTATCTCGCTTATTAATTCATATTTGAGTAGTCTATCCGATCATCTAATATTTCAGCGCCATTACCCTAATTAATATTTTGGAATACCGAAGAAATGTCGCGAATTGAACATGATATTTTTTTGTAAATACCTACTGGTTTAAGTCCCTGGTTCAAATATCACTGGTCGACCAATTGACCATATTAACCAACTCTGTCAGTGACATTAGATATGTATTTAAGGGTCGAGTGCTGCTGCACATCAACATGGCGTTGCATAAAGTTTTAAATTAGTCTGTAGAGATTTCACACATCTTTCAACTATAGTTGCTCTATGCCCATCTACCGCGAGAATACTGCGTCATTCGCACTAATAAGCCTTAGCCGAATAATTGGGTAATCTCACATAATTGTGGCCGAATTTCAAAACGGACAACAAATCGCATTTGTGGGAAAAACGTCCCAATTCACTACAATACAAAGACGTTAATAGCGCGAGCTGAAATCATTTTAGGGTGGTGTTTCACAGGTTTCAATATTCTTTAGACCGCGTTTCCCTGTTGCTAATCGGAAACATACTAAACGAAAAATTACATTACTTACTTTTGATTCTTATTGCGATGCTTCAAAGTCTATTTTAGAGTATACTTCGGTAGATGTTAAAACTTTCTTAGATTTTAATTTGACTTTGTTGTATTGTATTCTTCGCACCTGTTATACGTTAGAAAGTAAATAATTTGGAAATAAAAATGATCCAGTCATTGTGTGAATCATTAGAGTAATTTTAGCTTTGGATTCAATGGAAATAATAGGGTTAACGGGCCGTTGGAATAATGTGCTAATTTTGATTTATTCTACATATACGTGAAGACGTGGTTCTATATACGTTTTGGTAATTATTTTACATTCGAAAGCAGATCGCCCACTTGCCAAATCAAATCCAAAAACCGAACTCAAGTCAAGACTCATACCGAAAAAAGGTTGCACGGATGAAAGTGAAATTAAGAAATGTGTTTGTTCATTTGTTCCGCAAGTCTTCTAAGATTCTTGTAGTTTCACATGACTGATTTACAAAACCAAACTTTAACAAACCCTTTTCGGCTTAACTCAAAGCCTCAGTGGAAACTATCGATTACTGTTTACCCAATAAGAGAATACAGGATTACTTTAAAAGTGAAAACATCGATGACAATGTGATGTGACAAAAGGGGTTATTATGAGAATAATAGAGATGTCGCAAATAGGACCACAGGAATAGGCCACCCAGTCGCACCTAATAATCGAAGACAGATGTCGCCATACTGAAAAAAAAATACGAAATCCCAATGCTAAGATACTTGAATTTCAACTTTATAATCTGTAGAAAACCGTTCAAAATAAAATTATTTTAGTCTTCTACTACGTCTTTACTTTTTTGTTTAGGATAAGCAATGTTCCGAAAGTGAACGTTTCTTTGAAAAAATAACTTCAAACTAAGCGCCGCCGGATTAAGGATAGATAGATTTGGAGAATTATGTATTTCATACGATAACGAACTTTGTGTGATTACAATAAAGACGTAAATGGCAGTCACGTAGCACTGTGGCTATCAAAACAGCCCTTGAAAATACAAAGTGGCTCAAGAGAAAAGGAAGTCAAGCCAATTTAAAGGCTAGCTAATTCATTTGAAGATTGAACTTTGAACAGTCGGTTCGCGAGTTAAGACATTTTTCTTCTAAAATTGCGGAGTGTTGACTGGTACAGCTTGCAATTTGGATGATTTAATTTGTATTACACTTTAAATACTCCTGAATAAGGCTTATTTTTCAATACCAATAATATCATACGTCCAAGTTTATTTTGTCAAATACTTGTCAATGGACAATACGTCACACAAAGCGATTGGTATTATTTATTCATGGGGGATTATTCTTTATCCAAAAGGCCTGCGCAGACGCAGCGGGCCTTAATCACTTTATTTTGGCTCTTTTAAGCTGATCCCGATTTGGCAAGGCCTTTGCGGCAAATTATCCGTGGCGTGGCTTTGTAGTGCACTGTGTTGAATAGATATCGAAGTACGTAAATGAGTAAGTACTCGAGATGGACCACCTTGAAAGAGATTAGGTTTTTTTACTGATTTCTCTAATTACACGAAAAGGAATTGGGAGAAGTAGGTACTTCATCTTCGTTACGAATTAAAGTGCAGAATTTGGTACTTAAATGTGCCTAAACCAATAAAAAGTAAAGTAAAGAAATGGATTAGGTAAGTAGGTAGGTATAGGTACTTGGGTACCTACGCTTACTGTAAATACCTAGAATAGTTTAATTAGTTCGTTTTGTACCAACATACGTATTAGTAACGGATTTATACGAATGCCTACTTACGTAAAAATACAGAATTTTGCTTTTGGACTGCAAATGGATTTTCATAATTTAATTGTGCCAATTCTGTCACCGTCGTATCGGTGCATACATAAGATCTGATGCAAGCTATAATTATTTATAAAGGAGATGTATTAAGGCGTCTATATTGTATCGGTTTTATTTCGGCGATGTCAGGGAGGTGCTAATGAAAAGTAATGCGCGCAGGGTTATCTTCTTTTATATATTGTTATAGCGACATTTTATTCGCCGCGCAGCGGGCAATTCACGAGGTTGACCAGGCTTCTCCATTTTAGTTTGCAAAAAAAAATGTAATTACCTGAGACCTGTATATATACTTATATCAGGATTTATTAAGGTGGCTTTATTACATTATTATATTGATTTTTGTCAAAAATATTAAAATTGAAATGGATTCTGTTGTGCGTTTCACGGGCTGTAGGAGAACCCCGCGGACACTGGTTATAACTGTTATGTGTGTCTGTTTTGTTCTACACTGAACATCTATCTAGGACAGACCCACTCGGTCGTGAAGTGTGGTGCGCGGGCGCAGGCCGCGTGGGACAACGTGATTATGTTAATGTCCGCGGCCCGCTGTAAACGAACCGTCTCGCCTGCTTGATCCTCGGAGAATCTGGGGTTTCAATTTAGTGGACTAAGTCAAATTCCAGTTTCAGTGTTTACTTACATTTTGATGTCAGTACACTATAGCAGTGGTAATAAGGGCGGCGGTGACATGAATCGTATAACAATGATAGGCCAAGTGCGAGTCGGGCTCGAACACGCGGGTCCGTACCACTTTCCTGCATATGTTTATTATTTGTTGTTACAGGAACAAAAAATGGAGAGTATTCAAATGTTACTCAAAATGTAGGTAAAGCTCTGTATCAGAAGAACGGACGAACTAACAAACATCAGAGATAGCAGAGCCTAATAGGAAAAACAACACTTTTGAAACTGGAATAAAAAATCTAATAAACGACACATGAATGGCGGCCCTTATCGATTTATGTCGGCTCGTCAGTCGGTCTATACGCTTTATCGAGATTGAAATTAAGATGTTCTAATGTGTTAATACGACGACATCTCTATCGACAGCGCGAATGACCACTAGCGGTTAAACTATTCCGATAAAATATTACATAGTAGAAGAATTAAAGCGTTTTATGCAGAGAAGCGTGTCAAAATCTTAAACCTATCTCACATTTTTATAGCTACTTTTGGCGACATACATAAGTCGATATCACTATCGTAAGAAACGGATAAAAGGTTGATACGCGGCGGTTAATTGGTGAGGTAGGGCACAGCGAAATGTCATCCCGCTCGAATTTGGAGCAGCCCAACTGGGGAGGTACCTCCGCCTTGTAGAAGACCACAGCCATAATAACACTACTACTTGCTCTGTAGTAGTAGTGTTGTGTTTCTGGAGGTGAGCAAGGTCGCCAGAGCTCCCGAGGATGCGTTGTTGAGAGCGAGGGAATTTGTTCCTTCAGCTCTCAACACAGCGAATCCTCAAATATATCAAGGGTTGGCAACGGCCATGTTACTCCTTTGGAGTTGCATGCGTCTATAGGCTGCGGTGTCCGCTTACCATAAGGCGGTCCGTACGCTTGTTTGCCACCGTCATTGTATAAATCTAAGCGTAACGTGTTTAAAAAAGTCGTAATTCAAAGGATAATTAATAATGTAATGTGACACTACACTATACTTAGGTACAATACAGATGCCTGCCGGTATTTGTTTTGACTGTTTCGTAATTCCAGATAGTATCTGTGTAGTTGTCGTGTATTGTCTGGTATGCTGCAAAGATAGAGTCAAATTCGTAGGACTGAAGCTTAGATTTCCAGCACTTCGGCTCCTACAGAACAGTGTCCGTCTTATTTTGTACAATAGATGTCTGTAGAAATACTGCGAGGAAGCAATATTGACGACTTTAACACAGTAATTATTATATTGGGATGTCAATATTCATCCCAATATAATAATGACTGTGTTGTGCAAAATCCAAACAATATCTAATTCCGCGATAACATTCCATTGTCTATCTATCATTAATAATGACTGTGTAAACGGGATGATAAGTGTTTATTAGGCTTATATTTAATTTCACTTAGTATCCCGCAATCCTATCAGGTCTATATTGATAAATCATTACATCATTAGAGTACATTAGAGAACTATTCAAATACAACTTAAAACTCACCTTAGATGCTAGCCTAATCAGGTCCGGTGTTAAATTAACGAATGAGAATCCGTTTATACACATTATTATAGATTTAGAGTGTACCACGTTTCCTGTCCGCTGCTCCAGTCAAAAAGGACGCATGTGTGACTGTAATTGACCAGTGTTGGCGACTTTTTAAAACATGATGATCCGTTAATTAATATAAGTCAATGATTCAAGCGCTCACACAATCGTATCAATATATAGCGGGATCGCAATTATTGAGTCGTTAATTTTTATGGCAGTTCCTATGATTTGATTGCTCTGAACTCGGTAGCTATGAGGAAAAAGGATAGTGAGGAGTTAGGTTCGTTTATCAATAACAACGAACATGAAACACGAGTGAAAAAAAATGAATAATAACATTTTTGATCCCGGTTTCACGCCTGTGATACTAATATTCAAAATTCCCTAAAGCAGGTTACAAACTAGGTCCAAATTCTAATCTTAAAAACACAGGTCCTAAGTATCTACATTATATGTTAAGTACCTACCTTTCCTGTAGGTACTTTGAGCACAGTTCTTATCACTTGCTCGTAACTAACTTAGCCGATAATTCATTTTATACTCTTAAACATATTCAATTCCATAAATTATGTTTACTGCAAGCACGTTAACGGGAAAAAAACAAAAATTACCATATAAACCCATGCGAAACATTTTATTTGACACTCCGTTTCCAATGAATGTTTATAATTTACATGTAGGACATAATGCACATAATTTAAAGCTGAGGCACCCTACTATAATGAAGTTACCCGCGCAGACGCCGCTAATGTGTGGGTAAGTTTGTCCACGCGGAAGTCAAAATCATTGTCACCCTATTAACTTAAAATGCAATCAAATTCAGACTGACAGGCATTGAATTCTAGGTTGAATTTTGGATGAAGGATGATCTTTTCAAAAACTTTATTGTTAAGTTTTATGATAGAATAGAAGCGCTGGATCGAGAGAAATTAGCGCGCATTCATGTCAGTATTGTGTGACATGTCAGTGCGCATGTCACAGCACTGAATAAGGATGTTTCAATGTGTTTATTAGGGTGTACGGACATTGCCGTTAGTGATAAATAAATATAATATTTGATGTCTTATTATTATTTCATATTAAATATGCATAAAAATTTTAGTGTGCTTAGTTCGTTAACTGTATGTTTATAAAATTATATGTCAAAAACTTGTGACAGTCGGTACGTGTAGCATATTAGTACTAGATACCTATGTATGTCACTATCCCTGAGTAATGTTATATCAAATGCGATACCGAATAATATTATATTTTATATTAATAGATTTTACTGGAGAAAACTAAAGCGAAGTTAAACATCACATACACTGCTGGTGCTGGGACACTCAGAAGTATTGATACACTTATATTAATAATTCCGGCAGGAAACTATAATTTAACATTAAACAAAGTGATAATATGTAATAGTTATGGTCTGTGCTCAGCCGCAGCTGAGCAGTTTAGATAATGTGACACGCGTGCGTGACACTAACTCGAACCGGTACCCAATCCAGAGGGGTAATCACGTAACTTTTCGAACACGCGTTAGCAAAGTGTAACTGTCATTATTCCATATAAATTTTGACATTTAGATCTAGGTACCTAACGTACGTACAATGCGTTACGCGATCTACCAGCAGTACGAAAACAAATTAAACTGACGGACTACCGTCAGTTTAATTGGTTTGTTAATGGGCTAAATTGACAGGTTCGTGACCGTTATCAAATATTTATTACCAACTCTTCCTTTTAAGGCCAGCCTCACACAGACGGAATTCAGTCACTGAATTTGATAGAAATTCTGCACGAGGTGTACATGTTTTATTGTTTGATTCAGTAACACACGCGGAACACACAGAGCGGTGCAGCCGCGACCGCGCGACCGCGCGGAGGCGCGGCACCGGACCGCTCCGTGTGTTCCTCGTCTAAATTCCGATTTATTTGAGGCCGGCCTAAGCACTTATTCCACGGGCGAGCTGGGAAATTCCTTACGATCGTCGATAAAACAAATGACTATTTTATCGCCTAAAGTATGAAATTCCCCGCTTCGCGGTTGGTAAGCAACTAGGTGTATTAGTGTAATTGTTAATTAATAGAGGTTTAAGGAGGTATGAATTTGACGTTTTATCTCAAAAGTTCAAATTTGCAAAAAGAAATGAGTCCTTACGCCCACATAAGCAGAAGCGGAAGCGTATTTTGCAAAATGCTTCCTTTTTACAATACAATACAATACAAATACTCTTTATTGCACACCACACACAAACAAAGCAGCAGCAGCAGTTTTTAATTCAAGATTACGACGTAACTATTAGTATTTATTCAAAAACTGATAACATAATTAAATAATCATTTCTTAACCTCTTAATCATTTTTTAAATAAAAATTTCGGCGCGCGGCGTCTGTGTAGCGTGATTTGCACGTCTTTAAAAAAAATATAAGTACATTTACGTCATCGTAGGTCCTATAGTTATGATCATTTTTTTATGGGTTAACATACAGTTATAATTTGCTATCATATTATTTTTAGTGCAAAATAAAAGTACAATTTGCGGTAAAAAAATATAATGTAATCCTGTTTTCACCAAAAAAATTAAGAAAACTCGGAAGGAGTTTTATCAACTTTTTAAAATGAATCTTTGATTTTCAATCATGTCAGCCCCTCCTAAAAGATTTGGTGATGTGAATTGTAATCATTCATGTACCTAATGTTTCTTGTTTACTGCAAAATTGACAACCGAAACGACACTTCTCACTGCAAAGTTTGAAAAAGACTCCCAAGAAAACTCATTTATTTTAGGTTTGGATACAGAAAATGAAAATTTAAACCATGTTAGTTTAAGAAATAATTATTAAAGTACGTTATCAGTTTTTGAATAAATACTTATAGTTACGTAGTAATCTTGAATGAAAAAGCAAGCATTTTGCAAAATACGCTCGTTTTAGGCGTAAGGACCCAAAAATATGAAAATCATAGCGTTTAATAAAATAGATGATCGTTGCTATAAAGTCCGAATTAGCGTATACAAGTTAATGTCGTATTACAAGAGGCGAGCTCGCCGCGACCCACATCCGACACCCCGCGCTGGGGTGCGAACAATACTACTAATTTGGGGGTGCAATCAAAAAGAAGTCGCGTATTTTAAATTACTTGAATTTAAAGCGGTTTAGGATCTTAGCAATCTGAACTTTATCAATATGGATGAGGTATCCTACGCGCCAGTTAAGTTTGCGTCTCTGAAGCTGGCCTCTATAGTCGCCCCCACCACACCCTGGCCCTATAGTAGCTAATATCAGACGCGTACTGTAAGTGTAAGGTGACTATTTAAGTTTGCGTCTCTGAAGCTGGCCTCTATAGTCGCCCCCACCACACCCTGGCCCTATAGTAGCTAATATCAGACGCGTACTGTAAGTGTAAGGTGACTATTTAAGTTTGCGTCTCTGAAGCTGGCCTCTATAGTCGCCCCCACCACACCCTGGCCCTATAGTAGCTAATATCAGACGCGTACTGTAAGTGTAAGGTGACTATTTAAGTTTGCGTCTCTGAAGCTGGCCTCTATAGTCGCCCCCACCACACCCTGGCCCTATAGTAGCTAATATCAGACGCGTACTGTAAGTGTAAGGTGACTATTTAAGTTTGCGTCTCTGAAGCTGGCCTCTATAGTCGCCCCCACCACACCCTGGCCCTATAGTAGCTAATATCAGACGCGTACTGTAAGTGTAAGGTGACTATTTAAGTTTGCGTCTCTGAAGCTGGCCTCTATAGTCGCCCCCACCACACCCTGGCCCTATAGTAGCTAATATCAGACGCGTACTGTAAGTGTAAGGTGACTATTTAAGTTTGCGTCTCTGAAGCTGGCCTCTATAGTCGCCCCCACCACACCCTGGCCCTATAGTAGCTAATATCAGACGCGTACTGTAAGTGTAAGGTGACTATTTAAGTTTGCGTCTCTGAAGCTGGCCTCTATAGTCGCCCCCACCACACCCTGGCCCTATAGTAGCTAATATCAGACGCGTACTGTAAGTGTAAGGTGACTATTTAAGTTTGCGTCTCTGAAGCTGGCCTCTATAGTCGCCCCCACCACACCCTGGCCCTATAGTAGCTAATATCAGACGCGTACTGTAAGTGTAAGGTGACTATTTAAGTTTGCGTCTCTGAAGCTGGCCTCTATAGTCGCCCCCACCACACCCTGGCCCTATAGTAGCTAATATCAGACGCGTACTGTAAGTGTAAGGTGACTATTTAAGTTGTAATAATTATTAAGTACCCGCCGGAATGTCAGCTGGTATAACGAATAGTAGTTTGTTAGTGTGTGTGTGTGTGTGTAAGTTCAAGCCAACTGACAACTAACTATTAATATTTATCAGCCTCAGTGAAAATATGGTATATTGGGCACACGTATATTCTAAAGTATAAGTGGAATTATAATTATTATTCTAACTTTTTTCACTTTGACATTCCATAAGCGCCAGCGGCTAGCTTCCGCTCTTAACTTAAATTCACCCGTAGCCTGCTCCCGCGCAGCCGTATAAAACATTTATAAATATTTGCCGGCATTATTGGGGCGAGAGGGATTGTGGGACTATGTAACAAATGGGGCAAATTGAATCTGGTTAGTTGAAATACAATATTGCTACAGCTTTGCTAGTCTCTTCTTCATTGATGTCGTTGTGTTCATTTGGACATCCAAATCCTTTGTATATGCTTACATTCAAACTGTATCCTCAAATTTGATTGCTTTAATGTTACTAACTTATACCTACATAGAAAATAATTTAACATTATTTTTATGATATTTCAATTTAAACAAACAATAACAAAGGGCTTATGTTGCTGGCATAAGAAGGTAGGTACCTACTGGAGATACAAAAGTAGGATCCTATGCTATCTTTATTTTGTTTACAAAATTGCAGAAAAAAGTTATTGACTACTCTAATTACGAACTTTTCCTATTGACTGTAAAAAAAATATTGAGCGCTTTTAGCTCCAACACCGTTGCTGAAAACACTGCCGGCCGTTGCAGGAAACTTTCCAACGCTCTCCACAAACGAAGGCGCTTTATTTTGTTACCTATACTAACTCTTGAAGGCGTAATATTTCTTATTATCCGTATTCAATTCGTTGCAAATTATTCCGACCAAATCCCGATGGAAACAAGTTATTAAGTCGTCAAACAGCGCACAGCGTGAGCCTGCATGCATGGACGAGGGTCTCTAATCACACCGGAGTTGTTTGACAATAACATATTAATTTGTAGTTATATATTTTCCTTTGTACTTTTGCTCAACATAATATTTATCATGCAGTATAATTCACCTAATTAAAATTTGGATGAAAAATTTAACGAATGTTATTGAGCCTTTGTAAATTTTTCTTGCAATTTTTTTGTTACTTTTTATAATTTAACAAACTTTTACGTTGTACTTTCACGGAAGTACAGTTAATTATGAACCAGATACAGCGGGCCTCTGCGAGACAGAATATTCAGTTGCAATTCCTGTATGGGAGACAATCTTTTAACCAGAGTGAAAATAAATTAAGATTATTAAGCAAAGCACCTAGGTCCCAAATAAAATGGGTTTCATGGGACAAACAATTATACATAATAATATGTCCGCGAGGAGCGTTCCTGATTGAAAACAATGTCAACCAGATAACTATCTAAAAACAATGTCAACCAAATAACTATCTAAAGTATTATCATATAAATGTAAATAAAGCTTTATGTGATAAAATTATTATTATAAGAAGTAATATATAAATAATTTGCTGGTATACTTACATGTTTTGCTGTTACGTAATACGAGTTAAATACTTAGTTTTTTAAATTATCTCTAAGAACTGAGTGTAGGTTATCCTTCACGGTAAGTAGTATAAAAGGTATTTTCCGTATGTAGGTACCTACGAGCCTAAATCCTGCCACATTACAGAGTGTCACAACACATGCCGGGGCAAACGCATTCGTCGTGGCCTTTTGTGCTTAAATTAAACCTAATGCAACCGCCGATGTTTTTGTACATTCGCTACACCATTGTGCCTAAAAAATATCAAAAAGTTGCTCCTGCGCAGGGGGAGCATAAAGAAAGATGGCGGCCAAAATCATATTTCAAAACGGGTGAAATCTATTGTTAATAATGGAATGAAAATAATTCAAATATAAGTAGGGTTGGCACCCTTTTATAACATATTTTGGTGAGGAGCCATGTTGACTAACATTGCAACCGTGTCGAACTGGGTGGAAGGGTAAGTTTAAAACAGTGATTGTGGCTTGAGAAAGTATATGGGGTTGTTTTGATTTCTTGTAATGTGAGCTCGTATTTTACTCGCGTTAATAAAGTTGTCACTATATATATCGGTTATTCGTCAGGAATCTTCGTGTTTTACACTGAAGTTTGGACTTTTAAAATGGCGCACAGAATTTGATAGATATTAGTTTGTAACGTTATCTACGTTTGGGACAATAAAACAAGAAAAAGTTTTCTCGCTTTATCTGTATTCTGTATCCAAAATACTACGAATAAGGCTGAACTTTGTATTTTCAACCTCGATTCGGGCCACCTATGGATTTGCAGTAGCTACGGCTACGGATGCGTGGTATGACCGTTTATACCATGCCTCTTGGTAATCCACTTCCACAGGTTGTAATAACTGCAAACTCACAGACTTAGACATAATAATATAAGTGAACTAGCCCAGAGCAAGAGTTATATATTTTTTCTCTGGTTGCGGTAAAACTGGGAAATAAAGAACTTCATAAGCGCTAACTAATCGAAGGTGCTCGAATCCTCAAACTTAGATATGTGATTTGGTTTAACTATCAAACTGAATTGACCAAAAAAAATTTACCTAAATAACGAAGTGCTCACAAAATTTCACGACAATCGGTTGAGAATTGCGACTTGCAGAGGAGAATAGCCGGACAACGGGACATCCGGACATACGAACAAATTTCGGCCCAAGTTGAAACATAGAACTTCGTTCACTTGCTCGCACTTTCAATGAGGAAATAATATAGGTATGTACCTATGCGTAAAATAATATACCTACAAGTATATTATTTTTCAACACAATTGCTCGTAACGTACCTACCTCTTATTGTGTCGCTTTTAGGCTCATAATCCTGGATATTAAACACGCGTGTATTATAACATTACGATACTTGTGTGTTATGGCTATATCCCGATTAAGTCACGTTGACACCTTGCAGCAAGATGTAGGTATGCATGCACACGGTGCATTCTTAAATTAACCGGCATGTACAGAATTGCTTTTTTTTTTAATTCTCGGCAAATGGATTCTTACTCGACTAAAGAAATTAAATCCTTTTTGTTAATTAATTGACTATTTCTTTTTGGATATGATATATAAACGTTTAATTTAGTAAAACTATTCTCTTTTGATAACATAGCCTCGTAAGTCCCCGCGTACTTATACAAGTACAAATTAATGATAGCAGTTCACACCTGACATTCTAACTACATAGATAGAGTAACTACCTAATGTACTTACCCAAGTACAAATTTTGAATTCCCCATTTACCGGGTAGTTTTTTTACAACGGCAACATTGATACGGTCATTGTCATTCTTTATTCTATGGCCGATTCCGCCATGTTAGACAGGTTACGTGAACTGTCAGTGTCAGTGTCACTTTTTCGCAAGATGGCTACGCGGTCGGGTCGCCGGCCGGCACGAGGTAAGAATATCTGTTTATATACATGTAATCATTTGTTTTTTCTATTGTTTTATGCCTGAATTAGTGCCTATAAATATGGAATATTGTAAAATAATCAATCTTTGAAAGCAAACTATATATTTAAGGTGATTCGTGACTGGTCAAAGTAATTTGTACTTGACGTGGTACGTTAGGCGTTTGATTTATCAACGTTGATTATGCTTTAATTGTCTTTGAGACTGGATTTTATAATTATTTATATAAGAAAAAGATTGTTTATGTTGTAATAATGTAAAATGTTCACTTAAGTGATGTTTAGAAGAACTATATGATTTATTTTTGATACTTAATAAAAACCTTTAACTTTTTTATATTGTTTTTGATATACTGCGTAAAAACCTGATGTACTTACACAAGTACAAAATATTTTCAATGTTTTCCTTCTTAAGGAGATGCTATACATCACAAACATACCGTAAGAAATATAGACAACAGTAATTCACTTCCAAAATTGCCTAAAACCGACATCTCTTTGTCTCGGTCTGAAGCACTATTCTTGATTCGTACTTGGTATAGTACAGCCGGCAGATATGACTACTGATGTTAAAAAAACACAGGACTTACGAGGTTAATAAAGATATCATTTTAAAACGAAAATATTTATTTTATTTTCTATTGGCTGTTTAGAGATTTCATCTGATGCGCGCGCACTGCGTAAACTTCATGAAAAAAAACTGTAGCGCGCCATTTTAGGTTATTTCACAGATATTTGTATATAAACATTGTTAATGCTTGTTTGGTTATTAACAAAAATAATGACTCGTGGTGACTAGAAAAGGGGTAAAAAGAATGGACGCTACAGGAAATTCTTGACGATGTATACAACATGTGAGTGACCTGTTGACATCAATAAGTAAATAAAATAACTTAGCAGGCCTATCAAAATTTCATCTTTTGAAAAGGTTTTTTTCCTCGCAAAATAAATATAAATAAATAAATATTAGTGGACAATCTTACACAAATCGACCTAGTCCCAAACTAAGCAAAGCTTGTACTATGGGTACTAGACGACGATAAACATACTTATATAGATAAATAAATACTTAAATACATAGAAAACATCCATGACTCAGGAACAAATATTCGTGCTCATCACACAAATAAATGCCCTTGCCGGGATTCGAACCCAGGACCTCTTGCTTCGTAGGCAGGGTCACTACCAACTAGGCTAAAGCGGTCGTCAAAATGTGTTGAAAAACATCGTATGAAACGCGTGATCTTTGATAATTACATCCTCGGCTCTCTTCACCTGCGGCTCGCGTGTTAATTCCGCCTTTGATGTAATTATCAATATGCCTTTTTGTACCGTCGGTAAAACAGACTAGGCGCCTGTCTGTTTTACCGACGGTACAAAAAGGCGCTCAATTCAAAAGAATTAGCTGGAGAAGCTTTTGACCCTCTTCCCCCGATGTTACTCTTGCCCCGACTCACCTTATTCGAATTTTCTCAATAGCAAAACGGTGAAGGACGCGTTGGTTAAAATTACAAATTTATTTGCAGAATATGATATTGCAAAAAGTGTTTAACGGCTTTATACTCTTACGAATAGCGTTCAGTTTTGAATGAAGTCGAATCGGCTAGCAGCAAAAGTGACCTCTTTCACATCTGACGTCAAAAAACTCTGTCGCGTATTTAACAATTTTTCCCCATCTCAAAAAGTGCTCAGCGCCGCAAAAGAAGTTTTCGCTTCAAAAATTGCGAATGAATACTTACCTAAAGCAAGCTATTTGTCTGATGATATTGATATCATTGTTAGCGTTTTTAAGCTATTAACTACACTGTGAAAAAAGTGTCAAATGTTGTTCTACAATACCGTATATATCTAACCAACCTCCAGTAAACCATTATAAATAAAATTGTACCACATTTGATTATAATTTATTGCACAATAAAGAAAAAAAAATACAACAGTGTTAATCCGTTACCACATTCAGGTATAGAAATTGACATCGGCAACTATAGAGAAAAAAATATTGATTTATGAAAACAGAACCCACTTTATCTTTACACCTATTCATATTTCGTTGGACTTTATGCTGTTGAAATAAGGGATTACTCTCCATTCGGAAATAGTAAACTTATCATTGCTGCGGCACATGACTTTATTTAAGCATAATGGTTTTTGTCGCTCCCACAGCTTGGAACCAGAATGCGTGGCGAATGCGACATCTCAATTTAGCTTTATTGTCAGTATTCAATACGTCCCAGTGTGTACATGCCATTAAATAAATCACCATATTTCCGTGCGCGCCCCCTTTTTACCACCCCTCATGATATAGCAGAATTTTGCACTTTGGATGTAGTACTATGATGTATGTCTCACAAAATCCTACCGCGTAGCAAATGAAAGCGCGTATGAAACAAGTAATGTATACGATGAACTGCAAGTACTGCGTTGTTCTCGTTATTGTTGATTGTGAAGTAATGGTTACATTTCCCACAAGTAATAAACGTTATGTGTTGCTATTTACTTGGATGATATTGCAATTTGTTTGCTATTTGTGTAGATGATTTTGTTGTTTTCTATATTATATTGAGCGTGTGCATGCGTCATGTACTGATATTAAAATATAATGAAGGAAGGAATGGGCCGGCGTTTGTTTTTCGACGTTTGTTGTTTGTACACGGACCTGTCGCTAAGTCGAGTACCTACGTAGTACTAATACTCGTATTGTGATAAAGGTAGGTTAGTGAAAAGATGATTACTTGAAGTTTAAGGGTTGCGCCAACTTACGATTACAGACCGATCAACTTTAAATATGGCGTCGGCAGCATTCCATAGACACTTGTCAAACTTGCCATGCATTCAGATTTTAACGAACACCGCTTTACCGCGGTTTGGTGTAACCCACCCTAAGAAAAGGATATGTGATACAGAAATTGTAGCGACCATGACTAACAACTTTCTTTAGAATCTAGGTAAATTATGTAAAAGTGGTCATAAGTTGGAATCATTATTGATGATCGAATGAACTGAATGCCACATATATATTTACCTGTATATATTTATGATTTAAACTTTCACGATTCTCACACATCTGGAGTTGTCCCGTGATGAGATGAAACCTGAGAGAGGTATATAAAGAAGTTATTTAAAATTATACGCGATTAAGTCCAGTTTAGTAAAAATAATGTGAATCCCAACATGTTACGTTTAATGACAGTTTATAGGATTACAATTTGGCATATAAATCTCACAAAATGGTACGGTACACTTATGCTATCTACAGATCGGTCTAGTGAGAGCGTGAAGTCGGCATGTTTACGGTTTAAGTTAAGAAAATTACCACTTAATAGGTAATGGTGTCCATTACCGTAACAGTAAAACCCCGTTATCGAGAATCTGTGTGTCGTCGGAGTGAAGAAACATCACTTCTCGGCGGCATCTTAATCGGCAATTACTGATATAGACGAGTGCTGCTTTACTTGGAGCCGAGTCACAAGCGTCAGCGGTTATGAAGATATTGCTGATTATAAAATTCTGGACATCCCCAGTGAAGCCACATGGGTTACGTTACTTCTAAAATGATTCGCTATTTAACCCTCGGTGCTATAGCTGTTGCTCGCTTGATCATCTCTTAACTCTCGGTTTCTGGCCATTTCAATAGCGGAATATTGCGCCACTCCGAAGCAGAAACATCATTTAATTTCACATTCAGTATTAACGATCTGTTAGCCCTTATGCATGTAGCCGATACCGTGGTTTCCCCAGTATGCAGCGGAAAGTACCTACTAGCAGGGCGCCCACAGCGAGTACCGGACACAGAAAGTTGTATATTTTCCTAAGTTCTGTGTAGGTACTATTATACTAGTTTAATCGCTAACGCGCGTAGCTTGTTGCCGCCAACAGAGGCTGTCGCGGCGTTTCTATTTGAAAACAAACGTATCGATTTGCATGAATCACGTATTAAATTAACAGTTCGTTAACAAACTGTATCGTAAATATTTTGCCGTTGGGAAACTAGAGAAGGCGGTGTTCTCCATTGCTGAGGATGTGTCGGACTTAAGTTGATAATTTTGATGCTTTAATAATATTAGATTTTTTTGCGTGTGTTAGCTACCTAAAAAACCAGCAACCTCCTTTTTATTACGCGGAATAACAAACGGTTTTTCTCTAGTTTTAATACTTTTATTATAACAATGTGTTCATTAAAAGCTAAGTAAATTCTTTAATATACTTTAGGCAACCAGTGAGTTAAACAACTAAAGTATCTTTTACCTACTCATATGCTCAAGTGAAAACACAGACAAAAATATTAATATTTTTTAATATTTTCATGTTAATGAAAATTACACTGACAGACATAAGAAAAAGTTAATTGTTTGCGCCCATAAAAGCTAAATGAGGTAAAACAACTTTCGGGAATGGGTCCGGAGCGGGCGCAGTGGAGAGGCGCGTTATTTAGAGTATCGTCTTTAATACATATTAATTTGGATGTTAATGCGGTTTCTCCGACAGTCGGCGGGATCAGCGGCGATGGACATTAGGGGGATCTGTTTCCATTGTATACTAAACAAGGTTTTTTTTTTAACTTTTTAATTTAACTCAACTGAAACGTACGCAACTTACGTGACATCTGAGTTTGCACGTTGTGGTGGACAAATAATGAATAAGTGTCAATTGGATTGGGTCAAACAATAACAGTTTTTACTCCACAAATATTTAGCCTCAGGTTGAGTCATTATTCAGACTTGGTCGAATCGAGCATTAAGAAGCCAAAGAATGAGAACTATAGAGAATAATATGGATTAAGTATTGGGGAAAAAAAATCCACACAAAACACAAAATTAAAATATATGCCTACTTATTGAGATAAAAAGCTGGGGTTTGGCACTAGAGAATGTGCACGCTGCACATTCAAAGCAATTTACTAATGTATTATGATATTTCCAGCATGTGTTATGAATTGTTAGATACATAAGTATCTAACAAACACAACACATCCAAGTTTAAGTACATACCACTCCTATAAAACAACTAAGTATATAAATACTTAGTTGTTTTATAGGAGCGGTATGTACTTAAACTTGGATGTGTTGTGATCTATGGAGTTAAATAATGCTCGTCTATGCTTTAAAAAAAAGTGTCGTTAACTCCATCGTGGCTGTGTATTATTACTTCCTTTGTAAATTTAATTATTTTCTGAATAAAGCCATACGATAATAATAATGAATTTAATCCTACTATGGATGTGTTTCGATGTCTGAATGTTTGGATGTTTGTTACTCAATCACGCTTAAACGGCTCAACCGATTTAGATGAAATTTAGCATGAAGATAGTTTATAGCCTGGCTTAAAATATAGGATAGTTTTTATCCCGGGTCTATGCAGACGAAATCGCGGGCGGAAGCTAGTTAAATATAAATACAAAGCCCGTCTCGCAGCACATCCAAAAGTTATGAACAATACACTATGTAAACCCATAAAAATATCAGATTTCAAAGCCGTTGATAACTTTTATCTCCCGTCATACCAATCTCTATATGTATAGTCAGTTTGTATCGCTGTAGTAATACAGTCATTCATGACGTTTTCTTATATAAATTCGATCTAAAAACTTATCGCCAGCTCGTTAAGAGCCCTACCGGTTTATAAACCAATATCTGCAGAATGACGTAGACGATATCATTATTGAAGTCTGTTCATTATACTTGACTCCTTGACTAAATATCATCACCGTCTATACTCCTTAGACCTATCACCAAAAATTATATCTAAACATAAATATCCATACCAATATTATAAATGCGAAAGTGTGTGTTTGTTTGTTTGTATGTTTGTCCGTCTTTCACGGCAAAATGGAGCGACGAATTGACGTGATTTTTTTAAGTGGATATACTAGTTGAAGGGAATGAGAGTAACATAGGATAGTTTTTATCCCCGTAATCATCCCCTAAGGGGGTAAAATGGGGGGGGGTAAAAGTTTGTATGGAGCTGCGATATAAACCCACTAGTGTATGTAGGAGTACATGCACTGAGAAAAATGTCACTTTGGGGTAATCTTAAAATATCGTGATGTCCGTCTAAATTAGGTGCGTTGTCCTAAAATAAGGAGATATCATGTCAATATTACGCTATAATTGAAATATTTTACGACGTAATAGAATTGTTTGGGTAGATAATAAAATATTACGATACTTGTCATAGTAAAAATTGGTCACAATAAATAATATTATCTTCATCAAATAATAACGTTATGTAATAGAAAATGACCCACCATCCTATAAATTTGTATGATATTTATAAATTAGAGTATAACTGTAAAAAACAATGACAGTGTCACCGTATTTTTACAGATTTCATAGTATATATGGAGAAGTATCTCTGAAAATACGTTGAAGTCCCATTAATGTAGTATGATAAAATTATGTACCTATGTTTTTAGATGACGCATTATTTTTTAATATTACAATCATATTGTTTTATGTGAATGCTACTAAAATACGAATACAGAATCTTCTTATTTTTAGAGTAAGCATCAAAGTTTAATATTAAAGTCATCTTATTTTAAGTGAATCCTACTAAAATACGATGACAGAGACTCATTTACGAGTACGATCCTAGTAATCTGTGGTAGTATCCAATTTTGTATGATTCCTACAAAAATTCAATGACAGCACCTTAAAAGATATTATCATCGTAAAAACTGGTCACACTAACATCAGATGACTGAGTGAGTTGGCTTTTAGGCCTTTTATTTTAGTTGGTCTTGGTCAGTCACATCAATCAGTAGCGTGTGTGTGTCGGGTGGTCGGTTAACGCACGGGTCTCATTTTGTGAGTTTTGTTGGTGAATGGTGAAGCCACGTGAATCCGTGTTACAAGTGTTGCAACGGTTTACTAAGTTGATCATGGATCAAGCTACGCGTGATTTGCTTACAAAATGGAATTTGACCCACTACATGGAACGTTTTGAAGGTAAGTTTATGTTTGTACCTAGTCTAGGTTATGGCACATGGTTTTGTTTCAGTTTGGCAAAAATGCTTTCGTATGTAGGTACGAGTATGTCGGATGTCTGTAATTTTGTGAGCATGCTCACAAAGGTTCAATAATTATGTAGGAGTACCTACCTAGGTACCTTTAACACGCATTTTTCTGAAGTTTATGGTAGGAGTATTACCTACGTCATTTAGTACAGTAAAGAAAGCAAGCTAAAATGGCGTCCTGTGCATGCATGCAGTGACAGTTAGGCCAGGACGACTCCCTCCCCAACCCGCACTGAGCCAGTGTGGTGGCGTATGGTTTAATCTTACTCGCATTTTACTACACGGGCTAAATTTACTTACCACAACCGAAATGAAATAAGTAAGATTTTACATAAAACCTTTTTGTTCAAGTTGTAAACATTTTTTTTTCAGCCGAGAGGATAGACATTGCAACAATGCAACTCCTAAGAAAAGACGACATTATTAGTATGTTTCCTCAAATAGGGGACAGGCTTAGGTTTGAAGCATCTCTGGCCATGTTAAAAAAAGACCAACCTCCTAAAGATATGGTTTGTTTTCATGCTAAATTTTAATATACCTAACTAATAACAAGCAAACATACGTTTGGAGGAGGGGGATTATATAGCTAAAAGTAGCAGGTGGATGTAAATAACAATGCAATCTTTGTTCCAGTTATTATTTTTGATTTATATGTATTTTATATAGACCTTATAACCTAAACAAATTAACTATTAATTAAATTCATTTCAACAGGATAACACATTCAATTCTTCACTCTTTGGAGACATCCTGGGCGTCGAATATCAATCGAGGAGTCTTCCCTTTACCTTGGATCTCCTGACACCGTCAGGGTCTAGCGAGCCGCAAATCATCAATCTTGATTCTGGCGAAGCAGCAGCTTTTACAAACCGAAGTTATTTGGTAAGTGATGCAAATTTAGAAAAGTTTAGGTAGGTAGGTAGTGCAGCTGACTGTACTAGTATGTACATTTTAGAAGGCCTCCACCCACCGAACGCGTGTCGTGGGCGGGCGCGCGCGGGCCCACCGCGTGTCGTGCGCGGGCGCGCGCGGGCCCGCCGCGTGTCGGGCGCGGTTGAAGCGGTATATTCACACCGTAAGCGGGCGGCGTGTAGCAACGCGGGGGTACGCGGCGGGCACGCGCGGGCCCGCCGCGTCAGCGACGCGTTAGCAACGCGTGTGCAGCTGCTGCCGCGCTGCTGAGTGTGATAGAGATAGTTATATACATATTAAATGTGTTGGTAGTGAGAGAGATATGACGCCCCATGCGGGCCCGCGCGTCATATCTCTTTCACTACCAACACATTGAATATGTATCTCACTATCTCTATTACACTCGGCAGCGCGGCAGCAGCGCGGGCCCGCGCTTCACACGCGACGCGCACGACACGCGGCTGCGCTGCCGAGTTGTAACTTCAGCGCCGCGGGCCCGCGCGGGCCCGCGTTCGCACCGCGTTCGGTATGTGTTTGAAGTGTAGTTTCAATGCTTTACAACTTGCGCGGGCCCGCGCAGCACACGCGCAGCACACGCGCCGCGCACGACACGCGTTCGGTGGGTGGAGGCCTTAATAGGTGTACACGTATAACAATATCACTTTCCTTGAAGTTATCCCCGGCCAGGGCAAACAACTTGTTTGTTCTGTCTGGGTGTTTTGCATCTATCTACGTATAGACCAGCCTCTGGTCTAGTGACCTTTTGTGATAGTTTACAATAATCGGTAGGAGTTGTTAATAGTGTCCAGCAAGAAACTAATTTTAAGGGTTCCATACCCAAAAGGTAAAAACAGGACCCTATATTTACTAAGCCTCCGTTGTCTGTCTCTATGTACCTATAAAGGTCTGTACGTCTTGAACCATAATAGGTAGCCGGATGAAATTTTCACAGAATATACATATGCGTTATTCAGGGTTGGCCGGATAAAAGTTGTTCATAATGTTGAGTACATACAGTATAGCATAAATACCTTTCAGTATTATCATACCTTTTTGTTGCATACATACCTAGTATATCTTTGTTTTGTAATACCGTCTCAAATAAAATATACATTGTATGTTTTAGGATGGTGACACAGCACTGGTTTTACCACTAGACTCGTCAGTGGGTGAAGTTGTTACTGAAGCGTCCACTGTGAACAATTTAGTAAGTTATTGCTTATTAGATTACTGACTAATGAATGTGAAGAGACTAATGAGTGACGAGGAAGCGAGGGATGTATGCCAGGATCGTAGCAAGTGGAGGTCCTTGGGCTCTGCCTACCCCTCTTCTGGGAAAAAGGCGTGAGTTTATATATGTATGTATGTGTACTTAGACTACTTATTTGTTGAGAAGGTTATTATTGACATTGAATATTATTTACCCCTAACATAAACATATAGGTGTTTAACGTATGTCCTGTAAATGTGACTTGATGGAGTGTTTTTAGCTATGATTCAAGAAAATCTGTTTAGCAGTGTAAAGATTGACAATCTAGCTGATGATACAATTTTGTTCGGGGGTAAAAAGATTTTTGCTTTTCCTTTTACATATTAAGTTGGTATCTTCATCATCATCATCACTTAGTTGGTAATACTATAATTACTATTTGTATTTCAGGTGAGTACCATACTGAATTCGTCAGCAGAGGGAAGACAAATAATAGAAATTGGACAGAAAACGGGTGCCGTACCCTCAGACGTGCGTGGGCGTTTATGCAAGTTGCTCATGGAGAAGCTTATAACTGCCGAAAATCCTGTGCTTCAAACTGATTCCCAGCTGCTTACTCTGTCCTACGACATAGGCAGATTATTTAAAAAGGAGTCGCCACCCCTATATTACGCGCCGTATCTGCCAGCTGACGCTTACCAGGCTAAGCGCAACATCTCTGGCTGGTTGGTCACCGCCAGAAGGGCTCGACGGCAGTACTTAGTTTCTTTGGGCCTTATAGAAAAGGCTAAGTCACGATCCCGCTCCAAGTCCACTCCAAGAAAAGACGGCCCTTCACACGCTGGTATTGACCTGACCGGACTTAAAGAAGGTAACTCTCTTTCTAGACTTTTCTGTTTTCAGATTGCGTTTAATCTAGGGTGGAGTAAAGAAAAAAAATGTGAATTAGCTCAAATTCTCGTTTCAATTTAAAAATTTCTGAATCTAAGAACCATAAATTATTGTACAAATTATTAATTTCTCTTTTATTTTTCTGTGCAGGTGAAGCGGAGGTCGTAGAATCTGCGTTGGAGCAGCTGTCGCATCCTTCACCTGGTCCGTGGCAGGAGGTCAGCACCCTCTGGCGGGAGACAGTTCGAGCCCGCCTCCGGTACTTGTACTACGAGGAAGGGACATTACAGGAGTACTTTAATAAGTATCCTATCCTGAAGTCAAGTGACGGGTGGCGGCTTCTGACGTCTGACTACGAAGCACTTTTCCCTGATAAATCCGGGGGCCTCGACGCCTTGGACGCTTCATCCGAAACAATAATAAAAGTTGCTCGGCAGAAGCTCAACGCCACCAAAGACAAGTTTCTTCGCCAAAGGATAGCTGACACATTGGCTATTTGTGACGGTAAGGAAATTATTCTGGCCGGTCCCCGTTTGATAAAAAATAGATCAATCTATCGAAAAAAAAATGGCATATTTAACATGTCATGACTTATACTCACGGCTATATTTCCATAAAGGGATCACAAGCGATCCTACAGCCACTTTCGGCAATTTTAGAGGCGTCTGTATAAAGGAACAGTTAGTGACAAGTTGCTAGCTCATCGCCTAACCGAACCAGCCCTCCTTATTTCCCTTAGTCGCCTTTTACAACATGCACAGGAGGAGATGCAGCTGGATCCTTTTTGTTACGTCCCGCAACAGCACGGGACATTTAACATATAATATATATAACTCATAATTATCTAATTTATCCTGTTTTGATACCTTTCCCTATTTACTCAGTTATTGATGATGTGTTGTGTAAAATATACCTAGTACTATTATTTTCTTTCCAGATGAAAAACCGGAGACAAAATTAATAGCAGCAGTGTTGCTCATCGGCTGTCTATTCAATATACCTCCAGCCCGTCGGTCTAAAAAAGACTGGCAAGCGTCACGAGCCGAGATATTGGACGGATTTGTGACCATTGTGGATGCTGAAGCGGACGTGCAAGTGACAATTGAGGAGCGTCGCCATAAGCTTCCGCAGATCGGTATCACCCTGCAACCATTTATTATCTGGTGCCGCGAGTCAGGTGTCTCCTTCATAGTTTGTGACAATACGTTTTACAAGTTCACAACATTTACTGAAGCGGTTGATGTGACTTTTAAAATATTTCATGCTACTGCGGCTAAATATTCTACAGAAAGCTATAACATTTGGATTATTATCCAAATTGGGTTTTATAAAATCAAAACACCGTACGATCGTTTGTCACAATCTGTGAAGGAGACATTAGTCACTCTTGGTGTCACAATTTAACTAAGTAACTTAAGATGAAGTGTTACAATTGTAAAAAGAATTTCTCCACGTTTTCTTCCCTTATTACTCACATAAGGAAAGAATGTAAACAAATTAATATTACTGGCGTTTTTAAATGTGGTGAAGACGCATGCTACCGGCATTTCACTGATGTTAGGCAATTCAGAAAACATGTTAATTTAAATCATTTGTGTAAAATACATACTCCTTATTTGCCATCCACCTCAAGCGAGGCTTGCGTAGTTCCTGAGTATACAACATCAACTAACGACATAGCAACAGAGCGCATACATATTGATGCTGATAGTGATCCTGAAGTCCTTGAAAATGCCGATAGTATGATTCATAAAGAAGTTCTGAAATTTATGTCAACGCTTTATTCAAATCCCTCTGTATCTCGATCAGCTGTACAAGCTGTAGTTAATAATTTACAAACCCTACTTAACAGTATCGCACCGCCTTTGATGTCTGTATTCGGTCCTGTGCTAGCTGACGAGCAAAGCATGTCTGGAAGCGAAATTAATGAACGGCTTCTTAAGTTGAACACAGCTTTGAATAACACCTTTTTCCCGTTTCGTTCAGAATATTTGAGATTCCGAGAATTTAATTCATTAGGTTCTTTAATACTACCACGCGAAGTAACCGTTGGTTACCGTCCCGACACTTCACAAAGTAATAACACTTTAACATTACGCACCAATCCAAGTACTATGCAAGTCATTCATTTTCGCCAGGTTTTGAAGAATTTTTTTTCCATAGAGACTATTAGGAAAGATGTAATGGATTATTTGAAACATCTAAGGGGTAACTTACTATACCGTGAGGAAAATCCGACGAGGCCAATGTGTCTAGAAAATGTAATGCAGGGATCTGTATGGCTGGCAATGTGTCCACCACAAGCGTCGGATATTATTATGCCTTTAATAGTATACTACGATGATTTTGAAATTGGAAATCCTTTGGGGAGCCATGCTGGGGTGCATAAGCTCGGTGGTATTTATGTTTCGCTGCCAGCGCTCCCACCACATTGTTTTCATTGTTGAATAACGTTTTGATGTTAGCTATTTGTCATTCTGCTGACAAAACTAAATATGGAAACAAAGCAATTTTTGACCCTGTTATTGAGGAATTGAATTACTTGCAAAACACTGGAATTTTTATAGAAGATTTTAAAGGAACTGTAAAATTTAAGGTGGTTGCTATAACTGGCGATAATTTAGGCTTGAATTCTATCCTCGGGTTTACTGAAAGTTTTTCAGCTAACAAGTGTTGCAGAATATGTAACATTGACAAGAAAGGTTTACAAACGACTCTATATGAAAACAGTGACTTGCTTAGAAATATGACTTCATATTACGATCAGTTGCAAGAAAACGACATATCTAGCACGGGCATTAAAGAATCATGCTGTTGGCTTAAGTTGACTGGATTTGATTTATTTCAAAATGTAGCAGTAGACCCAATGCATGACATATTGGAAGGTGTAGCTCGTTATGTAATGACTTTTGTTATAAACCACTTCCTTGCCAAAGATTTTTTAAATATCGCAATATTGCAACAAGGAATAATTTCATTTGATTACGGACCAGACAAGGATTCAAAACCAAGAAATTGTTTAGTTGTCCAAGGATCGAAAGTAAAATTGAAAACTTCAGCATCAGAAATGCTTATCCTTATTAGATACTTTAGCGTAATAGCAGGATATTACATTCCTTCAGAAAATAAAGTATGGAAATTATACATTCTGTTGCGGCAAATCACCGACAGGTTATTAAGTCATAGGGTCTTCAGTGATACCAATATTCAACTCCGTTTTTTAATAGCAGAATTTAATCAATTGTACATGGAGCTAACAAAATCACACCTGCAGCCAAAGTTTCATTTTCTGACCCATTACCCTACCATGCTAATGAAGTTCGGCCCCGCGCGTAACATGTGGTCTATGCGTTTTGAAGCTAAGCATAGGGTATCTAAGTTAGTTGCTAGAGCATCTTTTAATCGAGTCAATGTTTGCAAGACTGTAGCAATTAAATGTCAACTTATGCTTAACGACTTATTTGTGAAAAATACAATGCCTACAACAAAAATACTAGGAAAAAAAACTGCTTTAAATCTAGGAGAGACTGTCAAATTTTCTCTCGGCACTGACGTTGTACTAAAATATTCAGTTACTTCTGCTACAATAGCTGGTGTTATATGGCAGCGGAACTTTATTGTTACTGTAGATATAGATGATGAAGAATTCTTACCCACTTTTGGCAAAATTGATGCAATTTTGGTGACCGATACTGATGATGTTTATTTCCGTTGCTGTATGTTTGAAACTATTGAATTTAATTCTCATTACAATGCTTATGAGGTTAAACGTGGTGATGCTAATAATTATCAAGTTTTTCCATGCCAACATGCCGTTGCTCCGTGTCCGAACACACTCACTCTAATGCGAGGTAACACGTCATATATTACAAGTAGATGGCACCTTGACTAAAAATATTGATAATTCTGTAATTATTCATATTGATACGGAACCTACTTTCATTTAGATATTAATAAGTTTAATAACCCTAAGCTTATAACCCTTGTAATATTAACGTCTTCCTAAACTTTTATTGTACAGTCACCGGCATCAATATCTGCCACAACATAGCACGCATAAATGTGTCAGATACACGACTCTATGTCTAATGCCATAAGGACGTGTCAGATATTTTTGCCGGCTTTGTTACGGCAGATATTGATGCCGGTGATTGTACATGTTTAACAATTTTATTAATTGATTCTTCATGCAGACATATAAATACTGTAATAATTATGTGCTATTTCGAAGCGACTGCCGACTGCAACTGCCTGATTTTCCTGCCGATTGCATTCACAGTCGCTTCGGAATGTATTATATTAAACGACGCGTGGTTCGTCGACCGATCGACCGACACTCACGAGTGACCAACTGACCAAGACCAACTCACACACTCATCTGTGAGTTATTATTATTTCTATTTTTTTTAACATCATTTCTGTCGCAAAAAGCCGACATATAAATACTGTAATCATTGTGTTATTTCGAAGCGACTGCCGACTGCAACTGCATGATTCTCTTTGCCGATTGCAGCCACAGTCGCTTCGGAATGTATATTATCACTATTTATATATTTTAACATCTTTGTTGTCGATAAAATAAGCTAAAATGTAACACATATCCTTATGTGCACTTATAAAAGAATCACACTTGTACTACACGTAGATGGCACTTTGACTAAAAATATTGATAACTCTGTAATTATTAATTTTGATTGATTTGGATATTAATAAATAACCCTAAGCTTATAACCAGTGATCGGAATAGGTATTGCAATTTTCTCACAGAGGCTAAAAGTGGAGACTTCATTAGCACAATATTTTTTGACAATTTGTTCCGGATATGCGTCATTGTTTAAATGTATTAAATTAAATTAGTGTGTCTAAAGTTGGAACAGATGCAAAAAGTGGAGTGGGTGGAAAAAAGTTATAAGGAAGTCTCCACTTTTTGCATCTGTTCCAACTTTAGACACATTAGCTACTTTATCAGATCACTAATTTAAAACATTTAAACCATGTCCCAAATCCGGAACAAATTGTCCTTAAAAAAAATATCTCCACTTTTCGCCACTGTTCCATAAAGTTTAGGCAAAATTGCACTACCTATTCCGATCACTGCTTATAACCCTTGTAATATTGATGTCTTTTCAAAATTTCTATTGTACATGTATAATAATTTTATTAATTGATTCTTCATGCACACATATAAATACTGTAATCGTTATGGTGCCATTCCGAAGCGACTGCCGACTGCAACTGCATGATTTTCTTCACAGATTGCATTCACAGTCGCTTCGGAGTGGATATTATCATTATTTTACTGTAGATAAAAAAGGTAAAATTTAACACATCCCTTGCCCTGCATTGCATGTGCCCTTATAAAATAATAATAAGAATCACACTGTATTACAAGAAGATAGCACCATGACTAAAAATACTGATCTACTAGTCTGTAATTATTCATATTAAAATAAATACCTATCATTGATTCGAATTTCTGTTTCTATTTTTACATACATACATCCGTATCTGTTCTTATGTTCATTGCACTAATCTCGTTATTTCCTGTTTTGTTTACATGTTCATTTCTTATTCCTAGACAATCGCATTACCAAGGTACCTTCTTCCTATTTTTTCACGGGCTCCCCATTTTTTAAAGGTTCCAATATGGTACTTCAGATGTTTAAATATTGAGCTTACCAATATACTCGTAATTTGGACCTTAAAAATAAAAGGATCACGTAAAGTAGAGAGGGTTTAACAATAAAAATAGCCCATAAAGTAATGGAATATAACCATATTGTATACAGGGTGTAGCAAAAAGGGGGTTACAAGCCGAAAGGGGGATGTTAAGGACATCATTCTGAACAACTTTCACTATGGAACCGACTTGATGAGAGCAACTTTATTTTTCACTCCACCATACAAATCAGCTGAGCGCTCGGCTCCAAAATGTACTGGGATAAGAAAAATAAAGTTGCTTTGATCAAGTCGGTCCCATAGTAAAGGTTGATCACAATGATGTCCCTAACAACCCACTTTCGGCTTGTAACCCCCTTTTTGTTACATGCTGTATGGGGAAATAGTAGGAAAAATAATACGACCTAACCCGAAATACGAAGAAAGCATATGAAAATTGGTAGGACGCAACTGGAAATATGAAGAAGTCACCTTTTAATAGTAGGAAAAGTATTAGGACCTAAGCGAATATATGAGGAAGTCATCTCTAAATAATAGGAAAAATATTAGGACCTAACCGAATATATGAGGAAGGCATCTCTTAATAGTAGGAAAAATATTATGACCTAGCCTAATATATGAGGAAGTCATCTCTAAATAGTAGGAAAAATAATAGGACTTAATCTAATGTATGAGGAAGGCATCTCTTAATAGTAGGAAAAATATTATGACCTAACCTTATATATGAGGAAGTCATCTCTAAATAGTAGGAAAAATAATAGGACTTAATCTAATATATGAGGAAGTCATCTCTAAATAGTAGGAAAAATAATAGGACCTAATCGAATATATGAGGAAGTCATCTCTAAATAGTACGAAAAATAATAAGACATAACTGGAGATACGAGGAAGTCATCAATAAATAGTAGGAATAATTATAGGACATAACTGGATATATGAGGAAGTCATCGATAAATGGTAGGAAAAATAATAGGACATAACATGATGTATGATGAAAGGAAACATAAATAGTAGGAATCATAATCATATATTGTATGCTGGTCCTACTAACGCCATAGTGACAGTCATCTTAAACGCCGTTATCATCAGCAACATCATTATCATCGTACTTTTTGGTGATGTCAGTATGCTCCCTACTTTTAGTGAATTCATCTTAATTTACGGTGAACAGTTTTCTCAGATCTGCCGTATCGTACTCGACCGTGTCTACCGACACCGCTCCATAAAGATCGGTATTGAATCGGTAGCTAATGCAGTCGGGTTTCATTATTAATATTTTAATTCGCCCAACACCATCCAGTTTCTTGTTTTGATGCGATTTGCTTCGTTAACTCACCGTGTTATTGCTGGGAGTTATTTTAATCATCCAGCTTTGGGAGCGGGCGTGTTTGCTGATATCTTAATTCGTTTTGATAAGTTTCGGTTCGTGTTGTGATGCCCGTTTCGATATACTGACCATACTACTTTCTCTGCGCTTTAACTTCAAAAAATTGTGAAACTAAACGTTATCATACCTAGTAAGGATTGTAATAATTACGCTTGCTAACGGATTACGGTAAATTTAAGCATCCGGCGAAAAATCTTTGTTAATTACAAAAATCTTTTACGTCTTTGATACGCGTTGTATCGTTTGCTGATTTCCCAAAGAAGACGTGTATGTTAAAATATAGGTATCTTTATTATATATATACACTAGCTGATGCCCGCGGCTTCGCCCGCGTGGTTATAGGAAGATGTAACATATTGAATTTTCCGTGGGAATTAGATGTTTTCCCGCTGAAAAAAGTTGCCTATGTCACTTTCCAGCTTCTAAACTATCTCCATACAAAAAATCAGATCAATACGACGCTCCGTTGCGACGTGAAAGAAGGACAAACATACAAACACACACACACACTTTCGCATTTATAATATTAGTAAGGATGGGATTTCAAATCTTTTCTGTCTGACATTGTTTTTATTTTTGAAGTGAAAACTTCTTTAGCGGCGCTGAGCACTTTCTGGGATGGGGAAAAATTGTTAAATACGCGACAGAGTTTTGTGACGTCAGATATGAAGGAGGTCACTTTTTGCTGCTAGCCGATTCAACTTCATTCAAAACTGAACGCTATTCGTAAGAGTATAAAGCCGTTAAACACTTTTTGCTATAGCATATTCTGCAAATAAATTTGTAATAATACCAACGCGTCCTTCACCGTTTTGCTATTGAGAAAATTCGAAAAGTTTGAATTTGGGCGTTATTCCTAAAGAGATAAAGCTTAGAAAAATATTTACCGACGGCAAAAACAAATTGATATCTTGGTCGCCACCGCCGTCTGCTGTGCAAATTCGAATAGTTCGAATTTAGACGTTATTCCTAAAGAGATAAAGCTTTGAAAAATATTTGGCAATGTCAAAAACTAATTGGTATTGTGTTTGCCGCCGCCCGCCGGCGCGCCGGACCCCGGCACCGTTGCGCCGTGGCGGCGCGTTCGGTTCGGCCCGTCGCACTCAACGCGCCCGCGGGCCGTCCGCCTAAATAAGTGATAATTGTTTATAAATTTGCGTCAAATTCATTTTTAGGGTGACACCGTAAGATGTCACGTGACCTGATCGAAAAACTGTTACAATGTTATTGAGTTTTCACTTCTGCCGGCACTCCCGGAGTGCAACCCGGTCTGTTTTATTTATTTATATAACTATTTTGTAATTTTGATTTTGTTTCTATAATTGTATTTGCACCCATTAAATATATTTTATTGCAAATAAATGGTTTGATTGATTGGTTGTTTTGTTTGACTATGCGAAATGTTAAGCCAAATTGACATCCTATTGAACCGATGGAACCGTTTCGTGGCAATGTTGTCTTCTATTTTCTATTTTGATTTATGTGCATGTATGTGTTGTTGTCATGAATAAATGTTATTCTATTATATTCTATTCTATTACTACTTTTGTTTTCCTCATTTTTAATGTTCACTATCTCTAAATCTTTTCTCCTAGCATTTTATAACTTCTAACTTAAACTATGACTTAGTTTTACTAACCATTTTGTATAAGTTTAGTGTTGAATGTTTGCGGTTCTGCGGGAAAATGGACGTACGTCCCTCTTCTGTCTGATATTTATTTATTTTGTTACATATTAGTATTGTTGTTTCTGTTGTTTCACAGTGATTTACTTTCGACTGTTATGCTATGTAACTATTTTAAAATAAATAAATTAAATAAGCACGTATTGTTATGTTAGTTACCTACCTATCTTACTATTTTTTATATTATAAGCTTTCTTAATACTTAATTCACACGTTATAGTATCAAATCAAAAAGTATACCTTACATACTTATTACTCCTCTATAATTGTACCGTCAACAAAAGGCGGCAGTTCAAAAGGCTGTTTGTTCTGCCGACGCTACGTAATTGGGGCGTGTATAATGAGCGTGACACGGCGATGTATTGTTCGGCTTTCTTTGCTGACGCTCCCTGTGATTTGCTACTGATGTACCGACAGTTGTGTATACACCTACTTATGGCGCACATATGGCCGGCCCTGACGGACGGTCTAAACTAAAGGCATATGTGGAGGGAAATGGCCGCACGGCCGTTTTCATAACAGAATGTCGAAATACGGCTAACGGTATGTGTATGCAACGTCTAATTCGGAATCTGAATGGATAGCACCTAACCTACTTGTTTCTTTTTATTCTTTAAATGCAAGCATTTTTTGTCACATTTTTGCATTTTTTTGTGGAACGATTTTTGGCGCTCTATACAGCACAACACAACTAAGGCTTGAACGCACGATTTTTGAAATTTTTGCCATATTTAGAATTAACTAAAAATTACTAACATTTAACTTAAAGAGCGAATTACGACCCGCGTTCGGTGTGTGGAGGTCTTTAACTGAATATCAATCACAAATACCAAAACGAAATAAAGGCATCACGATTTTCATTTTGAACGCGCTCACCACCGCTTCAGGCCTATCGAAACTAGACCTCTGACTAGACTTGGTTTACTACGAATCGCGGCGTCAATATATACCTATATATTAGAGGGTGAGGTGAGGTTAGAACAAGATACAGAATTATAGTGGGGCTGGAGGTGCAAGTTAGCGTCCATTCATTAGGTATCAGCTTACTACCGGGCACGCCGCACGCGTATTTGTTACCGTGGAATAAAACAAATATGTAAAGTTTGTTCAGCTAAATACATATTTTCGTTTGGATAACGTAGGTTGACACAACACCTTAATTAGTGTTTCTAAATTAAATCAAGACAAGAAGTGTAAATATTTGGAGACCATCACTAACGGGGAAGTAACGAGCACATCGCACCCGAGATGTGGCAATTCATCAGAACTGTGGCGTACTTGACGCGTGGCATAGTCTCCTGCGATAATATAAGTCAAAATACACTAGTGGTTCTGTGACCTGTAGAACTCGCGAGCCTGTTTACCCTTTCTTGAATTTCGTAAAAGTGTATCGACAAATTAATCTACATATATGCTTATTTAAAACCCCGCTCACAAAATTTCATGAGAATCGGTTGGAAAATGCGGTCTGAAAAAATCATGGTCTGCCTTATGACGCGATAAGTGACAAGATAGGAGCGTCGTCTCGTTCTATCGAACGGTGTCTGCCAGTGACGGACGCTCTATCCTTCCTTCCTATGGTGTGATAAGGCCGACCATGATACGGAGTCTGTAGAGAAAAACCGGACAGCGGGACGATTTTCGGCTCAATCTGAAGCATACAACATCATTTGCTTCGCTCGCTCGTACGATTAATCTGAAGTATTCACTTCGCTGGATGCGGGTGGCGCAGGACCGGTCATTGTGGCACTCGGGGAAGGCCTATGTCCAGCAGTGGTCGTCTTTCGGCTGATGTGATGTTGATGATGATTCACTGACTCCGTTTTGACAATAACCTATTTTTATACCGGTTTTCGCAAGTCTTCTTGCACCGGCGAAGAGCACAGCATACCTATCTAAGACGAGACCTACATATCTATCTTTCTAAGTGTTCTAATTCGAAAGAAACGGATAGTCTATCTCACCGCGACACAGCTCGCGTCTTGTGATAACCGTGCAGGTGACATTAGCGAGAGCACGAGACAATATTTGATGCTTCCGACAGCACGAATATTGTACGAAAAGGTGCATATGTATTACTTAAATAACCACGTCCACAAAGTCCAAGTCATTAGAGTTATCATATGTGTTCGTCAAAAAGAAACCTTCTGCCTTTGCAAGAGGTTTCAAAGGAAGCCAATGTTTGAATGAAGTCTTTAATAGTTTCTGCTGTTTCATCGCTTGCATATAGTAGTGTGCACGGGGCGCTACAGTTATGTTTATTACGTTTGTTCAGTCGGAATAATAAGGGAGTGTGCAAATATAAAACTCATTCGCAAAGTAGATATATATTAAAATAAACATGGAAAATACACTGAAAGTGCGAGACAATCTCGCAAACGAAAATTTCCGTGCAAAATACTCTAAAAACCACGTTTCTTGTGTGGCATCCTTGAATGTGATACGATATTAAATATATTTTTAATCAATATCGTCATAATGTACATTACTCGACAGTTTCACATTAAACTGTGAAAATGTACATTACAATATTTACAATTCAAAAAGATAGAGCCTTACGGCACACGGACGGTAGGAGAAATAGCCAGGCAGATAGGCGGATGGGCAGACAGACTGAACGGATAGTTAGTAGATGTGAGACCGTTTGAGTGCGGTACCCTAACAATGTGCTAGTAAGAAATGTTTTCCCGTCATTTAAGCCGAGTGGCTAAGGAACTTGAAGTACTTATATGGGATCAGAGGGAAAGTGCTGGAATGAATAGAAAGTTATTTGATTGACAGAATGCAATGTGTAGAAATAAAGTCAATCTCAGCAGGTGAATCAAAAAACTCCATACTAAAGCACACAATCAGATCTGACTTTAGAGCTTCTAATTGCGGAGTTCCACAAGGCAGTATTCTTGGCCCTCACTTTTTTTACTGTATGCCAATGACCTGCCGAGAGCCACCACACAAAGAAGCATAATGTTTGCTGATGACACGACACTGATAGTTAAATGTGAAAGAAAGGACAATTTCGAATGAAATGCTAATAAAGCACTAATAGACATTATACAATGGATGAAATTAAATAATTTGAATATTAATACTAATAAAACGAAATTCGTTCAATTTAAATAATACAATTCAAAATCAATACCTATTAAAATAGAATACGAACATAAAATAATTGATGAGGTGAATTCAATGAAATTCCTTGGCATAATGATAGACGAACACCTTTATTGGAAATATCAAATTGAACAAATATGTAATAAGTTAAATCGTTTTGTGTTTGCCTAGAAAAGACTGAGAGAAACGGTTTCCAAAGAAGCTGCACTTACAGCTTACCATGCCTATGTGTCATCAGTACTTGCTTACGGCTTAATATTGTGGGGTAACTCTGTAGAGGTTGATAGAGTATTTAAAATACAAAAAAAGTGTATAAGGGCGATAAGCAACGTAAAGATGGATGACAGTTGTGTCCCGCTTTTTAAGAAGCTAAATATTCTGGCATTACCATGGTTGTATATTAGAGACGTATGTGTTTTTGTCAATTGTCATCAAGGACTCTTTATCAAACGTAGTGTAGTGATACAAAGTGTAGCTAAAAGTATGTTAAATCCAAGTCACGGAACCGAAATGTAGCTAAACAATTGTTTCTAACGCTAAATTAATGTATTTACCTACAGAACATAAATAATTAAAATTAACTTGAATATGGCCAATAGATCGTCTAGTGTCTACGTTGTGTTCCGAGCAACCTAAATTCTTTTATGTGTAGCAAATTAGACTTTGACTCTTCCCTACCTACTCAACCCTACGTTCATCCTACTGCATCCTAGTTCAAAATGTTAATTATGTAATAAATAAAATTTGTTTTTGGTTAATAAACCCCAACCAGATCCTACCGTGGCCGGTTAACGTAATGGGAGCTTTATCAATAATTTCTCAACATGTAATATCCTCTTAAATCAAAGCCTTTGTTACTTTATATACCAAAACATTGCCTCAATTTATAATCATACCATCAAATCAGATAACAGACCAACCTAGCTAGCTAATTGTTTATTATTATTATTGTATGGAAGATTCTCTTTCATCCATACTATGCTACCATTTCCGCCTGGATGTGGGTCTGGCCATCTAGCTAATTAAATACCCATTTTATTATATTTTGTTTCTAATAGGTAATCCTAACATGTTTAATAAATTTACCTGTGCTTCGTACCTAATTTCTGATGAGAAGAAGCACTCAACAAACTCATCAGACCTAACAGTTGAATATTATTTACTTCAAGGAAAATTATGTATTAAGGCTTTATTCCACCCTTTACATAAAGACTAATGTATACATTAAATTCCTATAAACCTGCTATAGTGAAGATATTTGTAATACTGAGGTTTACCGTCCATTAAATATGAAATATTGAACCTGAAGTTTATCCTAAGTAATGAGTATATTCCACTCATGATAATTCGATACCTTAGTATTAGACATAATGGACTGCTCCGCTTGCCATTAGCCTAGAATCATTTCATCTTTCTGAAACAATTCTGATATCCTAATCATAACTGGAAGTATAACACCTTGATGACAATAAGCAATATGACGATTACACCTTTTAATATTTCATATGCAATAAAATACGGAACCCAATACTACTGATCCACACACAATAACGAATTCCTATTCAGTTACTCATAATTGCAATTAAACCTTCAAATAAATGTTATTTGATTTGTAAACCTTCATTCTAACTATCCATCCCTAAGAATAGTATTCCTAATACCCTATGATGGTGTTTGACTCTATACCTAAGCCTACCTACCACTAAATCCTATACTACTGTATGCAAAACTCCCATCATTACTTTTATTAACGTTATGTGATGTGTATGTTCTAAGCTAGCTAGGGATCTAAGCTGTAAATCGTTCGGAAGGCTAATCCGAGAATGCAACCTAGAGCCTGTGTAATGTACATTTCACAACGTGTCCGTGGACTTAAGGGTTCTGTGAAATGCACGCCCTATTTTATAACATATAAATATATATCCAATAAAAGAACAAGCCTTAAGCACACACAAGACCTCAACGAGTGGATAACAATCCTAGCGATCGACTTATGGGAAATGGCGATCTTCTCGCTTCAGCCTGTGGCCAACCTTAAGACGAGTGAGAGGCCCATCAAAGATAGGCTACACCATCTGTGCAAATAAAAAAGATGGTGCCAGGCTTCTCTCAAACCTGGCCTACTACTAACATGATCCCGAAGTATACTTCCTTGACACCGTAAGGGGAAATGCACTTCGTTAAGTTGACCATGCAACTAAGACTTTGATCTGGTTCGAAATAATAATAAAATCATCTAAAATAAACTCAAAATCTAACAGAAAGTGAAATAGTTCATTACTACGCAACATAATTGCACAATACTGAACCTTAGAATAAACTCAGATTCTAATAAGTAGTGGAATAGTTCAATACTATGCAAAGCAATCGCACAATATTGAACCTTCCCGCCACCACAATAATGTATCTACGAATGTTTACGTTATGAATTTAGGCTCGACCCAGAATCAATGACAATCCGAGAGTTCGCTAGAGAAAGAATGAATACGTCTACTCGGTGCGCCGGTCTTATATACACTAAAAAAGGCTGAAACGCTTTAAATGCATGATCCGCATTAAACGCTTGATGTGCTTGACGTAAACGAAATAATACCTTACCATCATTAACTTAAAGTTTGTTTTCAATCGTGCCGCGTACGTATTTATTCCCTATTGGAACCAACTTTACTCATTACGCAGTGTTTGCGCCAGCTCCGTAGCGGCAACACGTATTTAGTTTACTGAGAAATATGAAAATATTACGTTTTGTTACGTACGAACGTCGATTTAACTATTTACTATTATATTCTATTCAGGTGCCCATATAATTTCGATTCATACCAAATGATGATGATGATTAATGTATTAACCCTTATTATATTGTATTATTCCTTCATTTAGCATTCATTAAAGACCATAATAGCGCCATAGGCATAGTTCTAGTTACATTCGCCCCCTCGAGGATTAGACGAGTAATTACATGTAATTCTCGGAGAATCCTCGAACTACTATTCTATAAAACAATATTTCCTAGATTTGTTAGCATAGCCCCCCATTTTAAACGTGTGTGTGTGTTGTGTGTTTAACCAATACTCGTTGATTGTTAGTGACTTGGTATAAAACTTAGTTCTTTGAACATTCAATAATGATCCATGAAAATCTTCTACCCAATTCTTTCCCATTTGCCCGGAGTACAGGTTGTGAGGCTGTAGAACCTATCGTTCCGAGTTTGCAGTATCAAACTGAATCTTTGGACCTGGCTGGGCATCCTCCGATTCGATCCACATTGCTCGGACATGGATGATCCTACAAAAACTCTCCACGCAAAGCAGAAAAAAACCTTTATATAAGCATTGAGATGTTCATTTCTCACTAATTAAAATTCGAACCAAATCTCGATATGTCATCACTTTTTTCAATCAAGTTTTCTTGGAGTGTGTCACATTATTGAATCAGATATTTGATTTCAGACTCCTTTCCACCCCAATATATAAAATGTCCATTTATAAATCTAGTTAACCTGACATTTATCACCTCAATGCCCCTTCATCGCCATTCATCATTAAATACTATTCCAATCATAAAATGAAATGACTATCAGAACATTAAAGTTCAAAATGCGATTAACTATGATAATTATTCATAATTATCTAAAAAAATATAATATTCTAGAGAAAGAACCTAAACTTGTATGCCAATTATTGTACCACAACTCCTCTATTATGATGAACATGTCATCACTAGGATGAAAAGTAGCCTTACTTTAACAATTAAATCACTGTTATCTTTCCAAAGATAACCTCTCACCATCGATCAAGGAACTTATGAAAATATTAGAGATAAAGTATCAACTTAAAAATAAATAATTTTGAAGTAATATTGTACTTATACAATTTTCAAAAATGAATGTACATTGACAAATCATTTTTGATACAATTTGATGTCAAATATCCTTCTTCAAAATGTGGTGTGTATACCCATTTAGTCTCAGCGTCTGTGTAGTATGTAGTCAGTAAAAACTCCCATGGAACGGGCTAATCGTAATACGATTCTTAACCTACGGATAAGATTTTACTGACTAATGTGTAATTTTGATTCCCCCAAATACCAACAAATCCAGGTTGATTACCATCTAACATTTGCCTATTTGCAACAACCCATTTTCACAGAACTTCCCTCAAATCTGCACACCCTTTTCTCACATCACCTTACTTTGATCATCTCTGAATAGGTCATGCACTCAAGCACTAACATCACTTCCTCATCCATTTGTTCACTCGATTATTACAGATAGCCAAAGTTCCAGATATGTAATCAATGCAACAATGCATACTATCACTATATATATATATATGTCTAAAAATATTTTTAATTTTTTTATAATTATTCTTAAATTTTTAACCCTTTTCCTTCAATGAATGCCAAATAAAGCAACAAACTTAAATTCCATATTTTATATTCACATATAAAATGCCCTGTTTCAGTAAAATAGTATCCATTCATAACATCCGATTTCAATAATCAGAAAACAAAATCAATAGATATTAATAAACTATGTTTCCCTTCTCAGATGCATTTAAACTGGAACACTGTATGAATCCAACTTCTATTTATTATTCATCCAGACTTCACTGTGATTAATAAATTGCCTATAAACTTCAAATAAATATTTAGTGTTGAAACCTCCTCAACGGGTAATGAATTATATATTCTTAACTTTTAAGTATCTATAGATCTATAATATATACAAGTTTTTCATGTTATAGTTAATTTATACTTATAATTTATACTTTAACCAAATTCACCGGTGATTATTTTATCAAACTTGTATTGTTACCAATAAAATTTTCAATCATCTACCCGGATTAAAAGATACATAAAACTAGACTGACATTTTAATAGAATGCTTTATGCTTACCAAAAAAAAACATATTTGCCACCCCCTTAAATGCACCATAACTTATTTTATGTGTTACTTTTACATTAAACTTTAGTAGAATAGGTATACTATTGGTTCAAATTTAAGAAATAATGTCTGTACTTGTGATAAAGAACATACAAGCGCCTTATAACAAACAACACTAATAATATACACAAAACTAGAGTTTCCATTTCGCATCCGACTAATATACCTTGGAATTATTGTGAAACCTACATAAAGTTCCTGACTGAAGTCACCTATAGTTTCATTATTATCTCGTTGAAAACGCATCATACACTTTTTTTTTCTAATTCTAATCCAAAATAATACCAGAATTAAAATGCAAAATAAAGTTTTTCTGCAAGTTTTAAGGTAAAACGACATCTCTTTGTTTTGACATGGACACTCCCACCCGACTTTTGAGACACAACGCCACGTTCGGAAATCTTTCTTCTTTTTTTTTTTATTCACAGTTATTTATGATGTTGATGACTTTTCAATATTAAAGCTCAATAATAATAATCTTTCTTACAAATGTTTTATCTCATCATGTAAACATGAATGTTCAACTGTTTATCTGAAAAATCCCTTAGTTGATGACTTGTGTTGCCATCTATGAAAATAACACTACATTCCTTGTAAGCTAACAGCTACCTATAGCTGTATAATAATAGTATCTGTTTGTTGAAACCATAGATAATTGTTTATAAATCCCTCGGAATAATTATGATGAATCATTATTTATGATGGTTAAAAATCTTTGTTACAATTTTAGATATACATATATTTATTATGAATACTTTTATTAACTAACGTTTGAAATAAACAATTTAGTGCGGTAATGAGGTAAACAGATCATGTGATTCTACCCCAACTTGTCAGTACAACATGTGGAAGTCATAATTGGGTGCAGCGCACAGATGCAACAATCCGACCACATGTGCATGCAATTTCTCAGTACAACTCGTTTGACAGTCGGATCAGCAGCGCAACACGCCTCCAGACAATAGCAATTAGTCATCTTCTGGCAAATTGGGGCCGAAAAATCATGACATGCATACATACACCCCCTTATTGATACTGTGCCAGAGACCGCATAGTCTGCCATTGCTTAAACATATCGAAATCATGCGTTGTACTGCATGCAGTCCGACACGTTCGAGCGTTTGGACGCGACTTATCTGCTAAGTATTAGATTGTCTGTGGTTTTGTTTACATTACTACTGGTTATTTGATCAGAGTTTTTTTCGTAATGATCAAGTGCGTTTCTAAAATGCCTGTCTTGAGAAAGGTTAATTAATGAATTAATTTCTAAATATATGGGACTACAACAATCTACAACGATCCTAAGTTTTTGGAATAAAAGCTCCCTGCACAAGTGAACCAAATATTACGTGATATGGATTTCGCACGGAAACAAACTGTTTTAAAAATAAAGTACTTCAGAAAGAAAGCGTCTAAACTACAATTAGGTAAGTAAGTCCTTGATCTATATTTATATTTCATCATGGTCTTTTAGTATTTTATTTCTGCGCGTAGCTTGACTAGACCCTCGCTCTTTGAAATTCTCAAATACTTTCAAACTCAAATATGTTACTAATTTTAGCATAAATTTAGACAAAGCATTGACCCATGTTCACATACCATAAACATAACATACATACAAACATGTATCAAACAATTCTGAGCTTTAGCTTACATGGTATTTATTCCTAGCCATAGAATGTTCCTATTCTTTATTAATGAAATTTTTGCGACTCCATATTACCATATCAGTGTCATAACGTATTATGAACGTACCTAAGATCATAGTCCTAAAGAGCCCCTGTCAAAGATAGCTTTGTTGGTTATGTAAGTTATGTTTTATGCTCAAAAAGTAATTATAAACAATGACATAACTTTTCGTTTCCTAATCCTATGTTTGACTATCTTACTACTTGAAATAATGACTAAAAGTAATGTATTGCAGGTAATATTATACCTGATGTGCTTTTAAAACAATTTGTACAATCCATTCAAAATAACTAAATGTTCTTTTTTTTATATGCTTTTATCATATCCCTTTTTCTTGTGATTTCAGAAAATCAAAGATGATGATGCCCTATCAAATGATGAGTTTACATAAAAGCTGATTATCCTATCAGTAATGAACACCTGAGAAACTTTGTTTCACTCCGATAATTTCAGAGATGACTGACCTGACTGATCTATGTCATAGTGTATGGATGATTTTAAATGTAAGTACAGCAAGTATATTGTAGTTATAATATATCTATTGGTTTTATATACCTGTAGTCTCTCTATACAAAAAATAATTGAGCTTGTTTGATATTCTGTCACCGGAGTCAAAAATATTTTTATTTAATTTTACATTCTTTTGATTCCTTCCACATGCATGGAAATATGTTGTATTGATTCTCATACAGGATCTAAACATTAAATTTTCAACTTGAAATATTTTCAGGTTATTCGAAGCAAGCAAGATGGTGGATTTTCAAGATATACCTCGGCATGCTGATCAATTTACTTGAATTTGTAAATTCTTCTACTATAAAAGGTAATTAAATATCTCATTTTTTTATTATTTTAGTTTATGTAATGTTACTATTGAAATAAAATCAAAGTATTTATTTTTAATAAAATTGTACAAGTCCAAATATGACTTGTTACTGCAACTAGCTAGTCTACATGATTAATTTTTTTTAATGTATCTCAATATAAATCATGTATCACTATACCTGTCCAGTCTTATTTCTACATTCTGTCACTAGCGACACAGAGTGGTGCGTCCTAGAACCAACAAGCCGAAGTGCACTCGCCGGGTTCACTCCGTTTTGCTACTATTTGCACCTTTATCATACTTTCTTTTCAAATTGTGGAGATAACTAACACATAGATAAATACTAAACACAATTAACGCCCCCACGCCCCCTATAGTTTTAGACTCAAGACCCTTCGTACATAAAATTGAAAATGACGCCGTATGCATCACACATTCACATACTTTTGTATATATTTTTTCAGATGAAGATGTAGCTCTACGGCAGAGCAACGAGAACCCGCGTAATGCAACGTTAATGCAAACAAACACACGATCCGGCCTACAAAAACTTGCCACCGCATCCCACGACCGCGCGTAACTCCAGAGAATGCTACATAACTATTAATTGCATTAACTATTCGCTGTAATTACGAAGGTGTATCAATAAATCATACTATTTGTTGCGTTCAAGTTACTAGTAGGAAGAGTCAAAATCATATATGCACACATTTCCATTCCACGCCAGCAAAATGTAGCCCAAAGAAAGGCTACTCCTGGTCTTCGCAAATGTAACAAAAGCTACTTTGTGACCAAACATTATGTAAATCTAGCGTCACGACACCAAAATGTAGCTAAAAGTGTAAATCCTGGTCACGGCACCAAAATGTAGCTAAAAGTATGTTAAATCCAAGTCACGGAACCGAAATGTAGCTAAACAATTGTTTCTAACGCTAAATTAATGTATTTACCTACAGAACATAAATAATTAAAATTAACTTGAATATGGCCAATAGATCGTCTAGTGTCTACGTTGTGTTCCGAGCAACCTAAATTCTTTTATGTGTAGCAAATTAGACTTTGACTCTTCCCTACCTACTCAACCCTACGTTCATCCTACTGCATCCTAGTTCAAAATGTTAATTATGTAATAAATAAAATTTGTTTTTGGTTAATAAACCCCAACCAGATCCTACCGTGGCCGGTTAACGTAATGGGAGCTTTATCAATAATTTCTCAACATGTAATATCCTCTTAAATCAAAGCCTTTGTTACTTTATATACCAAAACATTGCCTCAATTTATAATCATACCATCAAATCAGATAACAGACCAACCTAGCTAGCTAATTGTTTATTATTATTATTGTATGGAAGATTCTCTTTCATCCATACTATGCTACCATTTCCGCCTGGATGTGGGTCTGGCCATCTAGCTAATTAAATACCCATTTTATTATATTTTGTTTCTAATAGGTAATCCTAACATGTTTAATAAATTTACCTGTGCTTCGTACCTAATTTCTGATGAGAAGAAGCACTCAACAAACTCATCAGACCTAACAGTTGAATATTATTTACTTCAAGGAAAATTATGTATTAAGGCTTTATTCCACCCTTTACATAAAGACTAATGTATACATTAAATTCCTATAAACCTGCTATAGTGAAGATATTTGTAATACTGAGGTTTACCGTCCATTAAATATGAAATATTGAACCTGAAGTTTATCCTAAGTAATGAGTATATTCCACTCATGATAATTCGATACCTTAGTATTAGACATAATGGACTGCTCCGCTTGCCATTAGCCTAGAATCATTTCATCTTTCTGAAACAATTCTGATATCCTAATCATAACTGGAAGTATAACACCTTGATGACAATAAGCAATATGACGATTACACCTTTTAATATTTCATATGCAATAAAATACGGAACCCAATACTACTGATCCACACACAATAACGAATTCCTATTCAGTTACTCATAATTGCAATTAAACCTTCAAATAAATGTTATTTGATTTGTAAACCTTCATTCTAACTATCCATCCCTAAGAATAGTATTCCTAATACCCTATGATGGTGTTTGACTCTATACCTAAGCCTACCTACCACTAAATCCTATACTACTGTATGCAAAACTCCCATCATTACTTTTATTAACGTTATGTGATGTGTATGTTCTAAGCTAGCTAGGGATCTAAGCTGTAAATCGTTCGGAAGGCTAATCCGAGAATGCAACCTAGAGCCTGTGTAATGTACATTTCACAACGTGTCCGTGGACTTAAGGGTTCTGTGAAATGCACGCCCTATTTTATAACATATAAATATATATCCAATAAAAGAACAAGCCTTAAGCACACACAAGACCTCAACGAGTGGATAACAATCCTAGCGATCGACTTATGGGAAATGGCGATCTTCTCGCTTCAGCCTGTGGCCAACCTTAAGACGAGTGAGAGGCCCATCAAAGATAGGCTACACCATCTGTGCAAATAAAAAAGATGGTGCCAGGCTTCTCTCAAACCTGGCCTACTACTAACAGGATCCCGAAGTATACTTCCTTGACACCGTAAGGGGAAATGCACTTCGTTAAGTTGACCATGCAACTAAGACTTTGATCTGGTTCGAAATAATAATAAAATCATCTAAAATAAACTCAAAATCTAACAGAAAGTGAAATAGTTCATTACTACGCAACATAATTGCACAATACTGAACCTTAGAATAAACTCAGATTCTAATAAGTAGTGGAATAGTTCAATACTATGCAAAGCAATCGCACAATATTGAACCTTCCCGCCACCACAATAATGTATCTACGAATGTTTACGTTATGAATTTAGGCTCGACCCAGAATCAATGACAATCCGAGAGTTCGCTAGAGAAAGAATGAATACGTCTACTCGGTGCGCCGGTCTTATATACACTAAAAAAGGCTGAAACGCTTTAAATGCATGATCCGCATTAAACGCTTGATGTGCTTGACGTAAACGAAATAATACCTTACCATCATTAACTTAAAGTTTGTTTTCAATCGTGCCGCGTACGTATTTATTCCCTATTGGAACCAACTTTACTCATTACGCAGTGTTTGCGCCAGCTCCGTAGCGGCAACACGTATTTAGTTTACTGAGAAATATGAAAATATTACGTTTTGTTACGTACGAACGTCGATTTAACTATTTACTATTATATTCTATTCAGGTGCCCATATAATTTCGATTCATACCAAATGATGATGATGATTAATGTATTAACCCTTATTATATTGTATTATTCCTTCATTTAGCATTCATTAAAGACCATAATAGCGCCATAGGCATAGTTCTAGTTACAAAAGGCAGACAAGACCTCATATCATGTCTCTTTTATACAAACCACCCTGCCGCAAAGACATGTACAAAAGCAATATTGTAAATATGAGCATAGTTTTGTATAATAAATTACCAAATGAATTACAAGCACTATCGGGACAAATGTTCAAGCGAAAAATGACCAAATGGTTAATAGAAAAATGTTTTTACAGCGTCAAGGACTATTTAAATTATAAGAATGTTTGACATACGAAATTATTACAATATTGAATTAGGTATCTAATTGACATGTTATTTTAGCTTATTTAAATATAATATTTGTATGCTTGCTTGCATGCTGAATACGAGGACTTTTACAGCATAACCTAAGACCTGGTGACCGATTTTTGACTTTCGAACACTCGAAATCAAAAGCGAGCGGTAGAAAATATTCGCACACGAAAATTTGTCAACATTATTTTCGCATGAACCCAATAATACTTAGCTATTTTTGAAATCATCACTCGAAAGCTAGTGATTGGCTATCGATACTTTTGCGTTTCGTTGTATGCAAAAATTAGATGATTACCGGTTTTTCCAAATTTGATTTATCAACAAACCTAAGAGAGAATAGTACTTTATTGGAATTTGTGTATCTATAATATAGTAAATTGATTAATTTTAAATATATTATGCGTCTCATAACAGAAAGAAAATCAAAAGGAATTAGTGAGTTGTAAGGTGCCAACATTAATAATAAAATTGTAAAACGAAACGTAATTGTGTGAGAAAGAGACAGTATGAGAGCGTGACCTGAGAAAGAAAGGGATAGAGAAATGAAAGGGATAGGAGATAAGTTTCAGCGAGAGAAACAGAGAGAATAAATTAATTATGGCCGATCCGTTGTTTCCTTTACTTACAGAGTAGTAAACGAAACGCTTATGTTCCCGCCAATAGACTAACGATCTTGGTTTTCAACCACAATCTTTAGTCTATTGGCGGGACACAACACAAAATTTGGCAAGAAATTATATATAATCGAACACGAGCCAATCACTTAGCATCGAATCAATATATTTTATTTAAAAATATCTATTTTTTAAATTAATAGTCAGTCCAAAATTAAATAGATAGTGATGTGTCAAAAATTTCTACCGATAGAATTGAATACGAGTGGTCAACACCACTCGTTTTTCAATTTTCTATCGCTCGTATTTCAAAAATAGCATTTCATCGTTTTTGACCGTTTTCGAGTGAAAGAGTCGAGCGCTCGAAAGTCAAAAATCGGTCCCCTGGTATGTAACTGTATCCTTAGTCCAGACCTCGGACAGGGTGAGCTGTTTTAAGAGTTTGCATAATATGGACATACCTACGTAGTCATTCAATGGCAGATGTGATGTAATTGAATAACGAATTAAATTATTCTATTTAGATCTTTACATAACTAGCAAAACAAATTAATTGTATAGTAGAAGGAAACAAATTAATTAATTAATTAATTTTATAACAAATTTCGGAAGGAACAGATGTGGACGGTATTTTAATGTACAACTTCACTCCGCTCACTTCAGTGGAAGTAGAAAGGTCATTTTCCATCTATAAGTGGATATTAAACTCAAGAAGAAGTGTGTTGAAAATTGAAAATCTAGAAAAAATTATAGTTCTTTATTACAATAACCAATAACAAAGAAAAATTTGAATAAATAAATAATACTTACTCGTTTTGTACATAATGCACTGTCATTTTTGTTTAATTATTATTCATGAATTCTTTTTAATATTTCATCTTGAGGCATATCTATATTAACATCTACACTTGACATTAATGACGTAAAAATGGCTCACTCTGTCCGAGGTCTGATCCTTACAAATAAATTATTTTGAATTTGAATTTTGAAAAATTGTGAACTAATTGCGTGAAGCCCTCGCCGGGTCTTAAATATGGAAATACTAAAAAAGTTAAAGTTTGAAATGAAATGAAATGATTTATTAAAATGCATGTGGAGATTGGGTTACAATTGCAGTTACACTTGCAGCTCTGATAGTCTCACCAAGCCCTGCCTTTACAGGCGTCCATACATTTACAAACTAGTTAAGAAGCTACGTATTTAAAAATCTTATTAATACAAGCATGTCAGATTTTAATATCAATATAAAATAATAAAATAATAGTGCAATACAGAAATTGGAATTAAAAATTGTCATTCAGAAATTAATTCATATTATAATAACATTTATCAGTAAGCCATTTTTTTACAGATTCCTTGAATACTCTTAAATTCTGGCCCTTAAACGAGTCTGGTAACTTATTATATATCTTTATGCACATGTGCTAGTCGTACCGCCTGCGTATAGAGTTTGTGTCTGTATTGTGCCCGCACTTTACGAGTTCGCAACTGTTGTGCTTCCAAAAAATTAAATTTATATTTGTGCACGAATACAGAGAGAGGCCTCTAAAATATACATACAAGGGGCGGTAAGAATACCATTATCTTTGAAAAATGGTCGACATGATTCCATATGATTGATCCCGAATATTGCTCTGATACACCGTTTTTGGGTAAGGAATACCTGGTCTCTGTCTGTACTGTTTCCCCATAAAACCAATCCATAACGAAGAGTTGAGTCTACATAACCATGATAAGCTAAGAGGGCAGCTTATGTAGAGACAGTCCTCGCTATCCTTCTTAGTGCGTATGTGAACCTACACTCAGAGGCAATGAAAACGGGTCACTTCCCATGGATTACTTTACAAAGTGACCCGTTTTCATTGCCTCTGAGGTAGCGTACCTTCATAGTTCACATTGGGAATTACACTCAGAGGCAATGAAAACGGGTCACTTTGTAAAGTAATCCATGGGAAGTGACCCGTTTTCATTGGCTCTAAGTGTATTAACCCTAGAACAGACACTTTCCACCTGCTTCTGCCAGCTAAAGTTACAGTCGAATATTATGCCTAAGAACCTTGTATGCTGGACTTCTTCAATGGGTTTAGTAAAAGTCTATGAGGTTGTAGCTTAGAAAATTTGTATGTAGGGGGTAATCTCCGAAACCGATTATCCCATTTCGAAAAGTCTTTCACCTGCAATGGTCATCGTCTAGGTATATTTTATTCCGCGGGTTTTCCTGCGTTCTTCGCAATACGCGGGTGGAGCCGCGCGGCATGCACCTAGTGTTCAGTTTTCGCTATATCATCGTGTGTGAATCATGTAGATGGCTTAATTACGCATTAGTAGGTAGCTTTGTAATACAAAACAGCACATCTTTATCATACATTTGATACTATCATATAAGCGTCATCAATCATCATAATACCCTATCCTGATAATGTTGATTAAATATATATCTTTAAAAAGTAATAGTAACGCATAAAGTCGGTAGGTATATCTTTTACTCAATCATGCGCTTAGAATTATAAAATAATAACTAGCTTCCGCCCGCGACTTTGTTATCGTAGACCCGGGATTAACACTATCCTATATTTTAATCCAGGTTATAAACTATGTTCGTGCAAAATTTCATCCAAATCCATCCATTAGTAGGATTTGCAAAGACACCCAACCAAGGCAGAAAGAACAGTGTGTGATTAGTAGATTCCGAGCTCTGGTTATAAATATTAATAAGTCATCAATGGCTGTAACAGAAAGAAGATACTTAGGAATAATGAAACGATTCGGAATCATCAAATTATGTGGAACTTTAAATAAATAAAAAACAGCTGAGTTCAGATGACTCGAAGATGATGATGCGAAGTCAATATAAATAAAACAAGTGTTTCGAAATATTTAGATGTCCAATATTTCGACAAAAAATCGTAAGGTTATTTATTATTATTAGGTGTATGGGGTAAGTCCATAGAGCCTAAACAATGAATACAGTATACTTATAGTATTATATAAGGGTCAAATTGTTGCGAGTTCAGATGATGCGAAGCCAACATAACTTTATTATGAATATTAATTACAAATAAAACACTTCCGATATTACGACAAAAAATCGTAAGGTTATTATTATTAGGTGTGGTAGTCATAAAGCGTAAACAATAAATACAGTATAGGTACTAATAGTATTATGTAAGGGTCAAATTGTAATTAAAGTGGATTGATCGTTAAAATTAGTGCATAAAATCAGTTGCCTTAAGGAGTAGGTAGGTAGTAAGCGAACACCGAGCCTCTTTTAGGATTTAAATGTGACCTGGATAATGTTAACTTGAACGACAAACGGAAACAAGATTTGATATCTTTCGGTGCATTTTTGCAAAAAAGGACAAAATCTAGGCCCGGTTCTCGACTGTTTCCTCCTTCAAAAGGCAAACGATTCTTTACCATTTTTCATGTACTTGCCAGTCATATTTGACCAGAAAAATCGCTAAAATCGCAAGCTAACGGCTAGTTGTGACTTTTTTAATATGTTGTTAGGACCACTACTTCGAATGACCTGTGCTAACTTTGCAGCACTCGAAAAACTACGAAATGTTCGCACTTTTTTGGGTATTGTCAATATAAATCCTTAACTATGCAGCTTTTCCCCTATTAAAGGCACATATAAATAAAACCATCCCCATGGCGAACGACAACTGAACATAGAAATATTTTACTTTTATTAGCATCGGGCTCCTTCACAATAAAGTGACAGTTACATATCACTTGGCTTGAAAAACAAACCTCGTTGTAACTCTATCCGCATTAGCCGAACAAAGGCCCGCGCTATCGGCGATCTCGCCCAACAAAGGCCGAAAGCCAAAAAATAGCAAATATCGTTATAATAAGCAGATCATATTTCCTTTTATTGATGCTATCTCTTGGGGTGACCAGGAGTTTCGTGTTTGGGAAACAATATCTAGAATAACAGTGACAATACCATGGGGAAGAATAGGATTTTGGTGGAAGTGTCGTTTTACTTCCTTGCGGTTGTGTCCGGTGCATGGGTGTAGATTTTCGTGAGATTTATCACTTTTTTATGAATGCTGGAGTTATGTGGTTTTATCAATGTCTGAGAATGTTATTGTTAGACGAAACTCGTTGCTTAAAAAAAAAACAAATCATATTTGGTTTTCGTCTTTATTAGGTCTCTAGTTTATCAGACATCATAAAAATAATAACTTAATAAACTCCTGTAAACAGTAAATAATGTAATCTTTATTTTGGTTGATTTATATATTAAAGATAAAACAAATAAAAAGTTAATGTGAGCTTAATTTTGATCTAGGTACATATTCACTTCCGTGTGTAAAGTTTGTAGGATTCTAGAATAAAGCACCTTAGAATAACGTTTTAAAATTAAATAAACAAAAACACGTTAAGTATTATGAATTAATATTTTATACAACCGTATTTTTCCTGGAGATCATTAAAGTTTTTACGTAATATTTCAACTGATTCTGAAAAAAAGAAAGTTCTAGTTTTTTCCCACGCCAGACGAAAAAGCTGAAAAGCTATACCAATAGCAGTACCAGCTTGTTATATTAATATAGCAGCATAATAAGTGCTTATGCACAACTTAATCGATTAAAAACATTCAGTTAAGTACCCTCAATACAACAACAGACTTTGTTCAAAAAGGTCATATATGCTTCAAAATTCCTACCATACACCGATTTTCTTAAATTTTAATGCTGAACTACACAAAAGAGATATCGATCAGCAAACACAAAGCGAGTAGTTGAGTGAAAAATAATATGTTTTTAGATATTTATCTACAAGCTACCGTCCTTGCAAATATACAACGTGTCATATTACACTCTAAAAGGCCGTTTTGTGAGCTCCTAGATATTATCTTATTGAGACTAGTCCCTAATTGTGATTTATTGTTGTTACCCCAATAATTGGCGAAAGTTGATGCGACTCAAATATTTTCAAATAGTATCCTGAACTTTTTAGGTGGGATGTAAATTGGTGGGAGCTTTACCTACTTGTTAGCGCCGGAATATACTGCAATAAAAAAGTAAGCACCTCGACTTATGTTTCGTTGGGTTGAGGTTTCTTTTATAATGAAAGTTTCTTTTAAAATATTGTTCATATGGAAATATGAACAATATTTGAGGTTGTAGGTACAACATTTATTTATCAATGTACCTATTACATGAAGCGCTCTACACATTCGTCAACGAAAGTGCGAGTTCTTCCTCCGCTGTTGTACTGGAATCAAGACTCCAAACCGCAAACTACTTTATGAACATATCTAATTGATAATGACTGACTGAATGAATGACGTTTGACTCCTTGTTTTACAAAATTTGCCTCATAGATATATGCGAAGCATACGCATTTACGCATACATATTATATTGAACGTTTTAAAAAAATGCCTATGATTAGATTATATATCGGGTGATCTGTAGCACGTTTTGTGCATTTTTGTGGGGACCAGAGAAGCCGGCTCCTGGTTACACGCCTTCCGGTCGGTGCATACCTTCTTAGAACCCCACACCCTGCGCGTGGCTACATGTCTGCGGCTTGGAGTCCGGGTATCTGCTCCACACACGTGTTCCTGCGGCAGTGAGGTCAACGCGCTGGGACATCACGGTCTATTGTGCCAAAATAGTGCGGGCCGCTTTTCCAGACACGCCGCACTCAATGATATTCTACGCCGCTCTCTTGCCACTCTTGCCAGTGTCAATATGCCGGTCCTGTTAGAGCCACCCGGCATTCTCAGTAACGACGGCAGGAGACCTGATGGAATGTTATTAATTCCGTGGATGATGGGTGGGCTGGTGTGGGATGCCACCTGCGTCGACACATATTGGCGACATCCTAGCTCCACGGAACGTCCTCCAGAGCCGGTGCAGAGGCTGCGGAAAAGGCAAAAATTAACAAATATAGGATTCTCGGCGCCAAATACTGCTTTGTTCCATTTGGCGTCGAGACCCTTGGTCCGTGGGGCCCCAGCGCCCTCAATAGACGCATAAGTACTTTGAATACATTCATATTCTTATTCTTACACTTGACTGTACACAGCCGCACAAACACGTAGCTCAAATAAATATAAATACTATCTGTACTGTAACACGATGGATAATAAAGCAAAAAGGCGTGTGTCCGTCAAGTCCAGGTGGCGTGAAATTGCCGGCGATACGAGATCTCTATTACGTTGCGCCCGCGCCGCGCCTGACACTTGACCTGGGGCGGCCAAGCTTTAGCACTCGATGAGACATTCTTTATAATCAATGTTACGTTCTTTATATTGGCATATGCTTGATAAACCTTTATTGCTAGTAACATAACTGACCGAAATTTAAATATGGATTATAAATACCAAAATGTAATTGAGATTTAAATATTAGCAACGTAAATTCTCAATAGCGAATTTACCTTAAATTACGAAAGTTCATCATAAAGTAAATAAAACTGCATTAATATCACACTTATGGTTTATTTATGCTTTAACGTATTGTGCTTTTAAGCTCTTTACTTGTTTTGTTTCAATATTTATCTATTTATGCTATTTTATATACCGTAGGATAAGATTACCTACTATTGAATAATACACCAGGACTAATAAAAAACTGGTAAGTATTTCTATTGAGGTATTCCTCTCTAATTTTCCTTAAAACTTAGTAACCCTATTGACCTACCGCTTCGGCTTGCCAAAGGAACATTAACAGCCAACAACTTATTCGCTTCACACCATTCTGACTCAAAACACCAAATAGGCCTCATGCACTAAGGATTATTCTCGTCTGTATAAAATCCTCTGTATATCTGTCAGTTATAAACAATTAGTTCACGCGATTTTCACCCATGTGTCTAGAGCATCTCCATACATGAAGGATGGTTATTGCTTGAGGTGTGATGTAGCTGACAGTTGATTTTGACAGTTGACGCGCATGCGCTACCGAGGAGTCTGAACGGGTGCGATCACGAGCTGCCAGTCACACTGTTTTGGTGCGTTCGTGTTTTGTGGCTTAACATTCTTGGACAAGGCTTTTTATTTGAAATTCAATATGGAATAGAACGGCCCATCACGAAAGTTGTCGTGAACCGCTGTTTAAAATATGGACTAGTTAAAACGAGTTTGATTTTTCAACGTTGAGATTACGAAAGTTTAGCTAATCATAATATTAGGTACTTTAAAAAAAACATTTGAAATTATTGACCTAGCTACCTACTTTACAAAGCAACTAATGTATTGTAGGAGAACCCGTATGAGTTGGCATTTTCAGTGGTTGGATGTTATGAATACATAGCGACCAAATTATACGACAGACTCAGCTCACGGTCCTCATGGACCCAATTTGTTTTTTGTGAATTATTTTATGCATAGTAGTTTTAAGTTTTGCAGGTGAGTTGTTACGTTGCTAGTGGAACCGTTTCCTGCTTGATAGTATTTTAAATATAATATAATAATTAAATTAGGTCTCAGACTAACCTCCTCTAAGATTTGGAGTGATTTGAAAATTAATATAAGCATTTGTATAAAATAGAATGTACATGTTATAAATAGAATATTAAATCCGTTTTTGAGGAAAAGATTAGTATTTTTATTCTAGGTATCTAAGGTAGGTACCGCGTCTGCGATCAAGAAATTAATGCATGGACGAATGACCGACCTACCTATCAAGTCAAATAGCATGGCTGGGTGTAACATCTAGTCGGGGACGCGGGCAACGCTGCGCGCGGTCATTATACCGTGAATACTGCATGAGATGCCCACCGTTCCGTAATAAATATGTATCTACATTACAACATATCTACACCACAATATTTTCCACCAGAACAGAAAAACCACGGACGTGGTATATATTTTTTATTTATTTGTGTTATTTGCATTTAAAATATTATTTCAAACTGCTTAGATCTAACTTGAAGGATTTTCCAAAATTATAATAGGTAAATGCTGTACTTAACAAACTTTTTGATATACGAGTATAGGTACGAGTATAAGCTTTAGAAACATAACTACAACTTAGAAAAGTTGAAAAACCCCGACATTTTCATTTCAAAGTCCATATCTCAAGAACGGCTGAACAGATTTTCATAAAACATGGCTAAGAACACTCGGGATAAATTATCTATGACAAAAAAAACCGCATTTAAATCGGTCCATCCGTTTGGGAGCTACGATACCACAGACAGATACACAGATACACAGACACGTTAAACTTATAACACCCCTCTCTTTGCGTCGGGGGTTAAAAAGAGCACCATCTGTGCAGGGTAACCCAAAATAACTCTCCATCAAGTTTTATCCCAAGTTGGTCAAGTTACAAGTACATGCCATTATATTTTACTAAATAAATTACTACGCTTGACCGATCTATGTTAGGTACCTATTCCTTAGAAACCTTTAATGAGGTAGGTACAAACATCGACCTGTTTTAGAAAATAATAACGTTGTTTTACATGCATTATGATTTGATGGCGAATTGCAAAAAAAATAGAAAGTTAAAGGCCATTATTTCAACTCGCTGCCCGCGCGGCTTCATCCGCGTATTGCAAAGAACGCAGGCATATATCACCTAAGGGTGAAATCACATCTATCAGCATCAAATCGCATTTCGTAATACAGTAAACGTAATTTTGTATGAGATGCGTTCGCATCTATTCACCCTTCCGCATGCGGACGCATCTCATACAAAATTACGTTTACTTTATTACAAAATGCGATTCGATGCTGATAGATGTGATTTCACCCTAAATATAACCATCCAGAAAGGTCATTCTACGTGGTTGAAAGATTTTTTGAAGTCGGTCCAGTGGATCCGATGATTACCCATTTCATACAAACCGACTAAGCTACAATCTGACAGACTTTTCCTTGTATTAGTATAGATGAACACTGTCAGGTCGGTACCTATACTCAATACTCAATCATTTATTGCATTCCACAATGTTAGTTTACAGGGTTTTAGGTAAACTTATTAAGTTTTAGTTGCTAAGTAATGAGAATAAAACTTAATTGTGGACCCATGTTGGGCACCGCAAAATGTGTAAAGAGAAGACGACTTACATACCTACTTATGTAAAGGTCTGCTTTTTATAATTTGTATATTCTGTGCAACACAAACCTACATGCATGCTCGAGTAAAAGAAACTGAAGTAGTTCTACTTTTAGTGTTCCGCCAACAGCGGTCCTGTTCGGGGCGGCACGATCAGCCAGGTGTCGGTTCCCGCGCTGCTGCATATTTCACCGCCGTAACGGTCCCTTCACCTCGCCTCCACTTGCACCACTTATACAACTCACTTATAATTGTCGCTAATTGTATGACTAGCTCATTCACATAATTGTGACGAGTTCTGTGAATTAAAATTAGTGAGCGCAAATTCTTCTTTAGGATCCTGAGGAATCCAGTTTTGCTATGGACATTCGTGAGTCCATTTGGGTTGGTAGCTGTTGCCAAATTTACAGGCACGGTATAGTGCAGACACGGTTAAAAATTCGGGTCGATTGAAATAGAAGAACATCTACCCCTCGCCATAGATGTGGAAAACTTCAAATATGTAGGGAAGGTGATTTTCAAAAGATGGTTATTTCTGGTAATCGATCACATTCACGCTTAAATTAAAATCTAACTGTCTACCTACCTTAGTGATGATTATTGATAATTGCCAGAAACGGAGTTCTCGCTGCGTTCTATGTCAATATGTCTTCACGATTTATTTACACCATTAGGTTTTTTAGTCATTTGTTGAGGCTGTTTAGTCCCGGGCCCGGGTTTATAAAGATGCGTTAGACCTAATGTCAGACCAAATTTTAGTAACTTAGTATTTTTTTGACATTACACACCGACATAATTTGGTCAGACGTTACCGACCGAGGAATAAAATTATATTTACCCGAAGCCATATTTACCCAAACCGGTAAAAAAACTTGAACAGCCACTAATTTATTAATGGGCGAAGAGTCCCCACAAGTCTAAATAACAGTTTTGTGTCCCCGTCAAATTACGGAAGCATTGGCCGATACCGCGACGGTAATAAGCGGTTAGTTCCGTTTAATCGCTTGCATATTCGAGTGGATTATTATAATATGGAAACAAGGGGAATGGGGCTTGTATTCTGTCAGTCTACTTTTGTGTGCAATACAATGCTGCTTGAAATTATAGCAAATCCGCAGAACTTAAAATAGATTTGTGGAACTACAGATGTACCTCAGTGATAGATTAGTCTAATTAGCTAAAGGATCAAGACATTAGAAAATGATAACCTTTAGTTACTATGTAGATTGCAATGAAAAACATACTATAGGTAGTAAGTGCAGTGCAATAAATAACCCTCATCCTTTATAAATGGTAAGTTTGACTTACCTAGTTGTTTGGTGTATTTCTACAAATTGATTGTCGTGAAATACTTTTATTTGTGTGCTGGAACTTGACCGGTTTTTATTTGATAATAAACCGCTTAAACTGCTTAGGTACATTAGAATTCAGTGTGCCTGTCGTTCAAGTCTGAAGAGAGCGACGATGTACTAAGTGGTATTGTCGAACTATCTTGAAACCTATGACAGCGGTCATACGATTGTACGTTTTAAGGTTATAAATTGTACGGAGATGACAGCTGTCATAGGGATCTAATTCATTAAACATTGTGTTTTTTTATTTTATAGATTTTTTACATTTTTGTTTGTTTCATATATCTTCACAGTCAACATTTAGCACTCATGCGAATAATGTTTTTTATTCATGATTTTGCTTAAATGACGAGACAAGTCAATGTGTTCGGTACAATAGAAAGTTACACGTGAACCACCGTAATGCCTGGGCTTGAGAAAATGGTCAGCTGACAGCGGTCGGAGGAAAAAACCTATTGAAATGTTGTGGTCACAGTTTACTTCATTAGCTACTTCACTATGCAGGCCCTAATTAACTGTAATTACCAGTTTTGTTACCTACGGTTATTTTCTATATTTTGATATTTTTTCTGTCTAAGTATTTATATTTGTGGGGTGAATTGTTAGTTTGATTTTGTATATCGCACTTGGATTATCGGGGATTTTTATGTTAAAGTCACTAAAAACCCATCTTTAGCTACATGTAGCGTGATACGTTTATGACGGAGGACAGGCTATTGACTCATATTATATTGATCTAATCTTATGGGTTATTAGTTTCAAGCTCGTGTTTAATCGCTATTTTTTAAAGGAAGCAATATAATTGTGAATATGATATTTTTTGATTCTCACGGGAATACAGTTTAGATGCCCAGCGAACCACTGGAGACCAATCCAAATAACAATGCGTCATGAAATTAAAATATTTGCAACTATGTGCTTAATGCTCTCAAGAGCGCATGTAACGATTTCATCAATACGAGAACCACTTGCAAGGGTACCCACGCGATGAGAAGTGTTCGCAGGAGACTTGGCCCCGTACCCCGGGGGACCTGTTGAGCCGGTAAGTAACCGGATAAATGATTTGCTGATTTTTAAGGCATTATTGAGTATTCTTCTCAAGATGCATGTAGGTTTTTTACTGAAGAGTTTTGAGCAGTAACGTGGGATTCTGGCGGGCCTACACCGTAGATTACATTAAACACAGAACGTTGAAGATTAGAAGAAGACTTACAACGCAATGTAAAATAGATAATAAGCGTAGACCCTGTTGGTTTAGATTTGTGCCGTCAAGTTAATCCTCCTACAGTGATGATGTTTTGTCTAGGTAAGTACAAATAAAGGCATATTTGCGGACTAATTTACTTTGGTTGTCACAGACCTTGTTAGTAAAGTACATATCACTATACAAATAAATGTATCTTCACCAATTTTTGATGTCGAGGTAACTAATGCTTCCTACTATTATTTTACAATTCATGCGGAAGCGCGCTTTCGTCGTAATCACTTGGCTGAGTCGCCGACTGTTGACTCCCACGCTCGGCGATCAGCGATCAATAATTTACTAACAGAAGAAGCCTTCCCATGGTATTTAAATGGTACCTACTAAACTGGTAGAAAACCACATGAAAACTGAAAATGTGGTTCACTGCGCCACTGTACGCGTGTGCGACGGCACATGGTTTATAGTTTTTCTACACAGCTAGAGACAGCTGCCGATATATATATATATATATATATATATATATTATCCATTTTATAAGTAAAATTTATCAACACTAACAAACAACTAAGCATAGCCCCACAAAACTGTAGTAACAGTTTGACTGTGGGAACTAGGTAAGACATTCATAAATATAAATAACAGTGTAATATGCTGTCCACAAATCAGTTATACCTACATACTAAACTTACTTAGTGTTAAGTATGTGTACATCTAGGTAATGCTTCTTTAATAGTCTCTTTTATAATTTATTCTTATTTTTTTCACGTCCAATGGTTTCGCTACTAGCGCACTGCCGTTAGTTATAATCAACATGAAATAAATACCTAAATATCACGGATATTTATAAAACAGAAGAAAAACTACTTGTTTACACCAGCGCATGCATCTAATTGAACATGCCGTTCATTTGATCGATGAGTTATCTTATCATTAGCCAGGCATATATGTATAATTAATATGTTATAATGTTTTTAATATTTTTTTTAAACAAATACTCAATCATGTAATGTATGGGGTTGTTTCAAGTAGTTATCTTTGTAGAGTTTGTAGGTGGAGGGTAGATATGATTTCCTTCTTCTTGATTAAACGGTATTGTGTACGGACGTGTTTTACTCCAACTCCTGAAGCCTGGACCTAGACGAGGATTCTTCGTATACCGTAGTACTATGGACTTAGACTTAACAAATCATAGCCGCGTTGTTTTATAATGTCATAGTGACTGGCTATCATCGGTAGATTTTCTCTTATAATAATGATTGTTGATGATAAATCGAGGACACGTATTATCTTATCCTTTTAGTGCAAACTGTACCTGCGACTTCGTTCGCATGGTAATGTGGTGGGAGTTGTAATTTAACCTATCAAGTAGAACGTTGAACAAACCTATTTTGGCTATAATGCCGTTAAAGTTCGTTTGTCTTTCTGATATTTAAATGAGTAAGAAAGGGACAAAACTCGTTTTATTTAACACAGGTATTTTAAGTATTGTGAATAAGGGGGTAAAAGTTTAGTAGATGTTTGTGGCAATAGATCCAACAGGTAGGACACAGGCTGCAGCATATAATGTTTATTGATCTTCTTCTCTACATATTTTGAACACTGTTTTATATTAAATAAATAAAAACGTGATAACTGAAACGATCTTGAGTCACTGGTAAAGATGTGTCTAGGAATTAATAAAAGATAATCCTTTCGAGTACCCATTGTGACCGGTAAATGTTTACGCGAAACAAAAGATCTCTTTTTAATTAGACAACCATTGATTACTACGGTATAGACTAGCAACCCAGAACATTTTTCTAGGCGTCTTTCTTCCAATCCGGCAATCCGCCACAGACTAAACCAATGTGAGTATGTTGACATGCGCAAACTTATGCTAAGTGATGTCTACTCTAGTAACATAACTAGACGGACGGACGGACGGTATGGGACTACCTAATATTTATTTATTTATTATAACTCAATGTAGACAACAGACGGCCAATTCATATTTTCCACCTAACCTTACCTAACCTAACCACTAGGTAAGTTCTACAACCATAACGCGAGTCCAAGTCCCTTTCTATTAAAGGTAATTATTAAAAATATTAAAGTAATATGTTTCTTTTTTTCATAATGCAATGTTTCAAATCGCACTATCACATTCTTCCAAATTTTGTGTATGTTCCCGCCATTGCCAACTTAATGAATGTGTGTTGCAGACTGTATGATAAAACTATTTTCCTGTATGTTGGCCAATGGCTGAATGTCAACTTGAAGGCGCGAAGTACGAAGTTATAATACCGCCTTAACTGTTTATTGCTGATAAATACTGACAGACCAGCACGGCTATCACAAGACGGCGCGCGAGCTCTCTCGTTTTTTCTCGAACTATCCGTCTCTCTCTTATTAGACAACTTAGAGAGAGAGATAAATCGAGAGAGCTCGCGCACCGTCTTGTGATAGCTGTGCAGTATCGTGACTAATACTCAGCGTGTAATCTTGCAGAAACTCAAGTATTTATGGCTGAAAGCGCAGCCAGCAGCGCAGCGCTATGCCATGGCATTAAAAAAAAAAAGGACGAGTCAGACATTAGACGTTATTTTGTTGAAATTTGTTGATACATTTATTGAAATTACGCCTCAATACGAATTTAGCGCATAGAAGTTTCCATATCAGAATCGGTTATTTTTTTATGCTTTAGTATTTAATATGCGTTTTGTGAAGGTGTATCACAACACCGGATCGAAATCATTACTGTTGGATAGATATGGCAAGCCCGCCATTTTAATGTCACTGACAGTTGACAGATGGCGGCTACGATTTCAAGCAGAAGAAATGAATAATTTAATGAGGTCAAATGTTTCCGAAAATTAATTAACCGTCGCAGTCGGATAAAAACTATCCTAAACGGAAGCTAGAGTAACAATGTACATATAAAAAAAGTTACATGTTTTTCCGTTCATGGGAAGCTGAGATCACGCGGGACACACCAATGCTTAGTTTGATACTGGCTGGGTTCTTTTTTTTGGGGTTCCGTAGACAACAAGGCACCCTTATAGTTTCGCCATGTCCGTCCGTCTGTCTGTCTGTCTGTCTGTCTGTCTGGCTGTCTGTCTGTCTGTCTGTCCGTCTTCGGCTTAGCTCAGTAACCATTACAAGTAGAAAACTGTAAATCGGCATGGGTATATAAATCAATCACGCTGACCAAACAGTACAATAAAATCTTTAAAAAATATATATTTTTAGGGTACCTCCCCTACAGCTTTAAGCGGGGATATATTTTTTTTTTCTCGTTAAACCCATGGTGTGGGGTATCGTTGGATACCTCGTTCAAAACTATTATGGATTTTCTGTAACCATTTTTGAAATCAGTAATTCGTTTGCGAGATATTGGGCTTTAAAGCCTTAATTTTTGTTCGAGTCATGTGTCTCCCCCCCCATGTGAAAAAAATCGTGGTAGTAATACATATAAAGCATTTAAAAGAAAAACTATCACGGACAAGAAGGCATAAGTAGTTACCGAGTAATAGTCGACGAACTTAATGTGTACTTGGAAAGGCCAATTGTACAAATTGGGCCGACGCAACCGCACCGCACGTCGATGTAACTAAGACAAGCAACTACGGAACCCTACACTGCGCGTGACCCGATACGCACTTGGCCGGTTTTTTAGAGATTTATTATAAGTGAGAGATAATCTACCCAAAGTACCAGACTCACCACCAACTATGATTGGTTGGGTGTTATCAAAATTAACTGTTAGAGAAATACTAAAAATTTTCATCCTACTAATATTATTAATGCAAAAGTTTGGATGTTTAGATGTTTGGATGTTTGGATGTTTAGATGTTTAGATGTTTGGATGTTTGTTACTCAATCACGCCTAAACGGCTCAACCGATTTGGATGAAATTTTGTATAAAGATAGTTTATAGCTTGGATTAAAATATAGGATAGTTTTCATCCCGGGTCCACGCAGACGAAGTCGCGGGCGGAAGCTAGTGCTAACATAATAGTGAATGGGAATGGATTGAAGCTATTGAAGGCAATGATGTAGAGGTAGTTACGTTGTCTATGTCTATATGAAATTCCGTGTTTATAAATGGCCTACAAATCTAACAGCTGAGACACGTTTATACGTGTCCATTGACGACGCAACACTGAGGCAAGGTCATACAATTGGCTGAGTTTTAGTGTGCCACTTTTGGAGCGCGTATAACCTATCTACCTCTTTTGTATATTACATCATTAGAAATGAAAAGTTAGTAACAATACTGAAACAATCACAAATGAAAAGTTATTCAAAATAATAAGGCAGAGAAAGGAGCTAACCAAGAGAAAGTTAGGAGAGGAACATGTATTGCTCACGTTACAGAAAGAAACGTTTTTTTATAAGAACATAGAAGGAATGGTAAACGCATGCGAGAAATATAGAACGACTTTAAGTTGGCCCGTAGCAATCTATGGTACCGAGAAATCAAAGAGGTCATTAGGTGGAGATATTTCTACGTTTCATCAGCTACAAAGAATGTAGAGTTACTAACATAACTTCAATTTAAGAAAATATTAGTTACTGACGCAAAAATTACAAGCTTTTGTAAATAAAATTTGTAATGGACCAACAGAATATTGAGCAGTAAATATAAGTCTCCTGATATCAAACTGGGTTTCACACCTTTTTACGACAAAAAGTTAATAAGAACGGCGATATATTCGCTGCCACACGCCACGCCGTCGACACATCCATGCATAAAATTACTCGGGCCAGAAATCACCAGCGCAGGGACAGCGATGCAAAATAACACTCAGTGCCACAAAACTCTTTCCCTTTGATTATTATTTATTCATTCAGGAAAACCAACAGTTATAAATATTAACAAATTAGGTAGGTACCTACACATTGAAGTTGAGAGAGCCGCATCATTACAGGTAAGTATTACAAAGTGCATCAATAACGGTTATTTTTGTCATTGGATCTGAGGGGTAATCACGTAACGTTTTAAAAGCGCGTTTGAACAGTCCAACTGTCAGATTTCCATATAAAAATTGTCATTTAGATCTACCTAACGTTCGTACAATTCGTTACGTGATCGACCTGTTGGTTAACTGCATATTGTAATATATTCAAGATATTCCCTGAAATTGCATACCTACATTATGCACGAGCGCATCAAGTCCCCGTTCGCCCAACCCCATCTGGTCAGGTCGGGTCAATATGGAAATCCGATAGTTTCTAATAAGTAGGTACCATTAGCAAAACCAAACTGAAACCTGGCTTTCGCAAAACTAAAATGAATTCAAATGGGTTGCTATTGCTACAAAATATAGGAATAGACAATTATTATAAATCCAAGCCGTTCCCTATCGCGTCGTTACGTACAAAATATATTTCAAATTAACTGCGATGTATGCAACGCTCATTAAACAGTGCTACTTTATATTTCTATCCATTCACACAAACCAATACACAGCGCAAACAAAATTACACTCTATCAAAGAGCACTAAAACCAGTTTTCACTTGTTGTTGCAAAAGTCTGGTAGACTTAATCGAAGAATCGAAATCGCACTCAAACTGAACTTATATAATAAAGAGGAACTTTAAATCAAAGTGGTAAAGTATAAAATTGAATGGTTGTGTCGTTGATAAGTGAAGCAAGACCAATAAGCAATGGCTTACTAGGGGGCTGACGTGGTACTGAATATCGTTGCGATTCGTTATGAGAGGGTATGCTAATTGATCGGTACACTTGTATTTAAAGTGTCATACAAGTATAGGATAATCTCGAAATGGCGAATTGAAGTAATAATAGACCTGTGGCAAAGCTTTAACAACAATTTCAATTTATTTTACTGAGGTACTGAGTCACGCAGATATAATTGCGTGAGTTCCTGTAATTGGTTCTGCGCGGTGACATACCTAAGGTGGATCTAAAATCTAAATGACAATTTTTATATGGTAAGATGGCAGTTAAATCTACCTACCGCGCATTCAAAACGTTACGTGATTACACTGATTACTGATTACCCCTCCGGATTAACCCTTTAAATTTTGACGGTTTACCTGACACTTTATTCTATTGAATAGACGATATTAAATACCGTAAAACAAACGAAGTTCTAAGTTTCAGCTTGGGCAAAAATGCTTTTGTATGTCTGTCCGACGTCTGGTGGGTGCTGTTCTCCTCTACAGTTTTATTTCTCAACCAATACTCGTGAAATTTTGTGAACAGGGTCGATAATTATATGTACTTTTGTCCATTAATTTTTGAAATAAAATTAAAATTATTGTTTTGAAAAAGAGAACGACTCGCGATGTGTACAACTTACAGAGCCACTACGGACTAGGACTAGTTTAACGAAAATCTAGCCGCAAACCTCTGGATAAAAGCTGTTGGTGACTACGCCTAAAATAAATTAAATAATAAGCAGTATAGCTCCATAATGTTCTCTTTTACGACGAAAGGACCTGATAGTATCCCATAGCCACGGTTTAGGAAAGGTGTTTATAAAATAATTGAAAACATCAGGATGTCCGATAGCCTATTATTTGAATAAGTTCAAAATACATACCTTAATTACTTCAGTTCTAGTCGATTTGTAATTCTACATTCGTTACTTTTGCCTGTCAGCTACCTACTTATTGGGTACGATAAGAAATGATTGGACATTATAAGAAAGGAAATTTGAAACACAAATAAATATATATGTAAGTGATGTATGTAATCTTCTCTCGATTGGGACCAACATATTTCCAGTTAATTCATCTACCAATACTTTGAACCTCTAAAATTCATCATGCAAGCAATAAATGAGAGCATACACCTACGAATACAATAAAATGTAGTTCATTGACGACCGGTTAAGCTTAGTGGGTAATCAGTAATCACCCTGCCTACGAAGCCGGTCCTGTGTTGGGTTCATCGAAACCTGGTACCTAAGGCCAATATTTGTAATACAGTTCATACTAAATAAGGTACTTAAGATAAACCGATAATACGGTAATAATCATACATGAGTCATGAATTTCTGGGCCATACTGTCCCACTGCTGAGCAAAGGTCTTTCTCTCTTTGAAATGAGAAAAAGCAGGCACAGTCGACGGCGAAGACAGCATTAAACTTCATTCCTTTGTAATAAGGCGAATACTCAAGACAACGCGATTTTTTTCGACTTTTACTGCGGCACTGTGGTAAACCTATGATTCACCACGTGAGCAGTGGTAAAAGTCCGAAATGAATGATGTTTACAAAGCATTTCGGACTTTTACCAACCCATGTTGGTATAAATCCTAGGTGTGACCGGTAAATCCTAGGATTAACCGTTCTTCGGGATTATACAGTAACATTAGACATAGCTCTCACGTCGATTGCACGTGAACTTGGAAGACATTGATACGTCATATACAAGACTTAAACATTGCCACAATACCAATTTAAACGTAAGTAAAGCTTCCTCTGTTTCCAAACACAAAGGAGAGGATATTAGTAATGTCCCTACACGCGTCGCGATGATCTACAGTGAGTGGGACGATGCGCGTGCGCCACCATTATGAATCTAGATACCAGTTAACACTAGTCTAAATCACTAAAATACTGGATCAGATATAGGTAATATGAAATATTGTTTGCCTGCGACTTCGTCGGCGCGTACAACCCTCTTGTTCCGATTTACAATTTCTGTTGAAATTATAAATAATCTAGTTGATGCCCCTGAACCATTACGTAATATTATACTACGTACTATTTGTTAGTTCTTAAGGTGCATTATGTGAATGTATGTGTAATGATGTGTTATCCGAATAAATTTATATTCTAATCTATTCTAATATTTTTCATATTTTTTTTATAATACGCGCGCCCGTTTTAAACGCCAAATCAGTTTAATATGTAATATTTACATTATAAGTGTTTATCCTCTAATGGTACTTTTATTGGATGCTGTATTTATTAGTTTGCCCACTATTTGCTGCACACAGTTAACTATTTTTTTTTCATATGCATGTTTACTATGCTTCACTTTCAACTAGTCCTTAATTATTCATATAAAACGTAACTTAAGCTGTTCTGTTTTGTTCCGATGGCATTATCACTATATTACAAATTGTATACCTATACCTAAACCTCCTAGTGGGAATGCCTTAGGAAATAGATTTCAAATATTTAGGTAATTATAACTTCTTTTCCCTTTGTAAATAACTAAGTATATATTTCTATTTCTGTTTTTATCCCCAATAAAGAAAATAAAAATAAATAGAGAATATAGATTTTCATTTTCCCGTAGTTTAGAACGTAGTTGTCGCAAGAAACCCTCACGCAAGCACACAAAACTAAACACGCCCATCATACATAAGGGGTAGGCAGAGATCACGGATTTCCACTTGCTACGATCTTGACAAACCTTTCTTGCTTCATTCACTTTCATTACATTCTGCATACATACTCGTCGGTTTAGGGTACTCTTGACCTGACCTTCTTCAGGATTTCTCCGATTTGGTCGGAAAAAGTTCGACGAGGTCTTCCCCTTCCAACTGTACCATAAACTTTTCCCTCATACACTCTCTTTGTTAATCTTTTTTCATCCATCCTCTCTACATGCCCATACCATATTAGCATGCCCTTCTCAATTTTCGTCACTACATCTTCAGTCATTCCACATCTCTCTCTTATCACACTATTTCTTATTCTATCCCTCAGACTCACCCCACACATACTTCGCAACGCTCTCATTTCCACTGCATTCACTTGACTCTGATGTTTCTTCTGCCACACCCAACTTTCACTACCATACATAAGTGTGGGGACTAACACTCCCTTAAGCACAGCCAGACGTGATTTTTGAGATATTTTCTGGCTGCTCATAAAGGCATTGAGTGCCCCGTTTACACTATTCCCAGCGTTCACTCTCTTTTCAATATCTCTTTCATGCTTTCCATCCCTAGTGAATAACATCCCCAGATACACTACTACAGTACCTACACACTAATACCAGGGCGTCGGCATATAGAAGACACTTGACGAATAACCCACCCATTCTAAGTCCACTGTCCTCATCTTTCACAAATTGCAAAAAACTGTCAATTAATAAATTAAACAGCCACGGAGATGCTACACATCCCTGTCTCACACCCTTTTCGATGCTAAACCAATCTGTGTACCACCCGTCCCGCCCCTTGACTTTTGGCCAAATATTTTTCGGCTATGCCTCTTAAGGAAAAGACTTGATCTTTATACCCCATGCCCTTTCAAAACCCCGCTTGTGCATCCCATACTTTCCCATCGGTTTCTTTCATTACTCTTTCATTCAACACAATTTGCCTACGATGCCGAGTAAGCTAATGCCTCTGTAGTTTTTGCAAGTCGAGTCGTGAACCCTTTCCTTTCTAAAGGGGAACAATGACAGCCTTACACCAGTCTCTTGGTACTCGGCCGGTACGGTACTAAAGCACAAGTTGAAAAGGCGGTACAACTGACTAGCTACGACGCTCTGTCCGGCCCTCAGCATCTGGGCCGAAACTCTGTCGTATCCTGCAACCTTGCCTGATTTCATTCCTCTCAATGCTTTCACAATTTCATTCATGCTGATAGTACTTTCATCTTCTAACACACCTACCTCCATTCAGAATTGAAGTAGGCATATTTCCTTCCTCTTTATCAAATAAACTTTCAAAATACTCTCTCCATCTTTCCAATATGCATTCCTTCTCATTCACCAAACTTCCATTTTTGTCTTTTATTGACTTTAGCTCAGAGCTCTGATTCTTGCCTCTGGCCAAACGAACGGTTTTCCAGAAAAACTATATATTTGCCTGGAAATCCCGAGATAGCCTCTTATCCATTTCATCTTCCAACTCATCTTTATTTCTTTTTACTAATTTTCTCATCTAAACTTTCATTCTTCTATAATCACTCTTCGCTTCATTCACTTGGTCAAAAGAGGTTTTATTGGTCCTTTGGTTAGCTTTTACGGCTAGAATACTCTTAAAACATTCCTTAATTCCTCCCAAAACGTTTGCTTCATCGATCATAATGTTGATATATATATTAAGCACGCATGGAGGTAAACTAAAAAAGGCCATCTCGCACCGCCTCCAGGTCGTCATCAACCGCTGTCTTCGCCGTATTCTCGGTGTTTACTGGCCCGAGAAAATCTCCAACATAGAACTGTGGGAACGCTGCAGTGAGACTCCGATCGACCAGCAGATCAAACGCCGCAAGAGGAACTGGATCGGCCACACGCTCCGAAGGGACCCTGATCACATACCGAGGCAAGCCCTGGACTGGAATCCCCAAGGAAAGCGTAAACGTGGCCGCCCTAAACAGACCTGGCGGCGGACGATCATCGCAGAGGCGAAGACCATAGAGAAGACTTGGAGCGAAGCTCAAGACCGAACGGGATGGCGGCGTACTGTGGACGCCCTCTGCCCCATCTAGGGGACACAGGAACATAAATCAAGTAAGTCATGTAGGTAAACTGTATATTAATTAAAAATATATGCACGCAGACTTGTTTAGCAATAAATAATTCTTATAGTATATTTAAATATATACATATTTGTATTTATATATATATTTGTATTTTTCCTTTTGTTAATATAGTGTTGTATAATGATGGAAGTTGTAAATGCACTTAACCGTCATTAGTATGTAATAGACATATTTTATGACACATTGATATTTTTGGTCATATTTAAACATAACTAAAAAAAAAAACTTTAATCTGTAGGTAATTTTGAACACAATGTATGAAACTATAGGTCTATTATATATTACTCACATAGCCATAGCTAAGTTATTGATGTGTTTTTTTAAGACTGTTTGTTGCCCATGCTAGCCTCAACTCCACGGATGATCTCAGAGATAAAAAGCATCTTATCATTTTGTTTGTTGAATTTAATCCAATCCAACAAGAAGCAACCATCCTAATAGCCAAACATACACAATTTTTACAAATAATATTACTATTTGTATTTCACAATATTATGAAATGTCTGCAGATTATCGGAAAACGTTTCAACAAAACTAGATTACTTAGGTAAGTTTAATGGAAGAATATTTTTACTAGTTACTAATTTCATTCATATTATCTTTCCAGTAATTGCTAGTCTACCTAATACAAATTATTTAAAAACGGGTGTTGTAGTTTGAATATTGTTTCTACGAGCATTCCTTAAGATGGTAGTGAGGTCCTGACGGGACCAGCGACAGTCGCCCACGCGCGACCCCACTTACGCTAATTCAATTTTCATACACATGTCCTCTAGTGATGGGTGCACAAGGTACTTAGAATCGGTATTAACAGAGGGGTATCACGTAACGTTTCAAACGTGCGTTAGGACAATTTAACTGTCATTTTTCCACATAAAAAGTGACAATTTAGATCTATCTGACGCGCGTACAATGCGTTACGTGATCAACCTGCAGCGTTCTGAAAATCATCACAGAACTAAATAACTTTTATTTAGCACATCTAGCATCATAGTAACATCGTAGTCATAATACCTATTCTTTTTCATAATAGGTATCAAAACCTGATATATCTCGAAAAATATTATCACGTTGTCACGTTAAACTCGTGTTTGATTGATAGTATTGGCACGCCGTTCTTTAACTTATCTAGTCAAAAGTGATTCATCACAGTAGTGTGCCCGTGACTTGGCGATTTAGGACGACTTCCTTACTTTTTATAGTATTTTCTAAATTATATCAAAAAAAAATAACGAAATGAACAGCTGTATAGTCATATCACAGCTTAGTCATATCGAACATTCAAATCGCAAGCTAACGGCTAGTTGTGATTTAACGATGTTTCTGGTCTCTGACTGGCCTATTTTAAAAATAATTGAAATACCCAATTAATATATTTCATGCATAATTTGATGCGCTGTGTAAATATCGACACGATCCCTTTCCCCTCCCCATCATTACGAGACTGGGGCGAGAGCGGGCATCAATTATTTAACCTTAGTTAAGGTGCGGGTCACAAACATTACGCCTGACCGCCGCAATTAGAGCAGCCAAGAGTCGAGCTTATTTGTGCTACCTTACACAAGTGTCCCGGAACGAGTGATGCCATCAAGAAACAACTGTGTTGGTTAAGGCGAAATATTTTAATGTGTACACTGCTACCAAAAAAAATCTTTCTTTTTCGGTAGTGATCTGTTGCTACAACTAAATGTGACAATATATTTTCAGAAAAAAATATTGTTATGTATTCCGTTTTTTGCCTTTATTTAAGAAATAAAGTTAAAAAATTGTTCTCTTATGAATTGAGATTATGGAATTCTTTATGACTTCCATATCAGGCCTTCCTTTTGAACTCGATCTAATTACTTAAAGGTATACCCCCCATATTTACGTCTATGAGTACATTTGAAAAGAAATATACACCTAACCTAAGTATATTCGCTTTGCACATTCAGCACAAGCCTCTCATGTCGATGTGAATGTCGTCGTCTCATCTTAGAGTACAAGAGATATAATAGGTATTCTAATTTCTTATTGGAAGTTAATAGTTGGCGTATTAAGGTATGTATTTAATAGGTACCGTGATCGAGGTGGTACGTATATACTTACTCCCAAATGCTAGAAAGCATATGACTAAGCAGCATTCCTCACCACACGCTTAGCATCTGATTAGATGGCATCTAGCTGACCATCAGCCCGACTGACGTGAGATGCCGTGTTTTGTTTCCCGATACGAGCTGGACGGTGCTCATATCGTATTCTTATCGTTGTAGCATTGTGTGGTTAATTCGATTAAGTATGGACCATGGTCACATTTAGGTCGCGATCGGTAGCGGCGGCGTTTAAGCGACGAGATTCTAGCTTTGTGCTACTAATACTTATTTAAGAACTTTGGAACCATATTACTGCGAATAAACGATTTGTATTTGTATTCGATATCTAATAGTATTTTATGCAACTGTTGTATAAGAAGGGTCTTAAAACGCGAGTGTCGTGAGTTGCGATGCGAGCCTTTGGAACCATATTACTGTGAATAAACGATTTGTATTTGTATTCGATATCTAATAGTATTTTATGCAACTATTGTATAAGTAGGGTCTTAAAACGCGAGTGTCGTGACTTGCGATGCGAGAATTGGTAAAATATGTAGAAAGAAGATAAAATATGTAGAAAGATTACTTATTAGAATACAGAAGCGGTTTAGAAAATTCCATCCCTAAGGGGGTTAAAAAGGTATGCAAGGTTAGGATGAGAATCACTTTTATTGAGCTAGAGACGGGCGGAGGCAGGTCCAGAGACAAGGAAAATTTGCGACCGGTCGCTACTTGTGTTGGGTCTGTCTCTATGGTAGCGGCCTGTCCGGCAGTTAACATGGTAGATGGCCTCGGGGGGAGCTCACAGTTGCTAAGATCCTCGAGGCAAAACTGATTGGGCTCCTTCACGAGGTTACCGCCTGTTAGCTGCCTGGTTCTACCGATAGAAACAGGCAGAACGGAAACAATCAGTTGAGCCTATACCTTTGATATCCCAACCCATCCTATCCCATTTATCCCGTCTAATCAGCCGTAAGCGATGACATGGCATGTCGCAGCGGGCTTTCCATCCACAAAGAAGGATGGTTAGCGGTAAAATGCCATCCGCGTGTTTGTGCCGTGCGCGGGGACCCGTACGGGTGGAGAGGGAGGTCCTGGTAGCTGAGTCGACCAGCGGTCGGGATAGTTACTGCTGGGAGACAACACTCTTCTTCGGCTCAGGATTCACCTCACACGGGCGGTCATGGTCTAGCCAGCCATGATCAATCGGCTGTCGTGTCCAGTCGGATGGCCACAGGCGAGTGTCCTGGGGTATGGGGTCTGTAGTCGGTGGAGCACGGGTTACGAGTCGTCTGAGGAGATGACGAGTAACTCGGCACCGTGCGGACTCACAGACAACATACTCTCGGGGCGCTATATCAGATTGGTAGCCCTGATGCGTTTACGCATCCCCAGGGTGTGGGCTCCGTGGTGGGTGGGGAGCCAATCTGATGAAGTAAGGATAAAAGGTCACATGGACACTTTAAAACCAAAAACTATCGAAGTAGGGAAAGCCGTACCCGCAAGGGATGAGGCCAAGGCGCATAGCGCAAATGCTGTACCGGCGGTACGCACTTCTGTCCCAGACAGGGGAGCGAGAGCGGGTAACAGTCGAGCAAGGGGGTCCGCAAGGACGCAGAAGGCGCGTGGCGCATTTTCAGGCAGAGGCCATGGTGGAGCGGTCCAAACCGGAGGCACCGTCCGATCTTTTCCCCACGGGTCGAAAAGCGGACACGCCCAGCAGGTCCCCGCAAGGAGACCGGCTGGCGCAGGTGCCGGAGGGGAGGTCAGCGGAACTGTGGCCATCTGCAACCGGCCGGCCGGTCCTCTTCCAAACCCTGCTGACGAGCCGGGCGCCGTTGATAGCGTGTCAGTACCCCAGGGTGCGGGTGCGTGGTCCGGTGGAGGAGTCGCTGGCAGCAGGAGGCAGAAGAGACGAGACAACGCCAAGGCGAGGGCTCATACACTGAGCGAGGGCACCCCCCAGGATGCACCCACTTCGGGGCCAGGGATGGTGCAAAAGAAGAGGCAACTGGGAGCCAGTGGCGACTCTTCTCTGCTTGTCAGCGACTCCAAGCGAACGAAAGTCGCAGCTTCGTTCGCTGAAGTGGCTGCAAGTGAGAGGATGGCCATCGTCCCGGAGGCCTTTCCGGCCGAGAAGATCGGGTTGGGGCATCTGGGCGCCATCCAGGGGCTCATTCTGGAGCTTCTGGTTGATGCTCCGGATCCCCTACCCCGAGTCACTCTTGGCAACGTAGTGGCGGGCGCTCTCCACGTCAATTGCCAAGGGAGAGAGTCCGTCGCATGGCTCAGGTCAGCAATCGGAAGCGAGGAGATTGCTGGCCTGCGCCTGAGGGTCATGGATGCCAAGGATCTTCCAAAACCAATCAAAATGGCATGGAAAACGAAGATAGTTGGCGGCCATGACGTAAAGTTACTTCTCCGTGTGTTGCAGAGGTACAATCCTGCGCTACACACGGAGGAGTGGAAGGTGGTAGACACCTTGACGTCGGACGCGAACACCAGGCGCATCATACTGATGGACCGGGTGTCGGCCGACGTTATCAAGGCAGCGGGCTACCACCTACACACGGGGGTTGACCTGAGCTCCTTCAAGCTCCTAGAGGACGCGGAGGAGAGGGCGCTTGAAGGGGCTGGGGACGGCACTTGTGCGGGGACGGGCGCGGGGGGTCCGCCGCCTGGGGAGTCCGAGGAGGGCACACCTCCGGAGGGCAACGTGCCAACTGCCATTGGCAAGGAGGCTGAGGAGGCTGAGGCAGCCAAAGAGGAGGGGCAGTCGGAAGCAGAGGCCGGGGACAGGGCGGGCTCCAGTGACGGTTTTGTTGAATCCCGCAGGGCCCGAGAGTCATCACCGCTATCGGGGTTTGGCTCGGAGGACCTGCAGGGAATGGCAGAGCTGTACCTGGAGACCTCCATGTCTCCCATGTCCTGTGATGACACTGTCCAGGAAGTGGCTGCTGACCTCAGCAAGCCAAAACTTTAAGAGCGCCAATGGCGGGTTTAAGGTGTGTACAAATTAATCTACAACACAACAAGGCGGCAAGTTCGATATTGCTCTTATTCAAGAACCATATATATATAAAAGTGAAATAAGAGGTTTAGGTGGAACGGGGGGAACAATTGTTCACCTGTGTCCAGATAATAACAATAATATGAGGACATGTATATATGTCAAAAATGGCATCAATGCTATGCCTTTACATGCTTTCTGTTGCAGGGATCTCACCACGGTGATGATCCAAAACAAGGGGGAGGGTAAGGAGCTGATACTATCATCAGCCTACCTCCCCTACGAGGCGACGGATCCCATCACACAGCAACTGCGGGATCTTGTTGCATACGGCAGCCGGGCGAACACCAACCTGATAATCGGCTGCGACGCGAACGCTCATCATGTCATCTGGGGCAGCTCAGATGTCAACAGGAGAGGGGAGAAGGTACTGGATTTCCTGGTAAGCTCTTCTTTACAAGTACTGAATAAAGGCAATGAACCTACCTTCGTCAATTCCAGGCGGGGAGAGGTTATTGATTTAACGTTGGCTACTAATAACACTAGTAACAAAATCAACTCATGGCACGTATCTGATGACATATCCCTTTCGGACCACAGATACATTTGCTTTAGGTACCAAACTAAAATAAAATCAAATACGGTACGTAAACGGAATCCGAGGAACACCGACTGGTCGGCCTTCAGAAGTGATCTAAAAGTGGACCTAGGAGACCCAAAAGGCAAGCTAAACTCTATTATTGACATAGAATTCGAAGCGGATAAAATAGTACAAGCCGTATACACGGCCTTCACTAATAACTGCCCGGAGAAGAAAACCCTGGCTAAAAAGTTACCTTGGTGGACCCCAGAGATTGTCAAGCTCAGGAGGGAAACTAGGGCAATATTTAATGACGCAAAGTTATCTAATGACTTCGGGTATTATGCACAAAAACTCACAGAACTCAGCAAGGCTGTGAGGAAAGCAAAAAGGAGAGCGTGGAGGAACCACTGCGATCAGATTGAGTCAATACCGGATGGAATGAGACTAACAAAGGCACTAGCAACAACAAAGTCGGTCCCGCTCACATCCATCAGGGACAATGACGGTAGAATGACGAAAACGGGGCTGGAGACCCTTAAGATAATGTGTAACACGCACTTCCCAGGCTCAGTAATACACGACAGCGTAACAGACGATGGCGCAATTAGTGCGTTGGAACAAACCACAAGTACAACGAGACACAATTGGGACACGTCTAAAAAGGTAGTAGATCATAAAAAGATAAAGTGGGCACTTTCAACATTTCAACCTTACAAAGCCCCGGGGCCAGATGGAATCTACCCCATTCTACTACAAGAAGGCGCTAATGTACTAATCCCGCATCTTAGCAGATTGTACAGGGCGTGCTTGGCCTTCGCACACGTACCGCGTGTGTGGAGGATGGTAAAAGTAACCTATCTACCCAAACCGGGTAAGGCGGATTACAGTGAAGCCAAATCGTATAGGCCGATAAGTTTATCGTCGTTTTTCCTCAAAACATTGGAGAAATTGGTAGATAGACACATAAGGGATGGCCCATTAAGGAGACATCCGCTGCACGAACTGCAATGTGCATACCAGCCAGGGAAGTCAACGGAAACCGCACTACACCTGGTAACAACCAGGGCTGAACGGGCTATAGACAATAAAGAACTATGTCTGGCAGCTTTCCTAGACGTGGAGGGAGCATTCGATCGTACCACGTATAAAGCTATCAGCGAAGCAGCTGCAAAATGCTCTTGGGGGATGAGATAATGGCCACGGCCACAAAGGGATGTCCACAGGGTGGGGTACTCTCACCAACTCTTTGGAGTTTGGTGGTGAACTCACTCCTGGTAGAACTCAATAAAGGTCCCATCCACACGGTAGGATATGCTGATGATTTAGTGATACTGGTTAATGGGAAATTCCCAGGCACGGTATCGGAAATCATGAACAAGGCACTGCAGACAGTGGAGAGATGGTGCGACCGGCACCAATTATCCATTAATCCAGGCAAAACGGTAGTAATACCTTTTACTAGGAAAAGGACCCTTCGCGGCGTACAGCAGTTAAAACTGTACGGGAGGGTACTAGAACTGTCCAATGATGTGAAATATCTAGGTGTCACACTGGATAAGGAACTGAATTGGAAGAAGCATACAGATCTCACCATTACAAAGGCACTGAGGGTATTTGGAATGTGCAGATCAGCGTATGGCAAAACATGGGGACTGAACCCAAAGGTACTGAGGTGGATCTACACCATGATGGTGAGGCCCATACTGTTGTACGGTAGCCTGGTATGGTGGCCAAGGACTTTAATGAGCACATGCAAAGATGCTCTGTTGAAAGTGCAGAGATCGGCATGCATGGCTATAACAGGGGCGTTTCGTACCACGCCCACAGCGGCGCTAGAAGTCCTATTGGACCTACCGCCACTTCACTTGGTGATTAAGTCAGAGGCGCGCAAATCGCTCTACAGACTAAGAACTCTTGGATTGTGGAGCGACAGCATGCCAAAGACTAAGCACACGAACATGGAGACTGACGGTTTCCTAGACAGAATAACAAACATGGGAAGCGACAAAATGCTACCCAAGTTTGTATTCCATAGGAACTACACAACAAAAGTTCCATCCAGGGCTGAATGGACCGAAGGTCTAGAACCACCGAAGTCTGGTATCGAAGACAGTATATGGTACACGGACGGATCAAAAATGGGATCCGGTACGGGAGCAGGCATTTATGCGAATGACTACAGTAGTAGTGTAAGCATGGGTAGTTTGGCAACCGTCTTCCAGGCGGAGACATACGCCATAATTGCCTGTGTGCAGGAGAATATAGACAGGCAAACCAGAGGGCAGACCATCTATATACTCAGTGACAGTCAAGCAGCCCTTAAAGCACTTACGGCGCCGAAAGTGGATTCTAGACTAGTCTATAACGGCGTCCAGGCACTGAACAAGCTTGGAAAGCACAATAAGGTGCAACTAGTTTGGATACCAGGGCACGAGGGCTTCATCGGCAACGAAAGAGCGGATGAGCTTGCAAGAGGGGGGTCTACAAATCACTTTGTAGGTCCAGAACCATTTGTGGGACTCTCGCAGGGAACCATAATTTCGGCCTTTAAAGCCTACGCCAAAACCAAACACCAACACGAGTGGAGGAATGAGGCGGGCTTAAGGCATTCTAAGCTCTTCATAGAAGGAGTGGACTCGGGCTGGACTAACAAACTCTGGAAATCCAGCAGGAAGCAACTCAGAATCATATCTGGGGTGTTCACGGGTCACTTCGGGGTCAAGGATCTCTTGGCCAAGATGGGATTATCGGACAGTCTCGACTGTAGAATGTGTGGCGAGGAGGATGAAACCATGGAACACTTATTGTGTGAATGTCATGCCCTTGCCAGACAAAGAATGAATTACTTTGGTAACGGCTATCCGCAACCAAAGGAATTCAAGGTGCTCCCGTTAAGCTGCATCACCCGTTTCGTGGAAATGATGGAGCGAGCTTGGGAGTAGACATAAAGGAGAGGGCAAATGCACAAAAGATCCCATAGGGTCGAAGTGTATCCGAAAGGGCCCTCATCTATATAAGATAAGATAAGATAAGATAAGAGCTAGAGACTTACAACGTTGTAGAAAGATTACTTATTATAATTTAAAAAAACACTGAGTGTTTTGGAAAAATTCCACCCCTAAGGGGGTTAAAACGGGATTCAAGGTTTATATGGAGAGTAAGGAAATATAGTAAGAGCTTTGTAATGTCAGTCTTAGTCTGTATGTTAAAAGACTACAAAACTGATTTCGGAGTTTTTTTTAATTCATGCCCTATAGGGATTAAAGGGGGTTCAAAGTTTGTATGGGGGGTAAAGTAATTTTTAAAGTAAGAGATGTTTTAACTTTGGTCTTAGACTGTTTATTAAAAGACTACAAAACAGCTTTCAGCGTTATTTTTTCAGTCATCCCCTAAGAGTTTAAAGGGGGTTCGAAGTTCGTATAGATCAAGACAATTTTTAAAGTTAAACATTTGTAACGTCGATTTTAAATCGTGTTTAAAACTAAAAAACATATTTAACGGGGTTAAGAGGGGTTTCAAAGTTTATAAGGAGAGCAAGATATTTTTAAAGTAAGTGATTTTTTACTTAGGTTTTGGACTGTTTGTCTAAAGATTAGAATACGATTCCAGCGTTTATTTTTATTCATCCCCTAAACAAGAGAGGGTTAAAAGTTTACAATGAGAGATTTGTAACTTCGGGTTTAGACTGTTTGCTTAAAAACTAGAAAACAAATCATAGTTTTTGTTTTAATTCATCCCTTAAGGGGGTTAAAGTTTGTATGGAGAATGACATTTTTAAGGTAAGAGATTTGTAAGATCTGTTTTAGACTGTTTAAAATTGATTCCATAAGGGGGTTAAAAGATATTCATCCCCTAAAGGGGCTAAAAGGAGTTGGGAGTTTGTACGGGGAACAAGACAATTTTAAAGTAAGGAAACTGTAACTTCGGTTAAACTACAGCGTTTTTTTTTAATTCAGCCTCTAAGGAGGTTAAAAGGGGAAATATGTATGAGAAACAAGTAATTTTTGAAGCAAAGGAATTCTTCGGTCACACATAGGTATAATAATAATAATAATAAATACTCTTTATTGTACCAAGACAAGAGAGAAACATCTTACAAGAATTTTGTTTAATAAATAATGGTAACAACAGGCGGTCTTATCTCTTTAAAGTTGATCTTTTCGAGACAACCTTTGGTATACTATATGGTAAGCCATATTGGACGGATTTCGGCAAACATTTCCAGTAATGTAGCTTAGCTTTAGGCTTAATCCCAGAACGGATTTATATGAAATTTTCCGTACAGATAATTTGAGACCCTTGGAAGTATAAAGGATCGTTTTTATCTAGGAAATCATCCCTTAAAATAAGCGATAATTAAGCTTGCGCCTAACATAATTTAATAGCAATAATTTTTCTAAGACGATAAAAAGTTCTACGCAGACGAAGTTGCGGGCAACAGCTAGTATAATGTATAAAGTTATAGATATCTAGAAGTAAATGTACCTATCTGGCGCCGTTCCATCGTCTCACTCAACTTAAGGACCGTAATGGCTAATAGATGCATAGAAAGTATTTAAAATAACTTAATAATTATTAACTATGTATTAGAGCACGCCGCGGAGATGTAGTTACGTAGCTGCCCTTTGTACCGTGGGTACCTATAAGTTTTCATAATGTTTATTCAGTGGTAGATTGAACTGAGTTGTACCTATACTAATTATTTAATTAGTATTTAACCCTGTTTTGAGTATTAACATTCCTCGTCACTTAGAATAATTTGTCTGCTATGACTAACAGTTTACTGGTAAAGAACGCGTATGGCAATAATTCCGCCTTTTGTTCCATGAGTTCTTCATTTGTGCAATAAAGATTACATAAATAAATACTTACCAGGTTCCGATCGTTATTTTATTTAGGAAGGTACGAGAAGATAAAATCACTTGAAGATGAGTTTGAATGCGAGTTGAATGACAGTGTACCGGCTCAACTTTATTATTATTATAACACATAATTAAATCAGGCAACCAAACAATTATGATGTACTCGTATTATTAAATTACATTTATGGCAACGTGTTCCGAAGAGGGATAAAATAATAAATCCGCTATCTCTTGTGATTAATACAGGCTAGAACTTTGCTAGCTAGGGGTTTTGTGATTCAATTACTTTTGAATAGAGATTGTCCGAGCGGAGTTCGATTGTCGCCCGAAGCTGTTTCGTACATTATACATTAACTTTATTTATTTACAGGCCTGTAAATATTTCGTTATGTATATTTCGTTTCTTTCCATAGAGGGTCAGTAATACTAACCATATTGGTTGTAAGTAGGTATACTTAATTATTGACTGAGACGGAAGTTTGTGAATGTCTAATTCAAAGTATGTAACATGAATGAGTCTTGCCTATTTTATATGAACTTTAATAGCAGTGCCCTAGTGTAACTATTTTTTTCTGTCGTACGGCTTTTATTCCTGAAAAAATATTTTAATTTATAATTTATAGTACCTAACACTGAACGAAAATATTTACAATTTAATATCTAAATAGAGTAGCCAATCCCTTGCTTCCGATGTGAGTGCTAATAAGTCCTGCATGCTTCCGGCAAACCGCCTTTTAGGACTTTTTCCTATGATGTGGGGGATTGTTTGTGTTGGCTCCCCACAGTCACAGGCTGGTGTCGGCGAGATTCCCCATCTGTGAAGGTTTTGGTTACATCGTCCTACTCCTGTTCTGATGCGGTTTATAGTGACCCAGATCTTACGGATGTCCGCGAAGCCAGTCTGCAGTTTAGTGGGGTCTATGTGGGGGTCACCGTCCTGCGCTTGCCACTGCTTTCTCCATTCCGCGGAGACATTGAATGGCTCTTGACCCTGGAGGTGGTGGTAAGTGTAACTATAATATGTAACAATGGAGAGCTTTAGATCCTGCCCGCAAGTAAAATATTATGAAAAACACTTGCATAAATAAAATGATGTATATTTTAAGTCACTAGGTTATAAATCTTTTTATAATATTGTAACACAGGGGTCATATTGTATGGCGAGAGGTGCGAGCCGGTAACGCAAAATTATAATTTGTGCACTAAGTACATTTTTTTCTTAATTAAAGCTGATATTATTTTAAACAATTTGTAGGATTCAGAGGGACGGTTTAAAAAGTTTCGCTACATGAGCAAAAAAAAAAAAATTCTGTATAACAATTTACACTGAGATCAATTCAGATTATTTACGTATAGAAATAAAGTATTTGAGTGTTTAGACAAATAGATCATTAATTAATAAATTAGTGATGCCTAATATTACGTAATTACCTACCTACTCGCAATATTGACCTAATTGCACAGTGGCAATCATTATCACTACAAAACTCTGGCGCCGATCCGTCGTCTCATTCAACTTAAGAACCGGAATAGCTAGAGTAATTCCATTTATATAAAGCAATTAAAATAATGTCTTCATAACTAATAATTAAAGAATACCTTGGACAAAGTCACGTAGTAACAATTAACTATTTGTTAAATAACGGAACAACCGTCCACATGTTTTTATTTCTTACACGAAAGCTGTCACTAAAAAAATATGTGTACTTTTTTGATCCTCATAAGAAATACTTAACGGACTAAACCACATTAGGTAGATAGATTCTGAGACTACATCATGAGGAATAATCAGCCTTAACTTGCTAATAGCACCTTACCACTTACCTACTCATACACGGACTCCGAAAAAAATGTCATCGTAAACCAATAAGCTGTTTATGTTAACACCCTGTGTTGTGTATCTATGGTAATAATTCACAATGAAGATTATCAGATTACTCGTTCATTATAATCCGATTTGTCAAAACAATGGCTTTGAAACCCGACATTGTTCTAAGAATATAACTGTTCGGGTTATTTTTGGTTGGTACCTACTTAGCTATATTTTTAATTACTACCCAATTGAATTCCAGTAGAACTTGTTATGTCGATTAGGGCTGATACCTACATCGAATAAATACTATTTAACATGCTTTCCGAGAATTCTAAAATGTTCAGATAAATCTACCCACTCAAAAATTTAGGTACCTACCTCTGTACTTTTCTAAATGCCGAACTAACAAATGTGTACATTGAAAAAAATTAATAAACGTTGTTACATTCTAATTGCTTTTCTAATATCAATGTAATAAAAAAATTATACGAACCAATCTGCTCTTATAACAATCGCTAGAAATGCGTTCGCGTTTACGCCTCGGCTCACGGTGGGCTGGATGGCTCGAAAAGAGGACATTCGCACTTTTTTCAGAAAATCATTTTTTGAAAAATGCTATCCAATAGAAAATTATATGAGGAACAATAAATGTGGTATACATTTTTGCGAAATAAGGCATATTGACAGCAGAAAAAAATAAAGTCTGTTGTTTTTGTATGGGACCCAAAAATAGGTATCTTGTTTCTCAGAAACTATTAGAGGTCACGTCTTCTACCTTTCAAGACTTTGTTTTTCTACTTTTATAGAGTAAGAAACGATAAGCAGATTTTCTATTCAGGTGCTGTTTTTTTTTTTAGTCCAGTAAAAGTTAACACATTTTAGATTTTTCGTTTATATCTTTTTTGGGATGCCACAATATTTTTTGATAGTTTAATTCTATAATATTAATAACAAGTTACAGATGCGACGATTTTTGACATTTTTTTTTTGGGAAACAGTTGATTTTGGTTCAAATTTGTTGTTAGTTATTTACAACTCAATCATTTTATGGAAGACGAAATAGTGAGTATTCTTTTATCTTGAAACAATTATTATTCGCAAAAACAAAATGAATCATAAAATGTTAATTATATTTTACAATATGGTCAAATAAGACTCATTTAAAATAACGATTTAACTAATAGGCCACCACTTAATTAAAATAAACGTTACATATATTATGTGTTATTATCATTTTTACTTTTAACTATCGAAATATAATGTAAAAACCCAAAAAAGACATAAATGAAAAAATCTAAAATGTGTTAACTTTTACTCTGGACTAAAAAAAAAAAACAGCACCTGAATAGAAAATCTGCTTATCGTTTTTTACTCTATAAAAGTAGAAAAACAAAGTCTTGAAAGGTAGAAGACGGGACCTCTAATAGTTTCTGAGAAACAAGATACCTATTTTTGGGTCCCATACAAAAAAAACAGACTTTATTTTTTTCTGCTGTCAATATGCCTTATTTCGCAAAAATGTATACCACATTTATTGTTCCTCATATAATTCTCTATTGGATAGCATTTTTCAAAAAATGATTTTCTGAAAAAAGTGCGAATGTCCTCTTTTCGAGCCATCCAGCCCACCGTGCGGCTGCGGGACGCGGCGGGTGGCGAATAAGGATTTTTAAAACGCTTACAATGCTCTTGACCAGGAGCTTCACTCAACAAATGTTATAATAAAATGTAACAACTTATAGAGATGCTTCGCAGCTCTAACTATCATAAAATGATGTTTCATAGTTACAAGTTTATAATTAATTTAACGGTTAAGTTTTGTTGAAAGTCGTACTTAATCCTAAAAACATAGGATACATTCCTGGATTTAAAAAATAAATAAGTGTTTGTTAGTTACTTGTTTATTGTAACCTGTTCGAATATTCGTTGAAGTTAATACCTAGTTACCTACTGATACGAGATTACTTTATTTAGTACCTACGTTCCTAAAACATACCTATCTAATAATATTATAAAACAATTGAATACTTACGATGAGAAAGCCACTTAATATTTCCTAATTAATAAATGTTTGTATTTATAAAGCATTAAGCAGGTAGAATCCAACAACAAAACACTGTACAAACACTTTGGACTTTGGAGTTTGCCTCAAACGCGCGACAGTCTTACCTAACTGCCGTAATCTTATCTATACCTATACCTCGTTAAATATTATTATTACGCAAAAACATTACGAGATTAATTTCTAATCCATATAGGTAGTTAATCAATATCTAGTTAATAGACTGATATGATAATCACACCCACGTCCCTCACAGCTTTATCAATGACCTTCACATAATGGATAGGTAGGTATAGAGCAAAGGTTGGATGAAAAATCGAAACAATGTCAAATAATAGCTATATTTTCACCAAGTACAATATTTATGTAAATAAATAATGTTAAACAATAGATATAAGATGCAGTTTGTTAAGTTTGTAAAGTAAAGTGTCAGCAAATACACAATGGTCTAATCACAAATCTAGATATTTTTTTCAAGAATAGAATTTAGACATATTATTATAACAGGGACCTGTTATAATAATATGTCTTAGATACTTAAGATAATTTGTATTTCACGTTACACAAAACTACACCTACAGCAAGCCTATCTTGTAAAAATTGCAATGTTTTATTGAGAACGAGAACTGCTTGCTGCGGGAACGCTATAATTGCGGAAAAAACGAGATAAACCAAATCGCAGTCGACACTCACGGGATAGAAATAAAATAAAATAGTACCAAACTACTAACAAAGCTCGAGGAGCTTGCGAGGCGTGGCTCTATGTACCGGAAAGCTCGCGCTATGATTGGCCGGTGACGATCCCTTGTTTCTCAGAGGCGGGCCGGCGCTCGCGCCATATAAATAGCCGCGGCCGCCCTCGCGCCCGCCAGTCGTCGTTGCGATAGCTACAGTGCGCACGTATCGTTCTGACAAGTGAAACACACAAGTGACAATATGGTGAAGTTCGAAGGAGATTTCAGTATCAACTCTATACTGATGAACCACGAGAACAGAACCCCGCCATCGCCGGCTGCCTCCTCGACTGGTGCATCTCCCTCTGAAGCTGATCTAAGTGACTCGGAACTAGATGTCACGGGAACTGAGCCCGTCGACTGCTCTAAACCAAAAGATGATGAGAAAAAAGACAAGAAACATGAAAAACCAGCGTATAGCTACAATGCCTTAATAATGATGGCTATCCGCAACAGCCCAGAGAAGAGGCTAACTCTCAACGGAATCTACGAATATATCATGACCAACTTCCCGTACTACAGAGAGAACAGGCAAGGCTGGCAGAACTCCATCCGCCACAACCTAAGCCTAAACAAGTGTTTTGTGAAAGTGCCGCGTCACTATGATGACCCCGGAAAAGGCAACTACTGGATGCTTGACGCGTCGGCCGAAGACGTGTTCATTGGTGGAACTACAGGAAAGCTCCGTCGGCGATCTGCCCTCAACGGCCGCTCCCGCCTGGCTTGCTTCAAGCGCCCGCTCTTCCCCGGCGCTCCTCTGCCTGGCGCGTACCCTCCAGCCACTTACTCTCAACTTGTCGGTCTCTATTCTCAACTATTGTATCAACGATACGCTCCAATGCAAATGAAGACGCCACCAGTAGCGCCGAGCGCAGTGCACCCGGCCTTCCGAGGCGCTGAAGCGATGGGTTACGGCGGTCTGCCGTACTCTCCTGCGCTTTACGAGCGATTGCCATCTGGACCGTTCCTCAGTCAGAACTCACTGCTACAGAGCTCTCACTTAGCTCAAACGTCGGCCATGATGGCGCAGACGTCTCCCCTGCTGCCGCCATCGCCCCCTCTCATGGCGCATTCTCCTCCCACGTCTGGAGCGTCGAGCCCCGAGCTGCCGTCGCCTTCGCACCATCCCCTCACGCCACACATCTACAAGCCGGTAACGGTTCTCAGCCGACAGTGACTTGACATTCAACGAGGCTGAGCAAAGCTTGACGTTCCTATCTGTGATCTAGTTTTAATTAGTGTACCAAATGGACCAGTGGATATGAGGTAATCACCTATAGCGAGTGTAGCACTGAGCATGTCCGCAATATTAGTAACATCCGTTGTGACCTACCTATCATTCCGCAATCGCAATTGTTAAAATGTAGATATTTGCAGAAATGTATATTTATTGACATAAGATAAAGAGTATGATTAAGAGAGATATAATTAATAATAAAATGAAAATATTGTTTCCCTTATACAACATTATTTTATTTAACCCCCTTATACTTCTTACTAGTGTTATTACCGCTCATGACAACCAACAGGGTAATAAAACGGAGTAACAAAACGAGCATTCAAAGGACGATTTGTTTTCCTATCGGATTAAAAACGTGAGTATTACAGGTATAAGAGTGCATGAGTTTTTTCCTGCACTGCAGTCATAATAAGGCTTCTATTTAATCCAAGAAAAAGATTAACAGTAAAAGATTCGAAACTGAATTTTGTGAGCTAGGATTAGTCATAAAGGAGCAGAGACTGTGTTTACCGCCGGAAGACGGGCGGCTCATTAACCAAACATCCTCAAGTGTGCGGCGCCCACGCACTAGATGTGAAATAGAAGTATTAACTCTTAAAACAACTTTGCCTTTGAAGTCTGCTTCAAATAAACTTCATTGTAAATGTTTATTTACACTAGTTTGGTTTCAAAACACATTCTACCTACTTTAAACATACATTTCGTGGCCACCTATTACAAAATATTTTATATCTTCGGTCGCTACAAGGTTTTGATGTATGTATTATAAGTTCGTGATAAGGTATCCGTTGTTTCTAATCAAAAGTATAAATCTTTGCAATGATCAAACAAACAATGGTCAATCCATAATCTAGTAAACCGGGTTATTCGGTTAAGTAGAATTGTAGATTGATGCGTAGTAGGTGCATTCAATAGATCGGTTGTTCTAAATACGTATCATAATTTCTAAGACTCTTGATCTAGATTGTGTTACTTTATATGATCCTCCCTACGACGTATCGCGTGTTATGAAAGTATTTTTCATATAGGTATAAATTAAACGATATCACTGTGTCAATACGGATAACCTTTAATTTATCATTATACGAGTTCCACGCGGACGCAGTCGCGGGCAGAAGCTAGTAGATAATCAATTAAAAATTGGAAAAGGAACTTTGTACTTATCCTATTTATTTAACTTCATTGCAAAATGATCCACATTTCTTTGTTTGTATTTTGCTGTTTAAACCTACGCGAGCTACGTCACAGAAAAAAAAATTGTACTTCGTCCTACGTGCATTGAAAAAATAATTAGGGAACCCTTATTGTCTGTCTGTCCCTCTGTCATGTTTGTATTTTTTACTATATTTATTGTATAAAAATACAGGTGTGAATATGTCTAGCGTAAAGGGACACATAGACGCAGGGAGCTCTGACGGGAGCTCACGTTACACTAGACAAGCCCGAAATAATGTCATTATCTACAGATCATGCGATCATGCTCGCACTTGGCCGATTTTTTTCCTAGGTAAGATACTCATACAGTTTTCTGGTATTATTTAACAAAGCCCTTCAAGGGCATCGTGTTGTTTTAACTGATTCTGGTTATCAACCGTCATCTAAATATTTAGCTCTTTTCGTAACAGATTCGTTATCGTTATCGGTGGAACAATAAACGACAGTCGTTGCGTCAAAGTTAAATTTATATTAATGTGGACAAATAAATAGCAATCCCGGCCCAGCCTCAAGGATTTAATTTATTTATCTTTATTGCACAAAATAAATACTCATCGTATACATATATATGGCGATACTCCGGCAAAATACGGTATTATACAATCAATAAAAGATAAATTACCTAGGTATTTGATTTATTTACCATACATCAGGGATCACAATTTTATTTAGAAACATTATTATCAGTGGTAAATTATATTTGAAATAATTTTCAATTTTTTTAATAAAATTTTTGACGAGCTTAACCAGCATTTCTCTTCTTCTACCGCTTTTAGTGGGTCAGTTAAGACTGATACTCTTAACTTTCATTCGAGTATCCCAACTCCTGACTTCCCTCCTTTCTCTCTTGCTCAATTCGCTGTCAGTGATGTTAAGAAGAACGTATTAGCTAATTCCTCCAATGCCGTTGGTGTCGACAGCGTTAGCCGTAAGATCCATCCTCTCCTTGATCTCCTTGCTCCTATCATTACGCATATCCTTAATTGTTCCATATCATCTGGTATTTTCCCTACACTGTGGAAAGATGCCGATGTTATTCCTCTCCCTAAAAAAGCCAATCCTTCCGCTTTCTCTGATTATAGACCAATTTCAATTCTCCCTCTCTTGTCTAAAGTCCTGGAACACCTTGTTCATCAGCAGCTCACATCCTTTTTGAATAGATCTAACCCTATAAATCCTTTCCAGTCCGGCTTCCGATCTGGTCATAGTACGGTTACCGCTCTCGTGAAGATAACCGATGATATCCGTGCAGGCATGGACAACAGGGAAGTCACTGTGTTATAGTTGTTAGATTTTAGCAACGCTTTTAACACTGTCGACTTCCAAAAATTTGATTAGTATATCTCCTGCGGCGATTGATTGGTTTCATAGTTATTTACTTGGTCGTCGGCAGCGTATAAAGGTGGATTCTTTCCGTTCTTCGTGGTGAAACACGCTAGCTGGCGTCTCGCAGGGTGGCGTGTTGTCTCCTCTTCTTTTTTCCATTTTCATTAATTCCACTGCAAGTAACATTTTCTCATCTTATCACCTTTATGCCGATGGTCTTCAAATTTACTCTCAAGGTACTGTTGCTGATTTACCTCAGGTTATTAAACTATGAACAAGGACTTGAACAATATTTCGATCTGGAGTGAAAGTTTTTTGCTGAAGGTTAACCCTGCTAAGCCGCAGGTCATAATCGTGGGCAGTCCGAAGCTCATTTCTAGGGTAGATTCTCTTAACTTGCCGGCTGTAATGTTTAACGGAGTCCAGATTCCGTTTGCACACCAGGTCAGGAACCTTGGTGTTATAATTGATCGCACGTTGTCTTGGGTACCTCAGGTGAGCGAGGTCAGCAGGAGGATGTTTGCTTCGATGGGTTTCCTTCGTCGACTTCGTAACTTTTTGCCATTCGCTACTAAAATTGCGCTAGCTCAATCTCTCCTTCTCCCCATTTTAGACTATGCTGATATTTGCTATCTGGAACTTACTGAGGACCAGCTGAAACAGCTTGAGCGCCTCCAAAACCTATCTATTAGATTCATATTTGGCTTGCGCAAGTATGACCACGTTTCCTTCCGTTCTCAGCTCAAGTGGCTTCCTATTCGTCTCCGTAGGGATTCTCACATTTTATCTTTGCTTTACAGTATACTTTTTGTTCCCTCAACTCCTCCGTATCTCAAAGAGCGTTTTAATCACCTCACTTCCATCAGATCTTCACATAATCATCTTCTCGCTCCACCGCCTTCATCCACCAAGTTCTATAACAAATCATTCACCTTTCAGGCTGTCCGGCTATGGAATGCTTTGCCGTTGCATATACGATGTGCAAAATCTCTTCAAATATTTAAAAATCTGTTGAAACAATAATACTTGTCGCTGCCTTAAGTTGTCTTGTTGTCCTGTAATATATTTATTTAATTGTATTATAGTTTGTATGCGTATCTATGTATTTATACTATACTTATTTATGAAAGTGTGTATTTGAGTGTGTAGTTAAGCTTTTCTTGATTTATTCCTGCACTACCTATTTTCAACTCTTCTTGAAAATTTCCTGCTACCCAAAGGTTGTCTGGAAGAGATCGCTCTAAAGCGATAAGACCGCCTGTTGTTACCTTCATTTATTGACTTTACTTTTGTAACATGTTTTTCTTATGTTGTGGTGCAATAAAGAATATTATTATTATTATTACATTGGGATAAGTCAAAAACCATTTACTTAAATGTTAAAAATAGGCCCGAGTAGACGAGAATTTTATGAAACAACACGCTACACGCGCCTAGTGTTCTACACGGTTTTTTCACGTATTAGACATGCTTATTGTACCTACCTACTCCATATACATGGTATATACATAAGAGAATATAGGTATCTCCTTTATCATCTGTAAATAAATGTAATTAGTTTAATTTAATTTAATCCCCTTGATTTTAGACATTCAAAGTCATATGATATAATTTGTATTCTCTCATAGTTTAGTCATAGTTATCTCGTTCTGTACAACGATGTGTTCACCTGTAATTGGTTGGGGTACATAAGCTCCTACACATTTTATGCCAAAGACAACTGTAACCTTATCTTATGTAGGTACTCTGTTGGTGTCCCATATAATGAATAAAAAATAAAATCCTGTATTTGGGTTGGATTCGGTTGGGAGATTTATACTTATTGCATTTTCAAATACGAATTACTAAATACATTCATCAGATATGCACTTAAAAGGACATACTTTCCTGGCAGATATTTGAACGTACAAATAAATAACAGTATAATACCATGTGTTTGAAATACAAATTACTTTTTCATCCTATCCTGCCTTTTGCCAAGGAGTAAGGGCATTGGGTGATTGTATGAAAAAAAAACGTCGTTTCATCTACAACTTTCACAACTCATTTAAATTCATTTTCAGTTCCGAGTATAGATATGTTTTATTCCGAAATGGAATCTGTTAAGCTATCCTATATCGTGTTATAGAGCGGTGTTCTCTTAGCACAAGTGTCCTGAACGCTTAAAAAGAGGCACCTGCACACTTATGTAATTTTTTGTTGCTATCGAATAAACTATTTTTATTTTATTTATTCATTTATTTGGTACGCCTGAGGTATTAAAAAATAGGTAGGTAGATTTACCGCGACTTCGTCCACATAGAGCTCGCTAATTGCACTCCTCAGTTCCACACTAGAACTTTATTTCGATTCTTAAGTTTAAAAATACTATAGGGAAGATGCAATATTTTCATTTTTGCTTTAATTTGAAAGAATCGCATGTAGAATAGACCACGAAAGTATTAAAAAATGTAAATACTATAATTTATAGTCAACAATTTCTGTTACAAACTGACAACGTAAACTTTCGCGCCTAAACGGATCTACAGTTCCTGTGACGTCACTCATGTGTGTCACTCGCCATATTTGTTTGTCCGTGGTTCGTCCCGAGATGTCATAGAGTTGCCTAAGTTTTGACTTTTGACAGGAGTGACGTCACCAGACGCTGATTGTTGGATTAACCCATTCAGGGCCAAGATTCGCTACGCGCTACGCTCGTAGCCGATCCCGTGGTTTTCCTCGTATGTAGCGGAAAGTGACTACGGCGGTCTGACGCATATGTGTCGTCATGGGCCCTGAATGTGTTTGTGTGTTAAAACACGTTCCGTCTCACATTTACTTACTTCAAATAGTAATTATTGTTGGAAATTAAAGTAAAAACTTTTCAGTAGCTATTAATTTATGTTTTTTCAACATTTTGATCAGAAAATAATGGTAAATATAGCTGCATCTTCCCAGTAGGTACTGTTTTGTTGTTGAATTATCTAATATTCTGTTCCGGGACTGGGAGTTCCATCTAAATGAATTCAGCGATTTATGGCCGGTTCCAATAATCAATCCACCTATAGTTTTCCTTACCAACAGTTACATTTTGACACATTTTCTACGGGTAATCTGTCAAAATGTAACAAAACCGGTAAAGAAAACTATCGGTGGATTGATTATTGGAACCGGCCATTTAGCGAATAAGTAAGTAACACGCAGTTATTTTAACATTTCTTATATTAGTATGGATATAATATATTTGGACACCGATAATTGGACACGCTTTAAGCAATATCAAATGACATGGTCAAATGAAATGACATTCGCTGGTTAACATTGAGATTTGCCTTTAGAGTATTGACGGTTTATTTGACCTCCCATCACATCTCTATTTGAATAAATTTAATTGATGAGTGAAAAAGTAGATGCGTAACGCTCATTTACTGAGTTAGTGCATGTGTCCAGTTTAGTAACAAATAACAACAGTTTAGTAACAAATAAATACATTTTGCCTTGTTATGATACAATAATCATTACTTCATCATGACATGACTTTATTGATAGGTATTCCAAAAAGTCTCCGATTAAATTGATTAAACAATGAACATAGCAAAATATTTACAAAGATAGTAAATAACTGATAAACAATATTGTGACACGACAAAGATATATTGTTATCGACACGTTACCTTCCCGGGCTGATTTAATCTTATCGAAAAATATTAGCTAAGCCCTTCACCAAAAATGATAAAAAAAACGAAACTGCGTATTGAAGAGTTACTGTTAATATAAATAAAAATAACGGCCGGATCCGAGAAAGTAGGCGTAGATACTTAATCTTGGGATTAAACGTCAGAATTCTATTAACTTAATTCGGAATAAAGTCTATTCTTATTTAGTCGAACTTATTACTTAGTGGTAGTTTTCATAGGTATTAAAAAAATGACTAAATTAATTATATGCCAACGCACGCATCTATTTAAATTCATCACGCAGTATTTAATCTACGAGCCAGGCAACAAACAGACAAATTGCATTGATTGCTTCTGACAACTATTTTATATAAACACTATATTGTATATTGTACTCGGAAATGTAACTATTGATACGTTTTACGTACGTCCAATAGTATTTGCGTGGGAACGGATTAATCGAATTACCTACTCGTTAGTTTATATTTCACTTGAATGGGCGTCTTTTACTGTGAATAAATAATATATCTCTCGTAGCTAATTCAAATTGTTCATTGGTTCAGGGACCTAATGTATGTAGCCAGGACCGTTTTATGACCTTGAAGAACTATTCAAAGTGCAAATTTCTTCAACTTAACTTGTCGTGTACGGAATTTGGGAAGCATGCAAGCTTTTTAGGGTTTCGTAAGCAAAAAGGTAAAAAGAAACCTTGTGCGACCATGTCCGTCTTGCCCGTGTATCATCCACACACAGTTAAATATCTCAGGAACTACTTATGCTATCAATTTGAAATTTGGAATAATTGTAAAGAAGGTTGGCTAACACACGTGTATGTAAAACGTTTTTTTTTTATAGTTATACATTAAAATTACCTGTGAAAATTAGGCAGTTGATAGATCAAGTGGGATATCATATGAAGGTCAGAGTCGCACTTACTTATTAAAACTGATGTTTTTTTTTCTACAGTGTAAAATTTTGATTTTAAGGAGGAAAATGTTTAAAAAAATACCATCCAAGTCGTGACGTCACGATCTGCTTTTTTCTCTCTAACAAGCAACCTTAAAACGGTTTTAGCTTCTTTTTAATACATTTTGAGTCTACACCCCTATTTCTTACGAGGGTTTCTATATCTGTTCATTGGCTTTTTACAGCTTTTTTGCAGAGCCAATTTTTTGCTTATACATCATTACTTTCCGCATTCTATACGTTTAGCCAAAGGTTAATTTTGAGTGAAGTTCAAAGTAGTTTCATAGAGACTCTAAGGCAGGTAGGTGTAGGTACGACGACGAGCGAAGCGAGGAGGAGTGTTAGATAGATAGAACCGCGACCCACAGCGCGCCAGCCGAGCGAGCGAAGCGCGCGTGCCGCGGTAACGGCCGGCGAAGCGCCAGAACCGATTTTTTTTTTACGACTAATATTTACGACTAAAAAACCGCATTGGGTGGATTGTGAATTAGTAACATATGTTTGCTCCGTATAAACAATAATATACTTATTACAGGGTTGAGGACTATCTAACTGACAGAAATGCATGGCCAAACCAGAGCCCAAAATAGCTTAATTATTCATACTTAAAGCTTATCGGACATGTGTTATTGTAGAACAAAACGCATTATGATGTTTTTTTTTCTTTGTATTCATATTCAGTAGACTTATTTGAAGTAGGTTAAGAACTATCATTGTAATAAGCTTTTTTTGGCAAAAAAAGACTGACTGTTGAGTTTGTTTCGGCGTTTCTTCTTAACAGTGGTCTTCTTTTTCAGAAACGCTGGTAGAATTTTGACTTATAAAAGTGCCATTACGGCCTACTTGCATAATAATGCCGATTTGAAAAAACACGAACAGATTATCCACGGATCGTTACGTCGGAATAATGATATTACGGGTATACAAATAATTGGCAATCATTAATTTGTCAAGCAATTACAATAGCGAAACCATAAAAGGACCAGCTGTTAACGTTCGAAGTGAAGTGTCGGACAAACGAAAAAATAGTCAAACGAAGTTAGTGCCAAAATTAAAAAAGGCCAAAATAGTTTTAGTGTTTCAGACAGGTAACCCCTCCCTACCTCCTTTTTCGTACACATTATATTTTACTAATTTAAAATATTTGCCGAGCGTACACGTGTAACGAGATTCGTTCCGGCTGAGCGATACATGCGAACTGCGAAGCCTCTCAAACAATCACGATGCGATACAACAAAAGGCAAATAAGTATTCACGAAAATGTATTTTAAGTTTGCACACGATGTTTACACATTTGTTCTTACACGCGAGCTAATGACTACCTAACTACTATACTATACTATCTGTATACAGGAGGGACTTTAACAGTCCACATTAGGAAAGTACGAGCAAGAAGTTATTAAGTACATTTTCCCAAATCAAATTTAAAAACAGAGAAGCCAGATAACAGCTATTGAGTAATAGGAGCATACATATGTGAATATTTCATTTGTTCATGCTACCTTTTTATCTGTCTGTATAATTATAAGTTCGCAATTTACTGCGTTAACAGATATTTTTTTATTTTTGATTATCCCCTTATTTATCAGTTTTCCAATTATGATGACTCGCATAAGTAGATACCTTACCTATCTCGGTTCCGCTATCGCGTTGGTAAATAAATACCCGGAGATTTGTGATGATATAGGTAATTCGTTTTCGACATTTTCGTGCCTATTATTTTATCCTCCTGGACCTTCAAAATTTGGCAAAATTAATTTCAACCTTAACAAATTTGATTTAACTCGATTGTCGTGAAGTTCTTACTGACAACTTACTGAATAATTCATCTCATTACCTATATCAAACGTGCCATTATGCGAAACGTTAATAGATTACGTCAAAAATCTTATGTCAAACGTGCCCGACGTTCGTCGTCGATCGTTCATTAAGTACTTATTTTGTAGTATTTGTAACATTTGAGAGCATAATAAGGTCACAAGAATTATAGTTTTGCCCGCATTGTTAGGGCAATAGCAAAGCGGGCAAAAATATCTGACGAGTCCTAAGAGTCCTATTAGGAATAGCATCGTGTCAGATATGAATGCGCGGTTATTAACTATATCATAAATGTACTAAACTTTAGGAGTTGCGGTATTCGCTCTATTTTATGGCGTATTCTGTATTTTGCGGTGTCAAAATGTACGCCAAGACTAACAATCGATAACTGATTTTACGGTTGCCTCTATTCTTGGGGTGTGCATTTATGCAACAATGACTATCTGCAACGTGCTAAAATTCATTCTAAAGTTATTTATCATTGGAGAGACGAGGTGCAAGTTATAAACTCATAAGCAAAAGTACTTAGGTATATTTGAGACGCTTGATAATATTCAATGTTCTTTGTTTTATCTCTTATAGCTGCCCGCGCGGCTTCACCCGAGTATAACAGAGAACGCAGGCAAACCTGCGAAATAAAATATAGCCTATGACCATCCGAAAACTCAATTTTACACACGGGTGTAGGAATTTTTGAAATTGGTGCAGTGGTTCCAGAGATTACCCATTACATAGGTACAAACATACCAAGCTACGCTCACAGACTTTTCCTGTTTATAATATTAGTACTTGTAGATTATTTATCATAGTCACAAGTACCTCTAGGTAAACTAATAGTTAATAAAACTTATCTACATCTATTCCTATAAGTTGCCGTACAAAAAGTAGTATCTATGTGCTTTAGGTATAATATTATTGCGGTTAGCTAACTACAATACACATCACAATTTGACAAATAGATAGATATAAATAAATAAATAATAAATAAATAAATATTTGGGGACAATCTTACACAAATTGACCTAGTCCCAAACTAAGCAAAGCTTGTACTGTGGGTACTAGACGACGATAAACATAATTATAAAGGTAAATAAATAGGTCCTTAAATACATAGAAAACATCCATAACCCAGGAACAAATATTCGTGCTCATCACACAAATAAATGCCCTTACCGGGATTCGAACCCAGGACCTCTTGCTTCGTAGGCAGGGTCACTACCAACTAGGCTAAAGCGGTCGTCAGATATGTATTTATATAACTACATATTTATTTACACTTCATCATTCCGAAGAGACATTTGTCTGAAAGTATATTTTTCCGAATTTCGTAGTTCAGAAAACTAGGTTCTGCTTAAGGATTTTTTGATTTTTCAGGATATAATACTGATCTAACCTAACCGGCAATTCATTATCTGCGTACAAATTTTCTTTGAGTGGCAAATGGCGTCCGGAATTTTGACATTTCGGAGTAATGATGGTTTCGGACAAATTACTCTTCGTAATTTTTCTGTGTCTATGATGTCGTCCGCTCCTGGCTTGCGCCCCGTTTACCTGCGTCTGTGACTGGCGCACGGACGGAAGGCATCCCATCGTTAATCATCCATCACTCGGAGCCGGGAGATGACACTTGTATTACGGTACATTGACTTGATTTGTCTATGATAGTAGTTGGCACACTGATTCTTGTTCGGAGGTTGTATAAGAATCCGCGAGCGCTGCGGGTTACCATTATTGAGTGGCACTCAATTTTAAGATTGAACTGAACAGACAGACAAGTGATTCCCTTATTATAGGTAGGACGGGAACATTTTAGCCGTGGCCGTAATGGGTATTCGCGAAATATTTTTCACTTCTCATGCGTGCGTCATATTAGACTTAGCAAGCGGGGCTAAAGTAGTACAGTCAGCATCATATAGTTAGTAGCAGTCAAAGTAGCCAAATATATCGGAACACGTCTTTATTACTATAGGAGTAAGGAAGTGTTACGATATATTTGGCTACTTTGGCTGCTACTAACTATGTGATGCTGACTGTACGTACATTTAGCCCCTAGGGAAAATATGTATACATATTTATGTTTTATAAAACATTTTAATTTGACCAATCAAAACATTTCACCGTATTACATCCACCAATTACAACTCTTTAAAAAAACACTAGTATTTGCTATCAACTAGCCGCGTCCAAACGGCCCAGTGCGGCGGACAGCATACGGGGCATACGATAAAGCGAGATATACAGCAGTCTATCCCGCTCAATCTTCATAGCTTATGCCATGTATGCAGTCAACCCCGCTTGAACATTTGGACGCGGCTATAGACGGTCAGAGGTGTTTATTTTTTTAATGATTGTGAATTAGGGAATAAAAAACACCTATGTAATGTTTGAAATGAATTCTGTTTCCTGATTAGTCGATTTTAAATCTAGCTGTATTCTGGTTAGTTTATAGCAAATACAAATGTTTTTTTACAGAGTTGTGATTGGCGGATGAAATAAGGTGAAATGTTTTGATTGGTCAAATTAAAATATTTTGTATATCATTAATATGTATAGTAGGTATACATCTTTTCCCTAGGGGCTAAATGTAATACTTTAGCCCCGCTTGCTAAGCCTAATATGACGCACTTTTTGAGCATGCGAAGTAAACAATAATTTAGGTTGCAAGCAGACCTCGGGCTTCTTTAGAAAACAACTGAGATACCTAACGCTAAAATTAGTTTAATAGTAATGAGAATTAATAATTAATGAGAATTGCCCGTGTGGTGTCGTGTTACAATTTCACCACCCTGGGTGTCGTAAAAGTTGACTAAGGGAGCAGGGTTGAAGTGTGTTGTGGGCCATGGGCTAGCAACCTATCACTGCAATATCACATTTTGTCGATCTTTTATAACAAATTTATGCTAAAAGTGGCGCTGGAACATAAGCTTCATGTGCTCTGCCTACCCCTTTTGTATGTAATATTTAAACAAGATGCAAACGATAAAAAAACACATTGTTACAACAGTGAGAATAAGGCGTTTGGATATCAGCCCGATACGAATCCCTTGCCAATAATCAGTAAGTCATTTATCATTGAGGCAAGAAAGAGACAACCGCGAGAAATTGAATATTTCCGCCATTGAGGTGTCTGGCCACCCGGGCTACCTAAGCGATTGAAGACAGGGATCGGTCCCTGAGGACAACTGTCGCCCTGTCAACTGTGTCAAAATGATGGAAAGAACTTTAACTTCCAGCGGTCGAATCAACCAGTTAACAGTAGGCCAAGTTTAATCCCAAATAGCTATATTTTTAGCGCTTTACGACGTCCGATTTCGGTTAATCGCTTTTGCGCAAACTACTACTTGGTAGGTGCTGATATTTGTTACTAGTTTCCTCTATAGTTATACCTCCCTGGTAAGATCATTTTGCATCGATAACTCTCGAGAACGGCACTTTTGACGGAACGCCCTCTGTAACCTCTGTTACTTTCATGCTTTCAGGTCCATAATATGTATGACACAGTAATAAAATAATTTCATAAAACCCTCTTGTCCTACTCATGGAAATGCTAAAATGTTCCTACGAGATAATGAACATAACTGCTAAATATTCTGAGTCATATGAACATTTAAATACCATAAAATTCGCGAATAAAAAATACCATAGGTTCGATGAAAGTAAAGAAGTGGGAACGATTATATGCATTTTACTGTTATTATGTACACTTATACAATAGGTATTAATCATTTTTTTATATTATTAGTGACACTCGTCGCAACCACTGTGACTGAGTTAAGTATAAATCAAATTAACAAAATTAAATTAAATTATACGTATATTATTACGGTTCAAACCGTCTCGGATTACTTCCCAAATCATTAGTTGAGTAAATACCTATTGAAGCATTTACCTCCTGTAATCTAAACAAGATTATTCTACCAAGTCATTTAATGAAGTGGTTAAAATCAAAACAAGGCGTTTTGTTTAGTAATGTTACTTCTATTAGTAGATGAGAGCGACGCTTTCGCTGGCAAAGTTAAATTTGTTGCCATAGTCAAGGTAGGTTTCCTTTCGATTGTTTGGTATGTTGACGCCTACGTGCGTAGCGACGGCCTAATTCTAACGTTCATTTAATGACAGGCTAATCGTTAAGTGTTAATTGATTGTTATACAACATTTAAAGGTGTACGTGCAAAAATGTGATTTTGTTTACTAATATTTGGACGGGGCGCCAGCACGTCGCGACGATAGACATTAGGTACTGGTTGTAATTTGGCGGTTTTACGACGAATTGTTTGTAACCGGTACTATCCATGGATGAAAGAATATTTAATTAAAGGTCTTTAAATAACCAATCTAATAATGTCAAATCATTTATCAACATCACGGTAGTTTATATCAAAATCTACAACTGGATATGCAGGTAATGAAAAAGGTGTTATCCGCTTTCTCTTCTTTTTTTGATAAAAAATGACGCTTCTTTGAATTTTGTTTCTCCTCAGGCGATGATCATAATACGTCTACACACACTTTGCCATCAACACCACCCTCACATGTACCTATTGTGTAGGTTTGTAGTCGTAGACTCATTGCTTGGTTTAGAAATACGCAAAACTAGCCGAGACATATATACTTATTATTCAATCCCTATCGTAAACTAGATTCCTGGCGTTAGTATATCCACCTAATATGCTACACTTTATGTAGTACATATACAGTATCCATAGATATAAATGACACCTAGCTTGCTTGACTAGGTACTATCATCTCGGATTGATGTGCAGCCTCAAACTGCCCTAAAAGGATATTGGCTTGAGGGCCAGTAGAATGATTGTCTCGGAATCTTGCCCGAAACTTAGGCCAGGTGACGAGCGACTGCTAATCGTTAATTAATGGTTATTTCTATGAAGCAAATCGTTTGTTTTGATTAGTTTTGTGGACAACCGTGGCCGCAGTCACGTATACCTGGGACCAAGAACACGAAATTCATAAGTTATTAAAATAACTTAATTCCTTTCCCTTTTAGGTTTATTTTCGCTTGTTTAGACGTCAAATTGTGCCTAACCTAGAATTCTTTAATGTTGTGTCTAATTAATTGAAGTTAATATACAGTCTGTACCTAATTGTCTATTTATTGATTGCAATTTCTATAAGGTTGCAATAATTCTTCGCGGAAGCGTTTGTTTCGGTAATCGTGCAGGTGTAGGTAATGTAATATTAATTATACCTAATGACTCCATGGTATTTGAATCGGTTCGAGCGTTTGGTAACTTTATGATAAAAAAGAGCTATTAATAAAAGTAGAAACAAGGTTTAAAGATGCTATTAATAGATTCTATACATGTGCGCTATGCTGTGTACACACTTTCATACATTGTGTTATGAATGGAAAAGACAAGGTAGTTAACAACTTGCAAGAAAAGTGCCTTCAAAAAGGGACCAAGTGCTGTTTCTGCTCTTACATTGACGACCGCTTTAGCCTAAGTAGGTATGTCGGTAGTGACTGCCTTTCGCGATAGTGTCAAGGCATATTCATATTCTGAGTATTCTTGTGTGATACCTACTATGTATGTGGTGAAGCCTGTAGGTACAGTCAAGTGTAAAAATATGGGTGCATACAACTTCTCATAAATATGTCCCATAGGTAGCTCTCATCATGAGAGCTATGGACATACTCGTATTTATGAGAAGTTGTATGCACCTCATGTCGGCGGACATAAGAGACACTCATTATTTTCATATCTCATGCTCTGAAAGTGGGTCTTTGTTATTCTAAAAAGTGTGCAGAAAGTGATACGTTTCTGCTCTAGTGCAGAAAAGTAGTGTATTCCAAATAGTCCTCGCCTTATAAGCATTATGCGGGAACTAATTCTAATAAATATCAATCCTTACCCCGCCACTGACAAAGGGAAATAATTGTATTCTTACTAATAGTTCATGGAATTTATCTCTAACTTATAATAAATCTCTAAATTAAAAAAAGAATCAGCCAGTATCAAACTAAGCATTGTTGTGTTCGGCGTGATCTCGGCTTCCCATGAACGGAAAAACATGTAACTTTTTTTATAAGTAGGTACATATTACTCTAGCTTCCGTTTAGGATAGTTTTTATCCGACTGCGACGATTAATTAATTTTCGGAAAGATTTGACCTCATTAAATTATTAATTTCTTCTGCTTGAAATCGTAGCCGCCATATCTGTCATCTGTCAGTGACGTCAAAATGGCGGGCTGGCCATAATTACCCAACAGTAATCATTTCGATCCGTCGACAATACCGATGGGGCCATAACATACAAAGATTGAATTTCGATCAGGTGTTGTTATAGACCTTCACAAAACGCATAAAATAATAATCGATTCTGATATGGCAAACTTATGTATGTATGTATGTATGTAAGCACTTTATTGTACACAATAACAGGTTAAAGAATATACATGTCACACAATAGATCAAAGTACAAAGGCGAACTTATCCCTATAAGGGATCTCTTCCAGCTAACCTTTGAGCAATTGAGAGGAAGGTAGGTAGAACGAGATAGGCAAACTTATACCGTGTACAAAAACACAGAGAAAATGAAAACAAAACCTAATAGGTATTAATCCTAGACAAATAAAAACATGCCAATACATATTATAAATATACAATATAAAATATAATACACACTATCATATGCAATATAGATATCGCAAATATACAATAAAGAAATAAATAAATACTATATTCAACCAAGTCATTGGAAAGCCACAACTTCTTCAAATTCATCTTAAGTGACGCAACAGACCGCGACTGTCTCAGCGACAAAGGCAACTCATTCCACAACTTAACAGCGCGCGCGGTAAAAGATCTAGAGTATGTTCGCGTCTTTTTAGACGGTACAGCAAGAGTAAGGTTAGCACTCGACCGCAAGCGGTGGCCACTGCCGTCTGCCATATAGGTAACTAAACCGCTCAGAAAGATAAGGCCCCTCCTTATGGTAGGGCTGAACAGTGTGTTGAAAAGTAATGACAGGGTATGCACGTCCCTGCGCCGGCGAATCGGTAACCATCGAAGCTTAGAACGGAATTCAGAGATACGAGTATGACCATACTTGCGTAGACCAAATATATATCTGATACATACATTTTGTAGGCGCTCCAGCTTATCAAGTAGCTCCTCGTTGAGGTCCAGAAACGCAATATCGCCATAGTCCAGAAGAGGAAGCAAAAGAGATTGAGTAAGGGTCAACTTGGTACGAAGAGGAAGGAAATTCTGGAGACGCCTTAGGGAGTGAAGGGATCTGAAGATCCTCTGACTCACCTCAGCTATATGGGGTGACCAAGCAAGCGTCTGGTCCATGGTGATACCCAAATTCCTGACAGTAGAGGAAATAGGAATAGAAATTCCATCAAAAATAATGTCAGGCACCACCACCTCTGAGAGCTTAATTACATAGCAAGGACTACCAATAACAATCGCTTGCGATTTCTTCGCATTAATTTGTAAACCAAACTTACACGCCCAGCAGCGTATAGATTCAAGGTTTGGATTGACTTCCGAGATTAATGAGGAGATATCATCTACAGTAGCCGCTGCATAAATCTGTAGGCGCTAAATTCGTATTGAGGCGTAATTTCAATAAATGTATCAACAAATTTCAACAAAATCGACAAGCGTCAAAAGTCTGACTTCCTTTTTTTTTAATGGCATGGCATAGCGCTGTTCTTGCGTTCAGCCATAAAGTCTATTTGAGTTTCTGCAAGATTACACGCTATAAATACTGACAAACCAGCACGGCTATCAGCTGAGTATTTGTCACGATACTGCACGGCTATCACAAGACGGCGCGCGAGCTTTCGATTTTTCTCGCACTATACGTCTCTTTCTAAGTTGTCTAATAAGCGAGAGATGGATAGTTCGAGAAAAATCCAGAGAGCTTGCGCGCCGTCTTGTGATAGCCGTGCAGTATCGTGACAAATAATCAGCTGATGGCCGTGCTGGTTTGTCAGTATTTATATTTATCAGCAATAAACAGTATGTATTACATCAGTACAGAACGGGCCTTTTATAAACATTAATTATCAAGCGCGTCAGTATTAAGGCGGTATTATAACTTCGTACTTCGCGCGTTCAAGTTGACATTCAGCCAATATTATAGAGACACAGAAATTGGCCAACATACAGGAGAATACTTTATCATGAAGCCTGCAAAACACATTTCATTAAGTTGGCAATGGCGGGAACATGCACAAGATTTGGCAGAATGTGATAGTGCGATCTGAAACATTGCAATATGAAAAAAAAAACATATTAGGTACTTTAATATTTTGAATAATTACTTTAATAGAAAAGAAAGGGTCTCGGACTCGCGTTATTATTGTAGAACTTACATAGTGGTGGAGATAGTTTGGAAAATATAAATTAGCCGTCTGTTGTCTAATTAAAAAGAGATTTTTGGTTCCGCGTAAACACTTACCGGACAATGGGTACTCGAAAGGATTATATCTATTACTAATTCCTAAACAAATCTTTACCTGAGAGTCGGAGTAACTCAAGATCATTTCGGTCATCACGTTTTTATTTATTTAATATTAAACAGTATTAAAAATATGTAGAGAAGAAGATCATTAAACATTTAATGCTGCAGCCTGTGTCACCTTTTGGATCTATTGCCACAAACATCTACTAAACTTTTACCCCCTTATTCATTAAACTTAAAATACCTCTGTTAAATAAAACGAGTTTTGTCCCTTTCTTACTAAATAATTCTTAAATATCAGAGTGACAGATAAAGACAAACTAATTTTAACGGCATTTTAGCTAAAATAGATTTATTCATCGTTTTACTTGATAGGCTAAATTTGAACTGCATGTGGCATGTGTCCTGTGTCCAAGAGGATAAGATGCGTGGAAGTCCACCACATTACCATGCAAACGAAGTCGCAGGTACAGCTAGTTAATCTATCTAAATATATAAAAGAAGAAACTGACTGACTGACTCATCAACGCACAGCCGAAACTACTAATGTTAGAGAGTTGGTTTTTGCACAGTAGGTTACTTTTAGAACGTGGGCTAGGGATATAAAGGGATTTTTGGAAATTCCATCTCTAAGGGGGTTAAATAGGGGTGCAAAGTTTGTATGCAGGAAACTTTTTTTTTTAACTAGAGACTTGAAACTTTGAATAAAGATTACTTATTAAGATACAAAAAAAGTGATTTCAGCATTTTAGAAAATTCCATCCCTAAAAGGGGTGCAATGTGCAATGATTGTATGGGGGAAAAAATATTTTTTGAACTAGAGACTTGAAACTTTGTAGCAAGATTACCTGTCTTCTGCCCCAGTGATTACGTCCCTTTTTTAAAACGAACTTGCACCCCCTTTTGCCCTATGGTTGACTGTCAACAATATTTTCTTAGTGCCGTCTCTTATTAATTGTGTTCCAAACTGTATGTGTTCCTATATTTAGCGAGTTATCTATCAGCACATGAAAAATCTATACTTTATATACCTATTCTTACTTTATTTAGCTTCTTGAGGAATATAGAGAACTTTAGCACCAGAATATATTGAATCACTCTTCAAACAATACTACTAGCCTGTAGACCAAAATAGTAATCGCATCATTTAATTCGCTTATGATGTGCATTTAGTTTTTAATGGTCACATTTTAGGTATTGTTTTTTTGCTATGCCTTTAAACTCTAGCCTTCTAGACCATTAAGAAACATTTTAACAATTGCATATCAGTGTTTGCCACTGTTTGAAATGTAATTATGTCTAGACCATTTTAACTAAGACTAAAATTCATTTACCTATTTTAATATCTTTGTCATCATCAAAAATTTACGCGGACGAAATCACGGGCGGCCGCTAGTATTAAATATAAAATAAGTTTATGTTGTAAATAGGGAGTATTTCTGCAATGTTCTGCCGCCAGAGTGCAGCACTAGCACATACCTACCGTAAACCGTTTTTTAATGTCCGTAGGATGCCATGATAACTCAATACAGCTTTTTTACTACATGAATAATAATAAAATTATCAAAATTTAACATATTTTCACGAATTATTTGAAGTATGACATATGACATGATGTGTCACGGTGCTTTGTTTACGATATGTGCTAGTGTCGCCCCCTACCCCACGCAGAGTTTTGAGTAATATTCCCTATTCATTACTTTTATTTTAGCTAAAATATTCACTAAGGTCTATGAGGTGGTGACAAATGGAATACACCCACAAACCTTTTTTAACTTAAAGTTGTGCATGTTCGCTAAGGCAGAAACGCATACAGCCACTCTTCAACTAATACTAAAAATAAATACAAATAGTATGAAAATATTTGAATAGGCTATTTTCGTCTATCACTATTAAATTATTAAAGTATATTATTTATACAGTTTTGACTTTAGTAAATACGAATATAATAGATATAACATATTTGGTTATAAAAACATAAGAAACATTTTTAATTTCAAAATTTAAATCGTAATTTTATTATCTCTATGTCACGTGACCGAAAACGCCGACCACCATTTTTTTCTCGTGAGTCGAGAGCGAGACAGATATTTACATCTTTCTTTAGGATAGGTGAGATGGGACTATTCTTGCTGCTCTGATGACGTCACGATAATGGCGGCTGCCGTTTTTGAATTGCATACTTTGAATAAACATTGTTTAATTTTCAGTCTGTTTTCTTTTTACATTCCTCGTATTCGATATGAAAAGTAGAGTGTTTAACTCGGGTGAAAGTCACCAGTCAGCCAAAATATCTCGTCAGAAATGGGTGCCTTCAGCCCTTGGTTAACAATCTACTATTACACTTGACTGAACTGTACACAAGTTTTACGAACTTGGCTTACGTGCATCTTACACGCTCACACAATTGATATAAATATATTGTTTGCTTTTTCCACTACATACACCATCTGTTTCAACTCCACCTGTAAATATTATGTCACTATTGATACCACTTACACGTGGGTAAGTGTTTATCGACTTGAAGACCATAAATGATTTCAACAACTATAGCTATCCTTTGCACACTTCATTATATTTGTAGCACCATCCTGTTCTATGACGTTAATGGCATCCTTGAGGGTAAATCTGTACAAATATTTGCGTTATACCGGATAAGTGTTTTCTAATAGTTTTGATAAATTGGTGCGTCAAATCATAGTATCAAAACGATTGATTAAGTTTGTGTAGAATCGTCTTTAAGCTGTCAGGAACCCTAGGAACTTTAAGATAATGAGGTCCCATGGAAGCCACATCAGTCGGTAGCCCAGTCGTAAAGACAGCCCTGTATGTATATGTGAATACGAGTGTTGTCTCAGTATGCATGTGTAAAAGTCTCCTACAAAGTTCTACCGTAAGAATACCACGATCACGTGGCGTGGCACATGCGTGTGTTTAACTTCAGACAACTTTAATTCGGAACGGACAATTAAATGTTATGGCGACAATGACGTAAATATTCGACTAATATTGACTCGATCGCTATGTAATTTCATTACATATTGTTGTTACTGAAAATATTCATTTAAACTCCATAGTTAACTTGGCAACGTTTAGGTACTTCTATACTCTCTATTTAATTTTTAATTTCTGAAAAGACTACATGGCATACCTATTACTAACTAGTAAAGTAAGATTTATAGTTAATACTTATTATAGTATGTTTACATTATTTTTATGGAATCATTAGGTACTAACTAGATAGATTATTATTTTATTGTTAATTGGTTTTGCACCACCTATAGCTACGAGTATCTACCCTTTATACTTCGCTACCCTCTGTGGAAGAGATGTCTCTGTCGAAGACCGCTAGTTGTTTGCCTGTAAAAATACCTACTGTAATTTTTATTTTTCCTTTTGGATTTTATATGTGTGCATTTAAGAGTATCATTATTCTTAATTTTTTAAATTCTCTGGATGTTGCACAAATAGGTATATGAACGAACTATGTTACGTTTTATAACTTTAAGATATATCACACAGTATTGACCAACACAGATCGGTGCTCCGCTCAAAGACAGTAGACGTGATATTACACTATCTGCAACAAATTAGAAATTACGAACCATCATCAAATCATCATCCTTCTAGTGTTATTCCCGGTTGTGCCCTAACGGACCCCGAGGGCCGCTTTGACACGCAATTAATTAGAAATTACGAATAAGAAAATAAATACGAGTAGTAACTAACCACCTACCCAATCAATGTATTTTTATTGTCGTCTCTCGGGACAGTCTTGAATTGTGGTAAAACCAAGTGGTTAACGAGATTTTCTCAGTCAAAAATTTCATTTTGAAGTGAACAAGAATTAACAACGAGTTAGCATGCCTAGTGAAGTCACCTGGATACACCAATCACCTACGATTGTGTGGTTACATGAGTTACATCAACGCAGATTGTCCAGTTTACAATACGAAGCGCATTGATCTATGTAGTATGCCGCCTGTCGTCGTCGTTTGGTAGGTACGGTCATTGAAAAGAGTAAAATGTGCTTTATGTTAAAAATCGAAATGTTAACATAGCTAAATAAATCTCACTTATAGTACTAGGACCTTTGCTTTAATTTAATCATTTAAATATTAACTGTTTACTTGAAGGCGAGTATATATATATATATATATATATATATATGCAACATTTTGGTTTTGTTGGCTAATTATTGGTCTTAATCGAGCCCCCAATAAAATGTGATATAAAATAAATGTACATACATAATAAAAATATGTAATATATGATTTATAGCATTAATTGTCCGCCTTTTGTACTATAAGTTCTTAGGTAATATAAATATTACCTAAGAACTAAAATTCGTCTACTGATAACGTCGTCTTACTCGTGTTATTTATGGTATAAATCTAACAGCTACCGTGAATACTAATGGAACGGGCCTTTTGTACCTTATCATTATTGTATTTTTATTTATTTAAACTGCATTGCACTATAGAAGAACTTATAGTACAAAAGGCGGACAACTAATGCTATAAATCATATATTACATATTTTTATTATGTATGTACATTTATTTTATATCACATTTTATTGGGGGCTCGATTAAGACCAATAATTAGCCAACAAAACCAAAATGTTGCATATATATATATATATATATATACTCGCCTTCAAGATAATAAAATACTCAAGTATCTACCTAATCATAAAAATCTTGGAAACGAATAAAAAAAGGTAAAAGTTTATACATACCTACTTCATTGATTTTCTTTTCACCTTATTGTAAAATAAAATGTGCGATATCCGGTACGGCAATAACCACAACAGGCAATAACCCAAAAAGCCAAAATGTGAGTGCTTGATGAAACTAAAACTCATGTTTCATCAGTCGTTAAGAAAATTTATAGGTAAATGGATATTATATACCACCGCTTTAGCCCAGTGGGTAGGGAACCTGCCTGAGAAGATAGAAGTAGAACTATTATACAACGTGTAACAAAAATAACGCAAAACCGTTTAATGCCGTAACAGGTATCGTGTTCTGATAAGAAAATGCTAAGAGATTTTTTTTTTGTTACACCTTGTATAATCTGTGCTAGAGGTCCTGGGTTCGCATTCCGGTAAGGGCATTTATTTGTGTGATGAGCACCACTCCTGAGTCATGTATATAGATAAATAAATACCTAAATACATAGGTATTTGTATTTAAGTATTTATTTATCTATATAAGTATGTTCATCGTCGTTTGTACCCATAGTACAAGCTTCACTTGTTTGCGACTAGGTCGATTTGTGTAAGATTGTCCGCAAAATATTATTTTTTTCATATACAAACAGAACATTTTTCTAGCCAAGTCGCGTCTTCGTTTTATATGCTATTTAATTTATTAGTGTATATTTGTTGTTGTCCGTGTCCCTAGCCCGTTCTCAAGCAAGCATTATGCTTATAAGGATGTGTTCACTTGAACAATTGTTGGCTGACACGACGATATCCTTCGCTCTAGCCGGTCTGCGAGGCTCAAACTATGCGTAGGTGGCAACTAGGAACAAAATAGTCGTGTGTAGAGAGTATTAAAGAGAATTGATGCCAAATGACAATTGTAAGTGGGTAATAACAAAAGATAGGGGTAAGAATAATGGCAGACTTTGACTTACATGCATGAGATTCAGCAAAACGTTAGCGAGATTTAGTTAGCATGGCATTACAAGAAATGGGGAAATAAGTAGTGCAGCAGCAAAAACGTATGAAAATAACAAGTTGTATTGTAATGCACTTCTTCACAGACGCACACACAAAACAGATCCGTAGGCCTATCACATAACGCAGAGTACGCGCGTCAGGTAGATCTAAACCATGGTATAACAACATAGGTACTCTCTTCCGAGACTCGCGAACCACGTGACTGACACAAGCCTACGTCATCAAACGGCACTTAACAGCGTGATGACGTAGGCTTGTGTCAGTCACGTGGTTCGCGAGTCTCGGAAGAGAGTACCTGTGTTGTTATACCATGATCTAAACTAAATGTCACTTTTTGTACGGGAAAATGACAGTTGAGTTGTTCCAAAGTGCGTTCGAAAAGTTACCTATGATCACCCCTCTGAAAACATTGCTGCGTCGGTACTTGTCATACGAACATTGTCTGTTGTCAGCCGAATTTTCCGCAGACGCTTGTCTTCGCCAAAGTTTGAGTAGCCGTGGCAGGATTAAGGAATGTGACAACAATTGAGTTCCAGCACGGACTTGTGTTATACACAACGCGACATGCGCTGCCAATTGCCCGAACAACAAACTGCCCCTCCGTCACCAGGAGTTACGGGTGCCCTGGGCATTCATAAATAGGTCAAACGACACACATAGATGTGACGTAGACTGATACACATAAGTATGGAGGTGCATATAAATCCCATCATTCATCTTTGACTTTTACATATTATACAATGCTCGCTAGGTAGATTTAAATTTAAAGTAGCGCAGCTGTTACCTTTTATTTAAAAGGACTAATCTTTATAATATTTTTCATTTATTTATATAAGCAGGAATCCCTGAAAGTACCGACAGTAAGTAAGTAAACCGACGAATATTACACAAAGATTCAGGCAGGTGTGTTTGTTAAAATTATTTTTTCTTTTGTAATGTGACTTACATAATATATTTGATTTTCTATAATTATTGGTATCAGGTCGGCAATATTAGGAGTCATTTCATGTTCTATATTACTTGCAAGCAAACTACATATAAAAAACAAGTGCCCCAAAGTTTACACTCTTAATTACTCTTAATTGACGAGCAAACTTTATTAAAATAACCCTATACGAGGTACGAGTATAATCACCTAAGTCCTTAGGCGGATGAAATATAACGTTAACCGTCTCCAGACTGACCGTATGAATTTCGTCTTGTTCAGTAATATCTAATTAAAGATACATTAACTAACTAGACTTTCCATACTTAATGAATGCGGGGAAGTAACTTTCGCTTAAACCATTGAACCGATTAAGATGAAATTTGGTATGGAGGTAGTTAGTATCCCGGAGAAGGACATACGATAGTTGTTATCCCAAAGATCATCCCCAAGAGGATGAAATGGGGGAAGGAAGTTTGTATGATATATGAGAGTTATATAGATATCATACTTTTTTATGGTTCCGTAGTCAACAATAACCCTTATAGTTTCGCATTGTCCGTCTGGCCGTCCGTCCGTCCGACCCTCTTCGGCTTAGCTCAGTAACCATTACTACTAGAAAACTGTAATTCGGCATGGGTATATAAATCAATCACGCCGAAAAAACAAGACAATAAAATTTTGAAAAAAAAAAACTCGTTAAACCCAGACTGTGGGTACCAGTTTTCAATTCCGTTTGCGAGATATTGGGCTTTGAAGCCCAAATTTCTGTTCAAGTCATGTGCCCCCCCCTGCCGGCTAAATGGCTACTACTGGGGATGTCAAAAAAACTTTGGCAGTAGTACATAATTATAATGAATTTAAAAGGAAAACTATGACGGCTAAGTAGGCATAACTAGTTACCGAGTAATAGTTGACCAACTTAAAATGTACTTAGCAAGGCCAACTTTCGTACAATATCGGCCGACGCAACCATTTAGTTGGCGCGCGCGTGTCGATGTAACTAAGAAAGACAGGCAACTACGGAACCCTACACTGCGCGTGGCCCGACGCGCCGATTTTTAATTTGAGGATTCATTGTGTTGATCTAGAGAACGAACGCGGGTCTCTCGCTCTCAAAAAAACACATCCTCGGGAGCTCTGACGTTCTTACCCACCTGTAACACAACAACACATACCTACAAAGCAAGTACCTCTGGCGTTATAAGCGGTCTTCTGTGAGGTGGAGGTCCTTCCCCGGTTTGGCTGCTTCAAATATTGAGCGAGATGACATTACGCTGTGCCCTGCCTCTCTTATGTATTAATCTTATCGGTCTTAGTGGACCCTTTACCATTAAATGCTATCTCCACTGCCCGTTCGTACGGTACGGCCAGCCAACGAGTGCAGGCCCCTAAATTATTAATAGGATGAGCCCAAAGCCCAATGACTCTATCGACCTATAATGATTTATGTTAGAATAAATGACTCATAAAGTCATCTTAATATTTATGGAACATGTAATATAATGTTATTAGTGTTATTACATCATAATTCCGTGGGTGACAATGCTACCGCCATCGCTCGGGTTAATCAAGCTGTTATTCTCATGTTAATTCTAAAAAATTGCCACGAAGAAACCCTGGAGCAATTGTACGCCTGAGAATTATAGACTCATTTGTATGTATTTGTATTGTCTTATTATTACGTCATCTCATACTAGCTGTTTTTAGATTTTTGAAGTGAAAACTTCTTTAGCGGCGCTGAGCACTTTTTGGGATGGGAAAAAATTGTTAAATACGCGACAGAGTTTTGTGACGTCAGATGTGAAGGAGGTCACTTTTTGCTGCTAGCCGATTCGACGTCATTCAAAACTGAACGCTATTCGTAAGAGTATAAAGCCGTTAAACACTTATTGCAATAGCATATTCTGCAAATATTTTTTTAATAATACCAACGCGTCCTTCACCGTTTTGCTATTGAGAAAATTCAAATAGTTCGAATTTGGGCGTTATTCCTAAAGAGATAAAGCTTAGAAAAATATTTATCAACGGCAAAAACAAATTGATATTTTGGTCGCCACCGTGCACCGCCATCTGCTATTCTTGCAAATTCGAATAGTTCGAATTTAGACGTTATTCCTAAAGAGATAAAGCTTTGAAAAATATTTGGCAATGGCAAAAACAAATTGGTATTGTGTTTGCCGCCGCCCGTCGGCGCGCCCGACCCCGGCACCGTTGCGCCGCGGCGGCGCGAACGGCCCGTCGCACCCAACGCGCCCGCGGGCCGTCCGCCTAAATAATTGATAATTGTTTATAAATTTGCGTCAAATTCATTTTTAGGGTTACACCGTAAGATGTCACGTGACCTGATCGAAAAACTGTTACAATGTTATTGAGTTTTCACTTCTGCCGGCACTCCCGGAGTGCAACCCGGTCTTTTTTTTTACAAAGAAATGAAGAGAGAGAGAGAGAGAGAGAGGCTTCGGGATAAAATATAGCCGATGCCCTATTGCCCTGAAGTTTAATTTTAAAATTGGATTATACAGGGTGGCCCATTTAGATCGGTCAGTATGGAAAAGTCTGAAACTATAAGGCATACGAAGATGTGTTCTTAGGAACCATGTCATCGATTTTAATAACAAGAAAAACTGCATTCGTACATTTCAAAAAAACCTGTAGCCCATACATACAAACTCAAACTTTGCGTCTTCATAACATTAGTACTTACCTATAGGAGTACAGGTAACTGAGTAACTCGCTAACCTATGTGTGTTTTAATAAATACATGTTTTTTTTTTTGTTTTCCGAAACTCCCGACGACTAGTTTCGGAGATTACCAGCCCTAACCTAACATACTATCCTACAAAATCGTACTTAATTCCTAAGAGTAATTTGTCCGAAAGCATATTTTTGCCGAATTCCATAATTCCGAAAACCATGTTCCGATGAAGGGATTTTGGATTTTTCTAGATATAATACTAACCTAACCTATATTTACATACTCCACTAAATTATCTGCGTCCAAATTTTTGTTTAACCGATAATGGCGTTAGGGATTTTTAAATTTCGGAATAATTATGGTTTCGGACCAATGACTCCTCGGATTATTTCTGTGTTCCCTCCCTATAAAATCACAATCTATTAATATTAGTATATAAAATAGTCGTCCATCGTAGGTACTATGACAGTCATAGTGTATGCGTTTATAAACTTGGGTCGCGACCGGCGCACGCGCCGCACAATCTAATTACCGCGGCGTCTGTGCGGCGTTGATTAACGACGCTGACTATAGGGACGTCAACTACCTACATTCGAATATCGACAAATTCACGCGGTTATAGTACCCTCTCTGTTACGTACGCCTTCTGATGACGGGTAATGAAATAGTATCCAAATCGCAATGTGTAACTAGGCGTTTTAATTTTAATGTTAACTTTTACTTTTTCCCAGAATTTAGATCTGTTTGGTTTCACTATGCGACCGTTCATAGAAAATGTATGAAATAGCATTAAAAACATCGAGACATTTTTTCTTAATCAGAATCAAAAGTGCTCATGATTCTGATTGAGAAAAATGTATTTATTTACTTACATTTATAGTAAGAAAGACCTATGTAGACTTTCAAATTCAGATAAAAAAGTAAAAGAAAAAATAGTAAGTAAGTAAAAATAATTTGATCTCACATAATGTTAGCTATTTTATAATCCACGACGTTAATAAACGCTGATACGTCAAAAATAACGTGGGACTAGAGAGCGCCGCTAGTGGCATTATGGTTGGAGTGCAGGACAGTTGGCGGTTTTAAGAAAAAATGTGACAGACTAGGTTTAGCGATGGCGAATGCAAGAGTTAGAAATTGTATGACATGAATAAAGAAATGTTAACAATAAGAAGAAAAAGTTGTTTGTTATTATAAAGGTCTCATATCATCCTTTCTCAGTTTATTTCAAAACCACGGTCTGTAAAATTAGACTAAATCTCTAAATAAGGATTATATACAGCGTGGAATGGAATGATGGACTTTCCCGCAAGAGGAGGATAGTTTAGCGTTAGTGCTAACAATTTTCCAAATAAACTATGTTAATATTTCTGACCGTTTCCAAGTTACAGTTCATCAAACTTTTGTGCAAAAATCTGCATATTGCAACTCTGACGAAGAATAAGGTCCATGCCATCACTGGTAAACAATATTTTAAGGAATGACGGGAATTGCTGTCACCGGAAAGTCGAATTTTGCTTGAACCCTGAATAAATAACAGTGAAGTTGACAAATTATCGAGAAGCAAGTCTGTCATGGTAAACATTAACAGTTACAAAGATGAATTAGGGTAGACGCTATCATTTAAATGTATTTTTTTAATTAGATTTTTTTGTTTGCAGTATTTGTGTAATCATTACTATTCGATTCTACTGCCCTCATATGAAAATATATTTTCTTTAAGGTTCATGGAAAACATCCACCCTGTATAACCAAACTATCAGAAGTATCTAAGGTTACCGAAGATGGTAAATGCTGTAGTAATGGAGCCGGATCAAGTGGTGGTTCATTCCATTTAGATGTTTAAACTATCGATAAGCAAACATGTGTACGTCCCTACGTGGTTGAGTTCACTCCACGGGGCTTCCTTGTTAACAAGCCAAACTATTCTTCTGCCGTTAAAATTCAGTAGAATTAAGATCTTTACATTTCGAAAATGCGGTTTAACAGTTATCAGCTACTTGTAATATTATATGGTAATAATAAGTAAGTTAAAAGTGATAATTGCGCCGGATAAAGTGGCAAAAATGGTAAAGATGCGTGCTTGGATAACTGGGGAAAGGCATGTCATTTCGACACATTAAAATTCACCCCGGAAATGGGACCTTGATCTCAACTAACATTTGTAGGATTGAACGATGTGCTTGGTCGAGATACAGTGTCGTTAAGCAAGAATTGCATCACAATTTATTAGTTGCACCATAATTCTGGCTCTGATAAACCCAAATCGACAAAAAATCGTGTTATCAGCCGATATCTCATAAGACAAGTATCATGACCAAATTTCAGCGATACTGTTAAAAGGCCAGGTCAGGAGTACCCGCAACCGACGAGCCTGTATGAGGAGATGTATGGATGTGATCGTAGCGAAATAAGTATTTAAGTACCGTACCAACCGTAGTATTTGGCGTTCCTTAGTCTCTGCCTACCCCAATGGGATACGGGCGTGAGTATATGTATGTATGTATGTATCTCATAAGCATGAAAACATGACATACATTTTTGCATTTCGCTACAAATAAACTTGTACTTATAGGTTTTGTGTTGCTTGACGCGATAGGCCGTTTAGTCCAGGCAATGAACTGACAACTTGTATGGAAAAAATGACAATTTTGGAAATAATTTATAATAGTGTATTTTTTATGTATAACGGATATATTATCAATTAAATAGTTACCCAGCGACAAAATCCGACAAAATTTCAGACATCGAAAAAATAATAAGTTAACTGGCTTCTAAAAAGTCAGTAAAAATATTAATAAATGTTTTTGTCTTTATTTTGGTTCATTTACATTTGCTCTATAATATTTAAGATAAATCGTACAAAAAAAGATAAAGCATGCTTCATTTAAATCTACATAATTACTTCCGGGTGGAAAGTTTGTCGGATTCTTGACTAAATCATCTTAGAATAACATTTTCAAATGAATACAACAAAAAAAACGCTATTATAAATTAATGTTTTTCAAAACCGTATTTTGCCTGGAGTAGTTGTGATACACTTAAGGGTAGGTATACGTATTGCGAAACAACCTAGTTAAAGCTGTGACTATAATATATGGCGGTCCACACTGATTTTGTATATCAAAGGGATTCAGATTTGTATTATAAAAACTGGTTTGTAAATGATGAGATACTTTTCGAACACATAACACAACACACATACATTTCAAGTGACCCATGTCTGTACTGTTACTGAGTGTTATGGAAGCTGCGCTATCTGAGAAATTGGCATTATCGGATTGGTACTTTTTCGCCTACCCCCGCAAATATGATGATAAGATTGATACGCACCCAAGCGTAACCTTTTACACGCGTCTCAATGTATATATTCAACTGGCGCGAATGATCGTGACCGAGTGTTTGTTGTGTGTGATTTGTGTGAACTTCGCTGGCACAACGTTAAAACACCTCTCGCTCTGACGCTGCCTGTCCGTGACTCGTAAGTAAAAGAGTAATATTATCCGAATTTTTGTTTGATTAGTAACCATATGACACGAATAAGAGATTGTTCCGCTGACATACGTTCGGGTCATCATTTCATTTTAATTTCAGTGGTGCAATACGCAAATTTAAATAAGAAAGTAAGTATTATGTCAATAAATAACATAATTCTAAGTTTGAATCTTATAGTGAATTATTGAAGTTTAATAGTTATTTAAGATACAAGTGCCGAAAATAGGAAATTCGCAACGGGTGGTAATAAATTAAAACACCGAAGGGAGTGTTTTAAATCGACACGAGTTGCGAATTACCTATTCGCACGTGTATCGTACAACGTTTTACTGTACATATGGCTCTTTAAAGAGTCGATATATGCACGGAAAGTGCTCTTTCCGCAATAGTGCGAGAAAGTAGCACCATATGTACTGTAAAATAATATTTCCCTTTGTTTTGCGGAGCGTCTGTTTTATTTATGGAAGCGTGAGAGAGCACAGGTTTGTTCAACAGGGGGCGTGGCGAGCGCCCTTTCTTTATGCACTGAGGACTTGATCGGTGTTAGTTTACCTTTATATTTTGTTGGGCTGATTATTGTGAGTACAGTCGCGGTCAATATTGGAGGTAGCTGTAGTCCAGCCACGTTATCCACGTTAATCCCCTAGCCTGATCCCCCAGGGGAATTAGCGGCAATTATTTTATATTCAACTAGGAAAAAATGATAATGTTCGGTTATGGCGCTTCGCCGGACGCTACCGCGTCACGCTCGCTTCGCTCGCTCGGCTCGCGCGCTGTAGGGTCGCAGTTCAACTAACAACCTAACCGTTTTTTTCCCCTGGGGGATCAGGCTAGGGGATTAACGTGGACAACAGCAGTCCAGCGGCAAGACACACGACTTTCATTGTTGAGGACGTCGGTTCGAATCCCGGCTCGCTGGGTGTAAAAAAAATACATGTACGAAGTAAGTACCATTTTATATTGATTTAAACTTTCACGATTCTCACACATTATTTATACTAAACGGGACTTAATTAACTACGCGTAACGCGTATAAGTACAATTTTGTTATTTAACAGTAGCTTTTCGGTGACGGAAAACATCGTGAGGTAAGTAACCGGTCTAATCCCAACAAGGTTTATTTTTCCCTCTGGCAGTCGCTTTTATAAAACTAGTGTCTACGCCATGTCTAGAGATTAGATGCCAATGCGGACCCAAAAACGCTAAGAGGATAAGTCGCGTTCAATGATACGAAAGCCTGTTTACTCAAAAATATCAGTCATGTATTATTTCATGTTTACACAATCTGATAATATCCACTGTAGGTACCTATATGTGCATTCAAAATGGAGATAGTTCGATTGTGTCTTATATCGCATTGACGAGAAGATAGAGACAAAACAAGACTGAAAGGTTTCTGGAGTAATAAATATAATTTGTCCTTTTCCGAGTCTGCGGTTGCGGCGTGAAAAGATAACAGATAATCTTTCGCAAATATAATAGTGGTATGGAGGTATGGTACAGTTCTCAGTAGTTGCACACAAGTTGAATATTCAACTTTGTGCAACTACTTACTTACTTCTTCAATAATTGCTTATCAATAGATTCGGAACTTTACTTCATTCATGGAAAGTGCACAGATATCCCCATTAAACATTTTGAAATACTAGGAATGAGTACAAGGTTTGTTTTAAGAGCGGACATATGATGATTTTCTATTATGTCCATTCATTTTTCCATTTCCGTTTCCGCAGCTGACTGTATACGGAAATATTGATTCTAGTCCACCAACAGAGGGCGTAACGGGCAGTGATCACCTGCAGTAAACAGCGGGGCCACTGTCGACTGGACTATTGCATGATTACAGGGCCGTTTGAACTACGCCGTCTGTCTGCAGGTGAAGCCCATGCATATCGAACGTTGGTTGCGACATTAAGCCAATCGATATGCATTTACTATTTATTTGTAACAGAGGAAGCAGGCGAAGGTTCAACCATTCTATATAATCATGGAAAAAAAAACTACGTTTTTGTTTCCCTCTACATGTGATAAACTTACAAACATACAAAACTACAAATTCTTGCCACACTAACTTCTACAACCATTCCGTTCTATTAGCGGTGGATTGTCTAGACGAAAATCCCACGATCTTCTTCGGGATTCAAGCTTCATCTAAATCGGTTGAGCGATAATACCTAGGTAAGTGAAAAAAGTAATAAATCGACAGACAGATTTAGAAAGTTAACAATACTACTTGAGTTGGTTTCGTTATCTCCGCACTTCCGAGAATACTAACTGTAGCTGAAAATGCTCATCTTCCTGAAAACTCTGGAACCAAATAAACGCACAAAGAATTCTCTAATATCCTAAGTTACTGTGTGTAGGTACTAAAACATATATTTATAACCCTCATATGACTCGTCTGCCACTCCTCTGTCGCTCCACACTTCACACGTGTCATTGTGTCACGAACATATTTACCGTCTTTTATCAAAATAAGCCATTCGACATCTAAATTAGGGTTCTATAGTCAGAGGATACATTGACGAATGTCAAAAAAATGACAAAAAAGGCTGCGGCATCGAAAAGCCAACACAACAATGGCTATCCGACATTCGGCTTTATCCCGCGTCCACACATTAGCACTCTATCAGATATCCTCGATAAAAAAGGCTCCATACACTCACATCTGACAAATTTCAGACAACAATACTGCACAGAATGATTAAGGGTTAAACGGATAACGTCTTACCAACACGTGTTTGCGTTTCAAAATAAAACTCAATGACGGTCACGCTAAATCGAACTGTAATCCCCTGCAATAAGATTATCAATCAAATTGTAAAATTACATTAATGGCAATTCAAAAACCTACTTTATTACATTGTATTAAGGTAGTGTTCTTGGCGGTATATGTTAGTAGGATGAGTCGGGTAAATAGTGTATAAGTAAAGGGCTATAGAACGCGGCGCGTTTGATGCCGTGTCGGATGTCTCAATCGTATCGGAGGCTGCGTCCGCGCCGACCCACACGCGGGGGTATTCTGAACGGATTTTATATGATAATTTTAATCTTCGATAATTTTTAATACTTATCTGCGACGGCTGAGATGGTTCTCTTTGATGATATAATTATTACAGTTTGATGTGAATGAATACATTATACCTACAAATTGAATATTTAACAGAGGAAGTACCTACATTACTGATCCTTGATCCTCGAATTATCAAATCTATTTAGAGCAGTCGGTATTGGTATTCTTGCCATTTATGTACTACAAGTATGTACGTAAAAAAACTGTAAACTTTTTTACAATACAAACTGAAAAGCAGCAATATTTATAAGCTTGATTCTAAATCAGGATCACTTTCTGACATTTGAAGGTCAATCTCAACACGTGAGTGTAACTAAACCATGTTTGTATACATCGAATGCCGTGCACTACAGCCAAACAGAAACGTAGACAAATCGCGTCAATAAATCAAGGATGCGATGAAAGGGTTAAACGCTGTGACGACACTAATTGTATGTTTTACCTCACAAAAAGAAGCAGTCGAACTTAGAACGTATTATAGTGCAACAAAGTTCATATTTAAACGTCAATAAACTATTGTTAGAAAATATTTTATAACAAAAGTGGGCATTAAACTTTATTGTCATCGTGATGCGGATGTTCCTTTCTTTTTTTTTAAGAAATTTATTCTTTTATAGCGTAATAAATTGGAAATTAAGGTCTTATTTTATTTATCACAGAACTGTATTGCAACGGCCAGGCCCCTATTTCACCAACTTGACAATTGTGACCTGACACTGACAATTTGCCATACATTGCTTGTTCTAGAAGTTAAGGTGGTTGCTAGGTTACTTGTGGATCCAGCAATGTACGGAGAATTGTCGTTGTCAGGTGATAATTGTCGAGTTGGTGAAATAGGGGCCTGGAGTCTATCATAGTATCATAATAATCAGTGGCGAAGCCGATGCTAACATGCATTACTTTTCAAGGGCTTGACGCCCACGCCTGAAAACATTTAAAACTATATAGAGTCCAGTAGAGATTGGATTATGTGGTCGCCCGGTCGCCTCGCCATAATTATAATACAATAATGTAATAAAAAAAATTGCAACCATACTCGGTAATGGAAAGCATTTTTCTGCGTTACTGAAAAACGTACCTTTTATGTTATTTAATTACAATTTTGACAGATTAGTATATGTGTAACATGTATGGGACTTTATAATACTAAAACACCTGAGTCGCTTGATATTATGCGTCAGAACCCCTTCGGCTGCCTACGAAACCAACGCCACGTAACCAGTTACGTGTGACTTTTTTATCTTGCTACGAAACTAGTTACGTACAAAGAATTCTTCTTCCTTGATGGAAACCTGTTAGGATCGCAAAACACTTGGTAGGTTAGGTTTGTTAGGTAGCTTTAGATGCCCGAAGGGAGATTGAGAGAATTCAGATACCAGAAACAGGAGCCCCGCGGAGCGGGGATCCGTCGATACGGGCCAAACACGAAAAAAAATGTCGTAACTGGTATCCTAGAAAGAAAAAAAAAACTTTGTACGTATTAGCTAGTTTCGTAACAAGAAATATAATTATTCACACGTAACTGGTTACGTGGCGTTGGTTTCGTAGGCGGCCGAAGGGGTCAGACCCTGCACGGCAAGACAGCCCGCGAGCTCTCTCGATTTTTCTCGCACTATCCGTCTCTTTCTTATTAGAACACTTAGAACAAGAGGTATGGTGCGAGAAAAATCGAGAGTAGGTATGTCGCGGCCGTCTCATGATAGACGTGCAGTTTCGCAATTTAACCAGGTTTAACATTGAAATACATCTCAAACGATATCTTTGTAAATAATTCAAAGATTGCTGCCGGAAAACTTCCTTATTACTGCGTAGCTGGATCATTTTATTCTGCCTATATACCGCAAGTATAGCATATCGGCAACTCGGCAACCCTTTCGATTCGATGAACAAAGTACCACTTGAAAATTAATACGAAATTATTACCACGGTTAAATATAACACCATCTTTTAATATAAAGATAATCAGCTTATTTTAAACTGCTTTTAAGCGTAATCTAATAACAATTAGACCGTCAGACCCGCGAGCATCCTTACAGTGATCCCTCTAGACGGAACCATTACACCGGAAAACGCAAATTATACAACAAAGATGTAACACATCTGCACCGACGCATCCAGGCATATTTAAGAAATACCCAACTCCACGATGGAAAACTAACTTTAGTAATGAAACATAAAGTTCAATTTACTCCTAACCCTTTGCTTCCAAGTCCTTTTCTTCGAGTTAATTTGCTAAGCGAATTTGAGTGTTATACTCTAGTAATAAAGGTGCGGGTAAGATGAGATATGAAGATTTGTTATTGATATCAGATATGGTTAATGTGGAAGCAACGGTGCGGACAAATTTGAAAAGGGTGACCATTTTTGCTTAGGTTAATAATGGTGATTTTGCGCAATTCGAATCTAATCTGAGTATCATAATAATAAATTAGAGTAATTCCATTCTTATAAAATTATTCGTTAAATATATGAAATTTTATATTAGCACTTATCGTTGATATTAGTACCTACTACTATAGGTATAATACAACGGTGATTTAACAAACATTACTTGAGCTTCAAAATTAAACTATCTATGTATCTAGATCCCGCCATACCTAATATACCTAAATATTGGTTGAGTTTTATATTGATTTCTAGGTAAGTTTTTTTTTTAATATGCCTAATACCTACCGAATATATGTAGTTACGTCTATTCAGGGCACGAATAATTATCTTTTTACCCCATTCATTATACATATTGAATGTATACTCTGAAAGCAAAAATGTTATCTCATAAAATGTATAAAACACGGTCACCCGTTGCAAAAGCTTTTGAAAAGCTCCCAACCCACAACGCGTGTAAGGTTAGCTTTAAGATCGCCTTATACCGATCCGTGTACAGTCGACCGCAAATCACAAAAGTTCAATGAATGGTTTAGTCGGATATCAACTTCTGTAGTAACAATATACATAGAATGCCACTTTCATGTCTTGTTGTTCTTGGCTTCTATTGCTGGCCCCTGTTATCTTCGCGTGATGTGATGCTTGAAATTAATCACATTATAGAACGGCACTTAAAATCGATTATTCCTTCTATGCACGGTGGTACTTATTTCTCAGTATCAACGCATTTGCAAACTAAGCTGAATTTTATAAAAAGTTAACAAAAAGAAATACCTAATAGCTTTTGCACAACGTTAATAATCTTATTCGGTGGCATTGGCGTACAATATATATTTTACTGCTAATGTAAGTATACTTATAACTAGACGGTGTGATGTTTGGCAATTTTTTTAGCGCTTCAACCGCCCAACATCCAAAAAGCTACTCGCAATGTTCAACTTTGTCCGACTAAATCAAGAAACCCCGCTATTCTGTATCTTGTTTTAACCTCATCTCACCCGTCACTGACTAGTTTATCTTGACGCCGCGATTCGTTGTAACTAAGCGTAATAGGTCTTGTTTCGTTAGGCGCGACAGGTGAGGTGAGGCGAATGAGCGCGTTCAGAATAACAGCCCTGGGCTGTTATTCGCTACGCGCTAAAGCGGCTCACCCCACCGATCACCCGTCACGAAACTAGAGCTCTACCTACGCTTAGTTAGTACGCATTGAGGTGTCAAGATATATTTGTCGGTGAGCGTTGAAGTGAGCTTAAATCAAGTTACGAATAGGGGGGCTGATGTCATTTACACTATCACTTTGTCGTGGCGGTTAAGGGTGTCTTATTTTAAGAATTATCGAGTCATCATAGCCGACTGTACAGTCAGCATCATATCATATAGTTAGTAGCAGCCAAAGTAGCTAATTTTTCGGTACACGTCTTTATTAAGTACCTACGTAGGAGCAAGGATGTGTTACGATATATATTTGGCTGCTAACAATACGATGCCGACTGTACATCCGCCACTTCAATATTCCCGCTTCACCTCACATCCGACGGCCCCAACAACACCACTCCAAGATTACCAAAAAGATCTATTCATACGCCAAAAATATTTTAGATTAAAAAATAAACTTTTGTTAAACATTAGTGCTCGCTACATTGACTTAGAAAGGGTTAACATAAGTGTTTTGTAAGCGGATTTTTACCTTTTTTACCCTAGTACGAAGTATTGCGGTTACAAAGGAGCTTAAGGCTTTTAAGTGGTTTTAACGGCTGTTTTTTAAAATTTTAGATCGATTTACCAGATGATTTTACGTCACTAGACGGTAGGTTAAATGATTTTTAGGTATTATAGATTAGATTAAATTATTTATTTCATGATAAAAAATTACATCACAGATTTGCATACATGTCAAGTTAAAGTACAAGTACAAGTGTGTGTACAAGTGTGTATAAGTACATACATCGGGAGTAAAATACATAGGAGACGCTAACATCATACAATCTTACGGAAACATTTTTTTTGGCCTCACTGCATTCCTTTTTTCATGAAATTACTTGGCGTAAATTACCATAGCATGATTTTGTTTGAAATATTTTTCTCGTTATTTCGTGAAAATACTGGCAGAATCTTTTAATACATCAGTAGGTAAGTCCTACAGGTTTTTTTATATAGATATCTATTTCAAGAAAATTTATAATATTACATCGTCATAAAAACCGCGCAAGAGTTTAACTAAAATCAAATCTAGTGATCGGTTATTATGTAAACAAGAAGAGTCATTAAATCTAATAGCTCTCAACCGATATTACTCAAGTCAATAGAAAGTAATCCATCTCATCGCGCCGACGGCAATGTTTGTGTATCGATTAATTAATAAACTGAGATAGCATCGGCCGAGATCGACCGTCGATACACCGCCTCTCTAATTGAGCCGCCATGTTAAAAAAATGACCAGCGATAAGTATGACATCTAAAACAATATCGACCGTAGATCTTACTTGAAATATCAACCGTATGTTCTTACAAATGACGTTGACGATCAAATAACGTAAAAAGGAGTTCAAGCTTTATTGAGATCTATTTCCGATCTGAAGACTAAGCGAATTAGAACCCTATGGTTCCATCTGTAGAAACCAGCCAGCGTTTAGAAAAAGAAAACGTCGAACGCTAAATGCCGAGCATTTACCTGTCAAATTATTAAAAAATAAATCTCCTCCGTGCCTGGGAACAACGATTTTGATTAATGGAGCTCAAACCCGATTATGTTGTTACATTGTGCAAATGTATAATAGTAACACTATCACCCGCATCTTTTTATTGTATCTCGTAATATTAGCAGATTTACGTATTTTTTTTGCACTTTACCCGTTCCCACCTGTGGGAAGCTCGTTCCAACAAAACATCGGCACTTTTGACATTCAACCCAGGTTCATCACAAAACACTTTTTACCATCCGCGAGTTTCATCAATATTGTAAGCCACTACACAATGCGCAGTTTTTAAAAGGCATTGCGCGCCGTAAGCCAATACTCGGGTTTATAAGTTAAGCTGATTGGAGGCGTCGGGTTGCGCGATCGGGTTTCTGCGCGGGCGCAGCCAGCGTTTCGATAATGCGGGAGGTGTTAGCTGTAACTGTATACGAGGTTATTTGCATGGACGGTCAACCAAGTTGGAGATCAAAGGCCTTTGCAACTGCAACACGCTGATATAAACAACGATGCGGAGCCGTCCCAGACCCCTGACAGACGTTGGTGCGTGACTGAAAAAGAACAGACCTATATTCTATCTATAGGTACTAATATAAAAAAGAAGAAAAGTATGCGAGATTGTAGCTTTGTAAGTTGGTATGTGGTTGTCTACTAACAACCTACCTCGGGAACCACTTATGCGCTTTCAAAAGTTCATTCATCTGTGTATAAGTATAGTCTTTCTGAATGGATATAGGCTATAAATGTAATGTATCGAATGATATTTAACACATTCACTGTCAAGAATCGCTACGCGCTACGCTCGTAGCTGATCCCGTGTTTTTTCCGCCAAGTATCAGAAAGCACCTACGACGTAGGCGCCCGCTAGGCTGCTTCCCGGCGGTGAATGTGGTAAACTGAAGTTCGCTATAGGTTTATGTCAGAAAAAGAAAAGAACAGGAGAAACAACTTTAACAGAAGTAAGTGACAGGTTTTTTATTATTTTGGTATTAGATTCCTATAATATAATTATCCTCTTAGCGTTATTCCCAGTTGTGCCCTAAAGGAGCCTGGGGTCCGCCTTGGCACTTAATCCCAAGATTTGGCATAGGCACTAGTTTTACGAAAGCGATAACGAAAATTTATAACTACAAAAAAAACTTGTATGTGTCTCACTGTTTTTTAACGTTTATAGAAATGTTATTATCTTTAATAGAAAATACGCTGGTCCTTCGTATGGACGCCAACTGAAACTGCTCGTGTAACCGGCGCAAAGAACTTTTAGTATTTTCTAAACAGAGGGTATTTTTTACTTTTTATTCAGGTAATCAAATAGATACAGACCGAAACTATTAAAGCTGCGCGTGTATTTGTCAGGCAATCAATAGGTTTCCACGTGTAGTGATGGTGACTATAACCCAATAAGAAATGAAAAAACTAGCCAGTAAATTGCGGTGTTTCCCCATCTTTTTTAACCGACTTCAAAAAAAGGAGGAGGATCTCAATTCGGTTGTATTTTTTTTTCTTTTTTTTTCAATGTTTGTTACCTCAGAACTCCGTCATTGATGAGCCGATTCGAAAAATTTTTTTTTTGTTTGTAAGTATATGCTTCCAGGTGGGTCCCATTTTTTTCAAAATTCAATGGGATGATGGGATCCATGAGGAATTGAGGGAACTCCTCAATTATATTAGGCACGCGTGTAGTGATTTTGGTATTTTCTATTATAACTAGTGTATTTACACCCGGAAATCATTAATTTGGTGGAGTGGAATTGATGATGAAGACCACAGATGACTTATGGAATTCCTCAATTATGTACTTAAAAGTACAAAAGTATATTACAGATTCTGATAAGATTCCGTTGAAATAGCAACTAATGAAGTGCCAAAGGTGCCATCCTTGTGGATTCGACGGAATTCCTCAAATATTATCGGCCCACATACAGCGATTCGATTTTTTATCTAATAATCAACGCATTTGCTCTCAGAAATCAGTTCATGTGGTAAATTGGAAAATAAGTGTGGAAAGATTCTCGTGCCTTGGTGGAGTACTAAATTGAAATCGGTTAAAACTTTGTTTTTAAAGTAAATTATTTACTGAAACAATGACAAATTATGTTTGTGTGAGGTGTACAGTAAAAGTACAGTTACATTTCTATAGGAACCGGGAAAGAAGGTATTGATATTTAAAATTCTGAGGGATTGGCTGAAGAGTATAATATTAGTCGTAGACGGAGGCCTTCAAAATGCGTTTCTCAAAAATATCCACCATAATTTCATATCAAAACAATTATAGGTACTTAACCCAAAAAGAACGGTTATCAACAATTTGGTGGGAATTATGAGATCACATTCAAGATCTTCTTTCATATGAAGACTCACTTATTTAAAATTCGATCAGTGTTGATTGAAGTGATTCACACAGGATATTGCAGCAAGTAAATGACTATTACATTTAGTCTAATTCGCCCACATCCTGTGGTACCTCCAGACTTCTATTCCACCCGCTCTTGCAATGACTCATTATCACCTTGCTTGAGGTTCACATACTTGAATTTCCTCTTCAAGCTTTATGTACCGCTTGTGTAAGAATTGCGGTATATCTCCATTCGCCCGTGTCTAATAAGACTTCTACCTAGGTCATCATGGATATTCTGGTTTTGTTTAATTAATCACTAATAACTCCATCTACTACTAACTTCTCGATAGTATCTGTGAGAAGAGAGAGTGGATCTTATTGTTAGGATTTATAAAAAAAAATAAGTTTGTGTACCTATTGATCAGCTCATCCCTAAAAGTATTTACAGTACATATGGTGCTACTCTCCCGCACTAGTGCGGAAAAGTGCACTTTCCGTGCATATGTCGAAACTTTAAAGAGCCATATGTACAGTAAAACGTTGTACGGTCGAGGTCATAAATACGTTTACACTTTTGCACCTTATTGCCTTGTAATAAGGTGCAAAAGTGTAAACATATTTATGACCTCGACTGTACGATACACGTGCGAATAGGTCATTCGCAACTCGTGTCGATTTAAAACACTCCCTTCGGTCGTGTTTTAATTTATCACCACTCGTTGCGGATTTCCTATCGTCGGCACTTGTATCGTAAATAACTATTATGTAGGGATTAAGTATATGTTCCACTATCATTTGTCCGCGACGTCCGCGACTTCGTCCAAGAAAATTCCTGTTGCCTGTTTGGAAATGGATGATTATCGAGATAAAAAGTATATTAAGTTTTGATCTAGGTTTATAAGCTATCTCTATGCCTCATCTAAATCACCCGTTTTGGCGCGATTTATTAAAACATCTAAATACGTACAGAAATATGCAAACTTTTATATAAATAAATTTGATAATAGAACTATAATATTATTAAGAGGAAACACAAGGCCTGTTTTTCCATAGAAACGTAGTCCCCGGTTTTCTCCCTGGATAATAGCAGTAGAGCATTTTTATTTTCCATAAATTATTGACAATGTTCCTATGTTTTCCTTTTTTTAATAATTTTAATCTTAAAAGAGATATTAACCTTCAGAAACCTAAAATAATGCCAAATTTTCCGCTGTGTTCAAACATCCAGAAAACAATTTTGATTAGATTAGTAGCCTAGATAGCCTTTCTTTGATTTTTAATAAAAAAAATACTTAAATAGAACAAGTTTTGGAGAAGAAATCAGGGGACTACGAAACGTTGATTTTATGTACTTTTAATAGGTATTTTCGCTCCAAGCTGCAGTTGTCTCTATCGCGCTCTCCGGGGGGGTGGCTTGAGTTGGCGCGACAGCAATACATTTGACTAATACCTATTTCGCAATTATCTCGCCCCTAGTGTTTCCTCTTAATATTAGTAAGTAAGATACAAACGTTATCGTATAATTTTTTGATAAATGTCAAATGGCATATTTCTCGGTTCACGTACTAATCTGAATAGCTGGTACCAGTCAAGAGCCTCAGCCTTCCTTGAAACAGCGGTGCTATTAATGTGGGTAGGTAGTATATGTAGATTGTGATGCGGGTGCGCCGGAGCGTGGTCGGCGGGATTAGCCGTTTGTCGGCGCCGCCGCTGAAACTGTTTCCATGTTCCACTCGCGCGGCCAGCGACGTCACTCTACTAATTGTAGGGCAGTCTTTAATGCAATGTGATTACCTTACAACCAACTGAACATTGTGTCAGTTCGAGGCTCAGGTGATACGATATGAATAAATTACGCGTATTTATATAATCGAAAGGTACGGTAGGTATCTTACGGAACTAGTTCAATCATAATCTCCCTCTCTCTCTCTCTCTCTCACTTCCACTTAACCGATTTCGGCTTCAGCAACTATCAACTAAACTGGTCCGCCCGCCCAATCATTACCTATACTATTTATCATTGATTTTGCAATAAGTCAAGATGGATAACTTTTTGGTCTCTACCCTTAACCCATTCAAGCCCCAGAAACCAAATCGAGTCATCGAGCCACTACGGGTGATTTCCGCTACAAGGCTGAAAATGCTGCCACACGGTACGGCGCAGCAGATGCAGCGACCGCAGCGTTGCTTGGGCTCCAAGAACGCAATTTTTCTTGTCACCTATTGAACAACATAAGAGTGGAATGCGGGTATAATGGGTGGGGTGGTATGGAGTGGAATGGGGGGTGGGGTGGAATGGGGATATAGACCATGGAAACAAACATGTTGTCATTATTTGACGACCGGTTAGTCTAGTGGGTAGTGACGCTGCCTACGAAGCTGAAGGTCCTGGGTTCGAATCCCGGTAAGGGCAAATATTTGTGTGATGAGCATGAATATTTGCTTCTAAGTCATGGATGTTTGCTATATATTTAAGTATTTCTATCTATTAAATATATCGTCGTCTAGTACCCATAACACAAGCCTTATTGAGCTTACTATGGGACTAGGTCGATTTGTGTAAGATTGTCCCCTAATATTTATTTACTTTATTTATTTATTATTATAGTGGTTATTCCTCTTTTTCTGCACCTAAATAGATGCTTCACTCTCGCGTACAAGAGATAGTTGGGTTATAACAACAAAAAAGTTCCAAAACGTCTCTTAAATGTGCACTTATCTACGGCGAATGTCTTGTAGTGTCGTGTCACGTTGACATATCAATAAGCACTCCTGCGCACTGGCGCGGATGGTCGCGCCGACGATCCTGCCCGGCCGCGGGATTTAGGAAGTATGGCCCCTTGATGGGAACTAAATCGATTTTTAATTAATACGACACGCACTTGTACAGTTATGTCCATATTTTACGTTGCTGGAAATCGTCCTTATCCACAAAATTCATAGAACATCAAATCAATACAATTATTTTTTTATTTCTCATCAGAGTAGGACACGAAAGAGAGCAAAATTTAATTAAAAATAGACTACGTTATTAGATAACAGGCGGTCTTATCGCTAGAAAGATCAATCTCCTCCAGAGAGCCTTTGGTATTATTTAAAACCTATAGAGTACTTCCCGTGGACGTAAAATCATGAAGTTAGCAAGAAGCAAGGTCTTACATTAAGAAACTATGTACATGGAGTATATTGATTTAAACTTTCACGATTCTCACACATTATTTATACTAAACGGGACTCCGAGACCTCAGTGAGGTAAATAAAATAAGTTAATTATACGCGATTAAGTCCCGTTTAGTATAAATAATACATGGGGTAGTTCCGAAAACAGTGCATCTGGAAAATATGAATACCTACCGCGTATTTGGTATGGTACGGCAGACCTTTGGTTTATTTCTGACAGCTCCAAGGAATTACAGCCCGAGAATTTAAATACATAAATATTTGGGGACAATGTTACACAAATCGTTCTAGTCCCAAACAAAGCAAAGCTTGTTAAGCTTGTACTATGGGTAGGTACGAGACGACGATAAACATACTTATATAGATAAATAAATACTCAAATACATAGAAAACATCCATGACTCAGGAACAAATATTCGTGCTCATCGCACAAATATATGCCCTTACCGGGATTCGAACCTAGGACCTCTTGCTTCGTAGGCAGAGTCACTACCAACTAGGCTAAAGCGGTCGTGGTAATTTGATATTGTCAATTTGAAACCTCCGCGCGTTTTGGGAAAAAATGTCGATACAGACTCGCGTACAACAAAGTGATCCTACGAGTTCTTTTATTCCTTTTGAGGTACGTAACTCATTTAAGGTGGTTCGCCGACCATACAAAACGTCTTTGACATTCGCATATTATCGGCGTGATATTTTATATAAGGAACTCATGTAACAATCTTTCATAAATTGGCTTTCCATTTGCGCGAAATTCCCCATTTCCTATTAGAAAAAACTTGTAGAAACTAAAATAATTTGGGAATAATCGTTTTCTCAAAGTATCACCTGACAAACTATTTCTCAAATTATTTATACAAGTTTATTCTAGGAAAGGGGCAATTTCGCGCAAATGGACAGCCAATTTATGAAAGTGTGTTACATAAGTGTCTTAAAATATCACGCCGTTAATCTGCGAATGTCAAGAAACGTTTTGTATGGTCGGTGAACCACCTTAATACCAAAATCACTAAGTACTACATGTCATGTTTTGTTCTGTTGTGAATATGAAAATACAACAGCAACAGCACAGGAAAGGTCATCGGTTCATGGATCTTCGCAAAATTAACTATTCAGGAATCTCAAGCATTATAATATAATACTCTAAGAAGTGACAGTGTCGAAAGGCTGACATTCAGACGTCTTATTAGTATAAGAGGGAGGGAGGGGAGGGAGGGGGAGGGTCTAGAGGGTCGGAAAATGATAGATGATATTAGTGCACCGAAAATTGCGCCCCAAGACTGTAGCCATCATTATTTGTCGTTTCCTCAGTACTACCTACTAGTACCTATTGTTGCTAACCAGACTTAGAGAGACTCCACCTTATGTATGGCCTCTTGCAGATGAAGCTGCAAGGGTGCAGTGATTTAGGTGATCCATCTAGCGGGTAGTCTGCCCCGGAACCTCTGGCCCTGAAGTCCGGCCGTCATAATAGTTCTCTCCAGGCTATCAGAGACTGTAGTGTTAACGATGAAAATCCCGAGAAGCTTAATAGAACGGTCAGGCCAGGTAGTAAGTTAAATACGATTGCAACCATATCAGAGAGAATTTTCGTTGATCAGATAAGGCAAAGAGTTAATTCTATTAGGGTGACAAAGGCGGGTTGTTTAACAATAAAACGATGCAGACGATATCTGAAGCGAGATGAGTATCTCACTACCACAGAGCTAAGAAGTAAACCCGCTACGGATCGTACATATAATAAAATAAGAATGCGTGAAAGCAGGCTTAGTAAGATTTCAAGAATTTCAGAATAGTTGCAGATATGACGCATAATATGGCAAATTTAAAAGAGATTCAAGGTAATGTAAAATATCCATGTGACTGATAACGTTTGAAATACAATAAATAAAGATTAATCTTGCCTACTGAAGATTTGCGTCGCCATTAAACTTTAGTTATCAGTGAGTAGAGTTACTTGAGTTTGCGACTAAACAGAGATGAAATGCAATCTGTTTATTTTTTATATCTAGGTACAAAAAGCTTTGTATGTTATCCACAAATTTAATCCTCAAATAGGTTGTTTATTCCAAAGAGGTTTAGACTTAAGTTTATCTTACACCATCTTAGGACAGTTTTCAAACAGAATTAAAGCCCTTCTAATCTTCCTTAACTCTGACTCATTTCAACGATAACCAAACACAATAACTGACGATTATCTCTTGCTAATCATCTGCAAGCGAATTTCAACCTTATTAATAAACATTAAAGTTTACTTTTAGAGTAATTTAATCTAGCACAGGGTCGGACGGTCAACGAAATGTTTCTAATAATTAGTTATCATCGATCATCGGAGCTTGGATACATTAATAAAGATATTAAATGCCTTTAGATTTTCCACAGCAAAGGAAATTGAATCATGTTTACCAAAGGTTAAGGCTTTTATTGGTCCATTAGTGAGTCGGGTGGGCGGTGAGATCAAAGACGGCGGTATCTGTTGTGCATTAAGGGCAAAACCAATCATGTGACAGCTACAGCGGCGCGCGCGCAGTCTGGAGACAAATAGAGAAAAAAAATCTGTGCACAGTCATATCGTGGCGATATATGCAAAATGATCGTTATTGATTAACAGGTCCATTTTCAGCGTAAAGTTTTCTTTACTGATTGTTACAGTGTGGGGTAGTGGGGTAACAATAATTAGGTGTAACCGTGCCATAGTGTTTCTTCAATTCAATAGGTAAAATAAGGGTCAAATAAGTCAAGGCATTATCATTGAATAAAAATCCGGTACCCAGTTCAATATAAAACCTCAACAAAACCTAGTCAATACCCACTACTAACATGGTCATTACATTGTCATACCTATTGGCATATAATCACTATCCCAACCAAAAAGCAGTCATATTACGCAATAAGTTCATCAACTTGACCCTACCGATCCAAATCTGTCAACATATAATTGCGTTATAATATATTCCTCCAATTACTATTTGTCGTGGGCCCCGACGTCATGCCGTCCGTCATCCGTCATCCCCCATTCCGTCATTCCGTCATCGAGGTCCGTAATTGGTTTTATAATCCGGTATTGACATGTGACGGGTTGTGTCCAAACCTTTTTGTATGTCAAACTGTTTAATAATAAATCGGGTCTGTTTGTCTGCTGGTAGCTATAATCGTTTAATACTGACTTTGTCTGGATGCAAGTTTATTCAGTTGTTCCTCTTATTTGCTACCAATGTCGGTGATTGATATGGGGAAATATAAAAAATCGGTTCAGTACTAAACCTCTATCGACTTAAAATAGCAAAAGCAAACTGCAAACATTTTATCGAACTACTTATCGTCCAGGCAATGAACCGACAACTTGTATGGAAAAAATGAAAATTTTGGAAATAATTTATAATAGCTTATTTTTTATGTATAACGGATATATTATCAATTAAATAGTTACCCAGCGACAAAATCCGACAAAATTGCAGACATCGAAAAAATGATAAGTTAACTGGCTTCTAAAAAGTCAGTAAAAATATTAATAAATGTTTTTGTCTTTATTTTGGTTCATTTACATTTGCTCTATAATATTCAAGGTAAATCGTACAAAAAAAAAATGCATGCTTCATTTAAATCTACATAATTACTTCCGGGTGGAAAGTTTGTCGGATTCTTGACTAAATCATCTTAGAATAACATTTTCAAATGAAATCAACAAAAAAAACGCTATTATAAATTAATGTTTTTCAAAACCGTATTTTGCCTGGAGTATTAAAAACTCGGAGGATACTGCTGGAAGATTTAAGCCGAAATATGCTACAAACGTACGTACCATGCATGTATACTAAGTATGCTACAAATCTACCATAATATACGGATAACGTAACGTGGTGTGCATGGGGTACATACCCTGACCTGAGGTGGTATTGAAGAAAGATATTTATTATTCATAACTGACGCGAAAAATTGAGAAATCCTTTCGTTCTGTTACACACCGAGCCGCGTCAATGTTTAAAAATACAAAAAATATGGAATATTATAAACAAATATGGTCGAACTTTCTTCAGTCATAAATGTCATAATACGAGAACTTCAAAGGAAATTTGTTCAATTCGAGCAAAGCAACGGCCTTAGCACTAGTTATTTTGATGTTAATAAGTTCTACTCCATTGTCAACCGAAATTCCACCTCGTCCTAACGAGATAGAGTTAATACTTGCATGCAGGTTTGTAATAAAGATACAGTAATGATTATAAATATTTGCGACCGGATTGACGTTGATACGTCTTAATTGCCGCAATAACTCGAAAAGGACAACATTTAAATATTTTTATAAAATATTGAGTCATAATAGCGACGGAATGAGAGAGCTGATCATTATGTGGTAGTATTTTTTATATTACTGCGATTCAAATGGAAATATCATCAACATAGCAAATGAATTTAAATAAATTGGTACTTATTTTGAAATAAGTATATTTTGTGACGACAGGCGTTCGTAGAGCCTTACTATTTTGGTGCGTATGTATTAAAAGTATTAAAACCAATGTTATTGGGGTAGCATAAAAATAAGTTAAATTAGCTCTAATAAGTAGGTAACCATATGCATAATTTGTAACTACATATATGTGGACATGATTGGATTTTTAGTTGCTGTTAAAAATGAAACTATGTATGATTCGTTTTTAACGTAACGTAATGAATGAGCCGCGAATGAAATGAAATGAATTTAGTTAAAACGCGTTTTTTCCAAGCGCTAGTAACATATATACAAGTGTAATACAAGTCTCCAATTGTACAGCACCGACGCCCCCATACTAGTACAACTCATTAATAAAACTTCTAACTTAATTCACGATTTATCCTTATTAAAGTGTCCAAGCGATAACAGTAGAATAAAACCTATTTCTATGTAAATGAGAACCCCCTCCCTCCCCCTCACCATCGGCCTCTTTCATCTGTCAACGTTTTGACATCTTTTCATATCCACCGACAATTACATCAATACCACGTAACAAGCACCTTCACATTAACTTTTATAGTCCTCAATATAAGGGTCACTTTTAGTAGTTTCGTATGTAAACTATATCAATACCAGATATGACACGACTACTTTATATTTACACTTGTGTTAAACACTATGGCTTTAGACTTAAGAGTGTGTTTGGTATGTGTCTAGTGTATGGATAATCAATTCACTGCGCCATACCACGGATTCCTGTTTGGTTAAAGGAAATAATATGTCAATTTGATAGAAGAGTTGTATGAATTTGTCAGATCATTGTTCGAAACATGTTCTTTTCGTATGTATCGAAACTCTAGAGCCGGAGTTATCTTTACAAGACAAGTAGGTACCTACTCTTTATAGTGTGCCAACGCGCCATGTATACATCAGGTAAAATAGTACATTGTGATACAAGTGAGGTATGTTGATAATTATATCAGAAGCGGAATTGTTCACGCGAACCGCAGGTGAGCGTGATAAGAGAGCCGAGGATGTAATTATCAACGCTCACGCGTTTCATACGACGTTTTTCAACACATTTTGCGAAGAAAAAATCTTTTTCATAAGATGAAATTTTTATAGGCCTGCCAAGCTATTTTCTTTAGTTAATGATGGCAACCGGTTTTTACTCACATATTGTACATCGCCAAGAATTTCAAGTGGCGTTTTTTTTATTTATTCATTTATCACTTTTTTAGTAAAACTATTTTCGATAACATTTTATATAAATTAATAAAGATAACATTCATCCTCCTAGCGTTATTCCCGGAAATGCCCCTAAAGGAGCCCGGGGTCCGCTTTGACACCTAATCCCAAGATTTGGCATAGTCACTAGTTTTACGAAAGCGACTGCCATCTGACCTAATAAATAAAATAAATTAATAAAGATAACATTATAAAACAAAAATATTTATTTTGTATTGGCTGTTTAGAGATTTCATCTAAGTCTGGCTGCTGGCTTAACACACGTGCGCGCACTGCGCAAACTTCACGTAAAAAACTGTTGCGCACCATTATAGGTTATTTCACAAATATTTGTAAACATTGTTAATGTGTGTTTGGTTATTATCAAAAATGTTGACTCTTTGTGACTAGAAAAGTGATAAATAGAATGAATTCCACTGGAAATTCTTGGCAGGCCTATAATATTTTCATCTTATGAAAAGGATTTTTTCCTCGCAAAATGTGTTGAAAAACGTCGTATGAAACGCGTGAGCTTTGATAATTACATCCTCGGCTCTCTTATCACGCTCACCTGCGGCTCGCGTGAACGATTCCGCCTCTGATATAATTATCAACATACCTCACTTGTATCACAATGTACTATTAAACTCACCTTACCCGTCACGCCACGCCTAACGTAACTATGCTCGTACCTCTACCTATGCTTAGTTACTACGAATCGCGGCGTCAAAATATATTTGATGGTGAACGTTAAGGTGAGGGTGACCTTAAAACTGATTACGCTTAGTTACAAGGAATCGCGGCGTCAATATGTGGGTGACGGGTAGATGAGGTAAAAAGAAAATACAAAATAGCGGGGCAAACCATTTGAAACAACCCGCCCTAAGCAGTGATAGACATCGCGGCACGCGCAACCCAATTTACTACGCTTGTCCACTCTACCACTGTGCAACTACCGAATATCATTTATTACGCTAATCACGTTTTGTTTTGTACACAATGGCGTTACGCCGTGTTAGGCTGTTTGTAGTGTTTGTGCGAGCTTACACACAAATTACCCACGCCGAACAGCCTTCAAGAAAACGAGGATACCGAATGAAGAAATCTTTTTCTTTTAATACATAAGCTGCTCAAAGCTATGTTCAAAACTATTAATATGTTTTCTTACTTCCGTTATACTATGGTCCAACTTTTTATTCATTGAAGGCCGACAGGACGGCGGCCTCTGCATGCATGTGTGTTGGACGGGTGCGCCGAAGTTCATATAAAATTGCAACTTCGATTATTGGATTTCCGAAAAAAAATCTAATGATCACGATTCATAATTATTTGTGCTAATAACTAACGTAACTCCGAATTGTCTATATTCATAATGTTATTTAACGTAAGTAAATCTGTTACTACTATCTATGTTTATATACTTTTATATCATAACGATTTTTAGCAATATAGTTTAATATCATATTTATTTCTATACATACGAGTACTAGTAGTTATTGCTAAATTTTGTATTAAAGTAAAAAAAAATGGCCGATGTCATCATGACGAACCCATCAAAATAAGCATAAACCGTCGAATAAACTTTTCTTTGAGATCAACTAATGCCGAGATAGTGGTGTATAAGTTCAAGTAGGCAGTAGGGAACCAGGGACTTATTGGTAAAACCGACTCGGATCGCGGATAGGCTAGAAGACGGAAGCGGGAGCGAATTTTTATAAAAGAGCGGAGATGTCCATTATGAAGGAAACTGTTATGAAAAACCAAATTATGAGTTCTAGTCTGTTCTTAGTAATGAGTAGTGACAATATGAAGAAACATTTTATGAAAACTGTTCGTTATGAGTTCCGATGATAGTTACAAAAATTTAGGAACACAAAAGGTAGGAAGAAAAAAAATATGAAGAGTGATGATTATGATTACAAAGCGGTATTACTAGAAAAACCGGGCGAGTGCGTGTCGGGCCACGCGCAGTGTAGGGTTCCGTAGTTGCTTGTCTTAGTTACATCGACGTGCGGTGCGGTTGCGTCGGCCGAATTTGTACAATTGGCCTTTCCAAGTACACATTAAGTTCGTCGACTATTACTCGGTGTTACTTATGCCTTCTTGTCCGTGAAAGTTTTCCTTTTAAAATCATTATATGTACTACTACCACGATTTTTTTCACATCCCCAGTAGTAGCCATTTAGCCGGCAGGGGGGCACATGACTCGAACAAAAATTAGGGCTTTAAAGCCCAATATCTCGCAAACGAATCACTCATTTCAAAAATGGTTTTAAAAACCCATAATAGTTTTGAACAAGCTATCCAACGATACCCCACACCATGGGTTTAACGAGAAAAAAAATACATCCCCGCTTTAGGTGTAGGTTTTTTTTTTTACAATTTTTAAATAAAGGAAAAATTTAAAAATTTAATGCTCCGAGAGCCGGATTCGAACCGGCGACCACAGGCATTCATGGCCGTCGCTACTAACCAACTGAGCTATCGGAACAATCCGGTTTGGCCACCAAATTTTTCAATCAGTTCCTTCCTACAACGCCTTAGGGAGGCGTGTAGCGACATCTACCAGAAGACTTAGGCTTCTTAGCAGCGTAACTGCTTAATACAAAAAAAAGAATTTGTTTTTTCAAGATTTTATTGTACTGTTTTGTCGGCGTGATTGATTCATATACCCATGCCGAATTACAGTTTTGTAGTTGTAATGGTTACTGAGCTAAGCCGAAGACGGACAGACAGACAGACAGACGGACGGACATGGCGAAACTATAAGGGTTCCTTGTTGTCTACGGAACCCTAAAAATCGACACATCAAGTTTATATGAGCCAATATGGACCCGTGTTGGACAACTACATTTCTTGAAGAAAGGATTCTTAAAGCGACTTTAGAAGTGGTAACCATAACTCCAAGCCATAATCGTTTGGATCCATTAATGCAAAAGTCGAGTAGGTATGTTGATCAATTTAAATGTGCCCTAGTGCTTAATCTTCGTAGGGCAATAATGATTTAGTCTGGATTCAAGCGGGTCTTAGCCACCGACCATGGCAGGTGCTACCGTTAATGGAAGACGTTGCAGTTATGCCATTGTGTCCGTCCGTCTGTTGATGATCGATGAGTGGGCGGCCAGCGCCCGCGCCGTTTTCGGGTGCGTATGCGTTTTACGTGTCGGAGACCGCCAAAAGATGTGTCAGGTCTATTGCGCCTTATTATTCTCATTGGCCGAATTCAATTGCAACACGGTTTAAAAATTAATTGTTTAAGCCAACTAATAGTCCCGTAATTGTTATAAATATATGTTTTCGATTACTTTAAACTTGCGGACAGAATTAGCGAATAAGGCGATATATTTATGTTCACAGACAAATAACAGTCTTCTGTGTGAGCATACTATACACTTCAGTTTATGATGGATTTTGATTCCATGTCGATTGCTACTACCAATGAACGCGAACGCAGCGTAATTTTGTGAATAATTCTTTTAAGGGCCTGAATCCAAGAAGTACGAGTATAGGCAATATAATATGGTCACTGTAGCTGATAAAGACGCAGTTCCACTGCCGTCAAGCGATGGAAAGATAGCGCCCCCTGGAGTTAACACATAATTACATAACTTAATTTAAACTCGCCCATGCGGGAAACTTAATTGAGTTATCCCCAAATTAGTTGTAGGCCAGTTGTAGAAATAGTTTGCTTGTGTCGATGCTCAGTCGCGAGTTTATTCTCATTGAAATCAAAACCCTGTTTATTTATAGACGCACTCGTACGATTGGCAACTTTCATGTCGTCTTGTGTTTTCTATTTACCTACTACGAATAAAACAGCCTTCACTACTCTCACAAGGGTACAGTCAGCAAAATAGTTAGCTAGGCGTATGCAGCTAACTACTGTTCTGTTCATTGGAACATGACGGGAGTGACATAGTTACGTCACAGATGTAGTACCTCCGTGTCCCAGTGACGCACAGTAGGCATTTTATTATGGTATAACTAATTAGCACTATCGTCTCGAAATATGGTACTTAATATTTATCCTACAATCCCGACCCGCTCGCTCTTGGTAACTTTATTACGAAATTTAGTGTTTTTCTCACGCAATGGATATCACTTCATCGCACAAACGACAAATATAATGTACCTACTAACATTATCACATTGATATAGTCACGAAACTATGGGTCGCCAGACAAACAAACGAGTGAAACAAGTGCAGTCTGATCGCCGTGCGCAGGCGACGCGTGCCGGGCGACCCTCGCGCCAGCGGTCGCCAACATTGCAGGGCATCACACGGTTTACATAGCTACTAACGGCTGTTGAGAGGAATTCAGTACTTGAAAGTGCTTCAATTTGTTAATCAACTCGGGCCAATCAATCAGAACCACCGAGTCTTAAGTAGTCTGAACTATGCTTACGAACGAAGTTCGTGTACATCCCTCTCTGTCGCTCGAATTATCTCTCATAGTCAGATATATACATATTTTTTATATAGCTTGATAACTCTTTTTAAGTTAAGATTTCTGAACGCATCGGTAAATATTTGACAATTACCAAATATGTCTTCCTTTGGCACTATTTAGCATTGTTAAGATTGAAAACATGCGATGATCATTGTCGATTCAAAAACCTTATTTTTATACGTTCTTCAATTTGAGGGGTTACTGGTCTACTGTACCGCGTACCGAGCACCTAGCGTGCTGGAGCAACATCAAATTTGTGTATGGAACTGTTGATTTTTTACCATTTTCTTCGTATAATTTCAATAATTCGTCATCTCTGAAACCTTCCTTGAACATCAACAATTATTTCAAAACCAAAATTAGCTAAATCGGTCCAGACTTTCGGAAGTTATGCGATCACATACATTTTAGCGGTTCATTTTGGCCGCGGCAGCGGCCGACGAAGCGCCAGAACCGAACACTATATAGATATATAGATTGTATAGATAGATAGATGGGTGCCTGCCGTTTTGCCAAAGTTATTTTGGTAAAATTTCACTACCCAAACAAACTTTGGCCACCGTTGTGTTTGGTCATGCAATCTTTGGAATAATTTTAGTAGGCGCATTTTCATTTGGCCAAATTTTCACTCAGCATAATATTACTATGGAAAATAACGTTCAGGCATTTGGTCTTTTAGCAAATACTTTATTGCACCAGAAAATCAGACAGTAAACATTTAGCCAAATTAATTGTTATGACAAAAAATTTCAAGACAAAATATTACCACGGAAAATAAAATTCAGGCGGGTGCGTAAGATGCCTTTAACATTTTTTGAAACAATACTTGTCGCAATTACCTACGCTCATTTACGTATGATATAATTATCATTTTATATTATGATTAATTGATGTAAGTAATAACATTTAATATAACATAGTTTATGTCTAAGGCATACTTCCTATAATGAACATATGATATAATGTTAATTTCTTCTAATGTTTGGTAGACTCTAAGGCAGGTCGGTGTAGGTACGACGACGAGCGAAGCGAGGAGGAGTTTTAGGTTGAACCGCGACCCTAGCGAGCCGAGCGAGCCAAGCGACCGTGCCGCGACAGCGGCCGGCGAAGCGGCAGAACCGAACACTATTTACTACCTAATACTTACACATTATTTAAGTAAGTACAATTTGCAAAGCGTTTTTTTATGCGCTATGAAAAATCAAATCAAATCACATTCAAATGCATGCAAATACAATTTAAATTACTATAAACAATAATATTAAAATAAATTCATTCACGTTACATCATAAATTATAAAATCATATAATAGCAAGTCATTCAGTAATTAAAACAATAAAATAAACTAGTCCAAAATTAATTAAAAATAAAATAAAATAGTCAAATAATAATAAAAATGACCAGTTCATTTAGAGCATTGGCAAAATATTCGTCAATGGAGCCCCTTTTTATAAAATAATCTTTCACATTTCTATTAAATACTTTCCGATCGTCACAATCTCTTAAATCTTTGGCCAGCTTATTTGTTGTGAACCAGTGAGATAATTCAGTCCAGCATGTTTGTATTGTTTCGTTAAAAGCGTTTTTAGAGCTAGCATTTAGAACTACACTAGTGTCATCTGCGTATAGGTAAGCTGAGGCAGCTTGGCAAATCGTTGATAAATCATGCTTGGTTACTTGCTTGATAACTGACGACACAAGTCCTTTGCCTTATTATATTTGGCGTAAAATATGTTTTTCCAACTGAAACATTTGACTACATGATATTTGGTCAAAGTACCAGTTGGTAAGCGAATCATTGGTTAAATGTTCACTTAACATAAGGTTTGTGTTATACTGATGTCAAGAGTTTTTTTGACAAATAATAATTTGGCAAATGAGATTTTGCGAAAAATTTTTAGTAAAGTGAAACTTTGTAATTTTTTTTTGGCAAAACATAGGTAACCCTAGAGAGATAGATTGATAGATAGATAGATAGATCTATAATAAATAACTAGCTGCCCGCGCAGCTTCGCCCGCGTATTGCAAAGAACACAGGCAGACCCGACTCCGTGCACCTGGAACTCTTTTGTATCGTAGCTCCATACAAACTTTCACCCCGCATTTCTCCTCCTTAGGGAATGATTTCCGGGATAAAAAGTATATTATGTCCATTTCATGACACTTGTCCTTTTTTAAAGTCGGTTAAAAATACTATGTAGGTAAGAATTATTAAAATAAAACTTGACTTACCACTGGCAGAATGTGAAGCGCCCCTGATACGCTCGAGCGCCAATTGCAACCAGATTATCCAATCAGGACTTTCTCCGCAGCTGCGGCCCTGTTAGCCTCTTGCACAGCTGATAACGTTCCACGGTACCGTCTTAACTGTATCTTTTAGGCAGGACTATTTAGGAGTCTAATTTATAAACAAACATTAATTCTTCAACGACACCTTTAATGCATCTCTTCACAACAATTAAAATAGTAACGACAACTGTCCTGAACGGCATAGTGCTACATTCACATCAATGGTTCGAGTTAGGGAATATAATGGTACTTCTAATATGGTTCCATTGTTTCACGATTTCGTAGATCTGTCAAAAACTAACGTTTTAAATTCTTAGTCTGCACATAATCTTCAATATTCTGGTCTGAAGACAATATTCGTCTTATCATGCCAGAGCGAGGAGGCCTACGTGACATTTTATTATACTCGCACAATTCCTTATATTCATGTGGACACTTCCTCATATCTCTAGAACTGCTATTTTTATAAACATTAAAAATAGGTGATTGCTCCTTGCAAGCGTCATGATATTTCGATGCACATTTATATGAAAAGGGTATGTATACGTCGGGTTTAGAATCATGTACAACACTGGAAGTGCTTTCCCGACTGTTACCATATTTCGTGCCAAAATAAGCCGGGCACTTCATAGGATGAGACGGTTTATGGTTAAGGTCCTTATCCCTAATGCCTTCGTTATAGATGACTTTTCTAGATTTTGTTTTTAGACATTGCGTCCTCTCGCTCACATCTCTTGTGTTTCTGTTTATATGTTTGAATAAACGAAGACCTGGAATATTGTTTGGATGCCATTTAGCTGGACAATAGTGTTCAGTGTGTTGAGAGTGCATAGTGCTGCAATCGGGTATTGGGCGACTATCAATGAAAAATGAGCGTCGAGCGACGGGAAAATACTCGGGTGCGGCGTCGGAAAACATGCCTGAAGCTTCGGATGATGTACAGATGGTACTTGAAGGTGAAGGCACACCACAACCTGCATCAATCGGTTTCCGTGTCATTGTACCTTGATCACTAAATGTCATGATATTGCTTCTGACGCGGTTCTTCCAACTGGCGTTTAATTCTGGTCCACATTCTGTACTATGAACTATTGGCACTTCGTGATCTAGCACGGAAGTTTCTTGGTAATTTATGACTGAGGCTGTCTCCACATAAGGATTCCACTGGATACGTGAATTGGAAAAAGTAGGCGTTCTCCGATAGGGTATACAATTAGAGTGAGAAGTCACTAAATAGGATGGATCAGCCCTGGACGTAGGTCCCAAGAAGTAAGAGCTAAATTCCCTTGACACTTGCTGCGTGGGATTAGTGTTACTGCAGTTTCTAGCAAGACTTTTTATTTTCGGAGTCTCAGACATGTTTCTACTATTGCCCCTGTCTGCGATAACTTGTTTTCCAAAATGTCTGGTATCTGGTTGCCATGATATGATATTTTTCTGGACCAGGGGATTCTGGGCTCTTGTAAATCATGATGTAATTATTAAAAACCTATGCTTTATTTTGGTGTCATTATAGTGTTATGACAATTAGTGACATTTCACGCATATTTTACGTGACTTGTAATTGTCTCTGTGAAGTTTCTATGAAATACCAAGAATTGAATGTACCTTTTTGATGCAAACAGCTGACGCAGCGGAAGCGCCCAGTTGATCGCGAACCACTTCAAATCGTAACCTCGTGACAACAAGGAATTGAGTAACAAATTTCCTTACAAACTTTGTTTTGCATTCTCCAAACTGATGGCTTGAACTGTCTCATTTGAAACGAGTTGTAAATCGAGCGCACATGTAACATTGGGACTGTCGAACCAGTCCAATAAATGCTGGCCTTCCTCACTGCTCTGGTGATTGCTTTGATTGGGGTCTAGAGGGGGGTTATAGATTCAATTGGTGAGACCAGCGCGTGTCTTGAGACGGCAGATGTGGACAATTGGTCGAGTCAAAGATCAGAGGAAGTGGAGGCAGCTGGGGCGCGCGTGCGCGAGCCGTCATTGCGACGCGTTTGATTCAAGCTGTTGCCATGAAGAAACAAATTGCATTGTTGATGAGTGATGGCCAATTCCTGACAAAGATCGTTGCTGTTATCATTACAATGTAAATTTTTAGGATTCCGTATCCGAATACGAAATAAGGCTAAGTAGGCCCCATTCCCGATATGACCATGTTTTCGGTGATGTCATGTCATGTCATCAGTCATGACCTGGACCTACGATGGAATCTAAGATGTAATAAATCACGTAAAATATAAAGACTGCATAATACCGCGATCTATTTTAAGACATATTTTTATCACCTGATACTAAACGGTGTAGATAAATCGCCATGTTCATTATAGATATTCTGAAACTAAACAGAAATATTGCCCAGTGACCGGAGTCCTCTGTATGCCAGCTCGTCTCACACACAGAGTACTTTTCTATATGTATAGTCTCACATTGCTCTCACACTCGATCGAAGCTGTTAACTTGGAAATTATCACTTTCTCGTAGCGCGCATATTACCTGCATGGAATGGGTAATGGGTTTATATCTATTGGTCTAAGAGCTAGCGACCAAATCGGTCATGTGGCTTCAGCTGTATTGGAACTCCGTTAGCTACTTCCCTAAACAACCTTTTCCGATAATCTTCGTGCTGGCAGGCCGCGGGCGGTGGGTGCGGGTGTAGTGCGGTGGGGAAAAAAATGAAAAAAATGTGGGCTCAGCGACTTTAATTTTTTTTTCAAACAGTTGATCTGTTCTCCCTATGCACCCAAAAAAAAATTAAATCGATCGGGTGGTGGAAAGGACAGACGGCGGTGGCGACCAAAATATCAATTTGTTTTTGCCGTTGGAATATTTTTCTAAGCTTTATCTCTTTAGGAATAACGCCCAAATTCGAACTATTCGAATTTTCTCAATAGCAAAACGGTGAAGGACGCCTTGGTTAAAATTACAAATTTAACTGCAGAATATGCTATTGCAAAAAGTGTTTAATGGCTTTATACTCTTGCGAATAGCGTTCAGTTTTGAATGAAGTCGAATCGGCTAGCAGCAAAAAGTGACCTCCTTCACATCTGACGTCACAAAACTCTGTCGCGTATTTAACAACTTTTCCCCATCCCAAAAAGTGCTCAGCGCCGCTAAAGAAGTTTTCACTTCAAAAAGTGGAACTATGACAAAGACAACGAATGATATTTCCCTTTCTGTCACACTTATCGAGATTTGTATGCTACCAGCTCGCTCGCACGTGGTATTATTATTACCATAGCTTTTCCTGAGTGTTATAGGTTCATGTTTTGTCACGATGGATCTTAGCTTTCCATGAACGGAAGTTTTTTACGTCACTCAGGGCTATATTTACCACCCACGGGCGAAGCGGCAAATCTCACTTCACAACTAGGACAAGACGTAAAATTGTGTACGCACCAGGGGCGGTAATTCGTAAAGCCCCAGATCGCATATTTATGGCCCTCACCATCGGTTCGGGCCTCAAACAACCAATCAAAGCTTCACCGTATTAAATCCACCAATCACAACTCTTAAAAAAAACATTTGCATTTGCTCCCAACTAGCCAGAATACAGTTAGTTTATTAGCCGCGTCCAAACGTTCAAGCCTGGTTGACTGCATACATGGCATAAGCTATGAGACTGAGCAGGAAAGAGTGCTGTCCATCTCGTTTTATCTTATACAATCTATGCTGTCCACCTCGGACGTTTGAACGCGCCTAGATTGGCGGTCAGGCGGCCAATAAACGGCGATTAAATACTGATGATCCTCGTTTGCCAGTATTTGCAGCAATATTTAGTATGGAAGCAGTATTGAATGGCCCTTTAAACGCTAATTATTTATTGCGTCAGTATTAAAGAGTGGCCAGACGGTAGTTCTGAAGGATATCCCCATCTCGCTCTATCTTATAGCTGCGTACCGCTCATACCATCCACCAAGTAGAATCGTGTGGTGTTGCCTTTAGTCGCTCACAGATTATTTTTTATATATGGGTGGATTCCAAAATCATCCGGATATTCTGCAATATATTGACAATCCTGTGATACACGTCAATATGCATGTGATCCGGATTGTGATATGGGTGTCATCAGTATTTCATATTTATTATAGTATATAGTATTTAATCACTGTATTTGGCAATATTTTGTATCTGTGTCAAAACAGTATAGACTATTTGACATCAGTGAAAATAATTTGTTTTTCCATTAGCAACAGATAAAAAAACCAGCCAAGTGCGTGCGCGACACATGACTCGAACGAAAATTAGGGCTTTAAAGCCCAATATCTCGCAAACGAATCACTGATTTGAAAAATGGTTATATAGGAAACCCATAATAATTTTGAACGAGCTATCCAACGATACCTCACACCACGGGTTTAACGAGAACCCTACGCTAAAAAAAATATTATTTTTTTAAATTACTTATTGTACTGTTTTGTCGGCGTGATTGATTTATATACCCATGCCGAATTACAGATTTCTAGTCGTAGTAACTGAGCTAAGCCGAAGACGGACAGACACACAGACAGACAGACAGACAGACAGACAGACGGACGGACATGGCGAAACTATAAAGGTTCCTTGTTGTCTACGGAACCCTAAAAATGACGAAAAAACTGGGAAACTATGAATTTTCATTTAAGTTGTCAATTTTAAGATATTTAAATTCATAAAAACTAACAATACGGGCGTTGTTTGTTTGTGACGTCACAACACTGATTTGACTTTTGTCAAACAATTTAATACGACGAATAACGATTTATAACAAAAATCATACCGCCAAATTGAGCAATCTTTTCGCCGTGGAATTTATTATTGTCGAAGTGAAATAGTAGTTTATGCAACTGATACATAATCAGAGGCGTCAAAATAAGAGTGTGGTTTTATGAAACGAGCGTGAGCGAGTTTCATAATAGGATCACACGAGTGTTTTAAGGCCAAATTATGTACAGTTTCATACACTACTTTATCTACACACATATCATAAGTACTTACTCTAAGATGGGTTCAGAAGCGGTAGGAAAATGACCTACTATAGTGCTACCTGTAAATATATTTGTTGCAATCGTGGCTGCATTAACGATATCCGGCGGAGTGTGCATATCGTTCTCGGAGTCACTACTAGATAAATAAATAATAAATAAATAAATAAATATTAGGGGACAATCTTACACAAATCGACCTAGTCCCATAGTAAGCTCAATAAGGCTTGTGTTATGGGTACTAGACGACGATATATTTAATATATAGAAATACTTAAATACATAGAAAACATCCATGACTCAGAAACAAATATTCATGCTCATCACTCAAATATTTGCCCTTACCGGGATTCGAACCCAGGACCTTCAGCTTCGTAGGCAGCGTCACTACCAACTAGACTAACCGGTTGTCAAAATAGATACTCATATTATCAACTAAAATGTGAGTTACAAACAACTTTTCACAATTCTACTTTCGTACCTAACAGCAGAAAAACCAACAAAGAAATGACAACAGTAATGGCGGCAATTCGAATACGTCAAGACGAATGTTTTTTTTTAAATCATAGACAAACGAACGAAGTCCTTATTCTCATGTCACACGAGATCAAATATCGTGCGGTTTATATTTAAAAAAACATACTGAATTGACGTTTCGCATGGATAACTGTTTTAATATCTATGAATACTAGAATAGAGACCTATATGAGTTTTGACAGCTGTTCCAAATTTAAACTCATAACCGTACAAAAATCTTTACTACTAATAACATTACAGTACAGATTTTACCTACTACCACAGACAAGAAAGTTCTCATAGTAAAATTGGTTGTAATAATGCTGGTCATTTACTACGGTTTCTGAACGCATTTAAGAGCACTAATGATATGCGCGTAGATAAAGTATATAACTCTGCTCTAAAAGCCATATTTTTTTTTTTTTTTTTTTTTAGATCTCTAAAAGAATATATTCAGGAAAAACAAACACAAAAAAGAATTAAACTGAACCACTACATACCATCAAGATCCACAGCGCAGGTTTCGTCATTCCACAGATAATGCATCCACCACAGGTTTCGTCAGTAAAATATAAATACAACACACAATCCGCAACACGCATCGTCAACTAAAACTATAATACATATACAATATATTACACCTCGAACTATTTCCCCTCACTTCGTTCGGGAAAATAACCATCTCCTGGTAATATGGCTTATTTTAAACCCTTTTCATACAATCTACTATTACAGGTAGGTACCTAGATTATTATTCTGACTTCCCGCTTAGGATAGTTTTTATACGACTGCGACAATTCATAAATGTTTCACTTCTCATGCTCGAAAAGTGTGTCAGATTAGGCTTAGATAGCGGGGTTAAAGTAGTAAATTTAGCCCCTAGAGAAAATATGTATAGGTACATATTTATGATTTTTAAAACTTTTTAATTGGACCAATCAAAACACTTCACCATATTAAATCCACCAATCACATCTCTTTAAAAAACTATTTGTATTTGCTATCAACCAATCAGAATACAACTAGATATTAAAATCTACCAATCAGGAAACAGAGGGCCTACCGCGAAACGAAAACGAACTTCGTTCTCATATCTCCCTTTCTGTCGCACTTGCTAGTTCAAGCGACAAAGACGGAGGGAGATACACGAACGAAGTACGTTTTCGTTTCGCCGTACGTAGCCCCTCAGCGGCGCTACCACGAACTTCGAAAGTCGAAGTTCGGGTATTTCCATCTCTATCGCACTCCCTTACTCGAGTGACAGGGATGCATGTATTACGTACTTCGACTTTCGAAGTTCGTGGTAGCGCCGCAGAATTAATTTCAAATATTAGGCCTTTTTTCCTATCCTAATCCACAATCATTAAAAAAATAAACGCCTCTGACCGTCTATAGCCACGTCCAAACGTTCAAGCGTGGTTGGCTGCATGCATGGCGTAAGCCAAAGAGAATATAACCTCTACGTGCGTAAGCTATGAGATTGAACTGGATAGACTGCTGTCTATCTCGCTTTATCATATGCACCGTATGCTGTCCACCGCGCTCGGCCGTTTGGACGCGCTTATGGTCAGTGGCGTTTAATTAATGTCAATATTTTGAATCTGCGTCACAGCAGTTTATAAAAAAAAAAAGAAGCGGGTTGTGACGGAGATACAACCGTTATTTAAGTTTAAGTGGATACTTCTTTGTTGGCTATGGAACCCTAATAAAATAAAAACCGGCCAAGCCTGCTATTATGGTGTACCCGTAAAATATTATATCTGAATTAATTCACTAAAATCTGTATAAGTACAGATAAATCGGTATATATGGCAACATTGACTGACGTAGCTCATTTGACTCGCGATACATTGAAAATGGAGGTCATTTCAGCATTATTTTCATGTCCGCCACATAAACTAAATAACATTTTGTGATTAACAACTAATGGCAAATAAAGAAGGATTAAAACATGTAACAAACAATTATTTGAAATCAGATTACGCTTCGCTACAAAAAGTTATTCCGGAAGTGACATGATACATTTTGAACTGTACCCCTATACAAGAACGCGAGCAAAGAAGTATCCACTTCAAAACATGTCGCCAAAGGCCAAATTGAACAATCCTTACGCCGTGGAATTTATTATTGATTTTGGATGGATAATCTTTGTTTTTACTATTTTCTCGTAGTTGAAGTGAAAAGTAGACTGTATAAGTCTGGTCTAAAAGCCATATTAGTTACCCCTCGAACAATTTTCCCTCACTTCGGAAAAATAACAATCTCGAGCTAATGAGGCTTATTTTAGACCGTTGTCAAACAATCCACTATTTCGAAACATTTGCCCTCATTGAATTTTTAATCCGTCATGGCTGTCAGCAGTCACTGCTGTCAGTGATGTAAAAATGGCGGACTTGCTGAACCTTCACGAAACGCATACGCTACCAAATGATAAAGTATAAATAAAAAAGACTCGATTCTGATATGAGAACTTATATGCGCAAATTTCTTATTAAAGCGTAATTTCAATATATGTATCAACATATTCGAAAAATGAAACACGAATTTGCCATTTTTTAACGCTCTTGGCGCATTCAGCCAAAATACGAGGAACGGGACAACAACACAGACAACAATTAAACACAGATAGACCGAACATTTTGGAGGACAAGGGAATGACTAGGAAGAGTAAAGCCAAAAATGTACGTATATAATAATAATAAATATAAGGGGACAATCTTACACAAATCGACCCAGTCCCATAGTAAGCTCAGTAAGGCTTGTGTTATGGGTACTAGAGGACGATATATACAGAGTGTTTTTTTTAAATGGGACAGTATGGTGAAATCCGAATCTAAAGGAGATAGAGGAAAAGTGTCCAAGGAGACATTAGGTGTTTTTTTATGTAAACAAATTTGGCTCATTAAAATTTTTGGTCAAGCGTGAGTTGTTCTTAAAAAATTATAAAGTTGGTCAATTTTTTTTTTGACGCGGAGCGGCTCTGTTTCATGTAAGGATTATTTCATTGTATGGAAAGAAAAAAATCTGAACAGCAGAAGTTGGTCAAATTTAATGAAAACTAATCTTCATACAATTGCAGTATTCACCTTTTAATATTGTTACAAGTGCCTAGGCGTGTAAAAAAATATTTAAAATTATTCCATTTTTAAATTTCGATAATCGATAAGAGCTCCAGATGATTCAAGAGAAGAACATTTTTTTAAGGAACTTTGGTAAGATAATCTACCAACAAGATGGTGCACCAGCCCACAACAGTAGGGCAAGTAAACTGTGGTTGGACGAGCAGTTTCCAAACCGTTGGATGGGTACGAGTACATATGGGCCGATAAAGTGGCCCCCACGATCGCCCGACTTAACGCCATTAGATTTTTTCTTATGGGGTTACCTTAAGGGTCGAATTTATGAATCCCGATACAACTCCGTACAAGAATTAAAAGATGCTGTTTACAACACTTTAAACACAATTCACCATTAGTCACTGTTAAATGCAACTAGAAGTGTCTTGAAGCGTGCTCGTACCTGCATAAGACAAGACGGCGGCCACATCGAACATTTACTCAAGTAATAAACCAACTGTATGAAGATTAGTTTTCATTAAATTTGACCAACTTCTGCTGTTCAGATTTTTTTCTTTCCATACAATGAAATAATCCTTACATGAAACAGAGCCGACCCGCGTCAAAAAAAAAATTGACCTACTTTATAATTTTTTAAGAACAACTCACGCTTGACCAAAAATTTTAACGAGCCAAATTTGTTTACATCAAAAAACACCTAATGTCTCCTTGGACACTTTTCCTCTATCTCCTTTAGATTCGGATTTCCCCATACTGTCCCATTTAAAAAAAACACTCTGTATAATAGATATAAATACATTTCTATGTGTGCTTGTTTTCTAACATCCATGACTAAGATCAGAAACAAATATTCTTGCCCATCACACAAATATTTGCGCTTACCGGGATTCGAACCCAGGACCTTCAGCTTCGTAGGCAGCGTCACTAACCCCTAGGCTAACCGGTCGCCAAAATATAACACTATAAACATATCATTTTTACAGAAGTGCACGAATAAATAAAGGAAAAGGAACTTCGAGGATATGTGACGTTCCACAGGTATGTTTCGGAGATATTGAATGTCTTGTAAAAAGTGAAAAAAAAAAACGTTTTTTTGTACTTATCACTATTTTGAAAACTATATTTTTAGTATGTAAATAACAAGTCCGTCAATACGTCCTACGGTTTAGTAGCAAAGGTACCTTAGGGCCGTGTGATAAGAAAATCTGCAAAATAATACTGAAAAAAGCCTACATGCACATATTATGGTGAGGTGCGTTACGGAAACCAAGTTTACGGCGGATTCTATTTTTGTAAAAAATGGCGTTGGGATTGGCAGTACCTAAGCTAATCTATAAAATTATATAACTCAACCATTAGGACCCTTTTATGCACGCCATACTAATATTATAAATGCGAAAGTAACTCCGTCTGTCTGTTACCTTTCATGCTTAAACCTCAAAGAGTGCCAAAGTGACCGGTCCTGCGCCACCCGCATCCAGCGGACTCCAGCAACCTTTACCAGGTCATCAGTCCACCTTGCGGGGGACCTACCCACGCCGCGCCTTCCGGTACGTGGTCGCCACTCGAGAACCTTTCCGCCCCAACGGCCATCGGTTCTACGTGATATGTGCCCCGCCCACTGCCACTTAAGTTTAGCGATTCGGAGGGCTATATCGGTTACCTTGGTTCTGCTGCGGATAGCCTCATTTCTGATGCGATCACGCAGAGAAACTCCCAACATAGCCCTTTGGGTGACTTTGAGGCTTCTTATGAGGCCCATAGTAAGCGACCACGTTTCAGAGCCATATGTCATCACTGGCAACACACACTAGTCAAAGACTCTCGTCTTGAGACACTGCGGAATATTGGACGAAAAGATGTGCCGTAGTTTCCCGAACGCTGCCCAGCCGAGTCGGATTCGACGATTGACCTCTTTCTCGAAGTTGGACCTACCTAACTGGATAGTTTGTCTATATTTATTTATTTATTTAAACTTTATTGCACAAAAAAAAACTTATCGTACAAAAGGCGGACTTAATGCCATATGGCATTCTCTACCAGTCAAACCGTAAGGCAAAGCGGAAAAGATTGTGGGGCAGTGCAAATAACAACTAAAAAAAAATAACAACTAATTATACTAGTTTATACTAATGTCAAAAAATAATTAAGATTTGAAGTAATGTGAAACGGAACGTGCTTTAATCCGACAATCAGCGTCTGTGGCGTCACTCCTGTCAAAAGTCAAAACTTAGGCAACTCTGTAACATCTAGGGACGAACCACGGACAAATAAATATGGCGAGTGGCACACATGAGTGACGTCACAGGAACTGCAAACCCGTTTAGGCGCGAACGTTTAAATTGTGAGTTTCTAACAGGAATTCTTGACTATAAATTATAGTATTTCATTTTTTGTATACTTTCGTGGCCTATTTTCTACATGCGATTCTTTCAAATGAAAGCAAAATTGAAAATATTGCATCTGCACCTATTGCGGACAATTTACTTTCACATGAGGACATTTGTAAATTGATAAGATTCGCTAAGTCGATCAGCACATACCCTGGCGTAGTTACCACATACAACTACTTAGGTATGTAGATACCTGTTTTTAACTGTAGTAGGTTTTCTTTTACATTAATAAATCGAAAAACTTTGCTACGTAACCGGTCGACTGAGTCACTGCGTTAATGATCTGTGCCACCACTTGACCTGAGGGCCTACCGCGAAATGAAAACGAACTTTGTTCTTGTATCTCTCTCTCTGCCGGACTTGCTAGTTCAAGTGACAGAGAGGGAGATACACGAACGAAGTTCGTTTTCGTTTCGCGGTAGCCCCTGAGCACGGCTATCACAAGACAGCGCGCGAGTTCTCTCGATTTTTCTTGCACTAATATACTATACCTCTCTTTCTAAGTTTTCTAATAAGAGAGAGACGGATAGTGCGAGAAAAATCAAGAGAGCTCGCGCGACGTCTTGTGATAGCCGTGCTGAAGAGGTAACACTTATTTTATTTTTACCTACCTAAAAATAAGTCGTTTCAATGAAAATCCACGATGAAATATAAATGAAGTTTACATTTAAAATAAAGGTCGCTTTAGATATAGTCATAACATTTCAACTTACTTAGGAACGTGACTCGACCAAGTCGTAAACTGGTAAAACACACAGACACGTTAATTGGCCTGACAATATTAACAGCAGCACTCGGATCATATCGTCGTTAAAGAAATTATTTTGTCTCAAGAAACGTAACACCACTGTATCGCCACATGACACAGAAAGAAAGCACGAAATCATTGTAAAGTAGTTCTTGTGTCCATGGAGCTAAGAGTCGGGGTGATAGGTTGACCATGTCCGAGGTGACCGCTGCGCTGGCGCTTGGTGGCCGGTCATTAAAATTATTTGACGATCAACATATCGCTTAATAAAAAGTTTACTGCCCATAAAAAGGGAATGTATCTATTCTAGATAGGTCCATATCAATTACGGATGCCTGTCGTAAATAAATGTCGCAGAAAGTTTAGGGTTCCTTCAGTTACTTGTATATTAGGTTCTCCGAGCAGTAACCTGTAACAACGTACCTCTGCGGCGCTACCACGAACTTCGAAAGTCGAAGTTCGGCTATTTCCATCTCTATCGCACTCCTATACTCGAGTGACAGGGATGCATGTATTACGAACTTCGAGTCTCGTGGTAGCGCCGCTGTTTTATTTATAGGTACTTTCCTTCATATCTTGCGAACAATACTCTAGTGGATAGCATCTAGACGTCTTTGTGTTAGGGACAAAGGAGTGTCACAGTCAAAAAAAGTGAATAATAATTGTATAAAAAGGAACTTATCTAATAATATGACTTGTTAAATGTACCAAAACTTATCGGAATCTGAATCCGGTAAATTAACTGAATATGAATCTGAGTCTTGTTCAATTTCTTTCGGTGCAGAGCACTGTCAGTAATAATGAAATTATATTATTTATTATTGTATTGGCGATATTATCATTGTCAGTAGTGACTGAATTTAATGAAAAATTGTACCGAAAGAACGAATGACAGTATTTTCGTTTACGACTTCAACATCAACTAAACAATACAATACACAACACGCCGCACGTACCTACCCGATTGTCACCTACGATAAAACCATTTTATAACATTCGAATACTATAAAATATACAAACAAAACGATTTTGTAAATAAAATCCAATGGGAAGGTTTTAATTCTTGTTTTAAAACATTAAACGTATTATGACGCTATCAATTTAAAACGTCGCCATGACTTTTGAATCAAGCTTTAGTTTTTGACATTTATAGGGAATACCGTAACTCAGTTGCTTAAGTTACAGAAAAAAGGGATGTTTATGTTTTTTTTTCACTAATACTGTATTCGATCGAAACTTATTTGTGGAAATAGATGTCAAATGTCGAGCACGTTTTTACGTCCTGCGGCGCTACCACGAACTTCGAAAGTCGAAGTTCGGATGTTTCCATCTCTATCGCACTCCCTTAACCCTCTAATGCATATGAAGCCATACGTGGCGTCCTAAGTATTTTATTTTTTTAAAGTAAGTTGTACCAAAAAGTGAGGTATGAGTTATAAATATGATGTGTCTTAAAAGTTGAAATTAAGGGGTAGATATTTTTTTTACCTTCTAAAAGTAATAACGCGGTTAGTTATGATACCTGCAATATCAGTTGCGCTTGTGAATACGTGTTTACGTAACTATCCTGATTATAACTAGATCAAAAAGTGTTTACGGAAGGATGATAAAAAAAAATGTTTTAAGGTTTGTTAGGTATTCATTTATAGTTTTTGATAAATTGAATTTGATAATTTTATGTTACTTTTGATAACAATATGGCTAATTACATTCCGAAGCCATATTTGGATTCGTATGCATCAAGTTCAAATTATGTCTAGCCATAAATCGTATGCGTCAATGACAAGAAAAAGTTAAAAGTTTTCGAGAATAAATTAGCCACAATGGACTAAAACTCGACTTCTTTGCCAAAACAATTGACAACATTTCATTTTATAAACACTTCAAAATTAATATATGATTCAAAAGCATATTGCCCCCTGAACACTATACTGTATTTATAAAAAAAATATATAGCTTAATAAAATAGTTAAAAAACAATTGAAAATATTGTCTAATTTTACCTATTCTACGACATAGTTAATGGATAGCCTGTGCCTTATCTTATGTTACAGAAAAAAAAAGGTCTGCTGTCACAAATATGAATTTGACATTGACGTAGATTGTTTACTATCGATGTTAACGACTATAACCTAAGGAAGTAAAATAAAATTAAAAGATTCTATATTATATTATAGAAACCCGCATGGATCGACGAGGTGTATACTCCTCCTAAGTACACCAAGTATTGTTTCGTGCCAAGTTGTAACAATGACTCTTTGAAGAAACCGGACAAACATTTCTTCCATGTACCGTATAAAAATAAAGCGGAGTGGTGTCGAGCAGTAATTCCAAAGATCTGTGTGAATGCAAGGTGTCGTATTTATATAATGCAGTATCGGTATCCCTTATCACAGCCAAATTCGTCAATAAAATCGTTTCTTTTTAACAAATAGTACAATTTAAACAAACAACACACCACATACCTACTCCAGTGACAATGGCAAAGTCAGATGTCATTGTCAATGTCAGATCACTTTTTTTTTCGATCGTGGTAAGACTAAGGTAAAGGGTATTCCTGCGTAGAATTGGAGTTACGCCCTTTTAGAATAAGTAAATATTGAAAAATTAATAACAAATTAAATACGAACCCTAGAGAAATAAATAAACTATCGGCGTATTTGTCTTTTTAAACCAAATACACAGAACCTATAAAATTTAGGGCTCAAAAATATGAAATGTTGTCAATTGCTCTTACAGGTCTTTCACGAAATGTGAAAAATGCAATGTTCATTTGTGCTACAATGAAAAAAGGAACTGTTTTACTGAGTTTCATACTCAGTAATAAACGAAATAAATAGAAATTGACTGACTCAAATTGACGTATCGCTTTAGATCAATTTAGGTAACAACGCATACGAAGCCATATATGGCTAGACATATTTTGGACTTGATGCATACGAATCCAAATATGGCTTCGTGAAATAACTTTTTGATAATAAGAAACATATTTTTTTGTGATCCAGATTTATTTTGTCTGGGTTATAATAAACTAGATCACATATTCAGAATTTTTTTTTCTTCCATTTTTCACTGTTCATGCATTAGAGGGTTAATTGAGTGATAGGGATGCATGTATTACGAACCTCGACTGTCGAAGTTCGTGGTAGCGATTGTGGCTAGGTCATCATCATCATCATCATCTCTCTCTCTCTATCTATCTCTATCTCTCTCTCTATCTATCTCTCTCTCTCTCTATATATCTCTCTCTCTCTATATCTATCTCTCTCTCTCTCTATATCTATATCTCTCTCTCTCTCTATATCTATCTCTATCTCTCTCTCTCTCTCTCTCTCTCTCTCATGAGCGTTTTCCCGGTTGCATCCTCAGCTAGGTGCTTCGGAGCCCGGGGTCCTTACTCCTCCACTTCGTGCGGTCTTGGATATCCTCGGTTGTAAGGCTATTGGCACGCATGCCATCCGTGGCGACGTCAAGGTATCTACATCATCATAATATCAGTTGAAAGACGTCCACTGTTGTTCATAGTCCTCCCCCAAAGAGTGCCAAAATAGCTATGCATAATTGGCTGGCTTACAGAGGCGTGACGTCAAACATATTCGTGAGCAAGTCCTAGCTATTTCTCCGAATTTTCTTCAACAACTTGAGCATAAGGTGTTTAATTATGATGATAACCAAGCCGAGTTTCTAGGAGACGAGTTGAACGAACGCTTACTAGCACCAAATGTAGTCTACGCCATTCGTAGCATCCTCTACGTAAATGTCTCGTCTCGTAGCATAGTGAAAATGAGATTGTTTGTTTCTTTACTTGCAGTTTTTGGAAACATCCGACAGACAGATTATATATGTATAAAATTGATGTATTTTCGTAAAGTTCGGTATACCGCCATCACGCACATCGAATCCAAAAATGAAACCTAAGGCACTTAACACTACTTCATTAACTAATTTAACTACGTAATCTACTCGTTAACTATGTTAGCTACCATGATCTAAAAAGTCCTATAAGCTTTCAAAGTATTTCAAATGATCCCGCTTTTAGGTCTTTTTATACTAAGTAGTGTAGGAGTATCATCCACAGGTGGAAAGCAAACCGTAAAAGTTTTATATCTCCCAATTATTTACACAAGCTACTCACCTGCCGGATAAAAACATGTTTGGAATGTGAACACTTTGTTTTTGAAAGCAAAATTAAATAGTAGATTGTAAACGATAACGCTTGTAGTTTGTGACGTCACTAATAGACGGCAACGTGCCTTGCCCCATTGTGTTCGGCGCCGCCATCGACGTGGCCCGCCGCGCACGCGAAGCGCTCTGCGGCAGCCTCGCAGATTGTGACGTCACAAACTGTTTGCGTTTTCTTTCTCTAACAAGCAATATTAAAACGGCTTTAGCTTCGTAATTATTTGAGATATCTGAATGGGATTTTCATCACTAGGAATATTTTTTTGCCTTCTTTCTTTTGGAGTAATAATAATTTTCGAGTTTACGCCCGTATTGAACAATCTTTTCGCTGTGGTATTTATTATTGATTGTGGATAAATACTCTTTGTTTTTACTATTTTCTCGTAGTCAAAGTGAAAAGTAAAGTGTACAACTCTGGTCTAAAAGCCATATTACATTACCCCTCGAACTATTTCCCCTCACTTCGTTCGAGAAAATAACCATCTCGTGGTAATATGGCTTATTTTAGACCCTTGTCATACAATCTACTATTATAATGATTGTGAATTAGGGAATAAAAAACAATAATGTTGGAAATGAACTCTGTTTCCTGATTGGTCGATTTAAAATCTAGTTGTATTCTGGTTAGTTGATAACAAAAACAAATGGTTTTTTAAAGAGTTGTGATTGGTGGATGTAATACGGTGAACTGTTTTGATTGGTCAAATTAAAATATTTTATAAATCATAAATATGTATACATATATTCCCTAGGGGCTAAATGTACTACTTTAGCCCCGCTCGCTAAGCCTAATATGACGCACTTTTTGAGCATGAGAAGTGAAAACTTCATGAAATAGGTCTAACAAAAAACCGTACATACAATATAGAAAAAAATTCTAATTCAGCTTTGTGCATGTCATGAGTTTAGGTTGAGGATAGATGTAGAAGACCAAATCTCCGCAAATTATTTCGGATAGTTTTCTGCAAAATGTTTACGTACGATCTGACAATACAAAACACAACAATGGTTGCTAACTCTACATTTCAATCTTAATAAACATCTAACAAATATTCATGAACACACAATGTATTCTATTATTTTGCTACAAACAAAACAACCCTCATTCGCCGGGGTCAGAACGACCCGATAACTATCTAACTCAAATTGTAAGACTTCATAAAGAATTTACTCATAGTATTCAACACCCTTACATGCTTTACATTAAGGATCAAATCAGCATGCATGTAAAAAATAAATATTGTACAGACTTTTTTTTATTAGTTAGTCGGTTGAATGACAATTGTAAGTGTAGCGGCATAGAGTTGCTAATACCTTGCGAGTGTTTAAGTGGCGCCCCGCCGTGGGGCCTGCTTTGTGCGATAATGCCATCTATACGCAAAAGTTGTCGATCCGTTGTAAGTCCAATTAGTATAGAAATCAACATTCATCCGTATTTCCATGCACATAAGATATAATATGAATTTATATATTTTTTTCCTGACCCTACGGACCGCTCACCCCTTGTGGCAGTAGCGTAATACAGATCATTACACTATCACAGAGTATAAATCATTTCACACTTTACTAGTTCTGGAAGACTTGAACTCATTATCAGTCTTCTCTAATAACCTTTATGTCATATTATTACTAACATACCTAATTTGTTTTATAACGGGAAGTAAGAGACAGTTTTTCTAAGGTCTTCATATCCAATTTCTAGTCTCGCACCATGCGCTGTAGGTTTTTGTGAGTCTTAAGATGATCAATGCCTGATAGAATTCCCAACAGGAAGCCATTACAAGCTGTAACAAAACATAAAGAGCACAAAAGAGGATGCGGCACACATCTAGTCTCGTCGCCCGTGACGAGACGGCTGTCCCGCCAATAACGATAACAATAATCTTAAATACAGCCAGTGACACGATGAACTACTTCTTAGTGTGTATAAATCCCTTTGTTTATGTTTTGTTACAGCTAAGTTTCTAATTAGAAATTGTAATATTTTAAAGATATAATTTACGTTAGTCACTGGTTGCCTGTGTTATTCCTCCCTCCATCTTATTAAAATACAACTTTTATAATGTGATTTAAGAAGTAAAAGACGTAGGTATGAGGCAAATATATTTTCCCCGGGCATAATCCAAAAATATATAATTTCCCACCTATTGTGAAAGTAGAGTTATTGGCCAAACAACCCCTTACAAAAATTAGTATATGTTGCTATGGATTTATGGCATCAGTAAAACTAGGCACCCCAATGAACATATTTTATAAATATGCGTCTGAGATCTCTATTAACAGAAACTGTGTTGTTAACAAAAACAGCGGTTACAAACAAAGGTTTTTTCTGTCACAGGCAGGTGTAAGCTTATATTAGGATGTTACAATATTAATGTTTTATTTTGGCAAGCGAAGACACGAGCGGTATGCAAGTATGCCGTGGGACAAGTCAGAAGCATATGTTACATTACATACACGTAACTCGTAAGTACCAAGGTATATTGTACGTAGGTACAAACTCAATGATGTAGCGACCAATGATTTAACTGTAAAATTGAATAAGAGGAATTCTAAAAATCATGTATCTATCCTAATAATGGGGCATTATTTTTTAATACCACTTCTATGGCTACATTCATACGGCACACCTGATGGTATAAGCGCTTAATATTTACGCTGCCGATCACAAGGGAGTCAAAAGCGTGATGCTGACGCTTTCAATATGTACACACACACTTATTTTTTAATGCCTCATCAATCTCATCATATTGCAGTCTCTTGGAAAAACAAACTTAATTCCACCATTTTACGTCTTTAAATTGCACTCTAATATAATTGTACGCTAGCGGTCGTTTTCACACACGTGTAATACGTACCTATTCGTACACGTGTCACTGTGTTCGCGAACACTAATATAATAAACAAATTTAATTTAATTTTCTTAGTCGCAAAATGAAAGACGTCGAGACAAGAATGTGCTCCAATCATGAGTTGGAAACTACAATAATGTAGCAAACAGTTCTTTTGTTTGGCAACTACGGCCAGCAGAAACAACTATCATGTGCCTTCGCCCACATGTCGCTACATCTATTCACTTGCGTCAGGCTCCGCGCGTGACCCCGCAGTGCCAGCGGGGGTCCATTCGGCCCCGAGCTAAAGGCCGTCATCCATTACCCCCGTCAACAGGTGGGTGACGGGAACATGACAATGCCAGGCTTCTAATGCGATCTGCTCTTCACTACGAAAATAAATGACAGACAAAAATCATATTTACACAATGCATCTTCAGGTCAATGAAGACTTCAGTCAAAACAAATATGGAAAGTGTATAAATATTCAGCCTATTCAGACCAAACTATTCCATTAGGAGCTAGTGGGCCCTCACAAATAAAGGACCGAAATAGAACAACTACCTAGTTCTGAACTCGTCAAAGTTCTCACCGAGCGAGCGATACACGTCAATAAACCTGACATCCAGCGGTACAATTCAGACAAAATTAATTACGCTCTCATAATTAAAAAACATCTTAATAACATCGAGTTCATAAATCGTGATTTATCTAACGTTTTTTCCGTCATTAGATTCGCGTTGGCCCGTGATTTATGGGCGGCCCGGGCGAGTAGGAGCACGAACCGAGCGCAGCGGGGCCCGAGCAGCGATCCGGTCATTGAGATCGTTTGTAATTATTTAGTGTCGTGGCATTCGCACGGTAGAAAGCTACATCCGTGTCTGCTATGTTGAATTTTTTCCTTATTATCTTTTACTATCTTTTGCCCGCGTCCAGATCGTCCGCGTGGAACTCTTTTATATCGTACCTCCATACAAACTTTCACTTCCTATTTCTCCTTAGGGAATGAATTCTGGCCAGTTCATCCGCTGCATTTGGTAATCATTTACAAACAGGTGGCGTAATGCCATAAACAAGCAGTAAAGTCTATACGACTTTGTTAAACGGATTTATTTATTTATAGCCCGTTAATTAAGTATTGTTTATAAATTTATGAGCCACGTGAACTTTATATAATCCGTAAATGTATAAAAAAAAAATCTTCAGTATAATATAAATAGTTCCGAAGTTGCCAGTCTGTCTTAGTTACATCGATACGCGCGCGCCAACTAAATGGTGCGGTTGCGTCGGCCGAATTTGTACGAAAGTTAGCCTTTCTACGTATACTTTAAGTTGGTCGACTAACTAGTTATGCCTACTTAGCCGTGATAGTTTTCCTTTTGAGTTCATTATATGTATATTTATTATGTACTAGATACTGCCACGATTTTTTTCACATCCCCAGTAGCAGCCATTTAGCCGACAGGAGGGGGGGAGGAGACACATGACTCCCCCCCTGTCAATATCTCGCAAACGAATCACTAAGTTGAATAATGGTTTGAGGAAAAGAAACCCATAATATTTTTGAACAAGCTATTGGTTTGACGAGAAAATTAAAATACATCCCCACTTTAGGTGTAGGTATGTGACATATGAAGAAAAATTCAAGATTTTATTTACTCTTTTTTCGGCGTGATTGATGTATATATACCTACCCATTACATATACGAATTACAGTTTATTGATTTAAACTCTCACGATTCTCACACATTGTTTTTACTAAACGAGACTTAATCGCGTATAATTAACTTATTTATTTACCTCACTGAGGTCTCGGATGTGTCACACCATCCATGTTCATGGGACAACTGGCTTAAGCGGGTATCAACATTTTCTTGCTGCGCGGGTTTTCCGAACTACCCGCATTTGGTCTTTATTAACCACTTGTACACTAGGGTTGTCACCCGGCCGACACACAACACTAATAATGTCCGGTGCTATAGCGAACAATGTTTCTTGACGCTGGCATTTACTTATAATCGGATTCCACGTGGAAGATGAAATCTTAAAACCGTCATCCCGGTTGAAATTACGATGTTTTCTGATTTCAACAGCTTCAAGTATTTTTCTACTATAGAAATGACGTTCCGTAGACAGGACTTTCGGTTTATGGAGTTCAATCCAGTAGTTTGGTCCTGACTCCAACAAATGCTCGGCTATCGCAGACATATTCACCGGCAGATTTTTGCGGGTTCCGTTTTGGCCATTTTGGCTACGGTACCCTAAAAAAGGTACCTATTGTACAATCGTTATCAATTACATTCAAATTAATAAGAAGGACGAATATACGAACGTTATCTTGAGTCTTTAGATATTATTGAGCACCCTTGCCTTGTCATACCTAAGATCCGATTTATTTCCTTCGTACAATGCAAGCCCGCCTGCGGTAGTAGGCACTAATATACTCTACTACTCAATTTCCTTTAGAAATACATAAGTACATACCTACCTATTATTTAAAACATGACGATAGCAAAAACGGAACCCTTATAGTTCCGTTTTTGCTTCCACGGATTCCACGTAGAAGATGAAATCTTAAAACCGTCATCCCGGTTGAAATTACGATGTTTTCTGATTTCAACAGCTTCACGTATTTTTCTACTATAGAAATGACGTTCTGTAGACAGGACTTTCGGTTTATGGAGTTCAATCCAGTAGTTTGGTCCTGACTCCAACAAATGCTCGGCTATCGCAGACATATTCACCGGCAGATTTTTGCGGGTTCCGTTTTGGCCATTTTGGCTACGGTACCCTAAAAAAGGTACCTATTGTACAATCGTTATCAATTACATTCAAATTAATAAGAAGTACGAATATACGAACGTTATCTTGAGTCTTTAGATATTATTGAGCACCCTTGCCTTGTCATACCTAAGATCCGATTTATTTCCTTCGTACAATGCAAGCCCGCCTGCGGTAGTAGGCACTAATATACTCTACTACTCAATTTCCTTTAGAAATACATAAGTACATACCTACCTATTATTTAAAACATGACGATAGCAAAAACGGAACCCTTATAGTTCCGTTTTTGCTATTTTGGCTACGGAACTCTTGAGAGCTTTTTTGATCGTTCATGAGAATACGGTGATTCTGTAATTTTAATGATAACTATAATTATTTTATTCGAAAATTGGTTTTATAAGTACTTATCGATTCGTTGCCTCACTACAATCACTACATAAATTAGGCAACGAATCGATAAGTGCAAAAAAAAATTATTTAAGTAGAAAATAAATAAATTATTCGCCTCGGGCGGGATTTGAAACCGCGCCCTCTGGAATCCGCCCGTCTAATTTGGGATTTCGTTAGCGGACGTTTCTGCCTATTAAACATTTAGATTCTGCAACAATTTATTTGTTTCGTCTAAAATATTATTCGTATCCAAATTCATACATCAATTTAATTACTATGTCCAGGCAGAATAACAAATGAATTTTGTTACTGTTTATAGTAATTTTATTTCGAATACGAACGGTTTTTTCTGCACGTTCCATTTCAACAAACACTACGGTTTTATAACACAACCAATGTTGAATGGTCATTTCACCAAATATGTGCACAAAGTTATCCTTGCAGTTAACTCGATTTTAAACTAATATTTTCACAAGCATAAGCACAAACAGTGGCTACAAAGTTATTATTGTAGCGCTATAGTTATAAAACCGTTGTTGTAGTTTATAGCTCCTAACAGACTGCCTTTGTTTACTCTAAGTTGAACGTCAACAATATTTAGTTACCAATAATTTATGGTTGTGACACTATTTATGATTCTCTTGAAGGGTTGAATGGCCGTCTGTTAACATTTTTAGACGGTTTAAGGAAATAAATGTAAATTAATTAAAATAAACTATTATAAAACCTATTATAATATAATAATAATATAATATAATACTATTTTAAAACCAATTTTGGAATAAAATAATTATAGTTATCATTAAAATTACAGAATCACCTTATTACTAACAAATGTGTATGGACCTTGTCTGAAATAAATGTTTATTATTATTATTATATTATTTGTGCTTATGCTTCTGAAAATATTAGTTTAAAATCGAGTTAACTGCAAGAATAACTTTGTTCACATATTTGGTGAAATGACCATTCAACATTGGTTGTGTTATAAAACCGTAGTGTTTTGTTGAAATGGAACGTGCAGAAAAAACCGTTCGTATTCGAAATAAAATTACTATAAACAGTAACAAAATTCATTTGTTATTCTGCCTGGACATAGTAATTAAATTGATGTATGAATTTGGATACGAATAATATTTTAGACGAAACAAATAAATTGTTGCAGTATCTAAATGTTTAATAGGCAGAAACGTCCGCTAACGAAATCCCAAATTAGACGGGCGGATTCCAGAGGGCGCGGTTTCAAATCCCGCCCGAGGCGAATAATTTTTATTTTTCTACTTAGATTTTTTTTTTTGCACTTATCGATTCGTTGCCTAATTTATGTAGTGATTGTAGTGAGGCAACAAATCGATAAGTACTTATAAAACCAATTTTCGAATAAAATAATTATAGTTATCATTAAAATTACAGAATCACCTTATTATCAGGAACGATCAAAAAAGCTCTCAAGAGTTCCGTAGCCAAAATAGCAAAAACGGAACTATAAGGGTTCCATTTTTGCTATCGTCATGTTTTAAATAATAGGTAGGTATGTTCTTATGTATTTCTAAAGGAAATTGAGTAGTAGAGTATATTAGTGTCTACTACCGCAGGCGGGCTTGCATTGTACGAAGGAAATAAATCGGATCTTAGGTATGACAAGGCAAGGGTGCTCAATAATATCTAAAGACTCAAGATAACGTTCGTATATTCGTACTTCTTATTAATTTGAATGTAATTGATAACGATTGTACAATAGGTACCTTTTTTAGGGTACCGTAGCCAAAATGGCCAAAACGGAACCCGCAAAAATCTGCCGGTGAATATGTCTGCGATAGCCGAGCATTTGTTGGAGTCAGGACCAAACTACTGGATTGAACTCCATAAACCGAAAGTCCTGTCTACGGAACGTCATTTCTATAGTAGAAAAATACCTGAAGCTGTTGAAATCCGAAAACATCTTAATTTCAACCGGGATGACGGTTTTAAGATTTCATCTTCTTCGTGGAATCCGATTATAAGAAAATGCCAGCGTCAAGAAACATTGTTCGCTATATCACCGGACTATTAGTGTTGTGTGTCGGCCGGGTGACAACCCTAGTGTACAAAGTGGTTAATAAAGACCAAATGCGGGTAGTTCGGAAAACCCGCGCAGCAAGAAAATGTTTAAATCAATAAACTGTAATTCGTATATGTAATGGGTAGGTATATATACATCAATAACGCCCAAAAAAGAGTAGGGTAAATCTTGAATTTTTCTTCATATGTCAAAGTGGGGATGTATTTTAATTCTCTCGTCCAACCAAAAGCTTGTTCAAAAATATTATGGTTTTCTTCAAACTATTTTTCAACTCAGTGATTCGTTTGCGAGATATTGGGCTTTAAAGCCCTACCTTTTGTTCGAGTCATGTGTCCCCCCCCCCCCCCCCTCCCCTCATGTCGGCCTAATGGCTGCTACTGGGATGTGAAAAAAATCGTGGCAGTATCTAGTACATAATATACATATAATTAACTCAAAAGGAAAACTATCACGGCTAAGTAGGCATAACTAGTTACCGAGTAATAGTCGACCAACTTAAAGTATACGTAGAAAAGCTAACTTTCGTACAAATTCGGCCGACGCAACCGCACCATTTAGTTGGCGCGCGCGTATCGATGTACTCGTAACTAAGACAGACAGATAAACCGAAAGTCCTGTCTACGGAACGTCATTTCTATAGTAGAATGTGGCTTAAGAACAAAACAAAATGAAATGTATGTGAGTTTTTTCTTAAATTCACTTTTCACTTTTTTTCAACGAAGTTCAAAATTTGTTCCAAAGAAACAAATTTGCACGTGGCGAAAAATACTACATTTAAAAATTAGTTATTTTTATTGTATCCTTATAAGTCAGTCTAATTATTAATATTTCATATGTAATTAAGAAAGAATAAGTATTATTAATTTAATTTTATCAAAATAATTGTAATGAATTATTGGCATAACACCATAAGTTTCTGAACGCAGTATATACTTATATAATGACCTCTCATCATCTGTATAGAAAAAAAGTTGGATTTTGCGATTGACCGTCACGTTCCAAATTCAAAAAGTCTTTCCACGCTTCCGGATATATTGGACTTTTGGGAGCAGATTTTGAGCGATAAAGCAGGCTTTCCCGAACCGGTGAGGTGAATTAGTTATTTACGATACAAGTGCCGAAAATAGGAAATTCGCAACGTTCGTTTTACTGTACTTATGCTTCGCAGCTTCATTCTTAGCGATTTATGGTTTACATATTGTAGCAGCGCTCCAACGCATCAGCCTTGCACGGTTTTTTTTAAAGATTTTTTAAATTCTTATACTGGCAACACTTAAAACCCCCCACCGTCTATCCCTACTCCCCTGGCCCCACAGTAAGGCTGTAACCGCCATCTTCAAATCATTCAACGTTTCCGTGCTCAAGCCTTCGCACGTCTCACTCAACGCCTTTCAAGATGGAGAAGAAACGAAAACGCAACGACGACGCTGAATATCTTCGGAATAAAAATAAAAATTGGAGTCCAGACTTTCTCGAAAGTCACGCCGCCGCATAAGAACTTTGGATTCTTCAGATAGTGATTCTAGCGGTAAGTGCAATTGAAAAGTAACGGTTTTCATGGAAGGCTAGAAATGTAATGCGAGATACTATCCTGGGTTACCTCTGTTACACAAAACTAGCCTGGCCAATTTTGAAATATAACCGCTTCCAAGAGAAAGCAATAAGCAATGCGAGAAACTATCCTGGGTTGTCTCTGTTGCAATAAACAAGCCTGGTCTAATTTGAAATATAACCGCTTTCAAAAGAAAGCATAATGTAATGCGAGAAACTATCCTGGGTTATCTCTGTTACAATAAATTAGCTAAAAATTATAGCAATGCTATATTAAGGGCGTTTTGTTATTAGCAGACGATAATGGATCCGACTCGCCGCTTCATGATCCACCGAGACAACGAGCTTCACGTTGTTCACAACGGTCGGCTTCACCACACTCTGCTTCTCCGCAACCGGCGGCCAGCCAACAGGATCCTGTGCGCCCGGCATCTCCCCAGCCCGGCCCGTCGTCTGCACCAGATCTGCCAGTACAGTCAGCTGACCCAGTAACTTCCTCACTGGAGGACGTAGAACTGGACGAGGGCATTCTCAACTTATTGGGTGATGCGCCAAAAACGGACACGCCCTTGGGAAAAGGTATACATAAAGACGTCGCAAGTAGATGGCAGGACATACTAAACAAAGGACTGTCAAAAGACATTAAAGATAAACTTGCACAAGAATACCTTGTACCTAACAATTGTAACATGTTAGTCCCCCCTACCTTGAATCCTGAAGCAAAAGCAGCGTTGCCCGATGCTTTAGTAAGAAGAGACACGTCATTAATGATCAGACAGAAGCAAATAGCTTTGGCAATGTCTGCACTCGCCCAGGCTACTGATATTCTAATAAAACAAAAGTTTTCAGCTTCAGAGGTATTAAAACCTATTAGCGATGCGGCGCGCGTTTTATATTAGTATGGATTTAAAAAATCTAAATAAATTTGTAAAAACTACGCATTTTAAAATGGAGGATTATAGAACAGCTTCAAAGTTAATCACTGATAACTGTTTCATGGCATCCATAGATTTACAGGACGCTTATTATTTGATTCCTATTTACGAACCACATAGAAAATATCTTCGTTTTATGTTAGATGATGTTTTATATTCCTTTAATTGCTTGCCTTTTGGTTTATCTTCAAGTGCGTATGTTTTTACGAAGATATTAAAACCAGTTTACGAATTCCTCAGAAGTCAAGATTTCATCTCTTGTTGCTATTTAGATGATACCCTGTTAATTGGAAAAACATATGACGAGTGCATGAAAAATATTCACCTCACAAAATCAACTCTAGAAAGCCTAGGTTTCTTAATTAACTACAACAAGAGTTGCTTAATGCCAAGTAACAATTGTACATTTTTAGGATTTATATTTGATTCCAAGCGTATGCAATTAAAATTACCTCCAAAAAAGATAAATAAGATTAAAGACGCTATTGATTCTTTTTCAAGGCTTAATAAATGTAAATTACGGGATTTTGCAAGATTAATAGGCCTTCTTACGTCTGCGTGTCCAGCAGTACAGTTTTCCTGGCTGTATACTAAATTGCTTGAACGCCACAAGTACTTATGTTTACTCGATAACCCGAGTTACAACTCAATAATCTCAATCCCTAAAGAGTTGCATGCTGAATTGAAATGGTGGACACAACATATAGATCGTAATTATAATCCGTTTAGGTTCAATCAGTTTAAGACGGAGATATTTCAGATTCCTCCACCACAGGCTGGGGGGCTTACAACAATGGTAGAGAAGCTTATGGTTATTGGAAAGATAGCGAAAGATTATCTCATATAAATGAGCTGGAACTAAAAGCTGTATTTTTAGGTTTGAAAGTTTTCGCCCATGATATGTATGATTGCGAGATATTATTACGTATTGACAACACTACTGCCATTTCCTGTATTAATAGAATGGGAAGTGTGCAATTCGAACACTTAAATTTAATTGCGAGAGAGATATGGCAGTGGTGTGAAATACGTAGAATTATAATTTTTGCTTCATACATAAACACGAAGGAAAACACTCAAGCCGATGCACTATCGCGAATGAAATTTAGTGATACTGAATGGGAATTAGGAGATTACGCTTTTGAACAAATAAAACAAGTATTCGGTGAACCCAGAGTAGATTTATTTGCTAGTAGATGTAATACTAAGTGTTCCAAATATGTCACATGGAAGAATGATCCCGATGCTTGGAGAGTAGATGCTTTTACTATATCCTGGAAAGAGATAGACTTTTACGCCTTCCCACCTTTTGCTTTAGTATTAAGGATGCTTCAAAAAATTATCCACGACAGAGCGGAAGGTATTGTTGTTGTACCAAATTGGCCAACACAACCCTGGTTCCCCTTATTTAAAAGACTAACTGTTTCAGAACCAATGCTTTTTAATCCCAGTACTTATTTGTTAAAATCTCCTTTCAGAACAACTCACAGTCTTCACAGAACGCTGTCTTTAGTTGCCGCGAAATTATCAGGACAGCACTATTAAAAAGGACTGATCTCAATACGAGTTCTGTGCAGATAATGTTGTCATCGATAAGTGATAAAAGTTATAAACAGTATAATGGATGTATACGAACTTGGATCAAATATTGTATTAATAAGGGATATGATTACGAAAATGCTTCTGTATCTATTGTTATAAATTTTTTGGCACACCTATTTGATTCTGGTGCTAAATACGGGACTATAAATAACTATAGATCTGCTTTATCACTGTTGCTTGGAAAAACCCTAGCTAGTGAAGAAATCAAGCGTTTTATGAAAGGAGTTTTCAGATTAAGACCCACTGCACCAAAGTATAATTTAACGTGGGATCCCAGCATTGTCCTAAATTTTTTAGCCCAAAAATGGCCTAATGAAGATCTTGACCTTAAAACTCTTTCCAAAAAGACTCTCACTTTGTTGGCTCTAGCTACTGCACACCGCGTACAAACTTTTTCGCTAATAAGGTTAAAAAATATTCATATGAGTAACTCTTCTGAAATTATTATAAAGATACCTGATTTAATTAAAACTGCGCGACGCTGGGTCTTTACAACCAGTCTTAAGACTTCCATATTTTGACGAAAGACCTGAGATTTGTCCAGCTAGATGTATAGAAGCTTACATAAATAAAACAAATTCACTTCGCGCTATAGAAAACGACACTTTATTTATTAGTTTTAGAAGACCATATTCGAAACTTTCATCACAAAGATTAAGTCACTGGATTAAAGAAACACTTTGTAATAGCGGTATCGACACATCCATATTTACAGCTCATAGCACCAGGCATTCTAGCACTTCTGCGGCCAACCAAATGGGTGTTAGTTTGGACATTATACGCAAAACTGCGGGCTGGAGCCAATCATCTTGCATTTTTGCAAAATTTTATAATAAAGAGATTGTAAATGATTGTAACCAATTTGCTCGAGTAATCCTCTCATCAACAATGAATCCTGTAAGAGAAAATAAAGATGATTAGCTATTATGTATAACAAAGCTTGTATTATTATAAAATAAATAAAAAGTGCTTATGAGCAACTTACCTTGTTTTAGCCACACTTACCTTGTTTTAACAACAATCATCTGCAATTAACTGTGCTTACCTGTTCCACATGCATTTGAGAATTCATTTCATATTTTGGGCTCTCAACATCCTACAATATGTAAACCATAAATCGCTAAGAATGAAGCTGCGAAGCATAATTAATGATCAAACGAACTTACCAAGTGAAGTTCGATCACAATTATGTGAGCAGCTTCATTCGACGCGATTTATAACAACCCACCCTCAACATTTTTATAAAAATGTTGCGCACATACTCAGATGTGTAGTTACCCTACCCAACTTATATAAAAATAGTGAAACAAATTCTAGATTTATACTGTAAACAAAATGATTTGAAGATGGCGGTTACAGCCTTACTGTGGGGCCCGGGGAGTAGGGATAGACGGTGGGGGGTTTTAAGTGTTGCCAGTATAAGAATTTAAAAAATCTTTAAAAAAAACCGTGCAAGGCTGATGCGTTGGAGCGCTGCTACAATATGTCAAACCATAAATCGCGTCGAATGAAGCTGCTCACATAATTGTGATCGAACTTCACTTGGTAAGTTCGTTTGATCATTAAATATGGTGCTACTTTCCCGCACTAGTGTGGAAAGAGCACTTTCCGTGCATATGTCGAAACGTTAAAGAGCCATATGTACAGTAAAACGTTGTACGATACACGTGCGAATAGGTAATTCGCAACTCGTGTCGATTTAAAACACTCCCTTCGGTCGTGTTAAATTTATCACCACTCGTTGCGAATTATAATATAATGAATCTTGAGCGTGACGAAGGGAGGGAGGGTGTTTACACCCAAGACGGAAAAATGGTATACTGTTTTGTCCTGAATAGCAGGCAAACAACTTATATAGCCCTCGCCGTAAATATACAATTTTGCTCCCTTGAGACATAATCTAGTATTAAACAATGCTTAAACCATTAAGAATGGTCAAATAATCTTTGGACTCGCTTGGATTACTAGCTTTACGCTTTTTAGCTATATACGTTTAAAACTATAGCCTTATGTAGTAAGCATTAGAGAATGTACAGCCTTAAAATAATAATACAGTTGTATAAGAATTCGTTTTACATCAGACACTTGTGCCAAAGCACGCATCATTTCCAATAATGAGCATCCCATCCCAAAGTTCCAATAACATTTTTTTCTCTATTTCCAAACCTCATTGTCCCAATAATATTTTAGTTTGTTTCGAACAGAATTTACAACTGCCATATATTACGCCCGTGGCTACAGTGTGCCCCTGAATGGTCAAATTTACAAAAGAATGGTCAATTTGGCTAGAATAGCCAATTTGACAAAAGAAAGTACGTCAATGCAGCGTTTAATTTGTTTTGGTTGGAGAGCTTTGCTTCTTTGTTTAAGCATGAGTTCGTTACATTGTTTTTATTTAAAATGTTTGTTTAAAAGGCTCCAGGGGGCAGTAATATTGTTTCTGCGTTGTATAGAACCAATATCGTGACTGTGGCAGGAAGATCCTAGAGGTTTACAGTAAACACAAGTTTGTTGGTGAGCAATGTGAGCATTTACAGACGTAGTAAGTTGCATAAAAACAATTAAATGTTATCGTGCACCTTACTTAGAATAAGTTCATGACAATTAATGATTTATAAATGTTGGTAGGCCAACAATTAATAGGACGTGTGCTAGATTATACTGCTGACGTGCTTACCATCTGTTATTTTACAGCATTGGTCTAATAAATAAATAAAATGATATAATAAAGAACAAAATAGTATTAATACAATTACAATACAAATTAGGCACCGATTTACCTATCACTAAAATTTGAATAAATAACTACTGAATAAATACAAAATACCCTGACCTGGCCCTATTTTTCTCTACCCTGGCCCTATTTTCCTCTACCTAAGAGTTTTATATCTCCTGGGCGGTAAGTGAAATTTACCGCCCACGGGCGCAGCGGCAAATCTTACTTCACACCCAGGAGAAGACGCAAAATTGTGTACGCACCACGGGCGGTAATTCGTAAAGCCCCAGATCGCATATTTATGACACAAACACCTGCGATCTGGGGCATTCACGAATTCACCGCCCTAGGTACGTAATGTACTATTATTTGCAATCCAAGTATTATTTTACAGCAGCGATATGCAAAAGATACTTAGTTTAAATAGTAAATTGCCAATTTTTGTACGTGTGGTACTTTATTTTACTGAGGATTTAAATTGAGTTTAACTTATTAATTCAAGCAGCCCTTAGTTGGATCGTCAATAAATAGTAGGCACCTACTTAGAAAGGACATAAAATATTTTTTATTTTTGATACACGAAGATCATACATGTTTTGTCCCTGCAAAAGCTCAATAGGCTATAAAAAATATTTCTTTGATAAAAAAATTATCATTGCCGCCATTTCCTAAAATAATTCCCACAGCACCATTTTAAAATCAGTCTACGACGTTACTAAATCGGAATCAACATTTATAGTTCGTAAAATCAAGCCGTAAAGGTTAGACAAAAACTTCTTTTATATAAAGGACATTAAAATTTAATAGTGGTCGCCATGTTAATGTGTACTTTGATTTACTGACACAGGAATTCCTCGATAGTTTTATAGCTGAAATAATAGTTTTCGTGAATTCTTTTGTAAGTAACTGTAATTTAATTTGTAGTTGATACATATGTATCTGATCAAATCAAATGCGACGAAACTCGCTAAACCTGCTTTTTTACGAAAACCTTCGGGTGTTCTAAAAATTACCGGCAGAATTCTGATGCTAATTACTAAGTATTGTTGAATCGGATTTGTTTACTTACTAAGGCAACCAGCGATAGCCGGCAGTTTTCCAAATGTAGTGTAAGCTATTAAAGCCGATTAGCACGTAAGAGCTACATCACGCAATTAGCTGTTGCCCGTTTCTCGAAGCTACAATTAAGTTACAGCAACTGGGGCCCGTTTCATGAAGCAACAAGTTACAAATTACAAACGGAAGTCTCTTTCTATCAAAGGGTATTGAAAAGAGACTTCCGCTTGTAATTTGTAACTTGTTGCTTCATGAAATGGGCCCCTGGCAACACTGGTCAAATGGTAAGTTTCGTTTCGGTCAGTCGTTACCAGAAAACTGAGGCACTGCCAGTTTAAACTTGTAAACTAGTAGCTTCGTGAAAGAGGCCACATATTAGCACTGCTAAACTTTTTAGAAAGCCTACTGTTTGCCAAGAAACAAAACGATTTGTGTTGTGTGTGCATATAATAATAATATTATTGTCAAAAAACATCGGACAACGCGCGTGCCCGCTGTTTATTAGTTGGCAACGATCACCCATATTTATTAACATGTCCAAACTTTGTTTACAATATCAATCTTCTTTTTTGCTGCAAACATTTGGACACAAAAATAAATTCGAAACCCTGAAAAGTAGCTCAGACAGAGCAAGGAGTTCCTTCCGTGAACGTCATTGTCGCCAAGATGGCCGCCTGCTGCGTTCCGCTCCGCGCATTGTCAGTTTTGTCTGTGATTAAATAATAGTTGCGTTGTCTTAGTCCGCGGGAGCAGACGAGGCGATCCATCACCGCTACTGCGCGGTTTAGTTGCATTCCGTTATGCACTTTTGGGTAACGTCTCTTGTTCACGTTACAGGATGTTTTAATTTTTACAAAGTCTATTATTTAGCACGACTGTTTTATTATAAGAGTAGTCAAATATTGTGACGTAATGCTACGACGACGACGTACTATAATTACTTATTTTGAGAAGAAACACAACGGTTCCAAACAGTTGATTTAACAAAATCAATCTACCCACTTATTAGTACTTATTTTAAATACACCTCCTCTAATGATGTTGTGATTCGGTAGGTTATGTACTTATGACATGTATTGTATTTGTTATATTTAGAATAAACAATCATGTGCCACTTCTTGACGCCTACTTGATATTTTATTCTTAAAGGTACCTACACAAATAATTTCTATCTTTTTCTGTGACTGACTGGTAAGAGCATTATTATCATTTATTAATAACTAGCTGTACCTGCGACTTCGTTTGCATGGTAATGTGGTGGAAGTTAACGCATCTTATCCTCTTGGACACAGGACACATGCCACATGCAGTTCTAATTTAGCCTATCAAGTAAAACGATGAATAATATTTTAGCTGAAATGCCGTTAAAATTCGTTTGTCTTTATCTGTCTTAGTCTGATATTTAAATTAGGGCCGATTTTTCAATTCCCAGATAAAACTATCTGTTAGATAAATGTTAGCTCTGTCCTTTTCTTTCATATGATTTAAGAAAAAGATGGTGATAATTTTAACTGACGGATAACTTTATCTAGAGATTGAAAAATCGGCCCTTAGTAAGAAAGGGACAAAACTCGTTTTATGTAACAGAGGTATTTTAAGTTTTATGAATAAGGGGGTAAAGGTTTAGTAGATGTTTGTGGCAATAGATCCAACAGGTAGGACACAGGCTGCAGCATTCAATGTTTAATGATCTTCTCTACATATTTTTAACACTGTTTTATATTAAATAAATAAAAACGTTATGACCGAAATGATCTTGAGTCACTCCGACTCTCAGGTAAAGATGTGTTTAGGAATTAGTAATAGATATAATCCTTTTGAGTACCCATTGACCGGTAAGTGTTTACGCGGAACCAAAAATCTCTTTTTAATTAGACAACAGACGGCTTATTTATATTTTCCAAACTATCCTAACCACTAAGTAAGTTCTACAATAATAACGCGAGTCCGAGACCCTTTCTTTTCTATTAAAGTAATTATTAAAAATATTAAAGTAATATGTTTATTTTTTTCATATTGCAATGTTTCAGATCGCACTATCACATTCTGCCAAATCTTGTGCATGTTCCCGCCATTGCCAACTTAATGAAATGTGTTTTGCAGGCTTCATGATAAAAGTATTCTCCTGTATGTTGGCCAATTTCTGTGTCTCTATAATATTGCCTGAATGTCAACTTGAACGCGCGAAGTACGAAGTTATAATACCGCCTTAATACTGACGCGCTTGATAATTAATGTTTATAAAAGGCCCGTTCTGTACTGATGTAATACATACTGTTTATTGCTGATAAATATAAATACTGACAAACCAGGACGGCTATAAGCTGAGTATTTGTCAAGATACTGCACGGCTATCACAAGACGGCGCGCAAGCTCTCTGGATTTTTCTCGAACTATCCATCTCGCTCTTATTAGACAACTTAGAAAGAGACGTATAGTGCGAGAAAAATCGAGAGCTCGCGCGCCGTCTTGTGATAGCCGTGCAGTATCGTGACATTTGTCAGCGTGTAATCTTGCAGGAACTCTAATAGACTGTATGGCTGAACGCAAGAACAGCGCTATGCCATGCCATTAAAAAAAAAGGAAGAGTCAGACTTTTGACGCTTGTCGTTATTTTGTTGAAATTTTTTGATACATTTATTGAAATTACGCCTCAATACGAATTTACCGCATATAAGTTTCCATATCAGAATCGATTATTTTTTTATGCTTTTGAATTTAATATGCGTTTTGTGAAGGTCTATCACAACACCGGATCGAAATTATTACTGATGGATAATTATGGCAAGCCCGCCATTTTGACGTCACTGACAGATGACAGATATGGCGGCTACCATTTCAAGCAGAAGAAATTAATAATTTAATGAGGTCAAATGTTTACGAAAATGAATTAATCGTCGCAGTCGGATAAAAACTATCCTAAACGGAAGCTAGAGTAATAATGTACTTATAAAAAAAGTTACATGTTTTTCCGTTCATGAAGCTGAGATCACGCGGGACAGAACAATGCTTAGTTTGATACTGGCTGATTCTTTTTTTAATTTAGAGTTTTATCATAAGTGAGAGATGAGAGATGACGTCACTTTCAAGGACTCCTCATCCTGTAGACTAGGCGCGTCATTACCCATTGTCCGATGAGCATTGTCACTCAGTGGCCGTGAATGGCCAGCCTAACGCTGTTTACGATTTGCAATTGTACCACAAAAGAAACTTATGTTAACAGTAGCAGTTATTCAAATTTAGATTCTAATAAATCGTGTTAAGAGTAAAGTTTGTGTACATTTTTCGTTTAACTTGAATCGTTTTCCTTCTGAGGACTTGTATTGTCTTCTCTAGAACAAAACGTGGCTGCGTGGCAGTCTGAGCCTCCGTGGGGCGTTCCTAGAATGAAAGTTAGATAAACGTTGGAATTTGATTGATTCGTTATTATTTCTGTATTTCTGATTTTTGATAAAATAAAGGATTGTTTATTTTTTTGCTGTCGCTCTGTTACCCTGTTGACCATAGTAAGGTAATGTATTGTTTGATATGATTCATATTTAGGTTAGTACCTAGTAGATAATGTATTTAGTAGATATGAACGTGAAATAACTGTTTTTGTTTCTAAATAGTATACATAACATACTTAATATACCTAATATTATTCTCATACGAACTAGGTACCTAGAGGCAGTGAACGAAAAAACCATAGAGTGCGAGCTCCTTACAAATCTCTACCCAAACACGTACCCAAAACCCGACATGCGCATATTTGAACTAAACGGCTGCCTGGCATCGTTTTGACAGCCCGCCCCCAGCCCCGCATAATGGCATTGGCACCCATTCTGTGGGGCCATTTTGCGGCACTACTTAGATTTCTATGTTTTTTTCTAGGCTGCCCTAGAGGTTTTTTGCTTTAAACAACTTTACCTTTCATATAATTAAAACGTTGCGTAGGAGTAGAATCGTAATGTTTGCAGGAAAAACGCCATTAATATTCAAAACAATGTCAGCATGACATTTAAATAAATGTCTCCATCGCGACTCGTTTGGAAACTGGATGTTTTAATTAAAAATAATCTGTTATAATGCGTCCATTGATCAGCGATTAGCATAATTACTTGATCAAGCTTCTATAAAGTGTTGATAATCATAACAATCACAAGCTTGGCAGATTTATGGTCCCTGATTGAGCGCGGCTCTAGTGATGCCCAAAAGATGAAAAGAAGGCTCTTGACCGTTTGGGATATCGCGACGAATGGTGGTCAATAATTTGCTGAAGATCGTGTTGAAGTGGAGAAGGTATCGCTGGAGAACAGACCCCAAGTTCCAAGGCATCAACTCAGGTGATCTCAATAAGGCCGGGCTCGACTGTCTTAGGTGGATGTCACACTGCGCCGCATCTCCGGACGGAGTGCGTTTCTCGTTGTAGGCAAGTAGCTCAGTTTGTATATAAATTCCGTATGGTACGGCACACTGCATGCACCGCAGACCGCACCTCCATCCGGAGATGCGGAGCAGTGTGACGACCGCCTTAGAACCTGTTGACACCAATTTGTAACCGTCGAAGTCGGATCCGACAACGACACCTTTTGTATACAGGGTGGAATCTTGTACGTGATCCAAAATAGCAAAATGTGAATCTATCCATGATTCTGAGCAACTTTTATTATGGGACCAACTTTGTGTTATGCCAAAAAAATCCAACTATTTCATTAACTCTGCTCATTTTAGACTGACAAGAATGTATGAACAGGTGTGTTTTTTTTGGCATAACACAAAGTTGGTCCCATAATAAAAGTTGCTCAGAATCATGGATAGATTCACATTTTGCTATTTTGGATCACGTACAAGATTCCACCCTGTATATATATATATATATATATATGTATAGAGATTGTATATAGAGCATGCTTATATCGAACTGGGCGGAGTGAACAGTAACCATGTTTTCCGTACATTTACTTGCTCACCGATATTTTTACTTGATTCGACGTCGATAGTTACGGATAGATGTGAACAGGCTCTTAGGTACCTATTATTTAGGACATGACTTAACCTTGATGAAGAATAGATATTGCAACAAGGGCATACACAAGATATATCTATCTAACCGAGCCGCAAACAAGGGTTGTTCTTTAAATCTAAGATAGCATAGGTTTAGGTAACTACTAAGGATGGTGATCAGTGTTAAAAAGGTAACAAAATTGCATAACATCTTGCGCTTGTGTTTTTAATTATGGTATTTATGGAACATTATAGGTAAGGCTAGACAATTTTAAATACTTGTAAGTTGAAGTCACCATTAAGAGGCCGTAGTCGAAATTTGGCTAACTTTTTGTCATGATATTACAAGAAATAACCATATTTCTACGAGTTTTAATGCAGAATATGAAAGATCATTTCAATTCGAGATGTAAACATGTACAACTTTTCAAATTCTTTAATTGAATTTCGAATAATCCATCTTTTCCCAACACCTGTTTTACTAATTTTAGCGCGCAGAGTCTTAAACATTGGAATTTTTTACAATCTTACTGGCATCAAACTGGTATGAAAAAATTACATGTTATTTCAATGATATTCTTCTGCTGTATGGATGTCTCACTTTTTACCATTTTAATATAAACTTATGGAGTAAAAAAATGCTGAATTCCGGCAAATTTCGGAAGAAATCCACGATAACTAGCCGAGGTTTCTGGCTACAAAAAGACTTTTTTTTTCAAACTAAAAATAAGAAAAGTAATTTCAATTCAAGGACAATTTTTTAAAAATAAAATATATATACCAACTCATAGTAAACTTTCGTAAAAATAGCACTGGAAGTTAGCAATAAATTAGGCCGCACGAGCCCCGCGTCGTCACACCGCTCTGAGAGCTTACGGAGAGTGGACGTATCGCTCGCCGCAACGGTGCTACTAAAAGGTCATTCACTTCCGAGAGTTCCGAGTAGTAGTGAAAATAGAGTGATCGCCAAATCTTGATCCGACGGTAAGTGAATTTGGATAAAGCTATCTTATAATAATTATGAGTTACCTTGACTAGTGGGAGTTTCAGTTTATTAACGTTTTGATATCAATTTGATTATCATGTATTTTTTATACATAAGTTTATAGACCTATGTTGTCTAGTAATAAGTATTATTATCAAGCGTTTTTCAAAGACGAAGATGGGTTGTTATTTAAATATGATGTTCTGTGTGTGTTAGTTTTGGTGGCTATTATGCCATAGTCGCGTGAGCGTGACGTAAGCACCAAAGTCAAGGTCCCTTTGATAGATAGCGACACCAATTTATTATAAATTATATAAGTTTAGTTTATAAACCTATGTTGTGTTTGTACTTCGTAATATATTTTATCACCAAATTAACCTGTTTTATTTTCATCTATCTAAAATATCAATACTGAGTGTTTGGTGTGACTCGACTCTAGCGTGCGTTTGCCTAGTATTTATAAAACATACAACGCTTCGAACTAAATTATACCTGGTTCCTTTTTAATACCACAATACTATACCTAAAATATTTCCTTGTAAGTATAATAGTTGCTAAACTACACTAGGTTGGTAGGTGCTTAGTTACAAGCCTATTCGGCTCCTTTTGATATCGTGGCACTGGCGGCTCGCTGTCTTCGTACCTACGAGGCGGCTTCCTTTGAATTACGGCACGTGCCGCGCGGCGGCATTCGGTAAGTAGCATCGAGTAGACCAGTGGCGCTACCACGAAAACCGAATCTCGAAGTTCGCATATCTCCATCTCTGACGCTCACTACACGAGCGTGATAAGTGCTATAGAGATGGCGAAATTCGTAATTCCATGTTCGTGGTTATAGCTCAGGAGGGCTATATTCTTTATAATTAAGTAGGTATATAAAATTAATCGTTCAGATACATATGGTAAAAAACACTACTCATTATATGTAAATAATAAACCTCATTTACCTAACGCAAAACTAAGAGACCTTTACTATAATTATCACCCATTCGCAAAATAATACTTTGCCCCATTAAGAATTTTTAATTTATAATTTGTCGCGTGTGAGATTTTAAGCGCAATCAAACTTAACAGTTGTTTTTACATTTCGTTGTGATTTAAATGAATACACTACGAGCGAACACGGGAACGGCGCGGCCCCATTGAATCAGTGTCCATCAGTCCCGAAGGCTATGTGTGCCTGCGATGGATCAATACTGTTCAGTCCAACTACTCGTGCGCCGTTCACGCCGCTCTTTATTCAACGCGCAAACAAACTTCTACCTTGTTCTGTTTGCTACAAAGCTTATAATCGATTGTAGTTCATGCAGACTCGTGCCAACCATGTCCTTGAGAGCTCGGTTACTGTGTAAAAATCGTATCTGCGCACTTTTTTAAATCGTTACCGGCCTCTTAAACTCTTCTATTTATGCCATGAAGTACACGTCCAATAAATCTGTATTCGGTTCGTTAACAAATTTATGATTCTAAATGTGAATAGATGTTTATGACGGCTATTGTTTGTTGGCTGTGAAGGTGAATGACGACCGCAGCCTCGGGACCAGAGATTCGTTCGTTTGTTCGTAGGTGTAAAAAGCAATAAACCACCCTGGCGAGGTGAGAACCGTTAAGGGGCTGACAAGACCTAATTTTGTTGAAATTGATGTTTTTAGGCAGTTTTTTAAGAAAAACTACTTGTAAAAACTAAAAAAAATATGTTAAAAATATTCACTTTATTTCAAAGAGCGTGGACGGGCTCGATACATAATTGGACGAAATCGGCTCGATAGAAAATAATTGCAAAGATTGGTTTTAAAATCATCTTAAACGGTTCTATGTCTTTATTTTTTTGACGTATGGGTCTGCAATTAAAAATATGGACTCAACATATTCATACCTAAACCGCTAACGAGTCACATTTCTCAAATAATCCACACTTTTTTTTATTTAAATATTTATGCACTATTATCTTCAAAAACCTGCCCAGTGACACTCGCTCTCGTATACTCCGATACAAATAGACAGTGTGCGCGCTATCCCAAATCCTCAAGGCCATTTTGGTGTTGACAGCGCCTTAAATAAACTTATTGTAATTTGTGTAGCCACGAGCTACATCTCATCCACCACAAAGTACATCTATAAATAAAACTCGCAATAAAAGACTGCTTGAAAAGAGTCAACGAATCTAAAGATTTCGTGATGATACTTGAAGTACATTATAATTTCGAACGATATGTAGAGCAGTAAGTCAATAATACGCTCTACAGAATATGCAAGTCTTCGTTATTATATGCCCGTAATGCTGTCTGAACCCGCTTGCGTTGCAGTTGGGTCCATATTGGCTCATATACCGCTTTGTAATCATAATCATCACTCTTCATAATTTTTTACTTCCTACCTTTTATGTTCCTTAATTTCTGTAACTATCATCGGAACTCATAACGAACAGTTTTCATAAAATGTATCTTCATAATGTCATTACTAAGAACAGACTTGAACTCATAATTTGGTTTTTCATAACAGTTTCCTTCATAATGGACATATATCATAATTTTATTTGTCCTAATATCATAAATCATGACTAAGAATATAACTAGTTAATATTTTTTTGCAAACAAGTTTTCCGCTCTTTTATAAAAAAAAAATAACCTCGAAGACGAAAGTGGGAACGAAGCTCCCGCTTCCGTCTTCTAACCTATCCGCGATCCGAGTTGGTTTTGCCACTAAGTCCCTGTTCCCTACTGCCTACTTGAACTTATACACCACTATCTTGACATTAGTTGATCTCAGAGAAAAGTTTATTAATACAAAATTTAGCAATAGCTACTAGTATGTATAGAAATAAATATGATATTAAACTATATTGCTAAAAACCATTATGATATAAAAGTATATAAACATGATAGTAGTAACAGAGATACTTATGTTGAATAACATTATGAATAATGATCATTATGAGATAAAATTGTATGAGAAAAAAAATCGGAAATCCAATAATCGAAGTTGCAAATTTATATGAACTTTGTACACCCGTTGCAGTTGCTTCGGATCCTGTGGTCTACGAAAGGATGAATAAGGCTGTACGTTAGAATTGCATGTAAATGAAAAAAAAAAATATACTATATTTTTGGTAAAATTTTAGAACCAAACTACCTGTAGACTGTACACCTACTCTATAACATGTAGTTAAAATGAGCAGGGTTCGAAAGGATAATTATCAATGATAATTATCACTATAATTATTGTAATAATATAACAAATGGATAATTATCGATTGATAATAACAAAAATTTGAGCTCGTGAAAGTGAACTGTATTCGAAGTATTCGAACGTGTATTTCCGCACTTGCGTCTATCCGAACGCACGAAGTGTCAACGTGACGTGCCGCGCGTGGAGATTCCCCTTACAAGAAAAAAACAGTTCGGATTATGCAAAGTTGAGCGAACTCGAGTGTCATTGGTTCTTATACTGGTGATAATTATCCGATAATTTCGAACCCTGAAAATGAGAATTTCTAGGCACTGACACAAAACGTGACACTTCCAATCTTAATTCATATTGATAACGATAAGAGGTGAACAATACAATTCGTCACCTCAAAGACTATCTGTATAACAGTTGCTCAGTGCAAGAACCCCTCTAAGTTCTAGTCAGACTCGCTCTTGATTAGCTGCTACTTTTTATTCTAAATTCTTATATATACACATGACACATACGCCCAGTAGAGCTTTCATAACTAAAACGCGACATAAATCAATTTCTATTACTCTTAATGAAGACGTTTTGGGTTTGAAAGTAAATCAAATTAAATACCGATATGGTCAATCGATTACGGGATGGAATCAGGGCTAATGAAGCTATTTCAAAGACAAGTGGAGGCTGGAGGCATACCACCCGATGTAACACCAGAATTAATCTAGTGAGTGTTTTTGAGAAACGTATAAATTGGTGCCTACTATTATAAAAATAAAATAGAACTGGTTTTATTTTTATAATCATTACACGACCGAACCTGACGTATTAGAATAGAACGAACGCTCACGATAAATGCAAAACTGATTTCAATTGAATACGAGTCTGGAATAGACCCCAATACCCGTCTCTCAACATTATGGAATAGCGTTATCTCGGCTTTTACGAGGGTCCGCTTCATATTAACCACTACGACATCAAAATTAAAATCACGAATCGCAATATAGACACTCGGGATTGGATCGCATCGATAGACCAACGATGAAGACATGTCAAATTGAACGAACCTTAAGTATAAAAATATCAAAGCCGACGCCGCGTGTGGAACATACCGTCCAATAACGTTGATATATCGGCCTGATAAATCTATTAGGCGACGACGTCTCCATTGGTGACGATATTATTTTAATGTTATTATTCGGATTATGCGGCGGCCATATTTATTACGTTCGAGTAATCCTTTTTGATACGCCGCTTAAGACAAGGGGACACGCATATGAGATGGCAATAACGCCGACTCCGTTAATCAAACTCGTCATGTATTCAAAATGTGTATTTTTCAATTCAAAACTGAAGTATTAGAAGGCTGTAGACGTATTCAGTGAATTGTCATCACCTAGTTTTATTTGTGGCACTTAATAATTAACAAGAAATTATTGTGTGTAGCGTAATTACTAATTGCGCACATTGTCACATTTTTGATACTGTGCCTTTGGGATACCAGAATCGAATTTCCTACGATACGATAGTAGGTATAATATACCTTATGATGGAGTTATACTGAGTTTTCAATTGGTTTTTTAACACTGGGCATATTATTCATTAGGCATAAAAATTATCTAGATATCTGGAAAATCGGAGTTCAATTTATTTATCTTTATAATTAGGTTACCGTGACCGTTAAAACTGCCATCCCTAGAAAAACGAACATTTTAATCCCTTTCTTAGCGTATCTGCCGCACACTGTCCGTCGCTCCTACTTAGGTGTAAACGCTTGTAAAATACGCTCAGGACTCAACGGGGACGATTTATTTATGGACGAACCCGCTCCCTCCTCCGCCGGCCCTCCACTCCAAAAAACACCTTAAAATCTACCATTTAAGGTATTTACTCCTATGAAAGCCCTAAGCTTAACATTAGGAGGCCGGGGTAAAGAAGTGTGAGATGTAATAGTCTTGATACTGGGTTGTTTTTTACTTGTCTTGGCCAGATCTTTGGATATGGAAGGCTTTACCTTGGATAAATGAGCACCGTAAAGAGGTGTGCGGCTAATTTACTTGTCATCTGCGACTCCACGGTTTTTAAAGCGATCTCGCAGCGTGACGGAAGGCATATTTATTCTTGTTTATATTGTAAAGTAAGCGATTTATATGAAGCTTGCAATTAAGTTTCTCGTCTGAGTCGTTTGTGAGGTCGTGCTTTCGCATTTATTTTACTATAAAAACTGCAACTAAAGCTTTCATATCTAATCTGCTGAAAGCTTTTAAATCTATTGGGTTAAAACCAGTAACATTTTTTTTGTTCCTGATTTTAACAGTTCTTTTTTTTTTCAATGCAAATTTAAAACAAAATTTTATTCGTCTTTGTTTATTAATCTCAGAATATACAATATTTTACAAAGGAAGTTATGCAAAGAAAAAAGATAATAAAAAAGTTAAATACTTAAACTAAATCAACCTAACATTACCAAAATAAAAATCAAATCAAAAAAAGGCCCCAAGGTCGGTTCCTGCGGAAGGCTTCCCATAAGACCGGCTGCGTTTTCATATCTAATATTATTACGTCGTTCGTCGGGGGAGGGAGGGGGGGTCAGACCATTGGATAACGGTAGTCATTTTATTAAGAGGCGAGGGTCCATCAATTAATTAACAGGATGATGATGGGGGGGGGGGGGTCAAAAATCGACAAAAACGATGATGATGATAATATTGATAATATATGGACAAGCCCATTGCACAGAATTAGGCCTCAAAACTTACCAAAAGTGTCCAAAGGCAATATGTTTTGACCCAAATGTATAATTTCCTATGCAATGATGATGACGAACATGACGCTGATATCTATAAGTATCAATTTAATACGCAGTACGCACGAGTAAATTCTGCATTGCCGTTCAACTGTTATCTGTGGCCATGGTTATAAAAACTGAAACTTGATATGTCCGTTAATTTTTATAAAAGTCCACTTCTCCTTGCCTTTATGATGTTTTAAAATGTTAGTTTAATGCCCGCATATACAGCTGAAAATAATAATTAGCTCAAACTGTTCATTGCACATATTTATTTAGTTCTCGGTAATTACAGCGATCCAAATTGAGCACTCCATTTCTATAAGCTGGAACCTTCTTCAGATGTTAATCGTACTATCTGAGTGGGTATCTAACCCTCTTATTACTTCCGTGATTAACCCTTTAACGTGACACCGAAGGGTTCCATTCTGAGGCAGTGTCTGAGGAAGCGGATCCTGTTTCCGCCAAGCCCCGCCTCGAGCGAATACATACCTATCTATACACGGTGTACGCGCAAGCCTGCAGTATGAAGGGCCGCCATTGCAAGATTATTTTCCTTTAACGCTGTAATAAAATGTTATGGATTCGATTTTGATAGTTTAAGGATTACGTTATTTTAACTTTTTTACGCTTAGGTAAATAAAAATCCTGTCTTTTAATAATCAGTTCAAGTTACTTTTTGACATTACTAAGCATCCAAAGGTTATAAAGACAAGCCTAAATTAACTATTCAGTCATGCTCAAATTTAAAAATACGTAAAGGCAAGTACAAAGGGGTGAAGTATGTATCAGGACGATGGAAGAAATCAACTAAGTTCGTCAGTTTATAAACGTTAGACGGAACGTTTAAGCGAACAGTGACTATAGATCTTCAGGTTGTTTTTTAAACATCACATCTTTTTTGATCCCGTCTATCATCCCCTTTCAATTCAACATTTATCATTTCCCAAGAATTTGCCTGTCAAAATGTTTCCTCCCTGATTCGATTAGAGCAGCAATGGCGGCCTCGCTTTTTGAAAAAACGGCCGCGCAGGGTGTCAGGTTACCTTCCAAGGGTTACCCGAGAGGCTTTGTACGTCCGCGCAACACCTGTACAAGAGTGTTGAGGCCTTTGATTGAGGAAGCTTTGAAAGCCCGCAGTGCGTATTGTGGATAAATAAGCACTTAATTCAATTCGTACGATTTAATGATAATGAATTGAGCTTCAATGAGGTTTTTTTAATGTGTCGCCTGCGATTGCGGTTTGTAAACAGTCGGTACGTCTTTGCCACTTGTTTGGTCTGTAGTCATTTCGGTCGGCCGGCGGACTGTTTTATAAAGGAATTTGGTCGTGAATAGTATACATTACCATCGCAATTTTTGAGTTTTCCGGTAGAAGGCTGGTTAAAACAATGTCCTGATTTAGCAGAGCTCTTTCGTCACTTTACTATTTGAACTACACTCGCGGTGAAAGAAACCGGGTCAGTGACGAAAACCTCAATATTTTGTAAATCGTTGGTCGTATCTGCATGAAACTAACTCTGTTTTATAGAGAATTTAATATCCTTCTAAATCCAACCTTCAATGTTCTACGTAGTAACTGGAAAAAGGTTTAATTGAAAAAAAAAACCAATTAGGTACTTATTTGAAATTGCGTTCGTTTTACTTTTGCTTGTTTTTAAGCAATTGTTTTCAATCTGTCAAAGAACTATGATAAAAGGCTGTCATTGTTTTATTTTGTGGTCATTCTTGAATGTCTATCATGCCGCTAACACGAGATGAATGTACTCGTATCATCACTATGTTAGAAGAAGGAAGAAGTCAGAGGTATACAGCGAGAAGAACAGGTGTGTCACTTTCTACAGTGCAGCGAGTCCTCCAACGTTACCTACAAACTGGGCAGAACCTTAGAAGACCAGGAACTGGCAAAACAAGATGTACTACAGCTAGAGAAGATCGATTTATTGTTACAACCATGCTCCGAAATCGGCACCTCACAGCAGTTGAAGTGAAAAATCAGCTTTTAGAGACCCGAAGGGACGGCATCAGCGAGCCGACTGTCAGGCGGCGGCTCAAAGAAGCAAATTTGACCCCACATAGGCCGGCCAATGGCCCAAAACTTGAAAGAATACATCGAACAGCAAGACGACTTTATGCCCGCGATCACAGATACTGGGGTGACGAAGATTGGGCAAGAATTTTGTTTTCCGATGAATCCAGATTTATGCTCTATGCAAATGACGGGCGGCAAAGAGTTTACAGACGGCCTGGTGAACGTTTTATTCCAGCATGTTTTGAGGAAAAAGTGGCGTTCGGCGGTGGGTCAGTCATGGTTTGGGCTGGAATCTCTTCAGAGAGTCGCTCGGAGTTAGTTTTAATAGAAAATGGATCATTAACGAGTGCAAGATATGTAGAAGAGATTCTTAATGAGCATGTCGGCCCATACTTAATTAATATGGGTGGAAATTCTATGTTTATGCATGACAACGCCAGGCCACACACAGCTCAAATTGTCAGAGATTATTTTTTGGAGGTTGGTATCAACTGTATGAACTGCCCTCGAGGAGTCCGGACTTAAATCCGATTGAGCATGTATGGGACGAGCTTGGGAGGCGTGTAAGAGCTCGAAACCCCGCCCCAGCTACACTTAGAGACCTGAAGCAGGCGTTAGTGGAAGAATGGGACAATATCCCGCAAGAACGCATAAAGAACTTAATAAACAGCATGCCGAATCGTCTAGAAGCTGTAAGAAGAGCCCGAGGAGGCAATACGAAGTATTAATTTTTATTTTTTGTGTTGTATGTGAAGTACCTACTGCTTATTTTTGTACGTAAAATTGGTTGATTTTTTGTTTCCTATGTAATTTTATTAAACAAAAGAATTACGATTCCACCATTTGATGTTATTTAATTCAGTATAAAATTATCTACAATATGCAGTTTAATTCATGTCCCTAGCTTTATTATTTTAGGAGATATTACAGATTTTCGTACTGACCCGGTTTCTTTGACCGCGAGTGTATTATGTGGTTTTTGACGGTTTTATATTAGAAATGATCACAGCCGAGCAGAATCTGCATTGAAAGTGAAAAATAGATTATCTAAGCGGTCCACTACTGGTGACTACACACTACGGCATTTGTTGACTTCCTACTCACCAAGTACAAACCTACTTACTATGCAACTTCGTTATCCCGACTATAGATAGGTAGGTACATTAGATGTATCTATAATCTATACCTGTATAGTACGTATATAAACAGATATTCCTGGCACTCCCGTCAAGTCCCAGCTGGTATAATAGTCGACAGGGTGTAAAAAATACATTTCAGGTTTTTAAAGCATTTTTTACAGAGGTAGCTTTTAAAAGTCAAAATAACAAGACGGGTAGCGGTGCAGTTGGAAAAATAGGCATATCGGATGACATGTGAGCACATACAACTATGAAGACGGCCTGTCAACAGGTCAGTGTGGGATTCGTTATTAATTGCTCTCGCTTAGTTCCTAAATTCCCGCTATATATTTGAGAGGTTTTTGACACTATACCTACGTTAATACTGTTACGTCATAGAAGGTATGATATAGTCAGACGACATTTCCAGTAAGCAAGTAAAAAAGCTTTGGACATTTCTTATGCTGGCATTGTTAGGTACCTACACCAACTTGCTACAGTACAGACTCGCTTGGCTAGAGAGATTACTACTTATAATTTTAGTCCAGTCCAGTTGTTATGACAACCATATGCGATCCAAGATAACTTGTGCAAGATTTATGGCGCGGCGGTCGAAAATATTCGCACACGAAAATTTGTCACTATTATTTTCGCATGAACCGAACAATAGCTATTTTTGAAATCATCACTCGAAAGCTATCGATACCTACTTTTGCGTTTCGTTGTATGCAAAAAGTAGGTAAGGTTTCAAATTTGAATTTTCAACATACCTGATATACAGAATAGTACTTTATTGGAATTTGTGTGTCTATAATATAGTAAATGGATTCATTTTAAATATATTATGCGTTTCATAACAGAAAAAAAAAAGTCAGTAGTGAATAATAGTAAACGAAACGCTTATTTTCCCGCCAATAGACTAACGATCTTGGTTTTCAACCACAAAACAGCTAGAAATTAAATATAATCGTTCACCAGCCAATCACTTAGCATCGAATAAATATATTTTATCTAAATAAAAAAATATCTATCTTTTATATTAATAGTCAGTCCAAAATTAAATAGGTACAACCGAAGTGTCAAATTTTTCTACCGATAGAATTTAATACATGTGTTCAATACCACTCGTTTTTCAATTTTCTGTCGCTCGTATTTCAAAAATAGCATTTCATCGTTTTTGTCGGTTTTCTAGTGAAAGAGTCGAGCGCTCGAAAGTCAAAAATCGGTCCCCAGCTTGCTTCCAAGTCGCGTCGCGTGCGTCTCAGCTAGTCCTGTCTCGATCGCACATATCAAATTAGAAAGAAGAGGGTAGATTTTTTCGTCTCTCGTCGCATTGCGGTGTCAGTTCTGTTAGCTCCGCAGGAAAAAGCGAGAAATTTATTTAAGAGTATTTTTCAAGTTAACTAGGTACTGACACTAAACCATCGTCTAAAAAACAATCTTTAAAACGCCACACGTTTTAGAAACTGATACTTATTAGCGTAAGACGGGTATTCTGTCGCGCCACAGCCGTATTGAAACAACACAAGAAAGGCGGCTCGGATTACACACAGCTGTGGACCTGACAGAAGGAGCCCTGTCAACGGCGGTAGTCGCAGTAAAAATCTAATGTTACTTTTAGCTGAAACGGACTAAAGAAATCAAAAAAAGTTCATTGCCAAGTCTGCTTACGTTTTCGTTGTACCTAACTACTACAAGTACTTATATCCGATATCATGGATGCTTTTCCGTTCTAAAACTAAACTATTTAAATATTAATATCCTATTGGATTCGGGGCAGTAAAAGTGTGAATAAGTCATACGGGACTAATACCTACAATACAATACAATACAAATACTCTTTATTGCACACCGTAAAACACGAAACAAATAGACATAACAACTTATTAAAAAAAATCGATGTTAGCAACAGGCGGTCTTATCGCTAAAGAGCGATCTCTTCCAGACAACCTTTGGGTAGCGGAGAAATAGCAACAAAAAATTACAAAATAGGTAGGTGGCAAAGTTGGAAGTAACCGAACTTACAACATACACAATTACATTAATAATAAACATACACACATAAAGCATACAAATAAACATACATAAATTCCTACATAAATACTTATATATATTGTGTTAACCATAGAGACGGAAAATAAATAAATACAGAAAAATAGTAACTAAGTATGAGGAATCATGGCAGAGACAGATAGTGCTCCTTTAGGTGAGCTTTGAAAGCTACCTACCTACTGTGTGGCTTATCTTAAAATAATAGGTGCGAGCGTATATGCTTAGTATTAATATAAATTCCTTGTCATGTGTCTCATAAATCGTAATAGGCAGTCATTCGGAAAATAGAGCGCTTGTCAAAAGAAGTAACAATTATTAAACACGCCATTTCCCAGACGAATCGCGCAGTAGGTACCCACTCAATAAGTGCGAACACCTTGAACACTTGACGATTCCCACACTTCTAGTCGATAAGCAATGAAGTGTAATGATTTGACTCGTTAACTATTTGACAGTTTCGGGAAAGACCTGTCATGTACGAAAGAAAGCAAATGTGATGGAATTTTGTAGTCAGTATTGCTCTGTATTGCTAATCCTCTTGTGTTATTGAACTTATTGAGCCGTCAAACTATGTTTGGAAATGTGATGAGATGAGTCTTACCTGGTTTATACACAGATTATTTACTCATCCACTAAGTTTATTATGACTTCTTCGAAACAAGCTAATCCTTATTCTGGCATCTTTGACAACAAAGATGCCAGAATAAGGATTAGGCTTTTATTTTAAAGGTAGGGTCATTTCGCCGGTTAGCGACCACCTAATTTAATGTGCCGGTGGGCGACCACTTAAGCTGAGTTGGTGAACTGAAAGGATACCTACTTTCTCGACAAAAATAACTACACTTACCTAATCTTAAAACTTCACTTCTGTGACGTGTCTAGGTAATTAGGGTTAAGACCAACATGGATGAGTCGAATTAAAATAATGCTAAATTATTTATAGTTCTTCCTTGGGTTTTATTTATTTAGGTATTAAAATTACTGTAAATACTTTAGTAGCGTGTGCTGTCATCTATTGTCAGATAGCAGAAGTAGATAAGTAGTGCCATCTATTGTTGAGTAGAGTAACTAAGCTCATGTTTGTTGTAATTCATAGAGGGCGCTAACAAAGGCACTTATAGTCCATTCAGGGAATAATGTGTTAGTGTAGTTAACTGTAATAGTCTCAGTTTATTTTTAGAGACATTATCTTATTTTTAAGAGCTTTTATTTAATTTTAACTTGCCCTGTTAGTACCTATGTTAGTATGGTACAAATCATGCGAGTTAAATTTGACCCACTTCCCGGTGACCGATTGAGCTGAAATATTGGGTATAAGTATAGTTTGGATGACAGTTCAATATAATGGTACCATCGAGCTGATCTGATGATGGAGACAGAAGGTGGCCAGAATTCAGTACTTAACCGATACCCCCGTTGAGATTGGGCTCGTTAGAATCGTCTAATGTTGATGATGGTATACAGAAAAGTACAGTCGGCAATAAAAGCTTGTACCAAAAATGAAAATTTTGACAGAAACTTATTTGATCCTTCATACATACTCACTCATTGACCGTGCAACGCAGTGTTGTGTCGTGACATGTGTGTGTAAAAAAATAAAAATCTGTCATAGCAGCTACAGAAGGAAAAAATAAAACAAATTTGGAAAAAGTTGAAAAATTGCAAATTAGATTTCTCAAACTATTAGTAAAAAATGAAACTAAAAATAAATATAAAAATGATTATTATCAGTTATTCAAAGTATGTAAAATTCTTCCGACAACACTTAGACATAAGTACTTAATTTTAGTCAATCAGCACGGCAATCAAGAAAGTAACTTATCTCAAATGAGCCAAACATATGGCACCAGATCCGTAGCTGCAGGAAAGTATGCCGTTCTCAGAGTAAGCAATTACTACGGGGATAGGCTCATCGAAAAACGCTTACCATATTTTCTTAACGCTTGACCTGCTGCTATTAGACAAGAGAAAAACAAAAATAAATTTAAAAGAGCCCGGTTGAAACACTATCTCGACAGTATTTAAATACTGAAATACCTAATATCTTATATCTAGTTACCTATCCACTTTATACAACATCATTTAAAGCTGTTCTTACTTCTTAAGACTTTACTAATTATATAGACTGATTAGGACTTTACCACTTTATAAAGACGCGTTATCATTAAGACTACCTCAAATTATATAGACTCATGGATCCCACAGTCAAACTGTGCAAACAGTTTTGTGGGACGTTGTATTTAGTTTTAAGTAATTGTAAAGTGCTTTACGGAAATAATAAATAAAAAAAGAAAATAAGTATAGGCGTGAACTAAACCACTAGGGACTTATTTTATATTTTTCTGCTATCGCGACCAAAGATTTTTGCAAGTGTCGGAAGTCAAAAGAGAAGTTATTTCTGCTTATGCAAGATTGTCAATTTCATCTGGGTCCATCAGAGGTGTAGTTACGTAACGTTTTGAACGCGCGTTAGGAATATCTAACTGTCATTTTTCCATATAAAATTGTACATTTAGATGGGGTACGTACGTACAATGCGTTACGTGATCGACCTGCAGGACTAACGGTTGGCGTCACGTGGCGTGACCGGCCAAGTCCGAAGACTAATAAGACTCTTGGTAGTTTTTAGTAGCAGGTATTATATTATAGTATATTGTATTTATTATAATTGTTTTATATGATATTTATGTAATATTCAATTATAATAAGGATGTCTTTTATATTATATTTATTGGAATTATCCGTATAACATACTAGTAATTTTTCCTCTTACTTTATTTATATGTGTTGTTCTCATACCCCGCACCATATTTTCTGTTTGGCCTAAAGGTTGACTGGTAATTTGCCTTATGGCATTAAGTTCGCCTTTTGGCATTAAGTTCGCTTTTGTCCTTGTATCTTATTACTGTGCAATAAAGTTTAAATAAATAAATAAATCTGTTTATAGACCGCGGGTCATTTCTGGATGAGACTAGCTCGGAACCGGGATAAATGGCGTAGTCGAAGAGAGGCTTATGCTCAGCAGTGGGCGACCACAGGCTGATAATGATGATGATGACATGTAATGTGTCGTCTTTACCGTAGGTACTCTACCACCACTTTTAGTACCACTCGCTGGAACTTGGCTCTATAATTTATATCGGAGCGGCCAAAGTGCTCACAAATATCTGAACACGTCTCTAATGCCTCGACAATAGAGACGTGTTCAGATATTTGTGAGCACTTTGGCCGCTCCAATATATCTGATGGCGACTGTACATTGGTTTTTGATAGAATTCAATTTACTAGATTGACCTTCGGACAGGGTCAATCTTCGTAATAACGGTTATAAATTATAATTGAGAAATATCCCTTTCATTTTCCTGTAAAACAGCAATCAAAGTTGGATGGCCCTAAACGATGACCACACCACAACGCAAGATGCGTCAAAGTTACGGATAACGGATGTATGTAGGTATTTCCCCGAAGCGGTGATGCAACTTCCATTGAGGAATATTCGTTTTGCGATACATTATTATAAATATAGCGGTTGTAACATCCCGGCTCCATTATAAAAGAAACATCCACCGCGAGTACAAGAATTACCTACATCTAATTCTTTTCATCTTTATTAATCCCCGTATTAGGTGTAGTTATTATAACAACCTGGTTCGCTAGCTGTGAACTCCATCATCCGTCTATTGCTTTGCCGTCAAACTTATTTGAACAAAATGGAATTCCAGAATAAAGTGGTACTTGTGACTGGCGCAAGTTCTGGAATCGGCAAGGCGACGGCTATCTTGTTTGCAGCGCGCGGCGCGCGGCTCGCGCTCGTGGGGCGTAACGAGCAGAACCTTCGTGCCGTCGCAGAGGCATGCGCGAGCGAGCACCAGCTGCAACACCTGCATATTGTGGCGGACTTGGCTACGGACGACGGTTGCGAAAGGACGGCTGAGCAAACTCTAGAACATTTTGGAAGGTAAGAAAATAAGCTCACTCTCTGTGTAATCTAATGGATTATTGCCGAAGAAGTTGACTTAATTCGAATAATTAAATTGCAATTGCTTAAGTACCTACCTACTTGGAAACCGCGCATATTTTCAGGATTGAAAAATATTATTTGACGACCGATTAGTCTAGTGGGTAGTGACGCTGCCTACGAAACTGGAGGTCCTGGGTTCGAATCCCGGTAAGGGCAAATATTTGTGTGATGAGCATGAATAATGTTTGTGAGTCATGGATGTTTTCTATGTATTTAAGTATTTATTTATCTATTATTTATATGTATCGTCGTCTAGTACCCATAACACAAGCCTTATTGAGCTTACTATGGGACTAGGTCGATTTGTGTAAGATTGTCCCCTAATATTTATTTATTTATTATCAAACCTTGATCAAACTCTGGTGCAACTCTTTGGCCCATAGACTGCCTGTCCCTAAACTTAATTTGCTACGCTGCTGCCTGGCGGCACAATAATACCTACTTAACATATTTACCGACAAATAGTGAATTCCATCGCACTGAAAATGATCTGGCGAAGTTATTATTTATAGGTTTTTACCTACATTTAAAAGCCTATATACTTATACTTTTCTTACTATCTATCTAACATTCTCTAGATTGGACGTGCTAGTGAACTGCGCCGGCGTGGCCGCCATCACATCCCTGGAGACCGCCGACATGGCGTCGTTCGACCGCGTGTTCGGCACGGTGGTGCGCGGCGCGTTCAACCTGACGCGGCTGCTGGCGCCCGCGCTGATTGCCGCCCGGGGCAACGTGGTCAACGTCTCTAGCGTCGCCGCCACTATGGTGCACGTAGGCAGTCTGCCCTATGGCATGGCGAAGGTTTGTTCGATATTATAATACTTACCTGACCGCACCCAGCTCCAGTCAACCAGTATTCATATCGGCCACAACTCTATTTCTAGGGCCGTTACCTACCCTTAGGTCGTGCCAGATATTTTTGCCCGATAATGTTATGGCAGATATTAATACTGGTGACTGTACCGTAGCGTAGGCAGGTAGGTACTCTACTAGTACCAAGAGATGAATGCACCTGGAATAGCTGGCACCTACCTAATAGAGGCATGCAAGTTCTAAGTTCTAGAACTGTTTGAATTTTATGCGTTGAATACTTAGTACCTACTTACTTACGTAATTGATCGAACGCAAGCTAGAAATGAAACAACTTGGTTATGTACCTATTCGTCCGGTCTGCCGAGGTGCAATTATTTTCACTATTTTTATAAACAACGTTAGTCCTAACAAAATAATAGAACTTGAAGTTTACATTAAATGATTATTCTATTGGCAGGCGGCTCTCGACCACTTCACGCGTTTGATCGCGCTTGAGTTAGCACCCAAAGGTGTAAGGGCGAACACAGTTAGTCCAGGAATCACGGTAAGTTAAACAACAAGTCCAGGAATTACTTATACACGATGTATTTTTACAATTGACTGTACCTATGGTACCTACCTAGTACCTATCTATAGATGCAATTATAGCATCACTTTTTTTCCAACGACACTTAATGTAAAATTGTAGATCGTGGCCCTATCAAATCAATCCGTGTAGGTAACAATATTTAAGTTGCGAAATATACTCGTAATGAGACAAATCCCCCGCAAGGTGGACTGATGACCTGGTAAAGGTTGCTGGAGTCCGCTGGATGCGGGTGGCGCAGGACCGGTCACTTTGGCACTCTTTGGGGGAGGCCTATGTCCAGCAGTGGACGTCTTTCGGCTGATATGAGACAAAAATTTAGAATTGTAAAGCTTGCCACAAAAACATCATATATTTACTCTTCCTGATCTACCTAGATATTTACGCATGTCTTTTGTTCAGAACACGCCTCTCCTGCAACGCCTAACGGGTCTCTCGAACGAAGACCACAGCGCTTTCCTCAAGAACAGCGAAGCCAGGATTCCCATGCGCTGCACATGCGAGCCCGTCGACGTGGCGCGCGTCGTCGCCTTCCTAGCCGGGGACCAGAGTCGGCTGATCACCGGGACCACTGTCAAGGTTGATGGCGGACTACAGCTCGTCGGGTTAGGGGAAATGCTCAAGGACCAGAACGAGGAAATGAGGAAGTAGGAGCGTTCGACACAAGAGAATATTATCTTTTAATGTTAGATGTTGTAGATAACTGTCAGGCAAGGCCAAGGAACCACTGATGACCGGAACCTGAAATAAGAGACCCTTCGCTTTGCTCGTCTTGGCGGGGGCACGGTAGTGAAAGTAAAGTTTATGATTATGTTGATGATTATACGCCAGGCTGAAGAGTGAAGATATTTAATTATTCGTCTTATACCGCATCCTAACTAAATATATGGAATGTTTGCGCCTCGGAAACGAGTGGCATAAAAAAAAACAAAATAAATATTGTCACGTCAACATCATTGTTTTGTTACTAGAGAGCAAAAATGGAAACCTTATAATATGAAAGACTGAAGGTTGCTTTGACAGCGGATTACCCCCCACCCCCTACATAAAAACATACTTTGCAAAGCTTTGCAACCGCACAGACTTTTCCTCTGTATAGATACTATAGATGTACACTTTCCAGTTGGTTGTGAAACATGAAACTGTTACCGTGCATAAAATTAACTGTATTATATGTTTTTGTATTTTATTTTACAAAACGGCAAAATAGAAGTCCTTTTTGGAACACGGTGCGCTACGCACGAAGGGACAATGAACCATCGTGGCTTGCATTTCTGCAGAGGAAGACGATATGGTGCCATGCTAGAATGACTTATCATGTTCTGAAGCATGATGTATGTAAGTACATAATATATCATTCGCAAGCATAAAGAAAACCGTATTAATTAATAGGATTTTTACTATTAATTTAAATGCATAAATGCTACAAATATATTACACAAGACTTTCGAAAAAAACAGAAACAGAGTTACTGTTATTCAAAATTAAACTTAATTAAAAGTAACATATTTTAGTCATGGAAATAAGGTACTGACTCCGATAGGTTAGGTTGAAGAGACGGTCTCATATGGTACAAAATTCACACACTTGCAAAATTCCAATTAATACAATAATGGCAAAGCATATTGTACTAAGTTTCCACACAGTTGTCTCAAACAAATGCCTCCAACGTGTGAATATAACTTACTACAATATAGTTCCTGGCTTGACAGTGTTTTATATACACAGACACTGTTTAACAGTCAAACTTATGAGACCGACAACTTCAATGTTGGTACAATGGCACTTTATATAATTCATAAATTCAATCGTGTATAGTCCAATATGACATGATCCATAAGATATAATAAATATAACATGAACTACATCTAGGTGGGTGATACAAGCTATGTATAAGTACCATACTGCGTACGGCACTGCTGTCTTCTCGTGCAGTATTTGGCTGCATAAATCATTATTACTTCCAACTTCACCGTCAACACTAATCTCTGTAAGTCCAAAATTTATAAAAGCTTAGAATGCTTTCTGACACAAGTTTACACCATATTTTTAAGATAACACACATATATTTTTATACATATCGATACCATAGTTCACACTCGTACTAATTACGGGGGAAAAAGTGGTGTAATTAGTATGATAGTGCTCAAATCATAAAGTTACAATTTCAGTGACAAAAAAAATGTAATTAGTACGACTGTGAACTAGGGTATATAATTTACAAACACACTTACAAGACATCTCATCATTAGAAGATCTTCGATTTCTGCTGCCAAATAGCACATCACGTTACAGAGAACAACACAATCAATACTTGATAATAAGTTTATGCAAAGACCAAAACAGTCATAAGCTCATCAAGTCATCATTATAAGACATCATCATTTGAGATCTGGAATGCAGTCTCACTGCCCTATCAATACAAATGTGATATACTTTTCGTGTAGCTATATGCTTTTACAAACAATTGTTGCACCCATCATGGTGGTTGGTGCCCAGAGTTGTGGGTCTAATTATATAATAGCCTAACCCCATAACAGGTCTAATCCCATGTTCATTTAGATAACATGAATATAATTAAAGCTATGACAAGTATTTCTGCGGCTTCAAAGGTTTATCATCATCACTGTCAGAAAAGCAAGCGGCAAAACCACTCTTTTCCCTGTAAGAATCTTTAGTAGATTGTCCAGTTTTATTTAAAGATTTCTTTGCATGGCCACACCTTGATGATGGTCTATGCTTTTTTGAACTGTCCCTTGCTTCATCTGGCACTACACTGGCCACATTAATGGCTGCAACAGTACTTTCTTGGTCCGGGAAGTTGCTACGAACATACAGTGTAGGCTCCAATGCTTTACAGTGCCTACTTCGCCCACTTCTTGTCCTAGCAAGCATTTCTGTACTCTCTTGTCTGCTCGACTGAATAGTTGACATTCTCTTATCAGAATTTAGCTTTAAAGGTTCAGTCATCTCAGAGTTTTCCATTATTAATGCATCTGACAAATTATTTTTTTTCCTCTTAGGATACCTAGACCCAGTTGTACTGGTTGACTGAAATGATGTATTAAGTGCACCATTTCTACTCTCGTTTTTAGTATTTATGCCTTTTTGCATTTTTTTACTTTCCATAAATTTAAGTAATGACGTACTTTTATCCATCTTCTTGGTTTTAGATTTTTTATCAACAGTAACAAGGTTCATAATATTCTGTGAAGAATCGGTGCTGCAGTTCAAGAAAGTAGATTTTGGGTCCCCAGTGGCTTTGTTTATGCTCACTATCAAAGACTTTTCTTCCTTGTGGCCACTGTGTCTAGATTCTTTAGCTAAGTTTCTACTCTGCTTACTTCTTACTTTCCTAGGTGTTTTAGAATTTATTTTAGTAGACTTTATGTAATTTGCTGTAAACCCAGAAACATCACTGAGATCATCAAACTGACCATTAATTACATTAATTTTCCCATTGTTTGGTCTCTGAACTGATACAGCGCATGTCTTAGCAGTGGGTTCCCTGCTTGCGAGACTCACCAGTCTTGCATTGTCCTCATACTTTCCTGGTGGACTTTTAGGTACAATAGGATCATTGCCATTGGTGGTATCAAAGATATCAAGAGTACTGTTTAGATGACTGTTGTTGTTGAGTGAGGACTGCGCTTTTCTTAAGCTCCTCCTAAGATTTGAGGTCACCTTGGGTGTTGAAGTAACAACTTTGTTTTTTTTATGCAGGGCTGTGCGACTATTCCTCTTCTGTGTCTTCGCCTTTTTGTTCTTAATCTGCACAGATGATTTTTTAATATTAAAGTCCACATCCGAGACGAGGGTCTCTGATTCATCACTTATTACTTCAGAATCAGGTTGAGGACCCTCAGCCTGAATGTTCAGTTCGTCCACAGTATCTGAGTCATCATGCAGGATAGCAAGTTTTTTTCGCTTGTTTTCAGGCTCTCCTTGTTCTTCCAGGCTGGGAGATAGAGGAGGCGCGCGAGAACAGTGCGGCTGTGCACGACGCAGGGGATTGTTGTAGCCGGCAAGGCAAGGAGCGCGTTTCGTCACGATCCAAAAAGTGATTTCGTCCATGTTGTTCATAAAGGGAGAGTCCGATATAACTCGCGGAAGTGGCGCCCGTGGCGATGGCCGCGGTTCGGGGCGGCGGCGAGAAGAGGCAGCGACGCCGCCAGCGAGCATGGCGCTGGCGTCCAGTAGCGCGCGGGGAGCCAGCAGACGCCCAGGGCCCGCGCCGCGGCCGCCAGGCCCGCCCACGCGCATCCCTCCGTCACTGAACTTACGCTTGACCCCGCAGGCCCATGCCTGCGGTGTCGAAACAACGCCTTGTCCATTCTCAATATATCGATCACATTCCATAAACCTGCAAGGATAAATTTACGGGTCAAGCTAGAGTCTAGTCCGTTCATAAACGTGAACTGATCTACTGACAAAGTCGTCACGCTCACTTTATTATACTCGTCCTTCTCAGCGATAAGAGGTCCAGCTCCAGCTGAGGCGGAATATTCCAATGGAGACTAATGTCATCACCGGGCGGCGGCGAAGCACCAGCCTACACACTGCAAACGGTCACTGGTAAGCAAAATCAATAATTTATGACTGTATTATAGTCAAATCGATAAATAGTAGAAATAAATGGCACAAAAACTGGTTATTGTTGTAAAAATACAATTTTCTAGGAAGCTAACTACTTTTTCACTTCGATTTGACGCAACAACAATGAGAAGGAAAATGGCGCCCTATTGGGTGGCTATAAGTAAAAATAGTTAGCGTCTTGACTTTTTTTAACAAATTGATATTCAAACAAATTATTATAAAGTGAGATATACAACATTTCTTCGTAAATTATACAAAAATAATCATAACAATAACTTGACAGTGTGATGTTGTATTTTTGTCACTGTCAATCCTTCATCAATTAGGACATTGGATGATTGTGGCGTCATAGTTTTCACTCCCATACCATTAAATGATAATTGATACAAAAGCAATTTTTGTTATATTTCCCAAAAGATAGTGACGATAACCGTAACGAATAAAATAAGCAACAGAACCAAAGTTCATGCAAGCACGTGAAACGGAACACTAACTCTAAAATAAAGTTTGACACTGACAATTGATTGACACTATTGACAGGAGTGCGCCATTTTCGCGCCATGTCCTGATGTGTGTGTACTTGTCCTTGACTCCTTGTAGACCTTGTTGATTTTTATTAGAATCGGTGCGGTGACGCTTTTATATCCACTTCCACTAACGATATAATCACTGCGCATTCAATGTAATTTCTAGTTTAACAAATTATTCCTACAATGAACGACCTTCAGTATCTCATCGATAGACAATTTGGCATTTGTAAGTTGTGTTTATATCGTCATAATTTCTGGCATGGTTTGCAATGTTGTCATACTTACTAAAACTTTGCAGGCAGCCGCTATAACTACGACAATGTGCTGAAGCGGCTGGTGGTGGACAGCGCGGAGTGTTTCTATGGGCTGCAGCCCTCGAACACCGTTCCTGCGGCCTCCCTTGATCAACAGGACCCCCCAATCTTTGCCTGTCGGTTCTCGGAGGCTGCCGGCTATGAAAACATCCTGGCGCTAGCTAATGAAGACGGCAAGGTAGCCATTCAGGTAAGATTTGGAAAACAACTTCAATAACAACTTTTACATACCTAAAATTAAGTAAATTTGAACGGCAGCCTTAGGCGCTCTTAAACGGGCGATTTCACGTTGCCGAAAGTAATGGAGCAATATGGGGCAATATTTCGGAAATATTGCCCCATATTGCTCCATTAACTTCCGTGTTGCTCCATATCGCCGCCTACAATTTGCTCCACTGAATTTCTCGTGTATGAACGTATTGCCTAGAATGGCGCCATATGGAGGAATAATCGCTCCATTTTGAGCAATATTCGAATTGCTTGAAGTGGCCGTTACGGCAAAATTGCCCCGAATTTCCGGCAATTCGGCAATTTTTATCGCTCGTGTAAGAGCACCTCGATACTGTGCAGGTTGCAACTTGTTACTCAATGTAGGCAGGTTTTGATAGTAACATGGGTATTATGTGTGTTGCTTTCATTATGAGATTCTATGTTAAATAGAATACTATCTATCTGGCTCAATAGTATGATGCAACTATTCTGGCTGGATAATAGAAGAGTGGCTGAATATCCATTGCATCTCTAGTTTACATATGAATCTACATATCTGATTGTACTTTAAAAAGTATTAGGTACATACACACTACACATCAGTAAATATCATCCACAATTAATCAAAGAGTCATCTCCATTCATTTATTACTGTTTTTTTGTACACGCCTAGACAAATTATACTTCTAACTGATATTCAGTTAACCAACATACATAGGTTACATTTGACATTTCGTGTTTAATATTGATTTTAGTTTCTGCAATGATTTATTACTCATTAAATAAAACAAGTTAAATGGATTTTACCCTTTTGACCATGAGACCTGGAAAGGTTGGTATGTACTTAATTCATAACATCCATGATAAAAATGTTTTATTTCATTATGGTGAATATTTCTAGAACATTCTCCGATATGTTCCTTTGTCTCCACCTATTTTTCTGCACTCCAGTTTGTGTTTGGAAGTTTTAACAATATAAATCGCTGCATATGATATTATCATAAGCAGAGCCCGGAATTCTCATAGCACTTTTGAGCTGTCATGGGGACTTCTCATTTATGGACTTCCGACTCGACTATATCGATAAATACAGAATACAATATGTAAAATATGATTACGAGTAGAAGTAAACAACACGCAGTCTTATCGCGAATGAGCGATCTCTTTGAGATAACCTTTGGATATATCATTATATAATTAGTTTTTTCTTTTTTTTTTTAATTATGGCTTTTACTCCTTGCTGTTTTAGCAAGGTGGATTTGTCAATAACAGTTTTATGACATATTTACACACGAGGAGAATGTTCGGTTTAATTTTGACTTTTTTGGGGGAAGGATCAGTCTGGAAACCTAAAACAAATAAAAACAATGGACATCACAGACAATCACATGACAGTTATAGGTAGCGGCACGTAAGTCTAGCGCTGACCGTTCCTGCGCAGAAGTCGAAAATAAGGTATTACGGGGGAGTGAAGGGGACGCGCGGGGGCGTGCGTGAGCGCTTATTGGCTCTCCAGTCGTACTCCGTCCCGCGCACCGATACGACGCCCCGCTCACTTCTGGTTATACAGTTGCGTTCTAAATTGTTATTACCGTCGTCGTTTTGTTAAGTTTGAGTTTGTTTTTTATTGACTGTTTTAATTAAGTTAGTGTTTATTTGTGATTTTAAACAGTAAATATGCCTAGAAGAAATACTGTTTTGAGAAGACAGGCACGGAAAATGGTATATGACGTGCATTCTTTTTTAAAGACAGAAAGTAATGAATTAATTGATTCCTTGAAACATATTAACAGTCAGATTGACGAAACTACGAATATGTTGCTCAGTCACTTGTACAGCGGCACTGTGGATTTAAACATGATGAAACAAACTGCAGAAGTTATTAAGACGGAAAATATGAAATTAGATAGTGTAGTCAGTGAGTTACGGAAAATTCAAAAAAGAACAGCAGAGGCCATTTGTTATTTGCGTCAATGAAGACAGTTCCGAAGATGATTCTGACGATTCTGATAATGATGATAATGATGATGCTAATGATAACGATGACCGAAGCAGCCCTGAGCCTGGACCCTCATCAAGAAAACGGCCTTGTACCGGCCAGGCATACGGCAGTTTAGTGGAAGGCGTGTTACCCCTGTCAAATTTTAATTAATGTTTTTTAATAAAAATTGTAAAAAAAATATAACTTTATTTTTACCTCCCTATATTAGTGATGAGACTAGTTTAAACGAACTACCTTAGATATAAAAGAAGGACAATGAAAGACAAAGTTTTCTATTAGTAAGGATTATTGTAATCAACTTGTAGTGATAACAATTGCGTTTGCGACAGTACCTATGCGCAGCTATCCCCTCCACGATTCGTTCACCGCTAGACTTACGTGCCGCCACCTATACAAACGTTATGAAAAAAGAGCGGGAAAGTGGATGACAGAGTGTTAATCATGCCAACATGACGGATATAGTGGAAAATGTATCATTAGAAATATATTTAAATGAAATAGAAGAGAAATTAGAAATATATTAAATAATTACAGTTGATATTGTAATTAAAATTAAGACATTCAAGCAAAATTATAACAGACTGGTAAGAGAATTACATTATATTCTCTGCTAATAACCTGTACTGTCTCTGATCTCAGATTATAATTTGTACTATGTTCTTGTTCCAGGACACATCAAAGATCAGCTTGACAGGAGCCCTAGAGAGCTTCCAGTGCCACAACAATGCCGTGTTCGACCTGGCCTGGGCGCCGCGCTCTCTCAGTTTTGTTACTGTCTCAGGTATGTACTAGAACTGTTTTTGACTTATGCAAATAAGCAATTAAATCTTAATAAGTCATCTCACACAAATTAGTGCTTGGAACCGGCACATAAATCAGATCTGTTTCTGATCTCCTGTTTTAATGCGACAGGGACATTCACGATCTGGACTCGCTAAGTATAAATCAATATTAATCTTAAACAAATCGACCTAGTCCCATATTAAGCTCAATAAGGCTTGTGTTATGGGTACTAGACAACGGTATATTTAATAGATCTAAATACTTAAATATATACAAAACATCAAAAAAAAGCTATGGTAGCCTAGTGGTTCAGGCATAAGGCATGTAGTCAAGCGGCGGTCTTGAGTTTGGGTCCCGGCTCGTAACTATGACTGTTTCGGAACTTATGTATGGAATACTTATTTACCATTAGCTTTTCGGTGAAGGAAAACATTGTGAGGAAACCGGTCTAATCACTTTAAAGTCTAGTTTTCCCTCTGGGTTGAAAGGTCAGATGGCAGTCGCTTTTGTACAATTAGTGCCTATGCCAAATCTTAGGATTAGGTGTCAAAGCAGACCCCGGGCTCCTTTAGGGCACCACCGGGAATAACGCTAGGACAGGGTTTTAAAGTGTTTCACAGAAACTGACAACTTTTCAGGATTTTTATAAAACAAACCTAACCTAATCTTCGGGTTCTAGGTATACAAAGTTTGTCCGGAAAATGTTACGGTTTCAGAGAAAATAACTTTTATGTCAAATCTAGTGATCTTTTATGTCGTCTAGCGTTATGGCAAATTAAGTTATGGATATCGAAGGTATCCGGGATTAATAATAATAATAAATAAATATTAGGGGACAATTTTACACAAATCGACCTAGTCCCATAGTAAGCTCAATAAGGCTTGTGTTATGGGTACTAGACGACGATATATTTAATAGATAGAAATACTTAAATACATAGAAAACATCCTTGACTCAGAAACAAATATTCATGCTCATCACACAAATATTTGCCCTTACCGGGATTCGAACCCAGGACCTTCAGCTTCGTAGGCAGCGTCACTACCCACTAGACTAACCGGTCGTCAAATTGAACTAACAGTAGGTGGAACCCACGATGCTACGAGTAAATGTGGTTTTCCTCGAGCGTGGTAGGATCCCATTGGATGTTGAAGATTAGATGGTAAAAAGAAAAAAGGTATAATGATGTGTGCCATCACCTGTGGGGGGATCGTATACAGGTAAAATATAAAACAGTCACTCAAGCGACTCCGTTTTTAATAATGTATACAACCCACGTGTCTTTGATGACAAAGGCATATTTACGAGCTTCTAGGAATGAAAAATAAAACTCTAACTCGTTAGATATTCACAGAGAACGTTAAGTAGATGAAAGAAGCTCCCATTAATCTGACAATTTGGATGAGACGCGGTGGATTTTTAAAGTGCCCTGTATGCGCGATCGTATACAATGTGTATTGCTTATACTTGATCAAACGAAATGTGCGGATACTAGACAAAAAAATATCGATAAAAAAATAAAAATAAAAATTATATTTAAAAAATTAAGGCGTTTTAAATTTTTTTCTGATGAATATTTCCGAGATTGGTTTTTAATTCATATCTTTGCGTCTAAACGGTGTAGTTTCTCAAAAGTGGTCTTGTTTTAAAGCTACAAAATGCAGCTAATCGACCACCCAAAAAATAATAACTATCAAACATAAACCTACAAAAAAAAAGGTAATTAGTAGAAATTTGTGAAAAAGAACATTCTTTTTTTAAATTAGTGTCTGTAACTTTAAAGCTAGCAGTTTGAGGTAGACTTTTTTGCACTTTTTTGGCTTTTTTTTTTTTTTGGTAGGCTTTTTTTTTTTATTTTTTATTTTTTATCGATATTTTTTTGTCTAGTATCCGCACATTTCGTTTGATCAAGTATAAGCAATACACATTGTATAGGCCTGAAGTTAAAGTGTGGTCCATGGACCTTAGGGGTCCGTGACATGATTGCTGGGAGTCCACAGCTACTGCGTTCACTCGTAACGTAGGTACCTACTTAGGTATAAAATATATGAAACATGACATTTTTTTTCAAATCTTTTTTCAAAAGGGGTCCTTGGTATTTTTGAAATTCTGAAAGTGGTCCATGCCTAACAAAAGTTTGAGAACCCCTGCGCTAGGAGAATGATGAAAAACATCCAAGACTCAAACAAATATTCATGCTCATCACACGAATATTTGTCCTTGACGGGATTCGAACCCAGGACCTTCAGTTTCCTAGGCAGCACCACTACCCACTAGGCCTGACTATGCAAATAAAGTGGAAAAGTCTTTTGCTAGATTTTCTTTCGTTAACTAAATTTGCATCATTTCAGGTGTAATCCCTTACTGCTGAACATAGGGTATATTTTTGTTTAATTATGGTTTATTTATTTAATTTCGGTTTATGTACAGTCAGCACCAGAGAGATAGTAACAGCCAGCCAAATATTGCAACACATCTTTTATTAGCATTGGGTTAAGGGAAGAAGGATATTAATCCTTCTTATTTGTGGATATCCCTGGAGTAGTGTCCAAGGAGTCTATCATGATCATCACACACCATCAGATAGATAATTCAATACATACATTTTTAACCTCCTGTCTAAATATTGCTGTTCGAGAGACACAGTCCCTCAAAGGTTTTACCGTTTAAGTACGAAACCCTATAAAATATTATCATCTTGCAGAATCCTGCCAATTCTACTGCCAGTTCTAGCAAAACTAAAAGTGAAAACCAGAGGTCGGAATTTTCGTGGCACCTTTGAGCTGTCATAGGGACTTCTCGTTTATCGACTACCGATATTCATAATTATATCGATAAATTATAGAACACAACATATGAAACAAGATTAAAAGTAGAGGTAAACAACAGGCAGTCTTACTTAAGAGCGATCTCTTTTAGATAACTTTTGAGTGGCTGAAATTGTTAAATAGAGATTTGCAATGAAAACAATGAAAAGTTAATAGTTAACAATTTTAAATTGAATCAGTTCAGTTCAATGTTTTAACATTTATTAATTTCATGTTCTACTACATATGTTTAAAATATTAGTATTTTAACTTCTATTTATAATTTCCTAAAAAATAAGATCGCCTAATCGCGATAAGACTACATGTTGTTTACCCATCACTCGTAATGAACTAATCATATTTTACATATATTGTATTATGTATTTATCGATATACATATGTATAATCGGAAGTCGATAAACGAGAAGTCCCTATGACAGCTCAAAAGTGCCACGAAAATTCCGACCTCTGGTGAAAACCAACAATTTCACAAATTGTATTAGACTAAAATGTTGGTTTGGTTTTCCAGGGGACCACACAGCGTGTCTATGGGATGTGGCTGAAAGCACTCCAAAACGTGTCCTCGTATTCTCCAATCACACACGCTCTGTCAAGACGGCTGTTTTCCGTCCCAACGAGCCGTCAGTCTTCGCGACAGGAGCTCGAGATGGACACGTCCTTGTTTGGGACGTCAGATGCGGCCAACCTGCAGTCGTCGTCAAACCAGACAACTGCCTCATGAACTGCCACTCCTCATTCACACCAAAAACACCAGGTTCGCATACTAAAAGACCCCGGTTGGATAACCATAGGTCCACCAGCATCACGGGACTAGTTTTTCAAGATGATGCTACTCTAATATCATGTGGAGAATGCGACGGTAATATTAAAGTGTGGGATTTAAGAAAGAATTATTCTATTTATAAAAAAGAACCACTGCCGAAGCATTCTATACCATACTGCGGAAGTTCAACAAAGAATGGCTACACAAATCTCATCATAGACGATGCCAGAATGAGACTATACGCCAGCTGCATGGATAACGTGATTTACTGCTTTAATATTTCAACTTACAACTCACTGCCGGAGAAAAGATACGTCGGACATGAAAACAGCACATTCTACATAAAAACTAGTCTTAGCCCTGATAGCATGTATTTAGTTTCTGGCAGCAGTGACAAAAATGCTTACATTTGGAATGTGAAATACTCTGAACCAGTTGTAAAACTGGTTGGCCACTGGGCAGAGGTAACGTGCCCTGCTTGGTGTCAAAAAGGGGACATGAAGATCGTAACTTGCAGCGATGATGCGCGGCACAAGATCTGGAGAATCGGAAAAGAGTTTAACACGGATCACTTAGAAATAAAGGGTCACGCCGAAGTCGTTCCTAGGACTGATATAACCACCCTACCAAAATGGGGCACTCTGGACAGAACACCCAGCTCATTAAAACGGAAATTGGTTACTACACCTGGCTCCTACAGTTCTAAACGTATGCGTTCAGACAGCACTTCCGTGAGAAAAACCAAGAGATGTTTAACAGATCTGATGAATGCTTCCAGAGAGGCAGATGATGCCGAAATCTTAGTTAAGAGATTGAAGCTGGATATGGTACCTGAGGACGATGAGCCGAAGTTGCTTCCTGCTGGCATTAAAAGACACAGTGACGTGTTGGATAACACCAGTCCTGACCATTTTTCATTTGATTCAGGCCAGATGTCCAGTGATTGGAATTATATAGCACCTAAACCTGGTACTTCCTTTATGACTCCCACCAAAAATTATGAAAAGAAAACGTGCAGAAAATTATCTCCAAAATCGCCTAAGACTATCTCGCCATCCTCTGTGCCTAATATTTCGCCATTTAGCATCTCTCCTAATAAAGTTAGAATAATATCTTTCAATACCCCAACTAAAAACTTACCCAATTTCGTGCTGGACGGAGAGGCTCCTCATCTAAGACTGATGTCACCGGTCAAGAAAAAACAGGACACAACTAATTGGCTCACTCTAATGGTGCGAGAAAAAAAGGGAAAAAACGCCAATCCGGAAGTTATGGAAAAAGCCGTTGTTGTTCCACTCAGTCCTAAAGAGAATATACCGGTAAGGAGAAACTCTGTGACGGAAAAAACGCCCAAATCTGCTAAGAAATCTAGGACACTGTTGACATATTTCACAGTTGCCAATAAAGAGAAATAAAACTGACATAAAAATATTAAAAATCTATCCATAATTTCATTGAATTGTTAAAAATTAAAATGATGAATGTTTACTTCTATCAAGAAGCTATTCACTGGAGCATTTAACATACTATGAAGATTTTAAACTTGATGCGATTTGGGTACCTACAATGACGCGAGAAATCTCAATCGGCAACCTGTTGCTTCTGGTTTGGGATTGTCGACATTTATTTTGAACTTCGAGTGAAATCGAACCGTGTACCCTGGGATTATATAATTAGGGCTCCATGAATTAGGCCCAGCAGATATTTGCCATTATTTGTGGGACATCCTATATGTATCCTTAATTTAATTAATATAAGCTTTAGCTGATCGTGCAGTAGGAGTTTGTTATTTAATTTAAAAAAGTAAATCATACTAGTGATTGTTGTTCCTAGCTAAAATTAAAGTTTGTCATTTAAAGTTTATGATGAAGTGCTGAGGAATCAATGGGTCTTCGTAATGTAATGTTTATAATTTTAAACTTTGACATTTTAATAACTCGTTTTTCTCCATAGTTAATATCACTGTCTAAAAAAGTGTGTTAAGACAGGTTTTGCTATTTTCTGTATTATTTTATCGAGATAGAAACATTCAAAGCCCTGTTGATGCAAAATGAACTGATAATGTGATTTAAGCTTAATGAGTGTATTTAATTGTGTGAGTAAGCTCTTTAGTTGTAAGCAAACATTTTAGTAAGTAACATGTAATAAATATATATGTAATTAACTATTCTAACATACAGAAAAACTATGAATTAACGTCAGCCAGCCAGCCAACATTCGTGTCAGATGCATGGAATTTGTAATGTCTACATGACACCTGTCCATCCTGTGTCTCATACACTGTTCTTATCACCTTCCGTTGAAAAATTACAACCAACGTCTTTTTCAAAATAAGATATATATTTGACAGCTAGTATGCGGTCGATACGACGACGGCGCCTGAAAAATGGTGTTAGGTAGGGCTCAATTTCACTGGTCGTTAGAGCCGGCTTCCCGCATGCGGTCAGCTCGTGTTATCTTCCCCCCCCCCCCCCCTTTAGCAAAAATAAGTACAGCACGAGCTGCGGGATTCGAATCCTAAAGGGACCGACCGATTACGTGATTTTACCACAATTTGTCAGTACAACATGTCGAAGTCATAAATGGGTGTTGCGTACAGATGTAACCATCCGACCACATGTGCATGCAGTTTCTCAGTGCAACTCGTTTGACAGTTGAATCAGCAGCGCAACTTGACTCCAGACAATAGGAATTAGCCAGCTTGTGATAAATTGGGGCTGACAAATCCTGACATGTATAGACCCCATAAGAGCATGGTCATAATATCGGTCCGTTAATGCTATGTTGCCAGCTTAGAGTTTTGTAATAACAATTCTTGTGCATAATCGAAAGTTGTAGTTATTATTGCTATAAAATATTAGATTCAACCAAATCAACGTCCCAGATGATGTGGAGGAAGGATTCTATACCGGCCAACATTCTATCGGACCTACCGGTAGATACATGACACATGTTTTAACGACCAATTTGCATCTGTAAATCTCGATGTTTAGTTCTGAAATGCCTTGTTTTAATATCAAAGTACCGGCGCCGCATACGAGTGCATTTATAGTTTACTGTACCTGTGCCATCAGTTTTACTCATTGACGGAGTTACTTTGTGAGTGATGGATATTTTAATTAAAACATTCATGCATTTATAGCGATGTTACATACAATTAAACGAATGTCTAAATTACGCAGTTGTTTCTTCAACATTAGCAATATTCCTTTTTCTTTTCTTGTACAGAAGGTTCTCTGTTAACAAATGCTGTTTAGGTTTGCCGAACGTGGCCATCCCTTTCTATTGAATGCAACGCGCTGCGATAGAACGTGTGCGTGTCGTAGCAGCGCTAACATACCGGTAGGCTGTACTTGTAGCGGCGCGAGGATATCACGGACTGAGCCGCCTCTGGTAGTAGTACAACAATGTTTACGTGACTGGGTGGTAAGTGCAATTTACCGCCCACGGGCGCAGCGGCAAATCTCAGTTCACACCCAGGAGAAGACGTAAAATTGTCTACGTACGGGCGGTAATTCGTAAAGCCCCAGATCGCATATTTATGGCCCGAACCGACTGCGATCTGGGCCATTCACGGATTCACCGCCCTAGGTACGTAATGTACTATTATGGGTAGATCTCGTAAAGTCAAAACACCTCGGGTAACAATTAAACAGCATTGACTATGTTTAGAGCCAAAACACCTGGGTAACAATAAAACAGCAATTAAGATGTGCCATTGCTCACTCTTTATTACGCTTGTTAATTCAATATATAAAACAAAATAATTTATTGTAAAATATCACTGATTGCTCCGCGGGCCCCACGGCGTGCCCGTTAGGCCAAAGCTTGAAAACACCAAACCTTTCTGAACGGAAACAATAGTAGATCTGTATCGGTACCTGATATTTATTGCAGATGCTTTTATTTATGCTTAGATGTGATTGAAACCCAGGGTATCCACACGTAATTAAAACAAATTTTTCAATCATCAGATAAGCCACTAAAGGCCGGCGGTGTAAGTTGAACAAACTAGATTCAAATACGCGACAACATCACACTAAACGCCAACATATTGACCAACAACAGTGTTGCAACTTGCGCTTGCCTCTATGTACTGTTATCTATAATTATTATAATTAATCTGGAGATGAAAATCAACTTCAAGTAAATAAGTACGTACTGAATATTCAGACAAGGGACAGTACTAGTACTTGGACTTTTTCACTGAGTATAAAAAATCAAAACGATTACATTGGTCTTGATTTGGGAATCATAAAACAAGAACCGGCGATATCCTGGGTTATTTGCAACTCGGGCAACAGACATTCAATGTATATTGAATAATTATTACAAAAATGGTGGTTTCATTAGTTATGACGTGAATAGAAAAAAATACTCATTCCGTCTCCATCAATATCCATACAAAATCTACTTCATCACATGATTGCCACAAGGTTTTCAACATTAATTTACCAGTCTCGAAATTTTGAATTAATATAATAATAATGCAACCCTCGTGTGCATTTGTGTCATAACATAACTGAACTTATAGCACAAAATCCGAATGTAAGGTCACTACAGACCCATAACTACATGTTCCCGATTTCATTAAGACACGTCTTTTTTGTGTGGAGATTCCAACAACATTACCATGTCCTGATGTATCATATGCTGCTATATTCAAGAGCAGTGAGAATAAAAAATACAGATATCATTTGAAAAAATAATTGACAAATTAGATTTCAAAGGGCCGTTTTTTATTGTTGCGATATATTTTCTATAAAATTCCAGTCGGTCATTCTTGGTGGAAATATGTTGAACACGAGTTAAATTTAGTCTAAGCAAGCCGTCAAAATACTTTGAAACCTAGCAGTCTTTCAAGAAACAGAATTGGAAGTTATTGTTTCGGCTATGCCTAGTTTACGAACCATGGTTAAACGAATGGTGGACGTAAGTAAAATATATTCGACATTCATTCTAAAGCTACTCACAGTAAAATTGCCGTCACGGATAAGTTTATGTAAGATACATCAAGTACACATTCAGCGGCCATTTGAAAGCATAACAAAAAGGGCCCACGGTAGGACCTCAGCCTTGCGGCCATACGACACGGTGTCATAACGGTAGTATTGCCGCACATATTGACGTAAGGACTTGCTTACATTGAATCCCCTGGTGGATTGAACAGGGGACATCGTCAGCATGACGCTGTCGTATTTAGCTTACGAGTGACGATCCATTGTAACAAGCTATTAATAGGACGGTACGATACTGACAAGTATTGAGGGAAAGGTCAGTATCACCTCAAGGCTATCAGTATCAAATGCTTTCTATATAAAATTAAGATTTGAGGGTTGTAATTTTTTTCTGTTTCCTTTTTCACAACAAAAATAATTACAAGTCTCAACATTAATCAATTAAATAAGGGCCGTTTTAAAGCATTATTATCATAAGGTTTTCGGTAACACTAAACCGCAAACTAATGTTATAAAACGTCGCGTGCGGCACAAGCTCACGCCCGTTGACACGGTGTCGGACAGCGTAAGGGGCATATAACAAATATCGTCAGTAATGCACAATTAAACAACACAAAAGTTACATTCAAGAGCTGGCTTCTGCCTTAAAATTTGTTATACCTACTACATCTATGTCTGCTTATTCTACCTTACATCTATACATACAATCTTCTTCCAAGCGATTTAAAAAAAGTCTTAGTACTTTATTTTTATCGTAGGTATTAATTTGTTAAATTGTCTTTATCGTTAAGTTCACTGAATCCACTTGCACCACTTTAATCCCGTTTAACACAACGAGTAACGAAAAGTTTAGCCCTGCTAAATAAAACTACTATAACATACAACTAGGGTACAATACAACCGACAAAACTTGTACGACGAGCTCGCGCCTCGCTCCCGTTTCCTCGTGCCCCCGCATTTAACATTGGACCATAACTGGAGTGAACACAAATCGACTCGCGCAGGCATCAATATCATGGCAGGCGTTGCAAAAACAATGCGACTCGCGTGACAAGTCCGCATTTCTGCATCTCTCAGCTTTACAAATAGACGTGGTAACAAAACACGTGACAAGTATTTATGCTTGGACAAATTATGTACGAATCTGAAATCACCAAATTTCTGGGGATTATCGCGGTTAAACTTTCGCGCGGTGCTGAGGATCTCAAGTCATGTTAGATCTTATTCGTATATTGCTATTCATAGCTGTGGATACAATTTGGTATTTAGCCTTAATATCCACAGCTAAATGACTGTTAGTTTTACGTTACGGAAAGTTCCCCTGAGCGTTTTGGCGCGAACTCGTCCTCCCATACAATTGACATTTTCTTTTGATAAAATATTATAAAATCTATGATGGAACCACGCACTTCAATCTGCGTCACGCTAGGACGGATGTCCGCCAGACGTTAAGATTGAGTCGTGGTTCGAGATCAAATCATTAAAAATTTAAGGGTCTTTGATAAAAACGACTGTCCATCCTATTTAAAGAATGAAAATGTACTTCTTACTGAGTTGACTTCAGTTATAATTATTTGTCTTGTAAATGAGATGGACAGTCGGAGTTTTATTACCAGACTCTTCAGTCCCGAGATACCATTCTATCACAACTTGTAACAAAAATATTTTTTGGATGTAGCTAGCTAGCAATGGCATCGCTAAATTAAAAATTAAATAAATCTTTGTAATAGTCTCGCGCGGAAGATCCAGTCTATTCGGTGACGCTATAAGATAATATGAAACTCGAACAGTACTTACAACCAAGTCGCTCTTTAGAAAAGCCTAATCTGCGAGGGCATAGTTTTACTATCTCGTCCCATTAACACAGTAATTGTGTTCACGCCTAATTGGAACACAGTTTTAGGTGAATTGTTTACAGAAAACCAACATTATGATGCGATTATATTCTCATTCCATGCACGCTATTTCCTCCAGCGATGCGTCTCCATGATGTTATAGTCGCATTTATTAATATCAAGAGCATTTTTCGGTCAGCCATTAAACTTCATATTATTTTATAATGTCACCGCGTCTAATACAAACGTTCAAATCATTGTAACAGTGTCAACACAACGCTCAAAAAACAGTAAATATCTCAAAAATACTACTTAATGTGACGGTCGTACGATATATCTGTAAGGAGCGCCACCGGATCCGACACGGCGCACGACCCGACAAAAATACGATTACACCTAGTACAAATCAAGATCTGCAGCTCTCGATACGAGCTTCATCAATCTGTCCATCTAACAATTAATGAATATCGGATTATATTATAGTCTATATGTACCTGTCCCGACCAAATATCGTAGGAGCCGTCGTTTACCATAAGAATCTGGACTGAACAACGGCACGATGAAGAAGTTACGACTCAAGTAAAGTCGGGTATGAATCAGTTGCGACTGTGCGATTCGAAGCAACGATAGGAGAAACATGATTATGTGTAAAGAAATAGAGAAGAGCGCCAAGAGCATGCGCTCGCGCCAGCTAAACCCGCGGTCGTGTCGGATCCGCCTCGCCCGTCTAGTACAAGCGTTACAATATTAAAGTCTTTCGTTATTTTGTACTGTATCATTATTGAGTGCAAAAGGAACGTCAGCAATAAAAAGATCAAAATAGTCGTGTACAGTTATCAATGATATGGAACGGTGCTGGGATACCTAGGGGCCGCTGCGGGCTCCCGTCCCGCCTCCACAACAGCCAAGGGCCGAGGGACCAAGGGCGCAGCGGCGCGCGCGCAGCGAGCACGACTCTCTGGAACACACATTTCATATGGTTAATTAATGTGATACAAACCAAGGTGGTATTGAAAGTTCTCAGATTCCAAAGTGTCAGATAAATACTACAGATCAATGTGCGTAGAAATTATGATTAGTTATTTACCTGCGCGCTAGCTATCACCAGCAGAAGACGGAGAGCTCGCCGCCGTGCGCATGGGCGTGCGCGTGCGAGCCCACGCCGCGCCACGAGCGCACGCCGCCCACCTTCAGCTGCGACAAACAAACAACATCAATCAACAACTATAATAACATTCATCGATGACTATTCATCAAACCCTTACCTCTAATACCGACATTGTTTGACTTAAAGTTCAAGAGCAATCGTAAACGTTCCATTCGATGTGCTGCATTTAGTATTTAATATTTTTAACACATTCGCGTTGACGAACGTCAAAACGGCAAGAGTCCTGTCATAGGACAAATAGCGAATGAGACGAAAACCTAGTTGCAAATAATAAATGTGACTAACGAAGGCAGTGACTACTAGTGAAAAGGAGAAAAATTCAAAACACTAACAGAAGGTGACAGGAGAAGAAAGCGTAGGTACCTACCTAACGAAAATATCAGGAAACGAATGCGACGAGATAATATAATGACAGTAGTATACTGAAGGTCCATTAGTTTAGGAGAAAATTCAATTGAGGAAGAAAACATGCGATCAATATTTATGACATCAAACCGATCCCGCAATTACCTACACAAATTAACATAATTATGTAAAATAAACAATTAATTCGAATACCGTATCATCGTAGCAACTTAGAAGAAAAACTGGCATATTATCCACTCTTAAACAATTTCCACAGATCAAATCTCGCAAAAACCAAGTTCCATACCGAGCGACTGGCGCAAAAACTGTAATGTATCGAGTTCTCATTCCACTGCTGGCCATATACGGGCAAGGGTGGGCCGGCTCGGTCTGCGCGCGCAAGGAATGTGGTCCATTGACGACTGTTCAATGGGCCGGAAGAGTCATTGAGACGCGCGGATTTTTATGGTACGTGCTTAGAGTGGGAAGTTTCGACGAGTGGTTTTCGCAAAGGCGTATTTTCTTGGGCAGCTACACACATCAAACACAACGCTATATTTTTATTTATCTAACACACTAGTTATACCTATTTATCCAAATGTCTACGTTATCTAAGCTAAGAGCTACACCAAACTCATTACTACAGAACAGATAACTTAGTCTAACTGAATGATCAATCTGATTCCAATAAAGTGCCGAAAACATCTCTGAATAAACTAGTTTCTTTGCGTTTTTCCTTTTGAAGTACTCATACACTAAAAGAAAAGTCGATTTCAAGTTTCTTATCGTTTGCGTAAGAAGATTTTTTTACTCCAAGTGTCCAATCAAACACAGAAGGCACACAGGTCGGGGACCTCACCGATAACACTTATCACGCGGAAGGAGATTACTTCAAATTCTTATCTGGAATGCAAGTCTTTGTCCACAACATGCGTGCCTACTTGTTTGTCTGTTTCGTTCGATAAGCTAATGCTAAATAAATCATACGCCTAGCAGAAGCAACATATAATACACGTAAACTCGCACATAATACTGAGAATAATTGTACGCATAGTTATTTGATGTCGTCTAGAACTATGCGTACAATTTTTTTATTCATAGTATGGACACGGATTGACGCGTTTTTAAAACTATCGTCTCTATAATTCCTATTTGTACCCAAGACAACGGAGAAGTATATGTGTTTAGGATAAGATATTGTATGTTAAATATTCATTCAGGCCGACGTAAATAAATTGCACTCAGGTGAGGTTAACATGAATCCTTCAAATATTGTCGATAATTCGAGTTGAAATAAAACTATATTAAAATACCACGTTAACTTTTCTTAACATAATCGTGTTGCTATACTGGACTACAATAGACTATTTGAGAACAGTGAAAATAATTTGTTTTTCATTAGCAACAAATAAAAAGCGGCCAAGTGCGTGTCGGACCACGCACAACGAGGGTTCCGTGCCTATAAAAAAGGTCGTATCGTTACTGAAATCTTATGGCACTTACGTCCTTTTCTTTAAGGAAGGCAGTTGTTTAGAAATATCTCAAAAACCTTTGAACCGATCTTGTTCAAAACAATTTTCGTTGAGAGAATTTAAGCCTTATGAGCATGATTTTTTTCATATTTTTAAAATATACGGTTCAAAAATTAGAGGGGGGGGACACAATTTTAGTGACTTTCGAGGAGATTATCTACGACTCTATTCACTTAATCAAAAAAAATGCTGAGAAACCTTATATTTATTTTAAAAGGCCTATCGATTGATGTGCCACACGTGAGCTTGCAATAAAAAAAAATGTATTTCAGTTTTATGTATGGAGTGCACCCCTAAAAAAAATATTTTTAGTAATTTAGTTACAAAACTATGTAGCGGTTAACAAAATACACCTATCCTGAAAATTTTATTCAAAAACACTTTATAGTTTTCGAGTAAAATGCCTGTGACATACGGACGGACAGACAGACAGACAGACAGACATGACGAATCTATAAGGGTTCCGTTTTTTGCCATTTGGCTACGGAACCCTAAAAATGACGAAAATACTGGAAAACTATCAATCTTTCATTTAAGTTCTCAATTTTAAATATATTTTTAAATTCATAAAAACTAACAATATAAGGACGTTGTTTGATTGTGACGTCACAAGCCTGTAATCCCTACAAATTCCATACCAACGGAGCGGCTTTGACGTTGCATAAAAAGAAGCTGATTTGACTTTTGTCAAATAGCGTATTCAAACATACCAAACAAGCTGCAAGTGGATTAGCGGACCAGTATAGTCTAACCAGCGTTTTACGCATAGTTGTTTCGAATCCAAAGAGGTCAAATTATACTATAGGGGTTGAGCAGAAGCATCGCCCGCGCCGGCCACGTGCAGCCGTGGGAAGCAAGCGCATGTGCATCGCACACGACATCTCACGTAAAGAGGAACCAAAATAAACCCCATGTCGGTTATTGTTATTACCACACGACCCATAGATGGGTACACAAGGCTCCCTCCCGCATAGTGCAAGCATATAATTGTTAACTCGAACGCTCGATATTCAAATAAAGCGTTCAAATTCTGTACTTATCATATTTTGAGTACGCGATGTTGCGATTAATAAAACGTTTACAACACAATTGCCCCACTGATAATTAAGTCTTCCAGTCACGATACTCACGATGGATGTTCTTAAATACGTATTTGGATGGATCAACTATTTTCTGTCACTTGTTGGCTGGTTACGTCTCCCAAGTCCCTTTTTGAAACTGTCATAAATCACAAAATGTGGGGTTTTCTTGTCAAGTTCGACCCCTTTTTGTATGGACCATCTTCTAGGCATGTTGTAAGTCCGTATTGTGTATTTTTTTCTAAAAACCCCTGTAATTTTGTCTCCTGGCTAACGGGACAGAAGAACAACAAGAAATAGTTAATTGACTCATTAGGCGTATCCACACCGGACGCTCGTCCGATGGGCTCGGGCGAGTCTGAATGCTCGGCCGCATGCGCTCGGTCGAATTAGCTCGGTGTGGACACGCCTTGGGCAAACCCGCGCGGCAAGTCCGAGCCAAATTGGCTCGGCCGAATTTACCTACCGGCCATTAGTTCTTTCGGACAGTTCTCGTGAAATTTTGTGAGCGAGTTCGATATTTAAAGGGCAAAAATGCTTTCGTATGTCCGGCACTTTGATCTCTGTCAATAACCCGACAGGGCTGGGTGAGGCGTGCGGCCGAACAAAACAACCGTATATGAGGGCTGCGGCGCGCTCGGCTCGGGCGAGCCGTGTGGCTCGCCGAACCACGACTACACTGAGCGCGCACGTTAGGGCGAGCCGTGTTCCGCCGCTCGTCCGGTGTGGATCCGCCTATTTACAAATACTCGGATACAATCAGACTGGAAAACTATCTAGGTATATAAGCGTAAAAGTCCTCACTCACTTAAATCAACGCTCAGCTAAAACCGTTGAACCTAAACCTTTGAAAATGGAGTAAAATTTGAAATGAGAGACTTAAAACTTTATGTATAATCCTTATTACAATACAAGAAAAGCAATTCTAGGGTTTTGGGAAAACCCTCCGCAAAGCGGGTTAAATAGGGGTGCAAAGTTTGTTTGAACCAATTTGGTACAGAGATAGTTTGAGTCCCGAGGAAGGATCCCGGAAATCAGTCCCTAAGGGGGTGGAAATGGGGCGTGAAAGTTTGTATGAATCTACGATATTAACGAGTTCTACACGGACGGAGTCGCGGGCAGAAGATAGTAGTAGAATACGAGTACCAATTTTCTTTTTTGGAACAGACATGTCAGCCCTATGCCACTTTAAATTAAGAGAGCAAACCAAATTTAGCCGCAAATAAAAGTTAATTAAAATCCAGATAGCGACGCTGATGGCAATCAGACACGACACGACAAATTGCCCGAGATAGACGGACAGATTTACGTGCGCCCGATTCTAATTGGAGTTCAAGGGTAGCGTTTACGCATCTACTTGGTAAATCTGCTCATATAATAAATAAATAATAAATAAATATTAGGGGACAATCTTACACAAATCGACCTAGTCCCATAGTAAGCTCAATAAGGCTTGTGTTATGGGTAGGTACTAGACGACGATATATTTAATAGATATAAATACTTAAATACATAGAAAATATCCATGACTCGGAAACAAATATTCATGCTCATCACACAAATATTTGCCCTTACCGGGATTCGAACCCAGGACCTTCAGCTTCGTAGGCAGCGTCACTACCCACTAGACTAAGTGTAAGGCCTGAGTGGACGCCCCGCTCAGAGCGGAGCGTCGAGCGTCCATATAAATTGCATTTGTTTTATATGGACGCTCGCTGCACGCCCCGCTCTGAGCGGGGCGTCCACTCAGGCCTTACACTAACCGGTCGTCAAGTCATATACCTACACCCTTCGCCATTTGTGCTGTCGCGTCTTGCATAAACTGACGCATGGATTTGGGTTACCACGGTATACATTAAATAGACACAGACGCAGAGACTGCTTGTCAGAGGCATATACTATAAGTACATCAATCATTGATCGAGATATTCATCCTTCCAGTTAAATCGGATCCCACAAAAAACATTACATTAACTTTAAAAAGAAAATTTTAACCGACTTCAATTTAGTACTCCGCCAAGCCACGAGAACATTTCCAATTTTTTTTCCAATTTACCACATGAACTGATTTCCGATAGCAAATGCGTTGATTATTAGAGAAAATAACCGAATCGCTGTATGTGGGCCGATAACATTTGAGGACTTCCGTCGATTCCCCAAAATCGTCACCTTCATTAGTTCCTATTTCAACGGAATCTTATCAGAGATACGTATACGTACTTTTGCACTTTCAAGTACATAATTGAGGAATTCCATAAGGCATCTGTGGTCTTCATCATCAATTCCACTCCACCAAATTTACGATTTCCGGGTGTAACAGAACACCCGAGTTATAATAGAAGATACAAAAATCACTACACGCGTGCCTAATATAATTGAAGAGTTCCCTCAATTCCTCATGAATCCCAACATCCAACTAGATTTTTCAAAAAATGGGACCAAACTGGAATATACTTACAAACAAAAAAAAAGACCGGGAGTGCCGGCAGAAGTGAAAACTCAATGACATTGTAACAGTTTTTCGATCAGGTCACGTGACATCTTACGGTGTCACCCTAACAATGAATTTGACGCAAATTTATAAACAATTATCAATTATTTAGGCGGACGGCCCGCGGGCGCGTTGGGTGCGACGGGCCCAACGCGCCGCCGCGGCGCAACGGTTCCGGGGTCCGGCGCGCCGACGGGCGGCGGCAAACACAATACCAATTTGTTTTTGCCATTGCCAAATATTTTTCAAAGCTTTATCTCTTTAGGAATAACGCCCAAATTCGAACTATTCGAATTTTCTCAATAGCAAAACGGTGAAGGACGCGTTGGTACGAGGGTCAAACTGAAAGTTCTTAGAAAATCAAAAACTGAGCAATCAAGCAACTTATTACTTTTATTATATCTTTTCAAAATAGCCTCCCTTCACATCAATACATCGCTGCATTCGATAGAACCACTGAGAAAAGCACTTTGCCCACTCGTCCTTAGGGGTCTCTTCGACGGCCTTTTGAAACGCAGCCACTGCTTCGTCGGCGTCCATAAAACGTTTTCCTCGAAGTTTTTCTTTAATTTTTGGGAATAAATAAAAATCACAAGGTGCAAGGTCGGGGCTATAAGGTGGGTGACCCAGTAATTCCACGTTTGCCGTCGCCAAATAGTCGATCGTTTGCTTGGCGGTGTGCGATGAGGCGTTGTCGTGGTGAAGCAGGATCCTACTGCGAGGCTGTTTTTCTCGAACTTTTTCCAAGACAAGTGGTAAACAATTGTTAGTGTACCACTTCGCAGTAACTGTTTTTTGATCCTCTAAAATAATTGTTGCGTAATGACCAGTCCTTCCGAAGAACGAGGCCACCATCTTTTTTCCCACACTTCGACCTCTCTTCACTTTAGTAGGCAACTCCTCGGAAGGAAACACCCACTCAGCAGACTGTCTTTTAGTTTCAGGATCATAACAGTAAATCCAGCTTTCGTCACCCGTAACTACGTCGAACACAGCATTTGAGTCACCTCCGTTGAATCTTTGACCCATTTCACGGCACCAATCAACACGACGGACTTTTTGGGCTTCTGTCAAATTATGAGGTATCCACCGGGCACAAAGCTTCCTCACCGCTAAATGTTCATGGAGGATTTTGTGGACTTGACTCATACCAATGGCTAAGCTTGTACGAATCTGCTGATAGGTTACTCTTTTGTCAGTCTCTATCATACACCGCACAACACTGATGTTATCTTCAGTAGTCGCCGTAGAAGGCCGGCCCTCACGCAGATCATCAGTGAGATTAGTGCGGCCACGTTTAAATTCATTAAACCAGTTGTAAATAGTAGCACGAGATGGGGCTTCATCGTGAAAGGCCAGTCTATCATAACTTTCTTGTTGACTTAAATTACATCGAAAGTCGTAAAAAATCATTGCTCGAAAATTTTCTCGCGTTAAATTCATGCTCACGTAGTACACACAATTTTCAATTTGCCGCCAAATCGTAAAACAAATGACAATCGAGTGGAATTCGTACACAAAAATATAAAGAAAGAGTTCCATTTTCAAATTTTGAACTTATTTTTTTATTATATTTATTACAAGTGGCCAGTTCTAAAGATTTTCAGTGTCGCCCTCGTATTATTACAAATTTATTTGCAGAATATGCTATTGCAAAAAGTGTTTAACGGCTTTATACTCTTACGAATAGCGTTCAGTTTTGAATGAAGTCGAATCGGCTAGCAGCAAAAAGTGACCTCCTTCACATCTGACGTCACAAAACTCTGTCGCGTATTTAACAATTTTTCCCCATCCCAAAAAGTGCTCAGCGCCGCTAAAGAAGTTTTCACTTCAAAAAAATGTACGAATCGGCTCATAAAAGAGGGAGTTCTGAGGTAACAAACATTATTTCGTAGAGCCTAGTCTCAGGCATTCTTATTAATCTTTATTTGCTAGCTAAATAAAATTCTGCAACTTGGCAATCACTTTATTTATGCAGTTGGTGTATCTAGAAAACTAAACCGAAATTGCAAAATATTTTAGTTTTTTCATGATTTATACAATAAACGCATACTTACATGTAAGTATTCTAAATTCGGAGCTACTATGTCTGCTAGAAGTGCCTTAGAGTTTTGATGATCGGTGCCTTAGAGTTAGAATTCTTAGAAGAATATTATTTTTTCTTTGAATAGGTACAAGCTAGTTCAAAACCCGGGAATAAAATTTCTCCTCTTTCCTATTCTATCTAATTTTGAGTGGTTATATGAATTATGATGGAACAGTAGATGGAACTTCTTACAATAGGTACCTTAGGTACTTGGCGGAGTTGTGTGTAAATAATTTCGAATCATAAAATGCAATTACGTCGCCTTTGACCCAGTTTTACATATAAATAACAAAAAAGGTGTTTTTTCCTCATGATAATTCGACTTATTCAAACGTAACGCCGGCGCGCGCGATTAACATAATGCGTGTGATGAATTTGATCGAGTTACCGATCAGGCATTAAACTGGATTACGCCGAATATCTTATATTTTTCAGGGAGACAAGCAGATGAGGAAATTATTGGCAGTTGAATTACACACATACATAATAAACACGGTGTTTTTCGGAGGGGCAGGTAGGCAGAGATCACGCCCACTACCTAATCCCTCTTGCTTGCTTTCTTGCTTTTGTAGTTGAATATCATATCTATGGTTACTTACTTACATATATTTATCACAGAGCATGCGAATCGATATTTAATCTCATCAAATCACTAGATGGTTAATAGCACCGGCCGGTCGGCCTTTGGTATAATAATACACATATAGCTCCGACGGTATAATACCTACAGATTATAATTTGTAGTGTTTAGGTAATAAATGTGATAGATTCCAGCCCCCAGAATAATTATACAGTTACACCTACAAACGGTACTTACTACACTCTACTGTCAAGCCAGGTGCCTATTCGAATTTTTCTCAAAGTGTTGTGATAAAGACCTTCCATGCCTGTTTATTTGTATCGCCGTACACACATATGTTGTGCCGTATCTCGTACGTGCACGTGGCCCGCGGACGTGACCGGCATACAGTCTGCAGGTAGCGTATGTTTCGCATTCAAGCGAAGTCTTTACAGTGGCTTTGTGAGCGATCTTTGGCCGATTTCGTCAAAAGAAAATATTGGATACCTACAACTCATGCAAATTGACGAATACCAATGACTTAGGTTTTCACGTGATTGAAAGGAGTCAAAAGTCAGGTAGGAACTAGAAAATTAACAATTAAATGAGTACGCATCGCATACCCACTATGATTTGTTTGTATGCTGTTTATCTGAACTGGTTTATTGTATGTGAAATTATTAGAACGGATTGCATGTTCTATAAATAATTATAGTTATTAGACATCTCAGTTCTCAATAGTTCATTCGCTTGTCATCCCATTTATTTGGGGACGGCGCAGCATGTTTTTGAAGTGAAAACTTCTTTAGCGGCGCTGAGCACTTTTTGGGATGGGGAAAAATTGTTAAATACGCGACAGAGTTTTGTGACGTCAGATGTGAAGGAGGTCACTTTTTGCTGCTAGCCGATTCGACTTGATTCAAAACTGAACGCTATTCGTAAGAGTATAAAGCCGTTAAACACTTTTTGCAATAGCATATTCTTCAAATAAATTTGTTATAATACCAACGCATCCTTCACCGTTTTGCTATTGAGAAAATTCGAATAGTTTGAATTTGGGCGTTATACCTAAAGAGATAAGGCTTAGAAAAATATTTACCAACGGCAAAAACAAATTGATATTTTGGTCGCCACCGCCGTCTGCTGTTGTGCTGTTCTTGCAAATTCGAATAGTTCGAATGTAGACGTTATTCCTAAAGAGATAAAGCTTTGAAAAATATTTGGCAATGGCAAAAACAAATTGGTATTGTGTTTGCCGCCGCCCGTCGGCGCGCCGACGGGCCCGTCCGCCTAAGTAATTGATAATTGTTTATAAATTTGCGTCAAATTCATTTTTAGGGTGACACCGTAAGATGTCACGTAACCGGATCGAAAAACTGTTACAATGTTATTGAGTTTTCACTTCTGCCAGCACTCCCGGAGTGCAACCCGGTCTTTTTTTTCTTCTTCCATACCTCTCTCACGTCCATACCTACTGTTCATTCCGCAGTCTGCGTTAGGGTCGATATGATCCACATCCACCCTTTCTTTGGCCTACCCCTTTTTCTTAGTTACAGCGCTCCACATTCATACCTAATAACCTTCTTGTCACACGACTTTCATCCCTCCACATGACATGTCCATACCACATTAGGTAACCCTATGAAATTTTCATACCTGCTGCATTTTATCAAAATCTAGCGCGGGGCGGTGCCTACGCGGCGGAGGCAGCGCAGCGCGGCGCCGGCGCGGCGAGCCGGGCGCGCGCGCCGCGCACGCGCACGCCGCGCCCGCGCCTGCGCGCCGCGGCTTCAGCGCCTCCAGGGGCGGGGACGTGCGGAACCGGACTGGCGTCTCTACCTGGAACACCGAGGGAGTGGAGCTTAGAGTATTGCCAAGTTTATGGAAACCATGGATGTAAACCGTAGAACGACTCACACAGAAGAGGGGAGTGTAGCGTAGCTTAGAATAAGTCCCTTTTTGAGAACCATGCAATGGCTGTAAACGGCCTCAGTTTATCATGTTTACAAAATTAGTTAAGGGAAAGACTTTCGTTGTAGAGTTAACGACTTAAACAAACGATAACTGAATCTGTCCAGTGCGTGATGTATATTTGTAAAAGGAGAGCCGGTATTCAGTAATTATAATATAAAACCTTTTTACCTCTGCTGGTAGTTCGACAACCGAGCTCTCGGTGATTAGTACACTTTAATAGGAACAATACAGTATCTAAGGTATCATAATTTACAAAACAAAATTTGTCAGGTTAGACACACGGTGCGATGATTGTGAAACTTCAAACCTTGGTGTCGTCGTCATCGGAGCTCGGCGCGCGCGCAGGCTCGTCCGCGTCGTAGGGCTGCGCGGGCCACTTGCGCTTCTCGGGTGCCGAAGGGGGCGGCGACGACGCGCCGCGCCGCCGCGACTCGCCGGCCGTGGCTCCGCACGGCGCCCCGTTTATGACCTGCGCATGCGATGCTAGTGGGCGTGGTGTGGTGTTAGCGTGGCAGGAGAATGAACGTGGCAGCGATGAAGTTTCTATTAGCGAGCGATACAACTCGTCCAATATCTCCAATCCAGCGAGGCTAGCACAACTAACGCCGCGATAATCTACCATCATTTTAATTTACATACTGCGAGTGAGACAGGCGTCGCTGAGTCGCACGCGACGCGACTTTGCTGGAAGTTGTGCGAGCTCCCCAGGTGTACCATTGGCGGGGAAACGATTCAAGGGCCATTTCTTTGGTTTGTTGGCTTGCCAGATCAGACATCCCCTTAACAGCCTAAGTGGGCCGTGGGTCGAAATAAGAATATATGTTGATAAATCCTCATCACTGCCATAGTTATCAAAATCCTTCTGCCGTATCATGCATTAGAAGACAATGTCTATGGGGCTAGAACATCCATGAGTTCGGAGGTTTCGAAAAGAAGCCTGACTGAGTGTAGTCCAGTTAAATGAGTTTGTTACTAGTATCAGAAATTACTTGTAGTGAAGGCACACAGGCTGACAACATTTCTAAGTAAAAATATATTTTTTTATGCGATTGGCCTTTTTATTTTCATAGCCTGCGAACTAACCTTCCTTAACGTAGGACCGTTTGCGCAAGTAATTGCGCTAATTATACATGACCTTGCCATTGTGATTGCACCCTAATTAGAAATAATCATCTTTTTATACCTACGTACTACGTTGTTATACCATTTATCTAGAAATGGAAACACCGGTTATTAATATGATTGTGCATGGAGATTTACAGAAGCTTAGAAGCAGAATTTATAGTGTAGGTATCAAATAATACCATATCTTGTCCCTCTTTGGGGGAGACCTGTGTCCAGCTGTGGACGTCTTTCGCCTGATATGATGATGTTGATGATGATATTATTATTATTACGATTCGGTGCGTCTCATTTATTATCATGTGACATGTCATATTGGTCATACATATCGCACTAATGTCTTCTCACATAAAATAAACGTACCTACTTATGTCTATATTCTCACAACTCAGAACCGTTACAAAAATGTATCACCGTTCTGCTTTATATCGCATTTAATAGTACTTAATATCCCTTCCACAATTTTGTATTTATTAACCCCCAACGCAAAGAGAGAGGAGTGTCATAAGTTTAACGTGTCTGTCTGTGTATCTGTCTGTGGTATCGTAGCTCCCAAACGAATGAACCGATTTTCGTTTAGTTTCGTTGGGCCATAGATAATTTTATCCCGAGTGTTCTTAGCCATGTTTCATGAAAATTCTGTTCAGCCGTTTTTGAGATATTGGGCTTTGAAATGAAAATGTCGGGAACTTTTCAACTTTTCTAAATTGCAGTTATTAATATTCCGTAGCAAAGAAACAAATAGGTATATCACATCTCAAGTCAGCGTCCGCTGTTTACCTTTCGTTGCCTTGCAATTAAGAGAGGAGCAGACAAAAGAATTTCTAATTCGGAGCAAAGCATTACAAGCGCAGACAGATGCCAAACTGCACCGAACAAATAAGCAAGGAGCCTATAGTGTTCCCCAGGGCTTCGTGGCGTGTCGGTGGAGATACGACCAGGTACCCACATATAGTCTGCATGTTCTACTTAAATATATAAATGGGAACTACACGTACCTACCCTGTGTATGATTGCTCGCGGTATTTGTGATTATCGAGTTAGATTTTCCCGGACGACCTAATGTTACAATTAAACTCAGCAACCACAAAATATTGTGGCGTAGAGTATCCATATTATAATCTCTGGAAATGGTTAACATATTCAGCTATAAAGCAAGATAAATCTGGTTTATTTTATCGGTAACTTTCTCTGGCTGGACGTAAAATATCGTGTAATGGAACTAATGGATCTGTAATTTGCAGAAGCTAAGCTCTGTCTGGATAAATTAGCGCACTTCGTTGAAACGATTTATACATCTAACACCTTCCTAGTTAAGGATAAAAATCTAGAATTGGCCAAGATATTAATAAGAAACTGTGAAATAACGTCATTGCCCTTGTTGTGTGATTAAACATTTTGTGAAGTCACACCTCGCAACCAGCTGAACCCTCTTAAAAATATCTTCATAAACCTCAGCATATTTTTATACAAAATTCAAGAACCTGCTCCCGAACTCATCTGCAGTCCGTGAAATTATGCAGCGACTGTAAGAACATGATGGGAAGGATTGGATTCCTTTGTTTGTGAGATTTAGGTGTGCAGACAGTGGTTCTTGACTTGAACAATGGGGCGACAAGTACGCTATTATCTGACATACGTATCTGCGAGAGTTCCAGACAGTTGAAATTCGCTAGATGGAGCTGCCGTCACGTCCGGTCTTTTAAGTATTTTCGGGCGTCGACAGCAGGTAATTCAAATATAATTCCAAAGCGATGATAAATTTACTGCACTGAGTTTGTATAGCAGCTAGCTAAGTTTATTTTAGAGACATCTTTACCTACCTACAAGTCAATTCTATGGAACGCTTGGTTTTACTAGAAACTGAAAATATAAAGCGTTGGGGGAAAAATCAGGGAAAAGTACAGAACCTCCTATTTATACCTACTATGCATACTTCTCGTAGATTTTCATCAGTCATTTCCTAACAGGCGCGACCTAAGTAGGAACCAAGGTAATGCTACCTCATGCTCTTCGATTATTATTATATTTTCATAGACATTCATCAGGTCACTTTTCAAAGTAATAATTTCTATCTGAAATAGCTGACTCTTCTCAGTGACCTTGAGTTCTCAGTTCACTGCTGCAGCCATGAGGTCGCCATTTTCCCGACGCGGTCGTTCACCTCGCTTCGAGATGCAGCTGCAAGCGTTACGTCATGTTACGTCATTAAAACTTTAGGTGTTTAGTTGACGATGTCTCCTGATTATGTGGAGAACATTAATGACTGGCGTCTTAGCAACTTAATGCTGCTTTCCAAAGCTGCGTTCCAAAGATCACGAATTTTATATTCGAAGTCTAATGAGGTGAGCTGTAGGTATGCTGAATATGTTGTACGGTACAAAAAATTGCTTTCATTGATTCGTTGAAGGTGTTTCAATAGACCCATGGTTTGTAGATATCATCTACAGGGGTGAATGGACATATGTTCAATTCATTGTTGAATAGCCTCGTGTGCTCGTGTCTCTCGCATATATTACACAAATCATATAGTTGAATATATTTCGTAGATGCAGATAGTAGTGTGATAACTCACTATCTAGTCACTGGTGTCACTTTTGATACAATGAATGCATTTCAGATAGCAGCAGCAGTCCAATCAGTTTCTGAACAGATTGAACAGTTTAATAAATGTGTTGTTGCCAGGAAAAAGATATCTATACCTACACACAAAGACAATTTCTAATGGCATCTTTGTACCAATTAATAGCTTCTCATTGACAATAGACGACCTTTTGCTTGTGAACTACACCAAAAAGAAATTTTGATCCGTCCGAAAAACTATTTGAATTGTGTTGACGATACACAACCACGGTAGACCCTAGCTCCCCTTGTATCCTTTAGCAGCCTATAGGTACACCCCCTAGCTAGAACTGAGTAAGGGTGTTAGATGTCAGAATTTCCAGTGAATCGAGGGTCGGTGGGGTAAGCAATTGTAGGTATCTCGTGTGTGAATTTGACAATGGACAGAAGACAACAACCATCGTGCCTTTTTTTACTGAATTTTAGAAAGTTTGGTAAAGCAGGGTTCACCGGTCAAATAGTTTAATTAAGATTAAGGAAAAAACGGAACCCTTATAGGATCACTTTGTTGTCCGCATGTCTATCTGTCAAGACCCTTTATCTCGGGAACGCGTGAAGGTACCGAGTGAAAAAATCAAACTTCTAAGATAACGTAAAAAAATGATACTGCCGTTTATGGGGCACAATTTATAGGGTAATTTCGACAGTCTCAAGGGAATCACAATTTATGGGTAAATTCCGTCGACCTAGAACTATGAAATTTGGCAAGTAATATCGTCTTATACTACAAGTTTAGGGAAAAAACAGAAAACTATACATTTATAATTAAGTACGGAACCCTCGGTAGGCGACTCCGACTCGCTCTTGTCCGGTTTTTTATTGTAGACTTGTTTTTGCCCTACATGTTGCAAACGGGGCTTGAACTCTCGTTTTTTTTATTTTTTTGTGAAGTAAAGGGTTAAAGGTCACATACCTACACAGTAATAAAACCACAGAACATCAGAACAGTATGAAAATCATTAGCTGGATTAGATAGAATTCTGGTGATCCATTTTTTTGCGACAGCATTGAGCAACTAGGCTAGGGCGAACTAACTAATATACCTCAAACACTCTGAGTGAAGTTGAATTTTTGACGGTCAACAATCTGAGCAAATGTTTACAGAAATAATATTATATCTGTAAAGTGCCAAAGAAAAATACTGCAGATCGCGTATCTAGGGAATAAGACTGTTCAGTACAGTTAACATTTTTGAATTTTTCAATTATCATCTCAAAACAAAGAAGTAGTGATTATTGTTTGTAAAATTTGCACTGAATGAAACATTATACTTATTTTGAAAATCGGTTGAAGATCGAGCGATGAACATGAACAAAAACGTCAATTAACTTAATCTGTCCAGATTGAGTGGACCATTTGGCTAAGTTGTTTACTCCGCTGGGACTCCCAACATCTCTTCGAGTAAGATATAAATTGCGATGTGTACCTCTTAACTAACAAATGTCTTACAGACACGAAAACTTCTACAAGCGAAAAGGTCATTCTCCAACTACAGATACAATATAATTAATTTTAATGGAAATGTTGTATGACCTCAGTGTTTTTATTCGCCTATAGTAACTGTGACTCAATGCTAATTGATTGTCAGTCTTCTTTTATTGGTTTCGATTTTCAAAACGAAAGTGAGAAATATAATTACGCTAATAAAATAAGATCTAATATAAATGCTTATTCTTAAACTGTGATATTTAGTTTATTTTCAACAAGCTTGCGAACGCATGGGTTTTGTAAAATATTAACTACCTATAAACTATCTATAATTATACATATTACCCGTAAAAGAGACCGCAATAAAAAAGTGCCTTAGCTATCCTATCCTATCTTATATAGATGAGGGCCCTTTCGGATACACTTCGACCCTATGGGATCTTTTGTGCATCCTTTATGTCTACTCCCAAGCTCGCTCCATCATTTCCACGAAACGGATGATGCAGCTTAACGGGAGCACCTTGAATTCCTTTGGTTGCGGATAGCCGTTACCAAAGTAATTCATTCTTTGTCTGGCAAGGGCATGGCATTCACACAATAAGTGTCCCATGGTTTCATCCTCCTCGCCACACATTCTACAGTCGAGACTGTCCGATAATCCCATCTTGGCCAAGAGATCCTTGACCCCGAAGTGACCCGTGAACACCCCAGATATGATTCTGAGTTGCTTCCTGCTGGATTTCCAGAGTTTGTTAGTCCAGCCCGAGTCCACTCCTTCTATGAAGAGCTTAGAATGCCTTAAGCCCGCCTCATTCCTCCACTCGTGTTGGTGTTTGGTTTTGGCGTAGGCTTTAAAGGCCGAAATTATGGTTCCCTGCGAGAGTCCCACAAATGGTTCTGGACCTACAAAGTGATTTGTAGACCCCCCTCTTGCAAGCTCATCCGCTCTTTCGTTGCCGATGAAGCCCTCGTGCCCTGGTATCCAAACTAGTGCCTTAGCTAATATTTTTATGTTACTATGAGTATCTTGTCTGAAGACTGAATGTTAGGATAATAGTCCTGAAGCAGAATATATCCATGTTAAATCCTTGCAAAGAAATGTAATAATTCGGCTACACCACTCTCTAAATGTCATACTTCTATGGAAATTTGACGGTTTAGGTGGTGTAGCCAAATAATTTAATGCAGACTTAGCGTGGACGGACTCTACTAACTATACCCTAAATTGAGATTGGTACAAATACAACATACCTACTAAGGCAAAAATTCGTTTAATTTAACGTACAGGGTTCGCTAGCTTACCTCTAGAACATCTCGCACCACAATATTTATAGAAGACGGTAGTTGACGTTACGAGTATTACACGCTATTTAAGACGATTACGTTGTTCTTCTATTCTTCCTCTTTACTTCTTGCCTTTGTACGAATTCACAATTGAAGAATCTTTCCAAATTGTGGTACAAAAACGCAAGCAGTGCCATCTGGCGATGATCGTTGACACTGACACCAACCTCTAGTTCCTCTTCAGAAGAGTGGTGATCGTAGAGCTGATCTGGCGCGGGGTCGGGTAACGCGCGCGGCGTCGGCGCGCACGCACATGCATCTCCGCCCATACCTGGACCAAGAGAACAACGTGTAAACAAAATGAGCAAAAGTGACAAATGAGCTTCTGGACTTGTAATGGAGACAGATAATTATACGATCGCCTATAAGATAATACCTACGAGTAAAATGGCCGCATCAAAATATGATACAAGTCGTTAAAGTACTACATAATAGGCCAATTTCTGTTAGAACTGCGACGTTTTTGCGAGTGTCTGCTTGCTAATTTGCTTGCGGTTTTTGATGCAAAATACACTTGTGATAGGCGTTACAGCAGCACCTAAATTAGGCATTTTTTGTTTGGAGGCTGGAGGCTTCGTATTCATTGAACGGAACGGACTCGCAAGCTCGTTCTTTTAAAACTAGTAGAAAGTAAGCAGTACTTCTATTTCTCTATAATAATGGCGGCCTGGTGGTGGTGATAATGTGATGAACGGTATTTGATGGCCTAATTACGTTTCTAGCTACTTCTCACGGAATCGCAGACCTTGTCACTTAGTAATGTAAGGAGCTATAATGGTTATATTGACTATGCTGACGCAGAGGGGACAAGCTAGGGGGGACCGATGCTGTGCACAAATGTCCACACAATGAGTTGGTCTTTCTCAAAAATAATGTAGCAAATCTGGTATCTATTTAAACCGTGGCAGGCCAGCGTTAGAAATAATCTGTGGCTCTGTTAACGATTTTTATCTTATTTATAAGCGCTAACGTGGCTGACCATTGGACGGCGCTCTGGCTCGCAGTCAGGTCTAAAAATGCATTTAAATTAGCCGTACATGTACAAACATTTTATTATTTTTGCATGTACTGAATAGTGGAATAATTAGTGTAGGCACTAGTTTATCTATAGTTCAATACTGCAAGTTGTTTTCTGCGTTTGGCTTTAAGCGTTATTTTGTATGCCGGAAAACTATTAGGCTGACTGAAATAAGTTGAATTTGATTACAGTCGTTAATTCTAACTTTATTTATTTATTTACTTAGACTTTAATGCACAAACAAAAAGTACAAAAGGCAGACTTAATGCCTTAAGACATTCTCTACCAGTCAACCAAAGTTGTATTATTTTAAACAGGATATTTCTTTATTCTTCACCACTAGTGCACAGTTTAGGTCACCCTGGCTTATAAAACGCGAGATGTCAAGAGTTTGTGATTATGTGCATAAATCTACACCAGATCAATACCAGACTAAAAATATCCATCCTGTCACGATCACTTCTATGGCCGCTGACCTGTGCCAGAGGTCCCCGGGTTCGTTGCCGGTCTTATAATAGTTATAATAAGTTTCTCTCCTAAATAAACATCGAATTATTCACCTCAGGGCAAAGCATCTAGTGAATTGAAAACTCGCCGATACATTGATCTTATCTTGAATCTTCCCAACGCTACGATCTAAGTCCATAGCGTAAGGTTCAAGATCGCGTGGCTGTATGTAACAGCACAAAGTTAGACTTGCCGTCCCAATACATCTCCAGGATCGTAAGTAATAGACCTTACGGTGGAAGATGGCGTGGCAAGTATAGTGAGCGGGTGACCACATTTGGTGATTACTGATCAAGATTCAGCGCTGACGAACTGGTCACGATGCGTCAATCACGTACAGTGGCCACATCAAACAAAACGGCAGGAATGCTTGGAAAGGATAGGTAACGTTTTCGTTTTTACTCTTGATTTTATTGTTGATAATTGACAAATGTCGGGTTAGGTTTGTAATAAATAAAATTCAACAAAACAAATGTTACACTAATACCAAAACAAGGAGGATCGAAATCACGAAGTTTTCTGGAAAATTCCTAGCTATTATTCACAATGCTAATGCACGGCACATATTTACTTTTTCTTTTGTCTTTGTCTTGTAATACTGTGTGTTGTGTTGTGTTACGAATAAATGTTTGATTCTGATTCTAATGCTATCTTAAACATACTCGAGTCGGTGACGGACGTCACAATCGGGGAGATTAGGTAGAGTCAATAATGTTGATAAAGCACCATTAGGGCAGGTCAGTTTCATGTTCACTACATTGGGCTTAGGGCTACTATTGTCGCAAACATTCACTGATTCTCTGTTGTATTCGAACATTAAGTACTCCGCTGTTATTATGCTTTACTTCGTATACCTGCCCAATCCGAAACTGTAAGAGTAAATTCTGTGAAGCAAAAACCGACTTTCTTTCCTCCATAGTGCTTAAACGAGCCCGGAGTCCGCTTTGTCACCTAATCCCAAGATTTGCCGTAGGCACAAGTTTTACGAAAGAGCTTGCCATCTGACCTTCCAACCCTGAGAAAACTAGACCTTATTGGTTTAGACCGGTTTGCTCACGATGTTTTCCTTCACCGAAAAGCCACTGTTAAATATCATATATACCGTGTTTACCAGAGCTACGAGTATATAATTCGAAGCGCGGGTATGTCCGTCTCTTAATGTCTCTATCGGATTTATTATACTTGAGTGAAAGCGCCTATCCTTTGGTTAGTGTAAATACTGTTTTTTATAACGTAACCTTATGTTGCATGAGATATAAATTTAAATTTCCTGTTTATAGTTATGTATTTTGTGGCGAAACTAGGTATAGGTACCACACGACATTAATTCATTTGGTGTTATACTGTAAACTTATGTGTGAATTAATAAAAAATATGATTATTAAAAAATATAGATTGTAGTCTAGCTTAGTGTTTGAGTCGTGATGTGTCCCAGCGCAAGTTGGTCACAACATCGCCAACATGGCCGCGTGGCGTGCATGCGTGGGTCGGTGTCGGTGGTCGGCGGGCCCGGCCGCTCGGCGTACAACTTGCGTTTCTAACCTGACATGACTGCCGTACATACCCACTGAATACAACTAATGGGTGAATAAATTATCCTCCTGCAGTACCTGTACATTTTTAACCGACTTCAAAAAAGGAGGAGGTTCTAAAGTCGGTTGTATTTTATTTTTAATATTATTATTTTGTCAATGTTTGTTACCTCAAAACTCCGTCATTGATGAGAATGATGAGCCGATTCGTAAATATTTTTTTTTGTTTGTAAGTATATGCTTCCAGGTGGGTCCCATTTTCTTCAATAATTTAGTTGGATGATGGGATCCATGAGGAATTTAGGGAACTCCTCAATTATATGTATTAGGCACGCGTGTAGTGATTTTGGTATTTTCTATTATAACTCCTGTATTTACACCCGCAAATCATAAAATTGGTGGAGTGGAATTGATGATGAAGACCACAGATGACATATGGAATTCGTCAATTATGTACAGTCGAGGAAATTGAATGTTTAGCACTTTTGGACCTTAACGTCATTCTAATAGAGTTGACATGTGCCAAACATTCAATTTCCTCGACCGTACTTAAAAGTACAATAAGTATATCACAGATTCCGAGAAGATTCCGTTGAAATAGCAACTAATGAAGTGCCAAAGGTGATCCTTGTAGAATCGACGGAAGTCCTCAAATATTATCGGGCCACATACAGCGATTCGGTTTTTTTTTCTCTAATGATCAACGCATTTGCTCTCGGAAATCAGTTCATGAGGTAAATTGGAAAAGACATGGAAATGTTCTCGTGGCTTGGCGGAGTACTAAATTGAAGTCGGTTAAAACTTTGTTTTTAAAGTAAATTATATAAAATATACCTTTAGTTTCGTTAGCATAATAGGATATACATATATATATACATAATGCATATTAATTGCTACGTAACTTGGTAGGAATGAACACCTATATCGTAGTTATGCCATGAAAAACGTTATTATTTTCGCTATTGGTGAATTTATTCATAACTGCAATACAATAAGTATAGACGACCGGTTAGCCTAATCTAGTGGCTACTAAATATCGTCGTTTAGTAGCTATAACACACGCCTATTGAGCTTACTATAGGGCTAGTTCGATATGTGTAAGATTGTCCGTTAATATTAATATTTAATAAGTAAGCTTAGATCGGATAGTGAAAGGAACAGAAGAGAGTATCTATAGAACAAGAATAACATGTGAATGAAACACATGATGATCAATTGGGAGGAGAACGATGCGTAGTGGTGCTGCACTTGTTTACAAATCTCCAAAGAGATTTTAACAGCTCACGAACTGTATGTGCCTACTACTTACAAATACAAAACATTTTATTTGTTAAACATAGGTATGTAGGTACATCAGTGTTTCAGTTTTGGGATTGTATCACTATGTCTTGACTTCACTTCACAATTGCTATCCTGTACTTATTTCATTATGGTTATAAGCATACAGCTTACATATATTATAACATCGGTAGACTGGTGGGCGCATGCATAATTGCCCTCGCCTTGGCAGTGGCAAGGCCAAGGCCACGGTCCCCCCTTCCCCCCCCCCCCCCCCTCGCCCCTGCGCGGTTTTTGCGCAGTGATGTAATCCGCAATTCGGCGCGAGCGCAACATTGAACATGGCCGCCCGACGCGCTCGGCTAAGCAATTGGATTTCTTTCTGTAAAACGAGCGGTAACTTGGTTATAGCATAAGGTCTTCTGGACCTAGTTATTCTCAGCCGTAGTTTTACAATTACAAAACTGATCTTAATCCGTTATATCTGACAACACTAGGCGCTCAAAACTAATAGGCTCTACTAATATGCAGATAGATAAGTTTCAGGTGGCTAGCTGTAGTCATCCCGTGTTAGATTTTTACAAATTCGGTATTTGAAACTTTATAAACACTTAGTAGTATTTTCAGAGTTATTTTCGTAAGTTTTGTTTGTTGGTAATGTAAAAAACTATTTTTGCTCTTGTCAAATGTCGTATTGCATAAAATTTACAACATGTTTCTCAGTAACTTACTTCTTGGCCTTGAGTGAGGTTCATATTAACCATTTTTGCGGTACGGTATGATGGTATGCCGTTAAGGCGTAAATTATCCAGGAAGGTAAATACGTAGATTGGACAGGGCACTACATTTTAGATACCGAAAACGCAAGACTCCATACTTCATCCCTAGAATATCGGGCAGCATTTGATGGACCTGTCCATGACTACTAGCCATTTGACTACTAGCTATTTCCAGCTGCATTTAAGCCGTGTCTCGCGTGAGGGAAACTCGTTTCTGATATACTCTTAGTTTCCGCAGCCAACGGACGCACTGTGCGACCGCACCGGGACCGCAAGCGCATTTCACGTGCAATTACACACGCTCATGCGCACCACCCATTAGACATGCAACACCTATCGAGAAATCTCTCCATTCCGACCTCCGTCGCGCCGGCAGTGTTCAAGTGTGGAAAACCCAATTATTGTGATGTACGATGGTGTACAATGCACATTATACATAGTAACGTAAACATACAATTCTGAAATCAAATCCAATAACAACAACAAATCGAGTTAATCTCGTTCGGTGAGATTCAGATCAATTTAAAATCAAATTTGTGGACGCAACAATCAGATGTCGGCCTGTGTGGAAGAGTAATTTGTCAGGGAAGCATCGGACCTTGTGGCCGGCGTCGCCTCTGTACTATTTCCGGATGAATGGCCACTATTATGCGTATCGAGCTTACACGTTGTACGCGCCTTCCCGGCAGCCCTGCCAAACTATCCGTCGTATAATTGGATACTGTGGAGATCTGCGCGGAAATAGAGGACCGTTTGATTTAGGGACTGAATTTGAATGGACACGCCAATTTAGTGCGGGTAAACAAATGTGATTATCATCGATGATTATAGTTTATAGGTGTTAATTGATTATTTTGCTCAACTCAAGCAAGAAGTAAAGGCTAGGCTATACAAACATTAGGCTATACTAACATTTGGTTTGCATGGTAAAGTGTGTAGACGAAATAAGATCGCAATCCATTTTATTAATAATATTATAAATGCGAAAGTGTGTCTGTCTATCTGTTACCTCTTCACGCTTAAACTGCTGAACCGGTAGATGAAATTTGGTATAGATGAGTCCCGGGGAAGGACATAGGATAGTTTTTATCCCTGAAATCATCCCCCAAGGGGGTGAAAGTTCGCCGGAGTCGCGGGCAGAAGCGAGTATCCTATATGCTATAATTATTTTATTTTTATAATCATCAAACTCAAAATATAATATTACTAACAATAATGTAGGGTGCACACGCAGGGTGAAAACGCAGACGTGTACGTGTGAGTCTGGCAAGATTAATATTCATTCATATTATTTTTATATGTAGATTGTGCTTTATGTTATGACAATGAATGATTCTGTAATTATCAAGAAATGGTGTGATAAACACAAGATAAGCATTGCTAGAAAGGTAATAGTAGGATATATATATACACTCAGAGGCAATGAAAACGGGTCAGTTTATATTATAAAGTGACCCGTTTTCATTGCCTCTGAGGTAGCGTAGCGTACCTTCATAGTTCACATTGGGAGTTACACTCAGAGGCAATGAAAACGGGTCACTTTGTAAAGTAATCCATGGGAAGTGACCCGTTTTCATTGCCTCTGAGGTATATATCAACCAGTGGGGTACATTGGGTACATTTGGGGGCAACCATGGGTGACATTTAGATCTACCTGACGCGCGTGCATCGTTACGTGATCGACCTGCTGGGCTATTTGAAGTATTTTTTTTACATCAGACTTCAAACTATAATAAATAGTTAAAAAAAAATAGGTACAAATTTAATAAAGAGGGTGTTTGTCTGTTGGTATGTATTAAGTGGTATTCTCCGGAAGTACTCATTCGATTTCAAATTTTTTTTCATCAGTACATACAATAGATCTTCGCGTTAATATTAGAGATGGGCCGACTAAGGGGTTTGGCCGACTAGCAGACTAGTCGGCTAGGCCGATCGTGGACTTCGGCTAAGTAAGTGCAATCGGGAAACTTCGTTTCGCTTTGCCGTCGCGCTGTCTGTGTTGTTGTATGTTGCGCGACACCACGCGGCCTTAGGTTTACTAAGTTTAATAGTTTGATTGTACCTAAAAAGTACGAAAATTATGATATTAAATCTATATTTGAGTAAAATATAAAATGAATGGTAAAAAATGACAGTTTACTTGTTTTAAGTATGTCTCGTTTTACTGTGGTCCATAAAGTGCCGACTAATCGGCACATTTAGCCGACTAGTCGCCGACTACAAATGAGGCCGGATAGTCGGCTTTCCCGACTAGACGGCGACTAGTCGGCCCATCTCTAGTTAATATACATAGGTGGACTGATAACCCGGTAAAGGTTGCGGAAGTCCGCTGAATGCGGGTGGCGCAGTAGGTACTAGGTACTATGTCTAGCAGGGAAGTTTGTGTTTGTTTATTGTGTCGGCTGATATGACGATGGTAAGGTAATGATGATAAAATAACCCTTTATATACATAAAGGGTTATTTTATTCTCTGTAAGTATTACGAGGGCTCAGTTAGCCTCATGTTGTACGGCATCATGTTAGGTTTTGAAAATATACTTTGCACCGTGATCGTGATGGAATATGTTGTAATACGCATATTGCTTTGATGAAAACAGTGTAGGCATACAGGGAAGTGATTTCGCAATTAAACCGGTTAGATATGTATCACTTTGTAATTACATTACAAAAAGTAACTGGTTGATAATGACCTATCAATCACCCCACACCCACCGGGCACCCACGCACTCGCAGTCATACTCCTTTACTACTGTAGTATGTAGTATGCGAGCGCGTTGCCAAAACCAACACAGATATCAGTATAACAATCATTATTCCGTGGATTTATTTATAAAAGTTACGGCGACGCCAAAATTATATTAATTGTAGAGGGAGTCGCATATTCGCTGTTAAGATTAAGATATTTCACCCAGTTTCAAGTAAGACGAGTGGACATCGGGCGACCGACGCTGGTCTTACCAAGAGAAATACATGAATATTTGGGGAAAATCAAACTAGACCCATAGCAAGTTCAGCATTTAGGCTTGTTATATGGGTACTTTACTAGACGCCGATATATTTCATTCCTTATACCAGCTCATATCCCTTATACTCAATCCACCATGCGATTCTAGTCAAGAACCCCATAAATGTACTTACCTTGTGGCCCTAGACCAAACAGGTGACGATAATTATGATGGATATCCTACTAATATTATAAATGGGACAGTTTAGATGTTTGTTACTATAAACGCAAAATTTAGTATAGGTATGTAACATAGAGTATAGCCTGGATTATCATGTAGAATCCTTTAAATCCCAGTACAAGTCCAACAAAAGTTAAGCTAGTTAGTATCAAGATAAACGCTAACGATGATACACTGTAAAGTGCCAGGAACACGCTAGGCTGGCGCACTGCTTGTAAGCGCTTTCCCCTACATACCCGTTTTCACATGTTATCGGCTACGAGCGTAGCACTACGTTACTCTAGTCAGAGAAGGAACAAGACTCCTTCCGCGCGCGTCTTTCCCGCGCTACCTAAGCGATGCGGGAATGGTGTGTTTGTGTTACGTTAGAGCTCAATCTAATGATGACACACTGTTAAGTGCCAGGAACCCGCTAAGCGGGCGCCCTGCTCGTAGGCGCTTTCCCCTAGATACTCGTTTTCACATGTTATCGGCTACGAGCGTAGCGCTACGTTACTCTTGTCAGAGAAGGAGTCTTGTGTCTTTCCCGCGCTACCTAAGCGGTGCGGGAATGGTGTGTTTGTGTTACGTTAGAGCTCAATCTAATGATGAGTTGATGACACACTGTAAAGTGCCAGGAACCCGCTAGGCGGGCGCCCTACTCGTAGGCGCTTTCCCCTACATACCCGTTTTCACATGTTATCGGCTACGAGCGTAGCGCTACGTTACTCTTGTCAGAGAACGAGTCTTGTGTCTTTCCCGCGGTACCTAAGCGGTGCGGGAATGGTGTTTGTGTTACGTTAGAGCTTAATCTAATGATGAGTTGATGACACACTGTATAGTGCCAGGAACCCGCTAGGCGGGCGCCCTACTCGTAGGCGCTTTCCCCTACATAGCCGTTTTCACATGTTATCGGCTACGAGCGTAGCGCTACGTTACTCTTGTCAGAGAACGAGTCTTGTGTCTTTCCCGCGGTACCTAAGCGGTGCGGGAATGGTGTTTGTGTTACGTTAGAGCTTAATCTAATGATGAGTTGATGACACACTGTATAGTGCCAGGAACCCGCTAGGCGGGCGCCCTACTCGTAGGCGCTTTCCCCTACATACCCGTTTTCACATGTTATCGGCTACGAGCGTAGCGCTACGTTACTCTTGTCAGGGAACGATCTTGAGTCTTTCCCGCGCTACCTAAGGTGTGCGGGAATGGTGGGTTTGTGTAACGTTAGAGCTCAATCTAATGCTCGCTTGGCGGGCGCCTTCCACCATAAATAACATATAATGTAAGTTTATCTCCACTGGAGGAGTTGACTCCACCTACAAAGGTAAATGCCTTCCCCTAACCTAATGTTTCTCTTTAGCTCAATGGTTGACTGGTAGAGAATGCTTCTTGGCTTATTTATATACTTATATTAAGTCCGCCAATTGTACAGTCAGCATCATATAGTTAGTAGCAACCAAAGTAGCCAAATATATCGGAACACGTCTTTATTACTAATGGAGTAAGGACGTGTTACGATATATTTGGCTACTTTAGCTGCTACTAACTATATGATGCTGACTGTATTTCATTTTGTATTGTGCAATAAAGTTTAAATAAAAAAAACCTCAGGGGAATCGACTCAGTAAAACGGTACGCGAATAGTTAAGATACACTTGATTAGTATACTGATTGTGATTACAATACTCACTGATATCAGTGACGTCGTTCCACTTCATGAAGACGTCAGTACAATAATCACCTGAAAAGAAGAAAAAACAATTATAGAAATGACCCTTACATTTCTAAAGCAACTTAATCCGTTTTTTTTTTCAATTCCTGCAAGAGTTTACCAGGTGGTATGTATCAAAAACTATAAGTAATTATTAATTATTATATTTATTTCAATATGCTTGCAGTGAAATACATCAAAGGTGTCAAAAATATCAAGAACATAAATATATAGGTTAATAATTAGGTACTCAGTTGTTGTAGTTCAGTATGTAGTTTATCTGCGTATATAGTATAGGATGTATAAAAATGCACGTAGACAATGCGATAAAATCGCATACATATTAATACACCAAGCGTGACTCTGAAATCTACTAAAGATACAGCACGCCGCATAAAACATAGAGCACAGAAGTCTGACTGTCTAGAAGAGTTATTTACCTAGTCAAGTACGGTCATATAATGATTCAATATCACTACACAGTATAAAACAAAGTCGCTTCCCGCTGTCTGTCCCTATGTATGCTTAGATCTTTAAAACTACGCAACGGATTTTGATGCGGTTTTTAGGGTTCCGTAGACAACAAGGAACCCTTATAGCTTCGCCATGTCCGTCCGTCTGTCTGTCTGTCCGTCTTCGGATTAGCTCAGTAACCATTACAACTAGAAAACTGTAATTCGGCATGGGTATATAAATCAATCACGCCGACAAAACAGTACAATAAAAACTTAAAAAAAAATTTTTTTAGGGTACCTCCCCTACACCTAAAGCAAGGATGTAATTTGTTTTCCTCGTTAAACCCATGGAGTGGGATATCGTTGGATAGCTTGTTCAAAACTATTATAGGTTTCCTAAAACCATTTTTGAAATCAGTGATTCGTTTGCGAGATATTGGGCTTTAAAGCCCTAATTTTTGTTCGAGTCATGTGTGTGTCCCCCCTGCCAGCTAAATGGCTACTACTGGGGATGTGAAAAAAATCGTGGTAGTAGTACATATAATTAATTTAAAAGGAAAACTATCACGGATAAGAAGGCATATCTAAGTAGTTACCGAGTAATAGTCGACGAACTTAATGTGTAGGTACTTGGAAAGGCCAATTGTTCAAATTCGGCCGACGCAACCGCACCGCACGTCGATGTATAAATAAGACAAGCAACTACGGAACCCTACACTGCGCGTGGCCCGACACGCACTTGGCCGGTTTTTGAAGTGAAAACTTCTTTAGCGGCGCTGAGCACTTTGGGATGGGGAAAAATTGTGAAATACGCGACAGAGTTTTGTGACGTCAGATGCGAAGGAGGTCACTTTTTGCTGCTAGCCGATTCGACTTCATTCAAAACTGAACGCTATTCGTAAGAGTATAAAGCCGTTAAACACTTTTTGCAATAGCATATTCTGCAAATAAATTTGTAATAATACCAACGCGTCCTTCACCGTTTTGCTATTGAGAAAATTAGAATAGTTCGAATTTGGGCGTTATTCCTAAAGAGATAAAGCTTAGAAAAATGTTTACCAACGGCAAAAACAAATTTATATTTTGGTCGCCACCGCCGTCTGCTGTTCTTGCAAATTCGAATAGTTCGAATTTAGACGTTATTCCTAAAGAGATAAAGCTTTGAAAAATATTTGGCAATGGCAAAATCAAATTGGTATTGTGTTTGCCGCCGCCCGTCGGCGGCGAGCCGGCGGCCCGTCACACCCAACGCGCCCGCGGGCCGTCCGCCTAAATAATTGATAATTGTTTATAAATTTGCGTCCAATTCATTTTTAGGGTGACACCGTAAGATGTCACGTGACACCGTAAGATGTCACGTGACCTGATCGAGAAACTGTTACAATGTTATTGAGTTTTCACTTCTGCCGGCACTCCCGGAGTGCAACCCGGTTTTTTTTTTATAGATAGTGTCATTCAAGAGGAAGGTTTATATGTATAATATAGTACTCGTGCGAGGCCGGGGCGGGTCGCTAGTAATAAATAAGGTTAGATACTGACAATATATTCTGAAGGAAGAAATAAATACTTCAGCTGAACATGTTTTTTCATTCAAAATTCAATAATATTATGCATTCGGTCAAATTACTCTTTGGAATGATGTTATGTTCAGTGCAGACTGAGTTTCCAACATTTTTCCCTTCAATCTGTGTTGACGAATAATAAGCACGCATAGTATTTCAGTTTCAGTATACGTCTTGATTTACCATTTTCATAAGATGCCACTGCTGAAAAGTGTCGATGTTGATTACAAATCATAGATGATATACGTTAGGCGCTTCTATAACTTATCCTGCCTAGTTTGGTCAGGGAACTTGTTAAACTTCTGTGCATATATACCGACATATTACCTACGACGACATTAGCATATAATGAAATTTCGTTCAACGTGAGCGTGAACGATCTCCACAATGGAAGCTCTAATTACAATGGAACGCAAGAGAATCCGCTGAAAAAAGCGCTACATTGCATACAATGTGTAATGGTCGGTGTTTACTTAAACTAACTAGGTATTGGCACGCACGCGAGTGACGACCGACACACGCTTTAAATGCACATGTATTACGAGATACTATCTACTGCCCCAGTTTTGGCTGAGAATTCGTAAACATGAATCTGAGAAGTGTTTTTGTCCAGGATAAGTTATCTGGCCAGAGGGCCGAACAGTGACATGCGTTTTGTATACCTAACAATTTGTTGTCTGTTGATAATCGTAAATCTTGTAGCATTTTCAGTGCAGCATGGTTGTGTTAACGGTGTGTTGGTAATTTTGGATAAATTGTTAATTAAGGTTAACGTCAAATATTTATAGCGTATCATATTTAACATTAGATGGATGGAACAGAAAGGAAGGTAAGTATAGTACGAGTACATGTGACGCCCTGCAAGGGCACAGCTATTAGAGAGGGCTAATGTTTAAGGCGCCGTAGGTTCAGCGAAGTTAAGCGAACATAGTTTATGAAACAATATAATGCGTCTGTTTATAATGGTATGGTTTCAAAAAAATACGAATAGTAATCTTGAGGCTTTTCTGCAGCGAGATCAGTGATTCGAAACATGATTAAGCAATTTTCGCTCTATAGAAAAAAAACACGCTTTTTCTACGACTAATTCTAAATAAATAGCATTTGACTTTTCAGGCAGTAGTTTTTCCGTTTTTATATAATTTCGAGAAACGTTTGCAGGCGGGCATGAGTCGAATCGTATCATTATTTATTACGTATTTAGAAGCAACCTTTCTGCCTGTCAATCACTAATGACGGGTCGATCGACCTTTCAAACCTCAGACCAAGCTGGCCAAATCGACTCAAAACTCTCGATGATTATTTCATTATATACCCTGAGCTTTGAGCCTCTTAATTGAATACTAATTCACCTACCCTAACCTAACCTAACCTGACCTAAACAAGCATAGCCGTTCCATAAGTATATTTTTTTTCCATAGTTTTTCCGTTCGTTCTAAGCTACTCACGCAATGTCTTCAGCGGTGCAGTTATTTTCTTCTTCGTCCATGAAAAGGAACGTACACAGTTATAAGTTATAAATAACGATTATCATATTTCGTCTTTTCATTTTGAATTGGAACTTTGGTGGAAATTAGAAATATGACACATTGACACCTCTTGTGTCTGTTTTGTTTTTAATTTCCTTGAACTTGCCATCCGAACCAAACTGAATCCGGATCCGAACCGAATCGGATCGGTTTATATTTATGAATAATACCAATAATTGGTAAAATATGTATACACATAATACATGATCATTTATTATTATTTTAGTAAATAATTTATGTTCTACAAATGTTTGATAGTAAAACTTTTTATTTCGAAAAATTTGCTTATGAAGTTGGTACCACTGCGCGGCCGATTAAAAAGAAGCTATGATTTGACATCGTGGTAAACAGTGCTTTTATGAAAATTGTATGGACCATAAAAGTACGCTAAACAGTGCGTTTATGGGCCATAGAGCATAGAGTTTTTCGACGACTTATTATCGGTGTCATTGTATTTGAGGTAAAGCCTGTATAAATGACAGATAACGGTACAGGAGTAGAAAAAATATTAAAATTGCATCTAAAAATCGGCAATATCATGTTTGAGAGAACTCGTGATTACTTTTATATTTATTTAAACGGCCAAAAAATTAAAATTTAACAACATGATATCCGCGCTTCCGAGCACGCACTTCCATCTCGCTCACGCTTATGCTCAGTGAGAGGGAAAGAATACCATGAAGCTACGGCGCCTTAAACTATGACAATTAATATATTTGTTATTTTACCGACATAAGGTTAATATTAACATCATCACAAAGCATTACGATTGAAATTGTTTCTACCAACAATGCCGTGAATACTACACTACACGGAAAATGCTACAAAATTAACGAGGCCTGGTTATCAATGTGTTTCGTACGCCTGGCCTGACACGTTAGCTCGGCGCATGGAGCCCCCTAAGCGTTTTCGGAAAAAATCTCCTGCGATATTGGATTCGTAAAATTCGCCAGGCTAATTACTTATGAGATACCGACTAACTTTAAAAAATAAAATAAAGCAAACACTCGCACGAGTAGACTGTGGAACATATTTTAAAGTTTTCCCGGCATTATGAGACACGCCCTCACAACGGTATTGTAATTTTACCAGAACTCTTGGATAGTCCTGATAAGACATTTCTAATATCTCCAAAGTAATGGCAACTGTGAAGCACATTTATTTGTTTTTAAATAAAGGCAAAATTTAAAAATGTAATGCTCTGAGCCGGATTCGAACCGGCGACCACAGGCATTCATGGCCCGTCGCTACTAACCAACTGAGCTATCGGAACAATCCGGTTCGGCCACCAAATCCTTCAATCAGTTCCTTCCTACAACGCCTTCGGGAGGCGTGTAGCGACGTCTACCAGAAGACTTAGGCTTCTTAACGGCACCAACGTCTCAAATTATATTGAGAAATCGTCAGTAACGATGCGCCACCCCATACTAAATTAATTTTGTATTGACACATTTTTTACATTTATTTGTATTTTGCAGTGTCAAAACACCAGCACGATAGCCAATCCATACCTACACGCGCTATCAAAAACGATTCAGCAGGAATAACAACTGTGTCAATCTTGGCCTAGGACTGGCAAGGAGTTTCCCGCGACTTCGTCCGTGTAAGACTTGTTCATTTCACTTCTTACGGGCTGATTTCAAGGATCAAAAGTTTCCTGTCCCTTTCCAGCGCTAAAACTATATCTATAACTTTCGTCTCGCAATCAATACCCGCTGAACCAATCTAATAATAAATAATCGCGATACTTCTGAATTAATTCAAATGAATGTTGTATACACTTGCGTTAGAGCAAATGTCAGATTAAATTTCAGTGACTCGGTAAGTTTTCTGACATTACTGACCGACATAAATAAGGTCTCACGGATCTTCATAAAACCGGGTGTTAGTCTTAACATGCAGCAAAAGTAAGGTAGACAGTCTGTAAATGTCAATGAACCCATGCGAATTTAATCTCTTAAGCTCTAATAAAATAATTTTATAAGACTACTAGGAGAGCAAACAGCTAAGCCGGCCTACATTCCCTGAATCTCTCAGTTCGTCGGTCGCCGACCCGGCTTAACCCTCATTTGCTAATCCAGTTTAAAATTAAAACCCGAGGTCTGCTGAGTGAATTATGAACGTATTATTTATAATTATAAACTAATTATTCCAATCATCTGCGCCCACCAATCACTAAATAACAGACGTCCGAGTCCACATAGTTCTTTTATACAAATGTTCCACTTTAATTAGTGTATATGTATTTTTATATAATTTCGAGAAACGTTTGCAGGCGGGCATGAGTCGAATCGTATCATTATTTATTAGTTTTATTACGTATTTAGAAGCAACCTTTCTGCCTGTCAATCACTAATGACGGGTCGATCGACCTTTCAAACCTCAGACCAAGCTGGCCAAATCGACTCAAAACTCTCGATGATTATTTCATTATATACCCTGAGCTTTGAGCCTCTTAATTGAATACTAATTCACCTAACCTAACCTAACCTAACCTGACCTAAACAAACATAGCCGTTCCATAAGTATAATATAGCTTAATACCGTATACTCTCATAACATCTCTTCAGTATTCCTTCCCGATGTTAGTAGTTAGTATAAATATGCCGAGTGCTGAGCATCACTCTCGCTATACGAGTATGTGGTGGGAGTGTTTAGTAAAAGGTACAATTCCACGTCTTTTAGTTTTCCGAGTTACATGCGTTTTTATGAAAGAGTTCGTAATAATCTTATATATTTCTATTTTGATGTCGTCATTTCGATTTGGAAGATAGTCATGAAAGTGGGGAACATGTCCCCTTCTGTCAAATATAGCGGATGGAATACTGGACTCGGCACAACACTAACTCATTCGTTTTTACCTACTGAAGCGTAACGGGATGATTTGGCCACACATCGTTGCCAAATGCCGGGATTCCTGGCAACTGTCATAGCTAATTATATGGACGAATAAGAAATAGTATATTAACAAGAACCAGAACTGATTTAAAACATACTAACTACTTCACCGCTTAAATTAAAATGATTAAAATCTGTTTTCGCCTTCCTATTCCGTTTATGAGTACGAGTAAGGTTTAGTCTCGGCTCCGCCCGCGTATTACAAAGAACCCAGGTGGTGCCACAGGATAAAATATAGCTTATACTGTATGTCCATCCCAAACAGCCATTCAATATGATAGTGTCATATATGCAGATTAATGTGGGTTAGACTCGTTTACTTTTTGTCATAAAAAGTGGACATAATAGATAGTGATGATTTTTTGAAATCAGATGATTAGTTCCGCAGATTTCCCCCTACATACAAGCTTACATTTCACAGACTATACCTCTTTATTTCTAGTATAGAATGTAGAATTTCGGGGATAGGTATGCAGGAATGTGAGTAAATAAATCTAAATATGTATGATTATATTTAGGCAGTTCATGAAACCTAAAATGCTTGATGGTCGTTAGAATTAACGAAATCACGTCGTATAAGGCTTCCAAGCCCTTCTTAACTGGTGTTGATAGCACCGATGTCCAATATTTCAAAATACTTGCAGTTACTTATTAAAGCTAACAAACAGCTTAATAAAAGTAACAAGTTCCGACCAAATCACTTGAGCAAGCTGCCTTAAAAGGAGTCGGCGGACCGGTTTTGCGAGAATACATAACCGCGGCCTAAACAAACCGAATCAGATAACGCCACGCGCTTATTGAATCGTAAATATCAAGCGGATGCGGTTTTCTCGACAGTTTACTTATGTAAAAGGTTTCAAAGATGGTTCAGAAAAACTAATATAACACGTATAAGTACATGCTAACATGTTGACTCTTGACAGAATGTCACTTCACTGCCAATGATACAACGGACATTGCTCATTTTTTTACATGTTCTAGGTATGACAGGGCCGACCACCTTCTGCTTCTAGTTATGCAGGGGATGTCTGTCAACCGATGTAGGGCTCCTTCATCATGGAATATAAGGTGAAATCACTCTGCGAAGACTGTGGAGACACCACTAGGATATTTGATCTCTCGCTGGCCCAAACATAATGGACAACTAGCTATTGCCCGCGACTTCGTCCGCGTATACTCTGCCTGTACAAAATCTAACAACAAATATGCTATTAGACCTTCCCCATGAGCAACGCATCACACTCCACTATTCTATGCTTCAGCTTGGGCCGAAATTCGTCCGTAATGTCCGGATGTCCCGCTGCCCAGCTGTTCTCATCTGCAGACCCCGTATCATGGCCGGCCTTATCACACGATAAATGACCAGATAGAGCGTCCGTCACTGGCTGACACCGTTCGACAGAACAAGACGACGCTCTTATCTTGTCACTTATCGCGTGATAAGGCCGACCATGATCGGGGCTAGACCCCGTATCATGGTCGGCCTTATCACACGATAAGTGAGAGGATAGAGCGTCCGTCACTGGCTGACACCATTCGATAGAACGAGACGACGCTCCTATCTTGTCACTTATCGCGTGATAAGGCCGACCATGATACGGGGCCAGGTCGCATTTCTCAACCGATTCTCGTGAAATTTTGTAAGTAGGTTTAATAATCATATATAACTAGCTGATGCCCGCGGCTTCGCCCGCGTGGTTATAGGAAAATGTAACATATTGAATTTTCCCGTAGGAATTAGATGTTTTTCCGCTGGAAAAAGTAGCCTATGTCACTCTCCAGCTTCTAAACTATCTCCATACAAAAAATCACATCAATACGACGCTCCGTTGCGACGTGAAAGAAGGACAAACATACAAACACACACACTTTCGCATTTATAATATAAGTAAGGATAAGGAGGTGATTGTCGATTTTTTTTTCAAGTGTACCGAGTGGTAATACCTATTATAAAAAGGATACTTTTTATCCCAAAAGTTATCCTCTAAGAGCGTGAAATGGCTACCAAAGCAGAAATTGCGAGTTTAAAGGCTTGAATTACTTAACTTAGTGTTAAGAAATAAGTATTCATAATTATTAGGCAATTAAAATGCAATTGCGATAAAGTAACACCAAACTGTCGCGAACATTTACTTTCCCAGGCTTTTCAAATTAGTCTTGCCGTTTAAATTAGGTTAAATTTGTTAATTCTTTTCGACGTGATTACAATTTAAGAGTTCATTATAACGACGGTTTTTGCCACAGAGAATTGAGAGAATACGAGGGCAGTCCCAGAAGTACCCGACCTGACACGCTTAAAGAGGTTTTTATTTTGAGTAAATACTCTTTTTGAAAATAATGCACTTTAAAAAGTTTAAATTTGAAATTCGAACACGCAGCGTCGTTTGTCTTTTGTTTAGTAGCCATCAATAGTGGACGCTGTGAACAAATTTTCACACATGGAGAAAATTGGCCATCGTTATGTGATACAATACTTTCATTTGAAAGGTTTTAGTCCAACTATTATTAAAGCGGAGCTAGATTCTACTTTGGGGGAGTCTGCTCCATCGTTTACAACAGTAAAATATTGGGTGGCAGAGTTTAAACGCGGTCGCTCTAGTTGCGAAGATGAACATCGATGTGGTCGACCAAATGAAGTGACTACGCCAGAAACAGTAAAAAAAATCTACAAAATGGTATTAGATGACCGTAGATTGAAAGTACGCGAGCTAGCAGACGTGGCAGGGATTTCAAAAAGTGCTGTACATCGCATATTGACTGAAAATTTGGATATGAAAAAGATGTGCGCAAGGTGGGTGCCGCGATTGCTCACAGACGAACAAAAACGACGTCGCGAAGATATTTCGACCGAGTGTTTGGCAATATTTCACAACAATAAAGCGGAGTTTTTGCGGCGTTTTATCACTATGGATGAAACGTGGGTGCATTATTACACACCAGAGACGAAATAACAGTCTAAGCAATGGACTCGAAGAGGAGAACCGGCCCCAAAGAAGGCAAAAACCGTTCCATCAGCAGGAAAGGTCATGGCCTCCGTTTTTTGGGATTGCCGTGGGATAATCTTCATAGATTATCTTCAGAAAGGAAAGACTATCAATGGCGAGTATTATGCTAACCTTTTGCATCAATTGAGTGAAAAAATCTGTGAAAAACGACCGCATCTGGCGAAAAAAAAAATTTTGTTTCACCATGACAATGCACCAGTACACACGTGTGCCAAGGCCATGGCTAAAATCCGCGAGTTAAAGTTCGAATTACTTCCGCATGCACCGTATTCGCCCGATTTGGCCCCTTCCGATTATTTTTTATTTCCAAATTTAAAAAAATGGCTTGGTGGTAAAAGATTTGCCAGCAATGATGAAGTGGAGGCTGCGGTTGATGGGTATTTTGACGAGCTCGACAAATCTCACTACAAACAAGGCGTTGAAGCTTTCGAACATCGCTGGGCCAAGTGCATAGAACTAAAAGGAGATTATGTAGAAAAATAAAATAAAAGTTTTAGATTTTCTTTTGTTTTTTTTTGTCAGGTCGGATATTTTTGGGACTACCCTCGTACGTTCCGGTTTTTTTCATGATTTTTGTTTTTTTCGTAACTGTGTTGTGCAACAGTTTAATTTATTTTACCAGTTTCACTATGAATGCTTGTTTGTCGAAATAAACAGGAATCAAATCTAAATATCAGAAGATAAATGTGTGAAAAAACCAATGGTTCTGCAATAATACCAACTACAAACAAACTTAAAATAACATTTTGCGGCTTGTTTTCTCTCTCTGAGTCTCTCTCTCTGAATGACGTTTAAGTACTCTTGGGCGGCACGAAATCAAAAAATAGGTACATAACTCACTCAGCCTTATGGCACTACAGCGACTTAATGCGAAGAACTCAGGCCACAATCAAAGCCACAGGATAAAATATAGCTTACTAGCTGACCCCGCGAACTTCGTATCGCCATTATGAGAATGTATGAGAAAAAGTATTTGACATGCTTTTTTTCTTATCTCTCATGTTTTAATAGTTATTCTGCTATATGGAGCGAGGATAAATCCAAAAAATCAAAAACTCAAAAGTCGCTCCAGCCATTCTTAAGTTACAAACGGTGTAACTAACACGACTTTGTTTTATATATATAATAATAAAATATCTAAATATATAAAAGAAGAAACTGACTGACTGACTGACATATCAACGCACAGCCCAAACCGCTGCTATAATATTAGTTTGGAAGTTCCATCTGCCGATTCACCCTGTTCTGTCCACCCTGAAAGTTCATTTTATCAACAAGTGTAGGAATTTTTGAAATCGGATGACTGGTCCGGCCGGAGATACCCTCTACATACAAAGCCACAACCTCACCAACATTATCTTTTTATAATATTATACTATAGAGAATAGATAACGGCCCCGTAACATACCTATAACTCCTATGAGTATACGCCGCGCGTGTGCAGTGATGACAAGAACGATGTCAAACGCATTCTGCATTTCGTATTTGGAATATTCGCCACTACCAGTTGGCAGCATTGAGATCCCTTTCTCAACGCCTCGTGTTTTTCCTAGCAGTTGGCGGAGCTGCGTAACCTCCGCGACCTGGATTCAGTTCAGGGGTCAACGCCCGCTGCACTCACCTACGATGCGATACTATCGCCTATCGTAGATTTAGCGGTGAAAAACGAAGCCTATATGGATTAAGCGAGGTTCGTTGCTTGCTTTAGATGGAAGAGATGGTTCTTTAAATAGGTAGAATTATTTGAAACTAGGTACCTATTTTGTTGTAGATATATTTGCTTAAAAAGGGTAATAAGTAAGTGACTGCGAAATAATTATAGTATTTTATACAACTGTTGTATAAGTAGGGTCTTAAAACGCGAGTGGCGTGAGCGTGAGTTGCATACAATACTTTTTCTACGACTAATTCTAAATAAATAGCATTTGACTTTTCGGCAGTAGTTTTTCCGTTAGTTCTATTACTACTCACGCAATTTCTTCAGCGGTGCAGTTATTTTCTTCTTCGTCCATTTTAAATTATGTTCTACAAATGTTTGATAGCAAAACTTTTTATTTCGAAAAATTTGCTTATGAAGTTGGTACCACTGCAATTTTTTTTTTTTTTTTTAATTTATTGATTAAGACAAAAACAATGAATATCATTACAAAGCCCATCTAGGCAAAACCTTGGATAGGTTTGTGTGCCGATGGGGAGTTCTTATTATTCTTTTGATCTAATTTATAGCTAAATTAAAAACTAAGTATTTTAAGTAGGTTAGTTAGTACAACTTAGTTTACAGAATATAGGTTACATTATTGCATTTTAAAAAGTGCATCTTTAATATTTTTCTTAATTTACAGCCTTTTACATATAAGTTTTGTACATGTTCAGGTAATTCATTTATTATTTTAGGCAGTAAGTATGAGTATTTTCGAGCACCATATATATTATTATATTTAGATAAACAAAATTGGCTTTGGGATGATAACTTTCTTAATCTAATACATCTTTTCTTAGCTTTGAGTTTTGTAACATTGTGATATTCTTCAATTAAGACAGCTAGTTTAATTTTTTTTTGTACAGGAAGTAGATTACAGTATTTAAATAGTTGTGAATAGTCGGTTACATAATGCTCTTTAATATTTTTTGGTACAATAGTTTTGAGTATTCGAATTTGTAGGTTGTATATTTTTTCCATATAGGTCTTAAAGGTTCTACCATAGGTACCCAGGGCGTATCCGATCACAGAGTCAGCGAGGGCTAGGTATAGCAGACGTAGGGTTCTGTACGGTACTTTATGCTTTAAAATGTATAATCTACTCAAGATAGCTCTCAGCTTATCGCATACGTAATTAACATGAGGTCCCCAGTTGAGCCTGTGATCTATTATAAGTCCAAGGTACATGTGTTCCTTTACCACTTGTATATTTTCACAGTTACACGTAACTGTGCAGCTGTGTTGGTGTAGGCACTTGTGCTGATGGGCAACTACAGAGACCTCGTGTGCAATTTTGTTATGAGCCGAACGAACATGCATTATTTTTGTTTTTTGTGCGTTAATAACAAGCCCGACGTCATGCGCCCATTTACAGAGAGTATATGGCGGCCGATTGAAAAAAAGACGATTTGACATCCTGGTAAACAGTGCTTTTATGAAAAATGTATGAACCATAAAAGTACACTAAACAGTGCGTTTATGGGCCATAGAGCTAGAGTTTTTCGACGACTATTTTCGGTGTCATTGTATTTGAGCTAGAGCCTATATAAATGACAGATAACGGTAGAGGAGTAGAAAAACATTATTTTTGTTGCTAGTTATCTTTTGTGAAATTCTGCTTGGTTTGAAATCTTATCGAAGGATAAGAACAACCTAGTATTCAAAAAAATCTATCCAAATGGACTTTTTGCTTGCTACTGAACACTATTGACTATTTATGGATACCGCCTAATATAAATATGAACATTACCATATCAGGACCTGAGCACTCGTCATTGTTTATGCGAGTATGGTATGACTAATATACAATTGTGCTGCTTTACCGAAACGGTTATTTTACGTGAAGCTACATTATCAGGGCTACCCGTTATCAGTAACGTTAACGTTACACAATCCCGGCAATTCGGGCGTTATCGCACGATAGCTGCGCGGTTGGTGACCTCCTCCAAACAACAGCTGTTACGTCGGTTCTTGTTGTTAATAAATTCGTTAAACAGTAAATACTGCGCGACACATTCTATCCCCTTGAAATTTAGATGCTCTAGCCCCCTCAGGAATGGGACAAAGTTAATAGAGCCATGATACGTTTTATGAATTTAGGCTGAGCTCCCACGAATTCAAGAGTAAACTAGAGGTAAATAAACCCTTTAGTAGAAATTCTGCAAAAAGTTTGCCGTTTTATTTGCTCTAGAGTATTCAGATTATGATTCAGTGTCTGAATTCCGTTCTATGTGAAACCAGCCTTAGGGGGAACTTCTCATGTCAGTGATAAGCCAGCAGTAGAGTAGCTGCTTGCGCCTTGTATCGTAGTAGACGTATAAAATAGTAAATAGGGTGTTTGAAATGGGAAACGCGATGACATTAAATAGATTCGCTCATAACAATATTGCTTAGGAGAATATTACGGTTAGTTAGCTGCAAGGTACGCTATTGACAACCTGTCTCTACTTCTCTACGAACCCCATCGCTCACTTCTAAAATATCATGAAGCCGAGATCCTTGACTGATTCACGTCAGGCATTCGCTGACATTGTGAATAGCAGTCTTTGCTCTCGGCTCGCGAGACGCGTCCCCGATGTGGCTCGTTACTATGGTGCATGGTAGTACTCGCTCGTAAAAACCCGTCCTGGGACCAGTTGGCCTAAACCGGTGTCGCCGAGCTAGGGATGGCCAAACGTCTAGCGCAGTCATTCTCAACCTTTTTTTCTACAAGGGCCGCAAAGACATTTTAGGTATGGAGCCCCGGGCCACATGGTAAATTTATGGTTTTTATACTAGGATCGCATGGTGGATGGCGGGCCACTCGCAAAAGCTCAGCGGGCCGCAGGTTGAGTATAGCTGGTCTAGCGTATCGGTTTTAAGCTTTTAACATCCTCAAGTAGGTATACAATCCCACAAAAAAAAACCTTATACCTAAGCGATTAACTTTGGTTAGTATACAAAGTAAGGCTTCGCGACCGAATAAAGAGTTGAAATCTGGAATAATGCCAAGTCCTAAGAAGTCTCAATTAAAACTCAGTCCTTGGTTTTGTAAATGTATTTTTGCTTTATTATATAGGTAAAAATCAAAAGCTTCGGCGTACGTTACAAAGAAAGAAACAAAGAAAGAATTCATTTATTCAAATAGGATTCTTTGAACCACTTTTGCATCGTCATCAGCTATCAGAACCGTAGTGCTACAATACAACCTTAGAACTTAGGTAACCAGATTTAGACAAGAATAGAAAATCGCCTATCTATATATTTATTGAAGGTGAAGCTCGCTTGCATAGAAGTGATAACAAGCAGATGTGGATATGGAATCTACTTAATGGAATATTTACATAATATGGAATCGATTTAATCTCCATAAACTGCAGACTTTCCCGTCCGCGGTAATGACGGATTAATACGCTGTCAGATTATGAATTTATGATTTTCCACGATTTGTTTCCTACATATTTAGTTTAATACCAAACGTATTCCATATAAAAATAAAGATAATGGGACCAGTTTATTCCAATCTGGGAAAAATGAGGGTAATCTTCGTCGGCAGCCCTAATCCTTACAAGGCTACACTACTACAAGAAGCGTTCGCGGAAATCACGTACGGGCATTCGTAAAAACATTTATTGTCAATGGTCTTATTGATGGCCATCAATAAATTGATAATCCCAGACTGATACTTGGCTTCCGATGCTTTAAGATGTTTTCAGTTGAACAAGCTACATGTCAGTACCTGATGTTTATGACTTTATGAGATTCTAAGAATAAACATGTAAATGTTTTCCCATGCATTTCTATGTACTAAAACTTGCAACAGGACTGAAATTAATGGTCATAACAGCAGCAAGTTACGAGGATTTTTTTTTCTAAGCGTGGAGTGGATTAACCTAACCTAACCTAACCAAACCTTCTGTAATCGTAAGTGGCGTTCGATTAAATCTGAATGTATGGAAAGTTTGGCATATTTCTCTGGAATGACAGAAGCCGGCGCCATATTTAACGCTGATCGGACTGAGTGCACGCTCCAGTGGGAGTGGGGTATGAAGCTCATCATCCTAACAGGACGCAATTGATATAAAAATAAGTAGTCTTTCAACCACCAGCATCATCAACATATCAGCCGAAAGGCGTCTACTGCTGGACATAGTCCTCCCCAAAGAGTGCCACAATGACCGGTGCCATAAGTCTCCTGGTTTGAGATAATTACTGACTACAATATATTGATAAATTACATGTCTTGCCTTAAATTTTTCATAATCATGACTCGATCGTCAGTACTTGAAGGAAGAAGAAAAGCTTGAAGATGGATTGATACGATGCCGCAAAAAGGTTAGATAAGCGAAGAGAAAGTGCTAAATCATAACGATGCAAAACCACCAGTTGTGCAATGCATCATCTCGGTGCAATTAGGTCTGTAATATTTGCATTTAAACGGCTTTAGATTAGAGAAAAACCTTTATTTGTGCAAATTTTGCAACAACTGATAAACAGAACAGTTTAAATAGTTTCGCCATATAGGTAACATTTTATTGTATAGATACGCAAGAACAATAAAATCGATAATGACGATAGCCAAACCGAGTATAACTCATGTGATTTTACACCTAAACATATTTAGAGGTAGTAGTAGGCAACACGACAAATCCTCAGTAACCTCACTTTCAAATTCTCAGAAGCATAAAATAAAAAAATATCATTATCAATAATTCATCACTATCACTTCACTACTTAGTATAAAACAAAGTCGCTTCCCGCTGTCTGTCCCTATGTATGCTTTGATCTTTAAAACTACGCAACGGATTTTGATGCGGTAGATAAAGTGATTCAAGAAGAAGGTTTATATGTATAACTATAATATAGTACCCTTGCGAAGCAAAGGCGGGTCGCTAGTAGAACTATAAATGTATCTCCGAGTTATTTATGCATTGTGTAATCAATAGCTTCATTATATGTAACATATTGTTAATTGGATCCAGCTAATTAATCCGGTCCGCGTGGTACGTTACGTGCTCCGAGCCATTTTTGTAGCAATCACGTTTACCTTTGTAGAGATTTGTCCTAAATATGATATAAGTTTCGCTGTGAGGATAGTAGACGCATGAAAACCGGGTATGTGTTGAGAAAAATATCCAACAAATCCACATAGGCTAAACACATCGCTCTTCAGAAATCTGATATTTCGATTAAACGGCAGCCTCCTGCGCGCGCGCATACGCAACAAAGTCGTGCACGTTATGCCCTTTCCTGAGCCCGTTTATCGAGTCGCTCTTTTCGACCAACTGATTACCATCGAGCGATGCTAATCGTCGGTTGACGGAGAACTATCGCGAATGAGTCTGGTGCGATTTGCGACGATGCATGTTTTGATTGGATTTGGAAAAGTCGAATAATATCAACTCACGAAAATCTAACAGCTCTGGTTACTGCGCAGGTGAGAAAAAGAGATGTCTTGAAGGGACTTCTATGAACGTGATGCTCACTCTGGAACATATGACCCGACAGAATAATATGTTCGTCACAGTCATATGTTTTGCCGATTAATTATCGATATCTTTTCTGTATCCTACGCGATTTTGAAGGGTGTCCACCTAAAGTTGCCAACCGTGCTATATTATATAGTATTGTCTGTGCTATATACTGTTGAAGAAATATATAGTACGCAAAATACTATATTTTGGGGGGCCTAACGAAGTGCTTCAATAGCAATATTGCCCAGTCAAGGTACTATATTTTTTTACAGTGTACTATTATATTCTAGTCGTTTTATTCTGGAAAATACTCTATCTCCCGCAAAAAAAGTTGGCAACACTGTCACCGTTTGCCGGCGCAGTGGCGAATGCATGGAGAACTCGGTTACAGAGCCGGTCGGCGCTCGGACCGAATTCGGCGCTTATTGTACCCACTTTTAAAGAAGCGCGCGCGGTCGTTGTATCTACCTGCGAGTCAAGATCGACCAACAGACAATAACGGTGACCCAACGGAGTAAGCGTCGCCATTGTACCTCGTAAATGTTACAAAATATTTACACGGCTGTTTGGTTGTTTGTATGTGATAACCGATATGAATAGCAGACGCGTTGGTAAGAAAAGACACATGTATTCCTGTCGGAGAAGTAAAGACTTCTGTTACTTCTTTTAGATAATTTTCCACTTGTGTAAAATTTAGCTAAGTGTATATCTACAATCATTTGAGCACCTGATTTAAAACAGATATATGTAAGAGTTATGTAAGAGAAACACTCGTAAATGACCTACGTTAATGGGCGGCATAAACTTGAGGTCAAGAAGATGTCTATAAAAGATTCCACATCCAAGAATGGCAAATAATAATTATTAAAATAGCAAGACAAGAAAGAGATATACCTTAATGAAACAAACGAAACCTCTCAATTCACAGCTATATCTCGCCGACATACTTATTGTATATTTTTAAATTAAAGATGATTCAAAAATGTAATGCTCCGAGCCGGATTTGAACCGGCGGCCACAGGCATTCATGTTTAAATTTTTGCTTTAATTTAAGTTTATAATTTCGTTAACAGCGTTATTGCTTCATGCAAAATTTATACCTATTGTATTTTTTTTTTGAGGTTTTAGTGTTACATTAGCTCATCGTAGTTTATATCTTATACTAATCATAATCTTTCTATGCCTTTTTCGAAACTTGCTGATGGTATTAGTATATCGTCCATATATGCCAGTGCGGAATCAAACCTTGCGTTTCCCAATACTTGATTAATTGTCCGTTGAAATACTGCAGGAGCGTTTGCCAAACCGAAAGGCATTCGGTTAAATTCAAATTAATCGTCAGGTGTTGCAAAAGAAGTCTTCGACTTTGCATCCTCTGCAAGAGGATGTTTCAATTTTTGCTTTAACTGAAGTTTATAATTTCGTTAACAGCGTTACTGCTTCATACAAAATTAATACCTATTGTATTAATTATTTTTGAGGTTTTAGTGTTACATTAGCTGATCGTAGTTTCTATCTTATACTAATCTTTATCTTTCTATGCCTTTTTCGACACTTGCTGATGGTATTAGTATATCGTCCATATATGCCAGTGCGGAATCAAACCTTGCGTTTCCCAATATTTGATTAATTGTCCGTTGAAATACTGCAGGAGCGTTTGCCAAACCGAAAGGCATTCGGTTAAATTCAAATTGAGACGGCGGTGTTGCAAAAGAAGTCTTCGACTTTGCATCCTCTGCAAGAGGTATCTGGTAATACCCAGATGCTAAGTCGAATGCCGAGAAAAATTGTTTCCTGCCAGTCGATCAATTTGATCTTCTATTCTGGGAAGTGAAAGAAAAAGAAAGAAGACATTTATTCACTACGCAAAAGACACACAGAGACAAAGGGAGTACAAATACAATACAATTTACACATAATGTGTGTGTCTTCGCGGCAGTGAATCGGTCGCTGTCTCAGCATTATGCCGAGGTTTCAGACAGACACCTACAGCGCTGATTTTCAGACAGCACCGTACGTGACCCACGGAACGCAACACAACATACCACCGATACAAACGTATACACAAAATACATAAATAATGAATATACTAGTAAAATATGTAACACAAGCACAATGGGATGAGAGACATGTGAAAAACGCGAAACGGTTGGGATGTTTAATAAAACAAAATGGATACAAATTAAATAAAGTGGATAGTGTCGTTTAACTGCTTTTTATTTAACGCAATCAATTCAATCAACACAATCTTTTAGAACAATATCCATTTCCGTGACATGAGTTTGCTTGAGATAGATCAGTTTCAGATAGATCTTTTGCAAAGCAATCTCGAAATTCGTTTATTAACTCCAGTAATGTTAGTTTGATTTTCATCGAGCTCTAGGCCTATACTCAATTCATGAACAGTTATTAAATTACGTTGTCTTTCGATTCTTCTAACATTCATTAATTGCATACATAAGTTAAGTCGTAAATCATAGCAAATGGTTGTTTTATTAATTGTAAGACTGTATAATACACCGGAGTCGATATTATTATATTGAAGCATCACTCAGTGCGACATTAATTAACCTATCTTCCTAAGTAGGTACCTAATTGTGATTCCACTATGAAACTTTTAGTGTAAATTAAATATACTATATGTAATTTAAAGGGACTTTTTACTTTTATGCCACGGATGCCAATTTATTAGAAAATTATATCTAAAACTTCTCAATGACTATACAAAAAACGAAATAATAAAGTAAATTCTAATACAACTTATTTTGCATGGTGATGTATTTACGCATCACATATAAAACAATAATTTTCGGAAAACCATACTATTATTATCAAACCTGATAATAATATACATTATTATTACCTTTTATCCTTTTCAGAAATAATTTTTACTTGCAGTTTTTTTTAATATTTATCAATTTAATTCGAACTTGTACATTTCGCGGCGACCAGTGTAGCGACTTATGCGTTAAAGATTGAAAATATGACACTACGGAAAAAAAATACTATCAAAAGTTTATGGATGCGTTCAGCAAACACGTAAATGTCACATTTATTAAAAAAAAGTAATAAATGTGATTTTGGATAGCTGCCTATTGAGCCAAGGGCCATCAAATATACGATGCAGATATACGTCATTATGCATTTAAGGGTTATGCTTACGCGTTGCCCATATGTTTCTAACTAATAAAGTGTAACTCGTGACGTGTTACGATGGAAGTGCAGTCCTGTGACGTGCAACTCAAGGAACCACATAATATCAGCATCGCGTCATCCTCTGTGCTGTGGCTCAACATTGTGCTGAGTGGACTCCTTTGTGGCATTTCACGAAGTGTCAAAATGTACATATGTACTTAATTCTGTATTTGCGAAATAAACTTACTTTCTTTCTTTCTTTCTTTAATAGGATCAAGTCATAGCTAGTGGGAAACGTGCACTTCGAAATTAGAGACAACGTTTAAGTTGTATCGCACCAAGACTCTCAAAGTCGATGTGATTTGGACTTATATTGGCTTTAAGCATGCAATGGTTGTATTTATTCAAAACCTAGCTAATTTAAATGACTGATTGCTTTAATATGGATGCGCAATTTTTCTTTGAAACAAGCAGTTGCAAATTAGTAAGTAATTATGTTTTTGTGTTGCCGATGTAATTGATTAATGTAAATTTCGTATTAAACCGGTTTCCATCGGTGTCGACTCTAAGTGAGCACGATATTTGATTACAATAACAGTCATTAAGTGTACGAATTACATGAAACAATAAGTAGCACCTCGTAGCCTAGTAGCTACAATTGTACGCCACCGTTTCAGGTTCCAGAGCTTCCTTCCTTTATCGTTCGCACTAGAAATTCGGCTTTTATTTCAAATAACACAATAACAAGCAAATGGACGGGCTTCGACATTTAAATTCAACCGCGAGTCGATACTTCGATCGTAAACTGGTAATCTTATGGCATGTATAACCAATTTGAAACTAAACACTTGTAGCGTAAGCAGCGCTGGCGCAGAGAAAATCGATACGGGCGGCAAAGTACGGGTGCACTGAGTTCACGGTTTCACTGCAAAGGTCTTTCTTAGATGAGATTATTTCTGCCTGGTTTTGGTTGGATTTATAAACCTATCGATCGGCGTCCGTCATGCACGAGTGATACATATAAAGAAATATCATAAGGAACCAATATCACATGTGAAGTTACGCGTTTACAATTCAAACACAACATTTATTGATAAACTTGCTTGATTTGGAGGTTATAGGTAATATGATATATATACGACACACACCACATCACATCAACTGTCACTGGAAATGTGCATTTCTCTGAACCGACCACCCTTCTACTTCAAAAAGCAAGTTGACCGTAAAGTAACTTTCAAGATTTCTCAAACCCCAAAAGGATGCAAAAAAACACCCGAGAAAGAGGGCCGTAAGTGCACAACTGGTCTCACTCCCACTCGCCACAGTGGTGTTCCCGCTTGTCGGCGCAGGAGTGGTTTTTGTGCCCGGGCAGGGGGCCCATTCACCGCGCAAATGCCAATTGATGGCGCAAAAGGTCGACTAGGGCTGGCAGGCCGAGAAAGCGCTACTGACGCTGTTAAAAGATGTCGTGTAAATGTTGTTATTTGTATAAAATATAACATTGCTACGTGGCATGGCAGTATATGTAAAAGGTGCGGTTTCGATAATAATTATTATAAATAGTCAGATTTTGTTAATCATACTCGTACATGTATATAAGTAGACTATCTGAGAAGATATCATATTCATAAGACTCTTAAGTAATAGTATCAGTTAATACCTACAGATAAAGATGAAGCAAGAAAAAAGAATAAAGCGAAAGTATGCGAAAAAGGAGTAGTTATTGCCAATGCCAATGGCGGCTGATCGTCAGAAGTAAATATTATGGAAAGTGTAACACAGGCAGACCCAACCCGATAGAAGGAGACATAACAGGGAAGATGCATATTACGTTCGTCAGTTCCTTTAAAACCTTACCTGATGCTTGCATTTATGTGGTAGGTTTCTATTTGGTCGCGCACCCTGGCTTTCCTGTTGAGCAAGGTTCGGAGAAATGGCAACCAATTAATACATCCAGTTTTGGAGAGATGTTTAATTCAACGCAATCGGACCGTCGCGGGCGCTCGGGACTAACTGAATGCTAAGTGAATATAGATCTCGATAAACTGGCTACGATCAATCTGACATAACTGCACACTAGTATAATAAATATTTTTTTATGTTAGTTTTGTAATATAATTTTCTGTAAGTAGTGTTATTTGTACAGCCTTTGCCGATTGGAATGGAGTAGAAAATTTGCCAAAGAAAAAATTACAAAACCAAAATCTATTTATAATAGTGTACATATTATGGTAACTTAGGAACCATGAGCTAACTTCTTTTTCTAAAACATGATATAGCTTAAAAAGGCAGCCATATGTATATATTACATATACTAAGTAGTAATACTTAAACTGTACAAATACTAGCATGGAATATTTTGCATACAAGTGTTCATTGTACAAGCTGCGCAGGCGGTCAAGTGTTGCGTACCACTTCTAGTCACCTGAGCAAATAGTCAAATACTCTATTTGAGCTACCAGCGTAACACCTCCCACGGCCGCACCTGAAGTATTACTACGTGGAATAAATTAAACTTCTTGCATCTGAGAATGTTAGAGACTATAAATTCTTTCCAGTATTCTTTTTATTATTGATTTTAACATTTATGGACCCGTGGTTGTATGATATATAAACAAATTTTGTTTATAATTATATATAAATAGACAAGTTCAACTTCTTGCATCTGAGAATGTTAGAAACACTAAATTACTTCAAGTATTTTATGTCTAAATACCTAGACATGATTCTCCAATCTATACAAGTCGTCCCTACTAAATGGGTAGGGTACTAAATAGGTGAGAATTGCTGTCGATGACCGATTGAAATGCCTCAATAACCATAGTAATTTGCATTAGTTTTAGACCCTGTTATTCTTAAATTAGTTCTAAGTATATTATTATTAACTACTATTCTGTCCCTTACTGTAATGTCTCTTTTTATATTATTTTTAAAGTCGATGCTTTCTTTAATGCATGCTGTGTTCTCCTGTAATTGATGGCGCAATTAAATTAAACCTATGTTTTATTTTGTACTAAGTGCTTGTAATTGTTGTGCTGTTGGCGATCCTTAATAATAAATAAATAAATAAATAGGTATGTACCTACCTAAGGCTTTTTCTTCCACATATTTTTCTTTCTGTTTGCAATTTGTGGCATATACTTATCTGGGTATTAACCTATCTGCCAGTAGTTTTCTTCGTAGCCTGTGACGTAAACTTGAAGTCTAATTTAAATAAAATACAAATCATATTTGACAAAAAAACTAGTTATATGCATAAACGTGTGTTTCTGGTATTAGAACTCATAAAACTACATTTCAAGTATCTATCCGAGGCTTAACCGGATTTTCATCTCATGGCAAACAAACAGAAGTAAGTAACATACCGTAAGTACATACTACTAGGCCTGTTCCTCTTGCGGGGTGTTAATACTGAACGCGGCTGGTAGGCGACGCTGACGGCGTTGACGCACAAACGAGAGCCGAGACTACCCTAACTACATGACAGAGCATGTGCTATGCGGTAGAGCGATATAGCACGATTCGGTTCTGTCAAACATTGGTTTCTTCAGAATTCAAACATTGTCAAACATTGGTTTCTACCAAATATTCTGTGAGGTGACGTTGAAAATTCCTCTACTTTAAAACGACGAGTTGTAGTGAGTGTTCATCGCAATCGGTCCGTAATGAGCGACTGAGCGTGGCTGTCAACAACGATAAGGGAATAATAGTGCCAAGTAACTATTATTATATTATTCGTCGTATTAACCGTCTTATTCAGAACTATAAGGGCAAATAATACGTTGTTTAAAATAATGTGTATTCGTTAATCTAAAATTTCGTTTTATTTTTTTATTAGGGCGATGCCTCGTACGTTCTATGTACAAGAGGTCTTTTAACACACATTTCGTGCACGGATTAAGAAACTGACCTCGGAAGTCACTATTACGGTCTATGACTCGCAAACATTCAAGTTTTGCGTTAGTAAACACCACTAAGCATGGTGCCTTTCAACTGCTTATTGGAATTAAATTCATAGGGCATTCCATAAGGCATTGGTTCCAATTCATAATGTTAATTTTGATGGGCAGGCATCTTTAATTTCATCGGAATCTGTGAAGTACCAGTCATCGAGGGGTTCCATAAGTTATCTGTGGTCATCACCATCACTTTCTCTTCGCCAAATGTGTTGTTTTCAGAAGCAACTTGGATTTAATTATTATAAAAAATGGAATATAGGCATGCGTATAATATTTGAGGAGTTCCGTCGATTAGGTACTCAATCCCCAAATCTTCAATAAGTTTATAATGGAACCACTCTTATATTAACTTATTAGTTTGAGAGCCATTTCAGATGCGCTTCGACCCTATGGGATCCTTAGTGCGATTACCTCCTTCTCTGTGCCTTCGCCAACGCTTGCTTGGACATTTACAACCTTTGGTTCCACTCTAAAACCGATTTCGATGAATGGAAAGTTCTGAACTTAAGGCCTTCTTTTAAAAATCGGACAACATAGTTTGGTACACAACCATAGCTGAACATCTATCATGAAGACAATGGAGGTTCATCGAAATGTGTTAAAAAGTATAGCAAATGTCAAACAGCGGTCAAGTATCTATCCGTTTTAACAAATATAAACTGTTGATTATCTAAGTCACAAAGGCACGTGTAGACAGCTCGATGGCATCCGATTGAAGCCAGTAATCCACTCTAAAATAAATTTATATCCATTAAAAACAATAAAATAAATAAGCAATTAAAGTACTCAAGACTATCAATCCTGCCCAATCGCAGCGTCAGTCATGGAATATTTTCGTAACGATCTATATAGATAAGCGGGAAGCACTCGAAATTAACGCTTTTATGAATATAAATAGGCGTGATAATGAAGTGGCGCGGTGATATGAATAGTGGCAGACTGCGTGACGATGTTGATGTAGAATAAATACGTGGTGTACTGTACAATACAGTCAAGTGCAAAAATATGTATCGTTAAATCCCGCCATAATATATGTACAGTCGAGGTCATAAATATGTTTACACTTTTGCACCTTATTACAAGGCAATAAGGTGCAAAAGTGTAAACGCATTTATGACCTCGACCGTACCAAAACTTTAATCCGCCGACATACGAGCCATGGGACATATTTATGACTAAGTTGTATGCACCCTTATTTTTACACTTGACTGTACTCGCGTGTTGGGGGTCTAGGGCTAGCGCTCCAGTGGCGTGGCTTGAGGCATTCCATAATTTACTTTAAAAACAAAGTTTTAACCGACTTCAATTTAGTACTCCGCCAAGCCACGTGAACATTTCTACATTTACTTTCCAATTTACCACATGAACTGATTTCCTAGAGCAAATGCGATGAAAAATACGAATCGGCTCATGAATGACGGAGTTCTGAGCTAACAACATAAAAAAAAATACAACCGAATTGAGAACCTCCCTTTTTTGGAAGTCTGTTAAAAAGCAGGAACATCTAATCTAAGGCTAAATTTTACTTCTATTAAGAGAAAATATCACTGTGCTAATTTGTTAGTATATATACTTATCACGCTGATAAAAGTGAATACACAAGTATCTTTACTTACAGTCAAGCTACAGGAAATGTAAGATCCCCATTTCTTTTTTACAAAATAACCTGTTCCTTTCACAAATCCAACGACACATAATATATCAAAGTCCGTCAAGCCATTTGAATTGCGGTAGTATCTACTATAGAACTTGCCAAGAAATAGACATGCCTTCATACAGCCATATACTCAAAGATTTTACATTATATTATAGCCTTCCTTTAATTTTGTTATGTTGCGTTCGGAAATTTTATTATTTGTCTTTACAGTATTGTTTTTGTTTTATATTACTATTATTATTTATGTTTTTCAAGATTTTTTTTCTCTCCAAGTGGAGGAAGCTTTAATTCCATAATCGCGGGCTTTTGGCCAAACGAGTACGGAATGGTAGATCCTAATGTTCTAAAGCTAGAAATTTACGCACTAATCGACATATGTTCATGATCACGGCTTTTTGTAGACGGATATACGTGAAAGAGTGAATATCAAGGGTTTTCAAGCTGGTGTGCAGAGTACGAGGAATAGCTCCTGTAGACGAAATGACGATCGGAATTGTCTTTATTGTGTTCACCTTCCACTGAGCTTTAATTTCTATGGATAAGTCAGTGTATTTGCTAATTTTTTTAGTGTTATTATTATTTTGTGCGAGTGTAAAACGTGTGTTACGCCGTGTAATCACTGGATGGTTCCATCGGAAGACCAGCGCTGGCTACCAGGCCAGCACAACGCTGAGATGGAACCGTTTCGTTGCAATGTTGTCTTCTATTTTGTATTTTGATTTATGTGCATGTGTGTGTTGTTGTCATGAATAAATGTTATTTTATTCTATTCTCTGAGACTTGAGACACCATGTCAGTCCTAAGATATTATTATTAGCTGTAAGCCACTCATCAACCCTCTTAAAAAGCAAAAACCGTCCAATTTATTTATTACAGTTAGTTATTTATTTGGCATATCAAGTATCAAGATTAGGACATCATACTAATATAAGACGTTTGACACATTTGACAATGAAGTTATTTGTATTTATTTTTTGTATAAATCTCAGGCTCATCTTTCATTAGCCACACTCTATGCCTGCTGTGTGCTACCTGCCTAAGCAATATAATAGCAACCTTCGGTCCTGCTATTGTCGCGAAGCCACTTCTGGTCACTCTCATGGCCGCGAAATAGTACCTATAGCACTCTAGCTTAGGTATCTGTATTAGCATATATGCAACTATGAACCTACACATACAGCTTCCGGAATCCTTTATATATCTGACATATGAGCTGCCGCCTTATGCATACCAGCTCCATCTGAGATGTGGGGACCTTCGTCCCCGAGAATGTCCTCCACCTCCCCTTACAGACATCCCTTACCACACGACTGATACTGTACCAATTCACACACTATATTGTTCCAGTTATAATTACCCGGGTGCACCCTTGATTGATGACGACATGGTCTGAGGCTGAAACTACCGAACCTGAGACACTTGTTACTAATCCTTTCACACCAAAGAACTCCACGACTAAGAACTGTGTTATCGCATGTACGTGACATGTAGGAAAACCTTATTCATATACATAATATACCGTCACGCCTCCCAAATAGAATAAGACCTGTGGACGCACATAAATACATCACATCATGAACAATCATCGTCCGAGCTGTGTAAACACGTGAACCCACGTGTAAATGAACCAAATCGTTACAATGTCATAGGATGCATTGAAAGTGATTATGGAAAGAGCTCACCCTGGTTTTCCTCCAAATCTAACACTACTAATCTGCACTTAACTGTTCGTACGCAATATAGCCGTTAAGAACTGTGACAACTCGCCTACCCGTCAACATTGTTATAAAAAGATTGTGGGTGTTGCTACATGAAATAAATCGGCTGTTTGAGACATGATTATTAACATCAATGTAAATACTATCGTGAATCATGACTATTCACGACACTCCCGGCCCCCCAGAAAACTAGCGATCATATCTCCAGTAGAGTATTAATATAATCATCATTCACAGCTTTATTTAAGTCTTCCTCAGATCTTTGAAATAACCGTTCTTTTCCCATTGTGAATTTTGACAAGCTCTGGATCCTGTCCTTCGCCTTGATTGGCCAATGCAGACTTTGTAGGTGATTGCAACTAGCCATATTCCTAGACACTGCTTTGAACTCGATTGTGAGCTGTTAAAACCAAGTGCTAGATGCAGCATTATGTACCTACACTCTGTGATTTGCCTCCTAGAGAGGCGTTAGACTCATCGGCCTCCCCATCGTGTATCGACTGTGTCTGATAAACCTGATTGATAATAAACATTATGCATTTTACACTAATGCAGTTTAAACAAAATATAGCTTACTAAACATAACCACCAACAACACCATTCATTCACCATCACAGATTGACTATGTATGTGAAAGGCTGTCCGCTACGTGCTACACACTGTCTAGAATCGCATCTATTATTGTCTCCCAGTAACTTGAGTAACGCTTATTTCAGTAATTTTCACTGGATTCTAATTCAAGGGGTAGATCTGTCCAAAGCGAACCTTGCGTATCACTGACCCTAACACGGTTCAAAAACTGTAAATGATATGTATTTAGGCTTGTAAATGTGATGCACTTATCAATAAATAATCTATAATCTGAAATCTAATATTTGCCTTTGTATGAAAGTCCAATTACGAAATATTAAAATAGTCCGGATTAGTAAATCTTTGTTTAACATTACCGAAGCCATAACATTAGATGATGCTCGAGTCTGAACGTAGAAATTCTACCCATGAGCCGAACTTTCGGTTGCACCTACAAAATGTTATTCTTTGAGATCACTTGACAAAGTCACGTGAGTTATCGGAGTTTCTAGTTTCAAGTCAGAATTGAATATACTTATTACAAGAATTCATACAACTACTTTGTAAGTAGCGGATTAACAGAAACATCAACCTTTTACATAACCATTTTAGATCCTGATTCAGAGAATAGTATCGGAGTCGACGAAGGTAAGTGTTTACAACTTCTAGGTGTAGATCTTGTTGTATTTACCAAATAGCTACGGCTATGGTCACGCGTGTATATATTCATGATTCATATGTTGGTAATTTTACGATTTAATTTTTCTTTCTACTATGATGGGAAAAATTTGAATGATTAATACCTACTGATTATAGTCAATAGAGCATTTTACAATATTTCAACGTATCCAATGAATCTTAATTGATTTATATTCCAAGACTCCACCTAATCTATCGCGTGATGGATTGATGAAGATGTTTTGTAATAAATATTTTTTTTTCTCTGCCACCTAACATTTGATAGGAACCTAGTGCATCTAACTTATTTATTTATTTATTTAATAGCTTCAAATTGCAGGATACAATTTTACCCGTAGGGTGTCGCTAAATATTAATTACATACTAAAGATTAATACATTAATTAACAAGTTACATTAATAGTCATTTTACATTCTACAATAATAACAAAGTATATAATAACTTTCTCGTACATGAGGGCCGGGCCACCTGCAACCATTTTTTGGAATAGGTATACTATTGTGTATCATACTGATAATATGGTTACATCCCGTGTTTCGTCAAGCATCACGACATTCACCAGACCCCACACAGTATACGACTCACTATGCGATTTATAATACTTGACACTTCATTAAATTCTTTACCACCGTTCGTCTGATATATCACAAGTGTCATTAAATGACACTTCCTTGATTTCACAGTAATCACAGAAATAAACGTGAATCGGCACCAAAGCCTCATCCAACTAATACAACAAACAAGTAAGTTCCCAGGTTGCTCCCATTCTTCTCATTTCAATAATAAAAATATAAATAAATACCTAGAAACAAATACACTGATCAAATCTAAACGAAACTTGAGAATAACATTAAGTATACCGTCTAAATATACCTCCTCCACTCCACAGATTATTTCAAAAGGTAAAGTGTTACCGGCATCGGCAAATTGAAAAAACTCATTCGCATTTTATTATTTGTGCCTGCTAGCTAATAGTCTCTTAAGTTCGTCCACTCTTGACCATCTGACGTCTTGACTGCCATCAGGACAATTAATCCGATTCACCAGAAAATGTTGAGCTCATTTTTTTTTTTTTCTCCATAAAAACGCAACCTTCAAATATAGTACCTGGAAGACCGGGCTTTGCTCATTGGTTTTTACAAAGAAAACGAGGTGATTATTTTCACCCCCGTAAAGTCGTGCAGTAAATAAATATCGAAATCCTTTACGCTGTTTTCTAAAAACCATTGATAATCAAATAAATATACCAATGCTGCTCATTTAATAGTGTAGGATATATTAATATTAGTAATATAATCCCATAATTTGCCATATAATTTCTTTAGGCCAGTAACCATAACGTTACTTATCGTAACATAATATTGAAATGTACTGTATGGGAGCTTAATTATATTGTCTAAAAAGTCTAAAATTTTTGCACCACACTAAATATTGATTAATGTTATTGTTCTGTTAAATAACCTGGTTTTAACCGTCACCTTTGTATATACGTAACATCTACTGACATAATACAAAGCAATTTGATGTTCTTATGTATGTTTTGTGTAAAGTTAGAAATGACTAAACCGATTAAGACACGTTTCTACTAATGATAAGCTCTTTCTTCTCATGGATGGTTTTAAATCTTTAGTTTAACTTTATGAACAGTAATCTGCTTTTGAGTCCATCATGCGCATGGTACATTTTACATTGTATTATCAGGAAGCTGGGGCAAATAAAGTGTTAATTTCATAAACAAACTAAGCTAAGGCTGGTTTAGATCCCAGCATCTCCACCATGTCGCGAAGCCACTTCTGGTCACTCTCATGGCCGCGAAATAGTACCTATAGCACTCTAGCTTAGGTATCTGTATTAGCATATATGCAACTATGAACCTACACATACAGCTTCCGGAATCCTTTATATATCTGACATATGAGCTGCCGCCTTATGCATACCAGCTCCATCTGAGATGTGGGGACCTTCGTCCCCGAGAATGTCCTCCACCTCCCCTTACAGACATCCCTTACCACACGACTGATACTGTACCAATTCACACACTATATTGTTCCAGTTATAATTACCCGGGTGCACCCTTGATTGATGACGACATGGTCTGAGGCTGAAACTACCGAACCTGAGACACTTGTTACTAATCCTTTCACACCAAAGAACTCCACGACTAAGAACTGTGTTATCGCATGTACGTGACATGTAGGAAAACCTTATTCATATACATAATATACCGTCACGCCTCCCAAATAGAATAAGACCTGTGGACGCACATAAATACATCACATCATGAACAATCATCGTCCGAGCTGTGTAAACACGTGAACCCACGTGTAAATGAACCAAATCGTTACAATGTCATAGGATGCATTGAAAGTGATTATGGAAAGAGCTCACCCTGGTTTTCCTCCAAATCTAACACTACTAATCTGCACTTAACTGTTCGTACGCAATATAGCCGTTAAGAACTGTGACAACTCGCCTACCCGTCAACATTGTTATAAAAAGATTGTGGGTGTTGCTACATGAAATAAATCGGCTGTTTGAGACATGATTATTAACATCAATGTAAATACTATCGTGAATCATGACTATTCACGACAGCTATGTTGAGAGTGAAGACCCAGTGATGTGTTAAAGGTTTCTGTTACGCAGTGGAGCTTAAACAATACATTATAGATACTACCTATAATGTGAAAGTAGATATTAGATCTTGCCGTACATAAAGCAACGAAAACACGGTTTAAGGGGATGCCTTGATTTGAGTCGAACACGCCCCCTAGACAGAGACACGCTGATGCCTTCCGCGCACGAGGAAAAGAGATGTAACACTCTTCGGGAATGGCATTTTTGGACCAATTTCTATAAATACCTAACTTAGTTACTTAAGTTTTATTTAAATTTCATAAAGTGAGATTTTAGATGAGATAATAGTACTTATTAACTTGATTGTGTCGTAAAATAATGTAGGTATCGTTTGAATAGGCTGAGTAAAAAAAGGAAAATTCAGACCCAACTTTGGATTTTTTTTCTATCGAGGAAATTTTAAGCAATCATGTATCGATAAAATCAGATAAACAATCATATAGTCAAGAATCATATATCTGAAAATCAGACCTTATTGTTTCTTAATCTAGTCAGAACGGCGTTTCAAAGCACGCGATAATTTCCAAACCTTAGTGTAAGGCCTGAGTGGACGCCCCGCTCAGAGCGGGGCGTCGAGCGTCCATATCAATTGCACTTGTTTTATATGGACGCTACACGCCCCGCTCTGAGCGGGGCGTCCACTTAGGCCTTACACTTAGTTATTGATTTCGTGCGGAGCGGATAGCGTCGGGCACACCGTACAAAATAAACGCTTACATGTCGGTAGTCGGTATAAATCCCGAGTGATGTATAATCAGTAATCAGGCATTTAACTTTACATTCATTGTTATCTCTTTTTATGCAATTATCTTAAAGATAATAAAACTAATGAATAGATTATCAATTTGCGATTGTTAAGCGATATATTCAACATGCCTAATTTTTCTGGATTCATAACAATCATTTTATTTGGATAAAGTGCCGACTGCCGATATCAAGCTGTCTTGCTTTACCGAAGTTCATTCAACTTAGTCTCAACCATCGGGCTAATATCACTATAATAATATCAGTGATACAACTCGTGATTAGATAGAAAATTGGGTTGTCACAGACCCCACTTGGTATAAGCTGAGTCATGTAGGATACTAGTTAACGTATTGATTTCAAGTATATTCAAGTCATCAATAATCAAGGACATCTTCGCAATACCGTATCCACTGTGTCTGTCAACGCCCATGGCTCAATTATATATGTTGGCAACTGTTTCTAATTAAGACTTTAGTAAATTAATAAACGACACACGTCTAATAGGTTACAAACGCCATCATAGTTAACTGACCATACTGTATTTATGTAGAACCTTATTTATTACAATGCACATAAGGGGGCTGACAAGACCTAACTTTGTTGAAATTGATGTTTTTAAGCAGTTTTTTAAGAAAAACTACTTGTTCTAGCACATCTAAAAAAATATATGTTAATATTCACCATATTTCAAAGAGCGTGGACGGGCTCCATACATAATTGGACGAAATCGGCTCGATAGAAAATAATTGCAAATATTGGTCTTAAAATCATCTTAAACGGTTCAGTCTTTATTTTTTTGACGTATGGGTCTGCAATTAAAAATATGAAGTCAACATATTCATACCTAAACCGCTAACGAGTCACATTTCTCAAATAATCCACACTTTTTTTTATTTCAATATTTATGCACTATTATCTTCAAAAACCGGGCTGCCCAGTGACACTCGCTCTCGTTTACTCCGATACAAATAGACAGTGTGCGCGCTATCCCAAATCCTCAAGGCCATTTTGGTGTTGACAGCTCCTTAAGTGCACGGATGGTCAGTTAGCCGTGTTGTCGATAGTGCCAAGTGAATAGTCCGAGTCATTCATTACAAAGAAATTGAATAGATATTTCGCAGTCTGATTTTTTAGTAACACCTTTTAAGGCCAAAATGCACTGACAGCGGTGGCGGAGCGGCGCGGTGCGGCGCGGAGGCGGTACCGGTTGTAATGTTCGAGCTAATATGAAAGGGTCCGCACAGAAAACCGGCCGGGAAAAAAGCGTGGCGGAGGCGGCGCGGAGGCGGTAGCGCCGCGGAGGCGGCGCGGGGCGGTTTTGCGGCGGGAAGTTGTATTACGCAGTTGTCAATGCACCGGCGCGCACCGGCGGTGGCGGCGCGGCGCGGCGCGGAGGCGTGCTGAGAGCGGTGTAACCAGTTGTATTTTTTTACAACTTCAGTTCAGATTTTATTAACTTTAACAATGAGTACAACTGTAAAATTTACTTCCCTGGTGAAACTTAGTACCCTGCTTCACAATCCTTGGTTTTACGATGTGTAATTCTTCAAAACTGTTTATACTCATATGAAAATAAGTGTAAATACGATCTTCATAAGAAGTCAGCTCTTGGCATAAAATGATGGAAATCTCCAAATATTCCTCTTTTTTTATTTATTTCATGGACCCGGATGTCCGTTTAGATTTCTTCTTTTTGTTTTGCCATAAGGCAAGTAAGAGCAAAATCTCGTCATCGCTATCTGAATCAGAGGATAATATTTTTGATCTTTCAGAATCTGTCAACTGTCGATTACCGCTTGATATGTCACACACGCCGCCTCCGCGCCGCTATCCCGCGCGAATACCGGGCGGGATTTTGGTGCGACGTCCTCCGCCCCGCATTCACTTTACCGCAAAACCGCCTCCGCACCGCACCGCGCCGCGCCGCTCTCTGTGCGTTTGCAGCTTTATACTTTGAAAGTTCGCCCTTATTATGTAAACTGGAAGACATACTACGTAAACTTGCGACCTTGATGTCTTTTGCCTAAAGCTTGTGGCAACAGCTTTTCTGACTCACAATCTTGAACGTGTCTAGACGGTACCACTCCCACCAGTCCCGCTATTCTGTCTCATGTATCCTAACCCCACCTTACCGTTCACCCACAAATATATCTTGACGGCGTAATGCGCCAAGCGTAATCGTAGATCTAGTTTCGTTTAGGCGTGGGGTGAGGTGATTTAAAGATTTTTACTGAAAATAATAAACAGATATAATAAATAAAAAAACATTCGTAATCGGGTGCAGTAAGTCAGGGATTGAGTCGCAGATATTACGCCCACCTCAGGACACAAAAGACTGAGGTGTGGCGCATTAGCGCGTTCCGAATAACAGCCCAGGGCTACGCTGGACCTACGCTTATGTTATGAGGCTTCTAAACGGGCCACATTTTCCCGCAATTTCTGGCCGGCAACTATTGCTGTCTTACGCTGACTTTGTACGCTAGAGCAAGATTCTCATACTTGCCGGCCACACATATCCGTAAAAATGTTGCCCGTTCAGAAGCCCCATTACTCCCATTAGTTGGGCGTTTTTGAAAAAAAGTGTACAAAACTTTCTTTCTTCAGATTTTGTTTTTTTTTGGTTTTTCTTACTCAGAATCGTTGACACTATCGATCGTCATACAAGAAAAAAAGTGTCCCAGATTTTACTATGTAAGTTTCTTCTTCCAGTGCGTCACAACCATATAAATAAAAAAATACTGCATACAAAAATGTGACGATCTGGAATGGAAATTTTGGACACTTCTTTTCTTGTAGGTATGAGGATCGATAGTGTCAACGATTCTGAGTAAGATAAACAAAAAAAAAACGACATCTGAAAAAAAAAAAAAACGTTTTGTACACTTTTTTTGAAAAAGGCCCAGTTACTACGCATCGCGGTGTTAAGATATATTTGTGTTGTGGGTGAGCGTTGAGGTGAGCTTATAACAAGTTACAGAATACGGGGCGGGGCTGTTATTCTTTACGCGTTGATGTGCCTCACCCCACCCGTCACAACAAACTATACCTCTACCTACGCATAGTTACTACGAATCGCGGCGTAAAGATATATATATATATATTATATTTATGTGAGTGAGCGTTGAGGTGAGCTTCGGAGCTAATTCGGATGTCAAGTAGCCCAACAGTGGAGCCTACTCACGAGCCTGCCAAGACTCGCAGCGACAGCCCACAGGCCACAGGGCTGCTGCAAAACGACTTCAATAAAAAAAAAAGACCGGGTTGCACTCCGGGAGTGCCAGCAGAAGTGAAAACTCAATAACATTGTAACCGTTTTTCGATCAGGTCACGTGACATCTTACGGTGTCACCCTAAAAATGAATTTGACGCAAATTTATAAACAATTATCAATTATTTAGGCGGACGGCCCGCGGGCGCGTTGGGTGCGACGGGCCCAACGCGCCGCCGCGGCGCAACGGTGCCGGGGTCCGGCGCGCCGACGGGCGGCGGCAAACACAATACCAATTTGTTTTTGCCATTGCCAAATATTTTTCAAAGCTTTATCTCTTTAGGAATAATGTCTAAATTTGAACTATTCGAATTTAACAGAACAGCAGATGGCGGTGCACGGTGGCGACCAAAACATCAATTTGTTTTTGCCGTTGGTAAATATTTTTCTAAGCTTTATCTCTTTTGGAATAACGCCCAAATTCGAACTATTCGAATTTTCTCAATAGCAAAACAGTGAAGGACGCATTGGTATTATTACAAATTTATTTGCAGAATATGCTATTGCAAAAAGTGTTTAACGGCTTTATACTCTTACGAATAGCGTTCAGTTTTTAATGAAGTCGAATCGGCTAGCAGCAAAAAGTGACCTCCTTCACATCTGACGTCACAAAACTCTGTCGGGTATTTAACAATTTTTCCCCATCCCAAAAAGTGCTCAGCGCCGCTAAAGAAGTTTTCACTTCATAAATGAGGTGAGCTTAAAACAAGTTACAGAATAGTGGGGCCGTACGGCAGTGGAGAGACACAATAAGTTTGACCAATTTTACTGAACCATTAATTACCTAATTTCCATGTCTAATTATGTCACGGTGTGGTAATCTAGCAATTTAAAATATTTACTCGATATATTAGGCACCTTTATACATACCTAGTGCCTTGATAACGTTGTTTACAGTGTCACGTGCATACTTTTTATTATCGGTCGTATTTTTTAAATAAATAATGAAACAGCTGTTATCAGGGTTTTCGGTACATGGCGAATCGATAAAGTTCTGATAAGAAATTTGAGATTTATTCAGTGGATTATATAAGTATAAGGAAAGCGTAAATTTAAAACGCCTTATTTGAACGAACTGGAATAAGGATACTTCACCTGAGATCGGATATAAAAATTGCAGGAACTTACGACGTAAGTAGATTCCAAAAAACAGGATTTTTAGATTCTTTATATTTCACTTCTCTAGCTCAAAAAGTGCGTCATATTAGGCTAAGTAAGCGGGGCTAAAGTGGTACATTTAGCCCCTCGGGAAAATATGTATACATATTTATGGTTTATAAAACATTTTAATATGACCAATCAAAACAGTTCAACGTTATACATCCACCAATCACAACTCTTTAAAAAACAATTAGTGTTTGCTATCAACTAACCAGAACACAGGTAGACATTAAAATCGACCAATCAGGAAACAGAATTCATTTCAAACATTAGGTGTTTTTTATTCCCTAATTCACAGTAATTAAAAAAATAAACGCCTCTTGACCGACTATAGCCGCGTCCAAACGTTCAAGCGTGGTTGACTGCATACATGACATAAACTATGAAGATTGAGCGGGATAGACTGCTGTCTATCTCGCCTTATCGTATGCCCCGCGTATGCTGTCCGCCGCGCTCGGCCGTTGAGACGCAGCTATTAGACGGTCAGAGGCGTTTATTCATGGTGTGAATATTTTATATCTGTGTCAAAGCAGTTTATTAAAAAGAATGGAGCCAGATTGAACAATCTTTTCGCCTTGGTATAATTGTGGATTGTGGATGGATAATTTTTGTTTTTACTATTTTCTCGCAGTCGAAGTGAAAAGTAGAGTGTATAACTCTGGTCTAAAATCCATATTACCCCTCGAACTATTTCCCCTCACTTCGTTCGGGAAAATATGGCTTACTTTAGGCCGTTGTCATACAATCTACTATTTAATTTTGCGTTGATGATTCTCCGTTATTAACCCAGAACTCCATAATTTGTGCATGTACCTACTTAAGATGTTTTTTTTAAATTAGTATTCGCATACTTGAGCGAACTGATGGCCGAATCTAGGAGGAAAACTTACTTTCAAAATATGATAAGCAGACATCGGATTCCGTGGGGCGAAACTTCTTGACAGCTAGGGACTTCCTATATCGATAAACCCATTTATCGATACTAGTTCTATATACTAGTGACCGCCCCCAACATTGTGTGTGTTTTTCGTAACTATTGTTCTGAAGACCAGTATGAAATTCATACATAGCGTCTAAAATAATCGGTAGGTTACACATCTTCAAAATGACCCAACCAATTGATGCGGCTTTTTTTAGTAGATGGAGTGATTCGAGAAGAAGGTTTTTAAGTATAATAAATGCATAATACAGTAGAGGAACCCGTGATTTTCCCGTGCGAAACCGGGGTGGGTCGCTAGTATAATATATTAGAAGAAATAGTTTAGTTTTCTGTGTTTTTGAAAAAATAAATGTAGGTATTTTTAATGACTAATAAAATAAATTTACATTTTACCACTAATGAAAGTATACAAATGTTTTGCGTATGAGATTTATTCAAGAAACAATATAATGTGATAGTAAAAAAAAATGTTTTATTTTACCTGTAAAAACATTCTTCAAGCAATAGTACACATGTTGCATTGACAATAATAATTGCATTGATAATACCTACCTATTAGGTATTTATTATTAAATAATAAATTAACAAAAGGTAAGATGATTATGTTAAAATATTTTTCTGTCAAAAATTAAACAATATGTCACATTTACTCGACATAAATATTATGTAACAACCCTAGTACCAGATTTCAATGAATCTGCAACACTGATAACGGGGTGTGGTCATGAAGAAATAAATTGTGACGAGTAAACTTTTAAAAACGTTTTAAAAAAAGAAGAGGAAAATTTAGTTCTTATTTTATTATATAATACTCTTTTAATAAAAAAATATTTTATAAGCAAACCTTTGTGTGATCACTAGTATTTAGAATTAGTATCGATAAATGGGTTTATCGATATAGGAAGTCCCTAGCTGTCAAGAAGTTTCGCCCCACGGAATCCGATGTCTGATGATAAGGTAAGGGTACGTCGTCGGTTTTTGCTAATGTGACTAATTAAGTAATTGACACTCGAAAAGCAACGTACCGGATGAAGAAGTTAATAGGTAAGTATTCACATCATGATCATGACCACTTAAAACCAAACATCTGCCATCTTCAAATCCCATATCACAGTTGGACTCAAAAACTCTGAAAGTGACTGCCATAATAAAATACATTTAAGTAACATAAATTAATGGCCGCAATATTGAAATTCAAAATGCTCTTCATCTTCAGGTTTTCCCCCTGTTTTGATATATTTTTTTTAGGAAGAATTCTATTTGGCATGATCTATGCATGTAGGTACATACCTAGCCATAATTGACTTTGCGCATAAACTGTTTTGGGTGCCCATTTCCGCTCTAAGGGACACAAGCTAACCCTAACCTAACCTACTAATAATACCATTGTTGGGGTTATTTGTTGTTCTTTCCCTGCGGCAACAATCAAAGTTATGCCAAATAGAGGGAGCCCTCTTCAGAACGTAGGTAATATATGTATGTATTTTAATTACCCTCAGATTTACCAAGCAGTATGTAAGCGGCTATCGGTAGAAGAAACATTTGAATCCCTCGCCAAGTTCAAGATTCTCGTCACTTCCTGTACACGTCCTGTAGGTAAATAAATACATAATGTGGCTCCCTTTGTAGCGCTACCTCATTTACTGCATGGTTAAATACGTTCCGTGGGAAAATCTGACATACTGTTTGATACCTATAAATGTCATTTCTTAGAATAATCTCCCAAAAATGTTTTAAATATCTGTGAAGGTAACATGAGTGGGGACCGTTGGACAAGTGCAAATCATGAAATATGATTAAAACAGACTGAACAACGGTATTTACGCGAGCTCGATGCAGGTAATGCCTACAACCTGCAAACTAACATTAAATTATTGTTCAATGAATCAGATGAAGATAAATGACAAGGATTTTTAAGCATATGAAACAATTGGCAACGCTACTCTTCTAAATTGGTTTTCCGGCTCGCGGGCTCGCATTAGATCCATGCCAAGGTAAGTAATTCTCAGTTCCTGAACTGGCACATACGGATCAAAATCGGAAGGTACTAGGTACCTAATTGTGATCCTGTTACGGATCACAATTAGGTAGCTCAGTAGTACCGAATTAGGTAAGTGGGCAATCTATATATCTTGCAGGTATTGTACCGGCACGGCATCGCGCAGAGTATTGAACTTCCTACCTAGCAAAATAAACGTCAATAGATGCCATATTAAAAACCGCAAACCAGTACATAGGTAGTTTTATAGAACAAAATTAGGTACGCTACAATTACGGTGGGTTGCACCAACCCGTCTGTAATCGTAAGCGATATTTGGTAAAATCTGAATGTGTGGAAAAGTTGTTCATTTTCTATGGAAATGCAGCTGCCGGCGCCATATTTAGCGTCGATCGGCCTGTAAACGTAATTTCATGCAACCCGCCCTTAGGTACCTATACATGCAGGAAAGGAAGTAGGTACGATGGCCTAGGTTAGTTCTGATCTCGCTTTAGTGAGGTGTGTCGCTCCCGAAACTCGCCACGTCACGAATTCAAGACACACCTCCACCACTACCGATATCGTTGCTCTCAAGGTCGGCCTCCAAGGTCGCCCATATTGATAAGGAAACGGATTAGCAGTAGCTTTGCTAGAAACAAAAACATAAAACGTCTTATAAGATTCTTATGGGATTGAGAGATTCCCATCGATATCGTGCTTGGTTTACGAGCTCAGCTGTGTTGTGATTAAATTGATTAAAGGAAAGGAAAGTGCAGGCCGGAAGCCGGCCGGCGGACTCACCGGTGTCGCCGCGGTCGGCCTCGTCGTCGGACTCGGTGCCGGAGTCCCGCTCCTCGACCTGTAACAACAACTCGGCTCAACAACACGATCAATCCGGACGCCGCCTTTCCAGCCGGTAAGCCGCGCTTCCTGCCCGCTTTCTACACAAAATATTGCCTAAACCATTCAAGGGTTGCCGAACAACCTGTACACGGCAATTTTGAGAGAGTCGTGTACGAGTAAAGCGGGCCGGGAGCCGGCGAACGTTCCGCTTCTTTGTTCTCGGCCGGGCGGCCATTTTCTGGTGGCGGCGTGACCTTCACGCGAGCCGGCAGAGCCACCGCGGCGACACCCACCTTCTCGGAAACGTTCTCCTCATTCAACGAATGCGTTCGCAGCTTATGGGTCAGAAATTTGAGCATTATTGAGCCTCGAGCTTTGTCCCGTACTCGCTAGAGTCGCTCGCCGGCTATGCGCGTCGCTGCCGCGGCGGAGCACTTCACGACTTCACGTCTTAATAGCCAACGAAATACCGTCACGCCTATGGGAAACGTTCTATAAACATTATAACCATCAACGACATATCCGCTATGCACGAGCACGCGCGCAACCCGACCGCCTGGCTTGAACGCCGAACTACTACTGGAGTAGGTAGAGTAGCTTCGCGTACGACGCAGTCAGCTGAAGTGGGCACGACTCATTAATGTCGAAAGGGCCTAAAGACTATCGCGCTAAATACTTCGCTTCCGACGCGAATGCGTTATCGAGCGGTTGGATTATTACGTGCGGAGGCCGCTGGTGCGTTTCCTCTCTCTGCATCCAACTACGATATCTGGTAAAAGACTTGTAAGTGGCACTCGAAATGGACTCGCCCGGCGACCCATTGATGACAAAGAACCGGAACACGCAAAGATCCGACGCGATTGGACAAAACATATTACAGAATAGGATCGAAATTTAATGCAACATGCTGCGTCTCACTCGCGCCCGAACGCATCTCGCTCATAGCGCCTGCGTGTGAGCGAGACGGAGTACCGGTAAGTTATATAATCGTGTCTGATAATAAATCGCTGATAAAAAGTTGCGCATGTTGAACTGATATGGATATGCCAAACATCCAGTGTGTTTTGAACTTGTCTATAAAAAACAGCTAGCCTGAGTCTAAAGTATATGATAATTGCATATCTTAAATTCGAAATAGTTACAAAACTAACGTTTATAAGGATCAGGTATTGGTAGGTATGTAATAAAGTTGAATACCCTAAAACTTTTATGTCAGTTACTATCCATGGTTTATAGATAAGAATATGTCCCAATCAAAGAATTGGTGCTGGCAAGTATTGTCCACGACAAAAACGTAACATTATTATAACCAACTGACGAAATGGAACAATTGCGTTGCGGGAGGTTCCGTACACAAACCGTGTTCATGAACTCCGGGATTAGCGAAGAAAATAAACGGTCGTATCCATACTCTGTCCGTCGCCGCACCGCGCATGCTACTCGCTACAGCCGCCATATTGCCGCGCCATCTTTTGAATGTTATCTTACCTCATCCAGGTTACCGATTTTTAGTTTTTACCGTCGCGTCGCACGTTTCAAGAATCTGAAGAAGTGGTCTGTTCTGGTTTGACACATTTGCTCCGGTAAGCAAATATACATTAGGTAATATAGTTACCTCAATAAAATGGGAGTATGACTGTGAGGTAAACTCGTTGGTAACTTACTAGTTTGTTATTATTGCCAAGAAAAGGGTTAAATAGGGTGTAGCAGGATAACCCTTCAAAAATTGCCCCCAAAACTTTGCGTGAGTTCGAAACTATTATCAGTTGTTGCCCCGTCAAGAGAAAATACTTTATACGTACCAATTTTTAACCCTCTACTGCCACCTGCCCTCCTAGCACACTAGGTTTTATGTGCGACATAAAGCCTTTGTCCCTTTTGCACTCGCATATTGGCCAGAATGGGACGAATGCTTTATGTCCGACATACAACTTAGCGTACTAGCCCCTCTGGAAAAAAGTATTAAACGGACAAATATCAAATTTTGCATAAAGTTGCTGTTACCACAATAATACATAGTTTATATTGGTCACAGCAATATTTATACAAAATTTTGAGAAAATAAATATAAACGTTTTAGGGTTAAATGAATGCCGTGAGGTTCCAGGTGGCAGTAGAGGGTTAAAAATTGGTATAAAGTATTTTCTCTTGACGGGGCAACAACTGGTAATAGATTCAAAGCTTTGGGGGCAATTTTTGAAGGGTTATCCTGCTACACCCTTTACGGAAGGGACGTTGAGTAGGCAGGTAATTTTTAGAAAAGCTCTAGAGGACATGACATCAGGGTATTAATACAATCATTTTCAAAAGTGTATTTATATGAAAACAAATAAACAGAGAGTCCTTAATTTAACTTCCACACTAGAACTGGCATTAAACCGTAACTCATTACATTACATTTTTTCGTCAACTGTTTATCTATAGCATCATATAGTTAGTGGCAGCCAACCGAATATTCGGCAGACATCTTTATTACTGTAAGATGGACAGAGATGTGACTTATTTGAAATACTTGTATTTATATAAAATGCAAATACAAAATACGTATTTTATATTTTGTACTTAAATACTTTTATTTATAAGTACCTATGTTGTATTTGATTTGAGATACTTTTCGAAATGTATTTTATATTTGTCTGCAACTTTTTTACTAGCAGTTTCGAAAGTAACCTTTACCACTCAAATTTTCAAGTGTATGAGTCAGCGATTCGGCAAATGGCCACTAGAGGCGCTGCAACTTTGAAAGTCTATGTGCAGTGACAGATAAAACAAAATGAACGTTATTATCTGTGAAACAAGACGTTACGCTTCGCTTTTTAACGACATTGACTTCGATTTTGTTTCGATTACTTTTTGAAAGTATTTTATTTGGATAAAGTATTTTGAAAATACCTATTTTGTATGTAGTATACAAAAAGCAAAAGTATTTTGTATTTTGCATTTGAAATATTAAAGTAGAAAAGTATTTGCATTTTGTATTTAAATACTTTTTCAAAAGTATTTTGTACATCTCTGAAGATGGATATGTTACGGTATATTTGTCTACTTTGGCTGCTACTAACTACATATACGATGCTGACTGTACTTCTCATTTCATACAGGGTGCCCGGTGTGTCGGTTTTCAAGTGGATCAACCACATAGCTACCGATACCCTCATAAACGTTCTACGAAAACTGATACATTCTAAGACATCTTCGAATTCGTGTTTAGTTTTCGAACCCCATTTCTATTTTGATAAAATTATTCACCATAGAGACAATTTTGGTAGTAATGAACAGATGGTTACAGACTTATGAACAAACTGGAGTCCGGGAAATGACTAATGAGGTACTTATTACTTGTCAGTTCAAGTATATAGTTTTACACCGACTGTTTAGCTTAGTATGGCGATTTCTGTTTTTTTTTAATAATGTAATCATGGTTTACATGGTAATCTTATATAGTTAATCTACTGAGCAGCGAAACACAATGGGGATGTGCACACCAAATTAATTAATGTAAAATTTCTCGAAAAGATCTATATCTCTATGACGAAACAATTAATAAGTACTTGTCTTTTATATTATGAAATAGTTGTAAATGTAATGTATGCTCCTAACTGGGCTGTAATTAATTTAAACTGAGTGGTAGGTATCTACCTATGACTTATGTTTAGTGTGTAAGCGATTTGGTCTTGTACTGTTATGCTTGCGTATGCCTAAATAAATAAATAAAATAAAATAAATGAAGAAAAACGTAACACAAGAGAATCATAATAATAAGTGTCCGAAGTTTTATGAGTTATAGAACGATTACCAAACCCTTTACCAACCCTTTTAGAACGATTGTCATTTACTAACAAGCAACATTAAATGGTTGTAGCTAATTTCTTGCGATGTTTCGTCATATTGGCATTTTTTTTTTGTTTAATTTTCCTTTAAAGAGTTAATATTAAATTTGTTTTAATCTAAACTAAACGGTCGGCGTAAAATAAGTTAACAACCTTACTAACTTAAATATTAGTACAAACAACAAATATATATATGAAATATACGTACAAATCACTAAAATATGTACTTTACAAACAGTATAAGGTACGTTTTCAGTCATTTACAGATCGACACAATTAATATGGCTAGCGTCAAGGCGCTTAAGTAGTTGACCGAGAGGCTATTATAGCTTCACTCGCGCGCCTTATTACTTGCTATACATATGCGTCTGCTATTTACAGCACCAAGCTTCAAGATACGTATTGATAAACGCGTATTCCCTTGTTAATTTGATTTTAAAAGAGAAAGCTATATTCATAATAAGGAAACAATTAATGCAAAAAAGGTTTACTGTAGATCAATCCGCTGATGTATTTTTTCCTTATATTTTATTTACAGATCTTTTATGTTACATATACATTTAAAAAATAACATGGAAACCAAATGAGAACATCCACCTTGTATTGAAGTTGGGTAAAAGTGTAAATTGTATGTTAATGTTAATATATTATTAATTATTATACAACTCGTATAACTGACAGCAGACACACATGATATTAAAAATATTTACTCAACAATTTCACTCTAATATAATCACAACGCACGTACGTACTAGTCACTGGGAAACATTCATGGAACAGCAAGAGGTGTTCCGTGTCGATTATAGTAATAACTCTAGATGCGCCGAATAATCGATTATTAATATTATTATTCGGTATTCGGCATGATGTTTAATGTTCGGTATTCGACCGAAGTATTCGGTTCAGCTGCTGAATATTTACCGAACAATATTTAGAGGTTCTTGTTACATATGTAAAATAGTTACTGCTTAATACTCTTAACCCATTATTATTGGTATTTAACTTGCTTTATCGTCAATATTTCCTTTTGATAATGAACGAAAATGTTACCATTATTTGAATTAGTCAGTTTCAGAACAACGGATGAAGGCATTACGTTGAACCGAATAATTCGGCCGAATATTCGGTTTGGCAACAGCTGGGCCGAATATTCGTATTCGGTGAAACCCATATTCGGCACATCTTTAGTAATAACGATATATGCATACCAGGGCCCGTACTCTTCGCGCCTCTGCGCCATTACGGCCTACTTGCAGAATAAAATTGATTTATTTCATATTTATTTATTTAATTTATTTTCTGTGTGCAAAATTCATTTTTACGTCATTGTCATCGTCACGAAAAGTACGAGCTCTGTTGCATACAATAGATCTTACTACATAAGTAAAAACCGCTAACAACCTTTTCCTTGATGTTTTTCTCTATATGCATTTGTATTCAACTCTATAATCACAGTTCCACTAATACAATTTAGAATAGGATAAAAGGCATGTTTAAGTTTTCCGCAACCATTAGAATGACGCTTTACGCCTAAAGCTTTTTTAGGTCATGTTTCGCTGCATTTAGGAAAATTCCGTGTAAAAGCGGTATCAAGAAAAGCGCTCCAACATTAAGTAAACGGCCCTATTAGGGAGAATTTTGTTAGTACCATCACAATACGCTTAATTACAGTTCTCAAATATGTCATGATATGATCAATCTCTTATAATAATAGTATATTATATTACTATACAATGTACTCGAAGGGGGCATAATAGCATTTTATGCAATGGTTGTACAAGAAGCAACACGAGTGGTGTGATTTGCGATACCAGCCTTGGCGGTTATCGTAATTAACTGTATGAAACACTACTGCAGGGATCGGGTGGGTCAGTATGAAGACCTTGTGATGGGACGTCACGATCTAAGAGAGTACCGTAAAACGGGGTGAGTAGGGTCAAAACTGACATTCAAACCTTGATAACATTTTATTTTTACATATGCAAACTGAATGTTGTATATAATAAGTGTTCCGGACGTTTGTATTTTAGTTTTTTTATGATTTTGGGTAGTTCCATTTCATAACTTTAACACCTCACCCCCCCTCACGTAGTCCCTCATATTGGGGTGAGATGGTCCCTCTCACCCCCCTTTCATCCCTTCTCTCCCAATTCATAACCCAACTCTCCTCGCGATCCCTACTCACCCCATTTTACGGTACACAACAGCTCTATAGATTTTCATAATAGGTGGAGGCGACTTAGTCGCGTGACGGTAGTGGTTACGTTCCCATTGCTTCGGTTGTGGCGTTAGGTGCGCGCCTGTTTCCTACGGCTTCATGGCGCCGCGCTACTGATATTCGTATGATCCTAGCTAGCATGTTCGTCGGACATAAATCATTCGTCCCTCTTACACTTTGATATTTGCTAGTACTCTCAAAAGTACAACCAATCCGGCCGACATAAACGCCATGGTAGTCAGGCTACATACATTCATGAATTAATTCCCAAAAGGGATAGGCAGAGCACATGAAACTTAAGTTACAGTGCCACTTTTAGCATAAATATTGATAAAATGTGATATCGCAGTGATAGATCAATGGGCTAGCAAGCTAGTTAGGCTCGTCATCATAAAAAGTAGCCCATACTAACATACTAACTATAGACCGTGGGCCCACTCCCAATACACCTACGTCACATGACAACATACAAAAATAAAACATATTAAAAATTGGCCGAAGGTTTGAAAATCCTTCACTTCCGGTCAAAATTTGTATGGGGAGGCATATTTACGTCATGTGACAACAGTACGAGACATGTGGCATCATTGAGCCTTAATAAAAGAGTAAGAAAACCTAAGTCTGCCAGTCCTGAAATGGCCGGAAGTAATTGGCAGACGGTGCCAAAGATGGCAAGTTTTTCAAACTTTCGGCCAGTTTTTTAAAATTATTTTCCCTTGCCAAGCACAACTTTCTTGACCTGCTGCCATGCAATTTAACATGTTGTCATGTGACGTAGGTGTATTGGGAGTGGGGCCCACGGTGTACTACAGGGATACTCCTGACGCCTCCACCGCCGTACACCACAAATATAAGTTACAACGATGTACCTGCGCAGAAAGCATTTTTTGAAAACATTTTAACCAATCTTTGCGCGGGTAAAATCTTCAACGGCCATTGGCCGAAATTTTGCGCGCGAAGCCGGCTGCTTCGGCACCCGCCATTTTGTCTGGCGCCATGAGCGAGAAAGCACGATCTCATAGTGCAACAAGGTCTTTATTGAAATGGTCGATTTCATTCGGTACTTGTCAGCACTCGTCGGCGGCGGCGAAGATTGCCGATGTAAGTAATATTTGTTGTACTACTGTATAGGTAAAGTTTGACCGTCTATATAAACATGAGCTCGTCCCTCAAGTAGTTCTCATTGTCCCCGACGTAGGTCTGCAGTAGCTGGACGGCCGCGGCGAGGCTGCGCAGGCGCGGCGGGCGGTCGCGGTCGGTGCGCAGGCGCAGGTCGGCCAGCAGGCGCGTCGCGTGCGCCGGCAGCTCGTAGCGCCGGTACGGGGACACTTGCGGCATCAGCTCGTATTCCAGCTCCGATATACTACAATGTCAATGCGGGGGAATTAAGTAACGGTGTAGACTAAGGCGATTCACTCATTGCACCGCGCAACATGCATGCTGTACAACGCACTGCCGACGCCGCAATGCGCGTGTTAAAAATCTGTCGCCCCGCGCACCGCGGCGGGACGCGGTGCAGTGGGAAAATCGCCTAAGGCACTTGTCCCACCACCGGCGAGTAGCGAGTACTCTCATAGTAATTCTTACTCGATTGAGCGAGTAGCACCTAGTAACACTCGCTTACTCGCCGGCGGTGCGACAACTGCCTAATGGTGCTTAGCGGCGAGACGAGGCGAAGGGGGAAACTCACTACATATCAGAGGCTCTAGTATAAGTTTTACCGAAACAAAACGTTACGACCGCGTTCGCGTTAAGCTGTCAAATCCCATACAAATTAAGGGTAAAACGCAAACGCGATCGTAAAGTTTTGTTTCGGTAAAAACTTATACTAGAGCCTCAGGTCGTGTCACGCGCGCACTGACGTATATACGTCATAATTTAATCAATAAAAGAGTAATTTGTTTTATCCCCAATCACCTCCGTTGGAAAAGCGCCTTAAACGTCTGATAGACGTTCGCCAACAAGCCCCTAAAACTTCATACGTAAACGGTCGGAGGGGCTTGATGCTGACCGTCTAGCAGACGTTTTAATTATATCGGATATCCCAAAAGTTTGCGCCATATGTACTATACTTTATACAAACCCCAATGATATGTACTTATATAAAATCAGAAAAAACTGTGTATAATCCTGCGTAACTTTTGGGACACCTTATACATGTATTTTCGATATTGCAGATGTAGATGAAAAATCTGTCCGTTTCGCATTGACACACATCTCAGAACTACTAATACATGTGCAGTTTACATAATGATTTAAGGTGAAATTCTAAGTATCTACTTAAAAGTAGTTAATAAAATGAAGTAGTTGGGCTACTAATTCCTCAATAATAAAAGTATGTACTTAAACGTTTTGAGTATACGTATCATCTTTATCATCCTCGTAGATTTGTCCCGTTACTTGATTGGGGTTGATGCCAATTCCAAGTTAACCGCATCAACACTAGCTTTTGTTTAAGTTTTGTCAACATAATCGTTAAAACATTTCAAGCCAGCGTGACATTTAGCACAGCTACATGCAAACATGAAGATCCTGTTCTGTGAATGCCTTTCGCTATTATATTACTTTTTCTCAAAAATGTCCCGCAAAGTGAACATAACTCGCTACATATCGGAAGGTAAAGTGTATAGTTTAAGGTCAGATCTAAATTAAAAATAAAAAACATTGCAGGCCGCCTGGAATGTTTTATATAAATTCCTTTATTTGTCAAGTACCAAATTTTTTAAAAAGTAGAAACTGGTATATAAAAGTCGGTACACAGCTCGTATTCAGCCAATTCAACTCGTATTTTTTGTTGCAAACACGACGTTTTTGTATGTGTCTCAAATAGTTTACGTTTTTTGATGGAAAAATACACTTGCGATTCTGTTAAAAAAAAAAACGGCGGGAAATCGTAAATATTTTCACGTTGTGCAACGACATTTAAAGTTTAGTATTTATTATTCCTCCATTTATGAGAAAAGCACTATATTAGCCTCAGCCGGAATGGCAATTGCAGGCTTCGTATTATAATTAAACGGACTCGCAAGCTCGTCCGTTTAAACAAATACTCGGCCTGCAATTGCCTCCTTCCCGGCCACGGCAATAATGTACTATTATAGCAATACAGCTGTGTTCTAATGTATACGGGATATAGGAGTTGTTCGAAAAATCATGCGCGAGGACAGAATTCATATGTGTAATGTATGTAGGTACGTAGCTACATAGGTATCTACTGATATCTATCGCGGTGCATTCCGGTGCGCCCTCTGTAGTCTGTGTGTGTGTCGAGTTAGTTTCGCAATAAACGGTTAAGTGAACACACGTGTGACTTTTATTTACTCTTAAATAACAATATGTACACGGAATATTTTGGTAAGGAGACTCAAACGTGTTAATTATTGTTCAAATCTTAAAGAATCGTCCCAGGCATATGTTATATGTACAGTCTGCGTCATATGTTTACACTTTTGCACTTATTGTGATAAGGCGGATAAAAACTAGCCTATGTCTAGAAAGTTCATTCTATACACTGGTGAGAGATTCCTTCGGATAATTTGGTTCCGGAGATTACTCCATACAAACTTGCAAGGATACAATCTGACACAATTTTCCTCTTTATAATATTAATATAGACTAGCCGCGCGGCTTCGGGAAGGACATAGGATACTTTTTATCCTGCAAGTCATCCCCTAACGGGGTGAAATAAAGGGTGGACGTTTGTATGGAGGCACGACATGAAAGAGTTCCACGCGGACAAAGTTGCGGCTAAAAGCTAATAGACTATATACAGGTTGTAATGAAAATGGGGTGTCAAGACCAGGTTCGGTAGCGTATTGCAATTCCATAAATGCATTTGTTAAATTTTATAAAATTTTGTTTTGTTTATGTTTACATTTAAATTTTTGTTTATGTTTTCATTAAAGTATTTGTTTTTGTTTAAATTGCCCGTGTATGACAACAAAAACGTAAAAGTCATCACTTGCGTATCAAAAAAAAGTACACAAAACATTTGTTTTCATAACTCAGCTATACGCGCGGCGGTTGAAAATGAAATAAACCCTCCGACCCTTCACCCTCGCGGGAGAATGTAGCCACACCAAAGCAATGTAAATAAAAACTTCAAACAAAAAAAAAGACCGGGTTGCACTCCGGGAGTGCCGGCAGAAGTGAAAACTCAATAACATTGTAACAGTTTTTCGATCAGGTCACGTGACATCTTACGGTGTCACCCTAAAAATGAATTTGACGCAAATTTATAAACAATTATCAATCACTTAGGCGGACGGGCTCGTCGGCGCGCCGACGGGCGGCGGCAAACACAATACCAATTTGTTTTTGCCATTGCCAAATATTTTAAAAAGCTTTATCTCTGTAGGAATAACGTCTAAATTCGACCTATTCGAATTTGCAAGAACAGCACAACAGCAGACGGCGGTGGCGACCAAAATATCAATTTGTTTTTGCCTTTGGTAATAATTTTTCTAAGCTTTATCTCTTTAGGAATAACGCCCAAATTCGAATTATTCTCAATAGCAACGGTGAAGGATGCGTTGGTATTATTACAAATATATTTGCAGAATATGCTATTGCAAAGTGTTTAACGGCTTTATACACTTAAGAATAGCGTTCAGTTTTGAATGAAGTCGAATCGGCTAGCAGCAAAAAGTGACCTCCTTCACATCTGACGTCACAAAACTCTGTCGCGTATTTAATAATTTTTCCCCATCCCAAAAAGTGCTCAGCGCCGCTAAAGAAGTTTTCACTTCAAAAACCATAGACAAATGCATATTTGGAATCGCAATGCGCTGCCGAATATGCCCTTGATCGGTTCACACCCTATTTTTGGTACACCCTGTATATCCCGAGCATTTTAAAAAAAAAAGAACAATGGCAGTGTACTCACGTAGCGATGTAGTACCGCGCATACTCCTGCTGCATCGGCGCCATATCCCGCACGAGTCGCAGTGCGAATTGCAGTAGCACGTCTCCGTAGTGGGGTTTTTTGTAATGCACGCGGGCCCCTAATAGCGGTTGTTGCACTGCAAGTAATAACTACAACTTAGAAAAGTTGAAAAACTTGACATTTTCATTTCAAAGTCCAATATCTCAAAAACGGCTGAATAGATTTTCATGAGACATGGCTAAGAACACTCGGGATAAAATTATCTATGACACAAAAAAAACCGCATTCAAATCGGTCTATCCGTTTGGGAGCTACGATACCACAGACAGATACACAGAAACGTTAAACGTATAATACCCCTCTCTTTGCGTCGGGAGTTAAAAACCCGCCAAGTGCGAGTTGGACTCGCGCACGGAGGGTTCCGTACCATTATCTATAAAAACGGCAAAAAAAAAACATGTTTGTTGTATGGGAGCCCCCCTTAAATATTTATTTTATTTTGTTTTTATTATTTGTTGTCTCTCTCTTATTACAACACTTAGAACAAGAGGTATAGTGCGCGAAAAATCGAGAGTATGTCGCGGCCGTCCCATGACAGACGTGCTGGGCGTATTTCACCAATACATTTCTGGGTCACCAGCTCGTAATCGTACCCGCGCGCCGATGACTATCTTTATTTGTAGAACCAGCAATGTACGCCGAAATGTCAGTACCAGGTGACAAAGACCTGCTATATGATATGAGCCAGATATTTCGAAAATATTTACTATTTTGCGGACACTTCACTTCATCCAATCTTAGCATGGGTCTGTATCAACACGTCAGGCCACGATAGCCGGCCACACAATATGACTTAATAGTTTGTGAGATCTTGCTTCGAACATTTGACAGCTGTCATTCCAGTACAATTTATGTCATCATATGTCATAATTGACGTTTATTGTACCGGGATGACAGCTGTCAAATGTTCAAAGTAAGCACAATCTATAGCGATGTTGCGAGTCGAATTCTTTCCAACTTGTATAACTCCAGTGAATTTGGTCGCTTATTCGAGTCGGAACTCGAGTTGACTAGACATGCTTCGCGATAGCAGCACTGAATATATCGTAGGTCAGTAACATATAGTATACTAGCTGCCCGGCCCGGCTTCGCACGGATTACCCGTTTTCCCGTAGGAATGAAGCATTTTCCCGCGGTAAAAAGTAGCATATGTTCATCAGGGATAATGTCGGCTTCTAATGGTAAAATATTTTTTCAAATCGGTCCAGTAGTTTCGGTGCCTATTAAATACAAACAAACAATCAAATCTTTCCTCTTTATAATATTACTATAGCTTCTGCCCGCGACTCCGTCCGCGTGGAACTCGTTTATATCGTAGCTCCATACAAACTTTCACCCCCCCCATTTTAGGGAAGTGGGGGGGTTAGAAAGTGACAAAAAGTAGCCTATGTCACTCTCCATCCTTTCAACTATCTCCACTTAAAAAATCTTGTCAATTCGTCGCTCCGTTTTGCCGTGAAAGCCGGGCAAACAAACACACACATACCTGCACTTTCCCATTTATAATATTAGTATGGATTATTATTAGTGTAGATGTAGATACTCACACTGCAGATTGTCCGGGGACACCTGCGCCGCGTAGAGAGCCGCCGCGGCCGGGGTCTGCACCAGCACGACCCGCACGTCGGCCCGCCCGAGCAGGCCGCACAACCATTCTTCCGGCGCTTCCGCGTATTCCGCCATGCACGAATCACTGAATATATCGTATACCTGTAATAGAATACGCATTGCTGATAATCCAAATTGATTTAAAAAAACGACAAGTTCATCACAATATTAAAACAGCACTCCGCAATCCCGTACAACGCTGAACATAGTAGAAAAAGACGAAAAGATATTGTTTGCCTCCAAAATTTACATAGGAAATGTGTATTCTCCTCCAGATTTTACGTTTTCTTGGGTCCTTTCCTTTACAACAGGTTAAATGCCAAGTTAGACCTATACTCTCGCATCTATACTAAATATAAGAAAACTCTCCGAGATGCCCTTAAGAAAATGTCGTACGAAGACACAGAGAACCTATTTATTGTTCTAAAATGAATCCTGATTAATGTTAATAAAATAAATACTTTGTATAGTTATTAAGTTTTTTACTGTATTTAAACGTAATTTTTTATGGTTTGCAAGTATGTATAAATAGTTATACTGTTCTATCCTACTGCCTGAAACACAGGGTATCCTAGTTCAGGCTCTCGTATATAAAATGTATCCCTTCATATAATATTTTAGTATTAAGCCAATATTCTGTACACGTCTTTATTACTGTAATAATAAGGGTGTGTTACGAAATATTTGGCTACTCTGGCTGCTAGTAACAATATGATGCTGACAGTACAGTCAGCATCATATAGTTAGTAGCAGCCGAAGTTGCCAAATATATCGGCACACGTCTTTATTACTACAGGAGTAAGGAAGTGTTACGATATATTTGGCTACTTTGGCTGCTACTAAGTATATGATGCTGACTGTACACGAACTAAGATCTCAAATGTACTAAATCCCGTCACTGTACTAGAACGAACTGCTCCGTAAAGTTTTTGCTCTTAGTACATTTAGTTAGTACACCTACGCGCTCGCTCGCTCGCGGACCGCAAGGGCGCAAGTACGAAAAGCTCCGATACACGATGATCCGTCCGATCGACCGACCGAAACCGAACGTCTGCGAGTGAGTAGTACGAAAGGAAATGAAACGTGTCCGATTGTCCGTGTCCGAACTACGGCGCGGGCGGCGCGGGAGTAAGTGAGACGACTATATTTTGACCTGCCATCTTGTTTGTAAGCAGATGTACTAGTTTACTAAGAACTAAAAGTCCGAATTATAGTTCGGAGCGATCCGTTTAGTGAACGAGCATGCACATGCACAAGCCTACTGGGTTTTACAGATTAACTTACAAATGTAATAATCATTTGATATTTGGTACCATTTCGGTGAAGGAAAACACCATGAGGAAACCGGTCTAATTCCAATAAGCCCTAATTTTGGATCTGGGTTGGAACGTCAGATGGCAGTCGCTTTCGTAAAATTTTGGGATTAGGTGCCACTGGCTCCTTTAAGATACTAACAGGAAAAATGCTACGAGGGATGACGACTAGTTTCTGTTTTGTCCATAGCATAAATATATTAGCTAAACCAGTATCTCAACAAGACCTGAGCTCTATATACCACCTATTACTGGCATATGCCAGCGGTCCGCGTGCCGCGCCTATACGTATATACCAGGCGCGGCACGCGGAATGATGTACCGCCGACTACCCCGCGTTGCACTTATGTTTCATGTAGCGACACATATGTTTGTGTGAGTGCGTCACATCGGACCTATGTAAGGATTTGTTTTAGCTCTAGCTATATTTACAGGCGTAGGTTAGAGTAGGGCCCGTCCGTGGTCAAATGACGTATATTCGTTGTTTACCCGTCCCGGTGCGCCTTCCTCAAGCATCTCCTTCAGCACGCTGATGGCTTCCATGGCGGGCTCGCAGTCCCGAGCGTACAGCAGCAGGATGTGTCCGGGGTCTGCCGCCGGCTGCTGGGCGGCCGTATTCTCTGCTGTGTATTCCGCGTATCTGTAAACGTTAATTTAACGTTCTGTAACTATATTATTACAAGAGCTATGCAATAACCTATTCGATGTTTGGATATTTCCAGTTCCAGTTATCTGATTTGAGCAACAGAGAGATCTTTGATTTTCGTGGTAGGTGTATGACGGACTTTTAATTTGGCTCAGCACGTTTACAGTGTTCAGTCGCCAGCGCGCCCAACATCGGCCAGCATCCGCGTGTGCGCGGCCCAGCACACCGCCTGCAGCGATAGTGTGAGCGCCAGCGCGCCCACCACACACGCACGTCCATCCCCGGATCCATCCACCACCACATTCCGGCCGAGCATTTGTGGCTCTCGCCTAGGCCCTAGAGCCACGTTACCTACCTGTTCATCCAATGTTGCAGCACCCTCTTGCGCACGCCGGCCAGCACGCGCGTGTGCGCGGCCCAGTGCACCACCAGCAGGGATAGTGTGAGCGCCAGCGCGCCCACCACACACGCACGTCCATCCCGGATCCATCCACCACCACATTCCGGCCGAGCATTTGTTGCTCTCGCCTAGGCCCTAGAGCCACGTTACCTACCTGTTCATCCACTGTTGCAGCACCTTCTTGCGCACGCCGGCCAGCACGCGCGTGTGCGCGGCCCAGCACACCACCAGCAGCGATAGTGTGAGTGCCAGCGCGCCCACCGCCCACCACACGCGCGCGTCCATGCCCGGATCTATTTCCACTTCCTCGCTTGGTGGGGTACCTGCGATTCACAATAGGGAAGATGCAGCTATAATATTTACTATTATTTTGTGACCAAAATATTGAAAAAAACACAAAATAATAGCTACTGAAGCGTTTTTACTTTAGTTTATACTAATTTCAACCAATAATTACGATTTGAAATATTCTGAAACGGAACGTGTTTTAATCCAACAATCAGCGTCTGGTGACGACACTCCTGCCAAAAGTCAAAACTTAGGCACCTCTATGACATCTAGCGACGTACCACGGACAAACAAATATGGCGAGATTAGCGAGTGACACACATGAGGTGACGTCACAGGAACTGTAGATCCGTTTAGGCGCGAAAGTTAAAAATTGCCAGCTTGTAACAGGAATTATTGCGTTAAATTATAATATTTTAATTTATTAATAATTTCGTGGTCTATTCTACATGCGTTTCTTTCAAATGAAAGCAAAAATGAAAATATTGCATCTTCCCTATTGTTATAGTTTATCATAATCCTCCTAGCGTTATTCCCGGTTGTGCCCCTAAGGGAGCCCGGGGCCCGCTTGACACCTAATCCCAATATTTGGCATAGCGACTAGTTTTACAAGTCAAAATATTTATATGCTAAACATAGGTTTTACAGATGTTATAAAATGCAGCTTGGTATCACTACGAGAGCTAATGCCATCTGACCTTCAACCCAGAGGGAAAACTAGACCTTATTGGGATTAGGCCGGTTTCCTCGCGATGTTTTCCTTCACCGAAAAGCCAACGGGAAATATTCCGTACATCAGTTCCAAAAAAAACTCATTGGTACCCACCCGCCCCTTCACAACCGCATGCCTGAACCACTGGGCTACCTTATCATCTAATTAATAATTGTCATACAGAGTCAAAAGAGCAAGTCAGACATTAAGGGTGAATTCGTTAACGAAATTTTGGACGCCAGTGAGCCCTCGGTCGAATTATTTTTAGAGAGGATATCATTTGCTAGGTTTTTGCCCACTGATGAAAAGAACTCATTAGTGTGATTTAGGGAGTCCGACATGTTGGGCTGAATGGTGGCTAGTTCGTGGGGTGGGGTGTATGTCGATCCTGGTAGGTCCGAGGTAGGTTATGTCTCTAATAGTTTTCTTGGGTTACCTTTGTTCTCCTCTAGTTGATATTCATCCTTTGTTTTTCGTAAAATAGTAATATAAAAATTTCTGTACCTAGTAAAAGTTAATTTAGTGAATTCATTTTGGGGGTTTTTCCGATGATTGAGGTCTAGCTTATCCTTGACTCTAGAACATTTGATCAAACCTGGAGTTATCCAGGGCTTTCAAATTAATTTTGAATTACTTACTGATCTACGTATGGTTTATGTATGGAGTGCACCCCTAAAAAAAAAAGATTTTAGTAATTTACTTTCACAACTGTAGCGGCTAACAAAATACACCTATCCTCAAATTTTTATTCAAATACACCTTATAGTTTTCGAGTAAAATGCCTGTGACATACGGACGGACAGACAGACAGACAGGCAGACATGACGAATCCATAAGGGTTCCGTTTTTTGCCATTTGGCTACAGAAGCCTAAAAATGTTGTTATAGACGGACCTTGCTGGTGGCAGCCGAAACGCTTCATACTAATTGACATAGAAGTATGACGTCACAGTTTGCTATTTGTACTAAGGCAATTCTCTCACTCAGGGATCGGAAACCGGTATTTTTGTATGGGAACGAAAACGTTATTTTATTGTTCTTTGTTAATTATTTAATTTCTAATTGGGCAATCTAATAATACGCAGTCGTTACCTCAAAACACAACTGAGTCCTACATATGAAGTATAAAATATCTCGATATATGTGGTTATTTCGAGGTTTTTGCAAAAAAACCGGTTCCGATCCCTGCTCTCACTGCACCGCGTCCCGGAGCGACAGGTTTTACCATTGTATGCAAGAATCTCAATTTATATAGAAATAGTAAATAATCTGTCGCTCTGCGCACCGCGGCGGGACGCGGTGCAGTGGGACAATCGCCTTACTCTAAAGCCTGTTGTACACACTGGGCCAACGTTGGCGCGTGAGCAGAAGGCAACTAAGCGTTAGAGGGAGAGGGCTATAATTCGATCTCTTTCGTGTACATAGCTAGCTGCATCCTGCTCACGCGCCAACGTTGGCCCAATGTGTGTACAGCCGGCATTACAATTTCGGACGTTATATTATATCTCCAAACATAAAACAGAGTAATTGGATATGTTAAACATCAAACTAACTATTATGCTATAAAAAGCAATTTCTTAATTATAATAAATGTTTTGATATAGTTTATTCTAAGATTTTTTTAGATCTGGTCATACCTGGTCTGTATAAAGTACGGTGACTCGCAAAATTATGACAATATGCAGAAGCTCAACGATCGACGCGATTGTAACGATTTAGTTATCCTTTTCAAAATAGTTCGCTTACACTTAGATGTTCCATCGCTACTTCGGGAGATTCTGAGGCTCTGGTATAAGTTTTACCGATACAAAACTTTACGATCGCGTTTGCGTTTTACCCTCAATTTGTATGGGATTTGACAGCTAAACGCAAACGCGGTCGCAACGTTTTGTTTCGGTAAAACTTATAGAGCCTCTGTTCAAAGTCCCTCACGGACGGCCACGGAATTGTTGCAAAAGGGAGCTTTCCGCTTTATTTAAGACCAGAACTTGATATGGACGTAATATTTATATTAGTCGTGCATGTAGATTATTTAACGACAACTCTAAATTGCTTGAAATCGATATACATATTTCACTGTTCATTACGAGATGTTAAAGATGCAACCTATCCTATACCTACTATTAAACAAGCAATATTGGTATTTATATATATTTTACAATGCATGTGCTCGAAAAGAGCGTTTTCCAAGCACCCAAATCGTGCGGAAAGTGCCACTTTTTCGCACTAGTGCTTTTTACTTTTAAATTTTTTTTTAATTTTTACGTCCGTCGTCAGCCCGACGCAAAGAGTTTTTATTACTCGAGAAAAGTTTTACAAATATTTCAATTACACGTTTTCTTTCAATATAAAAGGTACATAAATACTAATAATGTATAAAATGATTTATTAAACTTTATGAATTTTGAATTTGGTCAATACATTAATTGATTTTAAATATTCACTTTAATGTGTTTGGCTGAACGCATCTTTCTTTTGCCTTTTGCGATACGATAGTATGGCGACTTGCACATGCGCAATGCGCATATGTTGACCGCGCATGTATTTAAAACTAAAAAGCCCGCCATTGTTGTGATTGTTGTTTACTTTGGAGTTATTTTATGTAAATAAGTTAAAAATATCGAGTGAAAGTGAGTAATCAATAATAATAATGATTTAGGTATTGCGTTTCAATAGTGTCAGTATGTTTCTTAGAACAACGACGGTACAGCGTCTTTTTGTTGTTAAATATATTGAGTTACTCAATATTAATTTTGTTCCAAAACCACAATACAATGGATTTAACTTTTAAGTGAATAAGCTTGACAGCAAAAGATGTGGAGAAGTTGTTAAATGCAGTTCCAGATAATAAGTAGGTACCTGACAATCTACCTCTTCTTCAATTTTAACCTATCTATTTTAAACCGACATTTCACCATTTAATATATTTCCTCACACAAGGCATAGTAAAACGTTGTATGATACACGCGCGTAAAGATGATTTCCGACTCGTGTCGAATTATACATTCGCTCGCTTCACTCGCTCATGTATAAAAATGACACTCGTCGGAAATCACCTACTTTCCACACTTGTATCATAAATAACTATTAAATCACATTCTCGAAAATGGATCTAACGATTTTGATGAAATTTGGAATATAGGGGGTTTACGGGGGCGAAAAATCGATCTAGCTGGGTCTCATGTCTGGGATTTTTTCACTGTATTTTCTCTATTTTCGCTCGAGCAAAGCTTGGTCGCCCAGGAACTTTGAGTAATGACACCTAGCCTAGCCATAACCTACTCTTTCGTCTTTAAAAATATGTCCAAGTACCTACCTACACTCTGCGATGCATGTGCGCGCTGTTAAACCTTATCAGTATCACACAGTGATGAAGTTCAAAAGTGCTCACATGTCTGTGTTGCTGACGTCATCTCTTAAGTAAGTTGCTATGCAGCTATGTATTCAATTAGGGAGACTATTAGGTTTAATTTTATGTTTACTTATTTCTCTGTAACATAACCGTCAGTTTCTTAATAATATCTTAATAAACCGTGTTTTCCTTCATTAGTAATTCGACCGCTATGCTGTGTCACATTAACATTCATAATCATGTAACAGAGGCTCTAGTATAAGTTTTACCGAAACAAAACTTTACGATCGCGTTTGCGTTTTACCTTCAATTTGTATGGGATTTGACAGCTAAACGCAAACGCGGTCGTAACGTTTTGTTTCGGTAAAATATATACTAGAGCCTCTGTGCGCACTATAGTAAGTTCGGTAAAACAAATAATGTCTCAAATCGCAGGGCGATAAATATGCGATCGGTGGCTTTCTTAATTAACGTCCGTGGTGAGTAGGTACAATAATGTCACGGTCAGTCGATTGATCTCATTTCTTAGCACAACTTGAACTCAAATATGTAACTAGTTAGTCACTACTTGCTATGTTTGGAATGAGACAGCAATACATACCTTTCCTTCCAGCTATAGCAAATTGTGACAAATTGCTAGGTGTGTAAGGGCCTTAAAAAATCCAAATTATATAATATTTGAGAGCAAGTTATGCTACGTTGTTGTGACAAAGTGCTTTACACTCTTGCCAAGTATTAAATTAAATAAATTTAAAATACCGGTGTCTCAGGGTGTCACCACACCAATCGATCGATTCATCGATTGGTGTGGCAACACCCTTAGAGAAATTAAGTATAGCTATTTAAAATAAGGAACGGTAAGTACCTTGAATTTATCGAAAAAAATGCGGGCTGAACAGGTCTGCTCTTTTTTTTCGCCCAAGTTTGTTTTTTAAAGTTTTGTTGACAATTACTCACAGTATAGCTGATCCTTGCGGGTTTTGAAACGGTTCCTCCACCACGCGTGGAATTCCAGGGCAAATCTGACACAGTACTCTGCTGGAGGGGCGGTCACGTGGCAAGTAACTTGGACGGCATCATTCGTGCAGTTGCTTACGATGTCCACCCAACCAGCCTCCTATAAACAGATAATATAAATATTTACGCATAGAAAACCATGCGCTTTTCAAATAAGTTACTTTGTTTCTAAAAGTAGCATAGTCAGCTTACTTTATATGACACATTTTCTCTCCCCGAGCGCCTTGTATAAAAATAGTCATACATGCACATAGCTACGTACGAAGGATATTAATAGGGGTGTAGACTCGAAAATTATTATTGCTCCAAAAGAAAGAACGCAAAAAAATATGCCTAGTGACGAAAATCCCATTCAGATATATCAAAGAATTACGAAGCTACAACCGTTTTAATATTGCTCGTTAGAGAGAGAAAACGCAAACAGCGTGTGACGTCACGGTACGGGATGCTGCCGGGGGGCCGCGTCGACGGCGGCGCCGAACACGATGGGCGCGCCACATTGCCGTCTATTAGTGACGTCACAATCTTCCAGCGTCATCGTTTCATATGAAGTTGCGTTTTGCGAAAAAGAGACAAAACGCACCCCCTTAAAACTTTGGACACTTATAACTTCGTAATTATTTAACCTTTAACGTTGATTTTTTCTCCATTTGACTACATTTTTAATCCTTTTTCGAGAAAATATGACATTATTGATTATTTTATTTAGTGTCTACACCCCTATCCTATTGTTGAGCCATTTAGGTGACAACTAATTTTTAAAGTGTCTAGTATAAAGTGAGCTTTAAATGGCTCAACAACTAAAGTCCTCGACCATACGACTTACAATTAAATGGCAAAAAGAACCAAAATAGTGGGTTCTAACCTAGGTATCGCATAGAGTGAGTAGCGGCTCCACGCGCTATTGGGCTAGTTTTGATATTCCTCCATAAAAGCTATAGATATATTTATGGCTAAAACACTTATCGGTTCTTCAATCCTTTATCTACATACGCACGAGTTTTTTTGAAAATAATGAATATTTTTTGTTTTACGATTTATTCAAACATGGTCCAAAAAAGCTCCATTTTCGCTATTAGTATGTTGTTTATGCACTTGTATATATGAAATCTACATATAACTGTTCCTTATTGACGTCTCTAACAACCCACGAGAGATTTTTATTTTGAACTAATTTTCACAAAAGTTACGTCCAAAAAACTGGTTTATCCCGAAAACCCCCACAGTTTTTTTTGAAGTAAATATGAAATACTATTTCGGTAAACTTCGTTGTTAATACGATAAGCCATAAAAAACACGAAAAAACCGACAGTTACAGGTCGAAGGTCATTGGGAGAGCCCCTTAATTAAATCACAGACATATACTTAGTTCGATCAAAAAGACCAAAGCATATATTTATGCTCTATGGAGCAATTTAGGTACTGTACATACTTTGTGTAAAATGCACTTGTCAAGAATCGTAATATCTGAAAATCTGTTATTATTGTTTCCTAATTTGGTCAGAACGGCGTTTCAAAGAGCGCAATATTTTCCAATTCACGCCCTTAACATGTGCTTTTTCCATTGCCATCATTAAGTTAAGACATTCTAGTGAATGCTTGGATTCCAAACAAATTGCGGTGCATACGTCTACTTATGACATGGATAATTAGTGATTTAATACTTACGTAGTCTACTTCTTTTTCAGTAGAATTCATCTTATATTCCTTTGACTTCATGCCGAATACTTCAACTTGTATGTAGTGCAGGTTATACGTGACCACGAGCTCAGGTCTGAAGAAGAAAAATTTTTTTTAAAGTAAATTTTAGCTTAGTTTATTGTATCTCATTATAAAAATCCATACTAATATTATAAATGCGAAAGGGTGTCTGTTACCTCTTCACGCTTAAATCGCTGAACCAATTCATTAAATTTGGTATAGGGATAGTTTAAGTTCCGGGGAAGGATATATATTATAGTTTTTATTCGGTTTTTATAGGGGTGAACGTTTATATGGAGCTACGATATAAACGAGTTCCACGCGGATGGAGTCGCGGGCAGAAGACTTAAACTGCATCCATAAATAAGAGTCTTAAAAGGTAAACAAATATGGCGGAATGGATAACCATAGACTACTATAGTGATGTGGTGTATGTCGAATAATGTCGATGTCGTAACATTACTATAGCGGAAATGATGAATTACGATGATAAATGATAAAAAACGTGAATAATTTATTGAGTATAGGGTTATAAACCATCTTTCAATAGAAATTTCCTACAATGTAAACAAAAAACTAACTTAAAAATTTAATTTACCAGACATGTTGCTTTCACGGGAATATTGACATAAGTGATTAGTCAATTTTATTGATAAATTTTATTGTCGTCCGTGTGCCCGGTAGGGTTAATTAAATTTGTGCAATATAATTATTGTAGAATATTATTGTAGGTGGGTAAAAACTAAAAGTATTTTCAATGAGATTTTAAGCAATACTAAACACAAAACAAACATGGTGTTGCATACAATATTCAACAAAATAATTAAGTTATCTTTGGCAACCAAACAGATCGCAACGAAAGATTACATGTAGTTCGTTCCAAGGCTGCACTCCGTTCACTATGACAGCAGGACAGCATAATTAAAATTTTCTAAGTGTGAAAGAGAAGGCACAATACGGTTGCTGTCAGAGCGTAGCGTTGTTTTTTTCTGTGTGCGGTTTTCTAGTAATCTCATTGAAAATGCTTTTTTTGCTAGATAACCGGACAGAATTGAAAACATGACCATTTACAATAAAAAAATTACCATTTACCATTTAAGTTAGCCAGAGTAAGTTAATTAAGCGTAGATTAGATTAAGGCCCTTAACTATGTACATTTTTTTTGATTTTCAGCCATTTGCCTCTGACATGTCTGCAACAATATGTTTCGGCAAACAATGATTTTTTTTAGAAATTTGGCGCACCGGAATACTTAATATTTGTTTACTAGCTCAACATCACTGCCTCGACCAAAGACTACTCTGCCATCGAGTTTTTATCGATGTGAAAGAGAGTAGTTAAAATGTCATGTGGAGGTTTGAGGTTACAGCGATCTCGGTTTTCTGCAAAAAAATAAATGTTTTACGATAAAATTGACATATTATTATAGAAGTAATGGTGTTGCACGTGATTACGTAGATGTTACAACAATTGCCTACTTGTTATTGCGTGTGATTACACCAGGAATGTGTATTTTTCTACCGGTAAGTGGTTTGTTTACATTTTAAGACTCTTATTTATGGATGCAGCAAGTAATTTGGCTTATATACTACTCGTCGTACAGATCGTCTGAATCGGTTCATAGTAATAATATTAACAAGTTACAATATACAGCAGATATACAAAATATATAGCTACATTGAAAATAGTTAAATAATAATTATATCAATAAATGTTGCAATGTAGTACATAAAATTAAAACCAAATTAAAAAGAAAAAGTTGTACCTACAGGTACCAATCATATCAATGTCAGAATGTAATACTTACTTAATCATAAAAATGTTGTACCCGAGAAGTAGGTACATATCAATTAATTTTAAATAATGTTAAATGTTAATGTTATCAGATCAAAATCAATAATAAGTAAATATACACAAGTCAACAAAAAAAATCAAAGTAAAAAAAATATGCTAAATAAAACTAAAGATACTGACGCGCTGAACGGCGAACCTTCATGGGGCCGATTTTTGACAGTGTTGCTGTAGTGCCAAAATTGTATTAGGCACTTACTTTCCACCGATATAATCGATATATCAATACCACTCGATTTAAATTTTCTATCGCTATTTCAAACTAGCATTTCATTGTTTATGTTTAACAGTTTTTGAGTGAAAGAATCGCTCGAAAGTCTAAAATCGCCCCGTGTAGCATAGCTAGTATGAGTCACTATCGAAAGCACACATTACTATTCTCCAGTGCGAGTAAACGCGCTTCGAATAGATTTCGACGGTCATAAATTCGAGCCGTCAAATTTGTATCTCATAGTTCCGATGTTCTCCGAACACAACTTCAAAACGTTACTCACTAGCGGTTAGTTTTCGATGCGTAATTTAAAATTTCGATTCGTACGACCAATCGGTGCCATGGCACCCAAATTTGACATTTCGAATCGACGAATACTGTAGCGACTGTAGTAAACTATCTCACTTTATTAGTATTTAGCCGTCAAGAGGTACCGTAGATTTGATCGAGACCTATCTCAAATTAAAGAACGTATAAAAATAAGAGGTTTGACAACATATATCCGCAAAATTCGGATTGTCACGTATTTTGTATTTAAAATTGCAAATGAATGGCACAAATTCCGCCATATTGAGTTCGAATCAGTGGCAAAATCGGCGTAGTATGCGCCTTAAGCTTAATTTGTACATTTTCCTTGAATTTTTCCACCTACGCGTATTCTGTAATGTCATAACCTACACACGCTAGCATTTAAATTAAAACGATAAATGCTTGTGATATAAGGCAGAATATAAAAAATAATAAAATGGTACTAATTGCATCACGTGTTATTGTGTGTGTCTAGAACACGCACACATTTGCAACGTAGTATCAGTGTGGCTAAGACATCCGTCACGTTCTGACTAGTATGCGTATAAGCATCTATTGAGTAAACTATACGAACTAAAGTAAACGTATAAGTGGCTCATGGTATAATAGTACATTATTGTCGAAGCAAGGGAAGTAGGCGATTGCTGGCTGAGTATTCATTTTAAACGGACGACGTTGGGAGTCCGTTTAATTTAATACGAAGCCAGCAATTGCCCTTCCGGCTGAGACAAATATTGTGCTTTTCTCAAAAATTGTGCAAGAAAACAAAAATATATTTTCTGAAAATGATAAGGCATGCTTTTCTTCTCGCTACTTCATGAAATTGTCGTACGCCTTTAGATATTTGTCTTTTGGCTTTGCAGGGAACAAATTATCAATAACTGAGCTTGCAGCTTGTTTTAAATCTGGAATCATTTTCACGTAAATTTTCTATATTGGCCGAAAAAACAACTATCCACTTTATGTAATAACAGAATATTTTTTGCATTGCTGCCTTTCAATTTTTTTTAATAATAAGTTGGAAGTGTATTTTTCTTCCGAAAACGCCATAAGTTATTGGAGACAACTAAAAAGTCGCGATAAGTCACAGCTCTGATCTTCCGTTTTGGCTGTTTAGGACCTATGCCTTTTATTAATATGGCCGTTATAAACTATGCTCTTTACGTCCTGATTTTTACCAATAAAGTCAACTTTGCCAATGATTTTTGAGAAAAATATTTTTTTAGTTCTATTCGTGACCGCCAGGGCGGTGTATAGGTTTTTCTACAAATCATTTACGCAGTCGCTAGCGTGTAAAGTAAACGCGACTCACTGCAAACTCATAATAATGCTACTGGTCGCCTGTTGCGTCGACGAGACGCTAAGCCAACTCCTTACGAGTAAATGAATAAAATGTTCATCTTATTTATTAGTTAAGATGTACGTCTAGGACTAGGTCGTTATTAAACAGTGCACCTGACACCAGTGCTGACTAAAGACATGAACCATCGCATACATACCGTGTAGCTATATTAAAGATCGTTGTCAAGGGGCCTTTACACTATACGAGGGTGTACCCATTAACAGAAACAGAAAAGTACTTCCTAATTTAGTGATCGGCGACGGCCGAAAGAATACTTTACGTCTGTGTGGTTAGTTAACAAATTAAAAAACAAATAAAAAAACAGCGTCAGTTTTGTGACGAAATTGGAAGACACAAATTATGTGAAAATGAACATGTTACACATTTAAATAACGTGTATTATGCATATCATTTATAAATTGACGAGAAAAAGATTACTTTTATACAAACTGAATAGGTACTTTATTGTCGTCACAAAACTGACACTGAGTTAATTTTCGTTTAATATCTCACGCTAATTGAATACACACATTTCTAAAAATGTCCATATGCTTTATCAGTACAGAGGAAGAGACAGGACTCCTGTTACCAAAAGTGAGGAAGAAATGAAACTACTCGGCCCATCCTAAACAGAGATTTTTGGTTCACAATGCTACAATGCAATTATACTAGGAAAACGACCCAAGATGATTCAGATGAGCTATATAAGTATATAGCTACTCGTATTTCAAAACTTATTTGTCGTAATCAAATGCAGAGAGAGTGCGTTTGATTACGACAAATAAGTTTAAAGTGAAACTTATACGTAGGTAGGTACTTCAAAAACATCTTTCACACTCTATCAGTATACACATTAAGGAGTTATTTCAGGTTTCTACTTCAGTAGCTTCTTTGATGAGTCCGGCAAGCTTCCGGCAACGCATGTGGATGATTAATTTGTCATAACTCATAATAAGGAAAATATGAAGCATAATTTGAGGAAAATAATATACAAACAATCGTATTTTCATTAAATCATGGCTGTGATAAGGTCAGAGGTCCTTTAAACGGTTATCGCAAAATCGACAACACACACTAGGAGTACATTAGTTTATCTAAGTGATCTTAATGCTTAATGCTAAAACATGATTTGAAATTAGGTACCCTTACATATTGTAGTGTTGCATATCTGTATTGTTCCCTTCTCTAGACCAGGGATGCCGCGGGTGCGATTTGTTTGACATCCGCGGATGCGGATATTTGGGGGCATACATAGCGGATGCGGATTTTGGGGTAAACTACTAAAAACCTAAATAAACAACGTTTATTACGAATTATTAGTACTATTACTAAACATCAAATACGTTGAGACTAAATTACAATGGTAGCGACCAAATCAAAAACGCGCCTGCTCTTGGTCACAGAAACTGAATGAACTTTTTTTTTTTACTAATGGCGAAAATCTAAAACGCGCGCGGTATAAGCGCCGCGTGGACTCCTTTCTTGTCGTGAATTGGACTGCGTCCGCATCCACAAAAACTCCGTATTAATTTTTGCGGATGCGCTGCAACGTGCAAACTTTGGACTGGACAAATAAAATCGATGAATTTACTAGGTAATGTCCTAAAAAAAAGTAGGTACACTAACATTGGAACCAGTTTTAAAAGTCTGTATGGAACTACAATTAGTTAGAGCACAACAAAAGACAGAAATAAGCGCCAAAATCAGTCATCCCTAGCGAACCAAAAAAAAACCCTCATACGAATTCCCCCTCCGCCAGCTAAATGGCTACTACTGGCAATGTGAAATTCATGGCAGAAGTACATATAATGAATTTAAAAGGAAAACTATCACGACTAAGTAGCCATAACCAGTCGACCAACTTAATGTGTACTTGGAAAGGCCAACTTTTGTACAAATTCAGACGACGCAACCGCACGAACCATTTATTTGGCGCGCGCGTGTCGTCTATCGATGTAACAAAGACAGACAGGCAACTACGGAACCCTACACTGCGCGTGGCCCGCCCGACACGCATTTGGCCGGGTTATTTATTTGAAAAAATATTAATTGATGTTCTGATTGTAAAATATTGCGTCTAGGTACATCATCTAACTCATACTATAAGTAGTTATCATAAAAAAAAACTGAAACCATGTTATACACTTTAACATGGGGCAACTACCCAATCCTACTAATATTATAATTGCGAAAGTTTGGATGTTTGTTACTAAATCACGCAAAAACGGCTGAAAGGATTAAGATTAATTTTAGTATATGTATAAATAAATAGATAGCCGGCATTAACATACAGAATACTTATTATACATTTTATCTGAAAAGTCCAACAAAAGGAAGTCAACGCCAACGAAGTCACAGGCAAAAGCTAGTAGATTATATGTTTTGCCTGCCAGCAATAGGTACCAAAATATAACCTCTGTAGTAAACTACTAGATAACATTTTGGTACACAATAACGCCGATAACCCTACTTCACGATTATCCACTTGTGCATAAAATACCTATAGAAAATGAACGCTAACGGAGACCGTCCTGGCCGAAACCACTGGTCAAGAATTTAGCAGGAAAAAGCCACATAAAATCTTTATTTTTATCACCGAATATGTATAAAACATTTTGATACCCGTAAACCGTTATAATAAATACAGTTCAGTTAAGTTCTATATTTAATACCATGCGAGTCAAAACGCCAACTCAACTTCATACTTATGTTCCTAGTTTTTTTTCTACTGCACTTTCAATTCTAGGCTAATTCGAGGTAATTTGGAATTCGCTGTAAAATTGCTCATGAGTAACAATAATAGAAAACAACAATGTTACTTTTTAATGATCCGCTCAGGATTGAATGCCAGCATTAGGTATGCTGATATATATGGTTTTTTGTCTAAAATAAACGATTCTTATTGTTATTAAATTGGATCACGCTGTGGAGTAAGAGCTAAGAGGACGGATGAGGAAGGTTGACCCCAAGTAAATGAGATATTTATCCTAATAGAATAAAAAGTGGTACGACTTCAAAGACCTCCCCCACCCTTTACTGGGTCGAATCCTCTAACTCCTTAAATTTGCTTCGGTATTCAGCAGATTGGGTTACTTCTTTCCACTGCATCCCCAAAGAGCCCATCTCCTGCTCCACGGACGCCGCCATGTTGTGACGGCCGGTTAGCCTAGTGGGTAGTGACGCTGCCTACAAACCTGAAGGTCCTGGGTTCGAATCCCAGTATGGGCAAATATTTGTGCGATGAGCATGAATATTTGTTTCCGAATCTTGGATGTTTTCTATGTATTTAAGTCTATTAAATATATCGTCGTCTAGTACCCATAACAAGCCGTATTGAGCTTACTATGGGACTAGTTCGATTTGTGCATGGGTTTGAATCCCAGTATGGGCAAATATTTGTGCGATGAGCATGAATATTTGTTTCCGAATCTTGGATGTTTTCTATGTATTTAAGTATTTGAGTCTATTAAATATATCGTCGTCTAGTACCCATAACAAGCCTTATTGAGCTTACTATGGGACTAGTTCGATTTGTGCAAGAGTGTCCCCTACTATTTATTTATTTATTTAGCTTAGGTCCGTTAGCAAACAGCTTAACACGAATACACGAACCGGTCAGCGAGGCTAATCAAAAGCAAAACCGGTCGAAATGTTTGCATACATACATTGTACAGGTAGATTTAGCCTCGCAGTGGGGTCATTTACTTATATGGAAATCGCAAGAGAAGTAAACATTTTACTAAAATAGTCATACCTGCTTTACATGTTTAGCAAGTGTCAATTATATTATTATACATAATGTATAATGATATATTCAATATACAAGTACTACACAAATATCGTATACATTCGATATCCATAACGTTTGCCAATAAAGTGATTTTCTCTCAAATCGTATTTCAGGACAAATTATATAAACTAATGTATGGAACCGTGTAGGTTAACTTAGGTTGGTTTTATAAAGCAGGGGGTACAGCCAGCATCAGAAGTAGCTAAGCAAAATAACACGCTCAAAATTACCAACACAGATCCTCATTCCCTTGACATTAGAGTTCGTGTGTAGATCATTTTGAGCACTAGAACTGCTGCTAGTGACGAAAATCCCATTCACATATCTCAAAGAATTACGAAGCTACAACCGTTTTAATATTGCTTGTTAGAGAGAGAAAACGCAAACAATGTGTGTCGTCACATTACAGAATGCTGCCGGAGGGCAGAGTCGACGGCCCCGCCGACCACGATGCGGCGCGGCACGTTGCCGTCTTCTGTGACGTCACATTCTTCCAGCGTCATCGTTTCATATGAAGTTGCGTTTTGCGAAAAAGGGACAGAACATACCCCTTCTTAAAACTTTGGACACTTATAACTTCGTGATTATTTAACCTTTTGCGTTGATTTTTTCTCCATTTGACTACATTTTTAATCCTTTTTCGAGAAAATATGACATTATTGATTATTTTATTTAGTGTCTAGTCTACCCCTATTGGCGTAATTTCGTTTCGGAGAACAAGACCCTTTTTAACCGACTTCAATTAAGGAGGAGGTTCACAGTAGGGGTGTAGACAAATAAAATAACCAATAATGTTGAATTTTCCCGAAAGAGGATTAAAAATATTGTCAAATGGAGAAAAAAGTAAAGCAGGGGATTGAAATGATTGAATAATCACAAAGTTATGTGTCTAAAGTTTTAAGAGCACCTTCATATGAAACGATTGTCATTGCGAGGGATTGCGAGCGTATTCTCTCTCTAACAAGCAATATTCAAACGGTTGTAGCTTCGAAATTCTTTGAGATTACAAAATGGGATTTTCGACACTAGCCATATTTTATGCCTTCTTTCTTTTGGAGTAATAATAAATTTACAGTACACCCGTATTCGTCGGAATCTTTTTATGTATGTTTCCCGATTACTCGAAAACGCCTGGACCTATTTGGAAAATTATTTTTTTGTTAGAAAGGGTATCCTGCCTAGGTGATCCCATGGTCATCAGGTCAAGATCTGATGATGGTATACTGGAGGAATCGAGGGACCTCTTAAAATTTTTTAATTACAGTTTGAAGTAACTGATTTGAAGTTGGTTAAAACTTTTTTATTGAATAGCAAAATAGTTAGCGTATATACTCACCCATCCCGCTGGATGACACTGATTGGCTGCAGCTCATTGATGGCATCGAAGTTGACGAACTTGTTGTCGATGCGATGGAACGTGACATCCAGATCACGCGATTTCCCGTCGAAGAAGTGGTTGTTTATCTCATAGCAGCTCGAGAACACCATGTCGAGCGGCAACGAGAGACAGGTCTGCGACAATAACGCATCATGAGTCATAACTACAACTTGGAAAAGTTGAAAAACCTCCGACATTTTCATTTCAAAGTCCAATATCTCAAAAACGGCTGAACAGATGTTCATGCAACATGGCTAAGAACACTCGGGATAAAATTATCTATGACACAAAAAAACCGCATTCAAATCAGTCCATCCGTTTGGGAGCTACGATACCCCGACAGATACACAGACAGGCACGTTAAACTTATAATATCCCTCTCTTTGCGTCGGGGGTTAAATACAGGCCCAATTATTATGCTCAGACATAGATGTAAAGACAGTCTCAAATTCCAAACTAAATTCAGTCAGTCTCAAATTTTGGGTAAGAGACAGTATTTTTTATACCTACACGATTCTGGGTTCCTTACAAAAGTGGTTTGTTTCATAAAAACGTAAAGTGTACTTAGTTAGTGCAATTTAGTTTTTAAACTGTAGTGATTAACTACTGGATGCTTTTTTCGACTTTTAGGTGAAATTTTGTACTGTAATTTGGATGTAGATACTACTGTATTTAAGTGAAGTTATTTAAGTAAGTGGGTTCTCGAAAACAATAACATGCTAGGTATTTCTATATGAAGGATATATGTATGTATATCCCTAGGGTGTCGCATAGTCTTGAAGGAGATCGCAACAACTTGAATGAATATCTAAATGTAACATGACGTAAGAGTTTTATATTTGTAAGATAAAAAAATATAACCTAAGGACAAAGGTTGCCGCATTTTTTTTTATACTACTTACGAGTAAGAACTTGAAAAACACTGCTAGACGAAACGTAAATTGAATTGTCAAAACAAGGTTGTGTTGTGTGTGACCTATGTGGGTAGGTAGTTAAATGTCATAAATAAACAACGATTGAATGCTCACTCACATGACATTGATGTCTTAATGCGTTAGGTCACGGGGCGCCTAACACGATAAGGCAAATGCACGCATCGCACATTTAAATCACATTTGGATATAAGTAATATACCAAATTCATCTCTACTTGCACTAATAATATAAAGTGATAGCCAATTTTCTGTCCGTCAGCTTGTTACTATTTTAAAGAAATTTTTTGTTTGATAGCCGTGCGGCGAGTCGACGCCACCCCGCCCAGCGGGTGTCTATTTCTGCTCTGGGGGACAAAACGCAACTAACCAATCTAATTGATGTAAATGAAGGTTGTTTCTGCTGAGAATTGCCTAATACTTGAATAACCTATGACCCGCCTTCATGTCGACGGAGCCCCGCTTCGCGGGGTCCCTATGGGTGTCTGAGGCACAAAAGGCAAATAACGAACCTATGTTATTTATCTAGATGCAGGTCGGGTCTGCTCAGTTTAAAAATAGTATAAAATTTAGGAAAAAAAGTATAGGTTGTTTAATTTTAGCTAATTTCATAATAGGCAAAATAATTACTATGACAATGAATATTAGGACTACTACTTTTTAGGTAATTCGATGTTCAAGTAATCAATATTAGGATAAACATACTTTAGAACTTTTAAATGTGTATGCGCAAAAATGAATAGGCTAAATAAGTAGTATGCCACTCAACATTATGCCAAACATTCTCGGCCAAAAATTGTTAGGACGATCAACATTATGCGATACGACAGGCACCCGTTTTCGACATTTAGAGTTTGGTTCAGAAGGACCCACTGGCTCAATTTGCTGTGGTAAATGAACATATGTCAGTATAAAACAAGATGTAGTATATAATAAGATAAAAAGGATAAAAAAGGGTGCTTGACTGTACTTGACTATTGAATATGTAGAACTAGCTTCCACCCGCGACTTCGTCTGCGTGGACCCGGGATAAAGACAGATCAGATAGATCCTATATTTTATTCCAGGCTATAAACTATATTCGTGCAAATTTTAATTCAATTCGGTTAAGCTGTTTAAGCGTGATTGAGTAACAAACATCCAAACATCTAAACATCCAAACTTTCGTATTTATAATATTATATACTAGCTGTCCGGCCCAGCTTCGCTCGGGTTACCCGTTTTACCGTAGGATGAAGCATTTTCCCGCGGTAAAAAGTAGCCTATGTTCCTCAGGGATATTGCCGGCTTCTAATGGTAAAAGAATTTTTCAAATCGGTCCAGTAGTTTCGGAGCCTATTCAATACAAACAACCAAACAATGAAATCTTTCCTCTTTATAATATTACTAGCTGATGCCCGCGGCTTCGCCCGCGTGTTTATAGGAAAATGTAACATATACAATTTTCCCGTGGGATTTAGATGTTTTCCCGCTGGAAAAAGTAGCCTATGTCACTCTCTAGCCTCTAAACTATCTCCATACAAAAATCACATCAATACGACGCTCCGTTGCGACGTGAAAGAAGGACAAACAAACACACACACTTTCGCATTTATAATATTAGTAAGGATTATAGTTATAGTGTAGATTATTTTCATATCGGTCCAGTCGTTTCGTAGCCTATTAAATACAAACAAACAAACAATAAAATCTTTCCTCTTTATAATATTATTATAATTACTAGCTGCCCGGCCCGGCTTCGCACGGTTAGTGTACTCATAGGAATGAGGCATTTTCCCGAGGTAAAAAGTAGCCTATGTTCATCAGGGATAATGTCGGCTTCTAATGGTAAAAGAATTTTACAAATCGGTCCAGTAGTTTCAGATCCTATTCAATACAAACAAACAAACAATCAAATCTTTCCTCTTCATAATATTAGGGTCAATCAACTTTTCCACCCACACTTTGGTGTCCTCAGTTATTTCTGACCAAAACTTCATAAATCTACTTAACTTGACATTAAACGACGAACTATAGTAATTCCAGACTATAAAGCATCGTAACTTACATGTTACGTTCGAAATTATCCTCATATATATCTAGATTTTGTGGTAACTCCATTGACATTTTTTTTCTTCCATACATAATATTGCCGTCCAAAACGCGTGAGGACAACTTACTATGCCGATAAATTAAAAAAAACTGTATAAACTATGGTTAATTTATTTATCATCGATACATTAAAATACAAACTTTAATACTTTCGAATTATAAAAGTGATCAGTTGATAATAGATTTCCAGAAAAAAACTAGAATTTATGTCCAAAGGAATTCTTGTTTACATTGGTATACTGAGTTACCTTTAAAAGTCGCACGTAAAAAATCTACACGTGCATAATTCGGACACTACCTACTAAAATATTGGCGGCCTCCCTGTCGGAGCGGCGGCGAAGTCCGTTGACGTTGCCGGCAGGCCGCCAGTCAGCGACGAGCTTTCGGTGGTCGTGCGTGTGTTTAATCGCTGTCGGCTGAGTTACCGCGATTTCATCGGTAACTACTGATATTAATTTTACGAACCATGTTGTTTTTCAAGGACATAGAAATAAAGTTTTGATTATTGCATAGAAGTATTCCTAATACTAAGTGGATTTCATTTAATTTGCAAAATACTGGCAAATGTCACCTGAGTTACCTGTATACTGAGTTACTTTTGTGGTAACTCCAAAGACATAGTTGGTAACTCCAGAGACAATTTCATTGAATATTGTTTAAATTCTCTTTGTAACAGCTGCAAATTGTAATACTACGACTGGTTGGAACAATGAAAGTCCATCAAATATTCACGGACAACAGAAATCACTTAAACTATCGATCACTGAGCTGTTTTTGCGGATCCCTCACGAGAGGTGTTTGCGACTGCTACGACCCTCAGATATATTACATACGAACCATTGAACATACTGCACAAGGAATACAACAAGTAGCTGAAAATGTTGAACCTGCAAGTCGTGCCGTATTATCAGATGATGATGTACCTCTCAATTCACTTACACAAGGATCACAACTAGAAGAAAATGCTGAACCTGCAAGTCGTGATTTATCATCAGATGATGATGTGCCTCTTAGTTCACTTAGTGTATGTATTGAAAAATATTCACAATACATTGTCCCGTTCCCGCACCAGTATTTACCGAACAATTTATGAAAGTTCTTCAGATACGGGCGACGAAGACATGCAAATACGCTCTGGCAATAAGGAGAATTTTGACTCTTCCAAGGTCCCTGTTGACACAGTCGATGAATAGCAGCCGTCCACGAGTAACTATAAAACTTCAATGCAGGTGTCAATCGGTGACTTTCTACATGGCGTTGTTATTTATTTATCGTAAGGCAATCACAATGAATACACTGTTTTATAATCTAAAATTACATTCTGCCAGGTAATTAGCAGCTGCACCCGTAAGTTTTTGTTTAATCTTCTGCTGGACCATCGTATTTGGTTAGCGGACACTCCAAGACGATATGCCGCACAGTTTGTTTTGGGCATCCGCAACAGCAGCATTCCTGTTCGCTCCAGCCCCATTTTTTCCGGAGGTGGGCACAATGGTATATGCCCGTTCTCAGGCGATTCAGCATGCACCAGACACGGCGTGGTTCGTTGAATCCACGTGGGTGGCTGCCCGGGTCCAGTTCAAAAAGTTCAGGAGGGGTGTCAGCGGCAGACCATTCATCAGACCAAGCCTCATTTAGGCTCCGTCGGGAGCTGGGTTGGTGGGCCAGCAGCGCCGGAGGGCTTCGTGACTTAAGTCGTTTTTTGGTAAAGGAAGCCAGGTCCCTATTGATTGGTAGATCCGGTCGTCTATGGGCTTTATCTACCTCCCGGAGCAGGTGGCGTTGGCGGCGCAGGTGGAGGGGGGGGGGGGATGTTACTTAAAGCTGCGAGCCAGTGTACAGGAGTGGGCTTCATGCAACCCGTGATCAAGCGCATTGTGGCAATTAGCTGCGTATCTACGGTTTTAGTGTGAGAGCTGTTAAGCCAGGTAGAGGCACAGAATTCTGCCGTCGGATACCTACACGAGCGCCAAAGCGGTTATTCGTAGGCAGCTGGCAGAGGTACCCCAGTTTGGTCCCAGTTAGTTTCTGCAGGACGTTTAACCTGGGCAGTAATTTTGCTGCTACGTTTTCGAGATGGGGGCTGTACGTTAGACTTCTATCCAGGGTGACACCGAGGTATTTTGGTAGTGGGTTGTGAAAAAGCATGGAGCCCCTGAAGGGGATGCTAATTTTCTTGTTGGCAATTCGGTTGCTTAGGTGGAAGCAGCTCACTTCGGTTTTGGAGGCATTAGGACGCAGTCGCCAGCGGACAAAGTAATCGTTCAAGGTGGCCATGTCACACTCTAGCTGGTTTTCTGTAATGGCCATATTACGGTCCTGTTCGACTAGTGCTAGTTCGTCTATAGGTGTGTAGTGGTAGGTTGTCTATAGTGATAATTCGAAGAAGAAAAAATATTACTTCGTATGCAAAGCCTTGGCCAATATCGAAGAAGACGGAGAGGTACAGGTTATGTTCTTACGAGTAGTGGCTAAAAAAGAGGCGAAGGTATTCAAATTGGATGAACACTATGTTAACTATGTACATTATGATATGACGATATTATTAAAATTTTGCCAATTCCTGCAATATTGAGAAAAGGACGTCGGATCTATTACCAATTTGATAATCCTATAAATGTTTTTGAAAAATAACTCTTCATAGGTATATATTAGGTTAGGAATAGCAAAAGACTGCTGATTACTTGTTGAAATTAATAAATTTATAATAGTTGTAATGAGAATCAATCGTGGATCGTGATCGTAGATTGCGGATTTATTAAAATGTTAAGTTGGAACTGGTTTCAGAAAATTACATTTTCATAATTAGTTGAACATATTTTATAAACCAATAGTTCATATTCTAACATACCTTAGTTTTTTTAACTCAATTTCTGAGACGTGTGTCTTGGTGTTAGTAGAATGTCTCTGGTGTTACGTCGTATAGAGAAGAATTTGTCTAAGGTGTTACCTAATTGTCTCCGGTGTTACTTTTATGTCCTCTTTTCTTTGTATAGTTATCACTATTATTTTACGATTGTTTTTGGAAGTTTCACTTATTATTTTCTTGTTTAAGTTGTCTTAAAAGTTGATTAACATTTTTCAAAGCTTTTGAAGCGTTTGTCACTCTCAATAGAGAATTATACAAATAAAATGCAAATTTTGGATCTCGGTGGTAACGCTAAATACATATTGTTAATATTATATACTCATGTATGTAACTTAAATTAAGACTGAATATACCAAACTGTTTGATTATGCATGCCAAAGTAAAACAAATATAAAAGTAAGTTAAAACTGTGTTTTATTGTCGGTAACTAAGGTAATCCTCTCTGGTAACGCAATAGACACTTTTATGGGGGTTGTTTAAGTTATTTATGAATATAGGAAAAAACATACAACAGACATCGTGCCCATTTACATATGTCATGCTTGAATGTTCATGCTATTTGAAAATATACTTCAATGTATAATATCTATGAAAAAATAAAATAAATAAAAAAACTGATATCCTCTCAAAAGTGTGGGTCGAAAAGTTGATTGACCCATTAGTGTAGATGTAAATATAATGTAGATATAGTAGGATAATAAAATGACATGATTTTGATGTTGTAACCATGCTCATGTACCCATATTTAATTGTTTTAAGTTGCAGAAATTTGAAACATTTCTAAAATTTGAAACATTTCTAAATTTACGCGTTTTCAGCATAATATTCAAATATGTCCCACAAAACTATAAATAAATGTAGATTCATAGTGTCATTGCTAATTAAAAAGTATTGTTAAACCTAACACATTGGTTGCCGTTGATGTGATATCTATCGCATCCAAGCATATATGGAATATTTGCGCCTCGGCAATGAATGGGCTAACATACATAAATTCACAACCTGCTCTTACTAACAATTCATGTTAGCCTAGTCATATGTTAAAATGCTAGTTACTGTAATAACAAGCACACAAATTGTATTATCTTTTGTTGAACAACCTTGAATCCACAAACAATTACTGTTTCTGTTATGAACTGCACAGTGACAATGTTGCAGTGGCATTTGCATGTAACTGCAGTATCAGCTGTTCAATCTTAGAAATCAGTAATTGGAGTTTAACATAAGATTACAATTTCAAACACTACCTAACCCTTTCTGACCCGGCCAATAAAATAGGGTAATATGCACTCTAATTTTATTATTACTCCAAAAGAAAGAATGCAAAAAATATGCCTCATGACAAAATTTTTGCATTAGCAGGGTCTTGTTTTTCTGTTTGGTCTATAAAAAAGCCCATTACCAACAACAACAATTACAACTAGTTTAAAAATTCCAATTTTAGCAAAGCTGTAGGTAAATATATTTTTATCACTGTGGTAAGAAACTGGTGTTCCAACCACATATTTTGGTTGGAATACCAGGAGTATATAATCATAAACATAGAACTGTACAATAATGTTAACAATAATATTTGATTCAAATAATCCTCTTCCTCAACCGCATTATCCTGGCTGTGATCTAAAGGAGGCCAAAGACTTGCTTGCTATTGAATCCTAAGTATTAGTATAGGCACTAGCTCAGGCAGAAGCAACCACCATCTGACACACCAACCCAAATGACGAACTAGTTTGATGCAATCAGACTTTGTCAAGAAGGTGAGTAAGTTTATTGTTAGAAGGTATTGTTGTACCTTCTAACAATAAACCCACTCACACACAAATTAATAATATATTATCATATATTATAGGGATATAAATGACCAGCACTATTGCTAACGAGTACGATAAAACAAAACCCATACTTACAATGTTACACTGAGGTCTCTTAGTTATGTCTTGTCCAGGTACAGATGTATGAATACTCGTTGGAATCATCCTGCGCCTCAGATATGGAATAATCTTTTGGCACGCTGTATTATTAGCAGTGTATCTCAATTCAAGAATCCAGTGTGTTGCTGTTTTAGGAATTTCCGCACACCATTCCACCGTATAGCGTCCTTCTACATCGCCTTCTGTTTTGGTAAAGGTAGTGTGTTTCTTAGATCCACATCGTGCCGTGTGTTCTGGAAGTTTTGCGACCGTGGCACATGACACCAGAAATAACAACGACACTGTCCGCAGCATCGTATTTTCACTTGAAACCATTGCGATCACACAATAAACATTTTTACGACGCTCACGTTTCGACTGTACCACATTTTCCACAATATGATCAGTACAGGTACTATTTTCTAAACAAAGCCTTAAAAAACTAGTTATGGTAAAAGGACAACAATTTTGCGAAACTGCTATTCCAAGCCTTGATTTACATTCGACTTGACTACTTGACTAAATTTCCCAAGTCAAGTCCCCCATTTGACACTTTTTTGACAGACACACCACAGATACAGAAGGCATTGTGCACTAATGGCGCAGATTAGGAGACGACTCGCGGGCCGATATCGGCCGGACTGCATGCCGGCCGACGTATGATTCGGCACGTGCACGAACCTAACTGTAAATACATTCTGAACTTAGCCATTCAAACAATGCTTTGAAACATAAAAAAAATAACCTTGATTAACGTCACGTGGCATCTTGCATCTCTTTCTTTTAGGAAGTCCATGATTCTGCATACGTTAGGAATACCTTACGAATTTTAAGATACTAGATCTATACATATATATGCAAATTATTCTCATTACATCATCCCACTATCTAGGATGAATAAATAATCGAAAATACAGATAGGCATATCTTATTATCTTCAAATACATTTTACAATATTTGTTTATTACATTGCTTCTTATGTCTAGTTTAGATTTATTATGAATAAGTCGATATATTATGTAGCTGCCGGGACCTTTGACAGCAGGAGCCATTTGTATAATAAGATAGCAAAGTTATATTAAAATTAGTAATAAATTGCTAGTGTTGTTTTAGATATGTTAAGTCATTACATGGTGTAAGAAGCTATTGAATGCACCCAACTCCACTCGCGCATCAATCCACCGATTTAAATCGCTGGCAAGACCGACAAGGTCACGGACAAATCTACACATTACAGGTACAGTCGAGTCAGCTCAATTTTATTAGCTTCATAGACATGAACGCCCATCGAATCTTAGGCTTTAGCGCATACTGACAGTGATTAAACATTCACTGTATAGGGTAGGAAAGGGTTATCAATAGAAAAATCAGAAAATTTAAAAGACAGTTCACGACTTGAATTTTATACATGTGAAAATGATGTACTTAGCCAGTTAGCACTGTCGATAAGGAGTACTGTTTTATATTAGTTGCTTCCGCCTTCAAATGCAAGCTAAACGTTTTCAAACTTCTGGAAACCTTCCCTTTATAGGCCACAATCAATAACCAATATTGCCTCCTTTCTTCATCTTTTGGAAATCTGAAATAATCAGTATAAATTAAAATTAACAATAATTATACAAATTCAAACTACAGCGTGTGACTTTCACAAGAACATTAATTTTAAGGAACGATAGTTTCAAGTGCTGTGAACCGTTATATCAAAAAAATAAAACAATCATCTTATCTAATTGAGTTATTAGTTTTTAAATATTTTTCGAACAGCAATGTACTGCATCCATTTATTTGACACTTGAGAAAGGCAGGCGTAATCATTAACATTTAAACTAACCTCGCAACGAGTGGTAATAAATTAAAACACGACCAAAGGGAGTGTTTTAAATCGACACGAGTTGCGAATTACCTATTCGCACGTGTATCGTACAAAGTTTTACTGTACATATGGCTCTTTAAAGTTTCGAATTATGCACGAAAAGCGCTCTTTTCTGCATTAGTGCGGGAAAGTAGCACCATATGTACTGTAAATACATTTTTCTACTCCTGTACCGTTATCTGTCATTTATATAGGCTCTAGCTCAAATACAATGACACCGATAATAAGTCGTCGAAAAACTCTATGCTCTATGGCCCAAAAACGCACTGTTTAGTGTACTTTTATGGTTCATACATTTTTCATAAAAGCACTGTTTCAAACGCACGATGTCAAATCATGTAAGTTTTTTTCAATCGGCCGCCATATTGCAGTGGTACCAACTCCATAAGCAAATTTTTCGAAATAAAAAGTTTTACTATCAAACATTTGTAGAACATAAATTATTTACTAAAATAAAAATAAATGATACATACATATTTTACCAATTATTGGTATTATTTATAAACATAAACCGATCCGATTCGGTTCGGATCCGGATTCAGTTTGGTTCGGATGGCAAGTTCAAGTAAATTAAAAACAAAACAGACCATAAACAAGAGGTGTCAATGTGTCATATTTCTAATTTCCCACCAAAGTTCCAATTCAAAATGAAAAGACGAAATATGATGACTATTCGTTATTTATAACTTATTAAGATTTTATTCGTGTTTGTGAAGTGAAGAAAACTGTGTACGTTCATGTTTAAAATGGACGAAGAAGAAAATAACTGCACCACTGAAGAAATTGCGTGAGTAGTGTAGAACTAACGGAAAAACTACTGCCTGAAAAGTCAAATGCTATTTATTTAGAATTAGTCGTAGAAAAAGTATTGTATGCAACGGTGTATAACTTGGTCTTAAAACGCTCGTGGCGTCTTTAATTGCGATGCTCGCCAAGGCTCGCATCGCAACTCACGCCACTCGCGTTTTAAGACCCTACTTATACAACAGTTGCATAAAATACTATAAAGTGATTCATAACTGTTGTTAACAGACGACGTGTATCTTCTTTTTTCCTGAATTGTACACTAGAAAGTACAGAGAATTAAAGTTACTTCGATGTTGGAAACACAAAACCAATTTATCGGCGATTCATAAGTCATCACATTTGCGAATCACATTATTCACTGTACCAGACAAATAATCAGTGCACATAATTTTATTTCACCTCTTATGAAATCACAATTCCTAATACCTAGTGTTTCAAACTTATTTTATTAAATTGATTAGAAATTGTGTTTATCAACAAGCACGATGTTATCTTGACACTTCAACTCAATGAATGCTAAGTTGTCAATTGATCGGTACTCAGACGATATGAAAATTGCTGTGATTCCGCCTTCTTAGGTAGTTTACGCATTGTAAACTTTATTTAAGTAAGTTTTTGAAACCGTGTACTGGCTGGTATGACAGGACGCCGTCAACCATGACTTTTCCCTGTGTTTTGTCACGTCATAATTTTCTTGACAAAATGCCAAGACCATCCCCTTATAACTCGCAGGAATTAGCGGATATGATATTAATGTATGGCGAAGCGGGGCAAAATGCTAACCAGGCGTTGATATGGTATCGGGAGCGATTCCCAAATCATCGCATTCCTCGAGACTCCAGAGTCATAGTGCGTGCATTGCAGCGTATCCGGGAAGACGTGCCCATCACTGGGAGAATCATACCATCGACAAATAGTCCGCGTGTTGATGTTGATAACGAAGAAAGAATATTGGAACATTTTGCTGCCAATCCAGAATGCAGTACAAGAAATGCCGGACGTTATTTTGGAATGAATCACAAAATAGTTCATCGTATTCTCAAAGAAGACCTGCAGCCTTACAAATTTTTGAAGGCATATGCAATTTTGCTTAGGGATTTGCTACCACGGATAACATTTAGTGAGTGGGTACTCAGTCAACACATTACCGACCACCGATTTACCTCCAGAGTTATTCAGATGAGAGTACGTTTACTCGGAACGGTGTGTGGAATCAACGAAATACTCACTATTGGGCAAGAGTGAATCTGCACGTATTAAAAGAGACCGGTCATCAATACCGATGGGCGGTAAACGTCTGGGCAGCCATTCATAGTGATCGTATCATCGGACCAGTGTTTATCGATGGGAACCTTAATGGTGAAAAAATCCTGCAATTGCTTCGTGGTCCATTGACTAATTATGTCAACTCGTTGCCGGAAGAAGGACGCGAAGTGACTTGGTTGCAACTAGACGGAGCTCCTGCACACTCAGCAGTTCTCGTGCGTAACTATTTGAACACTTTGTTTGGCAACCGATGGATTGGCAGGTTTGGGCCTCGACGTTGGCCGGCTCGTTCACCGGACCTCACAATGTTAGACTTTTTTTTATGGGGGGCCATAAAAAATGAGGTTTATTCAATACCACAAACATCTGTCGAAGACCTCCGAAACAGAATTACTGAAGCATTTCTAAGACTTCAGCAGAACACTAATTTTCAAAGCGTACATCAGTCGTTAATACGCCGTTGCAACACTTGCATCCAAATGCAAGGGCGTCACATCGAACACCGTTATCTTCGCCGAGTGAATCGTCAAGATTAAGAAATTAATGTTTAAAAAAATTAAAATAATAATACTTTTTAGCATTTGTTTCATTTTTAAACGAACACATAGCGATTGTACCGAAACTTTTATGCAGTTAGGTACTTTTGTTACGGAGTTAGCATCTTAGGCGGTTGTCGCGTTGAATGCAAATCACACGTCGCTGCGGCGTGCGAGCGGGAAATTGCTATGTCCCTCTCGCTTACACACAACAGTGATTTTTGGCGGTCTTATCAAGTGTCAACAAAATGGAGGTAATTGACAAGGTGTCATTAAGAGCGAAATTTTAATGCAATCAAATGTTTGTGTGAGTGGTTAGGCTTGATACCGATACATTGCGTGCCGAATTAATATGTATGAAAAAAAGAAGATTGTTTTTTTTTAATGTAGTTATGAATTTATGTTCATTAGGGATCATACATTCTGCTCTTAAAATATATGTTCTTATGCAAGTCACACGCTGTATATTATTACAGACTATGATTAAAACTATCATGATATAAACTGTCAAAATGATAAATTTTGCTCCTTTCTATACGAAGAAATACCACGCACGAGAACGGAATGGTCACCGTAGTTATAAGTTTATACATTTTTTATTAGTCTGTACTGTTTACTTACAAAATGAACAATGATTGAAATAAACATATTTAGGCGTTTTTTGCATAGAAACTAACAATTTTTACTCTGTATTTAGACCAAAATGATTACTAGTTGAACCGCCGATATTTTCGTAAAATGTCCACTGTACTGTAAAATTTAATAGCTGTTTTCGGTTTCCAAGTCCAAGTCAGAGCGTCATTATACAAAACTATAATAATTTTGCGATTAAATCGTAGCAGTGTTTATTTCACAAAATAAACTTTCGATATGGTAAAATCTGTTTTGACATAAAAGCCATTTTTTTTTTCATTGGTATTGCCAAAACAAGCAGTACGAGCATACCGTCAGTGAGGATTTTGGTTGCGTTGGTAGTTTTGGAGTGTTAAATAGAACAGTCAATACATTTTAATTTCAGTAAATTATTTTTCTTTTTTATTTAATTTTGTGTACTTATTACAAAAAGTAATATAACAGTAATAACGTTGAGCATGTCTTTATAAAAATGTCACATTTTTTGTGTTTCAAGTTATAGCAACACATCGCAAAGCTAGAAAGAGATGACAGATGCCACGTGACGTCATTCAAGGTAAATGTTTCTTGTTTAAAAACATTGTTTGAATGGACATTGTGCAGGATGTATTTAGGTTCGTGGGCCCGTGTTACTCTTTATAGATTTTTCTGCAGTCCGGCCGATATCGGCCCGTGTAGCGTGCCCTTATAGGCTGCAGGTTCTCCTATGGGTTCTATACATGTAATAATTTATCATCCCCATCAAAGTTCTATTGACAAATTGCATGCACACCAACACAATTGAACCATATAATTAATTTATGATGAGCCAAGTTTTCAGTCAAGTAATTTTGAAGTAAAATATGTTATACTAGCTGATGCCCACGGCTACGCCCGCGTGGTTATAGGAAAATGTAACATATTGAATTTTCTCGTGGGAATTTGATGTTTTCCCGCTGGAAAAAGTAGCCTATGTCACTCTCCAGCTTCTAAACTATCTCCATACAAAAAATCAGATCAATACGACGCTCCGTTGCGACGTGAAAGTAGGACAAACATACAAACACACACACTTCGCATTTATAATATTAGTAAGGATTATATAATCGTATGTAAGATGTCTTTCCACACGCGCATTTATTTTAAGTGTAATATTATTGCTATAAAAACGCACTTTAGGTATAGTCGACTTGAGACACTACTCCAGGCAAAATACGGTTTAGAAAAACATTAATTTATAATAGCGTTTTTTTTGTTGATTTCATTTGAAAATGTTATTCTAAGATGATTTAGTCAAGAATCCGACAAACTTTCCACCCGGAAGTAATTATGTAGATTTAAATGAAGCATGCATTATCTTTTTTTGTACGATTTATCTTGAATATTATCGAGCAAATGTAAATTAACCAAAATAAAGACAAAAACATTTATTAATATTTTTACTGACTTTTTAGAAGCCAGTTAACTTATCATTTTTTCGATGTGTGAAATTTTGTCGGATTTTGTCACTGGGTAACTATTTAATTGATAATATATCCGTTATAGATAAAAAATAAGCTATTATAAATTATTTCCAAAATTGAAATTTTTTCCATACAAGTTGTCAGTTCATTGCCTGGACTACACGTTTACGTCCAGTTTCGACGACACTTAGAAGGCAAGGCCAAGCTGGCATCATAAAGCTCGCTGTGCTTAACAGAGCAAAGCGTTACTTCTCCCCGGAACAGAGACTTTTATTATGTAAGTCACAAGTCCGTCCCCACATGGAGCATTGCTGTCATCTCTGGACGGGAGCACCTGGATACCAGCTGCTGCGAGAATCGTCGACGATCCCAAACTTACTAGCAATATCGAACCGTTGAGTCAAAGGAGAGACTTCGCCTCCTTGTGCATGTTCTGTCGCTTGTATGACGGGTTGTGTTCTGAAGAACTGTTCGACATGATGCCTATGTACGGCTGCTTTTTACGACCGCACCGCTCGCCATCGGCAGGGTATTCATCCTCACACCCTGGAACCTAAATGGTCGCGTACCGTACGGTTTCAGACAAATTTCCTCCCTCGGACGCTCCGCTTGTGGAATGAGCTGCCGAGGTTTTCCCGAGGGACTACAGTAAGGTTCTTCAAAAAAGGAGTGTATAAATTCTTAAAGGGTCGGCAACGCGCATGTAACACCCCTGGAGTTTAAAGCGTCCATAGGCTACGGTAACCACTTACCATCAGGTGGGCCGTAAGCTTGTTTGCCACCGACGTGGTATAAAAAAAACGCTTAGTTTTTTTTTTTATAATCGCGTTTGCATTTTTTGCCAATCAAAACTACTTGTTTGTCGAAACTGACGGATTGTAGATGTTTAAAACATGGACCTATGATACTCAGGACAAGCTATGGTAATAATAATACCACGTGCGAGCGAGCTGGTAGCATACAATTCTCGATAAGTGTGACAGAAAGGGAGAGAGAGCGTTATTACGGACAGCTATACACGTTACACGTCAACATGCACACCCGAAGTTGGTTTGGCGGAAGACCCTAGAGCTAGACTAACCCGACACTATACCGACGACATCCCGGACATCAGCAGCCTATACGAGATTAGAATGGCTCTGAAACAGCTTAAGAACAGCAAGGCACCCGGTGGAGACGGAATTATAACCGAACTCCTGAAGGTGGCTGGAAAACCGATCCTTACGGCCCTTCAGAAGTTGTTCAACACCGTCCTACTGGAAGAGAGAACGCCAAAGGCGTGGAACAAAGGTGAGGTGTGGTGCTCTTCTTGAACAAGTTTCTGACAAAAATTTCTTGTTTGGTTCAAGCTTTTATTGCCGACCGTACTTTTCTGTATACCATCATCAACTACTCATTGAGACTATTCTAACGAGCCCAAACTCAACGGGGTTACGTCGGTTAAGTACTGAATTCCCATGGCCACCTTCTGTCTCCATCATCAGATCAGCTCGATAGTACCATAATATTTAATTGTCATCAAAACTATACTTATACCCAAAATTTCAGCTCAATCGGTCACCGGGAAGTGGGTCAAATTTAACTTGCAAGATTTGATTACAGACGTACAGGAAACGGGACAGGTGAAACTAAATAAAAGCTTGTAAAAAGGGTGACAACTGACAACATCCTGCTCAAGAACTACTGACCCATCTCACTTCTATGCCATGTCTACAAGTTGTTTTCAAGAGCCATTACGAATCGTCTCGAACGCAGGTTTGATGACTACCAGCCTCCCGAACAAGCCAGTTTCCGAAGAGGTTTTAGTACCGTGGACCATATTCGTACGCTCCGTCAGGTTATACAGAACACTCAGGAGTAAAACCTGCCTCTCTGCTTAGCGTTCGTGGACTACAGGAAAGCCGCTGTACTGCAGTCTCTCCAGCGGTGCCAAGTAGGCTGCCGCTATATCGAAGTACTGATGTAAGAGAACGCCAGTATGTCATTCCGACTCCAGGATCGGAGCTCGAAACCTATTCCGCTGCAGCGGGGTGTCAGGCAAGGGGATGTTATTTCCCTGAACTGTTAACCGCTGCACTGGAAGATGTTTTCAAGACTCTAGACTGCAGAAGGCTAGGTATCAACATCAACGGCGAGTACATCACTCACCTTCGGTTTGCTGATGATATAGTAGTCTTGGCTGTGACCATGGAGGACTTGAGTACTATGCTTGATGTGATGACCTCAGTAAAGCCTCTGATCGAGTTGGTCTAAAGATGAACATGGATAAGCCGAAGATCCCATTTCGATCGTAAGAAAATCAAAAAGTTAAACAGTCTGTTTGCAGGAAACACGATACGACCTAGGAGTACCGGCAACTACGGTGTCTTTATATAATATTATTATTATTCTTTTTTATTACAATCAAAATGCATTTATCCGAAAAGAACTTAAAGCTATTTCCTAGTTCACGCAGATAAACCTTAAAAAATTACAATTTTCCAGGTCATGCCTGGTTATCCATACCCTGTTCCACCTGTCAGCGTATCTTAGAGCCTGTCTTTTCGCTAGCCAGGGCCAATAAAAACACAATATACTCAATACACCATATATACTTATGCAATAAATTAGACTACAATAAAAAACAAATGCAATCACATCCCAATCTGCTGCGCCAAGACGGCGTACATGCCCAACGCCGTCAATCCGATGACCGAGGCGTTGAGAGCTCGGAAAGCCAGCAGCGACCACGCGCTCAGAGAGAGCACGGATCCAATGGCATCTTCTAGCAGCGCCCTGTGGATTTGAATAATCGGAATTTATTTTTGTATACAATCTAGAGCCAAGGAACAAGCCATGTTAGGTATCTCCTTTCTCAATCGTGTCTCTAATACTGAAATCCGGCGCCGAACAAAAGTAGAGTACGTCGGCAAACGAATTACACACTTAAAGTGGGGGTGGGCAGGACACTTGGCGAGGAGAAATGATGGGAGATGGACAAAACGGGTTAAGGTACAGACAGACGTGCTCATTACTAGCACGAAAGCATGCCACTATTGAGCAATTGCTCATTTGTAGCACGTGTGTAACAACATTGCTAGTAATGAGCATGCTTATTTAGAGCGTGCTCAAAAATCAACCGACGTTTGATTTTCGAGCATGCTACCTGAGGCGCGGGTGGATGAGGGCGTGCTCCGACCATCTCAACAGTCCGTACGTTTGCTTTGAGCATGCTTATTTATGAATATGCTCAATACAAGCATGCTTATTGCTGGCAAATGTGAACAGTCGCAAAGCATGCTAATTTAAAGCAAGCTTATAAGCATGCTTTTTTTTACACGTCTGTCTGTAGCTTTACTGAATGGTGGCCAATGCCATTAAAATGGTCAGCGGGCAGACCACCAGCCTGATGGACCGATGATATCTGCCGAACAGGAAGCAAACAGTGGACGAGATAAGCACAGGACAGAGGAGAGCGGCGTAGCGTAGTAAAGAAGAGAACTATACTAGTCAACAGTGGGTGGATACGGGTTGGATAGATAGATATATTAAGAGTCCGCAGTAAGCTCGATTCTTCATACAAATTACAAACGTAGTTACGCTCTCATTTTAAAACTACGTGTTGGATTGTGACGAAACTTTGCATGTACAATGACATGAGGTATATCCAGGTCTGTAATTAGTTTATGTAGCTTCAAATACCATAGTAAAAAAAATACAGCGAATTTAAGTTTTGCATACAAAACTTGTTTTTGCTGTATTTTGTTTGTTTTATAAACTGGAACCATATGAACTAATTACAGACATATATATACCTCATGTCATTGTATATGCAAAATTTCGTCACAATCCAACACGTAGTTTTAAAATTAGAGCGTAACTACGTTTGTGGGCATTTCTATCTACCGTTGTACCCTCCACTTTTTTGGATGTCCCCTTGTTTTTTTTTGCGATTTACTCGTAAGATGTTGATTTATCCAGTTAAATGTTGCGTTTCCGTAAACTATATTAAATAGTCGCATCGTTTATTAAGTTAAATTCAGAATAAAACTTGTTTCCTGCCTAAAATCTAGTTTTTAAATATGGTAAAATCGTGGCGCCATACTGTCCCCTTCACAAAGTTCCATTTTAGAAGGGCATTTTACGCATATTTTTCTAAAGCGGTAACACCAAGTAAAACATTTCTGGTAAAGTTTATGCTTTAGGCAATGCGTTTTTGATGAATAATAGCTTTTATAACATCAGTATTAGGGTTGAATTTAGATTAAAACGTTGTCCCCACGAAATCGCGATTTGGACATAGTCCAGGTTGGTTACGCAATTTTCGCAGTCTTAGCGAAATATTTTTACCAACAATTTAGGTGATTTTTGATCCTGGCAACGCTGTGACCATATACAGAGCTTGTAACGTCAAATTTGATTTTAAACAGTCAAATCGCGACTGTCGTGGTGTGCTAGAGTGTGTCACTAGTAATTTTATCATTTTTTTTGTCCGGTTGGTTTCGCTGTTTATGCGGTTTAAACGTTAAGTAACTAAAATTATATTTATATAGAATAAAACCGTGTTTCAAGCAGTTATTTGTTAATTACATAGGTTGAAAATTGCGGTTAGTTTTGTATTGTTTTGAATAGATTTAATTCAGCTTCACGGAAGTCGTTACGACCGTTTGGTAACGATTTGTCGCGTAACCTATAACCGGACTTGCAAACGTAACCAACGGACACGGTAAAGTCGCATGCACATTGAGTATAGACAGTTTTTCCTGTGACTTTGTCTGTACGATTTATTTCGTAAGTTTTTAAGGCGCTTTAAACTGTAGACTTGTCAAAACTTATATTCAGTTCAGACAAACCGGTTTAAAAAAAAATACAAATTATTTCCTTTTAAATGTTAATTTTCATTGGATCACATTCGTCAAAATTGCAGTCAGGTTTTTAAACCTAAACTGGCGTTTTGAGTTACATGACCACCACCATTTCACCTGTCTTTTTTTAATAAACAATAAGGCTTAAAGATTATATAATATCTTGAAGCCTTATTATTGAGCGATTGGATAGAATTGAGTGGGGCATTTTGAGCATATTTGAGTTTACTATCAATCTAATCATATATCTTAATGTGCATGTAAAGTACATACATTTTCGTTTCTTTATGTTTTATAATTTATAAATGTGGCATACCAAAGGTAGCTCTTGCATAATCTCATGATAATACGTATCTGTACTGGTAACAAAATACCTTGGTAGTCATACTATGTTTTTAAAATATGTTAAATATGCTATGTTGTGATGTTACTCTAGAATGTCAGTAGGTAAGTACTTTAATTTTTGATTAATCAAAGCACATTGTTATTTATTGAGTATTTTGTGCAAGTTCATGACTATTGTGATCTCGTCTTTACTTTGTCCATTGAGTTACATAGGTGTCCATTTGGAGAATGTCCCCTTGATTTTAGAACAGATTTTCGCGATTTTACAGAGATTGGAAGCTTTATTATTTATTCTTTTGGATAATAACTAAATGTTATTTTTCGGTCTACCTTTTGTTTTTTATCACTTAACAATAATGCCAATGATTATTCAAATAACTCCAACATTAAGTACGGTTTGGACCTAAACCGTAACCAAACTGCCTGAGATTCCATTTTATGTGAAAAGCTTGCTCTAAATTGTGTTTTTTTTATTGTATTTAGTTTATTTGATTATAACTATATTCAATAAAGGGTAAAACATTTAGTTTAGGTACGTCTCTTGTTAACTACATGCAAAATAAATTGTAACCAAAAGGACCATCAAAAACCTCCCTCGTCCTATTAAATAATTATTTTAACGTGTTTATCCTATAAATATAGCGAATCTCTTTAGTTTTTAGTAAACTAGAATATATTTACTCTTAGAATTAGTTATAAGAATAGCAAAAACCTAAAATTATATTTGGCACTCTTCAATTCAACTGGGGTACAACGGTAGATAGAAATGCCCTTGTATGGGAAGGTGAAATTCGGCCGAGCTTACTGCAGCAGACTCCTAATGAATAATCTTACAGTACAGCGAATATTTTTGGACAAAGATTATTACAACGTGGAAAGGGCCACAAGGCGAAAGAACAAGAGGCAGACCGAAGGACCGCCGGGTAGATGATATAAAGAAAGTAGCGGGTAGCAACTGGACTGAAATCGCGAAAGATAGGGAAAAATGGAAACAGGTGGAGGAGGCCTATACCCGAAATGGGGCTACGACTTACGAGCGTATTCATAAACGTTCTATAAACCTATTTGAAGTAAAATGGCGTTAAAATTAGTTTGTATTTATCTGTTACTTTGGCATTTGTGTTCGTAAGAAAGGGACAAAGCACATTTTATTTAGCAGAGGCGTTTTAAGTTTTATGAATAAGGGGGTAAGTGTATAGTTTATTGCAGTTTTATTGCATGTTATTTTATTATGAGAACATGTCATGGAACAAGAAAGGCTTCATTATTATTATTACAGCTAATGTGAATACTTGTACTAGTGAATCTTTGAGCTTTTGCGAGAAAAAATCCATATAATTATCGAATCTGCTCACAAAGTTTCACGAGAATTGGTTGAGAAATGCGACCTGTAGAGGAAAACACGAACATCCGAACATAAATACGGAAGCATTTTTGCCCAAGCTGAAACGGAGCTTTCGTTCGCTTCGCTCGCTCCTTCAAGGCTGGCGGCCTGATGGAAAACGTCTAGAAAAAAAAGAACGTCAATGAGATGTAGGCATACCTGTAGGGCGACAACGCGAGCAGCGCGACGACAATAGGCGCGTGCTTGCGCGGCAGGTCGGAGCGCGTCCACAGCCACACGAGCGCCGCCGAGGCCGCGTGCTGCAGCAGCGCCACGTTGGACTCGGCCGCCGCGCGCACGTAGCGCCAGTCGAACTCCGAGCCCCGCGCGCCCACCCACAGCATCACGCTGCGGGTCACCACCACCTGCGGATGTGCATGAATGACATGTATACAAAACATAATGGACCGATGGCCGTTGGGGCGGAGACGTTCTAGAGCGGCGGCCACGTACTGGACGGTGAAGGGCGGGCGTGCAGACCCCACACAAGGTGGACTGATGACCTAGGTCAAAGTCTAGGTATGAAGGTCGCGGGAGTTTGCTCGATGCGGGTGGCACAGGACTGGTCCAATGACTGGTCATTGTGGCACCTGTTTGGGGGAGCTATAAATTGTCGTTTTCGCATACATGTATGTCGTAACAACACTGATCCAGTTGATTCTGACAAAGAATATGGGTACAGGAATAAAATAAAATATAGCCTGAGTATTTCCAGAACGACTATTTAATAAATACTACCCGGTTACAATATCTGTGGACCTGGCGTTGATGTATCATAACAATGAAATGTTCAAAAATATAGCAGTAATAGCACGAAAATGAATGACGCGTATCGGCAACGAAAGTGCTAACCGTATTGACGCGACGGGGCGAGCGCGGGGGGTAGGTAAAAGGAGAAGGGGGAGGGGCTTCACCTTCCAGCGAGGTCCACACATATTGTAACTGAGTTGTAGGTGAAAGATTTTAATCAAATCTTTGGTTAGTTTAGGTCATCAAACGAAACATACAAACCCAATAACTTTACTTCTATATTATATTTTTGGATGGTCAAGTGGATTGAATGATAGTGACTTTGAGAGCCACTGTAGCCGAGCGTTAAGGTACACAATGTTGAATCTGCAGGTTGTGGGTTCCAACCACTGGGTATTTTCAAAAAACATATGTACAAAATATCATTTGATATTAAATTTAACAGTGGCTTTTCGGCGAAGGAAAGTCTTATCCCAAAAAGGTCTAGTTTTCCCTCTGGGTCGGAAAGGGAAAGTCAGATGGCAGTCGCTTTCGTAAAACTAGTACTTATGCCAAATCTTGGGATTAAGTGTGAAAGCAGGCCCCGGGCTCCTTTAGGGCACAACTGGGAATAACACTAGGAAGATGATAGTGGACTGAATGATAAACCATACCTCTGCACTAGCCCAGCCTATAGCCGCTGTGAGGATCTTTGCATGACCCTTGCCTGGCACGGAGTTGATGGCGAAGTACAACCCGAGGAGGTCAGCCAGGTCAACAGTGGCCTTCAGGATTTCCTGGAATTAGCAAAGTATACCGCATTTTATTGCTGCATTGGTTGTGACAGTGATTATTCCAGACTGCTAAGTGGCTACTGCGAACGAAAACGAAGTTTGTTTGTACGGGAAATATACAAATGAACTTTGGTTTTGTTTCGCAGTACCTATCTACCTAGTCTTTGAATCACTGTGACGGTTCTGGATCTATTGTGAAAGTAGCTAATGCATTGAGATAGGTACAGGTGCATTTATATATTCGACCAGGATTTATAGGATGTGGCGATCACAATCCCCACATCGCCAAATCCTATAAATCCTGGTCAAATATATAAATGCACCTGTACCTATCTCAATGCATTGGCTACCCTTGATACCATGAGGTAATTGATGCAGTTTTATTGATAATGTTTAAGTTATCGTAAAGATAATAAACAATAAAGATGAATAATCAATAACTTACTAAGAACACATCATATTGACCCGTTGCTTGGTTTGAATCATAATCAGGGAAGAATGTAGCGAGTAGCAGCATTTTGCATAATTGAGTGAAGATATATAGTCCCCCGGCGTAAACGCATTTAGAAAATGTGGCATATTCTGATCTGAAATACAGTCCTTATTAGTATTTTGGCCCAAATTAGTTTCATACTTAACCTAAAAGAGTATACTTACACTCCAGAAAACTTGTATGCCATATGATACGGAGCATAAACTAGCGCGAGGCAATTGCCAAAGTGATAGAGTGTCATCTTTATAAATTTTTCAACTTATCTTATTTTAATGTTATAATTGAATTATCTAGGGAAGCGACAAATCACAGGTCAAGTACTCAACCCAAAAAAATAATCATTCGAATCGAGCTGTCAAAAGTAGTCAATTGTCAAAAAGTGACACATGACAGACCCCTAAAATCTATTCCATTTTCCGTATTGTGGTTGTAAGGCAAAGTAATATTATTATTAATATTTACTTCGCGCATACAATGGCCAATTATGAAATTGGATACCCACTAGTTGCCACGGCGCAAATATTCCATATAGTTTGGACGGGATATCGCGTTAACGGCAACCAATGTTTGTGTATGGAAATACTCACCGAATGCAAGGTTAAAACAATCTCAAGCGTTGATTTTGCGTGTACCGGAGTGTTCCACACGCTCTTTTTTACGTGGTTTAATTAACCGAATCAATAGTTATTGTTTCTATGACATGCACAACATGCTCCAAAAAATATATATCATTGCAATGAAAGAAATATTGTATGCATACGAAAAACATCTTATTTTTGATCAATACCTTACCCAAGTTTTTGATTATACTATCTTTTGCCATCACGTGTCAACAACATGTGCGTGAAACGAAGTTCAAAATATGATCGCGGGAGATTTTTTGTTGCTTCATTGTTTGATTTATGTCTTATTATTTCTACCCCTTTTTTATAAGGCTAAGGGTTGTTTTTAGAGCATCGGAATAAAGACAAGGGATTAAAATATTACAATTTCGCCATTGAATTTAGTTTGTAGGAATTGTAGGAACGAAGGAATTAAGGGTGTCGTTTTTGTGGTAAGTAAAGTTTGTAAATTTTTGTATTAATTAATTATAATGCATAAAAACTTACCAAACAAAACAATATTAAATAATTGCTATCAACTAACGGTTGCTTCATATAGGTTATTTATAATAGATACATTGATATCATATAAAATCAGTTTGTGCATGCTATTTAGTTATATAAATATGTTCTCAAAGTATATTCAAGACACTGATCTTTTGTACCACACCTTGACACAATACCTCTTCATATTCTGTTGAAATAAAGTTATTGTTATTCTTCTTATTTTCTATATTGAATTTAGGGCTGCGAACAATGTAGAAAGAGACATATTGTGCAGGGGTTGGTAAAAAAGGGGTAAGTTGTTTAACCCTTTCGTTTTTAGCACACGCGCAAAAGAGAATGGGGTATGTTAACCAATAGCAGGGCTGGGTTTGGAGAATTTGAAATGTATTTGTCCGGAGGAAAGTTCAGCCACCGCTCGGTGGGTGCTCCGGACAGACTCATCAGTACCCTTCCAAACCTGCTAGCAGCAACCTGTCTGTTTTATGCAAATAAGGGTGCTCCCATTTTCGTGTACACATTGTAGTAACATTTAAATATGTAAAACAGTTATAGAAATGAAAGTATTAAGTGGGTGAATTAATTCATCATTATGTGTGTCTGCTGAATTATTGTGTTTGGTCTTAGGCTGATGGATCTCAATTGGATTACTTTTTTATAATGGGTGAGTTAATTCGGTTTGAGTTTAGGTACACCAACAATTAGTAGTTATTAATGTTTTTATTATTTTATTAAAAATATTTCAAATATTATTTTATATAATATCTCTGAAATAACAAAACAGTCAGAAAAATGTATGTATATCAATTTCGTAAGGGATTGTAGTACCCATTACATAAGCCTTATTGAGCTTATTATGGGACTAATTTGATTTGTGTAAGATTGTCCCTTAATAGTTATTTATTAATGAATTATTTAGTTATTTTGATTAAGCTTACAAATAAGGCTATAACTGAAAATGTATACAAATATGTTATGTTATGTGATCATATGTAGACATCAGTCAAGTTTTTATTCAATGGGAACTGTTGTTGAGAAGTTATATTATACATGTAGCAAACATGACTTACAAGGAAACATACCCAACTGTCCGGCGCCGATTTCATTGATTTTTATATATGTTATAGAGTAATCTAAAATAACCGACACTTAATTCTTTTTAGCTTGCCAAACTCAACCTATCGGGAGATAATGGTCCTCCAAAGTACTGAAAAATGGCGAATCCCTCTAAATTCGGAAGAGAGTTTTGTTCAAGCAAACTGCTTGTTAATTACTAGTTTTAATATATGTTGGAGAACATGAAAAAATAATGGACACGTGTTTTGCTACTTCGGCTCAAAACTAATATTTTACAAAAAAAACATACTTAAAAGTTTCATACTTTTCACCGTTTCACTCACTCACTTTGGTTGTTTTGCTAGTTTTTTTTAAATCATAAAACTAAACTACACGGTCCTTGATCTCTATTGTTAAAAAAAAAACATTTAGCGGTTCTTTTAAAAAAAATCTAATGTATTTCAGTTTTAAAGCTGTGAACTTTACATAATTAGCATAAAATTTTCCAAAAACAATACTTGAGTATAAAAAAATGCCTTTAAGAACTCCACATTTTTTTTCACGAGAATCGGCTGAGAAATGCCGACAGCCGGACTAATCCTAAACTAAGCAAAGCTTGTACCTACTGTACTAAATGTAGGTAGATACCTGCTAGACAACGATAACGCATACCTGCTTATATAGGCAATTATATACTTAAATACATAGAATACATCCATGACTCAGGAATGAATATTTCTGCCCATCACAGAAATAAATGCTCTTACCTTCCACTCCAGCTTCGTAGGTTTTACTAATTTCAATCATTAATTAATTTTCAAATATGAGTAACACATGTTTGTTATGTTTCAATATTGTTTCCCTTGAAATCGCATGACGCACACTTTTTCTAATATAAGTATACCTATGGATTAGTGCATAGGCTAACGTGGTCGTATTAAATCGTAGATATTAAATCTAACAACTTTTAGACGAACGACAATTAATTAGTTGAGATTATTTTTTAAATAAAATAAACATAATGGACCAGTAGCGTCGTATTGAAGCGTCAATCAAAATCTTATTGTGTAGATATGACTATTATAAACCTCAAAGTCATACAAATATTAGAAATGCGAAAGTGTGTGGGTGAGGTACCAAATTCTTGGTCAGTAGTTAGCCTGGTTAATCGGTAGTAGTTAAAAAGTTCAAAAGTTCAGTGTTCAAAGTTCAGTGTGTGTTCAGTTCGTGTCTATCTGTCTGTTACCCCTTCACGCTTAAACCGCTGAACCGATTAGGATGAAATTTGGTATGGAGATAGATTTAATCCCGAGGAAGGATACAGTTAGTATAGTTTTTATTCCGGAAATCATTTTCTAAGAGGGTGAAAAAATGTATGGAGCTACGATATAAACGAGTTCCACGCGGACGGAGTCGCGGGCAGAAGCCAGTACTTAATAAATATCTAAGCATTTTTCATTTATCATTTGTCTATATAACACCTTATGTCTATTGTCATTAAACGCAACAACCAAATGAATTAATTAGAAATACATTTTTTGTACCAAAACCAATACAAAACTACAACTATAAAACTACCCTTAAGAGAAAATTACTTACTAAAAAGTAAAAAGGAATAAAATAAAAGGCAGCCGGAGTCCACTCACGTCATCCCTCCATTACAGCATTGTCCTGCGACAATGGGCCGGGATAAAGAATCGCGGCCATTAGGTAAATTTCCTTATTCATTTTTTGCGTGACACCCGAGGGTAGCGGTAAAAAGGAGGCGCATTTATCATTGCTCGAGAGCTCGAGATTGAGATCTCGACACTTGAAGGTTTTTGCTGTAATCGATTGGAGTGCAGGTGTCACGCGACGTCTGCAAGATGCGGGTACCATCTTATTAGTCTTGTAAAACAAGGTAATTTGATATAACTATTCAGAACCTAGTTGGGTAGGTACAGTCAGGGATAATAAAATATACGTACATAAATATCTGTAGGTACAGGCCTTTATGACTTTGACAAGTACAGATATTTATGTACGTAATATATTAAATACCGCTGACTGTGCTCACGCGTTGTTAATCGGCTAAAGTCTGCTTCGCCCTGATTATCTTCGTTTGGGTACGTTAAATAAGAGACAGTTGGTAAATTTAGAATCTAACGAAAATAACGTAGATTAAGTAAATTCTCAATGTTCTCTTAGGTTTGCCGCTCGTAGCTTGCGATATAGTAATTCGTATTTCAATGAGGTTAGGTAAATACTTTAAACTTACAATCTTTTGATTGTAAAATATCTCTCCTAGATCAGTTCTCTACTACACTAAGAAGTAATTAGGTATAATATAAACGCTTCTGGCAATAAGCGACAAGCGCTAAACTCGTGTATTTATCACTCCTACTTGCCACTCCGTATGGTACCTAAAACCTGAACACTACTTACTGCAAACAAATTGAATGTGAACTCCAAGATATGTATCTTTCCAAGGAAGAGCTCGCCGATCACAAATTCGTCATCAATAATGCGTTATAGAAAAATAATTTCAATTTGGGGTGGCTGCAATATTCCAGTCACGCGGGCTGCAGGCGAGTGCGGCGGCTGATAGCGGCGGGGCTTATCGGAAACGGCTTACGGTGACCCCCGGGCCCGGCGGGCCCCCTGCGACATTCCTCCGACCCTCCGATCGATCTCAATGCAAATACCCACGGTAGGGGACCCTCCACTATTGTTTCTTGCTCGTAATTTTCTTATTGCTTTTCCGAAGTTTTTGGCCGTAGTTGGCTAGGTGAAATATAAAGATGGCTGTATTAGGTATAATACGATTTCGCAAGAACTCGGTGTTATTTACAAGTTGTAGACAGCTATAAAAGTTACTGCGTAATCGTAGCACGACTTATGAAAGTATCATTTAGATGCTTGGAAATGTATACAGTTATTAATCTATCAAAGCGAGTAAAAACTTGATTCATAAACGTTATAGGTAACTAATCTACACAGGACGGGGATATTGAGAATTATATAACACGTTCAACACCTCTTGTAGGCAATGTAATACTAATATGTCGAAATTCGAAATGTATTATACTGCATATAAATTCCATCTGGCCGGGAGTTACGGGGTAACATCGAAGGTTCCATTACGTGATGGCTGATCAAAAAGTCCTATTCGGTTTTATATGCCACTGAATATTGAGCGACTGTCGTGTAATATCCGCAATGAGATGTACGGGGAGGGCGTGAGATGAGAACGTAACTATACCTATATCGTCTACGTGTGGCTTTGAATCAAATACCAAATCGAGTTGATTCCGTGGCTTTATAAACAATTCCTGAACCCACTCATTTCTGAATCGCATAATCGCTGAATGTTTTATTAAGCAAGTAGTTAAAAGGTACTGTAGTCGAGATGTTCTGAAATTAGAAGGCGTTTCCGCTTAGTTACCATCTTATAAATACGTAGTAGTAGCCTACCGTTATATACCTAACGTGTAGGTCCTAAGGTTTTTTTTTAGTGAACAATAAAGAATATTTGTAGTTGCCTACACCTAATTGTGTCGGTTTTGAGAGAGAAAAGAAAAACATTGACATTACGCTGAATATACCACATAATATTTGATGTACTGTACTTAAAAGTTATATTGGCTAAAAGCAATTAAAAAATGTTAGCAGTATAATCGCAGCAAAATGTTTAGTAGGGCAATTAGAAAATATAGCTGGTAAATTGGCAGCGCCCCGAGTTTGCGTGAGCACTATAGGTAAGTATGTATTTTATTTACCACTTGCGATATATGAATCGAAGTCCGAGTGCCGGCTACTGGATTTTCGCTATCGCAACTTCTTATTCACGCTCCCTGTTTTCCTCAGATATTTATTCATAGGTCGGCGCGTATTTTTTACTCACTCATAAATATTAAACGCGGCTCGTGCCACTAAGATTTTCAATTCGACAGTTTCGCCGGATCCCCTTAGATTTTAGGCTTTCTTTCCGCGGATTAGATCGGCCTGATGTATGGCCGCGGGTGGCGGTAAATCAAATTTTGATTGGTATTTTCTTTGTGGAAAGTCGGAATCGTCCGATGGGAACGTCGCGTAACGTGGGTTAACCGATCCCCTGGCGCCGCGACCGTCTTATGTGGATTACGATATTTTGTATTTCTTATTCTGAGATGGACGTGCCGCGTCGCTGCCCAATTTCGCACACTCTGGACTATCTCTATGCTTAGCCGCTCCGAGCTTGCTTATTTTGAAGTTAGATCATGCCTTGTACGTCTTTTCAAATAAGTTGGAATGTTTGAAATAGGTCGAGAGTAGAGAAGCTTAGGTAGGTACTTATTTCATAAATGTGTGCCTATATCCACAGACACCGTAACCGTCTAAATCGTATCGTATATACCCACATATCAGCTAGGTACAAAATGATTTATACACTGCAAAGAACGCAGGTAAACCGCGCGGGATAAAATAATATATAACCATCCGGCAAGTCCATTCTATACACAGGTGAAATATTTTTTTAAATCTGATAAGTGGTTCCGGAGATTACCAATTACATACAAACTTACAAAACTACATTACAGACTTCTCCTCTATATAATATTAGTATAGATGAGTATTCCACATTTAACAAAGTATCTTTATTTTATTTATAAGTCAAAACAATAATGTATCGCTTGTAAAATGACAAGGCAATAACACTCGCTACTTTGAGTTTACTTAGGGGCCATTTGAAATCAAATTTGCTTGGATAAGTTGATTTTAGTGAAATAACTCTGAGATGGCGCGCCCGAGGCGAGTCGTAACCGCTCGTGTGATCCAATTGCGGGAGAGAGCCGCTTCAAACGGATGAAATCAAATTCAGCCGCCCTTTAAATATTTGAACTGATGCTAGATTGGCGGGCGGGGGCCGTGGGGATGCCCCGTACTGTTATTTTCAGGTAAAAAATCGAGGAAACTTTCTCAGTCAGGATTGAGGCCCCCCCGCCAACACTCACAATAAAACGTAGGTAATATTATGATTCTTCTAGTTTTATTCTTAGAACTCACTCTTACTGTCCGTAGTCTGATTATACATATCTACCTAAACATTTTATCATTTACCACAGTGGGTAGGTACGTACCTAGGAAGGTACTACGTTTTATTCTTTGTGACTTCTCATTAATTCCTTTTATCGCCAGCACGAGCATTCGCTAACAGAAACGTATTGTTAACGAAACTTATAGTTAAGCATACTTTGCAAAAATTGAAAATCGTGGCGTCGGCCCGCGCCGCCCGACGGGCGGAGGTGGGGCCTCCTCCGTATAAAAAAAGGATCTCAAGAAATGCTCGACCCTTTTTATACTAAATAGATAGCTAACATGACCTGAGTGGAGTTTCAATAGATGCTTTCTCGACGGACGTACCGACCTGTAAGGAATCGAGGGGCCGGTGAAGTGAGGCACACTCCACGCCTCCGCCGTGTGTCGCAGTTTTTCCTTTTATTTTTACGCGAGCCCTCCGAGGGATAAGAGCTGGAATTCTTTTTAAATTGGAAATGTTTTCTAAGAGGATTACAATTTGCGGAGGTGTACGGACGGTATTGGGAATAAGGGATAGCCGTGTAATAATGTTTTGTGTTTAACATGCTTAGAATTCTTCAAGGAGTTTTCAAGTGGGCATTTCAAAAATACGTTTCTGGTTTTCTATTTTATTTGTTTTCATCGTAACTTTTCCTTTGTTCTTCTTTTTGGCTTTGGCTACGAGCATATTATCTACAGGTACTCACACAGTTTGACGAGGAGCATATTACCTATAGGTACTCACACAGTATGACTAGTATAGTAAGTTTAGTGCACTATAAACGGTTTCAAAACGCTATTAAAATATATATTTCTACTAAATTTACCCTCAATAGATTATTCACACATTACTGTAATACACTGTGAATAAAAAATAACAACACTATTAAGGAGTTTACAATAGGCGAACATGCCGAATAGCCGTCGCACGTGATCGCAGCGCGTATAAAGCCCTTACTCTGAGAAAAGAATTGTCGAAATTGTAACTATGCTCCCCTAATTGTATAGCCCTTGTCCCGTTGTCACAAGGGCTACTATGGCGTGGTTTTAGGCTGTTGCTTGGGAATGCACGTGATTATCCCTTGCAGTGGAAAGGGGCTTTATTTTTTAAATTCGCCACCGCCCTTGCGACCGTCTGCGCAATTTGACCGGCTTTGTTGTTGTAGTGCAAGAGGCCAAGAGCTGTGCTTACATTTTTGTATGTTTCTAGCACTATTTACTGTAAAAATAAACATTCAGAATGTATAATGACAAAATAGCTGTAAATATCCTGGCTCAAAAATAACGCAACGTTTGAATTATAAAGTAAACGGTTTTTTTCGGTTTATTTTAATTTTAAGAACGTAGTACCCATAGCTTTAGAATTGAGGAGCACATGGGGCAAATGGTTTTCTGGGGCGTACGCACTCTTGTTGAAATTTTACGCGACTAATTTAATCTGCAAACAAGTTTCTGAATTTCGTTGGAACAGTCCTTTAATGCGCGGACAGACGTCTGTGACGTGAGGTAACCCCATATAACAAATCCAGTGGGGTTAAACACGACCGTGTATTGAACGCATTTCAGAAACTTGTACGCCTAGGCATCATAGCATCATAGGAATATTCGACAAATGAGTGCGTACGTCCCAGAAAAGCCATGAAGGCCATGGCCCCATATGCCACTCGATATGCCCCCTATATAATATGTTCGTCATTATTCTCAATAGAAGAAAAAACTGAATTTTTACAATTCTAATGTTGTGTGTCCCAAACATTGGGACACCTATTAGTAATCATTCTTAGGAAATGTCAAACGATGAATCGTCTTCCCCTATTAGAACTTACTTAAAATTAAGTAAACTTTCAGACATTTAGACGCTTTATATTCCAACTCAATTATCGTAGTTAGAGGAATCAGTAAGATGAACTCTTAGCCCTTAAATGCATGTTTTTTTTTTTTTTTTAGTTTTGATTTTTTGTTTAAAGGTGCGTTCCAGAACGTTAGCCTTTTTTTAAAATCTGTGAGCTGTCCAATGCTTTGTAGACATTTGGCAACACTATGCATTTAAGGGTTAAGAAAGTTTGCTCAATTTAGTTCCTAATATGCACACGCTCTTGGTCTATTCCCAGAAACATATTCATACTAGGGTGCTATTTATTGAAAAATATTTTTCTACGTGCAATGGGGATCCCATTCGGCTTTAAACTGTAACCACCCACAATAATTGAGTTTCTTTCCAGCTCTATAATGCGTGTGCATAGTGTTAGGCGTGAACGTGGCATGTGACAGGTGGCCATTTTTGAATTAGCTACACTGCAAATGGAGCATTTTCGATTTCAATGAATATTTTGACATCAATGAATGTCATGTCATCCCGCAAATAATCCATACTAATATTATAAATGCGAAAGTGGATCTGTCTGTCTGTCTGTCTATCTATCTGTCTGTCTGTTGCCTCTTCACGCTTAAACCGCTGAACCGATTTGGATGAAATTTGGTATAGAGATAGTTTGAGTGGAGGAAGGGGATGAAGTGGGGGTTGAAAGTTTGTATGGAGCTACGATATAAACAAGTTCCACGCGGACGGAGTCGCGGTCAGAATCTAGTAACCTATAATTATCAATCTGAATAACAGTGAAAAATAACGACGGGATCAGTAATTTGACCAATATTAAATGTGGAATGGGTCAGAAGATAAATCCGCTGCTGTTAAAATGTTATGTGATGTTCAGAGCCTGTCACACGTGTACCACAACATTGCTAAATTATTGAAAAGTTGGTTTGTGTAACTATCTATAATCATAATCATAAGATATCGAGGGCTTCACGCTAAAGGGGCGTATAAGCAAGAACCCTATTATTGCTTATATGCCCCTTTAGCATGAAGCCCTCGATATATTTTTTAAGTTTTGCTCTTCTTTTCCATTGGTTATACTCGCTATAATGTGCATGGTCTCAATTATCGTAGTTAGAGGAATACACGAGTACCTACTCAACCACCCACCGCATAAACACTTAAAAAGTTTGCTCAATTTACATTCTAATATGCACACGCTCTTGGTCTATTCCCAGAGACATATTCATACTAGGGTGCTATTTATTGAAAAATATTTTACTACATGCAAAAGGGATCGCATTTGGCTTTAAACTGTAACCACCCACAATAAATTTCTCTCCAGATCTATAATGCGTATGTAGCATTTTGCGATTTCAATCAAAATAAAAAAAAAAACATGACTTGATCAGTAATTTAATGTTACCATGGACGAATATTAAACGCGGTTTGTGATCAGAAGATAAACAGCGTTTTAATTTATATTTACTATGATATTAATAACATTTTTCTACTCCTCTACCGTTATCTGTCATTTATATAGGCTCTAGCTCAAATACAGTGACACCCATAATATATCGTCGAAAAACTCTATGCTCTATGGCCCATAAACGCACTGTTTAGTGTACTTTTATGGTTCATACATTTTTCATAAAAGCACTGTTTACTACATGAACCTATAATTTAGTATGGACAGGCTATGGTAATAATAATACCACGTGCGAGCGAGCTGTTAGCATACAAATCTCGATAAGTGTGACAGACAGAGATATATCATTCGTTATCCTTGTCATAGTTCCACTTTTTTTCTATTTGGCACAACAGTTGTGGCATACAATGCTGTCAATGCTCGCGCGTGGCTGCATACGAATCCGAAATATTTAATATTATTGTGAATAAAATAGTGTCCTAATAGTTATTTATGCTACAAGTGTGGAAAGTAGGTGATTTCCGACGAGTGTCATATTCACTCGCTCATGTATAATTCGACACGAGTCGGAAATCATCTTTACGCGCGTGTATCATACAACATTTTACTATGCCTTGTGTGAGGAAATATATTAAATGTTGAAATGTTGGTTTAAAATAGATCTAGGTTAAAATTGAAGAACCCAGGTAGATTGTCAGGTACCTACTTATTATCTGGAATTGCATTTAACAACTTCTACACATCTTTTGCTGTCAAGCTTATTCACTTAAAAGTTAAAAAAACCATTGTATTGTGGTTTTGGAACACAATTAATCTTGAGTAACTCAATATTATATTAAACAACAAAAAGACGCTGTACCGTCGTAGTTCTAAGAAACATACTGACACTAAACACTATTGAAACGCAATAAATCATTATTATTATTGATTACTCACTTTCACTCGACCTTTTTAACATATTTACATAAAATAACTACACAAAACTCACAATAAACAACAATGGCGGGCTTTTAGATACATATGCGCATTGCGCATGTGCAAGCCGCCATACTGTCGTATTGTAAAAGGCATAAGAAAGATATGCGTTCAGCCAAACACATTAAGTGAATATTACAAATTAATTAATTTATTGACCAAATTCAAAATTCATAAACATTAATAAATCATTTTATACGTTATTAGTATTTATGTACCTTTTATATGAAAGAAAACGTGTAATTTAAATATTTGTAAAACTTTTCTCGAGTAATAAAAACTCTTTGTGTCGGGCTGACGACGGACTAGAAAATTAAAAAAAAATTGAAAAGTAAAAAGCACTAGTGCGAAAAAGTGGCACTTTCCGCACGATTTTAGTGCTTGGAAAACGCTCGTTTCGAGCACATGCATTGTAATAGTTATTTACGATACAAGTGCCGAAAATAGGAAATTCGCAACGAGGGTTATATATTAAAACACGACCGAAGGGAGTGTTTTAAATCGACACGAGTTGCAAATTACCTATTCGCACGTGTATCGTACAACGTTTTACTGTACATATGGCTCTTTAAAGTTTCGACATATGCACGAAAAGTGCACTTTTCTGCACTAGTGCGGGAAAGTAGCTCCATATGTACTGTAATAGTTATTTATGCTACAAGTGTGGAAAGTAGGTGATTTCCGACGAGTGTCATTTTTATACATGAGCGAGTGAAGCGAGCGAATGTATAATTCGACACGAGTCGGAAATCATCTTTACGCGCGTGTATCATACAACATTTTACTATGCCTTGTGTGAGGAAATATATTAAATGTTGAAATGTTGGTTTAAAATAGATCTAGGTTAAAATTGAAGAACCCAGGTAGATTGTCAGGTACCTACTTATTATCTGGAATTGCATTGAACAACTTCTACACATCTTTTGCTGTCAAGCTTATTCACTTAAAAGTTAAAACCATTGTATTGTGGTTTCTGAACACAATTAATTTTGAGTAACTCAATATTATATTAAACAACAAAAAGACGCTGTAACTTCGTAGTTCTAAGAAACATACTGACACTAAACACTATTGAAACGCAATAAATCATTATTATTATTGATTACTCACTTTCACTCGACCTTTTTAACATATTTACATTAAATAACTACACAAAACTCACAATAAACAACAATGGCGGGCTTTTAGATACATATGCGCATTGCGCATGTGCAAGCCGCCATACTGTCGTATTGTAAAATGCATAAGAAAGATATGCGTTCAGCCAAACACATTAAGTGAATATTAAAAATTAATTAATTTATTGACCAAATTCAAAATTCATAAACATTAATAAATCATTTTATACGTTATTAGTATTTATGTACCTTTTATATGAAAGAAAACGTGTAATTTAAATATTTGTAAAACTTTTCTCGAGTAATAAAAACTCTTTGTGTCGGGCTGACGACGGACTAGAAAATTAAAAAAAAATTGAAAAGTAAAAGGCACTAGTGCGAAAAAGTGGTACTTTCCGCACGATTTTAGTGCTTGGAAAACGCTCTTTTCGAGCACATGCATTGTAAAAGTAATTTACGCACGATAAGGTATCCCGTGTTCCGTCTGTGCCAAGAAAATGGTTAATTGTTGCGTGCTTGGCTGTAAAAGCCGGTCGGAACAATGTGATGAAAATATAACCTTTCACACGTAAGTAGAACATCTTTCACTTTTCTGTATACGCAATACGTAAAAATAGCATGGTAAAATTACATAACGCTCAAAATCTTGTAAAATTTGACGATTACAATAGAAATAACATCATTGTTTACATTGTACAAGAAAATATTTGTTGACAAATTATCCGCCCAAATTACGTAGATTGTTTATGGTAAGCTGCGAGAGGTGTTAGAATGTCTTCTCGATTTAGCTTCTTTGCAATCATTTTAAGGATACCAGCCAATACAACTTAAAAATACCCGATTTCTCGGGTAATTTATACTCTAACAAAATTCTCGTACTTGTTATTACATAACATTCGTATATAATGGATGGGATATATTCTTATATACGTATATTTACTCTGTACTCATAGTAAAGATAAGCTTTTATGTAGCGAGTAATCTCGGACTGTTCATCCGATTTCAAAAATTCTTTCATCTGGCTTTATTTAATCCTGCATCTGCGCCTCCGCTTGTGTTCTTTCTACTACGCGGGTGGAGAGGAGACGCGTGGACAGCTAGTAATAAGTAAAGACGATTGACGGATTGAAAAATTTTATGTAAAATAATATGTTTTTTTTCTATGTTTCCACTAAATGAGGATGCGCGTGCGCGTAGTATTTGGGTTAAGGCTACATATATATATTTGTGATCGCATTCTCGAAAACAGTTCTTACGATTTTGATGGCATTTGCAGTATAGGGGTTTATGGGGGCGAAAAATCTATCTCATCATCATATCAGCCGAAATGGCCGGTCCTGCGCCATCCGCATCCAGCGGACTCCCGCGACCTTTGCCAGGTCATCAGTCAACCTTGTAGGGGGCCTCCCACGCTGTGCCTCATAAAAAAAATCGATCTAGCTAGGTCTCATATCTGGGAAAAATCGTTCTCAGCATATTTTTACCCGAGCAGAGCTCTTTATCATTAATCTGTAATAATTTGAATATTTGAATAGTAAATGTTTTTTAATATGGTTGTGTCTCATTTCGGTATTTAGTGTCATTATTTTTCCCGCCTTAAGCCTGCATCGCGGTCAATAGTAAATTTTACAGCTAATGACAAGTTTACCATTGATCGCCGCGGCCTGCGGTGGCGGTCAATATTAAATTTGACACTAACTGTCAAGTTTAGTATGAACCGCCACCGCAGGCCGCGCCAGTGTGATTCAGGCTTTATAATAATTAAGTAGATCAGCACGGCTATCACAGGACGCCCCGCGAGCTGTGTCGCGGCGAGGTAGACTGTCCGTCTCTTTCTAGTTAGAACGATTAGAAAGAGACGGATAGTCTACCTCGCCGCAACACAGCTCGCGGGCTTCCTGTCATAACTGTGCTGATAAGAAACTACCAGGTAAGCCGCTTGCACAAGGACTATTAATTACCTACATGTCATGTTCTGTTACTAGAATCATATTTCATGTTATTAAGCTGAATATTACTAGTGGCTGCGAACAGAGCGCCTGCTAGGCAGTGAATGTGTGTAAAGCTTCAGTAAAAACTACTTACAATAAAAGCGCATTATTTAAAATAAACATATGGAAGCGATGGGGTAGTTTTTAGTTACATGGCCACCCCACGGGAATCATCTACTTTGTTGCCGTCCCTCATTGTGGCGACACTTACGTCGCCTCTGTAGGTATATACTCTAAGGTTTACTACGATGTCAAATCATCTAACTTTTTTTCAATCGGCCGCCATATTGCAGTGGTACCAACTTCATAAGCAAATTTTTCGAAATAAAAAGTTTTGCTATCAAACATTTGTAGAACATAAATTATTTACTAAAATAAAAATAAATGATCATGAATTGTGTGTATACATATTTTACCAATTATTGGTATTATTTATAAATATAAACCGATCCGATTCGGTTCGGATCCGGATTCAGTTTGGTTCGGATATGGCAAGTTCAAGGAAATTAAAAACAGAACAGACCATAAACAAGAGGTGTCAATGTGTCATATTTCTAATTCCCCACCAAAGTTCCAATTCATAATTAAAAGACGAAATATGATAACTATTCGTTATTAATAACATATTAAGATTTGATTCGTGTTTGTGAATTGAAGAAAACTGTGTATGTTCCTTTTAAAATGGACGAAGAAGAAAATAACTGCATCGCTGAAGAAATTGCGTGAGTAGTAATAGAACTAACGGAAAAACTACTGCCGAAAAGTCGAATGCTATTTATTTAGAATTAGTCGTAGAAAAAGTATTGTATGCAACGGTGTATAACTTGGTCTTAAAACGCTCGTGGCGTCTTTAATTGCGATGCGAGCCTTGGCGAGCACTCACGCCACTCGCGTTTTAAGACCCTACTTATACAACAGTTGCATAAAATACTATAAACTAGTTATTAAAATGTTAGGTGTGTTCGGAGTCCGTCACGCGTGTACCACAACAGTGCTAAATGATTGAAGAGATAGTTTGAGTAACCATGTATAACCATAACCTTTTTCAATTGTTCGTCTTCTATTTCATTGGTCGCTATAATGTGCATGATCTGCCCGCTCAGTGGAACTCTGAATTGCATAACAATCATCATGCTCAATTTGTCTTAATGTGCGTGCCACCACCATAAGAAATAAAAAATAACCGAATTTCTAAAACGCCACATGATAGCAGAGGAATAGCACAGGATACTTCCGAATATCGAAGCATTAAAGAATAACGTCAGGAAGAAAGACCAAATGGAATGGTGTAAAGTAGACTAATGTTGCCACATATCAAAAGACATTATGCGAGTGCAATACCTAGTCGGAAGTGTCCAAAAGTGGGCTTTATCTGTTATTAAGATGATTTTACTATTACGACTGCCTACATCCTGGGGACACATAAAGGGGAGTAATATGACAGCGGTCATTATACGGAATGCTCTGAAATATAACCGCGGTAATGATGGCGATGGCGGGGGAACTTTTGACAAGAATGGAGACCGGCGATAAGAAACCCCAAGGATTATTCGCGTACGCAACTACTTTAGTTTGGAAATATTTTAAGTACTTATCTACTTTTATCCAAGATACTTTGTTGAAGATTTAGTCATCAAAAACCAAAGGGGATTATTACAGATGTGCGACACCGAGTGTGCGACACATCGTTTGTGCGACGTATGAGTAAGCGATGCACGGTATTGCGACATGTCATTTGTGCGACATGTCGTTTGTGATAAGTTTCACTCGGCGATACTCAGATTAGCGACAGGGCATTTGTGCGGCACGTCGTTTGTGCGAAGTATGAATAAGCGATGCACAACTTTGCGACATGCTATTTGTGCGAATAACGAATAACGCAACGAAAAGGCCAATTCGACATACCTTAAGGGAGGTTTCCGTTAGGTACGACGAGGAGCGAAGCGAGGACGAGTGTTAGGTGTACTGCGACCCTACAGCGCGAGCCGAGCGAGCGAAGCGAGCGTGCCGCGGCAGCGGCCGGCGAAGCGCCAGAACCGAACATTTAATATGAGGAAGTGAAATAACAAATTTTCGGTTCTGGCGCTTCGCCGGCCGCTGCCGCGGCACGCTCGCTTCGCTCGCTCGGCTCGCGCTGTAGGGTCACAGTACACCTAACACTCCTCGCTTCGCTCGTCGTCGTACCTACACTGACGTACAGTTTAAATTCGCACATACGTACTTCGTATATTGGTAATGTCGTACAGTAAGATGTCGTAGAATTTAACTTCGCACATAGATACTGTCGTACATTTCTATTGTCGAATAGTGATACGTCGCACACGAATACTTCGCATGATTACTACACTGTCGTTTAATACGAATGTCGCACAATCGTACATCGCACATTCGGTGTCACACATCTGTAATAATCCTGTAAAATTCACGTGCAAAACAACACAACAAAAAAAAACGCGATCCCATCCCGCGTCTAAGCTGTTTGTTACCCAAGATTATAAAAGGAATCATCCTGGCCATTCGTTCGCCCTATGGTAATAAAACTTACCTACATTATAAACGGCGTGGCCTCGTCCATTAAAGACGGCCGCGAGGCGTGTCGTAGTTAAATGTTTTATTGTTTTTTCACGGTTCTGCACGACGATGTAATGATTTTTGCGTAATATGAGTACCTATCATGTATTTTATACCTATCTATCTATCTACCTACCTATACGGTCGTGGGCTATGTCTTCGCTTCAGTGTTCGTAACTCTTCATCAGTACATTGTTGAGCTGTATGATTGATGATCAAGAGAAAGGGTTGTCTCCACTCGCGTGCATTATCACGTAAATGACTGATGACGCCTCGCGACTCGATATTGCCATTATCGGGGCTAATTGACTAAACAGCACAAGATAAATTAGCTAAGGAAGCTATATGAGGAAGCGTTATAGAAGGGTTGGTTTTAGTTTTGTGCAGCCTTTGTCTTTTATTTATGAGTTTTTGTGTTCTTCTGCTAAGAAGTTAGCAACTGTTAATGTGTTACTTACGATTATCCAATCCAACTATGACTGTTTATTCCTTGTCATCATCATTATTGTATTTAAATTAAATAAAGACAGTAGATATATAGTTAGAGCAATGACGCGTAGTTTCAGTGTCCGAGAGGCAACAGGATGGCTCGCTGTACTCCCGAAGCGTTGTGGAACCGCCCTGTGCAACCCAAACTGAGCCAACTTAGACTGGATCAAAAATTGAAGGGAAGGTGAATTTTTTTTTTCATTTCATTATATAAACAGCGTACCTACACACTTACAAGCAACCGCTGTTTTAATCGGCTGCCTCATGTAAAAAAAAACTTTTTCATACATATTTTCTATTTCCGCCCCAGTCTAAGTTGACTCGGTTCGGGTTGCACAGGGCGGTTCCACAACACTTCGGGAGCTCAAATACCGCGAGCCATCCGGCTACCTCTTAGACACCGCAACTACGCGTCATTGCTCTGACTAATAGAGGTAATCGTGTCATCTAAACTTTACATGAGTTATACTGCTATATTCACCAGTTTCCATCAAAATATTAAGATACTGCGTCGTGGCCATGACTCCGCAAGGCTGTAATCAATCAATTCCATTAACATAAAGTTTCTTTATGAAACCGGAAGATTAATATTGCCACCGTGACTGGCCGGCTAATCGGCCGGATATGCCGCTTAGCGCGTCATATATCTGCTTAATACTCCTAACATGCGATAGGACAATCGCATGTTAGGTATTTTGCTTGAGCGATAGGTTTATCTATTGCAGGGTAATGATGTGATTTTGTATCGTGGGTACGACACCAACAACAACAGTGGTTCGGTTCCAACCCAACATATCACTATTCACTACTCCTATAGACGTCTTCAATATATTCAAACAGATAAGATTTTTCTATTCACTTGCAACAACATGCGAACCCTTTGTACGCTCTGTAAATAACTTTTTTATTGATTTAAGTCGTATCACAGTCACATTTCCAGATAGAATTGGGAGGTTGACTTGCTACACTATCGGTGGTCTATAAATCATTTACGCTCGCGTCATGGTGACGCGCTTTTTACTAACACGATTTTTCCGTTTAAGTTCATAAGCCGACGTGAAATCACTTCCATTTTTCCCTATAAATGTATCGTCGTTTACTTTCCTTTTTTGAGATTATGAATATAGGGATATATTTTATGTTTTTTATTTTGCTGGTAAGATTAAATTCTCTATATTTATTATTCTAATGATAAATAACTAATTCAATCCAATCGGATTAGATTATCAAATCTTAGCCTAAACTATTAGTAGTATGAACTGCTATGTCGGAGACGGCAGAGATTATTATCGTCCATTTGCCTAGGATTTCTTGTTTAACTACGAGTAGATATAATGAATCACGATAGTTTGTTACAAATTTTGGCATTACATGGTAGCTTCGGCATCTGATAACTGAATCTTATAAATTAAATTATCTGCACGGGATTTAGCTTCGGTACAAAAGGTTCAATCTGAACAGGCTTGAGTTCCCATTACCGATCAGCCTAGTTCTTACCTCTCGGCGCCATTCATTCGCTCAAATAGAGAAAGTGCCAGAGGCAATGTCGATAAAAACCGCGCCGTGCCATAGACACGCCTAAATATGTCGCTGCAGGTTTAATAGATTCTTTACTAGTTTTTTTACGTGCTAAAGGCCGTATTGGTTTAGGTTATGTAGACGTTAAGTATCTCGTGATTTCTAATGGGCAAGTTAAATGTCCATTATGACTTCATTTGTATGAGGGTACACTACATAGTATGACTGAAGCATGCCCAATATTATCACTTTATGATTAGATACGAAGATGGTTTAGCTTACCACATTGCTTCACAGTTAACTTTAATGAATATGAATAGGTAGAATATAGTACCTTACCTACCTATGGAAAGCATTTACATATTTATATTATGATAGATGTTATAGTAAATATAGGCGAGTACCTAAGTATAAAATACTATAAATCCAAAATTTACGTAATTTAAGAGCGAGGACAAAGCTAAAAATGCCTATGATCTTTCGTATTAGGGTTCAGTAGTCAACAAGGAACCCTTATAGTTTCGCCATGTCCGTCCGTCTGTCCGTCTTCGGCTTAGCTCAGTAACCCTTACTACTAGAAAACTGTAATTTGGCTTCTATACCCATGTATATAAATCAATCATGCCAACGAAACAGTAGAATAAAATCTTGAATTTTTTTGAAGTGAAAACTTCGTTAGCGGCGCTGAGCACTTTTTGGGATGGGAAAAATTGTTAAATACGCGACAGATTTTTGTGACGTCAGATGTGAAGGAGGTCACAAACTTTTATATTTTGCTGCTAGCCGATTCGACTTCATTCAAAATTGAACGCTATTCGTAAGAGTATAAAGCCGTTAAACACTTTTTGCAATAGAATATTTTGCAAATAAATTTGTAATTTTGTCCACGCGTCCTTCACCGTTTTGCTATTGAGCAAATTCAAATAGTTCGAATTTGGACGTTATTCCTAAAGAGATAAATAAAGCTTTGAAAAATATTTACCGACGGCAAAAACAAATTGATATTTTGTTCGCCGCCACCGTCCGCTGTTTGAAAAATACTTGGCAAAACTTTGAAAAATATTTGGCAATTGCAAAAACAAATTGGTGTTTTGTTCGCCACCGGCGGCGGGCGAGCCGGGCCGACGCAGCCAACGCGCCCGCGGCCCGTGCGCCTAAATAATTGATAATTGTTTATAAATTTGCGCCAAATTCATTTTTAGGGTGACACCGTAATATGTCACGTGACCTGATCGAAAAACTGTTACAATGTTATTGAGTTTTCACTTCTGCCGGCACTCCCGGAGTGCAACCCGGTCTTTTTTTTTTAGTGTAGGTAACTCCCCTACACCCAAAGTGGGAATGTAATTGTTTTCATGTAAACCCATAGTGTGGGGTATCTTTGGATAGCTTGTTCAAAAAGTATTATGGGTTTCTTAAAACCATTGAGTTTATTTATTTATTTATTTAAGGACCACCAACGGATAACCCATCTGAACAATACATTTAAAAATCTAAGTAAGATGCTTAGCCACTTATAGGTGACCACAGCTCGCACATGAGTAAAATCAAGAGTAACAGAAAAAAAACATACAAAATTTCATGAATGAAGATTCAGATTTTCAGATTAGTAAACATTGGCAAAAGTTTTAAGTTAGGTAGGTAAAAATTTAGAATGTTTGTAAATTGGAGAAGTTGAATATATTATATTGATTACTTTATATGTAGATCCCTCCCCCCCTCCCGGCTAAATGGCTACTACTGAGGATGTGAAAAAATTCGTGGCAGTAGTGCATATAATGCTAAGTAGGCATAACTAGTTACCGAGTAATAATTTGACCAACTTTCGTACAAATTCGGCCAACTCAACCGCACCATTTACTTGGCGCGTGTCGATGTAATAAATACAGACAGCACTCGCACTTGGTATGTACGTATTAAAAACAGTTTGAATGTATCTTTGTTGAGACTTAAATATTAATATTACCTATATCAACTAAATATACACCATGCAAAGGTGGCGTGAAGATCATACACGAAAGTCACTGCCGACATAAGAACAAGTTTAACCTCACGAAAGTACGTTCCTCGACACGGCTTAGGAGTCCCACACAATCCATTAAGTCTGAAAAAGTGGTTGAAATTCAGGCTCATGCAATATACATCTCGGCACTTTTTGTCGCGCGACGCTTTTTGCTGTGCTGTTTTATACTACCAGATAAATGGGGAGTAGCTTCGGCACATTTTTTGCGAAATGCTTTGACTTTTTTACTGCACGATATAACGCGTAGGTATGTTTTAACTAGTAGTTATTCAAAAAGGCTTCTCTGGGCGATGTAAGTAAGTGGTTTGTATTAATCAAATCAACAAATACAAAGTTATACAATGAACGAGTATGTACATACATACCTAGGCACTTGCTTTTATTGCCAGTACCGGGGCAACCGAGCTCCGCTCGGGTGAAAATAGGAAAACCTAATACTTATTGCCGGATATTCATTCATAAATTCCAAGGTTGATTGGGACCACTTTTATCCTACTTCAATAGAACTATTAGATCGTGGGCCCCCTCCCAATACACCTACGTGCTACGTCACATGACAACATGATAAAATATACCTACCCATACAATTTTTTACCGGAAGTGAAGTATTTTCAAACTTTCAGCCAATTTTAAATTTCGTCTTATTTTTTTCTTGCTCAGCACTACCTTCTCGACCTGCTGCCATGCATTTTATCATGTTGTCAAGTGAAGTAGGTGTACTGGGAGTGGGCCCACGGTCTATATGTTCCATACCAATGTTGGTCATCCGAAACACTTATATGTGATTACTCAGTGTCTGTCTGTCTGTCTTTTTTCAAAGATCGTGTGACATGGAAGCTGAAACTGGGTAAAGATATTGAATTGGTGGCAGAGGGAGAAACAATTTTTGTACCTATTGATTTTTTTTTATTGTATGAAGATTCCATAGCGTGGCCGATCAATTAATGACCTGGATTCAATGCCAAATTACCTATATTAGATAACTGGAAATATTTACATGAAAATTAACACTTCTTCGAGCTTCGGTGGAGTTTGAGTAAGCGTTACGACTGGATTAATTTCGTGTATCTACGTGAGTTCTAGTTCCTACTCTTTCCCAGGGTCTTTGTTATTCAGCGCATAAACCCGCGAATATCTTACGTCGTCGTTGGCGGCGGAAAAATTGACGTGACTTATCTCGCGTTTTTACCCACTAAGCTTCGGCATGTATTATGGATGGAACGCCGCCCCAGGGACTACATTCGTGGTAGTTTTCCCACAAAAGAGTAAAAAATCGGTCATCTTGCATTGCTTAGCGCTTAGCGTTGAGTAGTATAAAATCGTTGGAATATGACTGAATTGTGTACCTCATCAAAAATACAACACGCTATTTCTACTTATTAGAATTCAATTAAAAATATGAGGATTCACTGTTTTCGACAACTATATTTGGCAACATTGCAACATGTTTGTTGAAACTTTATGCGCGGCTCGATCAATAATCGTCAGCATTATGTATCTGGCTACTTTCTAACTAACCTTGCAATTTAACCACTTCAAACTCTTTACAGAACAAAAAGCCGAATGTAGCTGCAGAGAGTGTAGACTAAAATATCTGAAGAATAATTAAGTTGTGTTAGTTTCGCTTCGAATATTCAAGTATATTCCAGCGTGTTATGCTAAAGCTCGAGATGTATTATGCATCGCGTCATCCCCCTTGACCCCTGCCTGAGCTGGGGTTGTGCCTCGTCTCACCCGGGGTGGACAGATGGACGTTCACGCATATCCTAACATTGTTGTGAATTTCGACGTTTGAATACGAATGTTTAGGGGAACGGGGCCTACGTTCTTTTGTTTTCAAATAAACAAGATGGAAACTTTTGTACGCGGACATTATTGAGACGCATGGATGCCATCTGAATAAAAACGGTTTAGTTAAAATAATGAACTGCTGGGTCATTGTAAGACAAATCTTGATTGATTGCAGCCTGGTTCTGATATTTATAAAGTTATATATGGAGGACTGTATGTAGGCACCAACATATAATATCGTAGTATTGATTTGAGGCCCTTGTCATAGCACTCGTATCGATTAGTTCAGCATGCCGGGCAATATGTATGTTAATGAGTGATATCAGAAGCTTTACGGCGTTCAGGTCGTTTGCCGTAATGAATGGCGCCTTTATGTGCTGTAACGCGCTGCGCCACGCTTTATGGCGCTGCGTGAGATATTGCCGGTGCAACAATGTTATCTGTTTATTTATTACTTGTTATATGGTCATGAAGTCTATACACAAGTCTCAGACACCAGTATGATGATAATGATAGTGTCAGTGTGGGTAAAGAACGTCAAATCGAACCCGACGTTTTTTACCCGAACCAAAGTGCGGAGGTGATGGATGTTTACTCGCGGCCTATGGGTAATACGTTTCGCGCCTGGATCTTATAAATATGTAGGTACTAGTATTTCATTCCAGTTATTTTCCAATTATGTCGATGTTATTTAAAACCAAAGTGTATTAATGGCAGCTCGCCACATTGCCGATTTTGTGACATGTCATTTAGTTTCATAAAAACTCCATCTCTAGTACTGACAAGAATGCATTTCGAACCGCAAAATTGGGTAAATCGAGTTGAGAAGTCAATACCTATACCTTAAATATCGAATTAAGGTGCAAAACAACGGGCAGATAATATAAGTATAGTACATACATACATACATACGTTTACGCCTTTTAAAGGGGTAGGCAGAGCACGTGAAACTTATGTTCCTGCGCCACTTTTAGCATAAATGTCGGTATTAAAGATCGACGAGACGGGGGTATAAGTATGTAGGTATTTAAAATAATTGTTGTAACCAATCATTTGGATTACTGGTACACGCATATGTACCATTCTCATAAACAGCATGCACCATGATGAAAACGCAAGGGTAGTTGAAAAAATAGCTAGCTTTTTATGGGGCAATTATTAGCATATTGCGACTAGTCGCCACAGGAACCCTACGGCCCCCCGTCGGTAGATAAACTTGTTTGTGAAAAAACCGCTCGGATTATGTGTCGCGATGATTGTATGTCTTTATGGGCTTCCTTTAGGGGAGTTCTCTAGATTAAGCGGGTATTATTTAATAGACACCTGACAATTATTTCATACCATTCACTGTCTAGATTAGATACCACCAGTAGAATGTTGAATATCGCAAGTATTTATCGAAATGGAAGTTAAGGGAATGATCAGATGTAGTGTAGTGTGCCAAAGGGCATTTAAATATGCCTGCTTTGATTGGAGTCCATTTAAGAATACCACAAATTACGAGCGACAAATATCCGGGGAGATGGTCAAGTTTGACTAGCAAAAATTTACATAAATAAGCTACCATACCAATGAACATTCGAAGTTAAACTAAAGCTTGTAAAAAGTTCCTACTTTACGACTTCCGACAGATACTACTAAGTACATAAATATATAGATTAGGTCATAGCAAAGTGCCTCACAGTAATTGATTTCATTTCATCGTTATTGGCCAATCGTATCATTAATCTCATTAATCGTCCATAGCTCACTCTACAGTTATATAAACGTAATAGTATGCGAACATGCACCCACTTCAACCGCCAGCCACGCAGGCGCAAGCTTAACTGTGATAATTCACGGAAACTTTTTGTAGACTACTTAGATCCAATGGGGATCTTAGTCCAATCTATTGAATTACTGTTTAAAAAAAATGCATCGCTAGTAGGCCCCCTTGATTACAATTTGCTATTGCGCCCTTTGGTTGGGGTTGCGCACAGGGAGTCTACAAGTACATATTAAGAACCAAGGTTACATAGGGTCCATCTGCCCTTACTTGTATTACTTATTGACGTAAGTGAATTTATACCAGTGAACTCGACCTCTTCTGAATCTGATAAACCTCACCAAGGACTTTCACTTGGTTCGACCCACGGCAATCCCAAGATCCTCCAACCAAGGCTACTTAAATGCTGTGCGGCTGAAAGTAGCCCGACAACGGCCCGGTTTTCTCTTTCAGGGAGCATGCCACTTCATATTGCTTTCTTCACTGCCTATAAGATTTTGACCAGCCATCTGCAAAACCAAACCCAGTGAATAGATTACAATAATCCGTCGCAAACCTAAATCTGGACTACCCTAGTAGAGTTCTTATTTTATACTGACGAAAAACCAGTCAACTCTCTTTTGCATTACTTATGAGGTTATGAGTAAACTGTAACGTGCAAAAGAACTGCTCGTATGATATTAAACAGGATGCTCTTATAATTACGTGCAACGTTCCATCCTTAAGGAATTAGATCATTACCATCAGCCATTCCCGTGCGACTTTGCTGTCTTTTAATCAGTCTCGCATAAAACGACTTTTTACCGCTCTAATAGGATAATTATACCACCATTCGTTCATTACATCTGCAGGATTCTGCGACGCCGTGTCCTCAGATTCCTGGCTGCGATTTATTATCCCGAGATGCGCACGCGCTTCTCGGAAATCCCTCCCCTCATCCCGCTCGATATCGCGGTTGTGAGTTAACGCAGTTACGCTAGTTAGTGTGATCGAACACTAACTTCCCAAGTATCTTTATGGCAACTATGAACGATCCTGTTGCCAAGCATGGAGGATACGTAATTCGTTGTTTCGCTGCATTATTTCGTTATTCATACTGCACAACAAAGGTATTTTAATTCAAATGTCTTTTCTCAAACATAATTGCTGTCGTATGTTACCTTCATTTCTCGTGTTCATGTATTTATTTATTTTTGCGTTTAAAATAAATTTTATGTTGAACATACAGTTTCTACATATTTCTGAATGGTTAAATGAAAACATGTTCCATACTTCTTGAAGAGACGTTATAATCCCTTTTAAATGAGTTAGACTTCATCCATTAGGCATCGAAGCGCACACATGGTCTAATATTCCTGAGAGTGAGCAATTCGAAAGCGCACCCAACTTATTGAGTTACTGTTTTTCACTCAAGTAACTTACAAGAGACCCTTCGTGTTCCACAATTTTCTCCCGACGGTTAGATCGTACTGCGTTGCAATAAGGCTAGTTATCAAGTGGTGACGTAAGACGTAACGCGTTATTGAACATTCAAAAAGTCGTCCATAAGTGTTAACTACTTGTTCCTTCGGCAAGGGAAAAGGTTCGAAAAGGGTGTCTATACTGTAGCGTATTTAAGCAGTAAAGGTAACCGAAGTAAGAACTCGCTTTTTCAAAATTATCATTGTTTTTGGCTAAAAAACCAAAGAAGATCATTGTTTCGAGACTATATACATTAATCATATTTTACCTAATCATTTCTTGATGGATTTAACATAACCATTATGGCCTAGGACTAGTGAACTTTGATGAGGTGATATAATAAAATAAAACGAGCTTATTATATTGTTTACTCGTATTTCGCCAGTCTGTTAGGCACGTGTACCATTGTGTCATGATCAATGTCTTCTCAGTTCCATACAACCAAAATAGCTCCCACGTAGTCCACTAGTTTCGATTAGGTTAACTGGGGTATTATACTGTATAATATATATATATATATATACTTAATATATATATATTTATACTTAAGCATAAAATAAAACAAGTAACTCGTGTAAAACCTTTTTTGGGTCGGATTCAGAAGCCTACACAACTAGAGTCAAATTTTGATTGCTTTTGATTCTCGACATTAGACCTTTTAGCAGTGACTGTGAAATTGATTGCTGTTGCATTTTAAATTGATGCGCTTGCACAATTAATTGATTGACATTCCGTAATGAATTGTCTATCACGTCTGAATAAGGGAATCCAGCGAAGATTTCTTAACTCTATAATGTATAAAAAACACTGTTCTAGATCGGATTATAAAGACCCATCATGATGGCGAACGAATTACTACGGGTAATTAGTATATATAAGGACAAACTTCAGGAAAACTAGATATATGCGTTTTGAATGAATTAATAAAATGATAAAAAGAAGGTGAACAACAGGCTGTTTCAGTTTATTTCGTTTACCTTGTAACTATTATTTTCACAGTGACTTGCTGACTTGGCTTGTCGCTGTATTTTTATTGACAGGCATAAGTATCTTTTTAAAGGAAACGCCTTTCTTTGCTGGTATGCATCTCTATTGTAAATCTAAATCGTAGTGGCCACAGTAAGTACTTACTCGGCATGGTGTGGTCCTACCTAATGCTGCCCATTAGGCAGTGGTCGCGGCATCTTTGACTCTACCACAAGCTCTGTACCATCCTCCCTCGCCTCTCCAAGACGGAGACGCGAATACCTAATGAGAGCTAGGGCTTGTACAACCTGGCCATATTGTTACGAAGTAAATATTTAACTTTGAATAACTTGCTTTTAGTAACTTTGCTTGTTATTTCAATTTGACTGTTTTTTTTCCTAACCCAATCAGCGTGACGCAGGTCATAGTTTGATCATGCTTACTGACGCTAACGGTGCACTTTCGTGGTCATGTTTTTTTCTGTCTATGGACAACGACCACAGCGTATAGATAAATTAACGATAGCATGGAATTGCATATGTAGTAGTATTGTATGTTTACAGGCATTCTATATTTGAATTTTCTATTTTCTCGTACTATCAGCATAAAAAGGGGTTTATTATATATTGAAGAAGTAAATATACCAAAATAATGTCAGTGTCAGATTGTGAATATTATGTACGTTGTGCATATATTTTTACGTCTGATTTTATTGTATTCTCACAATTATCAGAATATTTTTGTGTCAGCCCGTACGACTAAGTGTAAGTTACATAATTTTCAAAAAATATGGCAGTGAGTAATTTTGGTCCGATTGAGAGTCAAAGTAAGCAAATTATTTTTAACTGTTATAAGTATTTTGAACTTGAACTGAAGAAAAATTTAAATTCCCCTTACACGGCTGCCCAGTTAGTTGAAAAAGCTACAGGTGTTTGTCTCTCTACTGTTTATAACATTGTGTCTGAGAGCAATAGTGAGAAATTCGCATCAACAAAGAAATTCACCTCCCCGAGAAATAAAAAGTTACGTACTTGTCCGTCAGCAGTACACGATTTTGATCAGGAAGTCATCCGGAGAACGATATACAATTTTCATCTGTCCCATAAGCAATTTCCAACCTTAAAGGCCTCCACTCTGTGTTAAAATATAGATTACAAATTTGGTATTTCCACCTTACGAAAACAAATACAAAAATTAGGATTTAAATGGAAAAAGACCGAGGACAACCGAAAAATATTAATGGAAAGACACAACATACGACTGCTAAGAATACCTTACCAAAATTGCGGAATATCGGTCTAAAGATAGACCACTAGTTTATACTGATGAAACCTACATCCACACTTCACATGTGTCCGGAGACGCTTGGACCGATGGAACAGAATTTGGTGTAAAAAAACAAATCATTACAGGCCAGCGGTTAATAATAGTGCACGCAGGAGGAAAATATGGTTTTATTCCCAACGCTTTGTTAATGTTTAAGGCAAACCAAAAAACGGGAGATTACCATGCCAGATGAACTATGTCAACTACGAAAAATGGTTAAAAGAAAAATTAATACCGAACCTTAAACCGAATAGCGTACTTATCGTAGATAATGCGTCCTATCACAACAAACTTTTGAATCGTGCTCCAACGTCAAATTCTCTTAAACAAGAAATGATGGATTGGTTGACAGAACACAACATTTCATATAGCCCGATGATGTACAAAACCAGTTTGTATGATTTAATTAAACAAAATAAAGAGCGGTTTCGTGACTACCGCATACATGCATTTTTAAAAGAACATGGCCACTCCGTTTTACGATTGCCATCGTATCACCCGACATTCAATCCGATTGAAAATATTTGGTCCATGGTAAAAGGATATGTAGCGAAAAGAAACGTTTCTTTAAACATGCAAGGCATTATGAGTTTAGCAACTGAGCGAATGAATACTATTACTGCTGAGGACTGGGAAAATATTTGTCGCCATGTCGAAAGTGAAGAAAATAAATATCGATGTCAGGAAGGGGAAATGGATCGAATTTCAAACAATCTAATAATAATAATCAATACTTGTGACAGCTCAGATTAAGAACATGATAGCGACTAAAAGCAAAAAACACTTATTCCATTTCTTAAGGGTACGTAATTTTATTAACGAAGTGAAAATTATTCTCCTTTTGTTGCAAACGGTACAACCACTACAAATGCAATTCCATGTACTCGATAATTCATCTATACGGACTATTAAATAAATAAATAAAAACTTTATTTCGTTACAACAGAAGTTAATTTTGTACAACAAAAGTGTAGTTGAACCTAGTCACACAGTTATCTAGTAGTCTATTGGTCTACAAATACTCTTTACAATGCATGTGCTCGAAAAGAGCGTTTTCCAAGCACTAAAATCGTGCGGAAAGTGCCACTTTTTCGCACTAGTGCTTTTTACTTTTCAATTTTTTTTTAATTTTCTAGTCCGTCGTCAGCCTGACACAAAGAGTTTTTATTACTCGAGAAAAGTTTTACAATTATTTAAATTACACGTTTTCTTTCATATAAAAGGTATATAAATACTAATAACGTATAAAATGATTTATTAATGTTTATGAATTTTGAATTTGGTCAATAAATAATAAATAAATAAATATTAGGGGACAATCTTACACAAATCGACCTAGTCCCATAGTAAGCTCATTAAGGCTTGTGTTGTGTCAATAAATTAATTAATTTTTAATATTCACTTAATGTGTTTGGCTGAACGCATATCTTTCTTATGCCTTTTACAATACGACAGTATGGCGGCTTGCACATGCGCAATGCGCATATGTATCTAAAAGCCCGCTATTGTTGTTTATTGTGAGTTTTGTGTAGTTATTTCATGTAAATATGTTAAAAAGGTCGAGTGAAAGTGAGTAATCAATAATAATAATGATTTATTGCGTTTCAATAGTGTTTAGTGTCAGTATGTTTCTTAGAACTACGACGGTGCAGCGTCTTTTTGTTGTTTAATATAATATTGAGTTACTCAAAATTAATTGTGTTCCAAAACCACAATACAATGGTTTTAACTTTTAAGTGAATAAGCTTGACAGCAAAAGATGTGTAGAAGTTGTTAAATGCAATTCCAGATAATAAGTAGGTACCTGACAATCTACCTGGGTTCTTCAATTTTAACCTAGATCTATTTTAAACCAACATTTCAACATTTAATATATTTCCTCACACAAGGCATAGTAAAATGTTGTATGATACACGCGCGTAAAGATGATTTCCGACTCGTGTCGAATTATACATTCGCTCGCTTCACTCGCTCATGTATAAAAATGACACTCGTCGGAAATCACCTACTTTCCACACTTGTAGCATAAATAACTATTATTGCACACCTTAATAGTTATAGAAAACAAAAGTGGTGTGCAGTATTATTCTATGGCAGTTTGGCATGGCTAGCCGCCAGATTTCACCATTCTCCGTTTTTAACTTTCAGTAATTTCATGCCAACATTTAGTCCTCGGAACGCTATGATTTGTCTTAACTGACAGAAGTGGACGTCCCTTGGATATCGCAATTGTTCCATGGCTCTGTCATTCTCAGTTTCAAAGGACTAACTTTTTTTTTTTTGTTCTTGGGGAAATGCTTTTATGCATCCCGCCCGGCTGGGGATCTAGGACGGGTATGACGGACTCCCGGGAACCGCCCGGACTACCGTCTAAAACCCCACGGTGTTCTACGCACTGCCCTTTGGCGGAGCCACGGGAACGCTTGCGCACACTTCCGCGACTCCGCCAGCAGCTGTCTCTATGTGGGACCCGTCAAGGGGGAAGGGTAAGTACCCGCCCCCAGAAACCCATCTTAAGAAGCGTGCCCAAACACCTGGCACGCTCACCACCTCGAGGACCTGTTTCTTATGGGTGGCAGACGCCCCCGTGTCTGTCACCCGGTCTTCATTATGGCGGTAGGCGGTAGGCGCCGGTTATGCGCCTCACGCCTTCGTCCGGTTCTGCGGCGGCGCATTGGGTGAGCCTCAGCACAGACTTCCCGCTCGCGCTCAGCCGCCTCCTTCTTGGCCATGACTTTCTCGCAGAAGTCCAGCATCGCCTTCCACGCCATTTTGCCAGATGCCATGGCCCGCACTACGGCTGGCAGTGACAGATCTTGCCCTAATCGGGCTACCACCTCCTGTCGTTCTGGTCCCCATGCCGGGCACTCGGCCAAAGCGTGCTGGGCCGAGTCTACACCTGCTCCGCACTGGTGGCATTCCGGGGTCGGCTCCCTCTGTGCAATTTTGTGCAGGTAGCTGCCGAAATAACCGTGCCCTGACAGCACCTGCGTCAGCCGAAAGGTAATAACCCCGAAACGCCTTTCAACCCAGTCATGGAGAACTGGGTGAAACGCATCTATGGTGCGGGAGCCTGCCGTCGGACTTTCCATACGTAGCCCCCATACTTCCTCCGCCTCTTGCAGCAGCTCTGATCTCCGCTTTTTAACCTCCTGTGGAGCTAGCAGGTCTCCACGGTCTCGCGCCTCCCCGCGCCACTGATACAAGTCCGCGAGGGCCCTCGCGTCCAGGTCCCAAGGCATAGTTCCGGCCAATACGCACGCGGCTTCCGCGCTTACGGTACGGTATGGGCATGATGCCTCATGTTCGAATTGATAACATAGTGATGCTAAATGGATAGTAAACCATCAAATTATCTTAATAAAGTATAAATTATAAAATATAATTAAAATCATAAAAAGATATGAACCTTGAAAGTTTAGAAAAAATATGTATTTTTTTTATTGTCCAAGAGTAAATTAAAAGCTACCAAAAGTTTCCTTACGCTTTTCTAGAAACCAAATTGTATGACAGCTATGTACTTAAACGCAGTATTTCGCGACCGAAACAACAATTTACCTGATTTTCCATACTACGATTAGTACAAATATACAAATGTGACGTCACGCTTGTATAGACACGCAGTATGAAGCGTTTCGCGCTGCCGCCAGCGAGGTCAATCTTGATCTCAATTTTTTAGGTATTTATGTTCTTTAATTGTAGTTGCTCCCATACAAACATTTGTTCCTCTCCAAAAACTGGTTCGAATGACGTCACAAAAAAATCTTAGTCATCATCCCTATTGCCTTCACAGCCATCGCTCTCTGCGGCCAGCGCAGCAGAGCGATATTTTGGCTGCTGAGGGCTTCCACCCATACTGGGGCTCCATAAAGCGCCATCGACCGTAAAAGGACTCTAACCTAACCCAATCAGCGGGAACCATGTCATAGTTTCTAAGTGATTCTGAAACGGTACACTTTTGTGGTTAATACTACTTCGCTGGTTATTGTACTTATCATTTTAATGCATGATCTAGTGAAAGAAATAAAGATTTTGTTTGTCTATATCTGGAATGTTTAATGTGTATACATAACTAAGTAGATTATAAAATGGTCATAAATTAATTTTAGACTGCTGCTATAATCAGCAACTTTATGCGTTTTAAAACCTCATATGGCTAAAAAAAAAAGTGCTTTTATCTGCAATGACATTAATCTGTAGAGTTGATCAAAGATCAATAAATAATAGTCTCGATCTTGTCAGTGAGTAGGTACACGATTAATCAATACGGCAATTAAGCATTACTTAAATAGGTCTGATTCGATTTCTTTCCCGATCACCCTCCACTGCCGCCCGTCTAGCAATACGTTAAACCTTCTAATCGGTCACGCACCTCAATAAGTCTTCCTAGTCCACAATCCGCGTATATCAGATCACTCATTATCAGGCGCAGGTCTTTGAAGCGGGTAATTAACCGCAATGCAACATTCTCCAGTTTCTAGTTGATATTTATTCGGTGCGCGGGCGCGGCCCTGGCTCTTTGCGGCGCCGACGTCAGCTGTCATCCATCAGTCGCGGGCGACGCGCTTGCGCACCACACACAAGGGCACGCACACATGCTCCGTAAGCAAATTCAAATTTAACGGTACAATGCTAGCGGAATGCAACAAGACGTGGCTGACATTCCGCGGGTCGGGTTGTTCCAGACCATTGACGACCGCGACAAAAAAGGGCCGGACATACAATAACATGCTATTGATAATGGTCCACTTATACGAGATAGCGGTCGCGGAATGAATATCTGAAATTCTTCGGTGGATAATAAAGGCGGTCTATTTTGCATGGCCGTTCCGATTTTATTCAAATGCGGACACATTTCAATCATTATTATCTTAAAATTACTGATATCAACTACTGGGAGAGTGTCAAGTACTGTCAAGCATCTGGGCGCCTGCCTTGCATAATACTAAGGTTTTATTCAATAATGTCATATATTTTATTATCAGTAATAATTTCCTTGCGGTTACATTGTCCAAGTACATGTTTGTCTGGACGAACTCAAGCCCCTAAGGCACAGGTCCAAACCTTGTTTAGGGAACGAAAATTGAACCACTTATATTATTATTTGTTTGTACAAACTAAATACCTATGTTATCTACTTGTAACAATTACTTGAATAAATCAATATTTTTATTATTATTATTATTATTATTCAGTAAAGTAACTTAGCCTGCGGTAAGGACGGGAATACAAATCGGATTTGGAATGTATAAAATTTAGTTACGTTTAAGTTCCGGTAATTCTTTTAGATTAAAGGTAATTTAAAAATATAATTATATTAATTTGAATTCCTAGTAAACCTCTTGTGTAGTTTGAATCTACTGCAGTTGGAACTTAATTAATTAACCTGTGGCTTACAATATATCGAATGTAATCTTGTTGCGGGTGTGAATTTGGTTGAGCCAATGTAGCTGCAGTGCCTTTAATTAGGTAACATATTTGTATTAATTACCTAAATCCTTTAAGATCAGATCAGATAAAACTCTGCGCTCTAGTAGTACTCCAGGAAAAATACGGTTTTGAAAAATATAAATTTATAATAGGGTTTTTTTTTTTTTGATTTCATTATAAAATATTATTCTAAGATGCTTTGATTCAAGAATCCAACAAACATTCCACCCGGAAGTAATTATGTAGATTTAAATGAATCATCTTAGAAAGAAGCATCATGCATTGTCATTTTTTGTATGATTCATATTGAATATTATAGAGCAAATGTAAATGAACCAAAATAAAGACAAAAATATTTATTAGTATTTCTTCTGACTTTTCAGAAGCTAGCTAATTTATCATTTATTTGATGTCTGAAATTTTGTCGGATTCTGTCGCTGGGTAACTATTTAATTGATATCCGTTCCTATACACATAAAAATAAGCTATTAAGTATAAATTATTTCCAAAATTGACATTTTTTCCATACAAGTTGTCAGTTCATTGACTGGACTATAGTGCTGGGTACTTCAATTATACAGGGCGTCCCACGGCGATGCCACATGGAGGGAAAGTACCTTAAATATCACAGATAGCATATTTTGCTGAAAGAAGACTTCATTTTATTTTTAAAACTTAGTAAAGTTGCATTCATACATATTAATTTTTTTAGAAAAAAAATGTTTGGAAAAAAAAATTCGCGTCATTGGAGGAAAAGTACCTTAATTATTGTAAATGAACATCTTACTGAAAGAAGGCATTATTTCGATTTAAAAAAACAAGTTGAATAAATAATTCTCACATTGAAGTCTTTCGATCGATATGACAAAGCTACAGGGTATTTTTTTTCTCGTGTAGCGGGTTCGATTCCCGGTTTAACCATGAAATTATTTAAAATGCAATTCAACTTGTTTTTTTAAATCGAAATAATGCCTTCTTTCAGTAAGATGTTCATTTACAATAATTAAGGTACTTTTCCTCCAATGACGCGATTTTTTTTTTCCATACATTTTTTTTCTAAAAAAATTAAAAAGGTATGAATGCAACTTTACTAAGTTTTAAAAATAAAATGAAGTCTTCTTTCAGCAAAATATGCTATCTGTGATATTTAAGGTACTTTCCCTCCATGTGGCATCGCCGTGGGACGCCCGGTATATGCTTTATTGTAGTTAAAGTCTTCTTTCAGCAAAATATGCTATCTGTGATATTTAAGGTACTTTCCCTCCATGTGGCATCGCCGTGGGACGCCCGGTATATGCTTTATTGTAGTTATTTAGGCCAGCGTCAAACATAGAAACAACCTGACTAATTAGTACCTACAGCTTCCGTTGAAATTATTTCAGAGAGAATCGCATTTACGTTCGTAAGTGATAGGTAGGTAGGTTCACTTCAATCTACTTTTGTCACATCAACTTCAGTTGAAGCTGGATCTATAGGTACTTATCTGACGTGATGCTCTGTTGACGCGCTTTGACGCCTGGCGCAACACAACAGGAGCCGTCACTTCAGAGCGCATAAGATGAATGCGAATATACACGTACGAATCTAATGTCCTTCTGTCGGTTCACGACACGTCACGTCAGACAAATAAGTATCCGCTTTTACATGGCACACTGATGAAAAAATATTAGTTATTTCGCTTTGTGACGCCGCACCGTTTTTTTTTCTTCTAAATAAAATATTCAGATATCATCCGAAGATCAATAATTTTTATGATTCTGTGCCATAATGAAATCGTCATCGGTTATTTTATTTTACAATACATAATATTGCAAGGATTTCCACTAAAAAACACGTGTTCACTTGGATACTCTATAAGAAAACAAAATGTAGGCCCTCATTCAGAGTTATTAGGGTGGTTTGCATGTTCCCTGATCTGCCCGCGACATCAGTATGCGCCGCCGCACCGCGGCCCAATTGCCGAATTAGCATACTTAGCGCAGGCGCCGCCGAATTCGCTTGTAGCGCTACATCAAACGAAACACCGCCCGCAACTCAAAATCAACCTAAACAACGTCACACAAAGCTTATTTTTGCCTTACTACGCTACAGAGATAATGTAAAAAATTGCCATAGAAATTCTGACTCTATAAAGTGGTGGTTAGAGTATTAAATGTGATGAACATGATTTATAAAAGTGTAGACTTTATGACCGTCAGCCGCCGAACTCTGACCCATTGTAATGGACGCAAATTGATCGCCGAGGCAAATTTTTCAAACACATTACACTAATCGTGAGACAGTGCTTTGCTGGAATTTTCTTGGAACCAACGTTAGATCATAACACTGTGAGGCTTGTTAACGCTGTTAATGATGTCACTTGAAAAAAGATCTGATTGATCTCGTTCCACGTCCAATGACTGCTACCTTTTGAAAAACATAATTCATTAGTGCAGTTAATTAGCGGCTATCTTAAACAAGCTAATAATTTGTACACGTGTCAGCCGCCATTATGTTGAAACGAGTGTATTTTCAATCGCGATAAAGAAAACATCCGTCGTTTACTGAAGTCTTTGCTTGTTATTAACTCTGGAAAAATCTCGGTATTTGAGGTAAAGCGATCACGAGGCGAGCGGCCATGGCACCGATTTCTTGACAGTTTAATGATCTTTTAGCGTTATTTTGCATGCTGCTTTGCATTAGCTCCGTTAATTGATCTACTAACGTTCTAATTTTATGTAATTCTGTTTTTATGCTCGATAATTGTGAATGCTCGTTGGAGTAATAACCGGTATTTATGGAATTTCCACTCTCCGGGTAGGTATCGATTACTGAGAAATACAAAGTTATGGAAAAAACAATTCATCAGTATAGAATGCAGTCATTGTTATCGCAGTTTGGCGAGTAACATAACATTGTTAATTGTTTTGTACTTTTGATAAATAAAAAAATAAAAAATAAATTCACTGTCAAAACTATCTTTGCTCCAATATGCTCGGAAATGTTCGCCTTAGGTACAAAAATGTAACGTGGGGATCCTTACTGAATGTAACGTGGGGTTACTTATAAGCACAAATTAAAAAAAGAATGGTTAATAGATGTGTCTCAAGCGAGCAAAATTATATACGCGGTGCCCGTGAGCATTGCGAGAGATTTTAACCACGAATTCCAGAGGTTATAAAGAGTAATAAATGTTATATGAACCTAGGTCTAATTATAACTTTTTTTTTTGTTCAGATTTTCATACATAATAGTTGCTACTCTAGTAAAACGTGCCTTTAGTAGTGACTTTACACTCATAGTGACAGAACTGGCTTTGACTTTTAAAAGTCAAGTTATTAGTTGGTTAAGTCTCGCAACGTCGCAATCATAAAGGCGTTTCATACTGGAGATTTCATTACAACATTTTTACACAAAAATGGAAATATCTCTAAAACCGAGCCGAATTTAGCAGACGTTAATTAACATTTTTAACTTAAAATATGGTCAGAAATATCCTGTTAAAATCTCTCGCAATGCTCACGGGCACCGTGTATTTACGGCGAGAGCGGGTATATTGAATTCTGAGAGATGCGAAAGGATCTACAATAAGTGTTTACTGTTTACGCCCAACACCGAAATAATTTTGCTACAGTGGCATGTTATTTGCGTTTGACCTTAGTCAAACCTGATGAATAGTTAAAGAGAAGCTCTACCTAGTCAAGAAGATGCCTATTCACTCTTACCTATTTGACAGATATCAAGGATTTTAGGAGTTCCGATTCCATCATTAGACCAGATCAATTGGTATCATAATATTGCATTGTCATCGAATTGACATATTCATAGATTTAAAATGTCAGCACACCTGAAACAGGGCAATTCCCACTGACTTTGCAAGATTTGACTGCAGACAAACACCGATAGGTGAAATACACATAAGCTTGTAAAAATAGTAGATTGTATGACAAGGGGCTAAAATGAGCCAATATTACCACGAGATGGTTATTTTCCAGAGCGAAGTGAGGGAAAATTGTTCGAGGGGTAATATGGCTTTTAGACAAAAGTTATACACTCTACTTTTAACTTTGACTGCGAGAAAATAGTAAAAGCGAAAAGATTAGTTCAAATTAGCGGCATGATTAAAAAAAAAAAGTGCTTTGACACAGGTACAAAATATTGGCACCACGAATAAACGCCTCTCACCGTCTATAGCAACGTCCAAACGGAGCGCGGCGCGGCGGACAACATACGGGACATAAGATAAAGTGAGATAGACAGCAGTCTATCTCGCTCAATCTCAAAGCGTATGCCAAGTGTGTAGTTAATAATCACGCTTGAACGTTTGGACGCGGCTATTTACGGTCAAAGGCGTTTTTTTTAAATTAGGTATTGTGATTTAGGGATTAATAACACCTAATGTTTGATATGCATTCTGTTTTCTGATTGGTTGATTTTAATATCTACCTGTATCTATTCTGGTTAGTTGATAGCAAATACAAATGTTTTTTGAAAGAGTTGTGATTGGTGGATTGAATACGGTGAAGTGTTTTGATTGGTCATATTAAATGTTTTAAAAATCATAAACATGTCTACATATTTTCCCTAGAGGCTAAATGTACTTTAGCCCCGCTTGCTACGCCTTATATGACACACATACCTACTTCCTTAAATATATTTTTTTGTAGGACTTACCCGATGATAAGTCTCTATTTAAATTGAACATACTCTTCATAATCCTCCTAGCCTAGTTTTCCCCGGTTGTGCCCTTAAAATTTGTTATGAATAGAAATAAATAAATTGCACAATAAGCAGCAGTTTATTCACCAACATATACTAAAATACACTCTAATTTTATTCACTAAATATTGAACAGTCCAAAATTGTAGACATACGTTTCGAATGAATTGCACACATTATGTATTTATATTCACTTAGAAACAAAATAAATTGCGTAATTTTAGATAAGCACTACACGCGAACTAATGGGCCCGAGATTTTGAAATATGGTTACGTACAAAGAAGCAATAAAATTAAGTTATTTTGGATCGTTGGAGCTACTTATATCGGTCGAATTTCTTTACTGACTGTCTTTGAATAATCCATCAACACCTGCTTATTTGCAACAAATTTTAATAACATAAATGCATTCTTACTTTACTCGCTCCAATGGTCGTCATTATGCCAATTATTTTGGCGCAACAGCACATTTGAGCGACCTTTATGGAGCAGTTATACTTTCACCTTTCCTTAAGGTTATCATAATAATACCTACGTCAAAGGGAGAAAGTACGGCTTCGATGTAATGAGAGACGAATTAATTGAATCGATACCTACCTAAGGTTTTTAAATACGTATCATCCATCGACTTCCTTTTATCAAAATATACAACGCTAACTTAATTCTAATGAATAATTCACGGTGAAAGAGTGTTACATTTCGCAGGACTTGCCCTTTCCGTGCCGTGCCCGTGGGGTATTATTCCAGTAGACGAGTTTTTTTTGCGGCACGCCCCACTTTCTCCAAACGCCGATGAAGGAAAATAAACTCTAACATCAGGCGGGAAGGTTTTGTGGAAAAAAGTGATTAATTATGGATCTGTGACCTTTAGTTTGGAACAAAGGGTAACGGTGCGCGGGCGCAATTAGTGCAGTGCGTGTCCAACGGGACTCTATTTAGAAGGTCAAGGGCGGGAACATATGTTAGTACTTAATACTTTTGGTATCGCGACGTAAACATAACAGAGAAGCAAGTTTATTTTCCTATAAGTAGTAAATTATTGTATGATCATTCAATACTATAATGTAAATTTCAGTATTGAATGAAATATTTTCAGATATGCCCATGCGAGGATGCACTGCAGCGACCATTGAAATTCACTGGTCAATTTTCGAGACCGCTTTAGCTTATATCAGCATAAAGTCCCCCTCCTATGACTGGAGTATCGCTCGCACCACACTTAGGCCACAATGACACTAAAATGTTATAAAAAAGCGGCCAAGTGCGTGTCGGACTACGCACAACGAGGGTTCCGTGCCTATTAAAAAGATCGTAACGTTACTGAAATCTTATGGCACTTACGTCCTTTTCTTTAAGGAAGGCAGTTTTTTAGGAATATCTCAAAAACCTTTGAACCGATCTTGTTCAAAACAATTTTCGCTGAAAGAATTTAATAAGCCCTATGAGCATGATTTTTTTCATATTTTTAAAATACACGGTTCAAAAATTAAAGGGGGGGGGGACACAATTTTAGTGACTTTCGAGGCGAATATCTTCGACTCTATTCACTTAATCAAAAAAATTGCTGAGAAACCTTATATTTATTTTAAAAGGCCTATCGATTGATGTGCCACACGTGGGCTTGCCATGAAAAAAAAATGTTGACTTTCAGCTTTATGTATGGAGTGCCCCACTAAAAAAAATTTTTTTTAGTAATTGAATTACAAAACTATGTAGCGGTTAACAAAATACACCTATCCTTAAAATTTTATTCAAATACACCTTATAGTTTTCGAGCCTGTGACATACGGACGGACAGACAGACAGACAGGCAGACATGACGAATCTATAAGGGTTCCGTTTTTTGCCATTTGGCTACGGAACCCTAAAAATTGTGCTTGCAAAACTATACATACGAGTAAGTAGTCCCGACATATACTCGTACACATATAGAGGCTGGTAATTGGAAACGATTAGAAATTACGATACTTATGTATTTTAATCGCTAATCTAATTCCTATAGGCAGTGATATGAAGTTTTATCATGATCATTTTCCATTCTTCTGTTTATGCAATTTCATGTTTGGAATTTAATTAACGCTGAATGGAATTTATTTATTTTCTGTACAATTAATGTTGAGAATCTCGGAAACATGAAATAAATTTTCTATAAAATCATGCCTTAAGGTGACTAGATATGCAAAATGTCTTAGAAGCGCTAAAGCTCTTAAATAAGCCGGCGGAAAAATCTCAACAACCACTTATTCTTCAATATCTGATTATTAATCTGAATGTTTGAATTTCTAATAGGACAATAAACTTAGGTCAAAATAATTCTTGAAATAAGACTTCTTCAAAAATATAGGTGTACTTTTAGCGGCTCTTAAATCTAAAATCAGAATGTAAGTTATGATGAAAATAATTATTGGTTTTGAGTGTAGGATTATTTATTAATTTGTCGGGCTAACACTACAGCATATCGAACTAACATTAGCGATTGATCCAAATAACAGTTTGAGGGTTGAGACGGCTTAGTAAACTGAACTGAACAGCTCACTGAAATACGCTGAAATAAGTAGATATACGATGACTAATAACATTTTAATATGTATAAAGGATTTTATTGCTAAATCATCAACGCCACTGCGGCCTTCAACCATAAGGCCACATGTAAGTCATGTAACCATAAGACCTGAACGGACATACGACTGTTTGGCTCGCATGACTGCATGTGAACCGCTACATTTTGCATCGCACAATCTCGTCAAGTCAGCCAGCGAGGGGGACCCTCGATCGATTGTTGCACTACGGATGCTGGGGCTATGCACGCGACGCACAACTTACTTCCCGGAGTTTAGGCGGCGTCTGTGACAAGGGTCGACTTGGAATAAAACTTTTATGTGATAAATGGCATTATTCAAAGTATAGATACTTCCATCGCCTTAAGGAAGATTACCTACTCAGTCACCCGAGCACGATCAAAGTCATCTCCATCTTACCTACATTGTGTGTTTACTAACTGATAGTGGCTTACGTGCTTTCATTTTATAAATACACAGTAAGCAGTTTAGTAGATAAAAGAGTACAAACAAGCTTTGCTTCAAAAATAATCGAAAAATTTATAATAACTAAAATCATAGTCTTCCTTACCCTCACCGCATACCCAATAATTAAATAAGTAGGTATAACAACGAGTTTTTTTTTCTACGAGGAAAGACATAGAATGGCCATGCCATCTGAACTGTGTATACATTGCTTATACGTACTTGTATTCCACTATATGATTGGTCTGTGCGTAGGTAGGTACTATTTTGACAACTAACGAATTTTCAGGAGTCCATTAAAAGCCTTGTACGTAATTAGAGTTTATGTACTCAGCCAAGTCGCCTCCAGCAAACATGCCTCCAACTGGACCTCATTAGGGAGGGTTGCCGGAGTAGGTAGGGGTCATTATCGAATTGTTTAAAATAACGAGGGCGCATGCAGCAGCTCGTTAGGTTTGTTACAGATTTTGTACACGATTTGAAACAAATGGGGATAAAACCTTTGACCATTATTGATTCTCTATACGGACAAAATATATTTTTCCAGTTTTTCGTTTTTGTATTTGTAATAGATTTGTGAACTTTTCATATAGTGGTAAATGCAACATTATACGCACAAAAAGGAAATTAATTACCCATGTAGTTTAAGCTGGTAATAGCACCTACCTAGAAAAATGCGTCAATCCACACTACCTCCATACGTTTTTAGGATTTTAGAGAGTTAGGGGCACAGTGGAATGTCAGCTCGTTCATATTTGAAGCAAACCTACTAGGGAAGTAGGTAGGGCCTACAAAAACCGCAGCGATTAAAGCACTAAGTACTTGCTCTGTTGGTATGAGGTGTTAGTACGATGGTCGCCTGAGGTCTCGAGGATGGGCTGATGTTGCCTCTGTGGAGAGTGAGGGACTTTCACTTGTGACTTGCTGCCTACACAACGAATTCTCAAAGCAATAAAAGGTCCGCAATACGCTTGTGACGTACGCATACCACTAATGTAATTTGAAATGTCAAATATACACACACAATGGGCGAAATAAGCAACTTGCGTGAAACTGCACGCCTCGTAAAGGATCACTTTTCATCTCGGCAAAACAAATAAGTTCTGATGCATTTTTTTACTGTTTGTTTAGTTAGAATTTACTTACGCATGAAATTTAAAGTAATGGATTCAGTAACCTACTAGTTCATGTATATATGTGATTAGATTAGGTTACAGCATTAGATAATTCATAGCTTGTCCGAGCAAAGTAGATACCCAATATTTTACACGACGCTGACAGTACCTTCCGTTGTTTGCACGGGGGCAAAAAACTATCCATTTGGTAATTAAATTGACCCCCCAGCAGTCAGAAGGCGGGGGAGAGCAAACTTGAAGAACAAACAGCGGCGGGAACTGCCTGACCACTCGCCGTCGCCAATTAGGAACCTTATTTGACATGCCAACTCAAGCTTGTGTTAGGAGAAGTTAGGATGCACGGATAAGTTTTGAGAGCTCCTTCAATATCGTGACGTTATGAAACACTCTCCACTGTGCACTGTCAAACGGACAACGGACAACGGTACTGGGAACTATGACTTGAGGAGTAATAATCGTATGTCCTGTCATGTCAGACTACCTGATTGACTATCGCTTGCTTGCTCATGGCATGGCAGTCTTAGCTTTGCAGAATTTACTCCGTTTAAATATATGAAATTGCAAGTTAAATGTAAACTAATCACCAATATCACCATTAACGAAAACCGAAAAATAAAACATTTGTTCGGTTCAACTATGCCCAACTTACCAAATGTAGCGATAACAATGCAGTAATTAAGTCGTATGCATTTATGTTGTTATAGGATGGTGAAGACTAATCAATTAATCATTAACCCTACAAGGGCATGGCAAATAACAAAACAAAAAACAATACACATCCTTCAATTCGTAGGCAGTTTGTTAAGTTCACTATGCAATAAAAAAAGCGCTGTATAATCACTATCAAACCACCCCAACTTAAAGTAACCCTCCAAGGACCGTCCCTTAAATTTACAATCTTGCTAACATTACGATTTACACCGAAGGCCTGGTTTAAACTGGGGAGAATAAAGGTACAATGCGAAAGTATACCCGCATCTACATACATTTCCATATCATAACAGCTAGCAACCTGGCAGCGAATCAAAAGCCGTATAAAAATGACACTTTAAAAAACCGTTTCGGGCTCGCAGTGCGCACGCTCGTACGCAAATGAGGACCAATCACAAGGCTCGACGCTCTATGTAAATGTGCTATATTCAAATCAGTTTAAAATCAGAACGCGCATGCACGCGCCGGCGTTTTTTATTGGTGCTTTACATAAAGGGTTTTTTTACTGAGCGTGTGTCCCCTATTGGGGAACCGTAAGGGTTGCAACCCTTCCTCAACCCTTTTTGCATTTTTTAGTCTCAGTTGAAGCACGCGATGCGTTAGAACGTGTTTTTTGTACCATTTGATTGTAATAGAAGTAACAATTTGTAATCAAAACTATATTTAAAGCGTACATCTGCTCTTAAAGTAAAATTATTGCAGTATGTTAAATGCTTTTGAATGTTTTTTTACGTGTTTTTATAGTGGTTGTGGTGTGATATACCAGTGAATTACTCGGCTTTGGGTGCAAAATGGCAACACTGACAAGCATGAAGGCACTGCCATAACTTAGCTCGCTCAAATGCCTGCAGGTAGCTATCAACATCTCATTGCTAAAAGTTATTTAAGTAATTATAATGTAAGTTTGTAGTTCATTAATTTACTTCAGGGTTGACACCGGTAATCTACACTACTATGCACCAAGAGGTGCTTTATTATATTTACTTTATAAGATAACGCAACTTAATTGCCAAAAATCCGACCAACGTCGATGGCTGCTGAACTAGAATTGAGATCTTTGTTTAACAATTGTGTGGACTGTTTTGTTGGACTGGTTCTTCTGAGTACAGTCACGGGAGATTGGGTTAAATTATTATTGACCTTTTATGATTTGTCCTTTGGCTCAACCGTCCTATAATACTAGCATTCATTACGAATATTATAAACGAAAATGCTTGTGGAATGGTGAGAGGAGGCATGTGGCCAGCAGTGTGACATCTATAGTCAATTTATTATTTATACTATTTTAGTGGAATGGTCGACTGACTAGCAGTATTGGGATCAATGTGGACACCCATATTGTGTTGACAGTGGATGTGTAACGTCGCCATAACGCAGGGCGCGGCGACAAACATCCACGCGACAGGTTTGCTCCTACCGTGTTGCTTGACACCGGCAATCAGCTAATGTCTATGTCGCATACCTGGGTGCGTTTGTTTTGTAATGTCTACTGTTGATGTTGGTGTTGATTTTCCGTACGATGAGGTTTTTCCCACGGTTTTGAGTTTAAATAAAAGTAGTGCTTTTATTTTGTGGTTGAGATCAGAGAGTTAATAAGTCACATTTGGCATTATTTAGTATTACCAGAGGGGTAATCAAGTAACGTTCCGAACGTACGTTAGGACAACTGAACTGTAATATTTCCATACTAAAAGGGGCGTTTAGAATCTACCTGACGCGCGTACAATGCGTTATCTGATTGACCTGCAGATATAGTATCCTGTTTAATCCACTACCAGAAGGTAACTAGTCTACGGTTTGGCTAAAAGTCCTTCTATTTATTTAGAAAGTTAGTGTAAAGTAGTTACTAGCTTAGAACCACATAAATAAATATATTCCCAATAACACACATATGCAACTGTCGTAAAAGCTAGCATATTTCTCTATGTTGCCATGTACCAATAACGTAAACAGTCCCTTCATGTTCAAACATGATCGCTCGGCAAACATGTCGAGTAAACGTTTTTTGCTGTATTTGCTTTCACTCTGGACTGTTTTTTCAGTTCAGGTTTCGGAGTTTCGGATGTTTGGAGACAAACGTACATGATGTTTAGTTTGGCGTATTTCCTGTAAGCTCCTATTTCATACAAAAATGTACACATGAAAAGTTTGTAAATCGTGGCCAGAAACAAAACGTAATTATTAGATCTAACGGTTGTGAGTTTATTGCTAAAATATTAACCTAATCGCATAAAAATGTATAATAAAAATAGCGTACTTTCCACCGAGCAGGGGGAAACCCTTTCCTCCCCGGACCATCCATCACCGCGCAAATGTATTTTAATCCACCCAGTTCATGAAACGTGAAAAATGATCCCAGAGCGGGCACTCACACTACCATACTGTGCTGTACTATGTTAGGGGGGCTCAAGACGACGCGACGCAGACAGCGGTGTTCTTGTTTATTTTTGCTTGAGTCTGCTTCAAAGAAAATCAAGGGTTTAATTAGAGTTTTATGTAAGTCAAATACTGCACTGGCCACTGGTTATTAGTGCCGTCATCTGTAAATCTGTCATGGTCAATTGTTGCAAGAGTTTATATAATTATGATGTAAAACGCACAGGTACGGCTTAGTGCTAATAATATAGGTAAATTGTTTTTGTAAGCCGTCCCACGATTTTCAATAGCAAAACTACCTACACATACATTGCTTGAGAAAGGCACATGAAATTAAAGAAAGGTTCAATGTTTTCATACGGAAGTTAATGTAGTCAAATCACTTTATGACGTCGTATGTTTGTTAATACATCCATCCATCATGGTTTTCATATCTGCTCACGCTGAATGCGCCCAAAGGCCGCGGCTCTGGCTGCAACAATTTGTGTATGATGATTGATGATCCTTGAGGGAGGTTTAACTTTAACTGTGACTTGTCTAACGTTTTCACGAGAGTCAACTTCGGTGTTCTTGAACATGCCACTTGGGAATAAGACATGAGTTTTGCCGAGAATAAAAACATTATGTGGATTTAAGCCAACATTATGACAACTAGTTAATAAATTATATTTTGCATGCGTTGTAAGTGTTCTAACGAACCAAGGCTTGTCCAATAGCATGAAGAAGCATAAATAAATGTTGTTATTTTATGTTTGTTAGTCTATAAGGTGTTTTAACATGAGCCTTGTTGCCTGACTGAAATGAATTTAAAAAAATAAAATAAACAAGCTATTTTATTTTAGACTATTAATATTGAAGATGAAATGGGTTTTATGATCAAGCAATTGGGTCATTGCCTCATTGATAACGAAGTGTTGCTAAATGTATAAACCATCAAATTATTGTAAAATAGCATAGATTACAAAATATAGTTAAAATCATAAAAAGATATGGACCTTGAGAGTTTAGAAAAAAAAATGTATTATTTTTAGTGTCCAAGAGTAAATTTACAGCTACCTATAAAATCCTTACGCTTTTATAAAAACAGTATAACAACTATGGACCTAAACGCAGTATTTCGCGACCGAAACAGCAATTTACTTGATTTTCCATACAACGATTAGTACAAATAGCAAACTGTGACGTCATAATTTTATGTCAATTAGTATGAAGCGTTTTGGCTGCCACCAGCGAGGTCCGTCTTTGAATCAAATGTTTGGTAATTTATGTGTTTTAATTATAGTTGCTCCCATAAAAACAATTGTTCCCTTCCAAAAACTGGTTCGAATCGCATCGTAAAAACAATCTTAGCCTATTATATATTGTATACTAGCTTCCGCCCGCGACTTTGTCTGCGTGGTCCCTGGATAAAAACTATTCTATATCCAGGGATAATCATAATATATATATAATCCAGATTACTTATAAACTACCCTCGTCCAAAAATTCATCCAAGTCGGTTGAGCCGTTTAAGCAGGATTGAGTAACAACCATTAACACTTTAACTATGATAACGATTAAGGTTATGTCACTGCCATCAACAAGAGTGCAGTTCTTAAATAATACCATTATATTTTAAAACAAAAAAAGGCATCATAATTAAGGGCTAAATTGCTGTGAAAGCAACAAACCTTCAGTATTTAAAAATAAGTACGAATACCTGTAGCATACCTATACATATACCAAAAATAAATTAGTACCTATAAAAATTAACCGAATTGCAGAAGGTATGTATATAACACGTATTTATAGAAACTCACTAGCAGATCCTATCTGCAACCAAATTTTCCGCATGCGAAATAATATTCTACATGTAGGTTTCCTCTCATCATCTCAATGACTATAATAATAAAATGTTTTATTACCGATATCTCGAGGATTACTAAAACATCTGTCCCGGAAAATTCACTCTTGAGAGGGTAGTAGAAAAAACTGCAATAACATGTAACAAAGGCGCGCCACCGGCCGATAATACTATGATTAATACCCGGCGTTATCTGCACCGTGCAGGCTCGGTACTACCCCCCTTTTCCCTTCCCACCAGCGTCTTACGACCCTCGCGGACACAAATCAAAAGAAACAGTAAGCGGATAAAAATAAAGCATATATTTGTTTGGGTTTGGGTAATGTACAAGGTATTCCGAAGGCGATATAAGAGTTACGGATTTCGCATAATGCATACTATATTCCAGAAGGGAGAGGGTGTCGAGACCGTGACCGCACGTCTCTCGCACGCGACCAACTAGAGAGTTTTTTTTTATTGTTATTACTTTAGAGAATCTCGGGGAGGGAGTTTGAATATCGGTTTTAAATCGCATAATAGGAGTAATGGAGTGTTTTCAGTGAAGAGGACCCTAGTAATAAAATGATTTACGCAAGCTGGGCTTGTGAATATCGTTTTATTATTATTGGATAACCTATGATTATATGCCTTTTCGAAGTTTAGATTCTAATATGAGAAAGATTTTTTCCGCTATGTTACGAGTTAGCTTGCAAAATCACGCTTAGATATTGGCGTAATCCCAGGCCAGGGAAAGATGAACCTTTCTTTGTATGCAAACGTTTTATATGGCAACAGTAATATCGTATGTCAAACGTCTTAAATTAGTATGATGTCATTCATAATTAAAGGGTGGCTTACTCCTAATATTATTCATATTAAAGAATATCATTAAAAGTTCAACTATTATGTCTCGTCAAAATTGAAATTTTGGAGAGTGGTTTTGATTATTCTTCTTAAATATAAAGTAGAATGAAGGTAAAGAGTTTTATTTCGTATAACTTTACTTCCTTCTGCTTGATCAGTTAGTTGCATTGTGTAAATTGAACAAAAATTATAATAATTGTTGAAGTATCATTATTATTTAATCGCGTTATACGTGTTGCACCACGCTTGCTTATTAAATATGCCACTCTTTTCTAGGCTTGTTTTTCAAGAAGTAGGTTTAGTTTTTCGTATTTTGACGTGATTCATTCAAACTAAAAAATCATCCAAACTTTGAAAGGTGTGACAATGTTTCTGCATTACCATGTAGGTATTTCATAAAATGTAATTAAATATCGATTGCAAGCCAATTAACATGAGCTGATCGTAACAACCATTTGTTTATTCAGTTTTCAGGCGTAGTTGCGATTTCTAGAGATTCTCTTAAGATGACAGTTAAGAGACACTTATTAATCACCACTCTGTCAAGCTTCCTCATTTACCATTTCATGTACCCATCAACTTATGAATGTTGCAGAAACATAATTACAGCATTTCACGAGTCATTGCTCCAGTAAACCTATTACAGGCACGATAAACATCGTTAATGCGAGCCTTCGTCCGCAGGTGCTATCAATTAATAACCCCCAAATATCATTAGACTGCAGTACGGGTGGGGAATAATTGCCCCACCCTGGTTGTCATGTGCACTCCCGTTATGTAGATGTGTGATATTAATGCTCCGACGAGGCGTATGGATGCGAGCCTTAATGCTCCTGTGGGTGTATAACGAGTGTGAATAACATTAGTGTGATACACCTTTTTTTGTTCACAGTTATTCGGGCTTGCCATAGCAGTAAGACACCTAAACCAAGAAAACGACTTCTTTAAGGAGGAGTATGTATGCTCGAGTAAGTTTTAATTATACATATAGTGTTACAGGATATTTTTACGAGCTTTATAATACACTCGCGGTCAAAGAAACCGGGTCAGTACGAAAATCTGTAATATCTCCTAAAATAATAAAGCTAGGGACATGAATTAAACTGCATATTGTAGATAATTTTATACTGAATTAAATAACATCAAATGGTGGAATCGTAATTCTTTTGTTTAATAAAATTACATAGGAAACAAAAAATCAACCAATTTTACGTACAAAAATAAGCAGTAGGTACTTCACATACAACACAAAAAATAAAAATTAATACTTCTTATTGCCTCCTCGGGCTCTTCTTACAGCTTCTAGACGATTCGGCATGCTGTTTATTAAGTTCTTTATGCGTTCTTGGGGGATATTGTCCCATTCTTCCACTAACGCCTGTTTCAGGTCTCTAAGTGTAGCTGGGGCGGGGTTTCGAGCTCTTACACGCCTCCCAAGCTCGTCCCATACATGCTCAATCGGATTTAAGTCCGGACTCCTCGAGGGCCAGTTCATACAGTTGATACCAACCTCCAAAAAATAATCTCTGACAATTTGAGCTGTGTGTGGCCTGGCGTTGTCATGCATAAACATAGAATTTCCACCCATATTAATTAAGTATGGGCCGACATGCTCATTAAGAATCTCTTCTACATATCTTGCACTCGTTAATGATCCATTTTCTATTAAAACTAACTCCGAGCGACTCTCTGAAGAGATTCCAGCCCAAACCATGACTGACCCACCGCCGAACGCCACTTTTTCCTCAAAACATGCTGGAATAAAACGTTCACCAGGCCGTCTGTAAACTCTTTGCCGCCCGTCATTTGCATAGAGCATAAATCTGGATTCATCGGAAAACAAAATTCTTGCCCAATCTTCGTCACCCCAGTATCTGTGATCGCGGGCATAAAGTCGTCTTGCTGTTCGATGTATTCTTTCAAGTTTTGGGCCATTGGCCGGCCTATGTGGGGTCAAATTTGCTTCTTTGAGCCGCCGCCTGACAGTCCGCTCGCTGATGCCGTCCCTTCGGGTCTCTAAAAGCTGATTTTTCACTTCAACTGCTGTGAGGTGCCGATTTCGGAGCATGGTTGTAACAATAAATCGATCTTCTCTAGCTGTAGTACATCTTGTTTTGCCAGTTCCTGGTCTTCTAAGGTTCTGCCCAGTTTGTAGGTAACGTTGGAGGACTCGCTGCACTGTAGAAAGTGACACACCTGTTCTTCTCGCTGTATACCTCTGACTTCTTCCTTCTTCTAACATAGTGATGATACGAGTACATTCATCTCGTGTTAGCGGCATGATAGACATTCAAGAATGACCACAAAACAATGACAGCCTTTTATCATAGTTCTTTGACAGATTGAAAACAATTGCTTAAAAACAAGCAAAAGTAAAACGAACGCAATTACAAATAAGTACCTAATTGGTTTTTTTTTTCAATTAAACCTTTTTCCAGTTACTACGTAGAACATTGAAGGTTGGATTTAGAAGGATATTAAATTCTCTATAAAACAGAGTTAGTTTCATGCAGATACGACCAACGATTTACAAAATATTGAGGTTTTCGTCACTGACCCGGTTTCTTTGACCGCGAGTGTATTAGTGCAAGTAACTGTACTAACAAATAATATTGGGCCAGTCGTCGTGTATTAAATGGGTAATCGAGATGTGTGCTTATGTTACAGGTGTGTACGCGAAATCTACAGAAGAATGCCGAGCTGGGGTGACAATGCTGAGGATCTGTATCTGTAATGAAACTCAATGACTCAACTTGATGATAGGTAAAATAAAGAACTTATACCTATTAACTAACTCCTGAAAAAGCGAGTCCTGGCCTCCGACACGAGTTGTCGCCATTTGTCGCGATCCTATGCTATTTCTCGCCAGTTCATGACTTGAAGATCACGTAGGTCTGATTCGACGACGTCGTTCCAACGATACCTGGGACGTCCAACCGGGCGTTGCCCGGCTGGATGGCCCAAATATGCCTGTTTGTCTTTTCGACACGACCGAGCCAGCGTTAACGGTGAGATTTCGTTTCTCCGATGCTGTTGGGCGCCGCCACAAGACCTTCGATTTCGGCGTTCTTCCGGACTCTATAGCTTCCGTCATCTCTTCTGACCGGAGTCCGGTGACCGGACCCAGTATCTTTCGGAAAATGTTATACCTGTTGTTTTTAAATAATTAATCTAGAAATTTGTGAGGCAGATATTTTTATACTCTCTTAACCCATTCAAGACTCACAATATAAGTTATGTCTCTACGTGGGATTTCGGCTACAAAGCAGTAAAATGCTGCTACGCGCTACGGCGTAGCACACGTAACGCTTCGTGGCCTCGAATGGTTAAAGTGGGTATCTATCCCATAAAAAACATTCCATGTGAAAAAGAGGCCAAGTCTCAAAACACCGTAAAAAGTTGTGAGATATTTCGTAGAGCCAAATCTCAGCCATTCTTATTAATCTTTATTTGCTTGCTAAATAAAATTCTGCAATTTGGCAATCACACTCATTTATGGATTTTTGCATACCTAAAACTATGTAGTATTGTGTGATTGCCAAGTCACAAATTTAATTTAGTTCTCACATCTCACATTTTTTTACGGTGGAAGAGTTGCGAGACTTGGCCTCTTTTTTACATGGAATGTTTTCTATGGGATCTCACTTCTTTTTGTAGGTTATTGTGTTATCAATACATACAAGTTATGAATGCAGTCCCATTCATGATTATTAATTTTTTGTCCCATTCAATGCAAATGTAATTTTGTAATCTTATATATTTTATATGTTAAATAGTTATTGAGAGGAGTAAATACACACACGGCTGTTGCGTCGCCAGTTCCTCTTCGCTTTGAACTGGGCTGGACACGCTGCCGCGTGTCTAGATATTTATATTTATGCAGTTGGTGTATCTAGAAAACTGAACCGAAATTGCAAAATATTTTAGTTTTTCCTTGATTTATACACTAAACAAAAAAATATATTCTAAATTTGAAGCTTCTATGTCTGCCTATATGTGTGTGTGTGTGTGTGTGTGTGTGTGTGTGTGTGTGTGTGTGTATGTTTTATGTGTGCCTTAGAGTTTTGATGATCGGTCAGTCAGTGAGTGAGTGAGTGACAAAATTAAGAAACTTTGACTAGTTGTAATTCTTAAACTACTGGTTCAAATTGAATAAAATTTGAAATATTCCGTGTTTATACAATGCCCGCTTAGTTACTAAAATTTCAGGCTTCTAGTTTTATCCACAATGAAGTTATAGAGGGGTCGAAAATGGCCTGACCTGCTTCAGTTTTTCTGCCTAAAAGGATGGTACGGCCGTGCCGCTGTTTTGCTCGACTTGGCGGGGGCACTGCCGTGGCCCCAGATATCGTGAAACCGTTCAACGTAACGTAGACATTGGTAAAATACCTATTGTAGGTCGTTGGCTACATATTCCCCGTAAGGTTAAACCTACAAATTTTGTTTTTCATCAAAATCATAAGACAATATTGGCTCCATTGAAGTTTTGTCGAAATTAGCCTTTTGGTGAAAATATCAATGAACATTTTTGTTTTGTTAACTGTTCCTCATTGTGGTATTTTCATCGGTTCTCCTAATTCGAAAGTCGCCCAATATGAACAATAATAAACTTTAAGTTTTTGTTGCATGTGTTGACAGTTACAAGTGAATTTTAATAAGGTCTAAGTATAACAATAAGACCAAATGATTTCCGCTGACCATGTTTTAGTCAGTTAATAGTTTTGGATTATTATTACGTTAAACAATTCATAAAACAAATAATACTTTAATATGATTATTCTTACGAACCTAAACCTACACAATCTTGTAAACTTTTTTCAGGTCGCTCGTAGCGGCCACAGCGTAGCGCTGCTACGCGCTACTTACGTGGCTACGGGGCAGGTGTGATTGGTTCCATTTCAAAAGCGTGCGTTTGATTCTATTGTGTGGCTTTACTGTAGATGTGTGTAATGTATGCTCTAGTTGCGTGATTTTAAATGTGGTTTGTTTAGTTTTACTAGTACATCACTGGTGTATGATGCATCAAGTAATGAATATTTTTTATTATTACCCTTAAAAAAATGTTATTTCTTATAATATATGTATAGTGTTTCATGCAAGTATAATTCATATTCTCATATTATTATTATACCTATAAACAATCTTAGCAAACTGCACACACTTTCAATAACCTTTCCACTAACCGATTACAATAATAACTCCAACTCTATACGTCTTCCCGTCGCTTCCAAGTGTGTGTAACGCAAAACCATCATACCTTGCCCGCTCAACCTACATTCTAATCCCCCATTTCTTTCTTTAAATCTCGTATTATAGCGGGGGAATACAGCTCAAGTTAGGGTGGTTTGGTTCCATACATATTTCTGCAATTGATTAGACGGGGGCGGTTGCTATGGCGACTGCACTGGCCCTCCCCCCCGCGCCCGCGCCGGCGGTCTCACCCCCTCATAAGTCATGAGTGTACACATGGACACGCTTCGACGTCCTACCGAGTTGAGATGCGTTCTTTATGGAGCCCGATTGTTCGATAAGACCTTGCATAGAAAATTTACCGAAAAGTCCTAATATTTGGACTGTTTAAATTTAGACATAATAAAATCATGCAAATTTTAAATACGCCTAAAGTTAGATCTCTGTCTGAAGTGACAGAGGGCGGGTTAAATATTATTAATGGTATTTACAAATACAATACAGACGAGACTATTACATTATATACCAGAGATTAAAGTCCAAACCATCTTATTACGAACTGTGAAACGTTCCTTAACACGTTCGCAACCAAGAACCCGCCTAGCGGGCACTCGTAATGTTTGCTCAGATACCGTCTGAGCCCGCTAGGCGGGCAGTAGTATAAACTTAGACGCCTAGCGAATTCTGGTTTTCTGGTGAATTGATCCATTTTTAGTCCGGTTGCGAAAGTGTTAAATACAGTTAAATTTTAAATAACGCAATCGACCAATTTACAGCCAAGGCTTAAAATAATAGGTTCTTAGTTACCTATATATATTCATGCCAAAGTGAACGCGGTTTTTGACACACTTCAAATGTCTAACCCTTTCAGACAATTTTAAGGATGATTCTGAACGGTTTTGTCTGTGGTTATTGTGTAAATGTGTAAGTCCTGATAAGATATACGGTCTACATTACACATACATTGGGAACTATTCATCTTCAGTGCTACAATTGGAAATGTCCTAGGTTCGGATATGCATTGTACTGCGTTTGCCACCCTGTCTCCCAATGGCGGGGAGGGTGAGTTGATACAATATTTTTTTATACTCGTGAGATTGGTCAATTAAGTAATTATAACCTATTTTGGCGATTCAAATAGCTAGACTTTTATTATATTTATTCGATTAAGCCCCACAACTGTTAGTGAAGGCTGAAAATTAGATCAAACTCACACACTTGAATTTCACGGATAATTTAAAGTTAGGTTGGAAAATTCGGTGAAAAGTTTTATATGCGACACAACACAACACACACAACACACACACAACATAACACTACTTAACATTTCGGTGCGCTGTGATGGCAGAAAATTCCTTACTTACATTTTGAAAACGCTATCACGAGTTTTTAACTCGCTTGTCAAACTCCAAGTCACTTGTACGTTTTTAGGTGCCAACCTAACGTAACCCTGATCAGGCCAAAATGTTCGATCGGCGCTCGTTCTCTTGACCACCTATTAAATCATAATCTTATATGTATCCAGTAGTAGCCAGCCGTCGTTTATTCTGCCTCCACACGCCCATCCCCCTTCAACCCCCCTTATCGTAATTAAGGTTGGCGACACTTCGCTCCTCGTTACGGTAGGTCCAGTTCGGGGGTGCTTTCTACATATACTTATGCATGAGGAATGTTGTCGTATGTGTATAACTGTGGTTGTATTTTATTTGGTTATACCTATGTAGTTATGTAGAATGTTTAGATCTATGGCCATTGTAGCGAGATAAGTACGATATTGACTGTGCTTACAACTTTGTTCTTATTGAACGAGTGAGCGAAGCGAACGAAGTTCTCTGTCTCAGCTTGGAAGTTCCAGCCAGCCAAAATTGTTTCGTATGTTCTGCTGTCCGGCTGTTCTCAACTCAGGTCGCATTTCTCAACCGATTTTCGCGACATTTTGTGAGCAGGTTCGATTGTTAGGTATACATGTAGTTTTATTGTCGATTCAGTTTAAGAATTAAAAAAAAAACTCTTGCGGTGTCTCACAGAGCTACTAATATAAGTATATACAGTTTTATACATACCCTTCACATTTATACGGGTATAATTAAATGATCTATGAATGAATATCTGCAATACTCATACGCATACAAAGTAGAATTAATTACTGGAAATTTATCGCCTCCAGGTTAACAAAAATCAAGCCAAAACAAAGCATAAGTAGAAATCAATCTCACCATTATTTTCCTATGATAACACCTTCAATCAGTACGGACTCATGCTTTTGTTTGGGATAAAGTCGATTTATAGGTAATTTCAAACCCTTACTGAGCACGACAAACAAATTTTTCGGCCTTAGCATAACGTACTATACCATCGAAAACGCAATTAGATACCCCAAATAGAAACTTAAACTTTTAAAAATCACAATGATTAAGCGGGGAGGCAAGCGGAATCAATTTACCAACAGAGCTCGAACATCCAACTGCCTAGAGCTCCGCCCCTATGACATTCCCTTGCAAGCACAGGTCTTTACGAGTTGGTTGCTCGTGGGGGGGATATAATTAGGGTGAGGATTAGCTGGCGCAAATTAAGTTGAAACTGGAGGGCTTCCGCTTTTGAGACAATCGCGCTGATTACCGCGCGGGCGCAGGCAGTTTAGGTAATGAACGAGACAGGTATTGCCAATTGGGTATATTTCTTTGAAAGTGCTGGCAACTGTGTTGTTTAACCAACCGACGTTACTGTTTTCCTCCTTGAACGCAGTAGGTTCACTTTAATTCGCAGCCACATTGGTCGATTCATGTTTATTGTGTAAAAAAAATATTGCAATTTTCAGGCGCATTGGCCAACTCACATACCTAATGTTCTAACCGAATGCATGCAACATTTATTTACATGCATTCTACCGCATCAGGCCAAAACAAAACTGCACTTGCAATTGCAATCTTACTGCCCTCTAGGGAGAATATTCATTATGCATGCCATGCCTCGCCATGTTTGTAAATCTATTTACTGTTTAACCACACTACTAGCATTCTTACCAAGTTGCATATAAGGATTAGTTTAGGTTGCTCTCTAGTTTACAGAAGATAAACGAATGCGTTAATGTATCGCAGGTCGATAATGCACCCCTGCACGTTAAGCCGCTATTTGCATAGGGGATGCATGTGGATGCTGCATTAATTATATAGATACGTGCGATACTTTACGAATACATTTATATTTGTCGAGAAATTTTATGTAACTATAAAAGTTATGGCAAAATTAAAAGTAGGTAATTAAGGAATTATGTTTTCTGCACATTTACTAGTAACGAGCCTCTTATTGACGCTAATAGGCTCCTAATCCTCGGTATTTAATATGCGTGCTTTCTAACATCACGGGAATTGTTTTTTAGGGTTATATTAAGACACATTTGCACCTTGCAGCAAGGTGTATGTATGTACCTATGAACACTGTGGATTCTTAAATTAACCGGGTTGTATTTACAGATTTAATTATAATTCTCGGCAAATGTGGTGAAAATAAAAGTGATAAATAGAGTCAACGCTACAAAAAAAAAACGACCGGGATGCACTCCGGGAGTGCCGGCAGAAATGAAAACTCAAGGCTTATGTTCATATATAATATGTTTTTATCGCATAGAATTATAGAAGAGGCGACGCTTTTTATGCGGATTCACAGTTCAACCAAAAATTAGGCTTAAAAGCCCTTAACTTTAGCAATGTCCACCGAAAAGACGCGCACCTAAATCTGACAATGACCCACGTACCATACAACCTGGACGAATTATTCAATTTATTTTTCCACGAATATCAAATCTGTCAATTTTACTGCAGGATATCATAAATGATATCCTGCATTATATTCAACTATAATACAAGGGCAAGAAGGAAGAGAGTAACAAAACAAGGAGAATAATCTATTTTGTTCGTTAATTATAAATGATAATTATTAAAGAAAGTAATGGCCTAACTTGGAAATAAATTGTTCTAATTAGCCAAACATGACGGTTTATCTTATGGAGTTGCTATGGCTACAAGTTGCGTTGCTACGGCTAAAAGTGCCCTTGTGGCCTATTTGCAGAATAAATAATTGATTTAATTTGATTTGATCTACCTTCTGTTTCCGTTATCAGATTGGCTTGGTCGTGCCATAATATTGCATTGTCATCAAACGTACCTATGAAGGTAATTATGGCATGCCTATGCCAAATTGCAAGAAGGCCGTAATGGCACTTTTACAAGTCAAATTCTACCAGCGTACTTTGATATATTTTGATTTGCTTATAGGTATTTATATGTTTGTTCTTTACCGAACCAGTGCCATTTTATGGTACGAAACACTTATAGGTACTTAACTACTTTTAGAAAATACGTAAACATTCTTAATACCTTTTATAATTAAAATTATAGTGTCCTTTACAAAGTTATTATGGATGAGCAATATCAACTGGAGACATAAAGGCCACGTAACGACGCTACATAAAACTAAGTCAATTAAGTGCATTTTACAGCACGCTCCGTCCGGCCGTCACCCGCTGCACTACACTTTATTAAACGTGACACTATTACCTATCACTTGCCAGTAAATAACGGCATGAAATCTTATCATATTTCACCCTGTGTGATCCATAGTGTGGGCAGTTATATCGTTCCGCTACAAACGCTTAAACTCGTATTGATTTGCTTGGAGTAACTTTCTACGTAATAATCATAACATACTAAGACTGTTTGTTGATTTCCTCAGTTTCCAACCTCGAATACATAATTATATTGGTAGTGAAATGACTGAATTACCTAATTTCATACGACTGATGCTCAAAATAATGAATAAGTAATTGCTTTTTTGTAAGTACTAGTTGTATATATTTTTTTTCAACACATTTGCTCGTAACGTATATCTTATTACGTCGCTTTTAGGCTCATAATCCAGGGTATTAAACACGCGTGTTTTACGACACTCGTGGTTATATCCCCATTAAGACACGTTGGCACCTTGCAGCAAGATGTATGCATGAACACGGGGCATTCTTAAATTAACCGGGTTAGTGCCGAATGTACAGCTTTTTTTTAATTCTCGGCAAATGGATTCTTACTAGACTAAACAAATTTAATCATTTTTGTTAATTAATTGACTATTTCTCTTTGGATATGACCAGAGCCCGTAATTTTCATGCCGATTTTTTTTATTTTTTTTTAATGATATAGGAGGCAAACGAGCAGACGGATCACTTGATGGTAAGCGATTACCGCCGCCCATGGACACTTGCAACACCAGAGGTGTTGTGAGTGCGTTGCCGGCCTTTAAGGGGCTACCCGAGGTTTTCATCGATTTTTGACAAGTTTTGAATCGTATCTACTACTTTTGCACTACAGATAGAATCATAAATCAAACGGCTATCGGTTCTTCAATCTTTTATCTCCATTTTGACAGACCGGATTTTGAAACAAATTAATACTTAATTTTGTATGATTTTTTTAAACATTGTCTAAAAAAACACTTATTTCGTATCTCTATTGACGTGAAAGATCTAACATATACGAAATCTACATATTTGGGTTCGTCTGTGACGTCTCTAAAAACTGACAGAGGGTTTTCATTTTAAACCAATTAACACAAAAGTTATGGCCAGAAAACTAGTTTTTTGGCCTAAAATTGCTCAACTTTGATGTCAAATATCTCAAAAACTATGAACTTTGAAGTAAATAATGGGATATTATATTGCTTAAAGCCGTTGTTGTTAATATAATAAGCTACAAAAACATTACAAAACCAAGGGATTCAGATCGAAGGTCATTGGCGTATGGGAGCCTCTTAAGATGGGAGTATTACGCTCTTTTCTTGAAGGTTTGAAGGTTTGACATCAATTTGACGTCACGCTGCATATAGGATGATCCCAAATAGTTTTATTGTAATTATTAATCATTAGTCGTCAATCATTTTAATCATGTACAAATTACTTCAAAAGTAATGTATTCACACGTGGAATAATTAATAGGTACCTACTTGAAGGAATTCTGTTTTCTACGTAATTATTGAAATGTGGTAACAATACCGTTTAATAAAATGTACCTATGTATAAAAACAAAACAAATAGTTTAATTTACGTTTCACGTATCAAGTAGGTACCTATTAATTGTTCCACATGTGAATAGATTACTTTTGAAGTAATTTGTACATGATTAAAATGATTGACAACTAATGATTAATAATTACAATAAAAAAAATTGGGATCAATATGCAGCGTGACGTCAAATTGATGTCATCGGCATGAAAATTACGGGCTCTGGATATGACATTTAATGTAGTAAAACTATTCACATTTGCTAACATTTTACATGAATTAATAAAGATAATATTTTAAATCGTATTGGCTGTTTAGAGATGTCATCTAAGTCTGGCTTTAACGCCTGCGCGTGCACTGCGCAAACTTCACGGAAAAAAATGCTGCGCGCCATTATAGGTAATTTCGCAAATATTCGTAAACATTGTTGATGCGTGTTTGGTTATTATGAAAAATGTTGACTCGTGTTGAATATAAAAGTGATAAATAGAATTGACGCCACTGGAAATTCTTGGCGATTTATCACTTTTCTATTCACCACGAGTCAACAAAGAGAACAACTTAGGCAGCCTATATAATTTTCATCTTATGAAAAAAATTTTTCCTCACAAAACGTAGTATGAAACGCGTGAGCTTTGACAATTACATCCTCGGCTCGCGTGAACAATTCCGTCTCTGATGTAATTATCAACATACCTCACTTGTATCACAATGTACTATTTCATCACACTTGCTCGAAAAGGGCTTCATAATGCGCAGACATACAGAGCTGTAATAGCCTGTGTTACGCCCACGGGCGTAATGGTTTTTTTTTTTTATTGTATCTGTCACTATTGCGGCAGTTACAAAGCAAAGAGGTTTTATATCAAATACGATGTCTGAAAACGTAATTATAAATAAATTTAAACTTAAAAAACTACTTAAAGATGTTTAACTGAATTATTTACAGATTTAATATGTTGTTATTTAGTTGTCTATGTAAAATGTTTTTAAGTGTTTTCAAATCGTGGCTGTATACCGAAGGGTCTTTGCCATACGCGCCTCACGTCAAATTCAACAAAATGGACGACTGACATGTTGCAGTTTTTATTACTATTTGTATTCATTTCATCTAAAATGTATTTGTTTCCTCGCAAATGTGATGAAAAACATTGTGTATAACACGGGCGTAAAAATATTGCAAACTCGAGTCATCAAAAGCCCTCCGCCCTCGGCGTCGGGCTTCTGATAGACTCTTGTTCGCAATATTCCACTTACGCCCCTCGGTAAACAATGTACTATTGTACTACATGGGGCTTATTAGATTACTCGATTACAAAATACTCACATATATATTGTCCTTGCAATCATTATTCAGAAAGTACACTTGTGGCTTATTTCACGAAGCAACAAGTAACATTGACAACTTGAAGCTTCGTGAAAAGTTTCCCTGAATGTAAGTCATGTCTGCTGTTGAAAGATAAAATTTAAATGTGATTAATATAATGATAAGTGAATGTATTTCCATGTTGTTGTGGCAGTACTAAAACATCGAAACAGATCTATTACATATAGTTAAATGCTTTCGAATACGAATAAAACTAACGCGTATTGACCTAATTTTGGAACACAAACAAAGCCAATTGTACAAATCGAATATTTCGACTTTCGCTCCGTTTCAACTTTGATCAAAGCTCGCTCGTTACGTGTCGCTGCGTGCGGCAATAAAGCTTGCTTTGTAAAAGCTGTAAAGCTCCTCTTCAAACGCCTTTGAACCCACGCTCGAGGGTTCCTTGCAATCCAATTTAAAAAGTAAATCGGACATTCCTGTAGGTTTTAACTACGTACAATAACACCTAGTTGTTGCGTACGCTACGTTTAACTCCCAAACGAAGTATACCTACATATAACTTCTACTTGCATTAAAATTTAAGGAGCGTTATATATTACCACTTCCTGCCATGTATATTTATGAGATATGCATGTTTGTTCATAAAAATAAAAGTATTTTTGAAAAAGCATGTGATAGTCATCCACGAACATGTCGAAATCCGGATAGACTACTTCCTGACGAGCACCCTACTTTGTCAAAATACAGGAAAAGTTGCATAATATTGTCAATTAAGATCTATAATAAAATACCAACAGACATTAAGAAAATAAATATTAGATTATTTAAACAAAAATTGCACCTATGGCTAAATAATAATATTTTTTATTCGTTAAATGTTTTTTTTTTTGTTCTTTGACATGAAATGATGTAAATTTTAATTGACATGAAATAATGTAATAATGTATACGTATTAGAATGTATTAATTTAGTTTGTTTTATTTAATGATTTGATAGTGTGTAAATATTTTGAATGTGTAATTAATTTTGTATAATTCTTTTAATTTTTAATTTGCATACCAGCTAGTCCTGGTTAAGCATGGAAACATACGTGTAATTTTGTTTGTAACACCTGTTTGGTAATGTTTAACGCAAATAAATATTCTTATTCTTATTCTTAAAAATATAACTACGCAATAATCGTCTTGTAGTTACCGATCCACTTCTGGAGGATATTTCTGAAGAACATTTCCTCCTAGCTCCTATAAAACATTTTAAAATTCACTGTAGAAATAACTACCTACTTTGGCTTTGCTACTTATTGTTGAGAAGTTGCTTACAATTTTTACCAAACTGATGCAGATATCAGCTATAAATATGCAATCAATATAAATATTACTGATAATTTCTGCGCAAAAGTCAGCCGGAATACCAGTCGTAACACCATCGCTAAAGAATTGTCGAATGTCCCACAAACGCAAATTGGGTAACTAACGGTATGTCACGAACAATTTCGTATATCTTAAGTACCTATGTACACCGGACTACGCGGATGAAAAATATAATTTAGTTAATCCGGCATCATTACTTGACCCATAGAGCATCAATAAATATATCGCAAAGAAAATCAGCACTTAACTTTTTGGTATGTTTAGTCCCAATACCATAAAAACTCCACTCGGTAGGTAACTATACCTACGAGAACGTGTGGCTCGCGCGGGCGAACGGTTACGACGCTTGTTACTGCTCTTGATTTTTTGCGGGATTTTATTTAGCGGCATTCGAAATCAAATCCTAGCCTGATTGCTTCATTCGGTGTTTGCGATTTGGTTTTTATTTGTATGTATCTGTTAATACGCCGTGTTTTCCGGGTTGAGATTGATATTGGTTTAATTCGTTTTTTTTAAAGGAGTATATTGGTATCTAAAGGGAATCATCTCTTTATTGTAGATACCTACATACAAAAGTATTAGGAGTGTTATAGTACCTGGTAATGTAATGGTGAAATGATTATCTGTCTTAATATGTTTTTTTCTGACAGGCAGCTATGGGATTCGGGATGTGCAAATGCGAAACGAAAATAAAGTCAGTCTAGAATATGGACTATTGGTATCCCGATTTTGTTACATTTTATATATTATTCGAGGCAATTCGAAATAGCTTTAAAATTCAATCTAACTTAAAACGTGTCCTCGTAATCTCAGTTTTAGCTTAAGCTAAGGGTGTTGCGGGGGCGGGTGGGGGTGGAGCGATATTATACCGTCCGTAGTTAGCGCACAGATATTAAGAATTCCACGACGTACAGAGTAGCCAAGGAATGCGGCACTGCCTCGTTTAGTTCGGGCTGATGGGTCGCTAAAGATCTGGTCCGTGGTCCAGTATATAGAAAGTAGAAGCAGACATTAAGGATTCTACGGCGTATAGTGTAAGTGTGAAGTTTTATAATATAGGCACACACATTTAAGTTTGGTTTGAACAGGTACGGCATAGATGCTACACATACATAGGTAGATACTTTATTTAAAGTATTCAGAATTTCGTAAGGTGTCAATAGTACATTACTACAGAGGCCGGGAAGTAAGGGGTTGCCGGCCGAGTACATATAGACGGCCGAGCGTAGCGAGGTCGGATAGTTATTTTATGAGGCTGGCAACCCCTTTTCACGCCGAGGTATGTATAGTGCTTTTCTCAAACATGCAATGAAATAAATTAAAAAAACTCCAAGAAATCAAACTTCTATTTTTCATGGCTGAACGCCGTGATCCTGTGCCACAAATTGTGGAATAGAAATTAAAAAAGACCATCTTGCAGGCTTCCAATTTTGTATGAAATACCATTAAGGGTCTCTCTTCTCGCTGCGCCCGAAACGTGACACTTCGAAGCCCATTATGAAGAACACAACGTCAATATTTAATTGCATGTTTGAGAAAAATATATTTGTCTTCATGCCATGATGAATGATAATCATGAAACGATTAAGATAATACACAATCATTTAGTTACTAGCGAACAAGTCAAGGTCTATCCGACTCATCGTGTTGTATTGCTATCATATTTGTTTGCGTTCTGTTGCGCTTACTCTGTCGTTCGTGTTTATAGACAGACACGGGCTGTTAGGCGAGTCTGGAAACGCTCACGCTTGTAAATGAACCCTTTTACCTAGCCAACGCCATGATTGTGTATGCGCGTGTTTCGACTCTCACGCTGCTGGTCCGTAAACACGATCTTCGGCTCGGCGCGCGTGGAAGTGAGTGCGTGCATACCAATATGCCACCGATATGTTGAGTCAGAATGACGTCCTGATTCGATAATTTTTAACGAAATTTTCTTTTCCTTTCTAACTCTCTGTATCCTCATCATACTCTGTCGCCCGAGATTGGAGCGAGCGGCACAAAGTTGGTAATTGAAAAATCTTTCCGGTCCCCCCACTCGCCTTGGCTGTAGCGAAATTAAACTACACTATAATTACGACTCTACACGAGTGCCGATTGTATTGGCCTCACATATACGTATCCTCAATCTAGAGAACCACAATCTCGCTCAAGTACAAATGTTTTTTTTTACTTTTTTGTTAGTCATTCCAAGGTATTAAAAGGCTCCAATAAGAACAGTCCGAATATATAGTTTGCATAAGAACTATTCTGCATAACATTGCACATCGTCTCTTTAAGACATCAGTACTTCAACAACTTTAATCATTCACAACCCACTTTGTATCTTGTAACAATGGCGAACTTAATCACCAAAACAATCATACATATTTAACATCTTCATAAATGTCTCAAACGTTTATACTCTAAATATTCACCGCCAACCATCCCATTATTTAAACCCACACAATCTAGCACTTTCAAATGATATAACACTGTCACTTTGCGCCCGCCCTGGGGGTTCCCCCCGGGGGGCGGGCGGCGGCCCGGGGGGGCGCGGGGCCGGCGGCCATTCGTCTCTCCGTAGAAATGTTTTCATTTTTATTTCATAAATAAAGAGTGGAATTTTGCTGCTCGCGTAATGAGCGGGCTACGTAAGCTCCGCAACTTTTGTTCTGTATTTCTTGTTCTTATTCGTGCTTTTTCTTCGCAAACAACTCGTTAAAGAAATCGTTTTTTGCTAAAAATAAAAAATAAAATGCTGCTTTTGGCATTGTCGTACTGTTGAATTGTACGTATTTTTTAGGTAATATGAGTACAAAGTGAATTATAGTATTATTTCGTTTAATTGACGCGTTTATTGTTATAGTGTAACGAGAATAGTTTCGTATGTCAAATAAATACATAATATACGTCACAATGAAACGTAGTAAACGTCATTGCAGACATTATAATATATGTACCTACCTAATGATATACTTGTAGTACGAGTATACCTATTATTTTTGTCGCGATTGATTTGTGTTTATGAATGAAAATTTCGGTTCGGAATAATTAAACGGTTCGAAATATTATAAAACCAAACTTCCCTGTAAGGGTGTTAATTTACTACTACGTATTATAATCTGATTAAAACATCAGTGAAACATGATTATTTCTGAGCAACACCCAGACTTCAATAAACAAAGTAGCCCCGCATAAGCGATGGCCCCGCATGCGGTCCCACGGGGCGAATCTAGTTCGCTGCAGCAGCCATAAATGCTGTCAATATAACCTAAAGGAGCTTAATGCAGTGAGGTTTCAAGTGCACTTATGCTCTTATTGATAACGGCTGGATTCCACCCTCATAATAATGTTGTTACACTTCATATTCCACCGGTATACTTGTGTAGGCAAGGATTGATATGTTTCTTGAATCACTGGTGTGTTTGGTACCTACGTAGTTACAACTGCCTTGATATATGGTAGAAGCAGGAAAGAAGAGGTTCCTTATTACTATCGCTTAGACAACTTGATGAAACCATTAAGTATTGAAGATTCAGTTAAACACATAGGTACACATGGTAACCTCTTAAATGTAATTTTAAATCAACATTTTCAGCGTAGCCAATTATGATAATCATAACGCATTACTAAATAACTAAAACGTGGTTTAGTGACGCTTAAATATCGCCAGTGACATAATGGACACGTTATCATAGCAAACGCTAAATAAATTAAATTAAATAAATTAAATAAATAATTAAACGCGTAAATTTTCCTACTTAAATTCATACATATTGTAGTAAGACTGTCCAGTTCAAGTATCAAGGTCCACCCCAAGCTATAAATGTAAAGAAATGTAAAGGCACAAATTTGATGAGTTTACAAGATTGCACAGCATTTGGGGCCATGTAAGTTTCTCATGCATGCGTACAGTCGTACATGCACCCCGGGATATGAAGTGAGACCTTCTGGCAGTTCTTAAAGTGAAGTAGAGGGGCTCACTGATTAGGCTACAGGGATGGCAGTAACCATGCAGCTACCAACGATTACCTTTTAAAATGAGGTTATATTATTCATCATCATCATCATATCAGCCGAAAGACGTCCACTGCTGAACATAGGCCTCCCCCAAAGAGTGCCAAAGTGACCGGTCCTGCTCCACCCGCATCCAGCGGACTCCCGCAACCTTTACCAGGTCATCATTCCTTGTGGGGGCCTACCCGCGCCGCGCCTTCCGGTACGTGGTCGCCACTCGAGAACCTTTCCGCCCCAACGGCCATCCGTGCTATGTGCGGGTTATATTATTGGTAGGTATACAACGAGCATGTTTGTAAACTATGAACTGAATAGCGCTATGTTAAAAAGGCAGTTGTAGGTTAATGTAGGGCCTTTAGAATGGACACATTTGCGAGCGTTACATATTGGGTGACAGCCCTAGCCCGGGCCCTACATATTGGTAACATATTCTCGGCTTGAAATTTATTGTAAATCGCGGCGGGCGGGGTTGACCCCCTGCGTCAATAAACCGAATGGACTTTCCAAATTCGCTACATCGTGTTTGCGTCCGCTTTTTCTGTTCCAGCGAAAAAAACCCCGGCACTTCCGATTTTGTTTATCCAAGGTTTTCCATCGTAATTGTGTGACGCAATTGTTGCTAGAGCGAATATTTATTTGGGTTCCCGTTTGCTTTCCATTTCGCTCGCATTGTGCCACAAATTCAATTTGTGGGCTCAAATCAAATGTTGTCGCAAGAAATGACTCGCCGTCGGTGACTGACGTATCAAAAAATTGATCGCACGCTCGTTGATGGGGGCTAATTCAGTCCATATCTGCTTCCTAATCACAAATATTTGAGTTTACGGGCTAGAATACTGTTCGATTTATTCCACGAGGCATTCGGCAGATTACGCAGAACGCAGCAATAACATTATCCGCGAGGGGACAATCAGCATTAGCCGGAATATATTTCGCGTAAATCTTTCACGGCAGCTTTTATGTATATCGTAAAAAACGAAGTGTCCGACGACCGTCCATAAATATGGCCAGTAAAGGGAACCAGTGTCATGCGGCACATTTCACAAGTCTCTCTCGGCATATTAAAGGTTCTGATGCGGAAAGTGTTTTGAATTTGGTCGTGTGACAGTTTTGAGGGCATGGGTCGCTTACGACTCATTTCGTTCGAAAACACACATAAATTATGACTTTATTTCTGAACCCACGTAAGTACGTGAACGTAGATCCGTTGGTTTGTAACACGTTCCGAGCATTTAAATTATCATCACCGTACTCAGAAGTGAGGATTGGTAAAGGATTTAGAGCCGCTATGTTAGGTATTGAAGCAATTATTAACGATGGACAAACAAACGATATGAACGCTTGCCGCAATTGATTATGACTTAAAGAAAGAATTGCGCTTTATTATACTATAAGCTAAAAAATATTATGTCTAGAAATATATAGATATATTAGCAATGTCAGAGCAATGAAGATAATAAAAGGGAAGACGATCAGTGATTTCTATTTATACCCCCTTTTAACCCTCTTTATTTTACTAAAAGAAAATGCGTTAGACATTGAATTTAGATCAATTAATAGCAATACCTAATATAATGCGTTTCGTTCTCGTAAAACTTCGAATATCTAATGCTTATTCATTACTTTCATTAGGAATTCGACCAAACAAGAATAAGGTTAAATCCAAGTTGTTACATACTTTTTTGACGTTTAACCTCTGATAAATCCTTACTCCTCTTTGATCACATCCGGTCTTAAAAACACAGTTACATTACATTTCGCAACCAGATAACTTCAAGGTTCCTTTCATACGAATGTTTCCGAGTGAGTGAACTGCGCAAAAGGCGAGTACCTACTGCACAATTTTAAGCATATGTCGCGAAGTACCAGCCAAGTTCTGTCTTTATTGGGCTCCCTACCGTGCCGGCGCCCTAGCGGGTGCAGGGCGGGACGCGGGGTGCGCGGTGCGGGACGCGGGGCATTTTGCATGATCAGCCCCAATTAGTATTTATGGCGTGCGGGGGTTGTTGTCTTTGAGGGCGATTTTGAGAATTGTAAAGGAATACAAATGTTACCTTCTAGTATTATATTCTGGGTTTAGTTTACTTTTTGATGTTAAAATAAAGGTCACAGATAATATATGTAGGTATGTATGTGTGTGTTACTGGTAATAGGTAGGTTACACTAATATTATATTATAATGAGGAAAAGTCTGTGCAATGAGCTTATAAGTTAATAAGGTTGTATGTATGGGGTAATGTCCAGAACTACTCACCAATGTTTTATTTTATTTATCAGTACCTAAGTATATAGATATTTTATTCCGCCGCTCCGCCTGGGTCCTTCGTAATTAATACGCGGGCAGCTAGTATTAAATATAATAGACGCCAATTACAACAGGAACATTCATAGCAATGAAATTTGAAACAACTAGCCTATGCCATGGCATAGTCAACAACAACAACAGACCCCGTATCATGGTGGCCTTATCACACGATAAGTGACACGATAGAGCGTCCGTCTCGTTCTGTCGAACGGTGTCAGCCAGGGACGGACGCTCTATCGTGTCACTTATCGTGGGATAAGGCCGACCATGATACGGGGCCAGGAGAGTTTACCAGTAAACTGAAAAAAGGAACTATGTTTACATAAATAAATTGGGTAGTTATAGGTAGGTATCACATCGAGATTTGAGACGACTAGACGACTAGATTTGGCCATGATTTGGTGTTCTTTATTCTGTACAAGCTGCCCGCGCGGCTCCACCGGTGTATTACATAGACCGCAGGCAGGACCGCGGGAGGAAATATAACCTATATCCATCTCGAAGGTCCATTTTATTGTGCTAGTGAAAGAATTTTAGAAATCGTAATTTTTATTATAATATCATAGGATTTTTCGTACTTATGTAATAAGTAAGTTATTAACTCTGGAAATTGGCAAATCCGTACCAATAAGCTTGACAGTCACACTTACACGTATGTATACTAATGTTCATATTTTGAAAACTACTAAACCGTTCCTGATAAAACTTGCACTGTTGCTTAATAGTCACAATCCAATTACATGCAAACATATAATGCTCCTATAATTTTTTGTGTATTCGTTTCGGTGCCTTAGATTATCATTCTAAACTCGAATCAAAGATCTAAGTTACAATAATATTACCTACATAACATACGTTTCGAATTGATTAGCAACCTTCTTCCCAATCCTGAATTATGACGATTTATGTAGATTTAGTTGAGAAATGAAAAGGTTCCCCACTTTTCGACTTTATATCAATGCCGTGAAGGTTTACTGACGAGCCTTTTCTTTCAACCTTTTCAAGGCAATATTCAAATTGTATTATTATAGAAAGTATTAAACAGTGTAAAGTGTGGCGTATTATTAACGTTCGTCTTAGCCTTATCCCAGTTACATCCTGAAGAAAGTCGGATTCGCTGGGTACCTAATCCCAAAATTGGTGTAAGCAATAGTTACTGGTGGAAACAACGGTTGAAAGAACTGCCATTTGACCTTCCAACCAAGTGAGTGGTCAACTGGGCTGTTATAAGTTCCCAAGCCGCCCGAATTCTAACACGGCTTGATGACGGCTGCACAATAGCGTAATTTCCCGCACCTCCTAAAGCACGGTAGCATTGTTAGTACTCGTAACCACTCGAACTCGAACTTGCGGGCTATCGAATTAAATTCGATAACCCGCAAGCGTGGCTAGGCCAATTAAGGACACTATTTAAGTATCGTAGGCCTCGTAGGTAATTTTCCTTTTGTTTTCCTATGGTTTAATAAAAAGTAACATGTTCTTATCTATTTCCAGACGCAGCTCAAGCGAGATCAAAGTCTTCGGCTAACCGGCAGGCCTGCGCTGGTAACGGCCAATCCGTCATAACGCGCAATCCCTGTTACATCGTGTCCCGTTCCCCGCGACGATCGCATCAGCAGTAAACGCGGCCCGATTAAGCCCACGATATCGGAACGAAATACACTGAGGAGGTACGAAAGTTTGGAAGCATTTGTACCTAGATCTGGTCCAAGAATAACGCTAAATCTGTCTCTTAAAGTACAGCTGTCTCTTGAAGTGGCCGTAAACCAATATCATTGTGAATTCCGACAGTTTCCAACGAAGTTTTTCACAGTCACTGTTCAATGTATCAAGCTGTTGCAAAGTTCCATCTGGTTTTTGAGTCATTGTCATTACCTAAATAAAACAGAAAACTGACTAAACATTTTCGCCCCGACGCGGTTAAATACAACTCATATCATATCGGCACGGTAGACCTGTTATTTCTGTCTGTACGAACTTATCCAATATTTTCAGAGATCGTAACTTTCCGACATGCATGTCCTAAGACAAAGTGTGTTATTTCTCGGGGGACAGCGGGGCGGCCGCCGCGAGGAGGGAGGAAACAGTAATATTTTTACGAGCGATTTTATTGTGCGCACTATAAATTTGTCATCGCTGCATTCGCTTTTGGGAATTGCTATTAGCGCAAGATAATAGTATACACGGTTAGGTGTCAAAAGTTTTCTGCAAATAACCTAAAGTTCACTTTTCTTTGCCGTTAAATGCTTTGTTAAGCGTTTTAAAATGAGTACCTACAATTAGAGATATAAATAGGCGAGCATAAGTAGTTGCGATAATCTTAGAATGCGCTAAATGCAAACTCATTGCTTGCGGCAAAAATTGCTTTTAACCCAGACGTGTAAAATGTCATTAATACTGCTTTACGACGCAATCTAATGGCTAACGAGTGCTACACCGGTATTCCCCCAATTAAGGTGCTTCACGTTATTTGTAGTTTGGCCGTAGTTTGGGGCACGTCATTATGAGCCACTTACCAGATAGCGTTCCCACAACGGCGCGGGCGCAGTACCAACCAGCGGTCGTCAACCGAATGGCGTTTTTGACAAATATCACAGCATCTTATCATTATTTTCACTGCCCAGACATTCTCATCATACAACTCATCCCTAAACGTGCTTGATTTGGTGACTCATGAAGTCATGATTATTGTGTTTATTAAATGAAACAACCGCCATTTTTCTAAGCACTGCGCAAATATAAATAAGGTGTTTGCTATTCAAAACAAACTGCGTGTTTAATTTTATTTTGGAACAGTAGTTTTATCTATTTTGAATGATGAATTGGGTCGTATTTATTGGACACTAACTGCGCTCGCAGCTCCGTGCGCGTGGGAATGGTGTCTGACAACTCCAGGGGCCAAGGTTAGATTAAAAAAATAAAGCAGTCTATGTCAAAATTGATGCTGTAGTTAAGAAATGAAACGTTAACATACAGATCACATAGTAGAGGTCCTTTCTCTTGACCAAACAACTTTTAGCCAAATGTATCATTTGACAAATGTTTCATTTGACCTAATGCATTTTTCGTCAAAACAGTGGTATATTCGGGTATTCTTTGAATATCATCAAATAGAAGTCATTAGGTTAGGTTAGGTTTGTGTTATAATAATCCTATAAAGGTTTCTATTGAAGAAAAAAATGCACTAAGTCAAATGAAACTTTTGTCAAATTAAACATTTGGTTAAAAGTTGTGTGGTCTAACAAGGGTGAACCGACATAGTAACTTGTACATTTATGAAATTAATATGGATAAAGTAGTATCTTAAACTTAACATGTATTCACATCATATTTTAGTAAGAAAATGTTAACAACCCCTGCCAACCTCTTAATTTAGCGGAGTGGCGACAACACGATGACGCGGCGCTTCACACACCTCTCCTCATGTTCCAGGTTGGTCGTGACCGCCCCGACGCCTACTGACTACTCACGCCTACTGAGGGTTCCCAGCAGTGTTCGTCTACCAGCTACTCAATCAAAATATAAAAACAACTGAACATCAGTTTTAGTCGGTAGGTTAAATTATGATCAAAAAATTATAATTATCGCATACCGAAATATGTACTTACTATAAAATAGCCAAAGTAGGTTCTGGTAACGGACACTTTATAATGGACACATCCAATAAACGTGCCAAGGCTCGACAGCGGCTCAATTCGTGACACTTACCTAGAGACGTTTACCTTAGTAACTACTAAACTAATTAAACGACAAAATGACGACGTTTATTAGGCAGTTGGTAATTAATATTTATATTTAGGTACACATTAACAATATTTACGTAAGTGGATATCTAATCAAGAATGTGTGGCAACAATTACTCACAGCTCACCTACGTAAACCCTAAGATGAGCATTGCCATTACGTTCTAATGAATTAACAGCTAGATGTTTTTTCAAAGTGGCAATGCTTGTAATCAATAAACCGTTGTATAAAATTACGTTATTTTATTGACCTTTGATACTTGTGTAATTTTAACTGACATCTGGAAATCGAGTCCGGTCAAACCGGTTTAGTCACTAAAAGTCGTTTACCACGAAATAGGTAGGGTAATAAATAGGAAAATGTTATTATGTGAGACTGTATTTACTGTTAATAAATTATATGTTTCGTCACAATTACACATTGAACTAAGTACAGTCAGCATCATATAGTTAGTAGCAGCCAAAGTAGCCAAATATATCGGAACACGTCTTTATTACTACAGGAGTAAGGAAGTGGTACGATATATTTGGCTACTTTGCCTGCTACTAACTGTGACGCTGACTGTACCTAGGTATTTCAGCCAAGTGTACTATTAAGACATACATTCATTTGAGAAATTGAGACGGAAAACCATGGTCATAAATTTATAAATAGTAAATCGATCAAATCAGCAGTTGAAACCTGAACCAATTTCGAAGTGTTTTAACCTTCTTATGTATCTAAGTTTTTCTCGATTCTTAAAACTAACTGACTCAAATGGATTGCTCACCTTGTGTAGCAATCCACTTGAGACGTCGCCTTAGGATAGACGTGTGCTCTACACGTGGGTAATATATTATTAAATAAATAAATAAAATAAATATTAGGGGAGAATCTTACACAAATCGACCTAGTCCCAAACAAAGCAAAGCTATTAATTTAATTTATGCAGATAATTTCAACGTAAAATATGTGAGAAAAGTACCTATACTGTGCCTATTGTAATTGATTCATACATCTAAGGGCCCAAGTCACAAATATATGATCTCGCACTAATCAAAGTGTAAACAGCCCATAAGACACACATAAAACTGTAAGGATATTTAGATTTTTTTTACATAAAACTTAGTAGGTAAGGTCCATATCTGTACTGGTTGCATTTTTAACATACCCTGTAAAATGCTTCTTAATATGAATAGGTTTTAAAAACATAGTCTGCCTAGGCTGCTGGCTGTCTAGGGCTCGAAATTAAAAATAAGTAAGTAGGTGTAGAGATTAGGTTGAAACAGTAACTAGGTACCTAATACAATATCAAACTAATCTTATTGAGTACCTACGCGGGAGGGCACCGCATTTCGGAATTGACCCTCTGATGGACGTTGCATATTTTGTTGAACCTTAACGGTGTTTCTCTCTCGGATTCTTCACTGTACTTATTTGTCAGAATTTATGTCGCAAAAATGTAACACGCATTTTTGCGACATAAATTCTTGACTAGGTATTGATTAAAATATTCTTGATGCGCCAATTTAATGTACCTACACGCTTCATTTACAGTGGCATACCTTTTACCTAATCATAATCTTAATAGGTAATTATCGATTAGTACTCGTATTCGTATTTAAATAATAATTGCGTTTGATACGGCATTAGCGAGTATTGACAAAACACTTCTCAATATTTACTCAGGCTATCGGGCGACGCTCTGCGCACACGCACGTCGCCTGTCAGGGCCTGAATTTGGCGACTAAAAATCCCTTTTCAATCCTGTCTCAATATCAGTGCGTCCTGTTCACACACACGCGGCTATTCGCTTATGCAAGAGTGAGAGCACGAATTAAAATGAATCACATATGATTTCAATCGTTAAAATCGCGTTCCAATATTGGGTCTCAGGTGTAATGTCCCTGGATTTCAACGTATGATGTCACAATGCATATTGAAAAATGTCTTCTTAAATATCACAACTGATATTCAAAGTTTTTGAAGCAAAACGGACATCACGCTTTCTACACTACTCGCTCAGTAACTGAGCGTTTCTCGAAAAAAAAAAACCACAATTATTAATTGTAATTATACTGAGAATCACGAGCTCTTTCGATCCTAATAGGACACAAAAAAACCAAATATGTATTTCTATTGTGTTACTATTTCCCTTATATTATGTTATACAATAGGAAAGTTCAAAAATGTATGAAAATTCTGGTATAAGTACTTTTTTTCTCCTATTGGGATGGAAAGAGATCGATATTCTGAGTGGAAATAACATAAAAGTTGTAGAAAATATCGTAAAAATATTTGGTGGCAATTTTTTTATGAAATGTTCATCTAAGTAGCTCAATTTGCTGCCTAATCGCGCTGATGCGCGTCTGGTGCAAATTAGAAAGAGGAATCATACCGCGCAATACTTAAAACCAAATCCAAATGGTTACAACCAAATGGTGATGAAAATAAGTCGAGATACCAAATCGCAATCATATGTATGTCATATCGCAAACCTATGCACAAAATAAAAAAGTAAAATCAGAACTGAAATACTACACGAGATAGGAACATGAATTTTTTAAAGTGGTGGGGGCAGAAGTTATTTTTTAAAGTGAATATTAAATCTTAGCTTCAGGTCAGAGAGCAGGGTGGGGCAAATTATTACCTTAAACAATAAACTGAACTACTTCCAATCCATTAAGTACAGGATTTAGGACAAACACTGAATTAATTCAGGCGAGTTCTTGGTGATAGTGACCGAGCAGTATGTACCTTGTAGTTGTTTGCTTAAGATACGATAACTTTCTCGATATCGTATCGCAAACAGCCCACACTCATTATCAGATCGGTTACAGTGTATTTTAAATAGGGTATTCACCAGAATATGTTGACGTAGTGCGCTACATAAAAACGCAGCACGGCTATCACAAGACGGCGCGCGAGCTCTCTCGATTTTTCTCGCTCCTCTCTTTCTAAGTTTTCTAATAAGCGAGAGACGGATAGTGCGAGAAAAATCGAGATAGCTTGCGCGCCGTCAGGTAGTCACAAATTAAGCCTGAAACACACTGGCGCGGCCAGCGGTGGTCGTCAATAGTAAATTTGGCAGCTTATGACTTTGACTCATTCATTGATCTTGTAACATTCAAAAGCTAGTTTTGGCTGGGCATACTTCCAAATGTGTAAAATATGTAGGTACCTAATCTTAATGATCATCGTATTTATTTCAGAAAAAAAAAACATGTTTGGTTAGGTACAATAATCTTAAATATGACCAGCAACTCGCTCTTGCCAATGGTACTTGGGGCCGTGAGTACCGCTCACAGATTTTAAGCAGATTCTGTATAGACCGGGAGATACTGACACAATTTTTCCGGTCATTTGTACCAAGTATGACAGTTTCAGGGCTCTAAAATTACGTAATGACGAAAAGGAAAATGATGGTCATAGCGCTGGTACCGGCGGCCCAATCGCGTAGGCGTTAATCGAACGTGTCGGATAAATTACGAAAGTCGAACGATTTGTTACACAAAAAATCTTGTATTTTCCGATAGTCGATGAAAAAAGAAGTAGGCGGTAGCGTTATGCCATAGTTCTCCGGTGTTACTTAATACAGAATCCAGTCCCGGGAGCAAACAAAAGAGGTGGCGAATGTGTACAATATTTTTTCAAAATTGTATTGTATTGTATGCGTATTTTGAACGATTGTGCACCAGTATGGCACCAGTTTTCCCCCTACTAGAAGCATGGCAAATATAATAACGGTCACATTGCATTATATAATACCCAAAAATCCAAACATACTGGTACAACACGTAAAAAAAAAAATTTTCCTTACTACTTGTCTCAAGTGTGACAGTCTTCCGCCTCATGGTTACAAATGTTACAATATGGGATATTTTAGGTAGAGCTGTATCCAAACGAACAGAATACAATGATGCTGTAAAAAATATTTTACGTATTGTACAGTCGTATTTTGAAATCGAATTTCGAAGTGGTATAAATAAGTAATCCTCGTACTAGAAGTATGGCAAATATAATAACGGTCACATTGTATCATATACTTCCCAAAAATTCAAATGCCATACTGGTACACATAGTTTAGAAAAAAAAACTCCTTTGCGGCGGTATGGCGGCCATTTGGAACCGTCAGAAAAGTACGGCATATTGATTTCCGTGAGTGGCTACTCGACGATAATTATTAGCAGTGCAAAAATTAGCCTGGTGCAAAAAGTCACACCGGAGTAGTATAGCATTACTGCCGAAGTGCTTACTTACTAAAGAAGTATACTACCGCCTACTTAAACGCCTACTTAAAGAAGTAGGCGGTAGTACTTCTTCTTACCATCCACTATCGGAAAATACAAGATTTTTTGTGTAACAAATCGTACGACTTTCGTAATTTATCCAACACGTTCGATAAACGCCCACAAATAACCGGAAAATTTGTGTCAGTATCTCCCGGTCTATTATTGAAGGGCCCAGGAACACCATACTAAACATTGATTACTTAATCGATTACTCATGCCTCTTCGTCTTCGTTGTATCCAGGTTGCATCCTTAAAGCCCGGGGTCTCATTTTGTCTCCCTATTTAGGAGGACCGCAAATTATAATATGATTCCTCCTAATATAGAACTATGGCAATCTTACTCGTATTCTGTATTTGAACTATTGATTTTTTGATTTAACTGAATTGACAGACTTAGGTAGGGAAACCTGACTAGCTATTTGATCAAATTATTGGTAAGAGGAAACTAAATAATAATAATAAAAGGGAAATTCTTTTTTTATGAAATTCTAAATGCGACACCGACCGAAATCATAGATTTGTTTGAAAATGGTAAATGTTGCTTCCGGCAGCAATCCACACGGGCCGAAATCACACGACGGATTGCATGAAGTCCGCCGATTTTGTACGTCTGGCGGCACCTATACGCATACATTTTTACCAACAGTGTTGCCGAGTGATTGAATAAGTATACCTAGTGGGTTAAACATATACTTCGCTTGTCAGACTCTATCAAATTAATACCCTTCATAATCGTTCATCAAAGCTATGTTTATCTGTCACTTTGATAATTGTGTTTGAGGGAAAGGGACATAACACGTTCCCGTTACCAGACGTTTGTTAAGTTTTATAACAGGGTAAGCTTATAAATAAACACAACGGACAGTTTTTGCAAGGTCGGGTTTTGAATAGCAAATCTGAGATTAACCGCAATTAGGAGAGCAATTAGATAGAGTTTATGGTTAGTAGTTGTTATTTTTAATTGTATATTAATAGATACTGGCATAGTATAAAGAAAAAAGACGTAGGGAATCTCCGAACCTTTATTAGATTTCCTTTCTTTCTAATAGTTATTACTTATTATGTTTTATGTAGGGTTGTCCAAACGTAGTAGTAAGCGCATAGTTAGCATGCGCGTGCATTCAAGCCACACCATTATTATACATATATGTAACTCATCATGCTCCTAGCGTTATTCCCGGTTGTGCCCTAAAGGAGCCCGGGGTCCGCTTTGACACCTTAACCCAACATTTGGCATATTACACATATTAAATTATTTTATTACATAAGAACTAAAATACTAAATACAAATACAATTTCATTTCATTTTCATTTCAAACAATAAAACAGCCAGTTAAAATAAAATAAAACTTAAAGAAAAGAAAATTGACTCAGATCGCTGACAGCGGGTATAGTGCCCAGAAGGCTGGCTGCATTGCCACGGTGGATGGCAATGCTTAAAGTACTGTTACACATGCTCTTTAGTAGCACGAAAGCATGCTAGTTTCGAGCAAATAGCATGTGTAAATGTAAAGTTGCTAGTAATAATTGAGCATGCTCAAACAAGCATGCTAATAAACAGCATGTGTACCGCGAAAGCTTCATCTGAGCAAATAAATCGGCAAAACAGCAACCAATTCGGCGTCTGGGGCCGATGCCCCATACATACAGGGCTATACCCTTTAGGCCAGCCTTCTGGTCACCGCTGGTGTCTATTTTTTAAACAGTTCTTAGTAATTCTACTCTGATACACCTCATTCACAACATCATCATCATCATCATCATCATCATCATATCAGTCGAAAGACGTCCACTGCTGGACATAGGCCTCCCCCAAAGAGTGCCACAATGCCACCCGCACCCATCGGACTCCCGCGATCTTTACCAGGTCATCAGTCCACCTTGTGGGGGGCCTAACCACGCTGCGCCTTCCGGTACGTGGTCGCCACTCGAGTACATTTCCGCCCCAACGGCCATCGGTTCTACGTGCAATGTGCATACCATACGTATTTCAATATGATTCGCGCACCCGTTCTGACATATTGTGGTGTTGTGTTCTTGCTGGCGAGTAAGGTCGCAGAGCTCCCGAGGATGTGCTTTGATGAGAGTGACGGACCCGCGTTCGCCTCTAGCTATCAACACAACTAATCCTCAAATCAATAAAGGGTCGGCAACGCGCTCGTGATTCTTCTGGAATCGCAAGCGTCCATAGACTACGGTGCTTGCTTACCATCAGGCAGACCGTATGCCTATTTGCCACCGTCATAGTATAAAAAAATAATATATATATTAGCTCTTCGCGCGAAAAGCGAGCTCGCGAAACACATTTCAATATGATCGAGAACGGAAGCCACCAACAAAAATAGACTTCTAGGTTTTCTTTATAACTTTCTTTTTATAAACCCACTCAGAAAATAATGAGGTAAAGGGTGAACACTATTAAATTGTCGCGGGTCGAATATGCTACAGATGAGAAAATAAAAATCTTAAATGCTTAAAACTCTTTATATAACTAATTTTACATAACGTACAATCTATAAAAAAAATACTAGGGCTCTTTCAACGAACGACGTGAAAATTCCCGGACTTTACTTTTGATGTGATTCATCGACCTTTGCACGGAATCATCGGTTACCAATTTTGTGCATTTAATCCATTTTCGTTGAAAATCTGGCAATGAAGTGGCAGGTTGACAAGTTTTCCGCAATTTGCTTTTTATATTTGCCCAATATTTTTCAATGGGGCGAAGTTCGGGATAGTTAGGTGGGTTGCTCTCCTTAGGTACTACCTCGACTGAATTCGCCTTATACCATTCCAAAGTTCGAGTAGAGTAATGGCAGCTCGCTAAGTCCGGCCAAAATAATGTTGAGGAAGTGTGTTTCTTCATGAATGGTAACAGTCTCTTTTTCAAACATTCTGATATATATATATCGGTATTAATTGTCCCAGTAGTAATAAATGGTGAGCTCCTCGAGCCGCACTGACATATAGCTTGCCAAACAAGGTACTTCTTAGCAAATTTTTCTACTGCGATAACCTTCTTCGACTCGTCCAGATTCGAAATGTCACGAGCGGAATAGTACTGGTTACCTGGTAAAGACTTAAAGTCTGCTTTGACATACGTTTCATCGTCAATAATTAGGCAACATTTTTTCTGAACCAATAACGCATACAATAACCTGGAACGTCTAACCGCACGATTATACTGCTCCGCAGTTCTCTTTGGAGCCTTTTGCTTCTTATATGTTTTAATGCAGCAATCATTTTTAATTTTTTGGACATTTGACTGACTAGTTTTTACTTTTTTCGCCACATCCCGGGAAGAGATACTCGGATTCTTCTCAAATAACTTGCACACCTTTCTTTGTAACTTAACATTAGATTTTCTGGTAGGTTGACCCTCACGCCGCTTCCTATCTATAGATTCACCTTGTTTAATTTTTTTAAGGGTCCTTTGTACCGTCCTCCGAGTAGTTTGACAAGATTTTGCCAGCTCCAAAGTTGATAAACTAGGATTTTTACTAAATTCTCGCAAAATTATTTCACGAACATTTTTTTCGTGTAACGCCATTTTCATGAATAAAAAACAAATGAATATTTTATGGTTGTCAAAATGGTACACGAGGGTTCTAAATTCCAAATTTTAATCAATACTAAAAAAAGGTTTGATGCAACACGCTAGAAAAATAAAAATGTAGGCGACAATTTAATAGTGTTCACCCTTTATTCAGATACCTCCGGACTGACTCCGAAGTCAATACGGGAAATAAACACTTTTTTGTACTCTTCGATTAAAATCTGTGTATTAAGATTTCATAGAGCATACTGCAACGTCACTCTTTTCATCGTTGAATAGTCTATGTTACTTCCGAAACAACCGAAATAACTTTTTCGATACCTAGATCGTATCGTATATACGAGGGTCAAACTGAAAGTTCTTAGAAAATCAAAAACTGAGCAATCAAGCAACTTATTACTTTTATTATATCTTTTCAAAATAGCCTCCCTTCACATCAATACATCGCTGCATTCGATAGAACCACTGAGAAAAGCACTTTGCCCACTCGTCCTTAGGGGTCTCTTCGACGGCCTTTTGAATCGCAGCCACTGCTTCGTCGGCGTCCATAAAACGTTTTCCTCGAAGTTTTTCTTTAATTTTTGGGAATAAATAAAAATCACAAGGTGCAAGGTCGGGGCTATAAGGTGGGTGACCCAGTAATTCCACGTTTGCCGTCGCCAAATAGTCGATCGTTTGCTTGGCGGTGTGCGATGAGGCGTTGTCGTGGTGAAGCAGGATCCTACTGCGAGGCCATTTTTCTCGAACTTTTTCCAAGACAAGTGGTAAACAATTGTTAGTGTACCACTTCGCAGTAACTGTTTTTTGATCCTCTAAAATAATTGTTGCGTAATGACCAGTCCTTCCGAAGAACGAGGCCACCATTTTTTTTCCCACACTTCGACCTCTCTTCACTTTAGTAGGCAACTCCTCGGAAGGAAACACCCACTCAGCAGACTGTCTTTTAGTTTCAGGATCATAACAGTAAATCCAGCTTTCGTCACCCGTAACTACGTCGAACACAGCATTTGAGTCACCTCCGTTGAATCTTTGACCCATTTCACGGCACCAATCAACACGACGGACTTTTTGGGCTTCTGTCAAATTATGAGGTATCCACCGGGCACAAAGCTTCCTCACCGCTAAATGTTCATGGAGGATTTTGTGGACTTGACTCATACCAATGGCTAAGCTTGTACGAATCTGCTGATAGGTTACTCTTTTGTCAGTCTCTATCATACGCCGCACAACACTGATGTTATCTTCAGTAGTCGCCGTAGAAGGCCGGCCCTCACGCAGATCATCAGTGAGATTAGTGCGGCCACGTTTAAATTCATTAAACCAGTTGTAAATAGTAGCACGAGATGGGGCTTCATCGTGAAAGGCCAATCGAAGTCTATCATAACTTTCTTGTTGACTTAAATTACATCGAAAGTCGTAAAAAATCATTGCTCGAAAATTTTCTCGCGTTAAATTCATGCTCACGTAGTACACACAATTTTCAATTTGCCGCAAAATCGTAAAACAAATGACAATCGAGTGGAATTCGTATACAAAAATATTAAGAAAGAGTTCCATTTTCAAATTTTGAACTTATTTTTTTATTATATTTATTACAAGTGGCCAGTTCTAAAGACTTTCAGTGTCGCCCTCGTACAATCGAAAAATATTGAACTTCGTATTTCAATATACATATATATATTTTTTTATACCACGTCGGTGGCAAACAAGCTTACGGCCCACCTGAATAATACGTGTCCTTGTTTAAGGAGACTCGATCCGATACAAAATTGCCAATCTATGCCGCTTCGGAACGCAGCAGCGTCGCGTCATCTGTCAAAAATCTACTTAAACTTGCTGCTGTATCCAGGGCATACAAAAAAAACTACGCGCTTTGTGATTGGGTAGTATTTAGACAATCACAGCACAGTACTGCAACATTACGGACGCCGGTGGTGTGATGCGATAACTTTTCTTTTCAAATCTAAACAAAGTTAAAATAAAAACTAAGAAATTGAATAGTGACAGTAACGAAAAATCTTTAACTCCTCAAGAAATAACTAATATGGCAGAGGAAGCCACACTTAGGTACCTTGCTACTTGAAAAGTCAAAGAGCCTTTACAATAGTAGAACTTGACAATATAGTACTTACGATATTTAGTTTTCTTATATACTCGTATTAATGACTTAAATTTATTAATTTTAATGAACTCGTAAAAAAAGTATTGTTCACAATAGTGTCATAATCAAGGTTTTTAATCTCGTACCTTACTTAGGCCACTCAGCAAGCTTCGTGGCCTAAACACGGTACTCGACTAAAAAGCTCTCTATTATAACACGATTGTGAAAAATACTAGTTTATACGGCAGCAAAAAAACAACAGGTGTGGCTCTAAAAACATATTGTAAGTTACAATACCAAGAGCTGAATACAGTTCTTTAATGAAAGTTACCCAGAATCTATTTAAACTCTATTAACAAAATGTTTGAAGGTTTATTTATTGTGGCATGTTACACAACACAACACATTTTTCAAAATTTATATTTACCCTACGTCTCGACTCGTAACCATTAAAAAGGCAAGTAACAAGCTCAATTATGGGACAAAAAAATTAGGTCTTCGATGGGATTCTTCTTGCTATGGTAGCGCTGTCAAGTATTTGTTTTATAGATAACCTATCAAGCGAGGTGCGCAGGAGCGTGCTATTTCAGCGCGTCAGTGTACCCACGGGCGCGGGGACGTTGGCACTTACGCCGTTTGGACCGCTCGCTGACACGCACGCGTATCTGTCATACTATCGGAAGAATAAAAGTCTTATTTTTTAACAATAGACAATTGGTGCATGATCTGGACTTTTATTATTAAGTGTTTTTTGTTAACTTATTGAAAATTTCGTGGTGAGATTGGAGGTGGCTGGAGTCAGTGATGGATCTTAGTCAGGTACTGTCAAGTTTTTAGTTATCAGTTCTACTGACATTCTCGGGGTCAGTTTTCTATTATCTGCTAATCAATGCGTAATTCGTCCAATGCCCCTTTATTATAGAGATACAGTTTATCTTGGTGCCCATAAAATAGGAAAATTCCGGAAAAATATCTAGAAACCTGTGCATTTGTTGGTTACCTGCGCATATAAAATAGCATTTAAAATAAAATTGCAAATAAGCTAAGAGTTTTTTTCTTCCTTTCTTTTTAATTGGTTTCATAACATTGTTACTTATTGCTTAATTTATTGAACAATGCCATAATATTATTGCTTAAATAAACATACTTATATGTAGGTACAATTACCTACTTTACATTGGCACTAGCTGCCCGCGCGGCTTCGCCTCCATATTGCAAAGAACGCAGGCAATCCCGCGGAATAAAATATAGCCTATAACCATACAGAAAGTCCGTTCTACACAACAACGCTAGACGCAGTTCTACACAACAACGCTAGACGCAGTTCTACATCGGATAAGCGGTTCCGGAGATTACCCAATATCTCACAGCCTTTACCTCTTTAAAATATAAGTATAGGTTCATCGCCCGACCTCAGTTTAGTAGTTACTTAACTACTGCACCCCTAAAATTTGTGTTAGATCCAAGATTTTAGTTTGGGGAAGGGCTAATAGTTTTTGTTTTGGAAAGACCCCGTGGAGCATAGTACATTGTTGTAAAGGCTAGAAAGTAGGCAATAGATGGAGGAGTGGGTTCGATTAAAGAGACGAGTCCATCTATTGCACTTTTGGCCGAGACATTACATAGATAGTGCTTTTCACGCCTACTGCGAGGAAATTGAAATAATTATAATTATAAGTCAAAATAAGTGGGTACCTAATTAAAAAACATAATATTACTCTAGCTCGGCCCCGCTCGCGTGCCCCGGCCCTGAGATTGAGCGAATCCCTGTTCAATCTGTCCAACAATAACATTGGTATGTATGTTATTGTATTGTTGGATTGTATGTTATTGTTGGACAGTTTGAACTCATATTTGGCCTGTTCGTGCGATGTCCAACTAACCCCAGCTTTGAAGCCTGAATTCTGACCATCTTTTGCCACATTTCCGAGGAGTGGCGTGAAAAAGTTTATATTAGAGTTCATATGCTCACTAAGGACTTGAGCCCCTTAGCCTCCGTCATGAGTCTGCTAGTCCCTGAAAACCACTTTGTTGAAAACCAGGGGCACGACTTGACTTCAAAACTGTGACATGTCCCCAGCATGTCATATACTCGTAGGTACCTATCCCCATCTTCATATCTAGATGTTTTTCAAAATCAGAATGACTCACTGGCCCTTGTGTGACCTCAACATCCACACATAATCGGGGATTTTAAAAAAAGTGTACCCAATTAGCGTGAGCCAACAAAATAACTCAGTGTCAGTTTTGTGAAGCAAATTATGTGAAAATGAACTCATTTCACATTTAAGGCAAGTATGTTTTGTGCACATCATTTATAAATTGAAAAGAAAATGTTATTTTTCATACAAACTGACGACTTAATTGTCGTCACAAAACTGGCACTGAGTTAATTTTTGATTGATGCTCACGCTAATTGGCTACACTATTTTTTGAAAATACCTATTCACGGCTTGTCACGTCTTCAAGAGAACCTATTCGACTAAACTTATAGAGTTGGAATCGGTTCAGTATCGGTTGTAGCGTGCACTTTAATCTGGGCGCTTAAAGAGGAGGGCAAGGTGTGACAGAACACGATATCTCTTGTCAATTACTTTTTATTTTCTTGCTTTGGTACATTCAACGTCATTATATATGTATACATTTTATTTATTTATTTATCTTTATATTTGATTTATTTGAGTCAGGCAACAAGCCCCATATTTACAAATCACGTAACGTTTCGAACGCGCGTTAGGACAACTCATCTGTCACATTTCCATATAAAAATGTACATTTAGATCTACCTAACGTTCATACATTGCGTTACGTGATCGACCTGCAGGTTAGGTTAGGTTAGTTATATAATAATTCTAAAAATGTCATGGCTTGAACGGAACGGAAATGAAAATTCGGACAAACGATCTACAGTTGGGCAACAATTTTTAGTGATTCAGTTAGGTAATCACATGTCGCTTGTGTTTTTTGTTTATTAAGAGGGGGCGCTCCGCGAGATCGCGGTCCGTAGATTGAATATTTACCTATGACATACTAAGGCGAATGCCAGGAAAAAGAACATACAAAATCTAAGACTGTCTCCTACTTGAATTCCTGAAACGCATCAATTATTATCCGGGAGCCCGTAATATTTTTCTAGTTAAGTAGTCTAAAGGTTTAGCAATTTCGGTACGCGTTCGATTCGATATGCAGCAAGGAGAGTTAAATCCAATCAAAATGGCGATTATTTTGCAAGGTTAGACTTTCCCTGTCCGTCATCAAATACTCCTTAAGGGGGTTCCAATGAGGCCAATTATATTGTGTAGTTTAGGATTTATTTGGATTTGTCTCCAAAATTCAATCGCCTCAATGGTGCCATAATATTGCGCTGTCTCCGTGCTCACATACCTAATTATGCCAAATCCAGCCCCATTTAAAGCTAGTAAAAAAGCAGCTAAACATTCTTCATACGACTTTGCAAAGTCATATTTATCCACTAAAGGCCAATTTCCAAGATTTTCCAAAGCCGGAAAAATCATGATATATTATGATGTCACACTGGCCGCTCCCAGCGTCTAGCAATGTTTATGCAAATGCCAATCTGCCGATAAGCGTGATAACATTACTCATCGATACCTATTCGTAGTTTTTCGCAATTAACTGACAATGAATAAGTACTTAAAGTAAACTTGACACACTTTATTGGGGTGGCGTCTTGAACTACAAATATGTCGTCGACCATCGACTTATGAAACTGAGAGCTAGCTAGCGTTCGTGAAATCGAGGGATCACTTAGGTTTGTTGGTGAACACTTTGTTTGCAAATTTCAAACAAAGTGCAAGTTTAGTATTTACAATCATTATTCACACAGCGATTGTCGTCTTGAAATAAAGTCAATACACAATTACACAATGGTGACTTTCAATTGAAATTCATACAGTACCTACTGAGAAACGAAAGATAAAACCGGTACCAGTAAAAAATGCTTTTTTAAAGTAAAATCATTATGAATAACAAGTATGCGGATTTCGATACTTACATTGAAATTGTATACCTATTTTGTAATTGTCCTTTAGTTTTCATTTCTTTTTAGCTCAGTCAAGGTTTTAGAAAGAATTTTAAATACGTTTTGGGCAAGTCAACAAAAAATCGCTACACTTTTTTTACGTCCAATGATTCATTCAATTTAACATTGCAAGACCCACCCTAACCGTGTACGTACACGATAATCAAGATGACCCATATTCGATCAATTGAATATCTTTCCTATATCAGAGTGCAAACATGCGCGTTCTGAGAAACGTTGCGAATGTTGCCCCGGCGCATAGAGTATGCGAGTTTAATTTATCGGCTGAATAAACATGATCGATAACGTCAGGTGTTTGTGGAAAAATGTGGGCCACGCGCGAGCGCAGGTGCCCTGCCTATAATAAGCAGGTTGAACAGATTGATGTGGTGGCACTGAGCGTCTTACTCGTGACGCGAATTTTAAATGTTTAATACCCGTAGTAACAGGTACTGCGAATATTAAAGTAATTTTAAATACACACTTGAATATTGAAAACATACCTATGTATTTTTTTCTGTATCACACTAGAATAGGTAATACCTACAGCTCAGCAGGAGGAACCATGTATGTACCATGACTCTAAAGAGTTAATGATACATATAACCCATCTGCTCAACAAACGAATATCACCAAAAGATTATACGTAGACAGACGACTGTGCTATCAAGAAAGAAAGCGCTTGTCTTCTTTATAATTTAAAAAATGCAAATGAAAATTTGTAAAGTTTTTTACAAACTACCAGGGAATGTGTTACCCCATGACATGTTGCTGTCGATGTGAAGTCCTACAAATTTAGTAGTCTGCGTGTCCTGAATTTTAGTACCATTATAGGAGATGTTTTAATTGGGAACCACAATTCTTTGTTTGAATTGTATCAAATTGGTCTTTTCTAGGTTTACTTTTAAATTATTAGCTTCTAACCATGTCACAATATTCGTAATAGCCAGTTTAATTTCATTCTCATAGTGATTACCATCGGATTTTACAAGAATATTACAGCGAGAAGTAGCAATGGATGCTGAGTCGTACACTCGACTATATCATTTATATATACCAGGAACTATAAGGGTCCCAGCATAAGGGTCCCAGGCTCCATGGACGTCTGAACGACTTAAAACTTGTGGAACAGCCCAACCGTAAGTGTCCTCATGTCAGCGGTAGCACGCACTGACATATTATTAGACTTTGTAAACGATGATGAGAAGAATCGGCGTGGATATTACGTTATCATAATATAATGATATTATGTATACGGCTAATGATAATAATTTACATATTTTGACATCATTATTTTTATTTTGTCACCCTTTCAAACACAAACTCATGTGCAAAAAATGGGTGTAGTAATTTATGTTAGTCACGGCCCGTTATCAATATTTGTTAGTTGTAGGTAAAAATCTAGGTACCTATACATTACAAAGATTCGGATATGGCGCCTGGGCTCACAGATTATGTGCAGCAATTATAATTAGTGAACATGGTGAAGGTGTGGCCGATAGCGAGTATAGCGACTGATAGCGAATGATAACGCGGCGGGTTCATGTTGGTGTCGCATGTTGCATTTTTTAGTGAATGTTCTTCCTTAGAAGATAGAGGTAACATTTCACAGTTAGGCTGATAATAACTGAAGCAATTTCTTTACATCTTTGGAAATGGTTTCTATAAATTGTGGCACAATTTGGGCCGCCATATGATACATACCTGGGTACTCAATTAGTTCCGGTTTAGATTGACAACATACTTTCAAAATCTCCATGTATTACTACTACTTAGGGGGGGGGGGTTAAGGATATTATTTCAGATGACTCAACCCTTGGTAACTTGCCGACAAATAGCATTACATACCTATCGTCACTACATTGAAAACTACAACTTAGAAAAGTTAAAAATCCCCGACATTTTCATTTCAAAGTCCGATATCTCAAAAACGGCTAAACAGATTTTCATGAAACATAGCTAAGAACACTCGGAATAAAATTATTTTAATTATGACAAAATGAAAACCGCATTCAAATCGGGCCATTCGTTAGGGAGCTAGGATACCACAGACACACAGACACGTTAAACTTATAACACCCCTCTCTTTGCGTCGGGGGTTAAAAACTCGTATCAGATTATTACATTTTTTTCGTTTATTTACGCATTAAACTAATAAAAATACATCTCATATGCTGCACAAACTCCAACGTCGATAAATAGACGCTATAGTAATAAATGGTTAATTCAAAAATATCGTATCGTAGCTTAACACATCTCGTATCTGGACTATTCTACCCGAAGGATTCAAAAATAGTTCAGAACATTAATCAATTTCTCAGTTAAGTATACTCTGGTCCCGTCCCTATTAAAAAACGAAAATACGACGATTTGCAATGTCTCAAGCCGATTTTGCCACAAACTTCCATGTCATTCGATTTGTCTATAGCCTTTAGGACAAATCGGAGATCAACTATACCTACATAAATTAGTGTCATTATTTTGGTCATAGTAAAAAAAACAATATACCTTATTTATTTTACGAAAACACGTTATTATTTAAGTTAATATATATTATTGTTTATTGTTACTCTAAAATGAAACATAGAAATTTTAGTCCAGGCAATGAACTGACAACTTGTATGGAAAAAATGACAATTTTGGAAATAATTTATAATAGCTTATTTTTTATGTGTAACGGATATATTATCAATTAAATAGTTAAGTACCCAGCGACAAAATCCGACAAAATTTGAGACATCGAAAAAATGATAACTTAACTGGCTTCTGAAAAGTCAGTAAAAATATTAATAAATGTTTTTGTCTTTATTTTGGTTCATTTACATTTGCTCTATAATATTCAAGATAAATCGTGCAAAAAAAGATAATGCATGCTTCATTTAAATCTACATAATTACTTCCGGGTGGAAAGTCTGTCGGATTCTTGACTAAATCATCTTAGAATAAAAATTTTAAATGAAATCAACAAAAAAACGGCTATTATAAATTAATGTTTTTTAAAACCGTATACGTAACCGTAAAACTTGTTTGTTACCTCAAAACTCCGTAATTTATGAGTTGATTCGTAATATTTTTTTTGTTTGTAGGTATATCCTTCCAGATTGGTCCCATTCTTTTCAAAAATCCAGTTGGATGACGGATCCATGAGGAATTGAGGGAACTCCTCAAATATATTAGGCACGCATGTAGCTATTTCGGTACTTCCTATTATAACTCGTGTATTTACACCCGGAAATCACAAATGTGGTGAAGTGAAACTGATAATGAAGACCACAGATGTCTCCTGCAACTCCCCAATGATGTACTTAAAACTGTTAAAGTACGTCACAGTTTCTGATGTGATTCCGTTAAAATAGCAACTAATGAATGTGCCAAAGGTCTCAAAATCACCTTTGTTGATGAATCGACGGAACTCCTCAAATAGTGGAAGGAAATGTGGCTTGGCGGAGAACTGAATTGAAGTCGGTTAAAGCTTTGTTTTTAAAGTAAATTATTAATTAAAATCTTTATTGGGTTCCCTTCGTGCAGCGCGACGAGTATCGTCCATCAAGCAATTAGCTACAATTCGATAATTTGAAGCGATACATTAGATAGCCCCTATTACATTACAGACAGGGGGTCAAATGTTGATCGGGTTGATTAATGCACGCAAATTTAAATACCGTTTAAACAATTACTTTCGCCCTCAGTTGTTTATTGATCATGTGGACTATTTGACTCAACGTACTACACCTGCGTACCTACAACCCTACAGGTTGGTTTAAAGTGGAAAGGAAGTGTGGAAATGTAATGTACATGTGGCTTGGCGGAGTACTGAATTGAAGTCGGTTAAAACTTTGTTTCAATTATTCGTCGTCCTAAATAAAACAAACTACATATTAGAAAACTACGTAAGCACACTGCAACTGCATTGCCTTCGTATAAGATTTGGACCTTTAACAAATTTCATTATTTGGCAAATATGAAGTTGATTGAAATATGTTATTTCTGTTGGATTGATTGGTCGGTTGATGAGATAAGTGAACTAATGCATGCAATATTCTACTTTGCACGGATGCATACTGAATAACTTTCTTGACTGTACCTCTGACAAGTACCTATAGCTAACTAAATGAAATGAAGTTGTCCGATATCGATGTTTATATGGATGTATGAATCGTTAGTGTTCAAGCTGCTCAGAAAGTGATTCATCCAGCATCATTGATCTCAAGACGTGTCCTATCTCGCGTCGTAGAAATAGCAGCGCGCGGGCCAGGAGGAGGAGTCGGGGGCGGCGCACACGCTCGGCTTCTAACGCCATTGGCTGCGCCGGCGCAACTAGCCGGCTTCCACGAATTATCCAATGTAAATCCAAGGTTTGTTAATAGACGTTCACCTGAAATAATTACTACGAAAGTTTATCAATATTTATAGGTATTTGTCCATCGGTTGGGCAACCTGTGCTGAGGCAAGCGGCTTGATGGACGGAGCAGATAATGACATCGCTGACAATGGGACGACGGACGGTAATGATTGGCAAGTGGCTTATTAACAGTTGGATTGTATCCTGAATCGCTTTGTTTAATGTTCCAACATTGACTTGGTCTTGCCTTGTTAGAGTTGTAATATTAACACAGGAGACGACTCAATCGCACTTTTAACTTAATACTCGAATGACCCATGGGTCGCGTCGCTAGCCAACATGTACCTACTTCACTTATAATTCCATTTCGCTTACGATCTACAGCTACGTATCGAAAAATCATAAGAAGTCCCTTGTGATATACTTCAGAATAAGTGCTGGAAAATGGTCAAATTAATCATTTTGTTACTTGATAAACTAACTTGACTCAGGGGAGACCGGGGGCAATTGTACCACTTTAGAAATAATGACCTATAACTCAGAATTTAATGCTATCACGTAAAAATCACTTAGACTGTAACATTTTAGTCTCATTGGCTATCAGAATGTAGAAAATGATTTTCATTTAATCGCATCAGAATGGTGCAATTTGCGTTTTTGTTCATGAAGTCCTTGTGTTACAATTGACCTCTAGTACGGGTCAATTGTACCAGATAAACTGAGGTAAATAAAACCCAAAATAATGTATTAATCAATCAGTATTTATTGTTAATTTCTTAAGACTGATCAGTCTGTTACGTTACATCAGTTTTCATTATAGAGAGTCGTATTAATACTAGACAAAGCTAGTATTTCAGTTGAACTAAACGTAATATAATATTTTCCAAGTTTTTTAAACATATTGTGTCGACTTATAAAGAAAATACTTAAGGGTGCTCACAGCGCACACATTTCAAGCAAATACAACATCTCAATACAACAAAAATAACGAATTATTTAACAATTACTTATCCCATACAGTTACAATTGACCCCTGGTACAATCAACTCCATCCTTCACAGCAAATTCATTTTAAATAATACCACTGAAACGGATGGCATTGCGGGTATTATAATTTATATAAATCCCGAAGTATCGGATGAATCGTCGGGATGAATCATAGGTATAAAATAAAATACCAGAGATGTAACTTGTTACAAAAATAATTATATTAATTTAGCAGTCGTGTAAAAACTCTGGGTCAATTGACCATAGTTATGCAGAATGAGACCAATAATTAATTTTCGATTTTGAGATACAGCCGTTTTAAGGTTCAATAATTTTTTTAAGGGTTTTAATACCACTTTCTCGGATAAAAAAAGATGCAATTTGGTAGAATATTATATAAAGTAAGGACCGATCGTACATAATAGTTTTTTTCGTGACTTTTTTTTTTAACAAAGTGGTTGGTCGTTTTCTGTGAAATCAATATTTCACATGCTGCTTGTTATTCTTATTTCTATGAAAACGACCAAACTGTAGTCGAGTTATGCTGATTACCAGGGCTCGGATTTTACATCGCACGGTAAGACGAAAGAAAACTATGGAGTCGATATCAACATTACAACTTTACTCATATTCATACTCACTTGTGGCGGTGCAACTACTTATATAGTACATACATGTATATAAGGATAAATATAAATAACAATATTTACTTATATACATATAACATATACGAATATCTATAATATTGCATGTCAATACAATTAATTACATTATAAATATACTATACTATTATAAATAGTCATGTATAATATTAAAAACACTAAATAAACTAAATATGAATAAACTTACATATAATAAATAATTATATAAAATCATTCACTTTCATCACAAATAAATATATATAAATATACTTACATAAATTACATAAATAAAATGTACACGTAAAACACGACACAAAAATCACTAGTCAATATAGGTTCGCAGTGTCGGAACCGGCGCCGATGGACAAGCCCGCCTGGACCGGTCCGCCGCGAGCTCCCTGCTGCCGATGACGTCGCGCTGCACTAAACTTGTGTGCGTGCGCGCCGCCCCGCCAGTGGAAATCGGTACTCGACGCGAGACCCACGTCGCTTCGCCGCTCCGCTTGCCTTTGTTCTCTTACGTACGCCGTAACGCTATAATAATTAGCTACCTATTTGATTTGTTCGCCGCTTGCCTTGCGCTTCGCATATGTACAATTGTTTATGAACTTGGATTACAAGTCTGGAAAGTGTTCGTTCGTTTGATTTGGAGTCAGAACCCTACGGACCCCACACTGGTGACCCCTCGCTGGACAAGAAACGCAGCCTTATTGGAATTTTGGTATAATAATCGGAGGATAAACCGTGAGTCCAATTTTGTTTACATAAAATGCCGAACACTGAGGATCCAGGCAAGTTTAGCGACGCAAATGCCGACGCCCAGAGCGGTAACGGTACTTTGCGCTTGGCCACTGGTGTCGACACATTCCGTGTCGGAGTGAGAATACCCCCGTTTTGGCCGCAAGAACCCGCCGTCTGGTTTGCTCAGGTGGAAGGTCAGTTCACACTGTCGAACATAACATCTGACGCGACAAAATTTTATTATGTACTGTCGCAGCTGGAGCATCAATACGCAGCGGAAGTAAAAGACATTATCGTCAATCCACCGGCAACAAATAAGTATGAGAAGCTGAAAAGTGAACTGATCAAGCGTCTATCTGATTCTAGAGAGAAGGAGATAAAGAACCTGTTACTACACGAAGAGCTAGGCGACAGGAAGCCATCGCAGTTCCTCAGACACCTACAGCACATCGCCGGACCACAAGTTCCTGAGGATTTCCTGAAGACCATGTGGACCAGCCGCTTGCCATTCAACATTCAAGGAGCGATAGCAACGCAACCACAGTCCACACTGGATTCGTTGGCCGAACTGGCGGACCGCGTATGGGATATCTCACCAGGTACTCCACAGGTGGCTAGTACCTCTAACAATCCTGAGAATGCAGCTATCGAGCGGATGGCACATCAGATCTCGGAACTCACAAGGCGAATGGAAGTGCTCACCACTGAAGTACAATCGTCTCGATCCCGTCCAAAGTTCAGAAATGGAGGTAAGCAGCAGCAACGTGGTCGTAGCCGCGACAACAGTCAGCATCGTGGAAGTTACCAACGCTCGCAATCCAGCTATCGCAAGTTTCCTGTATGTTGGTACCACTTCAAGTTCCAGTCGCAGTCAACGAAGTGCGTGAAGCCATGCGACTTCGCATCGGGAAACGCGCAGGGCAATCTGTAATGGCGGCTGACGATTGCCAGAGCTCAGGTCGCCTGTTCGTGACAGATAGCAGATCAAAGATGCAGTTCCTCGTTGACACGGGTAGCGACCTCTGCGTCTTCCCTAAAACAGCACTGCGCGAGTATCGACCAAAAACAAAATACCAGCTGTATGCAGCTAACGGGTCCATAATAAACACCTACGGGCACGCGCAGCTCAATCTGAACCTTGGCCTCCGAAGAGAATTCAGTTGGCAATTCGTCGTGGCAGATGTCACCAAGGCAATCATCGGCGTCGATTTCTTATCATTTTATAATTTGGTAATCGACTGCCGACATAAACGCTTGATTGACAACACTACGTCGCTAACAACGAGGGCGATATCAGCATCTTCACCAGATACAATATCGTCAATAAAGACACTCTACGGACAATCAGCGTACGACGACATCCTGCGAGAGTACCCGGAGATAACACGGCCCCCTGGTGTTCATCGGGAAATCAAGCACAATACGGTGCACTTCATCACAACAACGGATGGACCACCGATACACTGCACTCCAAGACGACTAGCTCCTGACAAGCTGAGGATTGCTAAGCTGGAATTCGAAGCGATGATCAAGAATGGGACAGCGAGACCATCACTCAGTCCCTGGTCCTCACCACTTCATCTAGCACCGAAAAAAGATAACAGCTGGAGACCCTGCGGAGACTATCGTCAGCTCAACGCGCGAACTATCCCAGACCGTTATCCAATCAGGCACATACACGACTTCGCCCATCATCTCGCCGGTTGCAACATTTTCTCGACCATCGATCTCGTCAAGGCATACAATCAGATCCCAGTGAACGCAGATGACATCGAGAAAACTGCCATGGCAACACCCTTCGGGTTATACGAGTTTCCGTACATGACCTTCGGTCTCAGAAACGCAGGACAAACCTTTCAAAGGTTCATCGACGAAGTCACTAGAGGCTTAGACTTCGTGTTTGCATACCTGGACGACTTCCTCATTTTCTCCAAGGATGAAGAAACGCACAAAGACCATCTGAGGCAATTGCTCAGCAGACTGAGAGACTACGGAATTGTGATAAACCCCTCCAAATGCATCTTCGCAGTATCGGAAGTACAATTCCTCGGCTATCACGTCTCAGCGGAAGGAACCAAGCCGCTGGACAAGAAGATAGAAGCGCTCCAGTCTTTCCCGGTACCTAAGAATGTTAAAGAGTTGCGGAGATTCTTAGGAATGATTAATTTCTATCGTCGGTTCATCCCTCAAGCAGCGCAGATACAAGCCCCACTGCATAATTTGCTGACTGGCTCTGTAAAAGGCTCTCACCCTATCGTTCTACAAGATGAGACGCTGAAAGCCTTTGAAAGTTGCAAAAGAAGCCTCTGTGACGCAGCCCTCCTTGCGCATCCAGACAGTGACGCTAGCCTTGCACTAGTCACAGACGCGTCGGACACGTCGTTGGGTGCAGTGCTGCAACAGAAAAGAGAAGATGCATGGCAGCCAATTGCATTCTACTCAAAGAAGCTCAGCACAGCACAGCAAAAATACTCAACATATGATCGGGAGTTACTAGCGATTTACAACGCCATCAAGTACTTCCGTCATATGCTGGAAGCGAGAGTATTTACGGTCTTCACAGATCACAAACCTTTGTGTTTCGCCTTTGCATCGCACAAGAATAACTGCTCACCGAGACAGTTTCGCCATCTCGACCTGATCTCACAATTCACGACGGACATTAGACATATATCAGGGAAAAACAATGTCGTCGCTGATACACTGTCAAGAATCGAAGAACTGGAGAAGCCTGTCGATCTTGTACAACTCGCTGAAGCACAAAGGAAGGACACGGAACTGAAGCGAATACTAGACGGTGACACAACCTATAGCATAAAATTAAAGAAAATGATAATACCTGGTTCACTCACCGAACTATACTGCGACAACAGTACCACAATCCTCAGACCTTACGTGACACCCGAATTCCGCCAGCAAGTTTTTAGTAGCCTACACTCGCTCAGTCACCCTGGAGCCAAGGCATCAGCGAGACTCGTAGGAGAACGATTTGTCTGGCCGAACATGAAGAGAGAGTGTCGACAATGGGCACGAGCATGCACAGCTTGTCAACGATCAAAGGTGACCAGACACAATCAATCACCATTAGGGACGTACCAGTTACCCAAAGACAGATTTACGCACGTTCACATTGACATCGTTGGACCACTGCCACCATCACATGGTTACCGATACTGCCTAACGGCGATCGACCGGTACACGCGCTGGCCTGAGGCAACACCGATGATGGACATTACAGCTGAAACAGTTGCTAAGGCGCTCCTGGATGTCTGGATTTCTCGATTTGGTTGCGCAATCGATATTGTCACCGATCGAGGAAGACAATTTGAATCAGCGCTTTTCAACCATCTAGCCAAGATAGCAGGATTCAAACACAGACGCACTACCGCATACCATCCTGCCTGTAACGGACTCATCGAAAGATTCCACAGGCAGCTGAAGGCGGCCATCGTCTGTCACGCGCAGGAAAGTTGGACAGAATCCCTACCACTAGTCCTACTCGGAATCAGGAGCGCGTATAAGGAAGACCTGCAAACTTCATCCGCAGAACTAGTGTACGGAGAAACCTTGAGACTGCCTGGAGAATTCTTTCAACCCAGCATCGAAACGACGACCGACCTCACAGACTTTACTGCGCGCCTGCGAAATATTACCCAGCAGCTACGCCCCGTGCCAACCTCAAGGCATGGTCTCAAGAGAACTTTCGTGTTTAAAGACCTAAAAACCGCCACTCACGTCTTCGTGAGAGAAGACGCTGTTCGTGGCGCGTTAACGACAGCATACACTGGGCCACACGCAGTAATAGAACGAGGAGACAAAGTTTACAAAATAAGAGTAAACGGAAAGGAACGTACCATATCAGTAGATCGATTGAAGCCGGCATACACGCTAGAAGACAGCAACTGCAACACGGGAAATAAACCTGAAAACAAAGAAAAAGAAAAGAAAGAGAAAGAAAACACTCACCCCCAGAAGACAATAGAAAGAAACAAGCCGGGCATACGTACCAGGTCGGGCCGACAGGTGAAATTTCCTGACTATTATCGCCCGTGAGACGGTCTCTGGGAGGGAGTGATGTGGCGGTGCCACTACTTATATAGTACATACATGTATATAAGGATAAATATAAATAACAATATTTACTTATATACATATAACATATACGAATATCTATAATATTGCATGTCAATACAATTAATTACATTATAAATATACTATACTATTATAAATAGTCATGTATAATATTAAAAACACTAAATAAACTAAATATGAATAAACTTACATATAATAAATAATTATATAAAATCATTCACTTTCATCACAAATAAATATATATAAATATACTTACATAAATTACATAAATAAAATGTACACGTAAAACACGACACAAAAATCACTAGTCAATATAGGTTCGCAGTGTCGGAACCGGCGCCGATGGACAAGCCCGCCTGGACCGGTCCGCCGCGAGCTCCCTGCTGCCGATGACGTCGCGCTGCACTAAACTTGTGTGCGTGCGCGCCGCCCCGCCAGTGGAAATCGGTACTCGACGCGAGACCCACGTCGCTTCGCCGCTCCGCTTGCCTTTGTTCTCTTACGTACGCCGTAACGCTATAATAATTAGCTACCTATTTGATTTGTTCGCCGCTTGCCTTGCGCTTCGCATATGTACAATTGTTTATGAACTTGGATTACAAGTCTGGAAAGTGTTCGTTCGTTTGATTTGGAGTCAGAACCCTACGGACCCCATTTTCCTAGTCCCGTAATTATTATATTTATCATGCTGTCAAAATGTCAACTTAGTTGCATACCTAGTTATCCAGACCATATCGTTGCGATAGACTTAACGATGGGTACTGGCCGCTTTATTTAATTGCCTCATGTTTCAATCATTACGGCTTTAGACGTGTCATTTATTTAAGTTTGCAATTAGTGCATACATTAATTAACTTAATTATTACGTGAACATTTTATTATATAGCTTATAATGTAATAAACATGATGTGGCGGTTAATATTTGTATTTACAATATAATAAACTTTTGGTATTAATTAAATGAATGAGTATGAGTATGAATATGAGTAAAGTTTTAATGTTGATATCGACTCCATAGTTTTCTTTCGTCTTATCGTGCGATGAAAAATCCGAGCCCTGCTGATTACGATATTCTGTAACAGTAATTTTCTGAAAAAAGCTAAGATGATCTTCGTAACCAACCATCACGCTAGTCTACTTATGCTGATTATAAAATTTATAAGTAAATCTTACTAGTTTAACAAAAAGAGGAACCTAGGCATATTATGCAGATTGTGTAGCATTAGTTTTTACTAATGCTACAATGCTAAACATACTTAGATTTTTTATGTTTTTTTTTCTGTATGGTCTTAACATCTTCACTTCCTTCTTCTTCACTGGAGTCATCGTCATAACTTATAGCATCAAGTAACTCTCTCACCTTTTCCGGGTCACCTTCTATGCTTGGACGTGGGCTTTCCACATTTTCGTCTATATTTTTATCAGGCACTGGTAAAGAGGTTTTTAACGCTAAACCCACCAATTTACGCCCACACTCCATTATTTATATTCTGTTGTCAAACTAATCCACTTAAATTTACATGAAAAACGTATGCTCATATAGTTATGACATAAAACTTCCTTGCATTTGTCCAGCAAACTATGAAACAATGAAATTAGTACGGTAACTGCAAAAATATTACATTAAACGACCAAACTGGCAGGTAGGACTAAAAAACCTAATATTGTTGAAAGCGACCAACTGCCTGGTCGGTTTAAGCATATCAAAAAGTGCGTTAGCTGTTACAGCTGTTTATTGTCAAATGCGACCAACTAACCAAATGTAGGTTGGCTGTTTTCTGCAGATTGAAAACATGGTCTTTAAACGGGCGAAATGAACTATGTTGGGTACTTTGGCTGGTTTCTACATTATAAAATGCTTCTTTTGTCATTGGTCGTTTTATACATAAATACTGTAATTCAGTGGAATAACGTGCTAAAAATAAGACGGTTTTAGCAGATTATAGTTTAAAAAATCTAGTTGTTGATGGCATTGTTAACTCATTTTTCGAAAAAATGGCATTGGTCTCATTTTGCATAACTATGGTCAATTGTAGCATGGGGTCAATTGTAACGTTACAATTAACCCCGAGTGTTGTGGTACAATTGTCCTTTTTTACTCGCACTCATTAATCTTCACAAATCTGGATTTCTATATCCAACTGACGCCCACACTGTGACACATTAAAAACTTTAATAACTAGAGAATCACAATTCGGTACAACTTTCACACTACGACTATTTAATTATAAACACTCGTACAAAACGTAAATCGGAAATACTTACTTTGGTCAGTCAAAAATGCAAATCGTCGTATAGCACTTGATTTTCGCACGGCAACGCGTGACCGACTAGTGAGCAGGTCGAGACACGCTCAAGGCACTTTGGTGTATACACACACATGCATATTTCGATGTTGTTGCTGAGTTATAGGCGATGGTACTATTGACCCGTGGTACTATTGACCCTGGTCTACCCTATTCACACAGACGATTGGATTATGACTTAGTTTTACGTTTTTTTGTAGATTTTGCAGATCAATTAGTCATAATCAGTCATACAATCTGCAACACAACGTGTAATTGAAATAGGTCACTGAAATCCTGAAACAATTTTGGTTCAATAGTAGGTACATGACCAATTTATTAGACTGTTGTTTAATGTGGCTGGGTCGTAGTTTTTAATAATATAATTATTCTGGATCCAAATCTTACAAATGCTTTACGCGACTGCGTTGGCGTAGGTATTCCACTCGCATTGCTTTCGGAATTTAAAAAAAGTAGCCTAAACTGCTTTAAATTTTTCTTTGTCAAAGAAGCCCATTCTTCGCTTGGCAACCACAGTTGCCACCATCAGTTTAGGGGTGTGCGAAATTGGCAATTGTGGTTGCCACAAGCAAGTGAGTGGTTAAATGATGAGTCTAGGAAGATTTACGAAAATTACAAATTCATTAATTACTGTAACCGTAAGAGTGAGGTCTGGTCTGGACCCTAGCGGGCAGCCAATGAGAGAGCGGTTCATAGATTGAACTTAATCAAATCAAGAGTAAGTATGAACTGCCACTCGTCGCTTCGCTACCCGCTCGCGTTCAGACCGCGGCCTAAGTTAACCTTTAGCTTTTTCCGACGTCGCCCTAATTTCTTAACATAAACAAATTCTCATGCATGAGACAATAGGCTGTAAATAAACTACCTCGTTAACATATCAATCAATGATCCGGTACCTATCACAGATCGTCAATTGAATGAATCGATGTTGATATTATCGATTACCGAAGTTTAATCGAATGAATCGACGCTGCGGGTCAGATGGCGACTGTCGCCTGCTTGAACGCAGCTGGTGCGTTACGCAGTTTAGCTGATTTATACCGATGCTTACTTTATTTACTTTATTGGACGGACCGGACCGGTTGGCTGTTTAAATGCTGTTAGACCTTGAAGCTACTCGGTTTTTTCGACATTTGAGCGATTTCGTAGTTCCTTCCGCTTTTGATAAATCAGCGTTTCAATATTCACGGCCTATCCCGCGTGTATGTCGTATTTGACCCATTCACATTCGTCCTTCTCACACTTAAGAGAAGCAGAGCACCGCGGAATGTTATCTCGCTCATATTTGGAGCAGCCTAACTGGGAAAAGACCTCCCCTCCACCTTACAAAATACCACAGCCATAACTTGCTTCGTTGGTAGGTCGCCAGAGCCCCCGGGGTGCGCTGTGTTAAGTGTGGGACCTGCCTGCATTTGTATCTAGTCAACACCAGGAATCCTCAAATCAATACAGGGTCGGCACTGTCGGCAGTGCGATTGTATACCCCTTCTGGTGTATCAAGCGTGCATTGCCGAAGAAGTCTGGGTACCATGAGGCATGCCATATGGTTGATTGCCACCACCATAGTACAATTTTTTCATTCCTATGAATAGTTAGTAAGTACCAAATCATTGAAGTAATTTGCACGCAATGTGCTCCCGACCTTAATACTTGGAAATATCGCGTGATTATGATGTAATTGATTTGACTTATATAGTGGCATGATGGCATCAATGGAATAACAATCCGACGCGCGTGTGGCGACCGGCGGTGGTCCAGAATCGAACTAACTACGCAAAAACGGCATTCCCGCCAGATTTGAATGAGCGTGTGGTCCAATACGAGGAACCGGAAAAAGCACCACCGTCAGCGTTTAGCTAGAAACAACTGCTACCGAGGCCCGCCCAAGAACGACAGTTTTTCCCTTCTTAGCTCTTTGTCTCCGTAATGCGGTCATTTACATGCCGGGACCTAACTAATGCTTTCGGAAAAGGGGTCGCATATTCGTGTATCGTGTATAAGTATCTCGGAATGTCTCTTAGAAAGAAAACCCATACTTATCGCAAGGAAGAGAGTTCATCTGTCTGATTTATTCTGATTGTAACGGAATACAGTCCAGTATTTCGTGGTTACGACTGAATGTATTTCAAATGTTACTTGTAACTCAATTGGCTTTTTAATTTTTAAAATATCTGTAAATGTCGACCTTTAATTTATTAACGTACTAGCTTCCGCCCGCGACCTCGTCTGCGTGGCCTCGGGATAAAAACTATACTATATTTTAATCCAGGCTTTAAACTATCTTCGTGCAAAATTTCACCCAAATTGGTTGAGCCGTTTAAGCGTGATTGAGTAACAAACATCCAAACATACAAACATCCAAACTTTCGCATTTATAATATTAGTAGGATCAAAGCTCGTGTCCCCTTTGCGATGTCGGATAATAAATTGTCCCGCATACCACTTGCTAACTCGAATGGGACATTCGTTCATTAATTACGCATTAAAAAGCCATGAATGTCTATTTAGTGTTGATCAGGTATCTAAACATATTGGAAACCAATTGCACTGCGGGTGATGGAATGGTTAATATGGACAAAACGGTATTTATTTACTTTGTCATCAAATCTGACACAAATCACTGAGACCAATTGCATAATAACAGTGCATCCTCGGGAACTATAATAATAATAATAAATAAATACATTTATTCACTAGAAAGATATCCAGTATCAAAAATTTACAAAAACCAAATGTCGGTGATTAAATCAATAAGTAGTTTTCTTATACGAGTGTATTAATCACACTATGGCCATAACTGAATCCGAACTCAGAAAATTGTCGCAGCTACTGCACGTTTACATACGCTTTGATTTTCCAAGATGGCGGCCTGATTGGAAGAAAGACGCCTAGAAAAATGTTCTGGGTTCCCAGTCTATACATCGTAGTACAGGTGCCGGCAAACTTCGTGCGCAACGCGGGACGAAGGGGAGGGGCAGGCGAATTGTACGAGCGAGCTGTCCCCCCACTTCGTCCCGCGTTGCGCACGAAGTTTGCCGGCACCTGTAACGGTAAGTCAAGGGTTGTCTAATTAAGATCTTTTGTTCCACGTAAACACTTAGGTACCGATCAATGGATACCTACTCGAAAGTTTTATCTATTATTAATTCCTAAACACATCTTTACCTGAGAGTTGGAGTGACTCAAGATCATTTCAGTTATCACGTTTTTATTTATTTAATACAAGCTGATGGCCGCGGCTTCGCCCGCGTGGTTATAGGAAAATGTAACATATTGAATTTTCCCGTGGGATTTAGATGTTTTCCCGCTGGATGTCACTGTCCAGCTTTTAAACTATCTCCATACAAAAAAACACATCAATACGACGTCCCATTGCGAGGTGAAAGAAGGACAAACAAACACACACACACACACTTTCGCATTTATAATATTAGTAAGGGAAAACGGTGTTAAAAATATGTAGAGATGAAGATCGATATACATTTAATGCTGCAGCCTGTGTCCTACCTGTTGGATCTATTGCCACAAACATATACCTACTAAACTTTTACCCCCTCATTCATAAAACTTAAAATACCTCTGTTAAATAAAACAAGTTTTGTCCCTTTCTTACTAATTTAAATATCAAAGTGACAGATAAAGACAAACAAATTTTAACGGCATTTTAGCTAAAATAGGTTTGTTCAACGTTTTACTTGATAGGTTAAATTAGAACTCCCACCAACAATACCAACATTACCACGCGAACGAAGTCGCAGGTAGGTACAGCTAGTTGTATAATAAACGTTTGGAATAATTTCAAAATATACCTATATGTTTATTTTGTATAACTGTCGTCTGTTATAACACTTAATTATTATAACCATAATATGGTATAATTCTCATGTTACATAACTATCAAGTACCTAGTATAATATATTGTTTTTATTACAACAGCTTGGTAACAGCAATTAGGTAAAGAAAGTATAGCAAACATAAGGCTTTGCAGATTGTACTTATATAGTACCAGTTTTAGATAAAGTATTCGGTTCTGGCGCTTCGCCAGCCGCTGCCGCAGCACGAGCGCTTCGCTCACTCGGCTCGCGCGCTGTAGGTTCGCGGTTCTACCGAACACTGCTCCTCGCTTCGCTCGTCGTCGTACCTACACCACCTTAAATAATATATTTTTCATGATTTACGCTGTATTATCGAGGGTAATATGTGATTTCTTTTAGAAAACTATTAAGTAACAAAAGTTGGAACTATCATAAGTTAAATGTATGTTCGTATGGCAGATAAATACCTAATGTATTACTAAGACCTGTACAAACTATGGTTGCAATAAATGCTATGACTATGACTATGACTAAATACTTAGGTAATATAATCTTAAAGAAAATACAAGGATTGCACAAATGGGTTAGGATTTCTCTCAAGGGTGCCAAGAGAGAGTAATTCCTTGCATGGTTGTCAATTTAAGACTGAATAATAAATCAAATCGAATAAATCATGATTATAATTTGAGAACCCGTCAAGTATAAGTAGTTTCGATTTTGGAACCATGGACCTATTTCGGTTTACTAATGATTCGGACCAAAATTATTAAGCAAATTTTTAACTCCGAAACTATTTATCCCATATTTTTATTTAGGCGAAGTTTTATTTCCCAACTCATTGTTTCACGCTGATATAATTTCCCAACGAATGATTTGATAAATTATATTTGTGCAAATTATTACCTGGGATATTTATAAGATGTCAATTATGTAAGTATTCGACAAATGTATTGATTGGCATACCATACTTTTAGCAACATATTGAATGGCATTATAAAAACAACCTAGTTCGTTAGAATGCAAGGTTCAAATTGCAGTATGCTGTACTTATCGTTTGATATAATAGGCAAAGTGTCATTACAAACGTATGAAGTCGGTTCTGGCGCTTCGCCGGCCGCTGCCGCGGGACACTCACTTCGCTCGGTGGGCTCGCGCGCTGTAGAGTTGCAGTTTGAAAAGAAAAATAATTATCTAGAAACTCATGATTAATGGCTGTGTCACACAAGCAGTATACATTAAATCATTCTGCAAAGCTTCTATTTGCCCTAATTACATTTGATGATTTGTTTTTTGCCTAAGAAAATCATTTGCTTCATAATTATTTGCCACATAAAAGTTTGTTGAAGTAAAATTTTGCATTATAAAAAGGTTGATAAATAAGAAAAGTGCGAAGTAAAGTTATGCCAACGATTGGTTTGCCAAATGAAACTTCTGCGAAAAGTTGGTAGTGAAGTGAAATTCGGCGAAACATATTTAGCCGAAAAGGCATTATACCCATCTCATAAGAAAATAATTACCTTAAGTTTAGCTAATAGTTTTAGAAGAGAGAGGCTCAGAAGTAAGTATTCATTTGAACGAATATTGAAGGTATCATGTTTTAACTTTGGTACAATTTTCAAACGAGCGAGCGAAGGGAAAGATGCGTTCGTATGTCTGTCTAGCCGTTGTACAGACCCCGTATCATGGTCGGCCTTATCACGCGATAAGTGACAAGATAGAGCGTCCGTCACTGGCTGACACCGTTCAATAGAGCGAGACGGACGCTCTATCTTGTCACTTATCGCGTGATAAGGCCGTCCATGCTACGGGGTCAGTTCGCATTTATTAACCGATTCTCGTGAAATTTTGTGAGCAGGTTCGATGATTAGGATTACATAGTTTTTTTATCGATTCCGTTTTTGAAAATAAAAAAATCAGACTCGCGAGGTTTAGGTACACCTCGCAGAGTTACTAGTGTATACATACTTGGTTGACTATACAGCGTGGTCAGCGGGCTATTTATGTAATGTTAATTGTTTACTTTATTGAAGTGAATTAGAACCCCTGCAGTTGCGTTAATTCTGTTCAACATGATTGTACGTACTAGCGTATAACTCGTAATTGATTGTTATGTGTTTAACACTAACCCGTTAGTTAAAACACAGCAGTTAAGTTTCAATTAGCGAACTGTTGAGTACTGTTTAATAATGTGTAAGTGCACTCGCGACCTTCCATAAAAGGGAATTGGGGTTTTTCATTGACTGCAGCTGCTTGCCAATTTCTTGTGGCACTCTTTGGGGGAGGCCTATGTCCAGAAGTGGACGTCTTTCGGCTGATATGATGATGATGAAAGGTACGAAAGGTTCACTGCCTAAGTGATGACACTGATGACGTTAGCTGTCATTTTTTGGCAATAGACAATCATAGAGTGGGATAGGTTTGTCGACGGACCACATAACTGAACCTCCAAAATTATAATAGGTTTAGTTAGTATGTTCGTTATCGAAATAATAATTCTTTCTGAAAATAGTAATATAATATGATTTATTTATTTATTTGAAAATATGTTTACATGCCCTTACAGAAATAAATCCAATGCGACATGAAACTTAAAATTAACATATACAAACAGGAACATATAGGTTATTACAAATAACAATCAGGTACAAACAAATAATTACAAATAACACCATTACACAAAGACTGTCACTAATTACACTTTCATTCACGGATGTAGGCTTCGCATCCATCATCTCACAGAATCTCAGGCATTCGTTCTCACAGACGCCCGACGCCACGCAAACAGGTCGCACTCGGGTGCTGATGCCAAGAGAGCATTCAAGTGTGAGAGGGCACGGAGCAGCGGAGAGTTCAGGCACGACACGGTGCGTCCCGCTGGCAAAGCCAACAGAACGCGTCGCCGCGGTCTGAGGGCTATCCTGGGGTTGTCTGGTACATGCAGTCGCACAACTCGACTCACCAATTCTGGGCAGTCCGAATTACCACGCAGGGTCCGACACGCAAACGTCAATAAGCTAAGGTTACGTCTCACCTCCAAAGAGTTGTAACCTAAGGCCCCAAGGAGATACTTCGTCGGATAAAGTAACGGGTAATAACCAAATACTTTCTTGTATAAGAACCTTAAAAAGGCCTTTTGTACCTTTTCAAGAAGCACACTGTAGGTAGATTCGTAGGGATGCCAAACCATCGATGATGTCTCAAGCTTGCTTCTAACTAGTGCATTATAGACAAGCCTGATGGCAACAGGATCGTTAAAGTGACGAAGGTTGCGTACCACGAAGCCCAGTCTTCGAAAGCAGCTTGTAGCAAGCGTTGAGATATGCTCATGAAAAGTAAGCCGCGTATCGAAGACCACGAAGAGAAGATGATATGATACTAAATAAATGCGACAGCCGCAAAGTTAGGATTAAGTAAAAAATACACAAATTCGTATAATGATGTGCGATCATTTAAATTATGTTGTACTAAGTCCAACGGATCGTGTAAATGAAACGTCATAGTGTGCGATTTGCTGTAGCTACAGCCCTAGTTGGACCCCCTCACATGGACCTTATACTTGGACAGGACCTTATACTTGGATACTCAGGACAGGCTATGGTAATATTAATACCACGTGCGAGCGAGCTGGTAGCATACAAATCTCGATAAGTGTGACAGAAAGGGAAATATCATTCGTTATCCTTCTCATAGTTCCACTTTTTTTTATTTGCCACAACTGATTTAGTATGAAGTATAGAAGGCACATAAACCATTACCCGTCCAAATTGAGTAGGTTGTTTATGGCAAGTCATCAGCCATTTTAAGACCAGTTCTTAATTTAGCTGCATAGGAGCTTTTCCGTCCCTCGATGTGGCAACCATGTATAAGGCTATATTTCACTCACTTAAAATTTTACTCCATCCCCACACAAAATGTCAAACCTACCAAAATGTCAGTGAGGGTGGAATTTTCAAATTTCCCTTCTTAGTGGGTACCAGAGGGGCGTAGACACTAAAAAAAATAATCAATAATGTCATATTTTCTCGAAAAAGGATAAAAAATGTAGTCAAATGGAGAAAACATCAACTCAAAAGGTTAAATAATCACGAAGTTATAAGTGTCCAAAGTTATAAGAAGGGGTATGTTCTGTCCCTTTTTCGCAAAACGCAACTTCATAAGAAACGATGACGCTGGAAGAATGTGACGTCACAGAAGACGGCAACGTGCCGCACCGCATCGTGGTCGGTGTCGCCATCGACGCGGCCTGCCTGCAGCATCCTGTAATGTGACGTCACACACCGTTTGCGTTTTCTCTCTCTAACAAACAATATTAAAACGCTTGTAGCTTCGTAATTCTTTGAGATATCTGAATGGGATTTTCGTCACTAGGCATATTTTTTTGCCTTCTTTCTTTTAGAGTAAGTAATAATAATTGTCGAGTCTACACCCGTATGGTGAAAAAGTCAGCTTTCTAGGTTTAGCGGTTTGGGCTGGGCGTTGATTTAAGTGAGTCAGTCAGGACTTTTACGTTTATAGATATAATAGATTAAGCATACTTTACCATATCAAATCAATCTCGAAAAGTAGCGGAGCCGGATTGTATTTCAGTAAAATGTATACTTACGGCGGTGTGCGATATTCGGTGTGGGAATGACCCTGACAAATTAGACCTCCACTGGGAGGTTAAATAAAAGACAAGCTAAAATTTTACATTATTTTAGTTTTAAGTAAACGTCTATCATAGCTTCTATCACACCTGACTAATAACGCCGACGCCAATCTTTAGGTAAATATGTATCCGTATTTCCGATTCCTAATAATAAAAAACCTACTAATGGTTTAAATGATAGCAAAAACGTTATTCGACTCCGAGGTTTAAGACGTAGACAATGGTAATTAACACACTAATGTAATCGTCTGATCGAGCGGATCGTTTCATGCCTACATGAACCTATAGAGCGCATTCCCGCATTTTGCCAAAATCCCGGGAAACGGCGGAATCCCACGCATTCCCAGCGGTCCCGGGCCACCCGGAGCGCGTCCGCGCATGCGCGCACTGTATACGCAACCCTGAATTATACCTCGCGATACCACCTTGTCATACCGACTAAATGCTTGCAATCACAAGGCTATATTGGTTAATCGAACAGTAGAATTGGCATGACATGGTTCTATGGTGGAAAACGAATAAAATTTGTTGGCTGTAACAATTAAACGTCCATTAAAGAGAGGGAAGGATTTATTTGCATAAAAAATGCAATTCATAGCATACAGTCACGCATGCACAATGCTCACAAATTTTATTTAAACTTTTTTCGGTGGTATCTTAATGACCACTGATATACCTTTTCTCCATTGGGTCTATCCCGATCTCCTGGTTATAGTTATCGAGAAGCACTTACTCTGAAAATTTGCCGCATGCTTTCGCTTCTCGCATAAATTGACGGTGAAGATAAAGACAAGGTAGAATTCGTGAGTATTTATGTCCATACGTGTATGCATGCACGTATTTAATTATGCCGAGCCGCAGCAAAGTTTTGTAATAGCTTGTAATCGTATTAGGCGTATTTTCTAAATATTCAGTATGTATCTCCCTACTTACCTTCTGTTGAAGCAAATTCAACATATAAATTGTAATATGAATTAAATAGTATTAAATTCTCTTACTGCCAACATTAGCGAGCTAATGATGGTTCTTGAGACACCATTGCGTTTCGGAACGAACGGTGACGTGACACATCGAGAGTGTTGTATAATCTGTGGCACTTCCTATCTTGGATTTCGTTCACGAAACATTGTACACGGTACTTTAATTAAAGAAAATGTAATTAATCAAGTTTAAACCTAGTATTTCGTTTTATAATAAATCATGGTGAACGAATTACATTGTGTGCATAAATTCAAGGAATTTCTATTATTTTCGTCACCACATAACCTCAACCCACGCTACGCAGCCGCCGCGGGCGCAGCCGGGAAGCAGCGTGAGTATTCCTGTGGTGTCATCCCAAGACAGGGTCTGGGCGGCAAATCAGAACGAATGCGAGACTAGAATTTCATCCAACATTTCTGGTGGAACCCACGAGGGGAGCAACCTTATAAGCACGATTTTCGGGCCAGAAAACAACTCGACGTAGACGGCGCGGGCGCCGGGTCAAGTCGAACATCGCCGGAATTCAAGGAATTTGTCGGCTACACGAATCAAGATAGTGTAATCATAATCAGTGTCGATTCAGTGCGCGTTACGGGCAATTTCGTAAATTTATGGTGAAAAAAGTGTAACAATTTAGTAAATTGCGTCATCAATCTCGGCGGCCATATTGAACATTCACATCGACGCGACGTGTTAAGTATTGCATCACCCACCGGAAGGCGCGAAAAGACATTTTAGGTTAGAATTTAGAATTTAAAGGTTGGAACTTTACGTCACTGCAACGCTGTCAATTCATTGTGCAGTTATAGGATTCAAGGAATCATAGTTTTTAAAGTTGACAGTGACGTAAAAGGCTGTTGTTTACGATTAGTAATTTGTCATTTGTTCTATCCCTGGCAATAACGCAAAGAATTAGTTGTGGTTGCAATTGGTAACTAATTATAGTATCCAGTCAAGTAGTACCATTGATTACGAACCGATATATCACCATGGCTGCCCTGCGCAAGGCGCTAGTTCAATTTAAATCAAAACACCAAATATTATCAGACTTGTTTGCCACAGTGACAGATGTAAAATATAGTGTTGCAGCCTCAGTAGCGAGGCGGCATTTTGATGTGTTCTATCCCCAGTTTGTGGAGGCATACGAGGTGATCCTGGCGGCCGACTCTGAGGATGTCACTGAGGGGGACATTGAATTGCTCCGGGCGCAATTCAGTGAAGTCAACCGGTTCATGGTACGTCTGGACGAGCAGCCGGTGACCGAAGCAGGTCCGTCAAGACTGCCAACATCTCTAGTAAGTGCAAAACTGCCATCTATCGAGCTTCCCAAGTTTACAGGAGGGCCGGCAGAATGGATGTCCTTTTGGGACCTCTTTGACTCTCTAGTGCATTCTCGGGATATCACGGATGCCGAGAAGCACTATTACCTCAGAGCGTCTCTTCAGGGGGACGCCTTATCTATTGTAAGACAGCTGCCGATCGATGGTTCAAGTTACTCGGTAGCCATAGGACTGCTCCAGGACAGGTACCAGAACAGCAGGCTTCTGGTGGATACCTACTTGAGTCGTATTGTCAACCTGCCCACTGTTCAAGGAACAGTGGGACTGAGGTCTGACTTTTATGACCCACTGATGGAGTCAATCCAGGCCTTGGAGAAGCTTCATCAGCCGGTCAAGGACTGGTCATATATAATTTTATTTTTAGTCTTGCAGAAGTTGCCGGTACGGTTGCGTGCTATGTTCGAGGAACGGCATGGTAACGACCCGGAGGTGTTGCCTACAGTGCGACAGCTGCTTCAACTATTGGACGAGCAATGTCGTGTGCTGCAAAGCGTGTCTCCGGAGGATGGCGTGGGCGCTGCCCAGGCACCGCAGCAGTCACCAACGCATCCAGCACCTGCGCGAGAACGTCGGGCACCAGCCGCATCAAGGATGCCGCTACCCCGGAAGGTGATGACAGCCCAACCATCACCACCAGAACAGGTGAGCTCGTTCCGGTGTGATCATTGCCAAGGACGCGACCACTCATTGTATCAGTGTGCCAGGTTTCTGCAGATGGCCCCGTCAGGCCGTAGGTCCTGGGCAAGGAAGGCTGGCCTGTGTTACCGGTGCTTGCGACAGCACTTTGCCCGTGAGTGCAGCTACCAAAACTGGTGTGCTCATTGCAAGTCAACCCTGCACAATACTCTACTGTGCAATTTGGAGGCTGGGCCTCAGACCCAAGGCGGTCAGGCTCAGTTACCAAGCCACCGAGGAGTTCACATGCCATCAGCGCCCAGACCACACAATTACCACCATCGTGAGGCGATGCCCGAACAATGTGGTTACGAGCAGCCAATGGTATCAGGTGATCCTCGTCAGGACGTGCGGCAGGTACCTGTACAGGTAGCACAGCAGGAAGAGGGGTTGGTCCAAGGGAACCGAACCCCACGCACGCCGTCGCCCTCAGGTTCGGTGACATCGCCGCCGCGGCGGCATAATGAGATCCTCCGGGATCAGCACTACCCTAGGCCGAGAGTGGGGGCACGAGCGCATCAGGCTCAGCAGACATTCACCTCACTTCGCTTCGGTTCGAGGACGAACCCGAAGCTGTGAGATGATACCACTGTTGGTGCTCAGATGTCACTGCCCATCACCATCTGTCCTACAGCAGTGGTCATGGTTAGGGCAGGTGATGGTAGTTATGTCAAGGTCAGAGCGTTAGCCGACACTGGAGCAAGTGTCAGCATTATCAAACAATCATTAGTCAAACAATTGAACTTGCACCAACAGTCTAATGGAAACAAGGTCTATGGAATAGGGCAGCAGTATGTTCCTAGTCCCGGAACTGTAGTCAAATTAGTAGTCAAGGCTAGTTTGCTTAGAAATGCAAAATCGGTCAAGGCTTACCTGTGTGTTTTTATATGTCTAGGTACAAAGGCGGTCCACCTCGAACTGGTGTCGTCGCTGAGCACCGAGGCGTTCATCGCAGCGTTCACAAGGTTCGTGAGCAGACGCGGTCTGCCCTCACTCATCAGATCAGATCGAGGTACCAATTTTACTTCCGCTAATTCGTGTCTCAGGGAGATCACTAAGTTTTTAATTGACAATGAGAGTACTCTCAAGGACGAGTTTCGTAGGCAAAATATTCGATGGGCGTTCAACCCACCTGGCGCACCTCATATGTCAGGGTTGGTTGAAGCCGCAGTTAAAAGTACAAAGAATCTCCTCAAGCGGGAGCTCGGGGAGAATATTTTGACGTTCGAGGAACTTGCTACCTTGTTAACAAAGATAGAAGCTATTCTTAACTCTCGTCCGCTGGTCCCAATGTCAGAGGACCCGTGTGATTTGGACGTACTCTCTCCATCTCATTTTCTGATAGGTCAGCCCTTGATTGCCGTGCCCGAACCACTCTGGAAAGACGTCAAAATGTCGCGCTTATCTCGCTTTCAAATCATTCAGAAAATGTATCAGTCAATGTGGTCACGTTGGCATCTTGAATACTTAAATACATTACAGTCACGTAATCAATGGTACAGTCACATAGATAATATTCAAATCAATGACTTAGTGTTCATCAAGGATGAAAATTCACCCCCGTTACAGTGGCGGAGAGGTCGAGTCATAGAAGTGTTCAAGGGCTCAGATAATATAGTACGCTCAGTTAAGCTAAAAACTCTTAATGGTGAATTGATGCGACCTGTCGTCAAACTATGTAAATTGCCAATGGAACGTAATTTAAGTCAATCTTCTAATGACAATAGTGAATAACACTACTGTTATTATCAGTTGTTGTAGAGACTTGCTTATATTTCATTTCATGAGTCATGAAACAACTGTTTACTTGTTAGTAGGCTTATATTACAATCTGATAAAAAATTTGCTGTACTTATTTTCATGTGTCACATGTTCTGTGGAACAATTGCTTGTTTTTATTTGTCATATTATAGTCCGTGAGACGACTGTTTATTTTTACTATATGTTATAATTATGGTCTAGGATCAGATTGTTGCATTGTCATGTCACTATTTTATCATATGTTATAATTATGGTCTAGGATCAGATTGTTGCATTGTCATGTCACTATATATAGTCTAAGATACAATTGCTTACGTTGTCAGGCCATTATATCTAGTCTAGTAGACGATTGTTTATATTGATATGTGTTATATTATAGTCCAAGGGACGATTGTATATCATGCTGCATGATCAGATACCACTTTCGATGATGCAATGAGAGAACGAAGCAGTCCTTTCCTTCTTTCCTGGCCGGGCCCAGTAAATGTTGAAGCAAAATCAACATATAAATTGTAATATGAATTAAATAGTATTAAATTCTCTTACTGCCAACATTAGCGAGCTAATGATGGTTCTTGAGACACCATTGCGTTTCGGAACGAACGGTGACGTGACACATCGAGAGTGTTGTATAATCTGTGGCACTTCCTATCTTGGATTTCGTTCACGAAACATTGTACACGGTACTTTAATTAAAGAAAATGTAATTAATCAAGTTTAAACCTAGTATTTCGTTTTATAATAAATCATGGTGAACGAATTACATTGTGTGCATAAATTCAAGGAATTTCTATTATTTTCGTCACCACATAACCTCAACCCACGCTACGCAGCCGCCGCGGGCGCAGCCGGGAAGCAGCGTGAGTATTCCTGTGGTGTCATCCCAAGACAGGGTCTGGGCGGCAAATCAGAACGAATGCGAGACTAGAATTTCATCCAACACCTTCGTTTGCCAGTTAAACGTATTTCTTTAGAATTATGTAGGTAGTATGTTTTTTGAACGTGAGCCGTTTAAAATTACCATTTTACCCACACTGTTTTTTGTGTCTGAAATCATAGGTAGAACTGTCAAACGTAAGAATTGTGCTAGGCTTTACATAAGTGTTTCTACCTATTTGCAATCGTCCACAAGCTTAATTCTTCACAATAGCAATTCATCACATTCTTTATTCAGTACAGAAGTAAAACAGTGGGGGCTGTTGGCAGTTCTCGCTGGTCGCTGGTGTGCTCCGTGTGTGTCTAACATAGCTAATCTTGTTAAATTAAGTTGCGTGAGCATTGCGGGTATGTGAGCGCATAGTTGACATAGTTGTTAGATACCTACTTTTCGTGCTTTTATCTCATCGCGCTTGGCATCAAGCTCAATGTGCAGTTGAGATCCAAAGTTATCTGGCGTTCTTGAAAGTCCACTCGCCCCGTCATGCGTTTTGCCATTATCATGTGCCGCTTCAGCACATACATCTATGGACCTGAGGAGTTGGCTGCCTTGTTTCCACTTGCCTTGCTGAAGTCTTGCTTGCGAAGGTGCGCTTGGCCGCTGGCTGCTCCTTAATCCACGAGATGTGACCAGACGTACCTAAATAATGGCAGAAGGCTGTAGGGTGTGTGTAGCGAATAGGAAGAAAAGGTTTTGTGTAAAGCCTAGGATAATTCAAACGTAAGAAAAATGTGATGACAAGAATTTATATAACACAAGCTTCCACCCGCGACTTCGTCTGCGTGAATCCGGGAAAAATACTATTAATCTATATTTTAATCCAGGCTATAAACTATCTTCGTGGAAAATTTCATCCAAATCGGTTGAGCTGTTTAAGCGTGATTGAGTAACAAACATCTAAACATCCAAACTTTCGCATTTATAATATTATATTATATTATAAGTAGGATATTGCTTATCGGATATCAAAATTGGCCAGAACGCTACTTCTGGCTTATGGTCTTCATGTGTTATGTTGTCATTATTGTACAGTTTACGCTAAATACTGCATTATAATTCCGGTTTCTGTTTCAATCGCAGGTTGCTGACCATGGGGAGTCATAGCTTAATAACACCGCATTTAATCTAGAAATTTATAATAAGAATATACCCGGACTCAATGGTTGACATAATAGGTCTTGCGCATGATTACAGCGCAGCGGTAATGGCGGTCGATCGGTTGACCCCGCGCGGCGCGGCGCGGGCACAGGTGCTTTATGGTTATTAAACCAAATCCAATCAGCCGCGCCGCCCGCGCCGATGCTAGGGCTGCCGCTACTTTATGGAAAATTCAGTTAAATATTCTAGTACGTGAAAAGTTCCCCGATTAATTGAACGCTTCCTTAAGGAAATTTTCTAAACGGGAACATGATGAAGCTACTATTACATTTCTAACTTTTTGAGATTTCTACAAGCTGTGCTTGTGGTGAGCATGTGGTGTATGTGTCACTGATCGTAGTTTTTTCTCATTTGTTTGGCACAAATCATTCGTCCCTTACTAGCAAATATGTAAGTGAAAGAGGGACAAGTGGTTATATCCGGTTATATCCGACATAAACGCGATTATCCTAGCTAGGCTGGAACCAGATGACCGGACGTATACCTAGATATCGATATGTTCCCCCGATCGTATGCTCGTTTTGACACAAGCTCGGCGACGTGAAAGCCAGCCTATTCGATATGATGATAGCAATGCTCCACTGCTGGAGGCCCTGCAGGGTTCAAATCCCGTTAATGGCATTTATTTGTATGATGAGCACGAATATTTGTTCCTGAGTCATGGATGTTTTCTATGTATATAAGTATTTATTTATCTATATATAATTATGCATATCGTCGCCTAGTCCCCGTAGCAGAAGCTTTCTTTAGTTTGGGACTAGGTCGATTTGTGTAATATTGTCCTTACATATTTATTTATTTATGCAAGTGGCGCCCCTACACTAGCGCTCGCGTCGCAGCATGATTGCGTAATGACGCGCGCGCGCATCCTAAGCACGCCACTAACCACCGCACTGCACCGCCATTATAATAATATCTGGACCGATTGTGATTTTAGAGGAAGTCGTTACGTTATTGTGGAGTACTTTTACTTCCTAACTTGAGATTGGTCGTATCGATTACGGATATTGTCTCAAGATATTTACTTGTATAATAAAGTAAACATTATCTTGCTCTCCATTACCAATTAGGCACTATCTTATTTTCGACTAAATATGTATCTAACCTACTTGTAACTAATTTGATTCATTCATTATGTAGGTACCTACTTGGAGAGTGTTTTTTTTTAATCTTATCAGTTTATTGCCTATTCATGTCGCCATTCTGGAAATTGCGTTTAAGTTTTTTGCTGTATCTGGGTAGGGGAAGATTAAAATTGGATTTAAGGTGTCACTGAAAAAGAGCAGCGCAATACGTAAGCACGTTTAATATTGTTAACTATTTGCTCGTGGTCAACTACATAAATTGTATAGTTGGACGAATCAACATTTAGACCCGCTCTATTTTCTTCGGTATCACATGAAAAGAATCACGGTATCGGATGTAAGGCATACGCTGGACTAGAGGACAACAAATAAGGGCGTGTTAAGAAGGTTAAAAGAGGAGTTAGCGATCTTGAACATTATCAGCACTAGGAGGGGGAAAATGTTTGGTCCTTTGATTAAAATCATAACGGAAGGAAAGATAGAAGGAAGGAGAGGCAGTGGAAGACCTCGGCGCAGTAATATCGACCAAATGAAGGAAAAAGTTGGTGTCGTGTCGTATCAGCAATTCAAAAGGCTGGCCTACGACAGAGAGAAATGGAAAATACTTTACCGACAAGAGGAAAACTCTTAAATTTGTGATGATTACAGCAGACAACACTTGAAGGTTGATAGAATAACTGTTTGAAAAATATAGGTGCTACTGTTGTACAAAACAAGTGCACACGTTGAGAGTTTCAGGCGCCAAAATGTTTAATTATTAGTAGAAAGTTTTTCACTAACATAAGCTTTAGAGCTAGCACGTTCAGAGTAAGTAAAAGTGACAAAAGACAAAACTGTGTTGGTCCAAAAAAAATTTTGGCCTAAATACTAACTACTAACCTACTAATTACATTGCCTTTAAAAATTTCGTACTCAATGTAATTTGGTGAAATACGTAGCCGCAAACAAAATGCATAATCCCCGCCAACCCTTCGTGGTAATTGCAGCCGGATTCAATTTGGCTGCGCTGGCGCAGATCCCGGCGTCATCTGCATAATAACTCGTCTGGATTTAAATTATTTCGGAGGACACCGTGTTATTAGAGGCATAATGCGCGCGGCCGACACAAGAGCACCGAGAGCGCGCGAGCAGTGGCGACACTTTATTATAGGCAGATTCACCAGTCACGTTTATAAACGAGGCAATTGCATAGCCAAATTGCGAGTTTTGTCAGTAGTATTTTATAAGGTAGGTTGTTTTAGTTTTGAATTTGTTAATGTCCATCAACCATCATAAACAATTGCTCGTTCTCAGACGGATCTATTAGAGATAAATAGACTGTACTGTTCTGAACATCCGATTAATGCTTAATTATGCCACAATGATTATGTATAGTTTGACGTAATGCCGCTGCTGGGCACAAACTTTTGACGTAACCTAAACTTTTGACGTGAACTGTCCGTAGAATCTTTAAATATGTAGACTTTTCAAGTTTACGCCTTTAGCTTCTATGGATGCTTATTCTTCAGCGGTACGCAAATCATGCACCGGCACCGCCCCGCGGATAAAAATAATTGCCCCTGCGACCGCGCCATTACCTCAAACTATACACAATCACCGGCTGTGCCCGTAACCCTGCCTCAACCAAAATTCGATACAACACCATCGCATTGCTGCACTTACAATACACTGCTCTTAGTGTTAGGTGGTCAGATTTACCGTAGTATAGACGGCCCGCAATGAATGTAACATTATTATTTAGTGTCAAATTCTTGTATGCATGGATGATACACCGTGCTCATTACAATATTAATCAATGCTTTCACATCGGCCGGGATAAAATAATAAATAAATACAGTCTTAATGTTAGTTGCGCAATACTATAATGCAAGGGTTCTGAAGCAAATGATAGAGTGGAGACAATGAGCCAGTAACAAGTGATTGTTGGGCATTTGACTTGATCAGTTTTAAACCTACAGATGATTATACAGGGTGACGGGAAATTCGACGTATTCCTTGAAAGGGGTTATTCTATAGCTCATTTGCAATGATTTAGATCCAGTCAACCGGGGGTCAAAACTCATTGGTTTGCAAGTTATTCGAGTTTTTAGAGTTTTTTTAAGAAAACCCACCTTTTGGCATAAAACTCGTAATTGTGAAAAAACTAATTAAATTTAGACCTCAAAAAAGGATTTATTTAATAGCCAATAAATGACTGATTAAGGAAAATAAAAAAACATGCCAAAACTTTTCAAGATATTGCAAAGAAAAGCATTTAGATACGTCGTCCCAAACACACTTCTGTGAGGTAAGCGGCGGTTAGGGAAACGACGTTGGTACTCTCTTCTAGCTGCAGCGGAGTCACCATCACAGAGTCCGTAACAATAAATGATGTCTGCGTATTCTGCAAATTCGTAAGCAGCCATTTGCAAAGGAAGCTTAGTTGTCAATAATCGTCCGAATTGGAAAGAAAGTTGAAACTAACTGATTGATTACTTAATGCATGAAGAATTATCAAGCCTAGTTTAGTCCCTCTCCCAGGTACTCCCCCACCTCATGAAAATGAATAAGATAAGGAAAAAAATACATAAAAACCAAAATGAACAATTAACCTAATGACGCGTCGCCGAAGGCACGCTGCCTACCTGCTCCGCTATTATTATCATTATTATTAAGAATTATTACAAAAATGTCGCCAATTGTACCTTTCATGAAAGCTTATGAACTGAGGAACTAATTTATGTAATTTTTACGCGAAGTGTCATACTTTTTTTTTAAATAATGCCTCGAAGTGTTACAAAATTTGGAACAAAATTTAAAAACTTGTGACTTTAAATGCTTTTCTTTGCCATATCTTGAAAAGTTTTGGCATGTTTTTTTATTTTCCTTAATCAGTCATTTATTGGCTATTAAATAAATCCTTTTTTGAGGTCTAAATTTAATTCGTTTTTTCACAATTACGAGTTTTAGGCCGACAGGTGGGTTTTCTAAAAAAAAATCTAAAAACTCGAATAACTTGCAAACCAATGAGTTTTGACCCCCGGTTGACTGGATCTAAAACATTGCAAATAAGCTATAGAATAACCCCTTTCAAGGAATACGTCGAATTTCCCGTCACCCTGTATGATCCAAACGTGAATTGTCGTGCATGACGTAGGCTGAACTAGGTGAACGAGGTCGTGATTTGGATATTATCCAAGTATTTTATTATTTAAGCAAGCAACTGTTATGATTATCAACTAAGTATGTCTAAAGCCCTAAAAAAATACTTGGCACAGTGGTAATGTTTTTTTATCGTTGGTTAATTATAAAGCTCGCCTGTTCCTTCAAGTTCCTAACGCTTGTTGGTTCAATCTACAATAAATTTATATGTGTTTGTTCTATTTAGTAATCTTCATAGAAAACATTTGAAGTATTCCTTCTACCTCTGTCAGTAACTTACCTATGAGTACGAGTACCTACATGTTATGCTATGGAAATCGCCGCAAAACGAAACAAATGCGGATGAAGAAAATGGAAAATGTTAATAAATGTTCAATAAAATTTGCCTTATTTGCTTAAGATAATGTTCACGATACATATGTTCAGTGATGCGCTCGTATTACCCACTAGATAAAGTATATTTTCGAATAAGTAATGCTGATAGTCCTGTGACAAGAATCACAAGTTAGTTTGAATTGACGGCAATTACGATGCAGCTCTGTTTGTTATGCACTTATAATTGCAATATATATCGTCGATCATTCGTTTATTGCTAATTACCTGACATGTATTAATGCCGTGGTCAGTAATCACAACACGATCCGTAGTAATTAAAATGTGACTGTCCTGCGTTATTTATTGGAAAGTTTTATTTTACAGCACGAAGCCACAAAGGCAGACTTTTAGTATGTGTATAATATTTTAGAACTTTTTCGAAACTGGGAGGTTTATTACCTATAATTTCCCTAGGTCTTTTCAACACAGACAAGTTGATAAGGTCCTGAAGAAGACCTGATCTACGTACCTATCATTGACATTAAGTATGGGAACGGCATTTTTAAGATATTCATTAGTTTTACCCATCCCTTAGTTATACAGGATGTTTGCTCCATCGTTTGCCACATTAAAACAGTAGGTAGGTTGGTGGGTCATTAGCTATCTTTTCCGGCCTCCAAAAATTTTATGTGTCCACTGGTATTTATTTTGTATTCTTTTAAAATAATTTAGAAATTTTCTATATGCATACGCGTTTTAACTTGAATAAAAAAAAAGAAGTGGTAGTGCCTAATTCTTTATTTTATTGTAATGTGTAATGTTGTACGGCTCTATCAAAGTCAAAATTATTTGCAAGTATCGGCTACTTATTTTTTTATTAACCCTCAAAAAAAATTAAGATGCAAGAATTTCGTCTTGGGTAACTTTGATTTCCAATTTAAAAAATAAAATAAAATTGATAATGTTCTTAAAATTCTTATAAAACGCTGAAATAACTTTTTGTACTTGAATAAGTAATCTTTCTACAAAGTTTCAAGTCTCTAGCTAAAAACAATAAGTTTCCCCCATACAAAATTTGCACCCCCTTTTGACCCCCTTAGGGTAGATTTTTCCAAAACGCTGAAATTATTTGATTTGTATTTTAACAAGTAATCTTTCTACAAAGTTTTACGACTAGCTCAAAAAAAGTTTCCCCATACAAACCCCTATTTAACCCCCTTAGGGATGGAATTTACAAAAATCCCGTCTTATCCCTTGCGTCATAAAACTTCCTTTTCTGGTGTTAATTTCAATTTTCTAGACCCAGTAGTTTCAGCTGTGCGTTGATGATCTGTCAGGAAGTCTTCTTTCTTTTCTTCTTCTATTAGATATACAGGGTGTTTGCTCCATCGTTTGCCAAATTAAAACGGCAGGTAGGTTGGGTCATTAGCTATCTTTTTCGGCCTCCAAAAAATTTTTGTGTCCACTGGTATTTTTTTTGTATTCTTTTAAAATAATTTAGAAATTTTCTATATGCTTACGCATTTCAACTTGAATTTTAAAAAAGTGTCCAAGTGCGTGTCGGACCACGCACAACGAAGGGTTCCGTGCCTATTAAAAAGGTCGTATCGTTACTGAAATCTTATTGCTCTTACGTCCTTTTCTTTAAGCAAGGCAGTTTTTTAGAAAAATCTCAAAAACCTTTGAACCGATCTTGTTCAAAACAATTTTGGCTGAAAGAATTTAATAAGCCCTGTCCATGATTTTTTTCATATTTTTAAAATACACGCTTCAAAAATTAGAGGGGGGGACACAATTTTAGTGACTTTCGGGGCGATTATCTCCGACTCTATTCACTTAAACAAAATAAAGACCGGGTTCCACTCCGGGAGTGCCGGCAGAAGTGAAAACTCAATAACATTGTAACAGTTTTTCGATCAGGTCACGTGACATCTTACGGTGTCACCCTAAAAAAGGCCGCCGGCTCGCCGCCGACGGGCGGCGGCAAACACAGTTCCAATTTGTTTTTGCCATTGCCAAATATTTTTCAAGGCTTTATCGCTTTAGGAATAACGTCTAAATTCGAATTATTCGAATTTGCAAGAACAGCAGATGGCGGTGGCGACCACAATATCAATTTGTTTTTGCCGTTGGTAAATATTTTTCTAAGCTTTATCTCTTTAGGAATAACGCCCAAATTCGAACTATTCGAATTTTCTCAATAGCAAAACGGTGAAGGATGCGTTGGTATTATTACAAATTTATTTGCAGAATATGCTATTGCAAAAAGTGTTTAATGGCTTTATACTTTTACGAATAGCGTTCAGTTTTGAATGAAGTCGAATCGGCTAGCAGTAAAAAGTGACCTCCTTCACATCTGACGTCACAAAACTCTGTCGCGTATGTAACAATTTTTCCCCATCCCAAAAAGTGCTCAGCGCCGCTGAAGAAGTTTTCACTTCAAAAATTGCTTAGAAACCTTATATTTATTTTGAAAGGCCTATCGATTGATGTGCCACACGTGGGTTTGCGATGAAAAAAAAATTATTGACTTTCAGTTTTATGTATGGAGTGCACCACTAAAAAAATTTTTTTTTTGTAATTTAATTACAAAACTAACGGCTAACAAAATACACCTATCCTCAAAATTTTATTTTTTTTAACTTATAGTTTTCGAGTAAAATGCCTGTGACATACGGACGGACAGACAGACATGACGAATCCATAAGGGTTCCGTTTTTGCCAGTTCGCTATGGAACCCTAAAAATGGTACTTAGAACACTTTTTTGACTTACTGTACATATAATTTAATTGCTCTTACATTAAAGTATAACATTTACGCGAGAGTCTGTAACTATTGTAAGTAGTGACGTGAGAGTAAAAGCGCCGTGAAACTAGTTGCCACTTACTCGCCGGTTATACCGCGCCGTTAACATTAACGACAATCGCAGTACAAGTACCACCAAGTACTGCCCGTAATCGATCCGGACCCATGCACGCCGAGCTCCATTAACATATATACTTACTTCACGGCTACGTGTTCTCAGAGGGACAAAGGGCCTAGTGCTGTAGAGGCGCCTACGATGACTATGCCCAAATGCGACACTACTAAGTACTAAGATACTTTCAGCAGATACACAGAGTATTGTTAGATTGCTACACGTGCGTATGACCACGGTATATTCGACAATTCTCTCTCTATTCATCGGATTGTCGTAATTTGTACAGTCAGTTTAAGAAAATAACTCAACCAATTGTCAACAGCAATATATTTATGGGTACAATTAGTTACTTGTATTTCTGTTTTTACAACATAAAGAGTATATGACTATTTAATATTATCTAACCTCTAATAGTGCCACTCTGTACCTATAGGTATGAAGGAAGATCCTGAGCGGCGCAGCGCAGGGTGGAGTCGACCCACAGCCGCAGGCGCTGCTGGTAGCCGAGCAATATCAGTTCCGACGAGCTCAATCATTGAGCTATTATTATCTCTTTCACTGATAGTTATCACGCATATTTTCTGAAGAGTAACGAGTAGATATTTATTTAAATTTTGCGTGTAGTTCAAATATAACAAGATACGGTTTTCAGTTTTGTTTATGTTGTTGTCCGGCTCCGAGCATTAAATTTTTCAATTTTTCCTTTATTTAAAAATGTATGTTGTTGAGTTAATTGAGTTATTACAATAAAGTATCTAAAGTGGAATAGTAATTCTGCAGACTAATATTAAGGGCATTATTCACGGTCACGGTATAAGGTACTATTGGTCAAAAGTTTAGACTTGTGAAATTGTAAATTGTAGCTTTGTAAAATTGATCACTGCCAATCTACAAATTTACTATTCTACTTATTGTAATCTGGTTTGCACTGTCTCAAATTTAAGCAGAATTTAGATATTTTAGATACAGGTATGATAATGAGTGTCGACGTGTCCAGCGGGCGTGTGTTTGATCCCGAGGCTCCAGATCTGTCGCTGCGATGGTAAACAAAGTGAGGTGACCCCGGCCGTAGTTTTTGCACCTGGCCGCGCGCATTCCACCGCCGAATATTTGATTTAGCAATGCCAGTCGGATTTAATGGCACAGCCGATTAGAAAACAACTCAGCGGGGAAAGCAGGCGAACCTTTCACAATAATTTCACGCGTATATTTATTTGTCATAGAGATTAGAGATATTTCACTACACAGATTGAATTGGAATCGGGTTTGTATTAGCTGCGCTTGTTCGCTTCTTCGTATATTAAAGCGCAGATAAACAAATAGAGCGCAGCTAAACAAATTAGAATCCACTACTCAATGAGTAAGAGCGGTTTAATCTAATCTGAAATCGCTCTTTATTGGAACAGACCAATTATCTATATTTTTCCAAGTTCTCTTCTAGCTCATTCTTACATTTTTTTATAGAAGGAAAGGTTTTCTTCGCATTTATTGAAATCGACTAGGTACCTAAATATATTCCCTAGGTAGGTAATTCCTATCCTACTACCAATATTAGGTAGTGATGTCATTTGCGAGCAATAATCTCACAAAGTAGGTACCTTTAAATAATGCGATTGCAAAATAATGTTACCATAATATTTCTGTATGAGTTGATCATTATGATTATCACCATACAAAAATTCTATTGTCGTTAAAAGCCCGCAGGCATCGCCGGGCTTCCGCCTAGTGTTCCCGCAGGCTAGTTATTAAGGCTATATTTTAGTAGAGCCTTCTTTTTGCGGGCGCGTGGGGCCGCGAGCGTGCCCGCCGGCCAATAAATAAATTTAACTAGATTATCAGCGGCGCAGGCGCATGCTGGTAACTTATTGCCACGCCGGCCTGCAGCGGCCAAAGTTTCCGTAAAAATAAACCGGTAGGTAGGCTTATCCCATTTGCTAGTTCGGTTAAACTCGACTCTACGCATGCACCTTCAAGCAGACAATGTACCTTTTGTCTTTTTCACTCGCGATCCGCGTGCGCTATAATGCTGGCCTCACGCAGTCGGAATCAGTCACTGAATTCAGTATCTGGACCAACCAAGAGAAAAAAAAATGCTCTTCAGTGATTCCAATTATAATTGAGTGACTGAATTCCGTTCAGTGTGAGGCCAGCCTAAGGCCGCGAACATTTTATTGAGTTTATTTGATGTTTAATGTTTACCCGCTCGTCACCCCGCTGTTCGCTGGAGTTCAGACCTCGGCCCAGTGTTGCTGGGTAACGCGACGCGATAGACGCGTAAGCTTGATAACCCTTGAGGTTCGAAAGAGCACGTGTTGTGTGACAAAGAAGCAATGTATGATCCGGGTTATTTGTTGTGGCGATTATCGGCTTTGTTAAACAGTAGACCTTCTAGTAGTAAACTTGAATCATACAAGAAAAAATATCGAGTAGGCTGAGTGACACATTATTCACATTACCTTTACTTATCATTACTGCTCTTCATATTATAGGGTATGGTATGACAAAAAAAAGGTTAAAAATTGCATCCTTGGCATCTACTTACCTCGGTGCAATGCGCGGGGAGCCGATATTCAAACTCGGGCACTTTGCTTTATGGTACTCCGAGCCACACGCAATTACAATACGGCAACATTGCGCCCGCGCATACCCCCTCCCGAGCCGCATACCCCGCTCGCGCGCGTGAGAAGATCCGCTCCTTTATTGCACTTGCTGTATTACCATAAACCACCAAGCGTTAAAGATGCGAATACCCACCTTATCCACGTTGTAAAAAGCGTCATGGTGAGGGCAAATTCATTCTAAGTGTTAAATTGTCGAGCGTTTACACAAATATTATTTCTATAAATAAATTCACGATCTAACAACTAGCTGCAAGCTGTTTCGTTAAAACAATTTTCCGCTACAGATCTTCATGCTGAATCAGCCGGTGTTCATTAGAACTGAAGTAGCACTGGGGTAGACCTGGCTTATCTTGAATGTATACTTATGATAACAGTAGTAGGTAACAATCGTTTCTCCCAATGTTTGTATAAGTGTGGGTAGTTTCGTACCACATATTGGTGGTTCCGCTCTTGAAGCTGTTACTTTCGTTCGTCTTTGATTATCAAGCATGATCCAGAAATTGAAGGATATCAAACAACAGATGCTGGATTGCGGTATAGTTAAAACAAGTGACAAGTAAGCCAACGACTTATGTTTACCAAGCAAAGCCGCATAGCCTTCACAGCCGCACAAAAACCACGAATGGCGTTTAAATCAGCTCGGAGGCAAATGACAGGCAGCGATTACTGCAATTAAACCATCGGCGGCGCACTCGGAGGGAAGAGATGCGGGGAAAAGAAAGAGAGGGGGTGGCAAAAACTACCTCATGCATATGCGCCGCCATTGTCCCGAGATGCGCGCGGAGATCACTCATATTTGCGCATGCATAATTGCACGGAGGACGATGCATTATGTATCCACGTATTGTTAGGACCGACGCGCGGATGCACTTTTTGTGCCAAGTGACATGCGTATATAATTAAAATGAGGCTGAAATCTGTAGATCGGATGCCAACGTCGATCGCGATCGAGGCGGCATTTCCTCGATTATCATGCGTTTAGTTTTTGCCCGCGACAATTACGCAGCATCAGTATGCACGCAGCGGCGGACGCGCGAATAATCCGACCCCCCTTACCTCTTTGCCAACCCGCGCCCTCCCTGCGTTTAGTTTTTGCACTGGATCGTCCGTGAGAGACGATGCATACGCGTTTAGATCCAATCTAACTGCGCGTGAGTGTTTAAATCACCGACGACGAGGAGATTGTTATGTGTTTTACTTAAGGGGTTTATGATAATTGCTCGTTTGCCACAGCTGCAGGTGCTCTGGTGTCCTGAGTTGAGAGCCTTATTAAAGCTTCTACTTCCAACCCAAATTCCTTTTCATGGGCGTTGTGATAGCGCATAGCTTGACTCTGTTTTTTTGTATGAATGTTTACAGTAGAGACTTTACACATTTATGGTCAAGCATTCCATTTACCTATGTAGGTAGGTACAAAACGTACGCGCATTCTCAACACCGAAAGCGCCAATACTCACGTAGCGTCTAGTATTTTATAGCGGTTTTTATCTTTGTGATTTTCACTTCAGCGGTGCCTTATTTTTAGTATTCCGATTATTGATAATGATCGCTATACTTGGTCCATGCGCTGTCGCAGGAATTCAACAATATAGTTTTTGCATCGAGTCCTAACCTGCCCTGACCTAATACAGTCGATCTGATTTTGAATAAAAATGAATATTTCATTTATTCAAAGCGCCGAAAAACTATGTCTGAATATTCGGTCCGGCCGCTGCGCAGGCGGCGCGCGGCGCGCGTTACGTTAGCTCGCGACAAAAACCGGCGCATTCATTGCCCCTTGTTAGTCGCCGCGCGGGGGCACACCACGCCGCGACGTAATCTACCAACATACTCGTAACACATCACTTCGGACAGGTACCTAGTTACCTACTGCAAGTTGGCATCTTGAAACAATTTCGGTTGCCAAAATCCGTTTTGAGGTGTTAAAGCACTTCAGGAACACAGGTTATGGGCCCCAAATATTTCCAGTGTTCGTAAAAAAACGAGGTTTCACAGTAAGTTTATTCTTTTACAATGAATATGAATGTTAACTTTATAACAAAACAAATTAATTATTAAATATTTTTGTTTCGCGTTATTTTAACGAGAAAGTTACCCCGATCATTTTTTAAACGATATGATACCTACAGAGAGAAAGAATGTCATGGAAAAATAAACCACCTTCGTCTATAGGCCCCGACAGGATTCGAACCTGCGACCTTTCTATAAATGCTGCTGCTGCTGAAGATGGATTATTTTTCCATTACATTCTTTCTCTCTGCATCATATCGTTTAATATGAATGTTGTAATCGGCTGACAATTTATTTGGCTACGTTCTTTGCACTTCGTTCCAATCGATTCTCCATGGCCCTCTTGTTTTTTTTATTGATATCGGGGGTAATCGTATAACTTATCAATACGTAATATACAGTCACAAATTAGGTTCTCTCACCAGTGATGAGTACAACGGGAAGCTGGTCCCAGTGTGCCCCGGCGGTGTCCGGCGCAGCGGGCAGCGGCCGGCGCGAGGAATGGCCGGCGAGCACAAAGCGCCCCGCATTCAAATATCCCCCACCTCCCCACCCCGGCTCTGGCGCATTCCCGGACCAAAGGATTAAGCGACAGAAATCACTCACTTTTTACCACACGTATTATTTCCGACCTTCACTAAATTAGTTCTAATTTGTAAGCGCATGAAGAAATCAACTTAATAATTTTAGACTTGAACTTTTAATGGTCTGCTCGCAGATATTATGAGAATATTTGCGAGAAATTGCAATCGCTGGTGTAGGTAGGTATCGTTCCATTAAGAATTATCAAATTACTTTTTGTAACTAAGATTCTTTATACAATATCATATGATACTAAATGCTTGTGAACCGTTAGGTGCGTGTTTAGAAATATGATATTAATTGTATAATCAATGCCATATGGAACATTAACGATCTACTGAATTGTATAAATGTATGGTAAATAGCTAAGTATAGGCTTCAGCATTAAGTGAAACGAAACTAGCTAACTTGTCTTAGGTGTCCGGCGGAAAGCAATGAGTGCAACGCGACACAGTAGGACTCTAGACGAGTCTTCTTGCACATTGATTGCTCAAATTATGTTAAGAGGCTCCCATACGCCAATGACCTTCGATCTGAATCCCTTAGTTTTCTAATGTTTTTTGTAGCTTATTATATTAACAACAACGGCTTTAAGCAATATAGTATCCCATATTTACTTCAAACTTCATTGTTTTCGAGATATTTGGCATCAAAGTTGAACAATTTTAGGCCAAAAAACTGGTTTTCTGGCCATAACTTTTGTGTTAATTGGTTTAAAATTAAAACCCTCTGCCAGTTTTAGAGACGTCATAGACGAACCCAAATTTGTAGATTTCGTATATGTTAGATCTTTCACGTCAATAGAGATGCGAAATAAGTGTTTTTTTAGACAATGTTTAAAAAAATCATACAAAATTAAGTATTAATTTGTTTCAAAATCCGGTCTGTCAAAATGGAGATAAAAGATTGAAGAACCGATAGCCGTTTGATTTATGATTCTATCTGTAGTGCAAAAGTAGTAGATACGATTCAAAACTTGTCAAAAATCGATGAAAACCTCGGGTAGCCCCTTAAGGCCTGTTATTCGGAACGCGCTTATGCGTTTCCTCACCCGCAACACCTAATTAAAGTAGATCTCTAACCTGCGCTTGGTTACTACGAATCGCGGCGTCGAATTATATTTGTGGTCGATCAGTGAGGTGAGGTTAAAACAAGTTACAGAATAGCGGGACTGGGCTGTTATTCGGAACGCGCTAATGCGCCTCGCCTCACCCGTCAGCCTAACGAAACTATGTAGATATCTGATTACGGTTAGTTACTACGGAATCGCGGCGTCGAATTATATTTGTGGGTGATCGGTGAGGTGGTGTTAAAAAGTTACAAAGTAGCGGGGCTGGATCTCAAACACCTTGGCTAATCAAAATGACTTCAAAAGTGACGTAGGTGATAGACCTGACCGATTTTAGCCACAGCCACTTATCTGGCTAGGTATCAGTGGCGGCGCGTGAGAATTATTACTGGACAACCCGAGTAAAAAAAAAGGGCTGTGTTTTGAAGATTTACGAGTTTAGTAATATGTAACAAGAACTTTTAGGCAAGCCGGTTGGAATCGGCTTGTATGGACGCTCGGCGACTGTTAGGTATTAACAATTATTATTATTAGTAATAGAGTGTTGTTGTTCTACTCTCTGGTGAGCTCTCAAGTGGCGTACCGTAACTATGGGTAGTTATGAGTTTTGGATGAAAGTGCCTAGGCCAGGGAATCATCCGTTATATGCTCTATAGGTAATATCTCTCTATTGGCACCTAATGAAGACAGCTTGCTGCGAGAAGTAAGTACCGCATTAAGGTCGCCGGCGGCAGGGGCGGAGCTGCTGGCCCGTGGAGCCGCCGTGCGCGTGCGCCGCCCAGACAGAGATTTTCGTCATCCATCATCTTGCGCTGTACGGAGACTTCATACCTATAGTTTATGTTTGTTGTTGTTGTTATGATAACCTTCCAAATGACAATATTTTCATGTTTTTTGAAGTGAAAACTTCTTTAGCGGCGCTGAGCACTTTTTGGGATGGGGAAAAATTGTTAAATACGCGACAGATTTTTGTGACGTCAGATGTAAAGGAGGTCACAAACTTTTATATTGTGCTGCAAGCCGATTCGACTTCATTCAATACTGAACGCTATTCGTAAGAGTATAAAGCCGTTAAACACTTTTTGCAATAGCATATTCTGCAAATAAATTTGTAATTTTGTTCACGCGTCCTTCACCGTTTTGCTATTGAGCAAATTCGAATAGTTCGAATTTGGACGTTATTCCTAAATAGATAAAGTTTTGAAAAATATTTACCAGCGGCTGCGAGCCGGCCCGTCGCACCCAACGCGTCCGCGGCCCGTCCGCCTAAATAATTGATAATCTCTCACTTATCTCTCATCTCTCACTTATAATGAATCTCTAAATTAAGACAAAGAATCAGCCAGTATCAAATTAAGCATTTGTTTGTCCCGCGTGATCTCAGCTTCCCATGAACGGAAAAACATGTAACTTGTTTTATAAGTACATTATTACCTACTCTAGCTTCCGTTTAGGATAGTTTTTATCAGACTGCGACGATTAATTAATTTTCGGAAACATTTGACCTCCTTAAATTATTAATTTCATCTGTTTGAAATCGTAGCCGCCATATCTGTCAACTATCAGTGACGTTAAAATGGCGGGCTTGCCATAACTATCCCACAGTAATAATTTGGATCCGGTGTTGTGATAGACCTTCACAAAACGCATATTAAATTCTAAAGCATAAAAAAATAATCGATTCTGATATGGAAACTTATATGCGCTAAATTCGTATTGAGGCGTAATTTGAATAAATGTATCAACAAATTTCAACAATATAACGTGAAACAGTCAGACTCGTCCTTTTTTTTTAATGGCATGGCATAGCGATGTTCTTGCGTTCAGCCTTATACTCTATTTGATGAGGTGTATACATGTCACGATTTGTCAGCCCCAATTTATCAGAAACTGACTAATTGTTATCGTCTGGAGGCATGTTGCGCTGCTGATCCAACTGCAAACGAGTTGTACTGGCAAATTGTATGCACATCACAATCAACACAATGTGGACCATGGAAATATTTATGATCAGCCAAGTTCTCTGTCAGATAATTTTGAAGTATAATATTTAAAATATTATATAATATGAACCCATTAGCAATTTAGGAGACTATAATTATTAAATTAATTTCTAATTGCTTTCTAAATATATATCTGAGGATCCCGTGGGACCTTAAATGTGTATGGATCTGACTGAAACAGAAAATGGTCGTAATTTAGTTTTTTTATCTTGCTGCGATTGCTATCAAAATCGATATCTGACGATCCGCATGTACCTTAAATAAGACTTTGTCATCAAATCTGACACAAATCGCTGAGACAAATTGCATCAACACAGTGCATCCTCGGGAACTATGAAGATATCCAGTATCAAAAATTTACAAAAACCAAATGTATCTGACACAAATCGCTGAGACAAATTGCATCAACACAGTGCATCCTCGGGAACTATGAAGATATCCAGTATCAAAAATTTACAAAAACCAAATGTCGGTGATTAAGTCAATAAGTAGTTTTCTTATGTACGAGTGTATTAATCACACTATGGCCATAACTGAATCCGAACTAAGAAAATTGTCGCAGCTACTGCACGTTTACATACGCTTTGATTTTCCAAGATGGCGGCCTGATTGGAAGAAAGACGCCTAGAAAAATGTTCTGGGTTGCCAGTTTATACATCGTAGTACAGGTGCCGGCAAACTTCGTGCGCAACGCGGGACGAAGGGGAGGGGCTGTTCGCAAGGCGAATTGTACGAGCGAGCTGTCCCCCACTTTGTCCCGCGTTGCGCACGAAGTTTGCCGGCACCTGTAATAGTAGTCAATGGTTGTCTAATTAAAATAAGAGATCTTTTGTTCCACGTAAACACTTATGTACCGATTAATGGGTACTCGAAAGGATTATCTATTATTAATTCCTAAACACATCTTTACCTGAGAGTTGGAGTGACTCAAGATCATTTCAGTTATCACGTAATAAATAAAAACGTGATAACTGAAATGATCTTGAGTCACTCCATTAATATAAAACAGTGTTAAAAATATGTAGAGAAGAAGATCAATAAACATTATATGCTGCAGCCTGTGTCCTACCTGTTGGATCTATTGCCATAAACATATACTAAACTTTTACCCCCCATTATTCATAAAACTATAAATACCTCTGTTAAATAAAACGAGTTTTGTCCCTTTCTTACTAATTTAAATATCAAAGTGACAGATAAGGACAAACGAATTTTAACGGCATTTTAGCTATAATAGGTTTGTTCAACGTTTTACTTGATAGGCTAGTGAACCAATTACAAAAAATATTTTTTATTTGATTAGAAGTACTTTTAGACATTGCACGTAGAACCGATGGCCGTAGGGGCGGAAAGATTCTCGAGTGGCGACCACGTACCGGAAGGCGCAGCGTGGGTAAACCCTCACAAGGTGGACTGATGACCTAGTAAAGGTCGCGGGAGTCCGCTGGATGCGGGTGGCGCAGGACCTGTCATTGTGGCACTCTTTGGGGGAGGCCTATATACAACAGTGGACGTCTTTGACCTGATTGATGATGATGATGACTTTTAGGATATTTTCATACGAATTTGAAGAAAGAAAATAAACATAAGTATGAAATTACAAACTTAGTCTAGTAATGACTTTCGAACAATTAAAAAAAAAAGTACGCTGGATGGCCCCCCTATTATCTGTCATGTTTCATAGAAATTAAAAATATATGTTTAAAATTTTCATTTTCCGTACACGTACAACCTTACCAAATTTTAAATGGATAGCATTAGTAGTTTCTGAGATATTTAACGTTGTGACAGACAGACATACATACAGACAGACAGAGTCACACCATTAAGGGCTCCGTTGTTACCTTTTTGGTCCGGAACCCTAAACACAAACACTTAGAAGCGGTTATTAGCACCAGGTTGTTGTCAAATGTGTGATGCTGATGCGGTAACGAAATGATGATCAGACCAAATTAAAAAAAAATCGTCTCTGAACGGCGCTGAGAGCAGGATTTTTAAAACACTATGAAGGTGGCAAACAATCTTACGGCCTGCCTGATGATAAGCAGACACCATAGCCTATGGACGCCAGAAGAATCATGCACAAGCGCCTTGCCAACCCTTCATTGATTTGAGGATTTTAAAACACAATTACCCAAACAAAATACTCCTACCAGAAAACATTATGTCCCAAGAGGAGATAGAAGACAGTTGATGTATCGGTTATTAAAATTGTTTCCTATAACAAGCTGAGATATGAGGTACTAGAACCGATAACAGGCAACGCATTCTAGTGCGTCTGCGCGGCATCCTAGCGCCACGCTGCGCCGGCGCCGGCGAGCGGTATGATTGACAGTGGAAAAAAGATTATTAAGTTCCACGGAATGTTCGAGGAAACATCATGTGCCGTTAGTTCACTCGTAATTTAATAAGGAAGCATTTGAACATTTTTGTCTACGGATTTAGTTACAGGGAGGTATAATACATGTTTATAAGGCAACTAATAACACCAACCAAGCTTCATCACTATAAGGGTAAGTATGCACTAGAGCTGAGCTAGGTTGCGAGGTGATGCACGTATCAATCAGAAAGATGGAGTTCGTCATGTATCAAAAGTCTATAAACATGGACCACGCTTTCTACAATATACTAAGTACGTATACCTACTTGAAATGTAAAGCACCTACAAAACCTGTTAAAGTCTGCTTTCTTCCGTGCGGTTTAAATCAGCCGTATAATAATCGCATAAACTTCTACGAGTATCATGACGTTATTAAAATTTCCAAAGCGGTACGTTATGAGTACCTATGTATTTTTTTTAATTTATGGTTTACTGTTCTGAACTGTCTGGTGACAGGCAACAGTATCTAAAACAACTACGACATTTATTTTACACCTGACCACCTAGGCTAAGGTACTTCACTTAAAAAATAAAAACGACTTATACCAAAACATCAGAAGTTTCTGGCCGTCTAAAAATGACCTTGCTTACTAATTTCTAGAAAAAAGTTGGATCACGTGGTCGTGAATAACCTTCGAATTTTATAATCACTTTTCACGCTAGTGGACAAAATGGACTTCCGCGCGCAGTTGAGCGATAAAGTACAGTAAGGCTTTCGGGTGAGTTGAACACAAATTGTAATATATTTATTATTTCATGTAACTAAACACTACAATTTGGTATGACCTTAATCTTAAATAATTAGGTGTAGCTACCTGTAAGACTGAGGGTAAGCACCTTACCATTATTATACTTGTCAAAATTGTTATACAATCATACTATGTCATGCACGTTCAAGCCTGAATCACATTACCGCGGCCTGCGGTGGCGGTCAAAACTAAATTTGACAGTAATTGTTTACAGTGTGCGCCACTTGCGAACACGGACCCAATCCGAGATTCTTTAGCGATATCCCAGGGATCAATTCGGACGAATGGATTGCCATTGTTCATATGTTTAAAAATTGCTTTAAAGTTGATCCACTTAACTGTACTTCGTTCACTAGCCATAATAATCGAGGTAACCTTTTAAGTTCTCGGCGGGGGAGGTTGCCTCAGTCAGACGTAGTATGACTAAGGGAAAATATCCGGGCCATGACAGTATTAGCATACAGCATCTCAAACAAGCTGCAGGTGTCCATTTGCCGCACATTTTGGCGATGGTCTACACGTTGTGTGTTAGGCATTTATGTATCTACCGGACGATTGTATGTGCGATGCAAAACGATGGTTGTGCCAATAATCTAAAATAAAACGGGGGATCACTCTGATATCTCCAACTACAGACCCATATCTCTAGCAATGACAGTGGCCAAGGTGCTCGACATCGACAGCTCGGTAAGTACGTTATTTATTTAATCGTATGGCATACATCATTTTGGCCTTTTTAAAGCTTGTCACTCTTTAGTAGTTCAAGTGAGTGGGCAACTCGACTGTTAGAAGTTCTTAAGCCACCCGAAGGCTTCTATAGGTCATAAACAGCAGCCGGGATCAACTGCGCTTAGCGTGCCTTCCAAAGCACGGAAGCGCTCATTTATATTAACCACTCAAACACCAGTCACACATCCAAAGACTGACCGCTGCCATCTTTGCTTAATCTGCGTTATCGTTTCCGACTCGCAGGCATCACTAGGCTATGAGCGCTTAACTGCCCGACGCTCAGTTTGGTTTTCAACCTGGGCTGTCGACTAATTAACTATGGATGTTTAGTTATCTGAGAATAAATGATTATAAATAAAATAAACATAGGTCGTTTTTAATAAATGTTGACCCTTTTGAAAAACTATTTTAAATTTAATGAATTAAAGCGTAGTATTTATTCTAGTTCGTGAAAATCTCGCCTCAATGGCCGCCACTGTCATTCATGCCAGTCCATAGAAGCCACGTTTTTCCACCTGGGAACCGATTCAATTACCCGTTTGCGTCATGAAAATGTATGACGGTGTCGCCACCTCGCGGTCCCGCGGGAACACGCCGCGAAGGTTCGCGGAATCGCCGGTAAAAAACACGAATATCCTGCGAGATATTGTCATATTTCAATGAGTGCTTAGATCTGTCGTGTTACGTTAAAAGGTCGTATCTTCATACATATTTATGTGACAATATGTCTTTATTTTAACTAAGCATGGATACAGATAGCTTGTCGTTATAGACGGGAAGTGTTTTTGCAGCTCGTTCATTACATCGGCGCGTCACGTGGCAAGGATGCCATTTCCGAAAAAGTGCCGCTTTTTCTGTTCTCATTGAAAATGCAATTCATTTTCTGGTTCATTTATAAGCTGATTAAATACACATATTTTTTTTAACCGAGTTATGGGTAAGCGCAGAAGCTACTTGGTCTTTGAGCCATTGAGAGATGTCGTTATCTTAAGAATCCAGGATGTTTTATGTAAAAACCATCAGTCTATCTGCAATTAACAAGAAGTCTTAGTTGTCATTACATCCCATTATATAGATCTTTTGTTCGTCTTTTTGCCTTAAATTATCAAATCGTTAGGTTACGTTAGCCATTGCACAAAATGACCTACTGTATGATGATTCATCATATATATCTTATCCTTTATTGTGTAGCGTAAAATGGACCCGTATCGAGCGTCCTTCTCATCAGTGTCGATGGGTGATTGGTCAATTAGACCAGAGGGGTAATCACGTAACGTTTAGAACCCGCGTTAAGTAGATCCAACCGTAATTTTTCCATATAAAAATTGACATTTAGATCTACCTAACGTGCGTACAATGCGTACCGTGATCGACCTGCAGGTAGCTTAAGGTGAATCAACATTTTATCTGACTTGCTCTCTAATGTTAGTTCGATATGTTGTGGTGTTGGCCAAGGCTAGGAAAATCGTTAGGTATAAAAATTGGTTTTTGTTGCAACTGATCATAATTTCGAAGAAGTCGAATCATTTGATTACCTACTATGAACTATTTGGATACCTTCTCATAATAACCTTGGTTTCTTATGGCTATTAAATACTTGCACTCTGTACACAGCTAGTAATAGTTAAGCAGTTTAAATTTATGCACACCTCTATACAGCAGTAGAATCTACGTCAGTATCTAAGTAGGTATATCAATACTTTATTGTGACGCGCATCTATAAAGCTCCGTTGTTCTTTTTGTCGGTAAATAATGTCTTTCAAACAATTACTGAGTAATCAATATTTGATCTGACATAATTATATGTCTAAATTACATTCCATTTTAAGTATAGTAGTACCTACATACACATGTATATTGATTAAAATTTGCACCATTTCATTTCCAAGTTATGTACTTACTTAATGCAACACTGTCTCATCGTTTTTATCTCATTATAACCAGACCACTGTCGTGTCGTGTACGATCCAGGCATACTTCTTTAATATCACATTCAAACCCTTCTCACGTTCACTCGGAGCATTTAAAAACAACACCGATCTTAATTGACAGCAATTACTTCAACATTAATTACACAAGCATAACGTTATTTTAAACAAATTACTCCGAATCATAGATTCCCCACGCCACTCTCTAATGCGATTATAATAATGGCACCTTTACCAAAAACAAGCCACTCGAATTTAAACTTTGATGTAGGTGAGAAAAACTCTAAAAAGTTTTGATCTGTTTTTTGTGTTAGAATTAAGAGCTACTCTATTAATGAAGGTGTTTCCGAATTTAACTATCATGTTTATCTGGCCCGATAATTGTTATAAATGAAGCGTAATCTGGCGGAGCAGCCATTAGGCGGCTCCGCCGCCGGCGCAGACCGCTACATTATGGAAATCGTTCGTTTATTTTGATGATTAGCCGAATATGCTAACAGATCTTTTATTGCCTGTAATTTTACTAATCGATTTTAATCGACTTAACCAGGTACCTAGAAACGATGGGCAGGCCCCTAACCTCTTATAAATTACATGTTATTTCCAAGACAAACAATAGATCACATTTGATGTTTCGCTGAACTAGGATCGCACACAGCTTAATCTCGCTATCGCAAATATGATCTCAGAGATCAGATGTCTTGTCCAATCTGTCGAAGTAAATATGTACATAGGAACTTAAATAAATCCACATTATTACAAACACTTCCATATCGGTTGGTCGATCGCTCAATACATCTTAAAAATGCGCAATGACATTCCCCTACCACACACCTTAAGGAAAATCTACAATACTATTTTTATTATCCACTGCTGGCTCGGAGCTGGTAGATAATATTCAGTAGTATGACCAAGCATCGATGTACACTGAATGTGGCTTACGGTATATTTAATATGATCGTCCTATGAAAGCAGTAGTGGAGGAGTGTCAATACGGTCGCATGCAGTTTCCCACGGCACAGATGTCCTTATGCGCCCCGAGTGCGCCGGCGCACAGAATGATTAGTACTGATTAATACGATTCAGTAACGAAGACGAGTAACGGAAGGTGGCGCCAAGGGTTTTATTTTTTTATTATTTATTTATTAATCTAACTACAAAGTTACATTTAAAACAAAAGCCCTGCAAAACTGTTTTATACAGTTTGTCTGCGGTCCTCCTGTAATTCCTGGAGTCCCCTGCATGATATCGCAGATGCAGGACACCGTGGAGTTTTATTGGATAGAAATACCACATAAACCAGTCATCCCCCCGTGATTGGGTTCCTGGCTCGCAGGTTTTCTCCACGGAAAAAAAAGGTATCCCACTTACATTTTCAGTGATTCTTTAACCTATGAACTGGTAAATAAATGGCACTGGATATCTATTTTTGCTTGTCGCTTCCGATGCCAATCACATTTCGCTTTTCAATGTGTTTCGCGTGCTCGCTTTCACGTGCCCCGAGCTAACTTCTCGTCTCAGAACGAACTTGCGCCATCTTGACATATGAAAAAAAACCATAGAATTGAGGCCCATCTTAATTAATAAATTATTGCTATAAAATTTTCATTTGTTGAGCGCCCTCTTTCAGACTGTTCTGTCAGGACTGTTCCTCTTGCCGTTTCGGCTGAATTCAGCTAACGCACACCTCCGAGGTCTCAATACACCCGATCGCGGCTGTACAAAAAAGCACGTGCTATGCGGCGAATGTACCTTGTTGCCATGATTTGAATTTTCTACAAGCTGACAAACATCGGTTTCGTTCGACAGGACCTTCTGTGCATAAGCACTACCTACTTCTGTAGGATTGCCATTAAGCTTGGCGCGTCCTGCTATGCGTATGCAAAAAATAGTCGATCAGACATTAGTTATTCTATTGCTATAGCAACACGCGTGCAATGGTGTGGCGTGGGAACGCACTATCATTCAGGTCGCCTGCGTATGATAAAGGCTCCCAAGCCTAGGGTCCCGTTACGAAATGAAAAATCCTAAACTCGTAGTAAAGTTATTTGAAGATGTTTAAGCCGACTAACGATCGTCGAACATAGAACAATTGACATTAGTATCACACGTGTGATACTATACTAGGGCACTCAAGGGGTTTTAAGCATCTCATAAGAAAAACTGAATCCATTATTCATTATTAGCTTCAACACTTCACACTGATCGGCACGGGGCACCTCTGGTGGACGAGGGAGTCTAGTACCTACTTACCAATGTAAGACTTTGGACCAATGTCCAAAATCTCACAGAGGTCCTTCGCCGAAAATTATTGTGGTAAATAATTAATGAGATCCTTTTTTGTATGGCGATTGAACCCACCACAAATTGTAACGTGTATTATTGAAATAGACAAGTGTAATAATTTTTAAATGACATAAATTAGTAATGGAAAAATATTATACTTCCAACATGGATCTAAAATAAAATTCCTATAACCTGTAAAACTAACAGCTGAAGAAACTAAAGTGTAACAACCAATTTAAGTTATACGATCTGACAATTATTAAGATTGTATTGCCTACCTAGTATGATATTCAAATTAATTTATACAGCTATGAGATTGGCAAGGGACCGAGGAGAGTGGCGTTATATATAAAGAAGGGTGGATACGG